>OY998251.1:76652453-79152453 GCA_963922045.1 Persicaria maculosa | reverse complement strand
TAAAAGTCATGACTGCAGTGATAGAAATCCCCAGTACTTGCAAGGAAGTCCTAGTTTTTGCAAGGAAGTCCGCAGCTCGGTTCGATTGCCTTCGAATGTGGCTCCATCTGCATTCACCTAATAACTTTGCCATCTTGTGAATCTTATGTAGTTCTTGATAAGAACAGATTTGAATTTTATTGACTTAACTTCATTTGGAACGAAAGAAAGTCTTTTTGGAATTTGTTATTGGACTCGACGGGCTTTAACTTGACATTGAGTTTCTTACATATCCGGCAAAGCGGAATCAAATCGTACGTAGTTCTGAAGAAAATCAAGTTTATATTTTGTGAAACTTGATTTAAAGTTTTGACTCCGTTTGTATTTAGAAGTCGATTTTGAGATTAACCCACTAGAATTAATTGGCAAAGAATATTTGACGAGTTTGATTTTATGTTTTGATCAAACTCGCATTCTTAATTTGTGCCGATTATAATTCTTATAATTTAGTGGGTCGTTTCGTAGTTAATACATTTGCTTCCAAAATATGCCGTAGGCATATATTTCTCCTTTTTTTTTTTTGATAACGAGGAACCCACCTTTGGTGGCAAACTCCGGGTACGTGACCCAGCCGGCAAGAGTCACGCACCAGGTAAACCGGTTTGCGCTGACCGGCTCGACCCACTGGTAAGGAGCAAGGCAAACCTTGGAAATTCACCCAAGGAAAGGGGCGGAGGTAAGGATCGAACCCGATACCTCCTGATTTTCCCCTTGCTCCCTACCAGTGAGCCACCCCAACTGGGCCTCCTTTGTTTTCTTTTGGACTTTCACCAAGCATGCAACGGGCTTGGTTTACTTAAGCCCAACTTAAATCATCCATTATCATCATTTTTATGACCGGGGAAAATTTTCCACGAAAACCATATCAACATGTGCCAACCAAACCAATTAAACTGGTGACCGATTGTCAGAAGTTGGTACGGTAATGGTAATCGAAACGGAAAAGTTGGGATTACTATTATCAACCGATTTGTGATTGGTTGGTACGGTAATTACCAACCAATTACTACCAATATACATTTAGTTTTTTTTAATTATATTTTAATTATTTTAAGATTACATTATTTAGTTTTTTTTAATTATATTTTAATTGTTTTAAGATTACATTAAGTTGAAGTATTTTTTTTGGGTTCTAAGACTTGCTGTTTGTTATTCAAGTTAATAAGTACTCCATATTACCTATTTCTTTTTTATTTGTTATTTTGTTTTTTATACTAGTATTACCTATTAACTTGATTTCTTTTTATATTTGTTACTTTTATAAATTGCTTTTAATCAAGGGAGGAATACTAGCTCGGCATCGGTTCAGACTAAAACCTAAATTTTATTCGGAAGCTAGTGGACATGTTATTTTGAATATTATCGGGACTATTTAAGTCTTTATATTGCTTTTGTGCTTAAATGTATGAACAATTTTAAGTATTTATGTTGTTGCTACTTATAAAATTTAAATTTTATTTAAGTTGTATTGTCTTTGATTATGTGTATGCTTTTTTCATCAACACCCAAAACATGGTAAAATATCATTACCAACACGTACCAACCAACTTAATTGGTAACCAATTAAGTTGGTACAACCCATTCGGTGGGTGGTAATGGTTTGGATTTTAGGATTACGAATTATAATTTGTTGGTACGTGGTAACGACGAAAACTAATTTTATTTTACCGAGCCACACTCCTTCGTTTTAATTTTCTTCCTCTGTTTGACTAACTCCAATGGTGGTGTGCAATTGTGTAAATGTGTATATTTTACACAATTTTTAGCTCCAATTGTTGTTTTATGGGTGCTCAAATGTGTACATTTGAGCATGAAATTTGTATATTTGAGCACCCAATCCCCCCTATGTGCAAAAACTTTCCCACTTTTTGAGAAAGTGGATAAAAACTTTATCGAATGAGAAGAGAGAAGACACGGTGTCATAAATGAGTTTTCATCATTTTTCCTTTTTTTTATAACTAAATTTGATTTAATATAAATTAAATTAATCTAATAAATTTCATTTAAAAAGTCACATCTAATGATTAAGAAATCCATTTAAATATTTAAGTTTAAATCTAATGAAAAAATTAAGTTAGATTAGTGATATACATTTTTTTAAGAAATAACCATCCAATTTTGTGAACAATATTGAAAATTTGATTTTTTAAATTGTGGTGAAAATTATATTTTTTATATCAAAATGTGCGTAATAAAAATTTATAATACAAAATACATATTTATTTTTTAATAGATATTAATCACAATTAAAATGTGAAGATAAATATAGATTGCTGGATTGTTATAAGATATGTATGCAAAAAATACACACTTTAACCAATGGAGTAAAATGCTAAAAAGTTGTGTGCAAAAATACACATCATGTGCAAATGTGGACATTTGCACACTTAACCATTGTGGATAGTCAACCCCTCTCGTTTAGTAGGAGTTACATATGAGGCTCCGAGTCGGCGGCCGCTAAACCCCTAATCAATTAAGGATGAAGCTGCGCAGATCTGAGACCGGAGTAAAGCGTCGGGGACGGTAGGACTCAGGGAACGAAAGAGTGAGCATCCTCTGGGGCAAGAAGGTAGAGCCGTGGATCGAAGATTAAGTCGAAGCTCCGACCGCCCTAGATGCCGCTAACGGCGCTAACTGCTCGATTTGGAGAAAAAGAAGGTCTCTGAAGATCACGGCTGAGGGAATCAACAACCCAAGGGACCCGGTAACATCACAATCTCGCAGGTCTTTTGAAGGACGCAGAACCCAACTCAAAATTTTGTTAATCCGAGATTCAGGGACTTATTTCTTCTTCTTTAATTTGATTCCTCTTTTGAGTTAAATTTGACACCCATTTTATTTGATTTGGGTTTCAATTTTTATGCTTTACTGATAGGTCAAAACATGTTAATTTTGAGACGGAACTTTGAGTTCCAATCTCTTGATTTGCTTCATGAACGCTCGTTTTAGAGCCCGGATTCGGTCATTGTAGATTCTTCCTCTTGTTCTATTCTCTCTCTTTTAATTTCCTGTTGAAGAGAGTGTGCAGGGTCATTTGCGACCCAGTTTGGTGAAACCAGAGACCCTTTTGATGAATCCAGTTCATGTGCAGTGCGAACAATCCTAGTAAAATTTTGGCAGCAGTTCAACTATGTGAATCGATCTCATGATATCGGGTGTAGTGGTGAAACTTTAAATTTCAAACCGACTAAGAGTTTACAACGCCCCACCAGTCTTCATCGTATTCACCTGCAAGAAAAACAATGGTAGACGGACCATAGAAGGATTTAGATTTCTACCTTCTCTCTTGGGAGGTTGAAGGGAGAAAGCTCTCTCTGGTTTTTTTTCTTTCCTTTCTTTTTTTTTTTTGCTGGAAGCGGTCAGATGTTCAGGGAAAAAAACCCGATGGATGGTTCTACCTTTTCTACCTATAGGAGGATGAATAGCAGCTGTTTTTTTTTTTGATTAAGTAAGAATTCGAGTTCAGATATACCTGAAACTCGATGGCCGACAAGTCGGCAGACGGAAAACCGTCATAACAGAGAAACGAAAACAAAAACAGTGCAATACAACAAGCGAAGGCGCATCCTACAAGATGAACCTAGGCAAAACTAAATCAAACACGCTGGAGACGTAGACTACGAGCGAAGCCAAGCACCATTCAGGAACAGCACCGTTGGCCGGCGATACAACAGGACATCCTGTGGGTAGTGAAGACGAACCTCCAGGAATCTCCTTCCCGATCACGGAGTCGCCCCGTACACACTACCTCGATCCCAGCCAAACCCGACTCCGACTGTCAGAACTCCAACGAAGAAGAAGAAAGCCTAGCCCCACCAAAGCAAAATCGCACGCCACCCGAACAAATCGCACCGTGAAGGACCGGTCGGGCCCTAACGGGATTTAAATTAAGCTCTTTCGAGCACAGTATGAAACTATACGGGATTTATTCGAAGCCAAAATCAAGTAGGGTGGACCTGGCATGTTTTTTTTTTATAAATTTTTTTCCGATCTTTTAAATTTTCTTTTGTTTAATTTATTAATATATCAAGCTTTATTTATTTATTTTTTTCCCGGACTTGCTTCGGGCCCAAGGAGGCCCATCTCGAAGTCCAAACGGGCCCAAGGAAACCCAGGAAAGCAACAACCTAGGAAGCCAAAATAGGGAGACGGCAAACAGGGAGAAACCAATCGGGACCAATACAGGCCGCCGCCGACCAAACTCGGAGACGGGGAGGAGAGCGAGCAGGTTTGGAAGCGGAGCCAAAGCAAGGCCGGAGCGCAGGTGGCGGAGGAGAGACCCACGTCGAAAGAGGAGCGAACCCCGACACCACCACAAACCAGGAGCAACCGGAGTCCGGAACGGTGAGGCACCGGAGGAGCCGATTGCGAGACAATTAAGGGAGGAAAACCTAAAAAAACAGGAGATCCGTTCGAAGAGAACAGAGATAGAGCGAATCTGAGGGGAAGGCGAGCCCCAAAACAAGATCGGGACCGGAGAGTAACCGAACAAACGCAACTCAAATGTAGAAATAGGGGACGATGGATTTCCAAAACTGAAGCCAACGGAGGCTCCCGGAGAAAAGGGGAAAGCGAGATGGTGAACAACACACTCGAGAAGGGGGCCGGAATCGAGGAATTGTTGGCCGGAGCGACAATATTTTACGCCGAGGAAGCGAATCGGTGGCTCCCGAAGGAGATTTAAGGCTTAGGGCTCCCGAAGGAGGGGTTTGGGCCTCCCGGAGGAGGGGTTCGGAGCTCCCAAAAGAGAGCGTTTCTTGCTAACAAATTGATTCAAACCTTGATATTCTCTGTTGATTGTGTGCTTGTTGCTGAACAGAGGAGATAGAAATCCCAGATTTCACCCATTCTGGATTTTTTGGTTTCTTAGAGAGAGGAGAGAGTGCACCTTTGCCCAATGTGATACAACAGTTTCTTTTCATTTGTGAATAACTACCCTACCCACCTTAACAAATTCATTTATCTGGCTTATTTTCTCAAAACGTGTTCTCAGAACGTGGGAAAGGGGTGTAACCGTGTAACTGCTATTTGACCCAGACTACAGTTACTATGAAAAATGATGGACCCCATAAAAATAAATGGGTCATGTCCACACTCATCTTGGGCTTCAAATGATCGGCTATCATCCGTGGCCCAACTTCCAGCTTTTCATACCTTTTGTTTTATTTTGGATGAATTAATCATATCCTTAACTTATAATTAATTCTATGAAATTTTATACTTGATCATGGATTTTTCTTTAGCAAAATATCATGAAATTTTACCCCTCAACAACCTTGTTTAGGTCGTCCGTGAAGTGGTCTGTGGCTCCGGAATCAAAATACCATGACAGATCGGTGATAGCTGTAGGAGAATCCATGTACGCCGCAGGAGCAGGGGAGCCCGGTTTGTTGAGCTTCTCCGGCGGGTGACGAGACGGAAAGCCTTGAACATCTAACCTGTTGAAGTAGCCCTTTGCAGCGTGGCCAGTCTTATCACAAATCTGACAAGGGATGCGGGGACGAGAGCGAGAGCCCTGGCCATCAGTGCGATCGGAGGAGGGACGGTCAGGAGTCCGGGATGAATTGAGACGCCCACCAGTGCGATCGGTTGAGCGGTTCGCACCAAGAGACGACCCGAACGCCTTGGAGTTGCCGAGGTTAGCCATCGGCGGGGGATTGGAGGCCGCCAGGAGATGACTCTCGTTCAGAAGGCGCTCCTCCTCTTGAAGGAGGAAGTCGAGGAGATCCAGTGCAGTGACTTGCTCCGATCTCATGTTGAACGCAGCCCGGAAAGACCCATAGGAGGAGTCTAAACCTTGAAGAACAGATGCAATGAAGTCGTCGGTTGACACCTCCTGCATACAGTCAGCCAGGGAATTAGCCCAAGCTTTTGCTTCTTTTCGAAGTATTCAATCATAGGAGTAACGCCATTTTGGAGAGTCTGTAGCTGCTGCTTGATGTGCATTGCTCGAGCGCGCTATTGCGACTGGAACATGCGCTCAAGTGCATCCCAAGCATGATATGAGGGGGGGGACTTGGTGAGGTAGCCGACCAACGCGGAGGACACAGTGGTGCGTAGCCAGATGAGCACAAACTTGTCTTTCCGCTTCCACACCTCGAATTCAGGGTCCGGGGTTGTTGTGGCAGGGACAATGTCGATGGCAGGGACGGGTATAGTTTCCGGTGGAGATGAACCGGTGATGACAAATCCTTCAACCCGAAGGCGTCAGGGCGTCGATGACATTGGAACGCCAAACAGAGTAATTCGATCTCTCCAATTTGAAGGAGAATTGAGGAAATTGTAGGCCCACTCATGAAGTAGAGCCAACCGCGACAGAGAGGAGATTGGCGGAAGTGTGGGTGTTGGAGGTGACAGGTGGAGAGGTTGTGGAGGAGGAGGATTCACAGGTGGACATGGTTGAGAATCACCGGAAAAAAAAATTGTGTTTAGGATTTCAGAAACCTGCTCTAGATACCATAAAAGATTACTCAATTGAATGTAATCTCTGTTGAGTAAATTCTCAATTAGAGGATGTAAATATATATTGAGAGTTGTACAACGAGGATCTTTACTAACCGAATATCTTATCTAATATCATGACTACATGAAGTAAACTCGACCTTGAAGTAAACTCAGTTTGGAAGACCTAATCAAAGGTTTTCAAAGTCATCATGACTGCCAGGCTTATCTTCAAACACGGCAACAGCTAATAGTTCATTAGTTGATCCCGTTGACGTTGGTTAGGACCCTCTCGTCGCGACTGAGTTCCTCTTGGAGAAAACTCAGCACCTTGTCCACCAGAAAAAGGGAAACTGTGACCGCATCCGACATATTTGAGTGATCTTAATCTACCTCCCTTTTGTTTAAGAATTCAGATGGCATTTGCAGCATCTATTGAATTGGTTATTCGTTGTTGGTCTGTTGACATGTTGTGCAGCTTTTGCAACTAACACTTTTTTACTACGGAGTAACGGAATAACAAATTGTTGCATACTTCTCAGAAGGAGCTATGCTACAATCCAATGGTAGACTTTTCGGTGGGCTCAAACCATTGGGCCGGACCTGAGGTGAGGCCCAACAGGCCATCGCCTCAGGCCCAACTCCCCTGGGGGCCCATGTTTTTTTTGTCCACGGTATACATATAATCATGGGAAAAAAGGGGGAAACCGCTTAATAAAACGAGCTCTCAAAGGAAGAATGAAGAACGAATGCCCAGTCGCTCAATGGAACATAACAAGATCGATGTATTGGGTATGTTGCCGCTTCTTTTGCTTTCTTCCATCAGTTTCGAAGCCCTGGAACATAATCTATGACACTGCGACAAACTGAATTTGGATTTTACTTTTGTAGAATTTAGGGATTAGGGTTTAGAAATTAGGATTTTAGACTGAATAGAAGGAGCAATTGTCGAGAGCGAGGTGTTAGGAATTAGGCCTTAATTTATAACTCACACTGAAAGAGAGATTAGGAATTAGGCCTTTATAATCCCAACTGAAGGGGAGAGATTAGGAATTAGGATTTTCACCATCAAGAGGGCAATTTGTGTGTAATTTACAAGTTACAAATGTGATAGCAATGGACTGAAGCGTTTTTTGGTAGTCAGCAATGGACTGAAGCTATCTATGGAACAAGTGGCCATATATGAGATGATAAGGCGTGCTCTTCTTGATGTCTTTTGTAACTAGTATGTACAAATAAAATATCAATTTTTTTTTCTACTTTGTATACACATATATGAGATTAATCTCAATTGTACCAACAAATCATAATATAACCCAATTAAACCTTCACTGGGCTCCGGAGGTTTAATTAGATGAGATCAGTATAACCATACATTTGAGTAACTTGCTTGCACAAATATGAGATTAATCTCCTAGCTTGTATACATAATTTTTTCTAAAACATATTACAGTATAAGTTGTTAATGATGTATTTTGAAATATTTGCAATTTAATTCTTTATATACATTAACATGTTATTTTCGTATAGCATATTTGACTAGCGATATGCATTTTTGATAGTTTAGTATTTTTGTTTTTTTATTAAAAATAGTCGAGGGGCCTATTTTTATATTTCGCCTCGAGCATTTGTAATCTCATGTCCGGCCCTGCATGACGTAAACTCGGTTCGGAAGACCTGTTCAAACCTAGAGCGGTCCTGCTAATTGCACGGCGTTCATATCGCCAGGCGCACGGTGCCGGTGCCGGCTTGCTGAACCGGCAGACCAAGATGCCGATGCCGGACTCCCAAACCGGCAGACGTGGTTCGAGGGAATCTGCAGCTTTCGTCCAATCAGTCAAATCGACTGAAAAGCTGAACCAATCTGCAGGCCGGTGCCGGATTCCGGGTTCGGCACGGTCACATCAATCACATCGTCAGAAAAGCTGGAGATTCCTGACGCTTGCGTCATGTCTGCAGGGTGGTGTCGGTGTCGGGTTCCGAGTCCGACAAAGGGGGTGCCGATGTAGTATAAAAGGAAGGATCTCTCCCTCACTTGGTGCACCACACATTCCACTCCAAGCACCCACCTCTTACTCTCCTACCCGGCGGTTTTATCTAGAGAGCTCCACAAGCCCGAAATACCGTCTTAGGAGAAATGCCGAAGTACTCGAACCTGATAGATCGATTTTTTCGAGGTTCGAGATCCCCTTCACCAGCGACTCCACCTCCCGATGAGCGTGCGATTTCACAACCCGCGCCGAACGATCCTAGAGCGCAAGCTGCGGCGGAGGTAAGTATTGATTGTATGTTTAGTACATGTTAAGTTTATGTTATTATTAGGTATGGAATATTGATAAAATTAGATATGGAATTAGTGATGGAATTAGTAATGCATGAAAATGAGATATAGAATTAGTTTATGAAAATGAGATATATATTTGTATTGATTTTTATTTCATGAAAAATAGATATGGAATTAGTAATGCATGAAATTAGATATAGATATAATTATGCATGAAAAAGAGATATAGAATTTTTATTTCATGAAAAATAGCTAGGGAATTAGTAATGCATGAAATTAGATATAGATATAATAATGCATGAAATTAGATATAGATATAATAATGCATGAAATGGAAATAGATGCAGATGGAATATAGATATGGAATTTATGTGTACCTAATGGATATGGAATTTTATAATGCAGATGATGAGGAGGGTCGTAGCCCAGCGGGAACGGGTTAGGCCAACGGCCTCTCTGAGGAGAGGGGATAGGCCGATAGAGCCGGCGAGAGCCAGCACATCGGCGGTTAGACAACCATCACTAGAGCGACCAATCCAGGAGCCCGCTAGGGCTAGCACGTCGTTTCTCGGGCGGGACGACGAGGATTTCTTGGCTGATTACACTGTCGACGAGGTCGACACTTCACAATTGCCGGAGACCCTTTACGTCCCAGACACCCCCCTGTCCCCGATGTATACGTCAGCCGAGGACGTCGACACCGGATCCATGCATCATTCCACTGCATGGGAACCACAAATCAACCAGACCCCCCCCCCCCCCCCCCCATTTATTCGACCGTGGGTGGATCTGGTCTGTGGCCGAACTGGGCGGGCACGACTGAGCAGCCCATCCGCGACGAGGGGGCATCCTCCTCAAACCCAGCTGCTGGTACAGCGGCACGCGCGGCTAACCCCTTCGGGGTCGCTGACACGCTTGGCGGTATCTCTAGTACAGATCCCGAGCATAACCCCAACTGCCGTGCGGGGATGAATGACGAGTTGAACAGTCGGGATGTCGACGACGGCCGCCCCAAGTTTGTGGAGCCACTACGACACTACAGGATTCACAGGTGTCAGTACCTGTGGTTAAGTGAGGTGTGTGTTACTGTACGAACGTTGTGGTTGCAATTAATGTTATATTATGTGCAACTGTGGTATCCGTAGAACTCATACTCTTATGGTTTGGCTTGCAGGAGGTGGAGCTGATAGTGAAGAGTATAAGGCGTGCAGACCGGTGGCAGTCAGTGCGCAACTGGCCTCGTTTACCGGGGGAGTGGCAGTGGTGGTATGTTGCGAGACACAGCGGGTTACATGTGTTGGATGACATCAGGATGGACACAGTGGATCACTGTCTCATCCAAGCATTTCTGTACCGTTGGCATCCAGAGACCAACAGCTTTCATCTCCCATGGGGGGAGATGACGATTACCTTGCACGATGTGCACAAGCTGTTTGGTCTTGCCATCGACGGACGTGCCATGGTCCCTAACATGACAAACCAGCTAAGGCAGGCGTGGCTGACGGAAAAATTTGGATTTGGCCTCCACGACTTTGTACGAAGTGGGAATGCATTTTTCCATGGAAGCCTAGATTTCCACATGGCGCAACTAATTAACAACCCGCAGATACAGCCAGGTGTCATCGCAAGCGGATATATGTTGGAGGTTCTTGGCTGCTTGGTTCTAAACGACCGAACCACGACAATCATACCCGTTATTGCTTTGGATTTCGTGACTGATCACCGAGTCACATCTGAGTATGCATGGGGTGCGGGAGTCCTGGCTTATCTGTATAGGCAGCTGGGGATCTCGTCCAGACAGGGGATGACGAACTTGGGGGGCTGTATTGCTCTTCTTCAGGTATGTGTCAAACCCCATACATATGTTGTGTGTTATTATTGAATATAACTCAATGTCTCACTTACGTCGGGATTTTTCAGTACTGGATATTCGCTCACTTCCCAATGTTCGCGCCCGGCGTCTGTGAGGACCCCGCAGACCATGGAGACGCACGATGGGCAAAGCGGTATGCGAGCCGACCTACGCCACCAATCACCCCCGAAAGGACTCTGAAGTTCATTGTACAATTAGAAACGATGCGGGCAGAGGACGTCAAATTCATGCCCTACGGTCCCCTTGACTTTGATGGGTTTTACAGAGTTTCGCGGTACAGAGGCTTAATCCAATTCTCCTATGTTATGGAAGCCTACATGCCGGACAGAGTAATGCGACAGTTCGGTTATGTTCAGACAATCCCCATGCTGCGAATCCTCCCCATGCAAGAAGAGAGACCACCACAAGTCAAGGGCCTGAAGCTGACATGGCACCCAGTGGACGACCGTTGGGATGACCATTTGATTGTTCCAAATGTGTACATATCCTTCAGCCAGCATAGGGTTGCGCTGGAACCGCACGCTGTTTCTGCTGAGTACATGGGGTGGTTTGGTGAGCACGGCCATCCTTTTCTTTTCAAAAGCTCAAGCCACCAGGTTCCAGCAAACATAGCTCCGCCAGTTGCCGTTTACGATCACCGGGTACGTGTGAATAATACTAATGTCCTTTCGTTATTGGTGTGTTGTTTAATAAAATGTTAGTTTTCACCATCATATTGTTTGAAATGCAGCGGATGGGTATGTTGCTGAGTCGTCTGGATGCTGTGCTCGCTCGGGGCGACGCGTGGGTTTCCACAGATGAGCTTCGGGAGTATGTCGAGGAAGCGCGGGGGGGGGGGGGAGATGTGCCATTGGCGCCAACTCAGGTTCGGGCATCGCAATTTTTCCATTTTATGCCAAACGCCTGATGAATGGCATGGAACTGTTAGCTGGTTTTAGCGTAGTTGTTGTCTCTGTGTTGAATTTGTTGGTAGTTGTATTTGCGAATCATGTACTGTGAGGATGGTATTGATTGATGAAATTTGAAAACACATTGTGGGTCTTCAACATTGCTACACCTACGATATTCAATGAGATTACAAAATCCGTAGCTGGATAATTTAAAATACAATAAGTGCGATCCCAGAAAATAATAGCATCACAACTACTGAGTTGCCCTTTCAACTAGACGGTAGTTCAAGTACTGTTGAATGCGGTCGTTGAATGGGGTATCCCATCCATTCACACTTGGGTGGTGGAAGTGAGACCATTCGCTGCAGGCGGAAAATCCTTGTCGACATCTGGAATATCTCTACCCCCTCCGTACTTATCACACACTAGACGAAAGGTACCCAAACCACTCATTTGGTTCTTCCATGACCGAGTGATCACAAGTACCATGTTCTTAATCTTCCCTACGTATCTAGCCCATGCCTTCAAGTTTATTTGATCAGCCCAATAACCATCGACTGTAAACATTGAGCTATATTCTATACCCACAGTTAGAGGTTGGTTTTGTTCCTGCATAATGTCACTTATGTACTAAGAACTTTTTCGCAAAAAAAAATCTAAAATGCTATATTATATGATGGTTTCATTTTACAAAACTATATTATTTATAATGTTTCGATTCAAACTACATATCCATTCAATTATATAATGTTTCGATTCAATCTACATATCCATTCGAACTACATATCCTCTATTTAAACATTCCGCTATAATATGATTCTACTCAAATATAATTATATAAAGGTTCCGCTATATATAAACGATCCGCTGTAACAATATTAACTTACCCCGAGATTCTTCACGAGCTCCTCCGGATCGCTATAGGCAAAAATGTCGAACGGTAATCCACCTCCGCCATCTTCTTCTGGTAACGACATTTTCTCCGATGTTAGAACATGTATTTCGAATCGAAAATATTGTAGTTGAACCACCGGGGCATCGCTTCTTTATAGGCTATCGAACTTACCTCGGGCATTGGATGCCGGTTTGGGAGTCCGGCAAGGGCATACATGATGCCGGTTTGGGAGTCCGAGAAGGGCAAGCTTGGCTGCCGGTTTGGGAGTCCGAGAAGGGCACCGTGCGTATGGCGAGAAACCGCCGTGCAAATAACAAAAAGGAACCTCGAGTTGGGGTACACTGTACACAGCCTTAAGAAACTGCCAGCTTCATTTTCAATGATTTGAGACAAATAATGGTTCTTGATGCCGACAGACGACAGTATTATCATTATGTCAAAATGTCCCGTTTGGATCGGTGAGGATTAGACCTGTCAAAACATAACCCGATCCGATGACCCGACTCGACCGACCCGAAAAATTTCCGATCCGAACCCGGAAATTTTGAGCCGAAACTTTTTTTTGACCCGAACTCGATAAACCCGAAATTTTTCGGGTAATCTGGGTTTCGACCCGGTGACCCGATTGACCAGGTAATTTTGACCCAATTGACCCGGTTGATTTATAATTATATATAATTAAATTTTTTTTCTATAATTAAAATTTATCACAAAATTATCAAATCATGATTTTTTTAATTTAAAAAAGAAAAAATTGACGAACCCGAAATCGACCCGAAACCCGGTCAAACCCGAGTTCGAGTCAACTCGAAAAATCCGAAACCCGTTTTACTCGAAACCCGAAGTGACCTGACCCAAACCCGACCCGAATGACCCGTTTGACAGGTCTAGTGAGGATCCTCTAGTCCGCTTTTATGATCCCTTTTACAGTCCGCTTTATTTTATTGGTTGAAAACAATTATAAAACGACCTCATTTATTAAGAAAAGTGATAAAATAATTTGACGCATCCAGTTAGGCGATACGGACTACATAATGGATCTCCATTGTAGACTAAGGGATCTTAAACCCACTTTGATGTATTCATGAATTAGCTTCTATTTTTTTTTAAAAAAAAATCCTAAACAATATTAAAGCAGAACCTTATTCTGCCACATGTCACAGTTCTATGATTTTTTTTCCCTCCAAAACTAATTATTTCCATAATTATTTTAGTTGTTTATTCATAATTTATTCATTTATTATTGTAGTTTATTTTGGTAAGAATATATTAGATGTATATCCGAATCGATTTATGTGTCTTAATATATTAATGGATTTTGGTAAGAAATTTTCCCGGTTTTAGTTATAATTTTAAAAACAAAATTGTTAACTATATTTGTAAATTTCATGGTTTATCATCTATCTTTTTTAAATAATAAACTATATATGTATTTTAAGAAAGAATATGTAGGCAATATACACCTATGTACCATATTGATCAGCTGATATTTTCATCGGCAAAATTATAGTTATATGGTAAAATATTTTAAAAATGGTTTATCAATCACAAGTTAGATATATCTATGTATTCATTTGTCTAACTTTTTTAACAGAAAAATAATTTAATCTAATTAATTAAGTACTAATTCCAAAAAATAAAAATAAATCGATGGGAGTAATGAATTGATTTTTTTAATGACAAAGACTATGATCTATCTCTAATGCGATTAAATCAATTGTGTATGTTTACTATATGGTTTTGTATATTTCTATATATTATATAGGCTATTGAGTGAAAATCATGTTATTTTAGGGAGATTAATCAAGTGGGGAAGCTAATTTATCTGGGATTTTGTAGCATTTACTCTTATATTTGTTAATAATATTGTGTTAAGCCCGCTGATCAGATCGCGCAGATATGGTCAGCGGGCTTACTTGAGACACATGGTCACTTTTTGAACCACGTGTCCTAACCTAGGCCGCTGAACCATGGTATACATTGTGCTGTCTTTTCCTCTTCCTAAGAGGGATTCACCATTACTAGATGAAAAGAGGAGATTTTAATCACAACCCTTTATCAGGAACTCCGTGACACTTTACATGCCCTTCACTCCTACCTCCTTAGAAGCCTAGGCCGACTTTATACTTGTACAACGGTCAGGAAGTAACTTCCAAGGCTAATTTTCAGACGCGGACTGTCGATGATCGTAGATTGTAGACAAAACGTCTCCCCTCCAAAAAGCCCCTTCTTTTTATCTTCAATCCTGATTTTATAGGGTGAGACACGCATATCCATTCGGATGACAAATGTCAGTACAGGGTGGCCACGTGACGTTGTCTTGAAGACCCGTGGGTTGAGGGAATGAAGGTCGTGCACGTGGTGTTTAATTGGCTAGGATGAATTCCGTCTAGCCGCCACGAGATGGCATTTGGGCCGCCCTCCTTTATCCGCGGACACCACCTTGTGTTTGAAAGAGGCCGGGTTGCATCAGTTTCAAAATTATACAAAATTTTCTACAATACTAAAGCATGAGTTATTCTGCCACATTTAAAAAATCAATGATATTAATTTTCAAAGATGATTAGAGTCGGAGAGGTCCAATAGTAAGAGATAAAATACCTATTTATACAGAGGATTGATTGGAGTTGACGGATGTCATTTGAAAGGAAAGTATGGTGGTATCGTCTTGTCTGCTATTGTTGTTGATGGCAACAACGAAATTTATCCTCTAGCATATGGTGTGTATGCGAATGTGTAAGAGCACTTGGTCTTCGTTTTTCTATCGACTAAGGGAGGTATTGCAGAATACTCAGAGGACCAATTGGTGCATTATATCTGACAGGCAAAAGGTGAGATTCTCCATCCCCCTTAAGCACTTTTTTTTTTGTTTGTTTGTATTGGTTTACATATCTATAAGGCCTAACATGTGTTTCCCAGTGCAGGGTGTCGAACCCGCCCTTGTAGAAGTGTGGCCATCAGTTGGTCGTCGTTATTGTTGCACACACCTCTTAGCTAATTTCAAGAAGGCATTCTCAGGCTTGCCAGTGAAGGATGTGTTTTGGGAATGTTGCAAAGCTTTCTCCGAGCATAAATTTAGGAGAGCAATGGAGAGGGTGGAAACTTTGGCTGGGAAGGGAGCTGTAAAGTGGCTTAAAGATGTGGGTGAGATGGAGTGTTGGGCACGGTATAGGTATGATCATACTCTACATGCACCTCATACATCGAGTAACTTCGTGGAGTCATTTAATTCCACGTTAGGTGCTGATAGAGCCCTTCCCGTCTTATCCATGCTTGAAGGTACAACTATCCATAAATTTGTATTTGTTTTACGTAATTAATATGCTATAAGGGGGTTGTAACATTATAGTGGATTATTATAGGAGTTAGACGCACTTTCGATTTCAACAAAAGACAGCAAAAGTCTTACCTTTTTCGTCGGGGGCGCAGCAACAGGTGCAGCCACCAGGTCCGAACCCTAGCGCAGCAGCAGCCACCAGGTCCGAGCGAGGGATAGGTCCGAGCGAGGGCGCAGCGCAGCCACCAGGTCCGAGTCCGAGCGAGGGTACGCGTCGCTCTCTGTCTTTGCGTCTCTCCTCGCGTCTCTGTCTTCGCGTCTGAGCTTCGTTTCTGGCTTCGCTCTCTTTCTTTCTTTCTTTTCTTTTTCTTTTTCTTTTTTGAGCAAACTAACGGAAATTACACAAAAAAGTTAAAGTTAACCGAGAAGGGCACGAGGCGAAATGGGTTAAAACCTCAGGGGTACCACGCAAATTTTGTAAAAAAGTTGTATACCTGGCGAAATTTGCAATACCCCAGGGGTACCTGGCGAAATTTCCGTTGGGGGAATTGGGGTTATGTAGCAATTGACACTGTTGGGTGATTTCCCTTGCAATTCGTGTGCCACTTTCCCTGTTTTGAGGTTGAATTTTGCGTCGCCTGGTGATTAGTAATGTCCAACTTCTCCCATGTTTACGATGTTGATCATGTGTGACCGACCATCTTTCCCCTTCAATGAAGGTAACCACCGCAACGTCTTAGAACTGTTTCGGTTATGGATACTCCTACCACATGGTTTCTCATCCGAGCTAAATGAAGGGGATTCAAGAGACATTTGTGACAGTGCTCAACGACAGATATCAGGAGAGGTGGAGGCATACCTCGAAGGATGGTGGCGACGAGTCGAGAGGAATTTCGTCGAACCACTGAGGAAGACGAGATCTGGGAGATAAGGGTGTGGTGGAATGGTTTCGCGAGGGCAGGAAAGACCAACATAAACCACAATCTCCACAAAAGCTCTGAAATCTCCACCCACCAAGCTTCCATTTTCGCACGAAAAAAAGCTCCATAATCCCCTCCGAGAGCTTCATGATCTTCAACATAGCCCTCCTCCGAACATAGGGCTGGAAATCACCCGTGGGTGACCGACTCACCCGACCTGATTATATGGGTGAAAACCCGAAAAAAACCGGGTGATGGATGGGTGATGGGTGGGTGAAACGGGTGATGGGTGATATGTTTTTCACCCATTACCCGACCCGCTTAACCACCCGCTAACCCACCCGATTATATTTAAAAAAAATCCTAGTTTTAAAAAAAATATAGCCTAACATAACTGCGTATTTTTCCTTTTTCTAATTATAGCTTCTCTATTCTCTAATTGTTTTTGTACAAAAAAATCTAAAAGAATATGAACTTATTTTATTTAACTCCTCATCACATCTTTTTTAAAAAATTATTTTATTTGTTTTGCTTACACCGCTAGAATGCTAGCAATTTCTCTCATTTTAACGACTTAGCATTTAGTGTATTAAGACATGATTTAGCCAAATTGTTTTTTCCTTTTTTTTTAACTACGATTTTAGCAACGGACTAAAATTTATCTCATTTGATTTGATATTAAACTTTTAATGCTAACTTTGTAAGATGAGGATAATGATATAATGTATGAATAAACCTTTTATACAATTAATAAGATTTCCACGTTGACGTAGTTTGTGAAATTATCAAATATGATTGATTTCTAAGTATGTCTTATGACTTCTTTTTTTAAAATTTACTTTACCCGATTACCCACCTGACTCACCCGATTCACCCGACGGATCGGGTGATGGGTGAAATATTAGATGGACGGGTGATGGGTCGGGTGAAATTTTTTTGTGACAGGTCGGGTGGAAAAATTGCTCCACCCATCCATCACCCGACCCATTTCCACCCCTATCCGAACATAAGTATCTTCAGCTTTTCTTTTTCCAGAAATCCCCAGGAGCTCTTGCCAAACACAACCTTATATTTGATTTTTTTTTTTCAAAACTTTAATGAAAGCTTGTTGAGTGTTTTTTTTTAACTGGAACAAATTTGCCAATAAAGTAGCCTTAATATGCCAAAGAATTGTTGAGTGTTTGGTATTTAGGGAGTTTTAAAAGAAATTTTATAGATAAAATGACAAAAAATACATAAACGAAAATAGAAAATGGAATACTAACATGCTACCATAGTACCATCACCAATCATCCAAAAGATCCAAACGACATTCATCCCTGAAAACCAGATCGAGGATAAACTCTATTGGGAAAAAGATAAGTTTGGGCGGTTCACCACTTCTAGTGCACTTAGACACATTATGGGAAATAGTAGAAATTACTTAAATAACACGGCATGGATATGAAAAATAGATATAGCCCCGAAAATTAAGAACTCCTCATGAAAATGTATAATAACGAAATCCTAATCAAAACAAGGCTCAACGCCAAAGGGGTAGCAATCCCATCTGCATGCGAATTGTGTGAACTATGCGAAGAAATGTCAGTTCACTTATTCATCCAATGTTGTCGGTGTAGAAATCTAATACACATAATCAACCCCCTCATAGGAAAAGAACTAGAAGACATAGACATAAATGAACATGACATAAAAAAAATTATGACAGACATATTTGATAAAATGAGCCCAGAACAAAGGAAAAAGTTGGCAACCGCATTGTACGTGGTGCCCTTGAACATCCAAAAACAGAAAAATATTTGACAATGTAAACACAACGTCTATTCAGAACATGGAAAATTTGACACGACAAACACTCATGAATTGGGAAAAAAACAAAACAAATGGATAAAGCAAATGAAACTAAAATTACAACCAGAATAACACCACGAAAGAAAAGGCACATGAGAATGGAATAAACCGATAGAAGGAACATTTAAAATAAATTTCGATGACAACAATAACTACTCTAGTATTTTTGGTGCAGGTTTGATAATTCGTTACCACATGGGAACGATGATTGACAGTGGAAGAGGGCAGCTTCGACATAAGTCGCCCCTCATGATTAAAGCAATAGGTTTGAAGTTGGGGATCATGAAGGCAAATGACCTTGGTATGTCCAAAATTCAAGTGGAAGATGTTACATTGATAGTTATCAATACTATCAAAGGGGATTGGTCTTGCCCATGGGAGATTAAGATGATCATTACTGACATCATCAACCTGCTTCAGTCATTTGAGAGTGTTAGCTTTGTGCATTGGTCATGGGAGACCAATATGTGTGCCGACCATATCTCGCGTTTTTTTCAAGCCGATGACTCTTTAGATATTCGATCAGATAGGGATCTCAACCTACTTATCCGCAAGGATGCTCTTAGTGATAGTTAGTAGGGACCGACCCCACTCAAAATCTTAATTGTATAAAAAAATGATCATTTTTTTATTAAGTAATAATTCGAGCTAAGACATACCAGAAACTCGAGAGGTCGACAAGTCGGCAGACGGGTGTGAGGAAATATGAGACTATGCTTAGATTTAGAGTTGTAAAACACAGAAATCAAGAGGAGAAAACTCTCAAGTTCAACAATCTTGAATTGAGGGAATGAAGACGACGACACTGTTTATGGGTTTATAAGCCAAACAACCCTTCTAACTAACTCAACTCCTAACAACCGAGCCTATGCAGGACTATTGCCCCTAATATTTCTAATTTATTACCAAAATACCCTTGTAGCTATGTGTTACATGATCATACTCCATAGCCCCCCTCCCCCCTCAAGCAAGACTAGAAAGGGGAACCATAAGGCCTAGCTTGGAGCATAAAAAACGATGTTGAGCAGCCCCAAGAGCATTAGTGAAATGTCAGTTGTCAGCAAGGTAGTAGGCACATGTGCTGTTTGTAAAAACTCATCTTGAATAAGCTCACGAATAAAATGGCAGTCCACCCGAATGTGTTTGGTTTTCTCATCAAACACCGGGTTTGCAGCCAAATGCTGTGCATATTTGTTATCACGGTAGAGCTTGATTGGTAATGGGACATCAATATTTAAGCCTGAGAGCAAACCAGTCATCCAAATTAGCTCACTAGCAGCATATGACATAGCTCTATACTCACTCTCATTCGAGGACTTAGAAACAACTCTTTGTTTCTTTGTCTTCCAGGATACAAGAGAATATCCTAGGAAAACATAATAGCCTGATGATGATCTACATGTGAAAGTGCATTTAGCCCAATCTGCATCAATATATGCAGAAACAACCATCTTTGAAGATGCAGGGTAACATAAGGAGAAATTGAAACTTCCTTTCAAGTATCGAAGCAGATATAGAACACAGTTCCAATGTGTGGTCAAAGGATGTTGCGAAAATTGGCTTAATTGTTGCACGAGAAATGAAATATCAGGCCGAGCAAGGGTAAGATAAAGCAACTTACCCACAATGTGCCTATACTTCTCTGGATGAGGAAAAACATCATCACCTTCAATGGAGAGTTTAGCACCATGTTGCATTAGAAAATCAACCAGCTTACAATTGATCATATCTGCATCTTTGAGAATATCTAACACAAACTTCCTCTAATTCAATAAAATTCTAGCTGAGCTTCGAGATATTTCCATATCAAGAAAATATCTAGCAATCCCCAAATCCTTTATAGTAAAAGCCTTATGTAAAGCAGTTTTAGTATCGACAATTTCAGAATCTGAATTCCCCATAAGTAACATATCATCCACGTATACTAGAGCAACAATCATAAAAGACCCTTGATGCTTCACAAACAATGAATAATCAAGCTTGGACTCTACATATCCCATTTATATCATGAACTTTGTCAACTCAAAATTCCCCTGTCTACTAGCTTGTTTAAGACAATATAAGGATCGAGTAAGATTGCAAACCTGACCATGAGGAACATCAAGTCCCGGAGGAGGAATCATATATATAACAAGAAATGGTAGTAACTAGACACTTTTTTGGGGCTTTTTGCAAAAATGTCACACAAGGGCAAAAAGATAGATGTAAGGCACCATCTTTAAAAGGAAAAATATCCTCGTGAAAGACAACATGTCTACATATAACAACCTTCTTAGTAGATAGATCAAATACCTTGAAGTCCTTTTGGCTAGAAGGATAACCTAGAAACACACATTTCCTGGGTTTGACCCCCAATTTTTCATGGGAAACACCGCTCGATTCAGCAAAACAAAGACATCCAATGACTCTAAGATTATCATAAGCAGGAGGAATTTTATAAAGAATTTCAAAGGGAGTCTTCCAATGAAGAATGAGAGATGGCACTTGTTAATCAGATGTGTAGCCCCTAGCACACATTCCCCCAAAAACTCAATAGGCAAACAAGCTTGAAGTTTGATGGCCCGAGCTGTTTCAATAAGATGTTGTGTTTCCTTTCAATTCTTCCATTTTGTTGAGGAACCCTAGAAGTGGATCGTTGATGAATGATCCCTTTAGTAACAAAGAAATCTTTACAAGTAGGTTGAGTGAACTCAGTCCCATTATCAGTTCTTAAAACTTTGACAACTCTGCTAAACTGATTCTCAACCATGGCAAGAAACTCAACAATGACTTTATAAACCTGAAGTTTATTTTGTAACAAGTAAACCCAAGTAGTTCTGCCACAATCATCTAGAATGGTGTGAAAGTATTTGGCACCACACAATGTAGGAACCTCATAGGAATCCCAAAGATCCATATGAATTAAATCAAAAGGCTCAGAAGCAATATAATCACTTTTCTAAAATGGTAATATATGATGCTTAGTCATTGCACATATATCACACAAGAAATTGTCAAGATCAACTTTATTACAATCATCAATGTGTCTCATTTTAGACACAGATGTATGACCAAGTCTAGAGTGAATTGTCTTTAAATTGAGAACAGAATTACACAACCCAAAACAAGATTGATTGATGCCATCATGGATCCTTTCCTAAGTAGTCAACTTGTATAACCCATGATCTTCATGTCCTTACAATAACTGAACCTTAGTTGTAAGGTCCTGCAAGGTACATGAGATAACATCAAACTTGAAATTCAACTTACTGTCTTTAAGAATCTTAGACACATACATAAGATTATGCCTAAATTCAGGCACATAAGACATTTTTTAGCTACACACAATATGAAATGCATATATTGCCAGCACATTGAACAATTTTGGTTGTACCATTAGGCAAGCCAAGAAATGTCTATCAAGGCATCTCATATCAGGAAAAAATGGACATATCCAAAGCAATATGATCTGTGGCACTAGAATCTACAATCCAATCCCTCTTATCTAATTTATGAGAACCAACAATAAGAAAGGAATAGCTGAGTTTACTTGCAAAGTTGACACTAGCTTGTCATGTAGACAAATTAGTCATGTAGCATTCACCTTTTTGCTTGACATTCATCATTCTGACCATCTTTTCATATATTGCATTAACCATGCTTGGATTAGGCTTAACATTGCTCTCAAAAGGGTGATCAACATGTGAAAACACAACATTAGCAGTAAATTTGCCATCACTTTTGCCACGAGGTCCTATAAACCATTCCGGGTAACCCACCAACTTGAAACAATACTCTTTGGTGTGCCCTTTCTCCTTGCAAAAATCACAGTATCTATCAAACTTTGCCTTCTTAAAGTGCCTCTTGGTCTGATCTGACTGAGCAGGCTACTTTTGTTGAGAATTATGACCATATGAGCTCTTAGAATCAGGCTTTCCATTAGCAGAAAAGTTCCTTCCCACAACAAGAACACTTGCATCAGTAGAGGGACCAGCAGACACACCACGACCCCTCTCAGCTTGAACCGTAACCTGAAACACCTTATTAATGGTGGGAAGATGATCCTTTGTGAGGATGTTGTTTTTCAGGTTTTCATAACCATCATTAAGGCCCATAAGAAATGGCATTACTTTGGCCTTAACTTCTTTCTTAACATCTTTAGAACACCACAACTACACTACAACATTACCCCACAATCACAAGCAAAAATTCCTTCTAGAACCTGCAACTCATCCCATATCCGTTTAATTTTTTTATAATAGGCACCAACAGAAAGATTATCTTGCTTCAAATTACAAAGATCCTTATGCAATTTCACTGGTCATCGAATTGATTATCCAACACATTACCATATAATCCGCTCAAATCCATTTCTCAAAATCATCACTCGATTCATCAGGTTTGACACAACCACTAGTAATGAAACCAAGATTAGCCTTCGCACCCAAAGCCATGCGAACACCTCTGTTCTAGCTCGTGAAATTTAAACCATTGAATAAGGTTGAGACAAGTTGCATACTAGGGTGATCGGAATTGGCCAAATACAACGGATTCACATGAGCACCATTAAACATTTAAACTGTTGATTAAAGTCGTTAAATTGTAAACCACCAAACATAGGGGGCGGCACCGGGCGAATTGGTGGTTGCTGGCCAATCCGCTGACCAGGAGGTGAGATTCTAGCACCCCTACTTGCACAAGAACCAAAGTTTTGCCCAACCTATGGTGAAGGAGAACCACGTCCAGCCATTTCAACCGAAAACAAGAACGAAAGCGAAAAATGAACCAATCGAACAAAAGCAAAGCGAACAGAGACACAATAACGTATGCACATATCTAAGTCTTGCGCTTTGATACCATGAGGAAATCTCATACTATGCTCAGATTTAGAGTTGTAAAATACGGAAATCAAGAGGAGAAAACTCTCTAGTTCAACAATCTTGAATCGAAGGAATGAAGAAGACGAAAGTGTTTCTGGATTTATAAGCTAAACCAACCCTTCTAACTAACTCAGCTCCTTACAATCGAGCCTAAGCCGAGTTTTACAATATTGCCCATAATATTTCTACTTTATTACCAAAATACGTACCCTTGCAGCTACGTGTTACATTTTTTTTTTATCAAGAAATAATTCGAGACTGGACATACCCGGAACCTCGAGAGGCCGACAAAGTCGGCAGACGGCGAAGCATCTAAATATATAACATACAACAAAGAAACAGAAAGAGGGTGTGGTATACAAACGGAGGGAGATACACAAATGCAGTCGAACAAGCGAACCAAGCTCAATCATGCTGGAGATAACGTAGACTAAGAAACGATGTCAAGCACCATCAAGTAGTGACATCGCTGACGAGTGGTATATTCGGAGTTCATATGAGCAGTGAAGGCGATCCTCCAAAGAAATATCTGTAACGCGGAGTCGTCTCGATACATACCGCTTGACCCCGTGGTGAATCGTCGAACATACGTAGTGAAGGAGGGCCTAGTTGGCTATTTCGGTTTTCCCTGAAGACAAAATCACACGTATTCACACAAGTATATCCCAAAAACTGAATTTTTTGACAACAATGATATCAGTACAATGGAAGAATGGATAAACAATATAAAACAATATAGGACTACTTGGAGAAAAGCACAAATTGTGGAACAAGAAGACGACATTGATACATCAAGACCAAACTCCAAAAAAAAAAAGAATGCCAAAACAAAATGTAGTTAAATGGAAAATACCTGCTGATGAGGTTGTTAAGCTTAATTTTGACGGTTTTCGGAGTGGGTCGGGCCGTGCTGGTTCTGGCTTTGTTATCCGTGATAGCTAGGGAAGGGTCCTTTCCTGTGGTGCCAGTAGCCACGGTATGGTATCTGCTGTGCAAGCAGAATCTTATGGTCTTATAGCTGGTCTTCTGGAAGCTTCGAAGCGGGGATTCGCTCGGTTGGTGGTTGAAGGCGACTGCTTGACCGTCATCAATGTCTTGCGAGGCCTTTGGCAATGCCCGTGGGAGATCGAGATGGCGATTTCGGTTGGCGCCATCCCCCAATCCTTGCCTTGTATATAAAAAAATATATCCCAAAAATTGAAAAAAATCATCAAAACGCAGCGTTTCGGATAGCGTAAGACCACAGCCACGTCGCATCGTCTTCGTGGCCCCTCCGCTTTGCTTTAAGTCGTCCACTCATCCTCTACTTCCATCATCTTCCCTTTCCCCACGCCACCCCTCTCACTCTGCCTCTCTCTTCCTTCGCCACTGATCATCTGCAGACTGCAGCGAATGATCGGTTCCTCGCCTCTATTGGTGAGTTTTCCGTTGTTATCGTTCTTCGTTTGCCTCCTCAATTCGTCCTTATTTGTGTTTGTTTTTCTCCAGTTTTGTTACTGTCTCTTTTTTCCAGGAGTATGATGAAGCTTGATTGCTTCGTTTTCAGGAAATTTTGTTGGTTGATGGTCACCACTTGCCTATTTTGAGTTCCGTGATTTCAGAAATTCCCTGTTTCAGTTTTCACTCATCGTATTAATGTTTTGGGCTTTGATGATCAATTGATCATCTGTTTCATTTTGGCGATTTTAATGAGTTAATTAGGTAACTTCAATTTTTCATTGAATTTTCTCAGCCCTGCTTAAAGCAAAGTTCTCTATTTGGAAGGTGGAATATTGAAAGTGGACCTTAGTTGACGACTTTGAAATTTTTAGCGAACCTAAAAGCTACAGGGTTTAAGTGAACGAAGGGTTAATGACTTAACGTGCTTTACGCTTTGTAAGAAGGAACTGTTTATGTCCTATGTCGACTGTGATATTATTTACCAGCATTAATTTTTGTATCAGTTTTTGAAGTTCCACATTTTTTGTATCAAGCTGTGAATACTTGAAATTGAAGTTTATTGGTTAAATCATTTTTCAGAAATAAAATTGGTTTGTCAAAAGATAGGAATTTTTCATGAAATTGTCTAAATAAGTTGTGATTGGATGGTTTTGTATCAAAACCTACCAATATTATAGGATCAGTGGGTTGATTCGCCTTGTTTCTTTGGTTGCAACGAAACACCCTACAGCATACTGACATAGCATATAGCCTGCCTAATAGGCTAATACAAATAGGCAGGAGCATACTGGTTATGGAACTAGTTATTCCAGATACCATATGTTCAATGCAGTTAGAACAACCATTCCCATGGTTTGAAATGTTATATTTTCTATTGAAGTTGCATTGAACCTGGTGAGCCAGCTGCAGTTTTCAATTTCACAACCTTGGAATTATCAACTCAATCATGTTGTATGGTATTCGGAATTGAAGAAGTCAGAAGTTCGTGCTATTAACTTGATAAGTTTTAAGGAAAGGTTTGATAAATTGAAGAAGTCAGAAGGCCCTAACGCTTGTAGGTATTATCTGAGTGGCAGAATATATTTGTTGACAATGTTGATTAAGTTTCTTTCCTTCAGATGTCTGTCTGATTTAACAAGCTGAAACTGTTTAGAGCATCTTCAAGAAACTTCAGGTTTCCTTAAAAAAAACTTAAATAGGCCATGCTAGTTACTTAACTTACTTTTTTTTTGTAGCTGTAGCGATTTTCCAAGCAAAAAAAAAGTAAGTTTAGAAACTGAAACCAGCTATTTAATTTTTTCCCATTTCCTTTTAAGAAACCTCGATTTTCTCCATTGAAGGTGCTCTTAGTCTAGAATTGATTGGATGTTATATATTGTGGAAATTGTCTGGTCTTGGATCTTCTTTTTCATGGCGGATGTATAGAAACAGCTTGATATATGTACCAACTAGGCAACTATGAAGGACTGATTGGTTAAATTTTTGTTTCTTGGGTCCTCGCTTTTGATCTGATGTCTTGTCTCTCTCTCTTTCTTTCCCCCTCTCCCTTTTTAGGCTGAACTGAATTGCTCTTTGTTCTAGGTGATTCATGATGCTTATGAGTTGACAACTTTGTGCGATAACACAATACATACAAATTCGTCATATATGGGGGGAGCTTGCTCTAGGAAGCGAGGCCAATTAGTTGATGAAGACAGTGTAGATAGGGTTACCAGAAGATATAGCAAGTGTTGGAGTGCAAAATGGTCAGGAAGCTCAAGTGCTCGATCTAGTGTAGGAACATATCTGGGAAATGGGAAATGCCCAGCCCTTATGCAGTTGTGTGTTAGTAAAGTTTGCCAGGTAAAATTAATCTTTTTTCCATCATCAGTTCTACAAGTATGAATGACTCAGTTTAATCGTTTTCGGCTTTCAACCACAGGATATAAATAGATACGACACACTTTCTATCCTACCAAGAGACATTAGTCAGCAAATATTCGATGAATTGGTTTGTTCCCAGCTTATGACTGTTACTTCCCTAGAAGCTTTTCGAGACTGTGCTCTCCAGGTTGGCTCAGTATTGTCTTCATTCATTGTTTCTACATAAATCCAAGCATGTATTTATACTATATTTTTGCATTAGGGACTAATCTTTATCTAAATGTTCGACTTAGTAGGATATTTATTTGAAGGAATACCCAGGCGTGGATGACAGATGGATGGATATCATCTCATCACAGGGATTATCCTTACTTACTGTTGATCTTTCTGGATCTGAGGTTACTGATTCGGGGCTTAGCAACCTTAAAGGTTGCACAAACCTTCAGTCCTTGACCTTCAATTGTTGTGATTATATCTCAGACTGTGGCCTGGATTCTCTCAGTGGTAATTTCTTCATTCTTCGCATATTTATCGCCTAATTTGACGCCACTAGTGTGTGGTCTTTGTGTCAATGGAAGAAATATTTGTTTCATTTGGACAATTTTCTGTCTCAGCTTTTGTTTGATACGTTCAGTTGATTTAGGTGCATTATATTAGTCAAGTAAGTTCTTATATAAATTTGGAGGCATCAGATTCAGATCTTCAGTTGATACTTGATAATGGACCCTCTTGTTAATCTTTAATTTTACGCCCAAGATTTTCAATGCTGCAATGCAATATCAGTTTTTTTATCCCCGTATGAAGTATTGTCAATCTTATCCTGCCGCTGAACTTTCAGCCTTGTAACAAATTTCATTGATTTTTTCATGGTATTTTCTTTTTCTTTTTCAGGTCTCTCAAATCTGACTAGCTTAAGTTTTAGAAGAAATGACTCAATTACTGCCGAAGGAATGAGTGCACTGACCCACTTAGTCAATATGGAAAAGCTGGATTTAGAGAGATGTCCTGGAATACATGGCGGGCTTGTGCATCTTAAAGGTTTGCCCTTCCGAGTGATGAAAAAAAAAATATTGTAGAGCATAAGATCTCAGACTTCTTTTTTGGTCTCTCAAATTCAACTAGTTTAAGTGTACTACCATAGGGTGTTTAGTCAAGACTGGAAACTTGTTGGTCCTTGATTGCTTGATTTGCTCCCTTCATTCCAATTCAAAATTTTCAATGCACAAACGCAAATTGATTGTTGATCGGGAATTTTATGGCATTTATATAGAGGCCAACATCTTATAGGAACAACAAAATTAATCATTTTGATTAATCTTTGTAGATTAAATTAAATAAAGCTGTATAGAAAGAAACAGAGGTGAGCCTTTTTGAGTCTGTGAAATCCCAAATGACTCTGCAACATGCTTTTACATATGGCAGGGCTTAAGAAGCTGGAGTCTCTCAATATCAAATGGTGCAACTGCATTACGGACACCGACATGGAGCCCTTATCTTGTAATTTTGTTGATTAAATCTACTTGTTTTTTCAATTCATTCCAATAATTTATATGCTTTATGCGTAAGTATATATATCTACTAGTAATCTGCTCACTGAATACCATCCTGAATTCCAGAACATTGGTTGATCTTTAGTTTTTGTTCATTGACATTTAGTGGCAGATGAAAGTTACAATCATTATATTTTGGTACAGAATTATGTTTTAATGATACAACGGCTTTTGTTCATTCTCACTGAAAACTAAAAACATGTATAATACCTTGTACGTTGCCATTCACCCTGTTCCGTTCTTTTGATATTCTATTTTACAGATCATGATTTCAAAGCATCCATTTGCTTGTTTAAAATCTTAGTGCTCATATGGTGCACCTGCTTTATACATTACTTAAACCATTTATTTTTTCAGGGCTTACAAATTTGAAAGAGCTACAGATATCATGCTGTAAGGTGACAGATTTTGGAATTACTTATTTAAGAGGTACATGCCTCTCTGGAATTACTTATTTAAATAATTTATTTCTTATTTTTTTTATCTGGAGTTTTATTTTTCTGATATAGGATGTTGGAATCATGGGTCTGCTGACACATGAAAGTCCATTTGTTGTGTTGACTCTGTGCTTAAAATGGTTCACCATTGTTTTTCTGGATACCCCACTAATAGTCTAATAAGTTATAAAAGGGGAAAGCCATAAATAGGGATTAAAGTATTTTATTTTATTAGTGCTTTTGAGATAAAAGTTAATTAATACTACATTCAGTTGAAATGATTAGAGTTCTATTAGGAAAGGTACGTGTTAGGGGGCTTATTTTGTTTCAATATATCAATAATATTTGTCAAACTGCTATATTATTTTACTCTTAAATATAAAAAATAGAAGCTTCCCCAGCATGTATTTGTTTTAGCTAAGATTTCCTGATTTCGAAAAGTTGAAATTAGTGGGTGTGCTTTGGACTAATTTAGAGGTTCTCTTTAACATTTAACACTATCCAATAATATGAACAAACTGTAAAAAGGAATTGCAGAAATTTCCTGGAAAAAGTAACTCTAAAGCTGGCATCTCGCTCTAATGGGAAAAGCTCTATGAAGATGTTATGTTTATATTAAAAAAACAATTCTAGCTAGGTGAAGCAAACCATAACTAGTTGCTCTCAATTTTCTGTTGATATCCTTAGTAGGTGATTTGCATGGGTTGGTTTCAAATATTTCCTGGATTCTTATTGGTTGAATTTATTTCGCCGATTGCAGGTCTACGAAAGCTTGTCTTGCTGAATCTGGAGGGGTGTCCTGTTACTTCTTCATGCTTGAGCTCTCTTTCAGGTTGGCACCTACTAATTTTTATGTATTTTTGGTCTTCTCGGTATCCAGAGGAAAAATATGTATTAAAGAAAATGTTTTAAAAAAACCTTAACACATAACCGAATATACTCCGGAAATGTATGCAAAGTGAAAGATTGAAAACTGCATATGTATCATTGAATACATTTTGAAAGAAGTTGTTTACTTGTATACACACACACACACACACACACATTTTGATAGAACCCACTCACGGAGTACCTCACTTGAGGAAACCACTCTTAGGCAAGCATCTCACCAAGAGGAATGTTGGTGGAAAACTCTCCAACATTTCTGATTTATTTCATAAATGATTTGATGATTACAAAGACTAGCTAAAACCTTATATAGGCAACTACTAGACTTGCTCCTAATAGAATGCGTAGTAATGTTTATCTTCCTAATGCTAAGAATTAGGAAAACAAAAGATAATAGGATAAACTACCATATAAGGATTTATTTCCTGAAATACAAGATAATTAATTATTGAGATAATAAACTTGTTTAATAATTGATTTTTTGGCTTCCTAAAATAAGATTTCCAAGGTTCCTCCTTGGATGGGGATCATATCAATATAATATCAAATAGTTAATCATAGTAATGCAGGGATGTGAGTATGTGACTATTTTATTGGATATAATGGTGTGTGTTTTGATGGAATCCATAAAACCACACGCTGTTATCAGATGGATATATTGCTTGATCAGATGAATGGTAAGAGAGTAGGTTTACCATGCCTTTCCCTTCATATGTTACTATAGTAAACAAGCTTTTCACAGTATATCAATAAACAGTTACCAAATCCCAAAAAAGAATTGATATAAAATTTCATTGTTTGTGTTATTTTGGTCCTAGAACACTCATATTAATATTAATTGGTTGGCGTCAAATTGCCAATTGTGTGCAGGAGATGGTGTGTTATTATACTTGAACCTCAACAGGTCTGATGTATCTGATAATGGGTCTGCAAAATTTTCTCGTAAGATACTAATACTATGAACTTTCTTTTGTTTATGTAGGACTAGTGGCTTTTGGTCATTTATTTGCATAGCGCTTGTTATGTCATTGGACAAATACAAAGTGCTAAGTTTGTGTTATCTGAACTTTTTCTCAGGATTAAGGAGCTTAAAGGCACTGAATTTGAGTTTCTGTGATATTACAGACGCATGTTTGCAGCACTTGACAGGTCATTCTCTTTTTACTACGCTAGTCAAGGATGGACAGTTTTACGGAGCATTATCCTCCTATTTTTGTTTATTTATTATACATATGCATAGTTGGTGTAAGCTATTATTCCAAGATAGGATATTATGGAGTATAAAACAAAACGGAGAGCTATCTCCACCGCCATCTTTTATTTATCCACCACAAAGAAGTGTTGCCTATGGTGTTGGACATATTAACACAGTGTTTCACCCCACCACATGTCACAATGCTGCTTAGTGGTGGAGAAATTAAAGATTAGTTGGAAAATTTATCGCCCAAAACAAAAGTTGCGGAAAATAGAGTGAAAATAGTTGTTGTTTAAAAAAATTTTGCCCGAGTTGATTGGATTGGATTGGATGACGAGTTTTGTTCTTTATTGGAACAGAACTTACAAATTTGGAGAGCTTGAACCTCGACTCCTGTGGAATTGGAGATGATGGGCTGGCTAACTTGTCAGGTCAATTTTACTACTATAAATCGTTACCCCCTTCAGTAACTTCTGATGTGTAGTATAATCTGTCTTATCATTATAGTTCAGCGCAGAAAACATATGTTTGAGCTTTTTTTCTTGCTGAAGTCAGACCAATTTAGTGTTTGCATTCTACTATTTCATTGAAGCACAGGCCTTCATCGCTTAAGATGTCTGGAACTGTCTGATACTGAAGTTGGAAGCAGTGGACTTCGTCATCTTTCTGGTGAGGCTCTTTTATCAACTGGTCTAGTCTGCACTACCACTTACTAATTGTGATCTTAATGGAGTTGAAGCTTCAATGTTATCAAGCAGACTAGGATTAAATCATACTCCCTCCGATCATAAATGTAAGATTTTCTACTTTAGTGCACGTGGTTTAAGGAGATAAAAACTATATAAAATATTAAATTTTTAATTAAATTTTTTACAATATAATAGTAGTTATTAATAATAAGTATTACTGTATATTGTAAAAAAATATAATTATAAAATTTAATATTTTATATAGTTTTGAGCTTCTTAAACTACGTGCATAAAAGTCAAAAGTTCTAGTTTATTAATCGGAGGGAGTACTTAATAACACATGGTATTGGTGGATCATGGGCTTTATTGAAGTTGCTCCTTGCACTGGAGCATCATTTCATATACTAGAATTGCATGTTTTCTAACATGACAGTGACCTGTTTCGTGGTGCATTTGCTGATATATCCTGTGGTACTTCTATTGATGATTTTTTACTCCTAGGAATATGTGAGGCACATTTCTAGTAGCTCTAGGTAAATGTATCTTGTAGTTCTTGTTAACGCACGCTTTGAACTTTTACGTGTGTGTTTCCCTTGCACCTGAATCGAATTATTGTGGTATCATTACTGATGAAAATCTTTCCACATTGACATTTTTGAAGAGTGATTGATAATTTGATGATGTGGTTTATTTCCATGCAGGATTGACTAATCTTGAGTGCATAAATCTGTCATTCACTTCAATCACCGACAGTGGTCTGAATCAGTTGTCCAGATTGTCTCGCATTAGATCACTTAATCTGGATACTCGTGACATCACTGACAGTGGATTGGCAGCTCTTACCAGTAAGTATTTTTTGTTAATCTGGTGTCTTAATTTTGATTAATTCTCCTATGACATGGTGATTCATATCGGCCTTTCCTAGCAGTAGTCCTCGTGAATATGATTGGAGCCAGTAGCTCTCAATCTACTCAAGCTTTTCCCCTTTCTCTACCAACATTTCTCCCTTAAAACTTCATTACATTTTTCATTTCCTACTGCCTCAGTTACTTCCAATACTCATCAGTCCCTAAAGAGTGCGTTTGATCAGCTAAATGGACAATGAATTGTCAAGCAATCATAAAAGAACTCCTCTAAACAGAATCTTGTGTTTTTTAGGTTTGACTGGGTTAACTCATCTGGATCTTTTTGGAGCTCATGTCACTGATGCTGGAATGACCTACCTCAAAAGTACCATTCATTCTTACTCCTTATTCAATATTTCATTATTCATGATGATTTACTCTTCCTAGTATTCAACTGTGCATCTAAACATCTCAACCGATTTGGACCAAGTCCATATCAATGTCTTTGAAACTGCCAATGTTGTAAATCGGTTTCTTGGTTATAAAAGTTTCAAAGTTACGTGACAGCGACAATATTAGTTTGCTGAGTTTCATTTTTTCTGTTCATTCGAGCATGTATTTAGTAGTTACTTTCCACTAGGCTCCATATTTATGTAACTATCATTGCTCATGTCATCTATTGGCTTACATACGATGGGAAATCCAAAAACATCATAGAAAGTATGAGAAATTGGCATTAATCTCTATGGTGTTACTCGTCTTTGTTATCTTTCATTTCTTTGTTTCTGAAACCAGGCTTCAAGAACCTCAAATCTCTTGAAATCTGTGGAGGAGGAATAAGCGATGCTGGTGTGAAGGATATTAAGATTCTTTCGTCTTTGAACACACTAAACCTTTCACAAAATCCCAGGTTGACCGATAAATCCCTGCAGTTGATCTCAGGTATTTGCAACTCTCTTTGGATAGTTCATTTCTTGTGAATGAATCTTGGGATATATTATGTTGAACCTAGGTTCCAATTGTTGCAAATTGAAGGTGCGAAATTGACACTTCTACATTGTTCATTGATCAGAGTGACAGACGAAGATAAACACTGTAGTCATTGAAATAATTTCGAAATTGAATAGCCAGTCGAAGTCAATTTATACACTCTAGTGTTCAGAAGTTGCTTTGCTCAATGCAGGTTTGACGGCTTTGACGTCGTTAAATGTTTCAAATTCACGTATTACGAGCAGCGGACTGCAGCACTTGAAGCCGCTGAAGAATCTAGTGTCGTTATCGTTGGAGGCCTGCAGGGTGACAGCAAGCGACATCCAGAAGCTTCAAGAAACCGATCTCCCCAACCTCCTCAGCTTCCGCCCTGATGCTCTCTAGGTCCTCCGTCAAGAGACCGGTATCTTGTAAATAACTATTTGTCTGCCCATAAAGAAAGCAAATGTACATAGAAGGGGGAAACCAAGGGAGAAATGGTGATGTTCTTCTCGATTTAGACTCGTCGTACATAGTGGTTGGTTGGAAGTTGTATTCGTTTCAAGATCATTCGATACGACCTGGAACTCCGAAATCCCATTTAGAGTATTTTACATAGTTGGTGTAATCTTTTATGGAGGGTACTCAGGTGAACGATGAACAATTGAATGCCACTACATGTATATGGTGTAAATAGTTGCTTGACGATACATTAAAGTTAATAATTGATTGATTGATGAATATTTGGAATGAGTATTGTGTTTAATACTGTAGTGTTGTATACACAAACACAACCGATAATGTCGTTATATTTTTAGCCTAAATTTTGTTGTCAAAGAAACTAAAAAAAAAAAACTGTGACTTACTGATTGTGAAAAATTCAAATAACCAAAATTTCCGCATGTAAAAAAAAACATTAGGCAAAATTCAAGTCGATGAGTTAGAATAAGAATTTTTCTAATATCAAATAATAAAATTATTGTATTTAGTTGTATATAATAATTATGTTCCGATTATATATGTTTCTTTATGTTGTTGAAAAATCACTACTCCATCCGTAACGAAATAATTGTCCTTTTGGCTATTTTTTTCTTGTAGTAAAATATTTGTCCATTTGAACCTAATTAATGACAAAATTTTCTAATTTTATCAATTTATCTCATTAATTGTATTTAATTTCCAAGAAATTCTATTAATACTCCAACTTCCCATACTATTTTTTTTTTCATTGGTCCATTTTTTCCACATTATTTATTTACTAAATTTTTAACTATTCAACTTTCTAATTTTAGATTCCTTAAGAAGTGTGAAAACTCCAAAGAGACAATTATTTTGTTACGGATGGAGTATTTAAATGAAAATTTTCAACTGGTCACTTGTAAGATGTAACATATATATTGTTTAGAATAGTTTGCCTTAGTCTCTCTTTTAGTGGGGTTTCGATTGCAACTAATAAAGATTTTATTGATCTCATCTGGATAAAATTAGTTACGTGAAATACCAGCCAAATTCTTACTAATCAGGATAAAAAAAAAAAAAAAAGTACTCCGTATGTGACAATTCTAATGAAAAATTGATTTCTGGTAATTTTTCCTTGTTAAATGGGCTTTTATTTTGGGCCTCAAATTACTCGGGTTCGGATGATCCGAATCCGAAAAGAAAGTCTTGAATCCCCCTTTACAACCCCGTCTTGCTACTTGTGGCCTCCACGAATCACGATCCATCCAGTACTTCAACCACCGCCATCGCCGCCTGGTAACAGCAAGGGAGAGAGGGCAAGAATGGTGAGGAAGAAGGTGCTTGAGTTCGACGAGCTGCCGCCGGATGACTTCGATCCGGCGAATCCCTACAAGGACCCCGTTGCAATGCTGGAGATGAGGGAGCACCTGGTCAGAGAGAAATGGATCGACATCGAGAAGGCCAAGATCCTACGTGATAAGGTCAGATGGTGCTACCGCGTCGAAGGCGTCAACCATCTCCAGAAGTGCCGCCATCTCGTCCAGCAGTACATGGACTCCACTCGCGGGATCGGCTGGGGCAAGGATCACCGCCCCCACGCTATTCACGGTCTCCTCTCGGGCTCGAATATGATTATTATTGAGTTTTTTCGGCTCTTTCGTGTTTGATTCGAGATGCTTGGATTTGTTCCTTTTCGTTAATTGTTGTTTCTGTTTTGACATTCTAGGTCCGAAGCCGGAGACGACGGAGGATTCGGAATGATCTGCTGATTTATGTTGAGAACATTAGGTAATTGCTGATATCTACTGTTTTTGATTGAATTTATGTGCCAATTTCGTTCTCAGTTTATACCGATTGGTCTTTGTTTAATTTTGGCTAGATTGAGATAGAATTAGGGCTTAGATATAAGAACTCGGTTTGCATTATTGAATCGAATTGTGTATGCTTTTAATCCAAAGCTCGTAGTAGTGGTGAGATACGTACTACTTCATGGTCTCGTTGAGATTAGATTGAACTGTTTTCCTCGTTGATTATATGAAACCTGAAAGTTGGGAACTTGGATCATTTGTTTATGCAAATTTATGTTTTTTTCGTGTTTGTTTGTCCTAATGGATGATGGACCTCTGAAGACTGAAATCTTGATGGAATTTAGTTAGTGTCAACCGAGTTTAGCTTTAATTACTGTTTTGAGCCCTAATCTTAGGCCTTTCTAACTTTTGATAGTTCGAAAGGCTTGAAGCACATTGTAGAATTAGTTATGTTGTTGCAAGTTTAAAAGTTGATCCAAACCAATGGTGTTCTGTGGATTAAGCCTGTACTTTCTGCCAACTTCCTAATTTCTGGCACACTAGTCCAACTCTTTTGCCCGAACAGAGAGGATTCTGCACACCATTTGTCACCAATGATCCCTCCAAACTTTTGTTGACTGTTGAGTGTGTGACATTTGAAGAAGAGATGATCTAGGGTCTGATCTGCATTTTGGCTCATGTTCTAATCTGGTCTTTTGCCCGTCCACTAGGAAACTGATTGCAGAAATAGTTATATTAACTGATTGTTTCTGGCTGATATATGTGTATGCACAACGCATTTTGCACCTTTAACATATTTGTTCTTAATAGATATTTGATACATCTTAGATAGCACTTTTCTGATAGCATTAGCATTTTGTTGACTTAAATTAAACGATGATCTGAACACTAATGACTAATTGGCCTCGTTCCTTTCTTCTACATTGCTGAGAGAATAAAAAAAGGCAGCAGTCTTACTGTATCATCTCAGGCAGTGGACTGACAGAGTTTTTTTTATTGAATTTGTGGTTTTGCCAACTAAAATTTTTATTTACTGTATCATCTCAATGATACCGTAAAAGCTAAGAGTAGACATTCCACAACTGGCCACATCCTTATTTGATCGTGCTTAGGATTTGTTGTGTGTTGGCCCCTTATAAGGAATGCGAGTGTTTGCTAATTGTCTGCCTCTATGGCATGCATTTATACTTGACAAGTCGACAGGAAAATAAAGAACGAAGGACAATAACTACATCATTACATCTTTATTGTTTTTATTGGTGCCTAGTGGTTGCTAATTTGGAGTGTTGTCTCATATCAATTTTTTTTACTTGTTTTCTTGTAGGTGTTGAATTTGGAGACTTTTGCATAAATGATGGATGCTCATGAGTATCTACTTAAGGAACTCTCGGTTTCAGTTACTTTATGTACTTTTTTCTATATCATGTTTCTTGGTTCATGGAAATATTGAGCGGGAATTATACTGAAGCAATCAGTCTGACATATGGTTGGATTCCCAATAAATTTTACGCCTCATGTTCAGCCTCATGTTTATACATTGATTCAACTCGTTACAACTGATGGTCATTGATAAGAAACACATTTGGCATGGTTTTTCGATTTATTCTGAGAAGGTCCAAATCTTTTGTATGCTCTACTGCTCTACTATTACCTATATTGGGAATTTGGGACTGGGTGTAAACCATGTTGTCGACGTAGCCATGAGTTTCGGTTTGGATAAGAGAGATGAAAATAGAAAGGTCAGATCAGCCGGGCAGGTGTATGGAAAGGTTGGAATGCCGTGGTTTCAGCACAGCAGCTTGGTTATTGGCGCATGAAACTTGTAGCCAGGTGTGGTTTTCCTTGACTACATCGATTGCTGAGGCAGCTGTTAAAAAGATCACTGCAAAGCCCCATCAATTTCCCTGCCTTAATGGAACTATGACGCTTGTTTGCTTTGTTGTATGAACACATCAATTTAAAACGTTCTTGTAGTAAATGAGCTTTGAGTTGCAACTACAACTGTGCTTGGTGAATATCAATAACCCAAGGGATGGAACTAAATCCGGTATTGTACTGTGAGATACAACGACGATTAACCAAAAAGTTGAGATCTTCATCCCCTTCAAAGCACCCACCTGTGGGTATGTGGCCTTTCGCACTGTTGATCGAATTCGTTGTATTGGCATTTTGTTCTGAAAGTGATTTTGAAATCATTGCAAAAAAAGGTTTTGAGAGCGACTGCTAAGAGAAGTTCACCAGCAACTCTTAATTTGGGATGCCTAAAAGTTGAGGTTTTGTCAGTATACCTCGAGTAGGTTATTTGCAATCCAAACAAACACCGATTTAATGACCAAAACTAGTCATTTCAACTGCCAGCACAGTATGATATTATTTGGATACGATGCAAGGTTGCACGAAAGCTAAAAGCTTTGCCAACGAGCGAATCTTCGAGTTCTACAGCTGTGCCGGTCAGACTAAAAATGCAGCAACAAGTCATGGCTTAATCGGGAGCGAATGCAAGAGCACTAACGGCTCGTCGGGTTCATTTGGGACAATTTGCTAAAACCATATAACAAGCTTATAATGTATGATAGATGGACGCAATCCAAAAAACCCCGACTCATTGATTTAGGACATCCCGACTAGGAGCATTGCCTTGCAAAAGCTAAAGCAAGAGCAGTTTCCCAAATCCCACCGGTGAGCTATGCCTTCAATGGATGTACATCAAATTCCCATTTGGTTAAAATCCAAACCGGAAATCGGAACAAGCATGGATGAGGATGAGATTCATGCAGACACCCCAGATGCCCATAGCTTGCGTACATTTCCGTTCAGACAAAGCCCTGTTGTGACTTCATCACCAACAAGGAGATCACAAACATCGACACAGTTCCCCAACTCCATCCGCTTGGATCAGAACGGCCATGGTTCAAGCAAAAAAGGGGAGAATATATAAATAAATGTGCTCCATAAAGTAGTATGCATAAACTGATGATAAAAGTAATATGCATAACAAGCAGCAGCAGCTTGAACAGAGTATCAAAAGCCAGCAGTTCATATTTATAGCAAAGCTAGGAAATACATTATAACAAACAAGTACTAAAAAACATACCACTGGTTCATCTTAAACCTTAGATAACCATCATCAGCTCAGGCCGAGAATAGACGTTCTCGGCTTCATCCTGCAAAGTGGGATAAGCAGCCACAAGTGCGTCTTGGCCGCCAATGTACAACGAGTTGTAGATCTTCCAGTAGACCTCTCTGACCTTTCTGGCCGGGTGGAACAACCCCTGCAGACAGTAGTTCAATACACAAGCCGGGCCCAGGGCCACCCTCATCCCTTCAATGGCTTCCATAACCGCATTGATCACGTGGGGTGAGGTTTCGAATATGTTAGGCCAGACATAATTGAGCAGGTGAACCAGCGCGTCTTCACAACCCAAGCCTGCCACACCTAAGGCCATGTGCTTCACAGCTGAAGCCGCGGTCTGCCTGTGGACTAAATCTCTGTCCATGAGAGCATCCTCGAGGAGGGGAGTAACCGCATAGATGTAGTCCTTGCCCATTTCACCAATGTACTCAAATAGGAAAGAAAGGGACTTCAGGACACCGTTCTGTACGTTGAGCTCTGGCACTCGATACTCGTTCATCAATGCTGGCAGAACAGTGAATGGAGAGCAAGTCTCAGCAACGATAGCAATTGCCACAGTCGTGCAGACACGATTCTGACGCTCCTGGACCTTGAGATTATTCAGTAGTGTCGCAAGCACATCCTGTGGCCCTATGGCTTTAGCAATATAACCAAAGGTATTCACTGTAGCACGGCGAATACCTTTCTTATGAGCTTTGAGCATCTCTAGGAGCTCAAAGCATATCCTCATCCACTCTCTTGCAGGAACAAATTCTGCCCCACGATCTGCAATTCTACCAACAAGATCGATACAGTTCTCCTGCACTTTCTCATGCCTATTCTTCAAAATGGGTGTCAACCTAGGAAGCAGGTCCTTGATTGGTGGGGTCATCTTTGTCATACCGATAACATTGACAATGGCCTTGAGTGCGCCGAGAATTGATCCCAAGACCTCTGGGTATTCTTCCCCAAGATACTCGTATAGAACAACACCGAGATGGCCCATAAGCTGCTCCTCCCCACATTGCTTCATTACTACAGCTATCCTTGAAATAAGATCAGCTGCTTGCTGCCTCACTTTGGCACTCTTATTGTTCAAACGCCACTTAATTGTACCACAAATCTGGGGCAGGTAAGGCTTTACCCTCTGCCCAAGGGAATTCACCACAGCACCAAACCCATTCAGCATAACATTTGCATCATCACTCGTCTGCTCTTGGAATGCATAAAGAATACCATCTATGAGAAGCTCTTCTAAACGGGAATCAATATCCGATGAACCCAGGTTAGTAACAACCTTTTCAATCGTCTCCATGACCATACGCCTGTAAGGTTCACTCTCATCCTTGAGATCCTCCACAACTCTACCAACAATATCAGCAACTCCAACCTTGTTAGCTATCTCTACGGTTGTCTCTACAAGCTGTTTGTAGTTTCTCCTATCCAACGCCATCCTCCTCACCCAAAAATGTTTGAAGAACTCTGGAAGAATATCACTACGAATGTAATCAGCCTCAACACCCTCAGTACTAACACACTGTTTCACCACCTTCAGAACAATTTTTTTCATTTCTTCATCAGGCGATTGAAATTCTCGAATCAGAATGAACATGACTTCCTTCGTATAGTAGCTAGCATACAGCGCATCCATCAGAGGAATAATAAAACCAATAGCTTTCAGGAAAGCAGCCAAGACCTTACCACGATGTGATCTGATACCTTTCCACAAAGGCTTCAAAACAGAGTCAAAACTCTCAATACCATAAGGAGCAGCCGCCTCTGCAAGGGCAGCAAGTGAAAGAGCAGTGATTGTTCTCACCTTCTGGTTTTCATCATTAAGCCCATGCTCAATGATCTCAACCAAAGATCTCAGGTGAGGCAAAACTGCACAACCGATCAAGATAGCAATCTGCTGAACAATCTTAATTCCAGTATGCCTAGCTTGCCACGACTTCTTACTCTGACACACAGCCTTCAAGAATGGCAACAGAGCTGGAATACCAAGGGCAGAAGCGACTACGCTGAAAGCTCTTGCTGTGGTATTTCTCACATACTCATCAATGTTATCGATATCTGGCCTCATAGCAGCAATCATAGTGGCCAAACCAGCAGCCTTACTTAGATTCGATATAATCTCTCTCCCCTCAACACGGGCATAATAGTCTTCATCAATCAAAAGGGGCTCAATCACCACAAGAATCTTGTGAACATAAGGCCTAACCAATTCATCCAGCTTATACAAAATCCTATCAATTACCTTAACAAGAAGATGCCTCTCCTGGTCCTCTAGTGTCGGCTGCATGAGCAAAGGCAGTATCTTATTAAACAAAGGTCCAGCACCAAGCTCCCGGGCCTTATCAGTCAACTGTCTCAATGCAGTCTTCCTCTGAGGGGGTGTACCATTCTTGACCTTGAGCAAAAGCTTCAAAATCTTCCTCTCCTTCTGTTCTTCAGGAGGTAACTCATCCTCATTCACTTCTTCCATTAATGATTGGAAGATTGTAATGTCCTCAGGCTTCATAGTAGGCAACCCACCAGGAAGTTCCTTTGGAATATCAAACTGCTGACCTCTAACCTCCTCGGGAATATTATAAAGAGGAGTTCCCATGGGAGTGGGTGTAGCAAGAAGCTTTCGAGCTGGTGTCCTGATCGGAACGTAAGAAGCAGGGGGGTCCAAAATCTTATACCCTTCCAAGGGAAACATTGAATCAAGCTCCTCATCAGTCAAAGGTCTGTTCCTGTCCTCAATATCCTTCTCCCACCTCATCAAATTGTACTGCTCCGGAGTCATAGGACCCCTCAGATTAATCTGTCCTGGAGTTGGAGTTGCAAGCTCACTTCCACCAAGAGGAGTCACACCAGGTGTATAAGCTGCAGCAGGTGTTGCCCCACCCATAGGTGTAGCACTACCCATAGTAGCCGGTGTCTCATCCCATCTCGACCTCTGCTTTTTCGGGGTGGGGGTAACTCCACCAGATAACTTTGGTGTGGCATCCCAAGTCATTCCAGCAGGAGTGGCTCCGGGAGTGACTCCACCAGCTGCAGGAGTCGAATCTGAATCATCCAACCGACCAGGCGTGGGAGTCTCATCCCATCTGTTCCTCCTGGCAGATGGTGTAGCATCACCCACCCTCCCTGGAGTAGGCGTTGCATCCCACCTACCGATTCCTGGGGTAGAATCTGGTAAATCCCAATCCGATGATGGCATAGTCTTGGCCTTCTTGGCAGCTGCAACACCATCCCCATTATCCTCCGATTTGTCCCACCTGTTCCTCCTCTTAGCAGCAGGCTGCACAACAGGTGCAGGAGCAGCACCAGATTCTTTCGCCTCTTTCCTGCTCTCTTCCTCTTCCTTCTTCTTATTGGCAATCGCTCTCAGAGTCTCCTCCTTCTCTCTCTTCAGAGCTTCCTCCCTCATCACTTCCGAGTAGGTCCTAACACTCACATCCGGCGTCTTATCCCCCATCGCAAAAGCGTCGTTCCTGTCCGGTGAAAGCACACGGTTGTACATCCGACGCCGGTAATCATCCATCCCGTCGATAACCTTCCGAGGACGACGAAATCCGTCCTCCGCATCGTCTCCAACGACTCCAGGCATCTCCTTCATCAGAGACTTCGGAGCCGTGTACGACGCAAGCTTCCGGGCTACATCATTATCTATTACATCTTCTTCGTCTTCGTTTACGGCGATAGATTCGACCTCCGGCCGATTAGAACCATAGAGATCGTCATCATAGGTTATGGAGGTGAGAGACGCAAGCTCTTTCTCCATCTTCTTTCGCTCCTCCTGAGTCTTCGCGATCTCATCGGAATCCATTTTCCAAATCCCTAATTTCAAGAACAAAATCAGCAATACAAATCGGAATTCGCTTCAACTACAACAAAATTGATAGATTCAAACAACCAGAAACCTTCGAATTCCTCGATATATTGGGAAGAAAACACTGACCTGGAGGAGATTTGAAGATCAATCAGCAAAGCGCAGCTAGGTTTTTGCAGAGCGGGTTCAGTGTTCTCGGTTAGGTTTTTTTTTTCCTTTAATTCGTTACCCCCAAATTGGTACGGAACGAATTGGAGGCCCTTGAGTAGTTGAGGTTTTATGTACGACTATATGCAACGCCGCCTTATTGATTAGCTTTTGGGCCAGGCCTTTTACATTTGGACACGAAAGCCCGCTTTAAAAGAGTGACTTAGGCCCAATTCAGATGGGTCTAAATTTTAACGTACAGATTCAATACTAAATAATGGCACCTAAAGAATAAGGATTTGTTTGCTTTGATATTAGGGTGAATTTACTAATTATACATTTAGGAAAATCCAGTTAGGTAATTAGTCTCCTTAAAAATAAATAGATGATATGTACCCCTAAGGGTCAATGGTCAATAGTTTGACCGTCAACTGGTCAACGTTAACCAATTTGTACGTATTTTTTTAATATGATGATGCCATTTTTTGATATAACATTGATGAAACTTTTTCAACTGGGTTATTATCTAATGGCGTTTTCTCCCCCTTCCTTCCTCCCACTTCCCCCATTCCTTCCTCCCACTTTGACCATTGATGCCACTTTTTTGTGATGTAATTTTTTTTATCGTTGACGGTTGATGCCACTTTTTTGATACAACTTTTTTGATGTCATTTTTTTTTTCCGCGATGTCATTTTTTAAGGTAGTGTTTTGATGCCATTTTTTTAATGATTTTTTTTCTTTACTGTGATGCCACTTTCAAAGTAGTGTTTTGTTATCATTGTTCTAATGTAATTATTTGATACCACTTTTTTTTTAATCAAATCGTTTGATGTCACTTTTTTAATTAATCAATTGTATATCGATATATTTCAATTGATTCTACTTTTATTCAATGATGACACATTTGTGATTATACTTCAATGATGCAATCATTTGTGGTGACATTTTTATTACATTTTTATACAATTGATGACACAAGGGCATAAAATGTGATTAAGCTTCATTGATGACATCTTTTTAATGATGACCTTTCATTGATGAGATTTGTGATTACACCTCATAAATCTCAATCATTTGTGATGACATTATTTGTTGATGAAATTTGTATTATACAATTGATAACATATGAGCATAAAATATGATTACATTTCATTGATAACACATTTGTGATGACATCTAAAAATCTAATAACATGAAATACCGCGTAACATATCTCTCCTCCTCCTTTTTCCGGGCTTGGGATCGGTTATATTTTAAGTCTTTACATTTAGGAGTTGGAAGCCATTTTATATTTTAAGTCTTTACACCTTCAGGTACATCCACTAATCCGCTATTGGATTGTTGTATTATAATTAGTAAATTATGTGTCCAAACTGAGAGTGTAATCTTGAAAGTTTAGGCTATTTTCTACAAATATACTTAAAGTTGGGGTTATAATCTATTAAAACAAAACATAACCCTTCATAATTGCTAGGAACATATGAAATTCAGAAGAATGAAATCCACCACCAACATATCCAGAAATAGAATTGGGTATTTTTGGTCTCAGCAAAAAGCATTAACCCCTTCATATAAGAGCACTACAGAATGGAAAGATAATTGCAGGCATATGATTCAACATCGAATGAATCACAAAATCATTCATGAAAGCAAACTAACAAGTATACTGTATCCATCCCGGATTGTCTGGAGTGGTCCATGACACGATCACTGCACTCCCTTATGCATCTTCTTGCGTTATGTGAACCTTTTCAATTAAACAACAAAGTTCACATAAGAATCGATTGAATTGATCAAGTAGTATCAAGTTCGAGCCTTAAAAAGAGCGCTTTGGTTATATTATAAAATCAGTTGTGAGTAGGATAGGAAGAGTACCGGCCTGTTGGGGAGCATTGTCGCTTGGAGGAACTACAAAGACGTCACCGTCGAGAGGCAAGAAGTCGGACTCTGCAAGGCTCTGGTAAGGGCTGGTGCCAGTGCCTCCACCAGAATCAGACACACCACCAGAGCAGTAGACTGCAGCTGCATTGTTCTTTGATCGATCTCGCCTAAAATGATCGATCAGTGTGTTTTGCTTTGCTTTGATCACAGATACATATATTGATCCTATTTATAGACATATAGAGGTTGTAGGAGAGCCTAAATCCAGCGCTGTATGATTAAATTAATGGAAGAATATTCATGGATTGATACGGATCAGCTGCAGGTGAGGAGGAACCAATGGTGGCTCATCTGCAAAATCCTCGATGTTCAGTTGCATGTTATTATAGCTTGATTCTGGAGATAAAGGTGGTTCAAACCCGGATATACTTTCAATGTCATCGGGAACATACTTTACGACAACATAAGAACTGTAACTCCAAAAGTGAAGCATTCGGGTGTCGAAACTTAAAAATTACACCTGTTAAGACTAGGAATTTTCATGGAACTGTCAAGAAGAACAAAGGGTACCTGCTCTATGGTGATACACCTCAAAAAAAGATATCAGACTATCAGCATTTGATTTGGAAAAATATTTCGCTTTCCTCCTTTTTGATGGAAGCCATTTTCAGGAAGAAAGACGTCCTGAAAATAAAGATGATGATGAAAGCAAATGGCATCAGAAGAAACTACAAGGCAATGAAGGCACAGCTGACTAACTGAGTTACGATGCAGTGGAGATGATATTCATATGAGGACGTGGCCATCAAAAGTTTGCAGCAGAGTACGAGCTTCTTTCCCTGACCGTAGGTCCTCTAAATTTGTGGAGTAAAGACATGAACATACACTGCAAAATTTGAATGCACAAAGGTAATTTGAATGATCATCATGTGCAAGATGAAAGGTAAAGATGAAAATGGATAATTTTAGTTGAAATGTATTCATGTGTTGGAAAAGAAAGTGTGAATGCTGAAGAACAAACAGAACCATACCCGTTAATCATAACACACAACAAGTATTAATAAAAGTCATGTGAGCCACAAGAAGTGCTACATCATCACAACCAAAAGAATGAATCAAGATTTTCCTCTCAAAGTAGACAGTTGATAAACTTCTGAATGTCAGCTAAACATTCTATTATCTGGAATGAAGTAAGCTTTCCTTCAAGACGGAACTATAATCAGCATATTTGCTCTTGAGCTAAAGAATGAATCAAGACTCCCACCTAACTATCCAATTATCAACTTATTAGTATCCAAGTGTGCTGAAATTTGGAAGTGTGGTACGCAGCTCGGAACTCATGGAATATGTTTACGAATTTGCAGGATTAGTCTACTAATTCCAAATTTAGAGAAATGGTCATAGGATCAAAGAAATTGTGGAATCATCTGATCAATGAATGCAATATAGATTCTAAACAGGGATAAGTACTCATCTATGCAAGGAGAATTGATAAGCAAGACTGTACAATAACCTAATCGTAACATCATATCCCGGAGTAAGTTTCAATTCAGCAAAAAACATACAAAGGCAATCATCAACTAAAAACCTAAAGTAAAAGAACGAGGACTAACCTGCCACAAGATAAGTAACAAAGATTACAAAACAGATTCTATGCAGAATGCTTTATAAGATAAAATGGAATTTATCTAGTAAGCTTGTTCACCGTAAAGGATCGGTAGAGCTACAAACTCAAACACATCAGATTGATGATCGAATTGAACAATCAAAACTGCTCAATCAACAATTGCCAAAGAAAGGGGCCGAAGATGACAATAGAGAAGATGATGTCAATAGATCTAACCACCATCGATGAGGTCGAGGATCGAACAAAGTCAGGGCAGCGGAGATCGACTAGGAGAACTGAAATCAAAAGGAAGAGAGAGCATACGAAAGCCGAGAGATGGAGGAGGAGATTAGAGAGCTGCCATGGGAGCCTGAGAGGTCGGTTGACGCGCGCAGAGGAAGCGGAAGTGAGAGCGAGAGACATAGAAAGAGAAACGGAGAGCGAGATAGTGAACAGTAGAGGTACAACCTGTTAAATTTTTTGGATGGAGTCTAGGGCGGCTAATTATTTTTTGTGGGTCTAATTAGCTAATGCAATCTTGATATTATATAGTTTTAAATTAACAAATATAATAATAATCACATTTTAGAATCTAAGATTTTCAACAATTATTTAATAAAACTGTATGAAACTTTTAATTTTTTATTCATAAATTTTCATCAATTACCCTAATAATTAGGTTTACCAATTACCATACGATTCATACTAAGATGTTAACCTACCCTCAATCCAAATAATCCCTTAATTTTAGTTATCCCATGAACTTGGAAGAGTGCACCTATATGCACTCTCCCAAGTTGGCGATCATTTCCCATTATCCGTCTTTCGTTGCGTTGTTATCTTGCTAGTGCATCCGAAGCTTTGACACAATTGACTTGTGGCCTTATATTTTTTTCGATCGTTTGCCCATCTGACTTGTTTGTTATTGGATTTTTTTGTTTGTTATCGGATTATTAACTTGTTGGTCTATCGACACATTTAGATATGCATGTTGTATGAAATTACATTTCGTTAAAAAAAGGCTCTTGTTTAAGGAAAAATCTAACACATTGATTACATTAATGATGACAGACGCTGACAGTCCATAGTTCCAGAAGATGCGAGTTTGTTGAGAATGAAAGATGTTAAGAGACCAAAAAAGTCCCACATCGATAATATGAACAAAGAAGTCTTAGTATGTAAGCTAGTGGGTTACTCCTCCTATCGCCAATTGGTTTTAGGATGGAACCCCGCTTGGCTTATATCCTAGGCTATTAGCGCAAGGGCGCACGTGTGCACACGACCCCCGATCCCGAGTCCCAACGAACTTCAGTATGGTATCAGAGCGGAAAAGCCAAATGGCCCGACTCTCGATCCTGGGCTAGCTAAAAAGAGAATGAGATGCTAGACCCGTTGGCCAAGTGTCAACCAGAGGCGAAAGACGACCCTAGTTGCACTTGCGGGGGCGTGTTGAGAATGTGAAGAGACAAAAAAGTCTCACGTTGATTATACAAACAAAGAAGCCATAGTATATATAAGCTAGTGGATTACTCCTCCTATAGCCAATTGGTTTTAGGATGGAACCCCGCTCGGCTTATGTGCTAGGCTATTAGCGCATGGGCGCACGTGTACACAACCCCCGATCCCGAGTCCCAACGGACTTCAGTATGGTATCAGAGCGGAAAAGTCAAACGACATGACTCTCGCTCCTGGGCTAGCTAAAAAGAGAATGAGATGCTAGACCCGTTGTCCAAGTGTCAACTAGAGGCGAAAAACGACCCTAGTTGCATTTGCGGGGGCGGTTGAGAATGAAAGATGTGAAGAGACCAAAAGAGTCCCACATCGATAATATGAATAAAGAAATCTTAGTATGTAAGCCAGTGGATTACTCTTCCTATTGCCAATTGGTTTTAGGATGGAACCCCGCTCGGCTTATATCCTAGGCTATTAGCTCAAGGGTGCACGTGTGCACACGACCCCCGATCCCGAGTCCCAACGGACTTCAGTAGAGTTCCCTTGATTGCATCAGTCGATAATCATGAGTTGTCATAGTCCATCATCATCAATGTGACAAATTTAACTTGCAAGAGATCCAAATCTGAATCCCACCAACCTCAGTCCCACCTACTTGTTTCGTTCACTCATCAATTTCTTCTCTCATTCGCCGACGACATTGTTATTTTCGCCTCAACTACTAAAAAAAGCTTGCGACCACATTAACAAGATTCTACATAATACTGGACCCTCTCGGGCCAAAAGATTAATAGGAAAAAATCTCTCTTCCAAATAAGATCAAACACAACGACACATCAAAAGAATATGATACGTACTAATGAGCTCGGAATCCCTTTCTCTTCAAATATTAGGAAATATCTGGACTGTCCAATTTTATTTTGAAGAGAATCGTTCCAAAACAGCAGAAACAAAAATAGAAACTAATGCATTGATAATGAAAGGAAGTTACAACCAAATCAAAACCAAAGCAAAAGTGACAAAAGAGAATTTGTAGCAACGATTAGCCTCAACGAGGACACCAGCCACCAAGGTCAGAACCTAAAGGGCAAAGAGGCTAGCTATAAATCTCTCTCAATACAATGTCACTGAGTGTATTTGGATGGAAGGGAGCTCGATCTACGCTCACAAAGGCTGGCTAGGTATAGAACCCTAGAAATCGCCTTCGGAGTTAAGAACAGAGCTACAGTAAGCAAGCACCTCTCTCAACCTTCAATTAGGGTTTCATTACCCATATAAAGGGAGAGTCCCAAGCAGAACAACGTCGTTGCTAGCTCAGGAGAGTAAGCCTGTGTAAAGGCTCGGATTTTCAAATCCTAATTTTTCGGAAAAAGATGATTAAAAATGAATTTAAGTCGAATTTAAAGCTCGTTTAGCGGATTCCGACCGTAATATAAAATTTAACGAATAATTTCCGTCCTTTTACCACGAAAATTCAAAATAATTATCGAATGACGATATCTTTTACGCTTTAAAAAAAATCTAATTGATCGAGAGAGCGAGAGTCGGGGAAACTAACATTCGAAAACTAATTTCGGGATATGAAATTCACGGATTTGAGATTTATTTTCAGATATTTATTTATCCAATTCAATACACAATGTTCACCAACTCCCTCACCTCACCATGCCTTTTCAAAGGTCATCCCTCTCCCCGTCACTCTTCATTCACATCACCCTCAACATCCTCATCACCATCACTTTCACAACCTCTCTCTCCCTCCATACCTTTGCTGATCAATACCACCATCGTCACTTTCTCATTTCTCACTCACGCCACTCCATCACCAATTCTGACCACCATTCCCATCGTCACACCATCATCGTCAAACATCACCTCTGCTTCACCGAGATCAAACCGTCATTCCCACATCTCGTTCCTCCTTGCCTCTTGAAGAGCAGCGGCATCAGCACCATCCCGCTACCTCTATCGACGTCCAGCACCACACCAGAGCCACCCAGGAGCCACCAGCGCAACCGAAGAGCCACCGAAGCGCAACGTCCCCTGTTCGAGTGCGAATAACGTTCCGGTAAGCCGTTCTCCTTCATTTCCGATCTAAACCACTCTCGAGACCTACCCTCACGCTCACTCATGTCCGACGCAGGTCCGATGAGCCATCACGGGCCTCCGACGATGCCCAAACCTCTGATCGAAGCACCGACGTCCGCGAAATCACCTCGGTGAGCTCCTGTAGCTTCGTTCCCTTCCTTGTTTCGAATTCGTGCGTTTTTCAATGGTTAGATAAGTCGGGAGTGAGTGAGGGCTGAGTGCAGGATGATCGGGCAAGCTCGAGAGCTCCAGTGAGCTCGGGGGAGGTCCAGCGAGGTGAGTGAGTGTTCGACGATAAGCGAGGTCGAGGGAAGCTGTGTAACGAGGGTACGAGGCAGGGAGCAGCAAGTGCGAGCGGAGGCGAGCGAGCAGGCTAGGACGAGCGAGGGCCGAGGAGCCGACCGCGAGCAAGGTCGAGCAGTGCGTCGACGTCGAGCAGCGCGAGGAAGCTTCGGTGCCATGGCGGCGGGAACCTCCGGTTCGAAGTGAAGAAGAAGGCATGGGTGTGGGTCCCTCCTTATTATATTATATATTTTGTTTAATATTGAAGCGGTTGAGATTGGGATAACCGAGTTGGGATTTATTTAGTGGGTTCGGTTCGGTTTGGGTTTAACCGTTTAATTCTTTAATTATTTATTTAACTAATTAATATTATTTGAGGATTTAAAAGAGAAAATACTATTTTGGAGATTTTCTAAACGGTTGGTTTTATTACATAAAAATGGTTGGAATTTTAAAGGATTTGGAATATATTTTATGAAAAGTTGTTAATAAAGGGTATTTAAAATATCATATAATATTATTTGGACTTGGAGATTTAAAATGAAATTGGAAAAGAATTTCAAGGATGGAGAGTGATTTAATAAATAAATTGAAAAAGGAATCTAGCGAGTATTTTCAATGGTCGAAATACTTAACTATTTAATTGGGATTTCTAACCGTTTGACTCGGGTTTTGAACCGACTTGGGACTAACTTGGGGATATGACTTATTCCATGACTAACTAGCATGATGATATGATCAGTTGACTAACGGCATGATATGTGTGACTAATAGCATGACTTGTGGTGATTTATTATAAGAGGTTAAAAGGTTATATAATTGTGACGAGTTAGTAGGATATTATCGAACAAATTATGCTTTTTATGATTGTGATGAACTGTTGTGATATATGCGGATATGATGAGTATGAGCATGCAGATTTGGTTGATGATTTATGGTGAGCGATGTGACTTTATGGAACGTGCGATACGATGCCATTTACTATATGATTGAACTGGATATGATGATGATTGTGATATGGTTGTTATTCTCGTTGAATGATGTGTGCTTGAATGATTAGATATAGACTTATACAATTATTATGCTTACTAGGTGATCTTTAATCTATCGTAATGCTTGCCTTGTTGTTCTGCACCACCAGGTGAGTTCCTATATGAGCTCACTCATATTCGAAAAGAGATCTCCCTGCTTGTAGCCATGTGCATACTAGGTGCTTGCATTCATAATAAAGCATGTCATGTAGTATCCTGCTAGGATTGCTCTCATGATTGAGCATTCGTTTACTCATTGCTTTTGTAAACAGAACGGCCGTTATCTGTGAAGTAACTAGAGTCTTTGCTAGGGTTATAGGACGGCCCAGTCCCATCGGGTCCCGTCTTGAGTCAATCGAGTAATGGAACTTCCTTATATTATGAGTTGCCTGCGGGCTTTATTGTGGATACGGGTTGGGCATGCGTGCTGCCCGATTATTATGGAATGCATTCACGAGCTGGCCAGTCTCCGCCCTATCGGAAGAGGGTGGAGGTAGGAGAGGGATATACCTCTTGGTATTCAGTACTAAGGCCTTATTATATTTATGCACTTGATCTTAGGACCATGCTAGTGTGTTAATATTCCGCCTTGCATCTAGAAGCATCTTTATTAGGACTAGCGTGTGTATGTGTCTACTTGTTTGGGATTATATTGCGTAGGGCTTCGATCTGACACCGCCCCGCATACATATTTTTTAGGTTTGTTTTGCAGCATGATTGTTCCTTGCTTCTGTAACGTGGGAACTCTCTTGGGAGATTGCAAAGAAATGGTCTAACCTTAGATTTCGATAAATACGCTTATTTATTTGGTTTTGACCCGGCTCTGCCGTGGCACCCTCTTGTATTACACATTGATTCTACTATTTGCATGACTGTTGGTTTTCCACGCTTAGACTTATGGTAGGTACATGGGACTTTCCCGGGGATTCCAACGATCTCTTCGAATTTTAGGTATGAAATCCCACTTGAAAACATTAGAGTAGAATTTCAAACCTTCAACCTGTACTCGGGGCGCAAGATCCTAACGAGGGGTTTCATCCCTCGAAACGTAACACGGGAATCATAATCCCGGGACGTTACAACCTGTCATCCGTGTGGGCTTCAAGCCCTTAGGACAGCTGAGATTAGTTTTGGGCCGATTTGGCCCAAAACCAATTCAATCAGCCTTACATAAAATACATCCAATGTAACACTTAGAATTATACATAGGTTAAGAGAGATGAGCCTAACAATTTACCCTCCTAATTATGAGTTTACACATATTGTAACTCTTCCTTGTTGAATGTGGACTGGCTTTACTCCTTTGTCTATCATCGGCTATTTCATACCCTTCTCAGCATCAGTTGGATTTGATCACGTGCAGGAATTCCCTACAAAAGACAAACTTATCAGTGGTTACAATCTTAGTACCAAAGTCCGCAGGATTAAGCTTTCCATCAATCTTCTTAACAATAAGAAGATTTTTGGATACCAACACACGTATGAAGTGGTAACGAACATCAATATGCTTAGTCCTCTCATGGTAGACAGGATCTTTGCACAGATAAAGGGCACTCTGGCTATCTGTATGCAATACAGATCTATGGTTCTTTCTATCCACCTCTTTCATAATATTCTGGAGCAAGATTGCTTCCTTGGAGGCTTTTGTTGCAGCTATGTACTCTGCTTCTGTAGAAGACAGAACAACAATAGGCTGCAACTGAGCCTTCCAAGAAACATAATTCCCACACCATGTATCTCAGGAGATATTTCATGGCCACCCAGTGTTTCTCTGCAGGGTTAGACATATACTTGCTCAACACACTCACTGCAAAAGCAAGGTCAGGTCTGGTACAGATCATAGCATACATAATTGACCCAACAGCTGCATCATAAGAAACATATGTCATATAGTCTTCCTCTTCCTTCCCAAGGGGCATCATGGTCTTGGTGAGATCCGGGTGACCTCCTAAGAGCATAGGAGCATGCTTGACATTAGAAACCTTGAACCTGTTAAGGACTTTTACAAGGTAATCCTTTTGAGACAAAAATATTTGATGTTTGGATCTATAACTAGAAATCTTAATGCCAAGAATTTTCTGAGCAGGGCCCAAATCCTTCATGTCAAAAGATTTCTTGAGAGATTCCTTAACATCAAATACCTTTGCTCTAGACTTGCATATAATGAGATATTTCATCAACATACAACAAGACATATAAGGGAGATTCAGTTTTCACATGCATGAAATATAAATATGGATCATATCTGCTCATTCTAAAGCCAAGCTTAAACATGCAATTGTCAAATTTCTTATTCCACTGCCTAGGAGATTGCTTCAAGCCATACAAAGATTTTTTTAACAAGCAAACATGATCAGGTTTAGAGTGATCCTCAAAACCCTTGAGTTGTCTCATATAAATAATCTCATCAAGCTCGCCATGCAAAAAGGCAGTTTTAACATCCATTTGATCAAGTTCATAGTCATAAACAGCAGCAATGGCAAGTAGAAGTCTCAGAGTTTTATATTTCACAACAGGAGCAAAAACTTCATTGTAATCAATCCCTTCTTTCTGTGTGAATCATTTGGCTACCAACCTAGCCTTATAGGTAGGTTGGCCACCAGGTTCCACACTGTTTTTGAGCTTATAAACCCAATTACAGCCAATTAACCTAGCATTTTTAGGCTTTAGAACTAGTTTTCAGGTTTTATTGAATTGGCTGTCATTGAGTTTATTTCCTCATTCATAGCAAGCATCCATTTATCAGCATGTTTACATTTAATAGCATGTTCAAATAACTCAGGAGTAAAAGCATCAACAACCTCAGCAATCACAAAGGCAAACTCAAATCTCATTAGTGAAATATTTCTTGTTTGGAATTTTCACTCTAGGAGATCTATCTCTAGTAAGCTGGTAATTAGACAAATCAGGCACCTCATCAAAATTTTCAAAAACATGCTTAAAATCAGAAGAATCAGAAATATCATGCTCAAGAGAATCAAAAACATCATGCTCTAACATATCATGCTCAGATTCATTTTCAAACAAGGCATTTTCATAATTATCATCACTAGAGGAGTCAAAAGAAGAGGTAGAGGTGGAGCTTGAGTCAGAGTTGCTTACCTCCCCACTTGATTGATAAGGGTTGTCATCAGTATTTTAAGGAGCAATGACTTGCTCAATATTACCTTCAGGAGTGGAGCTGCTTCCAATGGGGATAGTGATGTCAAATTCATCATTCAGATTAGCTTCTTGAGCTTTTGGATCATAGAACTGAGCACCTACATCCTCAAAATCATTGTTAGAGGATTTTTTGAAATGAAATTCAGTTTCAATGAAAATGACATCTCTGCTAATGATTACTTTGTACCCTCCTGGTTGGATAACAATTAAAGTAACTTATATCCTTTGACCCCCTCTGGATAACCAATCATAACACCCTTGACAGACCTTGGTTGCAACTTTCCAATGTTCTGGTGGACAAAGGCAGTGCATCCAAAAGGTTTCAAGTGTGCTATGTTAGGCTTGGTTCCACTCCATAGTTCCTGTGGAGTTTTGAAACCAATTGCAGAAGAGGGAGATTTGTTGATCAAGTAGGCTGTAGTGGTGACTGCCTCCCCGCACATTGAAGGTCTTAAAGGGAACATTGCCACCAAAGAGAATTTGTAGCAACAATTAGCCTCAACGAGGACACCAGCCACCAAGGTCAGAACCTAAAGGGCAAAGATGCTACAAATCTATCTCAACACAATGTCATTGAGTGTATTTGGATGGAAGGGAGCTCGATCTACGCTTACAAAGGCCGGCTAGGTATAGAACCCTAGAAATCGCCTTTAGAGTCAAGAACAGAGCTACAGTAAGGAAGCAACTCTCTCAACCTTCAATTAGGGTTTCATTACCCATATAAAGGGAGAGTCCCAAGCAGAATGACGTCGTTCCTACCTCAGGAGAGTAAGCCTGTCATCCGTGTGGGCTTCAAGCCATTAGGACAGCTGAGATCAGTTTTGGGCCGGTTTGGCCCAAAACCAATTCAATCAGCCTTACATAAAATACATCATTGTAACACTTAGAATTATACATAGGTTAAGAGAGATGAGCCTAACATATTTGGCGAAGTAAAAAAAGACACATTTGGCGACCTTCTTGACTCTACAAAATGTCAACTTAGTAAATGGAAGGCCAACTCCCTCTCCCAGTAAGGTAGACGCACTTTAATTAAATCAAAACCCACGGCTAAATCGTTACATTTGATGAAATACTTTATGCTTCCAACATCAATCCATACTGAATTTGATAGGACCAGCATATATAAACTTCCTTTGGAATAAAGGATCTAAACACAAGCCTTTGGTTAGTTGGTTCGAGGTCTGCAAGACAAAACATAACGGTGGCCTCGATATTCGTCGTTATGAAGATATGAATACCACCCTTCAACTGAAACTTCTTTGGAAAATTCTAGTTGAACCAACAAACCCATGGGTTACTATATATCATAACCCAAAAATACCTCAGAAACCAAAACATACTACATTACAAACATAAAGGGTATACATCCTTATAATGGGTTAAGCTGACTAGCCTTCTCCCCATTTTCAAGCAAGACATTTGTTGGTCTATTGGCAATGGGGATGCTAAAAACTTTTTGGGAGGATCTTTGGTGTGGAAACTCCTCTCTAATCCATTTTTTTTATAACAGATCTACAATCGACTCTTCTCTAAAAGTCAAAGATTTTATTAACGACGACATAACCTTGAACACTAAAAAACTACACGCCCTTATAAAGAATATAACGACGAAGACATGCTTAACTCAAAATTACAAACGCCAATCCAAAAAAATGTCAACCAGGACAGACTCTACTGGAAATGGAGCAAGAATAGCTGGTTCTCTACTAAATCAACCATTGATATGCTTCACAAGGCTAAGCAGCACACCAAACAAGACTTTCACTGGATTTGGCAATTAGACAATCAGCCTAAAATAAAAGAGTTTCTCTGGCGCACATTTAAAAAAAAAAAGACTACCTACCTCAGTTAAGCTAGCCAATAGGAGGCGGTTGTGCCAACTTCCTACCTACTTTGGCAATCAAACTATGAAGACACACATCATTTGCTTCTGGAGTGCCCCTTTTCTCGTGCCTCCATCCAATTATTTGACAAAACGATAAATGCTAAGCTACATCCATATCTCTTGCATAACAACAACATCACAACAACTCTTAATATGATAAAGAAAGATATAAGGAAGCTAAATTTCACTAGACTAACAACCATATGGGGGAGTTCCTGGTTTTTTCGAAACAAGGCCTTATTAGATAACATGAAACCTGACCCGAGAGCTATTGTGGCTTTTGCACAAGATCAAATCTACAATTAGAACATGGCAAAACAACTGGACGAAGACTCACCAACAAACAAAAACAACCACACACCAAAGACGAAGCGTCCCCCTAACTAAATGGGAGAAACCGCCCCTAAATTACTATGCCCTCCGTCTTGCAAAACTTGTTGTTTTAGCTTTATGCACACTTATTAATAAAACATATGTTTCCTTTACTTTTTTTTCATAGGATAAATACCTAAAAGCACTAATTATTACCTATAAAAAGAGTAATTATTACCTATAAAGATAATAACTATAGCTAAAACAATAAGTTTTTTTATACACGTTTACTACTCTATAACAACAACTATTGCGAGACGGGGGGAGTATAAACTTAACTTTGATGGGGCGCGGCTCACACATTTGTAACCAACAGTAGATTTGGTAATATTATTCGATATCATTTGAGTTGCCCTATTGCCTCCGAGGCTGACTCTTCTCCTTTCAATTCGGTTATTGGCGTCGAGGGCTATGTCCTCTGGAGAGGCGTTCTTACGGCCTCGGAACTACAACTCAAAAACCTCTACATAGAAGGTGATAACCTGACAATTATTAACTATCTTAATGGACGCTAGTCCATCCCGGAGGAGGTTGAAATTATTATTTCCGAATCCATCCTTTTCTTGCATTTCTGCGACTTTTATCAGATTCGTCATGTCTATAGAGAAGCTTACCAAGTTGCTGGCCATCTTTCGCATCTTAATCTTGCCTTCTCTAGCTATTATGTGCATGCACTGGTAAAATATATGGGGGTAGAGCACGATAAGTTGGGTACGGTTTTTGACAAGCGTTCTTATTTTTTTTATATTTAAGCACGGTTTTATATTAAAAGTGTGTTTCCAACCTCAAATTCAACTAAAGCAACACGCTTTTCCATAAAAGCGTTCTCGTTTATTTCTATAAAAATATTTAGCTTGGTTTTCATGCAAAGCGCTCTTAAAAAAACTTAAAATGAACACGATTTAATTTTCAAAGTGTGTTCCTAAAACCAGATTTGACTAAAACAAACACACTTTGCTTTCAAACCGTTCTCGTTTATTTGTAAAAAACTATTTAACCCGGTTTTCAGGTAAAACGTGCTTAAAAAAATTAAAACGAACATGGTTTAATTCTCAAAGTATCTTCCCAAAACCAAAATTAACTAAAATGAATACGTTTTCCTATAAAACCGTTCTCATTTATTTCTAAAATCTATTAAGTCCAGTTTCCGTGTAAAGCGTGCTTAAAAATAAATTAAAACCTCAATGCTCAGGCACCTTCGTGATCGACATTTCAGTGGTGATGCTCAGACACTTACTCGTCAAACTCTTTCTAATAGTTTGACTATTTATTCTGATGTTGAAATAACTTTCAAGCGTATGGGGGTTTGGCTATGTGGAGTTTGTCTTAAAATGCATACCTTTCGTGCTCGGTGTCGTCATAGACTCATAGTCATGATGATTCTGTGGAGCCTTCAGACTGTGGTGATGGCCTTGTTCGCTTTATTATTTATGATATTCCCAGACCTCCAGCTCCGTCTCCGTCGATTCCTTTGTCTGATGTGGGAGTTGTGCCTGTTGGTTTGTCTATATCTTCGCTTGACCGTTTGTTTTCCATGGGGTTACGCACTGTGAGATCTATCCCCCCTAAGTGCCGCTTAGGTTTTTCGCGGGTTTTAAAAGAGGCATTAGATGTTGTGGCTGACTCTCCGGGCGACCTCCCCTGCTGAATTATCTTTCTTGTGATGTCTCTTTGTATACTTAAGACATTTTCCCCGCGGAGTAATCTTGAGTGTAGGACTGTCGTCAAGCGGCAGCGTCAGGAGGAGAGTATTGTCAATGCTTTTCGACTATTCGTGCTTGGGGTGTGCCCGGCGGCAGTTTGCAACTTCTACAGAAGACCTGAGCTGAGGTTCCCCCTTTATTTAGTGTGGAGGAGGACCTTGATTTGAGTGAGCTTAACCTGCGACAATGTCGGAGGAAGATTTGTGATGGTCACTACACTACCGGTATTTGAGTGCTTTCTTCATCAGGTATTGCTCCTTATTCTAATGCCACTCTTGCAGCTCGACAGGAGAAGCACCCCATTGCCCCATCTCCCAACTTATCGCCTTTACCTATGGATCACCATCCTCTCGTTGCCTCTTCTACCTGTGTTTTGGATATGATTCAGAGCTTTCCGCGTGGCACGTCATGTGGGAGGGATGGGTTCCGTGCTCAGCATCTTTTGGATTGTTTGGGTGGAGCAGCTGTCGCTGTTTCGGATGATTTGTTCGCCTCTATTACTCAGGTTGTCAATCTTTTCCTTGAGGGTTGTTGTCCGCAAGCTCTTGGTGAGTATATTGCTAGTGCTCCGCTCACCCCGCTTGTTAAGCCAGATGGAGGTATACGTCCTATTGCTGTTGGGACTATTTGGAGACGCCTTGTCTCTATGGTTGGTGCTTGTTTGGTTGGTCCTTCTTTGTCTGGTTATTTTTCAGACCTTCAGTTTGGGGTTGGGGTATCCGGTGGAGGAGAAGCTATTCTGCATGCTTTGAATCGGTTCATTGAGGCTCGTGTTGGGGAGGAGGGTCTCTCCATGTTTTTGGTCGACTTCCAAAATGCGTTCAACTTAGTTGATCGTGTGTCCGTGTTAGAGGAAGTTCGCCGTCACTGCCTGGTTCTATCCCGATTGGTGGAGTTTTGTTACTCTAGTCCTGACCGGCTGTATTATGGGGAGCATAGCTTATGGTCTTGTCGGGGGGTTCAGCAGGGAGATCCATTGGGTTCTCTACTATTTGCTTTGCTGTTGCATCCTTTAGTGTGCAAGATCAGATACTCTTTTGACTTGAGTCTGCAGGCTTAGTACTTAGATGATGTCACTGTTGTTGGGGACACTTTGGTTGTGTGGAAGGTCTTGGATCTGATTATGGAAGATGGTCCCCGCCTTGGTCTTCATCTTAATGTGGATAAGACCAAGGTTTTTTGGCCTACAGAAGACCATAGGAGTCGGCTTCCTAGTGTTCCCCCCCCCCCCCCTCTAATGTTTGGCCATTGCGTGGTGTCAAAGTTCTGGTGAGCCTGTCAGTGTATGCTCTGATTTCAGCAGCGACCTTGTGGCAAGGAGAGTGACTATGACCATAAAGCTTGTGGATTATGTCGCGAGGATTGATGACCCCCAGTGCGAGTTGCTTCTGCTTCGGGCTCGTACGGGTATTTCTAAGCTTTACTTTTCCTTGCGCACTTGTTGTTCGCGTGTCTTTGGGCCGGCCCAACTTTCCTTTGATGTGGCACTCCGTTCTATCTTGGAACGAATTGTCAATGCGTCTGGGCCTGAGTTTGGAGATTGGCAGTGGCAACTTGCCACCTTCCTTTTTCATTTTGGGGGGCTCGGAGTGTATGCTGTTGGGGATGTCCTACATTATGCTTTTTTGGCGTCCCGTTTGCAGTTTGCTGAATTACAGGTTAAGTAAGCTCCTACGTCCTTCTGGTATCATTGTTCATGGCCCTACTTTCGATGATGCTTGGCGCGTTTTTAATGAGACCACGAGTTCTGATCTTCTACGCGATCCTAGTGAAATCATTGCCCCCAAACTTATGAAGAAACTGGCAGATATATATTTCGCGAAGGTTGCTGCTGCATCAGACTCTATTTTCTCATTGACTCCGCGACAGGTGGCATTATGGAAGTCTCAGCAGGGTGCTCACTCATCTGATTGGTTGCGTGCAATTTCTATTTCTGGGATGGGGCAGACTATGAATGGAAGGACCTATCGTAGTGTGTTTAGCTATCGACTGGGAGTTCCATTGTTCACGGTGTCCAGACCCTGTCCCGCTTGTTCTTGGGTCTTTGAATTAATGGTGATGTCTACGGTGACCATGTTGTGTCCTGCGCTGGTCCCGTGGGCATTAAACATCGACATAACCTCGTTCGTGACACCTTATTGGATATTTGCTACATGTATGGGATTTCTGCTGGTAAGGAGGTCGATATTGGTTTGATTGATGGGCATGATAAGCCCCTTCGTCCGGCGGATTTGCTCCTTTATTCTTAGGACATAAGGCGGGATGTGTGTGTAGATCTGATGAGATCCTCCCCCTTGACTCAGTCTGAGATGTCTGGCTTTGTGCCCGGTCGTGCTGTTGTTAATGATGCTCAGCGTAAGTGTGCAAAGTATTAGGATTTGTGCACTGCGGCTGGTTATGGTTTCTGACCCTTCTCCTTCTCTTCATTGGGAGAGTTAGATACGGTTGTTGTTGCCTTCCTTAAGCAAATTCAGAAATTCTCGGTATCTCAGGATGCTGGGGCTCGTGCTGCAGCTTATATCTTTACTAGACTTAGCTTTGTTATCGCTAAGGGAGTAGGTGCCCAGATAGTATCTCGGTTGCCCACTAATTTCTTGTGACCCGCAATGTGAGTTATTGTTGCTGCGTGCTTGTACTGGGGTCTCAAAACTTTATTTTGCTCTGCGTGCATGCCCGCCTCGTGCCTTTGAGTCTGCTCAGCTTAAGTTTGATCTAGCTCTTCGACGTTCCTTGGAACGTATTATCACTGCTTCTGGGCCGGGTTTTGTCAATTGGCAATGGAGGCTCGCCACGTTGCCCTTTAGGTTTGGGGTCTCGGTGTTTATTCTGCAGGCGATGCTCTCTTTTATGCTTTCCTGGCTTCGCATTTACAATCTGCTAGCCTGCAGATTAAGCTTCTCAAACATGCTGATGCCACTGCACCTGGATTTGCTTTAGACGACGCGGTGCGTGTCTTCAACACTAAGGTAGGAACTGATATTCTGAGTAATGCAAGTGATATCGCTGCCCCCAAACTCATGAAGAAATTGATAGATATATATTTCACACGGATTAAAAAAGATGTGGAGAATTCCTTTTGCTTATCACCGCGTCAGATAGCTCTATGGAGTTCTCAGCGTCGAGATCATGCTACTGACTGGCTTAGGGCTGTCCCGATCTCTGGGTTGGGTCAGACTATAAATGGTAAGACGTATTGTTGTGTGTTGTGCTATCGGTTAGGCATCCCTTTATTTTCCATTTCGAAGCCTTGTTCTGCTTGTTCCAGGGTATTTGAGGGAGACATTTTTGGAGATCATGCTGTGGCGTGTACTATAGACCTGAGCAAGGGCAGGGCCGGGCGGGCTTGGGTCGGGCCTCTGACATTTTAGCGGCCCATTGTACCGGGCCGGACTTGGGTCAGGCCCGATTTTTGGGCCTACTACCTTGCCCAAGCCCGCACTAGTAGGCGGGTCGGGCTGCCCACCGGACCTAGCAGGCTGATTTTTATTTATGGAATATATATATATACTTTTTTATTTTATTTTATGGTTTCCTATATATATATATATATATATATATATATATATATATATATATATATATATATATATATATATATCATCTAATATATATATCATCTAATATATACATATACACACATTGCTCGTTCGCGGGGACGCAATCGGGCGGTGGGTTAATTGTAATTAGCCTCCATCCGAATCCTTACCTTGTATCAAAAAAAAAACATATACACACATTGAACAATGTGTGTGTATATATATATACACATACATACATATACACACTGTACGTTTTGACGGAGTGTAACTTAATATAATATAAAATATTTTGACAAAAAAAAACACTGTGTAATATAAATTATGTAATATATATAGTTAGGATTATATAGTTTGTATTATGCTAAAAAAATCATTATATATATAATTATACATATAATATTATAATATTAATATATACCGGGCCGGGTCTACCGGCACGCTTGGCCTGATACTTGGTCCAAGCCCAGCCCGGTGGGCCTACCGGGCCGGGCCTATCGGCTCGCTTGGGCCTATTGTTCTACCTAAGCCTGCCTTTTTTCCCGGGCGGGTTAGCCCAGATCTGCTCAGGTCTAGTCGTGTGCTGGTATTGTGGGGATTAAAAACCGTCATAATGTTGTCGTGACACTTTGATGAATATCTGCTATCGTTCTGGGATCTCAGCTGGTAAAGAGGTTGATATTGGCCTGTGTGGAGGAGATGGGAAATCCATCCGTCCTGCGGACATGCTTCTTTATGTGTGGGATGAAGGGTTGGATGTTTGTGTTGACTTGACAGAGTCATCCCCTTTGACGCAATCTGGGATGGTTGATTTTGTTCCAGGACATGTGGTGGCCGATGCGGCTCGTCGTAAGCGGGTCAAGTATCAAGATAAGTGCAAAGCTATTGGTTATGGGTTCTTACCCTTCTCTTTTTCTACATTGGAGGAACTTGAGGCAGACTCCGTAGCTCTTCTAAAGGGAATGAAATCCTCTGTCCCCAAAATTGTCCCCCTCCAGCCGCTCCCCTCACAATTCCTAATTAAAAAAAACTAAAATAAAATAAATAAATAAAAATAGATTAAAAAGAAAAAAAAGGAGTTTTTGTGATGAGGGACGGAGAAAGGAGACGTAATTGGGGACAGGGGATTCGGACCCCTTCTAAAGAGGATCCAGAAATTTTCTCAAGCTCATGATACGAGGGCTTCTAATGCAGCTCATATTTTCACAAGGATGGGGCTTTCTATTGCTAAAAGAGTGGGAGCCCAGATTGTCTGTCGGCTCCCCACTAATTCTTTGTAAATTCCTATTTTTATTTATAATAATAATAATAATTAAATAATAATAATAATAAATATACATACTTGTGTCGTTGCATTGCAGGAACTTGAGATTTAGTCGCCCATTGTTTGCAATTGAGACATTAACTCGGGTAGGCGGGTAGTCGTTTTATTGTTCATTAAGATCCGCACTTTAAATAGAAATAGAAATTAAAATTTGTGGAAGATATGAAATGCATCCATATTTGATTTTAGAATGAAATTTAACAAAATTGATTGAGATTGAAATTGAGAAAGAGAAAAAAAAAAAAACTCCATTAAATATGGGCTCAATTCAATTCAACCAAATTAGGTGGACATAAATAAGCAACACGTACATGATTGAAGTTTATGTGGTAGAGCACATATCGCCGGCAGATTGACGAAAGTAGTAGTTGCATTAAGGCCATGGATTCCCAAAACGAAGAACATGCTAGATGCGTCTCCTTCGATCAATCAACTAGACCATCTTCAATAAGTTATGTCCATATATAAAAATCTGTATTTTTTCAAATATTTTTTGAGCACAAATGTTCAATTTTTATTTTAATATATAATATGTAAATATAAGAGGCTCTTCAAGACTTCAACCCATGTTATGACCTGAATACTCATCCTATTGCAAATATCACCAACCCTAGAACGGACTGAAGCTGATAGGATAGCTGAAATTGATGGATTAAATGTGGTATAAATAATGTTAAATTAGTGTGTTCATAAGTTGTTAACACAGATGATAGAGTAGCTGATAAGATAGGAGAAAATAAATAGAGTTCTGAAAAGTTTATAGTTGTTGAAAACCAATTTCATAATCTAATTAAATTAATGTTCACCAAAAAAAAATCTAATTAAATTAAAATCTTATATTTAACTTATTTAAAACTATATAATATTAAAACCAAAACTCTGAAAAGTTATTGCATTGTCTATCTCAACTTTTTATTTTTTCAATTTCGTTCATTGATCCACCATTAGGCTATTACTTAATTTTTGTATTAAATAGCTTATTGCACTATTTTTTTTCCAAACACATAAAAGAGATATTTATGTTCAAGTTCCTCCATTAGGCTATTAACTTAATTTTTTTTATTCAATAGGTTATTCCACTAATTTTGTTTTCCCATAAACATGCAAAAGCTTGATTTTTTTTCTTCAAAATATTCACGATTAAATAAAAAATTACACATATATTCGCAACTTCAAACCATTTACAAAAATATTCAAAAGTTGCAAACTCCTCAGAGACAAGCGGTCTCAAAAAATTTTGGAATTTAAATTTGTTAAAGACACACAGTTTGAAACCGCATGTCTTTAATTAATTATATTCCCAGTTAAATATATTTGTATATTCGGTATTTTTTTTAAGAAAGATAGAGACACAGTTTAGATCCTTATCTCTCTTTATTTTTTATATTTCAATTTTTTGCAGCTCCCTTCCATCAACCTGTCTTCCCCACCGAACTGCATAGGTGATCAACTCCACTGGTTCACCGCGTAGTTGTGCCCCTTCCCGGCCACCTCCATCCCCGCAAACGAGTTCAGCTTCTCCAATATGGTTCTGAGTTCTGACTTTGCCGGGTGCACCGAGTCAGCTTCAAATCTCCGGCATTAAGTGGTCGTTTTCTTGGATTAATACGTTCTCCAACTTCAAATCTTTGTATACGAAATCTGGAGACTTGAAATTTGGAGAAATGAAATTTAGAAACTTTATGAACCGAGCTCGAGATCTAAGCCTTCACAATAATCAATATATTTCTTATATTTATCATAGTAATGTGTTATATTATTATTATATTAATTTTAAAATAATTGCGCAATGGTGCGGGAACTACACTAGTATATTATATTTTTGAAATAAGAATTACTATAATATTTTTTTTCTAAGACGTGGACTTTTAGTCACCTAAATTCTATCAAATGTGTAACCGACTAGCCTAACTAATGTAGTTTGACAAGTACGGGTCAATTCCATAGAGAGTCAATGATTTGTATATATGCAAGTCAAAGTATGATAACGAAAACTAAAAACGTACACAAAGAAGGGGGATTTCGAGATTTAAACTATCTACGACTCAAAATTAACCATAACAAAAGAACAAAACAACTATTATGAAACAATTATGGGATAATAGCTCATGTCAATCAATTTTTTGTGAGAATTAGTAATTGATAGGTTGTAGAAAGGGACTTATCACTTATGTCACCACAAACTTTATAATCGTTCTTTCCGTTTGAATATTCATTCCCACAATCAGGTTTCTTTCATTGATCATTGAAAGTAAATAAATAATTTCTTTTTTAATACTTTGTTGTGGAAAAAACTAAGCCTTTTTTTTAACTCAATCCCTTATCAAATCTAGTTAATAAGACAACCAGACCCTGAAAACCTTAATTTTCGAACAATCATATCCTGAACTATCAAGATTCGGTTAAAAAAATTGATGACAAATAAAGGATGACAACAAAGACAATCGACATGCATAACTAGCTAGTTATACAAATCCCTAAATCAAGCAGTTTTTTGAGATGTATATGCACCTTGTTACTCAATAACACAGATAACTCAACTAGTAATTAATTACCTATGTCTAGTTGTAGATTATGATGAAAATGGAAATTTCATGATCGAAAACCCTAAACATTCATAGTAGAGAATCAATAATATTCAATGAGGAGTATAAAGAATAGAAATCTCACAAGGAATATGAAAACCTATTGCTTCGATTAATCTTCCCAAGCAAACGATGAGAAATTATATAATCCAAAATTCAACCTCATTCTTCACTAATTAAGTGAATGATGAATGAATCATATCAAAACCTAAATTAAAACCTGACAGTCTCTAATTTTTGTCCTCTCTCCAAATAATAATGTAACTTAAATTAATCTGGCCCAAAAGATATCCTAATCCGGCTCTTACACATGCTAAATAACTCGGGTGGAAACTAATTAAGGAACTCGATCGAGTTCTCCGCCCAAGTTCTGTTTTGCAGCCACATTTGAAGTTATCACTATCTTCAAGGCCGAATTCGGAAAAGTCGTAAACACGAAAGTTTTAGGTCTTTGAATCCTCTTCTTGAATAGGTAAATAAAGAGCGGCCATTCCGGGGTTCGAACCGGGGATCTATGGGTACTACCCACAAGTCCTTTCCGGTGAGCCATTCCGGAATAGTTCTTTGAATCCTCTTCAGAACAAGTATAAGTACGTCCCGATCCAACCAATATACATCCTTCGAGCGAATCGTTTTAGTGCAACGTCGCCAACTTGGACAACTCCAATCAATGTCTCCTTTTGATATTCCGACTTCTTTTTTATTATTAGCCTCTTGTTCGGAGTTAGGCCATTCCCACATCATCACTCGGCTCCGCCAATGCCTAAAATTATATACAAACATCTGTAGATTTTGAATCTATACACAATCAACTAAAATACGAAAACTAAACTAACTCATGCACTTTATTATACATAAATTATCTAAATACACATTTTAACATTACCTAAATATGTCTTATTAAGTCGTGTAACGCACGGGTAAGATTTTTTTTATATATATTAAATATGTTGGATTAGTTTTAGCCATTTTCTACTTTGATTGCAGCAAGCAAGCCCAACTTGTCCGGCCCTAATTGATATATAGGGCAAGTAGTTGGTGGTTAATTAGTAGTCAATTGTGACATTAAAATACTCACACAAGACAACAAACAAGTCGCTGCAAAGGGGATATAAAAGGAGCGTCACATGTGCATTCTCTTGCTAGCTAGCAAAGCTACCTACAGTACAGTCAGTCATGACAATAGCGATGGAAACCGCAAACTGCGGTGCTCTTGCCGGCGGAGACGTTTGTCTAAAGGAGGAGGAAAAACACACGGTGGTCGATATTGGGAGCATCGATCCCCACAGCCTCCATCAGGAGGCAGAGGAGAAAGTGCGTCACACTGATCTGCTTTCTTCGTGGGAGATGGAATCCCTCACCGCGTTATGCGACGCTTTCTTACCGTCGCTGGACGTCCCAAATGACGTCGCTGACGAGCCTACCGTTGAGTTCTTCAAGACTTCCGCTGCCAAGGCGGGAACTCCACAGCATGTGAGTTTTCCCTTCTATTATCATAAAAAAAAATTTCACAAATTGATTTGAAAAAATTGTTCATATATATATATATGTTGAAGCCCAAATTTGATTGAAAAGAGAGAAATATCATATCATAGAATCAAACCTTTATACATCCAAACATTGAAAAGAAGAAGAATTGATTGAATATCTTACTAGGAGTTGTATGTACAATGTGATTTATCAATTGAAATCTTCACATTGAGGCTCTGTTTGACACAATTACCAGCTTTCAAAGCTTTTGATTTTGATATTATATAGTTTTAAATGAAATAAATATAAAATTTTAGTTTAATTAGCTTTTAGAATCGAAACTTTACAGCAACTACTCATTCAAACTTTTTGTAGCTTTTGATTTTCTATTAACAAATTTTCATCAGCTACCATAACAGCTATGTTTACATAGTTTATTAAGTTATAATTAAATCAATTATAAACTCATATAGATATGTCTATCTTGCAGGTAGCAAGATTGATAACCCAAAGAACGAGGCACATCCGCATTCTTCTCCGACTAGCCTTAATTGCTCTGGCGACATGGATAGGGACTCTGGTTTTAGGAGGAAGAGCTAGCCTCTCCTCCGATTTCCCCTTCGTCCATAAGTTCTCAAGCTTGAGCCTCCGGAAGCGCCAAGAGACAGTGCTCTCTTGGTCGACTAGTCGGTTTCATCACATTAGGTTTCTCTTTTACGGCATGAAATCTCTTGTCCTATATGCATTTTTCTCTCAGGTATGTACGTAACGTATACTTTCGTATATATATAACTTAATTATTAACCGAGAAATTTACACAAAACTACCCGTTAAATATTGACTTTTACACTTAATCACTCGCTAAATACAAAATTACAAAAACCCACCATTAAATTGTTTTTGTTAAAAAATCACCACCCGTTGAGTTGTGTCTATTTCTAATAAGTTTTGTCAAACATATATGATAATATAATATTTTAAGTTTTATATTTAAATTAGAATTTAAAAATATTTTTTTAAAAACTTGATGTATATATGAACAAATTCTTCTATTTTATTCTTAAAATGATCATAAAATTTAATAAGTTTTTTTTTGTGTGTGTATATACATACAGCTTTCAAGTATAATTAAAAAGGTTGTAGAACTTATAGTGGCATAGTCCCAAATACAGTATGTAATATATATATATATATATATATATATATATATATATATATATATATATATATATATATATATATATATACACACACATATTTTATAAATACTTAATTAATTTTCCTGGTTGAAATAATGCGACAGATCGAAGTGTTGAGTACGTAATCGATCGATCAGAGGGTATTAAATAAACTGGTCCATACTCCATACTTTGATGCAGACTGCATTCCATTCCATTATTAGGAAGATATGAAAGGGAAAATCGATATTCAAATTAATATCCACACAGATGTGGATTTCCAATCTAATAATAGATCGAGATCCTGAATTGCTTGAATTTATAGAGTATTAAATAAATTCGTCCTCAAACAGTTGGGTGATATATTAAACTTCACGATCACCTATATATTATTTCCTCACCTACTATATGTACCTAATCTTAAGACTTTTTATAATTTGCATTTTTTTAGCCAAGCATCAAAATGTTTCTGTTCAATAATTGACTTAAAAAATCTCCTTATCTCCTTGTTAATTAGGTCAGCAGGCAAATTATGTAACGTATATTTTACTTGTTTATATATCATCCTCTTCTTAAATTAAGGGATTTAAATTAATCAATCATCTTTATTAACGTTTGAGCATAATTTTAATTTTTTAATAATTCTCTTAATTAAATACATAACATTGAGATTAATTTAAAACATAATATTAATAACAACTGGATGAAATTGTTTTAAAACATGATAATATTATAATAACATTATTAATTAACCAAAATTTATTTCCCCCAAAATACTTTAAAATATACTTGAATTTCCAGTAGAGAAATTCATTAATGATGTGATTTTCTCTAAATGACCAGGTAGATGATGACAAGAAAAACCCATCTTGGGAGGCAATCGGGTATTGTGGACCCGACCCAGATTTCAGGACCGGGTCAAAAGGAACCGGTCAGCTACCAAAGGAGCCCAACAGTGAACCCATCTCTGGTCCACTCTACAAAGGTCTGGTCAACATGTCAAGCCCAAGAGAGACGGTAGTTCAAACTCTAAGACGGTCAGGCTTCCAAGTCTCAGACCACAAGAGAGACCTCAGTCGGCCAGGCCCGTACGACTTAGCCAACCCATCCATGACCATCCGCTGCGACGCGGTGGTGGTGGGGTCCGGCTCCGGAGGCAGTGTCGTGGCGGGCGAGCTCGCCAAAGCCGGCTACAAGGTGTTAGTCCTAGAGAAGGGAAGCTACTTTGCAAGATCCGACCTCTCTTTGCTAGAAGGCCCAAGCCTGAGCCAAATGTATGAGGCCGGTGGGTTGCTTGCCACACAAGATACCACGGGTGTCAGTATCCTAGCCGGGTCAACCGTAGGAGGTGGGTCCACAATCAACTGGTCCGCCTCGATTAAGACCCCGAACCATGTCTTGAGAGAGTGGTCTGAGGCCTACGGCCTCAAGCTCTTCGATAGCGAGCTCTATCGAGAGGCCTTGGATGCGGTGTGCCAAACAATGGGCGTGCAATCGGAAGTCGAGGAGGATGGTCTAAACAGTGAGGTCTTAAGAAGGGGTTGCGCGAAATTAGGGTATCCGGTTCACAACATCCCTAGAAATTCGCCTAAAGACCACTATTGTGGTTGGTGTGGCATGGGTTGTAAAGATGGTAAGAAGAAGGGCACGACTGAGACGTGGCTACGAGACCTCGTGGAGTCGAATAACGGTTTGATCTTGCCCGATTGCAAGGCCTTAAAGGTGCTATACTCGAAAGGATCGAGTGGGCGTCGGGGAAAGGCTAGAGGAGTGGCCTTTGAGTTTAGCTACAAGAGTGCAAAGGAAGTGTGCATTGTAGAGTCCAAAGTGACCGTTGTGGCTTGTGGGGCCCTCAATACTCCGGTATTGTTGAGAAAGAGTGGGCTGAAGAATCTAAACATAGGGAAGCACTTGCACTTGCACCCGGTGGTTATGGCATGGGGAGTCTTCCCGGAGAGCTCCGAGACGAAGAACGGGAAGAGGAGCTACGAGGGCGGTATCATGACCGCGATGTCTCCGGTGGTGGCTAATTTTGAAGGATCTGGTTATGGTGCTTTGATCCAAACTCCATCTATTCATCCTGGCTTGTTCGCCGCCCTTATGCCTTGGACCTCAGACATTGATATAAAGGTTAGCTCTCTATGATCTTCTCTTTAGGTTAATTTGTTACAAACTTGTTGATATCTCACATCGATCATATGAAAAAAAAAAAGTAATTCAAGGTAAAAACCCTACAATGTGAATTCAACTTGGGTTAGGAACTATAATTGATATCGAACGACGACATACATAAGTTCAATTCAACAAGATTATAGGAAGACAACACTTATTTTTTCAACTATTTGACACTAAATGTGTATGAATGTGTTAGATGAGAATGTCGAAATTTCCAAGGACGGCAAATTTGCTAGCCTTGGCAAGGGACAAGGGCTCCGGGGAGATCAATTCACAAAACCCACATGACATTCGTTACCGATTAGCCGACACGGACATCGACAACCATAGGGCAGCAATCGAGAAGATGTTGCGGATACTCGTAGCAGCAGGGGCAGAGGAGATTGGAACCCACCACCGCAGCGGTCCTAGGATCAACGTGAAGAAGGCAAGCAACCACGATCTCGAAAGGTTCATACAAGGTGCGAGAACAATGGAGCTGAAGGGGCTATCGACGACATTGTCATCTGCCCATCAGATGGGGTCGTGTCGGATGGGGGTGGAGGCGAGGACGTCGGCGGTGGATCCGAGGGCGGAGACTTGGGAGGTGGAGGGCTTATTTGTGGCAGATAGTAGCGTCTTCCCGACGGCGTTGGGGGTTAATCCAATGGTGACGGTCATGGCCATCTCGTATTGCACTGCTAAAACAGTGCTTGAGGTTTTGAAGAGGGGTCGAGGCGGGCCTTAGATTTCAATTGAGACCTTTCCGTGATTGGTTGATACATTTCCGATTGAATAAAATAATAAAAAAGAAATTAATCAATCAATAAAAGCGTTGTAAAAGAAGTGTACGTTACTCCAAAAGAGGGTCTTTCCTGGCGACATTACCTACACTTGGTAAAATTGAGAAGTAATTCTAAAGAAGTGTTAGATAAATTGTGTAACAAGAGGTTATCACCCCTTACATATTACCAAATATCAAAGAAGATCAATTGACATATATTTCATCTTAAGGTTTTGATCATATTTGGATTTGTGTTTTTTTAATTTATCCTCTATGATATTTATTATAAAATTGAGAAAATATATAGAATTGGACGAAATTGAACGAACCTCAAGAGGAGATCTCAAGAGTACAATGGAGCTGAGAGGACTATCCATACCACTGTCGTCCGCCCACCAGATGGGGTCGTGTCGGATGGGGGTGGAGCCGAGGACGTCGGCTATGGATCTGAGGGCGGAGACTTGGGAGGTGGAGGGGCAATTCGTGGCGGATAGTAGCGTCTTCCCGACGACGTTGAGGGTTAAATCCAATGGTGACGGTCGTGGCTGAAATGGACCTCCTCAAAATGGAGACAGGAAGCAGTTAGGAAGATCAACTTGAAGAGAGTTCAGTTTGAAGGTGATTGCCATGGCATGATTGATGTAGTTCATGGGTCATGGGAGGGCCACTAGGAGATTGAGCTGGTGGTCTCGGATATTCGTGCTCCCTGTCTCCATTTTGAGGAGGTCCATTTCAGCCACGCCTTTCGAGAGGCTAGTGTTGCTGCTGACAAAATTACTACATTGTGCCACTTTCATCTGATGGACATCATTGTGTCTTTCGCAGCCATTATCCATAAGGATACCAACCAAACTTTTACCTTGACAAAAAATAAAAATAAATTAAACACCATATTCTACATGAAAAACGTTTTTTCTCTAGGATTGTGAATTACTCTCTCCGTTAATTAAAACTTGTCATTTTAGAAATCTACACATTTATTAAGAAATCTACAAATAAAAAATCAGATCCGTATGTTTGGTATAAACAGATCGATCCGTATTTGATATCCACATCCACTTATGCAACTGTCATGATTCATCTTCGTCCCTGGAGAGAGTGAATCCCTGAAAAACCTTCACAGACCCTCCAAATTAGGGTTTTACACTCTCGGTAAGCTACTCTCCCATGACGTCCATGGTTTACCTCAAATCTCGCCCCAGATCGTTTCTGCGAGCCTCCTCTCCTACTTGCTCTTCCTCCTCATGCTCCCTACTTTTATCTTCTTCCACTTCACCTCCTGATTTCAACGATGGCAATCCCCAAAACACAGAAAACAATCAGAGTAATACCAGATCCTCCTTCAACGACGTCAAATCTGACCTACGAGACGGGGAGCTGCTTGTTGACTAAAGTTTATTTGCATCTCATAGAGCAGATAGAATAGGCCACCTAAGTCGAGGGACTCTGAAGTATATGTTCAGAGATCGCATTAATTCGTTCTTGTAAATTTGATTGTTTAATTCTGACGTTTTCCACTGTTTCTTGCAGATAGATTGAATCTTGATCTTCTTGCTAAAAGCGTTAAAAAATTGTCGGGTGGTCAATCCAAAGATTCGATGCCCAACAAAATAAAATTCTTTTTTCCTCCAATTTACGACGTAAAAAATTTAGGTTAAATTGGGTAACTACCCCTTTTTCAGTTTTTGTTTTAGTAAATATACCATTGAAGATTTTATTTTGTTAATGATATATTTGCCCATGATTTGATTGTAACAACAAATATCTCAATCCCTAATTAATTCTCATTCAATTGATGCTTCTACAATTAATTGACGCTCCATAGATGCACCTCACTTCAAGCACAAGTATTTCTTGCAAATATATTGAAGGTTGCTTTTGTGTTATTTGTTCAAGTGATTGCTACTATAACTTTCATGGTAGGTTATGTAAATCATAATTTGAAAACTCACCAAATATGTCTTTAATGAATCGGTTATGAGTTCAAACAAGATTGATAAGTTGCTTGTGATTTATGTCGTAATTCATAATTAGATGCAACGCTTCCTCCAACTAGGACTTTTTCTTTGATTTCATTTAAGAACAGATTCACAATAATCGCTTCCTATGATTTGATGAAGCGCTTATTTGGTTACAATAATTTTAGGTTACAATAATCGTTATCTATGACTACAATAATTGTAGGTTACAATAATCGCTACCTATTGTTACAATAATCGATTCATTTAGGTGATTTCTTGTAACTCAACTCCACAATTCAATTGTGGGTGTATAGTAATAGGTACAAGACTTCACTCATTATAGGAATTCACTTAGTACACGAAATCTTGTATTGCGTGAGTTGAATACACATAGTTGATTGATAATTAACAAGAATGTGGTATTACAAGAATAATATTGTATTACAAGAATGTTATTGTAACATAAGAATGAGATTGTATTACATGATTTTGTAACAAGAACGTTATTCTATTACATGAATAATATTGTAATACAAGAATGATATTGTCTTACAAGAATCGACTACATACATGAATTAGGGTTTGTAAAATACAACCGTCAGTTAACGATTCTAAGCAAATAATTTGAAGATTCAAGAGTTACTTTTAATCATTTTCACGTTGATAAAAAATATATTCATCCATCAAATCTTCTACAATAATTTAACTGTTTACTTTTTAAAAGGATAAAATTTGACTCTAAGGGTATATAGGTAATCTCCATCTAAAAAAAGTATAATTACCTAAAAGAAAACTGAAGGAGTACAATTAGTAAAAAAAACTTGAAAAGGGTATACTCCACCCAATTTTCTCAAAAATTTATTCCCCTCCAATTTTAATTTACCTTATAGGCAATACTTAATAATGTAAACTGTATGTATAATATAACCAATTTATACATATTGTTTAGGTAATTGAATTTTAAAAATTATCAATAATAAAGTAGTGAATAAAAATAAAATGATTGATCAAATCATTTAAAATATATAGACCGGGTTTGATTAGAAACTTGAATGAGACCGACCCGACTCTTAATTCGAAACCCGAATGAGCCCGACCCGATTAGACTCGAGACCCAAATGAGCCCGACTCGATTCAACCAAAAACCCGACCAAGCCGAAATTCAGTTAGACTGAACCCAAACCTGACCCGACCCGCCCAACGACCATCTAAAATTTTATCCGAACTGATCCGGCCCTTTAGTGACCCGGTTCGATCGAGCTCTACCCGAACCCGACCCGATCAATTGATTTGGCAGCTCTAAGAGAGAGTATATTTGTTTTGTTACAATTTACAAGTTGGGCTTTATATTTGGGCTTTAGTTTTGCTGAGCCTTGTGTATAAATAGGGCCACATTATAACGAATCAATTCAGTTGAGTGGTTATGCAAAACAGATTCCTCCTCCTTCCTCGAGCTCCATCTAGGGATGTTATTCGAGCCGAACAGTGGCGGATCTAATGTTACAAAGCTAGGTGAGCGAAAATATTCATAGTAAAGACAAAATTTTACAGGCCAAAAATTCAATTAAGGAAACCATACCCCAAATCGATAACAACTTGTTTGAGTTTTTTTATAACTCTTAATTGATTAAACTAATCTAGCAAACTATGAAAAAAATCTATCAATTTTCAGATTTTAAAACAAAAAATTGTAAACGCAATTCATAGGAGTCGAAAGAACGACAGTGGGATAAAAGTGCAATATATTCTTCACCGAACTATCATGTTCTTTGTCTATCTTTTGAGTTTTGGTTAAAACATAAACTGATATTATAATTATTTATACCCAGCAAGATTATTATTTTTTAACTTATTTTAAAATTTTCTACCCAACGACAGCTGGGTTTGCTTGCACTGAGATCCACCTCTGGAGCCGAACGAGCCAAGTATTAATTATTTGACTCGTTATATGAACTACTCGTGTTCATATAACACGCTAGCTCTATCCATAGAGTTTTCTGGTCTTCCTTTCTTGATTGCGGCTCAACCAAATCTTGGATTCACAAGATAACATAGTTGACTCCAGATAAAGCTAGCATGAAAGTAATATTAAAGCAGTGGATTAATACCAAAAGGAGCCCGTGACAGTACACGGACGTGTCTCCGGCTCTCGTCGATCAACCAACTCGATCATCCCTCTTTTCCTTTTTTTTTAAATTTTACGAGGGGGCATTTTTTTTTTTTGAACAGGAAATAATTCGAAGTCCCAAAGTTCAACTGAAGTCTGGGACAACAAAAGGTCGAAAAAGGGTAGACGAGCTAACCGTCATGATACAACCAAAATAACAAAAAACAACAAAAACCCGAATACAAAATATCAAAGCGAAGAAGGCCAACGGACAGACAGACGTAGGACACCGGATGGAGACAGCGACTGCCGAGAGCATAGGAAAACCGTAGGACAAACACGACGTCTAGACGCCGGGGAGACAGATGCAGAAATCCAATAGCGGAAAGGACGTCTTCTGGAGAAATGTGGATCAACGACGCCCCCACCTAGATGAGAGATCTTCGAGAATCACGAACACTTCCACGGTCAACTTGAACAACAGGGCATTCGAAACTGCAACTTCATCCGGAAACTAAACGAAGCCACACCCAAGAAAACGACTCCACTCAGTTGGACAAAAACATTAGATCAAAGGAAACAGGTAAAAGGGTAGAAGCGAGTGAGTTATGCAAGTTTAAGAGGTGTTTAAGGAACTCAGGAGAGGATAAGAAAATATCGATATAAAAAATTATATCAATAAATAACCCGTTAAGATTAGAGTTTTGAAATGATTTGTTTTAAAAGAGGGATTTTTGTTTTATTTTTAATTATTTTTTGTCAAAAAATACCCAAGTTGATAGAAGAAGGTAAGACAATTTTTTTTATTTAGAATTAGAGTTCTAAAAAAAGATCATCATCCTTAGGCCCAAAGGGGCAAGAACCCGGGCCAAGGAAAGGGGAATGGAGTGTAGCCGTAGGTATGGAGGAGAGTCGGAGGTTTTACAGACCACCAGGGGGACGGAGGAGAGAGAGCTCGGGGGAGAGGCGTCGGATGTGAGGGTGCTTGGAGGACCAGGCGACAGGACCGAGGCAACGCCCAGACCGGCCAAAGAGAGATCGGAGAATAAGACCCAACCTGGCCGGAGAGAGGCGTCAGAGGTTAGAGATTTTGGAGGAGAAATCGTCAGATCCGAGGCCATCGCCCACTCAGGCCAAGCAAAAACGACGACCGTAGTCGAAAACGGCCTGAGGTGGCGGACCAGAGAGCGGACGACAACCAATCGGCGGTGTGAGAGTTCGATTCAAGAGAGAGAGAGTATGGAGGAGGAGGAGATTGAAGCATCAATTAGCGAGGGTAGAGGACGCCGGTAAACAGAGGGGTAGAGGCGGGGCTGTGCTGGCGCCAGGCGGAGGGATTCCGGCGCCAAACACCGGAGAAGGGTGGAGCGAACTCGAAAGGCAGATCTGGGCACAAGGGCGACAGATCGGGCTCAAGCTCTATTGGATCTCGTAGAGGAGGGATATAGGGTTATTCACGTGACGGCTGAGGCTCCGGTGTAGGGAGCTGCCCTTATAGCTCTGCGGAATGATGATGAAGGGCAAGAGGTGGGTTTGTGCCTTGTGGGAGGCGCCGGAGGGCAGGAACAAGTCCTGCAAGCGTCTAGGGTGAGGGTGCCGACGGAGGACAGCATCGACAAAGATACTGACGGTGGGAATTAAGAGGGCCCGCATCCATATTCAAACAATCAGTGTTATTCGGAGGTTGCTTGAATATGGCGAGGGTTTGGGATACCAAATTGGGGGTTTTCCACAGATACCTACAAATTATTGTTGCAGATTTTTTTATTTTTTTTTTGTTATTCTCAGATTGGGTTTTGTTGTTGATAGTCCTTCATTGAAATTTTGGGTAAAGATGAGTTTGAGTTGTTGGGTACTCGTGGAGAATGTTTAGTATACCAAGGTAGTCCACCACCCTAATTAATGTAAAAGTAAAAAGTAAAAAACTGATTATTAGTTAGTTTTCATTTTGAATATCATACTTTCAAATTTAAGAGATTTTTATGAGGAGCATATAGATTGAATCTCGTTTGTGCTTCATATTCTAATAATAAGAACCATTTCGATTAATTCTACAACTCCAACTTGTAAAAAAAATTAACACCTATTGTGGCATTTGTAAAGTTAATTAGGTTTTTTTTTTAGTTAGAACAATAAAAGTTTAAATTTTATTCAAATTCTGCAAATCGAATGTAAAGTACATATGTACAACATTTCCTTTTTTTTTTTTTTTCGAATTTACCGTATTGTACAGGATAAGGACTGGTTTGATTGGTAATAAAAAAAAATCCGAGAAGTAAAAAATCTCATGAAGTAGAGTTAATATATGTGTTTGGTTGATTTTTTTTTTTGTCTCGCAAAAATCCAAGAAGTTGAATTCCTGAAAATTTAAATTCTCCCATTTTGAAGGAAGTTTACTTACCTAGTTCCCTAGGTAAGTTCCACTTCCACCCTTTTAATTGAAAATTTCTACTTCCCTCATTTTAATTCTTATATTCCAAAATAAAATCAAATACATTTTCTCAATTCATATGATTTATAATTTATGGGAATTGAGTTCTTAGGAGGTTAAATTCCCTGCAATTATACTTCCCCTATTTAGCCAAACGAGCCCTTTTGTTTTCATAGGAGGCCAGACGTGTGATCCCGTCCGCTATAGTATTAGCAGTGTTCCAAAATTCGCGCCTAGGTGCTAGGCGGGAGGCCACCTAGGAATTTTTACGTCTAGACGGACCTCTAGGCGGATTTCCGCCTAGACATTGCCTTGTCCCGCCTAGTCCTGCCTAGGCCCCGCCTAATCCTGCCTAGGCATGCCGCTGGAACAGGCCTTCATCATTTATTGTTGTTTTTGCAAAATCTAGTCATCTAGGTGTTTTATTTCTCATGGTTATCTTGAGCATTTTGTCAAATAGGTTGAATGCATACCAAAAATACATGTGCATGTAAACCTTGAATTGGAAAAGCTTTGAGTCCACTAATAATATATCAAGTGATACTGATATCACTTGATATCTAGATATCATATTTGTGCCTATTTGATATACTAATATTGAGGGGGTATCACTTGATATCTAGATTTTAACTCATATTGATATCTTGATATCGAGATATCAAAGTGATATCTTGATATCGGTATCAATATCTTAATATCAAGATATCACCGATATCAATATCTTAATATCAAGGTAAAATAATAGATTTTATATAAGAGGTTATCATGAAATTGAATTTGATTTGTTCATATAATAAGCTCATTTGAATAAGTTTATATATATGAACAATAGTTGTAAAATTGAGTAAGGTCGTTGATCATATGTTCATAAATAGTAATTTAATTTTATGTGTTTGAACTTATATGATCAAGACTTATGAAGCTATATGTTCAAGCTTGGTTCGAACGGGAAACGAGCCGAGCCGAGGCCGAGCCCAAAAATTATTAGAGCTTTTTTGGCGCTCAAGCTCGGCTCGCGAGTCCAGGGTGAAACTCGAGTTCGGCTTGGTTAGACTCGAGCCTAAAAATTATTCTGGCTTTTTCTGCAGGACGGGATTTATTACTCCCTTTGATTGGAAATAAACGATGTTTGACTTTTGTGCACGTTTTTTAGGAGCTAAAAACTAGAGTATATAAATCTTATTCATTTTAATTAATTTTTTTATAGCTAGTTTAATATTTATTAGTAATAAGTATTAAAATGTGAAAAAACTTGCGGGGTAATACCCAAAAGTCCTCAGTTCAAACTCTGAATATGATCGCTCTTTATTTACAAATTCAAGAGGTAAACTGAAAAAATTACGGAGTAACAAGAAAGAGTCGAAGGGGATTTATGTATGAAAAATTTACTAGTACTCCGTATGGGATTTCAGACCATTAAATGTATGTGAGTAATTAACTTGTCTTCTTCTATTTCCAAGGTTGGTAATAATTATGTTGTTTGCTTTTTAAATCTTCATTTATACTAGTACATTTACTGCGTCACATTAGTTGAATATCACTGTAATTTTTGATGACTCAGCAGGGTGGTAAACTACCACCCTGGTAGGCCAAACACCCTCCGGTACTCGTACTCGAATCTTGATTTTTGAAAGAAATCAAATTGAAGTTTTTGATGGAGGTTACTAAAGATTGGTTTTTTTCCCAAAAATGTTTGTTGGGGTTGAGATTGTTTATGAGGGGGCCTTCAATTCTCCTTTATGCACGTGGATTTCATGTAACGTATATATTTAATTTATTTTAATCAAACTAACTTAGTACTGTACGGAGTATATACATTATTTTTTTTAATGGCAATTAATTACCTCTACGTACAAACACTATTAAAGCAGAATGAGTAATTACTTTCACTGTATATCGACACGAAGGCAGACTATTTTTTCTTTGCTTTATTTTTATTGGAATGACAAATTGTCAAATCCTCAACTAATTCTCACCGACTCTCTTTATTTCTATTAATGTTTGTTCCATTGACGCTACTCGATAATGCATACCGAGTATTTCTAATAGGCATTATAGTTATTTCTTATTGCAATTAGATAGTTTCGTATATTGCTTGTGAAGTATTCGAGTTCGGAATCTACGCATTTTTAGTGTTTATTCTGCAGAATTACATTTCGACCTTAAAGGGACTTTAGAAGAGCTTAAGAGACATGTTTTAGAGCATATGGAGGCTAAGAAAGAAGCTAGAGAGGAGTAAGGAAGCACGATATTGGAGATTATTGAAGTCAATCGAGGGAATTCCGTCACTGCATAGGCGGTGCCCGCCACCATTTGCACGGCGCCCGCCATGGGCCGGTTTTCATCGATTGCGATTTTGGATCTGAAGACCTTATTTCCTATTATTTTATTACTATTTTCATAGGGTTTGACCAACTCCTTATGAGTCTATATTAGGTTTTATTCAGTTTATTCGCCGTGTGTGGCTATTGTGTGAGACTATGAACACCATGAGAGAGAGAGAATTGACCTATGAGTTGCTAAACTCATAGTTTCGCATGTGATTCGAAGATATGGTTGTTTGGATTGTGAAGATTTGATTCTATTTGGTTATTCATATTCATAGTTATCATCTTATGCTTAATTATTGATTATATTTGTGTTTCTTTCTATGATTGATCACCATGTTAAGAATTGCATCTTAACTATGAATTCGTTATTGTGTTCTTGATAACAAACGAAGGTATTGAAGTAGTGATATTTCTTGTCTTTGTAGTGGATGATTTCAATTGATCTATGTTGTGGATATATATGTCGATTAGGGCTGATTAGGGTTGTTCCAGTTTGTCTTAATTGCATTGAATCAATATGTCAATTGATCTCATTATTTGATTCTTTAATGCTATTCTTTAGTGATATTGAATGAGGTGATTGTATCTCTGCGGGTCTCTCAACTTTAGTCAAATAGACATGTGTTTATGAATAATTGATACATCAATCTTAGGACCATGGATTCCAACCATTGTCAGAGAATTACAGGTGAAACATTCTTTCTACTTTGTTATCAATCTACTTTGCAATCATAACGTTGGTTACTTTTACATCTTGGTTATTTGCTACAAATCATTGCTTGGTCGATCATAAGAGTTCTTGTTAAGGGTTATTGAATAGGAAATCACTTCTCCCAGTGGGTTCGACTTCGAGCTTAATTGCTATACTAGTAGTTGTTTGGTTTATCAAGTGATTGATTGACTAATCTATTGATTCTGTGTTTGAGTTTGGATTATATTACTATTTGGCAAAGGAAGAAAGTGCCAACGATGTTCGTCCTACACCACTCCTCTTCTATATATATGCATTGTCGATACGTAGACACACCTTTCTTCAACCACGGTATTGTGAAGATATTGAAGGTTGATTTTGTTATTTATTCATGCGATTGCTACTATAATTTTCATGGTATTGTAAACCCTAATTTGAGAACTCGCCAAAATTTGTCTTTAATAAATTGGTTATGAGATCGATCAAGATTGATGAATTGCTTGTGATTTATGTCATGATTCATAATTAGATGTTGCGCTTCCTTCAACTAGGAATTTCCCTATGATTTCACCTAAAAACAAATTCACAGTAATCGCTTCCTGTGATTTGATGAAGCGCTTAGGTGAATAGAATAATTTTAGGCTACAATAATCGCTACATATGGTTACAATAATTATATGTTACAGTAATCACTACTTATTGTTACGATAATCGGTTAATGCATGTGATTTCTTGTAATTAAACTCCAGGAGTCAATTGTGTGGATTTGTGGGTATAAATGGGTACAAGAATTCACCCATTATAGAAATTCACTCATTACACAAATTCTTGTATTACATGAGTTCGATTACGTACCTAGGGTTGATTGATGATGAAATTGAAGGAATTGTGTCCTTTAATTTAATGTGCAATGACTAAACATGGGATAGGACAATTGATAGAGATATTCAATCCGATTATTTTAGGAGTCGTAGTGCTTTGCTAGAAGCCAACTACGATTAATGGGGTTAAACGGTTTAAGCCCATGACTACTATAAACGGGTCCTATGAGGTCACACACTTAGAGTTTACGAACTAGATCCATGAGATTGATGATTTGTTATTAATATATATGTATGATATATTATTAATAAGTAATATTATTTATTTTGGAAATAAATAATTAAATGGTGTAATTAGGGGTACGGTTACAATTTGATCAATATTTATATAGGGAGTTACAATTGCTAATGGAGTAATGTGTATGTGACCGTTTGGTCTTCCTCCCAATTAAGTGATTAAAAACCTTCTAATTAAAAGGTCTTCTGATGATGATCAAGGAGAGATGCATCGACACCACTACTGATCAAAAGAGAGAGCAAGAAAAGAAAGGCAATTTAGTTGCAAACTTTTCAAAAGGTGCTGCACGTACGGTGAATCAAGTGTTGATTTGGACACCGTAACCACCATCATCCCAAAAGCAATTCGATTGTTTTGTCTTTCGACCTTCGTCCTAGCAGTCGAAGGCTAAGGAGATCTAGACGCCGGGCTCGTGTGGACTAATTAAAGAAGTCACGCTTGGGGCTTTCGATCTCTTCCGATTCCATCCAGATTCGATCCGGTTCACGCATCAAAGGTATATCCTCTAAACAATGATTGATCTATCGTTTATGCATGAAGATCCTTGCGATTAGATGTTAGATATGATCTGAAATTCCGCTTAATGCATCTAATAAACCTTCAAAAATAAATCGATGATTAACAATATACGAATGTGGTTACAATACGTAGTAAAATGTCTTACATGAAGGTTTGGTTATGATGAATTAGTTACATGTTTGTGGTTACCAGAAATTAGTTACACAAAGACAATAGGTACATGATAGGGTTTTTTTGTTTGAAAAGGACAAAATCAAATACAATAATAATATTTTCATTACATGATTGTTATTGTATACATGTCTTGGTTAAAGAAATGGTAGTGTATACATGATTTGGTGACAGGAAAGTTATTCTATTAGATGAATAATATTGTAATGCAGGAAATATGTTGTATTACAGGAATATTGTTGTATTACATGAATAATTAACAATGGATACAACCATATACATGAATGAGGGTTTCTAAAATACAACGCTAATAAACGATTCTAAGCAAATAATTTATTATTTGAATATTCAAGAGTTACATGTAACTCTTAGTCAATTCACCATTGAGAAGAATATCTTCACCCACGTACCAGTTCTACAATAATCTATCTAATTAATTTTTAAAAGGATAAAATATTAAAATTTGTTTTCTTTTTTAAACAATAAAATTTTATTCTAAGGGTATATGGGTAATATCTATCTAAAAAATGTACAATTACATAAAAAACACCCTAAGGAGTACATATTTAATTAAAAAAAAGATATACTTCACCCAATTTTCGCTTAAACAAAGCTATATGCATTATATTTATTAATTTTTATCATGGAAAAACACATTTTTTAAAATATAATTAAACAGCTAAAAGATTGGTCACTTTAAAAAAAAATATAGTTCGCAAGAATCTCTTAAACATAACAGTCCGCAAGAATCTCTGAAAGGTGGGGCGAATTTTCAGACTTGTAAACTTATAGTTCTCAATACGAAAATAGTAACACTTATAGTTCTCAATACGAAAATAGTAACACATCACCAATTCATCCACAAAAATATATAGTACATAATATGGAAGATTAAATAAGTTTAAATATTCAATCTGCATTAATTTAAAGTGAATACATATGAAAGATTAAATAGTACATAATATAAGTTTACTTTGGCCGAATTAAAGCAGACACTAAACCAGAATTACAATTTTGGTTGGCTGGACGACTAATTTTCACATAATTTTTATATATTTGTTTTTCCTGTTTGTCACAGCCTAAGGGCATCCATACCCGTGTACTCTTTGAGTGTTCTTCAATGACACATGTACAAAAGAAAGAAAAAATAAAAGGAAAAGCTTAAGTCCATTGATGTACTGCACTTCTGTAAGATTCAAATGAAGTACACTCAAAAACCAATTCAACCTATAGCACAGGGACACGTGTGACATTGGGCTGAAATAGAATACAATACTATTCATCATCAATCCTCAATATATATACGGAATATTATATATTTTGAACATGACTTAATTTTAAAAGTAAATAAACATAAAATATATATATTTGAATATGAATAAATTTTATCTACCCGTTGATATCAATTTTGCTATATTTAAGGAAAAAAAATAGATAAAATTAATTACATAATAGATTATGGGTAGACAAATGAATTTATAATTTTGGTTAATATTCAAATAATAATATTGTTATAGTTTAAAATAATTATTAATAAGAATTTTAAAAAACAAATGAATTTAATTGCTTGTAATGGGACGAATACCAAATAATTAAAAAAAAGTTAAGAGTTCGAGAGTGGAGTACACGGACGTGGGTGAAATTGATATAAAACTAAAAGAGTGTTCTTAGAGTGATGTGACACGAAAAAAGTTGGCTAAGTGCAGAAAGAAGTGTACAGTGATGCACATGGCCTAACTAATTAAAATATATTCGGACAGACTTGGCCACTTGTTAGTTGTCACAGAATATCATCCACAGGAAGACAAGAAGCAAGTTTCCGCAGGGCCATAAATATAGAGAGGTGCACTTAGATGTGTCAAGTACGTCCCTATTCGATCGATCTGTGCATGCAATTAAGCAAGCTATAGTCGATCCTGTGATACATATATATAGCGATATGGGATCTGTAAAATTAGGCGGCGGATGCGGTGGCGCTGTGGGCGGAGACGGAGGTCGGAGGGGCGACAAAAACCACACGGTGGTTGATGTAGGAAATATCAGTACCCAGAGCCTCCCGACGGAAGCAGCTGTGGAGAAAGAGAAAGAGCGTCGCGTCAGTAACGACAGTAAGCTTTCTTCGTGGGAGATGGGATCTCTGGCCGCACTATGCGACACTTTCTTTCCGTCACTGGACGTCCCAAACGACGTCGTTGGAGTCGCCGACGGGCCCACCGTTGAGTTCTTCAAGGCTTCGGCTGCCGACGCTGGGACTCTAGAGCATGTACGTACGTGAGATCCATTTTTCTTAATTCCTCTCTTTTAATTACCATATCTTAAAACCAATTAATCCGTTATTTGGTCAATTGAATTGTTGTACTAGGATTTTATGATATTTTTTTCTCACTTGTTTTTCTATTCTATGCATATAAATGTTTATTATAAAGATAATACTTATACTTGTCAAAACGTAACCCGATCTATACGCCTAAAATTTTTTGGGTCAAAACCCGAAAATTTAGACCCGATATTTTATTTCGACCGGGTCAACCCGTTCTTCAATCAGCCCCAAGTCCCTAACCAGCCGCTCCGTTGTCGACCTTCTGCCTCTTCACCTTCATTCACCCATAACCTTCATTCAGCCCGCAAATTGTTTAATTCCTCTCCTCCTCGAAATTGGAAATATTGTAGATAATTTTCAAATTCAAAACCCCTAATTTGTTCTTCGTACGATTGTTTGGATTTCCTAACAAAAATCTTTAGGATTTCATAACAAATTAAAAACCCCTAATGTGTGACTCATCTGATATCACATTTTATTGACTTGGGTTAGAATTTGCAAATTTTTAAACCTGTATTTTTTAATCTTTAAATGATTAGATATTTGGGATATTTTTGGTAATTAGTCACCGTATCTTCTTAATGATTATTGTAATATTTGGTTATGTTTGCGTTTTTGTCATTTGTGGCAATATATGCCCTTCAATTTTAGCATTTTGGACTTAATATGAGGCGTCGACGTGTCAATTTTGATTGACAAATTAAAATTTTGATAATATCAAAATTGACCCGAAATCGGGTTCAACCCGAGTTCAGATCGACCCGAGATCCGTTCTACCCGATACCCTTTTACCCGAAACGACCCGAACCCGATTGATAGGTCTAATAAGTAATAATACTATATTTTATTATTATTGTTATAAAAAAAAATTGATTTTCAAAATGCTTAAAAAATAAATATATTAACCATACTTTGATCGAGGGTTTTCACCATTGAATATAATATTTTTTCTATGAATCAAATTAAAAATAAAAACTACATTTAATTGGTATGCATACAGGCACCGACATAGGGGCCGGCTAAGGTCTCCTCCAGCCTGCTCTATTGTTTTAAAATAAAATAAATTGTAAAAAAAATAAGGGAAATTAATTTTAAAATCATATATTTATTAAATTAAGGGTTTTATTAATAAAAATTATGCATATAATTAGAAAAATGTAGAGTACCTACCTAGTCCATCCAAATTCTGATTTCTGATTCCCCGTCTCCAGGCTTAGATGAAATATATATATTTTTTATGACGAGTAACCCACCATTTGGTGGTAAATCCCGACCATGTGACCCATTCAATAAGAGCCACGCACAATATATGTTCTAAAAGGCGCTAGACAACCACTAGGTGGTGGGTGGCCACCCAGCGCCTAGGCGGTTAAGCGGGTGTCCAGGCGGCGCCTAGGCGGACTTGGAACAAACTTAATTATTTCCTTATATTTTAACACATAACACATGTAAATACTTCATACAATGTAATAATAATCCATAATATCACTCATAAATCCAATTTTTCCGTGTTTAACTAACATTAAAGTAAATAAATGCAAAATTAGGCATCCGATTAATTAGCGACTCTAAACCTTCTAAAATCCAAAACCATAGGATTGACTCAAAAACAAATATATCCCGATATGGGGGATAAAAAACCCTAAGTTGACTAATCACATGCCTAAAAGCTAAAATTGAATAATCATCGGGCTAGGCGGGACTAAGCGGGCCTAGGCGGGGTCTAGGCGGCGCCTTGGCAGGACTAGGTGGTGCCTAGGTGGATTACCGCTTAGAGGCCCGCCTAGGCTTAAAAATTCCTAGCTAGGTGCCCTGGCATGATTTTTAGAACAATGGCCACGCACCAAGTAAACTGGATTGCGCCGATCGCTCGACCCAAAGTTAGGGAGCAAGGCAATGCTTGAATTTTTACCCAAGGAAAGGGCCGGGCGGAGGCAGTCGAACCAATGACCTCCTTACCCCCCCCCCCCCCCTTCCACACTATTAGGCCACCCCGACTGGCCGGAGCCATGTCGGGGTGGTCAGGCCGAAAAGGATCTCAATGTAGTACCCAAACGTCCTTGTTTCGACTCCCGAATGTTCGCTCTCTATTTATCAAAATCGGGGGAAATGTTTTGTTATATGAATTACAATAATCCATAATCCTAATCCTTTTATCCTAGGACAATTCACGAATTAAAACATATCAAATTAAAACTAAATTATGAAGTTTTATTAACCTTATTGTAGGTTATAATTACTAACAGGTCTCCATTACCACTCTTAATCCTCAAGGATCTCTATCTCACATGACATCACCAAAATCCTTTGTTCTACATGACGGAATTTGAAATATGTCGAGTTAAAAACTTACTTTTCTGTCATTAAATGAACCAATAAAAAAATTATCGTTATTGAAAATTAATCAATGTCATCCCATCACACCAATCATATATTCTCCTTCTCCACCATCTCAGTCCCATGCCACTATCTAACTAACCATCTTATTGTTATAATTGTCACATTGTTAACCATTACATCCTGATTAACCATGCACTCGACTACTCGACTATAAAATCGCATACAAATGTTATGTTTTTTCAAATCATGCATATTTTTATTTATTATTCATCTCTTTATTTTATTATTTAAAATCTTTTCTATATTCCCTAATTTATAACATATAATACCTATGCAGTTAAAATTACAACTAATAAATCTATAATATTGAATTTCAATTAATAAATTTTAACCAACCCGAGCTAAGGCACGAGTAGATCTCAAACGAGTTACATTTAATTGCCAAGAGATAAATTTGAAATATCAGATAAATGCCCCAAACCTAAACCCTAAGCGATTAAGATTCATCACAAAACAATCGAATTCAATTATATTGATTTTGTGTATATGTATGTATGTATATTTTGCAGGTAATAAGGTCTATAAAGCAAAGAATGTGGTACCATGTTTTGCTCATCCGGTTAGCCTTAATTACTCTGTCGACATGGATAGGGACTCTGATTTTAGGCGGAAGAGCTAGCTTCTCATCCGATTTCCCCTTCGTCCATAAGTTCTCCAACTTGAGCCTCCAGAAGCGCCAACAAATCGCTCTCTCTTGCTCAACTAGTTGGTTTCTTCACCTTAGGATTTTCTTCGTCGGCATCAAATCTCTTACCCTATTTGCATTGTTCTCTCAGGTTCGTATACATATAAATCAATACTCCTCAATTCCTTTCAGCAAATTGTCATTTAACTTTTTGACTTATTTTGTAAGGAGTTAATAAAACTATATAAAACATTTTTTTTCATTTTTTGTGTAACTTTTTCGAAAAAATGTTGATATTTTATATTAGTTCCTTAAAAAAATGTGTCAACCACAATTCAAGTATGATAGGAATATGATGTATACCGGAGTAACTTTCAAGCTTAAATTTGAAAGGAAAATGCCGCTAAAAGTCATAATCGATCAGCCTGTATAAATTAATTAAGTAAAAACACTAAAAATGGTTAATATTTCCTGGTCGAAGGTAGGTGTTTTCATTAGTACCTACTTTTCTGTTTACTCGATTAATAGGGCATCAGAATATTAAATAAATTGGTCCTTACTTGCTGTACACTCCATTTTTAAATATGCCGGTGTATGAAAGGGATCGATCATTCAATCCATATGCAGCACGGGGTATGAAGACTTTTCTTTGATAATATGTGGATCCAATATCATTGAGATTCTGAATTGACTGATTTTAAGTCGGTACATCTGAATTTTCATATATAATCTTATGGTTTGTACTAAATGAATTTTGGTTAATAGAAGGTTAGACACCTATAGTTTGATTGATAATGAAATTGACTAAGGTGATTCATTTGGTACCAAAGTAAACAAGTAGCTTAAGATCACCCTCCGGAATGCCCTCTGATGTTCAAGTCAGAGTTTTTCCTCCTCCCTTCTAATGGATAGGCTAGCCCTCGCTATTTAATGGTGAAGACTAGGGTTTGATTAGGGCTTACCTCGTAAAAGACGATGATGTGCCTGAATCTTTGTGTACTTATTTTAGACCTATCAATTGCCCCTTGGGTTTCCTCTTCACGATCATGTGATGAGGGAAGACGAATATTTTGATGTTTTTCAGTTTTTATGATTGGCAATGTTTGCTCTTTTCCCTCTGCATACTTAACATTTCCAACCAATGAACATAATGCGTTAGCTAGTAAGGGTTTTGGTAATCCAAGCTGAGTGAATAGTTGATATATATTACTCCATCCGTCTCGAAAAACAAGTCGTTTTAGCATTGTGCACTAGTTTTAATAAAACACTCACCTATCAATCAACATCATCAATCCACTAACTTTTTTCATTAATTTTATTGTTTTTAAATACCCACTATATTTTTTAACCAATCAAACTCTTTTAAAAAGTCAACAACACAAAAACCAATACAAATCATTACTGTCCCCCTACCTAGAAAACATAAAACGACATGTATTTCGATACAACTCAACTAATCTAAAACGACTTGTTTTTCGAGACGGAGGGAGTAGCTGATAAGAGATGAGAGATAATATATTTGTGAATATATGAGATAAGACGACTAAAATAATTCAAGAAGAAAAGTTAAATAATTATTTTAGTTATTTTTAAATAAATGTTTTAGAGTTTATCTATTAAAACATAGAGAATTTTTTTTCAATATGTTTTGTTGACCTTACCTTATGGCATAGTTTCGATTGACCCATGCCTTGTCCAGTTGCATAACAAGATCTCATTGATCAGGTAGATGATGACAAGAAAAACCCACATTGGGAGGCAATCGGGTATTGTGGACCCGACCCAGATTTCAGGACCGGATCAATGGGAACCGCCCAAGTACAAAATGAGCCCATTAGGGGCAAAGAGGAGCCCAACTTAGGCCCATTGTACAAAGGCCTGATCAACATGTCAAACCCAAGGGAGGTGGTAGTACAAAAACTTAGGAGCTTAGGCTTCCAAGTCTCAAACCACAAGAGAAACCCGAGCCGGCCTAGCCGGCACGACTTCTCTAACCCATCCATGACCATCCGTTGCGACGCGGTGGTGGTGGGGTCGGGGTCCGGAGGCAGTGTTGTGGCTGGCGAGCTCGCCAAAGCCGGCTACAAAGTGTTGGTCCTAGAGAAGGGAAGCTACTTTGCAAGATCCAGCCTCTCCTTGATAGAAGGCCCAAGCCTTAGTCAAATGTACGAGGCAAGTGGCCTACTACCCACACAAGATGCGGGCGTCAGTATCCTAGCCGGGTCAACCGTAGGAGGCGGGTCCACAATCAACTGGTCCGCCTCAATTAGGACCCCATACCATGTAACACGAGAGTGGTCCGATGCCTATGGTCTTGAGCTCTTCAATAGTGAGCGCTATCGAGAAGCCCTAGACGCGGTGTGCCTAAAAATGGGGGTGCAATCAGAAGTCGAGGAGGATGGGCTAAACAATGAGGTCTTAAGAAGGGGTTGTGTGAAATTAGGGTATCCGGTTCACAACATCCCTAGAAATTCGCCTAAAGACCACTATTGTGGTTGGTGTGGAATGGGTTGTAAAGATGGTAAGAAGAAGGGCACGACTGAGACATGGCTACGAGACCTCGTAGAGTCGAGTAACGGTGTGATCCTACCCGATTGCAAGGCCCTAAGGGTGCTATACTCGAAGGGATCGGGTGGGTGTCGGAAAAAGGCTAGGGGAGTGGCCTTTGAGTTTGGCTACATGGGTGCAAAGGAAGTGTGCAACGTAGAGTCCAAAGTGACCGTTGTGGCTTGTGGGGCCCTCAATACCCCGGTACTGTTGAGAAAGAGTGGGTTGAAGAATCCAAATATTGGGAAGCACTTGCACTTGCACCCGGTGGTTATGGCATGGGGAGTATTCCCGGAGAGGCCGGAGACGAAGAATGGTAAGAGGAGCTATGAGGGCGGTATCATGACCGCGATGTCTCCGGTGGTGGCTAACTTTGAAGGATCTGGTTATGGTGCTTTGATCCAAACTCCATCTCTTCATCCTGGCTTGTTCGGTGCCCTTATGCCTTGGACCTCGGGTGTTGATGTAAAGGTTAGTTCTTCACTAGCATATTATACTATATTCTTTTCTTTTTATTTTAATTTGTTTAAATGTTGATGAATCAATCAATCACTAATTATCGATATCAAACCTCTAAACCTACATGACGGATACTGAAGTGGATTGAGTAAGCGAAACTGATGGATTATTTATGTTAAATATATATTAATAAGCTAGTATGATATTTGACAAATCTAACTGTTAGGGTAGCTGATGAAAATTTTGAATCGGAAATCAAAAGCTCTGAAAAGCTTTGGTGAGCGGTTAAAAAGATAATTAATTAAACTAAAGTCTTATATTTATTTCATTTCTTCGAAAAGCTAGTTTATTGTTCAGTTTTGTGTCAAACATAATCGTGATTTTCTTAATTCTCTCAATCTATATAATACTTTAAATTAGAAGACTTTGATGACGTGTCATCGTCTCCTTGATTGTAGTTAATTCAACCAATCCCCTATTTTCTACTTTTTATTTTTATTTTTTCCTCTCTCCTATATTTAATTATTATTTCCTTTAATTATTATTTTTATTCTTCTCTTTATCTTTTTAAACCAATCCTATTCTTTCTTTTATTTTCAACATATTTGTTAATAATCTATATCTATATAATACTTTAAATTAGAAGACTTTGATGACGTGTCATCGTCTCCTTGATTGTAGTTAATTCAACCAATCCCCTATTTTCTACTTTTTTATTTTATTTTTTCCTCTCTCCTATATTTAATTATTATTTTCTTTAATTATTATTTTTATTCTTCCCTTTATCTTTTTAAATCAATCCTATTCTTTCTCTTTATTTTCAACATATTTGTTAATAATTGGGCTTAATTCAAAACATTGAATTCAATTTAATATATCTACTGGGCTTAACTCAAATTTATTTCATATAATTATTTTTTCTCCTTCTTTTTATCTTTTCAAACCAATTACATTTTTTCTTTTATTTTTATCGCATTTACTATGTATATATATACACACATACACATATTCTTAAAATAAAAGAGTTTTAGCCTATATGATATCCTTACTTTTTTTTATCTCTTTAAATCAAACTATTTTTTCCCTTTGATTTTTCTTCTTATTCCCTTTAAACCATTCATATTTCTTTTTTTTTATTTTTAATATATTTACTAACTATTAGGCTTAATTCAAAAATTTAAATTTAATATAATCTAATGCTTACTATTAATCTACATGTAAATATTTATATATTATAAATATCTAATTTATATACTACTTAATATATAAGCCTTTCTGATGATATGACATAACCAATATCATTTTAGATAACTGTTATACCACATCACATTTAAACAAAGTTACAATGATATTATTATTTTTACTAAGTGATTTAAATATCCATATTTATGTATTATACTTTTATATGATATTTTTGTAAAAATAATTTTTTGAGATATTTATAAGATACATTTATGGTAAAGATTTTAATGAATTTTATCTTAACTTTTCTTAATATTTTATAATATTATTTTTTTTATATTATCAAGATTTTAGTTTAAAAGGTCGCACCATGGCGCGGGAATTGTACTAGTTCTAAATAATAATCGTAATAATATTTTATTTATTATGTAACAATAATAGGAATAAAAATAATTTACGCATATTATTATTATTATTATTATTATTATTATTATTATTACTATTATTATTATTATTATTATTTATTATTATTATTATTATTATTATTATTATTATTATTATTATTATTATTATTATTATTATTATTATTATAGTCCATGCCAATATTTTATTTGCCACTTATCTTAGTCCATGCCAATATTCTAATCCTTAACCACTGCTTAACTTATAGTCTTTCATTTGCCACTTATCACTTAACTCAAAAATCTTCCATTAAATTAAGAAGGAAAATAAAGAACCTAGTGGACTACTCTTAAAATTTTGAGAAGGAATTTAATTGGATTTATTGTGTACACTAATTTTTTCTATCCGTATAAATGCGTTAGATGAGGATGTCAAAGTTTTCAAGGACGGTACATCTGATAGCCTTAGCAAGGGACAAGGGCTCCGGGGAGGTCATTTCACAAAACCCACATAACATTCGTTACCGGATATCCGACACCGACATCGATAACTTCAGGGCAGCGATCGAGAAGATGTTGCGGATCCTGGCAGCAGCAGGGGCAGAGGAGATCGGGACCCACCACCTCAGCGGTGCCAAGATCAACGCGAAGGAGGCGAGCAACCACGATCTCAAGAGGTTCATTAAGCGTGCAAGGACAATGGAGCTGAGAAGACTATCCGTACCACTGTCGTCCGCCCACCAGATGGGGTCATGTCGGATGGGGGTGGAGCCGAGGACGTCGGCTGTGGATCCGAGGGCGGAGACTTGGGAGGTGGAGGGCCTATTCGTCGCGGATAGTAGCGTCTTCCCGACGGCGTTGGGGGTTAATCCAATGGTGACGGTCATGGCTATCTCGTATTGCACTGCTCAGACGGTGCTTGAGGTTTTGCAGAGGGATCGAGTCGGGCTTTAGATCGATGCTAGCAAAGAAGATCAACTGTCCTATATGGAGTATATTTCGTGTTATACCGTAGTAGTTGTTTGTGTGAAAAAAAAAATTAAACATTTGCAGAATTAGCAATAACTTGGTGGTGTTTCTGAAATAAGAAAATTTTTGATCTAACAAATGCTAGTGATGATAGGGAATTAATTTTGATGTATCTGTGAGGCAGGATGGCTCTTCCTCGATCTTCGGCCTTCCTTTGTCGAGATCCTCTTGAGCAATTGATCTTCTAGGATGCTGTCTTCGGGGTTTTAGGATTGCCCTTACTTGGCGAAGCATTGGCTTTTAGAGCGGATGTGGAAGTAGTTAGTAAGATCGACTTGAAGAGAGTTCAGTTTGAAGGTGATTGTCTTGGCATGATTAATGTTGTTCGTGGGTCATGGGAGTGCCACTGGGAGATCAAGCTAGTGGTCTCAAATATTCGTGCTCCCTGTCTCCATTTTGAGAAGGTCATTTCAGCCACGTATTTCGAGAGGCTAATGTTGATGCTGACAAAATTGCTACTTTGTGCCACTTTCATCCGATGGACATCATTACATCGTTCGCAACCATCATCCATAAGAATGATCTTGGGCGGTGATCAAGAGAAATACCAACCAAACTTTTACCTTGACAGAAAATAAAAATAAATTAAACACCATATATATTGACATATTCTACTTGAAAATTATTTTTCTCGATGTTTGTGAACTATGAAAAAATATACTAATAGATGAATATTTTTAAAAACTTAAAAAGTAGATGAAGATTTTCTATAAAAAAAAATAAAGTAATGATTTAGATGGTGTTAAACATGTTAGTTTATCAAGTGCGTCCTTCCGTACAATGATAGCAAGCTACTACTGCGAGAAGATGGACACAATCACATAAGATCCACCTACTTTGTTGATAGCTTAATTGGCTTCACTAAACACATGAGATGAGAGCATCATTATGAGTCAAAAAAAATAAAAAAAATTAAAGGACACACTTAGCCCAACGAGTTGTGATGGAGTTGATAACAATGAGCATCATTATGAGTCAAAAAAAAACAAAAAAACACATGAGATAAGATCCCCATTTAGATCTTCCATGAACATTTCCAATGAGTTGTGATGGAGTTGATAACAATAAGATTGTCTCCTTCTACATTAGCATTCCTTAACCCCAACTCTTTAGCTTTAAGCAATTCAAGATGAATCAGTTGTACTTTTTTATTCTCACCCATAATTGAAAATGGGCTTGACCAATAAATCGAGCCAATATTAAAAAGCCCAGCAATAAAAAATCAGATCCGAATGTTTTGTATAGACAGATCCGTATTTGATATCCACATCCGCTTATACAACTGCCATGTTTCATCTAATCATCTTCGTCCCTTGAGAGAATGAATCCCTAACTAAATAAACCCTTCACGGCTCTAGCAGACACATCATCAGAGGTGTTGTGGGTTCTTTATTTACATGATGAACTTAATGTCAAGTTAATTCAACAGTCGGTGCTCTATTGTGACAACCAATGTGCAACAAGCTTGAGCTCCAAGGGTCGAAGTCACGTGCCCCCCCCCCCTCTTATTTGACGAAGTATCTAGATGTATTCTCCTCGTCGATAGCTTCGTTTTGATATATAATACGTCTTAACCTAACATCTGAGTAAAAAGTTATAAATGTTTAAAAATTAAAGGTTTATTAATCACTTTAATTTTGTGTCTCAATAGACTATAGTGCTTTTAAATTTTACTTAAATTAACATTCATATACTATAATTCATCTCGAGAGCTTCGAAATGAGAGGTTATACTAATCATTTCAACAATTCAATAAGAAGTTACGCAAGTTTAAAATTTTTATACCTGGTTAATTATACATTATTGTATATATGTTATGAGTGTAACAAGTTATATATATTAATTAGGGTTGTTATTCATGCCAAACAAGTCTAGTATTGTTTGATTATATTTAGCTCATTTAGAAACAAGTTAAACTCGAGTCGAACCTATATTTGAACGTGAGCTCATACTCGACTTGTTTAGTAAATGAACGAGCTTGAGCTGAGTTTTTTCATCTTCCAAGTATCATGCAACTTTACTTGCTCATCACATAGTAACCTAAAATAAAATTGTTAAACTTAACAAAATTCGTGCTATTTGAGTTTCAATCAAGTCGAGTAGAGCTTTTAATCGAGCCTAAAAATTTGCTCAATCAACTCATTTTGTAAATGATTCTGTTGACTCCACCTTGATGATAATATGTGATATATTTTTTTGTAGGGTTGATGGAAGACAAATAAGGTAGTATTTTATGTGATACATCAATTATACTTTGTGGTTGTTTTATTTGATTTTATTTATTATGCGGGTATATCTACTTAAAATCAGATTTGGTTTAAAAGATTTATTTGATTTCTTTAAATATGATTTTTAAGAGATTTGTTATTTGTTTTGAATATATGCTTATTTATTTTTTATATATTAAATTTTAAATGTGGCTGAGGGATTCTGTTTTGAATTCAAAGTTGATTACGTGAGATTTGAATTCAAAGTTGAGTACGCAAGATTTATTTATTTGATTAATATATGTTCATAATGATTGGTTAAGTTGATTTGCTTTAATGCCTCCAATATATACTAACCGAACTTCTGCCTTTTTTAATTAGCTTAAATTGTTATCTTTTATCTTATGCATTTATCTTATATCTTTTATTGGATTTTCGGTTGAGAATTTTATTGGATAAATTTTTTTGGTATTCTAGAACTAAGTTGTTACAGGATTATTTCAAACTTAAATTGGAAGAAAGAAATCTCAGCAATCCATATCTTACCAAGCTATAAGGAGATCTCGGCCAGAAGATTTTAAACAGCGTTAATTCAAATTCAAAGAGCCAGGAAGATCACTAGGAGATTTCGGCAGTAGCATCTCTCAGCAATTCAACGTTCAAAAAGTTATTACAACTAATCAAGATTTGGGGAGATAAAAATCAGCAATCAAAAGGAGCTCTCGGTTATAAAAGACAGTAGGAAGAGAACGATGAAACACACCTCCTGCCAAGTCTTCTCTGCGCATCAAGAGCTCTCAAGTCTACAGACGCCATTGCTGATTTTATTTGCTTTCTTTCTCTCTATTCTGTATTCAATTTATTATCTTTGAGAGTTAGGAAGTCTTGAGCTTCATAGTTTAAATTCAATCCCTGTTATACTAAGAGTATCATATACTCAAACGTATCACACTTTGGTGTGGCAAAAGGGGACTTTTATTTCTCTGTATTTTGGGTGTACTAGATAGCTGAGAGAGGTGGGGCTCTTCTAGATTGGTCTAGGACTCCAAGGGAACGTGAGTTGACTAGATTGTAATTGTATAGAAGAGAGGCCTCTCGGTGAGCTATTAGGATCCATAAGGAAGAGGAATAAAAGTTGTTGAATCCTACGGGTTGGATAACCCTAGGCGGGGACGTAGACTGGTTTAGAGCCGAACCTCGTTAGCAAGTCCTGTGTTATTTATTTCTCTGTTAAATTTCTGACGTCTGATTTCATTGCAGAAGTAACAAGCACGAAAAGTTTTGATCAAGGTCTTGAGTTCGAGTTCAAGGTCTTGAGATTCGGTATCCAGCTCTTGAAGTTGCTATTGCAGAAAGAATTTGCGAAAAGCGTTCATACTCCTTTCAACCTCCCCTTCTAGAGTATTTGTCTATTACTGTTATTTACTTTAAGTACTCGATTCTTCAGATTCTATAGAGCTGAGCTTTGATATATTGAGCAAAACTCGAGCCAAGCTCTAGCTACTTAGCTCATATAATAACCATACTCTTAACTTAATGTTTATTGTATTGCATTTCCTATACCTATTTAGTTAATTTTTTTTTTCCGGATATTTCATTTATATGTTTATTTTTTTAGGCAAATGATAGTGTTTTATCATAAATCAATAACATTTTATCTTAAAATTACATTATTTATTATCATATTATATATAATTCTTTATGTTAATTTAATCCAAAACTATATCGCAAACCTATCATTGTGCCCCCCTCCGAAAATTTCCTGGCTCCGACACTGGCTCCAATCCTGTTTTTCATTCTAGGATGAAGCATATTGCTTTGGCTTATCACTTTGTTAGAGAACAAGTTCGCAAGGGAACACTAAGGGTTAGTCATGTTTCAACATGATTAACTTGCTTAGCAAGGTTTCAAGAGCTTCTATGCAAGCTGCGCCTAACTGCAAGATCGTGTGGCTTGAGGGGTATTAAGGAATCAATATATAATACTAAAACAGAGGCGTTGAAATCATATGTGGCGGGCTCTGGTGCGATTTGCTTACGTGTCTTTTTCTAGTGCATTCTGACCGGGTTTATTTGACACGTCAATTAATGAATGTCCAATCAATTTAAGCCATGTTAAACGATAACCCCATCTATTTATCCACGTTTCATCCTACGTGTCTATTTTAATATAAATATTTAATTTTTAATATAAATATTCAACATCATATCTTTGGTGTTTACAAAATCTATCATTTTAACTAGAATCATTTTATAAATATTTTATATTGAGTTATTTTGTCTTTAGTCATATAATACGGAGTAATGTTTAATTAATTATCTATGAAATAATAAAATCTTATCAAGCCATTTTTATATGCATTTTAATTATCTTATCAAGCCATATTGATTAAACATGTATACGTTTTTTAGCCATGAAAACTTATCTTTTATACTCCACATCTAAGAAACAATCTTTTAATATAATAGTTTTTTTTTAATAATTTTTATCTCCTAAATTATATATTACCCATTATATTAATTATAGTAATATTATGAATAATCTAAGGCAAACACGAGTATCTGATATCTTTTAAACACATCTAAGATAACCTATTATTGTCATTATCATCATAATTATTTTAATATTATGAATAATCGCAACACTCCTATGTGTCCATATTATAAAAGATAATTATAAAACTTTCAAGATAGAAATAAAGATATTATTGATATTGAATTGATTATAAAGAAAGCGTTGAAGATAGAACTTTTTTTTTTCAAATTCTTTATTATATACTAATCGTTGACAGAATGTGACATTTTATTTTATTTGTTATATTCCTCTATATCAAATCTTTTAGCATATAACGATATTAATATATCAAATTAATAAAATTTCATATCTAATTTCAAACTTATTATTTTTATTATAATTAATTTAAAACTTATTAATATGATGAAGTTTGAATATATTTGTACTAAATCATATCTAATAAAAATATAAATAATGCACAAGAGAAATTTGTTATTTTATTCATGTTATCAGGCCTAAAATTTCATATTGTATGCTTTAAAAATAGAGGGAATTGCACATACTAACCCAAAAAACCCGAAAGTGTTGCAAGGTTAACCCAACCCGGTTTATAATTGGGTGAAACCGGATAATTGGGAAACCCTTGGAGCCGGTAGCAGGTAAGGGAGGGGGGGTGCAACCTTCCAATGTGTGACACCTGGCCACAGAGAGAGAGAGAGAGAGAGAGAGAGAGAGAGAGAGGGAACAAGTCCCGTCTGCAGAGGAGAGAGGCGGAGAGAGAGAAAAAGCAATTGAGAAATGACAGGAGGGAGGGAGAGAGAGAGAGAGAGGTGAAAAAGAAAAGTGAAGTATGAGAGGAGAGAGATCAGTAGAGTGTCAGTGAGGGGGTATAAAAAGATACTGTTACTCTTTCACTTCAAAGAAGCATTTGGGCGGGGGTTTATTTGCATGTTGACGTGTCAGCAGTTAGTTTTAACTGGACACCCAAAGCAAAATCACATGACACATATTGGAATCAACTGGACAAGATTTATCGGAGAAACAGATTCTCCATCGACTTCGGATAGAAAATGGGCAAGTTTGCTTTCGATAAAGGTTATGCGAGAGGTGTCTCCCTCAAATCTCAAGTAAATTTACCCATTTTCTATCTGAAGTCGATGGTGAATCTGTTTCTCAAATAACTCATGTCCAGTCGATTCCAATATGTGTCATGTCGTTTTGCTTTGGGTGTCCAGTTAAAACTAACTGCTTACATGTCAACCTGCAAATAAACCCCACCCAATTGCTTCTTCTTCGAAGTGAAACAGCAACAGTAAACTTGCAGAGGAGAGAGGACCCTTCCATCTCTCTCTGTCCCATCCCCACTGATCTCTCTCTCTCTTCTGCAACTTTACTTTTCTTTTTTCACATACACACACACTCTCTCTCTCTCTCCCTCTCTCCTCTGCAGGCTTTCTCTTTCCACTGCAGACCTTCTTTTACTTTTCTCTCTCTGTCTTATCCTCACTAATCTCTCTCTCTCTCTCTCTCTCTCTCTCTCTCTCTCTCTCTCTCATCTGCAACTTTACTTTTATTTTTCACTCATCTCTCTCTCTCTCTCTCTCTCTCTCTCTCTCTCTCTCTCATGTCCTCTATCTCCTCTGCATACTTTCTCTCTCTCTCTCTGATTTTTTTTATCGAAAGCAAACTTACCCATTTTTTATCCGAAGTCGATGGTGAATATGTTTCTCCGATAACTCTTGTCCAGTCGGTTCCAATATGTGGCATGTCGTTTTGCTTTTGGTGTCCAGTTAAAACTAACTGCTTACACGTCAAACTGCAAATAAACCCCAGCTCGATCACTTGCTTCTCCTTCGATGGTTTTTCTCTGAAACTTAAGATTTAATTCAAATTATATTAATGGTTCGATGGTTTTTCTCTGAAACTTAAGATTTAATTCAAATTATATTAATTCCCCCTTACCGTCACTCCCCGCCCCCCCCTCTATCTTTGTCTCTGTCTTATCCCCTCTATCCTCTCTCTTTTTACCGCCTGGGTTTAGGGGGAGGGCTACACTAGAACCAGGAAAACATTAAACCATACCTCGCCTGACTACTACAAACATGACAGGTTGAGTTATAAACATGACATCTGACTACTACAAACATGACAGAAATCAAAGTGTCGGCAAATCCATTAAATGTTCAAAGGTATCGCAAGATTAAACATATCCAAGTCGCCCTACTCCTGATATTTCGTATTCCACATAGCCGTTCCCAAATTTCCCCAATTCCCCCAAAATCCCCAATTCCTCCAATTTCGCCAATCCCCCCATTCCCCCAATTTCCCCATCTAACTACAACCAATATATCCATTTTCGGGGTGTGTGGCCTGTTTGATGTCCGCCTCTTCTTCTCCTCTGCAGACTTGCTCTTGTTCTTCTTCGAACTCCTTCATCTTCTTCCTTCCGTTTTTTATTTTCTGTGAGAGAGAGATGGAGCAACTATCGATAGTTGAATTGACATGCTTTTGTCAATTAACTCCCCCACACGTCTCCCTCTCTCTCCTCCATCAATGCAACCGGTCTCTCTCCCTATTGTAACCGGCTGGGCTGCAAATTTTAAAGGGTTTGGGCTAACTTTTTGCAAATAATATGGATAGGGGATAGGGAGTGCAACCCAACCGGGTTTTAGGTTAGTTTTGCAAATAACCCTTAAAAATAATATGGAGTATAAGTGCTCGTTTGGATTGGTTTGAAAAACCCAAGAAGTGGAATATCCCAGGAAGTTGGATAGGATATCTGCGTTTGGTTAAAAAAATTGATCTCCAAAAACCCAGGAATTGAAATTCCCAGGAATTGAAATTCTTGTGTTTCACAGGAATTGGAATTACCAAGGGGGTACATGGTAAGACAACTTCCACCCTTTTCTTACTAATAAAAATCCCTTATTTATCTCAATATATCAAATCCACCTGTTTTTCATTTTTCAACCAAACGTGTTTCATAAAATCTCAGAAAGTGTAATTCATGGGAAGTCTACTTCCCATGAATTAAATTCCCGGGAAGTAGACTTCCTACGTTTATCCAAACGAGCACTAAAATATCAAAAACATTACAATCTCATATTTATTAGTAACAATTAAGATAAAAAAAATATAATAAAAATATATATAATTTATTAATTAAAAAGCCGCGAAATGCGCGGGTAATAAGACTAATAATTAAGTTAAAATAGAGGATAACGATATCTTTGTATTTTGAATTTACGTTCCTTTATTTCAGGAGAGTATCTCATTTCTCCTCTTGTATTTAATCACATCAATCATAATTCATACAAAACTAAAATCTTCTACAATTACCTTTTCTCTACAGATTCATCTTCGTCCCTGGAGAGAATGAATCCCTAAAACCCTTCACAAACCCTCCAAATTAGGGATTTACACTCTCGGTAAGCTACTCTTCCATGGCGTCTATGGTGTTTCTCAGATCTCGCCCCAGATCGTTTCTGCGAGCCTCCGCGCATTATTGCTCTTCCTACTCACGATCCCTCCTTTTCTCTTCTTCTACTTCACCTCCTGATTTCAACGATGGAAATCCCCAAAACACAGAAAACAATCTGAGTAATACCAGATCCTGGTTCAACAACCTGAAATCTGACCTACGAGACGGGGAGACGAATCAGCAACCTCCTCTGAATAAGGAGTATCAATCGAATGTGCAGGCTCCACAGTCGGCGGAGGAGATTTCTTTCCAGGAGCTGTGCAGGAAAAGCTTTGGGGAATCCCGCCCTGCCGATAGGCCTGGCTCGTTTTTGAGTTCGATGGCCTCTATCAAAGAGTGTGCGCGAAGAACAAATGTATCGGAGATGGAGAACAAGCATATACTGCAGCCGAGTGCAGGTTTTGGGGCGTTGAGGGAGACACTCAAGATGGTGGTGCAACAAGGCTCTTATGAAAAATACAGGATGAATTCCGGTGCGTGCCTATCTTTTTCAAGAAAAAATTGAATTGAATTGGTTGTGGCCATTTTTGTAGGGATTGCTTTGATTGATTCAATGAACTAATTAACCTAGTTCTTGCTTAATGTAGGTGGAGTTTGTTCTAATTTGGGATCCAGTATGAAATTAGGAATTTGGGACTGAGGTTTTGGTTCTATTGGTGTAGGAATCAAGTTAGGTTTACTTGAAGATTTGAGTTTGAAGGATGACCTAGACCCAGTGAGGTATGAGTTTGAAATGTGGGTTTGATAAATCATAAATGGGATTGGGATAAACTTGGTGAGCAAACAAGCATTGTCCTCAAACCCATTAACCAAATGCAACCTTACTGTTTGGTTCTACTATTCTGATGAGTGATGATCGATGGGATAAAATTGGAATCTTGCAGTTTGACATTTGTTGTATGTTCCTTTGAGTTGAAAACTATGTTAAGCTGCTGGTGTTGAAACGAAGGATACTGATACTTCTGGATTTATTGGTTTTTGTTTTTGTACCAATTAACTGTTATGAGTTTATTACTTGTAATTGTTGCTTGTTGAATAAAGTTTATTTGCAGCTCATAGAGCTGATAAAATAGGCCACCTAAGTCGAGCGACTCTGAAGTATATGTTCAGAGATCGCATTGATTCGTTATTGTAAGTTTGATTCTTTGATTCTGAAGTTTTCCACCCTTTCTTGCAGCTATGCCGAACACCCAACAATGTGGAACTATTAACGTGGTTGAAGCTAACCCTCTTAATCTTCTTGCTAAAAGCTTTAATAAATGGCCGGGTGGTCAACCCGAGGATGAATTCCGGTCCGCGGTGCCCTCCCCTCTGTTAGAAGCGCCAGACGATCAGGTGGAGGAAATCTCCCCAGCCGCGACCGAAATCTCTGCAGACCACCAACTTACCAATCGCAATGAAAGCCTTCCGGTTGCGCCCAGTGCCCCTTCTAGCCCGAGGCCAAAAAGGAGGAAAAGGAATGTTGTTAAGAGGGCGGCGAAGACTGTGGCCATCGGGACTATCGGCAAGGAGGAGAACGTTATGCCTAGCGACTCCTTGGTTTCTTCCCATCTCCAGCCGGGACTTGGCGAGTCAGATCTTCGAAAACTTGAAACGCCAAAGACCGATTCCCTCGCGGAAAAGGAGTATCGTCAGAGGTTGGATGAATCTGCTATCCTGATTGATGGGCGTAATTCTATTGACTGGGTAAGTAATTTTTCCCTTTGATGATGGTTGCCGTTATTTTCCCTACGCGTAATGTTAATCCGCGATCCTTCAGGTAAGACATTACTTTGAAGATATTGAGGAGATGCATCTGCAGACGATCCGATCTTTGAACGAGGAGAAAGACAAAAGGAGGCAAAACGACAAGGAGAAGATCGACGCTCAGAGAAGGGTTAAGGAGTTGGAGTTGGAATTGTTAAAGCTGGTGAAGGTGAAGGGGGAGCTGGAGGTATCTTCCGTGGCGATAGCCAAGCTAAAAGAGGCTGAAGCAAGGAATCGCGTTGAAATCTCCAGATTGACGGAAACTCTAGAGCTAAAAGCACAGGAGTCAGCCGGTTATGCAGATCGCGTGCGAGAGCTGACCGCTCAGCTAGAGGACGTCAACGAACGATTGTCAGTGGCTGAGAAGAGATTGAGAAATACAACGACTCTCCAAGACTATTTGCAATTAAGGATCTAGATGATTGGCCGGGGTTTGGAGGAGTTGCAGCCGGGAAACTTGACTTGTTCTTGAACATTTGTTAACTGTTTTGTAGTTTGGGGCTTTTGCTCGGACAACTTGATGACAGTGATCGTCTCTACTTTTGATATAATGCACATATTTTTATTTTTACTATATGCATTGCTTTGCTCTAATTTTGACTTGAATTTGGCAAATTTTGATCGGGCATGACCTCATATCTTATCTCCCATTGTTTTACAATTTTCGAACCGTGAAAGAATACACAGAGGGCATGGTGATGTGTTATCGGCTTATCGCGTAGTAGTCTTGAAAACTAATTACGAATTAGCTTTAACTAGTGTAATACCCGTGCTTTGAAGGCACGGGATTTCGATTCATTTCAAATTGAACACCATTTTATATATCTATATAATACTATATTAGTATATACTTGTTTACAACAAAAATAATATGTACAAATTTGTAATTTATCAGTTAGATGGAAATAGAATTCAATATAATTTTTTAAATGATTTAATAAGGTAAAGTAGTAATAAAACTCACACACACCACCTATTATAATTTGAAATACATATATAATTATTATCATTAGGATAAAACTAAAAAGAAAAATATAAGCTATCATATAATAATTAAAAAAATCATAAGCACATGATTGTGCGAATACTTTTGAAGTTATATAGATATACATAACTTATTTATTATTTTATTAAGAAAGATGGCTAGAAAGAAGGAGAAATAAATAGAGAAAATAAAGGTAAGATGGTAAAAAAAAGTGATCTAAGGCGCCTCATCTAAGATGTAAAAAAGTAATACTTGTAAGTCTTAATTAACTTTTAAAATAAGTAAATTGTAAAAAAATGGCTCTAATTGATTTTTATAATTAACTTTTGAAATCTAATATTCACAAATTAATTATTGTTACTAACTTTATAAAAAAGATTATAGGTCTTAAAATATTGAAATTATAATAAGGGACATCAGTGTATAAAATAAATATAGATGTAAAATATTCATTTTGGGGATAAATATTTTTTTTTCTTCAATATTTGAAGCCAAACACCTAAAATTAATCATAAAACAGTGTTTATTTATTTCTTTATTTTTAAATGATAATACATGCAAATTTCACATTTTCTTTTCTCAAAGTTCTTCAATTTTTGTTTGTAGATCTTAAAATGTTATTTTTTGCATTCCAAATAGTCATTTAAGATTTTTAAAATAAATATAATTCATCTCTAAAAAATCTTTTGTTAAAAATTTATATAGATGTCATGTGGAATGTGCATACCCGAACACAAACAAAACCGACCCGACCTAAACCCGATCCGACTCTCAACCAACCCGACATTCGGAATGATAGTATCCAAAATTGTGGTCCTAATAAATACATAATATTATTGATATGAATGAAATGTATAAAGAAAGTCATGATATTAATGAAATAATGATATAAAAGAATACACGGAATGATAATATCCAAAATTGTGGTTCGACGTATCAATGCACATAATCTTTTCTATGAAAAAAAGGAAAATATATTTAAAATAGATCACAAATTGATATAAGCATATCAATTTAAATAATCTTCGTATGAAAAATAGGAAACAATTATATGTCAAATAAGGAAACAAATAATTTCAGCAACAATATTGACCAATAAGAAAAATACCATTTGAATAAAAAATTCAACTTTAATTGTAGGCGTGACACGTCAGCAAAATGCTAGCAGAATTAGTAATATTAATAGATAGATGTTAGCGTTTTTTAAATTCAGAAATGATGAAATACCAAGCTAGTGAGCCCAGAGCTCTTTGTGTGCGTGTGCATTTTCTTTTTACCAGATCAGTTCGTTAGTTCTGCTTACTTGTAGTTTTCAGTGTAGAATGACAAGTATTTTATTTCTGCATTTTCCTCTTGGTTATTTGCATCACGTTATTTTCATTCAGTCATTTGCTTCTATTATTTTATTCTTGTTGCACATGATGGTTAATCTATCCCCGACTTGTTCGGGCTCTCAGTTTCTATTATATCAAAAAGAAAAATCAGAAATGATGTATGAAATACCAATCACGAAGGCATGTAAACGAAGACTCTCTAGTGTGCTGAATGTGGAAATGGTTAAACCTTTTTGTTGTGTATGAATAAGAGGTAGTCCAATGGGCAGGCTCCCTCCCCAACCAGAAATATAGGTATTTCATATGGGCATACTTTCCATCTCTCAACTAGTATTGTGATGTCTAAGGGCATGCACATTGCTGTGCATTTGAAGTGTTCTTAGATGCCACCTAGACAAAATTAAAAGAAAAAAAAGGAAAATAAGAAGTACACCCAAATTTTGTTCTTGCAGGAGTACAGGGCATAGCACACTATTACTGTGCATGAACACACAATTCCACCACCACCATCCACCATAATTTTGACACGTGGCGGAGAGAGGTATAACATACCTCAAAACTAAATTTCCGAGCATATAAAAAACAATTAAAAACTACAAAAATCATTTTCATATCAGAATTAATTTTATCTACCCATAGACATACATTTTGTATATATTTTGAAAAAAATTGGATAAAATTAATTTGCATATGATTATCTATAAACTAAGTACAATTTACGTTAATTGAAGTGTGTTTTCTTTTGATGTTGTGTTTTTAAGGTGGCATATTATTTTTAATAATTTAAATAATTATGATAAAAATAATGTTTAAATAATAATATAATTAATATTATTATTAGAGTACACGGATGTAGGGAGAATTTATAAAAGATTGAAGAAGTGTACTTGTGCTGATGTGGCGGGGAAAAAGTGAGTTAAGTACAGTGGAGAAGTGTACAGGGGTGTACATGGCCTAATGGGTAGTTTGCAGCGTCTTCCACAAATGCTTTGAATTGAACGTCAAATCAAATCTACATATGCAAACATGTGGTCGTAGGAGAACATGATTGTTTGTGGAAAAAATAAAACGTCGAATCTCTAGCGTTTTAAACATGAAGATGGCTGTAGATTCGACACGAACCTCCTACCTCACAGATCGGAGGTAAGAGATTAGGGTTCTTGAACGAAACAACCAAACAAACAGTAAGAGGAACTATACAGCAGATTTACGTGGTTCGATCCGAAGATCTAATCCACGGAGCCTCAGCAGGGAGGCACCGAGTCAAATCCACATGGTTGCCGACAGACCAAATCAGCCAAGGCAAGCAAATATCAGGCAAGATACAAGAGAGTAATGAAGGTAGAAAGCAAGAAAAGGTTGAACACTCCCCGGATCTGAAGTACGGAGTCAGATCTGCGTAAGGGAGCTCGTCGGAGAAGAAGATCTTCGCCGATGGAGGAACTGATGCCTTGTTCTTCTTGTTGTGACCAAAATCTAGGGTCTCGCTAGGAGATAAGCCCTAGAACACCATCTTCCTTCACGATCGCCGCCGAGGAGCCACCAGGAAACCCTAGCTCTCCAGAGCTTCGCTCTCTTCTTTCTCTCTCCGTTTTTGGGTGAACTGAGCTTCGGTGTGTAGAAACCCTAGCAGCACTTCGCTTAAATACACGGAGCACCACTAACAAAAACGCTTCGTTGGAGGAGGGATTTAGAAGCCATGGGATGCTCCATGCTTCGTGCTTCAAAGGAGGCAAGCGACTGGGCTTCATCCGAGTGGGCTCAAAAATAGGTCCAACGAATAATGACCCGATTTCCATGTATATATTATAGCACTTATACAGTTATACTATACAATTGGTGTATATGTGAGCATAGTATATAATACCACACTTCAAACATATGGCATAAGTATATAATATAGATGCATAACATATACTTTTGTTATCTTGTTAGCTTAGACATTTGCCTACGTCTTAAAACGGCTTATGTAAATTTGTGTTTGCAAGAGCACATGATTGCTTTTAAAAAAATAGAACGTTTAACCTCCAGCGTGTCAATCGGGGAGATACCTTATGCAAATCTGTATTTGTAGGAGCACATGATTGCTTTAAAAAATAGAAGTTCGAATATCTAGCGTGTCAATGGCGGAGATGAGTTATGCAAATCTGTGTTCGTAAGAGCACATGATTGCTTTTTAAAAAAATAGAACGTCGAATCTCCAACATTTCAAACGCTAAGACGGCTTATATAAATATGTGTTCGTAAGAGTACATGATTGCTTTAAAAAATAGAATGTCGAATCTCCAGCGTGTCAACTGCAGAGACGACTTATGCAAATCTATGTTCGTAGAAGCACACATGATTGCTTTAAAAAATAGAACGTTGAATCTCTAGTGTTTCAAACTCGGAGACGGCTTATAAAAATCTATGTTCGTAAGAGCACGTGATTGCTTTAAAAAATAGAACCTCGAATCTCCAACGTGTCAATCGTGGAGACGAGTATATGGATTTTATGATCGCGATGATTTTAAATAGGTAAGTTTATTGAAGTGCGGAATAGGCAGATAAAAGGCAAACAAATACTCTAGCAAGGGGAGAAGAATAGAGTATGCAAACTTTTCGCAAATGCTGAAACTGGTAAGACCTTACCAGCCAGAGGTGAGACCTTATCTGCAAAACAGTAACAAGTTAATAAAAACGTGGTGAACAATATGTCAAAAAAAAAAGACAAGCACGAATGTAAAGAGCGGAAAGTAAAGCACACGGTACTTGTTAACGAGGTTCGGCACAACCGCTTACGTCCCCGCCTAGGGTTATCCAACCCGTAGGATTCAACAACTTTATTTCACTTTATCTTATGAGCCCTAGATACAACCTCTAGAAGACCTTCCCTCTTCTAGACTACTTCCTATCTAGCAACCCAAGCACACTAGTGAAACAAAGTCCTACCGATACCGAAGTATCTATACGTTTGGGTAGAGATGTACCCTTAGTATAACCCTAAAATGAATTGTACGATAAAGCTCAATGTAAACCTCACAAACTCTCAAAGAAATAAAACACTTAAACCAAAGAGAGAGATGTGAGACGATGTTGTTGCAGGAGACGAGAGAGCATGGAGACGTTATGCGCTTGTAGTCTAGTATCTTCTGCAATCTTCCACTTCTCCTTTTATAGGCCGGCTCTTCCACTTTGAAAGATGAACGTCTGAATTTTCTACAAAGTTGTTTGAGGAGTATTGCACCAAATCTTCCTGGGAGAGATATTTTTTCCGTTGAAAAATCTTTCCAGAAGCTTCTTACGTGTACCCATGATCCTTTGAAACTTGGCGTTGGAAACTCAAGCAAATCACTGGAAAATCTCAACAACCAAAACTAATAAATATAGGTTAGGATAAGATAGAATTTTAAACACTTTAACCCAATATAAATTCAAAGTCCGGAGTAATATATTTAGGCCCAACAATCATAGGCCCAATAACTACAAATCCTTAGAATGGGATCTCTGATCTTAAATAGGCCCATTTAACAAATAAGCCCATTAACGTTGAAGCAAGCCAATTCGTGTAATTTCTGAGGCCACTGTCGGTAAAGTCTTACCAGTGCCGGTAAGGCCTTACCAAAACCTGGAAACCATGGTTTTGGCTTTCAGCTCAAACAGTAAGGTCTTGAAACTGTGTTTGGTCTTGATGATTTGTTTTAAAACGTTAAAAGCAACTTGGAAATTGGTTCAACCAAATCTCTTGAAGATCTCAACAAACCAACAACCTTTTGAACTTGAAGATTGCTTCACAAAATCCTCAAATAGGCTTTTAGAAAGTCAACCCAAAATCTTCAATAACCAAATTAAATCATGCACAAAATCTCCAACAACTAATTAAATATAAATCCCAATAAATAATCTAATTGATATTTGTATAAAATAAATACTACCTTTCTTTGTCTTCCATCATATTAACAAACATATAACATCAAAATAGAGTCAACATTTATGATACTGACCGTGAAGGGACTTTTCTTCACTTATTACTTTTCAGTTGGATTACCTATTTATAATGTGTGCGACTGTGCGAGTGCTATATGAGAATTTGTTTGGTGGGATATTGGGATATCGTCAGTTATAACCTTATTCAGTTGGATTACCTATTTATAATGTGTGCGAGTGCTATATGAGGATTTGTTTGGTGGGATATTGGGATATCGTCAGTTATAACCTTATTCCCTTTTGTATTTGTTTAATATGCTAATATAGTGAAGAAGGATAGTAAGGTAGAGGCCGTGCACCTAGGTGGTGAGTGGGGGTTAGGATGAACTTGGGCGACATTACAAGTTCTCTTGCCACCAGATTCTCTTTAGAAATTTTCTACATTCATCTATCTATTTACCTCTTATAAACTATATATATAAAAAAAAAACTAATATATGAAGATTTTTTTTAAAAAAAAAGTAGACGATGATTTTTTTTTTTTTTTTTTGTATCTATGTATCTCTTATAAACTATAGAAGAAGAAAAACTAATATGTGAAGATTTTTTTTTTAAAAAAAGTAGACGATGAATTTTTTTTAATATATAAAGCAAAGATTTGAATGGTTTTAAACCATATTAGTTCACCAAGTGCGTCCTTCCACACAATGATAGCGAGTTGTTGATGTGTGAAGATGGCACAACCACATAGGATCCACCTACTTTGTTAGTAGCCTAGTTGGCTTCCCGCTTCCCTAACCACATAAGAGAACCACCATAAGTAAAAAAAATTAAAGTACACACTGAGCATTTCCATTGACCTGCAATGGAGTTGATAACAATTGTCTCCTTCAACTTCAATCTTCCTTAACCCCAACTCAAGCAGTTCAAGATGAAGCCCCTACGTTTTCACCATAACACATAACAAGCCCGAAATTTATCGACCCCAATTCAAGATGAAGCCCCTACGCTTTCAATTTACCTGGTCAGGATCCCGTAGAGTTGAACTCCGTGGAGTTGGTAGGATTACCCTGTAGAAATTTATCGACCCTAAAAAATAAATTAAAAAATATCTAAACTAATTTAAATCTAATCCACTAACTATACGTGAAGTTATTTTAGCAACTTCATGAGATCTAAAGTGCAATTCACCATACTAAGATTTTGATTCATCAAAATAAATCAAAACTAGTTTTGAAATGGTGATCAATTCACCATTGAAGAATCGAAAACAACCTTGAAGAGAGAGTTTGAAGAACTGATCAATTTCTGTTTCATTGGAAGTGAATTGTACAGAGGAGCCCGAGTGCTTATATAGCACAGCTCAACAGCTCTAACAAACTAACCAACTACAATTACAACATAGGAACTCTTATTACTCTAATTACAATTAAGTTCCCTAACTTCTTATATCTCCAAATCCCCCCCTCAAGTAGGACATGTTGATGAGTCAACAAGTCCATACTTGGATACAAAGAACTTGTGTTGTGCTTCTCCAAGAGGTTTGGTAAGTGCATCAGCTAATTGCATTTGAGACCTCACAAAGGTTGTTTTGATGAAGCCTTCAGTAACTCTTTCCCTAACATAGTGGCAATCTATGTTTAGGTGTTTAGTCCTCTCGTGGAAGACTGGATTGGCTGCTATATGTTGAGCTGCCTTGTTGTCTCCATACATTGTGATAGGTAAGCTGATTCTCACTTCCAGATCCTGCAAAACTCTGTGTAGCCACACTACTTCACTGGCTGCAGAAGACATACTCCTATACTCTGATTCAGCTGACGATTTTGACACAGTCTTCTGCTTCTTTGTTTTCCATGAGATCATTGATGTTCCTAAGAACATACAATACCCTGTGACTGATCTGGCTATAAAGCTACATGCTCCCCAATCTGCATCACTATATGCAATTAAATTGAGGTCACAATCTGAAGCATAGAACAGCCCCAAGTTTACAGTGCCCTTGAGATATCTCACCACATGATTTGCAGCCTTTAGGTGAGGTTCTCTTGGATTACTTAGGAACTGGCTTAAGTGCTGTACTGCAAATGATATGTCTGGCCTGGTGATGTTGAGGTATAATAATTTCCCAACCAATCTTCTGTATTCTTCTGGCTCCTTCAAACATTCACCCTCCTCTATTGACAGTTTTAGTCCTGTAGGAAGAGGGAAAGAGGCTGGCTTGCAATCTAACATGTGAGAATCCTTTAGGATGTCCAGCACATATTTCCTTTGATTTAACACAGTCCCCTTCTCTGATCTAGCAACTTCTATCCCCAAAAAGAATCTAACTTCACCTAGATCCTTGATGGTAAATGCTGAGTGCAGATCTCTCTTTGTCTCAGCAATGAATTCTTCATCATTTCCTGTGAATAACAGATCATCCACATAAGCTAGTACCATTGCTACCTTGTCTCCTTTTCTTCTAGTAAACATTGAATAATCATTCATTGACTGCATATATCCCTTTTTGACAAGAAATCCAGTGAGCTCAATGTTCCACTGCCTTGATGCTTGCTTAAGCCCATACAGTGACCTTTGCAACTTGCAAACTTGCCCCTTCTGTGCCTTGTCATATCCCAAAGGCGGAGTCATGTACACTTCTTCTTCTAGGAACCCATGCAAGAAGGCATTGTTAATGTCTAGCCGGTGAATTCTCCATTTTCTTACAGTGACAATAGCAATCAACATTCTTACTGAGGCTAGCTTGGCTACTGGTGAAAAGGTGGATTTGTAATCCTTCCCTTCCACTTGATTGTACCCTTTTGCCACCAATCTGGCTTTGTACCTTTCAACCTCTCCATCTGGCCTGTATTTAACCTTGTAGACCCATTTGGATCCTATAGCTTCCTTTCCCTTAGGCAGTGTAGTCAGAATCCATGTCTGATTTGCTTCTAATGCCTCAACTTCCTTCCTCATTGCTTCTTCCCACTCTTGATGGCCTCTAGCTTGTGCATAAGTCACTGGTTCTGCTATCTTGCAGGCATTTGCTAATGATCCCACAAACTCTTCTGAGTAGTCTCCCATATCAAACAGTTGCTGTACTAGAAAAGAAGTGGAGACTGAGTTTGTAGGTTTGTGTTTGCATACATAATCCTGAAGCTTTGCAGGTGCTTTGCTTACTCTTTCAGATCTCCTTATCTCCCTATGTTCCTCATGTATCTCGTGAACAGGTACTGTCTGAGTGGAGCTGGATTCTGAACTTTCTATCATTCTCTCATCATCTTGCCTTATACTGCTCATAGAGTTTTCAACTACATTCTTATCCATGGTGTCTGCATTTAGATGTTCACTTTGCTGTGTTCTAGACAACTCATGAGGTATCTGTACCCTTGCACTCCATGTGTCTCCATCTGTTGCTGGATTGACCAATGGTAGTGTTGTCTTAGTGGCCACTTCATCTGGGCTTGGTTTATTTTCTTTGAAAGGGAACTCCTTCTCTCGAAAAATGACATCTCTGCTAGTGATAAAACACTTGTTGTCTATGTCATATAATCTGTAACCTTTTTGACCTGTTGGATATCCCGCAAAGACACATTTCCTGGATTGGAATCCAAACTTGTCCTTCTTAGGTTGATTTGGTTTCCCATAGCAAAGGCAACCAAACACCTTCAAGTGCTCATAATCTGGAGCCTTTTTGTGCATCATTTCATATGGTATTTGCCAATTCCTCACAGCACTAGGGAGTAGATTTATCACATGGACTGCTGCTAGCACACAATCTCCCCAAAATCTTACTGGAATCCCAGCATGGATCCTCATAGCTCTAGATGTCTCTATGATGTGCCTGTGTTTCCTTTCAACCCTTCCATTTTGCTAGGGATTGCCTGCTACACTTCTCTGATGTGTTACCCCTTTCTCACTGAACAATTCTCTGCACTTCTTTTGCACAAACTCTGTCCCATTATCACTTCTAATTATCTTAATCCTTTTACTGAACTGAGTTTCAACATAGGCCACAAAGGACTTGAGAACATCATAAACCTGTAGTTTATCCTTCACAAGATACACCCATGTGTATCTACTGTGATCATCAACCAATGTCACAAAATATGAGGCACCAGACCATGTAGTTGTTTTATATGGACCCCAGAGATCCAAGTGCACAAGATCAAACACATTTGCAGCTAAAAATTCACTTCTATTAAAACTTTGCTTTGACTGTTTTGCAAAAATACAACTTTCACAAAAGAAATCCTTTACTGGCCTGCACTTGATCATTTCTAAATGCTCTAGTTTACTGTTTGAGCAATGACCTAGCCTAGCATGAATTATGCTTATTGACTCAGCTGTGTGACTCACATCAGCTTTATTACAAGCAGTGACTTTCAATTCATGCTCTTGCCTTCTGGATCCTCTTCTGTCTTCAGTTTCTTCTAGGATGAACAATCCTCCTACTCTTTGTCCAATTCCCACTACCTCCTTAGTGGTAGGGTCCTGTAACACACATTTGTCAGGCCTCACACTGATCAGAATCCCATCATCCAACAATTTGGTCATAGACATCAAGTTGTACTGAAAACCATTTACAGCAAGCACATCATGTATGACAAGCCTTTCATTTATGACCAAATCTCCAACTGTGTCTGCTAACTGTATGCTATGATCAGGTAATATGACTCTGATAGGCTTACTAAGTTTCCTTGTTCTAATCAACATATTCACATCTGTAATCATGTGACCAGTAGCTCCTGAATCTACTATCCAAACAGAACTACTTCTACTCAAAGCAGCACTTAAAGCACTTGAAAATTCAGCATTACCTGCTAAGTTTGCTGAAGAGATGCCTGAAGATGTGCTAGCCATGTTTGCTGAAGCCATTGAGTTGTCCACCATGATCTCTTTTCCCTTGAACATCTTTGCCATTTCTCTGCAGACAGCATTCACTAAAGCCTGATCAACTGTATGCTCTTCATCCACTGAATCAAAAGGGCTATCTTGCTCCTGTGCATCCACTGCATTAGCCATCCTGTTCCCATATGGCTTTCCATTCTTGTATCCATTTCTGCTCTTATCCGGATACCCAATGATCTTGTAACACTCATCTCTAATGTGTCCTTTCATGTGACAAAAATCACACTTTTTGTCCCCTCTAGCCTTGTAATCAGACTTGTATTCCTTTCTTCCATTTCTATTTCCATTGCCATTTCCTCCTTGGTACTGGCTGTTTCCACCTTGGTGTTGCCTGTTGACATGCATAGCTGAACCTTCTTGATCCATTTGGATGGATCCTATGACCATCTTCTGCCTTTCTACTTGCTGAACTATGTAGAATGCACGGTTCACAGTTGGCAATACCTCAGAAGACAACATATTGCTTCTGACTCCATCAAATTCCTCATTCAGTCCCATGAGGAACTCCATCAGTCTTGCTCTAGATTCTTTGTCAAGAATCTTTTGAATCACACTGCACTTGCATTGTGCCAAGATTCCACACTCACATTCTGGCAATCCTTCGATGCTCCCAATCTCATCCCAGATTTTCTTGAGTCTACCATAGTATTCCCCAACAGATTTGTTTCCCTGTTCCAGCGACGCTAAGTTTCTCCTGAGCTGATACAGTAGTGGTCCGTTTGTCTGGCCAAATCGCTCAATCAACTCTTCCCACAACTGTTTTGCAGACTCGACATACATCAAAGTTTCGGAAATCGAATTCCCAATTGAATTCAATATCCAACATCTGACCATATAATTGGCTCTCAACCAATTTTGATGATCAGGCGAATCTAAACTAGGTTTCTTGCAGCTTCCATCAATGAAACCTAATTTGCATTTTGCCCCTAATGCCATCTTGACATTTCTACTCCAATTCAAGAAATTCAATCCAGTCAATTGCAGAGACACAATTTGCGCACCTGGATGGTCTGAATTGGTGAGGGCGAGTGGATCTCCAGAAGCGCGAACACTTGACTGCAGGTGTGTGGCTTCAAGAACGACTTCATTCGGCGTCGCCATTGCTGGAACTTCGAGTCTTCTTCGCTATAGCTTGATTTGCAATCGAAATTGAGTCTCCGATACTCTCCTCTTCACCTACGCTCTGATACCATTTGAAATGGTGATCAATTCACCATTGAAGAATCGAAAACAACCTTGAAGAGAGAGTTTGAAGAACTGATCAATTTCTGTTTCATTGGAAGTGAATTGTACAGAGGAGCCCGAGTGCTTATATAGCACAGCTCAACAGCTCTAACAAACTAACCAACTACAATTACAACATAGGAACTCTTATTACTCTAATTACAATTAAGTTCCCTAACTTCTTATATCTCCAAACTAGTCTTATTACCCGTGCATTTCGCGGCTTTTTAATTAATAAATTATATATATTTTTATTATATTTTTTTTATCTTAGTTGTTACTAATAAATATGAGATTGTAATTTTTTTGATATTTTATGCTCCGTATTATTTTTAAAGCATACAATATGAAATTTTAGGCCTGATAACATGAATAAAATAACAAATTTCTCTTGTGCATTATTTATATTTTTTATTAGAGTATGATTTAGTACAAATATATTCAAACTTCATCATATTAATAAGTTTTAAATTAATGATAATAAAAATAATAAGTTTGAAATTAGATATTAAAATTTATTAATTTAATATATTAATATCGTTATATGCTAAAAGATTTGATATAGAGGAATATATAAAATAAAATAAAATGTCACATTCTGTCAACGATTAGTATATAATAAAGAATTTGAAAAAAAAAAGTTTTATCTTCAACGCTTTCTTTATAATCAATATCAATATATTTTTAACTTTTTGTATAAAATTAATATTCTTGTAAAATTAATCTTAGAAAGTGTAATTGATCATTTAAAAAATCCATATTTCAATGAAGAAACCACGTACCAATCAATTTGCCAATTTGGAAATAAGCTAAATTAAGAATTGTAAATTTATAATTCATAATTAAAAAAATCTCCATATTTCATGATGCCAACAACCAACGGATTTGGATATAAGCTAAATAATTCATCCAATCAATTTTTATTTAAGAAACCATTAACATATTTGCATTTAAGTTAAAAAATGGCTAAAAAGTGTATACATGTTTAATCAATATGACTTGATAAGATAATTAAAATGCGTATAAAAATGGCTTGATAAGATTTTATTATTTCATAGATAATTAATTAAACATTACTCCCTATTATATGACTAAAGACAAAATAACTCAATATAAAAGACTTATAAAATGATTCTAGTTAAAATGATAGATTTTGTAACCACCTAAGATATGATGTTGAATATTTATATTAAAAATTAAATTTAATCTTCAACTAAAATAGACACGTAGGATGAAACGTGGATAAATAGATGGGGTTATCGTTTAACATGGCTTAAATTGATTGGACATTCATTAATTGACGTGTCAAATAAACCCGGTCAGAATGCACCAGAAAAAGACACGTAAGCGAATCGCGCCAGAGCCCGCCGCATAGGATTTCAACGATGATAAATAGATGGGGTTATCGTTTAACATGGCTTAAATTGATTGGACATTCATTAATTGACATGTCAAATAAACCCGGTCAGAATGCACCAGAAAAAGACACGTAAGCAAATCGCGCCAGAGCCCGCCACATAGGATTTCAACGCCTCTGTTTTAGTATTATACTAGTCTTATGTCCCGCACGCTTGTGTGGCGACTCAGTGAGGAGAATGGGGCACTCTTGAGGGAGAAGATTTTAGTAGAGGCGGAGAGGGGAGGATTGTGGGCAGCTAGGGACAATGCAGACTTCATGTGGGAATTAGTGGCTAGTTGCATCCGACGAACAGCTTCAGAAGTCTTGGGCATTTCTCGGGGGAGTAGCAGACACAAAGGCAACGAGACTTGGTGGAATGAAGAAGTGCGAGAAGCGGTCAGGGGGAAACAGATGGCATTCAGAAGTTTGGTGAGTAGTACCAGCGAGGACGATAGGGAGTGTCGACTAACAGAATACAGACGCGCCAAGAAAGAAGCCAAAGTGGTTGTGGCAAAAGCTAAAGAAAAGGCATTTGAGCATATGTATAAGGCTTTGGATGAGAAGGGGGGAGACAGATTGATTTTCTCCTTGGCGCGGGCCAGGGAACGTCAGAGTAAAGATTTGGACAGACCAAGATGTATTAAGGACGAGTCGGGTAGAGTGCTTGTGGATGACACGCAGATTCAGCAGAGATGGAAGAGATACTTCTCTGAGTTGCTTAATGAGGGTTTTAGAGCAACAGATGGTACTTCGAGCAGTAGTGGTCGTGATGAATTTTCACACTGCAGACGCCTATCTTATGAGGAAGTGAAGGGAGTTGTAAGTAAAATGAAGAGTAGGAGAGCTGTGGGGCCTGATGAGATTCCAGCTGAAGTGTGGAAGTGTTTATGCGTTAAGGGAGTAGAGTGGCTTACCCAACTTTTCAACGTTATTCTCAGGACATCGAGGATGCTAGAGGAATGGAGACTCAGCAAGTTAATCCCATTATATAAGAACAAGGGCGATGTACAACAATGCAACAACTATAGGGGTATTAAACTCCTCGGCCACACAATGAAGATTTGGGAGAGAGTTATTGAACGACGGCTAAGAGGGTTGGTTATCGTTTCCGAGAACCAGTTTGGTTTTATGCCAGGAAGATCAACTACAGAAGCTATTCATCTGATGAGGCGCTTGGTGGAGAAATACAGAGAACGGAAGAAAAATCTGCATATGGTTTTCATTGATTTGGAGAAGGCTTACGACAGAGTGCCAAGAGACCTTATTTGGGAATGTTTGAGAGCTAAAGGGGTTCCAGAATCCTACATGAGGGTTGTTAAGGATATGTACGAGGGTTCACAGACTAGTGTGTACTCTCATAGTGGGGACCCTGAGTACTTTGCTGTGCAAATGGGCTTGCACCAAGGCTCAGCTTTGAGCCCGTTTCTCTTTACAGTAGTCATGGATGTGGTGTCAGGAAGTATCCAGGGTGGGATCCCGTGGTGTATGCTGTTTGCGGATGATGTTGTCCTGGTGGATGAGACTAGGATAGGGGTCAGCAGCAAACTTGATTTATGAAGGGATAAGCTTGAACAGAAGGGCTTTATGTTGAGCAGGACAAAGACGGAATATATGGTTTTCAGATTTGGTGAAGAGGAAGTGGGTGACGAGGGGATCATGTTGGGTGGGGACCTTGTTCCAAAGAAAGATAGTTTCAAGTATCTGGGATCTGTGATGCAAAGCGATGGAGGTGTCGACATGGATGTCAAGCACCGGATTCAAGTAGGTTGGCAGAAGTGGAGGGCTGCATCAGGAGTCCTATGTGACAGAAAAGTCCCACTTAAGCTCAAGGGTAAGTTCTACAGAGTGGTGGTGAGACCAGCTTTGTTATATGGGGCAGAGTGTTGGGCGACAAGTAAGGCACATGAACAGAAACTAATGGTAGCAGAGATGAGAATGCTCAGATGGATGTGTGGGGTCACTTTGCATGACAGAATCAGAAACGAGGCTATTAGAGAAAGGGTAGGAGTGGTCAGTATTCAGGCTAAGTTGCGGGAAGTGAGACTGCGATGGTATGGACATGTTCAGAGGAGGGATCCGAGTGCGCCTATGCGCAGATGTGACCATTTGGCTATCGACAGTGTCCGGCGGGGCACAGGTCATCCAAAGAAGAGCTGGCGTGAAGTGATTCGACAGGACCTGGCCATTTTGGGACTCACAGAGGAGATGTCACGCGACAGAGTGCAGTGGAGGAGTGCTATTAGAATTGTCGAAAACTAGTAGGGTGCAGTGTTTCCAGCATCGCGCCTTCCTGCCGTCTCGTCCTATTTTTGCGCATCTTTCTCTTATTTCTTGTGTGTGGTCTTTTTTCCTTTATGTCTTATGGTTGTCTCTGGTGTGGAGTCTTGTCCTGTTTTCGAGGACTTGTCTTGGGTCACTAGGAAACACCCTCTCGACCTAGTCGGGGAAAGGGTGCGTACAACTCGACCCCCCAGACCCTGCTTCAAGCGGGATATACTGGGCACGTTGTTGTTGTTGTTGTTGTTGTTGTTGTTGTTGTTGTTGTTGTTGTTGTTGTTGTTGTTGTTGTTGTTGTTGTTATGATTTAACTTAGAAATTAGTATAGAATAAAAAAATAAAAAATGTTTTATCTCAACTGTTTCTCTATAATTTTTGTAAGTTTAAATATGTTTATCCAAATCCTGTATAAGATAGTAGAGAATACTAAAAATTTAGAAAATTTGACTTTTTTCCATTAATTTCTATATTTTATTAGATGATATATTGGAGCAAAGCAACTAAAATCTTTAAAATTAGAGAATTTCTACAATTTAAGAGTGTTGAAGGTGTTCTTATAAACTTATACGCGACTATCATATCAAACTTAAAATAGTTTTATTTATTACAGATACAATGGTTTTTTCATAGAATATAAAGTTTCACTTTATTACATTCTTCTCATGGTAATATGTGTTATTATACATTATATTAATTAAGTTAAACCATGGCATCGCCTACTTAAACAAATCCAGAATGATGTTTTATCTAACTTGTGACTTTAAAATATAAGTTAAAAACATCACCCAAATTTATCAAATACAACAGGATATATACTCTAAACTATTATACTAAACATCATGCATCCAAACTTATCAAATACAGAGTACAACCGTATATACTCTATACTCTTTAAAACTAAATAAACTCTTTTTTTTGGGGGGGGGGGGGGGGGGGGCTAAAACTAATTTATCTTTTTTTTTTATGTAAAATTAATATTATTGTAAAATTAATATATCTTACAAATTACAATTCATCATTTAAAAAAATCCATATTTTATTGAAGATACAACGTACCAACCAATTTTTCAACTTAGATATAAGCTAAATAATTGTAAAATTTAGGTTAGGGTTGATCATGAATGTACCCATGCATTGTGTGATTTAGGATCGATCATGAACCGTTAACATATTTGCATTTAATATTTATTTATTGTGATAAGATTTATTATTTTATAGATAATTAATTAATAATAAATCTTATCATTAGATATAATGAATTATCCTTACTAATCTAAATGACTAAAGATAAAAATAACTGATGAAAAAATATTTATAAAATAATTTTAGTAAAAATGATAGATTTTGTAACCACTCAAGATATGATGTTGAATATTTATATTAAAAATTAAATTTAATCTTCAATTAAAATAGACACATAGGATGACACATATATAAATAGATAATGTAATCGTCTGACGAGGCTTAAATATATTGGATCGTCATTAATTGACGTGTCAAAGACCCGGGCCAGATTGCACCAGAATACGACACGTAAGCGAATCGCACCAGAACCCGCCACATAGGATTTTCAGCCTCTGTTTTTTGTATTATATATTGATGATTGATTGATTGATATTGATATTGATTGATTGATTGATATTGATGATTGATATTGATATTGATTGATGATTGATTGATTTTCTACGGATTTTATTTACCCCAACTTAGGTTTCTTCTTCCCCTTTATAGAGGTGATTTGACGGGTGGTCAAGTCCCAATCTCCTCCTAGGACCTAAATAGTAGATGAAGATGCCATAGATAAATCTTTCCATAAAAAAACTTGTTTAAATAGCAATGTATTATAATTTTAACTTATAATGCATAGCATGCTTAAATAATGCATTATAAATCATAAAATATCCAAACAAATCAGCGGTACTTTTTAATTCTTGCCCATAATTTTAACTTATAATGCATAGCATGTTTAAATAATGCATTATAAATCATAAAATATCCAAACAAATCAGCGGTACTTTTTAATTCTTGCCCATAATTGAAAATGGACTTGACCAGTAAATCGGGCCAAATTTTAAAAGCCCAACAATAAAAAAGTCAGATCCGTATGTTTTGTATAGACATCTCCACATCCACTAACTCAACTGTCATGATTCTATTAAGGAATAACTAGTACGATTCCCGCGCCATGACGCGTTTTTTTTAAAACTAAAATATTATATATAAAAATATTATAAAATATTAATAAATGTTAAGATAAAAATTATAAAAAAAAATTTTACAATAAATGTATCTTATAATTATCTCAAAACATTATTTTTGTAAAAATCTTATGTAAAGTATAATACGTGAATATAGATATTTTAAATTGCTCGGTAATAATAATATCAATATCATTATAACATTGTTTAAATGTGATATGTCATAATCAATAGTTATATTCAATGTTTTGAATTAAGCTCAATAGTTATATTAGATTGAATTCAATGTTTTGAATTAAGTCTAATAGTTAGTAAAATTAAAGAAAAAAAAGAATTAAAGGAAAAAGAAGAAAAAAGGAGAATTAAAGAAAATAAAAGAAAAATGGCAAAAAAAATGATTAGTTAAGACTAGACCTGTCAAACGGGTCATTCGGGTCGGGTCACTTCGGGTCTCGGGTAAAACGGGTCCCGAGTAAAACGGGTTTTGGGTTTTTCGGGTTGACTAGAACCCGGGTTTGACCGGGTTTCGGACGGGTTCGAGTTTGTCAATTTTTTCTTTTTTAAATTAAAAAAATCATAATTTGATAATTTTGCGATAAATTTTAACTAAATATAAAATATTTAATTATATTTAATTATAAATCAACCGGGTCAAAATTAACGGGTCAATCGGATCACCGGGTCGAAACCCAGATTACCCGGAAAATTTTCGGGTTTTCGGGTTCGGGTCGAAAAACAATTCTAGTTAAGACTACTTAAATGCCTCTAAGAATGACACATCATCTTAAACTTTTCTAAATTAAGAGTTTATATAGATATAGATAGTTAGTAAAATTAAAGAAAAAAGAGAATTAAAGGAAAAAGAAGAAAAGAGGAGAATTAAAGAAAATAAAAGAAAAATGACAAAAAAAATGATTAGTTAAGACTCCTTAAATGCCTTTAAGAATGAGACATCATCTTAAACTTTTCTAAATTAAGAGTTTATATAGATATAGATATAGATATAGATAGTTAGTAAAATTAAAGAAAAAAGATAATTAAATGAAAAAGAAGAAAAAAGGAGAATTAAAGAAAATAAAAGAAAAATGGCAAAAAAATGATTAGTTAAGACTCCTTAAATGCATCTAAGAATGACACATCGTCTTACACTTTTCTAAATTAAGAGTTTATATAGATATAGATATTTAGTAAAATTAAAGAAAAAAGATAATTAAAGGAAAAAGAAGAAAAAAAGAGAATTAAAGAAAATAAAAGAAAAATGACAAAATAAATGATTAGTTAAGACTCCATAAATGCCTCTAAGAATGACACATCATCTTAAACTTTTCTAAATTAAGAGTTTATATAGATAGATTAAGTTAAATTAGAGGATAATGATATCTTTGTATTTTGAATTTACGTTCCTTTAGTTCATGAGAGTATCTCCTTCCTCCTCTTGTATTTAATCACATCAATCATAATTCATTCAAATCTAAAATCTTCTATAATTATCTTTTCTCTACATATTCATCTTCGTCCCGGAGAGAATGAATCCCTAAAACGGTAAAACCCTTCACGAACCGATTTTTTTTTCAAATTAGCCAAAAAACCGAAAGAAATTAGGAAAGTAGTCAAAATATGAAAGTATTTAGCGTTTTAGCCAAAGTAGGGTAAAGTCGATGTTTGAAACAGCGACTTTACCCAGATTTTTTTAAAAAAATAATAAAAAATGTAAGTCGCTGTTTAAAACAGCGACTTACCTATTTTGTTTAAAAAAAATCGATTTAAAACATTTAATTGAAAAATACTGAAAATAAAATACATATAGGGAGAGTCGCTGTTTGAAACAACGACTCTCCCTTCCCCCCCCCCCCCCCAAAAGCGGTAGATATTCAAGCATACATCAAATCGGATCTGGAAGCTCAGTCGAGAAGGCGAGGGAGCTCCACCGTCGAGTGCACAGGCGAGGAAGAGCAGAGGTTCTGGAGACGAGTCCACCGGCCGGATCTGGATCTGGAAGAGCAGTCGATCAGGCGAGGAAGCTCAGCCGTTGAATTCGGAGGCGATTGGATGCCCAGGCGATCGGAAGGAGATTGGAATCCCAGGCGGCCGACTCCACCAGCCGGATCTCGAAGTCTGTGGATTCGGAGGCGATTGGAAGCCCAGGCGATTGGAACCCCAGGCCGGCCGGTCGGAAGGCGATTGGAAGCCCAGTCTACCGATTTGCACTAGAGGAAGCCGTCGAGCAAATCGTTCGGCGTATCGCGGTCGGTGGTGGTGACGGCAGGGGCCATGGATAAGAGCGAGGTGCTTGGTTGAAGGCGGCGACCCTGATGGTGGGGTACCGGCTGTGCTCAGGGGAGTTCGGGTAGATAGCCGTCGAGGAGGAGGAGACAACTTCGGTAGCGGTGCTTGTGGCCAGAGATCAAAGTTGAAGATGACGACTCTGTAGGTTAAAAAAAATAAAAAAGGGAGAGTCGCTGTTTCAAACAGCGACTCTCCCTATATGTATGTTTTTTTTTCAGTATTTTCCAATTAAATGATTTAAATCGATTTTTTTTTTAAAAAAAATAGGTAAGTTGCTGTTTTAAACAGCGACTTACATTTTTTTTTATTTTTTTTAAAAATTGGGTACTTTGGCTAAAACGTTGAATACTTTCAAATTTTGACTACTTTCCGAATTTCTTTTGGATTTTTGGCTAATTTGAAAAAAAAAATCTCACGAACCCTCCAAATTAGGGTTTTACACTCTCGGTAAGCTACTCTTCCATGGCGTCTATGGTGTTTCTCAGATCTCGCCCCAGATCGTTTCTGCGAGCCTCCGCGCATTATTGCTCTTCCTACTCACGCTCCCTCCTTTTCTCTTCTTCCACTTCACCTCCTGATTCCAACCATGGAAATCCCCAAAACACAGAAAACAATCAGAGTAATACCAGATCCTCCTTCAACAACCTGAAATCTGACCTACGAGACGGGGAGACGAATCAGCAACCTCCTCTGAATCCATTCTCATCTAAATTGGTTGACAAGATCCGGAATAAGGAGTATCAATCGAATGTGCTGGCTCCGCAGTCCGCGGCGCCGGCGGGGCAGTTTCCTTCGTTCCAGGAGATATACAGGAAAAGCTTTGGGGAATCCCGCCCTGCCGATAGGTCTAGCTCGCCTTTGAGTTCGATGGCCTCTATCAAAGAGAGTTTGCGAAGAACAAATGTATCGGAGATTGAGAACAAGCATATACCGCAGCCGAGTGAAACGTCTTTTGCGGGGTTGAGGGAGACAATCAAGATGGTGCAACAACGGTCTTATGAAAAAGACGGGATGAATTCCGGTGCGTGCCTATATTTTTCAAGAAAAAATTGAATTGAATTGGTTGTGGCCATTTTTGTAGATCTTGCTTTGATTGATTCGATGAACTAATTAACCTAGTTCTTTATACAGGTGGAGTTTGTTCTAATTTGGGATCCAGGATGAAATTAGGAATTTAGGACTGGGGTTTTTGTTCTATTAGTGGAGGAATCAAGTTAGGTTTAGTTGAAGATTTGAGTTTGAAGGATGACCCCCCAGTGAGGTATGAATCTGAAATGTGGGTTTGATAAATGGGATTGGGATAAACTTGGTGAGCAAACAAGCATATTGCCCCCAAACCCATTAACCAAATGCAACCTTACTGTTTGGTTCTACTATTCTGATGATCGATGGGATAAAATTGGAATCTTGCAGTTTGAGATTTGTTTTATGTTTTGAAAACTATGTTAAGCATATATACTGATACACTGATACTACTGGATTTATTGGCAGCTTAGTGTTTAGATTATCTCATGGTTTATGTTTTTATTTGCAGATAGGCCACCTAAGTCGAGGGACTCTGAAGTATATGTTCAGAGATCGCATTAATTCGTTCTTGAAAATTTGATTTTTTAATTCTGACGTCGTTTTCCACTGTTTCTTGCAGGTGGTCAAGCCGAGGATTTGAGGCCCGACTCTTCATTCCCCCTGGTTGTGGAGCAAGAGTCCACGGTGCCCTCCCCTCTGTCAGAAGCCTCAGACAATCAGGTGGAGGAAATCTCCCCAGCCGCGACCGAAATCTCTGCAGATCACCAACTTACCAAAAATCGCGATGAAAACCTTCCGGTTGCGCCCAGTGCCCCTTCTAGCCCGAAGCCAAAAAAGAGGAAAAGGAATGTAGTTAAGAGGGTGGCGATCAGGACTAGCGGCAAGGAGGAGAATGTTATGCCAAGCGACTCCTTGGTTTCTTCCCATCTCCAGCCGGGACTTGGCGAGTCAGATCTTCGAAAACTTGAAACGCCAAAGACCCATTCTCTCGCGGAAAATGAGTATGAATCCGCTATCCTGATTGATGGGCGTAATTCTATTGACTGGGTAAGTAATTTTTTGTCTTTTTTTGTTTTTGAATTTTTTCCCTATTAACTCGCGATCCTTCAGGTAAGACATTACTTTGAAGATATTGAGAAGATGCTTCGGGAAACAAACCGATCTTTGAACGAGGAGAAAGACAAAAGGAGGCAAAACGAATAGGAGAAGGTCGACGCTCAGAGAAGGGTTAAGGAGTTGGAGTTGGAATTGTTAAAGCTGGTGAAGGTGAAGGGGAACGGGAAGGGGGAGTTGGAGTTATCTTCCGTGGAGATAGCCAAGCTAAAAGATGAGATTGTCAACCTGACGACCGCGCAAAAAGAGGCTGAAGAATGCAACCGCGTTGAAATCTCCAGATTGACCGAAACTCTAGAGCTCAAAACACAGGAGTCAGCCGGTTATGCAGATCGCGTGCGCGAGCTAACCGCTCAGCTAGAGATGGTTGAGAAAGTTATGCATATGACCAATGAACGATTGTCGGTGGCTGAGATGAGATTGATAAATAAATCGACCCTGACGAGAGCATCAGCTATATTTGGAAGGATCTAGATGATTGGGGTTTGGAGGAGCCGCGGCCGGGAAACTTGACTTGTTCTTGAACATTTGTTAACTGTTTTGTAGTTTGGGTATTTCCCAGGTGGCTTTTGCTCGGACGACTTTATGACAGTGATCGTCTCTACTTTTGATGCAGGTTGCTTTGCTCATTTTGATTTGAATTTGGCAAATTTTGATCGGGCATTGCCTCATATGAATATCTTATCTCCCATTGTTTTACAATTTTCGAACCGTGAAAGAATACATTAGGGCATGGTGATGTGTTATCGCGTAGTAGTCTTGAAATTTGAAAACTAATTAAGAATTAGCTTTACGTGGAGATGTTAGCGTGTTTTAAAATCAGAAATGATGTATGAAATACCAATCACGAAGGCATGCAAACGAAGACTCTCTAGTGTGGTGAACGCGGAAATGGTTAAACCTTTTTGTTGTGTATGAATAAGAGGTAGTCCGATGGGTAGGCTCCCTCCCAACAATGGGTAGTACATAAATATTCACCTGTTGTCCATCGACTACGTCTTTCGGCCTGATTTTAAGCTCTGACTCATCCTCCGTAGACGAACCTTGTGGAGGAACCCTTAAGTTTTCAGAGCATTGAATTGGATTCTCACCAATGTTTTCGTTACTCAAGCCGACATTCTCGCCTCCGCTTCGTCCACCGCGGCTCGCGCCGTTGCTTCCCCCTAAGGCGGAACTCTCCCCTACCGATACATTTTTACATCCCATAGTTTTGGCAAATCGCTTAGCCCCGTTAATCTTCGGTGCTTTTTAAACATGGAGACGGCTTATGTAAATTTGTGTTTGCAAGAGCACTTGATTGCTTTAAAAAATAGAACGTCTAACCTCCATCATGTCAATCGTGGAGATGCCTTATCATGTCAATCGTGGAAATGCCTTATGCAAATCTTTATTTGTAAGAACACATGATTGCTTTAAAAAATAGAACGTCGAATCTCTAGCGTGTCAATCGCGGAGATGAGTTATGCAAATCTGTGTTCGTAAGAGCACATGATTGCTTTATGAGGTGCTTGTTTAGTGGGATATTGAGATATCGTCAGTTATAACCTTATTCCCTTATGTATTTGTTTAATATGCTAATTCGGTATAGTGAAGGATAAACCATTCCGGAATGGCTCACTGGAAAGGACTTACGGATAGTACTCAAAGGTCTCCAGTTCGAACCCCGGATATGACACCTCTTTAGTGAGGTGGGGGGGGGGGGGGGTAGGATGAACTTGGGCAACGTTTCTCTACAAGTTCTCTTTGGGTGGCATGTGTCTATTTTGGTTGAGCCACCCGATTTTCTTTTGTAATTTTCTACCTTCATTTGCCTATTTACCTCTTTAGAAAGTTAGAGAACCTATAGGGAAAAAAAACTAATAGATGAAGATTTGTTTTTTAAAAAAAAAGTAGACGAAGATTTTTTTTTTAAAAAAATAATAATAAAGCAAAGATTTGAATGGTTTTAAACCATACTAGTACAATTCCCGTGCCATGGCGCGGTTTTTTAAAACTAAAACATTAATAATATATATAAATATATTATAAAATACTAATAAAAGTTAAGATAAAAAAAACTTTACCATAAATGTATCTTATAATTCTGAAATAATTTTTTTATATCTCGTCTAAAGTATAATACATAAGTGTAGATATTTTAAATCACCCAGTAATAATAATATCAATATCATTGTAACTTTTTTAGAAATTTTGAAATCTGAATCATGCATTTAAATGTCATGTGTCACAACTAATAATTATATTCAATGTTTTGAATTAAGCTCAATAGTTAGTATATAAATGTGAGTTAAGCCTAATGGTTATATTAGATTGAATTCAATGTTTTGAATTAAGCCCAATTGTTAGTAAATATGTTAAGAATAAAAGAGAATGGGGGATTAAAAAAAATTAATGGAAAAAAGAGAAAAGGAGAAATAAAAAAATCAAGGAAAAAAACATAATTGGTCAATATTCCTAAAACTCCTCTAAGATTGACACGTAAGCAAAGTCTTCTAAATTAAGGTTATATATAGATTGTTAGTAAATATGTTAAGAATAAAAGAGAATGGAGGATTAAAAAAAATTAATGGAAAAAAGAGAAAAGGAGAAATAAAAAAATCAAGGAAAAAAAACATAATTGGTCAATATTCCTAAAACTCATCTAAGATTGACACGTAAGCAAAGTCTTCTAAATTAAGGTTATATATATAGATAGTTAGTATATAAATGTGAGTTAAGCCTAATGGTTATATTAGATTGAATTCAATGTTTTGAATCAAGCCCAATTGTTAGTAAATATGTTAAGAATAAAAGAGAATGGGGGATTAAAAAAAATTAATGGAAAAAAGAGAAAAGGAGAAATAAAAAAATCAAGGAAAAAAACATAATTGGTCAATATTCCTAAAACTCCTCTAAGATTAACACGTAAGCAAAGTCTTCTAAATTAAGGTTATATATAGATATAGATTGTTAGTAAATATGTTAAGAATAAAAGAGAATGGGGGATTAAAAAAAATTAATGGAAAAAAGAGAAAAGGAGAAATAAAAAAATCAAGGAAAAAAACATAATTGGTCAATATTTCTAAAACTCCTCTAAGATTGACACGTAAGCAAAGTCTTCTAAATTAAGGTTATATATAGATTAGTTCACCATGTGCGTCCTTCCACACAATAATAGCGAGTTGTTGATGTGTGAAGATGGGCACAACCACATAGGATCCATCTACTTTATAGTAGTGTAGTTGGCTTCCCTTAACACATAAGCAGGGGCGGAGGCAGGAATATTTCCAGGGGGGCTCGCTGTTCAGAGCCGGCGACCAAACCTGGATTGAAGGAGCAAGGCGGCCACCGAACCTTGAGTCGCGAAGCAACCCTTAATGATGTCTCTCTCAGGTCTCGCATAAGCACATTTTGGGTTTATGATTTACTCTCAGGTCTCGCATAAGCACACTCAACACCTATTTTGCCCACATCTACAGACAGCAGCCACCGAAGAGCTTGTACCTGTCGTTACATCCTTACACAACTGAAGTGAATTTGAGCTTAAACTAAGTGAAGAAGAATCATCTACCAGCCGGAAAGAATCCCCCATTTTATCTTTCACACATTTCTTTCCACCCCTAACATTTTCTTGTGTGATATCTTTCCTTTTTACTGTCATACCGACTGTTGTACCCAATACCCATAACAACATTTGTTGTCATAGTACTTTAAAAAAATGAAAAAAAGAAGTGTGATATCTTTGTCATACCGGCTGTTGTACCCAATAAGGCAATAACCATAACAACATTTGCTGTCATAGTATTTTAAAAAAATGAAAAAAATAAGGTGGGGAAGGGTGAATCGAACAATGCATCTCTTTCCACCATATGTAGCCCTCAACCAACTGAGCTAGAATGTTATATTGTCTAATTTGCACCTTATCTACCCTATATCTCATCTACTATATATATATACAATTTTTTTTTAAAAAAACTTCCCAGGGGGGCTTGAGCCACCGCATGCCCCCCCCCCTCCCTCCACCCCTGCACAAAAGAGAACCGGCCACCATATGTAGAAAAATTAAAGTACACATTGAGCAATTCCAGTGACATGGAATGGAGTTGATAACAATAATATTGTCTCCTTCAGCTGTAATCTTCCTTAACCCCAACTCAAGTAATTAAAGATGAAGTCCAGGTATCTAGGGGTGGGCTGAGATCTACTACAACCCACCCCATTTCAAAAATAAAATAGATATGGTGGCACACATGTTAACTAATGGTGCAATTGGCAATGAATTTTGACAAAAGGAGAAGGGGGTGTTGTGTTCCAACCCCCACAAAAGCAGCTCTCCCATTATTTTTTCCCTCCTTCCGTTCTAATATGAGCGCTCTTTGGAGGAATTGGAGCAGTCATTTCTCCTCTTTTTTCCCATTAATTTGAAAATGATATTTTTTTTTTTTATGACAAGGAACTCACTTTTTGGTGGTAAACTCCGGACACGTGATCCAATCGGCAAGAGCCACGCATCAGGTAAACCGTCTTGCGCCGACCGGCTCGACCCACTGAAAAGGAGCAAGACAAACCTTGGATTGGACGGAGGTAGGGATCGAACCGAAGACCTCCTGATATCACCCCCTTGCTCCCCACCCGACTGGGGCATTTAAAAATGATATTTCATTACCCAACAAATGGTGAATTTGTCTCCTTTTAGAGAACTATTATGTGTAATAATTAAGAGGAAATGCTACTAAATAGATCAAAAAATAGGCTTATTTGTAAAACTAGACTAGCAGGCCAAAAAAATATACCAAAATGACCCCTCTACCCCAAGCAAATAAATTATTCATTTTTTTGGCACTATTTGTGACCGGGTGTAACAGGTGAATCGGTGGGCACAACTATGAGGGAGATCCGAGAGGAGAGGAAGGAGATCTTGCGATGCTTCCGCGACGATGGTGCTGGTCGGATCGGACGATGAGGACATCGGAGATGAGGAATCGGCGACACTTGCGGCGTTCTCCGGGGAGGTAGTCAACGCCATCTCTAAACATCAAGCCCATTTTTTGTCAACCCAAATTCAATGCTATCTCGCTGGTTCCAATCGATCGAGACCTAATTAGCTGCTCGACGTTGCTTGAAGAACAGAGTGACTCCTCAACTCAAATGCGGACGAAAAGTGAAGCTCACGATCACTAGGAGGCAGACTACAGGTAGCGTTGTGAGTTCCGGTCGGAGTGTTCAGAAGAGAGGCCGACGGGCGCACCCTCACCTCCGGGACCGTGGCTGCAAGGGTACAACAAGACTTCGCTAATTAGGTATACTCGGCTTTCCTTGACATGTTTCAACCCCTGAATTCGCTCGTTTGTCTTAGGGTTTAAGTGATTAATTCCCCAATCTTGAATCCCCTCTCTCAGTTACCTCCAATTGGATGTCCAATTTCTGGGTTTGGTATGAACCATCGTTGGTTTTGCTGTTTCTGAGTTTTGAGATTTCGATTGATTTTGGTTTCGAGTTTGGTGTGACCGAACCCTTGCCTGCTAGGTGTTCAACGAAATGCTTGTAGTGGTAGCATCCAGTCCGACCATTTCCTTGCGTGCTAGGTGTTCGACGAAATGCTTGATTGGGTTGTTTACATTCTTTGCTGTTTGGTGTTGCATTTGATGGTATGGAAATATGGAATTGAAATAGGATTTGTATTAGGCATTTGTTAAGATTAACGAGGTTTGTTACTTGTAGAATTGATGTATGGTTTGAAAGCTCCAATCCATATAATTCATGTCCATGAATTGATGTAGGGTTTGAAAGCTTCAGAGGTTAGTGGTAACTTCAAAATGTAAATCTTAGATGTTTACCTCTGTTTCTTCGCTTTTATTATGCATATATATTTTTTGTAGATGTAATATGTTTTGCTGGTAGTAGGTTGGTGATTGATTTTTGGTTTTGGTTGTTATGCATCAGGTTGCTCTACTGGATTATGGACAAGTGAAGGATCTTCCGGACAATCTTAGACTTGGATATGCCAAGCTTGTACTTGCAATTGCCGATAACGATGCTGATGTAGCTATTGAAAGCTTCAGGTGATCATTCAGAAGCCAAATTTTTTCATGATACATATTTTTTTAGAATATAAAACATTACTCAAACAAACTTCATAATTTGAATGAAGCACATGAAAATTGCAAAATAAAAATTGTGCAGATCTGCTTGGTTGGATTTGGCAATCAAATGAATCATGTCGAGTTAAGTTGGATTTTGGGTAATGATTGGTGTTTTCTGTAAGGTTGGTGTTATGATTAGGTTGTTACTTGTTGTTTATTGGTTGAACTTGAATTACATGATGAGAACCAATTCAAATGAGTCACAATATTTCTTACAATGGCATAGCAAACGGTTGTGATGTGCTTGATATCTTCCTATTCTTTGCCTATTTTCATTTCTTACTACCTTTGGTAGGATAGTTATGGTCATTGACATGATATATTTGTTCTGTTGGTAGGATAGGGTTATTAATTTTGGAATTGTTTATTCGATTGGAGATTGGATTGCACAAGTAAGAATCTTTGGTCATAGTCAAGTTATTTATGGTTTATCAGGTTGGTACTTTTGGTATGCCGTTTGCTTTCTAAATGCGTAGTGTGTTGAGGGTAAACCCCTTTTTGAATTCGATAGGACTCATGTGTTTAGATCAGGCCTTGTTGGGTTCACTCTCCATGGATCCCTATCTCACTATTATTATCAAATTTGTGAGGTAATATGTAATTTTGCTCTTTATGTTCTTTATGTTATTTTCTACTTATTTAGAGCTCGCTCAATCGATGAATTTTGATTCAAGCGCTCTTTCCTTTCCAAGGATAGTGGGTTGTTCCTGTCAAAGTTGCCTTTGATCAAACTGTATGGTCCGCTATTTGGAATAGCATCTACTTTACGGTTTTGGGATTATTGCGTAGAGAATTGCCTGCCAACATCAGCCAAGAACTAAGAGACACTTTTTGGCCCATTCTCACTGTAAGAAACTCGCTCCCACCCAACCTTTCCTTTCCTTCACACCTTTGTTTCTTGCGATTTGTTGTTATATCTTGTTGAGATAGAAGAATGTTTGCTTATATTTCATATGAATTGGCTTTGTTTGAGCATCTTTACATAGCATTCTTATTTTTTTATTCTTCAGGAGCCTTGCTAGCTTATCACTTCTCGATGCACCCATTAAAAATAGTCTATTAGCTCAATTGGTAGAGCACTGTGTTTGCACACAGAGATGTGAGTTCGACTCTCACGTAGGCTAATACGGAGTGTGTCTTCATAAGTCTCCGATATATTGTGTTTTGGTAAAGCCAATTATACATTTATATATTTCCAATAGTATAAATATATCTTACCATTAGTGTGCATATATTCTACCGTTAGTGTCAAGTTATACATGAATTACTGGGTTTCCATTCTGATTCTACCAATATCGCTGTTTTCTTCTACCATTAGTTTCCATCTATCCTACCATTCTAATCCTACCAATATTGTTGTTCTCTCCTACCATTAGTTTTCATCTATCCTACCATGTTTGTGCATCTGTCCTACCAATATTGTTGTGCCTTCACACAGTTATTGCTTTTATCTTTGGAAATTCATGAATAGGAAATCCAACTAATGCAACTCTGGAGCTATATGCATATTGTGTTCATTACTGTTGCATATTAGTAACCAATATTCATTTTGTGTTTTCAAAGACAAGCAAAGTTTTCTTTTCTCTGATGATGAGATGCAAAGAATACAGGAGGAGGAGGCAAATGCAAGTAACCAATATATAATGTTACTTAGGTTTCCTTCAGCTTCTATTGTAGACTGAAAACCTTCTACTCTTGGTTGTTTTTTTGAAAAATGTGGAACATAATTTGCTACGGTTTCTAGCTTTATTTTCCTTGAAAGCTATTTAAATTGGTAGGATAGATGCACAAAAATGGTAGGATAGATGAAAACTAATGGTAGGAGAAAACAACGATATTGGTAGGATCAAAATGGTAAGATTGATGGAAACTAATGGTAGGAGAAAACAACGATATTGGTAGAATCAAAATGGAAACTCAGTAATTTCTGTATAACTTGACACTAATGGTAGGATAGATGCACACTAATGGTAAGATATATTTATACTATTGGAAATATGTAAATGCATAATTGGCTTTACCACAACACAATATATCGGAGACTTATGAACACACACTCCGTATTAGCCTATGTGAGAGTTGAACTCACATCTCTGTGTGTAAACACAACGCTCTACGCTAATAGGCTATTTATCATCGTAATAGTAAAGACCAAGTATTTGATGAGTTACGAGGTAATCGACAGTGAGCATAAACTTGTAGCATCAATTTCATTTCCATATAACATTTTTTGGAATTTTTGGAATCAACATAGGTTGATGATTGGTTGTGCCAAGCTCCCACTCCTGGGAGCCCCACCAACCGTCAAACACGACCTTCAGACAAACCCTATCACCCGGGGTACAACACGGGAACAGAGGATCAGCTTGGGGGTAGTTATGTTATAAGAAAGAGGAACAACTACAAAGTATATGTACAAGATCATTTACCCATCGTTGCCACTGCACTGGAGAAACTTCTTGCACTTTTTCAAATATGAAAGGACAATTGTACACTATTGGTATGACGAAAATATTCTATTGGTAGGATAGGGACTGTAACGTTTCCTGGGATGAACGGGAAAATTTTTCCTCGTCCTTTCCGCTTCTCTCCTACTCTGCCTCACTTTTTGCAAAGCATGCTATGATGTTTCAGATCCTTCTCTCAAGCTTATATATGTTCTTGGGGAACACCCATCAATGTAATCATTGCGTGTTCCCTTCATAAATGATCCCCCCTTCCCCCAAATGAGGAACCCTGTTTTGGCGCCAAAACTGCACTAACAGCCCGCCAAATCAGCTACAGTGAATCCCCTCCAGATTCTCTCCAAAATATCTCTAGGTATGGAAAGAAAAGTTTAGCCTATTGGTAGGACCAATTCATTCTATTGGTAAGATGTGCAGTGTACAATTTTCTGAAATGAACGGAGGATGCCTTTTGGTGCCACATGTCACTGACAGCTACAGTGTAGCTACAGTGTCCCATCCCCTTCACCTGCAACTCCCTCATCCGGTTGCCCCTTTTTTTTTTGCAAAACTAGACTACTTTTTACCCTTAGCCAAAAAACAATGTACTAGTCTAGTTATACAAACATTTTTTTTGGTCTAGTTAAGCAAATCGGCCAATAATTAATTCTTTTATTCTTAATTTTAAAGCCAATAAAGGAGAAAAATAATCAAATCAAAATCAATCAATCAAAATTATATGTAAATTTAGTTTATCCCAAAATTTATTTCTGGGTCTGTCTGATGAAGCCCCTACGATCTCACCATCATAGCCAATATAGAGTAGACCAACACATAACAAACCCGAAGCCCAAACTATCCAAAAAAAAATCACAAGTGATCAACCCACCTTCAATTTACCATACCAAATTTTGATTCATCAAAATAAATCAAAATTGATTTTCTATGGATTTTATTTACCCCACCTTAGGTTTCTTCTTCCCCTTTGTAGAGGTGATTTGACGGGTGATCGAATCCCAGTCTCCTCCTAAATAGCAGATGAAGATGCCATAGATAAATATTTCCATAAAGAAACTTGTTTGAATAGCAATGTATTATAATTTATAATGCCTTTTTTTAAAAGGAAATAATTCTAAATCCCCGACAACAATATAAATATGGAAAGTCGAGAGGCCGAAGAGAATCGACAAACGGGCAAACTGTCATGATACAACAAAAAATAAACAAATTACAAAATGAAAAACCCGAATACAAAAGACCTTAGCAAAGAATACCAGCAAAGAGACATATGATAAAAATAACTTATAATGCATAGCATGTTTCAATAATGCTTTATAATTCATAAAATATCCAAATAAACCAGTTGTACTTTTTTATTCTTGCCCATAATTGAAAATGGGCTTGACCTGAAAATTGGGCCAAGATTTAAGAACCCAGCAATCAAAATTCGGATCCGTATTTGATATCCACATCCACTTAATGCAACTGTCATGTTTCATACTTTCATCTTCGCCCCGGAGAGAAAATGAATCCCTGAAAACCCTTCACGGACCCTCCAAATTAGGGTTTTACACTCTCGGTAAGCTACTCTCCCATGGCGTCCATGGTGTACCTCAGACCTCGCCCCAGATCGTTTCTGCGAGCCTCCTCTCCTGCTTGCTCTTCCTCCTCACGCTCCCTCCTTTTCTCTTCTTCCACTTCACCTCCTGATTTCAACGATGGAAATCCCCCAAACACTGAAAACAATCAGAGTAATACCAGATCCTCCTTCAGCGACCTGAAATCTCACCTACGAGACGGGGAGACGAATCAGCAACCTCCTCGGAAGCCATTCTCTTTCTCCCAAGGCGCCAGGTCTCCGCCTAATCAGCTACCTCCTCGGAAGCCATTCTCTTTCTCCCAAGGCGCTAGGTCTCCACCTAATCAGCCCTCATCCATTTTCATTGACGAGATCCGGAACAATCTGAAGGGGTTTCGATCGAATGTGCAGGCTCCGCAGTCCGCGGCGCCGGCGGGGCAGATTCCTTCGTTCCAGGAGATATACAGGAAAAGCTTTGGGGAATCCCGCCCTTCCGATAGGTCTAGCTCGCCTTTGAGTTCGATGGCCTCTATCAAGGAGAGTTTGCGGAGATCGAATGTATCGGAGAAGCGCGAAACCTCAGCGTTTAAGCTTCCCAACATCAAGGACAGATTGGGATTGAGGCCGAATGCAGAGGAGAGCAATGCGCCCGACAGTAGGGTGATCGGCGGGACGACTGAGGATTTGCCATTGGATGTGTTCGGTAAGGAGTTGTCTGAGAAGTCGAAGAAAGGGAGGAGTGAGGAAGGCGCTAAAATTAACGGCCTCATGAAGGTCTACTCTAGTCAAGAATTGGGTGAGCAATTGAGGAAGCTGAGGCCTGAAGGAGTGAAGAAAGGGGAGAACTGGTTTTCGTTCTCCGAGTTGAATGAGAGGTTGATTAAGTTGAGGGAGATTGAGAGCAGCCGTATACCGGAGTCGAGTGCAGGTTTTGGGGCGTTGAGGGAGACACTCAAGATGGTGCAACACGGCTCTTATGAAAAAGACAGGATGAATTCCGGTGCGTACCTATCTTTTTCAAGAAAAAATTGAATTGAATTGGTTTTGGCTATTTTTGTAGGGATTGCTTTGATTGATTCGATGAACTAATTAACTTAGTTCTTGCTTTATATAGGTGGAGTTTGTTCTACTTTGGGTTCTAGTATGAAATTAGCAATTTGGGACTGAGGTTTTTGTTCTTTTAGTGGAGGAATCAAGTTGGGTTTAGTTGAAGATTTGAGTTGTAAGGATGAGCTAGACCCAGGTGACTTATGAGTTTTAAATGTGGGTTTGATCAATGGGATTGGGATAAACTTGGTGAGCAAACAAGCATTGTCCCCAAACCCATTAACCAAATGCAACCTTAGTGTTTGCCATTTGGTTCTACTATTCTGATGCCCGATGGGATAAAATTGTAATCTTGCGGTTTGAGATTTTTTGTATGTTTCTTTTAGTTGAAAATTATGTTAAGCTGCTGGTGTTGAAACATAGGATACTGATACTATTGGATTTATTGGCAGCTTGGTGTTTAGATTATGTCATGGTTTATGTTTTTATGTTAATTAAATGTTACGAGTTGATTACTTGTAAGCTGCTTGTTGAATAAAGTTTATTTGCAGCTCGTAGAGCTGATATAATAAGCCACCTAAGCCAAGGGACACCGAAGTATATGCTCACATCTCCTAAAGAGCATTTGGTTGAGAAGGTAAGGATTTCATCAAATCCTTTATCCTTTATTTACTTGAGTTTCCAATGGCTACTTGGTTACATTTCTCAAAGACCTCTTTGTATGTGGTTTTGCCTCCGGACTACCTGGTGCATCCAGACTTGCCATTTTAGTTTACGGAGATCCTGATTCTCCCGTTTATATGTCTCTTTCATCATCTAAAGTTAACACTTGACCTTGTGTTAATAGAAAATAGTCGGACATGATCTGGCAGATTGTAGGAAGAGGGCATCAAATAGTTGGACATGATGCACAAATTTAATTTGAAGTTAAACATGTTGGTGAATACTTGTAGGAGGAAAACTAACTTTCAGAATAGCTACTTGTCTAGTTCCGTTGAGCTACTGTTGGAATTAACCAGCTTCATTCTAAAACAGGACATAATAGTTTGTCCTAATAGTTTGTCCCTTTTATATATATATATTTTTTATTTCATTTTTTTACGGGTTATTGTTGGATTGGAACTTGGAAGATGTTAGTTGTTTCTCCTTACAACTAACTGTTGCTATAAACTGAACCTACTGGTTGATAGTCAGATACTTGATTAGTCTTGTAATTCCCACATTTATGCTTCATCTAAGATGATTTGTGTTATTCAATAATTTGATGATAGTTAAAAAATCTATGCAGTATTTCCATCCAGACAATATGTCTGCTGCAGAAAAATTAAAGCTTGAGCTGAAGCGTGTCAGAGACGAGTTCAAAATGTCAGATACTGACTGTGGATCAACTCGTGTCCAAAGTAAGTTTTACTGCATGTTTCATGAAGATCTGTAATCTTGATAAAAACAAGCTTTCTATTCATGTCTACAGTAAATTTTGCATTGTCGCTAAATGTTGTTAGATCTTTATTCTGGGAATAGACCTAACAAGCACTATCGTACATAAACTCTTAGTCAAAAAGGCTAAGGGCCAGAATAATGTAGCTTCTTCCTCTGATTTCTTCACTGGCACAATTTGCTGTGTAATAAATTTAGACCTTATCTGGTTTATCCAAGTTAAAATATCTACTTATTGTCCCATTCCACAAAAAAAAAAAAAAAGAGTTAACATTTCTGTTCATGTGCTGGGAAAATGAATAGGAAGGGAAAAGTTACACCATTTGAAGGCAAAAGTGTCTTTGCCTAGTCCTGCTTACCCCAATTGCTTGCACCATTCATTTTTTCTTTGACGGCGAAACTGAATGAAATTTTCTAGAATAGATTAACTGTAAAAGAAATGTTTCTGAGACTATATTCTTATTTCCTCCAGAGAGGAAAGGAATAAATATTCAAAAGTAAGAAATACTATAACATGCAGGTTTAATCAGGATTACACTAGGTTGATATGTAAGGAATACTGTAGCATGCAGGGGAATCCTATTGATTTTATTGTGTTATGTTGTTTGGCTGAAATGTCCGTTTCATGAATATCTTTCTTTTAATTTGCTAGTATCCTTAAAATATGATGTATTATTGTACTGCAGTTGCTCAATTGACAACAGAGATCCATTATCTCTCCAAAGCTTTGCACAAAAAGGTATTGCTACCACTTTCAATAGTTTTGATTCAAGTACTTCTTTGTGATACCTAGAAATTGCTTGTTTTCTGTAGCTTTAACGTTTACTGCCCTCATGCCTTCAAGGCAGCGTATAACCAAAACCCAATTCAAATTCTTGTTTTTTTTTTTTTTCGGTACATAAGTAAGTTCCTTAACTGTTATCTTCTACACCTTCAATTGCTATGCTGCACTCAACTGTGTTGATTGCTTTGAATCCTTTGATAAATTAATCATTGATGGAACTAATATTTCACCTATTCTGTGTATTTTTTTAAAAAATCGGGGAAAATTTGAATGATCTATTTTGGCAATATGGTGATGCAGGACAAGCATTCTCGAAAGGGCCTTATAGCAAAGGTGCAGATGAGGAAGAAACTGCTCAAGTATTTGAGGCGAACCGACTGGGACTCCTACTGCTTTATCCTATCTAGCCTCAGCCTCCGTGACAACCCTGGTTACAAGCAGGTGAAGCAGTAAGCCATCAGAGACGACTACGGAACTTTGTACCACCATTTTGTTATGTATGGAAGATCGTTGTCATCTGTGTACCTTTAACGTTTCGCCTCATCTCTAGGTATAGTGATAACTAATAAAATGTTGGGTTTTTTTTTCTTCACAAGTTTATTTTTCAATCTCTATGCCTAATTCAACATAGATCTCCAAATCTGAAACATTGCACATTTTTGCACTAATGTTAGCACAGAGAAGTCCGAATTTGGAACTGTTCACTCATTCTCTTTTTGTATTTGGTACATTGTAGGACTTATTTTCAAAGTCAATCCCCAAATAGGCTTGGATAGTTTCAAATGGCGACGTTTTAGTTCAAAACAATGAACAGTTGCATAAGCAAATCACGATTCTTCAAGAGACTTTATGTTGTGGTTTCAAACCATTAACCAGCTTTTTTAAATTCAGCTGGTCAGGAGGGCCATTCAGAGGGCAGGGGATTTTGGATCAGGCAATCTCAATCGGAGATCTAAAGGCTACCGTTCTTATTCATGTTTGGGGCTATTTATCTTTTGTGAGTAAAGTTTGAACATGAAACTAAGCATGATGAAAATTGAGGTCGGCTAAATACAAAAAAACGAGCCGAGCATAAACACATTAGGATTTCAGTATCCACAACCAAAAGGAAAGTATCACCAATTCACCATCTTTCATATTGAATTTAGCATAGAGAGTTCATATAGCTCACAAGTCACAACAACAAATTTGATCATAAAAGGTACTCCAATCTTTCTCTCTTTCTTTCTTTCTTTCACTCTTTCTAGATCTTTTTTCCCCCTTTTTTCGTCTCTTTTTTTCTTGATCCAAGAAGCAACAATGCTGGTTTCGTTTTTTCGTTTCCATCGAACAATAACAAGGGCATAGTTAGATCGAGATTGCAACGCGTTATCTTCCCAATCCGTGGATTGCGACGCGACTTCAGGCTCATCAATCTCAAGGGCTGGTTTATTTCTCAATGAAGAAAAATGGCAAAGTCCATGATTGACTCCTTATTGTTCAATGCCCACACCTTCTTGTTGTCCCTTTGATCATTCATTCTCAAGGTAAAACACATTGCACCTTTATGTCATCTCCATTCCCTTACAATGTGTAATGCTGTTGCATATTGTCGATGTCGAGCCCCTTGAGCTTCACTACCGACTCAACGTGCCCCTTCAGCGTGTGGAGCTCTCGCAGCCTGATCATTAAAGCCAGTTAGGAAAAACAAGAAAAAAGAGGTGTATGTGCAAATAGGTCATCATCTCAGATTCTCAAGGATCATTTACCTTGCAACCTCTGCGCGTTTCTTGGCCTGCTCGGCTATCTCAGACAACTCCCTGTAGCCCTTATCGTTCATCATCTCGGCAGTCTCAGGTGGCTGCAGCCCATGAAGGGTGCGTTGAGCCGTTGCCCACTGTGCTTCCCTTTCCCCTCTTCCGAAATCCTTCTTGGTTGTTAGTGCAACCCGGTTATCCATCATGTTATTCCATGCCTTTCCACTCAATGCGTATCGGATCATGAACTTGAGGATGTCGAGAGGGAGGTAAAAGACGACGCTGTAGATCCAAATGACCCCGGCCCATCCCCATCCGATCCCCTTAATGCGAGCGAACTCCCAGTTTGCATAGACAGCAATCACTGTGGCAATCTAGTTGATAGAACACACCAAGAAATGAAACAAGTCATACATAAAATCAATGGATGGATGTTTCGCTATGAGATTTAGTCAAGCTCTCACCAACTGTGCTATAAAGAAGGCGAGGACAAGCATCACACCGGGGCGTTCAACGAAGGACCAGCTACGAGATCGTGTGACGAAGATGAGTGCTTGGCTCACAATGCTAACTTGTAGGTAAAGAGCAGCCATCATTTCCCCTTCACTTCCCCTGATTGATTTGACATGGAAGGTGTTCTGCCCATTGCAAAGGCGTTACTGATCAATATGAATATTATGTTGCGTGAATATGAATCTGATGTTATTTATTATTATTATGTTAGGTGAATATGAATAGTATAACATTAGATTCATATTGATTAACACAATATTCATTCGTTTTACTGTTAGGTAGATAGATAGTCTTACAGGGAAGAAGTCGGACTCGTAAGCCGCCCAGAAGAAGACAACACTCATGATGGCCAAGTAGGTACCGAGTACAACTCCGGTGGCAAAGATCTCCTTAAGCTTCCAAGAATCCGGTGTTGGAGAAGGCTTAACTCGATCCTTCGAGATAGTCATGATGGTTCCATCATTGAGGATGGCTATGATCAAGACCATGAAAGGAGAGAAATCATATTTCCATATGAGAGCAATGAGCATGAAGCCTAAGACGATACGGATTGTAATGGAGACTGCATAGATAGTGTAGTTCTTCATCCTTTGGAAAATGGCTCGGCTTGTCAACACCGCGCTTATGATCACACTCAGCCCTGGCTCGGTGAGGACTATGTCTGATGCACTTCGAGCTGCATCGGTTGCATCATCCACTGCAATGCCAATGTCTGCCTTCTTCAAGGCTGGAGCGTCGTTCACACCATCTCCCGTCATCCCGCAAATGTGCTTCATCTCTTGCAGCTTCTTCACTATCTCATACTTGTGCTCTACATATCCCCAAATTGCAAGATTTGGTTAAACCTCAAAACTTGTTTTTTTTTTGTTCATCATTTGAATGTAAGAAAGGTTCATAGTTTTAAGTACCAGGGAAGACTCCAGCAAATCCATCGGCCTTCTCGATGAGCTCCTCAACCGGGATGCTGGCAATGCTCGGATCCCTGTCTTGGCCAAGTAGGGCTGACGATGGATACATGTTAGTGCCCATTCCAAGCCTTCTTGCGGTCTCCTTACCGATAGCAAGCTGATCACCGGTGATCATCTTCACATTGACTCCAAGGCTCAATGCTCGGTTGATGGTCTCCGCGCTGTCATGTCTTGGAGGATCAAAGAGAGGCAGGAGACACACAAACTCCCATGGTGTTCCCGGGCTGTCCTTGCTCTTCTCAGGAACAGTCTACGGATACAAAAAGGGGCGTTTCTCGGCTTTAACATACATTGAAGAATGAAAACCATAGACAAATCATTGAATTGAATTGGATACTTCACCTGTCTTGCAAGGCCAAGAGAACGAAGACCGCGCTCAGCAAACTTGTCAATGATCGAAAGAGCTCTCTTTCTTTGCTCTCCCTTGAGCTTGCAAAGCTCAATAATCTGCTCAGGAGCGCCTTTGCTGATCCGGTGCCAGTTACCGAGGCCATCAATGTAGGTGATTGCAGTACGTTTCTCGACAGGGTTGAATGGCAGGAAATGCACCTCATTGATCCCAGCTCTTGCCTCTCTTGGGTCAGCCAACATCCCGACAATACATCTGTCGATAGCGTCTTGGTTTTCCACCCTTGACGCACGAGCAGCATACAATGTTGCGGTGTCCTTGTCAACATTGCTCACAAACACCTAAAAGCCGAAAAAAATTGATCATTACGAACATTGATGAAACATACATTGATGAAACATACATACCTCTATGAGGCTCTTGTCAACGGTGAGCTTGTTCAATGTGAGTGTCCCCGTCTTGTCGCTACAGAGGACATCCATTCCAGCCATCTCCTCAATCGCGGTCATCCTCTTGGTGATGGCGCCTTGTTGTGAGAGTCGGTGAGACCCAATGGCCATCGTCACTGATAGCACTGTCGGCATTGCAATGGGGATCCCGCCAATGAGCAAGACCAACAAGTTGTCTATACCATCCCTGTACTTTCGCTGCTGAATCGGATACATCACAATCAACTCTATCGCTATTCCAACAGCGATAGAGATTATGCAGAAGTTTCCAATTGCTGTCAGCACCTTTTGGAAATGTCCCTCTTGGACTGTGCTGTCAACAAGATGAGCAGCCTTGCCGAAGAAGGTGTGGACTCCGGTGGCTATAACAATGGCTTCAATCTCGCCTTGCTTGCAAGTAGAACCCGAGAAGACCTCATCACCCGGGTTCTTGTTTGCAGGCAAGGACTCGCCCGTAAGGGCAGCTTGATCAACCTTGAGAGGATCGCCTTCCAAAAGACGAGCATCAGCTGGGATGATGTCTCCTAGCTTGATGCTTATAATGTCCCCTGGGACAAGAATATCCGCCTCTTCCTCGAACCATTTCCCATCGCGTAGAACCTTTGTTTTCGGAGCAAGGCCAGCCATGAGAGCGGCAGCTGCATTGCCCGCGTTGTTCTCTTCCCAAAAACTAATGGTCGAGTTGATGAAGAGGAGCGCGACAATGCCCACAAAGTCTTGCCAATCCGGAGGCTTGCCCTACATTTGAATTATACACAATATGTTTTATTTTTCACTGTACGAGTCTCATTAGATTAGTCGGGCCTACAAAGTGGACTCAGATACTATAGACTTACTCCTCCATTTGCCAAGGCAATGGCCATAATCGCAGCGATCTCCATGACCCATGAAAGCGGATTCCACATAAACCCTAAGAACTTGAGGAGTTTGCTTTCCTAACAAGGAGAAAAAAAAACAACACAACAACAATGAAGAATTAGCATATATGATGATGAAGAATAGATTACTTATTTCGATTCGACGTTTGCAAACATATACCTTCTTTTCTTCTAGCTTGTTAGGACCGAAGATTCCGAGCCTTCTTTGGCCTTCACTGGATGTAAGGCCCTCTTTAGAGCATTTCAGCTGGGCAAACACTTCCTCCATTGGAATCTTGACCTATTCAAATCACCAAAAGGAAACAAATCATCAAAGGGATTATTAGATGTTTCATACATAGGTAGATTAGGGCCACATATCGACATACAAGATCGATATCCTCATTCCTGATTCCGTGCAAGGCATTGTCAGCCATCGCTGCCTGTGAAGTGTTTCGTCGATCTATACAAGTTCACAAACAACTAAGTAAGATTTGCAAGATCAAGATGCAAGTATTTTGGAAGACAAGTGGATTTTAGGGTACTATATAGTTATGTAGTAAGTGATGTTGTTTGTGGTAAGGAAGAGAGTTTATAAGTAAGATGAAGAGAGAAAATGATGGGGAGATTAGATTGAAAGAAGAATGAGTTTAGGGTTTGAGAGAAAATCAAATCCCTTGAAAAAAGAATGAATATCAAACGGGCAAAAGGACATGTGTTGTATTGTTTGTTACAAAAATCCTGGTCTAGTGGGTACGTCCGTACAAAAGTGAGTGAGTATTTGAATCTTTACCACTTTGTTAAATTTGTCATTTTTTGGGATTTTAATCCCTATTTTATCTCCGGGTTTTGAGTTACATTACATTATAGCATCTTATATATCCTCCCTCTACTAATTCATGTGGTTGCTTTTTTAGAACCATTAAAATTGTATAAAATATTGTTTTTTTTTATATTTATTTTTGTAAATTTATTTTTAACACATAAAAAATGTGTGTAAATAGTAAAACATCAAGTTTTAGGTCTTGTTAAATTGAGAGATGAGTGAGAGAGTGCGTTCAAGAAGCCCCAATCGCCGCTCCTTCGTGGCCACCGGCGATCCCCCCGATCCCCCTACGGCGCCTGTAGTTGGAAAGGCTGACTCCAGCTCAGGGGCGAGCAGTGACGAGACCGTTTTTGGCATGCCTGTGGAGCAACAGGCCCCCAAGAATAACCCAAACTTTCCGGCTCTGAATGTAGAGGCTAAGGAAACAGGACAGACCCCGAATCCCCCAAAGTACAAGGAAGTTCTAATGGGGGGTGGTGAATCGGGATACGCTGTTACTCATTCGAACCCAATGTACCAGCCCGCGGCGGAGGAATCAGGCTATGGAACTGACGATGATCTGGCCCCGGAAAATGATGACCCGGACTGCCCAACCATTGTGCTAAACAAGGCTGAAAAGTTGGCGCTGAGGAAGCCTTGGTGGAATACGCTCATCATCAAACTTTTCGACAAGGGCCCGGGGTATATGCAGCTACATCGACGATTGTCTCAGAAATGGGGGCTTAGCGCTCCTTTCTCGCTGGTGGACCTGGGAAACGACTACTACATTGCTCGTTTTGCTAATCAAACGGACTACAATCATGTAGTTATGGAGGGCCCTTGGATGATCGGTGACAACTATTTGGCAATTCGGAAATGGATTCCGAGGTTTAATGCTGAAATCGAGCAGATCACCACGCTCACTGTTTGGGTCCGCATCCCTTGTCTGCACATTGAATACTTTGACCCAAGATTCTTGCATATGGTGGGAAGCAAGATCGGTAGAGTGTTGCGCATCGACAATACGACGGCCTCGGCTGACAGAGGACGGTTTGCGCGAATCAGTGTAGAAATTGACCTAACAAAACCACTCCTATCGAAGTTCCGAATGGATGGAAAGGTCTGGCCGATTCAATATGAAGGTCTCAGAATGCTCTGTTTCAAATGCGGCAAGGTCGGTCACAACTCCGATGCTAGTGGAAACATGGAGGAGGCGCACTCTGAGGCTATGCATGCCAGGGCACATGAAGGAGAAAGCATGACTCAACTGGAATCGAACGCTCATGGAGAATGGATGCAGGTAAGGAAAACCAATAGAAGAAGACCTGCACAATCCGCCAGTGGGAATCACGAATCCAGAGGGGCAGAGGCGAGTCGTATTCCAACTGGGACCGGAGGTGTGACGGGCGACGGCAAGAAAAACACCAACACGATGGAAACTCCGGCGCCTAACAACGGGGAATCTCAGAACCCTCAGAGCAACGGGGGAATCCCGACTACTGCGAGATTTGCGGCCATTGTTCCAGAGGAGATCTCGCAGAATTCGGTTGAGGAAAATCAGGCTGCAGAGATACCAAATCCAAATCCCACCCCGAAAGATAAGGCTGACTCAGTTGATAAGGGAAAGAAAAAAGATTCTGATATTATCCATCCCCAGCCAAACAAAAATAAACCTAAGGAAACTAATCCCAACAACTTTGGCGGCAAGAAACAGTCCCAAGCTAATCCTAAGACCTCCCACGCCTCTAATACGACCCGCAAGAATGACCTGAATCTAAAGCCCACCCCAAACGCCAACCCTAAAACGTCCCTAAAGGTGCACCAAGAGAAGCCACAAGGATCACAAAACACCAACCCCAACATCCAGCGTCCATCGGCTGAAAACTCCCCCCACAATCCGCCCAAAGTTCCCACCTTTTCCCCGAATAACCCACCCGCAGGAGACCATGGAACCAAAGCCGAGAGTTCAAGTGATTCATGTGGACAGCACGACCAGTTTCTTCCTGTCCGACCTCCGGACTGGACCGTTTCAGGCGAACGTTCCCAAGATAGCAAACAAGATGAGATGAGAATTCCTCCCAATGTTGACCGACACTCGACCGATGCTGTGTAGGGTGTCGTTACCGCCAGCAATGAACACAGCGCTTGATCGGTTCACCGAAGCGCTGACAGCTTTCCTGGAAGTTGAACCTCAAGGTTACCAAGCAATCCAAAGGAACATAACCTCACTCATGTCTTCTATGAATAAGTTAAATCTACTAGTTTGGAACGTGAGAGGGGCGGCCAGTGGCAGTTTCCTCAACGCTCTCAAGGAGCTCATCCACACTTATGATCCCCGAGTTCTCGCTTTGGTGGAGCCCCGTATAAGCGGTGCTTCTGCTGATGAAGTATGCAGAAAGATCGGCTTCGATGGGATTAGGAGAGTGGAGGCGCAGGGATTTGCAGGTGGAATTTGGCTTCTATGGAGGACTTCGGAAGTCAAATTGACTCTACTAAGGAGGGAGGAGCATCACATTACTGTAGAGGTTCAACGGGTAGGGGCGGATCCGTGGATCCTGTCAGCTGTTTATGCAGCACCCTCCCCTGTCCGCCGCCTGGACCTCTGGCATTCTCTGAAAGAATTTGCGGAGACAAACAACAAACCATGGCTTTTGGCAGGTGACTTCAACGCCACGTTAGGACCTCATGAGCGTTCGGGATCTTCGGTAGGCTCCAACAGAGAATCTATCCGGTTTGCCCAGCAAATTGAAGATCTCCAACTTATTGATTTGGGTTTTAATGGTGTTCCATTTACTTGGAACCATGGGAAATCGCCAAGCACAAGGAAATCTGCTCGCCTGGATAGGGCTCTATGCTCGGCGGAGTGGAAGGAAAGATTTGACTGTGCGAGTGTTCATCATCTGACGGCCCCTCATTCAGATCATGTGCCTATTTTAATCAGGGTGGATGGTTTGGATTCGGGAACCACGGTCAACAGGCCTTTTCGATTCCAAGCTGCCTGGCTTCTCCACGAAAACTTTAGTGAATTTTTGCAGTCCCACTGGAACCGAAATACAAATACCAGTGAGGCGCTTGCTGTCTGTGCATCAGACCTTTCGGTTTGGAACAGAGAGGTCTTCCGAAACATTTTCAAAAAGAAGCGGCACCTGTGGAGCTGCCTCGAGGGACTGCAAAGGGCGCTAAGCCAGAGGGTAACAAGCAAGTTGCTCCGACTGGAGAAAGAAGTCTCGATTGAACTCCAGAATGTGCTTGCGCAAGAGCAAACAATCTGGTTTCAAAAATCTCGAACTAACTTCCTTGTGGATGGAGATCGCAACACAAGTTTTTATCACCTTTCCACGGTCATCAGGCGGAAGGCTAACACCATCTCTGCATTGATGAACGCCGAGGATGAGTGGGTGACTGACTCGACATCGCTGTAGTGTTTAATGAGGAATTTCTTTCAGATTTTGTATACAGCCGAGCCCAGCGCAACCGAGCAGCTTCATCATGCCTGTTCAGTATCCTTTCCTCCATTAAACAGCAGCCACAGAGATGAGCTTGCACATGTTTTTGAGCCTAGCGAGGTCTGGGAAACAGTCAAACAAATGGGGCCCTACAAGGCTCCCGGACCGGACGGCTTTCCGGCCATTTTTTACCAGCGCAATTGGGAGCTCGTTGGACCCCAAGTCACCGCATCAGTCCTAGCAATGCTCAACGACGACGACTTTCCTGAAGGTATTTGTGATGCCTTATTGGTTTTGATCCCGAAGGTCCAACTCCCTACTCGCCCCTCACAGTTCCGACCTATTGCATTGCTTAATGTGCTCTTCAAAATTGCCACAAAAACAATCGTAAGAAGGCTCAAACCTATCCTTGGAGAGTTGGTCTCACCTACCCAAGCAAGCTTCATACCGGGCCGTCAGATTATCGACAATGTTGTTATCATTCAGGAAGCGCTCCACTCGATGGCGGATAGACGTCGACGAAAGTGGATGATGATCAAGGTAGACTTAGAGAAGGCCTATGATCGTATCCGCTGGGATTTCTTAGAGGAAACGCTGCGCAGATCCGGGTTACCTTCGCATTTGATAAATGTAGTAATGAAATGTCATACCATGGGGAGGTTCGAGATGCTGTTCAATGGGAGTAGAACGACAGGTTTCCATCCATCTAGGGGAATCCGACAAGGGGATCCGCTAAGTCCTTATCTTTTTGTGCTCTGTATGGAAAGACTCTCCCACATCATCAAGGAAGCTATCAGAAGGGGTCGATGGAAGCCTGTCAAGGTCGGGGAGGTCACACTCTCCCATGTCTTCTTTGCGGATGACCTCGTTCTTCTTGCGGAGGCTTCTGAGGATCAAGGCCGAGTAGTGCGGGAGTGTTTAGATGAGTTTTGCAAGCTTTCGGGAGAAAAGGTTAACTATAGCAAGAGCAGTATTCTATTCTCTCGCAATGTGGCTGCAGCTAGCAAACAGAAGGTGTCCAATGTGCTGGCTATCCCCGTTTCGGACGATTTTGGGAACTATTTGGGTGTCCCAACTGCTTGTGGTAGAATGTCGAAGGATAAATATCATTACCTGTTAGATAAGGTGTCGGCCAAGCTGCAAGGATGGAAGGCAAGGACTCTCTCCTTCGCAGGACGCATCACCCTAGCAAAGTCCGTTTTATCGAGCCTACCCGTCTATACTATGCAGTCAGCCATGGTGCCAAGGAACGTCTGTGATGCGATTGACAGGAAAATTAGGGGCTTCATTTGGGGATCAACTCAAGAAGATAAGAAGATACATCTCCTTAATTGGGAAATGGTCACACGCCCGAGCACGGAAGGAGGCCTGGGGATTCGACCGATGAGGATGGCAAATCAAGCGGTGCTGGCCAAACTCAGCTGGAGATTGCTACAATCTCCGACTGCTTTGTGGAGCCGAATTGTAAGGGGCAAGTACTGCAAGGGAAGACTCGATGTTGATATGTTTGTCAAGCAAGCCGGCGCATCGAAAACATGGAGAAGCATCGTCCATGGGTCAGAACTTCTTACCCCTAACCTGCGTACGGCAGTCGGCAATGGCAACTCTACTCTTTTCTGGCTTCATCCTTGGCTACAAGAGCAACCGCTCCTTGATGTGGCCATCAAAGACGTACCGGAACAACTCAGTGGTGCAACCGTGGCGGAACTCTGGACACAAACCGGTTGGAACTGGGCATCCATCGCCCAATTGCTTCCGTCGGATGTCCTGTTGAAGCTCCAATCAGTCTACATCACTGAGGATCCGCTGGCAAGAGACAGGCTATACTGGGGTCTTACTCCGACAGGGGAGTTCTCAACAAGGTCTGTTATTCGAAAGCTGAGGGGAGAGCCACCCAACTCTTCTCACAGTGGCAATTGGAACCGATTGTGGAAGTTGCCAGTGCAACAGAGGGTGAGGTCTTTTGTTTACATTGCTGCTCACAATGCTTTCCTCTCGAACGACACCAAGGTCCGCCGTCACATCTCCTCCTCAAGCGCCTGTCCCCGATGTTCAGAAACTGAAACGGGTCTTCACGTTCTTCGCGACTGTGCAGCAGTTCGAGTGGAATGGGAGAGGCTTCGAACCCGTTACAAGGTGACAAACCTTTTTAATCCATCTGACATTAAAGAATGGATCTTTGCAAACACAAAAGGGAACGACGAGTGGGCTGCAACTTTCTCCAACATGCTTTGGCTAGTCTGGAAGAATAGGAATCGCTTGGTTTTTGATCAAGTTGATGAGCACAGGGGCATAGCCGACCGAGCCATTGCCTTCTCGGACAACTACTCCCAAGCTATCAGATACTCCGCTGCCATTCACAGCCCTGCTGAGAGGAGGCAGACAGCACCGTCGATTTGGACAGCACCACCCTCTGGATGGGTGAAGTTGAACATTGACGGTGCCTCGAAAGGTAATCCGGGGCCGGCGGCAGGAGGCGGTGTTTGTCGCAGCAGCACGGGGGCTTTCCTGTTTGCTTTCACCTTCAAATGCGGACTGGCCAGCGCTCTTAGAGCTGAGTTATGGGCAGCTTGGAAAGGACTCACGATGAGCTCGGGATGGGGTGCTACTAATCTGATTTTGGAATCGGACTCCTCGGTCGTTTGCGACCTACTAGAGTCCCCTCCAAAATCAGTACACCCAGAGCTTTTCACCATCAATGAATGTCACAAGATCATCGAGGCCGGGGAATGGGATGTGAAGATTAACCGAGTCAGCCGCAAGGCTAATGGATGCGCTGATACGTTGGCTCAATGGGCGCTGTCTCTTGATAGCAACTATGAGGAACATTGGACTCCTCCTGCTTATATCTTGCCTTCTCTAGACTATCTTTCAACTGTATTGGATGACTAATTTTATTGCAATAAATTACGGGCATTAGCCCGCTTCAGGATCAAAAAAAAAGTTTTAGGTCTTGTTTCGGTTAAAAAAAAAGAAGTTTTAGGTCTTGTTTGATTAGTCAATTAAAAACTCATAAAGTTTAAAAGCCCAATTGAAGTAAGATAAATTTTCGTATTTAATTGACAGAATGACACATGAATTCAACTTTTCGGAATATATATATATATATATATATATATATATATATATATATATATATATATATATAAGGGTGGTTAATGTGTAAACACCCCTTAGGATGTAAATTGTGAACGAATCTTGGCCATAGAATTGAACAAAATCAACGGTTCAAGATTAATCACAATTCTTTTTTATTTTTCTTTAATATTGGTTGGGCCCACCACACGTAAACACCACTTCATGGAAGAAAGACCCGTGAGTTCACGCACTCCCAATTGAATTTTTTTTTTTAACCGTTTCCATTCAGTTTTTGTACTGATTTTTTTTTTTGTTTCGATTTTTTTTGTTTTATACCTTTGTTTTCAAGATAATTGTATTGAAATTATGTTATTTAAAATTAGAAAGATTATTCATATTTAAGAGATGCTTACTCAGTAAAATTTGATATATTATTCGATTAAATTATAGAAATTATTCGTATGTGAAAAGACGATTATTTAAAAAAAAAAAATAGTTTTAGGGATGTTAAAATAACAATAACAAATCTTCATTGTTCGGTAAAATCGCAAATGGTATTCATGTGTAAGCACAAGTTTGAAAGAATTATATATAAATGAATATTATATATAAAAGAATGGGTTTGAAATAAATAACAGAATAAATATTCGTTTAAATTTGAGAGATTATTCAGTTAAATTATAGAGATTATTCGTATGTAAGAGGGTGATTATTTACATATTTATTTATTGATTATTCAGTTAAATTTTAGAGATTATTCGTTTAAATTATAGAGAATATTCATATGTAAGAGGGTGATTATTACATATTTATTTATTGATTATTCGGTTAAATTTGAGATATTATTCGGTTAAATTATAGAGTTATTCGTATGTAAGAGGGCGATTATTTGCATATTTATTGATTTTTTAATGTTAAAATAATAATCAATAAACTTGTACATTATTCGGTAAAATCACAAAAAGTATTCATAGATGTGAGGAAGTTTGAAACAATTATATATAAAAATTATTCATTATTTGATGAGTGATTTTTAAGAAAATCAAGCATTATTTGGTAAATTGTGAATCATTATTCATAAATAAAAATGCAATTTTGTAAAGTTTGACTCCCCCCCCAAAAAAAAAATATATACAATAATTTTAAAAATGGTAAAATTATGTAATTTTAATTAATTTCCAACAAACAAACTTTAAAAAAAAAGTCAAAGTACCACTATTTTTTATACTTAAATAATACGGAGTAGGAATAATGGAAATGGATGTATACAGTACGTTGTACACGAAACTTCAATACCCGAGTAGGTAAAAAAATTCAGGTTTGTACCACACGCTCGTTGCCATGAGAGTGGGTGAGGTTGTTTGTGGGTCCCACATTTTTCTTAATAAAAAAAAATCAGAAATGGAGATTAAATCTTCACCATCCATTTCACTCAATTTAAAGGCTCAGATTTGTTCACAAATTGCATCATAAGGAGTGTTTACAAAAGAACCACCCTCTATATATATATATATATATATATATATATATAGGCGAAGGATATTAGGTAACCCACCATGAAACCTCAAAGCTCGAGCAGTTTCCAACAAATGTCAATGCTTTCTTTTTACCACCCCATTCTGTTGCGGTCTGTATGGCATAGACTTTTGATGAATGATTCCAAATTCAGCAAACAACTTCCTACATTCCTCATTGCATATTTCTGTTCCATTGTCTGATCTCACCACCTTAGAAACTTTCCCAAACTGATTCTTTGTCATAGCAAAGTAATCCTTCAAAGTGCTCAACACTTGAGTCTTATCATGCAGAAGATATGTCCATGTTGCCCTACTCATATCATCAGTTATAGTGTAAAGATAATGTGCACCATTCAGATTTGAAACATTGTAAGGACATCAACATGTATCAAATCAAACAAAAACTCACTTCTATTCATACTTTTCTGGGAAGGAAGTTTGTGAAACTTTGCCATAGAACAAGCATCACACACATAACCGTACTGTTTGGATTGCTTACATTATTACAACCCGGCACATGACTTAAGTTATGAAACGAGATGTGTCCAAGCCTATTATGTAACAAACTACTGTCACATTGAGCAGAAAATGAACATTTAACATTTCTACTATCAAACTCATCTTTACATTCCTTATCAACAACCTCTGGAGCGTCCTTCATGGTCATGGTATATAGGCCTCCAAGCTCCCTTCCAATGGCCACAATAACTCTACTCACTCAGTCCTGAAATTCACAATGATCTTCATAAAAAACGGTCAAAACCCTTTTATGCACTATCACTCTTCTAACTGACAGCAAATTGAACTTAAACTGAGGCAAATGTAACACATCTCTTATCACAAAATCATGTCTAATCTAAACAGATCCCACTCTATCAACACTCTGAATATATTGATCCATCAGGCAGCTTGACTTTAATAGGAAAACTCAGTTTTCTTACATTTATCAAATAATCTAAATGTGGAGTTATATGATATGTGGCCCTTGTGTCAAGAATCCATTCATCCTTACTCAACTCAATTGAACTTAAGGATGTTAAGGAATTACCTGCAAAGTTTGCACTTGCAATGCCCTTGCCCTTGAATGCCTTCATCATTTCTTGACACACTACTTGAACCAACTCTGGATCAATGTCATTCATCTTTCCTGCACTGGCCCCTTCCTCATACTCCAGTGGTGTCATCAGATTCTCTTGATCATTTACCACATTAGCAGCCATCTTCATACTACACTTGTTTCGGTTTCCCTTGGACCAATCAGGGTACCTAATAACCTCAAAACACTAACCCAAGGGATGACCCTCTAAGTTGCAGTGACTGCACTTCTTCTTGTCTCCAAACTTTGGCTTCTTGTACTCCTTATACTCCTTCTTGGTTGAATTGGAAGAACTACCTTTCTGTGTAACCGAATTCACAAAGAATCCAGCATCCTCCACATTCTTGCTGGTAATTTGCTTCTGCGTCTCCACCTGAGCAACCAAATAGAAGGCTCTATTAACTGGAGGCAACGAGTCCATTGACAGAATTTGGCTCCTAATAGCCTCAAATTCTCCATTCAGATTTGTAAGAAACTGCATCAGATGTTCTTGATTTTCCAGTTCAAGAAACCTCGCAAGAATCCGGAAACCACACCTGTCCATGGCACCACAAGTGCACTATGGTATTCCATTCAAGCTCTGTATTTCATCCCAACACCTCTTGAGCTTCGTGTAGTATGCCGTGACATTCAGATCCCCTTGAGTAAGCATCATCATCTCTTGCCTCACTCGGAAGATCACTGGTGCATTACTTTGATTGTACCTCTCGACGATTTCAACCCACAGCTCTCTTGCAGAATTCGCATAGATGAACGAATTTGAAAGATCAGGTGTGATCGAGTTCCAGCATCCTACCACATCTCGTCGCATCGAAGCCATCTCTGCAAATCCGCTGAATCCTCCTTAGGTTTCGGAATCGATCCATCTATGAACCCCAACTTCATTTCAGAGTCTCCAGTAGGCTTCCCCAAACCTTTTAGACTTTTTATAATTGTTAAGTTGTCTCCTTCAATGATAAGGTTCATGATTTTCAGTTCTTTTGCAGCTAGAAGTCCCTTCCAGAAACGCACTTTGCTTTGGTGGATGAAAGTGAACAGTAATGGGGAAGGGGAAAGGGGTATTTTTGTCTTTTTTTCTTTATTTCATAAAAAATCCATCTTCTTTCAACAAAACACGCAGGAGATTATTTTCCACAAATAATCTTCATCTCTTCCACCCCCGAAAAGTATCTCCATCCCCTTCATCCCCAAAAAGTATCTCCACCCCCTAAAAAAAATTCCCCTCGCAAACACGCCCTTAGTGAGTTAGTGAGTTAGTGAACTAGTGAAGTACATTACCCAAAAACCAAATTGATTCGACTCATTTTTTATCCGACATCCGAATAACTGATAACTGAAACTGACCCAAATCCAAATGAACTGAACCCGATTCAATCAAAACCCATTAAGACCCGAACCCATTATAATCAAAACTTGAAATATCATGATCTTTAAGATACATTCTAATAAAGGTTTTAAAATGAGTATTGAAATAATAAAAATCTGAGACAATCAAAACCCGAAATAAGAAAAATATGAGACAATTGAAACCCGAATTAACCAAAATAAGAGACAGTTGAAACTTGAACCAGACCTAACCGGATGACCAAATTATTAAATTATAAATTATCTTAAACTAAAATGATCCAAAATCCGAACAACCTGTTAACTCAGCTGAGCTCGGTGGGGTCAAGACGCTGGAGGGGGAGATCGTGTGTACGGGCCCACATACGGGAGACTCGAACAACACATAAATTCGAACGGGGTCCATCTCAAAACCAATTGACAATAAAAGAAGTAGTCTTTCAACCTTATATGTTATTCAAACATTCTCTAAATTACCGATTGCAACCTCTATTCTTGTGTATGTTAGAAAATTCAATATATGATTTTTTCCCAAATAAGGGGCTTTATGCAATTTATTCAAATTTGTACGGAAGCGATATTTGTTAACTTTATGATGTTTTTTTTGTTGGGTTTTCGGGCACTAAAAATTGGGGTTGGGCATGAGACGGGCTTTTTCAATGAATTCATTCAAACTCTCTTTCCAAACGGCAAACGATGAACGGGCTTTAAAAAATAAGACAATGAACGGGCTTTTTATTGTTTTTTTTTAAGTTTATAGACACGTAATAAATTCTTTAATTATATAGACTTTTTCATATATGTTGTTCCATCTATACCTTTCAATGCCTTTTATTTTCTTAAAAGTTAACATCTTTAATAATAAATTTGAAAAATGAGTACAAAAAAATCTTCAAATTAAATATAATATACATTATAAGGAAAAAATAATAGTTTATTATATTCAATCCCTAATAAAATATCTAGGCACGTACATTACAATTAACATTATTAATTATTGTAACACTATAACTTGTGTATTGTGATACAATATTTCACATTTATTCTAATACAATATTACCACCGTATTGCAATACAATAAATAATTTAGTGTAATTATTCATGTATTACAATAAATACAATTTTTATTGTAGATGTATTGTAATTGATTATTCTAATCGCATATGTAAATATTAAAAACAAAGATAATGTCAATATATATGTTACGCTATAAATTAGTGTATTATATGAAGGTTAAATTTGGTGAATATCCATTTTTCATGTCAAAATTAAGTAAATGTCCACTTTTTTACATAATTAAGTAAATGTCCATTTTTTTCAAAAATACCCCTCCTTCCCCATCTCTAACCCTTCCCCCTTCACCCTTTGATCATTTTTAATTTTAACATTGACTAGTCAACATTGACCATTCCGGTCAACGCATGCATTTGGTGACAGTTGAGTTTATTTTTCTGGTGACAGTTAATTGACAATTATTTTGGTGACAATTGATTTTTTGTGACATTTTATTTTTTCCGGTGACAATTAGGGGAAAATCTTTTCTAGTGACAATTGATTTTCTTTTTTTCTTGTGATAATTGTTGGTGACAAAAAAATTTGGGTGACAATTGATTTTCTTCCAATGACAGTTGCCAGTAACACTTTTCCTCGGTGACAAATGAGGTTTTTCTGCTAATAGATGATTTTCCTGATGACAATTGTTGGTGACAACTATTAATGGCGAGGTTGATGACAATATATTGTCACCATGATATTGTAACCTTAAAAAAATTGTCACCAAGACATTGTCACCAACTACAGAACACTATTTTCATATTGTTTAATCAACCGTATTGTCACCAACTTATAAAAAACATTGTCACCAACCTCTTTTCAGTAATCTATTGACACCAACAATAAAACAGTGTAACCAACCTATTTTCATCAAGCTTTGGCCAATAATCTATTGTCACCAATTACAAAATTTTGTCACCAATCTAGTGTCAACCACCTATTTTTAAAATTAATTGTCACCAACGACAAAACAGTGTCACCAACCAATTGTCACCAACTACAAAGCACTTCCATCAAACTAAAATGTTTACAATGCTAATGTTATCACATTTGTCACCTAATATTAACACATTTTTGTTACAAAACTGAAACGTACCCTAGAACAAGGGGATCATAGACCCAAGAGGGGCTAAACCTGAGCAGACGAAAATTTGATGTACAGTATAGTTTAGGGTTTAGGGTTTAGTCTTTAGGGTTTAGGGCCAAGGCCCTAAACCCTAAATCCTAAACCCTGAACCCTAAAATGTGTGTATAGTACCAATGTTATCAGATTTGTCATCTAATATTAACACATTTTTGTTACGAAACTTTAACCCTAGAACTAGGGGAGCATAGACCCTAGATGGGCTAAACTTGAGCAGACGAATAATTCGATGTACAATACTATAATGGCATCACATTTGTGATCTATTATTAACGCATTTTTGTTACAATAATAACCCTAAAGATGAAATTTGATGTAAAGTTTAACTTTGTAATACTTAATTGTCAGACTACATCAACTTGCAAAAATATCAAAACAAAGGGAAACAGCTGAGACATTCATACTTAACATCCAAAATAGCAAGACCCTCTATAGCCATCATCTCTCTCTATACGCATCCATATACTTGTCTGAAATAGCTTCAATACCACCATGAAAAGCAAGACCCTCGATATATTTGATGGTATACATACCACAACTTCCACTACAATTGAACATAAGGATAATGAAAATTACATTATAGCTAAATGAGATATAAATTCCATTTGTCACCAAAACAGAATATATAACTCTACCAATTGTCATCAATCTAAAAAAACAACAAAATAACAACATAAATTCCATTTGCCACCAAAACAGAATATATAACTCTACCAATTGTCACCAATCTAAAAATAACAACATAAATTCAATCTGTCACCAAAACAGAATATATAACTCTACCAATTGTCACCAATCTAAAAATAACAACATAAATTCCATTTGTCACCAAAACAGAATATATAACTCTACCAATTGTCACCAATCTAAAGATAACAACATAAATTTTATTTGTCACCAAAATAGAATATATAACTCTACCAAGTGTCACAAATCTAAAAATAACAACATAAATTCCATTTGTCACCAAACAATGAAGCAAACCCCTGATAGTCTCATTTAAATTTATGATATAGAATCAAGCTAAATACTAATTGTCACCAAACAAGCAATTGTCACCAAAATAAACAAGCAATGATAAAACTTGAAATAGAACAATATATAAAGTAAGAACGAATTAGATTCATCAATAAGAACACTAACCTAGATTATCCATTTGAAGTAGATAGAAACACACAAACCCTAAAAAAACATAAACAAATGGTCATCAGAGCAATGTATTCACACAAAAATCCGCACCTGTTGTCCCGAATCATAAAATTAACATCTCGAAATGATCAGATTTAACAAATTGTCACCAATACTAAACAAATTGACATATTTTGCAAGTTTAACAAATTGTCACCAAACATGCTAGGGTTTGTTTTCCCAAATTCGAATCCAATCGAGTAGGTGAAGTTTATTAAATCGATTTGCTTTTCTTCTGTCCACAAATTGTGTAGGTTCAAGGGAAACACACTAAAAACTCACATCTAGAGCATGAGCAACTGCAATCGAATTTAGAGCTAAACAATGAAATTCCTCAAATCAAAAGGGGAAGGGAACCGAAAGGAGTGGGGAAGAGATTGAGAAGGACGAGAAGCAACAAAAGAATGGAGATTGCCTGGTCTGGACGAAGGTTGAGCGAACGCCAATCTAAAAAAACAACAAAATAACAACATAAATTCGACTTAAAAACCACCAAAAACATAGTCTCAATTCAGTTGATGATATAGACTCAAAATACATATCATTTTTCACCAAACAAAAAGCAATGATAAATACATACCATTTGTCACCAAACAAAAATTTGTTGCTTGAAGTACCTTCTATCCTTTTCATCCATCGATCGGATTATTTCCATTGAGTGGAGTTGTATATTGATTGGCTGGTGGAACATAGTTCTCCTCTTTGGTGCCTCCGCAGCAACCGGTTCGACACCTACCTTTTGATCTCAATCCCCTCATTGAGTACCACTTTTAGTCCTTTTTCTTTCAATTTCCTACATTGCAAGTGCAATATAAAAAATGAAATCCAACATTTTCATCTAAGATCAAAGGAAAACCCTCATAATGATCATGGAATTCAATTGGGGGAAACAAATGCAACACACACAGACACACATTGAATTTTAAAAGATACAACAATTAAATTACCGGGAAGATCAATTGAGAAGCAAATTAACCACAACCAAATCGGAATCAAGCCATCGAGGACCCGAAAACGAACCTCCGAAGGAATGACCAATTCGAAAACGAAATTTGTTGAAACAACCGCAGTTTCTGAGACCCACCACGCACAGATTGAAGCTGGGAAATCTAAGATAGAACAAAATTTGAATGTGTTCAGTCTGAAGAGGGAGATCGGGATAAGAAATCAAGGAGGGGGAGGAAAGATCGGGATAAGAAATTAAGGAGGAGGAGGAGGAAACTAGAGCAGTAGGAGAGAACGGAGGAGGCGAAGGAATTGAGGGTTGGAATAAAAGGGTTAATTATACCAAGGGTAGAGTTGGTATTACATAAAATTTGTGAACATTTACTTAATATCCGTTTACCTAATTAGCTTTTCTAAATGGATATTTGAGCAAATTTTTCCTTATATGAATGGTGAATTTAAACAAAATTTTTAATTATCTTTAACTATTTTTAAAAAATAGTTTTCAATTTTATTATTTAAGTATATTAATTTTTTATTAAACTAAAGCAATTAAGGGTAAACAAGTAATAACACCAACAAAAGAGTCTATATACTTCAAAAAAATTATTATGGGGTCTATTAACTAAATAAATTATGAAAAAGGGTCCTAAACCTCCAATTATCTCTTAAGTAAAATAAGAAATAAGATAAAAGCATGCAAAGATATAATTAAGAGAATAAATTTTATTTCTCGAATTAATTAATGAGTAATTTTGTGGAATTATCCAATAAGAAATAAGAATTCATATAATAAATAAAAGTATTTAAAGATAAAAAGGTAAAAGGTAAAAGTATTTAAAGATAAATAAAAGTATTTAAAGATAAAAGCAATTAAGAGGATATAATTTATTTCTCGAAATAGATAAAAAGGTAAAAGTATTTAAAGATAATTAAGAAGATAAATTTTATTAAGAAGAAAATAAAATATGACAACCAAAAGATTTCTACTGGACATAAAATAAGCGTGGACATCTGTGATTGGATGTAATTAAGTAACATTACATTGTTTTCCTCTTGATCGATGATAAATACCCAGTAACAAATAAATTACAACACATTCCTAATACGTGTCAATATCTCATTGGATAAGACAACATGCTAAATCCTTTGAAAACTAGAATTGGTGTGGACCCCTGAAAACTATAAATACAAACTGATTTGAGAACAATCCCTTCAAACTATTCAACACATCACAGAAAGAGATCGAAACACAGAGAGAGCGAAAATCAGCAGCCATGAATTCGAGGTCCAAAACCCTAGCCATGGCGGTGCTTCTGCTGTTCGCCGTGGAGTTCCACATGGGAGTGACTGCGGCTTTGGGGGCGAAAGACGGAGAGAGGATCAAAGACACCATCATCGGTATCGATCTCGGCACCACTTATTCCTGCGTGGGAGTCTACCGTAACGGCAACGTCGAGATCATCGCCAACGACCAGGGCAACCATATAACGCCGTCGTGGGTCGCCTTCACCGACACCGAACGCCTCATCGGAGAGGCTGCCAAGAATCAGGCCGCCTCCAACCCCGAACGCACCATTTTCGACGTCAAGCGCCTCATCGGTAGAGGGTATGTCATCCGTCCTTATTCTATTTACTTTAAACCTTACTCAAGATTTATAGTTTGAATTGAATTCCATTATGTTACTTTGTACTAATTATACCTCCAAATTGAATGCAATTTTGTAAATAGATTTGAGGATGAGGAGGTGCAAAGGGACATGAAGATGTTACCATACAAAGTGGTGAACAAAGGAGGAAAGCCCTATGTGGAGGTTAAGGTTAAAGACGGCGAGGTTAAGGCTTTCAGCGCCGAGGAGATCAGCGCCATGGTTTTAGGCAAGATGAAGGAAACCGCTGAGTCCTACTTGGGCAAGAAGGTTAAATATGCCGTTATTACCGTTCCAGGTAAACATTATGCGTTACCTAGCTACTTAACATGTCATTAATCTTCATATATAAGATGCTTATTTCTGATCAATATCATTGTTTTGGTTTTGTAGCTTATTTCAATGATGCCCAGAGGCAAGCCACCAAGGACGCAGGCACCATAGCCGGCCTCGAAGTGCTCCGCATAATCAACGAGCCAACCGCGGCTTCCTTAGCATACGGCCTTGACAAGAAGGAGATCGAGAAGAACGTCCTAGTCTATGACTTGGGTGGCGGCACCTTCGATGTTAGCATCCTCACCATTGACCAAGGAATCTTCGAGGTGTTGTCGACGAGTGGAAACACCCACTTGGGAGGCGAGGATTTCGACCACCGCATCATGGAGCACTTCATCAAGATGTTCAAGAAGAAGCACGGAAAGGACCTGAGCAAAGACAACAAGGCTCTTGGGAAGCTGAGGAGGGAGTGTGAGAGGGCTAAGAGGGCTTTGAGTAGTCAACACCAAGTTAGGGTTGAGATTGAGTCTTTGTTCGATGGTGTCGACTTCTCCGAGACCTTGACTAGGGCAAAGTTTGAGGAGCTGAATGCGGACTTGTTTAGGAAGACGATGGGACCGGTCAAGAGGGCAATGGAGGATGCCAAGTTGAAGAAATCGGACATTGAGGAGATCGTGCTTGTTGGTGGAAGTACTAGGATTCCGAAGGTGCAGGAGTTGTTGAAGGACTTCTTCGGAGGGAAGGAGCCTAGCAAGGGTGTCAACCCCGACGAGGCTGTGGCTTTTGGGGCTGCCGTCCAAGGCGGTATTATTCGCGGAGACGACAAAGGTATGTGTGTCTTAACTGACTTAAGTGCTTATATAAATCGATCAATCTCAATTTGATTTACCAATTAGTTTCATTGTGTATGATGTATAGATTTACCAATGGTCATCGATATCGTTTCATTGAGCCTTGGAATTGAAACGGTGGGAGGGGTGATGACACCTTTGATCAAGAGAAACACCGTGAAACCGACAAAGAGCTCGAAAGTGTTCACAACCTACCAAGACCAGCAAACCACGGTGGAGATCAAGGTGTTTCAAGGCGAGAGAAGCATGACAAAGGACTGTATCGAATTGGGCAAGTTTACCCTTTCCGGCATCCCACCGGCTCCAAGGTATGTCTTCTAGCTTACATGTAGACATGTCGAAACGAATCGTTTGTAAGTGAAAGTGTACTAAACATTGTGTTTGAAATGTGTAGGGGAGTGGCTCAAATAGAGGTGACCTTCGAGGTGGACGTGAATGGGATACTCACAGTGACGGCGGAGGACAAGGCAAAGAAGAAGAAGCAGTCAATCACCATCACCAACGAGAATGGGGGCTTTACAGCGGAGGAGATAGAGAGGATGGTGGAGGAATCCAAGCAGTATGAGGAGGAGGACAGGATGGCGAGGGAGAGAGTGGAGGCGAAGAACAAGCTCGAGTCGTACATCTACAACATGAAGACCACCTTCGAAGACAGCGACAAACTAGGAGGGAAGATCGATGAGGACGACAAGGAAGAAGTGGAGAGAACCTTGAAAGATGCAGTGGAGTGGCTGGAGGAGAACTCGGCTGCAGAGAAGGAAGAGCTAGAGGAGAAGATGAAGGAAGTCGAAGCTGTTTGCAACCCGGTGATCCAGAAGGCTTATGGGAATGGCGCTGGAGATGATCGCGAGGATGAAGACGACGATCACGACGAGTTGTAACTTAAGATTCGAGGCTTTTTTTTTTTTAATCCAAAGTGTAGTTTATATCTCTACTCTTATCTAGTTGTGTCTTTTATTTTCTTGTAGATTAGATACTGGGCTTGTGTTGTTTAAACGTTACACAGTTTGCAGTAAATAAGGATTTGGATTTTGGAACTCAATTCAAATAAATGCAGTAAATTAGTTAATGAATAGAAGATTGCGTTTTCAACAGGTAACAACTCCTCCCACTCTTCCCATAAGGTAACAATTTTGATTCACCAATACGGTTATGATCTTCAAAGATCAAATTTTACACATTATCCTTCAATTAATTTATCTACTTGGATTAATAAAATTAGCTCCAAATCAAAAACATTTTATGCATCTAAATGGATCAAATTTTTCGTCGCCCAAAGTTGTTTGTGACAAAATGAGTTTCGTCCCTTGTTCATCGCCTCAGCCCCGTCGTACAAAGTTTGGGCGACCAAAAAAAATTTCGTCGCCGTAAGTAACTCTTTTGTGATGAAATTCAAATTTCGTTGCCCTTGAGTTATAGTGACAAATTTTTAAATTTGGTCGCCCAAAGTGCTGGTTTTGTCGCCCAAAGACCCTATTTTTTGTGACGAATTTTTTCTTTTGTCACCCATTGTATCCCTGTTTTTGTGATAATTTTTTTATTTTGTCACAAAAGATAAAAGTGATAAAATATAATATATCTCCAAAGAATTATGTTTTGACACCGCCAACCAAACACCCCCTTATGTCATTTCTAGTACCCTTATCAACTAATGCTACTCATGGTGGGGCATTCCGAGAATCGAACTCGGACCTCTCGCATCCAAAGCGAGTATCATACCATTAGACCAAATGCCCTATTCACAATTGAAGAAAAGAAACTCAAAATTTTCGAATCCATGATGATATGAAAAGAGAGCTAAAAGATCAAACTTTCAATTTCATCGATCTATCAGCCAATAAAAATCTTAGTTCTCCTATTTCTTGTATCTCAAACCAACAAAAAGACGAATATCTCAGCTAATGCTGCAATCTCAACCGGCAAAGCAACAATTCAGGAGAAAAAACGAGAGTAATTAAGAAATAAAGGAAGAAAATTAATGCTATAGGGGAATTTCACTAGAGTGAATTATAAAGTAAAAATCTATAATCTCTAAAATGTACCTTAATTTAAACTTTCCAAACATTAGATTTTGCAAAGTCACTATACTAAAGTTGTCACTGCTTATATGTGCGACAAATTAAGACAACTGGAAAAAACTCACTGTTGCATTTTACTAATGAAATGAACAAAATGTGTTTCTACATACACAAATATACCTTAAAATTGATGGTTGGACTGACTTTAGCCTTTATTCCTGCAAAAGAAGGCACGAAGTGGGACTTTAATTCAGCTAATTTAGACCCTCCTCAGATTATCATCCCTTGAAATGTAAGAGAAAATACAAATGAATATGGATCCAAAGCAGGTGAGTGTGAAGTGTACCAACCTTCAAGTCCAAGAAGAAGATAATGTGGATAGTGGGGATGCTTCAGGACTTCTGGCTAGAAAACATGATGAAAGATTGTTGAACCTTGCTCGAATAGTTTGTCAAACCGTAGGATAAGCACAAGTCCTTGATCTTCTCCTCCATTAAGTAATTGTAATTTTGTGCACACTCTGCATGAATTCCCAGCCATATTAAAGCACTGATGCAATATCAAATGGGCGACTAAATAATTTTTTGGTGGCCCTAAACTATGTACTAAGCCATCATATCATAATCTGCACAAAGCATCATACCTTTTCTCTATACCTATTTACAAGGGCTCAAATCCAGTGCAATGCTTCAACTCTAGTTGTCTCCCATTCACTTGATATGTCTCTGAGAAATTCAATCACCAGATGTTCAAAACAATTTATCACAAAATAATCAGATACCATAAATTAGCTTAAGATAAGACCCAAGAGGGCAGTCATATTGACAAAAGACAGATAATTCTCTATCGATTTAATGTGTACTTGTGAGCTGCCTTGAGGCATCAGTTCCTTAGTAGTTAGCACCAACCTGAAATAAATTAGGCTTCCTTTTCCATTGACCTACAAAAATAAATTAGGGAAAGAGAATTATGATTTATGTACTTCGTCTGCAATTTTCATTTCAGAGTTCCTCTTTTCAACTTGAAATAAGAAAACATCCAGTTTTGACAAAGAATAGATGAGAATGAAAAAGAAAGATATGCATTAAAATAATGCAAATATTAAACATGTCCAATGATGAGAACTTTATACTGTCATGCATGAATGCCTACAAGAATTTACTGAAATTTTCTCATTTAATCTCATTCAACTTGTCTTGGATTATTTCAAGAAGCAGCCTTATCTTGTCTCACCTGACTAGCTGGAGATAGTGACTTCGTATATCTGATTTGTCCTTTTCTCTCATCCAAGGCCCTGGAAATGTTATACCTCCTGCCTGGTCATAGAATAATTAAGTAAATGAAACAATAGAAATAGAGAAATACCAAATATTCAAAGATCCTACAAGCATAAGCCAGCAGATTTATCACTATTATTGAACTCAACAAAATAAATTACACCTAGAGAATAGAAAAAGATCTGCTGTCATATATGTAAAAACCACACAAAAATCTACATCCTTTGACATTACATATACATGCAGATTAGAAGTTTGTACCTTTCTGGAGTCATTAAGGCATGGGATTGTCAAGTCTGAAGTTCTGAAGAAAGATAAAACCAAACCAAAACAAAAAAAATAGACTGAGAAGTTGTATGAGCAAAGTACGTAATATCCCACAATCAAACTATAAAGTACCTGGAGAGGGCTCATCAATGACAGTTAGTGAAAGACAACTAGGACTGTCCAACACTAGTGTCTGCCACATTCAATAACAAGTATATTAATCAAACTTAATTTCCTTCTCAACTTGTGATTGGTCTGTCAATAGAAATTAGTTATGCAGATCTAACTTTCAAGTGATTGTGATAAGCATATTCCTTTCTATATGCTTTCATGAAGAAATACACTAAATTGTCTTGGTATAGTACAGGGCATATTAATTAAAGACCAAACCAGGAAAATCTTTGATATTGTGACAGTCACTTCTATAACCCAAACAATGAAATATATAGAAATAGGATGTTTACTATTAGATGATTAGTTGAAAGAACATCTATGTCAGTTGGAATTTGATGTGTCGAAGTGTTACCGAATCTGAGAATTTTATGAATAGAAATTAACTCTTTTCTTCCTATAACCCAAAAAATGAAGTAAAGTTCAGCAATTCCTTAATTAATTTGTAAATAGCTATGAGCAACCAACTTAACAAAGAAATGAATGAAGTATACAAACAGAAGGAAGAAGGAAGACTGAGCAATATAATTCATCAATTCCCAATTCTAGATATCCTTTTGAGATTGAAAATGCAGAAATCACAAGTATTCGACCTAGATTGTGCACCAAATCAACCAAATGCCTAGAACTCTTTGCAGACTGAAAATGGACCTCGGCATGGGAGGTCTTCTCCTCTGTCTCCTCTATGCTGAAATCGAAGAACAGAGAAGCTTCAAACTTATAATCAAAATCAATCTTGAGCACGTCCACCTATATAGTCCCCCATCACCGAGAAACAGAAGCAAAATCAAGGTGCAGTCATGGATTTGTTGCTTTCTGTGATAATAATTTCAAAAAATTGAAATAAATAAATGAAATTCGAATTGTGAATATCTCAACAACATGAAACAGAACAAAAAATAGAAGAAATTAAACTTGAAATTAGGGTAGACGAACTTGAAAAGGCAACAATACAGGTGGAATAAGCGAGCAAGGCTCGGATCTGTGTAGAGATTGAAGACACTAGGAGACGAAGACAGAATAATAAAGGAAGACAAACGATTTTTAGGATTGTTCGAGGTAGCGAGTATGACCTTAGTGGAAGAAATCGTAGATTTCGGCGGCATAGACACGGTCAGGGCGATCGGAAGGATGTGGATCAGAATCTGAATGGCCGATAAGTTTCTCCTCCATTTGATCTTCCTCATCTCTCTCTCTCTCTCTGCAGCTACAAGTGCCCCGATTTCTCTCCTATTCCTCTCTCTTGCCGTAAATGTCGAAGCGAAACTACTCAAACTAGGGCTAAAGAGGGAGGTGGAGTGGGGGTATAACATTTCATGGGCCACAAAGTGTCTTATTTGGGCCACCAATTTTTTCTTTTCGTCACAAAAATGGGCGACTATATAATTTTTTTGGTGGCCCCAAACACTTGTGGGCGGCAAATTTAGTACTTGGTCACAAAAGGCTATTTTGGGCGATAAAAATTTAATTTGTCACTGAAGATATAACTTGGGCGATGGAAAAAAAAAATGCCGCCCCAGTTCTGAAATTTTGTCACCCAAATGCAGTTTTTTTGTAGTGACCGTATGATCTCCAACCCTTCGGAGTGTTGTCGTTGAAGCTAATCAATCAAGATGGAGGCTTCTGCGAATTGGATCCCTCAAGTAGGTATGGAGTTTGATTCCATAGATGATAGTTGGATGTTTTGGCTTGCATATGGAGGTAAAATGGGTTTTAATGTACGAAGACAGTATGAAAACAAGAACAAGGAGGGAGTGATAAGTTCAAGAAGACACGTGTGCGCAAAGGAAGGCCATCGTGTGATTGGTAAGACAGAGAACTTGCAACAACGCTTTCGTGCTGAAACTAGAACGGGTTGCAAAGCTCGCATCGGGATACGATTGATCAAGGAAGCTGGAAAGTATCAAATACATGATTTTGTGTCCGAGCATAATCATCCCTTGCATTTCCCCGAAACTAGTCACTTGTTGTCATCACAGAGAAAAATTTCAGAAGCCCAGGCACTTGAAATTGAGTTAGCTGATGACTCTGGAATCAAACCTAAAGCAGCTCATGAGTTTATAGGAGCACATGTTAGTGGATCAACCAATCTTGGCTACACCCAGAGAGATCACAGAAATTACTTACAAAGAAAGCGACAACGGAACTTGATGTACGGGGAAGCCGGAAGTTTATTGAGGTACTTTCATACTCAAACTATAGAGAATCCTTCCTTTCAGTATTCCATTCAATTGGATAATGAAGAGCAGATAACAAACATCTTTTGGGCCGATGCAAAAATGATTATAGATTATGCTTTATTTGGTGAGGTAGTTGCTTTTGACACTACATTTGGTACAAACAAGGAGCATAGGCCTCTTGGTGTATTTGTTGGATTTAATCACTTTAGAGAAGTTGTCATTTTTGGTGCTGCACTTCTTTATGACAAAACTATGGAGTCATTTAGGTGGTTATTTGAAACCTTTCTAGCAACACATGATGATAAACAGCCAAAAACTATCTTCACTGATCAAGACATAGCCATGGGAAAGGCTATAGAGGAGGTAATGCCAGAAACTTCTCACGGACTATGTACATGGCACATACTGCAAAATGCAACGAAGCATTTAATTCATGATGGGGCTGATGTTCTTTAGGATTTTAAGGCTTGCATGTATGAGTGTATGACTATGACATAGAGGCTGCTTTTGAAGAAGCTTTCAATGCATTGCGTGAGAAAGTAACAAAAGGTTCTTGGTTGGATAGTATTTATGCCCTGAAGAAAAAGTGGGCAGAATGTTATATGAAAGATGTTTTTTCATTAGGGATGCGGAGCACACAGTTAATTGAGAGCCTGAACCGGGATCTGAAAGATTATTTGCATTGCAACAATGGATATAATGCGGTTTTTTAAACACTTTGAGCGAGTTGTTAGGCAGAAGCGTCAAAATGAGATCAACTCTGAATTTGATTCTCGGGAAAAACTACCTAGAATGAAGATGAAAAGGACACCTTTACTTAGACAAGTTGGTCAGCTCTACACTCCTAAAATTTTTGAAGCTTTTCAAGATGAATATGATTGGTCTACAGCTGCCTATATCAAGCCACCAGTGCAAGATCAGCCAGATAATGAGTATAAAGTTGTAATTTCCAGCTTGGATGATAGCAAAGTTGTTGATGTAGATTATACGTTTTTTTTGGAAATTCTTTGACTCAAACAGTTTCATGTAGCTGCAAGATGTTTGATAGATTGGGGATATTGTGTTCTCATTCGTTAAAGGTTCTTGATGCAATGAACATTAAATTGCTCCCTGATAAATATATTCTAAAACGATGGACTAAAGATGCGCGAAGTGGAAGTGTACGAGATATCAGTGGGCATATTGTTGTTGAGGATCCTCATCTAGACACAACGTGGAGATATAGAGCTTTGTGTCGCAAATTTGTGAATATAGCTTCTCGAGCTGCAAATTTTGAAGAATCTTCCTTATTTTTGGATAGCAAGTTGAGTGTTGTTATTGATGAGGTTGATAAGATGTTGTCAAGCATACAGTTACAAGGGCATGAAGATACTTTGGTAATTCCTTATCTCAATGCAAGTGTTCAGCAAAGTAGTCCGATAATTTCTCACAATGCTGTCTTGAAGAAAAAAGATGGGAGAAAAGGTGGAAAACAGATAAAAGGTTGGAATAAAAAGCCTGAAGGGGAGCGATATTTTTTTTTTATACAACGATATTTTCACCAAACACAGCATAGTTATATAATATCATACCATATACACACTAACTTTATGTTTTACCATGTTAGAATTATAAGATATAATTCGGACATTAATTTATATACGCCCAAAAGATAAAATAACCTAATTTCCGTAATTAGGGAATTAATTCTTATACGTTAAGAATTAAGTAATATTAGAATAAATAATATATATTCGTTATATATTTATTTATCTAATAAATAAAAGAGATAAATAGGAGAGACTCCTCTCCCCTAATCTCTAACCGTAGAGGGTCTGTTCGTCAGACGTTCTATCAGGAAAAGAAAACCCACATAGACCTCTCATTCGTGGAGAGAGTCTCCTTCCTCTCCAATGCTCTCCCATGATGTGTAGGCTGTGAATTGTAGGTTCTACACTGCTCCCGAATCTCTAACGAGACTTAGGGCTATGGAGATCTACCCGGTGATCAAATTCGAAGGCAAGACGATCCATATTCCGATTCCGCTATTTGAGGTAATCCGTTTATCCCTCAAATTCTAACATTGGTATCAAAGATTTAGGCTCAAATTGCCTTTGAATTTGTTTAATCGGATTGAATAACAGCATGAATTAGGTTCCTACAACTAGATTCAATTGCCTTTGAATTTGTTTAATCGGATTGAATAACAGCATGAATTAGGTTCCTACAACTAGATTCAATTTGAAAGTCCAATTTTTTTTTTTTTTGCCGTATTCTTTCCATCTACTGTTGCTTTTGTGGTTTGTTTTGATGAACCGTAAAGCAGATTGCTTTTATTCATTGAAAGTAACATGCTTAGTTTTCCCAAGCCGCAGCCTCCCTTGATTCATCTTCAACCATTCTCTACCCCCTCTGTTTCTCATCCATGTTGAAATTGCTCTTCAAACATGCAATTTATAATTGATTTCGGTTATTCTTTGAATTCATGACATATATGCCTGTGATTCGAGATCTGTTGCTTTGTATTCGAAGTATTTTGTTCTCTTCGATTTTGTGCATAGGGTCGGATGAATTGAGCGATTTGGATGAAGTTCGAACAACCGGGGCTCGATCTTTCTTGCTTTGGGTGAAGCGGTGATCCATAAGGCTTCGATGACTGATTTTCATGGTCGATGTAATCAGAGAAGGCCGGGATTTCAGATTGTTTTGTTTGGGTTTTGTTCTTCGTGAATAGTGAACCTAGATCTGAAATTTGAAGGCTTGTTGTTCGAATTGATGGAGAAAGATGATGGATTTGAGATCCTCCTCCTTGAATCAGCAAGAACCCTCAAGAAATTTGAGTTTTTTTTCGGCTTTTTGTGGGCGGCGATGGAAGGGAGCTTCGTGCTCCTCGCCGGAATTCTAATGGTTGGAGGTGCTTGCTTGCCACTATGTTCCTCATCGGAGCACTTAGAGGCGGCGGCGCCACCACCATCGGTTGAGACGGTATGTGACGGAGACAGAGGTGCTTGCGCCGCCGGTGAGGAAACTCCTCCTTCGCCATCGTGTGCAGACGGGATGTTTGTTTGCTTCGGTTTTGTCAGGCTGGCTTATCTCGCCGAAACCATGGCTTGGCGGCGCCTCTGCCACCGTGCCTCTCGGAGGGGCACATGGAGGCGGCGGCGCTACCGCTTGGGTCGTTGAAGGCGGGGAAGCTCTACACAGTGGGAGGGGATGGAGCTCAGAGCTGGCTGCTATGGCGGCAGGCTTGTGTCGGGCTGCATCGGGCTTGGTGCCGGGCTGCAGTGACCTAGAGTCACGGGCTTGGGCGGGCTACGGGTCACAGCTGGGCTTTTTGGTCAAGGTGTTGACTTGGAAAGGCTTGTTTGAAAAGCTGGGCCGGTTGGTTTGGGCCTATTTCGTTTGGGCCTATCCAATTTGTTTGTTGTAAAAATGGCTGAGCATATATATTTGGACATGTTATTACATGTTGAACGCGACTAGTTGTCCGGATTCGTTTTGGACTGAGACTTGTCAAGTTTGACTGAGCATTGGAGTTGTCTTAGTCGGGATCGGACCCGGACTGAGACATGGTGGGTTGTGTTTGATGAGTTGGGCTTAGCCCGATTCGGTTCGAACGCGAATCATCGCTTTTATATAACCAAGTTGTGACTAAGTTATGTGAACTAGGTCCGTTGAAACAGTTTTTTGGTTATGTTTGCTCTCAAAATTTTGATCGGACTATGTGTCTGATTGAATTTTGATTGAAGCGAACAAACATGAAAGTTATATGATATATCGATCTACGTGGCCCTTTTATCTAATAACGAGCGATGATGAATCCTAAGTTATGTTGATTCGTTCACATACGGAATGAGCTCTCTAAAATTCTTTTTCTAAGAATTTGTTTTTCAAGGATGTTTAACCTTGGTTGAATATCGTTTTACTTGAAAATTGAGCAAATTTAAATAATTTAATCGTGGATTGTTTAAAATTATTTTGAGTTAAAGGATAGTTATTGCGTATAACTTATTAACTTAAAATGGAAAATTGACTTTATGCAAGTTAATTAAAATCTGAGAAATAAATCTTTTATGTAAAGATTGTAAGAGATGGGCATTTAGGGTGCATCTCTGAACCTTGCGAATAATTTCTTGTTTTTACTACTAACGTGGTGATGTACTTGAAATTATGAAAAGACACTTGATATGTTTGAGTGTGATTGCAAGGTAATCGAGCAAGTAATTCATTTGTTAAATGGATGAAATATGTTCAATAATTTTGAATAGCGTTCTTAAACGTAGTTCCAAAAATTCTGAATAAACCCTTAAGGGGCAATGACCTATATGTTTAGGATCCTAAAAGTCGATAATCCTAATGAAGACATGTTATCAGACTTTGCTCGATTATACTGGATTTGTTCTAGTGTATATCCATACGTTGGACATACAAATAAAGTAAGTTGAGGTTGAGTACTTTGGGTACATCAACAGTAAAGCGGTTCCCTGGAAAATTAGAAAATGAGCAGATGGACTTGATGAGAGTTCGACTCTTGAGTCATAGGCTTTAAAAATTATTTTCTAATTTGTAAAGCTCACATTGGATTTTTCTCAGATAAAAAGGGTTGTAAAACTGAATCTCATGGTTCTAAGGCATTTTCATGCTAAGAAAGATTGTCTTTCAGTATACTCTGTTTCACTTAGAGACATGGTCCTAGTGGGAGCAAATCTTTAGATTGACTCCCACAGTGAAAAGATAACCTTAAACATACGTTGCTTGGAAATCGTCAAGACGGACGATGATGTCATCATGAATCTGTGTTCTAACGGAGTTGATTGCATGCTACAAGTATGTTTTTGCTTCGGAGGTCATGGTAAATGATGATATGTGTTGGTTTGTGCTTCGTGCATAAACGGTAACATGTTTCTGGTCAATGGTGATAGACGGGTAATATACTCATTCACTGATCTGAATCAGAAGTTAGCAGAATTGAGGTTACATCGATTTACATCGTAGTAATATATGTTTAGCTTTCCTGAAAATGTCAGGGGCTTCTGAAGTTTCCTTACAAAGACCATGTGATGTCATGATGCTAGTAATGGAACATACCTTGAGATCTTATTGGATTTCGGTTCAAATGTTGAGATCAGAAGTTTGCTGGTTTTTGGTTCAGTAACAAGAGGTTAAATTTGTCACTTTTGTGATAATGGTTGCAAATATGATTTGTAACTTATGCATAATATGATCATTGGAAATAAGCAAGTCATTGATAGGTCCAAATTATGAAGTTGCGATCTACTTGGTTCAAGTTGATCATTAGGCAACTAGATCAGATGATATACCCAAGGATTGGTGCTAAACTTTGAAGTTTAGCTGAAGCCAATCGTATAAGATGATGTCAAGTTCAGATCTTGGCGTTTTCTAATCCTCACTGAATTATTGTAATTCATGTGAAGTATCACTATGGAAGCATAGTTTAACCACTTTGCAAAGTTATAAAGGGTAAATGAAATGCATACTCTAAAAAGGTATTCTACTAGCAAGTGGAAGAATAGCTTCAATGGAACCTGAGAAAAGACAGAGTTGTCAGAAGAGGATGTTTCCTTATCTGAAAATGATGTGACACACCTTGGGGTATGTCAAGGATGATCATTGTGGGATTGTCCAAAGAGATTAGATGCTTATTGCGTTAATCACTTCTCTTGAGGCTTCGGAGGTAATCTGTTACTACTAACAGATCACTACATTTTTTGTAGACTGCGTTCTACAAAATTTAGAAGCTTAAAGCACAAATTCTATTGTTCTGTTTGAATTTCATGATCTCCTAAGATCAATACGGATCTAAGGGTGTATAAATGGATGTTGATATACAAGGTGAGCTTGTTGGTTAACATATATCCATGTTTTCTCTCACATTGGGTGATGAAGAAATCAGATGAAATTCAAAAAGGTTTTATGTCTTAAATTCTTCTATTGACTGAAGTTACACGAAATGGTCAAATCCGAGCACTGAGCATTGGTTTCTACTGAGTGCGTATTGTGGTGATTTGTGGATTAGTTCATTTGTTGGACAATCCTTGGTCAGTTACTTCTTAGAGATGGCACAAGTGTCATGTTAAAGGCTAAAGACATAAGATGCTCTCTGGGAGATGTACTTATGATTAAGGGTCACTTGGTGAACCTTAAAATGTAGAATAAGCTTAACAGCTAGTTCTTGAAAATTTTAGCCTTATCTGTTTAGTTGCATCAAATCCATTTGGATTAAAGGTAACATGTAGAATGTGTGTACTAGGCATGAGGCTAGGTACATGATCACATTCTTAAATCATCTTGGAAATGCGAACTTCTAAGATTGATGAGAGCAATCTGATAAAGAAAATGAGTTTTCGTAGCTCAGGGATTCTTAATCATGATTGTGAGACAGTTGTTAAGACAACTTAGGATGAGTTTTGATTGATGAAACCACAGCATAGCCTCTGGTAGTTCAGTTATTACATTATCCTATGATAGTTGTAATACAAGTCTTGCCACATTAACATTTAGGATATTCTGGATCAATCGTGATCTAGTGTTCCTGAGAATGTTCAAAGCTAAAGAAGTTTCATTCTTGGTTCACAACTTGTTGAACAAATGTGTTTCGAGTTCAGGATTTTCATCTAGAACAATTGTGAGCATATCGAAACCACTTTAGAGTGGGAGTTGTTTTAAACACGAGATATCTCAAAAACACATTAGATGTGGTTGCTCCAAAAAGTATCCAAATGAGATAGCACTAATCACCACCTAGAGTCTGTGATCTGTTGGTATATCTAAGACACAACCAGCGGATGGTGATGACAGATAATGAGTCCATGGAAGAAGCCATGTTTCGAACTGGTTTCTATCCTGCCTAGACATAAAGCAATGCGATAATTGGGTTCTTAAAGCTTTATAGGCGAGTGATTCATTGAGAGTTATACCCTAGATCAAGAGAGTTAGGTTGGAACCTTCTCTCTACATGGTTAGATTGTGTTCAATCAGACCTATGAATGGCTACAAAAGCTTGTATCCATTTACAAGTTGACCTAGATAGCAAAGTTTTTCCCAGTGGGAGGACTTTTGGAAATTCGTTTTTCTAGATAAGTTTCTGCTAAGGTTTTGAGAAAGACACTAGTCTTGTACTCATACCTATGTAAGCATTGAAACATGCATCTAGATGACAATGATAAGATGTTTTGTACTTTGTGTTCAAAATATGAATCATTGTAAGTATGTCATATTGGAAAGTTTAACTTTCTAATGTTGCAGATGACACACTGATAGCCAACTATGTTGTGATTCTAGTATGACAACTTTGATACAATTGTCAAATGAATCTGTTACATAGAAATTGGGTAGTTGTCTATGAGGTTATTTTGTATAATCTTAAGCATGTCATTCTCATATATGGAAATGTGTAAATGGACTTACATAGGAAGTGGATTAAGTGAGGAACACTTGAGAAACTGAGTGCAATCTCGCATTCTGTTGTATGCTGAGATGAGACAAGCGAAGATGTGTTTGTTTATAAACTGATTCGAGTCTTATGCACTGAACACAGTAAATTATCGTAAAAGCACTCTTGTAGACTGTGTATTGTGTTATGGTGGATGATGTCTATGTCCATGTTGGAACATAGATATGGATCTTAGTGATCTAAGGGAGGAGACACTGATGTATGTATCAACATCAGTCCGTAAGTCTTATCTCTAAGGAGGAGAGACGTTGTTGTCTAGCAAGAAACTGTCTTGCTTATCCTTCCACCACGGAAGCTGAGGTTCTTACATCATCAGTAGCTTCCGAGGAGATTATGAAAAAGGATTCTCCTGAAAACACAAAATTTGGTTGTGGCGAAATATGGTGAGCGGATGTCATGACTATGGGTTGTGACTGACCATTTTTGTCAATACCAGGATGTTGTGGCGAAATATGGTGATCTCCAAAGGATGTTGGAGATCAAATGATATTCAGATCAAACCCTGTCTAGTCAGAGAGACGTTGTTCAAGAATAACGTTGTCATGATATGTTTGACTCTTGATGGTTATGCGAACCACCTCTCTGATTTGAGTTTTTAGCAAGTGGGAGACTTTGGTCTTAACTTAAATGTTGTGCCATTGACATGGTGAAAACTGGTGATGTAAATATGAAATATGTTACATGTCACTGAACCATAGTTTGTTCTCTCACACGAACAAACGTTCCTATAAGTGTTCGTCACTGTAGGTGTAAGGTATCTCAATTCTTATGGGAACAGAATGAGATGATAACCGCCTTGACTATCTTTGGATGTCAAGATGAAGTCTTTTCGGCTGGGAAAGACTAAATGGGTAATTTATAGTAAGTCATTCATATGACTCGTAACTATGCTCCTGCGCCCATTGGTTCAGAAAAGCAAGGTGTTGTAGGGTAAATGGTTCTCAAGCCTACGTGACTATGAGATGAACACCTTTACAGGTTGAGTGGACAACGCTTTAGAGAAGCGCTCCCTGTAGCACACTGTCATACTAGTGTGTGCTAGTCGACCCTATGAGGTGATAGATTGATCTCATCTCTATCACTGTGTGAGTTAAGATGTATGTAAACATGGAAACCCTTAGTGACTAACGGCTTGGGTTACTGATTGTGGTGGTGATGCGCTACTTTGGTTGTGCTCCGATGGCCATGAGTGATGCGGTCTAAGTGGGGCATTTCTGGGAAAGTGGTCATCATTTACATGAAAGTAATGCCAATGCGAAAGGAAGGTATTATGAGTAATCGTTGACGGAAATGGGATTTGCTGGATCCGACAGTTACGTACTGTTGTGAATCGTCATTACTGTTGAACAAAACTGAGAGGGATCCATTTTTGTGTATCAACTAGTCCGATGAAAGATAATCCTAGGGATGCAGCAATACTTTTCAACTAACGTTGTGACCTAGTCCCTAACGGGATTTTTATGCAGGTAGTATTGCCGGGTCGCACGGCCTATACACGACAAGTATGAGAATGAATTTTGAAGGAATATGATCTTTTGTGCGAGTGGGAGATGTTAGAATTATAAGATATAATTCGGACATTAATTTATATACGCCCAAAAGATAAATAACCTAATTTCCGTAATTAGGGAATTAATTCTTATACGTTAAGAATTAAGTAATATTAGGATAAATAATATATATTCGTTATATATTTATTTATCTAATAAATAAAAGAGATAAATAGGAGAGACTCCTCTCCCCTAATCTCTAACCCTAGAGGGTCTGTTCGTCAGACGTTCTATCAGGAAAAGAAAACCCACATAGACCTCTCCTTCGTGGAGAGAGTCTCCTTCCTCTCCAATGCTCTCCCATAGTGTGTAGGCTGTGAATCGTAGGTTCTCCACTGCTCCCGAATCTTTAACGAGATTTAGGGCTATGGAGATCTACCCGGTGATCAAATTCGAAGGCAAGACGATCCAGATTCCGCTTCCGCTATTCGAGGTAATCCGTTTATCCCTCAAATTCTAACATACCACAACGATGTCATTATACAAGATTGTTTCAAAGGTGTTGGTGAATAGGTTGAAGCATTGTCTTAGTAAGATTGTAGTCAGATCTCACCAAAAACAAAACAAAAAAAAAGAGTAAGATTTTAGTCAGAGCAATTTAGGTAGGTTGAGATGTTTTTTTTATACTATACCCTAAATTTAGATTTAAAAAAAAAAAATTAGTTTAGCTTTTTTTAAAAAAAAAATAGATTATTAGGATCGCTTGTCTTTTTTGTAGGGAATATTTTCCAATTTAGGATCTTATCCAATGCCCTTTGGATCTTGCTTGATAACCATTCCGGAATGGCTCACCGGAAAAGATTTGCGTGTAGTACCTAAAGGTCCCCAGTTCGAACCCCGGATGACCGTTCTTTATTTACCAGTTCGAACCCCGGATGTCCGCTCTTTATTTACCAATTCAAGGAATATTGCTTGATAACCATTTCGGATTGGCTCACTGGAAAGGGCTTGATAACCATTTCGGATTGGCTCACTGAAAAGGATTTGCTGGCAGTAACCAAAGGTTCTCAGTTCTTACAAATTGAATGAATATTGCTTGAACATTGAAACAAGGGTTCAATCGTGCCCTTTTATCGTGAATGCGAATCCAGTCCCCGTCTGCCTCTCCATGCCAATTCAGGATAGAGACAAAACAAGAAAAGTTGTTCCAAGAACATAGTCCAAGTCAACTTTTCCAAATGTACTTTGTTTGCTTCATAGGTGCCTATTGGTACTTTGCCATTTGACACAAATAAATTTTAGTGAAATTAATTAAAAGAACTTAGCTCCATGAAAGATGCAACTTCTGAATCACCAACAAGATAGCAAACTAATGAAAAGAATTTAGCGTGCAGCAAACACTAGAAGTCTCACAGCACCAAAATTTCCCTGCAAAGATCACAAAACAAAGATTGACCTATGTTTTATCTCTATGTATGGATTAGGATCAACAAGATTAGATAAAAACTGTGACAATGTTCCAACTATTTTAATTTCGCACATAGAGAATTTCTGAATTTGTAAGGTATCTGTTCTGAAAGCAATTAACACTGGAAATAAATTAACACAGCGATTAACACTAGGGGTTAAAGGGGGAGACAAAGGACCAAAAAGCGCCAATGAGGAGGGCCGAACCCAAGTTTAAAGGAAGCGGAGCGCGAGAGTATCGTAGCCGTTGGAGAGCAAACTGGACAGCAGCGGCGGCAGAAAAAGCGTTGAGACGATCAGATTTACCACCGCGAATCACAGCCAGGGAATGCTCTATTGAAACAATGCCACCATACGCAACGGCAGACCTGCGGCCTTGTTTCAAGGCATTTCTCAGCCGCCGGACGTCGCTCTTTGGAGCAGACACGAATTGGGTGGTACTCACCCAGGTGAACATTAGCGATGTTGTTCCCACAAGTTTCGTCAAGTATGGAAGCTCTCCCGTTTAACCATCCCGATTCCAATTCCGATTTAATCCAATCTGCCACACCAAACACAATCACAATCACAATCAGATCAGAGAGGGGGAGATAGCACAAGGAGATTCGGAGAGAACTCAAGACACTACCTTTAAAAAAACAAACCGAGGAGCAAGGAGAGGGGCGATTCGAATGTAGATCCCAATTGAGTTAGGGTTTAATAAAAAGGAAAATAACAATTAACAAGGGCGGGTGTCCAATTTCTTTTACTGCAAGTAATTACAAGACTTTTTTTTTTATCCGAAGTAAATTACAAGACTTTTAATACTATATATTTCCATCGTTCAGCAAAACTTGTCATTTTAGCTTTTTTTTTCATAAGTTTTAAGGCAATTAACAAATGTACTAATTTATCCCCAATTATTACCCTCTTTTTTTACTTTATCAAAAACTACAACTAACAAATCATCAATCATATCAATGACATTTTTGTAAAGTGAAGTGCAAAATACCTTTAATGACAAGTTTTTTTAACAAAAATAATACCCTAAAATGACATGTTTTGCTGAATGGATGGAATATAATTTTTATTTTTATTTTTATTCTATTTTATATCTTCTTATCTATTACTTCGTATATTTATTTCATTATATCTATTATCTATCTATCTATTTTATATCAATCAATATCAACATAAAAAAATTCTTGATAAGCTTATTTTGTAAGTTACATTGAACTAATATATGGATGCCGAATATTTTTTTCAAAATGGTCAAAAAAAAAAATTGCGAAATAGCAAAGATCCAAACTAATTTGAAAAATAGCCAAAGTAGGGGTAGTATTAAAAAAATAATAAAATAACAAAGTCGTTGTTTATAACAGCGACTTTGTATTTTTTTTAAATTTTTGGGCAAAATTCGTAATTAAAAGAAAAAAGTGAAAAAATAAATAAAATAGAATCGTTGTTTTGAATAGCGATGAAACAGCGACTCTACCTTTATATATATATTTTTCCACTTTCTTATTTTATTTACAAATTTTACCCGGAAATTATAAAAAATATTCAAAGTCATTGTTATAAACAACGACTTTGTTATTTTATTATTTTTTTAATATCTGAGGCTAAGTCGCTGTTCTACTTTGACTATTTTTCAAATTAGTTTGGATCTTTGGCCATTTCGCAAATTTATTTTGTTTTTTTTGACCATTTTGAAAAAAATTCATGGATGCCTAAGTAATTAAGTTACTTTTAACTAATATGTATGCATCGATAGTGGATACCTAAGTTATGAAGTTACTTTTAATTAGTGAGTGAATGCCTATATATAAGATTATAAGTAACTACGTGATGATTATTCAGGTGTTAAATGTTAATTGCGAATTGCGATCCTGCCTGCTTGTTATATATATGTGCTCATTTGATATTTTTGAATTGCATATTCACTGGGATTGATCACTTCTTTATGTATATTTGCATCTTGTCTGTGATAGATTACATAGGTCTTAATATTGTATAGTGGGCTAAAAGCCCATTAAGGCCCAATACCTTTGTAATATATATATATATATATATATATATATATGTTATATCAATGAATGGAAACCCTAAGGAGGACTTTACATCAATTCTACAATCCTACATGGTATCACAACCTTTTTCTTCCTAACGGAACCCTAAATTGATCCTCCCGTCTCTCTGGTCTTCTTCCTCCGACTCGCCCCCTCGTCGCCCGCCTCCGGCGACCACAAGCCCAGATCTTCCCTTCCCTTCTCCTCTCGCCGAGTCCCGCTCTCCGGCCTCCTCTCTATCTCGCTCGATCTCGACCTATCTCTCTCTCCCAACCGTCATAGCCGCCTCCCTCTTGCTCTAGCCCTGCCTCCCTGCCGGTCACCAGACCACGCTGCTCACCACCGGCAGCACCCCTGACCACCAGAGATCCTTACCATGGCCTTCTACGATCATCAACATCACGCCCTATCCTCTATGCAGCCGACATCTTCAGACTCTTCTTGGTACATGGACACTGGTGCCACCTCCCACATGACGAACTCCTCAGGTAACCTCTCATCTATTTCTTTTAAGGGTCCTGCACACTCTATTATCGTCGGCAATGGTGGTCGTCTTGCTACTTCGGGAATTGGCCACACCAAATTACAGACCCCAACCCACCCACTACATCTCAACAATGTCCTTATTGCCCCAAAGATTGTCAAAAACCTTATCTCTGTCCGTCGGTTCACTACTGACAACAACGTCTCCCTTACGTTTGATCCCTATGGTTTCTCTGTGAACGATCTTACTACGGGGGTTACTCGCATGAGATGTAACAGCACCGGGGAGCTCTACCCTGTCACACCACCTCCTGCGTCCAGTCAGTCGTGTCCGGTCGCCCTCTCGGCATCATCGTCCAGCCTATGGCATGCACGCCTGGGCCATCCCAGCGCTGCCATTCTAGATGTCCTCTGTTCCCAGAACCTTGTCACCTGTACTAAAGACCCACGCTCTGGTTTATGCTCTTCCTGCCAACTAGGCAAACATGCCAGACTGCCGTTCCAACGGTCTTTGACCTCTACCCTTGCTCCCTTTGATATCATTCACAGCGACATTTGGACCTCTCCCGTGCCTAGCAAGGAGGGTCACAAGTACTACCTCTTATTTCTTGATGATTACACTCATTACTTATGGGTCTTCCCGTTGCATTTCAAGTCCCAAGTGTTTCCTGTCTTTGCCAGATTCCATACCTACATCAAAACACAGTTTCACATGTCCATCAAATGTTTCCAATGTGACAATGGCCGTGAATTTGACAACAAAGACTTTCACTCCTTCTTTGCCGCAAATGGGATCTCCTATCGCTTGTCTTGCCCCTATACTTCTCAGCAGAATGGCAAGGCAGAAAGAATCATCAGAACCATTACCAACATGATGCGTTCTCTCCTCTTCCACGCATCTATTCCCCTTCCCTATTGGCCTCACGCCTTATCCACCACATGTTATCTCCTAAACATTCTCCCTTCCACTACCCTACACCATCGCTCGCCAGCTCAGACACTTTATTACGCCGAGCCTAGGTATGATCACCTTCGCACCTTCAGGTGCTTGTGTTTTCCAAACCAGTCCTCCATAGCCCCGCACAAGCTTCACCCGCGCTCCACTCCATGTGTCTTCCTAGGCTATCCGTCTGATCATCGCGGTTACATTTGCCTCGATATCAAGACTCACAAGATCATTCTCTCACGTCATGTCACCTTTGATGAGTCGCGATTTCCCTTTGCGTCTCCCACACCCCCTGTGTCTCCGTCAGAGTCTGAGTCACCATTCCCTCACTTCCTTTTTCCCCAGAGCTCTCCCGGTGCTCCTGCGTCTCCCCCTCCCCCACCCCCACCACTCCCCACCACCAGACCACACACCCGCAGCGTCTCCGGTGTCTTCCGACCCCGTCAGATCGTATCCATGACTACCACCCATCGCCCCACCATCCAACCTCATGGCCTAGCAAAGCAGACCCCCCGCCAAACACCAATGCCGCGGGCGCCGCACACTGCTGCGCCCGCAGCCTATCAATTGCCCATGCCCCCAACATCGCATAACCTACTGGCGGCGCCCGCCGCAACATATGCTGCGCCCACCGCAACACATGCTGCGCCCGCCGCAACACATGCTGCGCCCGCCGCATCCCTCCCCGTCTCGCATCACCCACTTGCGGCGCCCGCCGCAGGGTATGCTGCGCCCGCCGCATCCCACACCGCCTCTGCACCCCTTACCCGCAGCTCTGCTGCGCCCGCCGCCTCATCCCCATGCTTAGCCCCTCTTGCTCCCATCCGTCCCGACACCCAATCACCCTCTGCCTCCACCCAGACCTCCCTCTCCCCCATTCCCACCTCCCACAAAACAGCCCTCCAAGACCCGAATTGGCAGGCGGCTATGCTCGACGAATACAGGGCCCTTACGAAGAATGGTACTTGGGTTCTTGTTCCTCGCCCTCCTGAGGCGAACGTCATTCGTTGTATGTGGCTCTTTCGTCACAAGTTCCGATCTGATGGGACTTTGGAGCGCTATAAGGCCCGTCTTGTGGTGAACGGTAGATCTCAGCAGGCAGGTATTGATTGTGATGAGACGTTCAGCCCTATGGTCAAGCCTGCCACTATCCGAGTGGTCCTGAGTCTAGCTCTGTCGCGCAACTGGGCCATCCATCAGTTAGATGTCAAGAACGCATTTCTTCATGGCCATCTGAATGAGACGGTCTACATGTTTCAGCCGTCGGGGTTTGCTGATGCTGACCGTCCGAAGCATGTCTGTCTCCTCAAGCGCTCTCTGTATGGTCTGAAACAGGCTCCGCGGGCTTGGTTCCAGCGTTTTGCCTCTCATCTGCTCCGTTTGGGTTTCACTGGCAGCCGTTCCGATTCGTCTCTGTTTATCTATCGCCGAGGCTCAGACTTGACATTCCTGTTGCTATATGTCAACGACATCATTTTCACCGCCTCTTCTGATGCTCTTCGGAAGTCTATTATTTCGCAGTTGAGTGCGGAATTCGCCATGTCTGATCTGGGTCAGTTGTCTTACTTTTTGGGAGTTGCTGTTCAGCGTCATGCGTCAGGTCTGTTTCTCTCACAGAGTAAGTATGCTGCAGAGATTGTTGCTCGGGCTAAGATGGTCAACTGTAATCCAGTCGCCACCCCTGTCGATACATCCAACAAGCTCAGTGCTCATTCTGGTCCTTTGGTTGATGACCCGACATTGTACAGGAGCCTCGCTGGTGCTCTTCAGTATCTCACTTTCACCAGGCCTGACATTAGTTACGCCGTTCAGCAGGTCTGCTTGTTCATGCATGCACCTAGGGAACCTCACTTTCAGGCTTTGAAGCGGATCATTCGGTACATCAGCGGCACTCTTGAGCTCGGCACCACGATCACTCCTTCCTCTAAGCTCGATCTTGTTGCTTACACTGATGCGGATTGGGGTGGTTGTCCTGACACACGTCGCTCCACGTCTGGGTACTGCGTCTTCCTCAACGACACCCTTGTGTCATGGTCAGCCAAGCGTCAGTCCGTCGTATCTCGCTCCAGCGCTGAGGCCGAATACAGGGGTGTTGCCAACGTTGTGTCCGAGTGCTCTTGGCTCCGGAACCTCCTCCTTGAGCTCCGTTGTCCCCTTCAGAAGGCCACTCTAGTCTATACGGACAACGTCTCCGCCGTCTACCTGGCTAGCAACCCAGTCCAGCATCAACGCACGAAGCACATTGAGCTTGATCTCCACTTTGTAAGGGACAAGGTTGCCATTGGACATGTCCTCGTTCTCCATGTCCCGTCCTCTTATCAGTACGCTGATATATTCACCAAGGGTTTACCTCGACAGTTATTCATTGATTTTCGTTCCAGTCTCACTGTAAGGACCCCTCCCGTTTCGACTGCGGGGGTTTGATAGATTACATAGGTCTTAATATTGTATAGTGGGCTAAAAGCCCATTAAGGCCCAATACCTTTGTAACCTATATATATGTGTTATATCAATGAATGGAAACCCTAAGGAGGACTTTACATCAATTCTACAATCCTACAGTTTGGTCTAAAATGTTTACACAAAACCAGTTCCATTTTATTCTTTGGCCTTTTGGCTTTAGGCCACCAAATACCATGCTGCTCATGTTTCTTTCTTTGTATGCATTGTTTAATGCTTATGCATTCTAAACTTCTCTTAGTTTATTGCCGCTAAATGAGAGTTCTGAGCATGGGTGTATATATTGGTAAATGCTTATAAATTCTAAACTTCTATTAGTTAACCATGTTCATCTTATGATGCTTAAATTAGTGTTTTATTTTGGATGATATTTGGTTTTACTATTTTTTAGTGCCTGCAATTATGTCATTGTCACTGCTTGTTTTGCACCTTTTTATGTTACGTTGTACGCTTGACGGTTGCCGACTTTGTGACCCTTTCGATGTTCCTGGTATATATTTGACACTCGAAAGTTTTCCTAATAAAAAAATCGATATATATAATATCTAATATCTAATATATACAATACTAAAACACATATTGAAGGTGCTACTTGGAGACAAGCTAGGAGGGAAGATCGATGAGGACAAAAGGGAAGAAGTCGAGAGAGCCTTGAAAGACGCGGTGGAGTGGCTGGAGGAGAATCCGGCTGCAGAGAAGGAAGAGCTAGAGGAGAAGATGAAGGAAGTCGAAGCTGTTTGCAACCCGGTGATCCAGAAGGCTTATGAGAATGGTGGTGGAGCTGATCGCGAGGATGAAGACGACGAGCTGTAAATTAAGATTCGAGGCTTTTTGATCCAAGTGTGTAGTTTATATCTCTACTCTTTTCTAGTTGTCTTTTATTTTCTTGTTGATTAGATACTCGGCTTGTGTTGTTTAAACGTTACAAAGTTCGCAGTAAATAATGATTTGGAACTCAATTGAAATAAATGCAGTAAATTAGATATATTAGTTAATGAATAGAAGAAAGTAATTCTCCACAGAACAACAATTACCAGCTACACATTAGACTTCAAGTTACTTTGGATCCTTTGCTTATTGTAAGCCACTATATGAAAAACAAAATTGGTATGTTAGATGCACCCTTTGTCATGGGTCTATTCCAGATCGAAACAAATACGAAAATCGGGAAGGAATTATTTGCACGAGCAATTGATTTGAAGGCCTTACAGATGACAATGATAAAGGCCAATGTTTATATAGAGGTAGCTTGTATTATATAACCTACACATCTTCATTACATAAAGACACCCTGAAACATCAGGACAAAAGACATTAACCTATAATTTATGAACATAAAACAAATATCTCCTTCTGCACACTAAAGAGCTTAGCATGGATGAAAGAGAACACATCCACATGAGTACCTGAATACGACGTTAGGGAAGACAAATATGCTTGTAACAAACAACAAAGGCTTGTATTTGATGACGACCAAAGAACAATCTCATCTGTGCACTGCTTGTTCATTCTACTCTCTGTTATCATCAGGATGTTTGCCAAAGTAGATATAAAAGGAACTCAGTGGATCTTCAGAGACAGACAAGTAACTATCTACTTGGTCAACCAGTATATGAGAATCAGGAAAGTGCAGACGGATGTGACAAGAGAGAGGACAATGGTGTCCACTGATTTTTTCCTCTTTATTGATGCAAGAATATTATTCACCTGCACACACATCCCAAATCCAGGAAATGGATTAAGTTGATTCTTTATAGAGAAGGAATTGTGAGAGGACAAGTGAATTAATGTGTTCTGATATTATTAATTGTACCTCAAGTAGCCATAAGATAAAACCCATTAGTTAACTGTTATTAGTTATCTATTTAGGCGACTGAATTGAAATGAGAAAAATTTGAGATGCAAATTCTGGATAGGCCAAAGCAACAAGAGTACATACCGACGGGAGCCGGCTGCTGACATTGCCAATCTTTGAATTTATGGTCCCAAATGTTGAACGCTGAAGAACAAGCGCCCCAAGAGTAGACTGTGCTTGAGAAATAACTGAATCCATCTGCAATGCAAGGGCAATGTCAAATGCAGGTCATAGTCCAGGTGATAGCAAACTGACCCATGGTCTGGCCAAATGAGGCAATTTGGACAAGCATATGATATTTGAACTCTTCAAAACAGGGCAAAAAGAATCAGATGAGAACCTCAACAAAAAGCTGGAACTGCCCTTTGGACTAGCACATCTAAAAACAGCACAGAGATTCGCAACACTATCCGGATACATTAGTAATTTAATCTGTTTAACTTCTGCATTGAGATCAACTACCAAAATAAAACTACTCTATCCAAGTAATCACGGCCTCAATGGACAAAGGGAGGTCTCACTCAAACGAGAATCATACATTCTCACAAGGCTGGAGCATCTGCTGTGTTACACTATCAATATGAATTTACTCATTGTATCGCAATATCCTTGTCAAATTTATGGAACATGGACAAGATGCAGGTAATCACAATACCCACATAAGCAGTATTCATTATTTACCTGCCCCATATTCCTGCTAATAGATGCACGTTCTTTTAGAAGAACTTGCTCTTCCAAATTGCCACCTTGTTCCAAGTCTAGTTTACTCCGATCAAACTGCCGAAAGTCCTCCAAAAGTGAGGCATGTTCTTGCTTAGCTCTAAGGCTTGATCGCAGCCTATGAAATTCCTGCACTTAAAACATGTCAAGAAAAACAGTGAATGTCACTCTAAGAAACAGGACTCGTTCAATCAAGATCGAAATGTAGTTCTGCTAAGCAGCTGCAAGATTGAAGAAAAAGAATGAAGCTTATACTGTGCCCTCTTGGGAAAGCTAGACCAATAAATTCAAACTTATGGTCAACAAGTGAGAGGAAAAGATCTATAAATTGGAAAAAAGTTATTGAAAACCAACAAACTCACATTGCAAACAAAACTATGGAACATATAATGCATTAATGATTAATAAAAAGAAATTGCAAGATAACTCCAAAAAAAAAAAGCATAATGCTGAACTCTCAATTTTAACAAAGACATATTTGAAGTAGTAAGTGCTAACATGTAACTCCCAATTTTAGCATCTTCATACTGAAAAGCACAGTGCTTGACTTTCTGTTCTTCAGTCATACAAACAAGGGGGGTGGACTACATATTATCAATTAAAACAGAAATGCATCCAGGACAATCTTTAAAAGAAAGAACAGATATCTATTCAAGGCTGAGATTCCCTAGGATGCCCTACTGAAGTCTGAAGTAGATACTTTTTTAGTTACTCCCTTACATCAACGTGTCCTTTTAGGCTTGAGCACAAGTTTCAACTAGATGATATTAAGAGAGTGAGATGAAAATGTGCTCAAGCCTAAAACTTATTGAAACAACTGTCTAATATAATTTCAATGACTAAATGTGAGGTATCCATCAACTGTCTAATAAAAGCAAGAGAGCAATTTTCACAACTGCAAATGAGTTAACTTCAGCTGTTGAGCATCATCTATTTCAGAAAAGAGTTGTGTGCAGCAACTTAAGTGTTCATACGTTGATCAAGAAGCCACAATACCTGAGTTAGATCTTGAAGAATCTCTTGATGTCTGGTCAATGTGTGTGAAACCATCTCTGACCCTCCTGAAGAAACCCATGCTTGCATCTGGTTGTTTACTTGCTGAAGCTCCTTCAGTAATTGATCAATTCCAGACTCGGTCTCATTATTAGAAGTATCAACTTTTGTGGATACCAGTTTGCGAAATAATACCATCTGCTCATCCAATTGAGCTTCAAGTTTCCTTGCCTGTATTAAATATGAGGTGCAAAGAAAAATATTCAGAAAATCAGTGACAAATTCAACCATCCACCATCCATACACACCAAACCAGATCTTCCCATCACAGTGCACGAACTATACACCTTTAGCAGCTTCATACGAGAACAGCTTATCATGTCAAAAACTTCACAAACTTAAAATAGAACAAACTGTACAAGTCCTGATGGATCATTTGATCAATGCCAAACCAAAGTCTACATTCTGAAACTTCACTCAAATGCCCAACATCTATGAAATCAAACGTAATCAGCAGAAATTACCACCATATCAACAATAGAAGTTCCCAAATCCAGTGCCCCAACTCCGACAACCAAAATCAAAATCGCATCTACAAGGGAGAAAGCATCATCATTCATCAACCAATGCGGACTAAACCTTACTAAAAACCACTTCCCTCCACTCTTAACGTAATCGCAATCAATGAAAGCCATAAAACGATAACGGAGATCTCCATCCCGATTGCCGACAGTCACAAGCAAATGTACAGAATTTCGACAAAAAGGAGCAAATCTTCCGAAATCCAATCGAACTAAAGTCGCTAGGGTTCAACAGAAGAAGATCGGCATAGGAATCGAAGAGGGAGGAGCAAACCTGCTTACGCAAAGCGTCCCAGGAGCTGGGGACTTCCATGGCGACGACTAAAAACTTCCGCGGATGGGAGAAATTGCGCCGGAATTGCAGGGATGAATTTGAGACGACGAGATGCAGAGCGGATCCAAACTTCGGCCGTCTCTTCTCCCCCCTTGGATTAGGAAGGGAGAGAGATCAGAGAGGTTTGGGATCCAGAAGTTGGGAGTTTTTTTCCCTCGTGGTTAACGCGATCAACGCAAACACCCAACTTCAATGGCCTGGGGCTGGGTCGTGGATCCCACCTTGTTACCAAGGTTGGTTAACCAAGAGCTTAGTAATAAATGTCGTTAATTCATTACGGAGTACTGCCGATTAACTGTATTTTTATTTTATTTTTTTGGTTTCACGCTTAGCCCATTGTAACATAAATAAGATTCAAATTCATGACCTACTCGTCTGTAGATTTTGATTCACTATTTTATGCACAGTTAAAACTCTCTAAACAAATTGTCTAGGGAACTAATGAAATCACGCTTTACACAAGATGGTTTTATGAAATTTTGATTTTAAGGGGTAGTTTTGTGTCCGGTGGTTTTCTGCGAATTACCCTTTTATATTCATGTACATTTGATGTATGTTACTCCTAAATTTTATCAAAAACTTGGATTTATCATTCTAGCTTGTTAGTTTTCCCCATATTGTGCACTAAATGTAGACTAACCTCATTATCTCATAATCACGGAATATCATCCTTCCTATCGAGACTTGACAGATGTATCTTGTTATGTAAAGGTTAGTTAAGCTTTTAGTAAGGTTGTTAGTTAGTTAGGCTAACCACCTTGCTTAAGTCCTAATCATCATATATGTACTACGGTTTTTCATAAAGTAAATTTTTTAGAGCACTTGGAAACTTTACTAGTTGCTTCCTTTTAGGGAGTGTCAGATTTTGATTTGATTGCCTTCCTAACAAAGGCACAGTGTGGTTATTTTTGGTACATACAACACAGAAAGAGCTAACCGATTGAAGGATAAAAATAACCCACCGACATTAAAGAACAAAGATGGAATCAAGCGTATCACACTTGAAAAGGAGAGATTTACTCGCCCTCCCAGCCCAGCTGGCGTGCCCGCTGCTCCCAGATAAGCGTGGCCTTTTTCTCTCGCAAGAACAACGCCTCTGCGTGCTCTCTGGCTTCCTCGCACGTCTCTGTGGCAGCATTGCACTTCTCGGCCTCTCTCTGGTACTGGGAAGCGACCCTTCTTGCTTCTCGGTGAGTGGCATTCATGTGCCCCAAGTGATCCTTGGAGACCCTCTCTTGCAGCTTCAGCTCCTCTGTTAGAAGGTCTACGAATTGCTTTTGCATCTCTTGGTGCAGATCAGGGTCATTTTTCCCGCAATCTAACACAATATTTGTATGCACAGTGTTAGAGGATGTCTTCGATGTAGATAGGAAATTTCATTAGAAGCAATAGATTGAACACACAGGTTATAATCTTGACATAACTGCAGTAGTGCAATTACCAGTATCCGAACTGACCCTCAACTGTTATGGGAAAACACAATGGTGAACTTAAAAACCAGTAATCTGTTTGATTTCTTTTCATACTCAATTTAGTCGTGCTGTCATTGACACGACACTGGTACAATCGGTATCAAAAGGACACATACATTCAATGATTCAACATAGCATGCACATTCGTTTGCTGCAACTGTAATAGTTGGACTTTAGAGGAGGTCAGTAGGTCACTCATTTGACACTCAACCTAAAGAGACTAACTTGCTCACAATAAGAAGAAATACTGACTGAACTCCATGAAATCAAACTATAGCAGAAGTGCAATGCATAAACATTGAAAGATAGATGAAAACAATGCTAACCTTCAATTGAGAGATTCACCAAACCTGTGGAACAAAAATAAAGAAACAGCAGTTAGATTACATTACTCATCAACAATACCATCCACAGCCTTGATTGATTGCCTAATTCAGGAACTATGAAACAGTAAACTAAAATCGAATACTCATATATTCATCATACAGCTACAGCAGCTCATCTTCGGATCAAGTGCAAATTTCAGATAACTAATCTACAATTGCTGAACAAATCTGTAACCATCAGGTCTCTTTCACTACACATATGTTATCTGTAATGAAAGAGACCTGAACAAAATTTGGCAGCACTCGGATAGAACACCAATAAGATCCAAAATACTTGATTCTCACGAATCACAATCCACCAGTAATTAATCAACCGGAACAGTTCATTCAGTTCTTACTAACTAGTGATTGCTATGATTGTTGATACAATAATCCATGAAACAAATACAATATTTAAATTGAATTCCACTAGGAAGACGATCAAAAATCATAAAGGAAAATACCAAATGCAAACATGTGTCAATCTCACAACACGCAAAAGAATGAAAAAATAAAAATGATCCATCAACAAAATAGGAAAGATTGAGATGAATAGGAGTACCGGGGGCGATTTCGAGGAGAGAGACAGGAGCGGGGCAGTCGCAATGGCAGGGCGGGCAAGAGGTAGGGTTCCGGCGGAGCCTAGCGGCTTCCTTCAATTTCCAGTACAACGCCGGGCCGGACACGCACAGCGCCGAGACGATCGCGAACGCCACCAGGCAGCACCTGACGCAGGAGCCTGAGCGCCGTGAAGGCATCGACATCTTCGCTCCCCGTGGGTGTTTTCTCACCTAGATCTGAGAAATTGGGGGTTAGAGACGCTGAACGAAAGAGTAAACAATGTGTTTGATCGCTGAAACAACAGCTAGTGAAAAATCAATGGAAATTGAGTGTGTGATTTCTCACTACCCTTGACTGAGGGGTTCAAACTTCAAACTTCAAACTTCAAATCCAATCTACCGTCCCACACTCTCCTTCACTTGGATTTTTCAGTCGAGGACTCGAGGGTGGCTATACGTTTTTTGGTCTAAAGTGAGGGTGGCAAACTGGCAATACTGTAATAATTAAAAAAAACTATATAAAACTCCGTAATAAATAATCTTGTCAATTGTTTCTAGTGAATAAAACTGATGCATAGTATTTTATGTGGGGCGTTGTAGTTGATCATTGAAAAAAAAAATTATATGTAACGCGTTGTGGTTGAGCCTAGGAAAAAAAAAATGTTGTCATAACACAATATATTTTATTATTAGAATCTATCTAGATTATTTATAATATTGTATTAATGTATTCTCCGTGTATGAGACGGATCTGCACTAGTATAATATATTCATTTTTAAATTTTTATTTTTTTATATGTTTTGTTATTTGTAAAAAGATGGTTTGTTCCTTTAAATCAATTTATGTAGCTTCTTGCTTTTAAAAAAACTACTGTATAATTTAATTTCACCAAAATTATAAAATATTCTCCAAGCATAACTTTTTTTTAAAAATGATTTCTGCCCATCCCTAATTTTGAAAATTACAATTGACCGTCCTTTACTCCTTTATCCCTTTTTTCTTGCTTACAATTCCATGTCATTTTCCCTTTATTAAAACATCAGTTATATATATATATATGGGTTGGTTCGGGTGAGAACATCCCTTAGGATGGGAACGTAGGAACAAATCTTGATCACCCAATTAAAAGAAATCAAGGGTCTCCATTAATCATAATTTTTATCTTTTGAAAAAGGAAAATCAATGGACCCCACAAACCTAACCCACTCACGCGCAGTGTAAAATCAAGCCCTCCCCTCACGGTTTTGTATGGTACTTTTTTTTCTCTTTTTGATTTCTTATTTTTATACTCCTATTTGTTTTCTTATTTTTTATCTTAAATTTAATCGAATAATTGTTCCCTAAAATATGAATAATTTTTTTTATATTATTCGTATGTAAGATGACGAATGTAATTGTAATATTATTCCATTGAAATTATATTATTCGGTTAAGCTGGAAAGATTATTCGGGTTAATTTGATATATTATTCGGTTAAATTTGAGAGATTATTCAGTCAAATTATAAATATTATTCATATGTAAGATGATGATTGTACTAGTAATATTATTCGGTTAAATTAGAAAGATTATTCGGTTAGATGTGATATATTATTCGGTTAAATTTGAAAGATTATTCAGTTAAATTATAAATACTATTCTTATGCAAGATAACGATTGCTTACACATTTATTAGTGTTGGAGAGGTTAAAATAAAAATCAATAAAATTGTAAATTATTCGGTGAAATTACGAAGAGTATTCGTAATTAATAATAAGAATTTGAAAGGTTTATTTGTACACTATTCGCATTTAAGAGAGCGATTATTCGGCGAGAATAATTTTTTTTTGATATAAAAAAAATAAATTTTGATATATAGCAAGATAAATCAATTTTTATCTATAGCAATTATTCGGCGAGAATAATTTTTTTTGATATACGACAACATTTTATATCCCATCACAATTTTTTTTAATCCAACGGGAAACCTTTCATTTTGTGAAGCACGCGCACTTGGCGCACTTGGGTTGAGAGTTGTTAAAATTTGAGTAGGAGTGGCTAACATATAAGGGGTGGGGTCCAGTTTTTTTAATTAAAAAAATCAGAAATTTAAAATGCATCTCATCCATTCATTCCCCTCATCCGATAGTCTAGATTTGTTTCTACGTTCTCATCCTGAGAACCAAAAGAGTGTTCTCATCCGATCCATCATCTATATATATATATAATGTCCTATATACCCCTCATAAATATGAATATAAATGTTAAATACGCATTAATAAGAGTTTGTTTTGTCACTTGACACTTTTTCTTACCGTTTTAACACTTGATAAAATGAGATCAAGTGATGAAACAAAACACAAATCAAGGGTGGTTAAGGCTCCGTTTGGATGTATGAAGCAAGATTTATAAATACTTTTTGATAAGGGCGTGTTTGGATTCTGGGCCGCCCCTTTACTGTCTCTCATCCCTCATCTCCTCCTCGGTCGCAACACTTCGAATCCGAAGAGGAAGCTCATCGCAGATAGATCTATATATGGAAGAGGAAGCATGCTGCCGGCCGCCGGCTGCTGCCTCACCTGCGACGCCTCCTCCGGCCCCGTCGCCTCCATCAGTTGTGTTCGACTATGTCAAATACTCCGGTGTTCTCTCCTCCCTCGTCCTCTCCAGCCTCGCCTCCCCCGTCGTCCTCCCCACGACCCCATCCTCGATTTCGCCGCCCTCCCTCTCCGATCAAGCTCCCTCGCCTGCAATTCCTTCTCCAGCGCATCACCGCCATCAATTTCCTTCCTCAATTCGCTCCAGGAAATCCACCAATTCCCTCTCCGGTCCCCTCCCTGCGCGGCCTCTTCTCCCTCACCTAATCATCTCTTTACACCGACTCGATCTCAACTGCAACCAATTATTCAGCTCCATCCCCAAATTTGATCCAATTCACAATTCGGTTCAATCAATTAACAAGTCTGGTCCCCCAAACCGCCTTCGTCGGTTCAATTCACCTCGAGGCGGTGGACCTGAGTGGGAAATCCCTCTCCGGCGCCCTCCCGGTGTGGTTCTTCAGCCTCCCAGCGCTGCTGCAAATCAACCTCTCCAACACCGTCTCCGTCGACCTCTCGAGCCCCACAGGCGGAGCCGGAGCTTCCCTAGTCGCCGTCGACCTCGAATGGAAAAGAGCGGAAGAGACGGAACTGTGCAGAGTGCTTTACATGACATCCCAAACAAAACATAAATTTTTATAATTCATAATGCAAAAACCTTCATTATAAAACATAAGGCCCGGCTATCCAAACGAAGCCTAAAGAGTGGTTTTGTGCAAACTGGTCTATATATAACACTCTAGATAAGCCACATGCCCACTGTTTCTTATCATGGGGCTTTCCTAATGTGAAAATTTCATGTCATTCTAAGGGCCATAGATTGTACGTGCACCCATCGTCATCAATCAAGCCCATAGATCTGCCATAGCTGTACATTTGCACCTCGTAAATATGTAAACAACCACCTATCTCAACGTTGATGACTTCATACACACACCAATGAATACTGACAGTGCTTGAACAACATAAGAGCCCACATAAAAAGGAACTTACCAGCTGCATTTAACTGAAAAGCTTCCACACAGAGAGTTTAAGAGTAATGTGTACAGCAACAATCTGGTATACATAAGGAGCTCTTTTCCCCTTGCGAGTCCCGACCCACGTCCTAGTGACTACTATTGTCCGTTCTCGAGCCCCAACCCATACAAAACGCCGGCATATTTCTCCATCGGTCCGCTGAAGAAGCTCTCCCTCAGCTTCCTGAATGCACAAGATGTAAGCAAACTATCTGAGCCCGCCTGGTGTGATATGCCCACTCTCTCCACCTCCAATAGCTCCGCGAGCTTGTTCAGCCCGCCATGTAGGCTGTTGCAGAATCGCATCAGATGCTTGATGTCGTACACTGTTGGGAAGTACAGGTTGATCAGCTTGAAGAACTCAGCTTGGGTCTCTGGCAAGTCCTTGCAAGTCAGGAGCTTCAGCAGGTAACCGAAGTCGTACCCGCTGTGGAAGGTGACCCAGTGGACGTTATCATTCAACACTATCCCAGAAGACATCAGGAGCTCGCCGAATCTCCTTGCATCGATGCCCTGCTCATTGTTCTTTTTGAAATCGATCCCGCTCTCGCAGAGGAGCTCGATGGAATCGTTGGCAAAGACGTCTTCGTTGACATTGAATTCGCGGAAATTGAACTGCCAAATGCAGTGCTTATCAGTCCCGCAGGACGGTAGATTCCCTTGCTCGTCGGAGAAAGTGAGCCCTAGCTGGATCAATTTCAACATGTCGACATTGTCTTTCAGCGTCTGGTAGTGGTAATCATTGCTGCTCTTGAAATTCCCGACTGGCCTGATAACAATCCCCGGGAATTCAGTATCCATGGCAACATATGGATAGTCATCGACGATTTCACGGATCAAATCGAACTCTTCCTCAAGATTAGCTCCCCATACCTCTCTGATTTCAATCGAATCGCTCTTCGGCAAAATCGACATCTGAAGACTCGAATCCATTCGATTCGATTCGATTCGATTCAAATGGACAGACCATAAACCAGCCTAACTAAGCTCTATACAGATCTGCAAACACAGACCCGAAACAAATCAGATCCCCAATTTAGAACGATTCACCACCAAACACTAGATTCCTCATAAACAAGATCCACAAAACCGATTAACAGGAAAGGAAATAGCAAACACAGTGAGAATCAATGAAACCGAACAGAGAATAAAGCAACCGACCTGTGAAGATTATCCGATGGGAGGAGAAGAAATTGAAAGGCTAGGGTTTGGATGAAGCAAGTGATAGAATAATAATATAAGGCGGCGACAATGAAACTGGAACGTGAGTGGTGGGGAGAAGACTCAAGAGAAATGCATATTTGTTTGTTTTTACCGTTTTTAATTTTATTAAATTAATAAAGGTAGAAATGAGAGAAATATGAAAAATTGTCCCAGAAACGTTCAATAATTTCAGCCCTATTAGTCTATCTTCAACCATTTATAAGATTATCTCAAAAATTCTTGCTACCAGACTTAGAATTATTCTACCCAAACTGATACATCCGCTTCAAAGTGTTTTAATAGCTAAATGCTCCATTCAAGACAATATCTTAATAGCAAACGAAATATTTCACTCATTTCAACACATAAAGGGTTTGTCTGGGTGGATGTCGGTCAAACTAGACATGAAAAAAACATTTGAGATGGTTAGATGGGACTTCCTTCTTGAAACCCTTGATAGATTTGGGTTCAGTTGTAAATTCATTTACTGGATCAAGGAGTGCATAACAAGTTAACAACTGTAATATATTCTGCTCCAGTGAACAATGAACCTACTGACTTGATCACCCCATTCAAAGGTCTTCGTCAAGGAGATTCATTATCATCATATCTCTTTCTACTTGTCTCAAAGGTTTTGGCAAGTGGGCTACATCATGAATCTCTCTCACCTCACAGTCAACTTGGCATCTCAATCACACGTGCTTGTTCCAGGATCCCTTTCCTAACCTTTGCCGATGATATCATCATCTTCGCGTCAACAACCAAAAAGGCATCTGACCAAATCAACAAGATCACTCAAGAATTTTGCGTACTCTCCGGTCAACGAGTTAATTTTCACAAATCTGCGTTTCATACTACACCAAATCTGGGAAATAACATTATAACAACAATAAAAACCGAACTTTAGATTCCACATACAACTAATCTTGGAAAATACCTAGAATGTCCAGTAATAACTAGTAAAGTCACAAATTCCACATTGACATTACATCCTCCAGCAAATCACAACTTTCGAAATGGACAACGAATAATCTATTGCAAGCAGGTAGATGCACTCTAATTAGATCCAACCTAACTACCAAACCGCTACACATTATACAGTGCTTCCTGCTCAGCTGCTCCCAACACACATCCATAAAGAACTAGACAAACACTAGTACAGAAAACCGGTTTTACCGCGGTTCCGTTTGCACTGTTTACCACGGTTCTGAACCGTAGTAAAAATGGTCGTGGTAAATTTGTTTACCACACCGCCTACAACCGTGGTAATTGTGACAACCCGTGGTAAACACGTTGGAGGTACTAGGCAATTAAACCGTGGTAAAGATGATCCACCCGTAGTAAACATGTATATGGTAATCTTGTTTTACCCGTGGTAATCTTGATGACCCGTGGTAAAATTACATTACGAAAAAGTGTCAAGAACCGTAGTAATTTGTACACCCGTGGTAAAACTGTTTCGTGGTAAAACTTTGCACCCGTGATAAAATTGTTACATGTAATTTTTTTTTGAGAATTTACTACGCATTTCGATTGAATATATAATTTTGTCGGCACCCAAATTATATTATAATTACTGCCCAATTCATTTGTATATAGACAATTATGATACTGATTTATCTTCATTGCCAAATGAATAAATATATTAAACTAAAACATTATTCAAATTGGTAAAATACTATAATATTTAGATTAAATATATGCATATATAATAAAAAATGGTTGAACACATAAATTCAAATAATGTATATATATATAATCAAGTCGATAAAATTTGATTAACATAAACCAACCTACATTACTTGTCCTAACACGTCATTCGTACCAACCTACATTACCCGTCCTAACACGTCATTCGTACATTGCACTAAGATAGTACATCTAGCTATAGATGAAGTTTTGCACAAAAGCTGCCCACTGATCTCGAATTTCATCTATCATAGCCTGTGTATAATGAGGTATCGCCTGAACGGATGGTGGAGAGAGCTACAAAGTAAATAATAAGCTAATTTAGAAATCAACTTTATAAGCATATCCCACAAAAATATATGATAAGAAAAATGCACTATAGTATCCAAATCCTTGATTTCTTATGTAATTGACATATACGTACTATTCCTAATTCAATAACATTTCAGGTTGATCACACAACTAGAAGAGAGGAAAACTCGATAAGTATATTTACATTTACCTTTCCGAGAGCAAACTCTTTATTGACGATCTCCCATATGAATCGAAGAACATAATATCCACAATCAACACCATTTGTTTGAGACGGACACTACAAACAAGGCAAAATAACAAACCCATGTATGGACATTATTAGTAAATGAAGGCAGCAGATTGGTCGATGGTCCTTGTGGCAACAAAGTTAGTAAATTGCAACATGATACAACAATCAAGAACTAATCAACAAGAGAGGCAATGATAGCAAAAATAAGCAAAAAATTCAGCAACAAGGAGTGCACCGGCAACAAAGACAACAACGCAGCACATACCTTCACAAAATCCAGCTGCGCAGCACAGAACAATGATAGCAATAAGGACAGAATTAATTCAGCAACACGGAATGCAGAGGCAATGACATAAACGCAACACAAATCTTCATCGAAGACAGCTGTATATTACAGATCAATGATAGTAACTGCGCAATGGCATCACCTTCACAACAAAGATAGAAAAAGTCCTCTAATTTTTTTTGACATAAAAAAGATCAATGGCAAGCCTAAGGTAGAAGAGATGGATGCCTTAAGGAACGCAGCAGCAGATGCACAACAGAGATCTTCAAACATTCTACTACAACTCATGGAAACAAGAACAAGGGTTCACCATGAAGAAGGTTTATGAACAATTGTTAGAAAATGAAGACATAAATTACATATTTATGTATTATTAACTATAATCATTTAACTAACCTTTACTGTAAGCCACTTTGTTTTTGAGTTGGATCTGTTTAGTTTCTTCTCTGCAATCCAAATTCTCAACGACCTATTCAAAGTAAAGGTAATGTATTATCATCATCATCATGATGTCATACATAAATAGTAAAATGTGATAAATTAGTAAATAGCTAGCTTACATGTCAACTACATGCTTGATGTCCTCTCTTATTACTTTCTCTCCGAGGCTTTCAAGCGAGTCAAATCAAAATATTGTTTGTGCATAAGGATAAATAACACAAAGCATCCAATGCCTCCTATAAATATATTGCATTGAAATATAAGAGTACACAAAATTGAAACAAGCATATTAATCATTAATATTTCAAGTAAAAGAAAAAGATATACTAAGGCTTACCCAGCGTAATAGGGAGCGAAAAACATTTGGTTTTTCAAAGCTTCTCCCATTGCATCAGCAATATATCTCGCCCGCATGTTTGCTCGCTCTTCTTTGAGCATCATAGGGCGCTCTTTGGATTGATCTGTGCGCTCTTTGGATTGATGTTTAAATTCAATTGGAATTTCAGCAACTCTATGTGGGCATAAGAATCCAAATCTATTTAGCATATTCTTTTCCTGCAAATATGCATTCAAATACCTACCACATGGATGGCTTTTTTTTAGTTTCAGGCTCTTTCAACACATATATGGCCCAAAATATTTACATTAACCAAAATATACATAATAACTTACCCAAAATATATAGATATATGAGATGCTTGGATTTCCTCTTGAAATATCCATTGAAGTATCTCTTCCTTGGTAACCCATACCTCACCCTCCAAGATGATGTTTTTGGGTAATGGGATTGAAATGGTATTCTCCATATTTTTTACAATTTTATGCATCATATTCATAGTGAGGGAGGTAAGCTTGCCTCTTTCTGTTGTGTTCTCTTTAGTATGATGTACCTTCCTTGGTTGACCCTTATTTAAAGTGCCAGAGGACTCTGAGGGTATCTCTCTTCGTTCAATCTTTTGTTTCTTCTTTTTTGGTGGTAGTCCCTTTAATAATAAGAAAAAAGACAATATAAAACATTGAAAGTTCAAGGGAAAAAATATGGAATGATCATGGTAAAATAGGCATTGATCATGGTGCAAAACAGGAGACAAAAAAATTCAGCAACTAAGGACACCATAGCTCTCAGCAGAAACAGAGGCAACAAAATACAGCAACCATTTGTATGACAGTAAAGGAAAAAACACCAGAAAAGGTGGAGCTGCTCTCAGCGGTAGCAGAGAAAATGGTAATACTGATGTACCTGGACTAGAGAAATGAGGTTTTTCGGCCATTCAACAAAAGCTTCCATAGCTTGAAATACAACAGAGGCTTCATTTGTTGGCACTGGCAATGGCGCTTCACCAACAATAGCATCAATGACAGTAACTTTCATGTTACCAAGTTGTAGTGGCTTAGAATGAAGCATCACATCCTCCGTTTCCTTGGGTGTATATACCTTTCCTGTTGCCACAATTGGATGACCTGGCTCCATAGAAGCCAACTTACATGCACTCCAACCCTAGGTTCCATTAAATATATGATGACTAGGTTATTATGTGTGCTATTCTGCTAATTTCTCAAGCATATATATTCAACATGGACAAACTACTAAAGGGAAAGAACAATTTAGGAGTAAAGTTACCTCTGGAAAAATGATGTCTTCACAACTGTCCTTTTCACTTGGAATTTCAACTTCTTTTTCTGGTGACTGTCTATTCTCCAAATTTTTTACAATTTTATGCATCATATTCATAGTGGGGGAGGTAAGCTTGCCTCTTTCTGTTGTGTTCTCTTTAGTATGATGTACCTTCCTTGGTTGACCCTTTGTTATAGTGCCAGAGGACTCTGAGGGTATCTCTCTTCGTTCAATATTTTGTTTCTTCCTTTTTGGTGGTAGTCCCTTTAATAATATTAAAAAAGACAATATAAAACAATGAAAGTTCCAGGGAAAAAATATGGAATGATCATGATAAAATGGGCATTGATCATGGTGCAAAACAGGATACAAAAAATTTCAGCAACTAAGGACACCATAGCTCTCAGCAGAAACAGAGGCAACAACATACGACAACCATTTGTATGAAAGTAAAGGAAAAAACAACGGAAAAGGTGGAGCTGCTCTCAGCGGTAGCTGAGAAAATGGTAATGATGATTTACCTGAACTAGATAAAAGAGGTTTTTCGGCCATTCAACAAACGCTTCCATAGCTTGAAATACAACAGAGGCTTCATTTGTTGGCACTGGCAATGGCGCTTCACCAACAATAGCATCAATGACAGTAACTTTCATGTTACCAGGTTGTAGTGGCTTAGAATGAAGCATCACATCCTCCATTTCCTTAGGTGTATATACCTTTCCTGTTGGCACGATTGGATGACCTGGCTCCATAGAAGCCAACTTACATTCACTCCAACCCTAGGTTCCATTAAATATATAATAACTAGGTTATTATGTGTGCTATTCTGCTAATTTCTCAAGCATATATATTCAGCATGGACAAACTATTAAAGGGAAAGAACAATTTAGGAGTAAAGTTACCTCTGGAAAAATGATGTCTTCACAACTGTCCTTTTCACTTCGAATTTCAACTTCTTTTCTTGGTGACTGTCTATCTTTCCTTTCCATTTGTAACACCTTTTCCTTCAATTGTAGGAGCTCGGCTTCCATCCTTTTCATTTTTTCATTATCTTCACTTGGAGTAGTTGTAGTATTACTTTTACCCCAATAATCAGTAATCGTCACCCCTCCTCCGACACCAATCACACGACCTGGATGGTCTTTCTTGTCTAGGGCAGTAGCTAATATGTCTTTTCGTCCCGTTAAGACAATTTCCCCTTGAGACACTTGTTGTTCCAACAACTCCTTCAATAATATGAAAATATCAAGCATCCAAAAAAACAAATAGATTATACAACTGCAGTTAATAGAGAAAAAATAATGAAATGTTAGACACATAAATGGTTCTATATATTACCATTTGGTCAACTATTTTCTTAACAGGCTCATCCATATTCCCATCTTTCGTTGTCCTAGCCTTTTTCCACAAATTATGTCGTGGCACGGTAGTTAAGGATGATGTTGCATGAGGATTCTCAGAACCACTTTGTTCTTTTTGAGCTTCTGTAATCTGCACAAAATAAATATTATTATTGTATAATATGAATGGAAACAAAAGATAATCACATTCTAGATTCTTTACCATCTCATCTTCAAGGCCTGAATATCCTTTACGAGCTGCTCTGTATTTGTAAGGGTTATTGCTAGCAATTACTCGATGTTTGTTACTTTCTTCCTGTTAAATAGATAAATAGGAATGTAATGAATAGATAAATTTGTATGTTTAAAATCAATTTATACTTTGAGCATATAATACTTGGAATTCGGGACTTTGTCTAGTCTTCAAAAATTTGTCCCACATTTCTTGATCAATGAAGGAGTATTTGGTCGGAGGATGTGGGTTGATCTTATGCTCCTTATTTAACATAAACCTCGATCCCAATTTGCTTTTGAAGTCCCTCCACATAGAATTAGCAATACTTAGGGCCCAAGCTCTCTTTTGTTCAGGAATATCATACACACCCTATAAATGAACCCCATAAAACATCGAAGTGAGTATTTGTGGCTGAATTGAAAAAATAATATGTCTAACTCATATATGTGTGTGTGAACATAGTTGAAAAAACATAGTAAGATTGTAAAAGACTTTACCGAGACATCTATCCATATAGCTTCTTTAATGTGATCTGGAACTTGGTTCCAACGTTTAAAATTGATGCTCACACGAGAACGCGTAGACATTCCAAGGTAACTCTTGAAGTTTGCACTATTTTGTCTTATTGTTTGTCCCCTGCTATTCCATTGGAGCTTAAACTTTTGTCCCTTTTCTTTTTGTCTCGATATCTTTGATAAAAGAGTGCGCCCTCTCTTGATTGTACTCTTATCTTCTTCTTCTTCACTTGAGCTGTCAGATGCATTTGCACTTGAGGCGCCCATGGGCTCTTTCGATAAGACGCTAATCTGAAAATAAAAAATAAACTAAAACATGATCTCTGAAATTTTAACAAATAGCCAATACAAATATATACAATATTGAAGCACGAAATCAAGTAGTTAACTACTAGAAAATCAATATTCATGAAGTAGGTTATTACAGGTAGATAAGTCATAATAAAATCACTATACTTTAAAAAAAAATCCAACTACTGTAAACCATTACCACCAGCTGGTCATTATTGATATAACCAATTTCTACTAAAATATATAAGATAACAAACCTTTATTATAATAAAAGGTACAAAAATGTCTCGCTATAATAAGAAAAACAAAGGGTAAACTAAGATATGTAAATTATAACTAGAATTATACTATATATATACACTAAAAATAATCCCACAAACTAGTTAACCCGTCGTCTTGTTAGTATTGATGCCACGGCGACGTTTCTTTGATTGCGCAGCACCTTTCGCATTTGATTCTTCAACATACATCCCTTCATCATGATCCATTCGCGCATAAAACTCTTGATCGATGTTGTCATCATTCATACTCTGAAACAAAGAAGCAACAGGTGCTTCGCTAATATCTTCCATTTCATTTTCAAGCTCATCGCTGGAGAACCGTCTTCTTGATGCTAGAACGACAGACCACTTCTTGTCCGATGGGTCTGGGACATAGAACACTTGCTTCGCTTGTGATGCAAAAATAAACGGATCTTCTTTATGACCCCACTTGTTAAGGTCCACAAGAGTGAAACCTAACTCATCAACTTTGATTGCACTATTATTGTCGACCCACTTGCAATTAAATACCGCAACTCGGAATGTGGTATAATCCAACTCAAAAATTTGTTCAATAACCCCATAATATTGCATGTCTGCATAAATGGGATTTTTATCTTTCGTGCTCGAAACATGGAGTGCTTCTGCTGTAAGAGTGACCCCACTGTTCTGCATTAGGCTGTTGTTATCATGCTCCTTTGTATAGAACGTATAACCATTTGTGATATATGAAGTGAAATGTTGAGCCTCATTCCTAGGGCCATAGGATAACCATCTCAAGTGATCAGAAACAGAATCTGCCCCTTTGTTTAGTTCTGTCGATATCCTATCTTCAAACCATGTCACAAAAGTGCGATTGTGTTCATTCACAATCCAATTTTCATTTCTGCTCCGATTTTGCTCTCTCAAAATATTCTTGTGCTCCTCTTCATATGGTTCAACTTCAACATCATTATGAAGGACATAAAGGTGTGCTTGATTTCGTGTAGCACGACAAATGCTGACTAGTTTAGCTCCTGTAATCCCTTCTCCTTCGACTGCATCTGATCGGTGAGATTTAGGAAGACCAATGGCATCGACATTAGATAAATATTCACTGCAGAATTCAATTGCCTCTTCAGTTATGTAACGCTGTACAATAGACCCCTCTGGACGATTTTTGTTCATGACGTAGCTCTTCAACACTTTCATGTACCTTTCAAACGGGTACATCCATCTCAAATAAACAGGACCGCACAATCTAACCTCTCTGACTAGGTGAACTACTAAATGGACCATGATATCAAAGAATGATGGAGGAAAATACATCTGAAGCTTGCAAAGAGTAATAACAATATCATCTTGTAACGAATTTAGATGGTTGACATCAATCACTTTGCTGCAGATTGCTTTGAAGAAAACACATAATCTAGTGATTGTAAATCGAACATTCTTCGGCAGTATAGGGTGTAGAGCTATCGGCAAAAACTCTTGCATTAAAATATGACAATCATGAGACTTCAACCCCACAAGTTTCAAATCATTCATCGAAACAAGACTTCTAATGTTAGAAGAATATCCACTGGGAACTTTAACACTCGCCAAAAATTCACAAAAAGCAGCCTTCTCCTTTCTAGATAGGGTATAGCATGCAGGAGGCAAATATATACAGTTTCCCTTTTGTTGTGGGAACAATTCCTTTCTAATGCCCATTGCTTCCAAATCGTGTCTAGCCTTGATTCCATCTTTTGTCTTCCCTGGAACATTGAGCAGCGTGCCAACAATACTATCACAAACATTCTTCTCAATGTGCATTACGTCAAGGCAATGTCTCACAAATAAAAATCTCCAATATGGAAGGGAGAAAAAGATTGACCTTTTTTTCCACCCATTAATAGCTTTTACTGTGTTCTTCTTTCCAAATTCATTCTTCTTGCCAAATGAAACTTCAATATCTTTCACTCTTTCGTACACCTGTTGACCGTTCAAAGCTGCTGGAGCTATCCCTTCCTCTGGTAACCCATTAAAATTCTTTCTCTGCCTACGAAAACTATGGTTAGCGGGAAGAAACCTACGATATCCCAAGTACACGGGCTTACTAGACGCTGGCAACTGATAATAATTCGTATCCATCTCACATATAGGGCAAGCATGATGACCTTTGATACTATATCCAGAAAGATTTCCATAAGCCGGAAAGTCACTGATTGTGCAAAACAAAAGAGCTCGCAAGTTAAACAATTCTTGTTTATTTGCATCAAAGACTTCAACACCAGTATCCCACAATAATCTCAGTTCTTCAATAACCGGTGCCAAATAAACATCTATGTCATTTCCCGGCTGTTTTGGCCCTGATATCAACAACGACAGCATCATGTACTTGCGTTTCATGCAAAGCCAGGGAGGTAGGTTATAAATTACCATAAGGACAGGCCATACACTGTAAATACTACTAAGAGTACCATACGGGCTCATTCCATCAGTTGAAAGTGCAAACCGTATGTTTCTCTTATCATTTCCAAACTCACGAAATTTATTATCTATATATTGCCACTGTGGGGAATCTACTGGGTGTCTAAGTTTACCATCCGTTGACCTCCCGCTAGCATGCCATATCAAATTCTTTGCATCTTCTTCTATTCGGAACATCCGTTTAAGTCTTGGTATAATTGGAAAATACCAAAGTACTTTACGAGGAACTTTGTCTCTTCTATATCGCGACTCATTACAACCTGGCTTTGGACACCTCTCTAATGAAGCGTTCTCTTTGCGATACAGAATACAATCATTTGGGCAAGCATGTATCCTCTCATAAGACATTCCCATAGTTGACAACATCTTTTTGGCCTCATAAGTCCGACAAGGAAGAGCATTGCCGTCTGGTAGCATATCTTTCAACAACTCTAATAATGCCGTAAAACTTTTATCACTCCACCCATTACCTGCTTTCAGATTGTATAACTTCAAGGAGGCTGATAATTCTGAAAACTTCAAACAATCATTGTACAATGGTTTTTTCGCAGCAGCTAACAAGTAATCAATTTCATCCACCGAGCCATGTAAATTATCTTGAGCAGCATCCATCATATCTTCTAATCTATCACCCTCGTATACCTCATCATCATCACTATTTTCTAAGCCGACGTTATCTATTTCACCATGCCAGATCCATCGTGTGTAACTTTTCTCAATCCCATACTCATATAGATGAGATTTTATTTTTTTAACATTAGCTCGGTCAATATTTCCACATCTTACACACGGGCATGGTATTAGTTTATTACGCTTCCCATAATGATTTATGGCTTGATCTATAAATTCATTGACCCCTTTCTTATATTCTTTGGTCAACCGATTTGCAGCCATCCATTTTCTATCCATGATAATGAATCGATTTCCTATGCACAACACACATAAGACATAACTATCACTAACCAATCCTGAATGCATGACTAGTATCAACTAACTACTTTCTTAAAATCGAAACAAATGAACTTTTAGATAAATGATAAAATATAGACAATTAGGACATACCAACAAGGAGCTATGTGAAAAGTATTAGACCAAAGAGCAATGATGGTAGAAGAGCAACCGAGGAAGACGAGCAGGTTTTGGTCAGAAGAAACGTCACCAAAGTTGGAAATAAACTTCGAACCTAAAAGAAAAATATGAGCAAAAAAATTATAAGAGAAAATGACAATTACTTAGAATGTGAAAAATGAATCTCTTTAATTACCTACAAGGGGATTATTATTAATGTGGTCAAAATTCAAGCATGGGTTAGCAGATGGTCCTTGTGACAAAAAGTTGGTAAAGTGCAACATTATATGATAGCACAAAAATAAAATAAAAGATGCAACAACCAAAAACTCATCATCAAGAGAGCCAATGAAAGCAAAAAAAGCAAAAAACTCAGTAACAAGGAGTGCAGTAGCTACAAAGACAGAAACGTATCACATATCTTCAAAAAATGCAGCACATATCTTCTCAAAACACGGTTGTACAGCACAGATCAATGACAGCCATAAAGAACAAAAAAATTCAGCAACAATGAATGCAGTGGCAATAACATAAACGTATCACAAATATTAAAAAATCAGCAATATGAATGCAGCAGCAACAAAGATATAAACGCAGCACATATCTTCATGAAACGCAGCTGTGCAGATTCAACAATGACAAAAGTTTGGAACAGAGATTTATTTCTGTAATAACAGAAAAAATTCAGCAACTGACATAAATCTCTTTCTTTCAAAACATATCAGTTTTTTGTTCCTAAAGATATAATAGATCTGAATAGGTAAATAAATAGATAGTCGACTTTATATACGTCAGAAATACGTATTATATAAATATATGTAATATTTAAATAGAAGCCAAAGGTGTTTAATTTTAACCACTAAATACTCTTACTTTACCCAGCCCACTAAGATTTGCCTAGCCCATGCTAACTCACTGACTATATAAGCCTACCCAATCAAACATCTACTAGCCTACTATCATTTCCATTCCAAATCCTACTAAACGAAAAACCAAAACCCACGCCCCAATCTAACAGTGTGAATCTTCAACGTGTGACCGCACTAGTAAAACACCAGTAAACATACCCAGTGACAGCAACATCTCCAACAACAGTGCTTCACTCAACACCTAACGGAATAGCATCAGCCCGGCTTGTAATCATCATCACTCGAGTGATCCCTGCACTCCTCATCAACTTAAAATCTCTTTCCTCGTACTCCTCCTGACTCGAGTGATCCCCGAACTCCTCATCTAAAGATATATTAGATGCTAAGCTCTAACTGACATAAATTCAGCCACAGAAAATCTGTTTCTTCACTATTGTGGGTTCCTTTTTCTCATCTTTTTCGTGGTTTCCTATTGCAATTGTGGAGATGTCAATCTATTTGCTAATATAATCTCTAAAAAGTGCTCCCAAGGAACTTGTTCTAACCTTTACTTCTTTCTAACATGACAAGTTTATTACATATGTATGTGTTCTGTGCTTAATTTGTTTAATTGTTTTGCTACGCAGTTCTTTGTTTTTTCGCCTTTCTTCAAAGGATTTGGATGAATTTGCGAAAAAATAAGTGCAATCTAGATGAGTTTCAAGGCTTTATTGGGACAAATTTTTTTATACTCGCACTCTACAATATTTATCAAAGTCTAATATGCCAATAAACGGACAAGCCTAAGGTATAAGAGAGGGATGCCCTAAGGAACGCAGTATCATATGAACAACAAGCCACTGAAGCGATTAGTTGACAAGTCTAAGGTAGAAAGAGATGGATGCCCTAAGGCTTCACCAGGAAGAGGGGACTTAAACTCAAATTCGACTAAATTACCGCAATATAGAACTCACCCGCGTTGTTAACCCAAATTGAAGCGATTTTCTGAATGATTGAACTTGGAACAAGCCAATGAAGTTGTTGAACAACCAGCGTAGAGTGTACAAGCCAGAAGCGCACTCCTCGGATGTTGAAGAACTTGGGAACCCTAGTCGCTCCTTTCCAAGTGAAATTCAAACATGGGTAGTGACCGATTCGGAGAGAGGAACCTTGACAAACGCTTTAATCTACTGAAATTATAGAGCAACAGTAACCTAATTCAAAGAAACCTTCGATCGAATTGGAGGAAGTTGGATAATCTAGGGTATACGATTGTAATCGTGTCCCAATTTTTGAGTTTAATTTTACCAAAAAAAATAAATTATAATTTTTTTAATTAAAATTTCCAATTTAAACATTCCCGCGAAACGAAATGAATTCAATCAAAATCTTCCAAATTTACCGCGATAATATTTACCACACGGTTCTCATGAGATGTGTAGTAATTTTGTCAATCTTCCGAATTACTACAATATCGTGATAAAATACTACGGTTATCTTACTACGGTTATCTTGACACCCATGGTAAATTGAAATATTTTTACCACGGTTAGAGTATGAACCATGGTAATTTTGTATATAATGCATGATTACTACGGTTATGTTGTATTTTGTGGTAAATATGGGCACAAATTTACTACGGTTTTGATAGGAACCGTAGTAATTTCGCTACCCTAGCAACTTTACTACGCTAAGGCACGGAACCGTGGTAAATTCACCGTCGCCGAAGCCTACTTTTCTACTAGTGAAAATAAACAGGAACTTTCTTTGGAACAAAGCCCTCAAACATAGACCTCTTATTAATTGGTTTGAGGTATGCAAATCTCGTTCTAAAAGAGGCTTGGGTATACACCTATCAGAAGACATGAATAAAGTATTACAGCTAAAACTACTATGGAAACTACTAGTTGAACCAAGTAACCCTTAGGTGAAACTAATTTCACAAAAATATTTAAAGGACAAGACAATTCTCCAATATGAAAAAAGGGATTGTTTCCCAACAATGGTCAAAACTGGCCTATCTCATTCCTCTCTTTAAATCTGGCTTATGTTGGGGAATTGTGAATGGGGATTCAATCAATTTCTGGCATGACACCTGGGTGGGAGACTCACCACTTTGGACCCAAGCAGCAAATCTGAATCTTATTAATGAGGATCTCAAGTTTTGTAGCTTCATCACTTAAGCTAAAAAATGGGATGTCAACAAGCTCGAGGTCGTACTAAATAACAACCTAAGCAGAGAAACTCTCAATTGTATTACCAAAATCCCAATACCTAAGCATATTCATCAAGACAGACTACACTGGTCGCATAGCAAGAATGGGTGGTTTTCAAATGCCTCGGCAATCGATCTAATAAATGAATCCAAAAATCACACAAATTCGGATTTCCATTAGATATGGAAACTAGACATTGCCCCAAAAATCAAAGACTTCTTGTAGAGGGTTTCTAAAAATGGCCTCCCCACTTCGGTGAAATTGGCTTGTTGTGGGACTGGCATTCCCATTGACTGCCCCCTTTGTGGAATGCTTTTCGAGGATATCGACCATTTCCTTTTTGAACGCCCCACAACAAAACTGACTATCCACCAACTTTCCCCAAAGATTTTAAATACATAACAATCAATCTACGACAAAATGACCAACACTAACGAGGCTTTATGCTCCCTACAAGCCTCTCTCGGTATAAGCTGGAATTTGCTAGCCTTGTTACTGCAAGGTGGTGCCTATGGTTCTTTAGGAACAAAACCATTTTTGATAATATCAACCCCAACTCAAACAAAATAGTGTCCTTTATTAGAGACCAATTATCTAACTGAGATAAGGCTAAACATGATGACTTAGGCTTGGATCAAGACATACAGAAGAAGCACATAGTTCATGGTAGGAACCATCGACTAGGTATGACAATGGGTCTGGTGGTGGGCGGATGGTCCTAATTTTCACCTGATACACCACCCGACCCGCCCCACCACCCGTCAATCCTATCACCCGCCCCGTTTCACCTGTCAGACTGTCACCCATCGGGTAATCGGGTGGATCGGGTGAAAATTCGAGTGAAAATAATCTCGTTCAATTTAACAAATTAAAAAAAAAACCTTTTTTAACAAATATTTTTTTAAAAAACCCCGAATCCGACCCGCCCCGTTCACCCGTTCACCCATCACCCGTTTAATACCCACCTTGTTTCAGATTTCACTTGTTTTTTTGGATCGAGTGAAGTGGGTACCCGTCGGGTGCGGGTGAGATTGCCACCCCTATCATCGACGACTAACTAAATGGTCCAAGCCCATATCTCAGTGGTACAAACTAAATTTTGATGGAGCTCTTTCCACTAACAACTCTAGCTCCTATGATTTTCTTATCCGTGATGAGACGGGTGGTGTCCTTTTTGCTGAATCTGGCACCTCCCCTTTCCCTTCCGTATTTGGATTCGAATGTTTTGGATTATGGAAGGGTGTTCTTTAGTCAATTGAACTCAATATTAAGCACATTTGCATTGAATGAGACAATCTTAGTATCATAAATAGCCTAAAAACTAGTGTTCCTTGCTCAGGCGAGATCGAGATGCGCATTTCCGACTCTCTTCTCGCTCTAGATTGATTCATCGAATTTGAGATCTGCCACGTCTTTAGGGAAGGCAATCGTGCGGCTGACCATGTATCTCACCTTGGGACCGTCTACTCCGACTACTCCTCCCCTTCTGATGCGATTCTTAGTAGTATCATCTGAAAGAATGCCCTTGACTAGATTGCTTTTGCATTTAGTCAAATTCTTTCCTGTTCAAAAACAAATGCAAAAACTGTATTGGTAAGCTCTCTCCTCTCTCTGGAAATTCTAGAGAGATGAAGCCAAATCCTCGGCTCCGGTTCACTTATCCTGGCTTCGGCTGTTTTAACCCCGCTTCGACCGCCTTGTATCGGTGTCTTACCCTTCGCTCCACCCTTGGCTCCTTTCGTCTCTGGTGTGTGTTTCTTGGGCTCCGTCGGGGCGCATGTTTTGCCCAGGGCTTCCACCTCCTTCGAGGTCTCTACCTTCTTGCGGGGTCTCGTCTTTCTCATATTGGGGCTTGGTGCACTTTGCTTTGATTTATTTTTCCCATTATGCTGCCTTACGGAGCCTGAACCTTCTTCTTCCTCGTCTAGTGGGTTGGGGTTTGGGTTTCTATAGTCAAATCGATTTGGGGGTTTTCATTTTCACTGTCCAAATCTTCCAATTCAACTTGGATCCATCTCTAGTTCGGGTTTAATCGGCAGGATTGCTGGGATGTGTGGTGGTGTTGTGCTGAGGTGGTGTTGTGCTCTCTCCGCCTCTCCCTCCAGCCGCCTCCCACGTCCCGTAGTTAGTCTTGGTTCATCCTCCCTTTCCACTCCTCCTATTGGGTTCAAGTTCTCCCGGAGCTTGCCTATTCCGGTGTTTTCCTCATGTTGTGTTTTCGACCTCGGTCGCCTACTGTTGTCATTTCTAGCATGTTGTATCCCTTAACCGACCCCCGGTCATGGTCTCACTCTTCGGGCCTCGATGGTGCCACCCATTGTTGCTGGCCTTCTGTCCGAGCAGTGACGTCGATGTCGCCGTCGTTTCCCGTCCTCCGGTCATCACCTTCATCCTCTCTAGCGCCCTTGAACGTGTCAGTCGCTTCCCTGGGCTGTAAGGACGGGCCTGGATTTCCGCTGGTCTCTGTTATGCTTGCAAGGCAAGCTTGGCTATTAATTTATTAAATCACATTTATATACGGGGACAAATATATAGATTTATTTTCATAAGTTTATATATTTGTTTGTATATATTTGCACCTCTTTTGTATAAACAGACGAAAGGGTTGAAATTAAATCCCGAAAGGGCTTGATTACCTGAAATGGTCCCAATAAAATCCCTAAAGGGTTTTCAGGTGCTTAGTTCTTGGGTGGTTCTCGACTTCTCTTTTGGTTGGTCTCGACAGTCTTTTTCTTAGTTGGGGCTTTGCGTTTCGGAGTCGGGTCTGGCTAGGGTCGAGGCGGTGTGTATCGAGGCGTCTTCGTGATCCGAAAATTTCCTTGGAGGTTCGTCTTCACTGCCCACAGGGACGTACCACTGGCATGCGGTGTCGCTGCTTGGTGGCGCTTGGCTTCGGTGCGTAGTCTATGTTGCCCCCAACGTGTTAGGATTAGGTTTGCTAGGTCGCTCGGAATTGTTTGTTTGTCACTGCCTGGTTTGCACCTTTTGTTATTTTCATTGTATGTTTTGACGGTTCGCCGTCTACCTACTTTGTCGACCACTCGATGTGTCAGGCATATCTGATTCTTGAATTCTTACCTTATAAAAAAAACATAGACAATGAAAAAATCAGTTGTTGATACTCTGTATAAAGTTAAAATATCCTAATTAATGGGAAAATCCCTTGAAAGCTAAAAACTTCATGGCACCAGTTGTGTTACAGGTTTAGATTGGGCACGTGGGTTGGTGTGTTTCACTTTTCTTATCGTGTTAAATGTTTCATGTGAACGGTGTCTGATTTGTCATTCTCGTAGACGTCGTGGAAATGTGATAGGCTAAAAACCTACCCGCAAGTATACGGGGTCGATCGTAGTATCAAGTAATAGAAATTATCGTTCTTCCCAGAGGACCTAAGGCTCAATATCAATTAACTAACGACCCCGTATAAAATAGAGATAAATAGTGTTGAGAATAATATATAACAATTAACTAACGACACAAGCAAATATATAACAATTAACTAACAACACAAGCAAATATAAAATAGAGATAAAAGACATCTAAGGATCCGGGTATTAGGTTAACATCATGTCAAGTATCGAATTAATCCGGTTGTTCATATTCATCTAAAAGCTATTAAACTCTCGTTATTCACTTAGACTATTAACTAGTAAACCGGTGTTATTCACTCTCAAACCAAAGCTAGTAAATTCGCTCTCAATCTAAGGCTATTGCGTTCACTCTCGATGAAAAGCTATTAAGCGTGTCGAAGCTATTCACTTTAAATCAAAAGCTAGTGAGTTCACCTCAAATAAGAAGCTATCAATTTCACTTTGGTTCGGAGCTATTAAACATACTATGTTGTTCACCTTAATTCGAAGCTATTAAGCTATGCTATTCACACCAAATGAGGTTATTAAACAAATCGATGCTTGACTACATATTAAACCTAACAACCCATCACCTTAGACCGGATAATTAGCCAAGCACAATCGAATACATGATAAAAGCAATTAAATCATTCACAACAATCATAAACTAAATTAGACGAGAAAGAGTAAGAAGACTTATCCCAATCTTGCAAATAATCCAAAAGTTGAAACTTGATTAAAACTCAAATCTTCGATCACATCAAACTAAATCTCCGTTGTCTTGTGAAACGATAGAAAATAGACTCAAAACTAAACCCTAATCTAACCTAATCAAACGCAACCGACCGAAGCCTTGGTGCGGCAAAGTCCGAACTCTGACCTACGAAAACTCCCCTCCACTGCCAATTGTACGAGAGTTTTATAAAGTAAATTTATTAAAATTACAATTTCAGCCCAGCAATTTCAAGAACTAAAAATTAGCCCAACACTCAATTCTAATTTCAGCCCATAAGATAACTTCCACTTTGAGCAATTTCGGCACTTGGTCATTCAGCTTCTCGGGTCCAATTCAATCATGTCCGCTCCTTTGTATCAACTCTTGAATTTCCACAATAATAGCCTCAAAATGCCTGAAATAAATAAACACTCGGTGTAGACTCCGAAAATGCAAAATAAAATAAATAAAGTATAAAATATGGCAAATATGCATGAAAATGCCATAAACTAATATGCAAATGCAACCCTAAAATATGACTAAAATAGATGTTATCAAAATGCGATTACCACTTGTTGACTCTGTTTGGAGTCCATTATGAGGTGTCTGCTAGTGATCCCTAGAGTTCTCTGTGTGCATCTTCCTTTTGATTGTCGGTTCGTTGGTTCTGCTAGCTTTTAGTTTACAGTGTAGGATGGTATAGACTTTGTTTTTGCATTTCTTTTCCATCATTTGATTCATGATATTGCCTTTGTTTCATTTGCTTCTGTTTTTTTATTCTGGTTGTACACGATGGTTAGTTCATCTACCAACTTGTGTCGTCTCTCGGTTTCTCTAGACTTATCTAGAGAATCAAATGTCTTTCCTTATATTAAAAAAAATCATTGCATCACCTTGCTCATGGCTCACCACCACCGGAGCTTGAGATCATTCCTCAAGGACTAAAAACTCATTTACACCACCCCGCTTACCACTACCAGAGCTTGAATTTTTCGTCCTCACCGCGTCGGGAACACATACACACATATAGCGTGGTTTGTTCAAACCTTTTCATCTCAATGCTAAGGGTGTTCTCGGCGATGCTTTGGGTTGGGTGCGACGATTTGAGTTAGGTGTTGGGAGTTGGGACTAGATGAGGTCATGATAGTGTGTTCATGACGGCTCCGTTTTCTAGGAGACACTTTCTTGGAACACTATCTTTCACCACATGATGAATCGTTGGCCACCAGTGCTACCGTGGTGGTGCTGGGGGTTGGGTCCTCATATGTTTCTTAAATCGGTTGGTTTTCGTTTGGCATTGGTTCCACTTGTAGTGTTAAAGGTTTAGCTTGCTCAATGCACTTTTTTCTATTTGTTTCATGTGTGGCTGTTGTATTTGTATGTGACGTTGTGTTCCGTCTATTGGTTTTACCCATATCGCGAGAATCAGACCTGTCTCATCTCATATCGAATTTTTAGTTTATCAAAAAAATGAGTTGTTGACACAGAAGGAGGTCCACCCTTTTTACGCCGATTGGATTTAATAACAAACTATTTATTAAATATAATATTCAATAATTTTTTATTTATATTTCTTTTAATATAGGTAAGATTTCAAAATATAAGACAAAGTCACAAAACTAGATATCTATCTATCTACTGTATATAATAAAGGAGAAGTCATTTATACCAATGATAACTTATTCTTAATCATAGTATTTTCAACCAATTAGAAAAAAATTAATTAAGAAAATATAACAATATATGATAGAGATAAGATTTTATCAAATTTTTATCTTACACTACTTAATCAATAGAGCAAATTATGCTTAAGATAAGATTTAACCCAATTTATTTAGATATCGATATATTTTTATAAGATTTATCCAATTTCGTTATATATGGATATAATATATTCTACCTCTTTTATTTATAGCCAATTAAAAATAGAAAATAATTGAATAAAGTTTTAAAATAAAGACAATCTTGTGAAAAAAACAACTCAGCTAATGGTTGATTTTGGCGACAAATAAAAGAGGTAGAATATATTATATCCTTATATAAGATTATTTTGTATTTGTATTTGTAGTCATTTGTTTGGTTAGTCCAGGGTTACATCACATGGTTCGAAAGTCGAATCGAAACGAGGTACGAAAACGGAAACGTGGTTCGTTACCTCAATCGAATTCGGTACAACGGGGAACTGTAGAGTATATTTATTTTTTATTTATTAGTTAAAAATAAATATTAAAATACTAATAACTGCACCATTTTAAGATTGGGATTATCTTTCTAGCTTGAGTTGATTGAGCATCCAAAAGCTTCATTTTCTTTCCAAAAGGCATTTGGTATCCGTATAAAGTTGGGAGAAGATGACCCACTTTTACAGATCTCTCTCTCTCAGTAGATGATAGGTTACTTTATGTCAAATTGATTCATCAAATGGGGAAGGGATAACTGGATAAGTTGCCCAAATTTTATTTGGGCCTTTTTAAATACTAAATGTAATTGAGCTTAACCTTTTGTTTTGGCCCAAGTGCCCAACCCTAACTGTAGTTTCATCTTCTTCCTCCAGTCCTACCGTCTCTTTGAATTGTCCTCTTTGCAAATCTCCTTTCTCCATTTTTTTCTGGTTCGCTCCTATGAACGAATTGGTTCGAGTTTCCGACCGAATTCGGAACGAAGTTTTCGGTACGAAAATCTATATATAGTACCACGAATTCAACTTCCATGGGTTAGTCTATCTATCAACTTATTTTCACCTCTCAATTTAACTGTTTGTTCGACTATATCAAATCCTTTTATTTATTTTTGGAAAAATGATCAAATGAACAATTATGAAGTAAAATTAACTTTGAAAATAATTAAAATGTATAAAAAATAATACTCCTTCCGTTAAGAAAAACATGTCGTTTTAGGAGTAAAATCTTGTTAAGAAAAATATGTCGTTTTAGGTATTTTGGTGTGTATTTTCCAAAATTACCCTTGTAATGATTAGAGATTTGTTAGTTGTAGTTTTCAATAAAGTGAAAAAGTAAAGTAATCATTAGGGGTATAAATTTATTTTTGTTTGCTTTTATTTGATTTCTTAAAAAATATGCAAATGTCTAAAACGACATGTTTTAATTAACGGAGAGAGTATTAGCTAATATGAGTTTTTCCCTTATCAAAATTAAATAATTAGATATTAAATAATTTCTATTATTTTCGGCCATTTTTCTGTTATTTTTTACCAAAAATGGATACTAGGTTGCTGGATCAACCCAACAAGAATCGATAAACTGGCCTGTCAGTGATCGAATAAGATGGCCCAAATTGAGATCAGGCCCGCCTAAAACCCACGTAGTCCGTCTTTTAGGGTTTTTTTTCGCAGTGTATGCTTTATAACATCGCTATGGATTTCCCAACGTTCCACTTTCTGTATACTGCCAAGCTTCGCCCTCTACCCCCTTCGCCGGTGCCCTTAGTTTTCTTCTTGTCAAGGTTACAATATCGCTCTCTCTTCATACAGTGAATCTATTTAATCTGAAATTGAATTGATTTGTTTTAGATGTTGTTCTGTTAATTATAATATTATATTGCGGAGGATTGTCGAAATTTTTGTTTTTGTTTTTGAGATAGTACTGATCTGAATCGCAATGTTCCGTATGGATCAAGATCTTGATTACGGAATGTAAAGTTTTGGTTCAGTAATACGACCTAGTAAGTCTAGGTTTTGTACATTGGATTGCGCTAGATCGTTCATCTAATAATTTGTTCTTCATAATATTAATCTGGATCACTGTGGATCGAATAATTAGCATCTCTGATATTGTCTCTCATGTATTTTGAGTAAGATAGGGCCATGATCAGTTTGCGTTTGTCATTCGATTGGTTCCTTTGATTGTTAATTACATTTTTTCAACCATTTCTGCATAGATTCATTTCTTTGCCTCCTGCGGTGTTCTATGTTGAGACACTATGCATAAATGTTCAAAGCACTCATTTCTCTTAATTGTATGTTGCATACAGGAACCAAGGTTTCACCCGCAAACTAACACAAGATGTCGAGGTATGTAAATTGGAAGCTACGAGCTTGTCATTTTAATCTAGACTTAGCAAACTCTCTTTATTGCAATAATAAGGAGTAGATTTTTGCTATCTATCACCATACATGGTAGTTTTGGGGATATTTCAATTTTGTTTTCTATATTTGCCTATTTGATAGTTCATTGTCTTGACATATGTTAGGACTATGTTTTGGAAAAATGCATTTAATCTCTTTCAGTAATTTATAGAACTGTAGAAGTGGTTGGTTGATGTCATTGCTTTGAAAGAAACATTTTGTTCACATGAGTTCTTGGCATAGCCCCTGTTTCAAACACTCAGTATATTCTTGCATTGTTTTTTATCCTGGACCATCAGTTGTCAATCATTTGGCCGCAGTCTCTGATTCTTGTATTAATTATTAGTAATTAGTATGTCAAATAAATTGATGGCTTCAATTCAATTTGTTAGCGATGATGGAACTGTTGCAACTGAGGCCCCTGTTGCTGCTGCTGCTGCCCCTGCCCCTGCTCTTGGTGAGCCATTGGACCTCATGACAGCTTTGCAGCTTGTGTTGAAGAAGTCGCTTGCCCATGGTGGCCTAGCTCGTGGCCTGCATGAGGGTGCAAAGGTGATTGAGAAGCACACTGCTCAGCTCTGTGTGCTGGCTGAGGACTGCGACCAGCCTGACTATGTTAAGCTGGTCAAAGCTCTCTGTGCCGACCACAATGTGAACTTGCTGACCGTACCAAGTGCCAAAACTTTGGGCGAATGGTCTGGGGTGAGTATCTTTGCATCCTCATTCTGTCTATTGTGTATTTGTATGCATTGCTGTTTCTCGATTCCCCAATTCACTAGCTCCCCTAACCGGAATCAGATATTAAATCATTTGGGGTGTTCTTGTGTTTCGGTCTACCTATATGTGCAATTCAGTATGTTTTTACTTCCACTCTAATTGTTGTTTCATATTTCACCCCTTGCAGTTATGTAAGATTGACTCAGAGGGCAATGCCAGGAAGGTTGTGGGCTGCTCATGCGTAGTTGTGAAGGTATATACTCCGTAGTCTTGGATACCTCATTGGATTGTTTTGATTCAGCTTAACTGTGTCTGTTTGCTTAACATTGTATGTATATTTGCACAGGACTTTGGGGAGGAACACGAGGGACTCCACGTTGTTCAGCAGCACGTCAAGTCTCACTAAGCGAATTGCTGGCTGAATCCCTATTATGCCCCCTTAGGTTCAAGGCTTGTTTGTTCTCTATACAAAAGTTTTGACATGCATTCTCTCCGCCCTCCGCTTTTGTACTTCTAGATTGATGTTTATGGAGGAGATTTTGATTATCTGCTCATCTTTATTTATAGCTGTACTTTGTTCTCAAGTGGCAGATTTTTCTCTTGCACTCCCATATCACTTGTTCCAAATAGTAAATGATTTTTTTCCTCATAGAACCAAATACCAGAACTTGTTAAATTTCAAAGCAGAAAAGAAACGAAGAAACCTGATAGCTGCAACGTACTTCAGTTGGTAGCCAATAAGAAATTGGAGTTCAATGACAATTGTTTCTTTTAACTCATTGCAATGTCTACTTGCACAACCTCTGACCTCAAAATCACAGTTCTTTGGGCAAGTAAATTATTCTCCGCAGTACTTTACTCAAATAGAGTTTGTTGTTCAGTCTAATACCATAACTAGTTAGCTAAGCAAGCTACTCAACTCTTTACTAGAGGTTTATCTTGTGCGATGAATTGATTGCTTAAAAGGAGAAAGCTTTATTTCTGCTGGTTGTTGATCAGGAAGAACAACAAACACAATCTTTTTCGCTCAGATCGAGCTTCAGGGTTGAAGTGTAAGCACCTTTTTCCCGATTAAGTCGAGGGGATGGTTCCTAGTGGCCTGAAAGAATAGAAACATAGCCTATCCAATAAAGGGAGAAAGGAGTGGGAAGTGTCAAGCATGAGGACAAACGGTTGATCTGAAGAACATTTTTCAAAAACACTAGTTGATCAAAGGGGTGTGTTTCTGAAACACTTGAAGGTAATCACCAAGAACAATCTAGTGTTTGTTACAGCTCAATAAACTGTACTTTCCATATTTTAAGACTGCTGATCTTCCATTGAACTCGCTTATGGTACCGAAGAGTACAAAAGGCTGGTTTAAAATTCAGCTCATTCACGATACGAGTAACTCACAAAGTCACAAGCTTGAGTAAGCTGAGAATTGGCAAGCCAGTGATCCTATATCAACAGGACTGTCCTAGGACTTATTCGTCTACGGTCTCTACCTAGTGATCGTCGCCTTCTTCCACCAATGGTAAATTAAGATCAAATGACATCGTTTTGGTCCTGTGCTTCCTCATGTGGCCTCCTAGAGCCTGTCCTGTCATGAACTCGTACCCACAAACGGAACAGGAATGCACCCTCGGCATCTTTGTACTGGTGTTGCCACTTTGATCTCCGCATCTTTGTTTCTTGTGGCTGTGGCGTGCTCTGTGGCCTCCTAGCGCTCTAGAAGACGCAAAGATCTTCCTGCACGTCTTGCACTCGTAGTTTTGGTCCATCTCTTGAGGCTTAGTTGCTTGTCTTTGTGGCTCTGCCAGCCGCACCAGGCACCTTGCCATATCCATCATGTCTCCTGCCTCATCTTCCATTGAATTTGCTTATCAGCAACACACAGCAAAGACTCGAATGAAGTGTTTAAGGACACGAGTGAGAGGTTAGGAAGAGTGTAGTGAGTGACTTAACACAACGCGAATTTATATTGTTGCGAACCCTTCTCTCGAGCTCAGCTACTTGAGAGAGTTCACAGGTTCTTCTGTGGTGAAAGTTACCAATTCAGTAAAAGTAGATATGTTTGAGAATGTGTGCAATCAATGGAGGTCCAAAGTTGGAATGTCAAGGATATTTGTTTGCGGGTAAGTTGTATTTAGCAGTTTTAGAGGGAGGAAGGCTGTATTTATTGAATTGGTAAGTAATTGAAGTAATCAAGTTGAGTACTTGAACCTTGATTTTCATTCTAAGGAGCAAAGAATCCAAGACATGAATTTAGTTTCCCTTCTTAAATGGCATTACAAAATATCTTGATTTCAATACCAAGAGAAATTTCACTGTTTCACTCTTTCCTTATTATTTAGGTACGTTTTATTAAGGTGATAACAAATATCCGTTTAATGGTTTTTCTATCATATGCCCAAGGGCATATATTGGGAAAGATTCCTTATATTTGGATGCATAGACTCTAGGAAATCATTATTAAAAATGACTAAAATCATTTAAATTTGAAAAATCTTTTTATTTGTAGCCTCTTATCTTATGCCCTTGGAGCATAGGATAGAAAAACCGTTTAAAATATAACAATAATTTTTTTAAAAAAAATTATAATTTCATACCAATTGCCACTCTTAAGACAAATCATATAAAAAATGGATTTAAAATATGAAACATTTAATATTTTGTAAATGGTTAAGATATTTGTAACTCTATTCACATTTTTTTTACAACTCTACTATAATTCAAATGAGTGAGGGAAGTATTGTGGTCAAATTTTAATTATTTTATACTTTTAAAAATAATCTTTCTATGCTTTACAGATTTAAAGGTATGGAATCTATATAGAATTGAGTTATTAAAGTCTTCAAGAGCATAGGTTATAATGACTTTAGATATTTAAAAAAGAAATTATTTAGCCAAATGTCCATTTTATCAACCTCTTTTTGCAAAATGTCCAATTAAAAAGAGTTTTTGCTAAATGTCCTAAATATTTTTGAAAATCTCGTTTTGCCCCTACCTTATAATTCAACCCTATGTTAAAATCAGTTTTCAGTTTGTGAGTTTGTCCTCGCCGCCGACTTCCTAATTCCAGATCCAAGTCAGAGGTTACATCGACAACAAAATTCTCCTCCGCTTTAGATTGAGGTTTTCCTCCGCCATCGGAGTGCGAGGTCGCCGTCGTTGGGGCCGTAGGATTGCCGGAGTGAGTCGAGTGACTGCGATTCTTCCTCTTCCGTCGATGCTGCCAGCCTCATCTCGCGCTTTAATGGCGATTTGGATCCACATGTTTTATATTTCGTTCAGGAAGATGTGAAGAGGAGGAGAGCTGACAGCGATCGATCTGGTCAGATCTTCAAATTGTTGTTCTCAGTTTCTTAATCTAAATTAAATCTTTTTTTGTATTCATTGGCTTCAATTTGTTGTTCGTAGTATCATAGTTGGTTTAGGCATATCCTGCACTGATTTCAATTTGCCGATCGATTAGGACTTCTGCTTCCTAATCTGCCGATTTCATTCGTAGCCTGGATTTGGGATATGAAATTAGTAGAAGATTGGCCGGTCAACTTAACTAGAATTTAGTCTTTCTTCAACGAGTTATGAAAAAAAGCTGTCTCCAATATTTGTGAAAGAAAGTATTTTTTTTATTCTAATCAATCATTCCATACTTTGTGATCTGTTTGAATGGACCAGATCTGTCCAATATTGGACTACTGTTTGGCCTAAGAGAGACCATGTGCACCGCATTGTTGGTGGCTTACATCTGCTTGTGAAATCCCAAAGTTCCTGTAAGAGGGATTAGTGATGGAGTAATTTGAATAATTTATTATTTGGACATTGTGTTTTGTTATATTGCTTAATAAATTGTCACTTGATATTTTTGTATCAAGTTTGTCAATTGAATGTTTGATTACACTATTATTCGTAGAGATTGTGTTTGATTACACTATATTTTTCATGAAATCGATAGTGATAGGGGTGGGGGTGACAACGATATGGGTAGTTACAGCGATAGACGGTGGTGGTGATAGCGATAGGGGTAGTGGTGACATTGATAGAAGTGGTGACAACGATAAGGAGGTGACATCGATAGAGGTGGTGACAGCAATAAAGGTGGTGACAGTGATAGGGGTGGTGGTGACATCGATAATAAGAGTGGTGACAACAATATGGATGGTGACAGCGATAGGGGTGATGACAGCGATGTGGGTGGTAACAGTGATAGGGGTGGTGGTGACAGCGATAGGAGTGGTGGTGACAACGATAGAGGTGGTGACATCAATAAGGGTGGTGACAGCAATATGAGCGGTGGTGACAGTGATAGGGGCGGTGGTGACAGCGATAGGAGTGGTGGTGACAGCGATAAGAGTGGTGACAACGATAGAGGTGGTAGTGACAGCGATAGAGGTGGTGGTGACAGCGATAGGAGTGGTGACAGCGATAGGGCGGTGATAGTGATAGAGGTGGTGACAGCAGCAATGAGGGTGGTGACAGTGATAGGGGTGATGATAGGGGTAGTGGTGACAGTGATAGGGGTGGTAACAACGATATGGGTGGTGGTGACAGTGATAGAAGTGGTGGTGACAACGATAGGAGTGGTGACAGCAATAGGGCAGTGACAACGATAGAGGTAGTGACAGCAATAAGGGTGATGACGGCGATATGGGTGGTGATGACAGTGATAGGGGTAGTGGTGACGGTGATAGGAGTGGTGGTGATAGCGATAGGAGTGGTGACAGCGATAGGGAGGTGACAACGATAGAGGTGGTGACCGCAATAAGGGTGGTGACAGCGATATGGGCGGTGGTGACAGCGATATGGGTTGTGGTGACAGCGATAGGGCGGTGACACTAATCTCGTAAAAAAAAAAAATTGTCATCCTAAAATTTGTTTATCATCATACATGTGTCACCAAAGTCATTGACCGGTGTCACCACTTATAAAGGTGGTGACACTAATTTCGTAAAAAAAAAAATCGAAAAAAAAAAACGTGTCACCAAATTTTTTTGTGTGTCACCAAAGTTGTGTCACCAATTCATTGACTTTGACCGGTCAATGGTCAAAATAAAAATGGGAAGGATGGAAGGGCATGGGAAGGAGGGGCAAAAATGTAATATTAGGACATTTTGCAAAAGGGAAAATAAAAATGGACATTTTGCAAAAGGCCTTGTAGAAAATGGACACTTAGCTAAAAATTCCTGTAAAAAAACCCTTGAAAATAAATCTATAGTTTGATTTGAGTGGTTCAAATAAATCAAATCTTTTAAACTTATGAAGGCAACTTTTATTAATTCACGGTCTCATTCCAAAGTGCAATAAAGTGTTAAAAAGGTTTCTCATGACTTGCAAATTTCAATCAAGCCTGACTAGCTTAGCTGATAAGGATGACATATAGTGATAAATAGGTTACAAGTTTGGATCCCCTCTCATATATTATAATGGCCTAAGTGCCTATTTATGAAAAAAAAAAATTGCAAGTTTCATTAATGAAAATTAGAAGTGAAAAATGAAAATTTGGGTATCACAAATATCTAACTAAGAAAGTTGTTACCAACTAAGGATGTTTTCCATTTTAGAATTTATATGATGAGATATACACCATTCAAGATTTAAAACATGTAATGAGGAGATGAGATATATATAACTCAGATTTCTTTTGTTTCAAGGAATGATATATTGCTAAAACTTAATTTCATATTTATGATTTTTTTAACCTATGTCCGAGTGAGTATAGGTTGAACATTCTTGTTGATAATTTTTTAGATTTATTGAGGTCATTGCATTAGATTTTTTTTTTTCAATTTGCATACTTTTTTTAAGTGGTTTCTTAATCTATGTCCCTGGATAAATGTTTGAAAGACCATAATTAATTATCCCTGAAATTTTGAAACTGGTTAATCAGTCTTACCAAATACGTACGTAGTATTATCTATTTGTGGCAATATTTTTTTTTTTGATCAGATATTTGTGGCAATATTTACAAAACAGGGAGATATTATTGATCAACCAACTTAATTACCAACATCACAAAACATAATTTCGTAATCAGACCAAATTAAATAGGGAAATAGATTTTCCTAATCAGACCAAATTAAATATGGAAATCAAATATAATATCATGATCTATCACAAGCTCCTATATATACATTAAAATCCCCTTGGTTGCAATTGAATGATAATCTGAATCGCTTGCACAATTGTTAGCAATGGCAAACCTAATCGACGACGACGATCACAATACTTTCGATGAATACGGGCGCGACGACGCTTCCGGTTGCGATTACCGCGTTACGGTCGTTACAACGGAGGTGGACCCGGAGGCGGTGGACCCCACCGCCCCCCTCGACGGTTTGCTTCTCAACTTCCGATACCGCTTCTTCAACGACCAGTACTGCAACGCCACCTCCTGGTACAACCTCGAGTTCTCCGGCCGCATCACCGAGCACATCCACCGTGACGCCCTCAGCGCGTTTCTTGACGCTCGCAGCGTTCCATTGGCCGCCCGCGACGACGCCCTCCGCCACATCTTCAACATGTACGGAGGATTTGGCCTCATTGAGTCCATCCAAGCCACTGTACGCATCTACGCGTACAATTACATGCCTTTTAATCACATCTACAACATGTATGACGGGTTCGGTCTCGCCGACGAAGACGTCTTTCTTGGGCTCGACGAGGATGATTCGGATAGGGCGATGGAGATGTCTGACGAGGATTTCTTGGGGCCCAAGCCGGCTAGTAGAGAAGTCGTGGAGGCATTGGAGAAGGTTCCGGTTAGGGCGGAGACAACGGAGACTAGATGTGCCGTCTGCTTGGAGGGTTTTCGGGTTGGGTTTGAGGTTATAGCGATGCCCTGCTCCCACACTTTTCACGGAGATTGCATCGTTAGATGGCTTGAGCATCGGAACTTCTGCCCATTATGTCGTTTCGAGCTTCCCTCTAAAGTGAAATGAGATTCGTTGCGAGAACAAAGGACAGGCGGATTTTACTCGAATGCGTCCACCAAACAATCAAGAGGATCATTACAACAGTTTCATTTCTGGGGTGAAAAAAGAATAGTATTGGATAATGTCATTGATATGAAGAAACTCAAGAAAGTAGTAAAAACTTCACTCAATTTCTAAACAGCTATAATTCCCCTACAAAGGCCACACAACAAGCACGGCAATATGATGTTTGCATTAGAACTAACAGTTGCTTGGTATGATGAATGAGTTGTGTGCGCCATTCAGTGTGATTCTACATCCATTCGGTGTGATTCTACAGGTAAGATATGGAAGAAGTTGGGAACTCAGCTCTCGAGATCAACAATAAAATGTTTCTTAAGAGGGTATAAGTGGGTTGTGAATGTTTAAGAAGACGCTGCCTTGCCTGAAGTGGCTGGGAGGTATACGCCCTCAGCTGCAAGCCAAATATTGTCTGCACGCTTTTCTCGTACACCACAGACCTGCACACGGGTAGCAACATGAGTGTTAAAGATCCAGAAGGGAATGACATGAATAGCAAAAGAGAACCTAAAGAAGATCAAGATGGGAATGGCATCAATAGAACAATAATATTTTACAAAGTAAGACTAGCTATGGACTCAATTGAAGCAGCAAGGATAGTAAATATGTTAGTTGATGTAGTACTTGTACCCTAGTGAACTCAAGACTAAAAAAAAGAGTCGTGTTTTTTCCTTCTCACTTTGGATAACATCCTATATAATTCACGTTGATAGCAATAGAGTCATGTTTTTTCCTTCTCACTTTGGATATTATCTGTAACAGTAAAGCACTCGAAACTCAAAGATCAAGATTCACCAAAACTGCGGACTCTTGCATGCTCAAGGAAATACACCAAACTGAATTTTTATTTAAAAAGGAATTATATTCTAACCATACAACTTAGTGAGACCTTTTGTTGTCAATTATCATTTTGGCCTGGTGACTCTGTTTGACTATGTTATGTCTCCCACCATTTTACAAGAATGGAAAGTTCGTATTCTTCAAGGACTGACATAAGTGGCAAGTTTTCTTTCAATCTATTGGGCCTCCATAATACCTCCTCAAGGTACCTTGCCTATACTTGTTTCCTACTCAAATACTATGCCAAGCCCCCGCACCACTGTCAGCTTATTGGTATCACAATTGGACAAGAAAATATTTAATTTATAAATTCAATAGCATTTTAATTTTTTTCCAAGACAATCTAGAATACTAGTTCAATTATAAGATCACTTTTGGTTCACTTGACATCCATGAACTCCCATGAAGCACCATTAGCATGTAGAATTAACTCAGTGATTCACTCATCCAACATATTTTAGCCATCTAACATAAAACCAATCCATCTAAATAACATAATGGTTTTACCTCCTGTTGTCCACCAGCTATGCGGGAATATTTCTTGTTATGGCTGTGCAAGTATCCTCCAGTGTCCACATGTTGAAGCCGAACCTTCTGATCTTGTCTCCAGATCTTCCCGCTTCCTTCAATTTGAACCCTGTCGAGATATTGAAAGAGAATTACTAAGGAAAATGAAAAACTAACCTCCTATGTGTTAAAGGAAAAGTATGGCATTTGCAAACCTCACCTCCAATAATCACCAGCGTCAGATTCAGTCTCTCCTCCAAAGCAACTTACCTACAACAGTAAGGCTACCATGTCAAAAATAATGTAGCAAGCTGTATGTGCATTATGCAAGAGGCCAGGCTGAAAGAACTTTGTGCACCTATGGAGCTGGAATGTGAAAAAAAAATCTTGCAGGATACACAAGTACTTCATTAACCTTCCAGCATCTATGGAGCTAGAATGAAGGATTAGACTTGTACTCAAGCCGGTGATTTTTTTTTTAAAAAAATCGTAAAATCTTTACAGCTAGTATGATCAATTATTTCTATAACCTGAGCAGTGAATTAATAAATAATCCTCAATACTTTGTTCCTGAAGCATATTATGATTTCTACTACATTACACCAAAGCTGATAGGTCAAAATAACAGAAAGAGTAAAACAAAGACAAAAAGCACACATCATGATTAGATAATCAAGTCAATGAAAGCAGCATAGTAATGAACAAATAGAGCATCAAAGTGGAAAGGAGGCTAATAAACACCTCTAAATTGCCAGAAATAGGAGATGCATGCAAATGGCTGTGCAACCATTTCCTGGTCTTCATATGTTGCAAGCGGACAATAGATCCGCTCTTGATGGTGTCTCCTTGCTTTTCAGATGTATCTGGCACCGGCTTAATGATCTGAAGGAGCAGAGGATCTTAGCATTAGAAAAGCCAATGCACTCAACATTATCCATCAGAACCAATAAGAGGTCAAAGTCTAAGACAATTACCCAGTAACTATTTGCATCATCACCAGTGGGAAAACCAGTGACTGATTGCTGCCCACTGCCAGAACCATAAGGCACCTCATGTGAATGCAAGCGGAATTTCGTCTTTTCGTGCATTAGTTTGATGGCTGATCCATACGTTATCTGATCAGTTTAAGAAGTATTAGCAAGTCCAGATCCCTAACTATCAATCAAATTGATGGAGCAAATTACTGAAGTAAACGTATCCTCAAACTACATTTTCTTTCCAGTCCAACAATTGCAGAATCCTACATTTTCTTTGTTAAGGATTTACAATTTCGGAAAGGAATTTCCATAATCACTATTCATTAGAAACCAAATTCATCCAAGAATCAAACAGATCAACGATTCAGCAAGATTCGAAATTTCCACCGCAAGAATCCAAAACCTAAAGAGGAAGTCAAACTACACAAAGAAAAGAAAAAAGAGCGATTAATTGATTACCTCAACGCCTTCAGGAACAGCAGAGACAGGCGAAGCATAGAAATCCGAATCCAGAGAGAAAAAGAGGAAGATAGCTAGGGCGAAGAAACCAATCGCCATTACAAACAACGACACGATAAACCAAGTCCGCTGCCAAAACGGGAGGGCTGATTCCGACGGCAACGATTCCTTGTACACAATTCTAGTCGGCGCCGCGATCTGAGCCCTGGAAGTGGGAGAAGATGAAGAAGGAGAAGCTGAAGAGGTCTTCGCTGCGGCGGACTTTCTCCGGGAGAGAGTTTCAGATTGGCCTGACGTAGCCACGGTGGCCGAATGTCGTAATACTGCCGATGGAGGCGGAGGAAACGGACAAACGGTGGAGCTCCGGCGCCGACTACAGGTGGTAAAGAGATTCAGATTTTCAGTTACCCCTCACGACTCGAAGCTGGGGGAAGGGGAAAATGTGAAGGAATTGCAATGGCGTTCCACGTAGAATGAGAAGCGTAAACCAATCAGATTCATACACGTGGAAGACTGATGACGTGTTCAAGCTTCATAGGCTACTACAAGTCCACCTTCTGAAAATGGTCAATTGGGCTGGTAATTGGTGGGCTTGCCCCATGGGCCAGCCTGATCTTGTGTTGTGCCCAAAATGATGATACATGGTTAAAATGATTTTTAAAATGATTTTGAAAATCATTTTAAGTTGTGACCTTATGGATTCCAAATGCATTATGTTTATAATACAAAATGATAAAGCGGTATCTGGTTAACATAATTTTCAAAGTATTTAAATTATGATGTTTTTGGATTCCATGATGTATTAATTATAATGCAATTATTTTATCTCAATTTATTTAATTGTTTGGTTAAATTACGGTTTTATCTCGATTTTTGCGAGATTTTTATTTTTACAATCAAACACTCACATAAAACGAGGTAAAATAATTGCATTATAATTAAAATGCAATGGAATCCAAACACACCCTTACTCTTTGAGGAATGACAGATTAATTTACTCTCTGTTGTAATTCTATTACCTTTTATTATCATTTTCGTTTTTTAATGCAGATGGTAAGAGAGGGTCGTGAACACCTGAACGCATCGGTTCGAATAGGTAGGGTGAATGTCAAGTTATCAAAACCTACGGTGGAGGAAACGCGTGGCGAATCTCAAGTGAAAGCAAGTGAGGAGTGAACTGAATCAATTTATAAATTTCCAAAACTATTTAATTGGGTCTCTGTTGTGGCATGGACGCATGGTTGTTAGCTACAAAAACTACAAGCTGCTTTGCTCTTGCATCAAAGTTGACCTAACATAAAACCATAATCAAAGTAATATATATTGTGTAAAGATTGAAACCATCTACTCGAGTATGTTGGGACTCGGTGATCGATGGTCGTGTGCACATGTGTGCCCATTATAAAACCAATTGACAATAAAAGAATTAACTCACTAACTTATATAATATGGCTTGATCTTTCATATTTTTAATATGAGATTCTTTAAATCTCTTCACATTCTCTCAACACCACCACCTGTTATTTATTTATTTATTAGGTAAAACTTAAATTCAGATGGAAACGCATAAAATCTCTCAAAAGAAGCGGAGTTTAAATTGTCTTGCATGACCTCAAATTTAATTAGTTGACAAATTGGTAGTTATATTAATTAGCAGTCAAATTAAAAGCAAACAAGAACTTGTGAATGTTCTCCACTAATTTTCCCAATCCATATATATGGACAATAAACCCCAATGTGGAAATGCACCAACTTGGTAAAGTCCCCAACAATCCCATGTCTCGTCAAAATGTGGTTAAAGTAAAACAACTAGAGAGTAGTTTGTTAGTAATATTTTATAAAACATTAAAATAAGATTGTGTGGACGTACTGGAGAAGGATCAAAGATGTGCTCTAGCTAGCGAACAAAATGCATCCCTGAACAACTTTTGAACGACAGATTATATCGACACAACGCAGCTAAAGTACTGTTATCATCGTACAAGTTAAAGAACCATTGATATTTAATAAATTGTATATAAAATAACATGCTCTCGGTCGATTAGTATACTAAATTACTACTCCTTTCGTCCTAAATTATTTGTCTTTTACTATTCAGGTACGCTTTCTTAAGAAGCTAAAAACTATATAAAATATTCATTTTTCAATTAATTTTTGAAAATAATTCTATATTTATTAGCAATATGTATGATATTATTTAAAAATATTTAATAAAATATTGATATTTTATATAGTTTTTAACTTTTTAAAAAAACGTGCATAAATGATAAAAGACAAACAATTTGGGACGGAGGGAGTATTAAGCTCGGCAACTATGCTTACACATCAGCATAGTTATTTGATCTTAATTAGTTTCATCAGATATTGCAATCGAAACCACATTATAGTGATAAAAAAACTCATCGAAAACCATTAAAATAATCGCATCAATTTGTTACTTAATACATTTCAACGAGTTTTGCGTATTCTCGCAATTGAACGGGTTGACGTGTATCTGTATGTGGATGAACTTGTTTGTGTATTTTTCCCTCTTGCGTCAATGCATAGTTATTTTCTAAAATGAAAATAGGACTCGAGAGCTATTTCATGAAACCATCTTGCAAATAACCATTTCGTAATCTTGTTAATAGACCCACTCTTTTTTTCTTTTTTTTTTTGCCAAATTCCATAAAACCACGCCACCTGTTATATAACACCATTTTGAAAATTTCATAAAACCACTCTTTAAAAGTTAGATATTTGCCAAAGACTACTCATCCCACCTTTTACGTTAAGTTTGATGTTAAAAGTACAAAATTACTATTTTGTCCATTCATCTCTTGGCAATTCTCAAGTGTTTCGTCCTTGATTTAGTTGGTTCGAAGTTAATCATCCTTTATTTAGTTGGTTCAATTTTTTTTTATCGCCAATATACTAGTTCATCTCTTGGCAATTATCAGCAATCTTAACAGAAAAAAGTTGGATTGGTGCTCTTTTGTAAACATCTAACTTTTTGAGGGTGATTCCGGAAAATTTCAATTTAAGGGTGATTTTGTGCAAAATGATGTATTTAAATGGTAGTTTTATGAAATTTAGCCTTAACTTTTTAAAAAAGATTTTTGGTAAGGAAATTGAGTTTATTCATTAAGGCCAAAACGTGTAAATTGAAATTTATCATTAACCCAACACGTGTAAATTAACTGAAATGTAAAATTACCTCTGAATGGTTGCCTATATATCAATATATGTTGATTGTAAAAACTAAAAATGCTAGGTAAAAAAAATTCAAGTTAATTATGAAACTATTTTGATGTAGCATAATGAGTACAAAGATTAAAACGATTCACACTTTTTTTGTGTGTATTAGCATACATAAATGTTTTATATATTTTGTAGTTGTTCGAGAACAAAACTAAGTTAAAAAAACTAAGTTAAAAAGAACAAAAGATTGATAAACTTCGAAAAGAATGGTTAAACCACCTATTTACCCTTATCTTCAAGTAAGAATTATTTGCCCCGTTAAGATTTTTGACCAATTCTTGTAAAATTCACTCCCTATTAAAAATAACTCTTAACATTTCAGAATAAATTCTCTATATCTCAAACATACCATTTCTGAAATTTGGGTATGAATACAAATATATCTTAATCTTTGTTGCAAATATGTGATTAAGTGGATTCATATATAAACATGGTATTTACATATACACATTATCTTGCTTCATAATTGCCTTGCTGATAGCAAAAAAAGTTCAAATTTAGACAAGAATCATGCTTAACTTGTTTAACATATATATTTGCCTAGTAAACTGAGTTTTCTTAAAAGTCTTGATCGTTTTTTTAGGCAAGGCTAATTAAGGTGTCTTTGGTTCGGAGGAAGTTTTCGATCGTTCGTCTTTTGATTTCGAAACAAGATTGCACAGCCTGTAGATCGACCCGTCTTCCTTGGGCGTGTTATATGGGTATGTGTTGAGAATTTATATATTTCTCTTAAGTCTTGTTTATGTGTATAAGCTAGTGTAACATTTTCATATTATAGTATAGAACTTGTATGTAAGTGGATATGTAATATGGTCTTAAGACATAGAGGTACTTGGGTGTAGAACAAACTTGGACTGGATAGCATTAAGCCCATTTGGGCTTGATCTCCTAACAAAGTCTGATGCCAAGAAGCTCGACCCAAAGCTTGTTATGGATCCACTGGCCCATGGACAACTGAGCTCAGCTTAGCTAGGGTTGAAGCTTTCCCTTGCTCCAAAACGCAGCGCTTCACCTAGGGTTCTCTTGTGAGCCTATATAAGGGATCTTGTTCATGTGAGGCGCTTCACTTTTGGTCGGCGTCTCCAGGTAATCCAAAGAGAAAGAGAGAGAGAGCTTCTGACGATTCTAGGGTTTGCTCCTCAAGCCTCTTCCGCGTGATCTTCGCTTCCTCCGGTGAAGGTCTTATTCTTCGGCTCTTCCTCTGGCAAGGCGAAGGCTCCCATGGTGCTGCTAGTTCTTGCTGTCATGGGTTTCTGACTTGAGATCTCGAATCTGTATGTTCGAGATCTAGAGTCTTTCATGGAGTGTTCTTCTTCCCGGTTTTTCGTTGTTTGTTCTATGCTGGCTATTCTTGTTTGTTTAGATCTTCCTTGTATGCATAAACTCGCCCTTGTTTTGTAATCTTCTCGATATAGTGGATTATGGCTGCCTCTTGAGGCCCCGAGGACGTAGGATCTTTGATCCGAACCTCGTAAAACTTTGGTGTCTCGTTTCTGCTTTTACATTGCTTGATCTCGCTTAAACCTCGAACTCGCATATCCAACTTCGAATCTATTCGTTATTCGCATAACAAATTGGTATCAGAGATTACTCCTTGATCTTTCGTTTTATGTTCGAGAGATTTCATTAGGTTCTATTTAGCATCTGTTCTTTCAGTATTGCTTGATTCTGGACCTATGTGTATATTTTAGATATGTTCTTCTTGATCTTATTGCAAGTTTTCAATGTGTTATTGTTTACTTGTGTGTTCTAATATTCTTTCTTAGAGTTTTCTGTGCCCCCCTGAAAGTTTCTTGAAGGAACTGGTCCTCTGTGAGAACGAGTTCATCTTGTTTCTCACTTATCTACTATTATTCAGTATTAAATTGAGTTTTCTGTACGATTTCCTTTGATTCTTAAAATGGGTGAATCTAGTTATCGTATGAAACCTTTTAATGGCACAACTGACTTTGCTATGTGGCAGGTGAAAATGAAAGTTGTGCTAATCAAGGAAAAGTGATGGGATGTTGTGACTGCCAAGTTCCCAGAAAAGATGGAAAAGAAAGTCATGGAAGAGAAACACCTCCAGGCTCACAGTGAAATTATGTTGAGGCTTGCTGATGAGGTAGCTAGGCAGGTAATCTCTTATAAGACCACTGAAAAATTGTGGAATGCTCTTGAAGAGCTTTATCTGGTAAAATCTCTTTCCAGTAGAATAAATCTCCTGGTCAAGTTGTTCAACTTTAAAATGGACTTGCATTTCTCTTTGCTTGAAAATCTAGATAAATTTCTTGTTATGACTCAAGATTTGGAAAGGTGTGGAGATAAAATTGATGAAACCCACCAGTGTGTTTTGCTGCTAAATGCTCTCCCACCCCAATTTGAAACTTTTAAGGATGTTGTTCAGTTTAGTTCTTCTACTCTGACTAAGCAAACTGTTCTTGAATCTATTATTCAAAAGAATGATGTCTTAAAAGTGTTCAAAACTAAGCAAGAAGCTAAGAATGAAGCTCTTATAGCTAAGTTTAAATCTAAGGGTCAAAACAACAACAAGAATTACCAGAATAAAAAGGATAAAAATAAAGAGCAAAATAAAGAACCTGTTAAAGGTAATAATCATCCTTCTGAGAAAACAAATTCTGAAAAGAAAAATTACAAGTGCTTATACTGTCAGAAAACTGGACAGTATGAAAAGGACTATTATAAAAGGAAGAAGGATGAAAAAGAAGTTGGTAAAAAATCTACTGATGTGTCTACTGTCCTTGAAAATAATTCTTATTATACTCATGAAGTGCTTATTGTATTTGATCATGCTGATTCTGATGTGTGGCTATTAGATTCTGGGTGCACTATGCATGCAACTTCTGATAGAAAATGGTTTTTTGATCTTAAATTGTTTGATTGTGGCGAAGTTTTGCTTGGTGATCACTCTGCTTTAAAAATAAAAGGTATAGGATCTATGCCTCTTAGAATGCATGATGGTGTGATAAGAATTATTCAAGGTGTTAGATGAGTTCCTGATTTGAGAAGGAATTTGTTGTCTGAAAGTACCTTTGATGACCAAAAATGTGATATTAAAATTAAGAATGGTGTTAGAGATGTTCTTAAAAATGGTAAATTGCTTATTAGAAGTATCAAGAAAAATGGTTTATATCATGTTGTTGCTTCTGAATGCAATGTTGCTATTTCTTCTGCTCCTGATATCTCTGTGAAAAATATGAGCATGCGTGATTCTCTATTATGGCATTCTAGATTGGGTCACATTGGTAACAAAGGTCTTGATAATCTGTTTAAAAAGGGCAGCATCTCTGCTAAGCCTACTCATATTGGCTTATGTGAAAATCGTCTTATGGGAAAGCAATCCAAACTTGGTTTTAAATCATCTTCTTATGTTGCAAATCAACCTTTAGAATATGTGCACTCTGACTTGTGGGGACCTGCTCTGGTTGACACAGCAGGGGGCATAAGATATTTCATCTCTTTTATTGATCACTTTAGTAGAAGGGTTTGGATGTATTTGCTTAAACATAAATCTGACGCTTTTGAAAACTTTAAAGTTTGGAAGACTAGAGTTGAAACTGAAACTGGTTTGAAGTTAAAATGCCTTAAGACAGATAATGGTTTCGAGTTTTGTAACAATGAATTCAACTCCTACTATAAAAATAAAGGTATAAAAAGACATTTAACTATTCCTGGCACCCCTCAGCAGAATGGGACTGCTGAGAGGATGAATAGAACCCTTCTTGAAAAGGCTAGATGCATGTTGGTTTCTTCTGGGCTTAAACACAGTTTATGGGGTGAGGCTATTGTTACTGCTGCTTATTTGATAAATAGATCCCCTTCTTCTGCTATTGATTTTATAACTCCCTATGAAAAATGGACTAATAAAAAACATGACCTTAGTCACTTAAGACCTTTTGGATGTGTTGCTTATTCTCATGTGAATGATGGTAAACTAAATCCTAGGTCTCAAAAATGTGTTATGCTTGGTTATCCTGATGGAACTAAAGGTTAAAATCATTTTAAGTAGAAATTTTGTGTTTAAAGAAGATGAATTTCACTTTAAGAATATTATGTCTTCTACTCAGACTAACCAAATGCAGGTACCAGATACAAATGATCAGTTCTATACCCCTGATGAGGGTGAAACTGATAATGAGTTTGACAATGGCTATTCCACTGCCAGACCAGACTCACAAACTCACAAATCAGGTGGGCAAATGAGTACTGATGATGTGACAGGTAGTGTAGTGGCTCATAAAACTGAGCCCTCTTCCTCCTCTACCTTAGAAACTTCTCCCCCCATTTTTTGATGTCTCTTCTGCTTCTACCTCTACTGTTTCTGATTTGTCTGTGATTGATGCTCATGCTGCTAGCTATTCTAGTGGTTCATTTGTGTAATTGCATGACTTAACTGATTGGAAACTTACAAGAGATAGAGAACCTAGGAATATTATTTCAAATAAAAAGTACTCCAGTAATTTGGTTGAGTTTTCTTGTCTTGTTTCTGATGTGGTTGCATTATATACCCCTGATACTTTTGAACAAGCTATAAAATGTGCTCATGCTAAAAACTGAAAAAGTGCTATGCAAGAAGAGATAGATTCTATGAATCAAAACAACGCTTGGAAATTGGTTAAGAAACCTGCTACTGCTAGGTTAATTGACTGTAAGTGGGTGTTTAAAATAAAACAAGGCTTCTCTAAGAGTGATCCCCCAAGGTATCAAGCTAGGCTTGTAGCCAAGGGGTTCACTCAAAGAGAAGGTCAGGACTATAATGAGATTTTTGCTCCAGTTATTAAATACAAGACTATGATGAGATTACTTCTTGCTATGTCTACTGTGTATAATTATGAACTGGATCAAATGGATGTCAAGACTGATTTTTTGCATGGTGATCTTAATGAAACCATTTATATGAAGCAACCTAAAGGTTTTATTGACACTGCTCATCCTGATTATGCTTGCTTGCTTATTAAATCCATATATGGTTTAAAACAGTCTCCTCGACAATGGAATATAAAGTTTGACACTTGTATGAGAAGGAGTCTAGGATTTAGAAGAAGCAAATATGATACTTGCTTATATTTCAAAGATACCAGAAAGCATGATCCTCTCTATGTGTTGTTGTATGTTATCTTTCTTATTTCTAAATCTTCTGATAAAATCAATATGATTAAACAAAAACTTAAGAAACACTTTGATATGAAGGACTTGGGTCCTGCAAAAAGCATCTTGGGCATTGACATCATAAGAAACAGAGACAAAAATGTTATGTATTTGTGCCAATCTGATTATGTGCTTAAAGTGTTAGAAAGGTTTCATATTAAAGATGTTAAGGCCAATACAGTTCCTTTGGGTGGTCATCTTGATCTTACTAAAGTAAGAACTCCTTTGTCTTATGCTGAGATTAATAGAATGAAAAAAAATCCCTTATGATGTTGCAATTGGTTCAGTTATGTATTCAATGATATGCACACGTCCAGATCTTTCTTTTGCTATAAGTGTTTTGAGTAGGTTCATGTCTGATCCAGCTGAAAAGCATTGACAAGCCATGAAATACCTGTTGAAATATTTGTTTGGTACTGTGAATCTGTGTTTGAAATATGATGTGGGTCAAGGCTCTATACATGAGCTATTTGGGTATGTTGATGCAGATTATGCCTCAAATAAGGACAATAGAAAGTCTACTACTGCTTTTGTTTATACTTGGATAGGTAATTGTATCTCATGGAAATCCCAACAACAACCTATTGTTGCCTTATCCTCCACTAAGGCTGAGTATATAGCATCCACTGAGGCCTGCAAGGAAGCCATTTGGCTCCTGGGTCTCTTGAAGGAGATTGAAAAGAAACATTATACATCTCTTCTGCACATAGATAGCCAGAGTGCATTATATTTGTGCAGGGACCCTATGTATCACGAACGTACAAAGCATATAGATGTTAGGTACCATTTTATTCGTGAAAAGGTTGATGATAATGTTATTCATATAAAGAAAATAGATGGAACTCTTAACCCTGCAGATTTTGGAACAAAAATTGTAACTGTTGATAAGTTCTTATTTTGCAGGAATTTCCTCTACTTGGAAGAAATCACTTGACAGCTGGTGTTACATGTATTATGGGCCGACGATGGACACAGTCATCTGATCCACACTTAGGTTTGGTTTGCCAAGTGCAGACTTAGAGATCTACAGGGGCAATTGTTGAGAATTTATATATTTCTCTTAAGTCTTGTTTATGTGTATAAGTGTAACATTTTCATATTATAGTATAAAACTTGTATGTAAGAGGATATGTAATATGGTCTTAAGGCATAGAGGTACTTGGGTGTAGAACAGACTTGGACTGGATAGCATTGAGCCCATTTGGGCTTGATCTCCTAACCAAAGTCTGATGCCAAGAAGCTCGGCCCAAAGCTTTGTTATGGATCCACTGACCCATGGACAGCTGAGCTCGGCTTAGCTAGGGTTGAAGCTTTCCCTTGCTCCAAAACGCAGCGCTTCACCTAGGGTTCTCTTGTGAGCCTATATAAAGGATCCTATTCATGTGAGACGCTTCACTTTTGGTCGGCGTCTCCAGCTAATCCAAAGAGAAAGAGAGAGAGAGAGAGAGAGAGAGAGAGAGAGAGAGAGAGAGAGAGCTTCTGGCGATTCTAGGGTTTGTTCCTCAAGCCTCTTCCGCGTGATCGTCGCTTCCTCCGGTGAAGATCTTCTTCTCCGGCTCTTCCTTTGGCAAGGCGAAGGCTCCCATGGTGCTGCTAGTTCTTGCTGTCCTGGGTTTCTGACTTGAGATCTCGAATCTGTATCTTCGAGATCCAAAGTCTTTTAGGGAGTGTTCTTCTTCCCGGTTTTTCGTTGTTTGTTCTATGCTGGCTATTCTTGTTTGTTTAGATCTTCCTTGTACGCATAAACTCGCCCCTGTTTTGTAATCTTCTCGATATAGTGGATTATGGATGCCTCTTGAGGCCCCGAGGACGTAGGATCTTAGATCCGAACCTCGTAAAACTTTGGTGTCTCGTTTTGGCTTTTACATTGCTTGATCTCGCTTAAACCTCGAACTCGCATATCTAACTTCGAATCTATTCGTTATTCGCATAACGGTATGGTTCATGTATATATGTAGTTTGAACTCTAACTTGTTGTAAGACATTGTTTGTGTTGTTGCTAAACATGTAGCTTACTCCAAATTCGAAACAAGAGTGCACGTACTGCCTTAGCTTGAAAACTTGTAATCACTTGGAACTTTGAATATTTTAAATTGAACAGATTTATTTCATGTGTCATTCAATTGTGAACTTTTGGCTGCCTATATATTGATCTGAATGGATGAGAATTACAGGTTTAATACGTAATATACGAATGGATATTAAAAAAATAAAAATAAAAAAATTATATACCTCGGATTATTTATCCGGTAAATATATACAATTAAAATTATGAACAAATGAGAGTATTATATACACCAGATTTTTTTTAGACCTTCGGGCTATATACATGACATGAATAAACACCCTAGAGACATATACCCCGGATTATTTTAGTAATTTATACTCCAGATAGAAGAAAATTAAACTCGGATTGGATGTAGTATATACCCCGATATTAGTAGTATATACCACAGTGCGTTATTTTTCAATTGGAAATTTGGCTTGGGTATATGCTCTGGATATATTTTTGAGGGAATTGGGTACATAAACCCTATTTAATAATTGTAAAGGTAAATAGACCCCTCTTATATTTTTATTGTAATTTAGGACTTTTATATTTTGTGATGCCAAAAAAGCCCTTATTAATTATTATTGTTATCTTTCCACTTCACACACGGTAACAAAAAAAATAATCAAATCTCTCTTTTGATTATGGAAGAAAAAAAAAAGAGAAGAGGAGATCTTAACAACCCAATTTCATCTTTAATTGGAAAGTCGTACAGTACAAAATTAAGCCCCATTTCATTTGTACGTATTACAGTGCTCGGGTGTGGTAACTAGAGCCATCACTTTCGCAAAGCGTAAAAACGCCATTGAAGAGTGCAAAGTGTACTCCACTCATCGCCTCCCCTCTCCGTTCATCTCTCTCCTCCGACGCCGATCTCTGTAACGGTCTCCTCTTTCCTTCCTTGCTTTCAATACAGCTTCTCCTCATCATATTTCCATTTCTTCTCAATCTTGCATTTCATGATTTAGGTGTCCAGCGCGCACTACAAAAAAAAATTGCTTTAGAAACGGCATAATTCCGTCGCCAAAAGTAAGATTGCCGTCGCAAAAAGGTATTTGCGACGGTTATGCCACGGCAAATCATCCGTCGCTAGCAATGGGGAAGCAAATAATCTTTTGCGACGGCTGGGACCATCGCAAATTTCAACCCAGTTTTTTTTTGTTATTTTTGCTTCTTTTTTGCCGTCGCTAAAGTTAATTTTCCAGCTTCTTTCTTTATTGTAATGTCGTTATTGCCACATCTGTCTAACAATATTCAAAGATCTAATTGAATACCTAATCCAATAACCAAAAATTTTAAATCAACAACTTTTATACATCAAAAGAGTATTATGCAAATTCAGTCGTTTCAAGAACATACATGACCTAAAGAAGATATCTTAAGATTTACATTTCAGATCAACAAAAACAAGTATATAAGTTCCAAACTTGACCATCCATCTTATCCTGGTGTATCCTCTGAGCAATCTGATAGAGGAGTTGAATTCAGGCTTCAGCTCCAATAAACTCTTTTCGATGAACACTTCACGCAGGCTATAACAGAAAACCAAATGATTTTAAGGAAACATGTAAAATATAGTCATACACCCAACATATAGGGCAATATATGAGAATAGGAAGCAAAGCAAAGAATGTCATTAGATCAAAAGAAAATGATTAAAAAGAATGTCATTAGATCAAAAGAAAATGATTTCCACCTATTTTGATTAATATTTTTCTGAAATTCCAACAGTTAAACTTTACATGAATGCAGTTAAACTTTACATGAATGCACCTATAGAGCTTGTAAAACCATTTTAGTAAACATGCATCACCTAGGAAGCATAAATAGAAACTTACTACATGATGGCTATTTAAGTCTTGAAGGCTGGAGCTTTTAAGACTCTTCGTCAATAAACTTACTAGTCTTACACATTATAAGATGCCTAAGATTTATAATCTAAGATTTATAAACTTACTAGCCTTTACACAATTTTATGTGTTTAACATTAATCAGAAGTTCAGGTTGAAATAACTAATCAAATCAAGCACCCTATCTATCCAAAATCCTAGTACACCAATGATACTAGAAACAATGAACAATTTTTTTTTTATCAATTCTAATAAAATTCAGGCTAATAAAACATTCTTTGTGATGAATAATGGTTTTCATAAAAAAAAACCTATAGAATCACAACAAAAAAGAAACTAGATTATATCGCTTAAGTTTATATCCTCATAGAATCACACCAAAGTAGAAACCACTAGTTGATATACAAGTTACTAACTCTTGGCCTCAAAATACTTACAAAATGTTCTAGTTCTTGAATTTTTTTTTTTCCTTCTGAAGCTCGCTCCTCAACCTGGAAGAGAGTCAATGCAATAATGTTACTAATCTGCATAGAAATCGTTATAAATCGAACCGTGTGTGTGTGTGTGGTGGGCGGGTGGGTGGGTGGGGGGGGGAGCTACAAGGTGATGCACTTAAACCCCAACCCCTTAGTTAAGGGAGAAACAAATTAAAGCACATATAAATATGAATCAGAGTGGTACAATATGATATGATATGCACATGGAAATCTTAAGAGATATGTACAAAGTATGTGCAAAGTTAGTATAAAGAGCACTAATTCACAGAGATTTTATCAGAATTTATACAAGATATACCAGCCTTTGATTAAGAGCACTGGTAAGGTTTTAGAAGTTCATGGTTCACTGCAGCACCAAGATGGCTTGAATTAGGCGACAACGAGGTGTTGGCGACAAAGCCCAAACATAGTAGCACTGATAAAGAAAATAGGGAGGCTGAGATGCTTGAATCCCTTCAAGGATTTTGAAATCAACAAGAGCGAGAAGGAGATTAATGACTCACCGATTTGAAATAGACCTATAGAATCACAACAAAGAGGAGTCAAATTCTATCGTTTAAGTTTATGTCCTCCTAGAATCACAAAAACGTAGAAACCCCTAATTGATATACTAAAACTATTGGCCAGTGCAAATACTTACAATATGTTCTAGTTCTTGATCGTTTTTTCATGAAGCTCGCACCTCAAGTCAATAGATTATACTCCTCAACCTGGAAGAAAGTCAATGCAATCATGTTACTAGAAATCATTATAAAACAAACCATATATAGGGGATCAGAAAAAAGCTATGTGGTGATGCTATTAAACCCCATCCCCTTCATAGTTCGTTAAGGGAGAAGCAAATTAAAGCACATATAAATATGAATCAGAGTGGTAAAATATGATATGCATATGGAAATCTTAACCTGAGTGCCTTGAATAAAATGAAACTATAACAATTAAGAGAAACTAATGCAGACAAAATTTTGTCTAGAGAAGTAATGCAGTTTATATCATGTCAACATTCATGCTTGATTTTAAAACCATGAGAAGAAATCATGTTCGTGGGCAGATTGATGTATCTATCTTCACACAAATTACTCAAAATTGATGCATCTATCTTCACTTCACAAAGAAATCATGTTCATCGGCAGTTCCTAGTGTGCATTTTCTAATTTTCATCGCCTTCCATCAGGGAGTGAATTTTCTTTTCAATGGTACAATTTGATACGTAAATTGATAATGGAAATAAACTGACCCTCCAAGTCCCAACCCATGATAATTTGTTTCTGAACATTTGTAACATTCATAACCCTCCTATTGGCAACAGACAACTGAAATCCCAAGATAATATAAACATGACAAGTAAAACCCTCGATAAAGAATCTTATTGTATACTCTACTGAATTCTTGCAACCCCCAAATTGTTAAAGTGACTATATTTTCTGGAAAAATCTTTACCTTTCCACAAAAAAATAGAAGAATAGTCTGCATCTTTAAAATGATAGCCACAATACCCATCGAAAACTAAAAATCCTAAATTTCAACAACAAACTAACCAGGCACTGATCCATAAGCATAGCCTAAACAAGAGAGAAGGCTAACCCAACTACAAAATCTAAAAAACCGAATATCATTTTTCAAACAGAAAATGAGCATGATTGAACTTAAAATCAACAATTGGGAACAATTGAAAGAAAATCAGGATGTAAATAAAAAACATATACAAATTAAACCAACCTCATTAGGATTGGTGTGGATGAGAGGACAACCCAATCGCTTGGAAATTTCCTTCTTCTGCTCAAGAGCTTTTTTGGAAGCTTCGCAATTAGGGTCCAAGTGTTTAAGCCCTGCAAACAACACCAGACAGCTAATGGCTGCACTTGCGGCGTACAAAACGAGTTCTTGAAGAAACCCCGTTTCCGATTTACGACCCATTCTACACAACCAACTATAAATAAACCCTAAATCGAAACTAGAATCCCACATAATGTAAACCCTAACTTAGATTTAATACTTCAATAGAGGAGAAGAACAATTACCTATAAAGGCTCGTTGGCGACGACACTTGGATCGAGTTCGACCTGGCGCTGGCAATTGCACGGGGAAGGTTTGGGCCTTCTAGCATCAGCATCGGAAGGGAGAAAGCGATACACATCTGACTATCGGTTGAACGTGAAAGGGGGAGAATGATAGTAGTGAGAGAGAGAGATGGATATCTTGAGATGAAAAGGAGAGACGTGACGAAGAAGAAGGGAGATTTGAGAGGACGAATGAGGGAGAGAGAAAGGGGATGTAGATCTAGGTTCCATGGGATGAGGAGATGAGGATCTGTGATTCTGTATGCATACACAGATATGAGAGACTGGAGGGTTGGAGGCGGCAGTGTGAACGAGAGAGAGAGAGAGAATGGGAATGGAGATCTAGGTTTTATGCCCCTTTTTCTTCCTTTCAAAAAGTAACAATTTTACCACGGCGCTGCCTTTGCGGTCGCAAAAGCTAGTGATGGTGTAGATGCCGTCGCTCACCCGTGGCAAAAAATCTGCATTTGTGACGGCAAAATCATGCCGTATCTAAAGTTGGGTAGCTAATGCAATTTTTTTTTGTAGTGGCGTCTCCAATCATGATATTATAGGGTATTGAATTTCGGTTGAAGAAAACAATTGGGGGGGGGGGGGGGGGGTTATGTGAGGGGGGAGTTGAGAGAAGGTTGGAGGTGATGATAGGTCATTACAATAAGTGCGAAACTTAGTGTAATGAGAAAGAGAATGGTATGGTAACATGATATTGTAAGTGGGGATTGTCATTCTTGATGTGTTACAATAAATAGAAATATAGAATTTATGGTATTGTAAGTGCGTATTGTCATTCATTCATATTGTAAGTGTGTATTGCCATTGTTAATGTGTTACAATAAATAGAATTTATGTGCTACAATTTCAAACCGTTTAATTAGGGATTGGAAATATTCTAAAATTTGATGTAATCTCATCTAAAAGATTTTATTGTAACAATTTTCTTATTTATTTTTTAGTCTATTACTCCGTATCTTTTTTTTAAACAAAGCATTTAAGGACAATTAAGTAAAATCTATATTATAATACTAAAGGAGAAGTCGCCTACGACATGTGGTGGCTTCTCTTTTAATGTAGCCTTTTTTGTTTTATTTTTTAGATTAATCGAATTATTTTAATGGTTTTTTAATTTTAATTGATTTATTTTAATTGTTTGTTATTTTAATTTTTAATTAGATAAGTTTAGATCCTAACCAAATCTTAAAAATCAACAATTTAAATATATACTATTGATTTTGAACTAAACTTAGATAATTTTTAATTAGATAAGTTTATGATATATATATATATATATATATATATATATATATATATATATATATATATATATATATATATATTCTATAATAAAGTTATTGTTCGTTTCTTAATTACTATAGTCTATATCAAAATAAGTACACCTAAAAACTAACTACGTAATGATTTATTGAAAATACACGAGAGCATTATTTTACCACTTGAGATGATGCAAATCAATGCACACAATTAAGAAGCCTAATCTACGTTAATTAAAGTAGCTCAACAAATAACAAAATATTAAAAGATTATATAATTTGGAAAATCACATATAATATGAAATGAGTGTACGTTTAAAGATATAATATTAAAGGAGTATATGGCTAAATCCATATCTACCGTCCTAATCTCATGATTTTTGGATATACCCACATCTTACCTAATTCTAGAAAATCTAATTAAATAATTAACTACAATAGTTAACTCCCATATCTTAGTGCATGATGTATTTAGATCCTACCTTATCTATATCTAATTTAGAAGCTAGATATAACCAAATCTTAACTAATTAAAAAAAAATTATTAAGTAATTATCTTCCTTATCTAATTAGTTAACTCTCATATGTTAGTGCAGATCCTACCTTATTTGAATAAATAAATAAACCGAATTAATTTATTTATTTATTAGAGATCTTATCTAAATAAATTAATAACCGAATTAATTAATTAACTTATTAGAGAGATAATGTTCTACTATTTCCAGGATATATACTAGATGATAAATACTTGCTTGGTTACATTTTAGATGCTCATGGAGGTGCAAACAGGTAGAGATGGGGAATGTTGGCTTGGTCACTTAATTAATTAATTAATTAGTTAACTGATTGTTTTCATGAGTTTCTAAATGATTTCTTATTTTCTGCTTTCAGTCGAACACTTCATAAATATATATTTGTATCTTCGCTGTATATGCAGATGATGAAAGAATCACAAAGCAAGGATAATTTAACAATACGGTGGGAATGTGGGATATTGGTCTAAATAAGAAGCGTGTTGCATATTTTATCTTCCCCGAGGTTTGTTCAAACTTCAAACCATCCTATATTATTAGCGTTGTCATTGTTACTATATTTCTCTCTTTATACCTTATATTCAATTGTGTATATATGTATACTTCTGTTTACGCAGGAGGATAATGAGTTGCAACTTGTACCTGGTGACGAGAATTAATAATACTAATTGATTTGCATATCTAGATATTATGGTTAGTTAATTTAGATATTCAAGGGATCCTAATCTTATCCTCAATAATTATAGTTACCAATTATTTTAATTATCTTATTTAGTTTAAAACATTTTCCATTTCTATTTAATCCATTCCATACCCTTTTGGACAATCATTATACGTTTGACGATAATCGGTGACTTATCTTTCCATTTCTTAAAAACCTCTACTCTGATCATTCTATTGCATTTTTATCAAATTCTAACCATATTTTTGTAAGTATTCGAATCCATTGATAAAATGTTACTAACGATTTGAATTTTAAACTTTTACATATTTTTATTGCTTTATAATCGATTCTAACAATTTTTTTTTTTGCTCAGGTCGAAGATGAAGAATGGTTTAACTTTATTGGATGATCTAAAGGCAAAAGGAAACTACAAAATTCGAGCTCGTGTTATTCACAGTTGGAAAAGCAAATGTTCAAAGAGTGGATAAGAAGTCGAGTTCGTGTTTTTTCTTAATCCCGTGTTATATTCTTTGCTAATTTCAGTTCTATGTGGTGCCATATTATTTCACCAATCCCTTAAATTGTAGTATTTTCTGAATTTGTTTTCTTTAAATAAATGAATAATTACTTTGTAATATTGCTAATTTCAGTTCTATGTGGTGCCATATTATTTCACCAATCCTTTAAATTGTAGTATTTTCGGAATTTGTTTTCTTTAAATAAATAAATAATTACTTCGTAATATTTAAGTGGTATGTTCTGTAATCCTATCTGGTTGTTACAACAAATATTTTACCATAATCCAATACAAATTGAAATCCTTATCTTCGACTAGCATCAATATAATAGGTATTTATTTTATTGGATTGTTTTAAAATTTAAATAAAAATATTTTTCTTCGATTATTTTACAATTTAAACAATACTTTATTATATGTTTTAGTTAAGATTTAACCATTTAGGGTAAGTATTAAATCAAGATGTAAACAAATTTTCCAATTATATAAATAATTTGTTTTACTTGTGTATTTATGCAGTTTATTAATAAATTATATTTTATTACTACTCCGTATATATTATTCATATTTAAATTATTTTTATTAAAATGTGAATATTTTTTATTTTAGTTTTTCTTTGTTAAAAATAAATCAAGGAATAATCAACTAATTGCATAAGATAAGACATGCTAATGAATTATAAATTTAGTTCACAATTTTATTGATACTATCTCATTGTCATCATAGAATGTATATAATATAATGAGAAAGTCCATTTTTAAAAGACCTATATTTGATTTGTCATATTCTTTCTTTAATACAATGGAATTGAAGGAAACATCATATGGAGATCTCTACCATCGATCTAAGATAAAAAAAAAAAGAGTCAAATAATTCAAACAGTGTGACATTGCATCTCTAAAATGAAAAAGGTTATGTGAAAATTAATGTTTGATTTTATACATGATTAGATTTTAAAAAAAGACCGTGCCTTGGGCACGGGAAGTGAACTAGTTAACACTAATAAAAAGGTCTACTTACCTAAAATCTATATTAACAATAGGGTCTATAAACTACTAACTTTATTGAAAGGGGTCTTAATCCTCTAATTATCTCTATATTTTTTAAATATCCAAGGTATAAAGTCTTACCTATATTTTAGCTCAATCAAACCTAAGTTCGGAGCAATCCAATTATATTGTTGCAATTCCCTTATAAGTTGTAATAATGAGTACAACAAACAATATATATAGTCATCGTGGGATCATTAGGTATAGAAAACTAGAACGACTAAGATAATTAATTCACATTTCACACACCTTGTTGTTGTTAGTGGGACGCATTAAATGCGTGTTTTACAAGTTCAAAGCTATAAATACAACGAGCTCCTTGTGGTTCCTAATTCCTAACCCTAATAATCTAGGGGTCGTTAATTAATGGAGTAATTAATTAATTTTTTATATATATCGAGAATAAGATCTCGTCTAGTTAACAATTTAAAAGCCTAAAAAGTTTAAAAAATCATGAATTATTATAAATGTAGGTGATTGATTATTTTTTTAATTAAAAAATCCAAGAATTTCCTAAGAATTTCAGTTCCTACAAAATGGAGAAATTTCATTTATCCGATAGATTAGATAAGTTGTAATTCCAACATTTTTTATGAATAAATTTAACTTCCCTCATTTAAATTCCCTACATCTTATAATTTAACCAAACAACTTTTTAAAATTCATGAGAATTATAATTCATAGAAATTGATTGAAGTAACTTTTTAAGAAGCATACTTTTATGTTAAACCAAACAAGCCCTAACTCATTTTTTATGGTAAACTCCAAGCACATTAATCAGTCGGTAAGAGTTACACACTAATAAATGCGATTGCTTCAACTGATTAATCCCGTGATAAGAAATAAGACAAACCTTTATTCTAGTGGAGATAGAGATGAAAAAAGGAAAAAAAATAAATGCAAAATGGCCAAAAAAGAGAAAAAAATTTAGGGAAATAGTCACGATTCGAAAAATTATTTAAAAAATAGCCAAAGTAGGGCTACTCTAGCCCTACTTCAAAAAATAATAATAAAAAATTAAAGTCGTTTAAAACAACGATTTTTTTTTTTTTAAAACCTACAGGAGAAGGGGTACTCCCTCTTCCTCCCTCTTTGTTCTTCTCCAGTTGGAAGAACTATTCTCCCATGGTGACCTCAACGACGGCCTCGTTGCTCCACATTCTCAGTCGATATTGCAACCTCTCGACCACAAATTTGAGATCCGAAGCCCCCAGTGCCACAACACGGGCAGGCTGAGTAAGGCAAAATGGGTATGGCAAGGGCAAGCGGAGGGTCTGAAACTCAGGAGGAGATCATCCATGGCTATCTGTGAAATTACAAGAGACGACGCAAAATCGGACTCACCACTAGCCATTGCAACCTCTCGATCGCGGATTCGAGATCCGAAGTCCCTGGTGCCACAACAAGGGTAGGCTGAGCAAGTCGAGACGGGTACGACATGGGAAGGGGAGGGTTTGAATGTCAGGAGAAGCTCGGCCATGGCCATCTGTGAAATTGAACAAGCGACGAAGCAAAATCGGGGAGGAAGAAGGAATCAAATGCTACTAGTTAATTAAGTTTAAACCGAGCAGCAAACTGAGATTTAAAAAAAAATAAAAAGGGAGAGTCACTGTTTCAAACAACGACTCTCCCATATACATTTTTTTTCTCTTTTTTTAACAATAAACCGAGATTTAAAAAAAATATATAAAGTCATCATTTTAAAAGCGATTTTTTTTATTTTTTTAAGTAGGGCTAGAGTTGCTGTTTGAAACAACGACTTACTTTGACTATTTTTCAAATAAGTTTTGAATCGTGACTATTTCTCTAAATTTTTTCTTTTTTTTTTTAACCATTTTGAAAAAAAAATTATGAAAAAAGGGGTCAAACCAACGGGCAAACAAATTATACTTTATTTATTTATTTATTAGTTGGACCGTGTTGTTTACATTAACTTAATTAACTTAATTGGATGTGACATGAAGACTTTTCTCAACGAATTAAGAGTATAAAAGGTTATTATGCAACAATAATAGATTTAATGAAGGCCGACTTCGGTCCTGACTCGATCAACATGAAAGTTGACGTTAGAAATACAATTTTGAATTTTCTAATGGCAACTTTTTAATTTGTGTGGAAAAAAAATGTTTATATATGTGCAGGAAGTATATAATATAATTTAAAATGACTTAGCTTTTTAAGTATAAATCAACCCATGCGTATAACCTTTTGTTTTTTTAAGACTCAACTAACAATTAATTTACAACGACAAAAACGTGGTGTGTAAAACGTGCAACCCATCATGTACCGGTCCGTATATAGTCTATAGATTATTTGAATTTTTAATACGTTTTTTTTATTTAAAACTAAAACTCTATGAATATCAAAATTTTAATTAATTTTTTAAGATAATGTTATTCATAGAAATATATTTAAAAATTATAAAAAATAATATTTTATGAATTTTTTACTTTTTTTTAAATGTATTAAACAGTCAAATAATCTATTTTAAAGTGGATGAAGTGATATTTATATCGTTCTCTCATATATATCATACCCTATCATTTATTTGGTTAAAAAAAGGGGTTGAAAAGTTTGTATTGAATTGCGAACATTCATGGTTTCATACTTCCATTTGACCTATATGGATCCAACTCTAATTATCATCAATGCAGAGTCATCTTGACAATAAACTTAAAATAAAGCGATACTGTGTATATCATTGTCAGTTGTCATTGTAAGTCATTCCCATAATAATAATAATATTTTATTATAAAATAATAATAATAATAATAATAATAATAATAATAATAATATTTTATCCGATCTGTCCTAGTTGTGAGCTTGACAGGATGGACCCATTTGGAGATCACGCTCTACATTGCAGTCGAGGCATCGGGACGAAGCACCGACACAACATGGTCCGAGATGTTTTGGCTGACATTTGTTACAAAGCGGGCATCGCAGTTCAGAAGGAAGCGCATACGGGTATGAGCAATGAGAATGGTGTTGAGTTGAGGCTAGGAGATTTGTTGGTTTATGGGTGGGACAAGGGTAGGGACACTTGTGTGGATGTGGTTGGGGCTTCACCGTTCACAACTAGAGCCAATGATTCCTTTGTATCCGGCAAGGCAGTCTCCCAAGCCACTGAAAGAAAGGAGAAGAAATACGCGGATATTTGTGCTGCTAAGGGGTATTGTTTCATGGCATTTGCGTTCTCTACTTTTGGAGAATTGGGAGGTGATGCTATTGGTTTTCTGAAGCGGGTTCAATTGGTTACGAAGAGTCATAGGGCAGGGTCTGATAATGGTGATTTAATTTTTCATAGAGTTGGTTTTACTATTCAAAAAGGGGTTGGAGCTCAATTTGTTACGAGACTTCCAACTAATTTTATGTAAATCTTTTTTCTTCATAATAATAATAATAATAATAATAATAATAATAATAATAAATAATAAATAATAATAATAATAATAATAATAATAATAATAATAATAATAATAATAATAATAATAATAATAGAAGAAATTTGGTTAAATGTCCATTTTGCCAACCCTTTTTTGCAAAATGTCCACTTAAAATCAATTTTCGCTAAATATCCTAATTTTTTTTGAAAACCCCATATTACCCCCGTTTTAATTAAACCAGCCAATTTGGGACCCCTATGTGACAATATTACCCAAATTAAACAGGGAAGCTAATTTTTTGAAGATCTAGTCGTTATTTGGGAAATAATCTGGGAAACTAGAAATAAGTTAATTTTCAAACATACTAGTCCGGACACTTTCCGAAACCTAATTAACCGTATTATTAAAGAGATCCAGGACTGGAGAGCTACAAATCCCACGAGTACAAATAAAGATGCCAACAACAGGAAGAAAAGGTCTAGATCTAGTTGGACTAGACTAGTAGGAGCTATCTACAAAATTAACGTAGATGGTTCTGTCAAACCCACAGGCGCGTGTCAGGTGGAAGGAATCATTCGTGATTCAATGGGCCATGTAACCGAGATTTTCTACCAGGAAATAGATCGAGGTACAGTCATTCAAACGGAAGCAGAAGCAGTACTAGAAGGAATGAGAGCAGCTATAAGACTTGGATTAAGACAAATTATTGTAGAAGGTGACAACCTAGAACTGATGAGGATCCTATCGAAAGGTAGAGAAAGCAGATGGGAGATTTTGCACCAAGCAGAACAGATCAGGATCATGGAAACAAATTTTGAAAAGATTGGATACAGACACATCTACAGAGAAGCGAACAAAGTTGCAGATTATATAGCTACTAGGGGTATCATTAGTGATAGATCTACAATCCCATTTAATAGGGAACTTTGTACCATTATCCGTAAGGATGATCTCGGAGCATGTTTACATTATCTGTAATAGCTCCGACTGTTTGCCCACTGTAAAAAAAAAAAAATTTAAACCTAGCCGCTTAATCTTATTTGGGAAAATATGAGACGTTTTCCTCCTCCGCTCCTCTTGCCTCCTCCATGGATCTGTGTCTTCTTCGTCTCCCCGATTGTCAATGCTTATTGAAACTTTCTCTCGATCCAAGGGCGTTCAGTTGAGGAGTGGTCTCTCTCGATCGATTCCTCCAGGAAGCTTCAGAAATTCGATTCGATTCGATTCCATTCCATTCCATTCTATTCGATTTGGATATGGCTTCGATTGATCGCGTTTCGTCATCAGCATCATCCACATCATCGCCATCACTTTCTGTAAGCGAAGGAGAACCGATTGGAGAGGACACGCTGTTCGTAGCAGAGTGCGGCGAATCCATGACAGATGTTGCTCAGATCCATGGCTGATGTTCAGATCCATGGCGGATGTTTCTTAGATCCGACATCAATGGAGACTCGAAATGGAGCTGTTGCTCAGTTCCATGGCGGATGTTCAGATCCATTGCGGATGTTGCTCAGATCCGACATCAATGAAAACTCGAAATGGAGCTGTTGCTCAGATCCATGGCGGATGTTGAGTACGACGGATTCCATGGCGGATGGAGATGTTGAAGAGAGGTTTCGACCTTCGATTCATCAGGTTATAGAACTAATTCAGTTTTCGCATCTTGCCTGTTTGTGCTTGCACTGCATCGCTATATATAGATTTAATTTGATGGATTGGAAAAATCAGGTTGTTGAGGCTCTTTGTTTCTCGTTACCAATTGCTAGTTTGCGTGCTTGTAATTTATCCTGATTTTAGTGGTTTGTTGTTGCCAGTAGGAAGAAATGGGGAAGAAGGTAAAGTACCTCTTTTGGATGCCAAGCAATAGGTGTTTACTAGCTAGTGCAACAGCCAGATTGAGAAATACAAATCCATCTGAGTAATGAATTAGGGATTTTTGTCTTTAGTTGGAATGAAGGGCGAGGGGAGTGATTTTGAGTTGTGGTGGAAAAGGTCAAAGGGTAACAGATTGAATATTTGGACATTGAGGTTTGTTATATTGCTTAATAAATTGTCACATTTGATATTTTTGTATCAAGTTCTTCGATTGAATGCTTGATTACACTATTTTTCGTAGAGATTGTGTTTGATTACACTATATTTTTCATGAAATTATATGTTCTTTTTTATTTATTTTGGTCATATTGTATTTGATTACACTATATTTTTTAATTTTTCATGAAATTACACGTGTCACCAAGAGAGTCATCTCTAATAAGGGTGGTGACATCAGTGGTGACAGTGATAATGGTGGTGACAGTGATTCCGTAAAAAAACTCGAACAACAAATCTGTCACCAAAAAAAGTTGCTACTGTATGTGTCACCACCGACAGTGTCACTGCAGTCATCTCATAAAAAAACAAAGGTGTCCCCACAGTGATAAGGGTGGTAGTGATAAGGGTGGTGATAGTGGTGACAACGATATGGGTGGTGACAACGATATGGGTGGTGGTGACAACGATAAGGGTGGTGGTGACAGCGATATAGGTGGTGGTGACATTGATAGTGGTGGTGGTGACAGCGATAGGGGTGGTGGTGACAGCAATAGGAGTGGTGACATCGATAGAGCGGTGACAATGATAGGGTGGTGACAGCAATAAGGGTGGTGACAATGATATGGTTGGTGGTGACAGTGATAGGGGTGGTGGTGACACCGATAAGGGTGGTGGTGACAACGATAGGAGTGGTGACAACCATAGGGCGGTGACAGCGATAGAGGTGGTGACATCAATATGGGTGCTGGTGACAGTGATAAGGGTGGTGATGACAGCGATAGGGGTGGTGGTGACAACGATATGAGTAGTGGTGGCAGCGATAGGAGTGGTGACAAGGATATGGTGGTGACAGCAATATGGGTGGTGGTGACAGTGATAAGGGTGGTAGTGACAGTGATAGGAGTGGTGACAGCAATAAGGGTGGTGACAACAATATGGTTGATGGTGACAGTGATAGGCGTGGTGGTGACAGCGATAGGGCGGTGACATTAATCTTGTAAAAAAAAAATTGTCACCAAAAAAAATATTTATCATCATACATGTGTCACCAAAGTCATTGACCAGTGTCATCACTTATAAAGGTGGTGACACTAATCTCGTAATATATATATATATAAACTGTCACCAATTTTTTTTCTGTCAACAAAGTTGTGTCACCAAATTCATGTCAAAATAAAAATGGGAAGGAAGGAAGGGAATCAATTAAAAATGGGAAGGAGAGGTAAAAGTGTCATATTAGGACATTTTGCAAAAGGGAATATAAAAGTGGACATTTTGCAAAATGCCTTGTTAAAAATGGAAATTTAGCTAAAAAGTCCATAATGATGATGATGATGATGATGATGATGATGATGATGATGATGATGATGATGATGATGATGATGATGATGATGATGATAATAATAATAATAATACACGGAGTCTGCTAGGGCACGGCGATTGGAGAATGGCGATCAGCGGCGGTCGGCGATGGCCCGTCCGCCTCAGCCCGGCGCCCGGAGTCTTCAGTTTGTGAGCCTCCTTCTCCCGGACGCTATTCCTCATCTTGATCGCAGGGCACGAGCGATTTGGCGATCGGCGTTCAGCATCTGGCGATCTCCGGCGGTCAGTGGCCTCGATGGTTGTTCATGGCGATCTCCATGGCTATTCGTGAAGGCCGGAATCGCAGGTCTTGACTCCTCGCACATCTTCATTGCTGGGGACGCGGTGGTTCGCGCATCTTCATTGCTGGCGGTTCAGTCCGGTACAGCGGCTCAGGGCACGCGGGCGATCGGCGATCGGCGAGATGGGGGTCTCCCTGGTGTTTCTCGTTGCCTGGAGCCGGCGTTCTTGATCTCCATGCTCTTCATCTCGCTTCTCGGGGTTCGCTTCTTCATCTCCAGTGAGTAGGTCCGTTTCCGACCCCCTTCTCAGTGTTGGAGGTGTTGATCGACCGGCTGGTTTTGGGGCTCTTGCTCGGCTGCTTGATTGATTCCGACACTACTGCTTGATCGATTTTGCCTTGGCTGCTGGTTGGTTTTGTTTGGGTCGACTTTGATCGACACTACTGATTGAATTTGTTTTGAAATTTCGCTGCTTGGGTCTACTGGTCGTTCAAAGGGATCTATCAGCGCCGGTTGTTGCACTGGTGTGTTTGCCCTCGATTGCGCTGGTTGTATTCGGGCTCGTCGGGCTTGATTTGCCGCCATGTCGGTCCCTAAGGAACGTTTTCTTTGCCCTTTTGTTAGCCTCCATAATTGCCCCAACGGTGGTGGTCGTGGACTTGTCAGAACTGCCTTCTTACGTCATTTCAAGGATAGGCATGGTTCCGTCATCGCCGCCGCTGACACTTGTTCACTTTTGTCGTCTTCTCCGGCCGTCTATGCCGCTGCTGAGGCTACTTTTCGAAGGTTGAACGTGTGGTTATGTGGTGTTTGTTGTTCCCTTCACACGTTACGCTCTCCGTGCCGTCATCCCGATGGAGTTGTTGTTTCCCCGCCGGACGATGGTGATGGTAATGCTCTGTTTTTCATTTTCAATATTGATTGCCCTGTTTTGCCGCCTACTATGCCTGCGCCAGATTCTGTGTTGTTGTCCCCTGTTTCGCTAAATGGGAGTGCTCCACGTTCAAATGTTCCACGTGTGGATTCTTCTGATAGTGGGACCACGCGGGTTGATTGTGGATGGGATTTGAGTACTTTGATCGTCTTTTGGTCAAGGGACTGCGTACAGTTAAGTCCGTACCGCCACGTTGTCGTCTTGGTTTTGCTCGGGCTCTTAAAGGGGTGCTTGACCATGTTATTGCCGCCCCTGATGACATTGCTGGTTGGGTTCGGTTTCTGGCTATGCCCATCTGTGTTTTGCGTGCTTTTGTACCACGGAGTTGTAGCGATCGTCGATCGGGTGTTCGACGTACTCGCCAGGAGGAGTCGATTACGAGTGCTCTTGTTGATTGGAGCACTCCGGGGGGTGACATTGGATTGCTTAGGGCTGCCTTGAGGGCAGCCCCTGTGTCCTTCAGCGAGGGTGTTGGGGATGATGATGAGCCTCACACACCGGAGCTCAACCTCCGTCAATGCCGTAAGAAGATTTCTGATGGCATTTCACTGCTGCTATGCGGGTTCTCTCTTCTTCCGGTGTTGCTCCTTACTCTACTTCTACTTTGCTTGCGCTTCGGGACAAGCACCCGGATGCCCCTCTCCCTGTTTTGCCTTGTGGTTTCGTCCCTCAGTCTTCTATTATTGCTCGCCCGCCCATTGTTTTGGATTCCATAAGGAGTTTCCCGCGTGGCACTTCTTGCGGTAGGGATGGGCTCAGGGCCCAACATCTTTTGGATTGTTTGAGTGGTGCGGCAGTTGCTGTTTCTGATGAGCTTCTTGTTTCCATTACGGGGGTGGTGAACATCTTCTTGGAGGGTCGGTGTCCGTCTGCTCTCGGGGAGTATGTTGCTAGTGCTCCTCTGACTCCCCTGGTCAAACCAGGGGGTGGTATCCGCCCTATTGCTGTCGGCACGATCTGGAGGCGCCTTGTGTCTAAGGTGGGTGCTTTCTTGGTTGGGCCTCAGTTAACTGGGTATTTTAGGGACCTGCAGTTCGGAGTTGGTGTTTCTGGAGGTGGTGAGGCCATTCTGCATGCCTTAAATAGGCTTGTAGAGTCTCGTGGCTCTGAGATGGGTCTTTCTATGCTGTTGGTGGACTTCCAAAATGCTTTCAACTTGATTGATCGCACTACTCTGCTTTTGGAGGTCCGTCGTCAGTGCCCTGGCCTCTCGCGGTGGGTCGAGTTCTGTTATTCTAACCCTGCTCGGCTCTACTATGGGGAGCACTGTCTTTGGTCTTGCCAAGGGGTTCAGCAGGGTGATCCCCTTGGTCCGCTGCTCTTTGCTTTGGTCTTGCATCCTCTGTTATGCAAGATCCGGGATTCGTTTGATTTATGCTTGCAGGCTTGGTATTTGGATGACGGTACTATTGTAGGAGACACTCTTGTGGTTGGCCAGGTTCTTGATATGATTATGTCTGATGGTCCGGCGCTTGGGTTGCACCTTAACGTGGATAAAACTGAGGTCTTCTGGCCGGTTGTGGATCCTAGGGGCTTGGTGCCTGGTGTTTTCCCTGCCCTTATTGCTCGGCCTATTTCTGGCGTTACGGTTTTGGGGGGTCCTGTCAGTACTTGCCCTGTTTACAGCGCCGAGATTGTTGCGACTCGTGTGGCCAAGACCGTTGAGCTTATGGGTCTTGTTGCCAAACTTGAGGATCCCCAGAGTGAGCTGCTTTTGATTCGGGCTTGTTCCGGTATCTCTAGGCTCTACTTCACCTTGCGTACTTATCCGCCGGATGCCGTTGTCCCAGCTCAGTCTACCTTTGACAGTGCCCTCCGTGTCTGTTTAGAGCGTATTGTGGCTGCTTCTGGACCCGGGTTTGGTGATTGGCAGTGGAGATTGGCTACTCTTCCGTTTCAATACGGTGGGCTTGGTGTTTATGCTGTTGGCGACGTCATGCATTATTCTTTTCTAGCCTCTCGCCCGCAGTCTTCTGGGTTGCAGTCTTCGCTCCTCCGCTTTGCTGGGTTACCCGTGGGTGAGGGACCCTCTTTCGATGCTGCGCTGTGTGACTTCAATGGTCTTATCGGTTCTGACTTCAGTCGTGATTCTTGCGAGTTCGCTGCCCCCAAACTTATGAAGAAATTGGCAGATGTGTACTTCGCCCGGATTGTGGCTTCTTTGGAGTCGGTTTTCTCATTGACCCCGCGGCAGGTGGTGTTGTGGAGGTCTCAGCATGGGTCCCATTCATCTGATTGGCTCAGAGCAGTTCCTATTTCTGGGCTCGGTCAGACCATGAATGGTAGGACTTACAGGTCTGTCCTCTGCTATCGTTTGGGTATCCCTCTTTTTCGTGCTGGTCTTCCTTGCTCTGCATGTGGTCGGGTCTTTGAGGATGACACTTTTGGGGATCATGCTGTGTCGTGTTCGAGTTCCATTGGGCTCAAACATCGGCATAATCTTGTCCGTGATACCCTCTTCGACATTTGCTTTCGTGCTGGGATCTCTTCTGGGAAGGAAGTGGACATCGGTGTTGTTGACAGTCTTGGCAGACCCCTTAGGCCCGCTGACATTCTTCTTTACTCTTGGGATCGGGGTCGAGATGTGTGTGTTGATATCACGGGATCCTCCCCCCTCACTCAGACTTGCTTAGCTTCCTTCGCTCCTGGACGGTGTGTTCTCGACGCAGCGCGGCGTAAGTGCACCAAGTATCGGGATGTATGCTCTGCTGCTGGTTATGGGTTTTTGCCTTTTTCTTTCTCCTCCTTCGGTGAGCTGGATGGGGATGCGATTGCACTTCTGGGACGGATCCGTTCCTTCTCTTTAGCCTTAGATTCTAGTTCTCGTCTAGCTGCTCATATTTTTACCAAAGTTTGTTTTTCCATTGCTAAGGGGGTTGGCGCGCAGCTTGTTTCTCGGCTGCCCGCTAACTTCTTGTAAACATTCGGTTGTTTGATTTCTATAATAATAATAATAATAATAATAATAATAATAATAATAATAAAATAATAATAATAATAATAATAATAAAAGAATTATCGTAAAAAGAATCTTTGAAATTACAAGTTGGAAATTAGATAAGTTTATCAAAATCAGGGTGCATTTCACACCAGAATATTAGTACTACCTCTGTATCACAAAACTTATAGTTTTAATTTTTGACACGCTTTTTAAGAAGCTAAAAACTCTATAAAATATTTTTAAAAAAATAATTTCATAGATAATTGTATTAAATATGAAATTATTTTTGTAAATTAATAAAATCATTGATATTTTATATAGTTTTTATCGTTCTTAAAAAGCGTGCCAAAACTAAAACAAATACTATTTTGATATTATTTTGATACGGAGGGAGTAAAGAGATCCAAAAGTAATTTATTGGGGGTTTACTAGAATGTTCTTCAGTCTTTATTAGCATTTTGTCCACCAAATTATCCATATTAGCTAAATGTCCACCGCGTTACTGACACCGAAGTTGCTGACATTGGAGTTGTTGACACCAAAGTTGCTGGCACAATTATTTCTGACATGATAATTGCTGACACGGTTATTGGTAACACGGTTATTTCGATAATGCTGGCAGTGCTAACACCGAGAATACTATTGACGCTCTCATCACTAGCTAACATGCATGAAAAGATGCGAACAATAATAAAAACAACCCCAAAATGATGCGGACAGCAAATTCACCAAGTAGAACAGCCGGAAAATGCACTAAAAATATGCGAACAACAATATAAACTCATAAAGTTTGGGTTATAAACGTAAATTAACAAAAAAAAATTGAAGAACTAAAAAATTGCTAATCTGAACACACATCAATTGATTCTATTGTGTGCTGAAGGATTGTCCGGGATGATTCGCGAAGCTGAGTTAGATGGGAGGATCCATGGTGTCAGAATAGCTAGGTCAGCTCCAACTATTTCACACCTTTTCTTTGCCGATGATTGCATGGTTTTTGAGAGCAACCTGTCAACAAGGGAACGAGATTGTGAAAATCCTCCGTATTTACGGAGAAGCATCGGGTCAACAGGTCAATTTCTCAAAGTCGGAGCTATCGTTTAGTGGCAATGTTGATGTGCAATTGAAGGAGTCAATCAAAGAGGTTGTTAGCGTTCGGGAAGTGTCCAAACATGAGAAATATTTGGAGTTGCCAACCATGGTAGGGAGGTCGAAGAAGGTAATATTCGAGACTGTTAAGGAGCGGGTTTGGAAGAAGGTGAGAGGGTGGAAGGATAAGACCTTGTCGAGAGCCGGAAAAGAAGTTCTTATTAAGTCGATTGCTCAGGCAATCCCATCCTATACTATGTCATGTTTCCGGCTTCCGACTTCTTTGCACCGCGATTTGGAATTAATCCCTTATGTGCAAGTTCTGGTGGGGAAGCAGGGATGGGGTGCGAAAGACACACTAGATGTCATGGCGGAGAATGTGTCGAGCTAAAAATAGAGAGGGAATGGGTTTTCGGGACATGGAGTTATTCAATCTCGCCCTCCTTGCAAAACAAGGGTGGAGATTATTGAATGACCCAGAGTCCTTGATTGCAAAGCTCCTAAAAGCCAAGTATCACTCGAGGACTGCCTTCCTGGAGGCATCGGTAGGGAACTCACCGAGCTATCTTTGGCGGAGTTTGATGGAGTGCAGGGAGGTGCTGCGAAAGGGGCTGCGGTGGAGTATTGGGAACGGGGTAGAGGTTAATGTTTGGAAGGATAAGTGGATCCCAAGGGAGAGTAGCTTCAAGGTGATAGGAAATTTTCGAGGAGGCGATCCGGACCTTCGAGTCATTGACTTGATCGACTAGAACACGAGGAGATGGGACGAGAACATGGTGGAGGAGATGTTCTTGTCGGGTGATGCGGAGCTGATTTTGCAAACTCGATTGGTCTCTCCAACGAGCAAGGACCATCTGGTTTGGCACTACAACAAAAACGGAATATTCTTTGTTAGAAGTGCTTATCATCTACAGATTGAGAGCCGAGATCATGAGGAAGGAGGGGTTGGGCAGGCCGACGGAAATGCTAGGGAGAGGGTTTGGAAAGCAATGTGGAAGGTTGATGCTCTTTCGAAGGCCAAGTCTCTTGTATGGTGTGCTGGGCGAGACGTTCTCCCTTGCAAGACCAATCTTGTGTGGCGAAACATAAAAGACGACGATTTGTGTGATTTATGTGGTCGACAAGAGTCAACCTTTCACGTCTTCTACAAATGCCGGCTCGCTAGGAAAGCTTGGAAGAGTGTCCCAAGGGTTGCAAGATACTGAATAGGTGCATCGAGCGTCCTAGATAGTATGATGTTGGTCTTTGACAAAGGTTCGAGTTCGGAGAGACGGATTTGGACTTTGATGTTGTGGCAAATTTGGCTAGCTAGGAATGCTAGGATCTTTGAAGGGAAGCAATCCTTGCCGGGGGAGATTGTACGCAAGACGCTGGAGCTGCTGTCCGAGTATAAGGTATATACGGACCATACGATGATTCCGAAAGCCCAAGCTGTTCCACCCGGGTCGAGAACATGGACTAAACCTGTTGGGGGCATGACGAAGTTCAATTGCGACGATGCCGTGTCGAACTCTAGTAGAGCTTCCATAGGCTTTGTTCAGAGGGTAGAGGATGGAAGCTTCATTGCGGCAGGAATCGGGGCTGTGCAGCCAACATCCGACGCAGAGATCGTGGAGTCTGAAGCAATCAGATGGGCTGTTGAATTCGCAAAGGAACGAGGGCTCCGAAATGTGCAGCTCGAAACGGATTGCCTGGCGTTAGCTACTAAGCTCAGGAGTGGGAATCCTGGCAGGGGACCGGTGGGCTTGATCATCCATGAAATTCTGGAGCAAAGCCGGGGTTTGGGTTCGGTGTGCTGGTCTCATGTTCAGCGGGAGGGTAATTCGGTTGCCTACGCCATTACTGTTATTTCTTCTTCAGAAGCTTCTTTGTTTTTCAATTTGCAGTCTTTGCCATCCCATGTAATGGTGAACATTTTGAAAGAGATGGAATGATTATTTGGAGTTTGATCTAAAAAAAATATTAGGAAATTTGATCAATTGCTAATCTGAACACATCCTCCACACACATACGTTTCACCCGCCACACACCTTCGTCTCCAATGGAGATAGTCAAATCCAAGGCGGTGAAGCTTCGGAGCCACCTCGACAAGTACCTAATCGCGAATGTTGACCGCCTAACCGTCCACAGAGCTGCAATTCCACCACGCGCCACCAATTCGTCTGGCTCCAACGGAGCGGGAGAAAGATGATCTGATGATCAAATCGAATTTGAAGCGGAGCTCGGTCGATTGCGGCAGATTTGAAGAAAGTCGGAGCTCTTGAGGGCTAACGGTGGGACACCGTCGTGGAGGAACTCCGTCATGCACGATGAGCCGGTGAGTGGGAAGAGCAACGACCTAGATCAGGGGGAGAGAGTGTGAGTACGATAGGAGGAAGTGAGGAAGAGATCGATTTGGTGGTTGTGGGAGAGAGAGCAGGAGAGACCAATAGGAGGAAGAAGCAACGAGTGCAACGGGGTGTCTTCCCAGGCATGTACATTTTGCAAAATAAAATAGGTTTATGGACACTCCTCCAATTAGAACGGCTTAAATGACATGTGGAGCAAATTAATTCTAATTTATTATTCTAATTCAATAATTATCTATACAGGATGAGGTAAAGGAGGAGCCCTAATTTTAATTATCAATTTTTAAAGGCAAAACTGACGTGCTCAGGCATGGGCTCGAGCAAAAGGACTGGCGACGAGAATTCCGAGAAGTTGAGAAGTTGTGGACAGTTATGAGTCAACATATCAGTCATCAAAGAATTTCAATTTTCCATCGATTGGCTTGGCTTCTGGGGACATGCGAGCACTACTTTTGTAGATCTTGAAGTAGCGGTCGCGTATTGAGGCCGATCTCATCAATCGGAGGTCAGACGAAGCGGAAATCAGTGTTTTACAGAGACATCGCGATGATTCTGAATGGGGCTCTTTTGAGAGGTATTGAGAGGCTGTTTTGGAGTGACCTTTTGGAGGTGATTTGAGGGTGATGATGGGTTATTGGAAGGCCTTAGAATGGTGGCAAGGTAGGGGATGGGGGTTGAAGGATATGTGATGCAAAATCTCTCTCGGCCTCACACTCCGAGCTCTCTCTAAAACTCGATCTTCCACACTCTCGACCTCGCACTCCGATTGTTTCCGACCCTTTGATTCTGTCGTCTCTCACTAAGGAATCTCCTTCAGCCTCTCACCGAAGGTTTTGATCCCGACCTCTCACCTAAGAACGAGATTCTTGACCCGAATCACTGGAAGCTAAAAGGCTTACTTTTCTCAAAATTCAACTTGTCTCCAAAATAAGTTCTTACATCCCTTTATATAGAAAAATATTAATGCTATGAAAAATAAAATAAAAAAATCGATAAGCTAATGATGGATAATACGAAAGGGCTTTCCGAGATTTATGACTGATGGGCAATCATAATGGGTAGAGGGGGGGGGGGGGGGAATGAATGATCTTGGTTGCCATCAAAGAGATGGAAGTTCAAAAATTTCTAAAGCCCCGTCATTTAATCCGGCTTTACTAAATGCATTTCGTCTTCATTTATTGCATTTCCGACAAGCTGCTCGATTTTCGGACTACTACAAAGATCCCAAATTTCAGCCATTTTTCAAGCTGAATTGACAATTGCATCTTTCAATAAAGTTGTAGCCACTTAAAATATCTTTCCAATAAGTGCTTATCGGCTTCAATCGGAATTTTATATAGCCAGAATGAGCCAAAATACCGAGGTGTCACCAAACAGTTTTCACAAATGGAAGTTGATGTTCAGCTCCGAAGACAAACCTTTGTAGGAAAAAAGAGTCAAGCTCATGGGCAACTATGATCACATCATCCTCCTCCCCTTGAAAAGGATTCGTCCTCGAATTCGTGATGGAAATGAGCAACTTCTTTGGACATGTGGTATCGTCTTTGAAAGGATGTTGAATCTTCTCTTGTTCTTGAATCATGAAAGGCAAGTAAGACGGGATGAAAGATGTCGCATCCAACCACTTACTTGACATGGAATTCATAAAGTTAGGCATGTCGGTTGGCATTCGTTTCTCCTTCATGGAAAGCGTAACCTTGGGAATTTGGATGATTTTCTCATCTTTCAATTCTTAAGCTCAGGGTTGACCTTCGCAACCTCAATAGGAACATCCTTGGACTTGCCTTCTTTAATCTCAAGTGTCTCGCCCATGGCCATAGAGGATGTCATCTTTGAAGAGGGAGGTGGGGCTGTTGTGGGCTTCAATAGCGTCGAACCCAATGAGTTGACGAGTTTTCGAATTTCCTTGTTGCATTGAATATTCCGCGAGCTTGCGAATATCTTGCCAAGGTGGTTCAACCTTCTTCATATGTCGAACCTCATCCTCTCGAGCCCTTCTCTTTCGATATCTCCTCCGAAAATCTTGATCAACTAAATCATATGTAGCACTATCCATGTCACTCCAACAAAGATACCTATCATCATAGGCTCGAATAGCCCATCAGATGTACTCTTCAGACAAAGGCTTGGAACTCGTTTTCTTGAATATTTTGACCTGAAAGCTTGAGGAACTCTTGTCGTTGCTCTGATACCACTTGACGTGCTCGGGTCCGGGCTCGAGCAAAAGGACCGGCGACGAGAGTTCCGAGAAGTCGGGAAGTTATGGACAATTCTGAGTCAACAGATCAGTCATCAAAGAATTCCAATTTCCTGTCAATCGGATAGGCTTCTGGGGACGTGCGAGTACTACAAAGTAGTAGATCTTGAAGTCGCGGTCGCTTACTGAGTCAGATCTCATCAATCAGAGGTCAGACGAAGCAGAAAGTAGTATTTTACCGAGACATCGCCTGAGTAGAGATGATTCTGAATGGGGTTCTTTTGAGAGGGATTGAGGGACTGTTTTTTAGTGACGTTCTGGAGGTGATTTGAGGGTGATGATGGGGTTTTGGAAGGCCTTAGAATGGTGGTAAGGTAGGGGATGGGGGTTGAGGGATATGTGATGCAAGATCGCTCTCAGACTCGCACTCCGAGCTCTCTCCAACACTCGATCTTCCACACTCTCGGTCTCGCACTCCAAGTATTTTTACCCTTTGATTCCGTCGTCTCTCACTAAGGAATCTCCTTCGGTCTCTCACCGAAGGTTTTATTCCCGGCCTCTCACCGAAGAATGAGATTTTTGACCCGAATAACTGGAAGCTAAAAGGCTTACTTTTCTCAAAATTCAACTTGTCTCCAAAAGAAGTTCTTACATCCCTTTATATAGGAAAATATTGATGTTATGAAAAATAAAAGAAATTAAAATAAATCGATAAACTAATGACGGATAATACGAAAGGGTTTTCCGAGATTTATGACTGATGGGCAATCATAATGGGCGGAAACGAATGGTCTTGGTTCCCATCAAAGAGATGGAAGTTCGAAAATCTATAAAGCCCCGTCATTTAATCCGACTTTACTGAATGCATTCCGTATTCATTTATTGCATTTCCGACAAGCTGTTAGATTTTCATACTACTACAAAGATCCCAAATTTCGGCCATCTTTCAAGTTGAATTGATGATTGGATCCTTCAATAAAGTTGTAGCCACTTAAAATATCTTTCCAACAAGTGATCATCGACTTCAATCAGAATTTTATACAGCGAGAACGAGCCAAAATACCGAGGTGTCTCCAAATAGATTTCACAAATGGAAGTTGATGTGCAGCTCCGAAGACAAACCTTTGTAGGAAAAAAGAGTCAAGCTCATGAGCGACTACGATCACATCAAAAACTAATAGAAACAATTCCACCAATATTGGAGGAGTTTTAAAAAAATATTTTCATAAAAATAACCAACTTTGGGAGATGTAGTAACAAAGTATACCGATTTTTTTTTGGCAATAAATTCGGGCCAAAACGATGACATATAAATGGTGAAATTAAGATTTTGGTGAATTTTAAATGATATTGATTTGTTGTAATGATAATAATATTGGTGGCATTATCCGGGGTTGTGACGGACAAGTTATTGATATTTTTCAGTCTAGGATCCAACAAGGATCTGTATTGCAAGCCAAAGCTCAAGCCATTTGCGCAGGGTTGCAACTATGTCAAGAGAAGGGCATACGAAATGTCATTTTGGAAGGGGAAAATCTAGGTTTCATCAATGCAATAAAGAAAAGCATCAATCCCCTTTGGGAGATCGCAAGAGTAATTGAGAAGATTTGTCGCTTTGAAGATAAATTTTGTAAACTACATTTTTAGCACTGCTATCGAGAGTCAAACTGTGTTGCTGATTATATAGCTAGATTTATGGATGCTTGTAATATCCTCACTCTCCCTTTTAACAGGGAATTTTGTTCCATCATCCGAAAGGATGATTAAGGGTATGTTTGGCAGGAACTTAAAGGAGCGTTAGATGAAGAGGTATGTTTGGCAACACAAGCGTTTTCACAAAGCTACGAAATTTCATCTCTTCCAAACGCTTGCAAGGTGTTCAACAGGCGTTCCATCTACCGCTCCTAAAGCAAGCATTCGATGAAATTCTCTTAGAATTAGATATTGGAAAAAGACTGAATTGCCCTTCTCCTCACATCAATTCTTCATCTTCGTGTACTATGTCTCCATTGAAATTCACTTGCTAGTTGCTCCTGTATATGAATCGTCGCAGTCTAGGGATGATGATCTCCCCATCATGGATTCGTGGTCTACGAAGCTCACCCCACCGTCTCCGATGGGGGTTTCGGGAGGAGATCAACAACCTAGGGTATATTGTCGGTGACGCTTTAGATAACGCTTCCGTGGAACTCGAAACCCTAACTTCATCCTCATTGGCAAACAATTGGATTCCGATCGAGGTCAAGATCGGTGAAACCGGGAAGACTTCGCCATTGGTGCCGAATGTGAGGAGATTAATTAGAGTCTGAAATCGTCGTGGTGGGTGAAGATATTCATCTCCGCTCTTGAATTGGAAGATGAATATAATACCCATGGTATCCATACCCATTTGTCAAATGCAAAAAATTAGTACTGGCTATTATATTTTTCTATATATAATGATACCTATTTTGGTAATTCTATATATTTAATCTTTAAAAAGCTAGCATAATCACTTGTCATGCAAAACAAGATTTTACCTATTTAATCTCCACACAAAGATTAAAAATTTCATCTACTATCAAAAATTTCATCTAGCTTATAATCTTAAGCTAGATTAAAAAGTGTGCATGTCAACCATGCCCTAAAGACGAACCTTGCTTTGTCGAGGCATCTGTTTCTTGCCTACTGTAAAAAAAATTGAGAATAATATCATTTGACCAATTTTTTGTCATTGTTTTGACCCAATTTATAGTCAAAAATTAAGTTTGGATACTTTGTTATCACCTCATTTTTTTTACTAAGAACCAACCCTTGTTGGGGTTGTTGTTGTTTTTTTTCTCTCTCTTTCTTTGTCTTTCTTTTATTCTATTTTTTTTAGGGATGGATCCTAGATCAATTTGTATATTTTTATAAAAAAAACTTGTAATAATTATTGAACAAGTGTCATATTGTAAATGCAACGGATCCTAAATCCGTCTGCATATAGCGGTGCATATAACACAATCCTTTTTACTTATTTATTACTTTTGAGTATTAGTTATTTTCCTTTACTACGGAGTAGGGAGTATAATTACAGTGTGGTTATTTTGTGTATCAAGCCGTCTCCTTCTTCCAGAAGAATGGTTCCTTGGAGGTTCGTCTTCACTGTCCGCAGGTGACTCCTGATGTGCCACCGGCCTACGGTGCTGCTTCTGGGTAGTGCTTGGCTTCGTCCTTCGTCTACGTCCTCGTCTTGTTCGGATTAGTTGTGTTTTGTTTTGTAGAGCCTGGTTGCTTGTACTTTGCACCTTCTTTGTATTTTTGATTTGTTTTTGACGATTTTTCGTCTGCCGACTTGTCGGGCATCGAGATCCAGATATGTCTGGTATCGAATTTTTACCTAATCAAAAAAAAAAACATACAGTGGTTGTTTTCCTCCTCCATGGGTGGTGGTTGCTGTTTGTCGACATATGTCAAGGCAGAAGGGTCCATTCAATGGGTGGAGAGTGGACTTGGTCTTCATCAACATCAACTGTTTAGGTTTATCTTTTTGACTTTATATCTTCATTAATGAAAATGAATCATCAATTAATTCCAAAAGTGACACTGTTAAGATTTTTGTTGACGTATTTGATACTCTTATTTCACACGGTTTCAATTCGGTGGCATGGCACCGTCCAAATTATCAATCAATAATTTTATAAATTTATAACAAATACAGTATATCACGTGGTGAATTGTATTTGTGTCGTCGCAAGTTCTCAACTCAAATTTTAAACCCAAAAAAAAAATGGTATATGTATATTATTTTAAAATTGGTATTATTATAAAGAAATGAAAATGTCACAAAGTAAATTAAGCAATTACAAAACTAGTATGAATATGATTTATCATAATAGTACTAAATAACCACTGAGGCTGAGGTTGCAACTCCTTTTAGGTGTCACATACTCATATATGTTTTAAAAATGTTAAATTAGCACTTTATTTATTAAATTTAACCTTATTTTATACAGTGGCAAATAATTTTTAAACCATTTTTTATACATATAAAATGCCGCGGGTGGTCATTCAAATGAAAAAAGTTAAGAAGGGGGATTTAGATATCATGATCGATCGATTTGTTAATTTTTCTTTTTTTTTTAAAAAAAAAAATATTACATCCGTTCAAAAATAAGTGACGTTTGACTTTTTGACTCGTTTTTTAAGGAGTTAAAAACTATATAAAATATAAAGTTTTCAATTGATTTTTTTTATAATTTTATACATATTAGTTATAAGTTTAAAATTATTTTAAAAAATTAATAAAAAAGTTAATAGTTTTTATAGTTTTTAGCTCCTTAAAAAACGTGTCGAAAATTCAAACGACACTTATTAATGAATGGAGAGAGTATTTTTTATGGGTGAAAATTTTGAAGTATATACTTAAAAGATACTCCGACTCCGTAACTACTTTATATTACTCTCTTCGATCTAAATGATTGACGTTTAATTTTTTATGCATTTTTCAATAACTATACAATTTATAAAATATTAATTTTTTAAATATTTTTTTATAAAAAATGATAAATATAAAATTATACTCCCTCTGATCCAAAATACATGTCTTTTGATTTTTTAACACGTATTTTAAGGAGCTAAAAACTATATAATATATTAACTTATTTTTTTTACAATTTAATACTCCCTCCGTTAATTAAAATGTGACGTTTTACTATTCACGCACGCTTTTTGAGGTGTTACAAACTATATAAAATATTAACTTTTATAACATATTTTAAAAATAATTTCATACTTGTTACAATTAAGTGTGAATTCATAAAAAAACAGACGTAAAAAAAGTTAATATTTCATATAGTTTTTATCCTTCTAAAAAAGTGTGTATGAATAGTAAATGCCAAGTTTTAATTAACAGAGGAGTATTAAAAATGGATGTTTTATACTTATTACTAGTACATACTCCGTACTAATTTGGAGTAAGAGTTTTTAATTTTCTTTAAAAGCATATGGAATAGTGACATGAAATATTTTAGATTGAACATTAATTAGGTATTAGTTACCATTAATGAATATATAGTGTGATACCAGTGGCGGAGCCAGGATTTCGGGTAGGGGGTGTTAAAAAAATTTCGTGAAATATTTTTTTTGGTGTATACTTGATAAGAAGATTTTGTAAAAAAATATATTGAAAAAACACTAAAATTGTTATTTTTAATGATTTTTTTTTGTATTTAAATAGTTGAGAGTAACCAAAAAAAAAAAGAGAAACAAAAAATATAGAGAAAAATGATGAAGAATTATTTGTAAACCAATATTGAAAGAAAGGGTTTAATATATAATTTAAACATAAATATGACATTTTTTAATGAAATGGTTGATAGATAAAAAAATATAAAGAAAAATTAATGATAGAGTAAAACAAATAAATAATGAAGGAAGTGGGATTTGCACCCATCACCTTTTGATTCTCCTTACTTTCTTCCTTCCTTCTCTTACCACTTGAGCTAGCTAGCACTTTTGTTTCAAATATGATTTAAAGATATTATATTACCTTAAAAATACTAAATATATGCAAAAAAAAATTATTATTTTTTTTTCCGAGCCGGGTGATCGAGCACCCCCAGCTCCGCCACTGTGTGATACGACCAGGAAATCGTGTTGTGAAACGGAGAGGGTAATAAGATTATTAGTTGAAAGTTTGATGATGTCAGGAGATGATGGTGAATATTGGACCAATCAGATTCGTAAGTCTATTTGCTTCCTCAATTGACTTAATTTTTATTTATTTTTGGTAATCTGAATTGATTTCAACTTGGAATTAGACCTGAGTAGACGTGGGCTAACCGCCCGGTTCGTCCAGCCCACCCGGTAAAAAAGACGGGCTTGGGTAGAACAATAAGCCTAAGCGGGCCGACAGGCCCACCGGACGGGCTTGGGCAGAGTGTGAAGCCCAAGCGGGCCGCTAGGCCCGCCCGGTATTTATTAATATTATATATATATATTTTATAATCCTACATATCCTATATATATATATTATAAGTATATACTCCGTATGAATGTATGATATAGGCTAAAGTTACTGTGTAAAATAATAGGCAATTTAATATTTTTTATTTTTTTGTCGACAGTGGCCCAAATTTGTAGTGCAATCTCTCTCTCTCGTCTTTTCTCACTCTCTCCTTTTTTTTTTGTTGATTCATGGCTTGCTTTGTTATTTTCGGAATTTAATGTTGTGGGTTGTATGCTGTAAACGATAACGTTTTAATATTACGCTGTGAACTTAGTATTTGTATTGGATTTTAATATTACGGTGAAAAAGCCCGCTAAGCCCGGTGGGCAGCCCGGCCCGCCAACAAGGGCGGGCTTGGGCAAGGTAACAAGCCCAAAAACCGGGCCTGACCCAAGCCCGTCCCGGTACACTGGGCCACAAAATTGGTGGAGGCCCGGTCCAAGCCCGCCCGGCCCATGCTCAGGTCTACTTGCAATGGATGTGCCGCGTTTGGTTGCTAAAAAGTCAAAACATAAAACCACGTACAGTAGGACGCAACTAACGTTGATATAAACCTTGAAATATACAGTAACGCAACTCCGTAAGGTAAGTAATTGGAGTGAAGCAAACAGGTAGTTGGAATAACCGAACAATTAAGTAAGTGCGTTGAATTCAATGGACGGTGAGGTGAGCTTGACCCAGTGACCCTTGACCCGCTTACTTTGCCTCCCACCTCTTACACACCACTTCAATTTAAGTCCTTATCATATTCTAGTCTACAGTGTCAAAATATCTTCTTCTTTCAAAAAAAAATATTGTTATGATTAAGATTAATTAGCTATAATTTCTCTCCGTTGTCATTTGACTTTTTTAAATATTTTTTTAAAATTATATAAATAAAATATCAAATTTTTAATTAATTTTTTTTAATTATTGTACAAATTTATTATTAATATCACAAGAATTAGGTTAAAAAAAGAACCTTTATGTTTTGTCATTTATAGAAAGACTAAACGTTTGTATTGCCCATAGAGCTATTAATAGCGAGAATAGACCTAAGGAGGTAAGAAATTCGATCGGAAATTTGACATAAAAAAAAACAACTATATAAAATTTTATTTTTTTCCTTAGTTTTTTATATGTAATTTAAATATATTACTTAAAATACGTCCAAAAAAATAGATCATCTTATATCTTCGATCTGATGTTACTACTCTCTTTGTTCACTTTTATAAGTTATTTACTATTCAGACGCGTTTTCTTAGGATAATAAAAATTATATAAAATAGTATTTTTTAATTAATTTTTTTTAATAATCTCATACTTTTTAATAATAAATATGAGATTATTAAAACAATTTAGTAAAAATATTAATATTTTATTTAGGTGTAAAATTTCTGAAACACATTGTTATTTGGTCAACTATAATAATTAAATTAATTATGTGCAAAACACATTGTATTGTTATTTGGTATCCACACGTTGACATCACAAATCCCTTGTGTCCTTCCTCCCAAATTTCCTTCCAAACAAACAATTCATCTGCCTCTTCAATTCCACCCACCTCTCTTTGCCCCCTTTTGTCTTCATCCCACCTTCAATCCCTATATAATGACTTCCTCAACCTCACTCCTTTGACCACTCAATCAAATTAATCCTGCAATCAGATTCAACACCAAAAAAACCCACACAGTCTTTGACATTTTTATTGCTTAGATGGAGCTTCCAGCATGGCTAAAGACATCCTTGAATCCCAAGGCTGCTGCAACTAACATGGACATCAATGGCGGTAGCACTCTCCGCCTTTTCGATGATTCACCGGTCATCAAGGAGATGCAGACTACCGCCACCTCATCGAATGGCTCCGCGACTGATCCTCAGGTGAGTTGGCTATCTAAGGAATTGGAGAGGGTGAGAGAAGAGAACAAGAAGCTGAATGAGATGTTAGCAATGGTTGGTTCTAAGTACAATGCCTTGAGAGCCCAAATGGCGGATCTCATCGCAAACAACAACAACAACAACGACAACAACAATAACAATAACAAGACAGCGAGCTCAGGGTCTAAGAAGAGGAAGTCTCCGGATCACAGCAGCAACAACAACAAAATGGCCACCGGAGAGAGCAGCTCGAGCGAGGAGGAAAACGACTCGTGCACGAAGAAGGCTGCTAGAGAGCCTGAGAGTAGAGTTACAATGATCTCAAAAGCATATGTCAAGACTGAAGCCTCAGACACTAGCCTTGTAAGTTTCATATCAGCGGAGTTGAGTTTCGACAATGGATTTTAGTGCAAGTTTCTGACCTTTGTTGATGTCAATGCAGATTGTGAAAGATGGGTACCAATGGAGAAAGTATGGGCAAAAGGTGACTAGAGATAATCCCTCTCCTAGAGCCTACTTCAGATGCTCATTCGCGCCGAGATGCCTTGTTAAAAAGAAGGTAAGAATCGAACACCTACAATATGTGAGCTCTTAGGGGTCATTTGGTATTAATAACTAGATATCAGATATCATATATCAGTCCTGGTATAAGTAGATATCAATACCACTTAATCTGATATCTGATATTTGTGTTTGGTATAGAGAGATATCACTATTGATATCTAGATATCAGATTTGAGTCTATTTGATATACTGATTTCGAGGGAAATATCACTTGATAACTTCAGGTCCAAAGAAGTCTTGAAGATCAATCAATTCTAGTAGCCATCTATGAAGGGGAGCACAACCATCCACCGCCTGTGCAGCCACTAGACTCGGCGTCAGCTGCAGCCACCAGTAGGACTCACCAATGCACGGTGTCAAGTGGACCGGCCACAGTCACACTTGACCTCACGAAACCGGAGCCGATGCCATTTACTGTCGTCGAGAGCAATGGCAAATCACCCGAGTTTCAGAAGCTCATGGCGGAGGAGATGGCGTGTTCATTGACCAAGGATCAAAGCTTCACCGATGCGCTTGCAGCTGCCATATCCGCGAGGTTCCTCCAGAACTCGAAGGACCGATCGGAAGGGATCCGAATGAAGGAAGGAAATAGAAATGATTAGTGGTTAGTTACCATTTATTGTGATCTGTAAATACATCTATGGATATTTTTTTGGAGATTTTGTTACAGGTAGAAATTGGATTTGATCCATTTGGAGAAACTTGTTAGAAAATTTGTCAACGGTTCTTGTTTTCCAATGTGAAAACAGCCACATAAGAGAAAACAAACATTTTCTTGAGTTTGGTGTTCTTTAGGGAGATCAATTGTAATAAAAAAAGATGACTTTTTCGTTGTGATGATTTGTAATTTTTAATGGGAAAAGATGAGGGAAAATGACAAAATGAGTTTGGGGGACATTGATTAATCAAACATTCAACCTTTACAATTGGTTTCCTTCACCAAGGGATTGGGAAAACTCTATGACCAGCGAATAGGTAGAGAACAAATGAAGAAAGCAAGCCCATGTGGAAGACATGGGAGGTCTTATTACTTGTAAGAGGTCCATTCCTAACTAATTCTGAAAAGGTTGATCTCATGTTGAATTTATATCGGAGAAACTAAATATACCTCAAATCCTGTCCAGTGTGATAATTAGTTGGAAAGGCTTGCACGTCAATTCCAACGTACACTTTTGATGGGGAATTTGCGGTTTATCTAACAACACTATTTTATATTCATAGACAGTGATAGATCGAGAAGAAAAAATTGAGGAAAATTTTTCATGCGCTTTTTTAGATATAATTTTTGCTAATTTTAGGGATAAAACAACTTTAAAAAATAAAGAATCATAAATACAATTTAGTTTAGTTGGTAAGGATATGAGTTTAAACCTCTTTAGTCTTTAGCATCACTTTTTTTTAAAGAATTTTTTTGTCTCTCTTAATTTCCTTCTATTAAAATATCTAATTGAATAACAAATTTAAGGTTTTCTCCAATATATTTAAATAAAAACATTTTTTTTCATACACACAAAAAAAATCTCATTTTTTTGATAATTTTTATTTTGTCTACTAAAAATGACTATTTAAATCACAAATTCAATGTTTTAAATATATTTAAACAAAAAATTATTTTATATATATACATACAAAAAAATATTATGTGAATTTTTTTTAGCTCCCTACAAAAATGTCTGGATTAGCCACTTTTCATAGACTTACACTAGTTAATAATTTGTATCATCTACCTTATTTGATAGAGTTACCAAACATCATACTCCACCGATTTTACAACTTAAACTACCCCATCAACCTAATCTATCCGACTAGCTTCAACTACCCTGTCAACTTCTGTTACCAATAAGATATTAGGTACGGTGAGAACACTCGTAAGAACTAACATGGTCTCACGTCCCCGAGGAGCAGGTAAAACGATTTCCCCTTTTTAGATCATCATTGACATCCAAACCAACTTTCTTGAAATTCCAATTTAGATGAGGTAAGACACCACCTTCAAATTCAATGGATTGACTTACCAGTTACCACCATGTTACCATGTTTTATGATATCGTATTTGTACATTTTCTGCAGGTAACTAGTTAGATGAGATAGACAGCACCTTCAATCGATTAAAAGAAACTCAGACCCAATTCAATCATCCCTAATAAAGGTCACACTTAATACAAATCTGATCGATACTTATTTAATCATATTATTAAAACTTATGGCTTGAACGGAACCCAGAAAGGTATCTTCCTCAAATGCAGCTATATATTGTGATCCAGAAAAATGAAATTTTTTTCCAATATATGAATGAAACAGGCAACGAAGAACACGCTTCACCTCAGTTGCCCTTGCATAATTGCATTCATAGCTGCACTGCGAAGAGAACCACTGAAAGGGAAAGACAGGCACAGCGCAGCACAACCAGGTTGCTGGAATCTTTCACCCTACAATGGCATTAGCCGTTTGTACCTGAAAAACCACAGGAATGCACAGAATATAATGATCCCAGCCACTCCTGTGATTAAAAGGACCCACCTGAATGCGCCAGCATTGTCAAACAGTGGGATCGGGAAGTTCATGCCAAAGATGCCAGCTACGACTCCAAATATAGCAACCACAAAGGTTGCACTTGTTAGTACGAGCTCAAATTGGATCAGCTGGTTTCGAACGTTATCCTGTAAGAAAGAGAGGTGTTTTAGGATTATCTGTGTGGTTGCGTTAAATGCCAGGTAATTGGTTTGCAATCTTTGCACGAGTCACTCAGGCACACATGGCAAAGTATAAAGACAATGCAACAGTGAAAACAGACCAAGGCTTCCAGTTAACTTGGGACAATTTGTAGTCAAGGAAGAAAATAAAATACTCAGTTCCTCAAAATAAACAAATAAAATAACATAAAACAAAGGAGGTGTCATGGTTCATTCAATTGTCGGTCATACATATGTTAGATTTCCTGTGCGACGATCAAGGAAGTTGGACATACCAGTTGGATGTTAATGAAATCTTCGGTGTCTTCAATGTACTCCTTCAGCTGAAAACAAAAGCACAAGTAGTAGGTCATTAACTATTTCGATTTCCAACTTCAGACAAAACAAGAAGTAAAGAAGATTAGCAGTTTACTGATGTTAATTTATTGAGCGTGCTGTCAATCACTACAAAATATGCTTCCAACAACATCTCTAGCTCTTCTATGTTTTCAGTAGTGCTGTCTGAACTCTTCATGCTTTCATGGCGGCTTCTTGCCGAGCTCAAGCATTTCTCAAGCCTCCTTGAATCCGGAGGAGAAGAAACTGGAGATACAGGTGCAGAAATAGACTGACCATCAGTTGATCTGAATCCCAGCATAGATTGTTCACCATCAAATGCAAACTCCATGCGCCTATTCTTTTCAGTGAGATACATTTCCGCCATATCACCATCATCATCCATTAGCTGTTCTATCTCATCCCTAGCCTACAGCGTAAAAATATAGATGAGTTACGAATATGGTTGCATAGCTGACGATAAGGCTTGAGGTACCAAAGTTACAAACCTTTTCGCGACTCGTTAAAGAATTTCCACTTACTATAAGAAATAGTACCTTTTGAACTCTTCTGGTCAATGCAACAAGTCTGCTCTTTAATCTACGAGCACGTTCCAAATTTAAGGTACTGATCTGTGATGTTAGTTCATCAAGCAAAGGATAAGCTTCGATTTCCAATTCAGCTGCCTGTGCCAAAGTCAAAGAGGAATCTATTACATAAACTTGTAAAAACAAGTTTCCACCTATTATTAACCTTGTGATTCACAGATTCAATTCTACACCAAGTTAAAAGGCCATGAAAGCTATAAGAGAATACACCATTACATGCATCCCTCCTTCAATTAGGAAGCAGGAGCCTCTTCATAATCCAGAACAGCTGACAACTTTTTCTTTTGGCACGAAAAGCTCACTACTTATACGTTCAATAAACCCAGTACGACCCACAAAAAGGTTATCATATTTGTATCTTCTATGTGCTCATATTGTTGACTTCCCATCACATATAATTCATAAAATGAAATCTACGCAGAATTATCCTCTTCTATATGTATCAACAGTAATTCCAGATGAATCTTCATCACATAGATTATAATGTTAATAATTAATCTGCCTAATTCAAGACCTGTTTATCATATATGCACATTGTGAACCATCAGTATTTCTTAAACTTCAAACATATACTAAAACAAGTAGATTATTACAGGATTTCCCCCAGCAAACACACTATTAGTCTATTACCCTTGCTTTTTCATGAAATAGAGAGAGGGCGCAAACCTGTGAATCAAGAAAAGCACAAGCAGTTTCTAAGGCGACTTCCAAAGCCTTGAACTCAAAAGGCAAGTAATCAGGGGAAGAACTATCAAAGTTTCTACTCCCTCTCCTCCGAAGCATATTCATATTCACATCTTCTAGTTGCCAAGCCTGGCGCACTGGTGTAGACCTCAATCGTCTCTGTAGCTCCACAACATACTGTACAACAGAGTTATCAAGGGAGTTTAAAAGAAGAACCTCATCTGCTGTAATTATACATCTAATCTGCTCCAGATTCACAACTATAGCCTTCTCTCTGCCAAGAATAGTAGAGGGATAGACAAAGAGTGGATCAAGCAAGCGCAGATCCCGTGCTGGAAGATCACAACGGCGCATCATAGTAAACTTATCAACTTCTATAACACCTGAACCACCAGATGAATCAACCCGAATCCATGAACGGATGCTCTGACCACGTTTCTTCAAGCCTAAAACATCCAGGCCTTGAAAAGGTACACGACCTGAGCTTGACGTATAATGAGCACTTTCTCTGCCATTTGCAGCTGATGCAGGCTTTCTTGAGAGGAGAGGCTCTTTCATCTCCGCCATAACTGAAGCTCCAAGCAGGCAAGCACAATCTACAAAGAGAAGTAATCAACATAAGAATTAAGAAAATACCCTTATATTGATCACCTGTAGCACCTCTGGAGAAGATCTACCAAGATTCAACTTGAATAAAAATGCAGTCTCTCTCCAGACAGCAAACAAAATCTCCTTACACTGCATTTTATATCATTCTTTTTCATTTCGGCCACACCCAACAATACTCTTTCAGTTTTTTGTTCATACCTAATTGAACCTTTGCAGTAGTTTTAGCACCTATAAGCTCTTTTTATCAACCATATGCACATGAAGTCCTTCAAATCCTAAAGCGCTTCCACACACACATGTTTCAACTTTTCAAGCATGAAACCTCCATAGCGTGGGCGAATTATCTTAATTAATGCTATACACAAACAGTTCATACCCATTGATCAAATACGTTCAGGGCCACATTCATCTTATATTGAGGAATTTATCATGGACAGCTAAAGAAACAATGACCAAATTCAGACTCCCTTAATCTTAAATGTAAAACCATCGCTTCGAAATCGAGATGAAATCGCTCCAAAACCAAGACGAATTCTCTTACTTCGAAATAACATGCGCCGTGATTCAAATGAAACATGGTGCCAGATTGAAACAACATGCGCCATGATGCAAATAAGATGGTAAAAAGAGGGAAATTTAAGAGAGGCCGGGAAATACCAAGAAATCAAGAAACCTAATTGCTCATTTCGGCCTTCGGAACAAATTCCAGAGGTCGGAATGGAGAAATGTTAAATTGTTAATTACCTCTGCTTCAAATTGAAAGGGGCCGGTAAAACGAGAACGGCGAAATTCAGGCTCGCTCAAAACAATCACTTTCGAATCAATCCGAAGGCCGACATGTCTGGATTATTAAATTATCAGAAGATCAAATTCGAACCGTCTGAAACCAAGAGGCATCGATGATGACGATGATTGAAGCAATCACGTGGCGCTAAAGATGATAGATGATTAATTTAGGCTTCTTCAACAAAACCTAATTTACTCGTTCAAAAACAAAAAAATTAATTGCCTTGAATGCAGCTCACTGCTCACCTCATACAGCAAGATGCTGTTCAAGCGGGTCGGGTTAGCCCGAGTCAGTTTCGGGTCTGATTCCGAATCTCGAAGTGTTAACCGCCAAATTTTCGCATCTACCGATCGCTCTCAGTCACAGAAACTGCCAGGCTTATCAAATTGAAGAAGTCGAAGATTCTGTAAAATTAAAATTTGCAAATTTGTAGTCAAAATTCAAAAAGGGGAAAGGAAAACTCCATATGCAATTTTCAAATCCAAAGTAGAGTGGAAACCCTGAAATGGCGTACGGCACAAAATTCATATTGCGTCACGAAACACCTAATTACACGTGGAAAAAGAGCGCTTCTCCTTTTAACAATTCATCATGCGCCAAATTAATTAAAAAAATAGTCCTTGTTTAAAATATAAGTCAATGAACGAATATTTATTGAAAGTCTTTTATTACGGAGTATCATATAAAAATTCTAGGGCTGGCAAATGGTACGGAGATTACCATACCAACCATGTACCAACCATCAACTGACTAGGTTGGTAACCACACTTGTGGTAACAAACATGGTGGTAATCACGTGAAGATGGTATAGTAATGGTAATGAAATCTGAATATCATGGTTATCATGGTTACCAAGTATATATATTAATTTTTTTATTTAATGTTTTGTTGTTATTACCTTTAAGTTTTATGTTTTTAATTTATATTTAGTGTTTTGATTTTGACCTAAATTGGTCATTACTACATTTTCTACTAGAAACAGTAGGAACATTTTGAATGTTTGAAGACTTTGAACTTGTTTTGTTTGAACTTACATGAACATTTTGAATGTTTGAACAATTGAACTTGGTTTGTTTCAAAACTTTGAACTTGGTTGGTTTGAATTGGTTTGTACTTTAGGTTATGAACTTGATTTATTTGAAGTTTTAATATGTGGTAATCATATTATTTTTTGTAACCATATTTTTTCGTTCGATAACTTTGATATATGACTACCGGAAGGTAGCCAAGGGGTTTCAAAAAAATACAAACAGAATTCCAGCTTGGTAACCATGGTAATGTACCGATGGTAACCACGACTTGTGGTTACCACATATATGGTAACCACGACTTGTGGTTGGTACGTGGTATGAAAATTTACGTACCACCAGTTTGTGATTGGTACGGGGTAATCACCATTTTTTGGCGGTTACCGTACCATGCCAACCCTAAAAAATTCATCTATAGGCTATATTATCGTTAAAATTCGAACATTTTTTTTTTGATATAAGGAAAGGAATTCGATTCCCTAGACAAGTCTAGGGAAACCGAGAGCCCGGACAAGTCGAGAGATAGACTAACCATCATGTACAACCTAAATCAAATAACAGAAGCAAATCACTGAAAAGAAATAACAAGAAGCAAATGAAGGAAAGGAAAATGCAAAAATAAAGTACAAGCCATCTACACTGTAACATACAAGTTAGCAGAACCAACGAATTGACCAACCAAGCTGAAGACGCACGTAGAGAACTCTGGGGATCACTAGCGGACACCTCCACATGGACTCAAAACAGAATCAACAGGTATCGATCGCATTTCCATGACGTCTACAAGCTTGACAGACAAGCCACCGTTCACATGAAACCTGTACTACAACAAGAAAAGCAAAGTACACCAACCCGTAGACCAAAACTCCAGCCAAACCATTGCTAAAACAAATCCCCAAAACACATCTCACACCCTCAAGGACGATAACAAGATCGTAATGAACTCAAACTCGATTGAGTTTATGGTTCATTTTTTCATTTCTTTCACATTGTCCTTCCTTTTTATTTCAACATACTAAAATTTATAAAGATATCTTTATACTTGGCACAATTTATTATGAATAAAATAAAATTATGGTATAACGAGTAAAAAGTGTTAAACCTTGTTTAATTTAACCGATAATGATGATGTTTAGTGATTAATAAGGTACGAGTTTAACTTAATACTTAATACTTAAGAGGTTGACGTTAGAGTTTTGTGAGTAACTATGGCCAAATAACTCATGAAAGATGAGCTAATAAATGATCAAATTAATAACATCTTATGGAGTAGTGTAATTGTGGTTTGGGTTGTGCACGTCTATTTTTTTTTAAATAAAACACAGTATTGCAACAATTGTCTATATTAACATGGTTGTGAATTTTGTTGACATAGCTAATGATGGTAATTATGAGCTGGTTCACCAGCTACCAGGGAGCACACCAGTGCACACTTGGGTTCACTCAACGCCACTGGGTTTGAGCGGGAAAACATGTGAGGATTAAGTGTAGGGTGAGGATAACTTTGGTTGTTAGAGTAGCTGTATGTGCAGGGATATAAATACAGATTTCGTCAGTTGTAGCAGACGAGTTTCTTGATAATGAATAAACACGTTTGTTCTTCAATTTCTCTCCCAAATTCATCTTGATTCGTCAAATTCAACTAGATCTCTAGCTTCATATGGTATAAGAGCTAGCGATCTCGGATTGCTAGTTGTTTGCTTCAGGAATTCGTGCTCAATTTCTGGAGTACAGTCGCGTCAATGGCGGATACGTATGCCTCGGATGTGAGAAACCAGGAGGGGCAATTTGCTTCGAATGATCCTCTTGCGCTTGCGAATTCAGATAGTCCAGGCGCACAACTTGTTGCAATCGTCTTCAATGGCAAGAATTTTCTCAACTAGAGTCGAAATGTGCAGATGGCACTCGGGGCAAAGTTCAAGATAGGATTCATCGATGGAACGTGTATCAGGCCAACAATTGAAAGCCAAAACGGTCAGCGATGGACTCGCACTGATTACATGGTGAGATGCTGGCTACTTAACTCCATGGAAACGTCAATTTCAGAATCTTTCGTTTACGCTAACTCTGCAAGAGAATTGTGGCTTGACATTAATGAGAGATATGGACAGTGCAATGCTCCATTGTTGTATCAATTGAAGAGGAAATTGTGCACGTTAGTGCAGGGATCTGATTCAGTTGGAGTCTATTATGGAAAGCAGAAGAAATTGTGGGATGAATGGCAGAGTATTGAGGGAATTCCTCAGTGCACATGTGGTGTGATGGAAAGGTGTGTATGCTCGGTCAAGCAACGATTGGTTGAAATGGATGTCAAGAACAAGGTTATTCATTTCTTGATGGGGCTTGACGATGAGTATGAGGCAACTCGATCTCAGATTCTTAGCACAGATCCACTGCCGAACATCAACAAAGCATTTTATATCGTTCATCAGGTTGAACAAGGAAAGCATGGAGATGATAATAGCACACCACATCAAGACAATAAGTAGAAGCAGAATGAGGATGCTATGGCCTTGAATGCTAGCAAACAGCAGGGCTCTAATTGGAAGAGAGAAGGAGAAAGCAGCAAGAAATTCAAGGATGACAACCGAAAATGCGATTTCTGTGGGAACAAAGGCCATGTTCGAGAAACTTGTTTCAAGCTCAATGGATATCCAAATGGTGGCACTGTGAAATGTGATTTCTGTGGGTATAAAGGTCACAAGAAAGAGAATTGTTATAAGCTCAATGGATATCCAAACAAGCCTAAAGCACCTAAATGGAAGCAGATGGCAGCTAATGCTCAAGGCTCTTCTGACAATCCTCTAGATGGTGAGAGTAAGGAGCCGAGAGTGGATTCAGTGCTTGTAAATGCAGTGTGCCAGGAAATGATGAAACTGATGAAAGGCAAGCAGATAATGGCGGACAGTGAGGATTGCTATGCAGCAGCTAATTTCTCAGGTAATTTCAATCCTTCAAGAGCCTTAATGATTGAGAAAATGATAGGAAATCATTTATGGATAGTAGATACAGGTGCTTCTGATCATATGTTATGTGATGTGAATTTGATGAAATGCACAAGGAAATTAGGTAGGCCTATTCAAGTTTCTCTACCAAATGATTCAGTTATTATGGTTGAAACTGTTGGGACAGTGAAATTCAATGGCACACTCTCTTTGAAAGATGTTTTGCTCATTCCATCATTCAAGCATAATCTATTGTCTGTGGGGAAACTAGTTGAAGAAAGAGGGTTACTGGCTATGTTCAGTGCTGATGGTTGTTTTTTCCAGGACCTTACCACTAAGGAAAATGTGGTTCAAGGCAAACGGATGAATGACTTATACATCATCAAAGGTGATCAAGCTGAGCTAAGCAAGGACAAGAAGACGAGTAGATTTGGAAATAATCTTTCTTGTAATAAGACCAACACTGTTGGATTAGTAGATTTGATTCATGCTAGGTTAGGACATAGTTCCTTAACCAAACTTCAACATCTCAGAGATTTCAAAGGTTTGAATTGCAGTGATTTTTTCTGTGAGAGTTGTGTCTTGGCTAAACATCATCGATTTCCTTTTGAAAGAAGTTTGTCTTTAGCTAGCAGATCATTTGAAATTGTCCATCTTGATGTGTGGGGACTGTATAGAAAGCCTACTACTGATGGGGCTCGTTTTTTTTTAACTGTCCTTGATGATTTCTCCGGATACACTTGGGTTTATTTGTTGAAAAACAAAACTCAAGTGTTACAAACCATCCAAAATTTCATGGCTTATGCCAAGACACAGTTTGGGGCAGAAATCAAGGTGTTCAGAAGTGATAATGGGATGGAATTTATACAGAGTAACTGCAAGGCATTGTTTGACAGTAAAGGGATAATTCATCAGAGGAGTACTCCAGGGGTGCCTCAGCAAAATGGGCGTGTGGAACGCAAGCATAGGCACCTGTTGGAGACAGTTCGGGCAATGAGGCTCCATGTTGGTATGCCTTTACAGTACTGGGGTGATTGCATTACTGCTGCTACTCATATTGATAGCATGCATTTAGGTAGGCATATTAGGATGCATTTAGCATGATTTAGATGTGCATAACGTATAGTTTAAGCTAGATTTGCATTTATACTTGTGTTTGTTGGTGAAGTCGGAATCTACACGCTTTTATGGATTATTTCAGGTATATGTGGATCCGACGAGGAATGAGGAAGCTCATGGATGAAGGAAGAGTGAAAAGGAGGAGGAAAAGTGAAGAGCCCGGGTGCGGAATCGAAGTTAAAGAGCCTAAGTAAAGAACAAGTCAGCAGAAGTTGTCGCCAGACATGCTGAACTTGCTTCGCACTTTCTGAAGGCCTCGGTTGTCCGATTGACTATTATGACCATGCGTTGGAAAGCTCTTTCCGAGATCTACAACTTTTGTGTTGACATCGAGACCAAATTCGAAGAGGAAAAATCTCCGTGAACAGTAAAATCTGCCCCGCGGCCAAGGAAACCGCCCCGTGGCCCGAAGCTCTGACGAAGTATTTCGCTGATCGCCTGGCCGCCCCGCAGCCTCTGCAGAAACGCCGAATCTGCTGAATGAGCTTTTTATCTCTTTAATTAGGCTTTTAGAATTATTTTTTGGCCGACTCTTTTGAGGCTTTTTAAGGACGTTTTAGAGTTTGTTTTAAGTATCTAATTCATTAGTTTATGCACTTGGAGATTATCAATTGATAGAGGAGCCTCCATGGCCATGGAGTGCTAAACTCTTCCGTTTTGATAGCGCCAGAAGTCCCATGACTCCGGACGACATTGACGACAAGATGAGAGTGCCTTTCGGAGCTCCGATCACTAGAGCTCGGGCCAAGATGATTCAAGATGCAACCAAGGCTCTTCTTGTTCGTTTAGGTGCTACCGTGGACCAAGGGCTTCGACCTTCATGGGTTACGATGCTCAAGGTTCAACCGACGGTTAGTCTTCGTCCCCATTCTACCTTAATGAGGGGCGAGACTTGATGATTTGTGGTAGGGCCAAATGCCCTTGTTATTTTTTAAGACATTTATTTATTTTCTTTAGTGTTAGTTATTTAGGGAATAAATGTGAGGAGATATTTTATCTCCTTGCTCTTTATCTATTTTTAGCTAGTATAAGATAGATAAAATTAGTAGGATTTATATTTTATTTAATTAGTTTATTATTTTAGATAGATGAGAGAGCTAGGGTTCCTTTGCAAGGAGCCACTCTCATTAACCATCAAACCCTATTTAAGTTGTATTCGTCATCTTTTATTCTCACGTTGAATTGAATAGAAGAGCGCTTGGTTAAGCGTTCTCTTCTTTGTTCAACCCTAATACGCTCTACCCTCTCGATCTCACGTTCTTTCATCCACACTTGTTTCTATTTTGCCGATCAAATTTAATTCGATTGCAGTGTGTGTGTGACGTAGCTCTCGAGTGCGCGCGCGTTCGGACGGGTGGCCTACGTAATTGAATCACATTGCAAGTTACAATTGCAAATGTGAGTCAAGCCGCCATTGTTGACTGTTCATTAACAATTTGTTAATTAATCGGCCGATCCCGGGAACGAGAGGGCTGATTTAAGCGGTTGATCGAGATTCAATCGCTATCGCGCATAAACGAGTCGAGATTGGTCTTAAGGCGACGCAAGATCCGAGCAATTCGAGTTGTTGGGAATTACAACGCATCACGTTTCGTCTATGGATTGAAGCTTTGGTTTGATAAAGTTGTGAGATTTCTATTCTTGTTCTATTCCTATTGATTCGCATTGATTCTTTTGCGAATATTGTTGATTTCTTCTAGTCCGTACAACTAGTTGAGATTATTGCTAGGATTTTGTAGATTCCTCGTAGCGAACCTTAATCCATAGTAGCAATCATGCATTTTTAGGACTCGTAGGACTAAACTGGTGTGTAAAGAATCAATTATATGTTAAATACTGACTCGTAGCTTGGTGTTGCATATATCCTGGTTAATCCTTAATCTTAATGCTGCTATTAGGTTGAATCTTGATCGTGTTAGGGTTATCTAATTAGTAAGGGTTACTAGGACTCGTAGGACTAGTAATTTACACATAATTAGGACAGGAACAATAATAGGATGAGAAGAGAACTTGAAGAAGAATCGATGATCAATCAACCAAACTAAAGTGGATGTTTATAGATGGAACTATTTTCTCAATTGTTATCGCTACTAACTTGTTTATAGTTTATTTTCTCATCTTCAATCACCAAAACCCCTCTTTCCTACTAATTGGTAAATATACATTGCTTAGGAATACTTGATTCTCTGTGGGATCGACCTTTTACTTGCTTACTATACTAGTTTGTAGGTTTGAGTTATACTTTGATAGGAACAACGACAGTTTCCTCCTGTCACATATCATCAACCTATTGCCTAGTTCAGTGTTACAATGGCAAGTGCCATATGAAATTTTGTTTCAAAGGCAAGCTGTTTATGATGATTTGAGAGTGCTAGGGTGTTTGTGTTATGGGAAAATAAGACAGTCTCATAGGGATAAATTTGAGCCTCAGGCAAAGAAGTGTGCATTCTTGGGATATCCGGCTGGGATGAAAGCATATAAGTTACTTCAGTTGGATTCTCGTAGACTGGTGTATAGTCGTGATGTTGTTTTTGTTGAGCATGTGTTTCCTTTTAAGGACTTAGCCCACAAACATAGGGAGCAGTCTCCACATTCACTCCCTCTTGTCAATCCAGCAGTGGATGATGCACTAGATTTCAGTTTTGTTGAAAGTGATCTGGGTAACCCAGGTGTTCATGAACAAAGTCCTGCGGGGTCTTCAAGTTCCAACATCACTCTTGTGGGCTCTCTTGGCAATTCTTTAGAGTCTTCAGGCCCTTCCATTCAACCAGAACCTGAGCCACAACATGTGGTGGTGAGGAGGTCCATAAGACAGAGACAACCTCCTGCAAGATTAGCAGAATTTCAGTGTCCTACCATTGATCAATCATTGTCTTCATCATTTTGTGCACAGAAGCTATTCAAGTTAGATGATTATTCAGCTGATTATATAGCCTCTCTGAATAATGTCATTGCTGTCAAAGAACCAAGGTGTTATAAGGAGGCGGCTAAGGATCCTAGATGGATTGAAGCAATGGAAAAGGAAATTACTGCTCTTGAACAGAATAACACGTGGGTGTTTATTGATTTGCCTGAAGGAAAAAAATGTTGTTGGCAGCAAATGGATTTTTAAAGTAAAGTTCAAACCAGATGGCTCGGTTGAGAGGTTCAAAGCACGATTGGTTGCTAAAGGCTTCACTCAAGTGAAGGACAAAGATTATAAACTTACTTTCTCTCCTGTTGCTAAACTCACACCTGTCAGACTCATTATTGCATTAGCTACTGCCAGACATTGGCATATCCATCAACTGGACATCAATAATGTCTTCTTACATGGCTTTATTGATGAAGAAGTCTATATGAAGCCACCTGTTGGGTTTCATAAGGGGTCACCTGGTCAAGTTTGCAAGCTTTAACGGTCACTTTATGGACTGAAACAGGCTTCAAGGCAGTGGAATCTTGAGTTTTCTCGTTTTCTATCTTCCCTGGGTTCAGACAATCCTTCCATGATTATTCTCTATTCATTCGAGACCATGAAGGGCTTCAAACCATCGCAGTGGTATATTTAGATGACTTGTTACTTACAGGGTCAGACTCCAAGTACATCCAGTTCACTAAATCTCAGTTGCACAGGCACTTCACCGTCAAAGATCTGGGATATGTGCGTCATTTCCTAGGTATTAAAGTGGCTAGATCAGAGAGGGGCACTATGTTGAACCAAAGGAAGTATATTTTAGATATTCTCACTGACACTAAGATGCTGAACTGCAAGCCTTGTGGTTTTCCCTTGCCTAAAGGCTTGAAGCTATCTGTTGATGAAGGTGCTCTGTTGCAGGATCCAGAGGAATACAAGAGACTTGTTGGACGTTTACTCTATTTGAATCTCACTCGGCCATATATATCTTACTCAGTTCAACATCTCAGTCAGTTTGTCTACAGTCCCAGAGGTCCTCATATGAATGCAGTCTTACATGTTGTCCGCTATCTAAAGGGAACTATGGATTGGGGTTTATTCTATCCCGCTACAACAGATTTGGGTGTTCATGCTTATAGTGATGCTGATTGGGGGTCGTGCCAGTTCTCAGCTCGATCTTTAGCCGGGTATTGTGTGTTTTTGGGCAATTGTGTTATTTCTTGGAAGACCAAGAAGCAAAAGACAGTTTTCAAGTCTTCAACTGAGTCAGAATATAGGAGTATGAGTACTGCATCCAGTGAAATTGTATGGATAGATGCTTTGTTGCGAGATTTGTCTATCACAGTTCCTCGTCCTATCACATTGTATTGTGATAATAAGGCAACTCAACATATAGCAGCTCATCTCGTTTACCATGAGCGCACAAAACACCTCAATATCGATTGCCATTACATCCGAGAGCGAATTGATGAAGGTTTGATTACCACTGCTCATGTGTCTACCAATCGTCAATTAGCAGATGTCATCACCAAACCTTTGGGAGAGCTTCAACATCGATTCCTGTCTTTCAAGTTAAGCATTGTCGACATTGCTCCAAGCCCAACTTGAAGGGGGTATGAGCTGGTTCACCAGCTACCAGGGAGCACATCAGTGCACAATTGGGTTCACTCAACGCCACTGGGTTTGAGCGGGAATACATGTGAGGATTAAGTGTAGCCGTCCACGTGTAGGGCGAGGATAACTTTGGTGGTTAGAGTAGTTGTATGTGCAGGGATATAAATACAGATTTCGTCAGTTGTAGCATACGAGTTTCTTGATAATGAATAAACACATTTGTTCTTCAATTTCTCTCCCAAATTCATCTTAATTCGTCAAATTCAGCTAGATCTCTAGCTTCATAGTAATCGATGAGTTGGGTTGAGTGGCTTTGGTGAGCAATTGAAGTTTGTTTGCATTGATGACATATGATTATTATTTGGGTTAAGTTGGGTTATACCATATACATATTAAATGAATTTAAGTTTACAATACATAGTCCGTTACTATTTTTTGGATTTAAGTGAGTTGTGATTATCAATCATATTTTAGTTGATCTAAATTATGTATTGAATTGAGTTGAACCAATAAAAATATATCTATTGTAAGTTAATTCATATTATCTCGTTACACGACCCACTTCTTTTCTCCACAACCCCCACTAATCACCCTATTATTGTAACAACGATTTTATTATTCTACCTGCTAGAGCCTAGCTAACCACCCTACCAACCACTACTTACGTATAAAATCATATATAGATGTGATATTTTTTAAATTATTTTTAACATCTCATAATTTATAACCTATAATATATAATTAAATACAAATGATAAATTTATATTATCAAATTTAAATTGAAGATCTCATAATTAATCTTAATTGTAAGAAAACTCCCAAAAGATCTCCAACGGTTTTAAGATTTGATAATGGACCTTCCCTCGCCCGGGCCCTGGCAGATTGGGTATCCATCTTTAATTTTTTGGGTTTGAATCGCTGTCGGGTTGAAAGCGGGTAAGACAAAACGGGTTATCGGGTTCGGGTCGTCCATAAACTGGTCTGGCTTGGGTGGGGTTTCGCTTCAGAACCCCAAAACCCTTCATTTTTCCGACGCCCCTTGCTACTCCCGGCCACCCGTGAGTGATTGCGAGCATCAACAATGGCAGCAATTGAGCGCTTCCGTTCGCAAGTTTGTCGAATCCCTCGCTCCCAAATCTCACTTCTTCTCCGTTCCCATCGACTTTTCTCCTCCTCCTCTTCCTCTTCCTCTTCTTCATCCTCCTCCTCCGATTCTGATTCGCCTCCAAATGATCCAACCAAACGATTCCAGGCGGAGCCACTCTCGATTCAGCCAGTGTCTTATGCTCCCAAGCCTAAACCGGCCGTCGACGAGCAACAGCCGCAGCCACAGCCAGCTATGGATCCGGCGGCGGCCTGGACTCTGACTAGGGAGGAGACTCGTTACCTCAGGGACCCGCCGGTGATTACGCCGGTTTCGTACATGAAGAAGGTGGCGCCCTTGCCAGAGGATAAGACGGCTGCGGAGGGGGAGGCGGCGGCTGGGGATGTAAGCACGGAGGGGAGGAGGATTGAGGCGGATAATCGTGTGATTAGGAGGGTGTTTAGGGCTGTCGAGGAAGAGAAACCATTGCCATTTCCTACTTTCGTTAAGGTGGAGGAGAAGAAGGAAGAGCAGAAGATCTATGATTTGCAAGATGCAATTCGCCAAGTGAAGGTATGGTTTCATTGATTCCTCACTCACTTTTCGTAATGTAATATGTGTTGTGTGTTTAATTTCTCAGTTCATGTTAACATTGGGGAATTGGTTTATCTGAAATTTGATGAAAAAACTAGAAATGACAAATTCAGGGGTTTATGCTAGGGTTCTAGAAGGATTTTCTCTATTGTAGATTAGCTACACAGTCTTAACTCTTAAGTAAGCAGGAGTGTATATAACAAGAAAATGTAGCCATAAGGGATTGCTCTATTTATGATTCTTCTTCAAGATTGTAAGATTAAATGGGCACTGAAGCAATGATGATGAGAGAGGAAGGTTGAATTCAATTGCTGGATGTTGGGAAGTGATGCACTGAGAAATGGGTTTTCAGTATAGTCGTTTGGTTATGAATTTGTAGGGGTTATGAATTTGTTATGTGCGTATGAAACAAGACAATGTATGTATGTATGCTTTATTTTTTTTTGGGAAAATTTATTGGATTAGAACATGTGAGGGAGGTGGAAGTGTGGGTGTTGGAATGGGACATTTGTTAATTGCTTGATGCATTGACGGATTAAGTACTGCATCATAACTCTGGAGCAGAGAATGTCTTGTGATAATAGTGATTTTGAGCTATTATATAGCTGTATATTTTAACCTAAATGCTCTCCATTTTATAGGAAACACAAGTTTAATTCGCATTATGATAATTCCAGAGAAAGGCTACTATAAAAGTTATTCCAAACCTTTTATTTCTGTATGAAGGTCTGGAATGCCTTAAAGTTATCCTTCTCTATCCTCTGGAGCATTTGAGCAACCTCATAACATCAGTCTAGCAGTTTTTGACATTGATATATTGATCTGTGAAGCACAGATGCATCTGAGTGATTATATCAATTTCCTCCCAGTTGGCTCAATACTGTTCATGTATCATTTTTGTCTCAAGAATATTCAGATGCAAGTACATGTGAAGTGCAAGGCGTCCCTCACTCCTAGATAAAAGATGATAAAACCGTTGGTTTCATCATGTGAAATACTGTAGTTGAAGTATAAATTGAAGTTATAAACATATAGTGGTCTAAAAATCCCTGCCTAAGGCTGTTAGACTCCATTAGGCTGCCCGGGTCGATCTAGATTAAATGCCCCACCTATTTCCGTATAGATCCTGTCTAGTCCCTGCCTAGGTACTAGACCCCTCTCTCTGCCTAGAGACCACCTAACGTCTTATTGAACATTGGAAACATATAAGTGAAGTTGAACTATTTTATCTTTCTTAATCAGTTCTATACTTGATGAAATTCTTCTCGATTTTGTTTTTCATTAACTATTTTCCTGTGACAGATTGACCTTTTATTTTATTATACTTGGGTTGCTTTCTATGTTAAGTTGCTTTAGATTTTTGTCTTATGTTTATTTTCGCATTTTTCAAATTATTTTGTAATCTGCTTGGTTTCATATATTGTTTTCTGTGCAATCTCAGGCTAATGCTAGAAGGAAGTTTGATGAAACTGTGGAAGCACATGTGAATTTGGGTATCGATCGTCGGCGAAGTGACCTGGTATTTTTCTCACTGATTGGTGGAGTGGGCTGCAGGACTGCCACTAATATGCACATTTTTACGACTGAGCTTCTTTTTGCCTGCACTTTTGGATCTGACAATAATTAATCAGCAGTATAGCTAGATCAGAGAAAACAGACTGCATTTTCATTATTAGGTTTGGTTGTGTTGGTTAGTATTTAAAGACATCTGAAGTTTGATCAACATTGTAGGCCATAGGCCCATAGCTCGATTAACTACTCATACTTCCGAATCAGTTATTCTTACAGTGTTTATTATGAACACCAGATTAACCAGAAACAGCTATTTGTGAACCATGGAAAATGGAAATTTAATATCAATGTGAGTTATTGAATGGCTATTCATGATATGGGTCTTCTTAACTCCTTTATATTCGTCAATGAACTAAATTGAGATTGGATAGGCATCAAAGCTGATTATCCGAAGAACTGGCTGCAGTAAACCATCATTATAAGGATCTAGTGGCATATAGCTTCTGTGTTAAAGTATGAGTTAGAGGTTCTGTCTTCAGGTTCTAGTGATTTTTCTCTTTGATATTTGGTATTCCTTGTGCAATATGTTGTTATCTTTTCTCATTTTGTGTTTTTAATTTTGACTGACTTTGTGAGGTGCACAGGGAGTTAGTGGCTCGGTGGTTCTTCCTCATGGTAGTGGAAAGGTAATTTTACGAGGAAGATACATCAATGAGTTGTTGATGCTAATTGTTGGCTTAATGCCTTGCCACGACAAATAATTTTATTAACATTCTGCAAAAAATTATTTTAGGTTGTAAGGGTTGCTGTTTTTGCTGAAGGTGCTGCTGCTGAAGAAGCCCGAGCTGCTGGAGCTGATGTTGTCGGAGGAGTTGAGCTTATTCAGCAAATTAAGAACGGTTTGTCACCATCTATTTTACTCCATTCTAGCAAGAAGAAAACCCTATTATTGCATGTTTTCGGTCTCAAGAAAGAATGTAGAATGTTTAATGTATAGACTTTCTGCTTACTACTGCTCGGAAAGGCCATCACTTGCATTTTCTGAAAATCAGTTATACTTGTGCTGTATGCCTCTTAATTTGGGGCCCCTCAGCTCTTATCTATGATGCACTTTTTTAGATAAATGTGATTGTAATTAACTTACAGCTTCAATCTCAACTTTACTCAGGTGCCAAACTAAATTTTGACAAATGTATTGCAACTCTTTCAATGATGCAACGCGTTGCGGTTTGTACATTCACCTTAGCTGTTTGTGATATCAATGATATCTTATTTGGTGCTTGGCATAACTTTAAGTGCACTTTGTTGCAGAGTATAAGTAAAATTCTTCGCAGTTTAACACCTAATGCTAAAGTAAGTATTATGATAGTTAGATTCTATACATCTATATAGCTTTCTTATTCGCTTCCATCTTATGGGTTCATATTTTAAAATTTCTAGAAAGGCACGGTAACCGACGATGTTGCTGCTGCGGTGAAGGAAGCTAAGCAGGGGCTCATTGATTTTAAAATGAAGGAATCGATTGTACACGTTGGGCTGGGAAAGGTGCTATCTCATTTTTAGATACCGTTAAAATTTTGAATTACTAATTTCTTGGGGGAAAAGTATAATATGGAATATCTAACAGGAAATGCATTGAATGTAGGCGAGCTACAAAGAGGAGGCCTTGCGTGAGAACATTGGTGCATTTGTCAACGCCCTTTTGCAGGCAAAACCTACTGGCTTAAAGAAGAGTTAGTGCTTTCGTCTCATTCTCTATTGTCGTCAATAAGATGTCCTTTATATTTATTTCAACTACTGATGTCTCCCTTGCTCTTTTCTTGTAGCTTCTAAATATGCTGGATATGTTAACTCATTCCACTTGTGCAGCACAGTAAGATTTATCTACTCCCGTCTTTTATAGTTGGGAATTTAGTTAACTCGCTATGATACTTGTGTTTGTTTATGTGTTCAACAATTCTGACTGCTAAGGATTTGTCTGCCAAAAATCAATAAACCCATAGCCAGAATGTAAATTTACATGAAACTGTAAAGTACTTCTTTGCCTCCAACTCTCCAAGCAATATAAATCCAAACATCACCTGACTTTTCTCTCCCATCATGGTCACTGCTTCACCCATAATCCTCCTTGCCTCTATTGCCTTGTGTCCTTAGTGCTGGTGCACTACATTCTCCCAGACAATATAGTAGTATGGTGTTGGTGGAGCAGTGTTCATAGTGGTGGTGGTGGGCATTAGTAATATTCATCATTGTAGTTCTTTAATTCTTATGATTCTTCGTCTACAGATGGGTCCTGGATATCAAGTTTCAATACAGTCGCTATCCAAAGCTGCAGATCAGTACACCAAATCGCGGCCGTAGTAACAAGGTCCATTTTGATAGCCAGTCTCAATCTCATGAAACGTATGTTCGCTGTATTTTCCAGTTCAAATCACGTTTCAATATTAACAGTCTTGTTGAAATTCAGTTGCCCATTTCAGGACCCATTGTTTCAAATCGGAAACCACAAATATCTTTTGACCTTGCAAGGCAGAAAGAGGAAACAAGAGGGCATCTTGTACCATGTTATTGCAAATTGACAGCACTTTAGATTGAATTCGAGACTGTGATTATCGGCAATGAGTACTTTAGATAGATTCTTGTACTGATGTTTTATAGCTTGTTCCGTGAAAAAACTTTGGGGTACCATCTGCCTGTTTTTGTTACTACTGGAAAAACGCGGCAAATTTATTTGCTTGCTTTGATTTATTTATTTTTGAATAAAACCTCATGTAATACGGTGGAGATAAATCAAATCTATCTATGGAAATCAAATCTATCTATTTTGTGATGAAAATAAAATTAGTAAATCAAATCTATCTTAAATCAAAATAAATTTTCTTTTTCATAACTTATTTATTTGGATATTATGATATTGTATTATAATTAATATTTAGATATATAAATCAAATCTATATATGGAAATCAAATCTATCTATTTTATTGCTCACTGTCAATGTCCAAAATAGTCTTCAACAAAGAATCTATCTATTTTATGGTAAAAATAAAATTAGTAAATCAAAATAATTTTTTTTTTTCTATAACATATTTATTTGGATATTATGATATTTTATTATAATTAATATTTAGATATATAAATCAAATCTATCTATACAAATCAAATCCATCTATTTTGTGGTAAAAATAAAATTAGTAAATCAAATCAAAATAAATTTTCTTTTCCATAACATATTTATTTGGACATTATGATATTTTATTATAATTAATATTTAGATATATAAACCAAATCTATCTATTTTGTGGTAAAAATAAAATTAATAAATCCAATCAAATCAATCTATGTTAAATCAAAATAAATTTTCTTTTTCCATAACATACTTATTTGTTGGAGGGATTTTTTACCTTTTTTTTTGTAACCGATTGGATTGGGGTATATAGTTCTTTGATTTTTTTAAGGGGGGCGGACAAATTAGATTACTTTTGATTTGAACCCTATTTTGGAAATTATTCCCTAAAAATAAAATTAGTAAATCTTAAAAAATTATTCTTAAATTAAAAATCAAATATAAGCAAATCAATCTAAATATGGTTCCATTTTTTAGATTAATTTAATATTTTAAATTAATCTATCTATTTGATACATTATAAAAGGGGATGTGTGATGCATACTCCAATCTCCATCTAGTATATGTCAAACACAAAGGCACCCCAACACATTCAAGAGTCTTTAATGGGGAGATTAAGTAGATCGAAGGCCTAGCCTCGCTTTCGGTGGAAGTGAGGTCGCAGTGGATTTGCTCTTTTCTGGTGAGGAGGACAGAGGTGATAGCTGCGACCTCACTGCATCGAAACCCGGGCTTCGCCTTCGAAAGTAGGATTTAGTTCATCACAACTTCGCCTTTGAGGTACGTACAACTTATGTTCTGCATATATATATTGTTGTTTTTAGATCAAAAACCTAAAAAAAAGAATACATGTTGAAAAAATATATTCTGAATACAATAAATTGAAGATGCATTACGTGTATATCGTTTATGATTTGCTTAATGGTCCACCGTCCACCCAAACAGATCAACCTACACAGGGAGCCAAACACGAAGCTTGACATGAATGAACCCCTCGAGAGTTGAGATATACTGTAATATTAATGATCGATGAAAACGTTGTAGTTGAATTAAATCTTAAATTAATCACTTCTTGGTTGTGGGTCTTTGCAAGAAGGAAAAGGTTTATGTACTTATATCATCAAGAACTCCGTCGTCTCCTGCGCGCTCCACTGCGGAAACCTATATATCCCCGCCGCCGTCGACACCTCTCCCACTGTCGCCGCCGCTGCTGTCGACATCTGCTGCTGCTGCTGATAGTGATGGTATTGTTGGTGATATCCCTCCATGATCGATTGATCGATCGATCAATCAATCAATCAAGAGGTTAATTAATTCGATCAATTGTGATTTCTTTATGAGGACGATTGTTCGGTTTGGAATTGAATCGAATTGAATATTTGTATATTCATGTGTGAATGTATGGAGAACGTACGGTGTGAATCCAATTCATAGGTGGGAAAGGGGAAAGAAAAAACCGGGATAGCAATGGAGAAATCGATTATACGCGGATTGAGGTTGAGCGACCACAAGAGCGAGAGAGGAAAGCGGCTTTTTGTAGAGAGGAGAGAGAGAGAGGAGAGTGTGAAGCGATTGCCACTGCTGCCGTTGGTTGCCTCCTCGGCCACCGCTTGTTGCCATCGGGAGCGATTTCTAGATCTGGAACGAGCAGCCACGGGAGAGGCCATGGGAGAGGAGAGGGCTCTGATCAGCCATGGGAGCAACTCCGCCATCTCCATCTCTACAATCGCTCTTGAAAGATTAGTTTAGGGTAGGAGGGGCACCAAGTTAGGTATAAAATTAATCATGGACGTTTAGCTAATTTGTCGTTCCCCCGAAGTTAGGAGGGGCACTGCTATCGGGATCGACTTCTCCTCCGGGTCGAGCCCTCTTCTCCAGTGCCAAAGGGTGAGGTCGGTTCTGGTTCTTCTGCGCGCGGTGGCTTGGCTGATGTGTTGCCGGCGACAGTGCTCCAGCGGTGGTCGGCCTACTCTTCCCTCGCGGATCCCCTTCTCTCCTCTCTTCCCTTCGGTTTCAGTGTAAACATAAGAGGAGATTGGCAAAAGATTAACGGTGGTTTCAAATTATGTCCGATTTAACCCCTCAGAGCACGACGCGAAATTGTACAAACATCAGGGTACCGTGCGAATTTAGCAAAACTTCTGTACACCGTGCGAAATACGCAATACCACAGGAGTACTAGGCGAAATTTCCGAAGATTAGTTTAGGGCAGGAGGGGCACGTACGAAGTTAGGTATAATGTCTTTTAATATATTTTAATATATATTAATCACTTTTAATGTTTTTTATTGTGTTTGAATTTTAATGTATTTTAATATAATTTAATATAATTTAATATATTTTAAAATATTTTAATGTTTTTTATTTTAATGTATTTTAATATATTTTAATGTTTTTTATTTTAATGTATTTTAATATATTTTAATATATTTTAATATATTTTAATGTTTTTTATTTTAATGTATTTGAATGTAGTTTGTACTTTTTGTACAAACTATATTTGAAACTATAAACATACAAGTAATGGAATTTTTTTTCAAAATATTCATTAAAAAATAAATATTTACAATAATATTCACGAGTACAAACTATTTGCAAAAATATTCATTTTTTGCAGGTTGAACAGGGAAACGCGGTCTGAGACCGCGTTTCTTTCAGAAGTCCTAAAATTTAAAACGGAAATAAAATAGGAAAAAAATAAATTAAAGAAACGTGGTTTCAAACCGCATTTTATAACCAATTTTGAATAAAACGCGGTTTCAAACCGCGTTTATATCCTATTATATTTTTAAATATAAAAAAAATTAAAAAGAAAAAGAAAACAAAAGGTAAAACGCGGAACGAAGCCGCGTTTTACTTCTTCTTCCTCCCCAAATTCGAAGAGCCCACAGAATTGCCGGAATTGGCATGAAGAATGGTATTCCCGTCAGTGGAAGGGATGGAGACGAAGTGTGAGCAGCCAACTCGGCCTCGTTTACCGCCGGCCTCATCGCTCCACCTCCTCGTTGCCGTCGCCGTCTCTCCTGCTCATCGCTCGGCCTCGTTTAGGTGGAGCCTCGTTGCCGTCGCCAAGTCATCGCTCCTTGCTCGGCCGCTGAATTTGGGCTCACTCTCCCCCGAGACCAGCTTTGGCGGGGCCTAGATCTGAAATTGACCAGCTTTGGCCGCCGAATCTGGACTCACTCTCCCCCGAATCTGGGCTCGCTCCTGCTCGACCGCCGAATCTGAAATTGACAAGTTCTATGAATTTTTCACAATCTGGGCAGCGAGGGGGAGGCGGTGGTGGAATGGTGGTGGTCAGTGGCGGGCGGGCGGGTGGGCGTGCTTGCAGGGTGGCCGGTGGTGGTCGGCGTTGGACGGGCTGTGGCTCTTCGAATTTGGGGAGGAAGAAGAAGTAAAACGCGGCTTCGTTCCGCGTTTTACCTTTTGTCTTTTTAATTTTTTTATATTTAAAAATATAATATGATATAAACGCGATTTCAAACCGCGTTTCTTTAATTTATTTTTTTCCTATTTTATTTCCGTTTCAAATTTTAAGACTTCTGAAAGAAACGCGGTCTGAGACCGCGTTTCTCTGTCCAACCTGCAAAAAATGAATATTTTTGTAAATAGTTTGAACTCGTGAATATTATCGTAAATATTTATTTTTTAATGAATATTTTCAAAAAAAATTCCAAGCAATGTATGTTTAGAGTCTATATACTATCAACCCATAAAAACTATATACTATCAATTATAATATATCAAATTATATTATAAAACTATATTATAATCTATCAAACTATATAACAAATCATGAAACTATCAAACCATGAAACTATAAAATATAAACATATAACAAATCATAAAAACTATATAATATCAATTATAATCTATCAAATTATATTATAAAACTGTATTATAATATATCAAACTATATTATAAAACTAAATAAATAAAATAAATAATTCAAATAACATACCGGTGGGGTCGGGACAAGAGACACCTCCATATTCCGCCGCTTCCGCGGCGGTAATAGGGGCTGCGTCGCCACCTCCGGATCCGACGCCGGCACCACCACCTCCGGCTGATCGCCGGCCACTACCTCCATCGCCACCGCCTCCTCCACCGAAACCGCCACCGCTCCACCACCACCATCACCCTCCACCGTCCCCGCCTGCGCACCTCCGCATGCTCACCACCACCACCACCCTCCATCTGCGCCACCTCCATCGCCACCACCTCCGCTGCCTTCCCACCACCCACCGCCTCCACTGGCACCACCACCGCCTCCACCTCCATCTCTCTCTTCGACTCCATCCTCTCTCTCTCTCTCTCTCTCTCTCTCTCTCTTCGCCGGCAACCCTAACCCCCACTGTGCTCGATTGTGTGAAGTGGAGACGAAGAGGCACGTCGCCTTCGATTTTAGATGACGAGCTTGCACGTTTCTTTGGACGTGCAATATTACACGTCCTTTTGGACGTGCAAGCACGTTTATTTAAAAAAAAGTGCCTGCACGTCCAGGCATGGTGGTTGCAAACCCATATGCACGTTGTTACGGATGTGCACGCACGTTAAATTCGACGTGGATGCACGTCCTTAACAACGTGCGGATTTTCGGTGTATATAGCCGAAGTGAAAATTAATCATGGACGTTTAGCTAATTTTTCGGGGGTGGTAGACACTTTTCTAATTAGGGCATCTTCCCCTATAGTTTATATTGGCTAGGGAAAATAGCCTATAAAAAGAGAATATTTTATAGAATATTTTCTTTTGGCCTATTATACGATGTTGTCGTTCCCCCGTAGGCCAACTTTTTAGGGCTAAACATACTATAAATACTAATGGAATCATGAACTTTCACATCCCATTTCTGTTACTCGATCCTATCTTTATTTTTCCATTATAATTTTCATGAATCTATAATAAAAAACAGATTAATGTCATTTTCTAAAAATAGTATTTATGCAATGATAATTCAAATCAATATATAATACTAAAACAGAGGCGTGAGAATCCTATGTGGCGGGTTCTGGTGCGATTCGCTTACGTGTCGTGCTCTGGTGCAATTTGGTCCAAGTATTTGACACGTCAATTAATGATGACCCAATATATTTAAGCCACGTCAGATGATTTCATCATCTATTTATACACGTGTTATCCTACGTGTCTATTTTAATTGAAGATTAAATTTAATTTTTAATATAAATATTTAACATCATATCTTAATAAGTGGTTCTAAAACCTATCATTTTTAATATAAATATTCAACTTTATATCTTAGTTATTTACAAAATCTATCACTTTAATAAAAATATTTGACTTTATATCTTAATTAGTCACGTACAAAATCTAGCTATTATTTTTTGATAATTAGCTTAAAAACAAACTAGGTAAGATAATTTTTAAAAACAAACTATTGTTGCTTCTTTGATGTTGTACCGGCCAATTAATTATAAAATGGGAGTTACGATTGATTTCTTTTTTTTTTTTTGGTGAAGACGATTGATTTCTTTAGGATATTAGCGCAAAGGATGTTTTTGGAAATGATTATTCAAGTTAATACATCCGTATATCATGTCGATCGATCTCTTTATTTTGAATTCGTATGTCACACTTTTGAAAGCTTTTATAGTCAATTACATCCATTATATAGTCTTACTGGGCTCTAATGCAATTCACTTACGTGTCGTGTCGTTTTATGGTGCTTTTTGGCCGAGTTTTTTTGACACGTCCATTAATGAGTGTCCAATAAATTTAAGCCATGTCATACAACAATCTAATCTATTTATCTACGTGTATATTTATTTAGTTAGAAAACTTATTTTTTTAGATCAAATAATCTATCAAATATTTGGTCATATTTTAACATAATATATCTATGTATAAATATAATATAATAAAATTTGATAAACCGAAAAACCTTATCAATATATGATAGAAAAGCACTAAAATTATGTATATATAATTCATAATGGTCACTTAAATTTTAAAATAAATGATAACTTCCGTACTAAGTACTAAATCTTTTCATGAAGTTGATATGGGGATTCAAATTAAATCAACAATGATTCATGAAGTTGGACTTTTTATTTGGTAGTCTAATTTTACAAATTTTTTTAAATTTAAAATGAGTATTTTTATATTTTAAAAGGCTATGTCACTAGAAGCAAATCCCTTAATTTAGTCATTAAGCCACTAGATATACAAATACTTATAAAGTATTACCTATGTTTAAAAATAGATATTATTTAACTTTTTAACATAATTTTTTAAGAAGATAAAAATTATATAATATCAAATATGTTTTTATTTTATAATATAATTTAATTTTTTGAGCAAATTTAATATAATTTAATAATCTATATAAATAATATTATATTTATATATATACACTAAAAAGAGACTCTATATCAAACAATATTATAAATAATACATAATATTATAAATAATACTATATAAATATTATTATATATATTATTATATATATTTTACTACTAAATCAAACAATGGATAACTCTAAAATTTATGACTTTGTATTAGTGAAGGAGTTTTGGTATTTCAAATCAAATTTTATAATAATCTAAATAGTTATCCATATGTTTATCAAAACATTTGCTCTAATGTAAATTCATTAGTGGAGTCATAGACGAAACTTGAATTATTAAATAATAACATATAAGGACATGATATTTTATTTTGTTAAGTTTTATACATTTTTATTAGTTGCAACACAATTTTGTTTATTTTTAGTTTTAAATTTTTTAATGATGTTGTTTATTTAATTAATATATTTTAATGGATTGTACATTGATTTTAATTATATGTATATATGAAGTTGAGCAAGAAAAAGTATGTATTTTATAATGTTTTAAAGATTAAAGTTAGTCATTCAAAAAAATATTACCAATAATAAATTGATAATAAGTAGAAAATTAAAAGGTTAAAAAATTATATTTTATATAATTTTTTGTGATTTTACACAATCTATCTATTTTATTGCTCATTGTCAATGTCCAAAATAGTCTTCAACAAAGAATCTATCTATTTTATGGTAAAAATAAAATTAGTAAATCAAAATAAATTTTTTTTTTCTATAACATATTTATTTGGATATTATGATATTTTATTATAATTAATATTTAGATATATAAATCAAATCTATCTATACAAATCAAATCCATCTATTTTGTGGTAAAAATAAAATTAGTAAATCAAATCAAAATAAATTTTCTTTTCCATAACATATTTATTTGGACATTATGATATTTTATTATAATTAATATTTAGATATATAAATCAAATCTATCTATTTTGTGGTAAAAATAAAATAAGTAAATCCAATCAAATCAATCTATCTTAAATCAAAATAAATTTTATTTTCCATAACATACATATTTGTTGGAGGGATTTTTTTACCTTTTTTTTTTGTAACCGATTGGATTGGGGTATATAGTTCGAACTATTCTTGGATTTTTTTTAAGGGGGACGGACAAATTAGATTACTTTTGATTTGAACCCAATTTTGGAAACTATTCCCTAAAAATTATTATTAAATTAAAAATCAAATCTAAGCAAATCAATCTAAATATGGTGCCATTTTTTAGATTAATTTAATATTTAAAATTAATCTATCTATTTGAAACATTATAAAAGGGGATGAGGCACCCCAACACATTCAATAGCTAGAGTCTTTAATGAGAGATTAAGTGGAACGAAGGTCTAGCCTCGCTTTGGTGGTTGTGTGGGTGGCAGTGGATTTGCTCTTTTTCGGTGAGGAGGGCAGAGATGATAGCTGCCACCTACACTGCTATCAAGGCTGGGCTTCGCCTTCGAAAGTAGGATTCAGTTCATCACTATTTCGCCTTTGAGGTACGTACAACTTATGTTTTGCATATATATTAATGGTTGTTTTTAGATCAGAAACCTAAAAAAAGAATACATCTTGAAAAAATATATTCTGAATACAATAAATTGAAGATGCATTACGTGTATATCGTTTATGATTTGCTTAATGGTCCACCCAAACAGAACCTACATTGAGATATACTGTAATATTAATGATCGAGGAAAACGTTGTAGTTGAATTAAATCTTAAATTAATCACTTCTTGGTTGTGGGTTTTTGCAAGAAAAGGGTTTATGTACAACACCCGCCATGGCTTTTTGGTCCCTTTCGTCCAGTGGTTATTCAAATATTAGTTCCACCTAAAACCAGCTTAATTCGACATTATAATCTTTGTTAATAACCATGGCCCTTATCATCAATAACTCCGTCGTCTCCTGCGCGCTCCACTGCGGAGACCTATCCCCGCCGCGTCGACGCCTCTCCTGCTGCCTCCGCCGCCATCGACATCTGCTGCTGATAGTGATGGTATTGTTGGTGATATCCCTCCATGATCGATCGATCGATGGGATCGATCAATCAAGAGGTTAATTAATTCGATCAATTGTGATTTCTTTATGAGGACGATTGTTCGGTTTGGAATTGAATCGAATTGAATATTTGTATATTCATGTGTGAATGTATGGAGAACGTACGGTGTGAATCCAATTCATAGGTGGGAAAGGGGAAAGAAAAAACCGGGATAGCAATGGAGAAATCGATTATACGCGGATTGAGGTTGAGCGACCACAAGAGCGAGAGAGGAAAGCGGCTTTTTGTAGAGAGGAGAGAGAGAGAGGAGAGTGTGAAGCGATTGCCACTGCTGCCGTTGGTTGCCTCCTCGGCCACCGCTTGTTGCCATCGGGAGCGATTTCTAGATCTGGAACGAGCAGCCACGGGAGAGGCCATGGGAGAGGAGAGGGCTCTGATCAGCCATGGGAGCAACTCCGCCATCTCCATCTCTACAATCGCTCTTGAAAGATTAGTTTAGGGTAGGAGGGCCACGTACGAAGTTAGGTATAAAATTAATCATGGACGTTTAGCTAATTTGTCGGGGGCGGTAGACACTTTTCTAATTAGGGCATCTTCCCCTATAGTTTATACTAGTCTACTCCCCGTGCTACGCACGGATTTAATGTACAAATATTATAAAATTATAATGATTATTTTCAAATTTAATTATAAAAAATGTTGTATTAACCTATACAAATAAATAATGTATATTCATCTACAAATAAAAAAAGATAATCTAAATGTTATAATAATTTGTATATAATTTAATATTAAAAGATAAAAATTTGTTTGAATAACAACAAAAGGAAGTTGTTTTTAATGACTCCCAAGTAGACATGTCAAAACACAACCCGACCCGGTGACCCGATCCGAACGACCCGAAAAATTTCCGACCCGAACCCGGAAATTTTGATCCGATTTTTTTTTTTCAACCCGAACCCGAAAAACCCGAATTTTTCCGGGTAATCTGGGTTTCGACCCGGTGACCCGATTGACCCGGTAATTTTGACCCGATTTACCCGGTTGATTTATAATTATATATAATTAATTTTTTTATACATATAATTTGTAACGGCCCAGAATTATAATTTCCGGGTTACGTTTCAAGGGATAAAACCCCTTGTTCGGATCTTGCAATCCAGGTACGGGTCGAGGTTTCAAATTCAATTTTTAGGTCAATAATAAAGGGGGATTTCAAACCCTAAAAACATCGAAGGGCCGTTGGGTACCCTTGACCTGTCCTAAGACTATGTCGCGGAATCCATTTCAAACGGAAGTAAGGCGAAAACAGAGTAAAGATACAAGTGTCACGGAAGAACCGGTCAAAACCAAAGCATGAGTGTTTAATTACCATTTTACTAAATTAGGATATTAGCCAGATTCTTCGATTCGCCAACAGGAAACCCCGTCATATAGACATCAAGCACTCAAATCTGCAGAGAATACCTTTAAAAGAAGAACGGAGAAAGGAGTCAGATCGAGCCACTCATGCGGGACCGACAGTCCTCGCTGAGGCCACATAGTATGTGCTATACCTAATAAAGATGCTCTAATGCAGTACGAAATTCAAACACACTAGCATGCTCCTAGTTCATAATAATGTGCAGAAATACTGTAAAGGGCCCAAGACAATGCCAACGGCATATCCCTCTCCTACCTCCACCCCTTCCGATAGGTGGAGACTGGCCAGCTCGTGAATGCATTCATTCATAATAGGGCGGCACGCATGCCTAACCCGCTCCACAATAAAGCCCGCAGGCATATCATAATATAAGGAAGTCATGACTCGATTGACGCAGGGTACCCGATGAGGCTGGGCTACCCTATGACCCTAAACAGATGCTCAATCAATTAGTGCAACCTAACATGATACTACATGGCATGCTTTTATGCATATGCAACACCTAACATAAAATGCAACAACAGGCATGAATGTCCAACCTGAGTAAGCCCCCTAGGGAACTTACCTGAAGATGCAGAACAGCAAGATAACACAAGCAAGGGCCCAAATGCAAGTCCAAAGCAATCCAAAAGCAATAGACACCTATCATCAAGCCATTTACATAAGCTACCGGTCCATCATGCACACACATGGACTCCAAGTTCTTGACATTCTTAAAACCAATCGACGGTAAAATCATTTTTCCAAAACCTTTCCGATATGATCGACATCAACCAAAACCATTTAATCAAAACCATCAATGGATCTCACCAACGATATTTCTCAAACTCGTAGATCTCAAATTAAGTCAACTCATATTCAAAATAATTTCTCAAATCATATTATAGAAATAATTCCGGCATCTTATTTCAAAACCTTATTGAAATCAATAAATCATTTTACAAATTTCCAATATCGCATAAAATACTTATTTAATTTTTCAGAAATTATATTTATCACAAAACCAAGAATAATATATAATAATGATCCATGAATGAATTAACAATTGTATAATACTATGAACACAACCTAATATAACACATTAACAATAAAACCCACTAACAACCCAAAAGGCCCATCTTCTTAACCAGAAATTTAGGCCCCAAGAGAATAGGCCCATTCCCATTTTAAAATCCGGATCCAAGAGGCCCAAGGCCCAATCCCTTTAAAACTGAACCAGTTTCATTTTTTTTATTTAAAGAACCGAACCGAACCCATTTATTTAAAACAGAAACCGGACCCCAAACCCTTCAGATTTTTGTTTGAAGAACAAAATAGGCCCAAAGCTCCTAAACCAATCCCGGCCCCACACACAGATAGGCCCAAATCCATTCCTTCTACTTGAAATCTGAAATAAATAAATAAATAAAAGGAGGGCCCCGTGCTGATGTGGAGCTGGTGTGGAGGCGGGGCCCACTAGGCCTCTTTCTTCCAGCTTTGGCCGAAAGAAGGAAAGAGAGAGAGCAGAGCTCTCTGCAATTGAAGAAGCGAAGGAAAGGAGGGAGCCATAGGCTCGCCGGCGTCGACTTCGACCTCCGACCATCCAATCCGGCACCGAGAGGCGGGGGAATAGACAAGAAAGGAGAGGGAAGGGAGTGCTCACCGAGGGATCTGGGCACGACGGGTCACCGGAGATGCTTCGGGGTTCGTCGGAGTCGATTGGAGCTCGATTCGGCCTTGGAGCCCATACTTCGCCAGAGATGGTCGCCCTCGAACCCGGAAAACAGGGGAGACGAGGATCTCGGGGATGGTGCCGGCGGCTACGGTGGCCCTACTGGCGGCTCGTGCTCGGCGTCGTCGGAAAACAGGGGGGCGACGGCGAGGGCTCAAGGTTGCTGCTCGGCTTGTCGGTGCTCAGCCTCCTCTCGGATTCGTCATCGGACATCGGAGAGAGCAAAATGGAAGTCCTCGGCTACTGCTCGAAGGGAGAGAAGGAGGTGGGGGGGTACGGTGCTTTGTGTTTCCGAGTGACGGAAGGCGAGGCTCGGTGGCTGCGGCCTGGTGGTGCCGGCGGCAAAGAAAAGGAGGAGGAGGAGATGGGTTGTTTTTGTGTGTTGGGGATTTGCAGATTTGAAGTCAAAGGAAAAAGGAGAGGGGAGATGTTCAGAAGATGGATACTAACTAAAGAAAGGGGAAAGGGTGTGATTTTGAGATTGAAGTGGAGGAGGAGGTCCTGCAAATTTTGGTGTGGGGAGGTCAGGCAATGAGCTAGAGGGGGGTAGCTGATCAACAACCTGATTTCAGATGAGAGGGAGAGGTAGAGGACAAGACATGTGGTCCCCTCTAAAAAGGAATTCAATTTGAACTACCCGAAATTAAATCCCGAAACCCGCTCATTCGATCTTATCCTGACTCGTTTACAAATAATTTTTAAAATTTTCAATCCGAGTTTAATAATGGAATTTCTAAAAAGCGGAATAAAATCTATTTTGTATAAATTGAATAATTGGGCCGGAATTCGATCTAAGAATTTTAATTTCGATTTAGTAGATTAAAGACGAGTTTCCTTGAAACATTCTAATTAAATCCGATTTAATTTCACTTTTAATTTCTTTTTCCGAAAAATTGGATTTAAAAATCCGGGCCTTTACATAATTAAAATTTATCACAAAATTATCAACTCTTGATTTTTTTAATTTAAAAAAGAAAAAATTGACAATTCCGAAATCGACCCGAAATGACCCGAAACCCGGTCAAACCCGGGTTCGAGTCAACCCGAAAATACCCGAAACCCGTTTGACCTAGGACCCGTTTTACCCGAAACCCGAAGTGACCCGACCCGAACTCGACCGAATGACCCGTTTGACAGGTCTACCCCAAGCGACTTTAACAAATCGCCAATCACTCTTCACAATAATATCATAATATGTGTCAAACCATTACATCATGCTAATTTCAATACATAAATGATATGCTCGTGTCTCTGTCATCTGCGAGGTTGGTACCATTTGAATAGCTCTTACACACAAGCAAGTCAGGGGTGTATGGATTGACTTAAGTCCCCTCTATTTGAGAAGGAAAAAAATTGCATGCTTTTTTTTTTAAAAAAAAGTTAGTAAGTTTAGAACTAAATTAATACAAAATATTATAATAAATTATAGTTTATTTATCATAGTCGGTACAAAGTGAGTATTAAATCATGAAGTCGTGAGTTCAAATTCTTTTGGCAAATTTTTTGCTTCTCATAGTTTTTTCAATTAAAAATAACGGTTAAAATAATAAATTTAAGGGTTTTATAAAAATATTTTTTCTAACATTCCTTATCATATATGGGTATAATGAATTTTTTTTTAAAAATTGAGTCTCCCTTATAAAACAATTCCTAACTCTATAATTGCTCAGAAACTCACAATTTTTATCATCCTTTATGTTTTTTTTTGTAAGTAACAATTGAGGTCTTCCTCAATTGAACACACACACACACATTTTATATATATAAGATTATGGTAGTATTTTAGAATCATCGATCATTTGTAATCAAGTTTTATAATCGATATAATATTTATAATATATATAAGTGTAGTATATTGTATACATTTTTAAAATATTATAATACAAATTTTCTCTAGAAATCAACATGTGGAATAAATTATTTTAAATTTGAATATATGAAATGAAATTTTCTAATTGAAAGTTATTAATGTTAGTTTAACGTACTTTTAGCCAGTATTAATATTTAAATAAATATAATTGTAAACATGTGAGAAGTTATTAACATATATATGACTCTGAAAAGATTATAGTTAATAAAATATAAAATATAAAATTAAATTAGTATTATTTTAATGTATTTTATTCTAAATAGCAAGCAAATGAAAAAAAAATCAAATTAAGAATATTTTGTTAGGCAGGTACGAATACAGCATTGTCAAATGACAAAAAAATATAGTTTCAAAATATAAAAAAATATTCTGAATAGATTAATAGAATTATTGTAATGTGATTAAAATTTTATTTATGGATGATGACATGTAATGATTTGGATTAAATTGACAACATGACATGATTTAATTGGCTAAAATTTTTGGAGGGAAATTTTTTAATGAGAGCACGACATGTGGCAGAACCAACTTCTACTTTAGTATTGTTTAGGATTGGCTAGGTAAAATAGCCTACAAAGAGAATATTTTATAGAATATTTTCTTTTGGCCTATTATACGATATTGTTGTTCCCCCGTAGGCCAACTTTGGTTGGCTAAACGTCCTATAAATACTAATGGAATCATGAACTTTCACATCTCATTTTCGTCACTCGATCCTATCTTTATTTTTCCTTTATAATTTGGGTGATTTAGGTAAGTAGGCTATATAGAATCTTCAATTAGCTAATTAGACAATAAATTTATTTTATTAGGTTAGGTAGTCCATTCCCCAAATGGGATATTAAATGGTCAATGGTCAACTGTTTGACCATTGACCGGTCAACGTTGACCGTTGACCAACTCATGTGGATTTTTTTTTAAGTGATGACATTTTTTGACCGTTTTTGATGCCATTTTTTATGACATTTTATTTTCGGATTGATGCCACTTTTCTAATTAAATGGGTTGATGACATTTTTTTCAAACCTTGATGACATTTTTTTGTTTACTATGATGTCGCGTTGCCATTGATGCCTTTTTTTTGCTGTTGACTACTGATGACACTTTTAACACATAAAACATCAATTATTCTTCTAATTAGAGCCTAAAAAATGGCCTGTATGGTAAATTAATTATTTTTTTAACACAAGCTTATGGTTTTGCTTTTAACACATAAAACATCAATTATTCTTCTTAATCTATATAAACTCTTAATTTAGAAGAGTTTAGGATGATGTGTAAATATTAAAGACATTTTAGGAGTTTTAACTAATCATTTTTTTTGCCATTTTTCTTTGATTTTATTTATTTCTCTTTTTTTTTCTTATTTTCCCTTTAATTCTCTTTTTTTTTTTCTTTAATTTTACTAATTATCTATATAAACTTTTAATTTAGAAGAGTTTAGGATGATGTGTCAATCTTAGAGACATTTTAGGAGTTTTAACTAATCATTTTTTTTTCCATTTTTCTTTGATTTTCTATATTTCTCCTTTTTTTCTTTTTTTTTTCCTTTAATTCTCTTTTTTTTCCCTTTAATTTTACTAATTATTGGGCTTAATTCAAAACATTGAATATAAATATTGATTATGATACATCACATTTAAACATGTTATAATGATATTAATATTATTATTACTCAGTAATTTAAAATATCTATATTTATGTATTATACTTTACGTACATAAGATTTTTTAAAAATAATTTTATGAGATAATTATAAGATACATTTATTGTAAAGTTTTTTATGATTTTTATCTTAACATTTATTAATATTTAATAATATTTTTATCTATAATATTTTAGTTTTAAAAAAACGCGCCATGGCGCGGGAATCATACTAGTTGTTATCATATTAATAAGAACCAAATAAAATCAATAGATAGATTTTAGAAATTTAGAATTTAGAAATGACTAAACAAGTAACTATGATAATAAATTTAACAAACAAGTAAATCCCGCAAATCCCGGTCCCGTCTCGGTCTCGATGGAATTTGAGGAAAAAAAAGTAAATCCCGCCCGGTCCCGTCTCGCAAAAATTATGCAGGACGAGACTATGTGGAGACTGTGAGATCACAAGATTGATGTGAAGTCCTCCTTGAGGGTTTCATTCACTAGACAATGATATATATAGGTTACAATGTATCGGGGCTTTGGGCCCACTATACAATATAAGACCTATGTAATCTATCAAACCCCCGCAGTGGAGGGTCCCGTACTATGAGACTGGACCGAAAATCGAGGAACAACTGCCGAGGTAAACCCTTGGTGTGAAGATATCAGCGTACTGATAGGAGGACGGGACATGAAGAACACGAACATGTCCAAGAGCAACCTTGTCCCGAACGAAGTGCAGATCGAGCTCAATGTGCTTCGTTCGCTGATGCTGGACTGGGTTGCTGGCCAGATAGATGGTGGAGACGTTATCGGTGTAGACCAGGGTGGCCTTCTGAAGAGGGCAGCGGAGCTCAAGAAGGAGATTGCGCAGCCAAGAGCACTCGGAGACAACGTTGGCGACACCTCTGTACTCTGCCTCATCGCTAGAGCGAGACACCACAGACTGTCGCTTTGCGGACCACGACACAAGGGTGTTATTGAGGAAGACACAGTAGCCAGACGTGGAGCGACGTGTGTCAGGACAACCACCCTAATCCGCATCAGTGTAAGCGACGAGGTCAAGCCGAGAGGAAGGGGTGATTGTGGTGCCCAACTCGATGGTACCGCTGATGTACCGGATGATCCGCTTCAAGGCCTGGAAGTGCAGCTCCCTGGGCGCATGCATAAACAGGCAAATCTGCTGAACGACGTAACTGATGTTTGGCCGAGTAAACGTAAGATACTGCAAAGTACCAGCGAGACTCCGATAGAGGGTCGAATCATCAAACAGAGAACCAGAGTGAGCACTGAGCTTGTTGGAGGTATCCGCTGGAGTGGCAACCGGCATGCAGTTGCTCATCTTGTCCCGAGCAACAATCTCGGCAACATACTTACTCTGAGAGAGAAACAGCCCAGATGCATGACGCTGCACGGCGATTCCCAAGAAGTAAGACAACGGACCCAGATCGGACATGGCAAACTCGGCACTCAACTGGGAAATAATAGACGTTCGAAGAGCATCAGAAGAGGCGGTGAGGATGATGTCGTCGACATATAGTAACAGAAAAGTCATGTCTGTGCCTCTGCGATAGATGAACAGAGATGTATCTGAGCGGCTTCCAACAAAGCCCAAGCGTAGCAGATGAGAAGCAAAGCGTTGGAACCAAGCCCGCGGAGCCTATTTCAGACCTTACAGAGAACGCTTTAGGAGACACACGTGCTTGGGGCAATCAGGATCAGTGAGCCCCGTCGGCTGAATCATGTAGACTGTCTCATTTAGGATGCCATGCAGAAAGGTGTTCTTAACATCCAGTTGATGAATAGCCCAATATCGCGACAATGCTAAGCTCAACACCACCCGGATAGTGGCATGCTTGACCACGGAGCTGAATGTCTCATCACAATCAATACCGGCCTGCAGAGATCGACCGTTGACCACAAGATGAGCTTTGTAGCGCTCCAATGACCCATCGGAGCGGAACTTGTGGCGGAAGAGCCACATGCAACGAATGACGTTCGCCTCAGGAGGGCGAGGAACTAGAACCCAAGTGTAATTCCTTGTAAGGCCCCGTATTCGTCGAGCGTAGCCGCCTGCCAATTCGGGTCGAGGAGGGCTGTTTTGTGGGAGGTGGGGATAGGGGAAAGGGAGGTCGGATTCGAGGTAGGAGGTATGGGGGAATCGGCGAGGACGATAGGGGAAGGGGCGGCGGCCGCTGCAAACTGCCGCGGCCGCGGCAAGGATTGATGTGTTGCGGCCGCGACATCGGGGGTGATGGGAGGGGTGACCGGGAGTAAACAGGGAATGGTTGGGCGGGGTGATGGGTGACGTTCATGGGGATGATCTGACGAGGCCTGAAAACACCGGAGATGTTGCGGATGTGTTGTCTGGTAGTAGGAGGAGGGGGTGGCGGTGGGGGTGGTGTAGGGGGAGAGGGAGAGACTGCATTTTTTTCACAAAGACTTGGATGAGGAGATATATATACATAAACCAAAAGGTTTCTCTGAAAATGGAAAAGAGAATATGGTGTATGGAAAAGAGAATATGGTGTTCAAACTTAAAGAGTTTGTAAGGCCTAAAACAAGCTCCAAGACAGTGGTACAAGAAGTTTGATGGCTTCATGCACAAGGAAGGTTACAAGAAGTGTAACACCGATCATCGTTGCTATGTCAAAAGATATCAGTCCCGTTATATCATTTTACTTTTACATGTTGATATGTTGGTAGCGGGTTTTGATATGAATGATATCAAAAGATTGAAGCATCAATTATCAAAAGAGTTTGACATGAAGTGCAAATCACACGAGATAGGCGTATCAGGGCATTGCAGTTATCTCATTCAGAATACATCAAATGTGTCTTGCATAGGTTCAACATTGGTAATGCCAAACCAGTTGGTACATCATTGGCTAACCATTTTCGCTTATCCAATGATCAATTCCCTAAAACAGATGAAGAACGAGATTTCATGTCTCATATTCCTTATGCCTCGGCCATCGGGAGGGTTTGATGTATGGAATGGTCTGTACAAGACTAGAAATTGGATAAGCAATGGGGGTTGTTAGTAGGTTTATGTCAAATTCGGGGAAAGTACACGGGGAAGCAATGAAGTGGATTCTAAGATATCTACAAGGGACGGTAGAAAAATGTTTGTACTTTGGTACAGGTGAATTAAAAGTACGAGGCTACGTAGATGCATACTTTGGATGTGAAGTCGACCATCAGAAGGGCACAACTGATTACATATTCACTATCAGAAATATAACTGTTAGTTGGATGTCACAATTGCAAAAGATTGTTGCTCGATTGCTTTTACGAACGCCCTTCCTTACCGGGTATCTTGCCAAAACAACCGCCACCATTAGCACTCCCATAACCTTCTTGGTACGTACGCACACGTGTGTGTATCAAGCTTTAAAAGTATACTTCAATTGGAAAAAGGCAGCTGCTGTAGACAAAGTTTTTTTTTATTAGGTAAAAATTCGAAGGTCAGACAGGCCTGACTCATCGAGAGGCCGACAAAGTCGGTAGACGGCGAACCGTCAAACAGAACAAACTAAAACAGAAATACAAAAACAAGCGAAATGACCCATGCAGAAATAAACTCTACAACAAACGTTCCAAGAAGGCCAAACACCCAAAAAGCTGAAGAAGCCGCCGAAGAACGCGGCCAAGCACCACTGAACAGTAGCACCGCGGGCCAGTAGTATAGAAGGACCCTATCTCCTGTGGGGTAGTGCAGACGAACTCCAAGGAAACTATCCAGGATACGGAGTCGTCCTGAGCGCGCGCACCACCTCGACCCCAGCCAGACCCGACTACAGACTCCACACCCCCCTCAACCAAGCAGAAGATCTCCTACAATCGGAAGCAGAGCCGCAAAATGCTCGAAACAAAACGCCAACAAGCTTTCACCTACAAAAAAAGTGACAAGCCCTTGCGGGATTTTCTCAAGACCCTTTCGGGATTTAGTCTACACTCTACCCTTTCGGGTGGGTTTAGACATAATTGCAAATTTCTTTAAAAAACATTCTGTTTTATTAAAATTGACCAAAACTCAACCTTGGGCCCGAAGGACCCGAAGCTTGGGCTCGAAGGAACCAAGACTTGGGCCCGAAGGACTCAAGGAGAAGCCCCATCCGCAGGTGGCGATTTCACGCCGGAGGCGGCCGGACACCACGTGAACCACCAGAAGAGAAGGAGGAGAGCCAAAGGGAGGGGGAGGGCGCAGAAGGTTGGCGATGATCAGAGGCGGCTAGGTGGTGTCGGCGGAGATTAGGCGGATTTGGATGAACAACCCCAATAAAACCTAAATCAAAGTGGGGGGAAATAAAATTCAACAGAGACACGGCCAGTGAATAAGGAAGACAGGGATGGCATCCACAAACACCGAAGAACGGCTGATGAAGGGCAACAAAGGCTTGGCTTTGGTGGTGGTGGTGGAGGAGGAGGTCGGAGGGCAGCCCCATGGACTCGAAATTGTCGAGATCGGCTCCACCACACCATGAAAGATGAAATGGAGAAGATGGATCCAGAAAACCTTGTTAGAATTTGGAAGATTTGAACAAAATAAGGGTAATTGAAGGATATGAAGGAGACAATGGTGGATTGCTCATAGAATTAAATACACACGCTAGAAGAAAACTTCACAATTGGGGATTCTCAAATGAGAGTTTCTCTCTCCTAGGAGAGAGAAAACTCGGTGCGCTGTAGGCAAATTAAGTAATTAAAGAGGGTACTATTCTCTTTTTATTTTTTTAGTCTTAATAATGTATAATAATGTTAATATCTAGTTCAATTAATAGACCAAGAATAATAAAGATATTATGATACTATTTTATTTTCCTTAACAGATTTATTTGAATATTATGATATTTCATTACACTTAATATTTAGATATATAAATCAAATCTATTTATGTAAATCAAATCTATCTATTTTGTGGTGAAAATAAATTTAGTAAATCAAATCAAATCTATCTTAAATCAAAATAAATTTTCTTTTCCATAACATATTTATTTGGATATTATTATGATATTTTATTATAATTAATATTTAGATATATAAATCAAATCTATCTATTTTGTTGTAAAAATAAAATTAGTAAATCAAATCTATCTTAAATCAAAAATAGAAATTCTTTTCCATAACATATTTATTTGGATATTATCATATTTTATTATAATTAATATTTAGATATATAAATCAAATCTATGTATTTTGTGGTAAAAATAAAATTAGCAAATCAAATCAAATCTATCTTAAATCAAATCAATCTAAATATGGTGCCATTTTTTAGATTAATTTAATAGTTTAAATTAATATATCTATTTGAAACATTATAAAAGGGGGTGTGTGATGCATATATATTCCATGTATGATATGTCAAACACAAAGGCACCCAAACACATTCAAGAGCCTTTACTGGGGAGATTAAGTAGATCGAAGGCCTAGCCTCGCTTTCGGTGGAAGTGAGGTCGCAGTGGATTTGCTCTTTTCCGATGAGGAGGGCAGAGGTGACAGCCGCGACCTCACTTCTTCCGAAGCCGAGCTTCGCCTTCGAAAGTAGGATTTAGTTCATCACAACTTCGCCTTTGAGGTAGGTACAACCATGGCCCTTATAATCTTTGTGAATAATATAACCATGGCCCTTATGATCAAGAACTCCGTCGTCTCCTGTGCGCTCCACTGCGGAAACCTATCCCCGCCGCCGTCGATGCCTCTCCCGCTGCTGCCGCCGCCGCCGCCGTTGATATCTGCTGCTGCTGCTGATAGTGATGGTATTGTTGGTGATATATATCCCTCCATTATCGATTGATCGATCGATCAATCAATCAAGAGGTTAATTAGTTTAGGGTAGGAGGGCCACGTACGAAGTTAGTTTAGGGTAGGAGGGCCACGTACGAAGTTAGGTATAAAATTAATCATGGACGTAATATTAGTCTTAAGGATCACAAAATTGGATTTAGGCCATCTCAAAGGACAGTGTACAGTTGTTGATGATCAAATATTGACATGGTTCAAGTGCCGTTGAATTCATTTCTCCCTGCGCCCCTATTATATTTGAAAGCTTCATTTACATTATCAATTGAAAGGAGGAGAAATGGGCACAGGAGGAGGAGCTCTCTACCTCCTTTGTGGCATCTCTGCAGCTCTTGTGTTGGCCCTCTTCCTCACCAACACTAGCTCTCCTTCTCTTCTATCTTCTCTGATCTTCGACAACGAATACCCTCATGGCTTCTTGCCTATGAGTAGCGAGAAAGTCTGGCCTGTATGTTGTGTTCCCCTACTCGGTCTTCATCGTCTTCAATCCTCCTATATATCCTTTGATTTGGTTCCATGATGTGCAGGAGTTGGAGCTCAGCTGGAAGCTTGTGGCGGTCACCGTCATCAGCTTCTTGGGTTCGGCTTTTGGGACCGTTGGTGGCGTTGGTGGTGGCGGCATTTTCGTTCCGATGCTTACCCTTATTGTTGGGTTTGATACCAAGTCAGCTGCTGCCCTTTCCAAATGTAATTATTCATCTTCCCACCTTCATGTTCATTTTGACCTTCCTTGTTATTGTTCATATATAGTTGTTGTTGATCAATTATATGAAACCCGGCCTCCTTATGTGCTCCCGGCACACATTAGCAAAGGTAAAGCTTGAAAATGTTGAGATGTGAAGAGACAAGTTGTGTCACATTGATAGTTTGAACAATACAAGCCTGTGATATATATAAGTCAGTGGACTACCCCTCCTATTGCCTTGCCAATTGATTTTATGATCAAACTATCCAATCAAACTTTCTAATATGTCAAATATTATAGTCATTTTCTAAAAATAATATTTGTGCAAATGATAATTCAAATATGTCAAATATTATAGTCATATCGAAGAACTCTTAAATATCTTTACAATACTACACCATTTATTTTTAATTAAAAAGCATAATTATATTATTTATAGATTTATAATTATATTATTTATAGATTTATAATTATATTATTTATAGATATATATATATATATATTAAATAGTTAACAATAAATAAATAAATAAATAATAGCATTTGACCTTTCAAAATAGGAAGCCAAATTTGGCCTTTCTTTTGGAAATAGGCCAAAAATAAAAAGGCCAAATTGAATTTTGGAATTTTTTTTCAAAATCTTCACTAAAAACTAAATAATTACCAAAATATTCAAGCTTTTAAAATATTTACAAAATTATTCATTTTTTGCAGGTGTAGCAGAAAAATGCGATATGAAACCACGTTTATTTCACAAAGAAAAAAACATGAAATTGAAAAAAAAGTTTCCTAAAATTTAACAAAAGAAACACGGTCTCGGACCGCGTTTCTATTTAAATTTTTAATGCTATTTAGCAATGAATTTTGTAATTTTTGCAAAACATTTAATAATAGATCGAGACGCGGGTTCAAGTGTTCAACCCGCGTCTCTATCTTTTTTTTTTTATTTATTAAATGGGAATTGGAAGAGGAGGCCATCAGGCCACCTTCCTCCTCCTCCTCGAATCCAAAATCGATCGGCTGCTGCCTGTTATGAAGAAGGAGATTGGGAGGCTGAAGCCCGGAGTTCGCGGGGAAGGAGGAGAGATGAGGCCGGAACATGAGAAGGTCTCGCATTGCAGGCGGTGGATCGAAACAGGAGGAGGAAGCTCGAGCGCCACCGGAGGAGGAGAGAGGAGTTGCCGTCGATCCCTCGAGCACTAGCAGGCGGCGGATCGAGAACACTCTCGAGCAGGAAGCAGCGAAGCCCCCTCTCGAGTGCCACCGGTCGTCGACCTCCGACCTCGACAACACCTCCCAGAGCGCTCCAGCCGTCGACCTTCGACCCCGACCCCGACCTCCGGCGGAGCCCCCTCTCTGACCTCCTGGTGGCCTCCTCTTCCAATTCCAATTAAAAAAAACTCTATTGTAAAAAAACGCGGCCACCTCCTTTCAATTTCGGACTCGGCGAGTAAGGATGGCAATGGGTCGGGTGATGGGTGGATGATCTACTTCCGTCACCCGACCCACCACCCAAAACTCTTCACCCTACCCGACCCATCACTCACCAAATATTTCACCCGCCCCGTCCACCCATCACCCACCGGTTGATCAGGTGGGTCGGGTGATAATTCGGGTGAAATACAAGTCATCAAATTCAACAATTTTTTTTTATAGAAAAACATATGTCGAACACTTCGATGGATAAACAAGTAGCAAATGTAGTCAAATTCGGTCAATTACGTGTAAACATCCACAACTTTCAACACTTCAAGCTAGAAATCTTAGAAATAAAAAAGACATTACAACAATAAGTCTTAAAGAAGAGCAAGACTAAAGAGAAGGAAAGTGTTTGATAGATTAGTTGAATTAGGGTTTAGGGGTATATTGATAATTTCATATATATAATATAATTATATAATATAAGTCGGGTGACGGGTCGGGTGATGGATAGGAAATGCCTTCACCCGAATCCGACCCGACCCATCACCCGTTCACCCATCACCCACTTAATATCCGCTTTAAATTGGATTTTCACCCATTTTTTTGGGTCGGGTGCGGGTGAAATTGCCATCCTTGTTGGCGAGGAGGAAGAAGGCGGTCTGATGGCCTCCTCTTCCAATTCCAATTTATTTAAAAAAAAAGAAGGAAAAATGACCAAAAATAATACGAACTATCAACGGTGAACCAAAAATAATGCGAACTTTCAAAATTACCAATTCATATACAAATTATAACCCATTAAACCAAAATTGATATAGGGTCCAAAATTCACAAACGGTAAATGGATTTGGAATCAATAGATAATTAATAATAAATTATGATCAAATTTGTAAAATTCAAAATTTAATTAATTTTCCCCAATCTGTAGAATTTGAAGCCTTTGAAGCTTTGAAACCGACTATGGCAGACCCTGCAACACAATTGAGGCAGACAACAACCAGACGGCCGGTGGCGAGACCACGGGATGGTGGATCAAGCCGGCGACGACCTTCTACGAACCTGGTTGCTTTCAATGGAGGTCGAACGCACCCAGCCGGCGATGGCGGACCCTACAACCGACTGAGGTCGAATTCAAGAGGTTCCGGCTCTTTACTTGTCGATTTCGGCTCATCTGGGGGTGTTAGTGGGTGGTCTGCTTCTCTGCGCTCAACCTCCTTCCTCCTGGGTGGGTTTTCGTTCATCCTCTAGGATGCGTCGTCGCCGTCGTTCATGGCGTCTCCGGTGCGAAGACCCAATCCCTCCCTGAGGTTTCTTTTCGCTTATCGCATGGCCTTATTGTGGGGTGGGGCTATGCGATTGGTGGGTGTTCGGTCACTCCCGTGGTCTCGCCGCCGGCCATCTGGTTGCCGCCGACCTCGACCACTCTTGTTGCAGGTCCTCCATCGCCGGTTTCATGGCTTCAAGTTCACCAGATTGGGAAGGTTAATGAAATTCTAAATTTTACAAATTTGACTACAATTCATTACTAGTATTAATTATCTATTGAGTCCAAATAAATTTAGAGTTTTTGAATTTTGGACCCTATATCAATTTTGGTTTAATGAGTCATAGTTTGTATATGAATTGGTAATTTTGATAGTTCGTATTATTTTTGGTTCACCGTTGATAATTCGTATTATTTTTGGTCATTTTTCCAAAAAAAAAGAGAGAAGAAGATAGAGACGCGGGTTGAACCCGCGTCTCTATTATAAAATGTTTTGCAAACTTATAAAATTCATCCCTAAATAAAATTAAAATAGAAACGCGGTCGTTTTTGTTAATTTTTGACAACTTTTTTCCCAATTTCATGTTTTTCTCTATGTGAATAAAACGCGGTTTCATACCGCGTTTTTCTGCCACACCTGCAAAAAATTAATATTTTTTTAAATATTTTAAAAGCTTGAATATTTTGGTAATTATTTATTTTTTAGTGAATATTTTGAAAAAAAAATCTCAGTTTTGGCCTAGGGTGGGAGCAAAATTAGGCTAAAACCCAATTTTTAGCCTACCATGGAAGATGGCCTTAGTGCATCTCCCATGGTAAGCCAAAAAATGGGGTTTGGACAAATTTTGCTCCCATCTTACACCAAAACCTATTTTAGCCTTTTTGTATTTGGCTTATTTCCAAAACAAATGCCAAATTTGGCTTCCACTTTTGGAAGGCCAAATCCTATTTATTTAGAGGGAATTAAGAGAAGTAACCCTTGCCCCGGTTTGGTTTGCACGCCTAACCCACTATCCATTTCAATTTGCAAGGCTTAACCCTCCCCCTTCAAAAAATTGCACCCAGCTGGTAATGTTTTACCTTGGGTAGCCGGTCTCTTTCTTTGCCACTCTCTTGCCCATAGATGGCAGAAAAATCATAGAGAGAGTGAGCGATCGAAAGGTGGAATCAAAGAGAGAGAGAGAGAGGCGGAGGGCGGAGGCGGCAAATGAGGGGAGCGAGAAGAGACATGGCAACTCCATATGAGAGCACAAGAAGAGGAAGATGGAGCGAACTTTGCATTTCTAGGGTTTCCACCAACTCCATAGGAGAGCACAAGAAGAGGAAGATGAAGCGAACTACTTCGGTGAGGAAGCCTCACACTTCCACTGCAGATCTGCTCACTTGGTCCGAGATTCCTCCTCCTGAATCCGCCGTCGCCTCCATTCCCCGTCCCGTTCGTAATGTTCAGGTCCTCTTTTCCCTTCCTTCTTCTTTGAATTTGATTTCCTCTCGAAATTCCTACTCTCTTTTTTTCCCCTGATTTTGAGGGATTTTGGAATGGCAGCCATCGGATGGGATCAGCAAGGTCGTGTTTGGTGGTCAGGTGACCGATGAAGAGGCTGAGAGCTTGTCGAAAAGGTGAGATCTCGATTTTCTACATCCCTAACTGTTTCATGGTCCCTCTTCGGATGTTGTACGGACGGGGAGGTCTATCTTGATTGATCTAGGTTTTTGGTCTAATTCTTTGATGGTTTGTGCAAATTCATTGCTGTTATGGTGCGTTAATTCCTTATTCATTGGTTAATTGTGATCTATTGTGTGAAGATCCCAGTTTTACTTGCCTTGGCGGTGCTGGTATGATATTTTGGAAATGGAAGGAGTGAAGGGAGCTGTTCCTGAAGTGGAGTGTTTGTAATATTGAATCAAAAACCTTGGAATAGTTCAGACTTCAGAGACATGGAGCGAGTGAGGCAAGAGCTAAAACATGAACTGAAGCAGGTAACAAACAATCATTATCTATATACTTTACATAGCTTGCATAAACAAATATCTTTCTCTTGCTCATGTTTGCTGCAGTTGAGGACTTTTTGTGATAAACATACATAGTATTTAGTATTGATGCTTATGCCTTAGTTCTTGGATTGCTTGATAGAATTTAGGTGATAATTCAGATGTTGATAGATTAGGATTTAGTATGTTGCCATGTCTCTACTTAGATGTGAAAGGAGATCAAAGGAGATTTGGGCGTCATGTAAAACTAAAGTAAGTGTCATGTAAACCTAAAGTAAGCGTCATGTAGAAAGAAACACTTAGGAAGTAGAAACCTAATTTCTAATGGTGGGTTACCTGTGCTGGCTGTGCAAATCAATTCGAATGACTGTGAACACTGGACCAAAAGCCCTTTATAGAATGATTCATGTGCTGGCTGTGTAAAACTAATGTTTGTGTAAAACTATTGGTGGGTTACACTTAGCGGACGTATGGGAAGCAAAATCGCAGCTCCAAGGCTGTTGAAGCTAACTCCTGTTGATTCACATATGGCTGGGGCAAACAATAAGTTTCACGATGGTCAATTTTCATGGGTAAGACAATTTTCTTTTTCCACTGTTCATTTTAATTGCGATTCTTGGATTTGTGTTCTCTGAAGATGCTTTGAATATGGTTTATTTCTTTTAAGTTTGTTGGATTATTCCCAGCTTTTACTGGATTAAGTAAGAATGATGAAAATTAGGTTTTTTTAGGGGATTTAACTAAAATTTGGAGTTAGTAAAAATCTATGTTTTGAATTTTTTGCACTTTCATCTTCTTGGATATAGTTGTGAAGTCAGTGGAAGAAAGAAAATGATGACTCAAATTAGACAGATTCATTGTAAGGTAGATGGACATGATATGAATATGAAAAAGGTAGAAAGAACTACTTTTAGATGCCATTCTATGTTTAAAAGATGATAATATAAAAAAGAGGCAGCATAAGTGGATACAGTATATGTTAGAAAAACCACAATCTGCCTGCGTGTAGGCAGGAATGAATTATGAGGAGGCACAAAGTAGTTTAGTTGGTAAATTTCTCAGGAGCTGACAGTTGCACAATTCTTACATGTTCATCATGGTAGATATTTCGACTAATTTGGATGTGTTCTATGTTCTTATGTTGTAGCGTGTTGGTGTGTATGAATAGGTCAAATTGGTTTCTTGAGATCCCTTTTCCGGATTACTTGGGTGAATTATTGACTTAGGTATTCCCTTAGATGATTAGTTATTCTGCTCATTCATGCATTGTAAAACTGCTATTATATGTTCTAACTAACTTCTGTCAATGAATTTTTCTGTTCATGTTTAATTATTTCTTTCTGAAAATAACTACTCTTCATCTACAGGTCACAGAGAACGGGAAGCAAGAACGACACATAGTAGCGTCTGTAGGGAAATTCAGCGTGATATGGAACTTCCAGCAAGTGAAGAACAATTGCCATGAATGTTACTGGAATCAACAAGGCCTGAAGAGCTGTTATTGCTAAAAGATTGTGTTGAAGGATGAGTCAATAGTAGACAGCCGATTCATGCACGAGAAGTTTGCAGCTGGGGACTCCCCTGAAGCTCCTTTGGTTGTTCTTCACACTCCATGTTACTCGTCTCCGCTGAATCATTTATCTGCAACTACAAAAGCAACTATTCAAGTCGCATTTGTCCAGTATAATTCGAGTTCTTGGGCAATGGAGTTACTAACAGATAGTTAGGGCATTGATGTTTTGATTTCAACTTTGTCAGTGTAAACCTCAGCCCAACAATTTTCTTTTGAGATGCTATAAATCTCTTTTGTAACATAATGTACGACCTTCCACTGAAACGATTCAGTTGAATAGGTTTATTGACTGTGTAATTGGTTGATTTTACTATATTTAAATTTTTCTTGCTTCCATGTTTAATTTGTATAAAATGGTAAATTATTGTAAGAAAGTTTCTCTTTTGCCGAATGAGACTTGCTTTCCATTTTAGTCATTGCCTACTTTAAATCGAACAATGTCTCTCTTTTACCGAATAAGCTTATAGATTGCAGATCAGCAAATAACATGTCATGTTAACGGGTATAACTTGTCATGTTAATAACATTACCTGTCATGTTAAAGGTTATAACCTGTCATGTTAAAGGTTATAACCGGTCATGTTAAAGGGTATAACCGTCATGTTAAAGCAATTCCCGTGTCTACAAAGAGTTCCGTTTACGAAAAAAGCAAACAAAGAAACATGCTGATCCAAGCACTTATGCCACTACATTATGTGATAGCAGGCACCAAAAATAACCCATACTGAATTTACATGTCACCCATATCGGATTTACATGACATATAATGTATTTTACTTCACATATGAATTTTTTTACTTGACACATGAATTTGAGACACATTCTATTCCTTTTTTATTATTCATAATTTCCTTTGCTAGACTTCTTTTTTTTTTTAACTTGGTTTCAAATTTAGCCTTGGATGATGTAAAGACCGGGAAATTTTAGAATATTAAATTATTAAAATAGTGATTTATAATTATTCCGATTTCTAAGATTCAGGAGATTTGAAATTTCTGTTCTTGAACTATTGGATTGATTCTAAATCTTTCGAAACAAGTTCCGGCATTAATAAATTGGAAATTTAAAATATGTTATACTCTGCTTTTATGTACCGAAAATTGGAAAATAATGTTCGGATTTCATTTATTAAATTCGGAATTGGGAATTCGGAAATCCTTTTGAGTCGAGTCGGGATATGGTCGAAAGAGCGGGTTTGAGATTTTTCATTTCGGGTATTTTGAATTTGGGTCTTTGGGACCACTTGTATTCTCTCTCCCCGTCTTTGTCATCTCCCTCCTCCCATATCCGAAATTAGGCAGCTGCACCTCCACCTTCATTTTTCTTGTCTCCATTATACAAATTTCAGAAGAGCAGCTGTCCCATTTCTATTATTAGCTAGACACCCACATCCCATTTCTCTTCTTCCTCACCATTTCACCCACACAAGAATGGAAAATGGTCAAGGCTTTTGTCTCCCTATGTACCCTAAAATCAGATTTCTCACAGCCTATTCCCCATCAATTTAAATCTGATCTTATCCTTCACTTTCACCATACAACACCTCCAACTTCAATCTCCTCTCTCTTGAAAAACTCCAAGCTTCTGCAGAGCAGCCAAACCTCTCCTCCTTTCCCTCCCTTTCGTCCGGGTTACACAGCTCCGGCAGTAACTCTCCTTCACCTTCCCTTCCTTCGTTTCGAGCACCGCCGAGGCCGCAAGCACCGCAACCTCCCTGTTTCGCGAGCCCACAAAGGACCAGCCACAGCTCCTCCTTCCTCATTTCTATTCCCGTTCATAGCACCTTCTGCATCCTTCCCGACAACCACAGATGCCGAGAAACTTCCCAGGTGAGCCGGAGCCGTCGAGCAGCTCCCACGCCGTCGCCGTTTCCCTGTTTTCATCCAAACCCAGCGGTAAGGGCCTCGCTTCCTTCCTTTCGCTCAGACCTGCCTTAAAGGTCCGCCTTTATGCCCCTTTTCTTCTTCCTAGGCCGTGATCGAAGTTCCTCACGAGCCCTCGCAGACGGACGGCCGCCAGTGACGCCGGAGTTCTTCTTGTCGATCGGTAACTTCTCTCCCCTCTCTTTCTGCGTTTGCCTTTCCTTGTATGTGTGTGGTCGGGATCTTGTGTCGAACCTCTGGGTGAAGTTGCGTCGGGAAGGTGGCCGCCGGAGGCCTGAGTTATTCTTCCCCTTTCCTCCTTCCGTTTCTGCGTCGCCGAGCCCCGTCAGTCTTGGGGAGGGAGACGATGCTCCTTTTCCTTTCTTTGTTGGGCCTAATTTCTGGGCCTGACCCGAATCTCTCTTCCGGGTTATTTCATTTTAAGTTTGTTGGGTATCCTGAGTTGGGAGAGAGATGGGATCCGGATTTCTTTCCGGGTTGCTTCTTGTGGGTGTGAAGGGGATTCGGTTTTGGGCTTGGATACTGGGTTCGGGTCCGGGTTCTTGGTTTGGGCTTTCACTGTTGTGGGCTGCTGAATTGTGTCTTGTGTGTTATTTTGTTGTCAATTTATGATATGTATTTATATGTTACGTTATTTTACCTATGATAAGTTATGATTATATATTATTCCTGGTTTTATGAGAGATATATTTCTGAAATTATTATATATTATAAATTATTTAAAGGTAAGGTTATGTGTAATATGTTATTATAAGATGAATTTTATACGATTGTGAAATTGTAAAATGATCTATTGATTTTGATTTATATATAAGGTTGTGAAGATGGATTTGATTTTGGACCAAAATGCCGGAATTATTTCTATAATATGATTTTGAGAGATTGGTTTTAAAATTTAAATATTTAATGTCAGGATTTAGTTAAGTATGACTTTAAAGGAACTGTTGATTTTCTAAGTCGATTTAACTTGAGATTTAAGAGTTGGGGAGTTTTGGGAAGAATGATTTTGGTCGATGTTGATCGTATCGGAAAGGTTTTAGAAATGGTTTTACTATCGATTGGTTTTGAGTATGTTGAGAACTTGAAATTCGTGTGTATGTATGATGGACCGATAGCTTATGGAAATGACTTGATGATAGGTGTGTATTGCTTTGGACTTGCATTTGGGCCATTACTTGTGTTATTCTGCTGTTCTGCATCTTCAGGTAAGTCTCTTCGGAGCTTACTCAGATTGAATAGAGCTATTCCCTGCTTTAGGTGCATGATATACTAGGTGTTTGCATTCATGATCAGCATGCCATGTAGTACCATGCTAGGTTGCATCGATCGTTGAGCATTCTATTTCTCTAAGTGTATGTAAACAGAACGGCCGTTATCTGTGAAGTAACTAGAGTCATTGCTAGGGTTATAGGACGACCTAGTCTCATCGGGTCCCGTCCTGAGTCAATCGAGTCATGAACTTCCTTATATTATGAGATGCCTGTGGGCTTTATTGTGGAGCGGGTTAGGCATGCGTGCCACCCGATTATGATGGAATGCATTCACAAGCTGGCCAGTCTCCGCCCTATCGGAAGGGGGTGGAGGTAGGAGAGGGATATACCACTTGGTATTCTGTGCTAAGGCCTTATTATTATTATGCACTTGATCTTAGGAGCATGTTAGTGTGTTAATATTCCGCAATGCATCTAGAAGCATCTTTATTAGGTATAGCGTATATGTGTGCTTAGGGTTGGGATGCAGAGCTAAAGTGGGCATCGATCTGATCCCGCCCCATATCAATTTTTTTAGGTATCCGTTATGCTTACTACTATTGATGCTGATTTGAGTCCATGACCGCTGAGTCTAACATGGCGGAAAGAGAGAGTTGAGATTCCAACTTCTCCAATTTAATTACGGCTCGAATTTGAATGGTTGATTTTGTTTTGACCCGGCTCAGCCGTGGCACCCTCTTGTATTGCATCTTGAGTCTGCTATCTGCATTACTATTGGTTTTCTACGCTTAGACTTATGACAGGTACAGGGGACTTCCCCGGGGATTCCAACGATCCCTTCGAATTTTGGGTATGAAATCCCACTTAAAAATGATATGATAGAATTTCAAACCTTCAACCTGTACTCGGGGCGCAAGATCCTAACGAGGGGTTTCATCCCTCCAAACGTAACTCGGGAATCATAATCCCGGTCCGTTACAAAGATGGTATCAGAGCTGAGGTTGTGCAAACCGAGTATGATAGGTTGAAGTGGTTTTGAAAATGGCCCAAGGTTTTCAAATGGTTTTTCAAAATATTTTAGAAAGGGCAAAATGAATTTAATATGGCTAACTCAAATGGACTAAATGTGAAATTGACTCAATAAATTTGGTAATCAAAGAAAGGGAAACGAATGGGTAGTGAAGGCGCTAGACAATCCCTATTGGATGTAGTTGGGAACGGTAGGCAAAATACTAGCTTGCTCTTTACAGATGGGTCTGGAAGTTTCCAAGGAGATTGTTATGAGTGTTATTAACTGATTCTATGCTGAGTGCTTGCTATGCTAGAGATCTGATTTGGTATGCCTGACAATGAGTTGTGTATTGACTAATCTGTGCAACGGAATAGTGGGAGTACCCTTGTTTCTGTGTGGTCGAACTCAGCTTCTGTGAAACAGCCTCTTCCACTATGTTTGTTGACCCTTGACGCTCCTATTGAGTCTTTCTCCCGAATGTCAGTGTCTTCCATGGGGAAGCGAGTCGGTAAACACATTATGTCGGAATCATGTATGGATATGAAGGTTCTTTGAGTGAGTATTGGAAGGTGGTTCTTGATGGAATTTCGAGTCAAAAGTAAGGTGTCATTGGGTTGTCTTTCTTGATTCATATGATGATCAACCTTTATTTTATTACCACAAAGAGTCGTACCAAAATCCCACGGGAAAGAGGGGTGATGAGTCGGTTGGGAAAAGTCAATGGTTGCCCTTAGGGATCCCTATACGGTTGTAATGATGACTCTCTCTGAGTTGCATGACATGATCTAATAGCCTCCTGCATATACGTTACGAATGACCATTAGTATAGACTGCTGATGCTATTACATACGTGATTGATTATATTGCTCAAGTCTCGTATTGTGTCTTGCCTTATATCACGACTGTTTGTGGTTATAGCCTGTCTACTTGGCCTACTGATCGTATGATTGATTGGAAGTATGAACTATATGATATGAACATGCATGATCGTTACTTCCTCCTGGATTAGGTTCATGATAGTGTGATCAAGCCCTCCCTATATGAATGCTTGTACATGATCGACCTTAGCATGATGGATGATAACGTGTCAATGCTTATTACTCCTTTGTGATGAGAATCTGTAGCATGCCCATCTATTTTGTATTCATTAGATTGACTATTGTTGATGATCTTGCAAGTTAATATTGGTGTATGATTACGTGCTTTGGATGGAGAGTACGTGGTATAATTGAGTCTTGATGAATGCATGCTTTATCATGTTATGTGTTGATTTGAACTCATGTCCCCGTATTCTAGCTATATTGTCACATTACTAGGTTCGCATTATACACCGCTACACTTGCCCTCATGCTTCTATATCATCGGAATATGAGTGATTGATTTCTTGCGTACCGTTGTAACTATCAATTAAATGTTTATATGTATAGCATGTCATGTTGAGCCATTAGTGTCGCGTAGGACCCTTGGTTGTGACTTGTGTGAATTTATATTTGCCTACAGTATTGCTAATTCCCTCTCGGTTTGGGTCCTTGATAGTGTGATTCTCCCTCTTCATAAAGTGTTTTACTCATCCTGATTAGACTGATGCTGAAATCGATGATCGACTTGCTTTTCGTGATGGTAAATCATAACATGCTTACATGTTGTCGCTCGGTAGTGTTCCCCTATTGCTCTATGATATCCTCTCGTGCTTGCATAGATGTATGCTTTGGCACCTCGCATGGTCACACACCACGTTACATCGTAATTTCGCATACACATGACGCATGAATGTTAGAATGAATATAGTCGAATTGCCTTGATTGTTGTCACGTTTTGATATGTGCTAGTAGTATCTTGTAGGGCGTCTACTTTCCAATATGAGTCGTTAAATGATTACATGTTGTACTTGTTCCATAATGTGATAGTTATCGTTCTATATGCCTTACGATGGTTCGTTCCTAGCATGATTATAATATGTCACTCATGATGCCCTTCTCGTTACTTTTGATAATGCCTCATGTTCGTAAATATTATGTGAACCCCTTTTAATGACTCATGACCCTGATTGTATCACATCATGTGTCGTCAGTATCATGTAGGACTATGCCTTCTAAATGCATCTCGTCGTATGATTACATGCCATCCTTGAACTACCACATGATCATTGTTGCCGTAGGTGATAAATACTATAATGTTCCTATGTGTTCTCGTACAACGTGTAATTTGGTTATACCTCGCCAGGCTATATTTGACCTCACTTGTTAGTGTCTATATCTTGCTCATGCATTGTTCGTATATGTGATACTTGCTCTGTTTTCTAAATCCTGCATATCTCACTTAGGGCTACTAGACGTCATGGCGTTCATGGAATAATTGACTACTATTTTGCTTCGCAAACATCGGTGTAGGACTCAATCGTGTCTTTAGGAATGTGCATGTATGTCGTTGTTCCTTGAAATAGGTACATGTTAGTGTGGATTGATATGGTTGATTTGCTTGTGATGAACTCTTGCTACTTGTCACAATTGTAACCTCACCGACTTCCATAAGGGCATCGTTGCTATTCTCGGGTCAGAGTCTTGTCTCCAGTCTTGTCATCCTTTTAGCCTTGGTCTGTATTTCCGAAGTGAACATTGGGTTTCCCGTCCCTGTCACTCCCTATCTCTGCTAACTTAGACTCCTCTGCGATACTTGGACGCGCGACCGCGTGAAAAAAGAAACAAGAAGTTAGTTAGCGATGGAGCAGCGCGAAGGAAGTGTGGGCCCATAACCCACGGGCCTCAGGATCAACAATGTCGGCAGGACGAGCACGTTTTGTGGATTGCGGTTACCGAGTACGATAGAACTTCTAGGCGGGAGTGCCCTCCGTTCGAATTGTTAATCCTTCTGCATTTGTTGATGATATGACACTGAACTGGCGATGGGACTTACGTGTTGATGTGCTGACTTGGTGATGACTGTTGCCTGATTGTCTGTTGTCTATGATGATATGATTTGATGCTTTATAATTCTAATGTGCCATGATGTCTTGATGTGTTGATACTCTGAGTTGTTAAGCATGATCTAAATTTCTTGCCTATGAAATGTAAAATGCAAATACTGAGAACCTGAATTGTTTATCTGATAAGGTTATAATGAAACTTGCTAGCTCGACTTGATTATGTGCATATATGATGATTTATAATAATGATTGAGCATGATGGTAAACTGAGATTTATCGACGCAGTTGCAATGTTTAATGCTGAACTAATGATGCTATTGATATAAATGCTAGTTGATATGATGTGGTCCTTATGGGTAATAATGTCCATGATTGCTTCTTCTTTTGAACTTGTGGGTGAGGGTTCCCTTGTGGGGTGGTTGATGAGTGGTAAAAGACTTCTAGGCGGTTAGGATGATCGATGGCATTACGAGGTAAGACGCGAGAGAGGGATCCATGTGGTTAGCAGGGTATGATGCTTGTGATGTCTTGAGTAGTATGTGAAGTGTGGGAAATGACTTTTGAGAGTATTGATGTTATAGTATGAGAGGGTTCTCGAGTATGAAGTTAGAGATAGGGGTTGAGTTCTTAGAGGTGGATGGTGTGTGGGAGTGCTTGATGGAATGAGGGGTGAGATTGGAGTATCGAAATGAATTGGGAGTTCTTCAGGGGATTTTGTCGGAGTTAGTGTTGTTGAGTCTAAAAGAGGATTAATCTTGGTTTGAGAGTGGAGATGGGTGAGTGAGGATTGTGTCTTATTTTGACTGGTATGATGTGAGGAATTTTCTTGATTTTGTGATTCATCTATATCTGCTGGCATGATGTTAGATAACGACAATGATGAATCTGGTATGGAATTACATGTTGATATGCAATATTAAAATCTAGTTGGTAGTGACAAGTATTACCATGATATATTAATACTTTGATATCCTGTTATATTGGTTTAGAAGCATGTTGGGACGTGATGTGATGTGATATATGAAATAATGATGAGTACGAACTATGGGATAATGATGTGCTATTATGTGGAAGCATGATGTTTTATTATGTGGTAGTAAGCATGATGTGTACTATATGATTGACAAGCATGATTATTGGTTTATGTAAATGATGAATATGACTCGGAGTATGAATATGACTTGTATATGTAAGATAATGGTGCCTAATTACTAAATGAATGTTATATGATATTGTGATGAGCTACAGTAATGTCTTTCGAGCATGTTGACACCTTGATGATTGATATATTGGTTGATCTTCCTTTTTTGTTGAATCTTAACGGCATGACTTGTTGTGTTGATGTGTTGACAATGAGTTTTGATTCGTTGACTCTATGATAAGGAGGTACCTTTTATGATTTTGGTGTGATATCGAGATGTGTATAATCATTTTGGCATAGATGCATATTAGGACCTTTAGTATGATGTGGAGATGTTGATGTGACTTTGTGACACTGTGTTGGCATATGGTTGAGACTTGTCGTATGATGTACTCGTGGAGGATCAATTGGTTATGTAGTTGTGCATTGCTTATGGCTTGTGAATCTTGCTTGATTTGAGATTGATAGATTGATTTGATTCTGGAAACTAGGAAGAGAATATGGGATTAGCCCTTAGAGGTGGATGATTCCACCTCCGAGCTTCTGAATTTGATTGATTGTTATGCGAGAAACTGATTTGGTTTTGGAGGATTTTGACGAAATTTTGATCGAAAGAATTTTACTTGTTTTGGTGCAAAGTTGCTTGGTTAAACGCCTTATTTGAAGATTTTGAGCGATTTGAAAAGGAATTACCTGAAATTTTAAAGAATAAACGTTACCGAGAATTTCAACGATTTTGAGGCCAATCTTTTCCACTTGTGGAATCCCTTTTTGAGAATTTTTACACCCGGGCTTATATTATAACGCCTCACGAAGTGGATACAAGCATTTTATAGGGGCGCATATAGAATGCTTGCTAAGACTTAGTAGAGACGCTATGATTGCTTTTCGAGTTATAATGTGACCGAAAGGTCGGGGTAAGGGTGTGATACGGGCCCATATCACATACTTGCTACGACCAATTGGGAATATTATGATCACGTCAAGGGTACTGTATGGATCTCATACGGGCCTTATGAGATGCTTACATAATCAATGACATGATCTTTGGACTCACCAATTTAAAACTTCATCCCCATGTTTTAGAGTGATTTTAGTCTCGGGGACGAGACTTGTTTTTAGAGGTGGATGATGTAAAAACCGGGAAATTTTAGAATATTAAATTATTAAAATAGTGATTTATAATTATTCCGATTTCTAAGATTCAGGAGATTTGAAATTTCTGTTCTTGAACTATTGGATTGATTCTAAATCTTTCGAAACAAGTTCCGGCATTAATAAATTGGAAATTTAAAATATGTTATACTCTGCTTTTATGTACCGAAAATTGGAAAATAATGTTCGGATTTCATTTATTAAATTCGGAATTGGGAATTCGGAAATCCTTTTGAGTCGAGTCGGGATATGGTCGAAAGAGCGGGTTTGAGATTTTTCATTTCGGGTATTTTGAATTTGGGTCTTTGGGACCACTTGTATTCTCTCTCCCCGTCTTTGTCATCTCCCTCCTCCCATATCCGAAATTAGGCAGCTGCACCTCCACCTTCATTTTTCTTGTCTCCATTATACAAATTTCAGAAGAGCAGCTGTCCCATTTCTATTATTAGCTAGACACCCACATCCCATTTCTCTTCTTCCTCACCATTTCACCCACACAAGAATGGAAAATGGTCAAGGCTTTTGTCTCCCTATGTACCCTAAAATCAGATTTCTCACAGCCTATTCCCCATCAATTTAAATCTGATCTTATCCTTCACTTTCACCATACAACACCTCCAACTTCAATCTCCTCTCTCTTGAAAAACTCCAAGCTTCTGCAGAGCAGCCAAACCTCTCCTCCTTTCCCTCCCTTTCGTCCGGGTTACACAGCTCCGGCAGTAACTCTCCTTCACCTTCCCTTCCTTCGTTTCGAGCACCGCCGAGGCCGCAAGCACCGCAACCTCCCTGTTTCGCGAGCCCACAAAGGACCAGCCACAGCTCCTCCTTCCTCATTTCTATTCCCGTTCATAGCACCTTCTGCATCCTTCCCGACAACCACAGATGCCGAGAAACTTCCCAGGTGAGCCGGAGCCGTCGAGCAGCTCCCACGCCGTCGCCGTTTCCCTGTTTTCATCCAAACCCAGCGGTAAGGGCCTCGCTTCCTTCCTTTCGCTCAGACCTGCCTTAAAGGTCCGCCTTTATGCCCCTTTTCTTCTTCCTAGGCCGTGATCGAAGTTCCTCACGAGCCCTCGCAGACGGACGGCCGCCAGTGACGCCAGAGTTCTTCTTGTCGATCGGTAACTTCTCTCCCCTCTCTTTCTGCGTTTGCCTTTCCTTGTATGTGTGTGGTCGGGATCTTGTGTCGAACCTCTGGGTAAAGTTGCGTCGGGAAGGTGGCCGCCGGAGGCCTGAGTTATTCTTCCCCTTTCCTCCTTCCGTTTCTGCGTCGCCGAGCCCCGTCAGTCTTGGGGAGGGAGACGATGCTCCTTTTCCTTTCTTTGTTGGGCCTAATTTCTGGGCCTGACCCGAATCTCTCTTCCGGGTTATTTCATTTTAAGTTTATTGGGTATCCTGAGTTGGGAGAGAGATGGGATCCGGATTTCTTTTCGGGTTGCTTCTTGTGGGTGTGAAGGGGATTCGGTTTTGGGCTTGGATACTGGGTTCGGGTCCGGGTTCTTGGTTTGGGCTTTCACTGTTGTGGGCTGCTGAATTGTGTCTTGTGTGTTATTTTGTTGTCAATTTATGATATGTATTTATATGTTACGTTATTTTACCTATGATAAGTTATGATTATATATTATTCCTGGTTTTATGAGAGATATATTTCTGAAATTATTATATATTATAAATTATTTAAAGGTAAGGTTATGTGTAATATGTTATTATAAGATGAATTTTATACGATTGTGAAATTGTAAAATGATCTATTGATTTTGATTTATATATAAGGTTGTGAAGATGGATTTGATTTTGGACCAAAATGCCGGAATTATTTCTATAATATGATTTTGAGAGATTGGTTTTAAAATTTAAATATTTAATGTCAGGATTTAGTTAAGTATGACTTTAAAGGAACTGTTGATTTTCTAAGTCGATTTAACTTGAGATTTAAGAGTTGGGGAGTTTTGGGAAGAATGATTTTGGTCGATGTTGATCGTATCGGAAAGGTTTTAGAAATGGTTTTACTATCGATTGGGTTTGAGTATGTTGAGAACTTGAAATTCGTGTGTATGAATGATGGACCGATAGCTTATGGAAATGACTTGATGATAGGTGTGCATTGCTTTGGACTTGCATTTGGGCCCTTACTTGTGTTATTCTGCTGTTCTGCATCTTCAGGTAAGTCTCTTTGGAGCTTACTCAGATTGAATAGAGCTATTCCCTGCTTTAGGTGCATGATATACTAGGTGTTTGCATTCATGATCAGCATGCCATGTAGTACCATGCTAGGTTGCATCGATCGTTGAGCATTCTATTTCTCTATGTGTATATAAACAGAACGGCCGTTATCTGTGAAGTAACTAGAGTCATTGCTAGGGTTATAGGACGACCTAGTCTCATCGGGTCCTGTCCTGAGTCAATCGAGTCATGAACTTCCTTATATTATGAGATGCCTGCGGGCTTTATTGTGGAGCGGGTTAGGCATGCGTGCCGCCCGATTATGATGGAATGCATTCACGAGCTGGCCAGTCTCCGCCCTATCGGAAGGGGGTGGAGGTAGGAGAGGGATATACCACTTGGTATTCTGTGCTAAGGCCTTATTATTATTATGCACTTGATCTTAGGAGCATGTTAGTGTGTTAATATTCCGCAATGCATCTAGAAGCATCTTTATTAGGTATAGCGTATATGTGTGCTTAGGGTTGGGATGCAGAGCTAAAGTGGGCATCGATCTGATCTCGCCCCATATCAATTTTTTTAGGTATCCGTTATGCTTACTACTATTGATGCTGATTTGAGTCCATGACCGCTGAGTCTAACATGGCGGAAAGAGAGAGTTGAGATTCCAACTTCTCCAATTTAATTACGGCTCGAATTTGAATGGTTGATTTTGTTTTGACCCGGCTCAGCCGTGGCACCCTCTTGTATTGCATCTTGAGTCTACTATCTGCATTACTATTTGTTTTCTACGCTTAGACTTATGACAGGTACAGGGGACTTCCCCGGGGATTCCAACGATCCCTTCGAATTTTGGGTATGAAATCCCACTTAAAAATGTTATGATAGAATTTCAAACCTTCAACCTGTACTCGGGGCGCAAGATCCTAACGAGGGGTTTCATCCCTCGAAACGTAACTCGGGAATCATAATCCCGGGCCGTTACAGATGATTTCTGGGGTAAGTCCACTCACTCTGACTGTCATGTAAAGTGACGTAGGTGACATGACAAACATATCCCCTGTCATGTTAAAGGCTATAACCTGTCATGTTAAAGGGAATAAACTGTCATGTTAATAGCATTACATGTCATGTTATTTTCTTTCATTAAGGAGAAGAGGATCGATTCGCATTACCTGTCATTTTAAAGGGTATGAACTGTCATGTTAATAGCATTACATGTCATGTTATGTTCTTTCATTAAGGAGAAGAGGATCAATTCGCGTTACCTGTCATGTTAAAGGTTATAACCTGTCATGTTAAATGGTATAACCTGTCATGTTAATAGCATTGCATGTCATGTTATTTTATTTCATTAAGGAGAAGAGGATCGATTCACATTACCTGTCATGTTAAAGGTTTTAACCTGTCATGTTAAAGGGTATAACCTGTCATGTTAATAGCATTACCTGTCATGTTATTTTCTTGCATTAATAGCATCACACACAAAGAAAAAGGAGTTTAGCAGAAGGAATTCTGAAGCCTACCAGAGTCCATTTTCGGTTTGTCTGAGCTCAGAGCGCTCTTGCTGAATGGGTTTTTTTTGTTTAAGAGCTTAGAATATTGCAATCACACTTGAGTCGTGCTAGTTTCTTTCCAATTAATAATACAAGTGTATGTGGATGTATAGTAGATGTAGCTGGAACATTTGAATATTGCAATCACACTTGAGTCATGCTAGTTTCTAAAATATTTTCTCGAACCAAATCTAGTATACTTGACGTGTCATGCAAAATAATTCAAATGTCATGTAAAACAATTGACGTGTCATGTAAAACAATCCAGGTGTCATGTAAATAATAAATAAGCCTATGTGGGAATTTGTATGTCACCACATCTTTGTATGTCACGACGACAACAACGTATGGAATAAGTGATCAAGATCAAGCTCTACCCATACACTAACCATTTATGTTGTTATCACATTCACAGACTGGCAGGTGGTAATTTAAGATGGCATAATATATGTTGCAAATGAATTGAAAATTGTTTTGAAGAGAGATTAGAGAATGTATTTGTTGGAGCAGAAATTAGGATGGTTCATTGGCCTAAAACCGAATCGTATCGGTTGGATCAAACCGAACCGAAAACCAAAATTCTAAAAACTCAAACTGAAAACCGAACTTAAAATTGTCGGCATTGATTCATGAATAATAAGCCTATGTGGGAATTGAACCCACATCTTTGTGTATGACCACAATGCTCTTCCATTGAGCTAATAGGCTATATGAGCATTTTTTAACAAGGAAAACTACACGAATCTCACAAAAATTCTATGACATGAACTTGAGGACCTCCATGAACGCAAACACAAAAAAGGCTTTGATGGATAAGGTGAAGCAATTTGTGAATATTTACTATGAGGAGAAGCTCAAGGCTAAGTTCTACGAGTCAGACGTTACCAGGGCCATCGATGAAAAGGGTGTTGCCTTTAACTCAGACTGGGAAAAAAGCTTCTTCATTTAGCATCGTCCAAAGTCTAACATGAACGAGTTTGGAGATTTTTCCAAAGACTTTTGGTTAGTAAAATATACATATATATAGCATGGTTTTTTCGCACAAAGGATGATTCGTTGGCTACAATTATCTCTCATGGACATGGTATGCAGCAAAACAATGGATGATTATATTGAGCAAATGATCAAGGTGGCGGAGGTGCTAGCAGAGTTGGTCAGTGAAAACCTCGGGTTAGAGAAGGACTTCTTAAAGAAGTCATTCTCAGGTGAAGCCGGCCCTACTGTGGGAACAAAAGTGGCAAAATATCCAGAGTGTCCGAGGCCTGAGCTCGTAAGGGGACTTCGGGAGCACACTGATGCAGGAGGCATCATTCTTCTGCTGCAAGATGATCAAGTCCCAGGTCTCGAATTCTACAAAGACGAACAGTAGGTGAAGATTCCGCCAACAAAAAACAATAGGCTCTTTGTGAATACAAGTGATCAACTGGAAGTGCTGAGCAATGGGAAATACAAAAGTATACTGCACAGAGTTATGGCAGTTGATAAAGGATGCAGACTCTCCGTTGCTACCTTCTACAATCCTGTAGGTGATGCCATAATTTCTCCAGCTCCCAAGCTCTTATATCTTGATAGCTACCGGTTCCAAGATTACTTGCAGCTTTATGCAAAGACGAAGTTTTTAGAGAAAGCTCCAAGACTTGAATCTATGAAGACAAAAGAAATGGCCAATGGGGAAGTCATTCCTGAATGAGAGAACTCCCTGTGTCTGGTCTCATCTTTCGCAATATCTCTTTGTCCCGTTTTAGTTTCGGAAGTCCAGACAACAATCCTAGTTTCTGTCATGTCTTTTTCTTTTCCCTGTCTTAATTTCGGAAATCCGACAACAATCCTAGCAAGATTCGATGTTTGTACTTTGGTGCTATTTCTTACACATTATAATACAACTATACAAGTCTCCTGAGTTCATGTAATGAATAAACTGTTGTTTTTATGAAATCCTGATAACAGAAGAAAACTTGTATCAACCTAGTAGGTTGTAATCCTAGCAGGAGCCTTTTCATCGGAAATATACAAATTCCTAGCAACTAAATATCTTATAAACAAAATGAACATCATCAAGCTAAAATGCAGATATTCTTGAGTATCAGAAATAGCTTTATTTGGGTTTAAGGCTGATTATAAAATCAAAGCAAATCTCTAGCAAAGGCAAGACAATCAACCAAAGAGGTGAAGCATAACATTAATATCACAAATACGAATCATATAATTTTTAAAATACTCTCAGGGCGTTTTGGTAGCCACACTAATGAAAACTTGTCCAAGCCCAAAGATTTGCATAACCCAACAATAAACCAAATCCAAATGACCCAAAAATAAATTGACAACCAATTGCACAACATCATCAAACGCCCTATTTGGAGAATCATATTCAGTAATTCATATACGATATTATAAGTTCAGTAATATTCATGGTGAGAAGTTAAAACCATATTTGATTAAGGGCTTGTTTGGATATTTAAAAAAACGACATTATATTAGCTTATCAACATGTTTAACTTTCAGGCCAGATGGTTGCTTGGTCAAGGGTTTGTTTGGCACAATGCTGTTTGATTATAAAGTAGTGATTTGGTGTATAATTGTGTCGATAAGGTTATTGTATAAGCTATCGCGCCAAACGAACCTTTGTACTTCCACCTAAAACACATTGAGATGCAGATGCTCTATCCAAATACAAGCTATGAAAAACCAAAACCAACATACAAGCCCAATGGAAGACTGATTCCCATTGTTCTCTCTCATGTACCTTTAACCCATGTCTATTAGTATATATGATTTAAACTTTTGTGTAATCACTAATTAAGATGGATAAGGGTGTGATAAAGCTAGGGATGGAAACAACTCATTTTCCCAGCAAGATTGGTTGAACAAGTTCCTAGCTGCCAATAAGCTAAATTATCTATTTCATTGGCTTCTCTTAATGAAATTCAACTAATACAGTTTTCAAGAAGGGTGGCAAATTACTAAAAACCAGTGATTCAATTGAAAGCCAATGAAATAGACATGAACAATTGATGATGTTGTAATCAGCTTACCACTAGATGTACAATTCCTAAAATTTTCTCATGAATTTCCCAAATTACAGCTAGTTAAGGGAATCAAAGTTACATGCGCTGAAGTTGAGTCACATCCAGGAGTAGCAGTTGGTGAAGCGTCGGTGGCCTTGGTGTGGGAGGCAGGAAGTGGAGGCACAGGAGCTACTACAGGGGAGCTTCGGAAGCGGAGGACGGCGGATTCGCGGGGCATAGGGTTGTGGATTCGCCGGTCGCAGGCGAGAGATGGAAGGGAAGAGTAGAAGTTGAGCGCCCGTCATAGGTGAAGGGTTCGCCGGTGAAAGGCGTTGGACAGTGGTGCCGGCGACGTGGACACGCTACCATTGAAGGCCTCTCGACTTCTTCTCCCACCTTCCGCTCTTTCAGACATCTCGACTCCTTCTCCCTCCTTCTATTTCTCTCTCTCTCGCTGATTCCGCCACCATTGAAGGCTGCTCCCTCCGTCCTTGTCCTCCTGCCGGTCAACCTCTCGCCTCCGATCCCCTTCATTCTCCGACGCCCGAACCAGGGAAGAGCCAGGGAATGGCGGTGCGGCTTCCTCCTCCGTTTCCCCTTTCCCCTCTTTCTTTTTTTTTCTCTTTCCTGAATCCCTCGATTACTGGCTACCGCTTGCCTCCTCAATTCGGATATCCGCTTTTGTGCAAATTTTTTCCGGATTGGGTTACTCATGCAAACCTTCCGGATATGAAGGTCATTTTAGCAAATTTCCCATTTATTTATTTATGTTTAAGTGTTTAATATTTATGTAAATTTATAAATAATACAATTATAATTCTATATATTATATAGTTATGATTTTCAATTAAAAATAAAATTTACAGTATTGTTAAGATATTCAAGAGTTCTTCGATATGACTATAATATTTGACATATTTGAATTATTATTCCATAAATAATATTTTTAGAAAATGACATTAATCTTTTTTAATATAGATTCATAAAAATTAAATATTAAGTTGTTTAAAGTACTAAAGAAGAAAAAATAAATATAAAATGAAATAACCAACTATTGAATCATGAATCAAATTAGACTGAATTAGAAATCTCAATAGTTTCATTTGAAGAATGAGATGATAATGATATTTGAGATTGAAGAATTCATTGTTGATTCAAATCGAAATGATAACGATAGAATCGAGTGACGGAAATGAGATGTGAAAGTTCTAAATTATATGAGTATTTAAAGAAAATTAGCCTGCCGAAATTGACCTACGGTGGGAACAATAAAACCGTACAATATGCCAAAAGAGAATATTCTATTTTGGTAGGCTATTTTCCCTAGCCATTATGGCCTACGGGGGAAGATGTTGTTAGGGCCTAAAAAATGGTCTATATGGCAAATTAATTATATAGTGAAGCTTTAGACAAGGTTCCAAAATAGTTTTGTCAAGAGAATTTTAAGTAATTTACACGCAAATCCTTTTCATTTTTTCCAAACAAGTTGTAAAACGGTCCAAAACTCTCTCTTCTACGAATCGAAATCTAAATATGTTGAACGAACTATTGTGATAAAAAAAGAGGCTAAAATCGATGAAATTAGTGATGGAATCAATTGATCGAGACTCGAATTGGTACGAATATCTATAGAAACCTTTTATGAATAATTAATTTGAGTAATTAAATTTCATCAATTTAAAAACCTGTTATGAATATAGAAAATAATTATAAATTTGCTCGAGACCAAAAATCATCATCATTTTGTTCGTGAATTACATACTACAAATAAGCACAACACTTGAAAGTTGTTTGAAAGAGAGAATCTGAAGTTACTGAAGCAGTTATATTAAAATAACATTAAAAGGATAGATAAATAGATTTTATTAATTTATTTCAATTTATACATTTTTTTCTCATTAAAATAACATTAAAGGGGAGGGGTAAAAATGATTTTTTCACCGGTTTAAGCGGCAAACTAACAGAAAAAAAAGGTTATGAGTGGCGATTTACAGACAAATTGGGTTTAAGGGGTGGTTTTCTATAATTTTAATTTTAAGAGGTGGTTTTCTGCAAAGAGTCATATTTAAGGGGTTATTTTCTGCCATTTTCCCTTGATTTTTAGTAACTCTTCTATATTGCAGATTGTACGAAAGATCTATTTGTATGTTTGAGTTCTTTTTTTTAAATTTTTTTTTTGTAGATCATTGGAGTATTTGTTAAAAAAATCAATGTAAATTGAAGCCATTAGTACTGGACTATTGAAATTGAGATAGAGCAGGTGACAATCGTACTCAAGCCACCTCGATCGATCTCAAACTCACGTCGCCGAGCTCGTGCACCACTTCGTTGTTCGGATCTTGCTCCTCCTCAGCCTGAATCACTTCTGCCTTATTTCCATCGTTGGTCGCCACAAATGAGATGTCGGTGTTATAAATGGTGTTGCTGACAACGGTAATGATAGTTATAATATTTCCATCGGAGATATGAAAGATAAGAGATCGAGTGATAGAGATCGAGGAGATGAGAGAAAATGGAGTGAGTTTATAATTATTTTGATCTTTTGTACAAATTTTCGGATATTATCGTTCAATATCTATTTTCTTATTTTACAAATAGACTTTACGAAATTCAGTTAAGCTAGCTGGATTAGAAAACTTACACTAAAATATAAAATAGATTTTGATACATTGTTATATATAAGATTATACTTTTTTAGATTTGACCTAAAGGCATAGCAGGTTAAGAAATCATATTTGGGAAAGATTAATCATATAAACTTATAAATCTATTTTAAAATAGCTAAAATAATCAATATTTGCATAATATTTTCCAATATGAATGGCTTAATATCTATACATTAACCTATGTCCTAAAATAGGTTAGAAAATATGATACAAAAATATATATTTAGATATATAATTACACATACCTCATTTAACCTTTTAACTTTCAAAATAATAATGTTAATATCTAGTTCAATTAATAGACCAAGAAGAATGAAGATATTATGATATTATTTTCTTTTCCATAACATATTTATTTGGATATTATGATATTTTATTATAATTAATGTTTAGATATATAAATAAAATATATCTATGCAAATCAAATCTATCTATTTTGTGGTAAAAAAATAAAATTAGCAAATCAAATCTATATTAAATCAAAATAAATTTTCTTTTCCATAACATATTTATTTGGATATTATGATATTTTATTATAATTAATATTTAGATATATAAATCAAATCTATTTATGTAAATCAAATCTATCTATTTTGTGGTAAAAATAAAATCCGAAATAAATTTAGTAAATCCAATCAAATCGATCTATATTCAATCAAAATAAATTTCCTTTTCCATAACATACTTATTTGTTGGAGGGATTTTGTAACCTTTTTGTAAGAGGTTGGATTGGGGATAATTCTTGGATTTTTTGGTAAAAATAAAAACTAGGTAATGTCATGGGGGGTGAGGACAACCGGACAAATTAGATTATGTTTGATTTGAACCCTATTTTGGAAACTATTCCCTAAAAAATAAAATTAGTAAATCTTAAAAAATTATTATTAAATTGAAAATCATATCTAAGCAAATCAATCTAAATATGGTGCCAATTTTTAGATTAATTTAATATTTTAAATTAATCTATCTATTTGAAACATTATAAAAGGGGATTTGTGATGCATACTCCATCTATGATATGTCAAACACATAGGCACCCCAACACATTCAAGAGTCTTTAATGGGGAGATTAAGTAGATCGAAGGCCTAGCCTCGCTTTCAGTGGCAGTTAGGTGGCGGTGGATTTGCTCTTTTCCGATGAGGAGGGCAGAGGTGATATCCGCTACCTAACTTCTTCTGAAGCCGGGCTTCGCCTTCGAAAGTAGGATTTAGTTCATCACGTACAACTTCGCCTTTGAGGTACGTACAACTTATGTTCTATTAATTGTTGTTTTTAGATCAAAAACCTAAAAAAAAGAAAACATCTATTCTGAATACAATAAATAAATTGAAGATGTATTGGAGTATGCTATGGTCAAATATGTCCTTTACAAGAAAAGTTAGGTCGATGGGTGGCTTTAAGTTGTTTGGGATGTAGATCCTTAATTACTCATTAGCTTTAATTTGTACAGTAAGATGAAAGCAGCATATTAATGGTTCACCCAAACAGAACCTACACAGGGAGCCAAACACCAACCCCTTGAGATATACTTACTGTAATATTTAATGATCGAGGAAAACGTTGTGCTTGAGAATTAAATCTTAAATTAATCACTTCTTCGTTCCGGGTCTTTGCAAGAAGTTAAGAAAAACGTTGTGCTTGAGATATACTTACTGTAATATTTAATTAAGTACAACACCTGACATTATTCAAACATTAGTTCCTCCCCCACAAACCAATCGATCGGAAGAGGGTCCGATAAAACAAATATTATGATCGAAAGTGACTAAAAGCGAGTTGACCTTATTGCTTTGAAAGTGCTGGATAAAACATCCTCATATTATAATCTCATCTAGAAGTCACAATATAATTAATTATAAATTAAAATAAAATTTAAATTAAGATTTCCAATAGAAAAACAAACATCAATAAATTCTACTGACATTTATTTGAATGATTTGATCTAGATGACTAGATCTTCAAATCCCAGTTCTTCGATGACTATTCTACTGTACCACATGTTGTATTGTAGAGAGAAAACATAAATCAGAATCAATTCTAATTATTTTGATGTCTAATGATTTAAAGCTTGTGGCTAAAAAGGTTTTTCAATCCTCCAATCCAAGCTTTTGCCTTCAAGTAATTGTTCTTGTTCATTAATCCTCACAAAGATCCAAACCCTAATCCCAAACGCAAGGAGAAAAACCCATCCTGAAAAACCGTCGCTGAACCAGAGTTCCTGTCCCTGAGTCTGCCCAGAATCGTCGCCAGCATCCGGGCCGCCCCGTGGCCATCCCAGCGACCGTCACTGTTGCTTGTTTTTTGCTGCTGCTGCTGCTTTGTTCCGTTGTTGTTCCTTTGGTTCTTGCTACTTTGTTGTTTATTCTTACTTGTTTCCGCCGAAATAGTCCAAAACCCTTGTTGTAACTAATTGTAATCATCAAGAATATCAAGGATAATTGCAAGATCGGGACAAATCTAAGTCGTTGTTCTTGATTCCGAGCCCACGGGCGAAGAATAGGGAATAACAACGTATCAAAATTTACCTTGTGATCTTAAATCAAAATAAATCTTCTTTTCCATAACATATTTATTTGGATATTATGGTATATATTTTATTAAACTGTTAGATCAGTTTTAAAGAGTATTAATGCCTTGAAGTAATCTGCAAATGGGGTTTTTTCTGGAGCCTGAATTGATTCCTATGTTGGAGTTGTATTGTTCTGATCAATGCTTCTGGAGTTCTAGTGGGGTTACGTTAGAGCACTTGTTGGGTAAACACGCCTATGTGGTCGATCAGTCTCGTTTTGCTTTGATTAGAGACGTATACGAATATTTTGATATCGATACTACCTTAAGAAACACTTATAATACTAATCTTCAGAAGAATTACAGCTTGTGTCTGTCACATAAGAAACTACGACAGTGATAGCGTCTAGCTTGCCCCCATAATAGCGAAACCCAGATTCGTGTGCTGCATCAGAGAATGGTGTTTGCCTTGTGTGATCCAGCGCTAGCTCTTTCCTGTGCATAGGCTGCAATCTTTTGAGCAGTAACATCCGGTTCCGAATGAGCCCTTGTTGCGCTCACAACAATCGCGCTGATTTCATTGTTGTACAAGTTTTCAAATAATCCATCCGTTCCAGCAACTATCACATCCCCGGCTTTGACTGGGAACTCCAACACCTGACCAGAACTCGGGACATCGGCCCCTGACTCATTCCCCAGCTGAAATGGAAAATTGAATCCATACTGCTGTGGATGAGACCGAAAAACTGTGCTTCCGTCCCTAATCACTACAAATCCACTGTCACCAAGATTGATCGCGCGGATATCCTGGTGATTTAGAGATATAATGCAAGCTGTTGAAGACCCTTGAGCCTTTGTATCAGCATAAGCTTTCTCCAATACTTTGAGAGGGTCTATGTGCATATGGATGCTTCTGAATCATTATTTATAGAAGATGGAGAATTGGTCATGAGCTGAGGAGAATATTCTCCGGCATCAATACCAACATCAGCCCAACCGCCTACAGTCCTACACCATCAGCTACTCCAATGACTTGCTTATGGTCACAAATAAAATGGGCGTCTTCTCCACCTGTTTTGACCTTGTCAGGATGAGGTAAATAGCTTGATCCTGAAATAAGCTTCAAGGTGGTCTGGTCTGAAATTTTCCTTCAATTCATTCAACACCAAACAAGCAACTGAGTGTACATAGTAAAAAAGAAAAGAAAAGAAAAGTAAAGCACAAGTTAAGAAGAGGACCCATACTCTGAAGGGGAATCTGTAGATACTCCAAGCGGCTCATCTGTCAAAGGGACATGATCAGGAGCAGCCTCAAACGCCACATCCTCATCAGGGTTGACTCCCTGCTAGCCTCCTTCAATTCTCTCCGAAGAACTCTGCCAACTTTTACTTTCTCATAAGGTCAAACGTCCGTCGTCTCCCATTAGTCAGACCCCTCTTTCACAGCTGTTGTGAAAAGTATAAATATTATCTCTGGTTGGCTTCATTTACTATTTTAAGCTGTTTTAGATTTTGTTTTTGAGTAACTATTTTACCAGGACAGATTGACCTTTTATTTTCTTATACTTGTTTACTTTCTATATATCTTAAGCTGCTTTAGATTTTCCTTTTTTTGCTTATTAGAGCATTTTTCAAATTATTTTGTAATCTGGTAATTCATTTACTATTTTCTGTGTAATATCAGGCTAATGCTAATGCTCGGAGGAAGTTTGATGAAACTGAGGAAGCACATGTGAATTTGGGTATTGATCGTCGACCAAGTGACCTGGTCTTCTCTCTCTGATTGGCGGAGTCGGCTGCAGGACTGTCACTGCTATGCACATTTTTACGAATGAGCTACTTTTTCCCTGCACCATTGGATCTGACAATAATTAATCATAGTAGTATACCTAGATCAGAGAAAACAGATTGCATTATGATTTATGAGGTTTGGTTGTGTTGGTTAGTAATTAAAGACATCTGAAGTTTGATCAAAATTGTAGGCCATAGCTTGATCACCTACTCATACTTCCTACTCAGTTATTCTTACATTGTTTTTTCACCAGATTAACCAGAAACAGCTTTTTATGAATCAATGGAAATGAAATTAAGACCTGATATCAAATGTCAATTATTGAATGACTATTATCATCGTCATATGGGTCCTTCTTCAGCTTTATATTTGATGTGATCACACCTATGATCAATCAAGAAGCAAGACCTAACGAAGCCCCAAGTGAGCAGCCTCTCGGATCCATCACTCGAGCTCGGGCAAGACGTCTTCAAGCCGACCTTCTTCAAGGACTCTTAACCATTTCCATAAACTATGAAGATCAAGGTCAAGCATTCACAAGTTTATAACAAATTGAAGAACGCAACCCGCAGCCCAAGAAGCCCGGAAATGCCTCGGTTTCCGCTGTTGATTATGGAGGCAAATCTGATTCAAATTCAAACTTCTCATTCATTTAAATGCACATTGGGAAAAGAAGACATCATGGAATACATCCCCCATGCAGCTGGTGCTTTTGTGCAGAGAACAACTTCCAAGATTGCATTTAATGCAAGCCACCTTTTCTCAAGCATGCACAAGTTGTCCACAAACTTGCTCTATATTACTCAGCCCTTATGGCCATTAGAGGGCACGAAATTATCATCAAAAAACCAGGTTTATATCCTTTGTTTGAAGCTTGAAAACTTCATCTCCTTCGTGAGTAATATTGAAGGCCCGATCTTGTATTTTCGGTGCGTAATATCCGTTTGTACTTGATCTATGTTCATGAACTTGTGGTGAGTCATATCCACTTGTTTTTGTTCACCTATCCTTTATAAAATTCAGTTTGTTTTCCCCCAAATCTGAGTTTTATCATTATCACAAAAATACCAAAAATATTCCACCGAAATCCATCTCTATCATCTATCTTCCATCGGCTGGTTCGAGGCTTGTTCCGACTTACTTTGTACTGAGATTTAAGGATCCTCAAGGGGAAACTCATCAAGTGGTATCAGAGCTATCTTCAAGGTAAGTTTCTCAAGCCAAAGGGGTACGAATTACCTCTCCATTTTCGGTTTGTTTTGCTCGATTTTCAGCCATTTCTATCCGTCCTTGTTTCTGATTATTCTCCAGCCTTTTCCATCATTTTTTTCATCCTTTTTAGCTTTATATGTGTGTTTAAGATCTGCAAAAAAAAAAAATCAGATCTATCAAATTGTTATTTCGGTTTTCTATGCTTCTATCTAGTGTTCTTGTGTGTTTGCATGAACCTTCATCCTTCTTACCCAGAATCTGAACTCCACCCTCAAGTTGTTGCACCATTATTCTCCTAATACTTTGCATAGTATATGGTGATGATCTATTGATGGAATGTGCTTGATAAGTGTTTGAAGATTGAAGAAAGTTCTGATTTGCAAGTGTTGTTTGTGTTCTTTGATTCTGGAAAATAGAAAAGAAAAAAAAAACAGAAAAAAAAAAGAAAGAAAAGAAAAGAAAAAGAGAAGAAGTTAGAAAAGCTCCAAAAGTTGTTCTATGTGCAAGTTGTGAGCATTTGAAGTGCAAGTTGTGTTGTTGTTGTTCTCGAAAACAAGACATTCTCATCATATCACTAGCTACTCCAAGCCTTGTTCCTTGCCTTGTCTAAACCTTGTTTACCCTTTCCCATTCGAGCATTACTTACTTGATTTTGGAATTTGGTAAATACTCGCCTTTGGGCTTGCCTTGGCTTGTGCTTTTGATACTTTGTGTGAGTTTCCAGGACAACATCACTAAGTTGCATTGGATCAGCAGAGATAGACCTTGTTCTAGCAAGGAAGAAGCATCCTCACATCGCTTGCTTGAAGAAGTACCGTTTGCATACTTGTGTGCTTACAATCTGAGTTTTGAGTGAAGTGAGATCACATTCAAAGTAAGGGAGAGTTTCACCCCCAAAAGAAAAATTCATGAGTGAAAGTATATGAGGGAGGTGAGAGAGAGATCTTTTGATTTCTAACCCTAACGTGTTTGCATGTTTTTGTGATTTTCTCGGTTCTTCTTTGTTTTTCCCTTTTGTTTCTGCATTTTGTGTGTAGGAAAACATGTCTAATGCAGGAAATGAAGGAAGAGCTGCCACCCTAGCTGATTTGCATGCCGCTCTTAGACAATCTAAGGAAGAAGATGTGGCTGCGAGACAAGAAGAGTATGAGAGGACTAGGGCTGAATTATTGAGAGTCCTAGATGAAAGGATTGATCAAAGAATTAGTGGTACTAGAACCAATGGAAGAAATGATGAGCCACATGACTCAGGTCATGAGAGCGAGCCCAATGGGACTCCACAAAGGCGTGGTCAAACAAGAGGCCCTCACAATGAGACATGGCCCCGACGACCACATAATTACCAAACTGATTTTGATGATAACATAAGTGTTAATGATCACAGGGAGAATCAACGAGCTCACTATACTCAAGATCCACCACACCCACAACAACCTCAACCACTTAGGATGCCCCGACGCAATCCACATGCTCAACGTGCTAGATTTGATGGCATGTTTCATAGGAGATACCAAAATGAGGAGCGTGAGTATCGCCAAGATATGGGGCGAGATCAACACCATGGCGTCAAGCTTACCATCCCTCAATTTGCCGGAACTTCTGATGTTGAGGCCTACATGGATTGGGAGTCTAAAGTTGAGTCCATTTTCGATTACTATGGTTATCATGATGCTCAAAGGGTGGCTGTTGCTACCATTCATTTTTCAGATTTTGCATACTCATGGTGGCAAGAAGAAAAGCAAGAGAGAGCATATATGGGATACCCTCCTATCACCACTTGGGAGGATCTCAAAACAGCCCTAAGAGAAATATTTATGCCCGAAGATTATGTGGATCGTGTCCAAGTCAAATTGGAACGCATCAAGCAAGGCTCCCGCACTCCCGATGAGTTCTACAAGGAACTAAAGCAGCTTGTTTTTAGATCGGGAATCCGCTTTCCCGAGAGGTATGTAATCTCAAAATTTATTGGTGGGCTGAATTTAGATATTGCTTCACATGTTGAAATGCAGCGTTTTGGCGCGGGAGCTCAAGTTGAGGAGGTGCTGCATTACACTAACCAAGTGTACCAAAACCTTCAAAGGAGAAAGGGAACACATGGCTCTAAACCTTGGAGCTCTAACCCTAGCGCAGGAGCTACCTCAAATCCACGTCACATTGAGCCAAGGAGTGAGCCCTCTAGGCCATCCACACGGCGAGAAACTCAACCCCCAAGCCAAGACCCAAGAAGCCACAAGCCTAATGTTCCGAATCCAAGGGGTGAATCTGAATCTCGTACTCGGGACCTCAAGTGCTTCAAGTGCTTGGGCAGGGGTCATTTCTCTAGGGAATGCCCTACTCGAAAGCAAGTGCTACTCAATGATCAAGGAGAGTATGAATCCGAGGAGGAGAGTCAAGAAGAGCCAACCTTAGGAGATGAGGAAGAGGAGATTCATCCTAATGCGGCTGTTGGAGAATGTTTTGTGGTGAAGAGAGCATTGATATCCAATGATGCTCCTTCTTTGCCCAATCAAAGAGAGACCCTCTTCCATACTCGATGCCTCATCAAAGACAAGGTATGTAGTGTGATAGTTGATGGAGGATCTTGTTGCAATCTTATTGATCAAGAAGTTGTAGATAGGTTTAACCTCCAATGCAGCCCACATCCGCAACCATACACCTTGAATTGGCTGAATTCCAAGGCACCTCTAAGAGTTGACAAGCAAGCCATGATTGCATTTGCAATTGGAGGGTATAAAGATGAGATCCTTTGTGATGTTCTTCCCATGACAGCGTGTCACCTTCTTTTAGGGAGACCGTGGCAATATGATCGTGGTGTAATCCACAATGGAGTCACCAATGAGCACACATTCCAAATGGAAGGTAAGAAAATTACACTTCATCCCATGGCCCCTCATGAGATTGTTGCTGACCATGTAGCTAACTTGGAGAGAAGAAAGCAAAAGAAAAAGCTCGCTATTGGTTCAAACATGGCTAGTTCTCACCAGATTCTCCTAGCTAAGGCGAAAGAAGTGGAGTATGCAATTCAGGGAAGTAAAACATGTTTTCTTGTGCTTTTCAAAGATAATTTGTTTGTTTCTCAAGATTTGAATGATCTACCTCCACTTGTTTCCACTTTATTGCAGGAATTTGAAGACTTGTTTCAAGAAGAAATTCCCATTGGTCTTTCACCATTAAGGGGAATAGAGCATCAAATTGACTTCATTCCTGGAGCAACACTACCTAATAGGGCTGCATACCGCACAAATCCAGCTGAGACAAAGGAGCTTCAAAAACAAGTGCAAGAACTTATGGAGAAAGGCTATGTGCGTGAGAGCCTAAGTCCATGTGCAGTCCCCGTCATCCTTGTGCCTAAGAAAGATGGAACATGGCACATGTGTGTTGATTGTCGAGCCATCAACAACATCACCATCAAGTATAGGCACCCCATTCCACGCCTAGATGATATGCTTGATGAACTTCATGGATCCAACATGTTTTCTAAGATTGATCTGAAGAGTGGCTACCACCAGATCCGAATGAAGGAAGGAGACGAATGGAAAACAGCCTTCAAGACAAAATATGGTTTGTATGAGTGGTTAGTAATGCCCTTTGGTTTAACTAATGCTCCTAGTACTTTTATGCGCTTAATGAACCATGTTCTTAGAGCTTTCCTAGGTAAATTTGTGGTGGTTTACTTTGATGATATTCTGATTTATAGCCGCACATTACATGAGCATGTTGAGCATCTTAGGCTGATTTTAGGAGTTTTGAGGGAACAAAAATTATATGCTAACTTCAAGAAATGTCATTTTTGCTCGGATCATGTTGTTTTCCTTGGCTTTATTGTATGCAAGGCATGATTGAAGGTTGATGAAGAGAAGGTCAAGGCCATCCAAGAGTGGCCTACTCCCACGACCATGACTCAAGTGAGGAGTTTTCTAGGGTTAGCGGGGTTCTACCGCAGATTTGTAAGGGATTTCAGCACATTGGCTTCTCCCTTGACCGAGCTCACCAAGAAGAATGTTCCATTTACATGGAATAAACCACAAGAACAAGCTTTTGAAATTCTCAAGGAGAAACTAACTCATGCCCCTCTATTGGTCTTACCAGATTTCTCGAAGACCTTTGAGATAGAGTGTGATGCATCCGGCATTGGCCTTGGAGGAGTGTTGATGCAAGAAGGGCGCCCCATTGCCTTCTTTAGTGAAAAATTGAGTGGCGCTGAGTTGAACTACCCTACCTATGACAAGGAATTGTATGCTCTTGTTCGTGTGCTCAAAACATGGCAACACTACCTCTTGCCTAAGGAGTTTGTTATCCATTCTGATCATGAGGCACTCAAGTTCTTAAGAGGCCAAAGCAAGCTAAACAAGAGACATGCTAGGTGGGTTGAATTCATAGAAGCTTTCCCATATGTGATCAAGTACAAGAAGGGGAAAGACAATGTAGTGGCTGATGCACTCTCAAGGAGGTATTCTCTTATCTCTACTCTAGATGCTAAAATGTTAGGCTTTGCTTTCATGCGTGAATTATATGCTAATGATGCTGATTTTGGTGAAATCTATCACATTTTCATAGATAAGGGTAGTAATGATCAGTTTTACATGCATGATGGTTATCTCTTTAAGTGTGAAAAGCTTTGCATCCTTAGTAGTTCTATTCGTAGATTGCTTGTTCATGAGGCTCATGGAGGTGGTTTAATGGGACATTTTGGTATTACCAAAACCTTAAATACTTTGAAGGAACACTTCTTTTGGCCTCGCATGCATAGGGATGTAGAAAAGTTTTGTGCTGCATGTACTACTTGTTTAAGTGCTAAGTCGAAAATGAATCCCCATGGATTGTATACTCCCCTGCCTATTCCTCATGCTCCTTGGGAAGACATTTCCATGGACTTTGTGTTGGGACTTCCTCGTTCCAAAAGGGGGAGAGACTCTATTTTTGTTGTGGTTGATCGGTTTTCCAAAATGGCTCATTTTATTGCATGTAATAAAACTGACAATGCTTCACATATGGCTGATTTGTTCTTTAAAGAAGTTGTTAGATTGCATGGAATTCCTAAGACCATTGTCTCTGATCGTGATGCTAAGTTTCTTAGTTATTTTTGGAATACACTTTGGTCTAAACTAGGAACTAAGTTACTTTTCTCTACTTCTTGTCATCCTCAAACGGATTGACAAACTGAAGTTGTGAATAGAACTCTTGGGGCTTTGCTTCGATCTTTATTGAAAACTAACCTTCGTAGGTGGGAAGAATGTCTTGCTTTTGTTGAATTTGCCTACAATAGGTCAGTCCACTCGGCCACCAAGAAGACACCATTTGAAGTTGTGTATGGCAAGAATCCCATCACTCCTCTTGACTTGGTTTCCCACTCCATGAAAGATCAAGAAAGTGTTGAAGGAGCAACCCAAGCTGAGCACATCAAGAGTTTACACGAGTCCACTCGTTTGCAACTTGAAAAGAGGACTGCTCAATATGTGCATCAAGCTAACAAAGGAAGAAAGGAAGTCATCTTTGAACCGGGTGATCTTGTATGGATTCACCTTAGAAAAGATCGATTTCCTACATTGAGAAATTCAAAGCTAAAGCCAAGAGGAGATGGCCCATTTCAAGTGCTTGAAAAGATCAACAACAATGCCTACAAAATTGAGCTTCCCGGTGAGTATGGTGTTCATGATGTGTTCAATGTTGCTGACTTGTCTCCTTTTGTTGTAGGAGATGATGAACAAGATGACGGGTCTGATTCGAGGTCGAATCCTTTTCAAGGAAGGGAGGATGATGTGATCACACCTATGATCAATCAAGAAGCAAGACCTAACGAAGCCCCAAGTGAGCAGCCTCTCGGATCCATCACTCGAGCTCGGGCAAGACGTCTTCAAGCCGACCTTCTTCAAGGACTCTTAACCATTTCCATAAACTATGAAGATCAAGGTCAAGCATTCACAAGTTTACAACAAATTGAAGAACGCAACCCGCAGCCCAAGAAGCCCGGAAATGCCTCGGTTTCCGCTGTTGATTATGGAGGCAAATCTGATTCAAATTCAAACTTCTCATTCATTTAAATGCACATTGGGAAAAGAAGACATCATGGAATACATCCCCCATGCAGCTGGTGCTTTTGTGCAGAGAACAACTTCCAAGATTGCATTTAATGCAAGCCACCTTTTCTCAAGCATGCACAAGTTGTCCACAAACTTGCTCTATATTACTCAGCCCTTATGGCCATTAGAGGGCACGAAATTATCATCAAAAAACCAGGTTTATATCCTTTGTTTGAAGCTTGAAAACTTCATCTCCTTCGTGAGTAATATTGAAGGCCCGATCTTGTATTTTCGGTGCGTAATATCCGTTTGTACTTGATCTATGTTCAAGAACTTGTGGTGAGTCATATCCACTTGTTTTTGTTCACCTATCCTTTATAAAATTCAGTTTGTTTTCCCCCAAATCTGAGTTTTATCATTATCACAAAAATACCAAAAATATTCCACCGAAATCCATCTCTATCATCTATCTTCCACCGGCTGGTTCGAGGCTTGTTCCGACTTACTTTGTACTGAGATTTAAGGATCCTCAAGGGGAAACTCATCAATATTAGTCAATGAACTCAAGTGAGATTGGATAGGCATCAAAGCTTTGTGTTAAAGTTGGAGGTTCCTTCTTTAGCTTCGAGTGATTTTTGTCTCTTTGATACATGTTTGATAGTTGGTATTACTTGTGCAGTTTGTTGCTATCCTTTCTCATTTTGTTTTTAATGTTGACTGATTTTGTGAGAATATTGGTGCATTTGTCAATGCCCTTTTGCAGGCAAAACCTATTGGCTTAAAGAAGATGTTGTGCTTTCATCTAATTCTCTATTGGCATCAATAACATGTTCTTTATATTTACTACAGAGACACTGATGTTTCCCTTGCTGTTTTCTTGCAGCTTCTAAATATGCTGGATATGTTAACTCATTCCACTTGAATTGTGCAGCACAGTAAGATTTAGCTGATCTGTCCTTTATAGTTGGGAATTCAGCTAACTTGCTACAATACTTGTGTTTGTTTATACATGTTCAACAATTCTGACTGCCAAGGATTTGTCTGCCAAAAATCAATAAGCCAAACCTAGAATCTAAATTGACATGAACTGTATAGTACTTCTTTGCCTCCAATTCTCCAAGCAATATAAACCCGGCCAGACACCACCTTACATAATCCTCCTGCTGCTAATATCTTGTGTCCCTGATGCTGGTGCACAACAATCTGCTGGTCAATAGAATAGGTGGTAGATAAATGAAACAAGATGTGAGTCTCTCTTGTCGGAATGTGTCTGCATTGCTCCATAGAAGTTAATGCTCATTATAAATATGTTACCCTAGCTCAGTTGTGTATGTTTTTGTTCATTCTTGTGCAAACTTCATTTGCTGTTCTTGTGATTCTTCCCCTACAGATGGGTCATGGATATCATATGTTGCAATACAATCGCTGGCCAAAGCTGCAGATCAGTGCACCAAAATCACGGCCATAGTAACAAGGACCCATTGTTGCCAATCGGAAATCACAAATATCTTTTGACCCTTGCAAGGCAGAAAGAGGGAACGGAAGGGCATCATGTACCATTTCACTGCAAATTGATAGTACTTGAGATTGAAGTCAACACTGTGATCATTGATTATGAGTACTTAAGATTGATTCTTGTACTGGTGATTTATAGCTTGTTCCATGAAGAAAACTTGGGAAAAGGCAGCAAATTTGTTTGCTTGCTTTGATCTTTTTGGAATAAAACCTCATGTAATGTGGTTGAGACTTGAGATGTGTGTTGTTAGATCAATTTTTAAGGCTAATGCCTTTAAAAATCTGCAATCTTAATGGGGCTTTCTTGTTGGAGCCTGAATTGATTTATGTCTTGTTATATTCAGATCATCATCTTCAAGATATTTGATGAATAGAATTTACTCTTTAGACAATCTGATAAAATGATTTAATTGGAAATATTTGGAGGCGTTTTTAGTGCAATTGACTCTTGGGATAGTTCATGTATGTAACTTTGCTCTTCTTCAACAATCCCATACATTTGTGATGTAAAACCCCTTTTATACAAATTGCAGGAAATAGCCCCAAATTCAGAGGTTGTGAAAAATTCTCGAGTAGGAAAATGAGTGGCTAAGACCTTCCATCGCCTCTATCCCTCCTGTCTCCCTCCACAGCGGTAATCCAACAATAAACAGTCGATAGCCGATACCTATGGCTCCAACACTATCATCTTCTCCCCCTCTTCAATTCCTCCATGGCGAGCCCCATTTCAGTCTCCTCCACTTCCCCACTCACTAGGGTTAAATCCCTCCTCCTACCCATCTCAATTTCATCTACCAAATTCCCCCAATTCGCACCCAGAAGACCCTCTTTTAAGCCCTTGCCCTCAATTTCTCCTCCTCCTTTCTCCTCTTCTTCGATTGTGGCTATGGCGGGTGCAACTGCTGCTAGGGTTAGCGTTGCCCCGGCTATCATTGTTGGTGGTGGGCGAGTCGGAAGGGCGTTACAGGACATGGGTAATGGCGAAGATTTGCTTGTTAAGCGAGGGGAGCCTGTGCCCCTCGATTTCCCTGGCCCTATCTTGGTCTGCACGAGGAATGATGATCTTGAAGCTGTTCTTCAAGCTACTCCCCAGCCCCGTTGGAGCGGTAATTTCCAATTTTTCTTTCTATGCTCTACTGAAGTACATGTTATGTGTGTCGAAGTGCTTGTGTTGGTTTAGTACAAATTTAAGGTGGGGAAATGCTACCGAATGTCTAAGGATACCGAGTTCTAAATGGCTTTGTTGTCATAACATGCTCTGAAATTGCTTATAGAGAACTTTCAATCAAGATAGATGTTTGAGTCATGTAGTAGTGATTTATAATTAGGCATTTTGGAGCTTATTTGTATAGTGCATTTTGTAGAAGAAAGGAGTAGGACATTACATACTCATGACTTTTGGGATGAATTGGTTGATCCATCCATAGAGATTTGCTTGTGGAATGCCCCTAATTCATTCCTATGATGATTGTACGCAAGTATTAGTAGTGATCTTTTTGTTACAATCTAGGACTCCATCAAGTTAAAGCATGATCGGCTGTTTGCTTGTTTATCTTGTGGATTGGATCCTGACTGCTTTATATGACAAACAAGTTCAGGATCTCAATATCTCGATGTTTAGGCTTTAGAGTATCACTTGACTGGCAACTCTTGCTTCCTACTTGAAATTGTGTTTGAGAAGTTCAGTTAGTTGTATAGTTAGGTATTAGATGTACATGGACTGCAGTAGAATAGAGGTTAGTCACTTTTATTTATTAAGGGTTGATACTAAGAAATCCAACAGATTTGGTTTTTTTCCAGAACGGAATGCTAGAGCCGTGGCTAGAAAGTAAAGACCTTAAGGACGCAAATCAAGTTCTGGCATATTTTGCTGTGTCTAAACTTGGGGAACCGCCAATAGACGGGAAGACTGACACGAATCCTGAAGGATTAACAGCTGCATATGGGAAATGGGCGTCTGCGGTGGCTGCTAGATTGCAGGCTGGAGGGCTTTCCTGCAAGGTAAAACAGATTTTTTAAATACTTTGCTACTTGGTAGGAAACCTTAAGCTTTCATCAAAGACTCGGTCCTTTTTTCGCTTATGTAGGCTGAATGACAATCAGATTTCTTACTATGGTAGTTATGTTAGATCACCACTCAAGTTATTTGGAGAACTTCACTCAAAACTACCTCTTCCTTTATGTTATCTAATAGATAACGTCAAATTCTAAAACATAAGAAATCAACACCCATGTCCACTTTTTCATTGAAAAGATTGTTATAATTTATTATGGGTGGTATGTGATTTTCCTGAGGTAGCATCCTTAATTAGGGGATGCCTTTGGGAATGATTGTATTTGTAGTATATATGCTACCACCGCCAGACCTTGCTTACATGTTTTGGCATAGTTTTCGTGAAGGTTCTAGACTCTTGAGCATCCAATTGAGTTTTTAATTCCTTTGTTTTTAGCTCATAGTATGATGGATGTTGGGCACGAATGCCCTCCATCGTCTATGTTGCAAAGTTTTTTGTTCATTTTTAGTGAAAAGCTATTTAATTTTTCTCTTATTGGTGACATGAATATGCTAAATTAATGCTGGGATTTGTTTGTTTGTTGATTTTCGGTAATAACATCAAGCAGGTTCTTGATAAGGAGGCTTTTCAGAAGCAAATGTTGGAAAAACTGATATGGATTGCAGCATTTATGCTTGTCGGAGCACGCCATCCTGGAGCTAGTGTGGGTGTTGTGGAGAAAGAATATCGTTCCGAGGTAAGGCTTGCCATCATTGAAGATTCTTAGACCAAATTCGGATTGCAAAAGATAAAACACCTTTGAAATACATTTCTTACTTTGTTTGTGCAAGTGTACTTTCAAATAGGCTGATGGATTTACCGTGTCTATCAGCCCGACTTATATGTATTATCTATACAGATCTTTCATGTATCTATCTATATTAAAAGGTCAACAGAATAGTAGATTGCTTAGCCAGAGACTAGGGTTGAAGAAAGAACTTGTGAAATCTAATAAGAGTCAAAATGCAACTCGATTTCAGGTATCCAACCTCATCAATGAACTGGCATCTGCTGCAGCAGCGGAGAAAGGGATTGTATTTGAAGAGGCCATGGAAGAGCGATTATGTGCATATTCCCGAGCTGTGGCTCATTTCCCAACAGCAGTGAAAGAGGTAAAGAAGAGCGGTGTCTCATTTTATTTATACATCTAGCCGGCTATTCATGGAGTTCTTTGTGTTTCTCATTGTTATGAATTTTATTCCTTTGCAGTTCAAATGGAGAAATGGATGGTTCTATTCGCTCTCTGAGAAGGCCATTGCTCAAGGGAAACCTGACCCATGTCCTCTGCACACCGCTTGGCTCAAAGAACTGAATGTTGTCTAGGAGACAACGGGTAACAGAGATCGTTTTGATCAACAATCACAGAGGAGATCAGAATCTTCATGGATTCAGGTAAGTGCTGAATGAACATTATATTCGTGTTCTCATTCGAAGTGAACCTTTAGGACGATTGTACAGAATTTCACAATGCGACGTTGTTCGCTCCTCAGTCGTTGATATCAATATGGCTTAATAGAGCACCTTTCATGTTAGATATTCTATTTATACACTGACCATTATGTCTTGTAAAGGGTAACTGTTCCTCTTTAAGTATCTATTCAACAGGAAAATAAGCTCAACAAAATAACAGAGACAGCTAGAAAAAAAAAAAGTAGAGACTAAACTACAGATGAATCAAAAAGCCTATAATCTCAATTTACAGCTCGTCGTGATCTTCGTCTTCGTCCTCGAGATCAGGCTCCAGCACTGTTCTCATAAGCCTTCCGGATCACCGGGTTGCAAACAGCTTCAACTTCCTTCATCTTCTCCTCTAGCTCATCCTTCTCTGCAGCCGTGTTCTCCTCCAGCCACTTAACTGCATCTTTCAAGGCTCTCCTGACTTCGTCGAAGGTGCTCTTCATGTTGCAGATATACAACTCGAGCTTGTTCTTCGCCTCCACTCTCTCATACTGCTTGGATTCCTCCACCCGCCTCTCAATCTCCTCGTTGGTGATGGTGATAGACTGTTTGTTCTTCCTTGCCTTGTCCTCCGCTGTCATTCGGATTGTCCCATTCCCGTCCACCTCAAAGGTCACCTCTATTAGAGCCCCTCCCCTAAACATTTCAAGCACCATGTTTAGTGCACTTACAAACGATGCGTTTCGACAGGTATACATGGAGCTAGAAGATGTACCTTGGAGCCGGTGGGATGCCAGAAAGGGTAAACTTTCCCAATTCGATACAGTTCTTTGTCATGTTTCTTTCGCCTTGACGCACCTTGATCTCGACCGTGGTTTGATGGTCTTGGTAGGTTGTGAACACTTTCACCTCCGCCCTACAAAATAATAAACTTGCATTGTCAAGCAACTTTTGGAATTGAGGACATATATATACTCAACAAGAATTTAACCTCAAGAAGAATTTAACTTTATTAAAATTCCGGCAAACCATATGACTCGGCTGAGTGGGTTTCATCCTAAAACCAATTCACCTGCCGTAGTAAACATAAATCTTGAATAGGATGACATACCTTCGGCCGATGAGGCGGTTGACGTCAAAAATGGTGCGTTCGGGGTTGGAGGCGGCCTGATTATTAGCAGCCTCTCCGATGATGGTGTCTTTGATCCTCTCTCCGTGTTCCGCCCCCAACGCCGTCGCCGCCGTAACTCCCATGTGGAACTCTAAGGCGAACAGCAGAAGAACCGCCATGGCTATGGTTTTGCTGCTTCTCGAATTCATGGTTGCTTTCTTTGCTGAATAGTTTGGAGAATTGTGTGTGAGGGGAAGATGTTCTCAAGCATTAGCCTTGTATTTATAGCTTTCAAGCACCCAACAATTTTGGCTTTCATTATATTTAATTGCCGACCTTATTATCTTTAGTAGCAATTTAGTGCATATGTAATTTAGTTTTAATAGACGTACAGTGTACGTGTACATAGGCCATATACCAAGTATTTGTTATTTAACCATTCCGGAATAGTTCAACCAGAAAGAATTTGCGAGTAGAACTCAAAGATCCTCGATTCGAACCCCAGACGTGTCATTGGATATTAAAACTGTAGTAAATCCTCGAGGGTGTTATAATAATAAATTTATCTATCTTTTTGTTTTTTTATTGATAGAAAATAATTTATTCTTATTCTGATATTATCTAAATTTCCTGATTTTATCTTGGTCTTGTTTTTGGATTTTAGAAGATTACGCAGGTGTAGAATTTTCAGTAGTATTCGATCATAAGTAGTTTATCGGAATGAATAGATAACTAGTAATTTTCCCGAACCATGTTCGGGTTTTTTTTTAATAATATTTTTTACCTAGTATGACATATCGCACAAGTATTCGATGCATGTTAATTTTCTATTAACATACCATTTTGCCCATTCTCTTCAACATGTCGTTCTTTTAAATCTTTGATTGTTATGACGAAGTCTTTTATCGCGACGACCGATACTACGAATCTGACAAAGAATAGTATCTTGCAGTTTTCGCCAAATAAAATCGAGTTTGGATCCTCTGTAGTATTTTATGTGTTACACACCATTTTACACTTCTTAAATTGGTATAAATTATAAACAATTTGAGAAAAAAGATATTCTATATTTAAATGTATAAACTCTATAGAGCTAAAACCTTAAAAATGATATTTAGTATCCTATATTTAAACGCATAAACCCTAAGATACCAAAATATTAAAAAAATGTTAAATCTCTCAAATTAGTGTAGATTATACATCAATTTCAATATGTCAAATTTTAAAAATTAACTTTAAATCAAATTCCAAATTTGAAATATTAAGTACTTTTTTAGAGGCATTAATTCATCGAACACCACCAACCATAATGATACAACCTAAAACTAAAACTTAAGTAAATCAAAGACCAAATACATGAGATCAGCAAAGGGTCTCCCATTCGAAAAAAACTCCCTTCCAAAAAAACCCACAAAACCCAACCCACCAACTCAACCCTAAGAGTAAGAGCTCTTCCAGCCGCCGCCACTGATGGGTCTTCCCCGACGTCTGCGCGACTGGCTCTCCGCCCTCGACCTCCTTTTTCAGTTAGCCGGATCCCAGCCTCCGCCGTCGCCGCCGCTTCCAACTCCGACAGCCTTGTGCGACTGCGCCCCCTCGATCAGTACCAAACTTCTCCAATGGCCTCCTCCGGCGGCCTGTCCGTCTGGCTCCCCGCCGCCCCGATCCACACCCCAACACAATCTCCCTGACCGGACACTCTCCTCTGTCCCCCAGCGTTTGGGTTCCTGCGGCTCCGGCGAATCGATCCTCTTCGCTCTCCTGGCCGCTCAAGATTCCTCATCCTCTAGTGAACCCCTCCTCATCCCCTCCCTTGTTGCCTTAGACCTAACCGTCCACGCCCTCGCCCTCTCGTGCAACGGCTTCTTCGGCTCCCTCGTCGGTGTTGGAGAATACGGCATGCGCCTCCTTCAGTCCTTCTTCCTCCTTGATCTCCTTTGAATCGGTGCTGCTGGTTTAGGACCCGATCTGTCACCTAGATCCAACCTTTCTCAGCTCCTGATTTGAGTTTCTCTCAGGAACATCCACACAAAAATCCCCACCAAAGGCAAATACTTTAAGAAATCAAGGCAAAGACTTGAAGAAATCAAGACAAAGAGTTTCCATCATCCATGCCTAACCGCCTCCCATCTTCGCCAAATCAGATTCCATCTCATAGTCACAAGAATTGTCTTCGATCCTTTCGCCACTGGCAAGCTCATCGCCACCCTCACAACCTCCTCCGACATCTCACGCACTTACCAGCTCTTTTTCCACCTGCCCCATTGCACTCTCTACATATGGAACTCCATCATCAAGAGTTTCTCTAAAACGAACAACCCGAGAAATCCCTTTCTGTTTACCAACAAATGAGGAAAAAGATGATTTTGAAGAAGAAGGTAAACGTGGGTGAGAAAACCCATTTCAATTTTGGTATTGGCAGGAGAGAACGTGGGTGAGGCAGTTGAATTCATGGAGAGAACGTGGGTGAAAGGCTGAAAATTTGGCTTCTTAATTTGGCTCATTGAAGGACACGTGACTCAATATTTTGTGAAGAGATTGCTTCTAAAATAATAAGTATAAGGGGTGGATATTCATATTAAAATATTAATGAACAATTAATTTACCACGAGTGCACATAGGTTATGGCTAGACCTGTCAAACGGGTCATTCGGGTCGGGTCACTTCGGATCTCGGATAAAATGGGTCCGGGTAAAACGGGTTCCGGGTTGACTAGAACCTGGGTTTGACCGGGTTTCGGGTCATTTCGGATCGATTTCAGGTTTGTCAATATTTTCTTTTTTAATCTAAAAAAAATCATGATTTGATAATTTTGCGATAAATTTTAATTATATATATAAAAAAATTATATTTAATTATAAATCAACCGGGTCAATCGAGTAAATCGGGTCAAAATTACCGGGTCAATCGGATCACCGGGTCGAAACCCAGATGACTCGGAAAATTTTCGGGTTTTCGGGTTCGGGTCGAAAAAAATTTCCAGGTCAAAATTTTCGGGTCTTGACCAAAAAAATTCCGAACGGTTGGGTCGGGTTGGGTTTTCGGGTCGAAAAAAAAATGTTGCAGGATCTACATACCATTATAGTCAATCACCTTTAATTTGTTAGCCATAACTTATGTCTAACAAATTAAAGGTGACTGACTATAATGGTATGTAGATCCTGCAACATTTTTTTTTCTTGATTAGGTAATAATTCGAGGGTCATACAAACCTGACTTTTCGAGAGACCGACAAAGTCGACGAACCGTCAAACATACAACTATAGTAAAAAACGGTGCTATACAAAAAGCGGAAATCAAACAACCCCAATCGAAACAAACGAGCTTAACCCAAAAAGGCCGAGGACAACATAGACAAAACCCGGAGTCAAGCGCCACCAAGCGATGACACCGCTGACCAGCGGTACATCAGCAGTCCCTGTTAGCGATGAAGACATATCTCTAAGGAAATTTCCGAAACACGGAATCGTCTCGATACACACCACCTCGACCCCAGCCAGACCCGACACCGCACATCAAAGCCCCAACTCAGACTAGTAGATTCTGCAACATATTATTGCCCCTACTAGTGGTATTGGAGGTGACAGCAGTGCAATCCTTTCAAAAGGAACGATAAGAGACAAGTTCAAGACAATCTCAGTGGACTGTTCCTGACTGTGAGTTGCGAGAGTCCTTGAGGCTGTCTGTCACTGAGGTGCTCTTTCCTGCATACAGATTGCTTCGGGTACATGGGAGATTGAATTTGAATTATTAAGTTTCCCTTTTGTATATGTTTGTGCAATTATAGGAGCACAACATTCAGTTATATATATTTTCACAACAAAAAGTGCTGATACGAAAAAATTATTATATTTGCACAACATAAAACTATATTTGCACAAACACAACATAATATTATACATGTACAACCTAAAGTTATATTTGCACGACAAAACGTACTAACACAGAAAAAAAAGGACTCGGGGAGAGGAGGCATAGGGGCAGGGGCACATGCAGGGGCAGGGGCACATGGGAGTTGGACATTTAATTTGCTAATTAAATCACGATGAACAGTTTGCTAAATAAACCAAGAGTGTGGACACTTTGCAAATTAAGCCACAAAATATGGACCTTTGCCAACTACCCATTTTCTTATCCCATGCCCCAAGGGTATAATATTTTTCCTAAATACACCAGTGTAGCCATTTTTAAATTAGATTATGATGTTCCTAACAATCAAAGTCATCGTACATATGATGTGATCAGCAATAGACCCCAGACCATTAATGCCATGATTTATCCATCAATTCCTTATTGTGGTCTACAGAAAGGTTCATGAAAGAACTACACAATCAAACATCAAACAAAATACCTACTTTACCTTAACCAACTCTTCCAAACAATACACGATGACAATACACCAAAGACTCCTCGCTTTTTCAACACGATCAAGCTAGATAACACAAAGAACCCCGAGAATGGAAGGAACATAGCTTAAGGCGACGACAGAGAGTGAGGAGATCGATAGCAGAAGTCGACGAATGAACAAGGAAGCACGGTGGAATTGGCGATCTTGGATCCGAAGCCTTCAGGATCAGAAACATGCCATGCCATGGGAGGAGAGGGAGACCGAGAAACCATCCCATGGGGGGTGGAGGAGGTCGGGAGGATCGCAATCTAGATAACTTTGTTCAAGAAAGGCAAAAACACACCTGAGCTCATCTTGCGATATATTTCAGAAGAACAAAATTACCATAGGATGTACGTTGGAAGCTGAGTGAAAAGAGTACAGCCGATGAGCTACATATGTTTGATGGGACTACAACGTTGTTGAAGTAGAGAAAGTTAAAGTACACAAGTCAATGACATAAAATAGCGCCGCAAACATTAATAAAAATTATGTATTTTTTATTAGAATAAAAAATTTAATTTGTTAATGAAAATTATGAATATATATGAAAAATTTAGTCTATTCAATCCACTTAAATTTTATATTCTAGTTATGTGCGAGGATTTTTCTAGCAATGTCATAATCTTCACGCATGAGGACGCAGGTCCTGCAAAAGGTACATAAAATACAACACAAATTCAAAAGTTAGGCAGCTGAGGAAGGGATGTAAATGTAGTTGGGGAGCTCAGCTCAAGTACTGCCTCCAGAGGAATATGATTTGATACTTACCGTTGCTGAAAACGTCACCATCTCAGGCTTCATTTCGGGGGCTGCAAACCGAATGAAAGCGCCCTTGTTTCCCCTCTGCACAATGCATAAGCCGATTTTAGTTTTTTTTTTTTTCAATTACAACAACAACAACAACCCAGTATATCCCGCGATAAAGCAGGGTCTGGAGGGTCAGGATGTACGCACTCATTCCCCGAACAAGTCGAGAGAGTGTTTCCGATAGACCCAAAACAATAGGACGCATAAATCCCAAGGAGAGAAGACAGATAGTAGAAAAGTAAGTGTTAGCAAGCAGGAAGGAAGGCTGCAAAGCATGGACAATAAGACTCAACGCCTACTAGACATCAGAAACCCGAATTCGCCTCCTCCAGTGATCTCTATCAAGCGTCATATTTTTCGAAAGGTTCAGCAAGTTGAGATCCTGGCGGATCACCTCCATCCAGCTCTTCTTCGGTCTACCTCTCCCCCTACGGAAAGGACCAAGATCTAAGCTCTCACACCTCCGCACAGGGGCTGAAATAGGTCTCCTACGCACGTGCCCAAACCACCGCAATCTGGACTCCCGTAGTTTGTCAGCAATACTAGCAACTCCAACCTTGCTCCTGATGTCTTCATTTCTGATTCTGTCTAGTCTCGTGTGCCCACTCATCCATCGCAGCATTCTCATCTCAGCCACAGACAACTTCTGTAATTGAGCTTTAGTAGTAGGCCAGCACTCTGAGCCATACAGTAAGGTCGGCCTAACAACCACCTTGTAGAATTTTCCTTTCAATTTTGCTGGAACTTTGCTGGAACTTTCCTTTCAATTTTTTTTTTTTCAATTGATCAACAAAAACACACATAAGCTGATTGCGCATACGTACCATGCCACAGTAATTGGAAGCCGAAAATACAGTGATCAGTTTTCCATCATGCTCAACTTCATAGCCCTCGCTTTTAACTTCGTGGGATCTTATGACCAGCTCTGAAAGCATGGATTTTAAGGGTTATAATCAAACAACTTAACTCCGGGGGATATATGATGCTATATGGTATATATATACCTAAATTGTTGTCTTGTAGAAACCCATTTGTCACATCCACCCCAAAAGTAAACCCTCCGCGCATACTATAGCCGCGTCCTGGGGCTTCTGGCCCTCCTGGATCATTCCATAGGAGTTCTCCCATCAATCCTATCGATCATCAGTATAAGCAAAAACCTTGTAAGTTGACAAGAAAGAGCACACGACACTTGCAAACGATGAACTGAGGATAACCCAAAGGCCATACCATTCATTGGAGGCTCACAAAATCGATCTATCGATCTGATGTGATCCAATTTCACACCATCTTCGGTTGAAAGGCCTCCATGGACAACAAAAATCTTCTGGTTTATAACATGAGCTAGTGGCAGACATTGGAACACTTGATCGAATTGCTCAATAAATTCTTCCCCCAACTTGAACTTGAGCTCGTTATGAAATCCAAATCGCATATTCAAAAACCGGGACTCGTGATTCCCTCTTGTCAAATATATAGCTGGAATTGGTGATCGGAAAGTATATGTAGGCGGGGTCAAGCCACAAACAGGCACTCAAAAAGTAGTTCTAAAATCAAGCAATAACACATTATGAGGAGAGGAGCTAGGAGGGGATGGATGTTTTTACCGGATGGGAAGAGGCACTTGAATGAAAACAAAGTCAAGATGACTTCCACGGAAAACAGCCCTCGGTCCACAAAGTCGCCATTAAAGATGTAAGGATTGTTTTCCGAAGGCAGTCCATTGAGCTCAAAAATGTGAAGAAGATCATCAAACTGCAACAACAGAGAAACAAGGAACAACTAATTAAGGCTACAAGAGAATAAACAATGGCCAAAAGGCAGAACTTAGACGCAAGCGAATCACAACAAACTTATAATCCAGCTGCAAGCTAGGGTGATTGAGATGAAAGAAGTTAGGATTTATACCTGGCCATGTAAATCACCACAAACAGTTATATGTTTTCCATCAGGGACAGTAATGTCAACTAGAGAGGGGAGGGGATGAAACAAATCTCTTGCTTGCTTGACTATCTCGTATGCGAATCTAAAAAATAAACAGGCATGTGCTTAATTCATGAGATGCTAAATGCATTGAGAGGAGTTCTGAATTCAATCAAACAGTAGTTAGTAGTTACTTCTTGTCCAAAAGCTTTCTATTTCGGAAGTCCGCAATCATGTCCTGGATGAAACCTAAGGTGATAGTTTCCTCTGTACATCTGAGAAGAAGGTCAAAATCAGGATTCCAAATCATCAGGAAATATAAAACCTGAGTTGCTGGAAATGGTGATCACATGCTACAACAGCACACTAGCTAGGACCCAAACAGCAACTCGGAAGTCGGAATGATTTTGTGTTTTATTTATTTAATCTTTTAGTAGGCAAGTAGTGGTAAGATGTGAACATATAAGAAAGGAGCTAGGGTTCTTACAATCTGAATCGGATCCTCCAGCAGACTGAATCAGACTCTTGTTGCAATGCTCCTCCAAAATCTCCACACCAACAGGTTTAAAAGGTAAGGAAATTAATCTCACCCAAAGAAAAAACACAAATAATTAGCATACCTGCTGGTCAACATCTGAGAAGGTATGGTTGGATTCACCCATGGGCATGGCCATGGCAAGACATGGCGGCCCTCTCCGCCTCCTCGTAGTAAGGGTGTTCAATAATAAATCCTCCTGATTCTGATTCAGATGAAGGGATGAAGGGCACTTGTTAAAAAACAATCCTCCATATCGTATGACAGCTTCTACAGTTGTACTAATTAATAAAGAATGGGACTTTATGAGCCCTAGAATCCAAAATCCCCAAATTAAAACTCCATATTTTGAAGGATTAGGAATTACTCCGTATTATTGAAGAAGAAAGAAAGAACCTTCAGAAAAAGAGAAGCCTGCAGTGACGTCACGGGGCAGCGGCGGAAGGACACTGCACTTCTCATAGATGGAAGACGCCATGAGGGGGAGGGGGAGAGAGCGGCAGCCAACACCATGTGAGTTGAGCCGACGAGAGCCATGTTTGCCTGAGAGTGGATGGAATGGAACTGGCGGACGGCGGAAGTATAATTGCCAATTGGGCTGGGATTTATTAGTTTTTCTCTTAATGGTGATCGAGATGAAAATATTAATTATTTAAATTAATTATGCTGGGATCGATCGGATTTATTTGTTTGTTGATTTTCGGTAATAACATTAAACAGGTTCTTGATAAGGAGGCTTTTCAGAAGCAAATGGATGGTTCTATTCGCTCTGGGAGAAGGCCATTGCTCAAGGGAAACCTGACCCGTGTCCTCTGCACACCGCCTGGCTCAAAGAACTGAATGTTGTCTCCTAGACATCGGGCAACAGAGATCGTTTTAATCAACAGTCAGAGAGGAAATCTGGGCTGAAACTCGGAAATATCAGAAACTTCATGGATTCAGGTAAGTGCTGAATCAACATTATATTCGTGTTGATCTCATTCGAAGTGAACCTTTAGGACGATTAATTGTACAGAATTTCACAATGCGACATTGTTCACTCCTCCTTCGTTGATATCAATATGGCTTAACAGAGCACCTTTCCTGTTAGATATATATTATTTTTATACACTGATCGAGCATTATATATGTCTTGTAAAGGCCAAGTGTTCCTCGATCTTTAAGTATCTATCCAACAGGCCGGGAAATAAGCTCAACAAAATAACAGAGACAGCTAGTAAAAAGTAGAGACTAAACTACAGAGGAATAAAAAAGCCTATAATCTCAATATACAACTCTAATAGTACATGGTCATTTGAATGGTATCCTTTCTAGAACAAGAGATATAACGAAAATATTAGGTCTATTGGGAAAAAAGCTTAATCAGAAGGAAAAAGAGGCTTTGGCGGTCAAGTGGTGGATGATCTGGTATTGCAGAAACCAAATAACATTAAGAAATCTTCCAGCTACCAAACGCTGTTGAGATTAACAGTTTTTTGCGAACAATTCAGGAAAATTGGAGGGAAGCATGCTCAACAGAAGAAGTGGACATGTACATATCACAAAGACATCTGTTACTTAGAAGGCAAAGAAAGTGAAATGGAGGAAACAAAGTTAGGATATCTGACGCTAAATTTCGATGGTTCTGCTTTGCTAAATGGAGAGTGTAATACTGGATACATAATTAGATATTTGTCAGGAAACCCTCGATCACAATAGGCTACAAGATGTACATTCGGAAAACAATATGCAATTAAGGCAGATGCACCAGTTTTACGAGAAGGGGTCTTAAAGGCGAATGAACTTTGGACAAGGAAATTAAACTATAGATTGAAGGTGATTCTCATGTCATCATCAACCATCTACCATCTAAGGGGTGTTGGAAAATGTCCTTGGAAAGTAACTCATTATAATGGGAGACATCCTATCATTGACAAAACAATTCACAAATGTTTCTTTCTCGTATATGCCCTGCATTGGAAATAGACACTACTACAATTAGAGATTTTAGCGGCGGTCAAAAACCGCCACCTTATATAGCATAACCGCCACCTAAACTCTAAGGCAGCGGTTTTGGACCGCAGCTTCTGCTGCCGTCGCCATAGCTCTATAGCAGCGGTTTTAGTACCTAAGGCAGCGGTTTTATAATGAAGAGCCAACCGCTGCCAAAAATATGAGACAACCGCTGTCTATTACTCTAAAGAAACAGTTTGCCTCCCCACTATTTGATGCGGTTTTAACATGTTGTGGCAGCGGTTTAACATGTCAATTTAATTGCCGTTTATCAGCTTTATAGCTTTTTTATTTGAGAAATCAGCTTTATAGCTATTTTATTTATTTTATTTAAAATCATAAATAAATATTAAACATTTATTATAATGTCAATATACAGATTTAAAATACCATACTTTCACTAAATAATAAAATAACATTCCTCACATTTATATAAATATCAATCTATAAACTGGATTAATATTTGGAGTTGATATCAACAAAATCCATTGTCGTATCAGTTAATTTGCGCCTAAAACATTCATGGGGGATGAGTTAAGCAAAATGGTAACATCATAAACGCCACCGCTTTCCATGATAGATCATCCCTCATCCGTAAATCCATTGGCATCCTCATTTAAACCCCTACAATAGATAGAAGAGAGTTATTATTGTGACATTAATGGTTTATCATATCGATCATTTATTTATAATGTTGGGTGTCAAGAAACCTAGCTACTGAAATCATAGCCAAAAATATAAGAACTCAAGAAGTTACAACTCAATGCGGATGAGTGTAGCTGTGTAGGGAGAGTTTCCTAGAACTTGATCACATTTTCATATATAATACAATTTATCCCTATTTTTTACCTACTGTCCACTTTCTACTAACAACACTCCCCCCAAAATTGGAAATATAAATGCTTAGTGTGTTTTCAGGGTGATACTTGCAGCAGCAGAGTTACAAAATTCAGATTACATTGCACAACCACAACCAACCCACATCATTTCACCAAAGAGAAACACAAATGCAATTGAAACGTAAATCCCTGGAACATAGTGATAGAGGAAGATTATAGAGGAAACAAAATCTAAAGGCAACACCTCACAACTCACATATCTACGATCCAATATTGTGCTAGATTTGCAAAATGATTCACAACTAATATGATCAATACTTTGTACTCTAAAATTCTAATGTAGTTATCTACTATAACCCCACTAGACACCATCAGAAAACTAATCCACCTATCAATAATGTCTCCATAATTCTCGAAAAATAATATTAAAGTTTAAGAAAGATCATGCAAGACTGAACGTTGCTAAAAATTGAAGACCACCTCAAAAGTACATAAGCATAACTATCAGCTATACTTTACTACAATTGAAAAATTGTTAATGCGTAGCATAGATACCTCTCTGACTTTCTCCTCATTAATCCGGCCATCTGCATCTTTATCAAACCTGCACATTATATATTCAACCAATTTCAGTTGTCAACAAATTTATTGAAAAATCAAGTTGCTTTCCCCATACAACTATTTTTTTAACGAAAGTTGATTTTAAGCATTATGAGATATAAATGATCCTAAATGGACAAAAAATATAGTTATATTTAAATTGGTTTACCTCCTTTTTTCTTACCCACTTGTAGACTCGGTGTAGTCTAATGCTCTATAGCAAGTTGGTGACAAAGCAATTGAAAATGAAGTTGATGGAAGTATGATTTGTACTTGGTGGCTAGTTAACGTTAGCTGAAATTTAATGGCAGGAAAATCAGCCTCACCAAAATTGACTTTCTAGACAAACATAACAAAAAAAAGAACAACTTAGGCATTCACTTGGTGACATTTAAATTAAAGGTTTTAAATATACATTAAAACCTCAACATACCTTTTTTTAGATCAAGTAAAAAAGAAAAGGAGAAGTGATTTAACTTTTCTAGTTCTTCAAAAAAGCTTGACCTGGGCAGGAACACTTTAATCTCTGATAAAGTAGGAATTTAACGTATTTATCACATATATTTCTCCAGACCGCAGAGCACCCAAGTGAGAATTTTCCATTGTGTATATAAAAGATCAATTAACTTAGTCCTAGACAAAGGCACATAACCAATCAAAATGTTAACAAAACATGAGTATTAGGAGTATTGGACAAATTAGCCCAACAAGCAGCACGTATATCCTTTCTAATCTTAACATAACATTTCATTGATGATAAGTAGATACATGACTCACTAAGAAAGAATTTTTTTTTTTTAATAACGGGCATGTGGTAGATAACATACCATCTCTCCTGAAACTCAAGTGTGATTTGCAAGAACTCTAGTCCAGGATAGGTTGCCGAAAATTCATTAAGTATAGGCTTCAAGTCATCCTATTATCCTAGACGTTTAGATCTTAAGCCCTGCAGGACATCCATTTTGAAAGTAGAACTGCAGAGATTAATAAAAGGCAAAAAACAATTTCAGCATTACTAGACGATGGCTTCGTGTGTGTATGAAATATGTAAAAAAATTCCAGTTCACAACATGTAAAGTAAAAGAGAAATTTCACTTATGGAATCAGCTTCTTGACTGGCTCACTCACTTGTGGTATCATCTCCTTTATTGGCTTAATCAGCTCCATGTAAGCAACTAGCAATAGTATGAAACTTTATAAGCTAAAACCTGTGGTAAAAGAGATTAGACTTCAAGAAGGCATTCCGCATCCAAGGATTGTAGTAGTGTTAATATCAATTCATGTTATTTGAAGGGGACAAAAACCAAATTTAAAACCAACCTGCAGTATCATATTCTTCCCATGCCAGATATCTTCTCAAGAGGGCATTCCACATCCAAGGATTGTGCACTAGTCTTGGTCGGACCTACAAATCTGATGCAAGCGAAAAAAAGGTAAAACAAAATCTACAAAGAAAAATATATCCTAAAAAGACCTACAAAGAGACATACTTTCATAAAATAAGATATGCTAGCATTAGGAATGGGAAATCAAAATCGTTTACTAGTTGCAAAATCATTCACTGGGAAAATATTTCATACATCGATCATGTTCTGAGGATGGAAATCCAAATAATTTACAGGTTGCAATCAGGATGTGCTAGCTAGTATCAAGAATTGGAAAATCAAGCCCAAGTTCATGTTGTCCTTTGACTCTTGCAGACAGATAAAGTTGGTTGATCTATCTATCTTTGCTTAAGAGATAAAAGATATATACTTTCACAAAATAAGATTACTACTATATATCATCTTATATATTTCCTAAGATGTCAACTATTGTATATGTTAGTCTAAATTAATTAATTATATTTTAAGTTATTTTTCTCAAATTTATCTTGATAGCATTTACTCTGTATAATTTTTTATGTGGAATAAGAATTAACATCTCATGAAGCTTTATAAGAGATTCTTTATTCCCCCTCTTTGGAAGTTGTACTAGCTAGAAAAAAATTCTAAAGGTTGGATCTTCTAAACTATTAGACGTACACTTCTTTTAATGGTTGGAAAGATGGAACATAAACTTTTGGATTACTTCACTTTTTAATACATTGAATTATCAGGATGAATTGATCGAAGACTTTTTATTTCACAAATGATCAATTTTTTTTTGGTTCCCAATTCAATTTTAAAATACGTTAACTTGCTAACAGTTGCTAATAGTTTTAGAATAACAATAGTTTGATAGGTTAACTACTTATCAGACTGATTATACACTTCACATAAGTGTACAATTTAGATTAAAGAGAGAAGAAAAGATTTTTATCAAAAAGTTAACTACTTCACATAGGTGTATAGTTTATTTAAAGAAAAAAGAAGAAAAGAAAAGAGTTTATCAAAAATAAGTATTTCTCTAATTTTATTCTCAATTTATATATCCCTAGTATTATTTGCTTAGTTGTTAGGAATCAAATTGTGACATGATTCTTGCAGCCACTTACCACCCGTTTGAGGTGTCAATTAAGGTATAAACCATTGTGCAGCTCATGCAAGCTCTTTGTAACTTTGAAACGGCTAGATTCTTAACAGATGCTTCATTACCCCTACATACATTTAGGGAAAGTGAACAACAAATAAAGAATATTGTTAAGTGCTTAAATCATACAAGAGTACAAGACAGTAGACAATAGAAAATAAATGAAGCAGGGCTATTTCATTATATAATTTCTTTTACTTATCATATGGGAAAAGTAAATCAAATTATGTAATTTGGCTAGTTTTAGAAAGATAAACAGAAGACATTGTTATTTAGCAAAAGAAAGGTATGTATTATATAATCCAAAGAAGTTAATGCATAGATATGAAAGACTGCTTTTTATCAACTCTTTGTACAAGCCACCGTTGCCACCCTGTTCATAGACACTTAGACACTCCAATTTATGGATAGGAAAAAGATACAATTCCTAAGGAACAAGTCAGACAATCGAGTTGAACAAAAGAACTCATATATAATTATATATTGACCACATAAAGCATGCGTTGTGGAACCGAATAGGCGATAACAAGTACAACCCCTTAGTTCTTCATTAATAGAGACAAACTGAGCAATTCTAGTTCGCAATAAAGCACATTTCTATTGATTTGGTACTAGATGCTGCTGACAAAAACTCAACCAGCAAAGTTGAAATTCATAAATTTTTATTCAATAGCAATACATCATGGAAATCCTAATCTGTATTTCTCTCTCTTAGATACCAATCCAACAACTCTCTTCTCTCTCAAATTGAGAGGAATTTAAAGCAACAATCGAACACCTTACCCTTACTATCGAATCAAAAGGAGGAATCGAAACCCTAGATTGAAAATCCTTTACCAAATTTGAAAACCCAAGATATGAACCAAAAACTCTAAACCTAGATCTGAAACATCAATTAATGGAGGAGGAATCGAAACCCTAGATTGAAAATTCCTAATAGCTTTGGATACGCAAAAAATAAGTAAAGGTCTCAAATCAGTAAAGCTTTAGAGATTAATTAAGCTCATACCTCCAATCTCTTGAAGCTTTGAAAATCGAACAGTTGTTGGACATGAATCATTTGAAGCTTCGAATTTCTCTCAAATTGACCCGGCAATTGCTTCTCCCCAACTCGCTTGAAGCCTGAAGTCCTAAATGCTTGCCGCTTCTAATTTCTCCTCCAAAATCACTTGAAGTTGTTGCGCCATGGTCAAACCTCCAGCTTCTGGAATATTCGATCATCGCACCAGTCGCTCCCCCAAATCTCCTCCTCTCATCGTCTTAACCTAGACGACTGGGGTTTCAGAATGAGTTTTGTTTGGGAAATAAATAAAAATAAATAAATGTTTTTAGTTATTTAGCGGCTTTTCAATTTTTTGGGGAAAATTAGGCGGGCCGGGGATGGAATATAGTAAACCCGCCATTTCACTTGGACCGCCCCCATAGGTCTTTTGTTTTAGCGGGTTTTGCTGAACCGCTGCCTCAGGTATTCAAACCGCCACCATAGGTATGAGATATAAAAAACGCTGCCACAACCGCCACCATAGATATGAGATATAAAAACCGCAACCATGAACCGCCTCCTTAATCAAACCGCCGCCATAAACCGCACCCTTTGCTCTTAATTGTAGTAGTGAGAGTGACAGTTAAAATTGCACATCTTAGCCGCTATGTGCAGAGACATGCGCTTTTTTCACAAAGTCTCCTGGACCTCATCCGAGAGGATGTCATTGTCTAGGATTTATCCAGTCGAAATCTTTCCTTATATTATTATTAAAAAAAAAGTCCTAGGGTGTTACCTCTAACATATAACTAACTTGTGCTATTTAACAATCTATCTATATTACATATATACATCTCATTAGCATGTTTTTTTATTAATGTTATAATGTATTAGCTAGCGATATTTTTCATATTGATATTATGAGTGTGTATATGCAATCTAAAATTGAACACAATTTGATCACAATTATAGTTGAGCTACAGAGGGGTAGTTTAGACATTTCATGCTCAGTTCTAACTAGTATAAAAGGCGGGATTTCTGTTTCTGGAGGTTGTAACAAACTGAACCGAATTACAGCTCAATTGAGCTCCTCCAATGGAGGTTTTCCGATTCTCCTAAAATTCATTTTGTTTGTGCAATCAATTGCTTGAGTTTCGTAGACTTCAAATGGTATCAGAGCCGAGGTTCGGCATGGTGCGGTGTGGTTTGGATTCCTGGTCTAATTGGCTAGCCAGCCTTAAGGTATTGATTCGTCAAGTGCAACTGGCAAATAATGCGTGGCCATGCAGTTGCACTTGAGGGGGGTGTGTGGAGAATATGAGTTGGGAGTGTCCCACATTGAATAGAAATTTAATCAAGCCTTGCATATAAGCCGGTGGGCTACCCCACCTAACACCAATTGGTTTTAGGATGGAACCCCACTCGGCTTGTGTGCTCGGCTTGGTTAGCGCGTTTGCGCTTGGCGTGCGTTGCCCCCCCACGTCGGCTTGGTTTTAGGATGCCACTGTGGCAGTATGAATGGTTGTAGTTGTGCATTACTGAAAAGGATTGTTGATAGAGAGGAGAAAGCAAGGGTAATGCAATTTTTGATGGGATTGAATGATGTTTATGAGAATCTAAGGAGCAATATACTGGCTAAGGATCCTATGCCAGGGCTGAATAAGGCTTTTCAGATGGCTACACAGATAGAGAGATCTAAGGGAGTCACTAATGCTATCCAAGGTGAACAAAGTGCCTTGAATGTGTCAAGGCAGTTTGATAGGTTTCCAAAAGACAGGTTTGGGCAACTTGACAGGAGTTATCAGTTGGAAAGTGAAGCTAATGCTGTGAAAGGATATAGAGATCACAGGACTGGTGATCAGTCAAGGTACTTTGATAGGAATTCTGAACAAAGCTACAGAGATTATAAGAGAGCTAAACTGGAAAGGAAATGTGATCATTGTGGTGAGAGAGGACATGTCAAGGAATTTTGCTTCAAGATCATAGGGTACCCTGAGTGGTTTAGAGGGCCCAAGGATGATGTGAAGCCTAGGCCCACTGGGAAGTTTGCAGCTCAGTTTGAGTCAACACAGCATGAGAGTCCCTTTGAAGAAGATACATTTGCCACCAGCAAACCTGACCAAGCAGTTGTGAATGTTGTGTTCCAGGAAGTATTGAAGCTCATGAAAGGAAAATCTCAGGTGGAAAGCACTGATAGCAATGCAAATCAGGCCATGGTGCATTTTGCAGGTACCTTAAGTTCTTCCTTTCTAATTGGTGTGAATAAATCTCAAAATGATATATGGATTGTGGATTCTGGGGCCACAGATCATATTGCATTTGATTGCAACATTTTCTCAGAAGTTTTTGATTTCAAGCTTGCTATCAAACTTGGGTTACCTGATGGCAACTGCATCACAATGACACAGCTTGGTACAGTCAAGTTGAGTTCTGACTTGGTGTTGAAACATGTTCTTTTGGTGCCACAGTTCAGACATAATTTGTTGTCTGTCTCTAAGTGTGTGTATGAGAAACAGTTGAGATTTAGCTTTCACATTATGAGTTGTTGGTTACAGGACCTTACAACTAAGGCTATCATTGCAAGAGGTTTTGAAGACAAAGGATTATATGTGTTGAAGACTGGTGTGAATCCACAGCTTCAGTTGAAGTCTTTCTCTTCTTTGAACACTGTTAGTTGTAATAACATGCTTTTAATGCATGCCAGATTGGGACATATGTCTTTTTCAAAGCTCCAACATATTCCTGGATGTACTACTACTGATATTCAGACTTTGCATTGTGATGTTTGTGCCATGACTAAGGCACACAAATTAAAGTTTGACAGAAGTGTTTCTGTTGCTGAGAGTGTGTTTCAACTTTTGCATTTGGATGTTTGGGGTCCATACAAGGTCCCAGCTATCTGTGGGGCCAAGTATTTTCTCACAATACTAGATGATCACTCTAGGTGTACTTGGGTCTACTTAATGCAGGATAAGATGCAAGTGTTGAGATTGATCACTGCTTTTCTAAATATGGTTTAGAATCAGCTCAAGGTTTCTGTTAAGACAGTAAGATCTGATAATGGGACAGAGTTCACTCAAAAGGGTTGCAGGGAGCTCTTTGATTCAAGAGGAATTGTTCATCAAAGAGCAGCTCCTGGAGTGCATGAACAAAATGGAAGAGTAGAGAGAAAGCATAGATACTTATTAGAAACTGCCAGGGCTATTAGGATGCAAGCTGGTTTACCTTTAAAGTTTTGGGGAGATTGTGTGCTTGGGGCAACACATGTTATCAACAAGATGCCTACTCTCACTCTCAACTGGAAGTCACCTTTTGAAATCCTCTATCACACATCTCCATCATATGATCAACTGAGAGTCATTGGGTGTCTGTGTTATGCTGTCCAATCCAATGATTATAGGGATAAACTGGGAACTGTAGCCAGGAGATGTGTTTTTCTCGGCTATCCACCTAATCAGAAGGCCTACAAGCTGTATGATATGGAAAAAAGGATAGTCATCATAAGTAGACATGTGACCTTTGATGAAAATGTGTTTCCATTCAAACACAAGGCAGAAGTTCAACACTATGTTCATCCACATGATTTTCAAACTAGTGATCCCTTAGATTCTACTACTGAGTGGGTTCCCATAGATGGAAGCCCTTCCATTGAACTATCTCCCAACCAAATTGAGCCATCCTCACCTCATAGTTCACCTTTTGTTACCCAGTCACCTGCTCCTTTCCACTACTCAGACTCCTCTCCATCATCTGCCACCACACCTCATCTTCAGCCCCTCAATACCTCTGTCTCTCCTGAAGCCCCTCTTTTAAATCTAAGAAGACACACTACTAGGCCTGCTAGACTCAAAGATTTTACATATTCTCATCTCCCATTCAGAGGTAGCCCTGAGTCCTCCCAGTCAGACTCCTTTGTTGTTTCTTCCATCATCAATCTGTCTCATCTGTCACCAGACTATATTCACTCCCTTGTCAATGCTTGTTCAATTTTTGAACCTAACTCTTACTCTCAGGCTAAGGGTATTCATGAGTGGGAAACTGCCATGTCCAAGGAAGTGGATGCTCTAACAGCTAATCATACTTGGGACATAGCTGCTCTTCCTCCAGGAAAGAAAACTATTGGTTGCAAATGGATATTCAATGTCAAATATAGGCCTGATGGAACAGTTGAAAGATATAAAGCCAGATTGGTAGCTAAAGGGTATAATCAAGTTAAGGACAGAGACTACAAGGAAACATTCTCACCTGTTGCCAAACTGTCCACATTGAGAATTCTCATTGCAATTGCTGCTTGTAAGGGTTGGCAGTTACATCAATTGGATGTCAACAATGCTTTTTTGCATGGATATTTGGAGGAGGAAGTCTACATGAGCCCACCTCTTGGTTACAAGATTCCTACAGGACATGTGTGCAAGCTGACTAGATCCTTGTATGGCCTAAAGCAAGCTAGTCGACAATGGAATCATGAGCTTACCAAGTTTATGATCAGTCTTGGATATTCTCAATCCTCTCATGATTTTTCTTTGTTCATCAAGACAACAGGTGGCCACATGACAGTAGCTCTTGTCTATGTGGATGACATGCTCATCATGGGGAGCTCAACCTCTGAAATTGCAGCCACAAAATCAGCTCTCCACAGGCAATTTACTATCAAGGATCTTGGTATTGCAAGGTATTTCCTAGGCATGGAAATATCTAGATCCTCTGCAGGTATTCTCCTTAACCAAAGAAAGTATGTGCTAGATATCCTTAGTGATGCTCAGATGGATGGATGCAAGGAAGCCTCTTTCCCTATGCAACATGGAGTTAAGCTCTCAGCTTCCATAGGAGACCCCATTCCCAATCCTAAGGATTACAGAAGACTTGTTGGGAGATTGCTCTACCTCACCTTGACTAGGCCTGACATCTCCTACACTGTCCAGCAACTAAGTCAGTTCCTTCAGTCTCCTTTGAAACCACATTGGGATGTCTTAATGTATCTCCTTAGGTACCTCAAAGGCACCTTCAATTATGCCCTTTCTTACTCAGCTACTTCAACACTCAGAGTTCATGCTTTCACAGATGCTGATTGGGGAAATTGTTTGGATACTGGACGATCCTTATCTGGGTATTGTGTTTTCCTAGGCTCATCCTTGGTGTCATGGAAGACTAAGAAGCAGAAAGTAGTATCTAAGTCATCCACTGAAAGTGAGTATAGAGCCATGTCCTATGCAGCTAGTGAGCTAGTCTGGATGGAAGGGATATTGTATGATTTTGGCATCAACATTGCCCTTCCTATATCTCTGCATTGTGACAATAAGTCAGCCCAGCAGCTAGCTCTCAATCCCATATTCCATGAGCGCACAAAACATGTGAGAATTGACTCCTATTTCATTCGAGAAATGGTTACTAATGGCTTCATCACCACTGTCCATGTGCCAACTTCTCTACAGGTGGCTGATATCTTTACCAAGGCACTTGGGGCTAAGCAACATGAATTTTTCAGGGCCAAGCTTGGCCTCGTCCTTCTTGCACTAGGCTCAGCTTGAGGGGGGGGGGGGGGCTATGAGTGTGTATATGCAATCTAAAATTGAACACAATTTGATCACAATTACAGCTGAGCTACAGAGGGGTAGTTTAGACATTTCATGCTCAGTTCTAACTAGTATAAAAGGCGGGATTTCTGTTTCTGGAGGTTGTAACAAACTGAACCGAATTACAGCTCAATTGAGCTCCTCCAATGGAGGTTTTCCGATTCTCCTAAAATTCATTTTGTTTGTGTAATCAATTGCTTGAGTTTCGTAGACTTCAAAGATATCATCCGTGAACTGCTTGATCTGCAACAAAAGTTCCGACGTGTGCTTCCTCTTCTGCTCGAGACATTGTGAGTGCGTCATTTCATGGATGTTCATCACATGTTGAAACTGAATAGCCATTTTTATGCAGCTCTCCCCGATCTCTTTTATAACAACGCTTGCTTCTTTTTCCTAAACTGAATAGCCATTTTTATGCAGCTCTCCCCGATCTCTTTTATAACAACGCTTGCTTCTTTTTCCTACTTGATACCCTTGTCGTCCTCGAAAAACCTATTCATCAATTTGAAATGCAGTTCATTCTACATTAATTGAACAGCTTCTTTCTCTAGCTAGCATAATGTACGTTGCTAGCTCCGATCCATGTTTTTCGAACATACATTACTGATCAAAAACAGGTCGGTAAGTACGTTCTCACCTGGTTATTTTTTCTTGCAGTTTCTCTAACATAGACTTAGTGTAGTTCGAGTCCAGTATCAACTCCACATTGTCATTTGGGTCAGGTTCCCCTTTGAGATTGATGATGGCCATCGTAGCTAACGTCGAATTCGGGTACAATGCTTCATCTTTGGTACCAATCCTGATAAATGTCGTTCCCAATACGCTCATACGTTTCACCTCTAGCTGTACCGTACGTGTGTATATATATATTCGATCAGTCCAAGTTAGTTAATAAATGTGCATGTCCAATGGCGCGAAAGTAGTTTGTATATATCTGAAAGCTAATGAAGACATATATATATATATATATACCTCGGTGTTCTCAATGATGCATCGGTCACCAACGTCGAATGGGTGATTGATGAACGAAAATATAATGCCTTCGAATATCTTTTTGCAAGTGTCGCCAAACACAAACACGGTGGCCAAAAGAGGTGACGCGATCAGAATGAGGATTTTGGTCGACGCAATGCCGGTGAGAAGGAGCCAGGCTATGATGGCTATAGCAATCAAGATAGCAGTTAAAACTTTGTCCAAAACGTTCACCACCCCTCCTGCATCCGAGAGTGTGCGCCCTAGTGCTACGCAGTTCTTTTGAGCCTTTACCTGCCAGCCATTGATCAATCAATATAATAAGATCTGTGCTGATAAATTAAACCCAAATATGAAAAAAATAAGAGAGAGAGAGAGAGAAACCGTAATTACTATATACATACCATCCATTTTTCAAAATGTTCATACGAGACTTGGTCTGATCCGTGATCTTTTAAATGTTTTCTGTACAAGATATCTGCATCTTTCTCTTTTAATTTGAATTTCTTGAGATCTTCTTTTGATCGTATCAATTTATGTAAGATGTATGTTCTGATACCAATTGAAAGAAAATTAGATGCGTTTAGCGGAATTTACAGAACAATTCATGCATAATTGATAGATCAATAATTGTTTAGAGGATATACCTTTGATGCGTAAACCGGATCGAATCTGGATGGAATCGGAAGACATAGAAAGCCCCAAACGTGACTTCTCTAATTAGTTCACACGAACCCGATGTCTAAATCTTCTTTGCATTCGATTGCTAGGACGAAGGTCAAAAGACGAGCAATCAATTCAAATTGCTTTTGGGAATGATGATAGTCACCTTTTGCAACCGATTTAACTTTGAGAAATCGCAACCACTTTGCTATTCACACAACAATTTGTAAAAGCTAAACCCCACTGTTGATGCGCGTGTGTATATTGAAGACCGATAAACTAACTAGAAAATCAACCCTTTGATTTCTATATATTTCAAATACATACGTAACTCCTCTCGAACGGGAGCAGCCATATTTTCCAATTAAGTGGTGTCAATTAATTAGGATAGAGTAATAGCAAGTTAATTAGGAGACCTTAGGCGTTACACCGTACATTCCAATTAACGGCCACGTGTGTTACATCTTATGTAATCTCCTAATTAATCTTTCTTTTATACCTCTCCTAATTAATCTTTTTAATTATTTATTTCAAAAATAAATTATATTCCTCATTAATAAAAATATGACATCTATGTTAATCATCAATATCAAACCCGTTGATTTAGTCCGTAAACTCAAAGTGTGTGACCTCATAAGACCCGTTTATAATAGTCATGAACTTAAACCGTTTAACTTCATTAATCGTAGTTGGCTTCTAGCAAAGCACTACGACTCCTAAAATAATCGGATTGTATATCTCTATCAATCGTCATATTCCATGTTTAGTCATTGCACATTTTATTAAAGGACACAATTCCTTCAATCTCCCACTTGTCCTTAAACCGCTTGTAAACCGCATCTGCCTCCCACTTGAGCAACAAGAAGTTCTTGAGAAGCCACAACCAGGGTGCTATCATGAGAGCAATGAAAGTCCATGTCCCAGTGTCGAGTATCACTTCATCCTCATCACCATTGTCCTTCTTCTTTATGATCCCGTGATCCGTCTTGAAGTAGAATATCCAGGTCAGAAGGATCGCTTCGGCATGGACAACCAAGTTGACGCTCTTCCTCAACCCTCGCGCGTAGTATTCCGCTACCTTGTTCCTCTTCAACTGCTTGTTCAAGCAGAGGAGGTACAAGAAGAATCTTATGTTCAGGGTGATTATGTTGTACCCCCACGATACAATGGTGACGAGCATTGTCCATTTCCACAGCTCCGACCCCAAGAGGACCCTCTCCTTCAGTCCTGGAAATAATCAAAATTAACTAGCTAGTTGAATTGAATATTGTTAGGATTTAGTGGTAATAACAACGTAGAGGAAAGAATGGAATCACGAATAGAGAGAAATAAGGCAAGATTGAACACACACATATTTAACGTGGGAAACCCGACTATCAGGAGAAAAACCCACGGGCGGCAAGAGCCAATAAATCTACTATAAAATAATAAAGAATACAACGAACCTTATTGGAAATACAAGGGGTAATGGACAAAACTCTCTTTTTACAATATAGTGGAATAGAGTGTGTTTGTATGATGAAGGCTTTGTGTGGAGGCTTAAATAGACTAATATGGATGGAGCTTGAATGGTGTGGGATGTGATCCCAAGTGGGAATGAAACCATGGTATAAATCCACCAAGAGACTAAGCTTGAGTCTCTATTTATAGGCATCATGTTGGGTGGAAAGGGATATATAAGGCTTGGGAAGATTCTAGAGAAAGGTACGTGGAGATAAAGCTTCGAGAAGCTTCAAGAACCTTCCGAGAAGCATTGAGAAGCTAGTAGAACACTTTCTTCTAGATCTTTCTTTTGTCCAATAGAAATCGAGCCCAATCAATCAAGCCCAAATGAAATCAAGCCCAAATGAGGATTTGAATGCAAACCCAACAAATATGAATATGTTGTAATTCAGCTATTGAGCTCCATCTAATTAAAAGCCAATTGAGCATGGGAAGATCAAGATGCTCGACTACTGATGGACCCAGAAACTTATTGAAGGGGCATAATTTTGTATAAGTTGTTTAACACTTCTTTAATCTGATGGATTTTTTTCTCTAGTTTAGCGGATCAAAACTATGTTATTTCAGTGTTTAAATGATGATGTTTTAGTTGAAAACATTGTTTTTTAGTTCAAAATAGCGAATTTTTTAAAAAAATATTCAAGAAAAAATAAATATTTACGGATAAATTCATGAAATTAAAGTATTTACACAAATATTAAAAAATTGCAGGGTTTTCAGAGAAACGCGGTCTCAGCCCGCGTCTTTATGGTTTTTTATTTTCAAATTAAAAAAAACAAATTGATTAGTAAAACGCGGACCCAGTCCGCGTTTTACCTTATAAAATTAAAAAAAAAAGGAAAAGAAAGGAGGAAGAAGAAGAAGGGGAAAGGGCGGCCTGCAGGGGATGGGAGGCGCCGAGGCATAGGGTCTCGCAGGTGGTGCCAGTGGGCGGCCGGAAGAAGAAAGGAGGAAGAAGAAGAAGGGGAAAGGGCGGTGCCAGTGGGCGGCGTAGGGTCTCGCAGGTGGTGGTGGGCGGCGCCGTTCAACGAAGGCCTCGATTTCGGCGGAGGACCTCCGGAGAAGGTGGCGGCGACAGCGCGAAGGAGTCGAGCGGCCCAGTCCTATGAATCGGAGGAGGAGTCGCTCCCAACCACCGTCGGCCGTCCCTCGTCACCGACGGGCTTCAGATCCCCAAATCTCCCTCGTCACCGGCGTCCTCGTGAGCAGAGCCGCCCACCACCACCTGCGAGCCGCCCACCCTCGCCAGCGGCCGACTTCTCTTGTCACCGACGACCTTCGTTGAACGGCGCCGCCCACCACCACCTGCGAGACCCTACGCCGCCCACTGGCACCGCCATCTTCGCCTGGACTCCTCCGCCCACTGCCGCCGCCACCTTCTCCGGAGGTCCTCCGCCGAAATCGAGGCCTCCTGTGACGGGAAGAAAGGAACCAGCCCCCGCCTCGGCGCCTCCCATCCCCTACCGGCCACCCTTTCCCCTTCTTCTTCTTCCTCCTTTCTTTTCCTTTTTTTTTTAATTTTATAAGGTAAAACACGGACTGGGTCCGCGTTTTACTAATCAATTTGTTTTTTTTTAATTTGAAAATAAAAAACCATAAAGACGCGGGCTGAGACCGCGTTTCTCTGAAAACCCTGCAATTTTTGAATATTTGTGTAAATACTTTAATTTCGTGAATTTATCCGTAAATATTTATTTTTTCTTGAATATTTTTAAAAAAAATTCCAAAATAGCGACATTTTTGTTTAAAACAAATAGTGTTTAAGTTCAAAACATTAACATTTTAGTTTAAATTCGTGTTATTAATTATTTGGTGTATATTTTTTCTCTTCAAACGAACAAAACAATGTTGTGTTGTTGATACTAGTTCACTCGAATAGTTCACAATTTAGTACACTTGATATCGAGTAAAAATACTCGATATCGAGTCGGATCGGAGAGAGTTGAACAGAGGTTGAGTTTGTTGTATTTTCTGTTATAAACGCCACGTGATCAGCACGTGCTATGTACTCGATCTATATAAACGAACATCTCCTCTCTATAACACTTCACTTCGATTCATTCAATTCATTCAATATGTTTTCTGTGTTTGTATTCAAGCTTTCATGGCTTCCTCTTGCTCTCTCTGAATCTGATTCTCATATTGTGAAATGGTATCAGAGCTGTGATTCTGTGTTTGAGTTTTCGATTGCGATCTGGCATTTGCAATCTTTCTCTGATTTTCTATTTGTCTGAAATCCAATTCTTGATCGAGAATGGATCAAAACGAAGCTAATCAACCCAATCTAAACGATGTTCTGTATTCGCATCATTCAGATCATCCGAGTTACAATCTCTTCATGCAACTGCTAAGCGAAACTAACTACAACCATTGGCGTCGATCGGTGGAGGTGTCTCTGGTTGCAAAGAACAAGATGAGTTTCGTCGATGGAAGTTTTCAAGTTCCATATCTTGATTCTCCTAGGTATCTGCAGTGGAAAAGGTGCAATGGTATGGTGATTGCCTGGATTCTTCATTCGGTTGAGAAGGCCAACATTGTGGCAGGTAACAAGTTTTGTTTTAATGTTCATGGTAATGTACATAGTTGGGAGATAGATAGTGGGGCTACCCATCATATTCGCCTTGATCTGTCTATGTTTAGCTCTTATGAAATTTTTCATATGCCTAGCTATATTACTATCCCTAATGGTCAACAATCAAAGATCTGTCATGTTGGTTCTATTCAGTTGCAAAATCAGATTGTGCTTCATCATGTCTTACATGTGCATGAATTTGCTTATAACTTGCTATCTGTGAGGGAGTTTGTTCATGATCTCAATGCTTATATGTTATTCACTCCTTCTCATTGTTTGATCCATGACCCTTCAATGAGCAAGCCACATGTGCTCGGGGAAGTGTCCAAAGAATTATATCTTACAACTGTAGATTCAACTTCTGAAAATCTTGACAAATATGCTTCTAGGATCTTATCTTCTTCTTTACATGGTGATTTGCTTAGCAATGCAAACTGTAATCAAGCTTTAAGTGCTCATGCTGTATCTCTTGAATTGTGGCATTGCAGATTAGGTCATGTACCTTTTGATCAATTGTTTCATTCCGAGTTTCTAAGAGATCTTACAAGACGTTCTAAACATCATGTTTGTCATGTTTGTCCTCGTGCAAGATAGCACATGAATTCTTTTCCTATCGGTTCAATAAAATCTTTGTATTGCTCTAAGTTGTTACATGTTGATATTTGGGGACCTTATAAAGTTCCAACTCATAATGGCTTTAAATTATTTCTAACCATTGTGGATGATTTCTCAAAAGCTACTTGGACACACTTAGTTGCTGCTAAAAGCAATGTCTTTTCTGTATTGAAAGCTTTTATTACCTTTGCTGGTGTTCAATTCAATGCCAAAGTGAAGATCATCAGATCAGACTATGGCAGTGAATTTTGCAGTCATGAAGCTCAGCAATTTTATTCAGATAATGGTGTAGTGGAACGCAAGCATAAACACTTATTGGAGACTGCTCGGGCATTATTGTTTCAATCGAAGCTTCCTATCAAGTATTGGGGATAATGTCTTCTTACTGCAACTCATTTAATCAACAGATTTCCTTTAGCAGCAATACAATTCAGAACTCCATAAGAAATCCTTTTTCAAAAGAGTCCTGATTATTCTATGTTAAGAGTATTTGGATATCTATGTTTTGTTAGTATTGTGAAGATTGACAGGTCAAAGTTTGATCCAAGGAGTGCTCTTTGCATATTTGTTGGATATTCACATGGTCAGCAAGGTTATAAGGTTTTGGATTTAAAATCTCACAAGATCTTTGTATCTAGAGATGTCCAATTTCATGAAACTCAATTTTCTTTACACAAAATTGATTTTGATAAGAACTTGACACTTCTAAATATTGTCAGTGATTTGCTTGAGCACATATTCTTTTCTAATGCTGAGATTGTTGTAGAAAATACTGAACTGCATACAATGGAAGATCAAGTTAATGATCAACCTCAACCTCAACCAGAGGTTCAACAACATCAACCTCGAAGATCAACTAGGAAAGTGAGACCTCCTGTACATTTGCAAAATTACATTTGCAATTTTGGTTCACATCTAGAAAACTTTCCCTTATTACCTGGTTTTACAGATTCATTTATGTGTCTCTCATCAACCACGACTGATAATGATTCCCTTGTTGAGCCTAAATCTTTTACTAAGGCTTCTAAAGATCCTAAGTGGATTGAAGCAATGAACAAGGAGATAGATGCTCTTCAATCTAACAATACTTGGATCTTAGCTGATCTCCCTACAGGCAAACAAGTAATAGGTTGTAAGTGGGTCTATAAAATCAAGTTGAAGGCAGATGGTTCAATAGAGAGATACAAAGCACGGCTGATGGCTAAGGGATACACTCAGCAATATGGAATTGATTACGATGAGACTTTTTTTCCTGTGGTAAAACTTTCAACATTAAGAGTTATTCTTTCCATTGCTTTAAATAAAGGTTGGGACATATTTCAATTAGATGTGGATAATGCATTTCTTCATGGAGACTTACATGAAGAAGTGTATATGACCATGCCTCAAGGTGTTTCAAACCCTTTAAATAAAGTATATTTAGTGAAAAAGTCTTTATAGGGTTTGAAACAAGCTGCAAGGCAATGGTTTAGCAAATTGTACACCACTATGTTGGAATATGGTTTTGTTCAAGCTAAGTATGATCCATCTTTGTTTATATCTCACATGCAGGTTCTGATGTTACTCAAGCTAAGTATGATCCAATGGTCATTTAACCATAGCTACTGTATATGTGGATGATATAATTCTCACATGCAGGTTCTGATGTTACTCAAGTTAAAGGTCTCAAAGATCATCTACATGAGCTTTTCAGCATCAAAAATTTGGGAAAGCTCAACTATTTCTTAGGCATTCAAGTGACACACAGTGACAAGTCTCTAAATCTTAGCCAGAGCAAGTTTTGCTCAGAGATTATAAAGGAGGCAAATCTTGAAGACACTAAGACATGTGTTACACCTTTGCTTATTAATTTCAAATTACAATCTTTTGATCATAGCAATTTGATATCTGATCCTACTAGTTATAGGAGTTTAGTTGGAAAGTTGAGTTACTTAACAAACACTCGACCAGATATCTCCTTTTTAGTGTAGGTGTTAAGTCAATTTCTACAAGCTCCTGATGTCAATCATCAAGCTACTCTTCATCACTTGATCAAATACATAAAGGGGACTATGCACTATGGAATCAAGCTACAACAAGGTTCATTAATTAAACTGTAAGCTTTCTCAGACAGTGATTGGGATTCTTATCCAATTTCAAGGAAGTCTCTCACGGGCTATGTGGTGTTGTATGGAAGCAATCCTATATCATGGAAATCAAAGAAACAACCGACAATGTCAAGGGGCTCTTCTGAAGACGAGTATAGAGCTATGAGTCAAGCAACTGCAAAGGTAACTTGGCTGGTCAATCTACTGATGGAGCTCGATGAATCCGATTTGAAGCCAGTAACACTCAATTGTGACAACAAATCAACACTTCAGATAGCAAGGAATCCGATCTTCCACGAAAGAACCAAGCATATAGAGATCGACTGTCACTTCAATTCACAAGGGAAAAGGTTTTGGAAGGCCTTCTTCAACTCAGTTATCTACTTACTCAAAACCAGCTTGCTGACATTTTGACCAAAATCATCCCAACTGCACATCATAGAGAGTTATTAACCAAACTGGGAATGAATCTAGATGACCATTCTCCACTTTGAGGGGGGTTATTGATACTAGTTCACTCGAATAGTTCACCGTTCAGTACACTCGATATTGAGTATTTTCATTCGATATCGAGTCAGATCGGAGAGAGTTGAACATAGGTTGAGTTTGTTGTATTTTCTGTTATAAACGTCAGGTGATCAACACGTGCTCTGTACTCTATATAAACGAACATCTCCTCTCTGTAACACTTCACTTCGATTCATTCAATCTGTTTTCTGTGTTTGTATTCAACCTTTCATGGCTTCCTCTTGCTCTCTCTGAATCTGATTCTCAGATTGTGAAATGTGTTAATCTGTAGCGGCATTTTTGTCTAAAAAGACACCGTTTAAAACCTAACGATTCAATAATGTTGTTCTTATATCATTTAATAACGTGTAACAAGATATAGAAACTTTAAAGTTTGCACAATTCTGAATTAATTACCTGAGACAGAGAGGGTGAGTATAAGCCAGGAAAAAGAGAGGATTACAAGTCGACATGAGATAATTTTGGAAAGTCAAACAAAGCGCATGGAAGTTTGCTGCAATTCATGCACCTTTCGGTAGAATTTGGAGTCGGGGTTCATCCTACTCTGAAGGACATGGGCGGGCATTCCGCTCACATTTAGACAAAAGAACCACACGGTAGCTCATACACAAGTTAAGGTAGATGGGAAACACCAAGATTAAAGAGACCCCAAGTATCGCATATTGAGATGGGATCCACGATGCCTGTACTACTGTTGCTTAAGGTCCAGGATCATCAGGTTCATCACCTGCCCTTAAGATAAGCAAGATCTTGTTAAATGATGACTTGGACCCCAAAATTGCTGATTTTGGCTTGGTGAGACTAGTGAAAGTGGATAAAACTACAACAAATACTGTAAGAGTTGTTGGGACATAGTAAGTTAGTTATATCATAACTTAGACTAACTTGCATACAGATTACCAATTGAGGAAAATAAATACATCCGACTATACTAAATCATATTAAAACAGTGGATATATGGCACCTGAATATGCGCTAGCGGGGCGCTTTTCTACCAAGTCAGATGTTTATATCTACGGAGTCATGATTCTCGAAATTCTTAGCGGAAGGAGCATCAATCGTTTTTACGGAAGTTCCCATGGAGAGGGTGTTCTACGCCATGTAAGTTTCCTTATACAAATCTTCTTTCTATGGAAAACATGTATAAATTATAATAGTACTATATATATGCACACATATGAACTTGCAGCCATGGAGGGTTTGGGATGAAGGTAAAGTTGAACAACTAATAGATCCAACTTTACACAAAAATTATTCAAAAGCTGAAGCTGGGAGACGCTTACAAATAGGACTATTATGTGTTCAAGACGATGACGCTAGCAGGCCTACAATGCATTCAGTGCTTGTCATGCTGAACAATGACTCGAGTGAGCTCCTGTCTCCATTCTCTCTATCGCTTGTCTCCAAAAACATGCATGACTCGGATGCTACTGATTCTCGGAACACACCAACCATGAGTCTACAATGTGACTTCAGTATAACCTCAGATACTTGGTACGTATAGAATAATCTACACGCATGCTAAAACCCCAAAGAGTTTGCGACAGATCCTAGTTTGGCATGTGTGTTTTACTTGTCACAAGTATATATATGCAATATCAAAACATTGCAATATTTGGAATTTATTGTTTGTTTGGAGTTAGGACACCTAATATTTCTCATGTGTGCTACAATTATATACTAGTTGATGGTTGATCACTACGGTAGATTGCAATTTAGAGACAGACCTTAAATGATTGCTTGAATGGGCTCCAGGTCGCTTGGGCATTCAGGCGACCAACATGTTGTCGCTTGAAAGTTTGCCACATAGACATCTTCCTCAAAGTGTTCAAGCAACGAAGGGATGTCACTTGGTTCGCTTTAAGCGACGAACTTTGATGTCGTCGCTTGATATTTGGCAAGCAGCCTAAAAGCCGACGGGGTTTGGGCGACCACATATGTTCATCACTTGAATGGTTGCTTGAGGATGTGCGAAACATTGTTAGAAGGCTACGTTCATTACTTGAGTATTGAGACATCGAACTTTGGTGGTCACTTGATTACGAGAGGTGGTTGTATATGGTTATATTCATTGCCCGAATGTTTAGGTGACTAGTCATTTAGACAATATTCATTGCATGAATATTTAGGAAACTAACTTTATGAGAGAGAAATAGGCTTGGGATGAATTTTCATGCGATGAACATGTTATTGACGTTCGTTGTCAGGATTTTCAGGTGATTGCATATTAGATGATGTCCGTCACCTAAGTGAGTTATGAGATTTTTTTTAATTGTAGCAACCAATGTTGTCTTTGTTCGTCATTTAAGTATGTATGAAATAAATAAAAAAGTACACAAGAAGGTCATTGTACCCCTTGTTTTTTCCATACCAAAATCAAAAACCAAAACCTGTATATAACCATAACCTGTACGCAGACCAAAACATGTACATTCACGGAACTCCTCCTTATTTTTATGTTGTTCTAGAACAAGTTAACAACACATTGTACCCCTTTGTGGTGGCAAAAGGCTTGTAGCTTCAGCTTTGCGACGACTAATGAGGACGTGGCGAATTTGGACGTGGCAAAATTTGGTAGCTTCAGCTAATAGCCGTGACCCTGTAAAAAAAATTCTAAAAACAAAGCTGTCACCACAGATCGATAAGGGTGGTTACAGTGACCCATTAAAAAAATTTATAAAAACAAAGCTTTCACCAAAAAAGGTTGTCACCAAATGTGTCACCACTGATAAGGGTGGTGACACTCACCCCGTACAAAAAAGTTGTCACCATATGTGTCACCACTCATAAAGGTGGTGACAGTGACCTCGTAAAAAAAATCTAAAAACAAAGCTGTCACCAAAAGAAGCTGACACCACATGTGTCACCACTGATAAGAGTGGTGACAATGACCCCATAAAAAAACTCTAAAAACAAAGCTGTTACCAAAAAAAGTTGTCATCACATGTGTCACCATTGATAACAGTGGTGACAGTGACTCCGTAAAAAAACACTAAAAAAAGACGTTGTCACCAAAAAAAATTCATGTCACAAAAAGTCATTGCCCTTGACCGGTCAATGGTCAATGATCAAATTAAAAAATAGGAAGGAAGTGCAAAATTGTCAATTTAGGAAAATCACTTAAGTACTTCTTAATGAAAATGGACATGGAGTAAAAAATGGGGACTCAAATTGTAACGAACAGATTTTGAGTTTCTAAAAAGGGAAGTTTCAGAAAACTCGTCCTTGAGCAAAGTCTATTTTTAGAAGTTCTTGCAACATAGCATGACATGTTTTAAGATTTAATTTGATGGATTTTAAAACTTGGTTACTTGATTTTGATTTTTAGAATTCGAGTTTCTTTGGAAATGAATTTGGGATTTCGGGTCGGATTTTTGACATGTCGGATTTCGGGATGGGATGTCGGGATTCAAGGTTTGAACAAAGGTAACTCCTCCCTTCCTTAGATTTTCTGATTTTGAGGTTGTTTCTCAATAAAGGTGCTCTTTTAACTCATATTCAACCTTCCTAGGTTCTGTCATAGTAAGGAATCGTCGAATCTAAGCTTCTAAGGCCTTCTCCCTCAAGATTTTCGAGAAAGCCTCCAAAAGGCAAGGTAATCCCTCTTCCATTCTCCCCTCTAGTCTTGTTTGGAGTCCTTTTGTGTTGGTTGTATAGTGTCTTGATTTAGAAAGGTTTTAAAACAAGTTTGAACGAAAACGGGGTTGAAACGAGCGAGAACGAGAAAGAATGGACAAACCTAGGTTCGTACTCGCCGCGGTAAAACCATGGTCGCCGCCGCGAGTCGAATCCCAGGCCAGAGGTTCAAGACGACCTCTCGCGGCTGCGACCACGGCTCTCGCTGCCGTGAGTCACAACAACGAGAGGTCTCTCGCGGAACAGCCTCTCGCGGCCGCGACCACTGCCATCGCGGCCACGAGTCACAGCTAGCGAGAGGATTCTCGCGGTGGGGAACTGGGAGGATGCCGCGGCCGTGACCGGCCCTCTCGCGACCGCGACATGCCTTAGTGGCTTGGCCGAGCCCCTCACCCTATACCTTGGAGTTACCTTGTCGATTTTTGATCCGATTATTGTGGGAACGTTTTGAATGGGGATGTTTTGGGAAGCGATCATTTGAAATATTATTTAATATTTAATGTTAAATAAGGAGATTTTGACGGAACTTGAATTGTCGGGTTTATGCTTGAAAATATGTTAACGAGTGTCATTTCAAATGTCGGGATTCTTTGCCTTGGTTTAATGATGTTGATTTTATAAAGGAAGTTTGGAAATATTATTGGTACGATTTATCGATGAGTTTGATCGGGAAGTAAAATGGTTTTGGTTGATGTTTATCATATCAGAAAGGTTTTAAAAACAGTTTTACTATCGATTGGTTTGAGGATGTTTGAGGACTCGGGTTCTGTGTGTATGATTGTTAGTTCCGTAGCTTATGGCATTGGCATGATTATAGGTGTTTATTGCTTTTGGACTTATTGCTTTCAGACTTCGCTTGCATTATCTTGATGTTCTGCACTTCCAGGTAAGTATCCAACGATACTTACTTAGCAACCTGGACCTCTTCTCTGATGTGTCATGTGATGTGTAGGTGTTGCATAATAAAACATGCCATGTAGTATCATGCTAGGACTGAATTGCAATGAGCATTTGGTTACTCTGTGTGTTTGAATATAGAAGGACCGTTATCTGTGAAGTCCTAGAGTCTTTGCTAGGGTCATAAGGTAGCCTAGCCCCTTCGGGTTTGCCATGAGTCAGTTGATGATGATGATGATGATGATGATGATGATGTTTATATGCGCGCGCGCACACACACACACACATATACGAGGAAACGATGGATATCGTACTGGCCAGGTCCGTTCATGAAAAAGGGGGCGGAGTAGGAGAGGGATATGCCACTTGGCATTGTTTGGGGCCTTTTACAGTTTTCCTGCATATTATTATATCTGCTGAAGCATGCTTGTGTGATCTAAATCCTGTACTGCATTAGTCATCCTTTATTTAGGTATAGGCATGTTATGTGGCCTCAACGCGGTCAGAGGACCCGCATGCGCTTTCCGGACCTGACTTCGTGGATAGTGTTAGGTATCGTTCCTTGCTTGCTCCTTGCTTCTATGATGGGAAGTCTCTTGGCGAATTCGAAGAGCTTGGCTAACTATCTAACTCAACTAAATGGTAAATTGTTCACTTATGATTTGGTTTTGAACCAGCTTTGCTGTGACACTTGTATATATATTTCGTTCCCGCTTTACTTTCTTTTGAAATGAATTTCACGACTTAGCCTTTAGGACAGGTTAAGGGTATCTAACGGCCCTACGATGCTTTTAGGGTTCGAAATCCCTCTTTCTTACTAATCTTAAAAGGAGTTTAAAACCTCAACCCGTACCTGGATTGTAAGATCCGAACAAGGGGTTTCATCCCTCAAAACGTAACCCGGGAATCATAATTCCGGGTCGTTACACAAATAGACATTTAGCAAATTTTACCAATAACCTACTATTGAAATAAATAAAAAATATTTAAATAATTAATTATATTTGTGTTGAATGGTTGAAATTGCTATTGTGGTGTTATTTCATCCTTCCTGCAATCGTTAAATAAATTTCAGATAAGCTTGGACAAAATATCTAACACATTAAATGACCTTGACCCCTTCTATGCCGGTGCAAATCATCACTCCCAAAACTCTGCCCTAAGTCTCCGTCCCACTCCCACATAATTATTTTACATCTAAATTAATATTAAAAATTTTTTAAAAATATATTTAGTTTTTACATACTTATTATAACATATTTGGAAAAAAAAATTCTTAGAAAGTCGAATTATAATATTTTTTAAAAAAATATATAGTAAACTCACATATTTTAAAAACTTACAAAAATCTCTCTACCTCTTATGAAATATTATAAGTTTTATAAGGTGATTTTTTAAGATTTTTTTTCCAAATATGTTATAATAAGTATGTATAAGATAAATATATAATAATTATAATAATTCAATAGAGATAGAGATTTTTTTTAAGTTATAGAAAGATGCTATTTTACTATATAATTTTTGTAAGTTGATTTTTTAAGATTTATTTTTTCAAATAGGTTATAATAATCATGTAGATGCTAAATATATTTTTAAAATTCTTTTTAATATTAATTCAAGGATGAATTATTTTTGTGGGACAGGATCGCGCCTTGCAGGGAATTGAGGCAGAAGATATGCACCGCCTAGGCGCCTATCCTATGGGAGTTACATATGTTGCAGGCACATGGGTGATGGTATGGGTTCGCAGTTATATATGTTGCATACTTTTTTTTTTTTGAAGCAAGATAAGAAATTCGATTCTCTAGACAAGCCTAGAGAAACCGAGAGACCGGACAAGCCGGTGGATGGACTAACCATCATGTACAACTGAAGCAAATAACAGAAGCAAATGACAGAAAAGAAAAGACAGAAGCAAATGACATAAAATTACAAGGATCGTACAAGCCATCCTACGCTGTAAATCACAAGTCAGAAGAGAAACGAAACGATCGGCCAAAGAGACAACGCACTCAGAGAACTCTGGGGAACTAACGGACACCTTAGATTATGGACTCAAAAGAGCCATCAGGTGTCGATCGCAAACCACGACGTCATCGAACATAACAAATCATCAACCGCTCACAAGAAACCTGCAACACAACAAGAACAGACCAGTACACCAACCCACAAATTCAAACCCAAACCACATCATTGCCCATTCAAACTCCCAAACGCTCATCTCAACCCTCAAGGACGATAACTAGATCGTGAGCGGACTATCACAAGGATAAGCCCAAATAGAGGCGATAAAAAATGAGAGAAGGAAACGAAAAGGAGCAATAATGAATCGGAGAACGATTGAAAGTGCGGGCGAATGTTCCGCAATTTCTCGAGGAAGTCCCTTTAAATCTTGTGGCGACCACGTAAAGACGTCTCGCGATCTTTGCAACAGGTCCTTGAGGCGCTCTAAAGTGGGGCCATCCAAGCTGTGACCGTGGTACAGGGCTTCGAACTTATTTGGGAAAGGAAAGAAAGCGACTTTTTCTTCCACAATTTAGTCAGCAATCTTTTCTGGTCGAACCTCTAAATCCGCCTGTTGTCGTTCAGATGTGGCCTCTTTTTCACGCTCGTCGTTGGCTTCTTCTTTCAGAGATCCCTGAGCCCTTTCTTTAATCGCGAATATTCGATTATGGCCCTTTCTGAGCGAGGATAAGTAACAAACTATACTTTCGGCTTGCTGTCCTCGCGCTTCGCCTACCTTTCCGTCAGTGCATGGAAACTTGACGCTAAAATGATATATAGAGCATGCTATTTGGAATTTGAATAGACTTACACGTCCCATGATGGCGTTGTAGATGGATGGTAGTCGGACCACTGTGAACACAATCAAGTGGGTTCTTCTATTCGGCGTGGTGCCTAGCGTCAGGGCCAACTCGATCATTCAAGCTACTTCAACCTCGTCTCCGGAAAAGGAGAATAGTTTTCCTCAGTAGCGACGTAGGGCGCTTTAGGCGATCCCGAGTTGCTCAAAGGCGTCCCAGTAGAGGACGTCTACAGATGAACCTGTATCTATCATGACCAGCTTGACGGTCTTGGTTCCTATCTTTACATGGATGACCATGGGATCCGAGTGAGGCATTCTGAGATCGCGAGCATCACGGGTATCGAAAACAGAGAAACTCAGTATGGCGTGCGCAGTGGATGCTTGTTTGACGCTGGCCTCAGATGGGGGGCGTCTGGCTTCTCTCTCATAATTTTTTCTTTCTTGATTACTAGTGCCAGATGTCGCGGGTCCTACTGCGATGGTGCTGATGCAACCGTCCGGAGAGGGAGGCTTATGGTGATCCCGGTTGGAATGATCAGGTCGGTTGGATGAGGATCTTGTTGCGGGGGCATTTCTCGTGTCCCTGGGAGGAGGTCGAAACCCTCCTCCTCTGCCTTCGTTCCTTCCTCCCCTATTCTGTGGGTAAGTTCCCCTACATCTTCCCCAGTTGCATACTGGGGATTGTAGGGTCTTGGTGGTGCATTAGGCGGTTTATATTGTCGGGGACGGGCCTCCGGAGGGCGGTGTTGTTGTGGCATCGCTACTGGATTACCAGGATTTGCCAATGGAGCACAAATTTGAAGGGGTGTCTCCTTTTGGGGAAGAGCTGGTGGAGTCCCATAGACCGGGGATGAGATATGGTCAGGATGAACCATCATTATGTTGATTGGGGCACCAAGCAGATTTGGTCCTGATCTCTGGTTGTATTGTACTTCTTGGATTAAAGGGCGGGACGGGATGGCCGGATACTGCTAGGGAGGATTGCGATGTTGCTGATCCCTGAAGTTTTCTCTCCCTTGGCGTTTGTTGGGGGGCCGGTGGTAAGATGGCTGACGGGACAATGGCTTATATTCGACAGGTCGCGTGCTAGAGCCTGCAGCCTCCATGGCGTGGATTTGCCTAGTCACGAGTTCTCTCAGAACATCGTAGTTTGCCGGCTCATTTTGAAATAGGCAAATTTTGAAATCTCCTTTGGCCAAATTGCCCATTAGTATCGTGCTTGCGGATTCTTGATTGAATTTTGGGATTTGTACCACCATATTAGTGAATCTGCTGAAGAAGTTTCCCAAGGACTCGGTCGCGCCTTGCTTAATGGAGTTGAGGTCCAGCATGGTTCTTTTTCTTGTGGGAGCATTGCCGAAATGAGCAACGAAGGTACCTGACAGCTGCGCGAAGTCGTTGATGGATGACCGGGCCAGATTTTTGAACCATGTTAAAGCTACCCCACTTAGCGTAGATGGAAATGAGCGGCAATACATAGCATCATTGTCCTCGTTCATTCCCATCGTCGTGGTGAATTGGTTGAGGTGATCGTTAAGATCGGTATCTCCCTTGTATTTGGCGATGGAGATGTCCCTCAACCTCTTGGGGATAGGTGGCTCACGTATCTGTCTGCAAAAACTCGATGGAAAGGTTGGCTCACCTTTGCGGATTTGTCCAGGCGCCTCAGGGATATTTGATCGCGAAGATACGTTCTGGGCCCTGCCAGAACGGTCGGCCTCGTTGATGTTTTCATCGGGTTCGGGATCAGGGTTGAGAGGGCAACCAGCGGGGTTGGGGAAATGGTTGATCGTTATGGGCACTGGTCCCCGTTGTTGATAGTAAGTACGGGGGTCGTGTTGGAGTGGCATCCCATTTGCCTGCTGGAAAGGCACACCGTTCGCTTATTGGTCGAAGTTCATGCTTTGCGGGTAGCTTCCCGCGAAGAATTGATACGGGGGGTAGCCGTCCCACATTCCGTAGGGAGCGAACGGAGGTGGTTGCGCAGTGTCCCACGTTGGCTGTTGAGGAGCGCCCTCGTTGCCGCTGTGTGGGGCTTCCCCGTTGGGGATAGCGTTGAGGTTGAAGCCATTTGTTTCCTCGGCATCATGGTGTTGGTTCCCAAATTCTTCTCCGAATAGGGTAAAATTCATGATTCCTGCAGATGAAAACATCAGTGTTTACAAGGGAAAATAAGCACGATTTTTATTTTTATTTTAGATAGAAATTCTGCAAAACAAAAAAGAATAAAGCTGAAAAAAGGAATAAAATAAAAGAAATGGAAAGAAAGTGATGTAAAGTAAGCGTATTGCTACGCGGAACCTCTCGTCGTGAAAGGTTCCCATAGACGGCGCCAATGACGCGTTCATGGGATTTCGCCTATACTTATTACCTCACTTGTGATGACATAATGCTTGAAAATACCTGCAAGCCTTAGCTTGTCGGGATGATGATCAGATTGTACGCCTATTTGTTTAGATGATAAGGGTTATGAGTTTGACTCGTAATGGATTATGTTATTATTCAATTGTCTTCTATAGAGGAAGCTTGACGGGTTTGTTATCCCAGGAAATGATCTTCTCCGATCGAGGATCTTTAGAATTCAACTCCGGGGGTTTTAAATCCGGTGGATAATCAGAGCTCTTATACTTTTCTATCTTCATGATCGGATCCCTTACTTTGAGATCGGAGGGCGGTATTTATAGGGAAAACAAGCGTGCATCTGGATGGCAACCTCGTGGTTCTATGTAGGACACGTGTAGCGCATGCCCGCATGCTTAGGAGTATAGGCAATACACGTGGAGCCATTTAGAGGCGAGGTGTTTGAGCCAGCGAGTTGCTTGCTAGGGCTTTGGGGGTTTACGAGACAGTTGGAGAGTTAAATCTGATCCTTATAATGGGTTCAGATCACGAGGGAAATAAGTGCTTAACGATCCTTGGGAGCGCTAAACCCAGTTCTTCGGGCTTGGTTAGACACTTTACTCGCGATGTACTAATGGTGGGTCCGTCCATCCTTTTGCGTTGGGTGACCCATTTATGACGTAATGCTCTGTTTATTATATAGCTTATCTTCTATGGCATCGTCACTCGGGATATTATTCCTTAGGATCTTCAGATCCGCATCTCATTCAAACACTCGGTTCTTTTGGATCCTCTTTTTATTTTATTTTAATTCAGTCAAACAAGTCAGGTTCCACATAAATATTTACTCCTAATTTATATTTTAGTATACAATCACTAATACCCTTTTATGGTCAATGGGTGGTAGACGGAGTCTTGAACATTTTACTTTCTGCTACTTGCTAGTTTTTAAAAGACTAACCCTCCGATTTTTCTTCCCTTGGACGGCTGGGATCCCTGGTTTGCATACTATACATCCGCGACTAATCCACAAGTTTAGGTAAACGGTCTTGAGGCGCTGAAGAATAAAGAAGTCTAAGATTTTTGTTCAAATTTTAGTATTTTGCTTTAAGGTACTAATTCCTAAAATTTTATTGTATCAAAATTTATTTATTTCCGTTGCAACTATTTGAACATTATTTCCGCTGCTACTATTTCATTATTTTGGTTATTGTATTTAGACCCCTTGTTTTGGGTAACTTTATTTTAGAATATTGTTTTATATTTAAGTCTTCCACTGATCCAATATTTGTTTATTATCATCTTGTTTATGGGAGCATTGTTGCATATCCCTATAAGCCTAAGGCGGTTACAGAGACATTAAAGTCTATGTGATTGCTGGCGCTACAACATTCCTTCAGTTTATTAAGAAGGGGTGTTACACCAAGAAGCTAGGTAATCCCTCTTCTGTTCTCTCCTCTAGTCATGTTTGGATTCGTTTTGTGTTGGTTGCATAGTGTCTTGATTTAGAAAGGTTTGAAAGCAAGTTTGAACCAAAACGGGGTTGAAACGAGTGAGAGCGAGAAAGAATGGACAAACCCAGGTTTGTACTCGCCGCAGCGAAACCATGGTCGTCGTCGCGAGTCGAAACCCACACCAGAGGTTGAAGACGACCTCTCGCGGTCGCGACCATGGCTCTCGCGACCGCGACTCACAGCAGTGAGAGGTCTCTCGCGGGATAGCATCTCGCGGCCGCGAACACGGCCCTCGTAGTTGCTGGGGGAGGAGAATCGGGAATGCAAATAGAATACGAATAAAATAAAGCAAACCGATTGGATCCCAGCAAATAATGTTCAAGACTCCCTCCCGATGTAGCAAGAGAAAGTCAGGTTCGATCCTCGAGGAAGCTGGTCAGCGGATCCTAGGCAGCAGAGAAATCTCACGGACAGAAATCGACAGCAGATTACCCGATCTCGAGTAAGGTTACTCGACAGAAGATCGGACAAGTCGAAGCAAGCAGCAGCAGCTCCCGGGTTTTACTCGATATCGAGTAAATTTCCTCAATGTCGAGGAGAATTTTGGTCGACGTCGGGTTCCTGCAAAGACCAGAAGCTACAGCGATCGTATGTCAGTAGTCGATGTCGACCAGTTTTGGTCGATATCGAGGAAACAGAAACTTTAACAAAATAAAATAAAGAGCAAGGCTTGGCGAAACTCCAAATAAACTATGTGAATGAAAACTTCCAAGATTGGGGTTTGCAACAACAATAACCAAACATGCATAAGGCAAGATAAAGAAATAATCATGCAATCACATCGAAGGATTAAGCTTTCGCCTTTTCCAACAATCAGGCAACTCTTTCAAGAAACCCTAATTGTATCTACCGATTTTATGTTTACAATCCAAGTTGTTAGCATGGATCTCCATTTCATGGGTAATAAACACATAACAGGTAGTAGATGCTCAAAACATGACAAAGATCAAATCTTTACCTTAAACTTGCATGGCTATCGTCGGGCTCACCCCAACCCTAGAAGTGGGTGGACTACTCGCGCCTCATCGTAATTGCAGACATCATTGATTGAAAAGAAATAACTTGCATTGACTAAATCCAAAGTCTTTACAATCCCGGCACCCCAGCTTTCGTTGAACGCCAAAACCCTAAAACCTTTGAACTCCTAAACTTCTCTGTGGAACTACTTCTCTAGCTTCTGAATTGAATTCGAATATGAATAGAAAATCAGCCCTATAGGCTTTATTTATAGCCTTCATTCCTTGTTAATCTAGGAATGAAATCTATATCTATTTCCTAAAGATAAAACTAAATAAAAAGAACATTTATCTTAAAAGGAAATATATCTAAAATATCAAAATATCTTCATGTGGTAGATAAATCCTCTCTCCATGGATAAATCCTTGATATAACTTGATAGAAGTTTGATAGACTCGGACTCCTTCGCTCCCAAGCAAGCCCAAACAATCCAGGTCGACTCGGACAGGCCCAACAGCGTCGCGGCCCAGAAAAGTTTTGCTCGATATCGAGGAATTTCCTCGACATTGAGGAACTTTGGTTGTCGACTTGGCTGGCCTGGCTTTCTCGAGTAACTCTTCCTCGGAACTGGCTCGGACATGTGTTTCTGGTTTACTCTACATCGAGCAATTTTGTCGATATCGAGTAAAAACTCCTCGAGTTATCTTGCTCTTTGGCTTCTCGATCAGATTTCCTTCCTCGAGTTCAGGTGTGGCTTCAAGTCTTGGTCGACATCGAGTAATTTACTCGATATCGAGTAATGCCCTGAACTCGAGTTGGGTTCGTTTTCAGTTCTCTACTTGGCTTTCCTCGAGCTGGCTCTGCTTCATATTTCTTGGTCGATATCGAGGAGATGTCCTCGAAATCGAGTAAAACTCAGCTTCCGTCTTTGCTTCTTGATTTTGTCCCAGAATGGCTCCAAATTCTGTAATATTAAACCAAAACTTATATAGACCTCTATTTCTGACAAATAAGCACATATTACATAAATTCAACATCTTCCCAGCCCGAAATATGCAAAGTGTATAGAATAAGGAGCTAAAATGTGCATTTCAACATGGCTATTTTAGTGGACATCAAATCACCCCATACTTAAGCTTGCTTGTCCCCAAGCAATAACTTGGATGGTCATTCAGGGGAAGAATTTAAAACTCTCAACATCATAGATTCATTTTAATATAATCCTGCAATCAATTACCATCCTCGAAAAGGTACTAGTGTCACAAATCCATGCATGTGCAAATAAAAAGCAACATCTAATCACAAAAGGAGGGTTATGCAAAACACATTTTATGTGACAAAGCATTAATAATCAAGAGGATTTCAATTAAGCTCAATAAGGAGTAGATAGGTGAAAGGCTAAAGGTGGGCAATTTTTGGCAATGTGGTGCTAATAATCCGGGGAAATGGAGTACTTTCCAAACTGAATTTCCACATTCCTTCTTCATAAGATTCATCACCTTTCTCTCAATCGCTCAATGCTTTTTCCAATAATATTGCTTTTACTTCTCTAACCTAAGCACTGTCTTCTCGCGAGTCGCAAACATGGGTGTCATGAATGGCCCCGGATACTTAGTGTTTTGGACTCCTCACTTGGTGTCCCATCTCGCCAAACTATTATCTCAGCGAGCAGGGTCGATCTTTGATCGGATTTTCTTTCACTCATTAAATTTTCCATATATATGAAACAATTCCGCCAAACTCCAATAATGACAATAACAACACAACAACCATATAACATCTCCATAATGTAACATCATTCTCAACATAATCCCCGGATAGGAAATAAGGTAAAGAATGGTAATATTTGGAACATGTGGTGCAATATTTGAAATAAGGCATAATATGGCTTTTGTGATGCATAAGCATAGGTATGGCTAAGATATAACAATATGAGCATATATGGAAATATAAAGTCCTCAATCCTTTTATCATGCAACATGTCAAAAGCAACTTCAAATTTTACCTCCTTTCATGGTTTTTAAGAAAATAATTCACTTCATTGTGACTTCCCTTTACTAGGCAATTTCATGCTATATCTTTAATGAATCAAATTTTGCATCGTCGAGTTCAATATAAGCTTCCATGACACTATTTCTTTGAACAATTTACAAGCATTGGGAGATGTCTTATAGAACTTTGAGTTTAGTATTATGCATAAAAAAATTAAAATTTTACTCAAAATTCACCATGTAGAAGTAGAACCAAGCAAGAATAAAACACATAATAATGATAATTAGCTCTTCCCCCACTCCATACTTAAATATACAATGTCCCCACTGTATAAAATCAATATAAAACAATGGTAAAGGAAGGAACTCACTGAATAATGCGTCGGGGAAGGCAAAACAGGGCATGTCGAGGAAACTGCTTGGTCGACATCGGGGACTTTTGGTCGATATCGACCAATTTACTCGATATCGAGTAAAATTGTCGAAATCGTCTTGGCTGCTTTTCTCCTCCCCAGGTCGATTTTCCACCTCAGTAGTCGATATCGACTAAAAATTAGTCGATGTCGAGGAATGTGGCACCGTCGAGTGGAAGTCTGAAGTCGAGGAAGCTCCTGGCGTGGTCGACGTCGAGTTGGCCAACTCGATGTCGAGTAAAGTTTTGTGCTACTCCTCTTGGTCGATTTCGACTGTTCTGTCTGGGACTTCTTCTTCCACTCTTTTCGATCCTTTTAGGCTTCTTGACCTAAAAATGTTAGATATTGCACAAAGACAAGACCTTCCACATGAAGTATTTAAAACAAAATAAAAAAAAACAAAACCAAAAGTTTCAAATTAACAAAATTCAAAAGTTTTATGTACATGTTCTAGATTTTAGAGTCGCTAGGCCGACTTCTCCGTTTGCACTCAAGAACCTTCAGTGTGGGCCCCCCTAGTGCTTGGCCCTTCTTCTGGATCATCTAGGTCCTGATTGTAGTACGCAAGCTCAGCTGATAGGTGGTCGCTTGCATAATCTCCTTTTCCTTCCTTCTTCTTCTTTCCAGCTCTCATTCTCCGCAGATTCCCTCGCCACGGGGCCTTACCTCCCCTTAAATTATTTATAAATTTCTTAATAGACTGAGTAGGAGTAGAAATCATACCTGAATTACCTTTTCGGGCCCAAAACAAAAATCTTTGGGCTTAGGGTTGGTCGATGTCTGACAGGAGGAAACTGTCGTTGTTCCTATCAAAGTATAACTCAAACCTACAAACTAGTATAGTAAGCAAGTAAGAGGTCGATCCCACAGAGAATCAAGTATTCCTAAGCAATGTATATTTACCAATTAGTAGAAAAGAAGGGTTTTGGTGATTGAAGATGATAAAATAAATTATAAACAAGTTAATAGAGATAATAATTGAGAAAGTAGTTCCATCTACAAATATCCACTTTAGTTTGACTAGTTGATCCTTGATTCTTTTTCAAGTTCTCTTTTCATCCTATTATTGTTCCTGTCCTGATCTTGTGTAAATTACTAGTCCTACGAGTCCTAGTAACCCTTACTAATTAGATAACCCTAACACGGTCAAGATTTAACCTAATAGTAGCATTAAGATTAAGGATTAACCAGGATACATGCAACACCAAGCTACGAGTCTGATGTCTGCATATTTAGTCATATTTTACATCGTGTTTTCATTCCATCTAAGTCATTTTATTAGCTTTTGTGTTGGGAAAGTAAGGAAAATGTGTAGTTATGCTTAATATTGCAAGATATGGAGTCTACACAAGCTTTGGTGTGATTTTATAGGTTTTGGAGCTGATTTGGAAGAGTTTGGATGCACTTTAGAGCTTAATGAAAAATCATGAATGCAATGGAGAAGCCAAGCAAAAGGGAAAAGAGGTGCAGCTGGAGAAAAGCCTTATTTTCGCCATCCATCACTTTGATTCAAGATCTGGAGCCTTCATGAGATTTGTAGTCCTTGAAAAGAGCTTTCCAACGCATATTCATATGCGTCAATCGGATTAACGAGGACTCGGGAAAGTGCGATTGAAGACAGAGACGAAAAGCTGGAGAAAAACAGAACTTACTGCATTCGAACAGGTACCTCGATGCCGACACCCAGACCTCGGCGCCGATACCCTGTGCGAATCTGCGCACCAGCAGAATTTTCTGGCGGACTGATTTAATTGATTTTTGGGCTTTTTAATTAGGGTTTCTATTTAATTCCTTTTTAGGATCTTTTAGTTAGATAGACTTGGGATATTTTATCATTCCTTAGATAGATTATATTATTTTCCTAAGATAAAATCTCTTTCCTTGGAGATTAAGTCTTAATTTCTATCTTTAAATAAAGCCAATTAGAGGCTAATTATCTATCTCTCTCCACATCAAAACATACGCTGAATTTACAGCAGCAAGGGACGACAAGTTTGGAGTTTTTGGTTGAAGGATTTTGACATTGGTTTGGAGGTTTGATTTTATGCAATTTCAGATTATGTTTAATTCAATTTTCAGCATGTTTTCTATAGCTATGTGTGAGTAGTTCTTCCTCTTCTAGGGTTTGGGTGAGCCCAACAATAGCCACTTGAATCTATGATGTTTTTATGAGTTTATCATCATCTATCTTGTGCTTAAATCCTTTGCCAAAGTTGAGGACAATTCCATGTTTATGATTATGAAGCGAAAGTGGATTTAATTATGAATTTGGATAGTAATTAGAGATCTTTAACGAAAGTAAAAGGGATCTAATTAAGAAAAGGTAGAACGAATAGATTTTATGCGAAAGCCTCTATTCTCTATTTGTGAAGTATGCGAAAGCTATCTTTTGATGATAAAAACATGATCTTTGTTCTATGATTCTTGTGTGGTTTATGCATGGTTGTTGTTGTGGTTATCCCTTGACCTTGGAAGTTCTTTTTATATTGTTTACATCCATAAAATACCTTGCTTTTTGTTCTATTTCGCTGCTGGAAAATAAACAATCACTCGACATTCATCATTTCTCTCGACCATCCCCTTGATATCGACATCTCTAGTCGATATCGACCGCCTTTGCTACTGATTTTTGCGTGTTGTTAGATCACAGGAACTACTCTAGAAAGTGCTGTCCTCTCTCCAGTGGAACGATCCCGACTTCCGCTATCTACATAGTGGGAATTGAGGTATTTTATTTGTGGTTGATTTCCCATCGTACAACAGAGTCAGCATTTAACATATAATTGATTCTCTACACACCAGTTTAGTCCTACGAGTCCTAAAAAGGCATGATTGCTACCATGGATTAAGGTTCGCTACGATGAATCTACAAAATCCTAGCAATAATCTCAACTAGTTGCGCGGACTAGAAGAAATCAACAATATTCGCAAAAGAATCAATACGAATCAATAGGAATAGAACAAGAATAGAAATCTCATAACTTTATCAAACCAAAGCTTCAATCCATAGACGAAACGGAAGAGTTTAGCACTCCATGGCCATGGAGGCTCTTCTCTAGGGTTCTCTCAATTGATAGTCTCCAAGTGCATAAACTAATGAATTAGATCCCCCAAATAAAACCCTAAAACTTCCTTAAAAAGCCTCAAAAGAGTCGGCCAAATAATAATTCTAAAAACTAATTAAAGAGATAAAAAGTCCATTAAGCAGATTCGGCGTTTCTGCAGAGGCCGCGAGGCAGCCAACCCAGGCCGCGGGGCGGCCAGGCGATTGCGAAATCCTTCGTCAGGGCTACGGGCCGCGGGGCGGTTTCCTTGTCCGCGGGGCGGCTTTTACTATTCACAGAAACTTTTCCTCTTCGAATTTGGTCTCGATGTCAACACGAAAGTTGTAGATCTCGGAAAGAGCTTTCCAACGCATGGTTATAATAGTCAATCGGACCACCGAGGCCTCCAGAAAGTGCGAAACAAGTTCAGCATGTCTGGCGACAACTTCTGCTTACTTGTTCTTCACTTAGGCTCTCTAACTTCGATTCCGCTCCCGGGCTCTTCACTTTTCCTCCTCCTATTCACTCTTCCTTCATCCATGAGTCTCCTCATTCCTCGTCGGATCCACATATACCTGAAATAATCCATAAAAGCGTGTAGATTCCGACTCCACCAACAACACAAGTATAAATGCAAATCTAGCTTAACCTTATACGTTATGCACATCTAAATCATGCTAAATGCATCCTAATATGCCTACCTAAATGTGTGCTATCAATGTCGAGTAAAACTGGTCGACGTCGAGTACAGGGACCCCATACTTAGGCTCTTGGCAAGTCTGGTGCTCAGCAGAGGAAGTCGATGTCGAGTAAACGTGGTCGACATCGGGGAAAAATTTGGTCGACATCGAGGAAGTTTAGTCGATGTCGAGTTGCCCTCTGGTATCCTCCTTTGTTGTTTGCTCGATCCCGTGGTTGCCGATGCTCTTTACCTCTAGCCATGGAACTTCCTCCTTTGCAGGGCCAAAAGAGAAATCTAAGACCTCATCGCCTATTGTGAAGGTAAGCAATCGCTGTTTGACACTAATCTTGGCATCTGCAGTTAGGCGTGGCCACGGGTTACGGGTCAACCCGTGACCCGCCGGGTCGTACGGGTCAAAGACCCGTCGGGTCGTTGACCCGCCGGGTCCGGGTTGACGGGTTGGCGGGTGGGGACGGGTAGCGGGTTAGGGTTAGGGTCGGGGAATCCGTGACCCGTGACCCGGCGGGTCAACCCGCTTTTTAAAAATGTTTTTTTTTTGAAAAATTTATTTTTAATAAAATAAATTTATAATTTATAATATTATGTAAATTATGTAAGTTATTGTTAAGATAACTCACAATAATACATAAACTAATATACAATATACAATGTGTAATGTAAGACAAATAAACCCCATCCTTCTCCTTTTATAGACTTGGAAGCCTTCCTTCATTCCCCTCATTTCCAATGTGGGACAAAGGCTTTGTCCCACATCGAAAATATGGAGTTAGAATGAGAAGGCATGGGGCTATATATATGTATCATACTACCACACTTCTTCCACTTTACTTGTTTCCTACATTTCCTACATTGGAAACTAAGTTGGAAATGAAGTTTGAGAAATATATTCTCATATTTTTTTCTCTTACATCACACAATGAAATTATTGTGGATGAAAGAATTAATATGGAGATATAATCTTCCTACATTTTTAACACTTCATATCAAAGTGATAAAATATGTTGTGAAGATAAAATCTTTACATATTATTTATTTATTTATTTTAATAGTCATTTTTTAAAAAAAAAAAGATTTTTTTTTTAAAATAATGTAACCCGCCGGGTCAACGGGTCAACGGGTCGACCCGAACCCGTCAACCTGTGAGATTTACGGGTTAGGGTTCGGGTCGGCCAACCCTGACCCTTGACCCGGCGGGTCGAACCCGTCGACCCGGCGGGTCCGACCCGTGGCCACGCCTATCTGCAGTAGCTAAGAAAGGTCTACCAAGAATAATAGGGCAAGTAGGATCTTCCGCACAATCTATAACAAGGAAATCAGCGGGAATAAAGCACTTACCAATCTGGACAGGGACATTATCAACCATACCTGTAGGGATGACTACTGTATTGTTTGCCATGTATAGCTTGACATCCAAAGGCTCTAAAGATCCTATTTTTACCTTTTGCCAGTTTGATAGAGGCATGATACTCCCGCTTGCTCCTAAATCACACAAAGCCTCATATTTATACTGACCGAATCCCACATTAACAGAAAACTTACCAGGGTCAAGTCTCTTCTCAGGGAAGTGGATCACCTTGCATTCTTTGGCAATCTCAGTCATTGATCGCTTGTTGCTAAGGATCTCCTTTAGGAATTTGACATAAGCAGGCATCTCTTGAAGAGCTTCTGTAAAAGGAATTGAGACATTCAGTCCTTGAAGCATAGTAACAAACCTTTTAAACCTACTTGCAGTGGGATCTTTCAGCGCTTTGGATGGGAAAGGCAGTGTCTTTTTCTGCTTCGGAGCCAGAATAGACGCCGGAGATGTTGCAGAGTCCTCGACATCGACAGGTTTTTGCTCGACATCGAGAAGTGTTTCCTCGACATCGACCAAGGTTGTCGACTTCGGGTTGCTGTGCTGTTCAAACGAGTCTAGGCTTGGCTGCTCTTCGATGTCGGGTTGACTTTCCTCGATATCGACCAAATTTTGGTCGACATCGAGTTGCTGTTTCTCGTTATCGAGTTGCTGCTCTGTTGTGTTCTGCTGCTTTCCGACCTCTGGCTCGCGTAGTTGGTGCCCGCTCCTAAGTTTCACAGCTGCAACGTGTCCGGTCTTCCCCTTGGGATTTGGTTCTGTTTGCCCAGGGAGTTGCCCGGTTGGTCGTGGAATCTGCGCCGCGAATTGACCCATCTGGGTCTCTATGTTTCTCTTCCAAATATCCAGCTCTCCAAATCTTGTATTGATGTTTTGGAGCTGATTATTGATGGCGGTTGTAGACTGCTGGTTTTATGCTTGATTTCTCCTCATTTCATCGAGGATAAGTTATAGATCGTCCTTCCGTTGATCCCTTTCTGGAGGTCCAGGAGCTCTGTATGGCGGGGGGTTCCTAGGGGCACCTTGGTTCCATTGTGGTTGCTGAAACCTTTGGTCCCCCATATAGCGATTGGGACCCCCTGCATAAGCTACCTCTTCTTGGGTTTCTGCCATCCTGACTTGTTCTGTGTGTGGGTACTCAGTAATGGTGTGCCGCTGTGATCCACATTCGATGCAGGGCTGGTTGACAGAAAGATACTTGACTTGCTTGAGAAGCTTGCGATTCTGATCTCTGTAGTACTGCTCCCTGACATCTGGGTCAATCTCCTTAGAAGGTTCATAGAGGGGCATGGATGGGGCTAGCCTGGCATAGGTATTCTCCTCGTAGTTGATTGGAGTCCCATACTTGTTATCGTAGTTGGTCAGCTTATCGAGGGCTGCCCATGCGTCAGCTGGCGGCATTGTCAGATACTCATAATGAGTATACATGTTGATCCTATCCTTAGTAGCCAGGTCAAGAGAGTTGAAGAAGATCTCCTGAATGATGCATGGTTGTTGCCCATGTGTAGGGCAAGATCGCAGCAGATCCTTATATCGTTCCCATGCCTTTGCTAGTGGCTCCCCAGGTTTCTATTTGAAAGCTGTAAACTTTTATCGGAGGAGTGCTGTCTTGGCAGGAGGAAAGAACTTGTTGAGGAATTCTTGCCTTACTTGAGCCCATGTTGTCAAAGATCGTGGAGGGAGACCTTCAAGCCACTTCAATGCTGGGCCAGCCAGAGACCAACGAAAAGCCTTCATCATGACATATTCCAAAAAGCAAGAGTACGGAACATATCAGTAAAGTTGGTAATATGTTGAAGACGACATTCATTAAATCTACCAAAGAAACCATTATTTTTAATTTCAATAAGGAAAGGAGTGCGAATTTCAAAGTTATTAGCAGGGATTAGAATGACCGATTCAGGCACGACAAAAGTCGGGTGCTTGTAATCCTCTGCGGTGGTTGGGTACTGGGCAAGCTCAGCTTCCACTTGCCTTCTTCGCTCCGCTTCCTGCTCCCTTTGTGCTCTCTCAGCGGGAAGAGCAGTATCCTTGGTGGTTAGTTCCCTCTGAAGCCTCTGAATCAGCTGTTCTTGTGTTTCTGTGGCCGCCATGGCTCTTTTTAATTTAGCGTGGATGTGTATAAGGCGATCCGGATTATCTAAGGCGTCAAACTCAGGTGGTTGACCAGAACGGCGCATACACCTCTAAATTAACTCAAGAGAAACGTGAGATCTAACTACCTAAGGCTCGAATGATTGCTTCCTCGGCAACGGCGCCAATTTGTTGGGGGAGGAGAATCGAGAATGCAAATAGAATACGAATAAAATAAAGCAAACCGATTGGATCCCAGCAAATAATGTTCAAGAATCCCTCCCGATGTAGCAAGAGAAAGTCAGGTTCGATCCTCGAGGAAGCTGGTCAGTGGATCCTAGGCAGCAGAGAAATTTCACGGACAGAAATCGACAGCAGATTACCCAATCTCGAGTAAGGTTACTCGACAAAAGATCGGACAAGTCGAAGCAAGCAGCAGCAGCTCCCGGGTTTTACTCGATATCGAGTAAATTTCCTCGATGTTGAGGATAATTTTGGTCGACGTCGGGTTAATGCAAAGACCAGAAGCTACAGCGATCTAGGCGATCGTATGTCAGTAGTCGATGTCGACCAGTTTTGTTCGATATCGAGGAAACCGAAACTTTAACGAAATAAAATAAAGAGCAAGGCTTGGCGAAACTCCAAATAAACTATGTGAATGAAAACTTCCAAGATTGGGGTTTGCAACAACAATAACCAAACATGCATAAGGCAAGATAAAGAAATAATCATGCAATCACATCGAAGGATTAAGCTTTCGCCTTTTCCAACAATCAGGCAACTCTTTCAAGAAACCCTAATTGTATCTACCGATTTTATGTTTACAATCCAAGTTGTTAGCATGGATCTCCATTGCATGGGTAATAAACACATAACAGGTAGTAGATGCGCAAAACACGACAAAGATCAAATCTTTACCTCAAACTTGCATGGCTATCGTCGGGCTCACCCCAACCCTAGAAGTGGGTGGACTACTCGCGCCTCATCGCAATTGCAGACATCATTGATTGAAAACAAATAACTTGCATTGACTAAATCCAAAGTCTTTACAATCCCGGCACCCCAACTTTCGTTGAACGTCAAAACCCTAAAACCTTTGAACTCCTAAACTTCTCTGTGGAACTACTTCTCTAGCTTCTGAATTGAATTCGAATATGAATAGAAAATCAGCCCTATAGGCTTTATTTATAGCCTTCATTCCTTGTTAATCAAGGAATGAAATCTATATCTATTTCCTAAAGATAAAACTAAATAAAAAGAACATTTATCTTAAAAGGAAATATATCTAAAATATCAAAATATCTTCATGTGGTAGATAAATCCTCTCTCCATGGATAAATCCTTGATATAACTTGATAGATCTTTGATAGACTCGGACTCCTTCGCTCTCAAGCAAGCCCAAACAATCCAGCTCGACTCGGACAGGCCCAACAGCGTCGCGGCCCAGAAAAGTTTTGCTCGATATCGAGGAATTTCCTCGACATCGAGGAACTTTGGTTGTCGACTTGGCTGGCCTGGCTTTCTCGAGTAACTCTTCCTCGGAACTGGCTCGGACATGTGTTTCTGGTTTACTCGACATCGAGCAATTTTGTCGATATCGAGTAAAAACTCCTCGAGTTGTCTTGCTCTTTGGCTTCTCGATCAGATTTCCTTCCTCGAGTCCAGGTGTGGCTTCAAGTCTTGGCCGACATCGATTAATTTACTCGATATCGAGTAATGCCCTGAACTCGAGTTGGCTTCGTTTTCCGTTCCTGACTTGGCTTTCCTCGAGTTGGCTCTGCTTCATATTTCTTGGTCGATATCGAGGAGATGTCCTGGAAATCGAGTAAAACTCAGCTTCCGTCTTTGCTTCTTGGTTTTGTCCTGGAATGGCTCCAAATTCTGTAATATTAAACCAACACTTATGTAGACCTCTATTTCTTGCAAATAAGCACATATTACAAAAATTCAACATATTCCCTCCCCGAAATATGCAAAGTGTATAGACCTCTATTTCAACATGGCTATTTTAGTGGACATCAGCAATCACCATTCACAGCCAGCGGGAGGATTCTCGCGGTGGGAAACTGGGAGGATGCCACGGCCGCGATCGGCCCTCTCGCGACGTGGACATGCCCTAGTGGCTTGGCCGAGCCCCTCACCCTATACCTTGGACTTACCTTGTCGATTCTTGATCCGATTCTTGTGGGAACGTTTTGAATGGGGATGTTTTGGGAAGCAAGCTTGGACCTCCTGCCTGACGTGTCATGTGATATTTAGGTGTTGCATAATAAAGCATGCCATGTAGCTAGTATCATGCTAGGACTACGTTGCAATGAGCATTTGGTTACTCTGTGTGTTTGAATATAGAACGGCCGTTATCTGTGAAGTCCTAGAGTCTTTGCTAGGGTCATAGGGTAGCCCATACCCATCGGGTTTGCCCTGAGTCAGTTACGTCGATATGAGCATGAGAAGATAGCCCAGCACCATCGGGCGAGTTGATTTGCTTTGCGTTGTTCTTGATGATGATGATGTTGTTGTTGTTTATGTGCGCACGCGCGCGCGCACACACACACACACACATATATACACGAGGAAATGATGGGTACCGTACTGGCCATGTCCTCTCATGAAAAAGGGGGCGAGGTAGGAGAGAGATATGCCACTTGACATTGTTTGGGACCCTTTACAGTTTTCCTACATATTATTATATCTGCTAACGGTGCAAATCATCTGCCCCAAAACCCCACCCCAAGTCCCCGTCCTACATAATTATTTTACATCTAAATTAATATTAAAAATATTTAAAAATATATATTTAGCTTATACATGCTTATTATAAAATATTTGAAAAAAAATATATATTAAAAAATCAACTTATAAAACTTATAATAATTCATAAGAGATAGAGAGATTTTTTTAAGTTTTTAAAATATGTGAGTTTACTATATAATTTTTTATAAAAAAATTATAATTCGACTTTGTAAGATTTTTTTTCCAAATATGTTATAATGAGTATGTAGAAGCTAAATATATTTTTTTAAAAAAAATTTAATATTAATTTAGATGTAAAATAATTATGTAATAGGGAGATTTAGGGCATGGTTTTTTGGCTGATGATTTTCACCGGCATAGAAGCGGCCAAGGTATTTAATGTGTTAGATATTTAGTCCAAGCTTGTCTGAAATTTATTTAACGATTGCAGGAAAGATGAAATAGAGGATTGTTAAATACATCGCTAATTTTTACTTTATACACTTCTAAACTTCGCAACCGCCTGCGGAACAAGCTCCCCAACTACTTGCGGATATCACCGGGCGTCGGGCCAAACAACATGTGAGTCCGTAAAATATATTTTTTTTAATAAAAAAAAAGTTCCGCACGACCCGGGCTCGAGCAAAAGGACCGGCGACGAGAGTTCCGATAAGTCGGGAAAAATTGGACAGTTTCTGGAGCAGCAGGTCAGTCTTCAAAGATTTCCGATTTCCTGTCGATCGGCTTGGCTTCTAGGGACGTGCGAGTACTACTTTTGTAGATCTTGAAGTCGCAGTCGCGGATTGGGGCAGATCTTGTCAATCGGAGGTCAGACAAAGCGGGAAATCGCATTTTACCGAGACGTCGCATGTGCAGAGGCGATTCCGAACGGGGTTGTTTGAGAGGGATTAAAAGGGGCTTTTTGGAGTGACGTTTTGGGGGTGATTTGAGGGTGATGATGGGGCTATGGAAGGCCTTAGAATGGTGGTAAAGAAGGGGATGGGGTTGAGGGATATGTGATGCAAGAGCGCTCTCGGCCTCGCACTCCGAGCTCTCTCCAACACTCGATCTTCCACACTCTCGGCCTCGCACTCCGAGTGTTTTCGACCCTTTGATTCCGTCGTCTCTCACTGAGGAATCTCCTTCAACCTCTCACCGAAGGTTTTGTTCCCGCCCTCTCACCTAAGAACGAGATTCTTAACCCGAATCACTAGAAGCTAAAAGACTCACTTTTTTTCTCAAATTCAACTTATTTTAAAAAAGGTACTTACATCCCTTTATATAGGAAAATATGGATGCTATGAAAAATAAAAGAAATTAAAATAAATCGATAAACTAATGACGAATAATACGAAAGGGTTTTCCGAGATTTATGACGGAGAGATGGGCAACCATAATGGGGGAAACCGAATGGTCTTGGTTGCCATCAAAGATATGGAAGTTCGGAAATCTCTAAAGCCCCGTCATTTAATCCGACTTTATTGATTGCATTCTGTCTTCATTTATTGCACCTCCGACAAGCTGCCTGGTTTTCGGACTGCTCCAAAGATGCCAGATTTCGTCCATCTTCCAAGGTGATTTGATGATTGCATCCTTCAATAAAGTTGTAGCCACTTAAAATATCTTTCCAACAAGTGCTCATCGGCTTCAATTGGAATTTTATACAGCCAGAACAAGCGAAAATACCGAAGTGTCGCCAAACAGTCTTCGCAAATGAAAGTTGATGTTCTGCTTGTAGGAAAAAAGAGTCAAGCTCGCGGGCGACTACGATCACATCATCCTCCTCCCCTTGAAAAAGATTTGTCCTCGAATCCGTGATGGAAACGAACGACTTCTTCGAACATGCTTCTTCTTCCTTTAACGGATCTTGAATCCCTTCTTCTTCTTGAATCGTGAAAGGCAAGCAAGACGGAATGAAAGAAGTCGAATCTAACCACTTACTTGACATGGAATTCAGAAAGCTAGGCATGTCGGTTGGCATTCGTTTCTCCTTCATGGAAAGCGCAACCTTGGGAACTTGGATGATTTCCTCATCTTTTTGAAGCTCAGGCATAACCTCCGCAGTCTCAATTGGAACATCCTTGGATTTGCCTTCTTTAATCTCAAGTGTCTCACCCATGGCCGTAGAGGATGTCATCTTTGAAGAGGGAGGTGGGGCTATTGTGGACTTCGATTGCATTGACCCCAATGAGGTGACAAGATTTTGAATTTCCTTTACTTGTTTCATTGAATCTTCCGCGAGCTTGCGGATCTCTTCCCAAGGTGGTTCAACCTTCTTCTTATGTTGAGCCTTATTCTCTCGAGCCCTTCCCCTTCGGTATCTCCTACGGAGATCTTGATCAACTACATCATATGTAGCGCCATCCATGTCACTCAGACGAAGATACCCATCATCATAGGCTCGAATAGCCCATCGGATGTACTCTTCGGACAAAGGCTTGGAACTCGTTTTCTTCAACATTTTGACCCGAAAGCTTGAGGAACCCTTGTCGTTGCTCTGATACCATTTGACGTGCTCGGACCCGGGCTCGAGCAAAAGGACCGGCGACGAGAGTTCCGATAAGTCGGGAAAAATTGGATAGTTTCTGGAGCAACAGGTCAGTCTTCAAAGATTTCCGATTTCCTGTCGATTGGCTAGACTTCTGGGGACGTGCAAGTACTACTTTTGTAGATCTTAAAGTCTCGGTCACGGATTGGGGCAGATCTCATCAATCGAAGGTCAAACGAAGCGGGAAATCGCGTTTTACCGAGATGTCGCTTGTGCAGAGGTGAGTCCAAACGGGGCTTGTTTGAGAGGGATTTAAGGGCTTCTTTGGGGTGACGTTTTGGGGTGAATGGAGGGTGATGATGGGGCTGTGGAAGGCCTTAGAATGGTGGTAAAGTAGGGGATGGGGGTTGAGGGATATGTGATGCAAGGTCACTCTCGGCCTCACACTCCGAGCTCTCTCCAACACTCGATCTTCCGCACTCTCGGCCTCGCACTCCGAGTGTTTCTGACCCTTTGATTCCGTCGTCTCTCACTAGGGAATCGCTCTTAGCATCTCACCAAGAGGTTTTATCCGGCATCTCACCAAGATAGAGTTGTTTCTTAACCTGAAACGAAGGAAGTACAAAGCTTAGTTTTTTCTCAAATTCAACTTGTTTAAAACAAATGTCAAGCTTACATATTTATAGGACTTGCAAGAAATCTAGGAAATTAAAATAAACTGATAAACTAATGACGGATAATACGAAAGGGTTTTCCAAGATTTATGACGGAGAGATGGGCAACCATAATGGGGGGAGGGGGGGGGGGGAACCGAATGGTCTTGGTTTCCATCAAAGAGATGGAAGTTCGGAAATCTCTAAAGCCCCGTCATTTAATCCGACTTTATTGATTGCATTCCGTCTTCATTTATTGCATTTCCGACACGCTGCCTAGTTTTCGGACTGCTCCAAAGATCCCAGATTTCGGCCATTTTCCAAGCTGAATTGATGATTGCATCCTTCAATAAAGTTGTAGCCACTTAAAATATCTTTCCAACAAGTGATCATCGGCTTCAATCGGAATTTTATACCGCCAGAACGAGCCAAAATACTGAGGTGTCGCCAAATAGTCTTCACAAATGAAAGTTGATGTTCAGCTCCGAAGACAAACCTTTGTAGAAAAAAAGGGACGAGCTCATGGGCGACTACGATCACATCAGACTTCCCGACACAGAAGCATGAGCAAGCAAGGAACGGTACCTAATACTATCCACGAAGTCAGACCCGGTAATTGCTTGCGGGTCCTATGACCGCGCTGAGGCCACATAACATGTCTATACCTAAATAAATGATGACTAATACAGTACAGGATTTAGATCACACAAGCATGCTTCAACAGATAAGTGTGTTTCTTCTGCCCCAAATCCCCGCCCCACAACCCCGTCCCACAAAAATATTTCACCATTAAATAAATATTTAAAAACAAAAAATATATATTTAGCATCTACATATTTATTTTAACATATTTGAAAAAAATCTAAAAAAAATCAACTTATAAAAATTATAATAATTCAATATAGATAGAGAGATTTTTTTAAGTTAAAGAAAGATGTTGTTTTACTATATAATTTTATATAATTTTTGTAAGCTGATTTTTTAAGAATTTTTTTTCAAAAAAGTTATAATAATCATGTAGATGCTAAATATATTTTTTAAATTTTTTTTAATATTAATTTAAGAGTGAAATATTTTTGTTAGACAGGGTCGTGGGGCGGGGAATTGGGGCAGAAGATATGCACCGCGCGCGTATCCTATGGGAGTTATATATGTTGCAGGCACATGTATGATGGCATGGGTTCGAAGTTATATATGTTGCAGGCGCATCACGTGTATGGGAGTAAGGGAAAAAAATAGAGATTATGGGAGTAAGGGAAAAAAAATTTAGAGATAATATATTAATTGCAGGTATAGGTTGTCATGGGTCACGAGTTTGTCAGGTCAATCCGTTATCCGGTAGGTCAATGATCCGGCGTGTTCGGGTCAAAAGATCAGAGCTGGTTGCGAGTTAGGGTCGACCTTTCTCCAACCCACTAACCTGTCGGGTCGACTTATCAATTTTTTAAAAAAAATTGAAAAAACTATTTTTAATAAAATAAATTTATAATTATTATGTAGATTATTCTTAGAATAATATATATATATATATATATATATATATATATATATATATATATATATATATATATATATATATATATATATATATATATAGAGAGAGAGAGAGAGAGAGAGAGAGAGAGAGAGTAGGTAACTTGTGCACAAGCCTTAGAATGTAACTTGTGCACAAATCTGTACCATTGATTGAGTTGAAATGGACGGTCAAAATTAATCTATTTTACCCTATTTTTTTTTAATTCAAAAAACATGGGCCCATAAAAATTGTTAACCACGTTCATTATGGAGCGTGAGTTGCAATTTCTCTCAGGCTAATAACCCTTTCCTCATCCTCTTTCTGCGATTCTTCCTGGTGGGAAGTGAAGCGGCGATCGATGGCGGTGAAGAGCGAAGGCCGGAGAAGAGGCGCCATGGAAGGCTGGCAAAGAGGCTCCCTCTTCCTCCCCCTCTTTCGCAGCCATGGAAGGTCAATTCGGACAGTGTCATGGAAGTTCAATCCTCCCCAATCGCGGTCATGGTGGCAGCGCGGTGGTGGCGAATCGAGTTGAAAGGGCTTGCGAGGAGGCGGTGAAGAGGTTTTCAGGCGAAGAGGGGAGGAGGTGAAGGCCGGCGGCGGCGATTCGTGCGCGCTTGGAAGGGCAGACCGTCGGCGTCGCAATCGGGTGATGGTGGTGCCAGATGATCTGGGCAACTGAGTGTGGATCTGGGCAGGGTTGATGCCGGCGGTGGGTGTGGTGATCGGAGAAACGAAGGGAGGCAGTGGTTTGTGGATGTGCGAAGAGGGTGCGGGGGCCGCTGGGGGTTCGACTGCAGAGGCGGATTTGGACTCTTCGATGGTTGGTGGTGGTCCACAGGCGGTGATGGTGGCCGGAGATGGGCATGGGCGTTAAGGTGGCCGGAGATAGACAGGTGGCTGGAGATGGGCAGGTCAGATCCAAGCCGGACCCAAGCCATCTTGCTCAGATCCAAGCCCCCCTCGCCCTATCGCCCTATGCCAGATCCAAGCCCTCTCGCCCTTTGGGCTGAGTGGCGTGGATGTGGACGGCGGGGGCAGTTGGGTACCTACGCCGGAGGTGGGCAGTGGTGGTCGGAAAAGCGAGAGGAAGGCCGGTTGTGGTGGTTGCGAGGTGAGGGCGAAGAGGGTTGCGTGGGTGGTGCGAAGAAGAGGAGGATGCGCTGTCGGGTTAGGGCTGCGTGGGTTCATCGGTGTTGTTGCGGAGGCGGGTTTGGACTTTTCGATGGTTGGTGGTGGTCTGCAGGTGTTGATGGTGGCCGGAGATAGGCAAGGGTGTTAAGTTGAACCTCCGTTCGAATGAAATCTGTTGTTATTCGTTCATTATTTAGTTGAATGAGTCGAATTTTGGTTGGTAGTGTTTTTTAGTTGGTAATTATTCGGTGAAATTTCAATTATTCGGTGAGATATCGAATATTATTCGGTGATAATGAATAATTATTCATAGAAATTGGTAGTATTTTTTTTTTTATGAATTTGGGGTTTATGAAATATGAAACATTATTCGGTTAATTTTGAAGCATTATTCGGTGGAATATGAAATATTATTTGGAAAGAAAAACAAAACATTATTCAGTAGTATGTGACTAATTATTCAGTGAATTTGGTAAATTTTAATCTAAGCTGGATAGAAAAAGATAAAATAACATTATTCGGTAGAATGTAAAAAATTATTCGGTTGAATTGACGAATTTTTAAGATAAACGAATTTAGGGTTGTTTAAAAAAAATTAAAAATACGTTGGGTGAATTAATTGTGTAAAAAAACAGTTTTTTTTTTTTAAAAAAAAAGAATTGGGATGGGTGAGAAGGTGAGATTCACGTGAGAGGGAGAGAGAATGAGTGTTTTTTGGCAAGGGGGCCCACAAATTAAAAAGAAATAAAAAAGAAAATCACTTTTATTCATGGCCCTTTATTCCATCTTCATCAATGGTCTATATCCATGCACAAGATACACCTTAAGGGGTGTGCACAAGGGAAACACTCCCTATATATATATATATATATATATATATATATATATATATATATATATATATATATATATATATATATATATATATATATCCCAACATCTCATTTCTCCCAGTTCACTTGTTTTTTACATTTTCTACATTGGAAATGAAGTTTGAGAAAAATATATTCTCGTATTTTTCTCTCTTACATCACACGTTGAAATTATTGTGGCTGAAAGAATTAATATGGAGATATAAAATCTTCACACATTTTTGACACTCATATCAAAATGAAGTGGGTGATAAAATGTGTGGTGAAGATAAAATCTTCACATATCATTTACTTATTTATTTTAATAGTCAATAAAAAACAATTTTTTTTTAAATAATGTAACCCGCTGGGTCAACGTGTCGGCCCGGCGGGTCAACGGGTCGACCTGAACCCATTAACCCGTGACATTTTCGGGTTAGGGTTCGGATCGACCAACCCCTACCCTTGACCCGGCGGGTCGAACCCGTTGAATGACGGGTCCGACCCGTGGCCATGTCTAATTGCATGCGCATGGGTTATTGGGTCTGCAATTGTGTGTGTGTGTGTGTGTGTGTGTGTGTGTGTGTGTGTGTGTGTGTGTGTGTGTGTGTGTGTGTGTGTGTGTGTGTGTGTGTGTGTGTGTGTGTGTGTGTGTGTGTGTGTGTGTGTGTGTGTGTGTGTGTGTGTGTGTGTGTGTGTGTGTGTGTGTGTGTGTGTGTGTGTGTGTGTGTGTGTGTGTGTGTGTGTGTGTGTGTGTGTGTGTGTGTGTGTGTGTGTGTGTGTGTGTGTGTGTGTGTTGACCCGGCGGGTCGAACCCGTTGAATGACGGGTCCGACCCGTGGCTATGTCTAATTGCATGCGCATGGGTTATTGGGTCTGCAATTGTATATGTGTGTGTGTGTGTGTGTGTGTGCCAAAACTAACATCGCAAGAAAATTGCGGCGGGTTTTGTTATTCGAGACCATCATGGTTTTGTTTAGCCTTTCAATGTCTCTTTATATAGATCTGTTTCAGCTTTGATGATAGAAACATTGGCTCTTTATCTGAGTTTGGTTGCTACTTTAGAGATTGCTTCTCATTTAGAGTTTCTTACTCTCCTCGAAAAGGACCATGTTCGGTCCGACGCGGAACCAGAAATTAAAATTCGAGTAGGCTGGACAGGCTGTATTTTTCTTATACGCATAATTTTTATTAACAAACCCCTTAATTTAATTTTAAAAATTTTAATTAATTTTCCTTAATGTTTTTTTACCTATTATTTTATTTTTATAAAAATGAGGCGGACTGGAGCAGACTGCAGCCCAACCCTTGATCCGTCCTTGTGTTGGGTGCTGGATTAGTAGGAACTGACTCCACCTACTTGTATCAAATATATATATATATATATATATATATATATATATATATATATATATATATATAGAGAGAGAGAGAGAGAGAGAGAGAGAGAGAGAGAGGTTAGGTCATGTGTAATCATCCCTTAATGTGTTTTGTGTTAACAAATATAGATCGTTGATTGATTGCAAATGGAAGGACGAGATTAATTCCCGAAATTAATTAATTTTAATATGAAAAGACAAAAACTACCTTTTTCTCCCACCACACGCGCGTGATATCCCAACCCAAATCCCCTTTTTTGGGACGATTAGAAAACAACCGTCTCTCACCTTCTTCATCGCGTCTCATACTAGGGCGATTCCGGCGAAATCAAAGGGCGATTCCGACGAATAGTGCTCCTCATACGAGAGTCGCGCCTGTGGCTGTAAGTGAACCTAGTCGGTGGAATCTATAGGTGGTTTGAAGGGACACCACGGTGATGCAACTGCAGTACACCATCGAATTCAGCCCGGGTAATGGAAGAACGCGAATTTTAATTAGAGGGGAGTTGAAAGGGGATTTTGATGAATATTTTTTGTCTTGATATGAATATTGTAGAAATTTGAGTCACTGGTACGAAATAGGTCTTGTTTCATACTCGGGGGTGTGATATGAATATTGGTGAAATGATTCTTAACTTTGATGAATAATTGTGTTACTGTGATGAATATTTCTTAAATGTTGTCGAATATTGATGAATATTTGGGAAATTGTGAATAATTGAGTGATTGTGATGAATATTTGACTGACTGCAATGAATATTTGAGTGACTGTGATGAATATTTGAGTGCATGTGATGAATATTTGATAAATTTTAACAAAAACTTTGATATTGAGTGACTGTGATGAATATTTAATAAATTTTGCCGAATATTGATGACTACTTGGAGAATTATGAAGTTTTCTCATATTCGTCTGGGGGATAGAGCGTCGTCAGATAAATAATTGAGTGATTGTGATGAATATTTGAGTGAATGTGATGAATAATTGAGTGATTGTGATGAATATTTGATAAATTTTAACAAAAAAATTGATGAATAATTGAGTGACTGTGATGAATATTTGATAAAATTTGCCGAATATTGATGATTACTGGGAAAATTACGAAGTTAAAAAACTTTGATGAATCTTCCTCTTCTTCATCGTTCGCTTGTATGAAAACTTCACTGATTTTCAAAAATTTTGCATACCAGAATAATTGATCATGATCTTCCAAAAATATTTTCAACAAGGAAATTTGTGTAAATTGGAAAAAAAAAACTAACGCCTCCCACGATTTGCTCCACCCGAATTTGATCAGTTACTGCTGTGCATCCCACGCTCTCTCCTTGTGAACGTGGTGTGTTAATCCATGTGGGTCCCCCTTTTTTGTTAAAAATAAATCCAAAAAATCATTGATTAATCACGTCCATCCATCTTCATTCAATCAACGATCATTATTTGTTAACATTTAACATGTTAAGACTTGTAAACATTTGATCCATACTCTATATATATATATATATATATTTATATTTATATATATATATATATATATATAAATAGCGCATCACGTGTTTTCAACACCGCCTTTCTAGTCCCTAAATCCTTTGTTGATGGGTTGGAACCGATTCACCTTCAATAGCGCAGTGGCCATCCTCTGCTACGAGTCCGGCGAACCTGCCGACTCCGTTCTCCACCACCTTTGCCCCGCTGCATCTCCTTGGGCCCGAAGGTGGACCGAATGAGTTATAAATAGGCTCATTGTCTTGCTTTGGACTTAAGGAGTTTGTTTGTGCTGAAAGCGGGTGGGGAAGGAAAATAATAACAACAATAAATTAAAGTAGGGGTGCGCTCCGGTGAAAACCAAAATTGCGGTAAAAACCCATAAGGACCGGCTTTTTAGCCCGATTCACTTGCTTTATAGCCCGTTTATGAATATAACCGATCTATAAGGTCATAAATTTTAGCCCGGTTTTGAATAAAACCGAGCTATAAAGTCACTATGTAATTTTAAAACATGAGTTTTTTAGCACGATTTTTAGGCTTGACCGAACTATAAAGTCATATGTTATTTTAAAATTGGAGTTTTTAGCACGGTTTTTAGGTTGAACCGAGTTGTAAAGTCACCGTGTGATTGACGTTTTTAGCACGGGTTTCAAATAAACCAACCTATAAAGTAGTCCTTACGGGTTTTTACCACAATTTGAGGTTTTCACAGGAGTCAATCCCAATTAAAGTAAATAGACTAAATCATTCTTATAGATGTATATGGTCTTTTTAATACATATGTAAATTTAATATGATGTTGGTTTCCGGGGGCTCCAAACTCCTCTTCAACCTCCTCTCAAATAGGCATGTATTAAATCCTGATAGGCTATGGAAAATACTATATAAATAAGGAATAATAGTGTTCTCCGAACGTCCTGTTTGGTTTCGAGGGTTTCATTCACATTTCCGATGGTTGATCGATCTTCCCTTTGTTGCCCGTATTTGCCCTGTTTATTGGTGTCGGGTTGGTGCTTTGGTGTGGCTGTGTTTGCTCTTTGTTGGGTTGCAATATCGGGTGTACGTCATGTTTGATCGACAACAGATCGTGGTTGTATTCGTAGTCTTCAAAGATCCTTCATTTAGGTAGGGACAACGTCGGCGATCCACACATCATCAGGAGTCACACCCATTCCGGTTGGGGTACTGTCGTGAGTCTTTGCACTCTCCCGCGTTCTTGGTTCTCGTGGCGCGTCTTGGATCTCCATTGACTTCTCTGCTGGCGGACGACTTGTATGGGTTGATTGTTTTTCTTTCTTCTCTGTTGATTTGTGAAGTTTTATTAGATGCGTTAAGCGGAATTTCATATTATATCTAAACATCTAATCGTAAGGATCTTCATGCATAAATGATAGATCAATCATTGTTCATAGGAGATACCTATTGATGCATGAACCGGATCGACTCGGGATAAAATCAGAAGAGAACAAGAGCCTCAAATGCGATTTCTCTACTTGGTCCACATGAGCCCGGTGTCTAGATCTTCTTAGCCTTCGACTGCTATGACGAAGGTCGAAGAACTAGCAATCAAATTGCTTGGAATGGATGATGGTGGTTAACAACCTTTGAAATCAACACTTTGATTTCCTTTTGTTTTTCTACTGTTGCTCCGTATGCTCTTTGAGAAAATTAGCAATGTTGCTCCGTATGCTCTTTGAGAAAATTAGCAATGCTAATTCATTCTCTCTGCATACATCCCCTTTATAACTAGTTTGCCAAGCTTTTAATTGAACATCCGTTTGTAAGAAAGAAACAGCCAAATTTTTTTTTACTAGGAAAAAATTCGGGCGACCAGACTCTACTCGGCAGCATCCTTACAAATGAGGCAGGTCTAAAAGACCAAAACTATTGTGAATATCGACTCCCCGGGCAGAGTGGCAAAGGTGTGCAACCTTATCAGCCACTCTATTGCCCAATCGAGGCACATGAAAGAAAGAAACTTCTTTCAAAGTCAATTGTAAAAGTTTAACATCTGATGGAATTAGCTCAATTTCCCAAGGACATTTAGATTTTTTCTTCAAGTAGTCTATGATTATACTAGAATCGCCTTCGATGTGGATTTTGTCAATATTGAGCTGAACAACCTGTTGGATTCTCATTTTTAGAGCAAGTGCTTCTTCTTTGAGAGGGCTTTGTTAATTTTTTTATTAATTTTTTTAAATAATCTTATACTTTTTACTCGTAAGTATAAGATTATTAAAAAAATTAATAAATAAATTGATATTTTATATAATTTTTATCATTTTAAGAAAGCGTGCGTGAATAGTAAAAAACTTATATTTTCAAACAGAGTGAGAGTATTAAATATAATTGAGTGAGATGATCAATTTAATGTACATATTGGGTGTTGAATAGAAGATACCCAAATTAGGCTAGATCCATCATTGATGGATCCATCACCCATTTACTTCATTTTTTATATTAGGTTTTTACTCTTTTTTTTCCCGAATGGATGAAGCACGTGTCCTTCAATAATGTCCATCCCTAAGATCGAGGCCTCTTTACACTATAAATTCGTGGGCTTGATAATGATACAAGCATACACTAGACGATTGATTTCATTGTCCCAATCATCCATTCTAATCATGCTCGGTCTCATCCGAAGCATCGGCAAACACTACAAGAAGATTGGAGGTATGCATACATACACACACAATATATATATATGTATATTACAAGATATATATAGTTTTTATCATATGTTTATTTATATGGATCTGCTTAAATATATATAATAGGAAACTTTCATTACAAGGGGACCAACTTGTACAAAACTGTATGTGGGCAAATAGCTGAGCTACACACAAACCAAACTCCTGCCTTCAATGTGAGGAGGAATGAGCCAGAGCTAGTGCGTCCATCCCAACCCACTCCGAACAAGCTCAAGCTCCTCTCCCATGTCGACCAGCAAGACGTGGTGCGGGGGACAATGCCAATGATCATGCTTTTTCCACCTAATGCAGCTATGAGGGATAGAAATCCTGCCAAAGTGATAAAGAATGCATTAGCGGATGCGTTAGTGTATTACTATCCATGGGCAGGTAGGGTGAGAGGCGACCGACACTCCCAAAAGCTGGCGGTGGATTGCAACGCTGAGGGGGTGGTGTTTGGGGAGGCCGACGCAGATGTTAGTCTTAGAGAGCTACCATTGTTGCCCCCATTCCCTTTCTTTGACAAACTCCTCTATACTGACACTATGGAATTATTTGATTGTCCTATACTCACTATGCAGGTAGTGTTGTTTCATCGTTTTAGTAATTTATTATTATTATACCATGACAATTAGTCTGTTTGCCTATAATTTCCGACCTCTAGATTAATCAAATCAATTATTATCGATTTGCTAGGTCACTCGCTTGTCATGTGGAGGATTCATACTTGCCTTGAGGTTCAACCACCTAATGAGTGACGCAGAAGGTTTATGCCAATTCCTATCCACCATGACTGAGTTCGCACACGATGCCTCAACCCCTTCCATCCTCCCCGTTTGGCAACGCCATCTCCTCAACTCATGTGACCCTAATCATGTGACTCATAACAGCCACGATATAAATTCCCCCCCTATAGAAAATCCTGACGACAACCTTGTCCACCGACAGTTCGAATTTGGAGCTCAAGATTTAGCCACCCTTCGAGGTCGCATAGAGCCACACCTCCAACCCTGCACAAACTTTGAGTTGCTATCATCCGCCCTCTGGCACTGTCGAACCGTCGGCCTTGAGTACAAGACGGAAGAAGAAGTACACTTGACATTTGATTTCAATGCTCGACGCAAGTTTAACCCGCCACTTCCAAACGGCTACTATGGGAATGCAATTACATCGGCTATGGCAGTCTCCCCAGCTAGTAAGATTTATTATGACAACACCCTCAACTACGCCGTGGAGCTTGTGAAGAAGGCCAAAGGCGCCATAATGGACGAGTTCAAGAGATCATTGATTGGTCCCTCGATTTTAAGGGGCAATCACCTATCATTTAAGGTTCGATGGTTCCTTATCTCTGACATAACCCATCTTGGATTATCAAGTCTGGATTTCGGATGGGGAACGCCTCTATATAGTGGTACAGTGACCAATTGTTTTATACCTAATGTAAGCGTTATTGCACCTTTTAGAAATGAAAAGGGAGAGAACGTGAAGACGGCGTCGGTATACTTGCCCAAGGATGCCATGGACAGGTTTGGTAAGGCACTTGATAGCTTACTGAAATAGCAATCACAAAGGGTCATGTATTACGCCAATTTGATACTCAGTTGACAAATAAAATAAAAGTCGTCACTTGAACGACAAAGCGGTCAGGACACCCAAGCAGATAACATGTCGTCGATTGAATATGATCCTCTCATCAACGAGCACTCAGGCGACCACATCAAATTAAGGCCTTGTTCGGTTTTTCAATTAAACATCTAGCAAGTTAAAAAAAAAGGAAGTAGGATAATTCTTATATTTGATTGACAGAAAGACACAAAAATTCAACTTTTCAGAAATTTCAACTCCTTCAAGTTGTAGGAAGTTCACTTCCCTAGGGGATGTTTGGGAGTAAAAATAAAAGAGAGAGAGAGAGAGAGAGAGAGAGAAGATGTGCATTTTTGCAACTCGAGAAAAAGAACACTTGATAGGCTCTCGTATTCGTGCAAGCCTGTATTTGACAGTTCATAAACAACTACAAGTCGACGGTAGCAGTTACGAACAAATAAAATGTGCACGGAAAGCATTGCGTGTCAAATACAATACGCTAGGTGCACGACAAATTCGTAAACTAAATTATACATGAGACTGGACATACAATGTAAGGAAACTAAGTGGAGTTGTCCAAATTACAGAAAAGGTAGCTTTGGCAGCAAAGTTCATTATGGTCGAGCGTGTCTTGGCTTTCTCTGATGTCTTGTTCCTTCTGCTCGAGCTCCTGCTGCAAAAGAAAAAAATGGGTTAAGAGGGATGTTCAAGCTGGGGGCCTAGCCCAAGTAATGTGCAAAAGCAAGGCCCAACCCATTCACAAAAAATAATAAAAGTCCCGTCTGTCATTAAAAAAAATGAATGAAATGGCAATAAATAAATAAGAATGTCATGACTGTGAAATAAATATAATATACCAGCCCCAAAGTACAGCCCTATGGTTTTCAAAGGGGAAAGAATCATTCAGAAAAGTCAAGCCTCTCTTAACTAAGGTTCTACAGAGAAATTCCTGTACACATAAATATATGCTTTCCAAATCAAAGGAAAAGGGAAGATACTGACGGTACAGGAGAAAGGAAATGTGTATATTTCCACTTTCTTTCTTTTCCCCTATAAAAGGTGACCTATGGCAGTTGAAAAAGAGACAAAAAGGTTGAATTCACACGGATGAGCATACAGAAAGGAAAAAAAAAAGAATGTCATGACTGTGAAATAAATATAATATATCAGCCCCAAAGTAAAGCCCTATGGTTTTCAAAGGGGAAAGAATCATTCAGAAAAGTCAAGCCTCTCTCAACTAAGGTTCTACAGAGAAATTCCTGTACACATAAATATATGCTTTCCAAATCAAAGGAAAAGGGAAGATACTGATGGTAAAGGAGAAAGGAAATGTGTATATTTCCACTTTCTTTCTTTTCCCCTATAAAAGGTGACCTAGGGCAGTTGGAAAAGAGACAGAAAGGTTGAATTCACACGGATGAGGATACAGAAGGGGAAAAAAAAAGCACACAATTGCAAAAATCACAAAGCAAGGTAGGAGCTTTCATCTAGGCTCTTTTGGTTCTCGGAACCCCGCCCTTGCAAACCCTCAAGCTTTCTCTCGTTGCTTAGGCCCTTGCAAACCTTGCAGGCTTTCGCTTGTGGCCTGGGTTTCGGAATCATCAAATTGCCCCAAATCAAGCCGATATGCTGCCAAAATCGATTCTTGAAACCCCGCCCTTGCAAACCCTCAAGCTTTCACTCATGGCTTAGGCCCTTGCAAACCTTGCAGGCTTTCGCTTGTGGCCTGGGTTTCGGAATCATCAATCTGTCCTAAAGGAGGGCGAAGCGCTGCCCAAAATTTTAAAACATGCCAGCAAGTTTGCACACAAATCGCAAGCAATTTCACACAAGCAAAAGGAAAAGGAAAAATTGTTACTGCAGCTAGACAGATTTCTGCATAAATCACGCTAAAGCAACTTCATCTAGTCGGAATAAGTAAACTACTCTAAATTGGATGGAATTATTGTCAAAATCGATTTTCGAAACCTCGCCCTTGCAAACCCTGCAAGCTTTCGCTCATGGCTTAGGTCTTTGCAAACCCTGCAAGCTTTCGCTTGTGGCCTGGGTTTCGGAATCATCAAACTGCCCTAAAGGAGGGTGAAGTGCTGCTCAAGTTTTTCTAAGTCATGCCAACAGAGTACAAATTGCAAGCAATTGAATTGCTTGCAATTTGTACTCTGTTGGCATGACTGACCTTCCACTACTAATACCTATTTCCTTTTTATTTATTATTTTGTTTTTGATATTAAGTAATAACTAATAAGTATTATCTATTAACTTGATTTCTTTTTATATTTGTTATTTTCAAAAAATGCTTTTAATCAAGGGAGGAATGCTAGCCCGGCCTCGGTTCAGACTAAAACCTAAATGTTATTCGGAATCTAGTAGACATTTTATTTTGAATATTATCGGGTTTAATTAAGTCTTTATATTGCTTTTGTGCTTAAATGTATGAACAATTTAAATATTTATGTTGCTACTTATGAATTTTAAATTTCAATTAAGTTGCATTGCCTTTGATTATTTGTATGTTTTTTTCTTCAACACAAAAAACATGGTAAATTACCATTACCAACATGTATCAACCAATTTAATTGGTTACCAATTAAGTTGGTACAAGCCCTTCGGTAGTTGGTAATGGTTTGGATTTTAAGATTACTAATTATAATTAGTTGGTACGTGGTAACGACAAAAACTAATTGTTATTGTACCAATTCCACCCCTAAGCAATTCCATACAACGCTTAAAATAAAACTCGCAAAAGCAAAGCGAGACTCTGCATAAATCTGCTCAGGAAGAAACACTGACATTTGGGATACGCAAACTACGGCAATTCAAGAGCACTACAAGCAAAAGGCGAAACTTTACAAGAATCCACTCAAAAGTCATAATGCTACTAGGTTTCATCAATTACAAGTGAACCAAGCCTTATCCCAAGTCTAGACTTACATCTAAAAGAGTCTAAACTTAAGCAAAAGGTCGTTATCTGTGAAGTCCTAGAGTCTTTGCTAGAGTCATAGGGTAGCCCATCCCCATCGGGTTTGCCCTGAGTCAGTTGCGTCGATATGAGCATGAGGAGATAGCCCTACACCATCGGGCGAGTTGATTTGCTTTGCGTTGTTCTTGATGAGATGATGATGATGTTGTTGTTTATGTGCACATATATATATATACGAGGAAATGATGGGTACCGTACTGGCCAGGTTCTCTCATGAAAAAGGGGGAGAGACGGTGGGCACGGGACGGGACGGAACGGGATTGATCCGGGACGGGACTCGTCCCGCGAAATTTTTACGGGACGGGATCGGGACGGGACGGGCCTTGTCCCACAAATAAAAATAATAAAATATTATATAAAATTGCAAAGTGAAAAATGCTTTCATAATTCATTAATTTGTATAATATGTTTAATACGGTATTCTTCTCAACTATATTATTCAATAATAATAATAATATTATTATTATTATTATTATAAGACTATTATTAATTCATACAATGATTGTATAATTAATTATAATGTTCAACATATTTGGCTACATTATCTTACTAGATCAGGACGGAAAGGGATTGAGACGAGATTCACCGGATACTGTCTCATTATCGATTGATAGTTGGAAAGAATATCGTATTTAGCTATTTGACTCATATAGCTCTAAATGGGTATAATAATAATAATAATAATAATAATAATAATAATAATAATAATAATAATAATAATAATAATAATAATAATAATAATAATAATAATAATAATAATAATAATAATAATAATAATAATAATCATAATAATAATAATAATAATAATAATAATAATAATAATAATAATAATAATAATGCCACAATATAATTAAAAAAAATTATTGTTATTACTTATTTTTATTGTTATTATTATAAAATAATTATACTTTACAAGAAAAAAAATATAATATGATATAATAATAATATAATAATAATAATCATAATTTTATTATAAAGTAATATTATTATTAAATTAAATTATAATATTATATAATAATAATATTATTATAATCAATTATTATTATAAATTGAAAATTATTATTATAATTATAAATAATATTTGCTCAAATAATAATAATATTATTATTATAAACAATTATTATTATTATTATTATAAATGGAAGATTATGATTATAATTATAATTATAATATTTGCTCAAAATAATAATGCTAATAATATATTATTATTAGTATTCTATAATATTATAATAATAATAATAATAATAATATTATTATTATTATTATTATTATTATTATTATTATTATTATTATTATTATTATTATTATTATTATTATTATTATTATTATTATTATAATATGCGGGACGGGACGGGATTTGCGGGATCCCACTGGGATCGTCCCGCGTTTCGTCCCGCATAATTTTTGCGGGACGGGATTCGCTATTTTGTCCTAAATCCCACAGGGATCGGGACGGGATCGGGATTGGCGGGATTTGTACCCACCCCTACTAAATCCTATACTGCATTAGTCATCCTTTATTTAGGTATAGGCATGTTATGTGGCCTTAACGCGGCCAGAGGACCCGCAAGCGATTACCGGGTCTGACTTCGTGGATAATGTTAGGTACCGTTCCTTGCTTCTGTGACGGGAAGTCTCTTGGCGAATTCGAAGAACTTGCGCCGAATTGAGCATTGACAAGGAGTTGATGTGGAGATTGAGAGGTGAAGGGAGAGAGACGGTGTTTCGCCGAACGAAGAAGGAAAAGTTTCGCACCTAGGTGCGAAACTTTTTTTTTATTAAAAAAAATACATTTTACGGACTAACATGCTGTTTGGCCCGACGCCCGGTGATATCCGCAAGTAGTTGTGGAGCTTGTTCCGCAGACGGTTGCGAAGTTTAGCGGTGTATCCAGTAAAAATTAGTGATGTATTTAACAATCCTCTATTTCATCCTTCCTGCGATCGTTAAATAAATTTCAGATAAGCTTGGACAAAATATCTAACACATTAAATGACCTTGGCCGCTTCTATGCCGGTGCAAATCATCACCCCCAAAACCCTGCCCTAAGTGTAAAGGCTCGGATTTTTAAAATATTAATTTTCGGAAAAAAGAAAATCAAAATGAATTTAAAACAAATTCCGGCCCAAAATTTTAATTTAAAGATCGAATCCGTCTTTCATTTCGAGATTTGAAGGACCAATCAGCGGAAATTTAAATTCCCGACTCGAGACCCTAATTCCGTCATCTTTCTCACATCCTTATCCAAATTTAACCTTGGATCCCACAATTTGAGATTTAATTTTAAAATTTCCCATCTATTTCAATCTTTCCCTAATTGACCCAACATACACATACACTCCTTTTCTTACCTTGCTTGACTTACCAAGAATGGAGATGAGGCTCTCATGCTTTGTCCAATGGGTGCAATCAAGGAGCTCTCTCTCTCTCTCTCTCTCTCATTTCTCTCCTCTGCAAAACCCAGAGATTCTGAGGAACCAAGCCTCCCAGCATGTTCCTTGCTATAGCTGTCATTATATACAAGTGTATTCAGTTGCAATTGTAGGAATGAGAACAAAATAGTGCAAACCCATTTCCCCACCACTGTGTGCCTGCTATTCAGAGTTCACCACAAAAGAAACCTCCCAGCCTTCAAACCCCTTTTCATTTGATTTTCAAATGCAACTTCCCCTTCTCGCATTTCCTTCAAATTTCACACAATCCCTTAGCCCTCCTCCCTTTTACAACTCAACACCGGACACCCCCTTCTCGATTCCTCCTCCATCACCGCCAGTAACATCACCTCCTCCTTGGTCACCAGCGCCGCCACACACCTCTCTTCGCCCTTGTCTTCGATCCGAGCCCAGCTGAGCATTCAACCCTCTATTCCTCCTTCCGGTATGAGCAGCTGCTACCTCTCCTTTCAAGCGCAGCAGAAGCGGCTAGGAACACCGTCGCCCAGAAGCCGGAACCACCGACGACCGAGCGCGAGCCCACCAATCTCTCCTGTTTTCCGATCCCCGCAGTGGCAAGCTTTTCTCCTTCTCTTTCTGATCAGAAACGATGTAAAGTTCCTCCTTTAAGCCTCCATCCTCCCTTCCTAGGCCGATCCGTCTCGTTTTCGACTCCGGCGGTCCAACCCAGCTCCGACGAGAGGTTTTCTCCGGCGATATTTAGCAATCTCGGTAAGGCTTCTCCTCCTTCCTCCCTGTCTGTTCTCATTTCTTTCCCTCGGGTTATTTGAGGTCGGGGATGGTCGGACTTCAGGCAAGCCTGCCGCCGGCGGGCCGAGCTCTTCTTCTTCCTCTTCGTTTTTCCGATCGGCAGGGCGAGCTTTGTTCTGGGTACCTGAGAGAGACGATCCCTTCTTTTATTTTCTTTTGTGGGTTGGGCCATGTTTCCGGATCAGGTTCTATTATCCGGGTTGGGCTTCCGTATTGGGCTTTCAGTTGGGCTATTCTTATGGTTTTATTTGCTGTTTTGTTCAAGTGTTATGCTATTATATGTTATATTGATATTGTTGTGTTTATATATTACGTTATGTTATTATTATTGCTATATAAATTCTGACCATATAAAAGTATATTATGGAATTATTAAATTATATTGTGAAATTATTTTAAAAAGAAATATTATTTGGACTATGTATTTTTTTGTAATGATTTAAATATGTAAGTTGGAAATTTTGAAATGACTTGTTGATTTTGGATTTAAATAGGGGTTTTTGAGAATAGATTTATTTGATGTCGTATTTAGTATATGTTGTCGGGTGATTTACAAAAGTCCTAATGGCCAGAATCTATTTAGATCATGATTTCGAAATAAAATGCCGGAATTATTCTATAATATCATTTTGAGATATTGGTTTAAGGTTTAGTGTCGGGATTCTTTGTCTTGGTTTGATGATGTTGATTTCGAGGAGGAATTTTGGGAATGTGGTTGGTACGATTTTATCAATGGGTTTGATTGGAAATGGAATGATTTTGGTTGATGTCGATCATATCGGAAAGGTTTTGGAAAATGGTTTTATCATCGATTGGTTTTGAGGATATTGAAAACTTGGGTTCGTGTGTGTGAGATTGTTGGTCAGTAGCTTACGGGAATGGCTTGGTTATAGGTGTGTATTGCGGTTGGATTGCTTTTGGACTTGTATTGGGCCCTTGCTTGTAATATCCTGCTGTTCTGCATATTCAGGTAAGTTCCCTAGGGGGCTTACTCAGGTTGGACATTCATGCCTGTTGTTGCATTTTATGTTAGGTGTTGCATATGCATAAAAGCATGCCATGTAGTATCCTGTTTAGGTTGCACTAATTGGATGAGCATCTGCTTACTTTATGCGTTTGAAACAGAATGGCCGTTATCTGTGATAGTTCTAGAGTCTTTGCTAGGGTCATAGAGTAGCCCAGCCTCATCGGGTACCCTGAGTCAATCGAGTCATGAACTTCCTTATATTATGAGATACCTGCGGGCTTTATTGTGGAGCGGGTTAGGCATGCGTGCCGCCCGATTATGATGGAATGCATTCACGAACTGGCCAGTCTCCGCCCTATCGGAAGAGGGTGGAGGTAGAAGAGGGATATGCCACTTGACATTGTCTTGGGCCCTTTACAGTATTTTTATACATTATTATAACTAGGAGCATGCTAGTGTGTTTGACTTTCGTACTGCATTAGAGTATCTTTATTAGGTATAGCACATACTATGTGGCCTCAGCGAGGACTGTCGGTCCTTCATGGGTGGCTCGATCTGACTCCTTTCCCCGTTCTTTTTTTAAGGTATTTTCTGCAGATCTTGTTTGCTCCTTGCTTCTGTGACGGGAAACCCTTTGGCGAATCGAAGTAGCTAGCTAATACTCTAACTTGGTAAAATGGTAATCACTCGCTTATGATTGGGTTTTGACCCGGCTTTGTCGTGGCATTTGTATCCTAGTTTTGCTTCCGCTTTACTTTCGGTTGAATTGGATTTTGCGACATAGTTTTAGAACAGGTAAAGGGTACCCAATGGCCCTTCGAGGTTTTTAAGGTTTGAAATCCCTCCTTTTACTAACCTTAAATGAGTTTGAAACCTCGACCCGTACCTGGATTGCAAGATCCGAACAAGGGGTTTTATCCATTGAAACGTAACCCGGAAATCATAATTCTGGGCCGTTACACTAAGTCTCCGTCCAACATAATTATTCTACATCTAAATTAATAGACGAAAATGCATAAAACCACCCACTATTCATTATTGTTTGCAAATAACCACCCCTTATTCACAAATTGTCAAATAACCACCCACTATTTATTGTTGTTTGCAAATAACCACCCCTTATTAAATAATTGTCAAATAACCACCCATTAAATATAGTTTGTTTGGAACTAACCACCCATACCCCTTTTCTTGTTAAACCTCACTTAATTTAATATGAAAAGATAATTATACCCCTATTCTTTAATGTTTCATTTTTAGTAAAAAGACATACTTCTCTCTATTGCTTGATTTTTCAAGTATTACGATTAGACCTGTCAAATGGGTCATTCGGGCCGGGTCACTTCGGGTCCCGAGTAGAACGGGTTCCGAGTACATCCAGGTTTTCTCGAACCCGAGTTGACCGAGTTTCGGGTCATTTCGGGTCGATTTTGGGTTTGTCAATTTTTTCTTTTTAAATTAAAAAAATCATGATTTGATAATTTTGGATAATTTTAAAATTCTACAATTAAAGACGTTCATAAATTCTAGTACTTGTAATTATATACTATATCTGATCTAAAATATTTATTTTTATTATTTCTCATAATTTTTAATAAAATGTAATGATATATAAATATCAAAATTTTAAATAATTTTTTTTAAAAAATTGATATTTATATATTATTACATCTTATTAAAAACATTTTATTTTTATTATTTCACGTAATTTTTAATAAAATGTAATAATATATAAAATATCAAAATTTTAAATATTTTTTTAAAAATAATTTCATATAATTATTAATAAGCATAGAATTATTTTAATATTTTTTAGATTATCTTCTTAAAAAAATGTGTTGAAAAATAAAAAATTAAATACTATTGATCAGACGAATTATTACACAATACAAATAAATATAAAAATTGCATTGAAAATGAAAGATCAAGTGATTGTAATTATAAAATGTAATAAATTGGAATCTCCATAAAAAATTTAATCATATATAATTATAAATCAACCGGGTCAATCGGGTCAAAATTACCGGGTCAATCGGGTCACCAGGTCAAAACCCAGATTACTCGAAAAAATTCTGGATTTTCGTTTATAATTGTCTTTTCATATTAAATTAAATGAGGTTTAACAAGAAAAGGGGTATAGGTGTTTAGTTGCAAACAAACTATATTTAATGGGTGGTTATTTGACAATTTTTGAATAAGGGGTGGTTATTTGCAAACAACAATGAATAGTGGGTGGTTATTTGACAATTTTTGAATAAGGGGTGGTTATTTGCAAACAACAATGAATAGTGGGTGGTTTTATACATTTTTGCCAAATTAATATTAAAAAAAATTTTAAAAAATATATTTAGCTTCTACATACTTATTATAACATATTTGGAAAAAAAAATTCTTACAAAGTCGAATTATAATTTTTTTAAAAAAATTATATAGTAAACTCACATATTTTAAAAACTTAAAAAAATCTCTTTATCGCTTATGAATTATTTTAAGTTTTATAAGTTGATTTTTTAATATATATTTTTTTCAAATATGTTATAATAAGCATGTATAAGCTAAATATATATTTTTAAATATTTTTAATGTTAATTTAGATGTAAAATAATTATGTAGGACGGGGACTTGGGGTGGGGTTTTGGGGCAGATGATTTGCACCGTCAGCAGATATAATAATACGCAGGAAAACTGTAAAGGGTCACAAACAATGCCAAGTGGCATATCCCTCTCCTACCCCGCCCCCTTTTTCATGTGTAAAGGCTCGGATTTTCAAATCCTAATTTTTCGGAAAAAGGTAATTAAAAATGAATTTAAATCGGATTAAAAGCTCGTTTAGCGGATTCGGACCGGAATATAAAATTTGACAAACAATTTCCGTCATTTTACCTCGAAAATCGAAAATAATTATCAGATGACGATATCCTCGTCTATTTTTTAAAAATCTAATTGACCGAGAAAGCGAGAGTCGGGAAAACTAGCATTCGGGAACTAATTGCGTGATTCAAAATTCGCGTATTTGGGATTTATATCCGGGTATTTATTTACCCAATTTCACACTCAATCCCTCACCCATACCTCCTTCAAATCAACCCCTTACCCCTGTCATTCTTTATTCACCATCATCAACCACTCCTACCCTTCACCATTCCATTCGCCATCACTTTCCTCCTTCCCCATCGGTTCACCATTACCTTTCACAATCACCTGCGCCATCACCATTTTCTCGTTCTTCATCACCATTACAAACGCCACCTCTTGCTCCCCGTTGCTCCATCAACCACCGCCGATCACCACCTCTAGCCGCCGTTCCATTGTTGCCGGACAACCACCACCATCGCCAGCATCTGCCAAGGCGCCACCAGCAGCCCCGGAGCCACCAGCGCCGTCGATGGGCCACCAAACAGCCTCCTTGCTCTGTTTCGCAAAGCCTCGTTCCGGTAAGCCGTTCTCCTTCGTTTCCGATCAAAATCGCCTTCGGTCTTCACCAATACACTCACCTATATCCGGTACAGATCCGACGAGCCATTGCGAGCCACCAGCGAAGCCCAGAACTCCGATCGAGAGCTCCAAAGTCGCGAAAAATCCATCTCGGTGAGGTTCCGAATTTATCCTCGTTTCGATTCGTTTTTAGTCTTTTTCGGTGCTTAGGCTAGTCGGGAGTGAGCGTGGGCTGAGTGTGGGACGTTCGGGTGGGCTCGAGATCTCTGGCGAGCTCGAGAGAGGTACGAGCGAGCAACGTCGAGAGCAGCGCGAGCGCGAGCCCGAGTAGAGCGAGGACGAGGCGAGCGAGGGAGCTGGGGCCTGTGTGGGAATGTGAGCGGGGAGGAGGCTTTGATTCCGAGGCGCCGTCAAGCAAGCGGAGGAAGCCGGAGGTGGGTCGAGCTCCGTCGGGCGCCATGGTCGCGAGCGAGGAAGCGCAGGCGAGAGCAGCTTCTTTATTTGAATCGGGAAGGAGATGAGCTGACTTGGCTCGTGTGGCCCCCACTTTTCCAATTTGCATTTTGTTTAGTAATTAAACCGGGTGGGATTATTTATATGGGTTCGGTTCGGTTCGGTTCGGGTTATCCATTATTATTTAACTAATTAGCGGTATTTAAAATTATTATATATATAATATTATTTGAGGTTAAGACATAAAATATTATCTCGGGAGATTTATAAAGAATTTGGAAAAGAATTTCAAGGTATCTAATAAATAAATTCAAAAGGGGATTTGGCGAGTATTTTCAAGGGTCGGAATACTTAACTATTTAACTGGGATTTGAAACGGTTTTGAAACTAACTTGGGAATAAGACATATTCGATGACTAACTAGCATGATAATATGATCGTTTGACTAACATAATGATATGTATTACTAATAGCATGGCTTGTGGTGAATTATTATATGAGATTAAATGTTGGATAATTATGAAGATCTAGTAGGATTTTATATCACACAAATTATGTCTTATGATTTTGATGAATCGTTGAGGTATATGCGGAACTGATGTATATGAACATGCGGAATTGGTTGAATAACGATGTGGTCTTGTGGAGCGAATGATGCGATGAAATGACTTCCATAACGTGTTACTTGTTCTATTGATTGAGGTGTGCTTGAGTGCTTAATAGTTTGATGTAGACTTATGTATATTCAATCATGTACTAGGTGATACTAGGTGATTTTGACTACTGTGTGCTGGATTCTTTTGTTGCCGATCTGCTAGCCAGGTAAGTACCTCCGGGGCTTACTCAGTAACCAGTACCTCCTGCCTGATGTGTCATATAGTATGTAGGTGTTGCATATGCATAAGAGCATGTCATGTAGTATCATGCTTAGGAATTGCATTTACGAATGAGCATCCTTACTCTGTATGCGTTTGAATACAGAACGGCCGTTATCTGTGAGTCTTAGAGTCCTTGCTAGGGTCATAGGGCAGCCTAGCTTCATCGGGTGTTGTCCTCCTCGAGTCATTTATATATATCACGAGATACGAGATGGGCATGAGATATGATATGATGATGAGATATGATATGATGATGAGATTTGATATGATTATAGCATCGAACTGGCCAGTCTCCACCTTGTCTGGAAGAGGGGTGGTGGTAGAAGAGGGATATACCACTTGGTATTCTTTGTTAAGGCCTTACTTAATATTCTGCACATATGAGTTAGGAACATGATAGTGTGGTTAATATTCCAGTACTGCATGAAGGCATCTTTATTCTAGATATAGGCGTATTATATGTCCTCAGCACGGTCAGAGGACCCGCGGGCGGACTCTTGGCCTGACTTGGTGATATAGTTTCAGGTACCCGATATACTGCTTGATTTTGTGCTGTTATGACGGGGTCTATTCATATGGCGGAGAGTGAGTGGATAAAACCTGACTTCACCAGATTCACGCTTTTGGGATTTCTCCCTAATTATACTCTGTTTTGACCCGGCTCTGCCGTGGCACTGGTTGTATCACTTTCAGAACTTATGCCCTTTGCATGATAAAGGATTTCCCGCGTTGTAGACTTAGGACAGGTACAGGGGTTTACCCCGGGGTCTCCAACGGACCTTCCGGATTTGGGTGCAAAATCCCACTTTAAACTACACATCTTCGATTTCAAACCTTCAACCTATACTCGGGGCGCAAGATCCCAACGAGGGGTTTCATCCCTCGAAACGTAACTCGGGAATCATAATCCTGGGCCGTTACAAAGGTGGTATCAGAGCTGAGGTTTTGCAATCCGAGTACAATAGGTTGAAGAGGTTTTGAAAATCGCCCAATATTTTCAAATGGTTTTGGAAAATATTTTATAAAGGGCAAAATGAATTTAATTGGACTTAAAACCTAAAATGAATAAAGGGGAAATAATATCGTGGGTAGAGACCCAGGCGGTAGACATCCCTTATGGATGTAGAATTCGGGGAATGGTAGGCAAAATACTAGCTTTTATTTACAGATGGGCCTAGAAGACTCTAAGGAACACCACAGAGGTTGGAGTGTTGAGTTAGGAGGCCGTGAGGTTTTGCCCCTCCGGTCAGCCGTCCCTCGAAGGACGGCATAGATCGTCTCTGTGCTTACGTTTATATATGTACATATATGCAATTGGACCCGAGGGCGATCCTCCTCGAAGAGAATCATATTAATCTTGTTGATTGCTTCCGTGATGAGTGTTCTATTGTGCTTAGGATAGCGAACTAATTAGTATGCCTTGACTTGAATCATGTGTTGAATAACTGTGCAAACGAGATAGTGGGAGAAAACCTTGTTCTTATGTAATCGGAATTCCTGTTTTGTCGAAATAGCCCTTTCATAATTCAAACCCCCTGATGGTTCTGACTCTGTCATCCGCCCCACCAAGACATCTAGGCATGTTAGCAAGGGTCAAGAAGCATCCTCTCCCCATGTTTAGAGTCTTGTTTCGTATCACACCATCGATGCTTCTATCGATTCTCGTACTTGTGATTGGGGTCTTTCACGGGAAATTTGGGTCGGTCAACTAAATACCTTCGGACATCGTGTCAGATGTGAGGGTTACCTGAGTATGTTAGTGGGAGTGAGGATTTAAATCGTTTCGAGATAGAAGTGAGTTGTCTTATGGAGTCATCCCTTTCGATCATCGTAATGGTCAACCATGTCTTCTTGCAACAAGAGTCTAAACATGAGTTCTACCCTCACCTATCGGAAACGGCGTGAATGTCCTTGTGTCAAGCGAATCATACTAGCGTCCCACGGGAAAACGGGGTGGTGAGTCGGTGATTGTCCTTAGAGAATTCTATCGAGCTATAATGATGGCCTCCTTGTGATTTCATGAAATTGTATATTGGTATAATTCAGCATGACTTGCCTAGTACCTTGCATGGTTGCACTTATGAGTAGATGTATGTGTCGTATGTATTGAATCCCCATGATTACCGTCTCGCTATGAACTAGGTCCATGATAGTGTGCTCAACTCTCGTTGTATGTTAAAATGTGAATTGGATGACTTAGCATGCCAGATGAATCTCATTGGACCTCATGACTGTGTACATGTTTAATAAGTATTGCTAGTATCATGTAGGATATATACCTCCCAGTTATAAGCCCTCATATGATTGTGTGACATCTTAGTCTTAGTATGTGAATATGGATGTATGTGATGAGATAGTTGCTATACCAACTCTGCATGAATTGACTATACCCTTAGCATGATTTTTAGAGTGCATCTTAGCATGCTTGCCTCAATCTTGCAATATTATGACTTGCTTATGTGTGTATCTAAATTGAGTGATAATTCGTGCATAGGATATCTTGTGACGGTTGCTAGGTCTTGCATAACTTATGACATATATGTCCCATGTCAGTCTGTGCATACATGTTCTTAGTCTGTCAAGCATGATTGGTGAATGAAATGATAGGTTGCTAGCTTGTTCTGCGCACACATAAAGATATGATTATATGAACATGTTATGAATGCATAAATCGATATCCCTTGAGATATGTGCATACTAGTGTGAAATAATGTGATGATATCTCTTGATTTTTATGTGCTTGTGTGCCACAATTATAAGGGCATCGTTGTAACTCTCGGGTTAGGATCTTCTGCTTGGTCTCGTCGTCCCTAGTTTTGGTCCATGTCTGAACTCTTAAGGAAGTTGTGTCGTTCGCCCTTGTCTCTACCCTATCTCCGTAACTTCTAACCCTTGCAATCCTTCGATGAGCGCCGACATGTAAGAAAGGACCGACGACCAAGTGGCACCATAGCAGCACAACGGAAGTGTGATGGGTCCATGACCCATAGACCACAGGACTGACGTCGCCAAAAGTATACAAAGGAAGAACACATTTGAAAGATGGTAGCCGCGTACGTGATTCTCTTAGATGACTCAAGGAAGGACGTTCTTAATTCAAATCGTGGATTCTTCTATACTAATCGGAATTGATGTTTTGTGATAGGCCTAGAACTGACATAATTGAATGTGTGATGACGGATGTGCTGAATATATTGGTAGCAATGATTGCCTGACTAACTTGTTTCTATGACGATGTGCCTTGGTGCTTGGTATACTGACTTGCGGGTGAGTAGGTTATGGGTTATATGTATGGGAGTGCTTTATTCTTGAGCTTGTGTCGTGAGATCCTTCAATGAGACGGGTTGGAAAGTGGCAGGTGGATTAAGGTATTCGGATTGGGTCATTGGTCGTGTGAGATGGGGTGCATGAATGATGCGTCAACTTGAATAGAGCCGAGTGAGTTGGGATGTGTCGAAGATAGTGGTTCGTGAATATAGATGAGCTTCGAGGTAGGTCTTAGGTGGGGAGTGGGGCTAGTATGTTGAGATTTTGAGGGAGATGTCCTAGCTAGGAGTGTCGGTAAGTAGTGGGTGCGCGGTGTGAGCGGTTGAGGTCTAGACTAGTTGCATGAGAGTGACCTTACGAGTGGGTGTGAGTATAGGCAATTGGCGTAGTTCTAGAGGTGGATGGGCGAGCTAGGAGTTGATCGGGGGATTCTTGAGGGGAGGTTTTGTGAGACGGAATGGTGTACTAAGGAAGGTGTCTAGATAGTCTATGAGCGGATCGTGGGCGATGTCGAGGATGATCGATTAAGGAACGTCTGAGGAATCGTAGAAATTGGGACTAGGTGATGTGTGCTGTGAGTGGGAGAGATTTCGATAAGGGATGAGGTTGAGGAATTGCCAAGGAAGAGTAGTATGAGGTCGCTTGGGAAATTATCGATCGGGGATATTAGATTGTTCATATCAGGGTCATTCGTGTGATGGGTATTTGAGGGTTGTACAGATAGGATTGGTAATGCTTGGGGAATTTATGAGTGAAGGATCTCTAGATGCATTGTTGGAGGATTTTGGGATAGGGAATGAATCGGGATTTATGTGTGGAGATCATTGTGGCTACTAAGGTAATTGAGGATGTGAGATGAATCTTCGAGGAAAGGCTGGTAGCTAGGCAAGGATGTAGTTGACATTCCTAGTAAGACTGTGGGCTTAAGGTTGAGATAGGGAGATTATGAGTATGGATTTGGGAACTAGGCAAAGCAGAAGGTATTGAGGACGCTAGAGGATACGAGATTTTAGAAAGTTGGTGAAGTTGTGGTACTTGGTAAATTCGGACGAGGATGTCATAGGAGTTCAGTGGGAATTCTATCGGTTGGAAAATCGTGGGAGAATTGGTCAAGTTGCGATGTTATGGGTAATTTGAGCTAGGGTGACATAAGGTTTCGTTGGGGATAATGGTCGTGGTTAAGGAGTGGTAACTTGAAGTAAATTCGGATAATGATGGGAAGAGGATCTAGGGTAGGTCAGCTTGATGAGTCATGAGTGGTTCAGGTTTCGTGAGTTCTGGAATGGGATGAGTAGGTAAAATCAGTGGTTGGTCTTTGAGGATAGGCGTTGGTGATGAGGGTCTTGGTAATTCGTGGTTGGGAGTAGCATGAGATGGATTTCTTCATTAGAGTTGGTCGAGAGTGACAGGTGTGAGATGATTAGCATGAGTTGGATTCTTAGAGGTGGATGGTTAGTGAGGGTGGTCAGTGGTGCGTGGAATATGATCAGGTTAGCAAGGTGATTCGAGATATCTCTTTGTGGGATGATGTTCGGGTGGAGTCTTGGTAGTAGATCGAGTTGTTCAGCTTGTCGGAATGAGGGAATTTTGTGATTTGGGAACTCTGAGAGATGATTTTAAATGGTCGAATGGAAGGTAGGACTTTAGATCGGGATGTCAAAGTGGATTGAGTTGGTAGAGCTCGGTGAATTTGATCTTAATTAATGCATGAGCTGGTGAGTAGTGGTCGTGTCTCGTCATGATTGGTAGTGTAGGCAAATTCTCCTGAGGTAGTGATCTAGTGTATACTTTACTTGGGGCCGAATGTTGTGCGAATTCTATGCTATATATAGACGATGTTGATTCTCTGATGTGTTGTCGTTGACAATAGGGAACTGTTAGTACTAACATAGTTATCCCTGAACTCGATGGAATGCTACTGTGCGGAAGCAGTTGTTTGCCTCTAATGCGATGACGCTTGTTAGTTAGAATGAGTATGATGTACATATCCGATTGATATAACGTGATTATCTGATTGATATGGTGTGTAACTTCTGTGAGATGATATGATGAATTCTACTATATATGATACGATGCTAGATATGCTATGGTATGTGGCTATTCTTGAGGTGATTATGTTATGCTATTAGACGTGAGGTGCTATTGTTATTCGATATATATACATGATGCTTGATGATGGAAATGATAGAAATTGAACTTTTGAACCTTGATTCCGACTTGGAACATAGGAAGGGAATATGTGATTAGCCTTTAGAGGTGGATGGTATGATGAATGGAGAGGTTAGGAACGCTTTTGACTAATGCCTAACTTGAAGTTTTGAACGGTGTTTTAAAGAGGACGTTGTGATGTTTTGAGTTATGATATGACCGAGGAGTCGGAGTAAGGATGTGGTAGGGGCCCATATCACATTCTTGCTACGGTCTATTGGGGATATTATGATCACGGCAACGGTACTGTGAGAATCTCATAAGGGCACTTATGAGATACTTACGGGGTCAATGACATGATCATTGGACTCACCAATTTCAAACTTCATCCCCTATTTTGAAATGATTTTAGTCTCGGGGACGAGACTTGTTTTTAGAGGTGGATGATGTAAAGGCTCGGATTTTCAAATCCTAATTTTTCGGAAAAAGGTAATTAAAAATGAATTTAAATCGGATTAAAAGCTCGTTTAGCGGATTCGGACCGGAATATAAAATTTGACAAACAATTTCCGTCATTTTACCTCGAAAATCGAAAATAATTATCAGATGACGATATCCTCGTCTATTTTTTAAAAATCTAATTGACCGAGAAAGCGAGAGTCGGGAAAACTAGCATTCGGGAACTAATTGCGTGATTCAAAATTCGCGTATTTGGGATTTATATCCGGGTATTTATTTACCCAATTTCACACTCAATCCCTCACCCATACCTCCTTCAAATCAACCCCTTACCCCTGTCATTCTTTATTCACCATCATCAACCACTCCTACCCTTCACCATTCCATTCGCCATCACTTTCCTCCTTCCCCATCGGTTCACCATTACCTTTCACAATCACCTGCGCCATCACCATTTTCTCGTTCTTCATCACCATTACAAACGCCACCTCTTGCTCCCCGTTGCTCCATCAACCACCGCCGATCACCACCTCTAGCCGCCGTTCCATTGTTGCCGGACAACCACCACCATCGCCAGCATCTGCCAAGGCGCCACCAGCAGCCCCGGAGCCACCAGCGCCGTCGATGGGCCACCAAACAGCCTCCTTGCTCTGTTTCGCAAAGCCTCGTTCCGGTAAGCCGTTCTCCTTCGTTTCCGATCAAAATCGCCTTCGGTCTTCACCAATACACTCACCTATATCCGGTACAGATCCGACGAGCCATTGCGAGCCACCAGCGAAGCCCAGAACTCCGATCGAGAGCTCCAAAGTCGCGAAAAATCCATCTCGGTGAGGTTCCGAATTTATCCTCGTTTCGATTCGTTTTTAGTCTTTTTCGGTGCTTAGGCTAGTCGGGAGTGAGCGTGGGCTGAGTGTGGGACGTTCGGGTGGGCTCGAGATCTCTGGCGAGCTCGAGAGAGGTACGAGCGAGCAACGTCGAGAGCAGCGCGAGCGCGAGCCCGAGTAGAGCGAGGACGAGGCGAGCGAGGGAGCTGGGGCCTGTGTGGGAATGTGAGCGGGGAGGAGGCTTTGATTCCGAGGCGCCGTCAAGCAAGCGGAGGAAGCCGGAGGTGGGTCGAGCTCCGTCGGGCGCCATGGTCGCGAGCGAGGAAGCGCAGGCGAGAGCAGCTTCTTTATTTGAATCGGGAAGGAGATGAGCTGACTTGGCTCGTGTGGCCCCCACTTTTCCAATTTGCATTTTGTTTAGTAATTAAACCGGGTGGGATTATTTATATGGGTTCGGTTCGGTTCGGTTCGGGTTATCCATTATTATTTAACTAATTAGCGGTATTTAAAATTATTATATATATAATATTATTTGAGGTTAAGACATAAAATATTATCTCGGGAGATTTATAAAGAATTTGGAAAAGAATTTCAAGGTATCTAATAAATAAATTCAAAAGGGGATTTGGCGAGTATTTTCAAGGGTCGGAATACTTAACTATTTAACTGGGATTTGAAACGGTTTTGAAACTAACTTGGGAATAAGACATATTCGATGACTAACTAGCATGATAATATGATCGTTTGACTAACATAATGATATGTATTACTAATAGCATGGCTTGTGGTGAATTATTATATGAGATTAAATGTTGGATAATTATGACGATCTAGTAGGATTTTATATCACACAAATTATGTCTTATGATTTTGATGAATCGTTGAGGTATATGCGGAACTGATGTATATGAACATGCGGAATTGGTTGAATAACGATGTGGTCTTGTGGAGCGAATGATGCGATGAAATGACTTCCATAACGTGTTACTTGTTCTATTGATTGAGGTGTGCTTGAGTGCTTAATAGTTTGATGTAGACTTATGTATATTCAATCATGTACTAGGTGATACTAGGTGATTTTGACTACTGTGTGCTGGATTCTTTTGTTGCCGATCTGCTAGCCAGGTAAGTACCTCCGGGGCTTACTCAGTAACCAGTACCTCCTGCCTGATGTGTCATATAGTATGTAGGTGTTGCATATGCATAAGAGCATGTCATGTAGTATCATGCTTAGGAATTGCATTTACGAATGAGCATCCTTACTCTGTATGCGTTTGAATACAGAACGGCCGTTATCTGTGAGTCTTAGAGTCCTTGCTAGGGTCATAGGGCAGCCTAGCTTCATCGGGTGTTGTCCTCCTCGAGTCATTTATATATATCACGAGATACGAGATGGGCATGAGATATGATATGATGATGAGATATGATATGATGATGAGATTTGATATGATTATAGCATCGAACTGGCCAGTCTCCACCTTGTCTGGAAGAGGGGTGGTGGTAGAAGAGGGATATACCACTTGGTATTCTTTGTTAAGGCCTTACTTAATATTCTGCACATATGAGTTAGGAACATGATAGTGTGGTTAATATTCCAGTACTGCATGAAGGCATCTTTATTCTAGATATAGGCGTATTATATGTCCTCAGCACGGTCAGAGGACCCGCGGGCGGACTCTTGGCCTGACTTGGTGATATAGTTTCAGGTACCCGATATACTGCTTGATTTTGTGCTGTTATGACGGGGTCTATTCATATGGCGGAGAGTGAGTGGTTAAAACCTGACTTCACCAGATTCACGCTTTTGGGATTTCTCCCTAATTATACTCTGTTTTGACCCGGCTCTGCCGTGGCACTGGTTGTATCACTTTCAGAACTTATGCCCTTTGCATGATAAAGGATTTCCCGCGTTGTAGACTTAGGACAGGTACAGGGGTTTACCCCGGGGTCTCCAACGGACCTTCCGGATTTGGGTGCAAAATCCCACTTTAAACTACACATCTTCGATTTCAAACCTTCAACCTATACTCGGGGCGCAAGATCCCAACGAGGGGTTTCATCCCTCGAAACGTAACTCGGGAATCATAATCCTGGGCCGTTACATCATGAGAGGACCTGGCCAGTACGATACCCATCGTTTCCTCGTGTGTGTGTGTGTGTGTGCGCGCGCGCGCGCGTGCGCGCGCGCATAAACAACAACAACATCATCATCATCTCATCAAGAACAACGCAAAGCAAATCAACTCGCCCGATGGTGTAGGGCTATCTCCTCATGCTCATATCGACGCAACTGACTCAGGGCAAACCCGATGGGGATGGGCTACCCTATGACTCTAGCAAAGACTCTAGGACTTCACAGATAACGACCTTTTGCTTAAGTTTATACTCTTTTAGATGTAAGTCTAGACTTGGGATAAGGCTTGGTTCACTTGTAATTGATGAAACCTAGTAGCATTATGACTTTTGAGTGGATTCTTGTAAAGTTTCGCCTTTTGCTTGTAGTGTTCTTGAATTGCCGTGGTTTGCGTATCCCAAATGTCAGTGTTTCTTCCTGAGCAGATTTATGCAGAGTCTCGCTTTGCTTTTGCGAGTTTTATTTTTAGCGTTGTATGGAATTGCTTAGGGGTGGAATTGGTACAATACCAATTAGTTTTTGTCGTTACCACGTACCAACCAATTATAATTGGTAATCTTAAAATCCAAACCATTACCAACTACCGAAGGGCTTGTACCAACTTAATTGGTAACCAATTAAATTGGTTGATACATGTTGGTAATGGTAATTTACCATGTTTTTTGTGTTGAAGAAAAAAACATACAAATAATCAAAGGCAATGCAACTTAATTAAAATTTAAAATTCATAAGTAGCAACATAAATATTTAAATTGTTCATACATTTAAGCACAAAAGCAATATAAAGACTTAATTAAACCCGATAATATTCAAAATAAAATGTCTACTAGATTCCGAATAACATTTAGGTTTTAGTCTGAACCGAGGTCGGGCTAGCATTCCTCCCTTGATTAAAAGCATTTTCTGAAAATAACAAATATAAAAAGAAATCAAGTTAATAGATAATACTTATTAGTTATTACTTAATATCAAAAACAAAATAATAAATAAAAAGGAAATAAGTATTAGTAGTGGAAGGTCAATCATGCCAACAATTGCTTGCAATTTGTACTCTGTTGGCATGACTTAGAAAAACTTGAGCAGCACTTCACCCTCCTTTAGGGCAGTTTGATGATTCCGAAACCCAGGCCAGAAGAGAAAGCTTGCAGGGTTTGCAAAGACCTAAGCCACGAGCGAAAGCTTGCAGGGTTTGCAAGGGCGAGGTTTCGAGAATCGATTTTGACAGTAATTCCACCCAATTTAGAGTAGTTTACTGATTCCGACTAGATGAAGTTGCTTTGGCGTGATTTATGCAGAAATCTGTCTAGCTGCAGTAACAATTTTTCCTTTTCCTTTTGCTTGTGTGAAATTGCTTGCGATTTGTGTGCAAACTTGCTGGCATGTTTTAAAATTTTGGGCAGCGCTTCGCCCTCCTTTAGGACAGTTTGATGATTCCGAAACCCAGGCCACAAGTGAAAGCCTGCAAGGTTTCCAAGGGCCTAAGCCACGAGTGAAAGCTTGAGGGTTTGCAAGGGCGGGGTTTCAAGAATCGATTTTGACAGCATATCGGCTTGATTTGGGGCAATTTGATGATTCCGAAACCCAGGCCACAAGCGAAAGCCTGCAAGGTTTGCAAGGGCCTAAGCAACGAGAGAAAGCTTGAGGGTTTGCAAGGGCGGGGTTCCGAGAACCAAAAGAGCCTAGATGAAAGCTCCTACCTTGCTTTGTGATTTTTGCAATTGTGTGCTTTTTTTTCCCCTTCTGTATCCTCATCCGTGTGAATTCAACCTTTCTGTCTCTTTTCCAACTGCCCTAGGTCACCTTTTATAGGGGAAAAGAAAGAAAGTGGAAATATACACATTTCCTTTCTCCTTTACCATCAGTATCTTCCCTTTTCCTTTGATTTGGAAAGCATATATTTATGTGTACAGGAATTTCTCTGTAGAACCTTAGTTGAGAGAGGCTTGACTTTTCTGAATGATTCTTTCCCCTTTGAAAACCATAGGGCTGTACTTTGGGGCTGATATATTATATTTATTTCACAGTCATGACATTCTTTTTTTTTCCTTTCTGTATGCTCATCCGTGTGAATTCAACCTTTTTGTCTCTTTTTCAACTGCCATAGGTCACCTTTTATAGGGGAAAAGAAAGAAAGTGGAAATATACACATTTCCTTTCTCCTGTACCGTCAGTATCTTCCCTTTTCCTTTGATTTGGAAAGCATATATTTATGTGTACAGGAATTTCTCTGTAGAACCTTAGTTAAGAGAGGCTTGACTTTTCTGAATGATTCTTTCCCCTTTGAAAACCATAGGGTTGTAATTTGGGGCTGGTATATTATATTTATTTCACAGTCATGACATTCTTATTTATTTATTGCCATTTCATTCTTTTTTTTTAATGACAGACGGGACTTTTATTATTTTTTGTGAATGGGTTGGGCCTTGCTTTTGCACATTACTTGGGCTAGGCCCCTAGCTTGAACATCCCTCTTAACCCATTTTTTTCTTTTGCAGCAGGAGCTCGAACAGAAGGAACAAGACATCAGAGAAAACCAAGACACGCTCGATCATAAGGAACTTTGCTGCCAAAGCTACCTTTTCTGTAATTTGGACAACTCCACTTAGTTTCCTTACATTGTATGTCCAGTCTCCTGTATAATTCAGTTTACGAATTTGTCGTGCACCTAGCGTATTGTATTTGACACGCAATGCTTTCCGTGCACATTGTATTTGTTCGTAACTGCTACCGTCGACTTGTACTTGTTTCTGAACTGTCAAATACAGGCTTGCACGAATACGAGCGCCTATCAAGTGTTCTTTTTCTCGAGTTGCAAAAATGCACATCTTCTCTCTCTCTCTTTTATTTTTACTCCCAAACATCCCCTAGGTAAGTGAACTTCCTACAACTTGAAGGAGTTGAAATTTCTGAAAAGTTGAATTTTTGTGTCTTTCTGTCAACCAAATATAAGAATTATCCTACTTCCTTTTTTTTTAACTTGCTAGATGTTTAATTGAATAACCGAACAAGGACTTAATTTGATGTGGTCGCCTGAGTGCTCGTTGATGAGAGGATCATATTCAATCGACGACATGTTATCTGCTTGAGTGTCCTGACCGCTTTGTCGTTCAAGTGACGACTTTTATTTTATTTGTCAGCTGAGTATCAAATTGGCGTAATACATGACCCTTTATGATTGCTATTTCAGTAAGCTATCAAGTGCCTTGCCAAACCTGTCCATGGCATCCTTGGGCAAGTATACCGATGACGTCTTCACGTTCTCTCCCTTTTCATTTCTAAAAGGTGCAATAACGCTTACATTAGGTATAAAACAATTGGTCACTGTACCACTATATAGAGGCGTTCCCCATCCGAAATCCAGACTTGATAATCCAAGATGGGTTATGTCAGAGTACTTCATTTAACGTGATAAATCTTGAATATTTAGACCATATGTGGCATTTTTAATACGTAGGCTCTTATTTTGAAACTTATGATTTTAATAGTTTTGAAGAACATAAAATTGAGATATTGTATATTGTTTATATTCTCTTAACTTGATTGATAAATCGCATCTCAAGGTTTTAAAAGCTCTACTTTTTATATTTACAAATATATTGTTTCTCTTCTCTTTCATAATATATTTGTATGAATTACCCTATTAGATAGAGTTATCAAACATTTTCACATCTTATAATACATTATAATTGTTTAATTTAATATTTATCTTATAAATATAAGTAACCTATCATATTTGAAAAGTAAATTATCTATCATATTACCCCGAATATGAAAATTTTGGTTATTATAATTAATTTGTGTCTTGAAGGCACGAGAACTATACTAGTACATATACTCAAATCGATGCATAGCATCCTATTTGACGTGTTGTGGTTGATTATAGAAAAAAATTTAACAAAATAATATATTGTCATAATTTATAGAAAGTTATATAAGTTACAATCTATTTATATATATATATATATATATATATATATATATATATATATATATAGGGTTTACTTCAAATGTAAAAAGTCGTTAAAGTGTAAAATATGCTTATCGTGTAAAATGTTGGGTTTAGTGCAAAACCGGACACGCGGGTGGTATTTAAAAAAAAAAAAACTGAACCGGCTCTCGGATTAAACCCAAAACCGTTCCTCTCTCATTCCCTCTTTTTTCCATCATCAACTCATCCAAATCCAAGAGCTCCCTGAGAGATTGCCGTCCGCTAGTGGAGAAAAAGCGGCGAGGGCTGGGCGAAGGGAGGATTCGACTCCGAAGAAGGCAGCCTCGTGGAGGAGCGAAAGGAGTAGGACGGAGAAGATGTCGGGGTCGCGGTGCCGGTCGATGAAGATGGGGTTGTGATGAGGGGCGGATGTGGAGAGGGCGGCGAGGAGGGAGTCGGTGTCGGCGGAACAGACTCAAATCATCAACCGCGTTCGCCGACCAGCAGCATTCCACCAGGTATTTGTCCTCTTCTCTCTCCTTCCACTTTTGTCAGAATAGGGTTTTTGCGAGTGTACCCGTGGTTCCCGGGTCCGAATTTGGTCTCGTATCTGCTGTGTTTGTGAATTTTTGGTTAAAATTTCCTTGAATTTGTTGCCATGTGATGTGAAATTAGGGATTATGTTATGTGATTGTGCGTGTTGGAGTTCACATAACCGAATTTCGTTGGATTTGGAAGGGTTTATTGAAGGTCCTGGGTGATAAAGACTAGAGCCTGGGTATTGGATGGATTTCAAACTGCAAATCTTGATTCAAAAGGTCATAATTTGGTATTGATGCATTTTTTATTTATCTATGCACAAAGCATTTGTCTGTACAGTTGTTGCTTTTTTACTCTAAACCATTTTCTTCCTTTGATTATCAGTCAATTAATTTCTGAATGCAGTGTTTGATTCTTTGCCTTTGATGATAATCAGATTAATACATTCGTTCTTCTGATTATCAATGCACTGCATTCAAGGAGAAAATAGTAAGGATTTGATTTCTATAAACTTTGCTAAAAATATTATATGTATGTTCTTCAGTTCACACACTCTACTTGTCTGTTATAAGCTGAGACCCCCAGTTAGGAAACGAAACTGAATAAACATGTGATTTTGTATTGGCGATTTGTGAGCTCAATTGTAACGGCCCAGAATTATGATTTCCGGGTTACGTTTCAAGGGATAAAACCCCTTGTTCGGATCTTGCAATCTGTTGTGAGCCGAATCTTCCATATTTTACAGTAACTTTTATATCGATTTCTGTGTACATTTCATACATTTGGGCTGAGATAGAACAGAATCTGTGTAGTTAATGTTTATTTGCCAAATTATGGAATCTACACCAGTTTCTGTTTAATTCCCAGAATTCGAGGCATTTTACAGCAATTCTACAGAAGGTCAGAAAAGCTCGGAAAACAGCTACAGAAGTCCAAGGTCGAAGCAGCAACGGAACCAGTCGAATCGAGTCAAGAACCAAGGTTACTCGACCTCGAGTAAACCCTACTCGATCTAGACAAGTATAGTCGAGCACAGCCTTGTCGACAGAGCCTGATCGAGAGCCAGACCAGCCCAGCTCCGGAAGTCTACTCGATCTCGACAAGCCCTGGTCGAGATCGACGACGCCTCAGCACCACACCCGGAGTCGACAAGGAGAAGAGCTGACCGAGAAGCCGAGGACGAGAAGCCGAGCACATCCCAACTCGATCTCGACTAAACCTGGTCGAGATCGACAAGCCACCCGAGCCAGTCCGAGGAGGAGTCCTCGACACCACCACAGAGAGCCATCCTCGACCAATCCTAGTCGATCTCGAGGACTCTTAGTCGAGATCGACGAAGGCCGGAGACCAGATCCAGGCCTGTCGAGGAGATCCACCCGAGAAGACCTAGTCGGCAAAACCTCTACTCGATGTCGACAAGGGGTGGTCGAGATCGACGAGCATCGTGAACCAAGTCCGAGTCTGTCGAGCACCAGCTAGCCGAGACGACAAGTCAAGCCCAGTCGACCAAGATCCCTACTCGAGATCGACAAGAGTCTTGTCGAGATCGACCACGCTTCTAGAAGCTGTGCGACGCGATTTGATCAACTCTACTCGGATTGGGAGTCCTTGGAGCCGAAGTTTGCCAAAGTCTATCCGATTTATCAAGATCTACCATGAAGAAGAAAAGTTCTATCCATTGAAGACACTTTAGATATATTTCCTATTTTAGATTTAATTCCTTTATGTCTTTTATTTATCATTAAAGTTTTAGATTTAGATATAGATATTCTATCCTTGAGTAGCAAGGATTAGAAGCCTATAAATAAAGCCCATGGGGCTCAGTTTTATTAATTCAATTTTCAGTAGGAGAAGTAGTAGTAGAGAGAGAAAGAGAGAGTGAGCGGCCGATTGGAGTTGTGAAGCGAGAGCGGAGTTGGCTTCAAGCGGTTGTAAACTTTGGTTTATATTTATGCAAGTTGTTTCTTTTCAATCAAAGATGTCTGAGTTTGCGATGAAGCGCGAGTAGTCCACCCACTTCTAGGGTTGGGGCGAGCCCGACGATAGCCATGCATATTTGAGGTAAAGATCCGACCTTTATCATGTTTTGAGCATTTTCCTACTTGTTGATGTGTTTATTGCCCATCTAATGGAGATCCATGCTAACAACTTGGATTATAAACATAAAATCGGTAGAGACAATTAGGGTTTCTGGAGAGAGTTGTCTAATTGTTGGAAAAGGCGAAAGCTTAGTCCTTTAATGCAAATTATATGATAATCTGTTTGGTTCTACCTTATGCATGCTTGGTTATTGTCGTTGCAAACCCCAATCTTGGAAGTCCTTTTACATTAAGTTTAAAGTTCGAAATCCCAAAGCCTTTGCATTTATTTTATTTCGTTTTTGCCCTCGTCGACCTCGACCAAGCCCTGGTCGATCTCGACTACTGATTCTCGACCCAGAGTCGCTATAGCTTATTTGCGCAGGAGATCGACAAGACAAGCCGAAGTCGACCAAGACTCTACTCGATATCGAGTAGGCCTTGTCGATATCGACCACCCTTTGCCGAGCTGCTGCCCTGTTCGACTGTCCGAGCTTCTGTCGACTACCCTAGTCGAGCTCAAGGACCCTGTTGTCGACTTCTGACCGTGAGATTCCACCGCTGCCTAGGATCTGCTGACACGCTTCCTCGTGGATCGATCCTGACTTCCCGCTGCTACATCAGGAGGAGGTCTTGTAATTATTTGCGTGGGCAGAATCTGGTTTGATTTATATTTTATATTTTAAACTCGATTTCCTCCTATCAACACAATCCAGGTATGGGTCGAGGTTTCAAACTCATTTTAAAGTTAGTGGAAAGAGGGATTTCAAACCCTAAAAGTCACGAAGGGTCGTTGGGTACCCTCGACCTATCTTAAGACTATGTCGCGAAATTCACTTCAAATGAAAGTAAAGCGGAAGCAAGGTTAAGGTACAAATGCCACGACAAAGCCGGGTCAAAACCATATCATAAGCGAGTGATTACCATTTTACCAAGTTAGAATATTAGCTAGGTTCTTCGATTCGCCAAAGGGTTTCCCGTCACAGAAGCAAGGAGCAAACAATATCTGCAGAAAATACCTTAAAAAAAGAACGGGGAAAGGAGTCAGATCGAGCCACTCATGCGGGACCGGCAGTCCTCGCTGAGGCCACATAGTATGTGCTATACCTAATAAAGATGCTCTAATGCAGTACGAAAGTCAAACACACTAGCATGCCCCTAAGTATAATAATGTGCAGAAATACTGTAAAGGGCCCAAGACAATGCCAAGTTCATGACTCGATTGACTCAGGGTACCCGATGAGGCTGGGCTACCCTATGACCCTAGCAAAGACTCTAGGACTATCACAGGTAACGGCCGTTCTGTTTCAAACGCATAAAGTAAGCAGATGCTCATTCAATTAGTGCAACCTAACAGGATACTACATGGCATGCTTTTATGCATATGCAACACCTAACATAAAATGCAACAACAGGCATGAATGTCCAACATGAGTAAGCCCCCTAGGGAACTTACCTGAAGATGCAGAACAGCAAAATAACGCAAGCAAGGGCCCAAATGCAAGTTCAAAGCGATCCAAAAGCAATACACACCTATCATCAAGCATTTCCATAAGCTACCGGTCCATCAATCATACACACAAACTCCACGTTCTCAACATGCTCAAAACTAACCGATAGTAAAACCATTTTCCAAAACCTTTCCCATTTGATTAACATCAACCAAAATCGTCCTTTCAATCAAACCCTATTGATAAAATAGTACCAACCATATTTTCCAACTCTTAAATCTCAGGTTAAGTCAACTCGTTCTTAAAACAATTTCTCAAATCATACTTGGCCAAATTCCGACATAATCATTAAATCCTTAACCAATTTCCCAAAATTATATTATTAAAACGATTCCGGCATGTTTATTTTAAAAAGTCATTTATAATGAATTACGACCTTAAATCACCAAAACACGTCTATTTTCACAAACCATATTTAAATCATCACACAACACTTAACCTTATAATAACACTTTTAAAACAATTACATAAAATAATTTCAGAACTTTACTTCCATAAAATCAGAATTTTAATAAATCATAGTACTAATAATAATAACCAAATAATTAAAGTCTATCCATATATACTATAACATATAATAAAACAAGTAATAACAACAACAACTTAAAACTTTATAAAACAAAACCCAAAAAGCCCAATATCCCACCCGGAATCGGATCCACCTGCACAGCCCAAAACCCGGCCCACACCCAACTCCCACGCTGAGGACCCTGAAAGACAGAACCCGGATTCCCCAATCTGGAGCCCCAAACCCGGAATAAAATAGGCCCAGCCCACACATGTGACCCGACACCCAGCCCAGACCCGAGGGAGAAAGAAAGGAAACGGGTCAAATGACCCATCTTCCTCAACGCACAGAGCAGAGCTCTATTTTCCCCCGACGGAACGCTGCGGAAGAAGAAGGAGAAGGGGAGGGGCTCCTCGCCGGAGACTCGCCCGCCGAAATCCTCACCCACTCCGACCACACTCACTCTCGCTTTCCCGAAAACCAACTAACACAGAGTGAACAAGAAAGAAGGGATTGAAGATGCTCACCGAAGCTTGAATTCGCCACCGAAAAACGTCCGTCGGAGTCGATAAAGCTCTGTCGGAGCTCGATTTCGAAGCGATATTGGCCTGGATCGAGGATAGAGATCAAAAGGTGCGATTTTATGGTGGTTTAGAGCGGAAGGAGGAGGAATAGCCTTACCGGCCTCAGATAGGAAAACAGAGGAAACGAGGGGCTGGCGGCGGCGCTGGGCTTCCCCTGGGCAGTCACTGGGCATCTTCGGTCGCCGGAGAAGTGGCGGAGTCGCTACTGGGCTCGACGGAGAGGAGGAATGGGGCTGCAGGGGCTCGGCTTCCCTTCAATGGCGGACAGGGGAGGCGTGGCTTGTGGCAGAGACGACATCGGTGGTCAGGCGGCGAGGCGAAGAGCTGGCGGTGACCGGTTCACGACAGAAACGGAGGGAGGGTAAGGAGGAGCGGCGGCGGTGTTTACAGTGAGACAAGGAGGAAGAATGGTGGTTGCGTCTGAGTTTGCAGGAGGGAGAAAAGGAGGAATATATGAATTGGGGTTTTCTTTGTGGGTTTTTGAGGGAAATCTGGATTCTGCAGAGTAATGGGAGAAAGAGGGAGGCTGGCTTTGGTTTCTTGAAATTGAAAAGTGAGTGTGGGAAATGGGCTACAAATCTCAAATCTAAAGGTTGAATCAATTGGTCCTTGGGTCAAAATTGTCAGATTAGGTTGTTTGTTTGCCAAATTAAGTAAATCAATTAGAGAAGGGAGATTTATAGATAGAATTTTACCCAATTAAGGGGTGATGACTTGGAATGGATAAGGATGAGAGAATATGACGGAATTGATCTTCATCTGATAAAAATTGGACCGGAATTCACTCTAAGAATTTCAATTTCAATTTAATAATTTAAAGACGAGTTTTCCTATATAAAAAAAACCCCGAATTTTTTTTTTTTTTGACTTAAATCCATTTTATATTATTTGTTGAAATTTATTATTTAAAAATCCGGGCCTTTACATCATCCACCTCTAAAAACAAGTCTCGTCCCCGAGACTAAAACCAAAATAAAGTAGGGGATGAAGTTTCAAATTGATGAGTCCAAGGACCATGTCCAAGGATCTTGTAATCATCTCGGTTGCGTCTTCCGGGATTCTCACAACATCCTAGTCACGGTCGTGACATCTCCAATTGGCCTTGACAAGTATGCGATAAGCGCCCCTATCACATCCTCGCTTCGACTTTTCGGAAGTACCACAACTCTAAAAGTTCTACAATGTCATCACTAGGTCTTAGCAAGCACCCTACAAGCGCCCTCATAAAATGCTTGTATCCACTTCGTGAAGTATCATAGACTTGCCCGGGTGTGAAAATTCTCAAAAAGGGATTTCGCAATTGGAAAAGATTGGCCTCAAAATTGTTGAAATTCTCAATACGTTTATTCTTTGAAATTTTCAAGTAATTCCTTTTTAAACCGCTCAAAATCTTCAAATAAGACGTTTAACCAAGCAACTTTACACCAAAACAAGTAAAATCCTTTCGATCAAAATTTCGTCAAAATCTTCCAAAACCAAATCAGTTTCCCGCATAACAATCAATCAATTTCAGAAGCTCGGAGGTGGAATCATCCACCTCTAAGGGCTAATCCCATATTCTCTCCCTAGTTTCCAGATCATGCAACATCATTCACAACTCAACAAGTACCAAAATCAAAGTCTCATCAACTCTTATATAAACATAATACCATAAGCCATCTCACACATGGCAAGTCTCACATCATATCATAGTCACAAACCATCACATAACCGTCTAACATAAACATAAACATGTCAACAAGTCTCAAGTACCAAAGAAACAACAAGCCTCAACATACTATGAATCATAATGTATGTCTATATCATACTGAAGGCATCATAATTGCATAATCGAATGCTCATCACTCGTCATGTAAGCAAACATGTCCAGAAATCAACGGGGTAGATGTTATGGGGTCAGTACGTTAGTACACATCAAGTCTCACAATCGCATACCGATATCGCAACACATGTAGAACGGATTTGTCACATTAACATTTCAATACAACAAGGTCATGCTATTAAGATTCAGAAAAAGGAAGATCAAGCAGTATATAAATCACCAAAATGTCAGCATGCTCTCAAAGACATCACCTTAACTAATCATAATATCGAATGATAATCATTTAGAAATCATGTACCATTATCTCACATATATACAAGTCATGTCTACACTTCAAGTCATATTCATCATTTACATATCCACCATCATGCTTAACGATCATATAACATAACATCATGCTTTATCACCCCATAATATAATATCATGTTTTCACATAGCAACATGTCATTATCTCATGATTCATATAACACATCGTAACATGCTTTTAAAACGCATAACAGGGTAGTAATGCATATCATGATAACACTAGTCACTATCAATTAGATTTCAGTATTTGCATAAAAACATGGAATATCAATCTATATCTGGTTCATCAGGGTTGCTATATAACATCATGTCAGTACATTTTAATAAATCACATAATCAAGAAAATCTGCACATCATACCAGTCAAAATAAAACACAATCCCCACTCGCCCATCTCCACTCTCAAGCCAAGACCAATCCCCTTCTAGACTCGCCAACGTCAACTCAGACAAAAATTCCCCAAAGAATCCCAATTCATCTCAATGCTCAAATCTCGCCCCTTATTCCGCCAAGCACTACCACACCATCCACCTCTAAGAATCCAACTCCTATCTCTAACTTCACACCCAAGTACCCTCTCATACCATGTCCTCAATATTCACGAGCCCTTCCATACACTCCTCGTACTACCCGAAGCATCACAAGCATCACCCAAAAGCTCATCAGAACCACCAACATTGCCTACCATAGGTCCCAAAGCTCACTCAGTCTTACCTAAGCCAACATCCCTCTCCTGCGACTCACCTCCTAATACCATTGATCATCCCAACCGTCCAAAATTGTTTCACCACCCTCCAACCACACTACCAATGACCTCACCCACAGGTTTAAGGAAGAAGCAATCATGAGAATCATCAAACGTAAGGTCTGTAGCATATCAACTAGCATTTATAAGCATAACATCATGGGTTCAACAAGTCTCGGTTTACCATCATGCTCAATAATCATTGCAAACATCATATATGAACATAATGAAGTCAAGCTAACATGTTGCATTATAACCTTATCCGATACAATTCATGCTTCTTAACATATGTAGTTCACATTTTACAGGCAACGGAATTCAAATCATGCTTAGCAACTTAGAGTAGCAACACGTCAAGACATCATGGTACATGAAATCTATAAGTCATCAAATCATATCATCATAGACAATAGGCAATCAGGCAACGGTCATCATCAAGTCAGCATATCAATACATAAATCTCATCTCTAGGTCAGTGCAATATCATCGTCAACAAATTCAAAAGGGTTAGCTGTTCGAACAGAGAATACTCTCGCTTGCAAGTCATATCGTAATCAGTAACCGCCATTCTCGAAAGGTGCTTGTCTTTCCGAAATCGTTGATCCTGAGGCCCGTGGGTTTTGGGCCCACGCTTCTGCTGCACTGCTCTATCGCTATCTAACTTTTCGTTACCTCTTCCATGCGGTCGCTCGTCGAATGTATCGCACCGGGTCCAAGTTAGCGGAGATAGGGGAGTGACAAGAGAAGACAACCCAAAGTTCCTCTCGGAACCACCCACGTACCAATACTAAGACGACAACTAGAGACAAAACTTCGACCCGAGAATAGCAACGACGCCCTTATGAAAGTCTATTAGGTTGCAATTGTGATAATCAGATGCAAATTCATCATGGGGCATATCAATCATATTAATCCACACTAACATGTACCTATCTCAAGGAGAACGACATGCATATTCATTCCAAAAGGCACAATCAAGTACTACACTGATGCATGTGAGACAAGCTAGCAGTCTATTATTTCATGGAACCAGTAATTATCATACAAGATTCGAAGTCATGCGGGATTTAACAAAGATAACAGGCATCATGAGTATGAACAAACGTACAAAAATGGTACATGCAGCACAAGATGAGGTCAAATATAGCATGGCGATGTACATCATAACGATCAAACTAAGCACCATACGAAAATACATAAGGCGACATAGTAATCATCACAACTAATAACAAGAATCATATTGTAGGTTCAGAATGGCATGTAATCATACAATGAGATACACTTAGGAAGCATAGGTCCTATACGATGCTAGCGATACATGACAAGGCATGAGCATAGACAAGAGTGATTAAATGAGTTCAATATGATGTACGTGAAAGCAAAAGGATCACCACAGAGTAAACAAGATAACATCACGGGCGATAGGTTATAATCGTGCCAAGAACGAACCATCACAGAGCATGTATATGGTATAATAGTCATCACATCATAGAACAAGTACAACACGTGATCATCTAGCGAGTCATATTGGGAATCATAATCCCTATAGGACATTACTAGCACATATCGAACACGAGCACGATCAGGGTAATTCGACCAGATTCATCCTAACATTTATGTGTTATGCGTATGTAAAATCATGGTATAGCGTGGTGTGTGATCATGCGATGTGCCAAGTCTTACATTCATGCAAGTGCGAGATGATAAAACAGAGTAATAGGAAAACACTACCGAGAGGTAAGATGTAGGCATGCTAAGATAACCATCACGAAAAGCAAGTCGCTCATCGAATTCAACATCAGTCTAATCATGAGTAAAACGCCAAAGATGAGATGAAAGAGGAGAATCACACTATCAGGGACCTAGCTCAAGAGAAAATCAGCAACAACGTAGGCAAGATACAAGTTCGCACAAGTCACAACCGAGGATCTTACATGATGCTAAAAGCTCAATATAACGTACGATACATGCATGCAACTAATCATGACGACGCGTAAGAAATCACTCAATCGTATTCCACGATATAGAAGCATGAGAAAAGTTAAATGATGCATAATACGAGTCTAAGTAATGGGCAATATGATTAGAATACGGGGCATGAGTGCAGATCAACACATACTGGGATGAAACATGCATTTTCCAAGACTCAATTATACTACATATTCTCCATTCAACACAAGTAACACACAACAATATTATGTGCAAAAAAAAATCAGCAATAGCTAATCTGGCAAATACAAAATAGATGGGCATGATATGGATTCTTGTCACAAAAAGGATAATAAGCATCGACATGTCGTCATCCAACATGCTAAAGCGATAATCTACAAGCATTTCTGCAAAGGGGAGTTGATCACACTATCATGAACCTAATCCAGGAGGAATAACGATCATGTAGGTTCATATCATATGGTCCATGCTTTCAGTCATTCATACGATCAATAAGCCAAGTAAACATGCTATAACAACATACACTCACGATAGAAGGCAAGACATATCACGAGACTTGAGCAATGTAAGTAACCACAACATGATCTTACACAATAAAATTATGACAGAAAGCAAGGCATAACATGAGCAGCTTCTTACTAATGATCATTTACAAGGTATATGCAGGAGATTACAAAATCATGTCATTCAATTCAGAGAGAGTCACCATTACAACCGGACAGAGATCCCTAAGGGCAACCATTGACCTTCCAAAATTAACTCATCACCCCTCTTTCCCATGGGACTTTGGTACGACTCCTTGTGGTAAGAAAACAATGCTGATCATCATAAGGATGAAGAAAGAGAGCTCCATGACACCTTACTTTTGACTCAAAAGGCCATCAAGAACCACCTTCCAATACGCACTCAGACAACCTTCCTATCCATACATGATTCCCGACACAAAGTGGTTACCAACCCAATTCCCCGTGGGAGACACTGACATCCAGGAAAAGGCTAGATAGAACCGTCAATGGGTTAACATAGTGGAAGGGGCTGTTCCACACAAGCTAGGTTTAACCACACGGAAATAAGGGTACTCCCACTATCCCGTTTGCACAGATCAGTCAATACACAACTCATTGTTAGGACTACCAAATCAGACTTTAGCATATCAAACATTCAGCATAGAATCAGTCAATAACACTCATAATGATCTCATTTGAGTCTCCCAACCCATCTGTAAAGAACAAGCTTATAATTGCCTACCCATTCCAACCTACATCTAATAGAGATGGTCTACGCCTTTCTACCCACTCGATCCCTCTTTAGTCGGTTTTCCTCTTTTATTATAAGTCGAGTTCATTACTTAGTCAAATTTCGGTTAGGCATCTTAAGTTCATTTTGCCCCTTTTTAAAATCCCTTCAAATCCTTTGAAATTCATGGGCGGTTTTCCAAAACATACACTCGACCCTTGCGTACCCGAATTGCACAACCTCAGCTCTGATACCATCTTTGTAACGGCCCAGAATTATGATTTCCGGGTTACGTTTCAAGGGATAAAACCCCTTGTTCGGATCTTGCAATCCAGGTACGGGTCGAGGTTTCAAACTCATTTTAAGGTTAGTGGAAAGAGAGATTTCAAACCCTAAAAGTCGCGAAGGGTCGTTGGGTACCCTCGACCTATCTTAAGACTATGTCGCGAAATTCAATTCAAATGAAAGTAAAGCGGAAGCAAGGTTAAGGTACAAATGCCACGACAAAGCCGGGTAAAAACCAAATCATAAGCGAGTGATTACCATTTTACCAAGTTAGAATATTAGCTAGGTTCTTCGATTCGCCAAAGGGTTTCCCGTCACAGAAGCAAGGAGCAAACAATATCTGCAGAAAATACCTTAAAAAAAGAACGGGGAAAGGAGTCAGATCGAGCCACTCATGCGGGACCGGCAGTCCTCGCTGAGGCCACATAGTATGTGCTATACCTAATAAAGATGCTCTAATGCAGTACGAAAGTCAAACACACTAGCATGCCCCTAAGTATAATAATGTGCAGAAATACTGTAAAGGGCCCAAGACAATGCCAAGTGGCATATCCCTCTCCTACCTCCACCCCCTTCCGATAGGGCGGAGACTGGCCAGCTCGTGAATGCATTCCATCATAATCGGGGGGCACGCATGCCTAACCCGCTCCACAATAAAGCCCGCAGGCATATCATAATATAAGGAAGTTCATGACTCGATTGACTCAGGGTACCCGATGAGGCTGGGCTACCCTATGACCCTAGCAAAGACTCTAGGACTATCACAGGTAACGGCCGTTCTGTTTCAAACGCATAAAGTAAGCAGATGCTCATTCAATTAGTGCAACCTAATAGGATACTACACGGCATGCTTTTATGCATATGCAACACCTAACATAAAATGCAACAACAGGCATGAATGTCCAACCTGAGTAAGCCCCCTAGGGAACTTACCTGAAGATGCAGAACAGCAAAATAACGCAAGCAAGGGCCCAAATGCAAGTTCAAAGCGATCCAAAAGCAATACACACCTATCATCAAGCATTTCCATAAGCTACCGGTCCATCAATCATACACACAAACTCCACATTCTCAACATGCTCAAAACTAACCGATAGTAAAACCATTTTCCAAAACCTTTCCCATTTGATTAACATCAACCAAAATCATCCTTTCAATCAAACCCTATTGATAAAATAGTACCAACCATATTTTCCAACTCTTAAATCTCATGTTAAGTCAACTCGTTCTCAAAACAATTTCTCAAATCATACTTGGCCAAATTCCGACATAATCATTAAATCCTTAACCAATTTCCCAAAATTATATTATTAAAACGATTCCGGCATGTTTATTTTCAAAAGTCATTTATAATGAATTCCGACCTTAAATCACCAAAACACGTCTATTTCCACAAACCATATTTAAATCATCACACAACACTTAACCTTATAATAACACTTTTAAAACAATTACATAAAATAATTTCAGAACTTTACTTCCATAAAATCAGAATTTTAATAAATCATAGTACTAATAATAATAACCAAACAATTAAAGTCTAACCATATATACTATAACATATAATAAAACAAGTAATAACAACAACAACTTAACACTTTATAAAACAAAACCCAAAAAGCCCAATATCCCACCCGGAATCGGATCCACCTGCACAGCCCAAAACCCGGCCCACACCCAACTCCCACGCTGAGGACCCTGAAAGACAGAACCCGGATTCCCCAATCTGGAGCCCCAAACCCGGAATAAAATAGGCCCAGCCCACACATGTGACCCGACACCCAGCCCAGACCCGAGGGAGAAAGAAAGGAAACGGGTCAAATGACCCATCTTCCTCAACGCACAGAGTAGAGCTCTATTTTCCCCCGACGGAACGCTGCGGAAGAAGAAGGAGAAGGGGAGGGGCTCCTCGCCGGAGACTCGCCCGCCGGAATCCTCACCCACTCCGACCACACTCACTCTCGCTTTCCCGACAACCAACTAACACAGAGCGAACAAGAAAGAAGGGATTGAAGATGCTCACCGAAGCTTGAATTCGCCACCGGAAAACGTCCGTCGGAGTCGATAAAGCTCTGTCGGAGCTCGATTTCGAAGCGATATTGGCCTGGATCGAGGATAGAGATCAAAAGGTGCGATTTTATGGTGGTTTAGAGCGGAAGGAGGAGGAATAGCCTTACCGGCCTCGGATCGGAAAACAGAGGAAACGAGGGGCTGGCGGCGGCGCTGGGCTTCCCCTGGGCAGTCACTGGGCATCTTCGGTCGCCGGAGAAGTGGCGGAGTCGCTACTGGGCTCGACGGAGAGGAGGAATGGGGCTGCGGGGGCTCGGCTTCCCTTCAATGGCGGACAGGGGAGGCGTGGCTTGTGAAAGAGACGACAACGGTGGTCAGGCGGCGAGGCGAAGAGCTGGCGGTGACCGGTTCACGACAGAAACGGAGGGAGGGTAAGGAGGAGCGGCGGCGATGTTTACAGTGAGACAAGGAGGAAGAATGGTGGTTGCGTCTGAGTTTGTAGGAGGGAGAAAAGGAGGAATATATGAATTGGGGTTTTCTTTGTGGGTTTTTGAGGGAAATCTGGGTTCTGCAGAGTAATGGGAGAAAGAGGGAGGTTGGCTTTGGTTTCTTGAAATTGAAAAGTGAGTGTGGGAAATGGGCTACAAATCTCAGATCTAAAGGTTGAATCAATTGGTCCTTGGGTCAAAATTGTCAGATTAGGTTGTTTGTTTGCCAAATTAAGTAAATCAATTAGAGAAGGGAGATTTATAGATAGAATTTTACCCAATTAAGGGGTGATGACTTGGAATGGATAAGGATGAGAGAATATGACGGAATTGATCTTCATCTGATAAAAATTGGACCGGAATTCACTCTAAGAATTTCAATTTCAATTTAATAATTTAAAGACGAGTTTTCCTATATAAAAAAAAACCCGAATTTTTATTTTTATTTATTTTTTTATTATTTTTTTTTGACTTAAATCCATTTTATATTATTTGTTGAAATTTATTATTTAAAAATCCGGGCCTTTACATCAATGATGTAAAAAAAGCTTAACTATGATTTATTGTATCATTCAGGACAATCTCTCACCGATCGACTTGTAGAGAAGCAGAATGAGTTTGATGACAAATTTTAAAGATGTTTCAATCTGAATGGCAAGGTAATCAGTTATGAGAACTCTTATATTTCCTTGTGCAATTTCTAGATTTGCTGAAGATGCTTCTTTTACTTGAACATTCTTCTAATATTATTGTTTGGTTTCTGAATGATGTGATCATGATGTTACTTCTAGACTTGCCATCAGCTGTCATCCTTGTGTTCCATAAAAGAGTTTGTTTTTTTCTAAACTGTAGCGATTTTTTGCTTTCTTCTATTTTTCTCTTTGAAATGCTTTTTGAAGTACTGTAAGAATGGTCTTTGTAGCCTCCTTATATCTGAATCAGAAAAGCTAGTGAACCAAAGCTTGATTACAAGGTAATGAGGAAAGGCTTGATTCAGATTTCAGGATGTATACACTTGTGGTATAAATTACAAATCTCAACTTGGTGATTATTAGATTCCTTTTCTCTCCATCACCCTTAAGAGACTAGTTATTTATGTTTTTGAATTTTTAATTTCAGGCTGACTCTGAGGCCATGCTAGTTGGTAAGGCTGCCTTCGGGAATTTGCTTGGTGGTATTGGCTACTTTTATGGGCAGTCAAAGATTTCTCTTCGTGGAATGCCTAATGTAAGTTTCCATACATCTTTGAATATTGTTAGTAGTTCCATTACTAACTTCTATGTCCTATTTAAATAATCTGTGACATTGTGGTTGTTTCACGTGAGTAAAGAAGAAGGTAGCTATTACAAATTTGCTATGTTTTGTCAACCATGTTTTCTTGTGGACAACATGCTACTTCACCAAACTTCTGTTTATATTTTTCTTTCTAGAGTGATGCTAAATTAGGGAGAAGAAACATGCCTTCAGATGCATTACTACAGAACGATGAATAAACACTCTACTGCAACATTTAAGGATTGCCTCATGTTTCTATAAGTGTGTGGGTTAGTTGACTGTTGTTGGTTTAATATATTACAAACCCGGAGCTGATATGCAGGGATCATGTAGGATGTCATGTTTTCTTATATGGACTCCTGAATCATAAGTTGGCAAAACTGAACCGTTCTATCATTTAATTCTTGTTTCTTTGACAGCCAAAAAGCCGAAGGGATATTTTATTGGAATATGTAAAAAATGTGCAGCCAGAGTTCATGGAATTGTTTATAAAGAGAGCCCCTCAGCAGGTCTGCAGTCTTTTTTAGGTTGTTTAGTTTTCATCAAGTGATTCTCTATTTGGTTTTCAGACTGATCTTCTTCATGTTGTGTTTGTGTGGTCTGTTAGGTGGTCGATGCAATGCGCCAAACAGTTACCAATATGATCGGTACTTTACCTCCACAATTTTTTGCCGTAACAGTCACTACTGTAAGTTACTTTTCCTCCACAAATCTCAGATGCTTCTGCGTCCAGCAACTGTAGCTGGATGCATGCATGATACTTCTCTGAGCAATAGTAAATATCCCATTTGTTTCAGGTTGCTGAAAATCTTGCACAGCTCATGTACAACATCTTAATGACTGGGTATATGTTTAGAAATGCAGAGTTCCGAATGGAGCTAGAGCAAAGTTTAATTTGGATCAGGTTTCTTTACCTGATGTTCAAGGGCAGAAGGTGGTCTCTTCTATATTTCTCTGTGTCTATGCTCGTGTATGGTGTATGATTCCAACGTATCAAAGAGTTTGACGTCTTCAGTTTTATGTCACAGGAAACCCCAGATTTTGCTCCAGGTACACAGAAAAAAGTGATGGGGGAAGTTATTAGGTGGAGTAATGTTTCAGGTCCTGAAAAGATGGATGTTGTGAAGTACATTGAGTTGCTTGAAGCAGAGATAGAAGAATTGAATCGTCAAGTTGCAAGGAAGCCTGCCGCTGGATGAATTGTTAGAGTACTTAAAGTCGCTTGAACCTCAAAATTTGAAGGTTTGGACTCAGAGATTCTATTTTTTCCCCTCTGCTTCCTTTTGTTATGGACGGTTTTTGGTGCTTCGTATCTCAGTCATCTTCTAGTATTTTCACGCTGTGATTAGAAATGTTCATTTTAGTGTTGATGTGCATCTGTTGATAAAATTCATGAACCCTTGTCTCTTAGTCTCTAACTGAGTAAAGCTGCTATAGATACGGCCTTCGCCATTAGTTGCATGCCCTTCAAACCACTGGTGAAGATGCTGGAAAATTGAACTCTAGAGCATCTCTTGACATTTTGTTTTTCTGATTATTTGTGTGTAGGATTTGACAAGTAGTGTTGGTGAAGATGTTATATTGGCCATGAATATATTCATAAAACGCCTTTTAGCCGTTTCAGAGCAGCAAATGAAGGTTTGATGCTTCAAGTTGTAAACAAGTCATCTTTCAAAGTTCATATATTGGCAACGTCTATGTGCAAGAGAATTGACATTTATTGTTGATGTGTACTGTGCAGACAAATGTAACAGAGACGAATGCAACCGAACTAGCGAAGCTTTTGTATTGGTTGATGGTGGTTGGCTACAGCATCCGAAACATAGAGGTCCGGTTGGATATGGAGCGAGTGCTGGGTACTCAACCCAAGCTCGCGGAGCTCCCTCCAGGAGAAAACATTTAGTCGTATCCCATTTCCATGGTCATTACATCTTCACAGGTAAGACGCTGTTTTACTTTGATCAATGGACAGCCCTTTTAATAATTACATTCGTGAGGCATAGGTGGGATCAGTAATTGAGATTAACCTGGAGAAGGAATTTTGTGGCAGATAATTGAACTTAAAGCTGCAAGTCTGCAACTTGAGCTTACTACCTTTTTTTTTTCTCTGTTCAATTTGTGTTTTACTGAGCCTTTTATTTACTCCACACTGAGCTATATGCAATTTAGCTCCCTGTCACACAAACTCTTAAGACTGCAAATTTGCAATAGCGACGTGAATGCATTTGACTTCAGAACCATTAGAGGTGCTTCTGTGCTCGCAGCAAGATGAAGGCCATCACTACTTAGGAATCTCGTGGGATGGCTCCCTTCCTCACCCTCCTGGCTCCTACTAGAGAACTTAGGTTCGTCAATGTTCAGTCAAAATTTTCCAAACATGCCAAACACAAAGCCTATTAGCTCAAAATGGTAGAGCATTGTGCCTACGCACAAAGATGCGGGTTCAAACCCCGCATAGGCTATATATGTTTATCGCTTAGAAGTACGATGTTTCTCTTCATGAATAAGAGTATAAAGTGCAAAAAATAAAATCGTAATGTGCAAATATAAGAACATAAAGTGCAACTGCGAAGTGCATTTGTGCAACTGTGAATTGCATTTGCGCAACTGTGAAGTGCATTTGTGCAACTGTGAAGTGCATTTGTGCAACTATATATGTTTATCGCTTAGAAGTTCGATGTTTCTCTTCATGAATAAGAGTATAAAGTGCAAAACTAAAATCGTAATGTGCAAATATAAGAACATAAAGTGAAACTGTGTAGTGCATTTGTGCAACTGTGAAGTGCATTTGTGCAACTGTGAAGTGCATTTGTACAACTTTAAAGTGCATTTGTGCAATTTTAAAGTGCTTTTGTGCAACTTTCAAGTGCAAATATAAGAACATAAAGTGTGAAAATAAAATTGTAATGTGCACATTTAGAATACAAGTGTGCAAAAGTAGGATACAATTGTGCAAATTTAAACTACAATTGTGCAAAAGTAAGATAGAATTGTGCAAAAGTAGGATACAATTGTGCATAACTAAGATTATAATGTGCATGATTAACAATTTTCGATTGTTGCGCACTTGTCTATTATGTAACCTATGTGGGATTTGAACCCACATCTTTGTGCAATTGCACATTGCTCTAGCAATTGAGCTAATAGGCTAAATTATGATTTTCATGCTAAAATAGAAGAACCTAATCAACCTAAAGCATATCGCAATAAAATTCTAAAATTCAGTTAGCTTATGATTCACAAACAATTTGACAATGCTATGAACATGAAATTAGCTCCAAATCAACCCAACAACACAACCATATCATCAATTTCAATCAATTTGGCTTTTGGCAAAAAGCCCCAAATTCTAAAACATATCGCAATCTAAAATTCTAAAATTCAGTTAGCTCATGATTCACAAACAATTTGACAATGATATGAACATGAAATTAGCTCCAAATCAACCCAACAACACAACCATATCATCAATTTCAATCAATTTGGCTTTTGGCAAAAAGTCCCAAATTCTAAAACATATCGCAATCTAAAATTCTAAAATTCAATTAGCTCATGATCCATAAACAATTTGACAATGATATGAACATGAAATTAGCTCAAAATCAACCCAACAACACAACCATATCATCAATTTCAATCAATTTGGCTTTTGGCAAAAAGCCCCAAATTCCGCTCCTAAATCAAACCCTAGATTTTCAATCTCAACCTAAATCATTCAAACAATCCAAATAATTGTAATAAGCAATTTTAGGGTTAGAAATCATACCAAATTCGAGTTGAAACAAAGAGAAAATCGGGTTTTCGAAGGTAAATCGAGCGAAAAACTTCGAACAGGTCTGTCGGGAGAGATGGGCTCGGTGTGAGCTCGGCTGGGCTCGAACCATGGGGGTTCCGGGCTCGGGGGGGTGCGCCTGAGGGAGGGGGTTCGAGCTGGTGGGGGCTGGTGGCCGGAGGTGGCTCTTGGGTGGCGTGGGAGGCCGACGAGCGAACATACGACGTGAGCCTTCGGATGGGCAGGGTGGGCGCGTCTGGGCTCGAACCAAGCCAAGTCAGGGCTCGAGGGGTGCGCCCAGGGGTTGGCTCGAGCGCGGCCAGGCGGTGGTGGCCGGAGGTGGCTCGACGTGGGGTGGGTGCGGGGTAGCGGGAGGCCGAGAGAGAACCGTTGTACGTTGTCCAGTGAAGCGCGTGTTGATTTATTAAAAAAATTAGATTTTACACGTTAAGCGGATTTTACACGTTAAGAAGTTTTTACATTTTAAAGCTTCCCTATATATATATATATATATATATATATATATATATATATATATATATATATATATATATATATATATATATATATATATATATATATATATATATATATATATATATATATATATATATATATATATATATATATATATATATATATATATATATATATATATATATATATATATATATATATATATGTATGTATATATATATATAGGGAAGCTTTAAAATGTAAAAACTTCTTATATATATATATATATATATATATATAGATATAGGGTATATATATATACGTGTGTGTGTGTGTGTATATATATATATATATATATTACTTAAAGTACTTTATTGATCGAAATGTCTTCATATAATTAATAGTTTTCCCCAAAATGTACATAATATAATTGATTTTTTACATTTATAACTTTCAATTTAAAAAAAATAAAAAAATTACTATATTATGTGAGGTGATTTTGTTTACAAAATAGATATTGGTGTTTAAATTGAATAAGACTTCCAATTTGAATAAAAACATAATCAGAAAACTATAATTAATGACCTACTTGTATAATATGGTGATGGAATTAAAAAAAATTATAATATAATTATAATAATAACTAGTTAGCAGTCTTATAATAATAATAATAATAATAATAATAATAATAATAATAATAATAAATAAAAATAAAATATTAGCCCGTAGGCAATAATAATAATAAAATAAAATTATAATAATAATAATAAATTCTATATCCCCTTACAAAATTGTTCAAAATACGAAATTTCATAAAAAAAAATGGAAGCATAAATATTAGCCCGTAGGCATCATATTTCTAAAACTAAAAAGCCAAATTCTAAAATCCCACCAAAAATTGAAATCCCTAGTAATTTTAGGCGGTAAAGTAAAAAATTATCCCACATTTTTTGACGGCCTCCACCCACATTAAAGGGATAAATGAAAATCCCTAGAACAGCCGTATCTCAACTTCTCTATCGTGTGTCCGCCTACCTGCGCGGCTGCGTCCTTCTTCTACCGGTTGCACTCTTGAGCTCCGACGCTTGTAGATCTTCGCTCATCTACTTCGACCCTCCGCGACTCTACTCTAGCACTCCAGACGCCTCTCGTTAGTCAAGGTTTGAAAGTTCAATTCAAATTGGGTATATTGAGTTGGTTCTAATTTCAGTCAATTTTCATTTGTTGTTCGATAATTGCTGGATATAGATATAAATTTAAATCCATAGTTGTTGCTCAGTAGTTGCTATTTCATATGAATTTCACTTCGATTTCGGTTTTACGTACTTGTTTGATGTTTAACGGTTCCTAAAACACCTCTGATAAGATATTTTGCCTCTGATTCTACCTCTGATATTGCTATTCAATTCGATTTCGGTTTATGTAGTTGCTGTTTGATGTTCGACAGTTCCAATCACCTCTGATCAGATATTGGGTTTGATTTTGATGTACAATTCGATTTCTGAGTTTGCCTCTGATTTTGCTGCAAAGATATTGCCTCAATTCTTGTTCAAGATTAGGATACAGTACATATACCTAGACACCTTTGATCAGATTTTTTTTTTGTTGGTTAAGTTTTTTTGCTGTCATACTTTTTTTTGGATCAAGGTTTTTTTGCTGTTATACTTTTTTTTTGGGTCAAGTCTTTTTTTGCCATGTCAAAGTAATTTCCACTCAAATATCACAATTTTGCTATTTGCCTTGCTACCATCTTTTTATATTTTTTGGTCAAGGTTAGGTTGATGGATTAGGTAGCTATTGTACTTTTTTTTGGGGTCAAGGTTAGGTTTCTTTCATAGTATAGGTTGCTGTCATAATATATCCAATAGTCATTGCTATCATATACAATATATTTTTGCTATTCAATAGTCATTGCTGTCATTGCTATCATATACAATATATAATATACAATATATTTTTGCTATTTTTGCTTATTTTTTATGTTTTTAATAAAATGTATACTTCTTATAGTAATTGCAATTGCAAGTTGCAAGAAATTTTATGTTTAAGGATCATATATATCTTCATCATGTCGCAATTGCAAGTTGTTGCTGTCCTGATAAATCATATTAGTGCTTCTGTCTTTTCTCTATTTGCTATTTGTTTTCTATTTTGTTAGTTATAGTAGTTCTCTGTATAGCTATATGTAATTTTGATCACTTTACTTGTTATATTATGTCTCAGACTCACTTTACTTGTTATATACTTTATTATTGGACAGTACCTTAAAACAGAATGTAAAATATGAATTGGATTAGATAATATGATAATATTTAAGGATAATCATAAAGGTTAATCAGACAAACATAGGACAAATATTTTTTAAGCAATTCTAAGTAAAAGTTTTTTTTATATTCTATTGCAATATTAATTTAACATATTACTATACATACGTTTATATTTAGTTGCTAAATAAGATAGTGAATATTTCAATGTATCATGAACATAAGGTTTATATATAACAATAGTGGATCATACTACATTTGTTTTTAGTTAGTCCTTATATTATTATATTTGGTGAAATTATGGTTGTATGAATTCTTATAAGTTGTGTTTTCTTTATGCCATTATTTATGGTCACAGTGACAATGTCAAAGTCGAGTAAGCGTATTTTCGTGCCTAATACCACACGCGGTATTGTTGGTATGTAAAATCATTGTCAATAAAATTATTATCCTTTTCTTTTTGTACATAATACATTAATATGGTCTCGAAAAAATATATCCTCCCCACCTAATGGTTAAACTTCATAATAAATTCACAGATTCATTTGCGCGTAAAAGGTCACGTGTGCAAGGAGATAGGACTGCCATTGAAACTGATATGCAATCTACCGTCACTACTCCAAGTAATGAAATTATTATCTTTTATTCATAATACATCGATATATTATAAAAAAAATTATTTTCTTGCTCCCTCCTTAATGGTTAAATTTCATGTTAAATTCACAGGAATTTTGGCGCGTAAAGGTATACGTGTTCAGGCAGCTGGGCCTCCTTCCACAGAAACTGATTTACAACCCACACCCGTTATTCCAAATAACGCAAACTCTACCGGAATGAATGAAGATGTTGATTTTGATTCGACAACCATTACACAAAGGCCTACTGCTGGTAATTAAATGTTCTTAACATTATTTATACATAAATTTGTTAAGATTGATTTTTTTTAATAACAAGATTTTTCTACACACTAGGTGAGTCAATGAATGATGCCTCTATTGAGTTCCAATCTATTTTACCTCGTATATACTTGTTTTATTTTTTAAGACTTTATCATCTCTAGTACTTTAGTTTATGTGTACTTGTAACTCATTATCCTCCCTCCCCCAGACTTACCGAAGAAAAAAACACGTGGAAAGAATAGAGGACTCAATGCTGATAGGGTTAATGAGATGCTTGGTAAAAAAATTCCAATCACGGTGGATGTGGCCATTGGTAAACCTACTTGTCAATATGCAGAGATGTTTGCCAGGGAGATTGAGTTTGTAGTCAGAAATTATGCACCAATGACAGTAGAACAATGAAAGAATGTATCTTCTGAAGATCTTTCAAAATTGGTCAAACGGTTATCCATGAGTGATACAACTTTTCCTTTTTTAACTATATAATAAGCACGGTTTGTTCTATTATTTTGTTTGAAACTATGTCACTTATTGCAGACCAAGTATGACTTTGACATGTCTCAAACCGGGGTTGATAGATATGTGCACAAGACTTTTTCGTCTTGTTTTACAAACTTCCGTACTATGTTGAAGAACTATTTAAAGACATTCTCAACTATGGAGGAAGCTTTAAAAAACAGACACAAGCAAGTCAGATCAGATGAAGAGTGGATATTTATGTGCAATTATTTTTCAAGTGCAAAATTCAAGGTAAGATATGAAAGCAAAGTGCAAATGCATTTGATGTGAACTTCAACTTTTACACATTATAATAATGGTTGCTTTGCATATGTTTTCTTTTGTAGGCTCTTTCTGAAAAAAATGCAATCAACAGGTCAAAGCTACTATATCACCATAAAGCTGGATCTAGGTCATTTATGGCATTGGTATTTCCTGAATTTCTTTGTTAATGCTTGTTTGCCAAACATTTATCTTCCTTGTTATAATGTGTAGTGTTTTATTGCATTGGTATTTCCTAATTTTTGTAGGCTGCAAGATCTACTGAGACACTGGGAGCAATTGAACTCTTTGAAAGTGAGTACAAGAGTGGTGCAAAAGGCTGGGATTCGGGAGCTAAGCAAAAACATGTATGTCATTTGTTTTTTTTTGTTTTTTTAACTCCATGTTGTTTATGATTTTGGTTTCATGATTTGAAGTTGTTATGCTTCCAAATACATTTCTCTAAGCATAGACAAATACCAAGATAAAACCATATCTAAATTTAGGAGACAAAAAAAAGAGTATTTATTTTGATGATTTAATAAACAATTATCCTTCTATTATATACTCCTTACTAATGTTGTGTATGAAATCACAACCAATAATATGGAATAGTTGAAAGTTTAAAAGTTGTCACCTTTATACTCAATACTCATGCTTGACTTCATTTGTAGGATGAAATGGTGTTGCTTCGAGCTGAGACAACTCAAGAAGATGGAACTCGCACAATGACATATGAAGAAATCTGCCGACAAGTTCTTGGAGTAAAATCGGGATACATTAAGGGTTGTGGTTTCGGACCTCGACCAACACCGATTAAGCCTTCTCAACCGTCTTTCCATGAAATGTATGAGAAGAATAAAGCCTTAGAAGACAAGATCAAGGATCAAAATGAGCAGATAACTGAATTACGAGAGACGGCAAAGAAGATGGAACAATTCATGGCAAGCTTTCTCTACCCCACAACTAGAGAAATAGAGATCGACTTTTTTTGGCTTTTTATTTGGAATTTAGTAGAATTTCTAGTTATGTTAGACGTAGATACTTATTTAGTTATGTCAGTTTGTTTACATAATTTCTAAGATACTTATGGCAAGTATTGTTTAGTTATTTTGCTAGGTGCAAATGATATTATTTAATTTAGTCATTTTCAAAGCACCACCCGAGTGCTTTATTTTCTTGCATGAAAAGCACAAATATTTATATTATAATTTTAATATAATATGCATTCTTTCCTCGTGAAAAGTAAAAGTCAATAGCGATGAAATTATATTTTCTCTTTGATCCAAAATACGATATATGAAATATATTTTCTAGTTGAAGACTGGGCTACGACGAGGAATGACTTCTTCGCCCTAAACTATTTTTAGTGATGAAAGGATATTTCTCGCTACAAATGCAATTTCTTTACACCCACAAAATGAAATCGTCGTTAGTTGGTATATGTACCGAGAAAATATTTTCTCGCTAAAGGGATACAAATAGCGAGAGATTTTGATCTTCTCGCGGAAAATAATTATTCTTGAGAAAATAATCCCTCGCCGATATTATTTTTAACGACAAATATATGTTCCTCGGCAAAAATAATATTTTAAATTATTTTTAAATTTCTAATATATTAAATACTAGTCATCATTAACGAGGAAATAAAAACAATAGCAAAAAATTTTATTCCGTCGGCAAATATATTTGACGACCATTTTCTAATCCCAGAACTTATTCAGCAACGAAAATGTTTGACTTTTGACGAGAAAAATATTCGTCGCTAAATTATAACTGTGACAAATTATAACCTTAAAACTGCTGACGAGGAATTGTTTTTTTCCTCGTTAATACTTTCATCGACGAGCTTTCTTCGACCACCCGGCAAGGAAATTTATTTCCTCGCTGAACACTTTTAGCGAGAAAATCGGTATTTTCTACGAGGAAAAAATTCCTCGTAGATAGCCTATTCTTTTGTAGTATCTCTGACATAACCCATCTTGGATTATCAAGTCTGGATTTCGGATGGGGAACGCCTCTATATAGTGGTACAGTGACCAATTGTTTTATACCTAATGTAAGCGTTATTGCACCTTTTAGAAATGAAAAGGGAGAGAACGTGAAGACGGTGTCGGTATACTTGCCCAAGGATGCCATGGACAGGTTTGGCAAGGCACTTGATAGCTTACTGAAATAGCAATCACAAAGGGTCATGTATTACGCCAATTTGATACTCAGCTGACAAATAAAATAAAAGTCGTCACTTGAACGACAAAGCGGTCAGGACACTCAAGCAGATAACATGTCGTCGATTGAATATGATCCTCTCATCAACGAGCACTCAGGCGACCACATCAAATTAAGGCCTTGTTTGGTTATTCAATTAAACATCTAGCAAGTTAAAAAAAGGAAGTAGGATAATTCTTATATTTGGTTGACAGAAAGACACAAAAATTCAACTTTTTAGAAATTTCAACTCCTTCAAGTTGTAGGAAGTTCACTTACCTAGGGGATGTTTGAAAGTAAAAACAAGAGAGAGAGAGAGAGAGAGAAGATGTGCATTTTTGCAACTCGAGAAAAAGAACACCTGATAGGCGCTCGTATTCGTGCAAGCCTGTATTTGAAAGTTCAGAAACAAGTACAAGTCGACGGTAGCAGTTACAAACAAATAAAATGTGCACGGAAAGCATTGCGTGTCAAATACAATACGCTAGGTGCACGACAAATTCGTAAACTGAATTATACAGGAGACTGGACACACAATGTAAGGAAACTAAGTGGAGTTGTCCAAATTACTGAAAAGGTAGCTTTGGCAGCAAAGTTCCTTATGGTCGAGCGTGTCTTGATTTTCTCTGATGTCTTGTTCCTTCTGTTCGAGCTCCTGCTGCAAAAGAAAAAAATGGGTTAAGAGGGATGTTCAAGTTGGGGCCTAGCCCAAGTAATGTGCAAAAGCAAGGCCCAACCCATTCACAAAAAATAATAAAAGTCCCGTCTGTCATTAAAAAAATGAATGAAATGGCAATAAATAAATAAGAATGTCATATGACTGTGAAATAAATATAATATATCAGCCCCAAAGTACAGCCCTATGGTTTTCAAAGGGGAAAGAATCATTCAGAAAAGTCAAGCCTCTCTCAACTAAGGTTCTACAGAGAAATTCTTGTACACATAAATATATGCTTTCCAAATCAAAGGAAAAGGGAAGATACTGACGATACAGGAGAAAGGAAATATGTATATTTCCACTTTCTTTCTTTTCCCCTATAAAAGATGACTTAGGGCAGTTGGAAAAGAGATAGGCTGAATTCACACGGATGAGCATACAGAAGGGGAAAAAAAGCACTCAACTGCAAAAATCACAAAGCAAGGTAGGAGCTTTCATCAAGGCTCTTTTGGTTCTCGGAACCCCGCCCTTGCAAACCCTCAAGCTTTCTCTCGTTGCTTAGACCCCTGCAAACCTTGCAGGCTTTCGCTTGTGGCATGGGTTTCGGAATCATCAAATTGCCCCAAATCAAGCCGATATGCTGCCAAAATCGATTCTTGAAACCCCGCCCTTGCAAACCCTCAAGCTTTCACTCGTAGCTTAGGCCCTTGCAAACCTTGCAGGCTTTTTGCTTGTGGCCTGGATTTCGGAATCATCAAACTGTCCTAAAGGAGGGCGAAGCGCTGCCCAAAATTTTAAAACATGCCAGCAAGTTTGCACACAAATCACAAGCAAAAGGAAAAGGAAAAATTGTTACTGCAGCTAGATAGATTTCTGCATAAATCACGCCAAAGCAACTTCATCAAGTCGGAATCAGTAAACTACTCTAAATTGGGTGGGATTGCTGTCAAAATCGATTCTCGAAACCTCGCCTTTGCAAACCCTGCAAGCTTTCGCTCGTGGCTTAGGTCTTTGCGAACCTTGCAAGCTTTCGCTTGTGGCCTGGGTTTCGGAATCATCAAACTGCCCTAAAGGAGGGTGAAGTGCTGCTCAAGTTTTTCTAAGTCATGCCAACAGAATACAAATTGCAAGCAATTCCATACAACGCTAAAAATAAAACTCGCAAAAGCAAAGCGAGACTCTGCATAAATCTGCTCAGGAAGAAACACTGACATTCGGGATACGCAAACCACGGAAATTCAAGAACACTACAAGCAAAAGGCAAAACTTTACAAGAATCCACTCAAAAGTCATAATGCTACTAGGTTTCATCAATTACAAGTGAACCAAGCCTTATCCCAAGTCTAGACTTACATCTAAAAGAGTCTAAACTTAAGCAAAAGGTCGTTATCTGTGATGTCCTAGAGTCTTTACTAGGGTCATAGGGTAGCCCATCCCCATCGGGTTTTCCCTGAGTCAGTTGCGTCGATATGAGCATGAGGAGATAACCCAACACCATCGGGCGAGTTGATTTGCTTTGCGTTGTTCTTGATGATGATGATGATGTTGTTGTTGTTTATGTGCGCACACACACGCGCACACACACACACACACACACACACACACATATATATATATATATATATATATATATATATATATATATATATATATATATATATATATATATATATATATATATATATATATACACGAGGAAACGATGGGTACCGTACTGGCCAGGTCCTCTCATGAAAAAGGGGGCGGGGTAGGAGAGGGATATGCCACTTGGCATTGTTTGGGACCCTTTACAGTTTTCGTGCGTATTATTATATCTGCTGACGGTGCAAATCATCTGCCCCAAAACCCCACCCCAAGTCCCCGTCCTACATAATTATTTTACATCTAAATTAATATTAAAAAAATTTAAAAATATATATTTAGCTTATACATGCTTATTATAACATATTTGAAAAAAATATATATTAAAAAATCAACTTATAAAACTTAAAATAATTCATAAGCGATAGAGAGATTTTTTTAAGTTTTTAAAATATGTGAGTTTACTATATATTTTTTAAAAAAAAATTATAATTCGACTTTGTAAGATTTTTTTTCCAAATATGTTATAATAAGTATGTAGAAGCTAAATATATTTTTTTAAATTTTTTTTAATATTAATTTGGCAAAAATGCATAAAACCACCCACTATTCATTGTTGTTTGCAAATAACCACCCCTTATTCAAAAATTGTCAAATAACCACCCATTAAATATAGTTTGTTTGCAACTAACCACCCATACCCCTTTTCTTGTTAAACCTCATTTAATTTAATATGAAAAGACAATTATACACGAAAATCCAAAATTTTTTCGAGTAATCTTGGTTTCGACCTGGTGACCCGATTGACCCGGTAATTTTGACCCAATTGACCCGGTTGATTTATAATTATATATAATTAAATTTTTTTATGGAGATTCCAATTTATTACATTTTATAATTACAATCACTTGATCTTTCATTTTCAAAGCAATTTTTATATTTATTTGTATTGTGTAATAATTCGTCCGATCAATAGTATTTAATTTTTTATTTTTCAACACGTTTTTTTAACAAGATAATCTAAAAAAATATTAAAATAATTCTATGCTTATTACTAATTACATGAAATTATTTTAAAAAAAATATTTAAAATTTTGATATTTATATATTATTACATTTTATTAAAAATTATGAGAAATAATAAAAATAAATATTTTAGATCAGATATAGTATATAATTACAAGTATTAGAATTTATGAACGTCTTTAATTGTAGAATTTTAAAATTATCCAAAATTATCAAATCATGATTTTTTTTAATTTAAAAAGAAAAAATTGACAAACCCAAAATCGACTCGAAATGACCTGAAACTCGGTCAAACTCGAGTTCAAGACAACCTGGATGTACTCGGAACCCGTTCTACTCGGGACCCGAAGTGACCCGGCCCGAATGACCCATTTGACAGGTCTAATTGTAATACCTGAAAAATCAAGCAACAGAGAGAAGTATGTCTTTTTACTAAAAATGAATCATTAAAGAATAGGGGTATAATTTTCTTTTCATATTAAATTAAGTGAGGTTTAACAAGAAAAGGGGTATGGGTGGTTAGTTGCAAACAAACTATATTTACTGGGTGGTTATTTGACAATTTTGAATAAGGGGTGGTTATTTGCAAACAACAATGAATAGTGGGTGGTTATTTGACAATTTTTGAATAAGGGGTGGTTATTTGCAAACAATAATGAATAGTGGGTGGTTTTATGCATTTTCGCCTATTAATTTAGATGTAGAATAATTATGTTGGACGGAGACTTAGGGTAGGGTTTTGGGGCTGATGATTTGCATCGGCATAGAAGCGGCCAAGGTCATTTAATGTGTTAGATATTTTGTCCAAGCTTATCTGAAACTTATTTAACGATTGCAGGAAGGATGAAATAGAGGATTGTTAAATACATCGCTAATTTTTACTGAATACACCGCTAAACTTTGCAACCGTCTGCGGAACAAGCTCCACAACTACTTGCGGAAATCACCGGGCGTCGGGCCAAACAGCATGTTAGTCCGTAAAATATATTTTTTTAATAAAAAAAAGTTCCGCACCTAGGTGCGAAACTTTTCCTTCTTCGTTCGGCAAAACACCGTCTCTCTCCCTTCACCTCTCAATCTCCACATCAACTCCTTGTCAATGCTCAATTCGGCGCAAGTTCGTTGAATTTGCCAAGAGACTTCCCGTCACAGAAGCAAGGAACGGTACCTAAACCCGGTAATCGCTTGCGGGTCCTCCGGCCGCGTTGAGGCCACATAACATGCCTATACCTAAATAAAGGATGACTAATGCAGTATAGGATTTAGATCACACAAGCATGCTTCAGCATATAAGTGTGTTTCTTCTGCCCCAAATCCCCGCCCCAAGACCCCGTCCCACAAAAATACTTCACCATTAAATAAATATTAAAAAAATTTTAAAAAATATATTTAGCATCTACATATTTATTTTAACATATTTGAAAAAAATCTAAAAAAATCAACTTATAAAAATTATAATAATTCAATAGAGATAGAGAGATTTTTTTAAGTTAAAGAAAGATGTTGTTTTACTATATAATTTTTTATAATTTTTGTAAGTTGATTTTTTAAGATTTTTTTTTTCAAATAAGTTATAATAATCATGTAGATGCTAAATATTTTTTTTTAATTTTTTTTAATATTAATTTAAGGGTGAAATATTTTTGTGAGACAGGGTCATGGGGCGCAGAATTGGGACAGAAGATATGCACTGCGTATCCTATGGGAGTTATATATGTTGCAGGCACATGGGTGATGGCATGGGTTCGCATTTATACATGTTGCAGGCGCATCACGTGTATGGGAGTAAGGGAAAAAAAATAGAGATAATATATTAATATGTATTGCAGGTAGAGGTGGTCACGGGTCACGAGTTGATCAGGTCAATCCGTTATCCGGTGGGTCAATGACCCGACGCATCCGGGTAAAAGGATCAGAGCTGGTTGTGAGTTAGGGTCGACCTTCCTCCAACCCACTAACCCGTCGGGTCAACCTATCAATTTAAAAAAAATGAAAAATTTATTTTTAATAAAATAAATTTATAATTATTATGTAAATTATTCTTAGAATAATATATATATATATAGAGTATGGATCAAATGTTTACAAGTCTTAACATGTTTTGTGTTAACAAATAATGATCGTTGATTTAGTGTAATTGAATGGCTGTGATTAATCTATCATTTTTATTAATGGAAAATAAAAAAGGAAAAAAACACACCCCATGACTCTATAAAGCGCGTGTATCACAATCTCAACCCTAACCGCAATCCGTCATTTTCAAAAGGCGAAGTGATGGCCCAGATTGACGCCTCCTTCTTCCTCCCTGATCCTCCTCCTTCCTCCCATGGCGGATCTCCGACGGCAACCTCCGATTGCAAGCGAGGGCCACGAACAGGTAGGCGGCGATCTCCGACGACAACCTCTGTTTGCTGGTGTTCAGGACGAATGCGGCGTACTCGAGGCTCAAGGAGGCCCGGAAGTCCTGGAATAAGGTCATCGCCGGGAGAGATGATTTCGTCGGGCAGGTGATTTTGATCGTCGGCAGTTTTTCGGGATGAAGAACATCTTGAGCCCAGGCGAAGGCGATTGGCGATGGCGGTTTGGGATCGGGGGATGAGGCAATTTCCAATTGCAGAGGAAGAACTCGGATGCCAATCTCGCGAACCCTAGGATCTCCGACGGCAACCTCCGATTGCGAGCGAGGGCCACGAACAGGTAGGCAGCGATCAATCTGTGTTCGATTGTTGCTCAATCTTGTGTAACTCTTGTTTTCTTCTTCCTGAATTGTTGTTCAATCTGTATTCGATTTCATCGGATCTCCAAGGTACATGATGGGTTTGTAACCTTAGAGCATAGCTTGAAGGAATTATTCATTGGTATGCAACTAATATTCGATCAAGAATAAGGAATTATTCATTGGTATGCAATAAATATTCGATGGAATGTGATAGAGTATTCGTTACTATTTAGTTATTATTTCATGTAGAGTCACTATTCGGCAAGTTCATAGTTTCTATTCGTTGATAATATAAAATTATTCATATGTATTTGATCAAGAATAAGGAATTATTGTATATAGATTAGCGGTTGCTCATGATTCTCCTTGTTATTCGATCAAGAATAAGGAATTATTCATTGGTATGCAATAAATATTCGATGGAATGAGATAGGTTATTTCTTACTATTTAGTTATTATTTTATGTTCAGTGTCAATATTCGGCAAGTTCATTGTTTCTATTCGTTGATAATACAAAATTATTCATATGTATTTGGTTAATTAGATGTGGGAAATCAAGAATTACATTTACATACTCTTCCAACCCAGCGAATAATTACTATCAACTTAGCGAATAATTACTATCAATCTAGCGAATAATTGCAAAATTGATCAACCCTTTTGCTATTATCTAAATGATAACTCCTCTTTACGGATGAATAATAACGATTAATTTAGCGAATAATTACTATTAACCTAGCGAATAGTTGCAAAATTGACCAACTCTTTTTCTATTATCTAACGAATAATAAGTATAAGTTAACGAATATTTTTTATCACCTTATCGAATAGTTCAAACAATGCACCACAAAAAAAAAAGTTACTCCACCCAAAAATGTTACGCCACAAAAAAAAGTGTACAACACACGCGCATAATTCAACAAGTGGGGAAGGAAAGAAGCGGGTCCCATTGATTTTTAATTAAAGAAAAAGGCAAAATTGTCAAATATTCTCAGCCACCCATTTCATTCAATTAAAGACTCAGATTTGTTAACACAAAACACAATAAGGCTTGTTAACACAGGACCCAACCCCTATCCTTGACCCGGCGGGTCGAACCCGTTGATCTGACGGGTCCGACCCGTGGCCACGTCTAATTGCAGGCTCATGGGTCATTTGGTCTACAATTGTTTGTGTGTGTGTGTGTGTGTGTGTGTGTGTGTGTGTGTGTGTGTGTGTGTGTGTGTGTGTGTGTGTGTGTGTGTGTGTGTGTGTGTGTGTGTGTGTGTGTGTGTGTGTGTGTGTGTGTGTGTGTGTGTGTGTGTGTGTGTGTGTGTGTGTGTGTGTGTGTGTGTGTGTGTGTGTGTGTGTGTGTGTGTGTGTGTGTGTGTGTGTGTGTGTTGCCGGCCGGTGCCAAAACTAATATCGCAAGAAAATTGCGGCGGGTTTTGTTATTCGAGACCATCATGGTTTGGTTTAGCCTTTCAATGTCTCTTTATATAGATCTGTTTCAGCTTTGATGATAGAAACATTGGCTCTTTATCTGAGTTTGGTTGCTGCTTTAGAGATTGCTTCTCATTTAGAGTTTTTTATTCTCCTCCAAAAGGACCCTGTTCGGTCAGACACGGAACCAGAAATTAAAATGTGAGTAGGCTAGATAGGCTGTATTTTTCTTATACGCATCATTTTTATTAACAAAACACTTAATTTAATTTAAAAAAATCATAATTAATTTTCCTTAATGTTTTTTTACCTATTATTTTATTTTTATAAAAATGGGGCGGACTGGAGCAGACTCCAGCCCAACCCTTGATCCCTCCTTCTATTGGGTGCTGGATTAGTAGGAACTGACTCCACCTACTTATATCAAATATATATAGCGCATCACGTGTATTCAACATCGCCTTTCTGGTCCCTAAATCCTTTGTTGATGGGTTGGAACCGATTCACCTTCAATAGCGCAGTGGCCATTCTCTACCGCGAGTCCGGTGAACTTGCCGGCTCCGTTCTCCACCACCTTTGCCCCGCTGCATCTCTTTGGGCCCGAAGGTGGACCGAATGAGTTATAAATAGGCTCATTGTCTTGCTTTAGACTTAAGAAGTTTGTTTGTGCTAAAAGCAGGTGGGGAAGGAAAATAATAACCACAATAAATTAAAGTAAATAGACTAAATCATTCTTATATATGTATATGGTCTTTTTTTATACATATGTAAATTTAATATGATGTTGGTTTCCGGGGGCTCCAAACTCCTCTTCAAACTCCTCTCGAACAAGCATGTATTAAATCCCGATAGGCTATGGAAAATATTATATAAATAAGGAATAATAGTGTTATCTGAATGTCCTGTTTGGTTTCGAGGGTTCCATTCACATTTTCGATAGTTGATCGATCTTCCCTTTATTGCCCGTATTTGCCCCGTTTATTGGTGTCGGGTTGGTGTTTTGGTGTGGCTGTTTTTGCTCCGTGTTGGGTTGCAATATCGCGTGTACGTTATGTTTGATCGACAACAGATCGTGGTTGTATTCGTGGTCTTCGAAGATCCTTCATTTAGGTGGGGACAACGTCGGCAATCCACACATCATCAGGAGTCACACCCTTTCCGGTTGGGGTACTGTCGTGAGTCTTTGCACTCTCCCGCGTTCTTGGCTATCGTGGCGCGTCTTGGATCTCCATCGACTTCTCTGCTGGCGGACGACTTGTATGGGTTGATTGTTTTTCTTTCTTCTCTGTTGATTCGTGAAGGTTTATTAGATGCTTTAAGCGGAATTTCATATCATATCTAAACATCTAATCGTAAGGATCTTCATGCATAAATGATCGATCAATCATTGTTCATAGGAGATACCTATTAATGCATGAACCAGATCGACTCGGGATAGAATCAGAAGAGAACAAAAGGCTCAAATGTGATTTCTCTACTTGGTCCACATGAGCCCGGTGTCTAGATTTTCTTAGCCTTCGACTGCTAGGACGAAGGTCGAAGGACTAGTATTCAAATTGCTTGGGATGGATGATGGTGGTTAACAACCTTTGAAATCAACACTTTGATTTCCTTTTGTTTTTCTACTGTTGCTCCGTATGCTCTTTGACAAAATTAGCAATGCCAATTCATTCTCTGCATACATCCCCTTTATAACTAGTTTGCCAAGCTTTTAATTCAACATCCGTTTGTAGGAAAGAAACGGCCAATTTTTTTTTTTTGACTAGAAAAAAATTTGGGCGACCAGGCTCTACTCGGCAGCATCCATACGAATGAGGCCGGTCTAAAAGACCAAAATCATTGTGAATATCGACTCCCCGACTAGAGTGGCAAAGATGTACGTGCAACCTTATCAGCCACTCTATTGCCCAATCGGGGCACATGAAAGAAGGAAACTTCTTTCAAAGTCGATAGTAAAAGTTTAACATCTGATGAAATTAGCTCAATTTCCCAAGGACATTTAGATTTTTTCTTCAAGTAGTCTATGATTATACTATAATCGCCTTCGATGTGGATTTTGTCAATATTGAGTTGAATAATGCGTTGGATTCCCATTTTTAGAGTAAGTGCTTCTGCAGGGCTTTGTTAATTTTTTTATTCATTGTTTTAAATAATCTCATATTTCTTACTCATAAGTATAAAATTATTAAAAAAAATTAATCAATTATAAATTGATATTTTATATAATTTTTAACATTTTAAGAACGGAAATTTCGCGGGGTGCCCTTGAGGTATTGCAATTTTCACCGGGTATACAACTCTTTTACATATTTCGTGTGGTGCCCCTAAGGTTTTGTTTTATTTCGGGTCGCGCCCTTTGGGTGTTAACATTAACGGGTCCATTCATCTCCGTTAGTTTTTAATTAAAAAAGAAAAAAGAAATACAGAAAGAAAGAAAGTGAGAGAGAGAGGACGTTGAAAGTAGACCAGAGAATTGCGAATGAAAGAAAGCTCGAGAGAAAGGAAGACTAAGGTCGAAGGGAGAGAGAGAAGACGCAGGTCGACTGAGGGTGGCAGCAAATTATCACCAGTGGATCGAGCTTAGATGGTGTCGAAGGCAAAGGTTAGTATCTCTCAATTTAATCTAGGGTTTGGGGATCTAGGGTTAGGGGTGATGATTCGAATTGTGAATGTTTGCCTACTCAGAAGCTGTAGAGAGTTTACCTCTCAATGGCATAACCGAATACACTAAGGATAGGCTGGGCAAGGGCATTGAGCTTTTGAATTTGCTGGGGATTTTCAATTTGAGTTTGTGAATTTGAGTGTGGAATCTAGATAGATTTGAATTCAATTTCAAGTTTGATTTTGAGTTTATGAATTTGAGGGTTATGGTTTAGGTTACAATTAGCCAATTACAGTAATTTCCTAATTGTTACTCAATTCTCAATTCACTAGCCTCACCACATCTGTTATTACTTACAGATTTTTGTTTAGCTCTCTGTAGTGAATTTGTGTGCTTGAATCATTTCCCAATTGTGAGTTTGCATCATTATTTGAGGCCAGTGTTAATCTAATAAACCCGATTGGGAATTTGTGTGCTTGAATCATTTGCTGAAGGAAAATAAGAAGGTAGGTTTTTGAAGCTCAACAGACCCATCAAATTGGTTTAATAAATTGGAATTTTGAGTTTGTTATGGGTTTAGTCATGGAGTTATCTTGAGAGTGAACCAAAATTTTTGGTCTATAAAATGGTTACTGGATGATCTTAATAAAAGATATTTGATTCATTAGAGTGAACCAAACTATTTAGAGTTAACCTCTTGATACTGAATACACTAAAGATAGGCTGGACAAGGCGGTTAAGGCCTCAAGGGCATTGCAAGTATGTCCCTCTGTTTCATTTCCTCTTATGTATACTGAAATGAAATTTATGAAAGTGGTTGTCTAGTGCTTTTGTAAAATCTCCAAGGAAAATGAAATTTCAACTCATTTATTCACCCTAGAAGCATAATTTGCTTGGTGGTTTAGTCACTGAGGTATCAATTGGAGGTTGAATATGTATGATTAAGTATGTTCTAGTCACTGGTAGTTTAAACTTGTGGTAAGAATCATAATTTAATATAAAATTAGCTTGGTAGTTTAGTCACTGGTTTAAACTTGATGTAAGAGGGCTGAATTTGTATGATTAGGTATGTAAGAATCAGAATTTAAAATAAAATGTAAGAACATCAAAAACCAATTGGAATAAAGGGATAAAAGCTAGTTATGAAAACCAGGAAAAAAATGCTTTGGTCAAATTTATACTTGTTGTAATCTTCCATGTGGTAATCTTCCATTTGATATATATATATATATATATATATATATATATATATAGAGAGAGAGAGAGAGAGAGAGAGAGAGAGAGAATGGATCAAATGTTTACAAGTCTTAACATGTTTTGTGTTAACAAATAATGATCGTTGGATGAATGAAGATGGATGGCCTAGATTTTGTCAAAATTCAAATTAACTATTTATTTATTAAGATGGGCCCACTAAAAAAATTGGATTACTCTCAGTTGTTGGAGCGTGTGTTTCCATCCCTTATAAATCCTACCTTTAACCTAATTCATCGTCACAAACCTCCCCGATCAAATCCTCCTTCTTGCTCCCGTTTTGAGCGGATTGGCTTTTTGCTCCCATGGTGGATCGTCTTCTTGCTCCCAAGGTAAAATTTCCTCTCATAATCTCTCCTTCCTATGCCTCCCTCCTTCCTTTCGATCTCAACCGCTTCTTTGCGAGGACCACTGTCGGCACCGCTCAACCCACACCCGCTGGAGGAAGAGGGGTCGGACGAAGGCTGATCCACACCACCAATCTCAATCGGTGGTCCGGCGACGAAGAGAACAACATCCGACAGTCGTAGGCGGAGATCTCAGTCCGACGACGGCGGCGACGATTTGAAGGCAGCGGTTGTAGAGTAGATGTCGGGCGGCGCCACCATACGGTACTATTGAACTGTAAGCATGATTAACTTTTTGATTATTTTTTTTCGATTGATTGATTTATTAAACAATGGATTTGGTAATTAGGAAAGAGGATCTGTAATTTTGCTAATTTGGTTCCAAATCAAATGGCGACCAATACTAAAGAGAGGAATCTCAATTCTTGACCAAATCTTGTGCAAAGTAGAGTTAGCATATAATGCATATTAATTTGCAACACCATAACAAGTCCAGTCCAACTTGGAGAAGCAACTAGCAAACGACGGCGATTGTGGAGTAGATGTCGGGGTGTTTTTCCCTTTATATATTTTTTTTGGGTTGAGAGTAATTATTCGTTGAATTGCAGAGAATTATTCGCTATATTTGAGATCACTATTCGTTGATAATAAGGCGGAGTGGACAATCGGCGATCCAACGACCGGAAGAGCGACAGAGGTGTAGTGATCGGAGGTGCGGTGGGGGTCGGCGATCTCGTACCTCGCCCTTCCTTAGTCTTCTCAATCTCATGTTTTACTCTGTCTTCTTCTCCCTCTTCAATTGTTGCAAGTTTTTCGTCTGTTGATCTGATTTCTTTTTTGGTTGTGCAATGGAATTCATAGTTGATTCGGATGTAAACCTGTGTTCGATTTCATCGAATCTACAAGGTACATATGAGTTTGTAACCTTAGAGTATTGCTTGAATTAATTATTCATTGGTATGCAATAAATATTCGATGGAATGTGATAGAGTATTCGTTACTATTTAGTTATTATTTTATGTAGAGTCACTCTTCGGCAAGTTCATAGTTTCTATTCGTTGATAATACAGAATTATTCATATGTATTTGATCAAGAATAAGGAATTATTGTATATATATTAGTGGTTGCTCATGACTCGATCTCCTTGTTATTTGATCAAGAATAAGGCATTATTCATTGGTATGTAATAAATATTCGATGGAATGAGATAGGTTATTCGTTACTGTTTAGTTATTATTTCATGTTCAGAGTCAATATTCGGTAAGTTAATAGTTTCTATTTGTTGATAATGCAGAATTATTCATATGTATTTGGTTAATTAGATGTGGGAAATCAAGAATTCTATTTACATACTCTTTCAACACAGCGAATAATTACTATCAACTTAGCGAATAATTACTATAAACTTAGCGAATAATTACTATCAATTCAGCGAATAGTTGCAAAATTGACCAACCCTTTTGCTATTATATAAATGATAACTCCTCTTTACGGATGAATAATAACGATTAATTTAGCGAATAATTACTATTAACCTAGCGAATAGTTGCAAAATTGACCAACTCTTTTTCTATTATCTAACTAATAATAAGTATAAGTTAACGAATATTTTTTATCACCTTATCGAATAGTTTAAACAATGCACCACAAAAAAAAAAACGTTACTCCACTCAAAAATGTTACGCCACAAAAAAAAGTGTACAACACACGCGCATAATTCAACAAATGGGGAAGGAAAGAAGTGGGTCCCATTGATTTTTAATTAAAGAAAAAAGGCAAAATTGTCAAATAATCCTAGCCACCCATTTCATTCAATCAAAGGCCCAGATTTGTTAACACAAAACACAATAAGGCTTGTTAACACAGGACCCAACCTCTCTCTCTCTCTCTCTCTCTCTCTCTCTTTATATATATATATATGATTAGGTATGTTCTAGTCACAAGAACTTTTTTTCACATGAAAATCTTAATTAATTCCTAACTTGATATAAAAAGCGGCTTTCTTCTAACAGATCAGCATCATCACAGTAAATTTACCATTCATTTATGAAGCAATCATATACTCTAAAATTCAAAGTGTCAACTGAACGTATGTTTTATCCATGCTTTAGCTTTATAAGTTTCATGAAAATGATATTTTACAGGATAAGAAGCCCTAGAATATGGCTTGATGATCACTCGCACTTGGAAGGATTTACTATGAATGTGTTTGCCAAGATAAACATAAAGCTAAGGTGAGCAAATACTCAAGCTATAATTTATTGGACCAACTCTAAATAGTTTATAGTTTGTTAGTAAGAGTGTGGTTTGTGTGCAGTATGTACAGTCTATAGGTACATATCTCCATTCTATTTCACATTTCTCCATTCTATTATGAACTTGAAGCTTATCAAAAAGTCTATTAGCTCAAACGGCAGAGCATGTGCTTATGCACAAGATGTTACAATCTGAACATACGAAGTTACAAGCTCATAGATTCAACTTATGAAATATATCTTCTTTTTTCATTATGCTACAAGAAAAAAATATTTTCCAACTCTGACATGTAATTAGATAGATACTTAGATTACTTAAATAGTTCATGAATTCAACAAAAGCCTATGTGGGATTCGAACCCACGTCTTTGTGCATGAGCACTTTGCTCTCCCATTTGAGCTAATAGGCTAAAATACCTTTGATAACAAAAAAAGAAGCAAATATCTTATAGTCAAGTTTGATAAACCTACTTGAGAGTGTTGTATCTCCTTTGGACAGAAGGAAAAAAATCAAATATCTTTTATTAAGATCATCCGGCAACCATTTCATAGACCAAAAAAATTGGTTCACTGTTAAGATAACTCCATGACTAAACCCATAAGAAACTCAAAATTGCAATTTATTAAACCAATTTGATGGGTGTGTTGAGCTTCAAAAACCTACCTTCTTGTTGGCCTTTAGCATATGATTCAAGCACACAAATTCACAATTGTGTTTATCAGACTAACAATGGCCTCAAATAATGATGCAAACTCACAATTGGGAAATGATTCAAGCACATAAATTCACAACAGAGAGCTAAACAAAAATCTGTAAGTAATAACAGATGTGTTGAGACTAGTGAATTGAGAATTGAGTAACAATTAGGAAATCACTGTAACTGTCTAATTGTAACCTAAACCATAACCCTCAAATTCATAAACTCAAATTGAGTCAAATGAATGAATTTAGACTTAAACCCTAAATTGAGAAACAAATTTTATTAACAGATCGGATTACAATTGAGAAACGAAATTTCAAATTTCAAATCCATCAATTTCAACCTAAACCCTAAATTTGACATCACAAAAAAACCCCAAATGCTTCAACTTCAACCTAAATCAAAAATTTCTATTGACATTACCTCTCTGCAAAAGCACCTTCTTCTCCTCCACTTTTGGTCGCTGGTCGAGGCAATGGGCCGCCACCGCCTTCGCGGTCAGGCACAACGCCTCCCACTTCTCCTCCCATGACATCCCTCGAGCACTTGCAACAGGGTACTTCTTCGGTTGCAGCAGCAGCGAGCCGGCCTTTGAGCAGCGGATCCGAGCCGACCTTTGAGCAGCAGGGCACTTCTCCTGTTCGAGCAGCGCCGGTCTCCTTCGCTCTCTGGTGTATCGCGTTGTTCTCCGTGCCTTTCCTTCTTGTTCTTTTTTTTTAATTGGCAAATTAACGGTAGAAACACAAAACTGTTAAATTTAACCGGGAAGGGCACGAGGCAAAATGATTTTAAACCACAGGGGTACCACGCGAAATATGTAAAAGAGTTGTATACCTCGCGAAAATTGCAATACCTCAAGGGTACCTAGCGAAATTTCCGTTTTAAGAAAGCGTGTATGAATAGTAAAAATATTTATATTTTCAAAAGGAGGGAGTATTAAATAAAATTGAGTGAGATGATCAATTTAATGTACAGATTGGGTGTTGAATAGAAGATACCCAAATTAGGCTAGATCCATCATTGATGGATTCATCACCCATTTACTTCATTTTTTTATATTAGGTTTTAACTCTTTTTTTTCCGAATGGATGAAGCATGTGTCCTTCAATAATGTCCATCCCTAGGATCGAGGCCTCTTTACACTATAAATTGGTGGGCTTGATAATGCAAGCATACCTACATACACTAGACGAGGCAAGCATACCTACATACATTGATAGATCAATAATGTCCCAATCATCCCAGCCCACAAACCAAACTCCGACCTTCGATGTGAGGAGGAGTGAGCCAGAGCTAGTACGTCCATCCCAACCCACTCCGAACAAGCTCAAGCTCCTCTCACATGTCGACCAGCAAGACATGGTCCGGGGGACATCGCCAGTTCCAATTTGGAGCTCAAGATGTAGCCACCCTTCGAGGTCGCATAGAGCCACACCTCCAACCCTGCACAAACTTTGAGTTGCTAGCATCAGCCCTCTGGCACTGTCGAACCGTCGGCCTTGAGTACAAGACGGAAGAAGAAGTACACTTGGCATTTGATTTCAATGCTCGACGCAAGTTTAACCCACCACTTCCAAACGGCAACTATGGGAACACATTTACAATGGCTACGGCAGTCTCCCCAGCTAGTAAGATTTATTATGACAACACCCTCAACTACGCTGTGGAGCTTGTGAAGAAGGCCAAAGACACCATCATGGACGAGTACAAGAGATCATTGATTGGTCCCTCGATTTTATGGGGCAATCACCTATCATTTAATGTTCGAGCGTACAGTATCTCTGATGTAACTCATCTTGGGTTACCAAGTATGGATTTCGGATGGGGGACGCCTCTATATAGTGGTACAGTGACCAGTGGCTGTATAGCTAATGCAAGCCACATTGCACCTTTTAGAAATGAAAAGGGAGAGAACGTGAAGACGGCGTCGGTATACTTGCCCAAGGATGCCATGGACAGGTTTGGCAAGGCACTTGATAGCTTGTTGAAATCAGAGGTGGCAATGGGGCGGGTCGGTTCGGGTTTGGATTTGGTTAGTCGGGTTTAGGGTCATTCGGGTTTCTGGTAATGTCTAATAATTTGGTCAACCGGTTGGGTCGGGTTCCGGTTTCGGTTGTATCGAGTTTCGGTTATTCGGGTTCCGGTTTCGGTTGTATCTAATAATTTGTGGCCTAGGTTTCGGAATCATCAAATTGCCCCAAATCAAGCCGATATGCTGCCAAAATCGATTCTTGAAACCCCGCCCTTGCAAACCCTCAAGCTTTCACTTGTTGTAACGGCCCAGAATTATGATTTCCGGGTTACGTTTCAAGGGATAAAACCCCTTGTTCGGATCTTGCAATCCAGGTACGGGTCGAGGTTTCAAACTCATTTTAAGATTAGTAGAAAGAGGGATTTCAAACCCTAAAACCTCGAAGGGCCGTTGGGTACCCTTAACTTGTCCTAAGACTATGTCGCGGAATCCATTTCAAACGAAAGTAAAGCGGAAGTAAAGTAAAGATACAAGTGCCACGGCAGAGCCGGTCAAAACCAAATTATGAGTGGGTAATTACCATTTTACTAAGTTAGGATATTAGCCAGATTCTTCAATTCGCCAAAAGGGAACTCCGTCATATAGACATCGAGCACTCAAAATCTGCAGAAAATGCCTCTAAAAAAAAGAACGGGGAAAGGAGTCAGATCGAGCCACTCATGCGGGACCGGCAGTCCTAGCTGAGGCCACATAGTATGTGCTATACCTAATAAAGATGCTCTAATGCAGTACGAAAGTCAAACACACTAGCATGCTCTTAGTTATAATAATGTGTAAAAATACTGTAAAGGGCCCAAAACAATGCCAAGTGGCATATCCCTCTCCTACCTCCACCCCCTTCCGATAGGGCGGAGACTGGCCAGCTCGTGAATGCATTCCATCATAATCGGGCGGCACACATGCCTAACCCGCTCCACAATAAAGCCCGCATGCATCTCATAATATAAGGAAGTTCATGACTCGATTGACTCAGGGTACCCGATGAGGCTGGGCTACCCTATGACCCTAGCAAAGACTCTAGGACTATCACAGATAACGGCCGTTCGGTTTCAAATGCATAAAGTAAGCAGATGCTCATTCAATTAGTGCAACCTAAACAGGATACTACATGGCATGTTTTTTTGTGCATATGCAACACCTAACATAAAATGCCACAACAGGCATGAATGTCCAACCTAAGTAAGCCCCCTAGGGAACTTACCTGAAGATGCAGAACAACAGGATAATACAAGCAATGGCCCAAATGCAAGTCCAAAGCAGTCCAAAAGCAATACACACCTATCATCAAGCCATTTCCATAAGCTACCGGTCCATCATTCATACACACGAACTCTAAGTTCTCAACATGCTCAAAACCAACCGATAATAAAACCGTTTTCCAAAACCTTTCCGATATGATCAACATCAACCAAAATCATTCTTCCCAAAACTTTCCGACTCTTAAATCTCAATTTTAATCAACTCAGAAAATCAACAATTCCTTTAAAGTCATACTTAGCCAAATCCTGACATTAAACATTTAACCTTAAAACCAATCTCTCAAAATCATATTATAGAAATAATTCTGGCATTTTATTTCAAAACCTTTATATAAATAAATTCTGGTATTAAATCACCAAAACAATTCTATGTTAATAACCTACATTTATAAACGACCAAACCAAATTACTTTATCATTTCTAAACTCATATCAAAAAATACAAAATCTAAATTCTGTTACTTTCAAAACAATTTCCTAATATAAATTAATAAATCCAGAATCATACTTTTATAAGATCAGAAATAATATAACAACAATTCTAACATACCTACATTAACATAATATAAAACCAAGGCAATATCGATATAACATATAGTATAACTAACAACAAAACTTTTAATAATACAAGATCCCTCAGCCCAAGATGCAACCCGGAAGAAAACACCAGAACCCGGCCCAAAGAGAGAGAAAGAAAAGAAAGACCTGGCCCAAACCTTCCCAACCCGGATCAAGAGACCCGAACCGAAAAGAAATCCAACCCGAAAAGAAATAGGCCCACGACCCGCCACACGTCTTCCCCAAATAACAGAGCTCTGGGCAGAACGAACGGAAACGGGAAGAAGAGAAAGAGGAACCCAGGTCTCCGACGACTTTTCAACCTAAAACCAACCGGAGCCATATTCCGGCCAATACCCACACCGAAAGGATGAAACACGCACAGAAAGAAGGGGAAAGAAGAAGGAGACTCACAACGCGATGTGGAGGGCGAACTTCGGCTCTGACAGCGATTTTCCGACTGCAAGTTTCGAGAGGAGGTGGCTTGAGGGCCTAGGAATGGCGAGAGATGAGTAAAGTTGGATTTTGATGGGATTTGAATTGAAAACGAAACAGAATTGTAAATCGACCTCTTGGGGACGGAGACAGGGAAAGCAGAGGGAAGAGCGGTCGGCCTCGACTCCGGCGGGGCTCCTGGGCGTGCCTGGGCTTTGACGAGGCTTCTGGAGGCTGGAATGGAGGATGGGCTGCTACTGGCTCGCTTGTGCTCGGCTCCTCTCGAAACGGAGAACGTAGTGTTGCTCGGGGAGGAAGAGAAAAGGGGCTGAAGGTGACAGAGATGCTCACTGGCAACGAAAAAGAGCAGGACAATGGTGGTGGTTTGGAGTCGGTGATAGTTAGGGGATTTGCAGATTGCAGTAAGTGAAAGAGGGGGAGAGAGGGTGTGTTTTCTGAGATTGTGTGAATGAGGAAATGAGGCATTGCAGGCTTATTTCTAGGAGGGTGTGTTTTCTGAGATTGTGTGAAAGAGCACAGCTTGAGGGTTTGTGGGAGAGAGTGCACTAAAGGACAATATGAAAGCTTGTGAATTGCACATTTTGCAAATCTGGTCCCCAACGATGTCTGAGAGAGAGAGAGAGGTAGAAGAAAAGAAAAGGAAAAATAAAATAGGGAGGGGGTCATGTACCATGACAAATTTAAATCCCGCAAATACAAACTCAATACCCGCTAATACCGACTTTAACGAATAACTTAAATTCTAGAACCGCACCAAATAATAAAATTAATCATACTTTCAAATTATATATTTAAGACTATCGAAATCGAATTAAATTCTCAATTCATATCTCGAAAGCGTAATCAAATTCCGTCAAAATCCAAATTCTAAATCGATGTCGAAGGATTTTAAAATCAAAACTGATGCTCAAGGACGAGTTTTTTCCAAACCTCCCAAATCATAGAAATCGGGATGATTATAAATCACTATTTTAATAATTTAATATTCTAAAATTTCCCGGTCTTTACATCATCCACCTCTAAAAACAAGTCTCGTCCCCGAGACTAAAATCACTCTAAAACATGGGGATGAAGTTTTAAATTGGTGAGTCCAAGGATCATGCCATTGATTTTGTAAGCATCTCATAGGGGCCCGTATGAGAACATCACAGCACCCTTGACGTGATCATAACATTCCCAATTGGTCGTAGCAAGTATGTGATATGGGCCCCTATCACACCCTTACCCCGACCTTTCGGTCACATCATAACTCGAAAAGCATCATGCTTCCAACCATATAATATAATCATGCTTACCAACCATATCATATTCATCAGTTACATATTCATAATCATGCTTACCAACCATATAATATAATATCATGCTTACTACTTCATAATAAACATCATGCTTCCATATAGTAACACATCATTATCTCATAGTTCCTACTCATCATTATTTCATACATCATAGCACCACACGTCCTAACATGCTTCTAAAATAACATAACAAGATAGCAAAGCAGTAATATATCATGGTGATAACTCCCTCCCTTGATGAAAATCGGAATAAAGTTTCAAAGGCCTTGGCAGGATGTCTGTGTCAAAGGTCTTGGAGCTTTAATAGTTGATGAAATCCAAAACCTGTTTTATATGTCCGAATATTATTTAATATTATTATATACTTCCTTTATATTATATATATGTGTAGCTAATCTTTCAGGAAGTATTTTCGAATTATTTCCTTCCTTGTGATGCGTGTTGAGAAGATTCAGATCGGAAAGATCGTGGCTTCAAAAGTTTCCAAGTTTAGAAGATCTCGAAGATGACCATGATCTAGACTAGCCGTTGGAGAAGATTCCTGGCACCGATTTGTCTCAATATATAGAGAAGGAAGATGAAGACAGAACACACAAGTGTCGAACACAAGCTTTCATTCATTCAAGCAAGATCTGTCTTCCAATTGTATTCTCTACTAGCGCTCAAGAGTTTGTTGTTTCATTTCAAAGCGTTTGAGAGTTACCTGTGAGCTTATAGGATATATTCATTTATAGTGTTACTCGAGAGTTTGTAACTCGGGAAGTTGCACTAGGCTATTGATTTGTGAGAGTAAGAGGATTGTACTAGATAGCTGAGAGAGGTGGGGCTCTTCTAGATTGGTCTAGGACTCCAAGGGAACGTTAGTTGACTAGATTGCAATTGTATAGGAGAGAGGCTTCTCGGTGAGCTATTAGGATCCTAAGCTAAGTGAATCAATAAAGCATTTTGAATCCTAGGGTTGTGGAAGAACCCTAGGCGGGGACGTAGGCCAAGTTCGTGCCGAACCTCGTAAACAATTACTCGTGTCTTTTATCTATTGCTTTACCTTATTTCCGCACTTGGTTCGATTGTCTAACTTTGTGATTCAGGTTTAATCTCAAAGGGTTTTATACGAGCTCCAAAAGTCTTGAGACTTTCTGCGAAAAACGGGCATACTCTATTCAACCCCCCTTCTAGAGTATTTCTATATTACTTTGTTTTACATTATCGAACCTTCAATTGGTATCAGAGCTTTACTCACTGTTTTTTATCTAACAATCTTGTGAGTTTTCGATCATGTCTTGTGAAGCAAGTGGAGGATTTGCACAGGGAAGGTCCACGAGCAGACCACCACTTTTTGTAGGAAACAACTTTGTCCACTGGAGATCTTTGATGAAGATGTTCATCATAGACCAAGATCTAGAGCTTTGGAACATTATCGAGAATGATCCGAAGATTCCAGAGAAAGATGGACCAAATGACTCCAAAATTGCAAAGAAGGAGTCTGAATACAACCAAGCAGATCTTGAACTCGTCTCCAAAAACTACAGGGCTATTAACTTACTTTATTGTGGTCTTAACACTGATGAGTTTAACCGTATTTCATCTTGTAGGTCAGCTAAAGAGATTTGGGACAAACTGGTCATCACCTATGAAGGAACGAGTCAAGTGAAAGACACCAAGATCAGCATCTTCCTTCGAAAGTATGAGCTCTTCAAAATGAAGTCTGATGAGTCAATCAAGGCCATGTTCACACGATTCACAGAAATCACCAACAACCTTGACTCTCTCGGCAAGAGCTTTACCAACGTTGAGAAAGTGAGGAAGATACTAAGGTGCCTCCCAAAAGAGAAATGGGGTCCAAAAGTAACAGCTATAGAGGAAGCACAGGACCTCACCACTCTACCCCTTGATGACCTTCTTGGGAAGCTGATCACGCATGAGATGATCCTTAATTAAGACGATGGAGAACTTCCAGCGAGCACTAAGAACTTGGCCCTCAAGTCTAAGAAGGATGAGCCTAAAGACGGATCTGATTCCGAAGATGAGGATGACGATGAGGATGATCCTTTTGCTCTTATGACAAGAGGCCTTGCTCGAATTCTCAAAATGAAGAAGCAATTCAAAAACAAGGATGGATCAGAGTCTTCAAAATTTCGAGGTAAGCCTCAATACAACAAGTATGAAAAGAAGACTAAATCGTTGTCTTGTTTTGAATGTGGTGAAACAGATCATCTCGTGAAGGACTGCCCTCAGAAGACAAAGAGTCAGTCCAAGAAGGGTGACAAATGGAAGAAGAAAGCCATGGTGGCAACTTGGAGCGATTCTGACTCTGACTCCGATGATGAGAAGGCCAATATTTGCCTTATGGCCTCAGAAGATGAATCCCATGATGAAAAACTTGAAGCTACGGTAAGAGAACTTATGGCAAGTCCAAAAGAGGTATTATCGGAATTCCTTTCTAATATGATTGCCAATAAAGAGAAACTTATTGCCCAAGCTAACATTCTTATTAAGAGAACTGTGGACTAGGAAAGAACTAGTGAGGATCTGTCTATGAGGGTCAAAAGTCTTGAAGCTTCTTATTCAGGTCTTGACATTAAAGTCAAGACGCTTGACTCAGAGAAATCCGAACTCAAGCAAGATCTCTCCTCTCTAAGAAATGAGCATCATGACTTAGAGAACGAGAAGATCTCCCTGAATAAAAAGATTCAAGACCAACAGACAGCCCTCATAAGTTTTACCAAATCCAAAGGGACTCTCGATAGGATGTTGGGTGAGCAACAAAGTTCTCTAAACAAAAGTGGTATTGGTTACAATCCAAGGTTTTTAAAGAAGCAACACATTACCACCTTTGTAAAGGCAAAAGGAAGCAGAACCTCTCCTATATGTCACCACTGTGCTAGAAAGGGACATGTAAAAGAGACCTGCCCCTATAGAAGAAAGGATCCTTATATCATTCGCAATACTTTTCCTGTTCATTTGAGAAAAGAACGGATAACACAAGTTTGGGTTCCAAAAGGCACTATTTTACCAAACATGGTTTACCCCAACAATGGATCCAAATTTGCTTATTGGTTGATGTACATGTTTTTAGTCATATTTTTCCATGTGTTTTGTCATTAATTTGAGTCATTTTCATATGTTTTGCATTGGGTTTATTGTCTTTTGCATAAGTTTTCATATTTTAACGAGAAATATATGTCTTCACTAGTTTTTCTGTGTTTTACAGAATTTTGGAAGCTGTTTTTGAAGAAACTTTCAACATTGAAAAGAAGCGGAAGAGAATTTAGAGCGCATAGGAAAAAGAACGGAAGCAATCGGAGTTATAACGAAGGAGATACGGGCGTTTCTCTAAGTCCGAGATTGAACACCGTCATACCGACCCCATACCGACCCCACCTGGGTCGTTACCGAGGCTCAATCTGGAAGGGCGAGACGAGATAAGGCAACAGTGTTCATACCGACCCTAAGGGGGGTCGGTACCGAGGCCCTCAGCATCGGTATGGGCTCCAGCGGAACTTATTTACCCGGATTTAATTATTTTTACCCCTTTTCCTTAGATAGACTTTAGATAAAATTCATATATTTTTTATTTCTTAATTTAGTTTATGGGCTATTAAGTATAAATAGGATTTTTAGGGTTTGGAGAACTCTCTCCTTCTACCTCCTTTTTCAGCACACGTTAGAATTTTTCAACACACCTTTAGAGAGCGGATTTGAGAGCTTTTTGAAGCGATTTCTTCGGCGAAAGTTGGAGAACGTTTTGTGAGGCTTTTGTGACGCTTTGTTGACATTATTCTCAGGTTTTTATGCAATTTAATTTTCTGATTTTTATTTATTTCATTAATTTCGCAATGTCTACCATGTTTATGCGAGAGTAGTCGCCTTTTCTAGGGTTGGGGTGATCCCAACGATAGTTATGCTTGCAATTTTGCTATGAATTGATGAATTGATTGGTTTTATCTATTTTATGTGCTTAAGTACTCGATGAAAATTGGGGAAATTCCCTTTTGCAATTGAATTGAAAGATTGAATTGTGAATTGGATAGTAATTAGGATTTTGAACGCAAGTTTGATAACCTAATTAAGATTGTTAGTAAAGCATATTAATTTGTGAAAATAAATTGATTGCTTTGCTAGGGTTGATGCAAGTTGACCTATTTAATAGATAAAAACATGATTTTTATATGATTCATTGCAATGCTTGTATGATTATCGTTGTGGTGATCCTTATGCCTTAGATCTTTCATATTATTGATTTTCTTCCAAAAATTCAGCAACATTAAATCCCAAAATATCTATATTTGTCATCTTTTCTTGCTCTTTGGTAACTAGAATTGAGTCACTGACTTTCTCCCTGCGGACGAACTTGACCCTACTATACTATAGCGGGGTTTCGATCTTATAAATTTATTTGATTGAGAAAAACCCCTTCAACATTGGTCTAGCCACAAAGGTTGATGTTTGTCTTGCAGAAGAACACCAAGGTGAAGGAACATAAATGGATCATTGATAGTGGGTGCTCGAGGCATATGAGTGGAAAGAGTTCTCTCTTTCATGATCTAAAGGAGCAATCCACGGGAACAATCACTCTTGGTGACAAAGGAAAATGTGACATCGTTGGTATTGGTAGTGTTGGAAGTGATTCCAGCCATAGTATTAAAAATGTCTATCTTGTTAATGGTTTAAAGTATAATTTGCTTAGTGTCTCTCAATTATGTGATAGTGGTAACAATGTCAGATTTAACAAGAAAAGATGCATAGTGTGCAGAGAAGATACATGTGAAGTTATATTGACTGCATATCGCTACAACAATATATACGCCGTAAATGCTGATCAAGTGGCACAAGGAAGCTTAACCTGTCTAAAGGCTTTGACGGACGATCCAAAGCTCTGGCACAGGAGACTCGGTCATGTGAGTCCACATACACTACAGAAGCTTGTGTCCAAAGGGCTTGTAAGAGGGCTACCTGAGATGGACTTCAAAGGTATTGATATGTGCAATGCATGCACACGAGGTAAACAAACACGTAGCTCTTTCAAACCCAAAAAGATTGTAAGTTCTTCTAGACCCCTTGAACTTTTACATATGGATTTATGTGGTCCTATGCGAGTCAAATCTCCCAATGGTAAAAAGTACATGCTAGTTGTTGTTGATGATTTTTCTAGATATACTTGGGTTGCATTTTTAAAAGAAAAATCAGAGGCCTTATTGGAGTTTTCAAAACTTTGTAAGGAGTTGCAAACTTTAAGAAACGAGCCCATAGTGTCAATTCGGAGTGATCATGGTAGGGAGTTTGAGCAACTTCAGTTTGATTTGTTTTGTGCTAAATATGGCATCTCCCATAACTTTTCTGCTCCTAGGACACCTCAACAAAACGGGGTTGTGGAACGCAAGAACCGCACCTTAGAGGATATGGCCAGGATTATTTTTTTAGAAAATGCATTACCTAAAACCTATTGGGCTGAAGCTGTTAACACAGCTAACTACATTTTGAATCGTTGTCTTATTCGTTCCATCTTAAAGAAAACTCCTTATGAACTTTTCAAAGGCCGCAAACCACTTATATCTTATTTTAAACCCTTTGGCTGTACTTGTTTTGTTCATAACAATGGAAAAGATAACCTTGGGAAATTTGATGCGCGTAGTGATGAAGGTATATTTCTTGGCTACTCCACGAGTAGCAAAGCTTATAGAATCTTCAATAAAAGGACCCAGTTAGTTGAAGAAAGTATACATGTTATTTTTTATGAATGCAATGACGGTGCTTTGAGTGAAAGTGTTGCAGATATAGATCTTAACATCCATGCAGAGAACGAGGAAGGTGATGATGCTGCTACCAAGAACACAGAGAAGAGGAATATGCAGGAACATATTCTTAACACTGAAGAATTGGCCCAAGGTGTTGAAGATTCGTCCAAAGCCCTTTGTGTCCAATCCAACAGTGTTGAGACGTCAGAAATTGCTGTAACTGAACCTAAAAGGACCATGGAGTCAGATGTACCACAAGTCAATCCTACCGGTGTGACAAATCAAGGAGCTGAGACTAGCAAGAGGAAATTCAAATACTCCTCATCACACTCATTAAAGGATATCATTTCTGACCCTACTTCTAGTGTTCAAACTCGTTCTAAACTTAAAGATCTGTATGCTTTTCACATGTTTGTTTCTCTTATTGAACCAAAGAAGGTAGATGAGGCACTTCAAGAGCTAGACTGGATCATTGCTATGCAAAGTGAGCTTAACGAATTTGAAAGGAACAAAGTCTGGACCTTGAAGCCTAGGCCAAAGCATCAATCAGTCATTGGAACACAATAGGTATTTCGAAACAAGCTAGATGAGAATGGTAAGATCGTGAGGAACAAGGCAAGGCTTGTTGCTCAAGGCTACAATCAAGAGGAAGGTATTGACTACGAGGAGACCTTTGCTCCCGTAGCCAGGCTTGAAGCCATTCGCATTTTATTAGCATTTGCATCTTTTATGAGCATAAAGTTATATCAAATGGATGTCAAGTGTGCTTTTCTTAATGGTTTCTTAGAGGAAGAAGTATATGTGGCTCAACCCCCAGGATTTGAAAGTTTGGAATTTCCCAATCATGTTTATAAACTTGACAAAGCGCTTTATGGTTTGAAACAAGCCTCAAGAGCTTGGTATGAGCGCTTATCAAAATATCTTTTGGAAAATGATTTTAAAAGGGGGTTGATCGACAAGACTCTTTTTATCAAGACCAAAGGAAAGGAAATTTTAGTTATTCAAATTTATGTTGATGATATATTATTTGGTGTTACTAACACATCTTTGTGCAAGGAATTTTCTGATATCATGTGCAGTGAATTTGAGATGAGCTTGATGGGTGAACTCAACTTCTTTTTGAGATTGCAAGTTCACCAATCCAAGAAAGTGATCTTTGTCAACCAAAGCAAGTACACTAAGGATCTCTTGAAGAAGTTCAAGATGGATCAATCCAAAGCAGCCAAGACTCCCATGAGCTCAACATTATCTCTAGATCAAGACAAGACTGGGAAAAGTGTCAATCAAAAGGAGTATCGAGGAATGATTGGATCTTTATTATATCTCACGGCTAGTAGACCTGACATCATGTTTAGTGTTTGCATGTGTGCTAGGTTTCAAGCTGATCCTAAAGAATCTCACCTCGTGGCTGTGAAGAGGATCTTTCGATATCTCAATGGCACTAAGGAGCTTGGACTATGGTACCCAAAGCAAAAGGATTTCACATTAATTGGATATTCTGATGCAGATTTTGCAGGTTATAAGGTGGATAGGAAGAGCACATCAGGATGTTGCCAATTCCTAGGAGCATCCTTGATCAGTTGGCACTCAAAGAAACAAAACTCAGTCGCTCTATCCATTGCAGAAGCCGAATACATTGCAGCTAGAGCCTGTTGCTCCCAAATCCTTTGGATAGCTCAACAAATGCGAGATCTTGGCATCAACCTCAAAGGCATTCCCATTAAGTGTGACAATACAAGTGCCATCTCCATCACTAAGAATCCTGTTCAGCATTCAAGGACCAAACATATTAATGTAAGGCATCATTTCATTAAAGACCACATTGAAAAAGGTGATGTGTCCATTTCATTTATCTCAACTGACTATCAATGGGCTGACATTTTTACTAAGCCTTTGGTAGAGGACAGGTTCACCTTCATAAGACGAGAGATTGGGATGCTTAACAAGGATGCACTTTCGTAGGGGGAGCTTTCCCTTTACGAAAGATAAATTCTACTTAGTGTCAAGACCCTTGAGAATTATGTCAAGGTTTGTGAACTGAACGGTAGATCACATATATCGGATCTCATATATTTGGTGAATATCTTTTTAGATATTTAATCAAGTATATTTTTATCGGATTTTAAAATCTTCTATTTATGTTATTTTTTTTAAAACCGTTGAGATATTTTTGGAGCAAAATAATTTCGGATATCTTTCCCTCTTATTTTTAGTTAAGAAAAGGATTTGAATTTTGAATTGGAAATTTTCAAAATTAGCAATGTTATGATTACCCCCCATTGGAACTCTAAACCCGTCCCATCACTTCATCATCTCTCTCTACTTAAACCCAATTTTGTACCCGATCCCATCACAAACTCAGAACTCATCCAAACCTTTTCACCTTCTCCTTCTTCAACCTCTCAACCTGTTCTAAGAAAACCCTAACCGATTTCCTCCATGGCACCCAAAACAAAGAAAGCTTCCACACCCAAAAGACTTGGCGCCACCCCCAAGGGACGTCAGGTCACTGCCACCTCTCCCACACCTGAACCCACTCCTCAAGCCATTGTCCCAACTGTTGTCCAGAGCACCATTGCTGAAAGCACGGCCACTGTTACCAAGGGCTCTCAAAAGCGCTCTGCTAAGAAGCCCCTCAGTGCGAAATAGAAAGGGAAAAAGAAGATCTTAGCTAAGGAGGTGGACGAGGAAGAGGAGGAAGATGATCTCGACGCTATTCTGGAAAGAGATGCTGCCAAGGAAGCCGAAGAGGAAGCCTTGAGGAAGAAAAAGGCCGAGGAGGAGGCCGAGCTTGCAAGGAAACTTGCCGAGGAAGAAGCTGAGAGGATTCGGAAGGAAGTCGAAGCCGAGGAGGTTCCATCTGAAGAGGAGCCTGAGGAAGAAGACGAAGAGCAAGACGGATCTGGAGAAGACGAGGAAGCTGAAGGAGATGAAGCGGGGTCCGGTGAGGACTCGGGGTCTGAGGAAGAGGAGGAAGAATCTCCCTCTCCTTCTCCTCCTCCCCCGTCTCCAAAGAAGCGGAAAGCCCCAATTGCTGTCAAGCCTCCATCCACAAAGCGCACCAGGAAGGGCACTCTCAGAAGTCTTGAACCGCCTGTCAAGAAAGCCGCTCCAACGATTGCTCGCAGGAAGAACGCCGATCCACCTGCCTACATCCAGGTAAACCAATCCTTGCCCTCCTCTTGGTTTGAAAATGCTGAGACTGCTGGTAAGTGGGTAGATGAGTTTCGAATTCGTAGGATTTGCTGTTCTGATTTTTTGGATATTGAGTTCTTCGAAGCTTTGAAGCTACCCTGTTTTGATCTTCTCAAAAAATCCCCAGCCTGGACCCTTCTCAATCTTGAAACCGTCTACTATCCCCAGCTTACCCGCCTGTTTTACATAAACTTAAAAGCCAAACACGACGCCAATGGTTGGTCCTTGGAATCTGTTGTCAAAGGGGTTAGAATCTCTCTCAACTCCAATGACTTTGCAGATTTCCTTGGCCTAACTAGCCCATGTCCACCCTCTGAAATACACCCCTCAAAAGAGAACTGCATCATCCTTTCCCGAGCCAAGTACCTCCTACCCGAAGCATCTAACAGCACCTCACAGCAACTCACCCACTCATCCCTTACCCTTGAGGCAAAAATTACATTTAACATCATTGTTCGATGCCTCTTACCCCGTCTTAACTCTGGCTCGCTCCTTACTGACAATGCCATGGTCCTCCTTTACCGTATCCTCAATGGCCTTGATCTTGATCTGGCCAACACCATTTTAGGATCCATGGCTCACACAAGAAAAGCCAGGAAAGGAACTCCCCTCCCCTTTGCTACCCTTTTGACCCCACTCTTCAAAGCTTCTGGAATTGATTTCAAAAATGAAGAACAACATCGTCATAAGGGTAAGTTCGACTCCAAGGGCCTTGAAAAGATAGGCATCACTCGGTCTCCCCAAGGGACCTTGAGTCTTGCCCATCCTTCAAAAGCTATTCCCACTGCCTCAGCTGCTGATGAGCGCACAGACAACCTAGAGTTGGGCCTGGAGGAAGTTCGCCTGGATATCAAGGAGCTGCACAAGGAGGTTATGACGGAGATGAGCGGGATAACCAAGATGCTGCAAGGTCTGTGGACGAGGCTCACTGATGATGCTCTGGATGACGAAGCCTAAATCCTACCCTACCCTATCCCATCCCTGAAATCTGATACATTGCTGGTTTTTTTTTTTTGGAAACATTTTCAAAACTTTTGGTGACTGTTTTACCTCCTCCCTTTGTTGAAAGACAAAAAGGGGGAGATGATCTGTGGTTGTTTAGACTTGAAAACCTTTCTGCTTGAAGGTCTTGGAAGACCTTGGTTTTTGATTTTTGGTTTTCGGTTGGATGGCCTTTTCATGCTTTAAAAATTTTGATCCAACATTTGTCTAACCCATGCATGTACTTAGTCCGATTTCACTTATATTATTTATGCTTGACTAAGTTGCAGGGATGCACAGGTTTTGTCTTTCATCAAGGGGGAGATTGATAACTCCCCCCCTTGATGAAAATCGGAATAAAGTTTCAAAGGCCTTGACAGGATGTCTGTGTCAAAGGTCTTGGAGCTTTAACAGTTGATGAAATCCAAAACCTGTTTTATATGTCCGAATATTATTTAATATTATTATATACTTCCTTTATATTATATATATGTGTAGTTAATCTTTCAGGAAGTATTTTCGAATTATTTCCGTCCTTGTGATGCGTGTTGAGAAGATTCAGATCGGAAAGATCGTGGCTTCAAAAGTTTCCAAGTTTAGAAGATCTCAAAGATGGCCATGATCTAGACTAGCCGTTGGAGAAGATTCCTGGCGCCGATTTGTCTCAATATATAGAGAAGGAATATGAAGACAGAACACACAAGTGTCGAACACAAGCTTTCATTCATTCAAGCAAGATCTGTCTTCCAAGTGTACTCTCTGCTAGCGCTCAAGAGTTTGTTGTTTCATTTCAAAGCGTTTGAGAGTTACCTGTGAGCTTATAGGATATATTCATTTATAGTGTTACTCGAGAGTTTGTAACTCGGGAAGTTGCACTAGGCTATTGATTTGTGAGAGTAAGAGGATTGTACTAGATAGCTGAGAGAGGTGGGGCTCTTCTAGATTGGTCTAGGACTCCAAGGGAACGTGAGTTGAATAGATTGCAATTGTATAGGAGAGAGGCTTCTCGGTGAGCTATTACCAACTAGATCTTAATATTGCATATCAACATGTAATTTCATATCAGGTTTATCATGGTCGTTATCTAACATCATGCCGGAAAATATAAATAAATCACATAATAAAGGCAATCCTCACAACATACTAGTCAAAATAAAACACAACCACTCGCCCGTCTCCAATCTCAAGCCAAGACTAATCCTCTTCTAGACTCGCCAACGTCAACTCAGACAAAAATTCCTCAAAGAATCCCAATTCATCTCGATGCTCAAATCTCGCCCCTCCTTCCGCCAAGCACTACCAGTCTACCACACCATCCACCTCTAAGAATCCAACTCCTATCTCTAACTTCACACCTAAGTACCCTCTAATACCACGTCCTCAATATTCACGAGCCCTTCCTTACACTTCTCGTACTACCCGAAGCATTACCATCATCACCTAAAAGCTCATCAGAACCACCAACATTGCCTCTCGTAAATCTCAAAGCTCTCTCAGTCTTACCTAAGCCAACATCCCTTTCTCGCGACTCACCTCCTAATACCATCGATCATCCCAACTACCCAAGATTCTTTCACCACTCTCCAACCACGCTACCAAATGACCTCACCCACATGTTTAAGGAAGGAGCAATCATGCAAATCATCAAACATAAGGTCTACATCATATCAACTAGCATTCATAAACATAACACCATAGGTTCAACAAGTCTTAGTTTACCATCATGCTCAATAATCATTGCAACATCATATATGAACATAACCAAGTCAAGCTAGCATGTTGCATTATAACCTATCGGATATAATTCAGGCTTCTTAGCATATGTAGTTCACATTTTACAAGTAAAGAAATTCAAATCATGCTTAGCAACTTAGTGTAGCTACATGTTAAGACATCATGGTACATGAGATCTATAAGTCATCAAATCATATCATCATAGACATCAAGCAATCAAGCAATAATCATCATCAAGTCAGCACATTAACACATAATCTCATCGCTAGGTCAGTGCAATATCGTCGTCAATAATTTCAAAAGGGTTAGCAATTCGAACGGAGAACACTCCTACTTGTAAGTCATATCGTACTCAGTAACCGTATTTCTCGATGCGTACCCGTTCCGCCGACATCATTGATCCTGAGGCCCGTGGGTTATGGGCCCACGCTTTCGTTGCGCTGCTCTATCACTATCTAACTTTCTACTCCCTCTTCCATGCGGTCGCTCGTCCAATGTATCGCGTATGAGCTCAAATTAGTAAAGATAGGGGAGTGACAGGGACGGACAACCAAATTTTCCTCTTGGAGACAAACACGGACAAATGCTAAAGGCGACAAGACTAGAGACAAGACTTCGACCCGAGAGTAGCAACAACGCCCTTATGGAGGTCTATTAGGTTGCAATTATGACAAGTAGACACAAATTCATCATGGGGCATATCAATCATTTGAATCCACACTAACATGTACCTATCTCGAGGAGCACGACATAGATATCCATTCCAAAAAGACATATTCGAGTGCTACACGGATGCATACGAGACAAGATAGTAGTCCATTATCCATGAAAATGGATATACCTAGCAACTTAAGCAAGATATGCGGGATTTAATGGGCATCACAATTATCACATATATGAACAATGCACGAGTTTAGTGTATGCATCATACGAGAATATATAAGAGCAACATAATAACTACCTCATATGGCACAATGATCATATAATAGGTCAAGCATGACACGTAATCATATGACGGGGTACATTTAGAAAGCATGGGTCATTCATGATACTAGCGATACATGATGTGATACAAGCATAGTCAAGAGTCATTAAGAGGAATTCAACATCATATTCACGAAATATGAGGCATCATCAAAAGTTACAAGAAGGATATCATGGACGATAGATTATAATCATGCTAAGAACGAACCACCATAGAGCACACATACAGTACAATAGTCATCACATCACAGAACAAGTACAACACGTGATCATTTGGTGACTCGTTTTGGGAATCATACAGGACACTACTGGCACATATCGAACATACACACAATCAAGATAACTCGACTAGATTCATTCTAACATTCATGCCTCCTACGTATGTGAAGACATGATATAGCGTGGTGTGTGATCATGCGAGGTGCCAAGGCATGCATGTATGCTAGCACGAGAGTATATCATAGAGCATTAGGGGACACTACCGAGCAACAACATGTGAGCATGCTATGATTAACCATTACGAAAAGCAAATCAATCATCGAATTCAACATCAATTATCTTGCATGAGTAAGACATGTTATAGTAATAGAAAGAGGGAAGAACCACACTATCAGGAACCAAGCTCGAGAGAGAATCAACAATAATGCAGGCAAGATATAATTCACATGAGTCACAACCAAGGATCCTACATGATACTAAAGGCTCCCCATAACATATCATGCATGCATGCACTAATCATGACGACATGCAAGAAATCAATTCAGTCACATTCCAACAATATAGAACATGAGGAAGGTTTTACGATGTATAACACGAGTTTAAGTAATGGCAATATGACTAGAATACGGGGACATGAGCTCAAATCATCACATACTAGGATAAAACATGCATTTCTCAAGACTCAATTATACCACATATTCTCCATCCAACACAAGTAATCGCACAACAATACAAATTGCAAAACAACCAACGTTAATTAATCTGACGAATACAGAACATATGGGCATACTATAGATTCTTGTCACAAAAGGAAAGCATTGACACGTCAGCACCCAGCATGCTAAGGCAGTCATCTACAAACATTCATACAAAGGGGAGTTGATCACACTATCATGAACCTAATCAAAGAGGAAATAACGATCATGTAGGTTCTCATCATAAAGTTCATCCTTCCATTCAATCATAAGATCAATAGGCTAAGTAAACATGCTATAACAACATACAGTCATGATAGAAGGCAAGACACCACACGAGACTTAAGCAATATAATCAATCACATATGTAATAGCATGAGCAGTCTGTACTAACGTTCATTCACAAGGCATATGTAGGAGGCTATAAGATCATGTCATGCAATTCAATGAAGGTCATCATTACAACCGGATAGAGATCCCTAAGGACAACAATTGGCTTTTCCCAACCGAATCACCAGCCCTCTTTCCCGTGGGACTCCGGTACGACTCTTCATGGCAAGAAGACACTGGTTGATCATCATAAGAATCAAGAAAGACAACCCCTTGACACCTTACTTTTGACTCAAAATGCCATCAAGAACCACCTTCCAACACTGATCGGTCTAAAACCAACACCCCGCAAGCGTACGGTGTCATTTGTAGTAATCGAGTGTCGAATCTCAGGGACTGTGTGAATATCAATTGCAGAACCTCAACTAGTTTACTAAGCCAAATAAGAAGAAGTGATTTTTAACGGAATGAGAAAATAAGAAGTGGAAGATATAACAAATTGCAAGTGTTTGGTGATTATATGATGTGAAACATTCCAGAGTCAAGGTTCACCACAACAATGCATCCTCGATAGACCAAATAATTTTCATGCCTGAACAAATTGAAAAGATATATTTGAAGGTAAAATATCTAAATTCATTATCACTCAGCCTACGCATCTCGTAATAACTATGTCCATTTCATTCAATTATCACTCAGCTTGCGCTTGTTGTAGATTAATCAATCAAATTGGACTCATTAAGCACTTAGGCCCTAGCGAGCAAATCGATCAAACAATCGCATGCGCGATCCGCATAATCAATTCAAACGTAGGTTGTCTACGATAGTTTAATATCCTCAAGAGAATTAAATAGATTGCTCATAAACAATTCTCAAGTTCAATCCATGTTTTCCAACAACTTTGTCTATGTATCCAATCTCAATTCGCAGCTGGCGCGTGTTGAATATCAAAAGGATTCCAATCAATCATAGAATTAATCGGATTAAACACTCATGGATCGAATCAAACAAATAATAGAATTCATTCAGGCAATCATCACGCACATGTCTATCTCAGCATCGTTGGGATCACCCCGACCCCAGAACAGGGAAATTAGCCAGACATAGATTCAGACACAATCAAAGAATTCATGATGAAAGAATATAAGACTAGATTAACAAAACGTATTCTTGAATCCAGCAAAACAAACCTTCAAGCAGAAATCTCTAAAAGAGCCTAAAACTCTCAATGTCTGCAACTAGTTTCTGACGTGAAAAGTTGGACGATCTCTAATCTAACCCTAATTCTCTATATATATTTCTAAAAAAATCTGAAAATAATCCTAAAATAATAATAAAATATTCCAAAAAGTCGTCCAACAATAGATAAAAGTTGATAAAAAATCCCGAAGTAGTAACGCGGAAAGGAAGGTATCGAGTCGATACTTCAGAGTATCGAGTCGATATGTAGCTACTGTAAAGAAATCTGGCTCGGAATGAGAAGGTATCGAGTCGATACATGTAAGTATCGAGTCGATATGTGAAAGTTCCGAGTCGATACTTTGATTCAGCGTCAGATTCTTGGCTCGATTTCTCCATTTTTCAGGCCGAATTTGCAAAAGTGCTCAACATGAAAGTTGTAGGTCTTTGACTCATATTTCCAACAAGCTATAGAACGTCTCGATCCGAATTTTGTGGAGCTCAAACGACTCATTTTACCGAGATGTCACTAAACAGGATTGCTCCAGAAAACGTCGATTCAGAAATAGGCTCTTCTTAGCTTGATTTCTAGCACTTGAGACCTCTATGTAAGGATCATTCGGCGTCCATGAACTTTTCAAACTTGGCTTCAATAAATCTTATTCCATCGTGATCCCAAATTGACATCGAACAAGCTCCAAATCCCCTGAAAACAAATGGAACATGAGTGTAGACATCTATTCTAGAAACTAAACCAAAACCTATATAAAAGACATGCAAACCATATAAAAAGGACTTAAAAATGACTATAAACTATTACCTATAGTATGTAGAATATGATGATATCAAATACTCACTCAGAGAACCTTCATATCCATACATGATTCCGACACAATGTGTTTACCAACCCAATTCCCCGTGGGAGACACTGATGTCCGGGAGAAAGACTCGATAACACCATCAAAGGGTTAACAAACATAGTGGAGAGAGGGTGTGTTTTCTGAGATTGTGTGAATGAGGAAATGAGGCATTGCAGGCTTATTTCTAGGAGGGTGTGTTTTCTGAGATTGTATGAAAGAGCACAGCTTGAGGGTCTGTGGGAGAGAGTGCACTAAAGGACAATATGAAAGCTTGTGAATTGCACATTTTGCAAATCTGGTCCCCAACGATGTCTGAGAGAGAGAGAGAGAGGGAGAGAGAGAGAGAGAGAGAGAGAGAGAGAGAGAGAGAGGTAGAAGAAAAGAAAAGGAAAAATAAAATAGGGAGGGGTTCATGTACCATGACAAATTTAAATCCCGCAAATACAAACTCAATACCCGCTAACACCGACTATAACGAATAACATAAATTCTAGAACCGCACCAAATAATAAAATTAATCATACTTTCAATTATATATTTAAGACTATCGAAATCGAATTAAATTCTCAATTCATAGCTCGAAAGCGTAATCAAATTCCGTCAAAATCCAAATTCTAAATCGATGTCGGAAGGATTTTAAAATCAAAACTGATGCTCAAGAACGAGTTTTTTCCAAACCTCCCAAATCTTAGAAATCGGGATGATTATAAATCACTATTTTAATAATTTAATATTCTAAAATTTTCCGGTCTTTACACTCGTGGCTTAGGCCCTTGCAAACCTTGCAGGCTTTCGCTTGTGGCCTGGGTTTCGGAATTATCAAACTGTCCTAAAGGAGGGAGAAGCGCTGCCCAAAATTTTAAAACATGCCAGCAAGTTTGCACACAAATCACAAGCAATTTCACACAAGCAAAAGGAAAAGGAAAAATTGTTACTGCAGCTAGACAGATTTCTGCATAAATCACGCCAAAGCAACTTCATCAAGTCGGAATCAGTAAACTACTCTAAATTGGGTGGACTTGCTGTCAAAATCGATTCTCGAAACCTCGCCCTTGCAAACCCTGCAAGCTTTCGCTCGTGGCTTAGGTCTTTGCGAACCTTGCAAGCTTTCGCTTGTGGCCTGGGTTTCGGAATCATCAAACTGCCCTAAAGGAGGGTGAAGCGTGCTGCTCAAGTTTTTCTAAGTCATGCCAACAGAGTACAAATTGCAAGCAATTCCATACAACGCTAAAAATAAAACTCGCAAAAGCAAAGCGAGACTCTGCATAAATTTGCTCAAGAAGAAACACTGACATTCGGGATACACAAACCACGGCAATTCAAGAACACTACAAGCAAAAGGCAAAACTTTACAAGAATCCACTCAAAAGTCATAATGCTACTAGGTTTCATCAATTACAAGTGAACCAAGCCTTATCCCAAGTCTAGACTTACATCTAAAAGAGTCTAAACTTAAGCAAAAGGTCGTTATTTGTGATGTCCTAGAGTCTTTACTAGGGCTATAGGGTAGCCCATCCCCATCGGGTTTGCCCTGAGTCAGTTGCGTCGATATGAGCATGAGGAGATAACCCAACACCATCGGGCGAGTTGATTTGCTTTGCATTGTTCTTGATGATGATGATGATGTTGTTGTTGTTTATGTGCGCACGCACGCGCGCACACACACACACACACACACACACACACACACACACACACACACACACACACATATATATATATATGAGGAAACGATGGGTACCGTACTGGCCAGGTCCTCTCATGAAAAAGGGGGCGGGGTAGGAGAGGGATATGCCACTTGGCATTGTTTGGGGCCCTTTACAGTTTTCGTGCGTATTTTTATATCTGCTGACGGTGCAAATCATCTGCCCCAAAACCCCACCCCAAGTCCCCGTCCTACATAATTATTTTACATCTAAATTAATATTTAAAAAAATTAAAAAAATATATTTAGCTTATACATGCTTATTATAACATATTTGAAAAAAATATATATTAAAAAATCAACTTATAAAACTTAAAATAATTCATAAGCGATAGAGAGATTTTTTTAAGTTTTTAAAATATGTGAGTTTACTATTTAATTTTTTTTAAAAAAAAATATAATTCGACTTTGTAAGATTTTTTTTCCAAATATGTTATAATAAGTATGTAGAAGCTAAATATATTTTTTAAAAAAATTTTTAATATTAATTTGGCGAAAATGCATAAAACCACCCACTATTCATTGTTGTTTGCAAATAACCACCCCTTATTAAAAAATTGTCAAATAACCACCCACTATTCATTGTTGTTTGCAAATAACCACCCCTTATTCAAAAATTGTCAAATAACCACCCATTAAATATAGTTTGTTTGCAACTAACCACCCATACCCCTTTTGTTGTTAAACCTCATTTAATTTAATATGAAAAGACAATTATACACCGCTAAACTTCGCAACCGTCTGCGGAACAAGCTCCACAACTACATGCGGATATCACCGGGCGTCGGGCCAAACAGCATGTTAGTCTGTAAAATATATTTTTTTAATAAAAATAAAGTTCCGCACCTAGGTGCGAAACTTTTCCTTCTTCGTTCGGCGAAACACTGTCTCTCTCCCTTCACCTCTCAATCTCCACATCAACTTCTTGTCAATGCTCAATTCGGCGCAAGTTCGTCGAATTTGCCAAGAGACTTCCCGTCACAGAAGCAAGGAACGGTACCTAACATTATCCACGAAGTCAGACCCGGTAATCGCTTACGGGTCCTCTGGCCGCGTTGAGGCCACATAACATGCCTATACCTAAATAAAGGATGACTAATGCAGTATAGGATTTAGATCACACAAGCATGCTTCAGCAGATAAGTGTGTTTCTTCTGTCCCAAATCCCCGCCCCAAGACCCCGTCCCACAAAAATATTTCACCATTAAATAAATATTAAAAAAATTTTAAAAAATATATTTAGGATCTACATATTTATTTTAACATATTTGAAAAAAATCTAAAAAAATCAACTTATAAAAATTATAATAATTCAATAGAGATAGAGAGATTTTTTTAAGTTAAAGAAAGATGTTGTTTTACTATATAATTTATTATAATTTTTTTAAGTTGATTTTTTAAGATTTTTTTTTTCAAATAAGTTATAATAATCATATAGATGCTAAATATATTTTTTTAATTTTTTTTAATATTAACTTAAGGGTGAAATATTTTGTGAGACAGGGTCATGGGGCGGAGAATTGGGGCAGAAGATACGCACTGCGTATCCTATGGGAGTTATATATGTTGCAGGCACATGGGTGATGGCATGTGTTCGCATTTATACATGTTGCAGGCGCATCACGTGTATAGGAGTAAGGGAAAAAAAATAGAGATAATATATTAATATGTATTGCAGGTAGAGGTGGTCACGGATCACGAGTTGAATCAGGTCAATTCGTTATCCGGTGGGTTAATGACCCGACGTGTTCGGGTCAAAGGATCAGAGCTGGTTGCGAGTTAGGGTCGACCTTCCTCCAACCCACTAACCCGTCAGTTCGACCTGTCAATTTAAAAAAAAATGAAAAATTTATTTTTAATAAAATAAATTTATAATTATTATGTAAATTATTCTTAGAATCATTTATATATATATATATATATATATATATATATATATATATATATATATATATATATATATAGAGAGAGAGAGAGAGAGAGAGAGAGAGAGAGAGAGAGAGAGAGGGAGGTTGGGTCAGGTGTTTACACCCCTTATTGTGTTTTGTGTTAACAAATATAGGCCATTGATTGATTAGAAATGAATGGGTGAGATTAATTGACACTTTCCCTTTTTATTTAAAGAAAAAAGAGTAGGTCCCACCATTTTTATAGCCAACTTGCTGAAACAAAGCGCGTGTGTTTTTTTGAGATAACATTTTTTTTTCTTGGGGAGGAAGAAAATTTGCTTGCATCATGTGTTCGATGAATAATGACGAACAAATTACCGAATAATTTCATATTATCAACGAATAATAACTCTGAACTTCCAGATTTTGATTGCATTTTGTGACGTAACGTTTTTTGAGATAACATTGTTTTTTGTGTGGTGCACTGTTTGAACTATTCGATAAGGTGATAGTAATTATTCGCTCACTTATAGTTATTATTCGCTAGTTTGAAAGTAATTATTCGTTAGGTTGATACTAATTATTCGGTAGTTTTTCCAGTTATTGTTCGCTAGTTTGATAGTAATTATTCGTTAAGTTGATAGTAATTATTCGGTAGTTAATAGTAATTATTCGTTAGGTTAATAGTAATTATTCGTTGGTCAATTACGCAACTATTCGTTAGATTAATAGTAACTATTCGTTAGGTTGAAAGAGGAGGTAAATGTAATGATTGGTTTCCACATCTAATTAACCAAATATACAGATGAATAATTTCTTATTATCAACGAATATAAACTCTGACTTGTCGAATAATGGCTCTGAACGTGAAATTAATGAAAAACAAAACTAGAAAAATTCTGATCGGACCACAATTTGCATTTGCAACAAAGATTTCACATTGACAAACACCAAGAACCGAATGATTATTTCATCCCGAATGTTAAATAGTAATTCAATCAAAACCAACTTAATAAACAACAATTCAAGAAATTCCCAACTTGAGTACCGGATTCAAGAAATCCCCAATTGAAGAAATCCCCAATTCAGAAGAGCACTGTCGACTCTTGCGGAACCGAAAGGGGAGGCTCGCGACGCTTGTGGGAACGAGATGGGAGGCGTCGAGATGCGAGAGAGAAGTCCGAGAGAGAGGCAACCATTGGAGGCGCTCGGGCGAGCTTGATCTTGGGGCGATAGGCGCAAGTGCGAAGAGGAGCGAGGAGTACATGGCCGTCGTTGCTCTTGCAGAGGGCTTCGCCTGGGCCATTTACAGAGGAGGAAGGGGATGGAGACGGTGATGAGCGTATGGAGGAAGGAGATGTAGATGGTGAAACCTTTGATAATTAGGGTTTTAACGTGGATGAGTTGTAGGGAGTTACACAATTTGGGTGGGATGTGATTTACACGCCCTGGATTATTGAGGGTGTGGTTTATTGTTCACATGGGGCCCACATTATTTAAAAAGAAATTATATTAATTATCAATTAATCTCAGCCTTTAATTTTAATTCCATCAATGGCCAATATTTGTTAACACAAAACATGTTAAGCCTTGTAAACATTTGATCCATACTCTCTCTCTCTCTCTCTCTCTCTCTCTCTCTCTCTCTCTCTCTCTCTCTCTCTCTCTCTCTCTCTCTCTCTCTCTCTCTCTCTCTCTCTCTCTCTCTCTCTCTCTCTCTCTCTCTCTCTCTCTATATATATATATATATATATATATATATATATATATATATAGAGAGAGAGAGAGAGAGAGAGAGGGTGGTTCATGGGTACTCATCCCTTATTGTGTAAGATGAGAACACATCTGGACCGTTGATTGAATGAAATGGAAGGCTGAGATTAATAGGCAATTTTGGCTTTTTTTAAATTAAAAAACAGTGGGACCCACATCGTTTTTTTGCCCACTTGCTGAATGGGGGCGTGTGTGGTGCACTCTCTTCAAATTATTCGACAGTATATCTAGATTATTCAATCGTATCGTCTGATTATGCAATGGTATCGACAGATTATGCGATGGTATATAATTTTTTTTTTAATCTTTATAAATGATTGTTTATTCGGTCGTCTATGAATGATTATTCGGTGATATATAGATGATTATTCAGTCATATATGAATGATTATCGGTTGATTATTCGATGGTATCGGTCGGTTATTTGATGGTATCGATGGATTATTCGATGATATCGATTTATTATTCGATAGTATCACTTGCTTATTCGATAGTATCACTTGATACTTGACATATTTAAATTCACCCATAAACAAATTCCACCAAATTATCCTATATACATATGAATAAAGTTATACATACAAACGAATAAATCTAAATTACAGTATCATTGAAATCTTTATATTCACCACCACCACAATCAAAATAATCAATGCATAAAGGACACAAATTCGATCAAATCAGGCCAAGCAAAATTCCATAAACGGGAGCCGCAAAATCAAGCCATAAACAACCTTCACCAGTATTTGAATGTGCAAATATTCATTTCCAATGCGCAAAATTAAAGCTCTCAGAATAGTGAAAATCCAGTCGCAAAGCAAAAATTTCTAGATCGGGAATTAAATTAATGAATCACTTGATCCAGTCGCAAAACAACCTGTTCGCGAGTAGCGGAATGGGAGTTCAATTGGAGGGCGAGGTCGGCGTTGGAGGCGAGAGAGTGGGCGTGGAGATGGGGGAGGTGTTGAGAGATGTCAGGAGGAGGTAGCCGGAGCCGGAGATCCTGGATCAGCACCCAGAACCAGCCGCCACCACCACCTGCAGCACCATCGTCGGGGACCTCCTGCCCAGATCCACCCACCGGTGCACCCATGAACCCCCACCGCAGCCCTCATCCTCTCCTTCCTCTCCTCGCAGAACTTACGCAGCCCCTGCCGCCACTCCTTTGCTCTCCAGATCCAGCCGCTTCCGATCACCACCGATCGCCACCTCGCCCAGATCCGGCCTCCTTAAGCAGGATCTCCATCGCCATCGCTTTCGCCTTCGCCATCCGCACCGCCATCGCCGTCACCATCGCCCGCTCCTTCATCTCCTTCGCCGCCGCCTTCGCTAACCACCTTCATCATCTCCCGATCTCCATCGCATCCGCCATCCACAATCGCATCAGCCCATCACCATCTCATCCGCCATCCACCATCGCAACCGCCATGGAGCTGGCATCTCCCGATCGCCTTTCGCCTCTGGATTGGAGAGAAGATGCATTTTGATTTTATACAGTCTGGGGAAATTGATTAGGGTTGAGATGGGTGATGTACACGCGCCCGGATTGGAATTGGTGGGGGTGATTTTCCATTTTCATTTTCAATTAATAAATATTTGAGATTAATCTCAGCCATCCAATATCTCTAAATCAACGGTTGGGATCTGTTCTCATGTTACACAATAAGGGTTGTTCTCATATGATCTATTCTCTCTCTCTCTCTCTCTCTCTCTCTCTCTCTCTCTCTCTCTATATATATATATATATATATATATATATATATATATATATATATATATATATATATATATATATATATATATATATATATATATATATATATCCCATCATCTCATTTCTCCCACTTCACTTGTTTCTTACATTTCCTATATTGAAAATGAAGTTTGAGAAAAATATATTCTCGTATTTTTCTCTCTTACATCACACATTGAAATTATTATGGATGAAATAATTAATATGGAGATATAAAATTTCACACATTTTTAACACTCATATCAAAATGAAGTGGGTGATAAAATGTGTTGTGAAGATAAAATTTTCACATATCATTTACTTATTTATTTTAATAGTCAATAAAAAAAATTAAAATAATGTAACCCGTTGGGTCAACGTGTCGACCCGGCGGGTCAACGGGTCGACCCGAACCCATCAACCCGTGACATTTTCGGTTTAGGGTTAGGATCGACCAACCCCTACCCTTGACCCGGCGGGTCGAACCCGTTGATCTGACGGGTCCGACCCGTGGCCACGTCTAATTGCAGGCGCATGGGTCATTGGGTCTGCAATTATATATATGTGTGTGTGTGTTTTGCCGGCCGGTGCCAAAACTAATATCGCAAGAAAATTACGGCGGGTTTTGTTATTCGAGACCATCATGGTTTGGTTTAGCCTTTCAATGTCTCTTTATATAGATCTGTTTCAGCTTTGATGATAGAAACATTGGCTCTTTATCTGAGTTTGGTTGCTTCTTTAGAGATTGCTTCTCATTTAGAGTTTTTTATTCTCCTCCAAAAGGACCTTGTTCGGTCAGACACGAAACCAAAAATTAAAATACGAGTATACTAGATAGGCTGTATTTTTCTTATACGCATAATTCTTATTAACAAAACCCTTAATTTAATTAAAAAAATCATAATTAATTTACCTTAATGTTTTTTTTAACTATTATTTTATTTTTATAAAAATGGGGCGGACTGGAGCAGACTCCAGCCCAACCCTTGATCCGTCCTTCTATTGGGTGCTAGATTAGTAGGAACTGACTCCACCTACTTATATCAAATATATATAGCGCATCACGTGTATTCAACATCGCCTTTCTGGTCCCTAAATCCCTTGTTGATGGGTTGGAACCGATTCACCTTCAATAGCGCAGTGGCCATTCTCTGCCGTGAGTCCGGTGAACCTGCCGGCTCCGTTCTCCAGCACCTTTGCCCTGCTGCATCTCCTTGGGCCCGAAGGTGGACCGAATGAGTTATAAATAGGCTCATTGTCTTGCTTTGGACTTAAGGAGTTTGTTTGTGCTAAAAGCAGGTGGGGAAGGAAAATAATAACCACAATAAATTAAAGTAAATAGACTAAATCATTCTTATATATGTATATGGTCTTTTTTTATACATATGTAAATTTAATATGATGTTGGTTTCCGGGGGCTCCAAACTCCTCTTCAAACTCCTCTCGAACAGGCATGTATTAAATCCCGATAGTGTAAAGGCTTGGATTTTTAAATCCTCATTTTTTTTCGGAAAGAGGAAAATCAAAATAAATTTTAAAGCGAGAATTAACGAAAAACTCGCTAACTTGGATTTTTGAACTCTTAAAGCGAATTCCGGTCTAATTTTAACTTTAAATATCAATTCCATCTTTTCGTCTCGGGATGTGGAATAAAAATTTGGGTTACGATTTCCTCCTGATTTTGAAAACTTTATTTTAATCGAGTCGGGATATGATCAAGAAAGCGGGTTTCGAGATATATTTCCGGGTATTTCAAAATTCTTTTGGACCACACCCTTCCCTTTGGCTTATCTCCTTTCCCCTTTGTCTTTTTTCGGAGGCCCTGCAGTACAACTGCCCTTGCCAATTTGAGCTCAGCAACCCCATCTCCACACTCCACCTCTCCCATGCCATTTTGCCCTTTTTGAATGTTGATTCAACCAACACCTGCATTTCCCTTGAATTAGTCAGCTGCAACATTTCTTTCTCCTTTCAAAAAGCTGAACATCTCCCTGCCTTTCATTTTCAACACAAAGACCAAACACCCACACTCACCCCCCCCCCCCCCCCCCCCCGCGTTTAGCCCTTTTTCCTCCTTTGTGGCTTGGTGTGCCGAGAGCAGGGCTCTCCTCCTCCCTGCTCATCCACCATCACCACTGCACCATCCCTCATCGCCAACATCACGCCTCGCCACCTGCGCAGCCCCGTCGTCGTCTTCGTTCGTGCCCGGTGAAGCCAGGCCGCAGCCTCTCGCACCCCTCTATCTTGTCGAGCCTGGAAACCGGCCACCACCACCTCCAACTCTCCTCCTTCTGCACAAGACCGCCGGTAGCATCCTCCTTGACCCCTTGGTGTCCCCGAGCAGCGACGAGCCACCCAGGAGCCACCGCCGCTGCCCAGCGCCGCCTCCCCCTCCTCTTCCCTTGTTCTCGCGTATAAGGCCGGTAAGCCCTCTTCCCTCGCTTCTCCGACCAAATACCCCGCAAGGGCGCACCTTTATGACCGTTCACCCTTGAACCAGGTTCTCCGAGGTTCCCACGCCACCGACGAAGCCCAATCGACATCGACGAGTCTAATCGAGCTCCGATCGAACGTTTTCGGCGAATCGAACTCGGTGAGCTCCTCCCCTTTCTCCCTCTTCCTTGGCTGCGTTTTGGTGTCCCTTTCGTGTCCTTGAGGTCGGGTTGGGTGGTCGGAGAAGCTGGCGTCGCCGGCGAGCTCCAAAGCTCCCTCGTTTCCTTCTTATTTCGAACGCAGAGGAGAGATTGGGGATGATAAACACTGCCAATCCTCTCCCCCTTTCCTTAGTGGGGGCCAGCCTGCCACGTCATCTGGGCCCCTTTTCTTTTTTAAAACAGCTTTCAGATCTAAATGGGAGATTGGGATGGCTTTGGGCCTGTTTTGGTGGGCCGAGATTTATGGGTTTAACAACTATTTTGGGCCTATTTAAATTCTGAAAATCAAATGGAGCTTTGGGTTAAAATAAAGGGCTGATTTTTTATAAATTAAAAATGATTGGGGATAATTTTGATGAAATATATATTAAAGGTATTTTGGAACATATTATGGGCTTCGGAAAAATATATGGAAATATAAAATGTATTATTAGAGTTAAATTGAGAAAAAAATTGGAAAATCTCTTGAAAAGTCGGGACTTGATTTAATGACTTTAAAGATGAATTATGGAAAATGTCCTAACCTTATCGGATTCGTTTGAAATACTTGTCTTGAGGATTGGAACTTGGTTTTCAAAAAAGAATTTGGTGAACATTTTCAATGGTCGGAATTTCTATCTAGTAAACTCGGGTTTCTAAACGGTTTTCGGGACTAAGTTGGGAATTATGTGATCGATGACTAACTAGCATGATGATATGATTGATTGACTAATATCATGATTGATGTGGACTAATGGCATGATTGATTGACTAATAGCATGATGAAGTATTAGACTTGTGTATCGTTAATTTATGCGTTGAGATATGATGAATATGATGAACTTGATATATGTGATGTGTGGATTATTATTGCGGATATATTGTGGTGAATACATGAATGTGGATGAATGGAATGATGAGGATGATATGGTCTTGTAGAGTGTGGCAACATGATGAATGGTTGAACTTGACGGAACGATGATTGCGATATGGTTGCTGTTCTCGTTGAATGATATGCTTGAGTGCTTGGATGATCAGACGTAGACTTATATATGTGTTCCTATATTTATTTAGGTGATCTTTAATCTATCGTAATGCTTGCCTTGCTATTCTGCACTGCCAGGTGAGTTCCTATATGAGCTCACTCAGATTAGAAAAGATATCTCCCTGCTTGTAGCCATGTGCATACTAGGTGCTTGCATTCATAATAAAGCATGCCATGTAGTATCCTGCTAGGATTGCACTCATGATTGAGCATTCGTTTACTCATTGCTTTTGTAAACAGAACGGCCGTTATCTGTGAAGTAACTAGAGTCATTGCTAGGGTTATAGGACGACCTAGTCTCATCGGGTCCCGTCCTGAGTCAATCGAGTCATTAACTTCCTTATATTATGAGATGCCCGCGGGCTTTATTGTGGATACGGGTTGGGCATGCGTGCCACCCGATTATATGGAATGCATTCACGAGCTGGCTAGTCTCCGCCCTATCGGAAGGGGGTGGAGGTAGAAGAGGGATATACCACTTGGTATTCGGTGCTAAGGCCTTATTATATTTATGCACTTGATCTTAGGACCATGCTAGTGTGTTAATATTCCGCCTTGCATCTAGAAGCATCTTTATTAGGACTAGCGTGTGTATATGTCTGCTTGTTTGGGATCATATTGCGTAGGGCTTCGATCTGACACCGCCCCGTGTACATTTTTTTTTAGGTTTGTTTTGCAACATGATTATTCCTTGTTTCCGTGACGTGGGAACTCTCTTGGGCGATCTCAAAGAAATGGTTTAACTCCACTAACACTGTATATTAAATTTCGATAAATACGCTTATTGATTTGGTTTTGACTCGGCTCTGCCGTGTCACCCTCTTGTATTACACCTTGATTCTACTATTTGCACGTTTGTTGGTTTTCCACGCTTAGACTTATGACAGGTACAGGGGACTTCCCCGGGGATTCCAACGATCCCTTCGAATTTTGGGTATGAAATCCCACTTTAAAATGTTAGGATAGAATTTCAAACCTTCAACCTGTACTCGGGGCGCAAGATCCTAACGAGGGGTTTCACCCCTCGAAACGTAACCCGGGAATCATAATCCCGGGCCGTTACAAAGTTGGTATCAGAGCTCAGGTTATGCAAACCGAGTATGATAGGTTGAAGTGGTTTTGAAAATGGCCCAAGGCTTTCAAATGGTTTTTTCCAAAATGTTATAGAAAGGGCAAAATGAATTTAATTTGGCTAACTCAAATAGACTAAATATGAATTTGACTCAATAAATCTGGTAATCAAACAAAGGGAAACGAAGGGGTAGTAAAGGCGCTAGACCATCCCTATTGGATGTAGTTGGGAACGGGTAGGCAAAATATAGCTTGTTCTTTTACAGGTGGACTTGAAGACTCCAAGGAACCCGAAGGTTGGAGTGACATGGGTTAGGAGGCCGTGAGGTATTTTTTCCCTCCAGTCAGCCGTCCCTCGAAAAACGACATAGATCATCTCTGTAATCGTATGCATTATATCCAACTGGGCCCGAGGGCGATCCTCCTCGAAGAGGATCATATTAATCCCTTTGATTGCTTCCATGATGAGTGCTATTGTGCTTAAGATAGAGAACTAATCAGTATGCCTTGACTTGAATCATGTATTGAATAACTGTGCAAACGGAATAGCGGGAGAATACCTCGTTCTTATGTTATTGGAATTCCTGTCTTGTCAGAATAGCTCTTCTATAATTCAAACCCCTTATGATTTTGACTCTTTCAACTGTCCCACCAAAATATTTAGGCATGTTAGCAAGGGTCGAAAAGCATTCGCTCTTTCCCGTTTCGAGTCCTATTTGGTACCCCACCATTTATGCTTTTATCGAGTCTCGTACCTGAGGTTGATGTCTTCCACGTGAAAATTTGGGTCGGTCAACTAGCTACTTCTGGGAGTGTGTTGGATATGGGAAATTCATGAGTATTTTAGGGAGGGTGATCAATGAAACAATTCCGAGTTAGAAGTGAATTGTCTTATGGAGTTATCCTTCTCGATTCTTATATCGGTCAACCGTGTCTTCTTACCACAAGAGTCTAAACACAAATTCTACCCTCTCATCTCGAAAACAGTGTGAATGTCTTTGTGTCATACCGAGTGAGTCACACTAGTGTCCCACGGGGAACCGGGGTGATGAGTCGGTGATTGCCCTTGGAGAATTCTGTCAGGTTATGATAGTAGCCCATCTTGTGATTGCATGACATAATGCATTGATATATTTCAGCTTGACTTGTCTGATATCTTGCATGATTGCAATTGTGAATGAGCATATGTGCCGCGTGTATGAATTTCTATGATTATTGTCTTCCCATGAATTAGGTCCATGATAGTGTGGTCCACCCTCGTTGTATGATCAATATATGAGATGAATTCCTTAGCATGTTAAGTTGATCAGATTGAACCTCGTTGACTATATACTTGCTTAATGAGTGTTGGTAGTATCATGTAGGATATATATATCTCCTAATTATAGACCATCATGCAATTATGTGCCATACTTGTCATACTACACGTACATTGTTGTATTGGATGTGATAGTTGTTATGCCCAAATGACTTAACCATACCCCTTGACACGATTATTAGAGTGCATCTTAACATGCTTACTTGGAACTCACATTGTTTTGACCTACTTATGTGTACACTAAGTGAGTAATGAATCACACATCTAATATCCTATAATGCTCGCTATGTCATATATAACTTATGCTGCATATGTCTACTGTCGGTTCGTGCATACATGATCTTAATATGTCAAGTATGATTAGTGCATGAGATGATAAGTTTTAGCATGTTCTGCGTGCATGTAAAGTTGACTATGTGAATATGTTATGAATGCATAGGACGCTATTCCTATTAATAGGTACATGCTAGTGTGAAATTTTCTATGTGTTTCCTTGCCGCACTTGTAACCTCATAGAATACCCTAAGGGCATTGTTGTAAATCTCGGGTTCGCGTCTTGTCTTGAGTCTCGTCATCTCTAGTCCTTGTCTATGTTTGAACCCTTAAGGAAGTCGTGTTGTCCGCCCTTGTCTCTCCCCTATCTCCGTAACTTCTAATCCTTGCGATCATTCGATGAGCGTCGACATGAAAGAAAGAACTGACAACCAAGTAGCACCGGAACGGCACAGCGAAAACGTGGTGGGTCCATGACCCATAGACTCTAAGGGCGGATATGCTTCGAAGACGGCAGTCGTGAACAGGATTCTCCCAACTGACTCAAGGAAGAGCATTCTTAATTCAAATCGTGGATCCTTCTATATTAATCGGAATTAATGTTATACAATGGACTTAGAACTGACATAGTGGGATGTGTGGTGACGAATGTGCTGAACTGGTAATGAATGATTGCCTAACTAACTTGTGCTTGCGATGATGTGCCTAGATGCTTGAGTGTATTGAGTTGCTAGTAAATAGGTTTTGGGTTATATATATATATATATGGTGGTGTTGTCTTCTTGAGCTTAAGCTGTGAGAGTCTTCGGTGAGACGGGTCGGAAAGTGGCAGGTAGATTGGAGCCTTCGAGTTGGGTCATTGGTTGTGTGAGATGAGGGGTAGGAAGGATGCATCAGCTTGAGAGGAGCCGGTTGAGTTAGAACTTGTTGGGGATAGTGGTCAGTAAGTATAGTTGAGCTTTCAAGGAGGTTATCGGTGAGGAATAGAGTAGTATGGAAAGATTTCGAGGGACAGGTCTTCGTTAGAGGTAGTGTGGGGCAATAGCGTGTGCGGGTAGTGTAGTTCTAGAGGTGGATGAGTGAGTTAAGAGTGGATCGGAGAGATTCTTGAGGGGATGTGTTGATAGGCGAGTTAGTGTACCAGGAGAGAGTCTAGATAGTCTAGGAGCGGACCGTGAGCGGTGTTGAGGACGATCAGCTAAGGAATGTCTAAGGACTCGTAGAATTTGGGACTAGGTTGTGTGTCCGGTGGTTGGGAGCGGTCTTCATATGGGATGAGGTTGGGGAGTTGCTAAGGAAGAGTAGTATAAGTTAGCTTGGGAAATCGCCGGTCTTGGATACTAGGTTGTTCATATCAAGGTGTACGTGTGATGAGTATTTGGGGTTGCTTAAATAGATTTGGTAGTGTTTGGAGAATTCATGAGTGAAGGATTTGTAGATGTGTTGTTGGAGGGTTTTAGCGTAGGGAATGAATCGAGACTTATGAGTGGAGGTTATGGTGGCTATTGAGGTATTTAAGGATGTGAGATGAGTCTTCGAGGAAAGGTTGGTAGCTAGGCAAGGATGTCGTTGAGATTATAGTAAGACTGTGGGCTTGAGATTGAGATAGGAAGATCTTGAGCATGGATTTGGGTGCTAGGCAAGGCAGAATGCATTGAGAACGTTAAGGGAAGGGGTTTTAGGAGGTTTGGCGAAGTTGCGGTACCTTAAAAATTCGGATGAGTGTGTGTCATAGGAATTATGTGAAAATGGTGATCAGTACATAAGGGCTTGAGCGGTGGAGATTTCGAGGTTCGAGTAAGCGTGATCTGAGGCAATTGGGAGCATGCGGAGTTGAGGGAACTAGTCGAGGTAGAGGATATTGGGAATTTTATAAGTTGGATAATTGTGGGAAAGTTGGTCAAGTTGCGATCATATGGGTAATTCGAACTAGAGTGGCATAAGGGTTCATTGAGAGGAGTGGTAGCTTGAGGTAATTTCGAAAAATGCTGGTAAGAGGAGTTATAGTAGGTCGACTTGAGAAGTCATAATTGATTCAGGCCTCGTGAGTTTCGAAATAGGATGAGTAGGTAGAGTCAGTGGTTGGTCTTTGAGGATAGGCGCTGGTGATGAGAGTCTTGATGATTCGTGGTTGTGAGTAGCACTAGATGGGTCTCTGTGTTGGAGTTGGCCGGGAGATCAGGCATGAGATGGTTAGTATGAGTTGGGTTCTTAGAGGTGGATGGCTAGTGAGAGTGGTTAGTGATGAGGAAGTGTGATCAGGTTAGCAAGGTGATTCGAGATGTCTCTTTTGGGGATAACAGTCTGGTGGAGTCTTAAGAGCCTAAGAAGAGTAAGCGAGATTGTTACGGAGAACCTAGATGGACCGTATTAGAGGTTTAGTTGAGGACTTGAGCTTTGGATATTGAATTAGATTGATCCCTACATGGCTTGATGGCATAAGAGTTGGGGTACCTAGTAATTGGCTTGAGATGTAGGCCTTGAATGACAGATCGTTAAAATGCTAGAGAGGTTGTATGCTAAGCGGAATGCAATGGTGTCTAGAACTAGTATTGGATTGAGTTGGTAGACCTAGGTGAGGTTGATCTTGATGCGAGAGATGATGAGTAATGGTCGTGTCGCATTGTGATTGGTGGTTATAGATAGGGTTTCTTGAAGATGTGATCTAGTGTGTGCTTTACTTAGAGCCGAGTGTTGTGCGAATTCTATGCTATAGACGATGTTGATTCTCTGATGTATTGTCGTTGACAATAGTGAGCCTCTTAGTATTAACATAGTATCCACTGAACTCGATGAAATGCTAGTGTACGGAAGTACTTGTTTGCCTTTAATGCGATGACTCTTTGTAGTTAGCATGAGTATGATGTGCTTATCGAATTGATATAACATGCTTATGTGATTGATATGATACACGACCATCTGTGACATGAGTATGACTTGTTTACTAATGTGTGATACGATTAATATGTTGCATGATGCCTCGAATTGGAATTGCTAGTATGATAGAACCGAATTGATGAACTTTGATTCTGACTTGGAACCTAGGAAGAAAATTGGGATTAGCCTTAGAGGTGGATGATTCCACCTCCTAAAATTTGAAACTTGCTTGACTAACATCGGGTATAAGGATTTAAATGATGTCATAAAGAACCAACTTGGATTTGGGAAATTTAACGCGGTTGAGAATTTCAATGATTTTGAAACCAACCCTTTTTGAACTAAGATCCCCCCCTTGAAATTTTCTAACCGAGCTTGCATTGTGAGGCCCCACAAAGTGGATACAAGCATTTTATACGGGCCCTTATAGACTACTTGCTAAGACCTAGTGGAGATGTTGTAATGCTTTTCGAGTTATGATATAATCGAGAAGTCGGGGTAAGGATGTGGTAAGGGCCCATATCACACTCTCGCTACGACATATCGGGGATATTGTGATCATGACGACGATACTGTGAGAATCTCATAGGGACCCTTATGAGGCACTTACGGGATCGATGGTGTGATCCTTGGACTCACCTATTTCAAACTTCATCCCCTACCTTGTTTTTGTTTTAGTCTCGGGGACGAGACTTGTTTTTAGAGGTAGATGATGTAAAGGCTCGGATTTTTAAATCCTCATTTTTTTTTCGGAAAGAGGAAAATCAAAATAAATTTTAAAGCGAGAATTAACGAAAAACTCGCTAACTTGGATTTTTGAACTCTTAAAGCGAATTCCGGTCTAATTTTAACTTTAAATATCAATTCCGTCTTTTCGTCTCGGGATGTGGAATAAAAATTTAGGTTATGATTTCCTCTTGATTTTGAAAACTTTATTTTAATCGAGTCGGGATATGATCAAGAAAGCGGGTTTCGAGATATATTTCCGGGTAATTGAAAATTCTTTTGGACCACACCCTTCCCTTTGGCTTATCTCCTTTCCCCTTTGTCTTTTTTCGGAGGCCCTGCAGTCCAACTGCCCTTGCCAATTTGAGCTCAGCAACCCCATCTCCACACTCCACCTCTCCCATGCCATTTTGTCCTTTTTGGATGTTGATTCAACCAACACCTGCATTTCCCTTGAATAAGTCAGCTGCAACATTTCTTTCTCCTTTCAAAAAGCTGAACATCACCCTGCCTTTCATTTTCAACACAAAGACCAAACACACACACTTCCCCCCCCCCCCCCCCTTTTAGCCCTTTTTCCTCCTTTGTGGCTTGGTGTGCCGAGAGCAGGGCTCTCCTCCTCCCTGCTCAGCCCCCATCACCACTGCACCATCCCTCGTCGCCAACATCACGCCTCGCCACCTCCGCAGCCCCGTCGTCGTCTTCGTTCGTGCCCGGTGAAGCCAGGTCGCAGCCTCTCGCACCCCTCTATCTTGCCAAGCCTGGAAACCGGCCACCACCACCTCCAACTCTCCTCCTTCTGCACAAGACCGCCGGTAGCATCCTCCTCGACCCCTTGGTGTCCCCGAGCAGCGACGAGCCACCCAGGAGCCACCGCCGCTGCCCAGCGCCGCCTCCCCCTCCTCTTCCCTTGTTCTCGCGTATAAGGCCGGTAAGCCCTCTTCCCCCCCTATAGAAAATCCTGACGACAACCTTGTCCACCAGCAGTTCCAATTTGGAGCTCAAGATGTAGCCAACCTTCGAGGTCGCATAGAGCCACACCTCCATCCCTGCACAAACTTTGAGTTGCTAGCATCAGCCCTCTGGCATTGTCGAACCGTCGGCCTTGAGTACAAGACGGAAGAAGAAGTACACTTGACATTGGATTTCAATGCTCGACGCAAGTTTAACCCACCACTTCCAAACGGCTACTATGGGAACGCAATTACAATGGCTACGGCAGTCTCCCCAGCTAGTAAGATTTATTATGACAACACCCTCACTTACACTGTGGAGCTTGTGAAGAAGGCCAAAGGCACCATCATGGACGAGTACAAGAGATCATTGATTGGTCCCTCGATTTTAAGGGGCAACCACCTATCATTTAATGTTCGATCGTACAATATCTCTGATATAACTCATCTTGGGTTATCAAGTCTGGATTTCGGATGGGGGACGCCTCTATATAGTGGTACAGTGACCAATTGCTATATAGCTAATGCAAGCCATATTGCACCTTTTAGAAATGAAAAGGGAGAGAACGTGAAGACGGCGTCGATATACTTGCCCAAGGATGCCATGGACAGGTTTGGCAAGGCACTTGATAGCTTGTTGAAATCAGAGGTGGCAATCGGGCGGGTCGGTTCGGGTTTGGGTTTGGTTAGTCGGGTTTAGGGTCATTCGGGTTTCTGGTAATGTCTAATAATTTGGTCAACCGGTTGGGTCGGGTTCGGGTTTCGGTTGTATCGAGTTTCGGTTATCCGGGCTTCGGTTGTCTCGGGTTTTCATTATTTCAATATTCATTTTTAAAAAATTTACTAGATTGTAGCTTAAAATTCGGCTTATTTTGGGTTTCGGGTTAATCGGGTTCGGTTCATTCGGATTTTGGGTTCGAAATGGACGGGTTGTGTCGGTGTTCAGAATAATCGATTTCGAGTCGACCGGGTTGGGTTTTCGGGTTCGGGTCGGGTTTTGCCGGCTCTAGTTCAAATAGCTATAACAAAGTGTCATGTATTACGCCAATTTGATACCCAGCTGACAAATAAAATAACATGACGTCGATTGAATGGCAAAACGGTCATTTGGACACTCAAACAAATAACATGACGTCGATTGAATGTGATCCTCTCATCAACGAGCACTCAGGCGACCACATCAAATTAAGGCCTTGTTCGGTTATTCAATTAAACATCTAGCAAGTTAAAAAAAAAAGGAAGTAGGATAATTCTTATATTTGGTTGACAGAACGACACAAAAATTCAACTTTTCAGAAATTTCAACTCCTTCAAGTTGTAGGAAGTTCACTTACCTAGGGGGATGTTTGGGAGTAAAAGAGAGAGAGAGAGAGAGACAGAGAGAGAAGATGTGCATTTTTGAACCTCGAGAAAAAGAACACTTGATAGGCGCTCGTATTCGTGCAAGCCTATATTTGAAAGTTCAAAAACAAGTACAAGTCGACGGTAGCAGTTACGAACAAATAAAATGTGCACGGAAAGCATTGCGTGTCAAATACAATACGCTAGGTGCACGACAAATTCGTAAACTGAATTATATAGGAGACTAGACATACAATGTAAGGAAACTAAGTGGAGTTGTCCAAATTACAGAAAAGGTAGCTTTGGCAGCAAAGTTCCTTATGGTCGAGCTTGTCTTGATTTTCTCTGATGTCTTGTTCCTTCTGTTCGAGCTCCTGCTGCAAAAGAAAAAAATGGGTTAAGAGGGATGTTCAAGCTGGGGGCCTAGCCCAAGTAATGTGCAAAAGCAAGGCCCAACCCATTCACAAAAAATAATAAAAGTCCCGTCTGTCATTAAAAAAATGAATGAAATGTCAATAAATAAATAAGAATGTCATGACTGTGAAATAAATATAATATATCAGCCCCAAAGTACAGCCCTATGGTTTTCAAAGGGAAAAGAATCATTCGGAAAAGTCAAGCCTCTCTCAACTAAGGTTCTACAGAGAAATTCATGTACACATAAATATATGCTTTCCAAATCAAAGGAAAAGGGAAGATACTAACGGTACAGGAGAAAGGAAATGTGTATATTTCCACTTTCTTTCTTTTCCCCTATAAAAGGTGACCTAGGGCAGTTGGAAAAGAGACAGAAAGGCTGAATTCACACGGATGAGCATACAGAAGGGAAAAAAAAAAGCACTCAACTGCAAAAATCACAAAGCAAGGTAGGAGCTTTCATCTAGGCTCTTTTGGTTCTCGGAACCCCGCCCTTGCAAACCCTCTAGCTTTCTCTCGTTGCTTAGGCCCTTGCAAACCTTGCAGGCTTTCGCTTGTGGTCTAGGTTTCGGAATTATCAAATTGCCCCAAATCAAGCCGATATGCTGCTAAAATCGATTCTTGAAACCCCGCCCTTGCCTCAAGCTTTCACTCGTTGTAACGACCCAGAATTATGATTTCCGGGTTACGTTTCAAGGGATAAAACCCCTTGTTCGGATCTTGCAATCCAGGTACGGGTCGAGGTTTCAAAATCATTTTAAGATTAGTAGAAAGAGGGATTTCAAACCCTAAAACCTCGAAGGGCCGTTGGGTACCCTTAACTTGTCCTAAGACTATGTCGCGGAATCCATTTCAAACGAAAGTAAAGCGGAAGTAAAGTAAAGATACAAGTGCCACTTCAGAGCCGGTCAAAACCAAATTATGAGTGGGTAATTACCATTTTACTAAGTTAGGATATTAGCTAGATTCTTCAATTCGCCAAAAGGGAACCCCGTCATATAGACATCGAGCACTCAAAATCTGCAGAAAAAGCCCCTAAAAAAAAGAACAGGGAAAGGAGTCAGATCGAGCCACTCATGCGGGACCGGCAGTCCTCGCTGAGGCCACATAGTGTGTGCTATACCTAATAAAGATGCTCTAATGCAGTACGAAAGTCAAACACACTAGCATGCTCCTAGTTATAATAATGTGTAAAAATACTATAAAGGGCCCAAGACAATGCCAAGTGGCATATCCCTCTCCTACCTCCACCCCCTTCCGATAGGGCGGAGACTGGCCAGCTCGTGAATGCATTCCATCATAATGGGGCGGCACGCATGCCTAACCCGCTCCACAATAAAGCCCGCAGGCATCTCATAATATAAGGAAGTTCATGACTCGATTGACTCAGGGTACCCGATGAGGCTGGGCTACCCTATGACCCTAGCAAAGACTCTAGGACTATCACAGATAACGGCCATTCTGTTTAAAACGCATAAAGTAAGCAGATGCTCATTCAATTAGTGCGACCTAAACATGATACTACATGGCATGTTTTTTGTGCATATGCAACACCTAACATAAAATGCCACAACAGGCATGAATGTCCAACCTGAGTAAGCCCCCTAGGGAACTTACCTGAAGATGCAGAACAACAGGATAATACAAGCAATGGCCCAAATGCAAGTCCAAAGCAGTCCAAAAGCAATACACACCTATCATCAAGCCATTTCCATAAGCTACCGGTCCATCATTCATACACACGAACTCTAAGTTCTCAACATGCTCAAAACCAACCGATAATAAAACCGTTTTCCAAAACCTTTCCGATATGATCAACATCAACCAAAATCATTCTTTCCAAAACTTTCCAACTCTTAAATCTCAATCTTAATTAACTCAGAAAATCAACAATTCCTTTAAAGTCATACTTAGCCAAATCCTGACATTAAACATTTAACCTTAAAACCAATCTCTCAAAATCATATTATAGAAATAATTCTGGCATTTTATTTCAAAACCTTTATATAAATAAATTCTGATATTAAATCACCAAAACAATTCTATTTTAATAACCTACATTTATAAACGACCAAACCAAATTGCTTTACCATTTCTAAACTCATATCACAAAATACAAAATCTAAATTCTGTTACTTTCAAAACAATTTCCTAATATAAATTAATAAATCCAGAATCATACTTTTATAAGATCAGAAATAATATAACAACAATTCTAACATACCTACATTAACATAATATCAAACCAAGGCAATATCGATATAACATATAGTATAACTAACAACAAAACCTTTAATAATACAAGATCCCTCAGCCCAAGATGCAACCCGGAAGAAAACACCAGAACCCGGCCCAAAGAGAGAGAAAGAAAAGAAAGACCTGGCCCAAACCTTCCCAACCCGGATCAAGAGACCCGAACCGAAAAGAAATCCAACCCGAAAAGAAATAGACCCACGACCCGCCACACTTGTCTTCCCCAAATAACAGAGCTCTGGGCAGAACGAACGGAAATGGGATGAAGAGAAAGAGGAACCTAGGTCTCCGACGGCTTTTCAACCCAAAACCAACCGGAGCCATATTCCGGCCAATACCCACACCGAAAGGATGAAACGCGCACAGAAAGAAGGGGAGAGAAGAAGGAGACTCACAACGCGATGTGGAGGGCAAACTTCGGCTCCGACGGCGATTTTCCGACTGCAAGGTTCGAGAGGAGGTCGCTTGAGGGCCTAGGAATGGCGAGAGATGAGTAAAGTTGGATTTTGATGGGATTGGAATCGAAAAAGAAACAGAATTGTAAATCGACCTCTTGGGGACGGAGACAGGGAAAGCAGAGGGAAGAGCGCTCGGCCTCGACTCCGGCGGGGCTCCTGGGCGTGCCTGGGCTTTGACGAGGCTTCTGGAGGCTGGAATGGAGGCTGGAATGGAGGCTGGAATGGAGGCTGGGCTGCTACTGGCTCGCTTGTGCTCGGCTCCTCTCGAAACGGAGAACATAGTGTTGCTCGGGGAGGAAGAGAAAAGGGGTTGAAGGTGACAAAGATGCTTACTGGCAACGAAAAAGAGCAGGACAATGGTGGTGGTGACTTAGAGTCGTTGATAGTTAGGGGATTTGCAGATTACAGTGAGTGAAAGAGGGGGAGAGAGGGTGTGTTTTCTGAGATTGTGTGAATGAGGAAATGAGGCATTGCAGGTTTATTTCTAGGAGGGTGTGTTTTCTGAGATTGTGTGAAAGAGCACAGCTTGAGGGTTTGTGGGAGAGAGTGCACTAAAGGACAATATGAAAGCTTGTGAATTGCACATTTTGCAAATCTGGTCCCCAACGATGTCTGAGAGAGAGAGAGAGAGAGAGAGAGAGAGAGAGAGGGGTAGAAGAAAAGAAAAGGAAAAATAAAATAGGGAGGGGGTCATGTACCATGACAAATTTAAATCCCGCAAATACAAACTCAATACCCGCTAATACCGACTATAACGAATAAATTAAATTCTAGAACCGCGCCAAATAATAAAATTAATCATACTTTCAAATTATAAATTTAAGACTATCGAAATCGAATTAAATTCTCAAATCATAGCTCGAAAGCGTAATCAAATTCCGTCAAAATCCAAATTCTAAATCGATGTCGAAGGATTTTAAAATCAAAACTGATGCTCAAGGACGAGTTTTTTCCAAACCTCCCAAATCTTAGAAATCGGGATGATTATAAATCACTATTTGAATAATTTAATATTCTAAAATTTCCCGGTCTTTACATCATCCTCCTCTAAAAACAAGTCTCGTCCCCGAGACTAAAATCACTCTAAAACATGGGGATGAAGTTTTAAATTGGTGAGTCCAAGGATCATGCCATTGATTCTGCAAGCATCTCATAGGGGCCCGTATGAGAACATCACAGCACCCTTGACGTGATCATAACATTCCCAATTGGTCGTAGCAAGTATGTGATATGGGCCCCTATCACACCCTTACCCCGACCTTTCGGTCACATCATAACTCGAAAAGCAATAATAGTGTCTCTACTGGGTTTTAGCAAGCATTCTATATGCGCCCCTATAAAATGCTTGTATCCACTTCGTGAGGCGTTATAATATAAGCCCGGGTGTGAAAATTCTCAAAAAGGGATTCCGCAATTGGAAAAGATTGGCCTCAAAATCGTTGAAATTCTCAGTACCGTTTATTCTTTAAATTTTCAAGTAATTCCTTTTCAACCGCTCAAAATCTTCAAATAAGACGTTTAACCAAGCAACTTTACACCAAAACAAGTAAAATCGTTTTGATCAAAATCTCGTCAAAATCTTCCAAAATCAAATCAGTTTCCCGCATAACAATCAATCAATTTCAGAAGCTCGGAGGTGGAATCATCCACCTCTAAGGGCTAATCCCATATTTTCTTCCTAGTTTTCAGATCATGCAACATCATTCACAACTCAACAAGTACCATAACCAAAAGTCTCGTCAACTCTTATACAAGCATAATACCATAAGCCATCTCAGACATGGCAAGTCCCACATCATATCATAGTTAAAAACCATCATATAACCGTCTAACATAAACATAAACATAAACATAAACATAAACATAAACATAAACATAAACATGCCAACAAGTCTCAAGTACCAAAGAAACAACAAGCCTCAACATACTACGAATCATAAGGTATGTCTATATCATACTCAAGGCATCACAAGTGCATAATCGAATGTTCATCACTCATCACGTAAGCACGCATATCCAGAAATCAACGGGTTAGGTGTTATGGGGTTAGTACGCCAGTACACATCAAATCTCACAATCGCATATCGATATCGCAACACAAGTATAACAGATTCATCACGTTAACATATCAACACAACAAGGTCATGATATTAAGATTCAGAAAAAGGAAGATCAAGCAGTATCTAAATCATCAAAAAGTCAATATGCCCTAAAAGACATCACCTTAACTCGTCACAAAACCATATAACGCCCATTTAGTCATCAGGCAAACATGCACCATTATCTCATATATACAAATCATATTCATGCTTCAAGTCATATTCATCAGTTACATATTCATAATCATGCTTACCAACCATATAATATAATATCATGCTTACTACTTCATAATAAACATCATGCTTCCATCTAGTAACACATCATTATCTCATAGTTCCTACTCATCATTATTTCATACATCATATCACCACACGTCCTAACATGCTTCTAAAATAACATAACAAGATAGCAAAGCAGTAATATATCATGGTAACACTTGTCACTACCAACTAGATCTTAATATTGCATATCAACATGTAATTTCATATCAGGTTTATCATGGTCGTTATCTAACATCATGCCAGCAAATATAAATAAATCACATAATCAAGGCAATCCTCACATCATACCAGTCAAAATAAAACACAACCACTCGCCCGTCTCCAATCTCAAGCCAAGACTAATCCTCTTCTAGACTCGCCAACGTCAACTCAGACAAAAATTCCTCAAGGAATCCCAATTCATCTCGATGCTCAAATCTCGCCCCTCCTTCCGCCAAGCACTACCAGTCTACCACACCATCCACCTCTAAGAATCCAACTCCTATCTCTAACTTCACACCCAAGTACCCTCTAATACCACGTCCTCAATATTCACGAGTCCTTCCTTACACTTCTCGTACTACCCGAAGCATTACCATCATCACCTAGAAGCTCATCAGAACCACCAACATTGCCTCTCGTAAATCTCAAAGCTCTCTCAGTCTTACTGATAGCATGCATTTAGGTAGGCATAATAGGTTGCATTTAGCTTAGTTAAGATGCATTTCATTGATGGATTAAGCACGATTTGCATATTAGTTATCTATGTTGTCGGAGTCGGAATCTACAGGCTTTTATTGATTATTTCAGGTAATGGTGGATCCGAGGAGGAGACATGAGTTGATAACGCATTGGATGAGAATGTCTAGTTGATTGAAGAAGCTTACATGAAGATCTCAAGAGGTCCTGAGAAGAAGAAGCGAACCTAAACAAAGAACAAGTCTGCAGAAGTTGTCGCCAGACATGCTGAACTTGTTTTGCACTTTCTGGAGGCCTCGGTTGTCCGATCGACTATTATGACCATGCGTTGGAAAGCTCTTTCAGAGAGCTACAACTTTCATGTTGACGTCGAGAGCTGATTCAAGACGAATTTTCCGTGAAAGGCCCCTGGCTGCGGCCGCATCACACCTGCGGCGCCCGCGGCCAATCAATTTGCAAAGGGGTGAAGTAACAGCTTGCGGCGGGCGCAGCACATATGCTGCGCCCGCAGCATTGGTCGACAGCAATTAAGCGCTGCGTTTTGCTTAGTGAAAAACCCTAGAACTTGTTTGTCTATTTTGTGGCCGACTTGGGATGTTTGAAAAGGCCACGTTTTATGTTATTTTCACTACTTCTATTCTATTCATTCATCAGACAATTTAGAGAATTTGAGCAATGTCTTCCATGAGGAACTAAACTCATCGATTCTGCCTGCAATTTGAAGCTTTATTTGGATTGATTGTGAGTTTCTAATTCTTGTTCTTATTTCCTATATTTGAATGCTTCGACTTCCTTGTGCTTGATCGTCTATTGTTTTATTCTATCTAGCCCGCGCAACTAGTTAGAATCAATTCAATTGCTAAGGTTTTGTAGATTCCTGATTGTGAACCTTAACCTAAGTAGCAAACTTGTTCCTTTAGGGCTGATTGAACTAATTGAATGAGTAGGAAGTTGAATGTGTTGTTAAATCCTTCTTTAGGGACTGCAAATACCTTGGTTAATCTCTGAACTTAAAGCTATCAATTGGGTTAAATCCTTCTTTAGGGATTGTTCGATTGATAAGGGTTGAACTTGTTTGTCTATTTTGTGGCCGACTTGGGATGTTTGAAAAGGCCACGTTTTATGTTATTTTCACTACTTCTATTCTATTCATTCATCAGACAATTTAGAGAATTTGAGCAATGTCTTCCATGAGGAACTAAACTCATCGATTCTACCTGCAATTTGAAGCTTTATTTGGATTGATTGTGAGTTTCTAATTCTCGTTCTTATTTCCTATATTTGAATGCTTCGACTTCCTTGTGCCTGATTGTCTATTGTTTTCTTCTATCTAGCCCGCACAACTAGTTAGAATCAATTCAATTGCTAAGGTTTTGTAGATTCCTGATTGTGAACCTTAACCTAAGTAGCAAACTTGTTCCTTTAGGGCTGATTGAACTAATTGAATGAGTAGGAAGTTGAATGTGTTGTTAAATCCCAATTTGATGGACGGTTTTTAGTCGCGTTAACCGTATCAAAATAATTTCGAACCTACCTAACTAATGTAGTGTGGTAAGCACGAGTCGATCCCACAGAGAATCAAGTTATTTCTAAGTTAAGTTTATTTACCAATTAATATGAAATGGGGGTTTTTGGGTGGTGAAAATAAGAAAGAAAAGAAAATAAACTATAAACAAATCAATGCAAAGGAATTTAGAGAAAATCGCTCTACCTACAACTATCCACTTTATTTGGTTGAATTGATATTGTAACTTCCTCTTGTCCTTTTAGTCTTCCTCTGAATGCCCTTGTCCCGACCTAATATAGTTACTAGTCCAATCAGTCCTAGAAACCCTTATCAATCGAACAGTCCCTAAAGAAGGATTTAACCCAATTGATAGCTTTAAGTTCAGAGATTAACCAAGGTATTTGCAGTCCCTAAAAAAGGATTTAACAACACATCCAACTTCCTACACATCCAATTAGTTCAATCAGCCCTAAAGGGATAAGTTTGCCACTTGGGTTAAGGTTCACAATCAGGAATCTACAAAACCCTAGCAGTTGAATTGATTCTACCAAGTTGATCAGACAAGATAGAATAAAACAATCAAACAATAAAGCGCAAAGAAGTCGAAACATTCAATATAGGCAATAAGGAACAAGAATTAGAAACTCACAATCAATCAAATAAAGCTTCAAATTGTAGACAAAACGGGAGAGTTTAGATCTCCATAAAAATAAGACAAAACATAATTAGGGTTAGGAGTAAAACTAACGTTACGGCCGTATACGTATGTTCACATTCGCCTCTTCCCATTCCGCCATATGAATTGTATATATATTATCTAACTATCTATCCTAATCTATCTATCGTAATGTATCTATAATATAAATATATATAATATCTATCTAATTTATCCTTCTTATCTAACATAAACATTATTATAATAATAACAATAGTAACATGGAGCGCAAGTGCGCAACGGACCAACAGCACTTGCAACCGTACGTGTACCTCCTTCCAATTATCTGCCCATTTATTTCGTAGCTTTCACCTTTCCACCTTTTGTATAATTCGTCCAATGCAGTGTATTTCAAATTAGCTCTAAAATACCTGAAAACAATAAAACACGGGTGTAGACTCCGAAAACTAAATAATAATAAATAAGTTATAAAAATATGTAAAAATGCTATAAATTAATATGCAAATCTACACCTAAAACATGACTAAAATAAACCCTATCAAACTACCCCATGCTTAGACTTTTGCTTGTCCTCAAGCAATGAAAAACAAATATAGAATTAATTATCCCACAAATAAGATCTTCATGCTATAATTTAGAAAAACAACATCACATAGTAGGAGCCATGAATAAGAGAACAAACATCCTAACAAGTATATTAGCGATCCAATAGTAAAGGCAAATTTAATCCAACCTTACCGGGATAATGTGTTTCACTCAAGCTCTCATGTGTTTAGGCTTTAAAGTCAATCTCTCAACTCAATCCAAAATGCTCTATACACCGTGAAAGTCATTACTTGCAAATAACATCATGAGGACTTTTATAGGGTTGTAATCACTACTAAAAACGCAGGAAATAGCTACGGAAAATAGCAATGGATTTAGCCACGAATGTCCGTTGCTAACCGGTTTAGCCACGGAATCAGCCACGGGCGGGCCATCCCTTGCTATTTGCCTCGCAGCTAATAGCGACGGACCGTCAGCCACGGACTTTAGCAACGAATATTTTATGGCCGTGGCTACGTCCGTGGCTAATAGTAGATGACATATGCCGTGGTTGTGGCTACGAACCCGGTTTGAAAACAGCCTCGAAATTAAAGCCGTGGCTAAGTTCGTTGCTGAGTTTGTGGCTGCAAACTGGTGATGAGCCTAATCGAGTCCGTTGCTGATCCGTTGCTATGGTCGTTGCTAACGTTGTTACTCGTTTCATTGGTAATGTTGTTGGTAGGGTTGTTGCGAAGGTCGTTGGTAACGCCAATATTCGTGTCATTACTATTGTTGTTGCTCATTTCATTGGTAATGTTTTGTATAATTAAAAATATACAAAACTTTTATAGATACATCCAAAGCAATATCAAATCCAAACATACATAAATGGAGTACAAAAATAAAGAACATATTATACATACAAAAGAAACAAACTACAAAAAGAAGAAATTAAACATCCAATTTGTTGTTAACACTTCATGTTGCATAGCATCCTTGAACAAACCTGTGTAGACATCAAAATTATAAGATTATAAAGAGTTATCACTTGTTAGATTATAAAAAGTTATGAAGATGCATCGCACGCACATTAAAAAGAAGCTTGGTACTTTATAGAAAAGAAATTGCATAAGTAATTTGCATATAAATGACCCTAAACTCCCCTAATAGTATTTCATACATCACAATTTCCCTTTTAAAACCCAAATCAGATTTCTAATGAATAGGCCCAAATCGGATTTTCCAAAACAAATAAGCCCAACAATCCCAACCAATTGCACTGTTCACTCTTTTACTCAAGAGACCAGTTCGATGGTCAGAGAAATGAAGGGGAAGGGCGACGCCGGCCTCTCCGACTACAACCAACCCGGAAGGATTTCAACGAGAGAAGAAAGTAGAAGAAAGAGCCTGCTCACCGAGTGCCTTCGAAGACAGTTTCCGGGGTGCTCAGGGGCGGATCTGGGCTTCGTCGGAGTGGATTCGAGCTCGTCGAAGGCTCAACTGCGCTGGATCAGCCTGGGTCGAAGATGGGAGGTCAAAAGGTGGAACCTTACGACGTTTGAGAGTGAAAGGAAGTGAAGAAGGGCGCCTTACCGTTCGGATTTGAGGGAAACGGAGGAAAGGGGATGCGTAGCTGTTGGCTCCGGTTCTCGTGGTGTGCCGCTGCTGCCCGGAGGAGACGAGGAAGGGGATGGAAGAGGCGGCTTCTACTGGCCGAAGAACCCATCGGATCTGGGGAGATGAAGGCTGGATCTGAGAGCTTCGGGGCCAAGGAGGCGAACGGTGGTGGAGGAATCTCCGGCAACCGCCTAGGGGCGGATCTGATGAGAGCAGGAGCGGCGGGTCCGGGCGGATCTGGTGGCTTTGGGGACAGGGAAGGGCGGCGACCAGTGGTGGCTCTTGTGGGCTGGTGACTTTAGGGAGGCTTCGGGTTCGCTGCTGGCAGGAGGAGGCGGAGGTGGAGGAGTCGGGGTAGACGGAATCAGCGGCCGGCGACGGAGGCGGTGGTGAAGCCTGCGAAGCGAAGAGGAGCAGAGAGGGAGATGCGGTAGACCGAAGGCGAGAGGAAGGCGAGAGGAAACGTCTAACGGTGGTTTAATCTGTGAAGAAAGAGAGGCAGTAGACCAAAGAGGCCATTAGGGTTAGAAAGTGGAAAGTACCCCTTTAATAGCATCCACACATCTAAAATTTCAAAGCGGAAAGTTTCCCCCTCAAAACTATAGTATACCGCCCAAAAAAATTTCGATTCAGCGCCAATTTCGCTAAATGACGATAGAAATTTTTCAACGTATATTCACTTTTTCTATATATATTGGATTTTTCTATTTTGAATCATAGTATTCTAATATAAAACATTAATATTATAAAATATAAATAAAAGTTGAGATATCTTTTAAAGTAACAACAAAGTCAAATACTTTTTAAAATTTTATCTGAAATTGTAAAAATAAAATTAATTGTATATTATTCTCATAATAATTTATGAATTAAAATAAGATTTTATTCAACACTTGTTAGTTACTTATATAAATTTTCCTATAAATTTACTTTTATAGTATTTTCATACAAATTTATTATTTAATATATGATTTTGTTAAACAGTTATTAGTTAATTATATAAGTTTTCCATAAAACTTACTTTTATAATATTCTCATAAGAATTTATTAGTAAATTTAAGGATTTATTGATCAATTATTAGTACTTATATGAGTTTTCCTCAAAACATACTCTTATAATAATTAATATTCAAATAAGAATTTATTAGTTAATAGAAGGTTTTATTCAAAACTTATTAGTTACATATATGAGTTTTCCTCAAAACATACCCTTATAGTATTTAAATAATAATTTATTAGTTAATATAAGGTTTTATTCAAAACTTATTAGTTACTTAAATGAATTTTCCTCAAAACATACTCTTATAGCATTCTACTAAGAATTTATTAGTTAATATAAGGTTTTATTCAAAAGTTACTAGTCAATTAAACGAGGTTTCCTCAAAACAAACTCTTATAATATTCAAATAAGAATTTATTAGTTAATAGAAGGTTTTATTCAAAACTTATTAGCTAATTATATGAGTTTTCCACAAAACATAACATTATAGTATTAGAATAAGAATTTATTACTTAGTTTAAGATTTTAATAGTTACTTGTATAAGTTATCCTCAAAACATAACCTTATAGTATTATAATAAGAATTTATTAGTTAGTATAAGGTTTTATTAGCTACTTATATCAGTTTTACTCAAAACATAACCTTATAGTATTATAATAAAAATTTATTACTTAGTATAAGGTTTTATTAGCTACTTATATGAGTTTTCCACAAAACATAACATTATAGTATTAGAATAAGAATTTATTACTTAGTTTAAGATTTGAATAGTTACTTGTATGAGTTATCCTCAAAACAAAACCTTATAGTATTACAATAAGAATTTATTACGTAGTATAAGGTTTTATTAGCTACTTATATGAGTTTTCCTCAAAACATAACCTTACAGTATTATAATAAGAATTTATTACTTATTATAAGGTTTTATTAGTTAATTATATGAGTTTTCCTCAAAATATAACCTTATAGTATTATAATAAGAATTTATTACTTAGTATAAGGTTTTATTAGCAACTTATATGAGTTTTACGCAAAACATAACCTTATAGTATTATAATAAGAATTTATTACTTAGTATAAGGTTTTATTAGTTACTTATATGAGTTTTCCTCAAAACATAACCTTATAGTATTATAATAAGAATTTATTACTTAGTATGAGGTTTTATTAGCTACTTATATGCGTTTTACTCAAAACATAACCTTATAGTATTATAATAAGAATTTATTACTTAGTATAAGGTTTTATTAGCTAATTATATGAGTTTTCCTCAAAACATAACCTTACAGTATTATAATAAGAATTTATTACTTGTTATAAGGTTTTATTAGTTACTTATATGAGTTTTCCTCAAAACATAACCTTATAGTATTATAATAAGAATTTATTACTTAGTATAAGAATTTATTACTAAGTAATAAATTCTTATTCTAATACTATAATGTTATGTTTTGTGGAAAACTCATATAAGTAACTAATAAAACCTTATAACAAGTAATAAATTCTTATTATAATACTGTAAGGTTATGTTTTGAGGAAAACTTATATAATTAGCTAATAAAACCTTATACTAAGTAATAAATTCTTATTATAATACTATAAGGTTATGTTTTGAGTAAAACTCATATAAGTAGCTAATAAAACCTCATACTAAGTAATAAATTCTTATTATAATACTATAAGGTTATGTTTTGAGGAAAACTCATATAAGTAACTAATAAAACCTTATACTAAGTAATAAATTCTTATTATAATACTATAAGGTTATGTTTTGAGTAAAACTCATATAAGTAGCTAATAAAACCTTATACTAAGTAATAAATTCTTATTATAATACTATAAGGTTATGTTATGAGTAAAACTCATATAAGTAGCGAATAAAACCTTATACTAAGTAATAAATTCTTATTATAATACTATAAGGTTATGTTTTGAGTAAAACTCATATAAGTAGCTAATAAAACCTTACACTAAGTAATAAATTCTTATTATAATACTATAAGGTTATGTTTTGATGAAAACTCATATAAGTAACTAATAAAACCTTATACTAAGTAATAAATTCTTATTATAATACTATAAGGTTATGTTTTGAGTAAAACTCATATAAGTAGCTAATAAAACCTCACACTAAGTAATAAATTCTTATTCTAATACTATAATGTTATGTTTTGTGGAAAACATAACCTTACAGTATTATAATAAGAATTTATTATAATACTATATGAGTTTTCATCAAAACATAACCTTATAGTATTATAATAAGAATTTATTACTTAGTGTAAGGTTCTATTAGCTACTTATATGAGTTTTACTCAAAACATAACCTTATAGTATTATAATAAGAATTTATTACTTAGTATAAGGTTTTATTCGCTACTTATATGAGTTTTACTCATAACATAACCTTATAGTATTATAATAAGAATTTATTACTTAGTATAAGGTTTTATTAGCTACTTATATGAGTTTTACTCAAAACATAACCTTATAGTATTATAATAAGAATTTATTACTTAGTATAAGGTTTTATTAGCTACTTATATGAGTTTTACTCAAAACATAACCTTATAGTATTATAATAAGAATTTATTGCTTAGTATGAGGTTTTATTAGTTACTTATATGAGTTTTACTCAAAATATAACCTTATAGTATTATAATAAGAATTTATTAGTTAGTATAAGGTTTTATTAGTTACTTATATGAGTTTTCCTCAAAACATAAACCGATAGTATTCTAATAAGAATTTATTAGTTAATATAAGGTTTTATTAAACATTTATTTGTCACTTATATCAGTTTTCCTCAAAACATGCTCTTATAGTATTCTAATAAGAATTTATTACTCAATATAAGGTTTTATTAAACATTTATTAGTCAATTATATGAGTTTTTCTCAAAACATACCATTATAATATTCTCATAAGAATTTATTAATTAGTTAATATATGTTTTTTTCAACACTTGTAATTTATATAAAAAAATTTCATAGTCATATTTGGGCCCATCGATCAATGGGCCAATCGGGGAAAGTGTAGTCATATTTGGGCCCATAATAAATTAAAGCACATTTGAGCTCAACCGTAATAGCAACGGATTTAGCCACGGACAAAGTCGTTGCTAAATACACATTTCATTATACGGGCTAATAAGGTAATTGGGCCGATCATTTCTAATGGGCTATTGATCCATGTCGAGCCCATAACATTTGTTCTTCTTTGTTGGCCACGGATTCAGCTACAATTCAAGTCCACTAACCCCATGTCTGACCCGGCTACAAAAACCGATAAAAACCGATCCAAGCCCACTCACCTCGTGTCCATTCCATCGTCGGAATTCTGAAGCTGAATAGCCACGGATTTAGCCACGAAGTTGATGTTGGTGCCAAATCAGCATCAAATACAGCCACGGAATATGCGTCCGTAGCTAATGTCGTGGCTGATTATAAGTACCCTACGGATTTTCAGCCACGAACCCAGCCACGGACATTGTATTCGTTGCTGTGAGCAACGAAGTTGATGATGTGGCATTCTTGGGTGAACGCCCGCCACGAAATTTGCCACGGTAAAAAATAATCGTCGCCAATGTCATTGCTATTGGCTACGAAAACAGCGTCGCCTGACATTCGTGGCTAAAAATCCGTAGCTATTTCCTGCTTTTTTAGTAGTGAATGGGGCTTCGGTAGGAACATAAGGTATGGGAATATTTAGGCTTGTGGTGTTAAAAATCCGGGAAAAAGGAACAACAACCAACCAGAAAAACACCAAAACTTCCATACTTCGCAAACCATTCCAATAACATAAACTCTATTACATAGCAATAAGCTCTTTCGATTTCAATAGCCATACAACTCATGCATTTTTCCATTTGGATGATGACTTTTTTTTTCTTCTTTTATGCTTACTTTTGTCCCTAGGTGAATTTTATCCTCCCTAGGTCCAAGCTTACTAGACTTTTACTCCTAAGTGAATTTTATCCTCCTTAGGCCCCTAGTAATAAGTCATCTCTATTATGCAAGAAGGGTTACCTTATTTTGGCTATGCCTCTCGCAATGCACAACCATACGTACATTATCTCCACTCAAAGCAACTCCAACATAAAGATTTTTCACCAATTCTCCTCCTAATTCCCGGATAGGGTCAGGCTAATCATTGGCTATGATATATTTTTGTAGAGTTATCAAAAAGAATAGGCCTTAAGGCTCAGATGTGCTTCAAGCAAAGGATAATATGTAAGGTAGATAGGGTATAATATGGTTAAAGAAAACATGCCTCAATCATTTGAAATTTACAAGAAACAACCATGTGCAATACGGTATTGAAATAAGAAGCATATGGAGAGTATAATCACACAATAAAAGCAAATGGGAAATAATTATGAATAGTCCCTATAAGGCCAAAACAAACTCACAAGGGTTATATTTTTTTTTAGATTTCAATTAAACCTCAACTATGAACCATACTTGCTCAATTATATTCTCAAATCATGCTCCAAAAATCCTTTTCAAGCAATTCAATCAATTCATGGGATTTATGCAATAAGATCATAAAATGAATTAGACGACAAACTAAACCAAGATGGGTATTTCTAATAACACCTAAATTCAATGAAATGCATAACAAAAATTGAAAAAAAGAAAAAAAAAACAGAAAACTAACATAAATATAAAGACGGAGCTACACTTGAGTTCCCCACCCCATGCTTAAAATCTTACTTTGTCCTCAAAGTAAATGTTTGGACAACCCCCAGGCATAGCTCAAGGAGAGAAGCTAAGGGTAATGGATGAATGTTTTGAAAAGGTCAATCAGCAGCATTGAGCAGTACATGCTATGACGTTTGTTTGCTTGGTTTATGTTTTCACCTGATATGATGTTGCTTTTTGATGAGGTTGAAACTTGAAGGGATTTCCCGTGGGATGCGTTGATTCATGTTCATTCTATCATTGCTTGAGGACAAGCAAAGGTTAAGTGTGGGGGAGTTTGATAGCATGCATTTAGGTAGGCATAATAGGTTGCATTTAGCTTATAGTTAAGATGCATTTCATTGATGGATTAAGCACGATTTGCATATTAGTTATCTATGTTGTCGGAGTCGGAATCTACAGGCTTTTATTGATTATTTCAGGTAATGGTGGATCCGAGGAGGAGACATGAGTTGATAACGCATTGGATGAGAATGTCTAGTTGATCGAAGAAGCTTACATGAAGATCTCAAGAGGTCCTGAGAAGAAGAAGCGAACCTAAACGAAGAACAAGTCTGCAGAAGTTGTCGCCAGACATGCTGAACTTGTTTTGCACTTTCTGGAGGCCTCGGTTGTAGTTTGATAGAGTGTATTTTAGTCATGTTTTTAGTGTATAATTGCATATTAGTTTAGAACATTTTTACATATTTTATAGCTTAATTTATATTATTTGGTTTTCGGAGTCTACACTAGTGTTTTTATATATTTCAGATATTTTTGACTGGATCGTATAAAGTGGAAGGTTGATAATAATTTAAGGGATTATTTTGCAAATGAGAAGATGGATGGATGACTGTGCTAAACTTTAGAATGGCCGGATGTTACTCGTGGAGCTGATCATCAATGGTGGGATGCATATTCTCCTTTTGGGCCGGTTCATCCAAGTAGAGATTTAGAGCCCACGTGAATACGTGATTGCTGGATTTGCTGCTTCATACGGAGTACTACTTTATTTTATTTGATATAGTTAGTTTAGTTAAGCTTACATAGATTAGTTAGATAGAAAGATATATTAATATTATATAGGTATAGATTACGCTTTGCAACATATATATTATATACATTCAACATTCATAGCGGGGGAGGCCGAACATGACCGGCCGACTTTACTCCTAACCCTAATTGTGTTTTGCTTTATTTTAGTCATGTTTTAAGTATAGATTTGCATATTAATTTAGAGCATATTTACATATTTTATAGTTAATTTATATTATTTAGTTTTCGGAGTCTACACTAGTGTTTTTATATATTTCAGACATTTTTGGACTGGATCGTATGGATTTGAAGATTGCTAGTAATATATGGGATTATTTTGCAATTTGGAAGGATGATGGGCGAGCTAAGTTCGTATGTCACTTGTTGAATCGGAGGAGAGATATGCCGCAGCATCATTACGTTATATACGCTATTAGATATATAGTTAGATTAGTTAGAATAAAGGATTAAATTAGATAGAACATTAGATATTAATATTATATATATTATTAGTTGGATTAGGATATCACGTTGCTATATATACATTGATTCATTCATGCGGCAAAAAGGGGGAGGCCAATACGTGTGACATACGGCCGACTACTGTTTCCACCCATTATGTTTTGTTTTATTTTTATGGAGACCTAAACTCTCCCGTTCTGTCTATAATTTGAAGCTTTGTTTGAATTGATTGTGAGTTTCTGATTCTCGTTCTTATTTCCTATATTGAATGTTTCGACTTCTTTGTGCTTGAATGTTTGATTGTTTTATTTTATCTTGTCTGATCAACTTGGTAGAATTAATTCAACTGCTAGGGTTTTGTAGATTCCTGATTGTAAACCTTAACCCAAGTGGTAAACTTATCCCTTTAGGGCTGATTGAACTAATTGGATGGGTAGGAAGTTGGATGTGTTGTTAAATCCTTTTTTAGGGACTGCAAATACCTTGGTTAATCTCTGAACTTAAAGCTATCAATTGGGTTAAATCCTTCTTTAGGGACTGTTCGATTGATAAGGGTTTCTAGGACTGATTGGACTAGTAACTATATTAGGGCGGGACAAGGGCATTCAGAGGAAGACTAAAAGGACAAGAGGAAGTTACAATATCAATTCAACCAAATAAAGTGGATAGTTGTAGGTAGAGCGATTTTCTCTAAATTCCTTTGCGTTGATTTGTTTATAGTTTATTTTCTTTTCTTTCTTATTTTCACCACCCAAAAACCCCCGTTTCATATTAATTGGTAAATAAACTTAACTTAGGAATAACTTGATTCTCTGTGGGATCGACTCGTGCTTACCACACTACATTAGTTAGGTAGGTTCGAATTTATTTTGATACGGTTTAGGCGACTAAAAACTGTCCATCAAATTGGCGCCGTTGCCGGGGAATCAAAGTTTATTTCTTTGTTTGGTGTGTTTGCCGATTATTGTATATAACTTAACTTTGTTGTGAACCTATCTTATGGTTCACGACACCCTTACTACTAACATTTTAAGATGAGATTAATACAGTGTCAAGGAGAAAATTTTCACCATTATTTTACAAGAGTGCATAATTTATTGGACGCCCGTTATGCACGGGGTTACCAAGATAGTTTGCAAGATATGGTTGTTTGTGTACTTGAGGGCATAACTCCTGAGACCAAAGAACTTGCTGAGTCTATGAGTAACGGAGGCTTTGCGAGTTTTAATTTATCAGAGATGTGGGATTTTTTCTGCTACATGGGTCACCAGGTGGAGCAGAAAGAAGCTTTCACACGTCAGGTTATGTTGGAGCGGGTGCTTAAAAGGATGGAGCGAATTGAGGAACAATTGAACCAACTTAATCAACCGGTGAGTGAGTTGGTAGTAGAGCAATGTTTTATTCCTCAAGTTGATGAAAGCCAAGAAACAAACAATGATGGTTTGATCGATGAGAGCCTGATGCTCCCTGACATGGAGTCTCTTGAGTGCACGCATGAGGATCCATGTGTTTTGGCTCCTATTTCATCGGAAGAAATCTTCCTTGACTTGCCTATCAACGAACCATGTCCAGAGCCGATTTCTGTGGCTCCCGAAGAAGTTATTGATATTTCTTACACTTTTGTGAATTTTGGTGAATATACAGACCCTTGGGAGCATTACTTTGAGAAGCCACCAACGGAACTGTGTTGGTGGTACCATATTCCTTCGGTAGAGAGTTATGATAAATTGAAAAGGTTTTTAACTTCTATATTACATCATTTCAGTTTATCATTATATTATATATGCTTACTTAATATGTGGGCATAAGATTTTGACAAAGTACTGAGGGCTTTAACAATGTTTGAATCGATCGATGGTAAGCCAACCAAGGTAATTTTTTATTTTTTCCCCCTTTTTCTTTTTAGTTAGGATTAATTTTTATATATATATTTTAATTTTCGTAAAAAAAAAAAAAAAAAAAAATCAAAACCCCTCCTTTCCTCTCTCCCGAGCGACGACCCATCTCAAACCATCGCTCGCTTGAGCACCGCTGGAGCGCCGCCACTTTTCACCTTTGGGTCCTCCTCTGACCGCCGGGCGCCCGCCACCGATGGCAGGGCATACTTCTCCGGATCGCCGGAATTCTCCCCTCCGGCTTCCTCTCCTTCCCTCGCCCACCGCTGCATCGCTTTCCCGAGGCCATCCTCGTCGCCTGCGTTGTGCCAAACGCCGCCCCAGTCGCCGCCTCTCCTCCTCTCCTTTTCTGTTCACCGGCGCCGCACCAGTAGCCCACCGCCTTGCTTCCTCACCGCACCACCCATCGCCTCTCACCAGACCGCTGGGCCACCAGCAGCCACCCGCGCAGCAGTAGCCTCCTTCCGACCACCGCAGGTTTTCCAGGGCCGCCTTCATCACCACGAGCTCCGGCTATTGTCGTTCCGTGCCCTGCGTTTTTGCTCGACGAGGATAGCCGCTGCTGCCACCGTTAGCATCCCCACCAGTGCAGGTATCTTCTCCCTGAGCTAATTGTTTATCGATTTCGATTTTAGGATCTTCCGGACTGTTTGTGTGCTTAATTAATGTTGAACTGATTGAGAAAGTTCGAATGTTGTGGGGCTGGGTGAATGCCGGATTTTGCCTCATCCTGGTGATTGAAATTGTTGAGTGGGTAATTGATAATGTGCTAGGAAGTCTATTGTGTTGAACAGGTGCTTGAACTGCTGCATTGTTGATAATTTGCTATTCAACTTTGAACTCTGGATGTTATGTGAGATTAGTCTGAATTTTACATGTTGCTTGTCTTTACCTTGATTAAGGGGAGTAGTGCTATAATTTTCTGGCTTTTGAGCATTCTCCTAGACTAGATTACGTGTACTATGAGATTTTTCCATTTGAGTCTGTTTGCTCTTGAGCGAGTTTACTGATGATTTTGTTGAGATGCCTTAATGTTGATTTTGAAACTCTTATGCCTTGAACTCTGTAGCTGATCAGTTTCTTCTCATCATATCTACAATCAGCTGAGTTATTTTTGCTACTCTCTACATTAGTTAGTTTGTGCTTCATGCCGGCCTATATGATTTTTATGATTGGTTGTTGTTTACTGCTCCCTGTGTCCATATCAATTTCTTTTCATGAATTTCATTAGTTGCAAAGTATGGATGAGCATGATCTATAGGGCTGATTTTTGTTATTGTCAAGTGCTATTATCAAGACAAGTATAGCTACTTTGAGATGGGGCCCATGCTTTAATTTTTATTAGCTAGGTTGTTCCCTGAAATCACTTGAAATTCATGTTTTAAATTTGTCGTAAGTGATTGAGCATGAGCTATTGGGGCTGATTTTAGTTGTTTGGACTTTGGTGTTGTTCTTTTACTTGGATGATATAGTTTTCTTGGATGTTGGAATGTGGTTGGTTGTTGTGTGTTTTCTTTGTCTTTTGTTTTGGCCACGACAAATTGCAAAGGAGACTGCCTATATTTTTTCTGCCTCCAATACGTTTCACAATGTCAGATGCATCCAAGTTGTTGCTGAAAGCTTCTGCTCAAACACCCTAGTCCTATACCTTTGAGAGGTTGCTGAATTTCTTGGTCTGTTCAGAGGCTACACTACACCACCAACTCCGGATTTGAACTGAAAGCTTGTTTCGAATGCCTGATTACTTTGTGAGTTTCCTCTACCTTTCTTTCATTCTTTTTCTTTACTTTGAGGACAAAGTAAGATTTTAAGCATGGGGTGGGGAACTCAAGTGTAGCTCCGTCTTTATATTTATGTTAGTTTTCTGTTTTTTTTTTTCTTTTTTTCAATTTTTGTTATGCATTTCATTGAATTTAGGTGTTATTAAAAATACCCATCTTGGTTTAGTTTGTCGTCTAATTCATTTTATGATCTTATTGCATAAATCCCATGAATTGATTGAATTGCTTGAAAAGGATTTTTGGAGCATGATTTGAGAATATAATTGAGCAAGTATGGTTCATAGTTGAGGTTTAATTGAAATCTAAAAAAAAAATATAACCCTTGTGAGTTTGTTTTGGCCTTATAGGGACTATTCATAATTATTTCCCTTTTGCTTTTATTGTGTGATTATACTCTCCATATGCTTGTTTTTCATGACCGTATTGCACATGTTTGTTACTTGTGAATTTCAAATGATTGAGGCATTTTTCTTTAGCCATATTATACCCTATCTACCTTACATACTATCCTTTGCTTGAAGCCCATCTGAACCTTGAAGCCTATTCTTTTTGATAGCTCCACAAAAATATATCATAGCCAATGATTAGCCTGACCCTATCCGGGAATTAGGAGGAGAATTGGTGAAAAATCTTTATGTTGGAGTTGCTTTGAGTGGATATGATGTATGTATGGTTGTACATTGCGAGAGGCATAGCCAAAATAAGGTAACCCTTCTTGCATAATAGAGATGACTTATTACTAGGGGCCTAAGGAGGATAAAATTCACTTATGAGTAAAAGTCTAGTAAGCTTGGACCTTGGGAGGATAAAATTCACCTAGGGGCAAAAGTAAGCATAAAAGAAAAGAAAAGAAAAGAAGTCATGACCCAAATGGAAAAATTGCATGAGTTGTATGGTTATTGAAATCGAAAAGTGCTTATTGATGTGTATTGGAATTTATGTTATTGGAATGGTTTGCGAAGTATGGAAGTTTTGATGTTCTTCTGGTTGGTTGTTGTTCCTTTTTCTCGGATTTTTAGCACCACAAGCTTAAATATTTCCCATGCCTTATGTTCCTACCGAAGCCCCATTACAACCCTATAAAAGTCCTCATGATGTTATTTGCAAGTAATGACTTTCACGGTGTATAGAGCATTTTGGATTGAGTTGAGAGATTGACTTTAAAGCCTAAACACATGAGAGCTTGAGTGAAACACATTATCCCGGTAAGGTTGGATTAAATTTGCCTTTACTATTGGATCGCTAATATACTTGTTAGGATGTTTGTTCTCTTATTCATGGCTCCTACTATGTGATGTTGTTTTTCTAAATTATAGCATGAAGATCTTATTTGTGGGATAATTAATTCTATATTTGTTTTTCATTGCTTGAGGACAAGCAAAAGTCTAAGCATGGGGTAGTTACGGTGGTCGCAGCACGATTGCATGGCCGCGGGCGCCGCAAGGTTGCTGCGGGCGCCGCACAGTGTGCGTCCCATCATCTTCTTCTATTATTTCTATCTCTTCGTCCATTATTTCCTCCTCATCCTTTTGAGGTGTGACAACCAGTTCCTTGCCACTTCTAAGTGTTACAGCACTGACATTCTCCTTAGGATTCTCAACCGTTTGCGATGGAAGCTTCCCTGAATTGTTTGCCTCCTTCGCACTCAAGACTTGAATGAGCTGACTCAGTTGATTCTCCAAATTTGTGATCCGGTCTGATTGTTGTTTCTCAACCTTCAAGACCAACCGCGACAATTTCTGTATTGGATCCTCAATAGCCTCATTGGAGTGTGGTTGGCCAAGCGCTCAAAGTACTCATGTATCGACTCCGTCGCGTACTGCTCAATGCTGCTGATTGACCTTTTCAAAGCATTGAGCTTTGTTGCAGGGAAGTACATCTCTAGAAAGACTCTCTTCATCTCATCCCAAGTAGAAATAGAGTCAGGTGGTAGATAGCAGAACCATTCATTTGCCTCATCCTTCAAAGAGAAGGGGAAAGCTCTCAGCTTGATTTGCTCTTCAGTTACGTTCTCTGGTTTGTTCGATTGATAAGGGTTTCTATGACTGATTGGACTAGTAACTATATTAGGTCGGGACAAGGGCATTCATAGGAAAGTTGATAGGACGAGAAGAAGTTACAAGGATCGCTTCAATCCAATAAAGTGGAAAATTGTAGGTAGAATTACTTCTCAAATTTGTCTAAAACCAAATCCAATTACTTTGCTTTCTTTACTCCGCTTTGATAAAAGGCGGAACTTTTACACTCTCAAAAACCCCTAATCTGGTTACTTTGATTGACACTAGAATCAAACTAGAATTACAAATTTCCCTGTGGATCGACCTCTTGCTTATCGCTATACTTGCTATAGGTTTGAGTTTTCTTTGGCGGAATCAACGACAGGTTTTCCCTCCGTCACTTATCTAAGCCAACATCCCTTTCTTGCGACTCACCTCCTAATACCATCGATCATCCCAACTACCCAAGATTCTTTCACCACTCTCCAACCACGCTACCAAATGACCTCACCAACATGTTTAAGGAAGGAGCAATCATGCAAATCATCAAACATAAGGTCTACATCATATCAACTAGCATTCATAAACATAACACCATAGGTTCAACAAGTCTTAGTTTACCATCATGCTCAATAATCATTGCAACATCATATATGAACATAACCAAGTCAAGCTAGCATGTTGCATTATAACCTTATTGGATATAATTCAGGCTTCTTAGCATATGTAGTTCACATTTTACAAGTAAAGAAATTCAAATCATGCTTAGCAACTTAGCGTAGCTACATGTTACACTAGTACAGATTGCACGTATTTCGGGTGTTTTTTTGTGAAGCGGACGGGAGTTTTTCAACTCCTTTTATTCGCTCACCTGATAGATGTCTCTCGGGGGTTTTCTAAAAACTCCTGAGAGATAATTTTCAGTCAGGGATTTTCTAAAAACTCCCGAGAGAAGGTGTTTTCCGAAAAGCCAGCCTACTTCTTCTACCTCTATCAAGCGTTTTGGGTAAAAACTCCTGACAAACTATCTCGGGAGTTGTTTTAAAAAACTCCCGAGAAAGGTAGTGATTTTTTCGAAAAAAAAGGGGGCTTTCTACCCTAATATCAGGGTAGAAAGCCCCCCTTTTTAAATCCTTCTTGTACTAATCAATAACCCATACAATAATACTTGTTTAAAATGCAAATGATAACCACCAATAAACATAAATAACATTACAATATGTACCAAGTTAACAACATTAGAGGAAAATTATGACAATCATAGAGTTAAACTAAAAGCCTGATGCAAATCATTCACCAATCATGAGAGCATCAAATGTGTGAGCTCCCCATCGAACCTGGATAAGGCCACCAAAGGCACACCGGCCAAAGTTATGCTAAAATGAGTTCCCAAATCCTGGAAAAAAAAAAGCAAGACATTTATGGTCTCATGAGACATCAACAAAAAAACATCCTAGATATCCTCCTTTTCGATCTTTTATTTGATAACCTGCAAATAAACATAAATGACATTGCAAAATGCAGCAATAGAACCAAAATTGTAATCGAGCTAGTTGGAGGATAACCAAGAAAAATCAGTCATCCACACCAAGCATGAAACAAATTAAGGGGATGAAACACCAAGCATGGATGCTAATACGACCGGTCACACAGCTAACCAATGTTAAAACATAAAGATTAATTGCACACCATGGTCCACAAAAGCAATCTTAATTGATAATGAAGTTGTGGAACTATATTCTTTTATAATTGGTTGTAGACTTGTAGTACAGATTCATAGCAGCAATCAACAATTACCTGATAGAATGCGAGGCATTGGAGAACAAACCTGTCCATGGATTCGAGTTCCAAATGTAAGGTAGCAATTAGCATCATAATCCTTGACCTATCATTTCATCAGCAATCAAATAAAAATACAATGAGATCCTATACCAAGGAACGCGAGAAAAAAAAAAGGTCGGGGCAGAAGTTCTTAATACCGCTTCTTTGAAGTCTCTGCATTTGAGTTGTTAATACTAAGCGATGTAGATAAATCTTGAATGGCATTTCTGATTCACTCAATTGAACAACTTTAAGTTAAAAATAATAAACAAGAATTTTCAAAGCTAAAAAAAAGGTAGTGATGAGAAGTCTACACATTGAATTCATTATGGAAAATCCATGACAAGTAACAATATCAGTCTCCCATTATTTTGGATTCGAGTTATTCATAGTAAGATGTGTCGGATTCTTCAATCGAGTTACATTCTGACAAATCTATTTTTATCTCCAAAATTATAGAAACTAAAAACCCTAGAAAGTAATCAAATACTTATAACAAAGCCAAAAGACAGCATTCACAATTTCACAAGGTTGTTTACAATCATACAAGTACAAATAAATGAAGAAAAATCAAATCATGATTGCCAGATAATTTGACTCTATAATCATAAGTTCTACAACTTATCATGTTTCTGTCATGTACAACACCCAAAATGAATGAACATTCTCCCCACACAACAAAACATAGTTGTCTTTACACATGCTCCCAATTTTCCCCAATTCAACTATACAATCAAAACTCCAACTGTATTAGAATTAAGGATTAAATTAACCCTTAATTAACAATTGAACATACCTTAAGATGCCAAAGAGATCAGCTGATTGAGGAACAGGAGCAACATTCACAACAGTCAACACCAAGAAGAGGAAAACCCCAATCAAATACCTGCAATTTCAGAAGAAATGAAAGCATACCCATTAAAATTCATCCAGCAAGGAACAAAACCCATATCACAGAATCTCAAATGTTGAGCAAAAAAAGGAGTCCATACGTCCAGCAGTTGAGGGTCTCATTGTGCCATTTGAACAAGCTGAGAAAGGCTTGTTTGATAGACCATTCAACCCTGTAGTAGTTGACTATGAACTCATTGTCCTTCATGTAATCTGGGAGCTCCTCATATCTGAAAAACAACCATTTTCTCTCCTCCTTGGTGTTTCTGTGACATCTTTCCTTACGTTACTAACACAAATCATTCAGCAAAATACGTTCCATGAACAAAAGCAAACTATGGGTCCTTAAATCATGTCAATTAAACCTGCAATCATCCACACAATCATCCAGAGAAGAGACGAAATAAAGGGCAAAGCGAAGATGAAGATGCAACAACCATTGTACGAGTAAATGGAGCAAAAGTAAGTGATATACAATTGCAAATGGTTCCAGGTAGGCCGTCTTGTATATTTGTTTAGAACTTTTATTCCTGTATATCCTCTTTGTGAAAGTTACTCATTAAAAGATTCTAGAACCAATGTTAGGAGACATATGAGCTGCTATGAAATCCAAAGATCTTAACCGCCACATATCCAATCTGAAACAAGTTTTAGATATGGTCACATCCTAAATGTGAAGACCCTAATCCAATTACACAAAGAAACTCACCCGCGAAAAAAAAAACGAACAACTATACCTAAAGTAGACCACTGAGCTTAAATTGGGGGTGAAATCAAACTCAAAAGATCTTAATTCAAGCACAAAATAATAGAAGTGTAATTAGTTTACCTAGATCAGGGCGTAGAACAATAACAGGGGCAGACGAAGCAGTAGGCACCAGAGGCATCCGGAAACGGAAAGGAATAGTTCCGGCCGGCTAACTGTGAACAAAAAACGCGAACATGCGAACGGGAAAAGAAGTCATAGGATAAACAAGAGGGAATTAGAATTGGGAATCGAAATTAGAAGGCGGAAGGATATACTTGTGTGTTATGCAACCAAATCTAACAAAAGCAAAAACCATCAAAAATTTAAGATGGAGTAATAGATACAAACCTCAAAGACCTAATTAGCGCCAGAAGACAATATTGCCAACTGATTTACTAGAGAGAGGCACTGATTGAATAGAGAATTAGCTAATGAACATAAGAGCGAAGACAGAAGCAGCGAGCCCTAATTAGTGGAAGAAGACAAAATCGCCAACCGATTATCGAAGAGGATGAAGAGAAAGGAAGATGACAAACCTGAGAGTCCTAATTGAGCGAAGAGGACGAAGAAGATAGAAGCATCTCAGTGCCACTGGCTCACAGAAGAGGAAAACATCCAGGAAAACAATAATTTCGACGTATGAAGGATTCAATCGGAAACTGTAAATATATGGCCTGGATATATTGCATCCAAAATTAATTCAGCTTCAATTTTAATGGAAGTCAAATCATGTTAACCTCACAGCACTGATGATCCACTACAATTACACTATAATTTCGCACATACAAATTTCTCCTTCTCTAACGGACTACAACAAATTGGCAAGAAACAGGATGACTTGATGCAAATATAATCAGAGAGGATAGCGAATTTACAGTTTAAATTGTGAAAGAATTGTGGTCAATAGGTTACCTCATTTTTCATGTCAGCTTCAACCACCTTTAGCTCATTTTTGGGCTCTTAAGCTTTTGTTCTTCTAGTACTTCACATTTCTAACATATGCAATAACTACCCCAATACCAACATACTCCCATCCTATCACAAAAACAAGAGGTACCCAAAAACACGCTAACTAGTTAAAAATAAGAACAATCAAATATTAACCAACTTATTAAAAATAAGAACCAAATATTACAAGTAGAATATAAGTTATTGGCAATATAAATGACCTAGATCTGAAGCAAACATCAACATCATTGCTTCATCTAATCGCTTTGCAGCAGAAGCATTAATATGTTCAAATGTGCATAGCTGAACCTGTTGGCTCCGACAAATCAAATCCACACACTACAGAGTACAACACTAAAATGAAAGCACAATAGCTCCTAAATCTTAAAAAATCAGCAAAACATTAATGGCTCCATGAGGCAGCAGTAAAACATCCTCTTCGAAATTAAGAAAAAAAACTAGAAAATGTAGCAACAGAACCAAAATCCACTTGAGAATTCCAAGAAATATGCCTAAAAAAGTGAAGCAACAGATCAAACAACAATAACTTTATATCATTGGCCATTTTCTCTGTCCAATTCAAAGATACTTAGATCGATCACCATCAGAAATTAAGCGTGAGGAAGAGTTACTAACATGAGTTGAATTTCGATCAGCAAAAACGAATGGAGATAGATGAGGACCCTAAAATCAGCGGAGGGAGCACGCAGGGAGAAGCGGCGAATAACCCTTTAACAATCGATCGAGCAAGAGAACGCATGAACTATTGTACTAAGCTTAGCACAGTTCAGAGAGATCAACTCATCATCAGATCAGAAATCAAACATGGAGCAAGAGATCGATACCTGAGTTCGATTCGGTGAGGAAAACAACCGAGGAGAGATGAAAGCCCTAAACCACTTGAAATAGGGCCATCAAAGAGGACATAGCGAGTAAGGGTGAACAACCAGAGGGCGAAGACGGAATGGGGGAAACTTTGCCGGCATCATCTGTGAATTGGGAAACCTTCGCTGGCCTTCTTCAGAGCTACGCCTCGATCGATTGAGATTTGTGAGAGGGCAAGGGCAATTTGATAAACATGGTTAGGGTTTTCTTTCGGGCGTTTAAACCAAAAACTCCATAGAGAAAGACCTGGCTAGCGGGGTGTTAATTAAAAATCCCTGACATAATATTTTTACTTTTTTAAAAAAAGAAAATATAAACATCTAACGGGAGTTTTTAAAAAAACTCCTGTGCGAGTTTCTATTATCAGGAGTTTCTAACCACTCCTGAGATAATTAGCCCGTAAGATGTCTTATTTGTACTAGTGTTAAGACATCATGGTACATGAGATCTATAAGTCATCAAATCATATCATCATAGACATCAAGCAATCAGGCAATAATCATCATCAAGTCAGCACATTAACACATAATCTCATCGCTAGGTCAGTGTAATATCGTCGTCAACAATTTCAAAAGGGTTAGCAATTCGAACAGAGAACACTCCTACTTGTAAATCATATCGTACTCAGTAACCGTATTTCTTGATGCGTGCCCGTTCCGCCGACATCATTGATCCTGAGGCCCGTGGGTTATGGGCCCACGCTTTCGTTGCGCTGCTCTATCACTATCTAACTTTCTACTCCCTCTTCCATGCGGTCGCTCGTCCAATGTATCGCGTATGAGCTCAAATTAGTAGAGATAGGGGAGTGACAGGGACGGACAACCAAATTTTCCTCTTGGAGACAAACACGGACAAATGCTAAAGGCGACAAGACTAGAGACAAGACTTCGACCCGAGAGTAGCAACAACGCCCTTATGGAGGTCTATTAGGTTGCAATTATGACAAGTAGACACAAATTCATCATGGGGCATATCAATCATTTTAATCCACACTAACATGTACCTATCTCGAGGAGCACGACATACATATCCATTCCAAAAAGACATATTCGAGTGCTACACGGATGCATACGAGACAAGATAGTAGTCCATTATCCATGAAAATGGATATACCTAGCAACTTAAGCAAGATATGCGGGATTTAATGGGCATCACAATTATCACATATATGAACAATGCACGAGTTTAGTGTATGCATCGTACGAGAATATATAAGAGCAACATAATAACTACCTCATATGGCACAATGATCATATAATAGGTCAAGCATGACATGTAATCATATGACGGGGTACATTTAGAAAGCATGGGTCATTCATGATACTAGCGATACATGATGTGATACAAGCATAGTTAAGAGTCATTAAGAGGAATTCAACATCATATTCATGAAACATGAGGCATCATCAAAAGTTACACGAAGGATATCATGGACGATAGATTATAATCATGCTAAGAACGAACCACCATAGAGCACACATACAGTACAATAGTCATCACATCACAGAACAAGTACAACACGTGATCATTTGGCGAGTCGTTTTGGGAATCATAAGCCCTACAGGACACTACTGGCACATATCGAACATACACACAATCAAGATAACTCGACTAGATTCATTCTAACATTCATGCGTCCTACGTATGTGAAGACATGATATAGCGTCGTGTGTGATCATGCGAGGTGTCAAGGCATGCATGTATGCTAGCACGAGAGTATATCATAGAGCATTAGGGGAACACTACCGAGCAACAACATGTGAGCATGCTATGATTAACCATTACGAAAAGCAAATCAATCATCGAATTCAACATCAATTATCTTGCATGAGTAAGACATGTTATAGTAATAGAAATAGGGAAGAATCACACTATCAGGAACCAAGCTCGAAAGAGAATCAGCAATAATGCAGGCAAGATATAATTCACACGAGTCACAACCAAGGATCCTACATGATACTAAAGGCTCCCCATAACATATCATGCATGCATGCACTAATCATGACGACACGCAAGAAATCAATTCAGTCACATTCCAACAATATAGAACATGAGGAAGGTTTTACGATGTATAACACGAGTTTAAGTAATGGCAATATGACTAGAATGCGGGGACATGAGCTCAAATCATCACATACTAGGATAAAACATGCATTTCTCAAGACTCAATTATACCACATATTCTCCATCCAACGCAAGTAATCGCACAACAATACAAATTGCAAAACAACCAACGTTAATTAATCTGACGAATACAGAACATATGGGCATACTATAGATTCTTGTCACAAAAGGAAAGCATTGACACGTCAGCACCCAGCATGCTAAGGCAGTCATCTACAAACATTCATACAAAGGGGAGTTGATCACACTATCATGAACCTAATCAAAGAGGAAATAACGATCATGTAGGTTCTCATCATAAAGTTCATCCTTCCATTCAATCATACGATCAATAGGCTAAGTAAACATGCTATAACAACATACAATCATGATAGAAGGCAAGACACCACACGAGACTTAAGCAATATAATTAATCACATATGTAATAGCATGAGCAGTCTGTACTAACGGTCATTCACAAGGCATATGCAGGAGGCTATAAGATCATGTCATGCAATTCAATGAAGGTCATCATTACACCCGGACAGAGATCCCTAAGGACAACAATTGGCTTTTCCCAACTGAATCACCACCCCTCTTTCCCGTAGGACTCCGGTACGACTCTTCATGTCAAGAAGACACTGGTTGATCATCATAAGAATCAAGAAAGACAACCCCATGACACCTTACTTTTGACTCAAAATGCCATCAAGAACCACCTTCCAATACTCACTCAGAGAACCTTCATATCCATACATGATTCCGACACAATGTGTTTACCAACCCAATTCCCCGTGGAAGACACTGATGTCCGGGAGAAAGACTCGATAACACCATCAAAGGGTTAACAAACATAGTGGAGGGCTGTTGCACACAAACTGGGTTTAACAATGTAGAAATAAAGGCACTCCCACTATCCCGTTTGCACAGGTAAGTCAGTACAGATTTAATTGTTATAGCATCCAAATCAGATCTCTAGCATAGCAAGCACTCAGCATAGAATCAGTTAATGATACTCATAATCATCTCATTGGAAACTTCGAGACCCATCTGTAAAGAGCAAGCTAGTATTTTGCCTACTGTAAAGACCGGAATTTAATTAATATTTACAAAATATCCGTAGGATAATCCGAATATTATCCTCCCTTATGATTATGAAAACCCAGAAAATTTAAAAATTTTATGCCTAGCTTTATATGGATTTAATGACGGAAAAAATATGCCCAAGCCACTTTTCTCGTATCTTATAAACGTAACGGATTTTAACGCTTCGCGAGCTCGGGTTTTACATTATGTTAAAGAGGTCATCCACCCAAATTGCCCAACATTGATCCACCAAACCCTTGACTTGTGGCTTGCTTGTGAATGTAGACATTCAACCACTCCCATCTCTTCATCCCATCACCCCCCATGCTTTGACTCATGAAGCCAACCACCCCTCTCCTCTATAAGCCTGACCCCAAGACTCATGAGGAGCTCATCCAAAGAAGCCCCACCGTCACTTGAGAGGAGAGAGAGAGAGAGAAGGAGAGCCTTGCTCCATTTTAGGTCCATTTTGGACAGCCTTCACAAGAAATAGCATAACTCCCTCCATACTCATCCAAATTGAGCAAACTCGGTGGCCATGGATCCGTCTTGAACCCAGCTTTCCATACATATCTCAAACACAAAAATCCAAGGTCTTTTTCCCAGCCAAAATCGTCCATCTTTGAAGCTGCAGAAAACTGTTTTTGAAGGGTCTTGAGAGTTTGACTTGATTTCTTGGTGTTTGAAAGGTGTTCCGAAGGACTCCCGAGGGTGTTCTTGAGTCGTTTGTGTGGGATTCTTCGAAGGCTCTTGTTGATTGGATCCTTGGTTGTGCACTTTATTGCTTGCTTATTCTCCGGACTCCAGGTAAGTCCCCTGGACTTACTCATGATGGATTTATGTGATACTCTTTGTCTTATCGAGAGTCTTCATGCATCACGCGACCTAGTAACATGTTAGGAATATAAACTGGTAATATGACGTAGGATGAACTTAGTAAATCCAACGATTCATATGTATGCTATGTGTCTATGGTAGGACGGCCGTCAAAATCTGAATAAATGACTTATACTCGATGGAACACGAATGAAATGATGAAAGGCTTATGATGAGAAAGAATGAGTATGTTTGAGAAGGATGAGTATGTTTGAGAAGGATGAGTACGTTTGAGAAGATATTATGGTGATTATGATGATGATTATGATGATGATACGGGCCCTTGTGTGTTTATTTCGCATTTATATATATCTATACACTTGCTTATGTGTTGCATTTTAACATTCATGTAGTTTAAGTATGCCTCTTTATATGGCACGGAGTGTGCATATTTCCGATGATTGACCCCGATTTATTTCTTGTTTTTTAGATTCAGGTACCCCTTACCCGATATGACTTACTGATGTGGATGGTTGTCGGGACAGACCTTTTGGACGATTAGAGTGAGGGAGGCGCTTGACATTCGCACTCTTTTGCTCATACGTTTTATCGTTTTGACCCGGCGTGGCCGTGGCATTTTGTTGTATTTATGATTTCCGCTTTTATCTCTGTTCGAAACGTTTTCGCGATAGTCTAGGACAGGTGAAGCCTCCAACGGGCTTACGATCTTTTCGGGGTTCGCAATCCCCATCTTTTGACAACTAAATCTTCCGCTTAAATGAACCTAATAATAACTCGTACTCGGTCGTAAGATCCAAAGCTCACGGAAGAAGATCAAACTTCTTCTATAACGTTCCCCGATAATCTAGTATTCCGAACCTTATTTACCTTCTAAGTAGGTTTATGGAGGTTAATTCGGGTACTTAAATTTCGGGTCGTTACAAAGTTGGTATCAGAGCCAAGGTTGTTCGACCTGAGTACGCACGAGTTAAAAAAAAATTAATTTTCAAAACCCGCCCACCGTTTTGGAAATTTTCAAGGATTTCGAAGTGTTTAAAGGGCAAAGATGAAAACCCTTTGGAAAGTGAAAATGGTTAGGATCTTTATAGACGAGAGATAGGATCGACGGGTAGAGACAAGGCGATAGGCATCATTAGAGATGTAGAAGGGTCCGGGTAGACTGCCTAGCTTTTCCTTACAGACGGGCCTGGAAGACTCCAAGGGAGCAACCAAGGTGGTTGGAGCAGGATAGGATTTAGAGGCGGGCTCGCCAAGCTATCCCTCGAAGGATAGCTATCTAGTTAGCTTCCGTGCGATATAAAACTGTGCCTGCGGGCCACCCCCTTGAAGGGATGTAATTATGTGAGATGAATGTGCCTGAGGGCCGTCTTCCTTGAAGAAGACGTTTTATTTAATTGTATATTGAGTACAGTTAAATGTCCAGTTGTCAGCATGGTCGACACCCAGATTATTAGAGGACGCGGGAGACCACGTGGCCGAGGTCGTGGCCGCATTCCCGAGACAGAGACAGAGACTGAGACCGATGTTGAGGTCGAGATCCCCGGGCAGCACGAGGGAGAGGCTGATAGGCAGCAGCAGGGATCAGCGATAGAGAGGGCATTACTTGCGTTGCTAGAGCGAGAGAGATCAGCTGGCGTCACCGACTGGGTGAAGAGACTATCACAGAGTAGCCCGCCTATCTTTCAGGCCGGACCCGGAGAGGATATCGAGCAGTTCTTCAGAGGACTCGAGGGAGTTTTCAGCTTGATTGGAGTACCCGATGCGGAGAGACAGAGGCTTGCGGCTGGGCAGCTTAAAGGAGATGCTTATGACAGATGGCTTGTCTACTGTGATGATCGTACTGCATGGACCTACGAGGAGTTCAGGAAGTTGATGCTGAGAGAGTACTGTCCATCTGGGACACAAGCAGCACGAGAGGTTGCATTCTTCAGTACCCGCTATGACCCACGGCTATCTATCTCCGAGATCGTCTGCCAGTTCAAGAAGGAGCTCGTCTATTGTGGAAAGGTCTGTAACACCGACGAGATGCGCATCCGCATGCTTTCTATGAGGCTTCCGCCAGACGTTCTTCTGATCTCTACTAGCATGGAGGGAATGACATATGACAGATTTCTAGAGATGATCCTCCGCTATGACCAGCAGCTACGTCTAACAGCTGCCACGTCTTCAGCTTTCCGCACTTCATCTGGCGGATGGGGCTAGGGTTAGGACGGGGCGTGAGATCCTAGGATGCCCCATTCGGATAGGAGAGCGAGAGTGGCCCACTGACTTGATAGTCATGCCACTGCGGACAGACGAGATGATCCTGGGGATGGATTTTATGAACTTCTATGGGGCAATCCTCAACCTGAGGACCCGTACAGTTTCCATCCTCGCGGAGGATGGGACTGAGCACGAGGTGTGGGGGGACGACCCCAAACGGAACGGAGCCCAGATCAGCGCCGTTCGAGCGGCGAGACTTCTAGACCAGGGATGCACGAGCTACTGGTGTTATGCTTTAGAGGTGGATCGCGAGCGACCCAGCCTGACAGATGTCCCCGTTGTTAGTGAGTTTGCTGACGTTTTCCCAGACGGGCTACCAGGACTTCCGCCACAGCGAGATGTTGATTTCGCTATACAGTTGGAGCCGGGCACCAGGCCGATTTCGAGGGTCCCGTACAGGATGGCGCCGACGGAGATGGCCGAGCTGAAGGCACAGTTGGAGGAGCTAGCTGGGAAGGGCTACATTAGGCCGAGTGCTTCACCGTGGGGAGCACCGGTGTTGTTCGTGAAGAAGAAGGATGGGTCGTTGAGGCTATGCATAGATTACAGAGAGTTGAACCGGGCTACGGTGAAGAATCGTTACCCGTTGCCGAGAATAGACGATTTGATGGATCAGTTGCAGGGAGCTGTTGTCTTCTCGAAGATAGATTTGCGTTCGGGTTATCACCAACTGAGGGTGAAGGCAGAGGACATCCCGAAGACGGCCTTCAGGACTAGATACGGACACTACGAGTTTGTGGTTATGCCGTTCGGGCTAACCAACGCGCCAGCCGCCTTCATGGAGTTGATGAACAGGGTGTTCATCGATTTTCTTGACAGATTCGTGGTGGTATTTATCGACGACATCTTGATCTACTCGAGGAGCAGAGAGGAGCATGCTGAGCACCTGAGGATTGTGCTGAGGATTCTGCAGAAGCATAAACTGTTCGGGAAGTTTAGCAAGTGTGAGTTCTGGCTCTCCGAGGTGATGTTTCTTGGTCATGTTATATCCGCAGCAGGGATATCAGTAGATGCATCGAAGGTTGATGCTATCGTTGCTTGGGAGATCCCCAAGAACGTTAGAGACATCAGGTCTTTTCTAGGTTTGGCTAGCTATTACCGACGGTTCGTCGAGGGCTTCTCCAGCATAGCTAGGCCGATGACGCAACTGACGAAGAAGGGAGTACCCTTCGAGTGGAGCCCGGCGTGCCAGGCCAGTTTTGATCTGCTGAAGCAGAAGTTGACATCCGCGCCAGTGTTAGCACTACCAGAGGGGACGGAGGACTTCGTGGTCTACACGGATGCTTCGAGTTCAGGTTTAGGTTGTGTGCTACAGCAGAGGGATCGGGTCATCGCTTACGCTTCACGCCAGCTGAAGCCAGGGGAGGAGTCATACCCCACGCACGATCTTGAGCTAGCCGCAGTGGTACATGCGCTCAAGATCTGGAGGCACTATCTGTATGGCACGTCAGTGAGGATCATGACCGATCACAAAAATCTGAAGTACATTTTCACGCAGAAGGAGCTGAACATGCGTCAGAGGAGGTGGTTGGAGTTGATCAAGGACTACGAGTTGGAGATTGAGTATCACCCGGGGAAGGCCAATGTGGTGGCCGACGCCTTGAGTCGGAAGACTCGTCAGGAGATTGTTTTGTCCAGATTGACGGCTCGACCTGAGTTACAGCGGGATCTGATCAGTTGTGGGATAGAGGTCTGGTCACAGCGAGAGAGTGGACAGCTGAGTTTCCTAGAGGTTCAGTCAGAGTTGATGGATGAGATCCGACGAGCGCAGACAGAGTGTCCGCGGATTGCCGATATCCGACAGCGCATGGCCCAGGGCCAATGTAGGTCTTTTACCGTCCGAGATGATGGGATGCTGATGTTGCAGGGACGAGTTGCTGTGCCTGATGTGCACAACCTGAAGCAGAAGATCATGATAGAGGCACATTCCACTCCTTATTCGGTCCATCCGGGATCGAATAAGATGTATCAGGACTTGAGGAGGACGTTCTGGTGGCGCAGGATGAAGACTGATGTCGCTTTGTTTGTAGCGCGATGTCAGGTCTGCCAGCAGGTGCGGATAGAGCACCAGAAGCCCGGAGGGATGACACGATCACTTCCTGACCCTGTGTGGAAGTGGACGGATATCACGATGGACTTCGTGACAGGATTGAGGAGAGATGTACGAGGCTTTGATGCGATTTGGGTGGTGGTCGACAGGTTGACCAAGACCGCCCATTTCATTCCGATTCAGGAGACATGGCCTGTGTCTGATTTAGTCCGAGCTTTTATACAGCATATAGTGAGGTTGCATGGGGTTCCCGAGAGGATAGTATCTGATAGAGATGGCCGCTTCACTTCGAGATTCTGGAGGCATGTGCACGAGGCTCTGGGGAGCAAGTTGCATTTCAGCACGGCCTATCACCCGCAGACGGACGGGCAGAGCGAGAGGACGATTCAGACGCTAGAGGATATGCTGAGGGCTTGTGTTTTGGAGTGGGGAAACCTTTGGGTTCGACATCTTCCCCTAGTAGAGTTCTCGTACAACAACAGCTATCATTCATCGATCAGGATGGCTCCTTTTGAGGCGTTGTACGGGAGGCGATGCAAGTCGCCTATCTGCTGGGATGAGCCTGCAGACCGAGTGGGGACACTACCACAGTACGTGCAGGAGGCGACAGATCAGGTCAGACGGATCCGAGAGCATCTGAGGGTTGCGCACGACCGACAGAAGAAGTATGCTGATAGGCGCAGGACTGAGTTGGCCTTTGAGGTTGGAGATCATGTCTGGTTGCGAGTGTCACCGACGAGAGGGATCCGACGATTCGGGATGAAGGGCAAACTGAGCCCTAGATATGTGGGCCCCTTTGAGATCCTCGAGCGAGTGGGAGAGGTTGCTTATAGAGTTGCTTTACCGCCCCGTTTGGCCGGTATACACGATGTCTTCCACGTGTCACAGCTGAGGAAGTACGAGCCAGATCCGAGTCACAGATTGGACTACTCCGGATTAGAGATAGCACCTGACCATACCTTCGTGGAACATCCGATTGCTGTTCTTGACCGACGGGTCAAGAAGCTGAGGCGCAGAGAGGTACCGTTGGTACTTATACAGTGGGCTAGGAGAAGCCCCGAGGAGGCCACTTGGGAGACAGAGGAGAGTATACGGGCGAGCTATGGAGATGTATTAGATGAGTTGCTAGCGTCGTATGTACAGCCACGTGCAGATATAGCTTTGACTGCGTGAGTGGTCGATGAGTACCTGGGAGGGGGACCCTTAGCCGTACTATGTGTGATTGGGTGTTTACCTCTGTGATTGAGTGCGCATTTTCTGTGATTGATATGCGTGGTGGGGCCCATGAGCGGTCCTACATGATGTGATTATCATTGATGTGTGATACTTTATGATATATGACTGATATGATATCGTTATGATTATGTGGTTGTTGTGAGTATGGTCGATAAATGATGGTATGTCGGAATATTGAACCTAGGAAAAGGAATAAGGCTTAGCCTTAGAGGTGGATGTTAATCCACCCTCTGTTTGATTGAGTCGTAGTGAGATCGTGTGTTTGATCCTTAGAGGTGGATAACCACCTCCCGAGAAGGAGATGAGTCGAGACTAGAAGTGTCTAGGTCTAATGTCGAGTCGGGACGCCAAACACCTTGATTTTGAGATTTAGTTCGGAAATGAGCAATTTAAGGTTCCAATGTCCGGGTAAACCTATTATACTTCGCGAAGTGGATACGAGCTTTCCACGGGGGCACTCGTGGAATTTTCACTAAGACCGAGTGGTAGTGTGATTATCCTCTCGAGTTGTGATACTTTCAAGGTTGAGGCGAGATGTGATGGGGGCGCCCATCACATGCTTGATGAAACCTTCGAGATTATTACGGCCGTGACAAAGGTGGCGTGAGATTCTTGGACGACGCATCCAAGATGATCGTGTGCCTTTTGTTACGATTCAAGGACTCAAGTTTTAAAACCTTCTCCGCCGGTTTAAACCTCTTTGTCTCGGGGACGAGACTTGTTTTTAGAGGTGGATGATTGTAAAGACCGGAATTTAATTAATATTTACAAAATATCCGTAGGATAATCCGAATATTATCCTCCCTTATGATTATGAAAACCCGGAAAATTTAAAAATTTTATGCCTAGCTTTACATGGATTTAATGACGGAAAAAATATGCCCAAGCCACTTTTCTCGTATCTTATAAACGTAACGGATTTTAACACTTCGCGAGCTCGGGTTTTACATTATGTTAAAGAGGTCATCCACCCAAATTGCCCAACATTGATCCACCAAACCCTTGACTTGTGGCTTGCTTGTGAATGTAGACATTCAACCACTCCCATCTCTTCATCCCATCACCCCCCATGCTTTGACTCATGAAGCCAACCACCCCTCTCCTCTATAAGCCTGACCCCAAGACTCATGAGGAGCTCATCCAAAGAAGCCCCACCGTCACTTGAGAGGAGAGAGAGAGAGAGAAGGAGAGCCTTGCTCCATTTTAGGTCCATTTTGGACAGCCTTCACAAGAAATAGCATAACTCCCTCCATACTCATCCAAATTGAGCAAACTCGGTGGCCATGGATCCGTCTTGAACCCAGCTTTCCATACATATCTCAAACACAAAAATCCAAGGTCTTTTGCCCAGCCAAAATCGTCCATCTTTGAAGCTGCAGAAAACTGTTTTTGAAGGGTCTTGAGAGTTTGACTTGATTTCTTGGTGTTTGAAAGGTGTTCCGAAGGACTCCCGAGGGTGTTCTTGAGTCGTTTGTGTGGGATTCTTCGAAGGCTCTTGTTGATTGGATCCTTGGTTGTGCACTTTATTGCTTGCTTATTCTCCGGACTCCAGGTAAGTCCCCTGGACTTACTCATGATGGATTTATGTGATACTCTTTGTCTTATCGAGAGTCTTCATGCATCACGCGACCTAGTAACATGTTAGGAATATAAACTGGTAATATGACGTAGGATGAACTTAGTAAATCCAACGATTCATATGTATGCTATGTGTCTATGGTAGGACGGCCGTCAAAATCTGAATAAATGACTTATACTCGATGGAACACGAATGAAATGATGAAAGGCTTATGATGAGAAAGAATGAGTATGTTTGAGAAGGATGAGTATGTTTGAGAAGGATGAGTACGTTTGAGAAGATATTATGGTGATTATGATGATGATTTTGATGATGATACGGGCCCTTGTGTGTTTATTTCGCATTTATATATATCTATACACTTGCTTATGTGTTGCATTTTAACATTCATGTAGTTTAAGTATGCCTCTTTATATGGCACGGAGTGTGCATATTTCCGATGATTGACCCCGATTTATTTCTTGTTTTTTAGATTCAGGTACCCCTTACCCGATATGACTTACTGATGTGGATGGTTGTCGGGACAGACCTTTTGGACGATTAGAGTGAGGGAGGCGCTTGACATTCGCACTCTTTTGCTCATACGTTTTATCGTTTTGACCCGGCGTGGCCGTGGCATTTTGTTGTATTTATGATTTCCGCTTTTATCTCTGTTCGAAACGTTTTCGCGATAGTCTAGGACAGGTGAAGCCTCCAACGGGCTTACGATCTTTTCGGGGTTCGCAATCCCCATCTTTTGACAACTAAATCTTCCGCTTAAATGAACCTAATAATAACTCGTACTCGGTCGTAAGATCCAAAGCTCACGGAAGAAGATCAAACTTCTTCTATAACGTTCCCCGATAATCTAGTATTCCGAACCTTATTTACCTTCTAAGTAGGTTTATGGAGGTTAATTCGGGTACTTAAATTTCGGGTCGTTACACCTACCGTTCCCAACTACACCCAATAGGGGTGGTCTAGCGCCTTTACTATCCACTCGTGTCCCCGTTAGTCGGTTTTCCTCTTTTATTACAAGCCGAGTTCATTACTTAGTCCAATTTAGGTTAGGCATCTTAAGTTCATTTTGCCCCTTTAAAACACTTTCAAATCCTTTGAAATTCATGGGCGGTTTTCCAGAACATACACTCGACCCTTGTGTACCCGAATTGCACAACCTCAGCTCTGATACCATCTTTGTAACGGCCCAGAATTATGATTTCCGGGTTACGTTTCAAGGGATAAAACCCCTTGTTCGGATCTTGCAATCCAGGTACGGGTCGAGGTTTCAAACTCATTTTAAGATTAGTAGAAAGAGGGATTTCAAACCCTAAAACCTTGAAGGGCCGTTGGGTACCCTTAACTTGTCCTAAGACTATGTCGCGGAATCCATTTCAAACGAAAGTAAAGCGGAAGTAAAGTAAAGATACAAGTGCCACGGCAGAGCCGGTCAAAACCAAATTATGAGTGGGTATTTACCATTTTACTAAGTTAGGATATTAGCTAGATTCTTCAATTTGCCAAAAGGGAACCCCGTCATATAGACATCGAGCACTCAAAATCTGCAGAAAATGCCTCTAAAAAAAAGAACGGGGAAAGGAGTCAGATCGAGCCACTCATGCGGGACCGGCAGTCCTCGCTGAGGCCACATAGTATGTGCTATACCTAATAAAGATGCTCTAATGCAGTACGAAAGTCAAACACACTAGCATGCTCCTAGTTATAATAATGTGTAAAAATACTGTAAAGGGCCCAAGACAATGCCAAGTGGCATATCCCTCTCCTACCTCCACCCCCTTCCGATAGGGCGGAGACTGGCCAGCTCGGGAATGCATTCCATCATAATTGGGCGGCACGCATGCCTAACCCGCTCCACAATAAAGCCCGCAGGCATCTCATAATATAAGGAAGTTCATGACTCGATTGACTCAGGGTACCCGATGAGGCTAGGCTACCCTATGACCCTAGCAAAGACTCTAGGACTATCACAGATAACAGCCATTCTGTTTCAAACGCATAAAGTAAGCAGATGCTCATTCAATTAGTGCGACCTAAACATGATACTACATGGCATGTTTTTTGTGCATATGCAACACCTAACATAAAATGCCACAACAGGCATGAATGTCCAACCTGAGTAAGCCCCCTAGGGAACTTACCTGAAGATGCAAAACAGCAGGATAATACAAGCAATGGCCCAAATGCAAGTCCAAAGCAGTCCAAGAGCAATACACACCTATCATCAAGCCATTTCCATAAGCTACCGGTCCATCATTCATACACACGAACTCTAAGTTCTCAACATGCTCAAAACCAACCGATAATAAAACCGTTTTCCAAAACCTTTCCGATATGATCAACATCAACCAAAATCATTCTTCCTAAAACTTTCCAACTCTTAAATCTCAATCTTAATCAACTCAGAAAATCAACAATTCCTTTAAAGTCATACTTAGCCAAATCCTGACATTAAACATTTAACCTTAAAACCAATCTCTCAAAATCATATTATAGAAATAATTCCGGCATTTTATTTCAAAACCTTTATATAAATAAATTCTGATATTAAATCACCAAAACAATTCTATTTTAATAACCTATATTTACAAACGACCAAACCAAATTACTTTACCATTTCTAAACTCATATCACAAAATACAAAATCTAAATTCTGTTACTTTCAAAACAATTTCCTAATATAAATTAATAAATCCAGAATCATACTTTTATAAGATCAGAAATAATATAACAACAATTCTAACATACCTACATTAACATAATATAAAACCAAGGCAATATCGATATAACATATAGTATAACTAACAACAAAACCTTTAATAATACAAGATCCCTCAGCCCAAGATGCAACCCGGAAGAAAACACCAGAACCCGGCCCAAAGAGAGAGAAAGAAAAGAAAGACCTGGCCCAAACCTTCCCAACCCGGATCAAGAGACCCGAACCAAAAAGAAATCCAACCCGAAAAGAAATAGGCCCACGACCCGCCACACTTGTCTTCCCCAAATAACAGAGCTCTGGGCAGAACGAACGGAAACGGGAAGAAGAGAAAGAGGAACCCAGGTCTCCGACGACTTTTCAACCCAAAACCAAACGGAGCCATATTCCGGCCAATACCCACACCGAAAGGATGAAATGCGCACAGAAAGAAGGGGAGAGAAGAAGGAGACTCACAACGCGATGTGGAGGGCAAACTTCGGCTCCGACGGCGATTTTCCGACTGCAAGGTTCGAGAGGAGGTCGCTTGAGGGCCTAGGAATGGCGAGAGATGAGTAAAGTTGGATTTTGATGGGATTGGAATCGAAAACGAAACAGAATTGTAAATCGACCTCTTGGGGACGGAGATAGGGAAAGCAGAGGGAAGAGCGCTCGGCCTCGACTCCGGCGGGGTTCCTGGGCGTGCCTGGGCTTTGACGAGGCTTCTGGAGGCTGGAATGGAGGCTGTGCTGCTACTGGCTCGCTTGTGCTCGGCTCCTTTCGAAACGGAGAACTTAGTGTTGCTCGGGGAGGAAGAGAAAAGGGCTTGAAGGTGACAGAGATGCTCACTGGCAACGAAAAAGAGCAGGACAATGGTGGTGGTGGCTTGGAGTCGGTGATAGTTAGGGGATTTGCAGATTGCAGTGAGTGAAAGAGGGGGAGAGAGGGTGTGTTTTATGAGATTGTGTGAATGAGGAAATGAGGCATTGCAGGCTTATTTCTAGGAGGGTGTGTTTTCTGAGATTGTGTGAAAGAGCACAGCTTGAGGGTTTGTGGGAGAGAGTGCACTAAATGACAATATGAAAGCTTGTGAATTGCACATTTTGCAAATCTGGTCCCCAACGATGTCTGAGAGAGAGAGAGAGAGAGAGAGAGGGGGGGGGGGGGGGTAGAAGAAAAGAAAAGGAAAAATAAAATAGGGAAGGGGTCATGTAACATGACAAATTTAAATCCCGCAAATACAAACTCAATACCCGCTAATACTGACTTTAACGAATAACTTAAATTCTAGAACCGCACCAAATAATAAAATTAATCATACTTTCAAATTATATATTTAAGACTATCGAAATCGAATTAAATTCTCAATTCATAGCTCGAAAGCGTAATCAAATTCCGTCAAAATCCAAATTCTAAATCGATGTCGGAAGGATTTTAAAATCAAAACTGATGCTCAAGGACGAGTTTTTTCCAAACCTCCCAAATCTTAGAAATCGGGATGATTATAAATCACTATTTTAATAATTTAATAGTCTAAAATTTCCCGGTCTTTACACTCGTGCCTTAGGCCCTTGCAAACCTTGCAGGCTTTCGCTTGTGGCCTGGGTTTCGGAATCATCAAACTGTCCTAAAGGAGGGCGAAGCGCTGCCCAAAATTTTAAAACATGCCAGCAAGTTTGCACACAAATCAAAACCAATTTCACACAAGCAAAAGGAAAAGGAAAAATTGTTACTGCAGCTAGACAGATTTCTGCATAAATCACGCCAAAGCAACTTCATCAAGTCGGAATCAGTAAACTACTCTAAATTGGGTGGAATTGCTGTCAAAATCGATTCTCGAAACCTCGCCCTTGCAAACCCTGCAAGCTTTCGCTCGTGGCTTAGGTCTTTGCGAACCTTGCAAGCTTTCGCTTGTGGCCTGGGTTTCGGAATCATCAAACTGCCCTAAAGGAGGGTGCTCAAGTTTTTCTAAGTCATGCCAACAGAGTACAAATTGCAAGCAATTCCATACAACGCTAAAAATAAAACTCGCAAAAGCAAAGCGAGACTCTGCATAAATCTGCTCAGGAAGAAACACTGACATTCGGGATACACAAACCACTGCAATTCAAGAACACTACAAGCAAAAGGTAAAACTTTACAAGAATCCACTCAAAAGTCATAATGCTACTAGGTTTCATCAATTACAAGTGAACCAAGCCTTATCCCAAGTCTAGACTTACATCTAAAAGAGTCTAAACTTAAGCAAAAGGTCGTTATCTGTGATGTCCTAGAGTCTTTACTAGGGCCATAGGGTAGCCCATCCCCATCGGGTTTGCCCTGAGTCAGTTGCGTCGATATGAGCATAAGGAGATAACCCAACACCATCGGGCGAGTTGATTTGCTTTGCGTTGTTCTTGATGATGATGATGATGATGTTGTTGTCGCGCGCGCGCGCGCACACACACACACACACACATATGAGGAAACGATGGGTACCGTACTGGCCAGGTCCTCTCATGAAAAAGGGGGCGGGGTAGGAGAGGGATATGCCACTTGGCATTGTTTGGGACCCTTTACAGTTTTCGTGCGTATTATTATATCTGCTGACGGTGCAAATCATCTGCCCCAAAACCCCACCCCAAGTCCCCGTCCTACATAATTATTTTACATCTAAATTAATATTAAAAAAAAGTAAAAATATATATTTAGCTTATACATGCTTATTATAACATATTTGAAAAAATATATATTAAAAAATCAACTTATAAAACTTAAAATAATTCATAAGCGATAGAGAGATTTTTTTAAGTTTTTAAAATATGTGAGTTTACTATATAATTTTTTTTAAAAAAATTATAATTCGACGTTGTAAGATTTTTTTTCCAAATATGTTATCATAAGTATGTAGAAGCTAAATATATTTTTTTAAAATTTTTTTAATATTAATTTGGAAAAAATGCATAAAACCATCCACTATTCATTGTTGTTTGCAAATAACCACCCCTTATTCAAAAATTGTCAAATAACCACCAACTATTCATTGTTGTTTGCAAATAACCACCCCTTATTCAAAAATTGTCAAATAACCACCCATTAAATATAGTTTGTTTGCAACTAACCACCCATACCCCTTTTCTTGTTAAACCTCATTTAATTTAATATGAAAAGACAATTATACACGAAAATCCAGAATTTTTTCGAGTAATCTGGGTTTTGACCCGGTAATTTTGACCCGATTGACCCGGTTGATTTATAATTATATATGATTAAAATTTTTTATGGAGATTCCAATTTATTACACTTTATAATTACAATCACTCGATCTTTCATTTTCAAAGCAATTTTTATATTTATTTGTATTGTGTAATAATTCGTCCGATCAATAGTATTTCATTTTTTATTTTTCAACACATTTTTTTTAAGAAGATAATCTAAAAAATATTAAAATAATTCTATGCTTATTACTAATTACATGAAATTATTTTTAAAAAAATATTTAAAAATTTGATATTTTATATATTATTACATTTTATTAAAAATTACGTGAAATAATAAAAATCAAATGTTTTAATAAGATGTAAGAATATATAACTATCAATTTTTTTAAAAAATTATTTAAAATTTTGATATTTATATATTATTACATTTTATTAAAAATTATGAGAAATAATAAAAATAAATATTTTAGATCAGATATAGTATATAATTACAAGTACTAGAATTTATGAACGTCTTTAATTGTAGAATTTTAAAATTATCCAAAATTATCAAATCATGATTTTTTTTAATTTAAAAAGAAAAAATTGACAAACCCAAAATCGACCCGAAATGACCCGAAACTCGGTCAAACTCGGGTTCGAGACAACCTGGATGTACTCGGAACCCGTTCTACTCGGGACCCGAAGTGACCCGGCCCGAATGACCCATTTGACAGGTCTAATTGTAATACCTGAAAAATCAAGCAACAGAGAGAAGTATGTCTTTTTACTAAAAATGAAACATTAAAGAATAGGGGTATAATTGTCTTTTCATATTAAATTAAGTGAGGTTTAACAAGAAAAGGGGTATGGGTGGTTAGTTGCAAACAAACTATATTTAATGGGTGGTTATTTATCAATTTTTTAATAAGGGGTGGTTATTTGCAAACAACAATGAATAGTGGGTGGTTATTTGACAATTTTTGAATAAGGGGTGGTTATTTGCAAACAATAATGAATAGTGGGTGGTTTTATGCATTTTCGCCTATTAATTTAGATGTAGAATAATTATGTTGGACGGAGACTTAGGGCAGGGTTTTGGGGCTGATGATTTGCACCGGCATAGAAGCGGCCAAGGTCATTTAATGTGTTAGATATTTTCTCCAAGCTTATCTGAAATTTATTTAACGATTGCAGGAAGGATGAAATAGAGGATTGTTAAATACATCACTAATTTTTACTGGATACACCGCTAAACTTCGCAACCGTCTGCGGAACAAGCTCCACAACTACTTGCGGATATCACTGGGCGTCGGGCCAAACAACATGTTAGTCCGTAAAATATATTTTTTTAATAAAAAAAAGTTCCGCACCTAGGTGCGAAACTTTTCCTTCTTCGTTCGGCGAAACACCGTCTCTCTCCCTTCACCTCTCAATCTCCACATCAACTCCTTGTAATTGCTCAATTCGGCGCAAGTTCGTCGAATTTGCCAAGAGACTTCCCGTCACAGAAGCAAGGAACGGTACCTAACATTATCCACGAAGTCAGACCCGGTAATCGCTTGCGGGTCCTCTGGCCGCGTTGAGGCCACATAACATGCCTATACCTAAATAAAGGATGACTAATGCAGTATAGGATTTAGATCACACAAGCATGCTTCAGCAGATAAGTGTGTTTCTTCTGCCCCAAATCCCCGCCCCAAGACCCCGTCCCACAAAAATATTTCACCATTAAATAAATATTAAAAAAATTTTGAAAAATATATTTAGCATCTACATATTTATTTTAACATATTTGAAAAAAATCTAAAAAAATCAACTTATAAAAATTATAATAATTCAATAGAAATAGAGAGATTTTTTTAAGTTAAAGAAAGATGTTGTTTTACTATATAATTTTTTATAATTTTTGTAAGTTGATTTTTTAAGATTTTTTTTTCAAATAAGCTAAATATATTTTTTTAATTTTTTTTAATATTAACTTAAGGGTGAAATATTTTTGTGAGACAGGGTCATGGGGCGGAGAATTGGGGCAGAAGATACGCACTGCGTATCCTATGGGAGTTATATATGTTGCAGGCACATGGGTGATGGCATGGGTTCGCATTTATACATGTTGCAGGTAGAGGTGGTCACGGGTCACGAGTTGATCAGGTCAATCCGTTATCCGGTGGGTCAATGACCCGACGTGTCCGGGTCAAAGGATCAGAGCTGGTTGCGAGTTAGGGTCGACCTTCCTCCAACCCACTAACCCGTCGGGTCGACCTGTCAATTTAAAAAAAAATGAAAAATTTATTTTTAATAAAATAAATTTATAATTATTATGTAAATTATTCTTAGAATAATTTTTATATATATATCCCATCATCTCATTTCTCCCACTTCACTAGTTTCTTACATTTTCTATATTGAAAGTGAAGTTTGAGAAAAATATATTCTCGTATTTTTCTCTCTTACATCACACACTGAAATTATTATGGATGAAAGAATTAATATGGAGATATAAAATTTCACACATTTTTAACACTCATATCAAAATGAAGTGGGTGATAAAATGTGTTGTGAAGATAAAATTTTCACATATCATTTACTTATTTATTTTAATAGTCAATAAAAAAAAAAAAATAATGTAACCCGTTGGGTCAACGTGTCGACCCGGCGGGTCAACGGGTCGACCCGAACCCATCAACCCGTGACATTTTCGGTTTAGGGTTAGGATCGACCAACCCCTACCCTTGACCCGGCGGGTCGAACCCGTTGATCTGATGGGTCTGACCCGTGGCCACGTCTAATTGCAGGCGCATGGGTCATTGGGTCTGCAATTATACGTGTGTGTGTGTTTTGCCGGCCGGTGCCAAAACTAATATCGCAAGAAAATTGCGGCGGGTTTTGTTATTCGAGACCATCATGGTTTGGTTTAGCCTTTCAATGTCTCTTTATATAGATCTGTTTCAGCTTTGATGATAGAAACATTGGCTCTTTATCTGAGTTTGGTTGCTGCTTTAGAGATTGCTTCTCATTTAGAGTTTTTTATTCTCCTCCAAAAGGACCCTGTTCGGTCAGACACGAAACCAAAAATTAAAATGCGAGTAGGCTAGATAGGCTGTATTTTTCTTATACGCATAATTTTTATTAACAAAACCAGTAATTTAATTAAAAAAATCATAATTAATTTTCCTTAATGTTTTTTTACCTATTATTTTATTTTTATAAAAATGGGGCGGACTGGAGCAGACTCTAGCCCAACCCTTGATCCGTCCTTCTATTGGGTGCTGGATTAGTAGGAACTGATATATATATATATATATATATATATATATATATATATATATATATATATATATATATATATATATATATATATATATATATATATATATATATATATAGCGCATCACGTGTATTCAACATCGCCTTTCTGGTCCCTAAATCCTTTGTTGATGGGTTGGAACCGATTCACCTTCAATAGCGCAGTGGCCATTCTCTGCCGCGAGTCCGGTGAACCTGCCGGCTTCGTTCTCCAGCACCTTTGCCCCGCTGCATCTCCTTGGGCCCGAAGGTGGACCGAATGAGTTATAAATAGGCTCATTGTCTTGCTTTGGACTTAAGGAGTTTGTTTGTGCTGAAAGCAGGTGGGGAAGGAAAATAATAACCACAATAAATTAAATAAATTAAAGTAAATAGACTAAATCATTCTTATATATGTATATGGTCTTTTTTTATGCATATGTAAATTTAATATGATGTTGGTTTCTGGGGGCTCCAAACTCCTCTTCAAACTCCTCTCGAACAGGCATGTATTAAATCCCGATAGGCTATGGAAAATATTATATAAATAAGGAATAATAGTGTTCTCTGAACGTCCTGTTTGGTTTCGAGGGTTCCATTCACATTTTCGATGGTTGATCGATCTTCCCTTTATTGCCCGTATTTGCCCCGTTTATTGGTGTCGGGTTGGTGTTTTGGTGTGGCTGTTTTTGCTCTGTGTTGGGTTGCAATATCGGGTGTACGTCATGTTTGATCGACAACATATCGTGGTTGTATTCGTGGTCTTCGAAGATCCTTCATTTAGGTGGGGACAACGTCGGCAATCCACACATCATCAGGAGTCACACCCTTTTCGGTTGGGGTACTGTCGTGAGTCTTTGCACTCTCCCGCGTTCTTGGCTCTCGTGGCGCGTCTTGGATCTCCATCGACTTCTCTGCTGGTGGACGACTTGTATGGGTTGATTGTTTTTCTTTCTTCTCTGTTGATTTGTGAAGGTTTATTAGATGCTTTAAGCGGAATTTCATATCATATCTAAACATCTAATCGTAAGGATCTTCATGCATAAATGATAGATCAATCATTGTTCATAGGAGATACCTATTGATGCATGAACCGGATCGACTCGGGATAAAATCAGAAGAGAACAAAAGCCTCAAATGTGATTTCTCTACTTGGTCCACATGAGCCCGGTGTCTAGATTTCTTAGCCTTTGACTGCTAGGACGAAGATCGAAGGACTAGCATTCAAATTGCTTGGGATGGATGATGGTGGTTAACAACCTTTGAAATCAACACTTTGATTTCCTTTTGTTTTTCTTCTGTTGCTCCGTATGCTCTTTGACAAAATTAGCAATGCCTATTCATTCTCTGCATACATCCCCTTTATAACTAGTTTGCCAAGCTTTTAATTGAACATCCGTTTGTAGGAAAGAAACGGCCAATTTTTTTTTTATTTTTTTATTTTTTTACTAGAAAAAAATTCGGGCGACCAGGCTCTACTTGGCAGCATCCTTACGAATGAGGCCGGTCTAAAAGACCAAAATCATTGTGAATATCGACTCCCCGACCAGAGTGGCAAAGATGTGCAACCTTATCAGCCACTCTATTGCCCAATCGGGGCACATGAAAGAAGGAAACTTCTTTCAAAGTCGATAGTAAAATTAAAGTTTAACATCTGATGGAATTAGCTCAATTTCCCAAGGACATTTAGATTTTTTCTTCAAGTAGTCTATGATTATACTATAATCGCCTTCGATGTGGATTTTGGCAATATTGATTTGAATAATGCGTTGGATTCCCATTTTTAGAGCAAGTGCTTCTGCAGGGCTTTGTTAATTTTTTTTATTAATTTTTTTAAATAATCTCATACTTCTTACTCATAAGTATAAGATTATTAAAAAAAATTAATCAATTATAAATTGATATTTTATATAATTTTTATCATTTTAAGAAAAAAGCGTGTGTGAATAGTAAAAATATTTATATTTTCAAACGGAGGGAGTATTAAATAAAATTGAGTGAGATGATCAATTTAATGTACAGATTGGGTGTTGAATAGAAGATACCCAAATTAGGCTAGATCCATCATTGATGGATTCATCACCCATTTACTTCATTTTTTTATATTAGGTTTTAACTCTTTTTTCCGAATGGATGAAGCATGTGTCCTTCAATAATGTCCATCCCTAGGATGGAGGCCTCTTTACACTATAAATTGGTGGGCTTGATAATGATGCAAGCATACCTACATACATTGATAGATCAATAATGTCCCAATCATCCCAGCTCACAAACCAAACTCCGACCTTCGATGTGAGGAGGAGTGAGCCAGAGCTAGTACGTCCATCCTAACCCACTCCGAACAAGCTCAAGCTCCTCTCACATGTCAACCAGCAAGACATGGTCTGGGGGACAATGCCACTGATCCTGCTTTTTCCACCTAATCCAGCTATGAGAGATAGAAATCCTGCCAAAGTGATAAAGAATGCATTGGCGGATGCGTTGGTGTATTACTATCCATGGGCAGGTAGGGTGAGAGGCCACCGACACTCCCAAAAGTTGGCGGTGGATTGCAACGCTGAGGGGGTGGTGTTTGGGGAGGCCGACGCAGATGTTAGTCTTAGAGAGCTACCATTGTTGCCCCCATTCTCTTTCTTTGACAAACTCCTCTATACTGACAATATGGAATTATTTGATTGTCCTTTGCTCACTATGCAGGTAGCTTGTGTTGTTTCATCATTTTAATAATTTATTATTATTGTTATACCATGACAGTTAGTCTGTTTGCCTATAATTTCTGATCTCTAGATTAATCAAATCAATTATTATCGATCTGCTAGGTTGTAACGGCCCAGAATTATGATTTCCGGGTTACGTTTCAAGGGATAAAGCCCCTTGTTCGGATCTTGCGATCCAGGTACAGGTCGAGGTTTCAAACTCATTTTAAGATTAGTGGAAAGAGGGATTTCAAACCCTAAAAACATCGAAGGGCCGTTGGGTACCCTTAACCTATCCTAAGACTATGTCGCGGAATCCATTTCAAACAAAAGTAAGGCGAAAGCAAAGTAAAGATACAAGTGTCACGGCAGAACCGGTCAAAACCAAATCATGAGTGTGTAATTACCATTTTACTAAATTAGGATATTAGCCAGATTCTTCGATTCGCCAAAAGGGAACCCCGTCGTACCGACATCGAGCACTCAAAATCTGAAGAAAATATCTTAAAAAAAAGAACGGGGAAAGGAGTCAGATCGAGCCACTCATGCGGGACCGGCAGTCCTCGCTGAGGCCACATAGTATGTGCTATACCTAATAAAGATGCCCTAATGCAGTACGAAAGTCAAACACACTAGCATGCTCCTAGTTCATAATAATGTGCAGAAATACAGTAAAGGGCCCAAGACAATGCCAAATGGCGTATCCCTCTCCTACCTCCACCCCCTTCCGATAGGGCGGAGACTGGCCAGCTCGTGAATGCATTCCATCATAATCGGGCGGCACACATGCCTAACCCGCTCCACAATAAAGCCCGCAGGCATCTCATAATATAAGGAAGTTCATGACTCGATTGACTCAGGGTACCCGATGAGGCTGGGCTACCCTATGACCCTAGCAAAGACTCTAGGACTATCACAGATAACGGCCGTTCTGTTTCAAACGCAATAAGTAAGCAGATGCTCATTCAATTAGTGCAACCTAAACAGGATACTACATGGCATGCTTTTATGCATATGCAACACCTAACATAAAATGCAACAACAGGCATGAATGTCCAACCTGAGTAAGCCCCCTAGGGAACTTACCTGAAGGTGCAGAACAGCAAGATAACACAAGCAAGGGCCCAAATGCAAGTCCAAAGCAATCCACACCTATCATCAAGTCATTTCCATAAGCTACTGGTCCATCATTCATACACACGATTCCCGAGTTCTCAACATCCTCAAACTAATCGATGGTAAAATCATTTTTCCAAAACCTTTTTAATATGATCAACACCAATCAAAATCATTTACTTCAAAATCAAACCAATTGATAAATTTTGCCAACAATATTTCCAAACTCATTTCCCAAAGTTTTCTAAACTCTTAAATATCAAGTTAAGTCAACTCTTATTCAAAACATTATCTCAATCATAATTGGCCAAAACCCATTTATAAACATTAAATCTTTAATCAGCTTGTAAATTTATACCATTAAAATAATTCCGGCATGTTTCTTATTTCGAAATCATTATAGAGTAAAGTCCGGCACTTAGTCACCAAAATAAATATATTTTCACAACTAAATTTATAAATAAAAACCCATAATTCATTTCAAATTTCCTAAAATCACATCAATAATAACTTATTCCAAGATTAATTCAAATAATAATCGTATAATAATCGAATCGTTAAACAATAATATAACAATTAACATATATGGGTTAATAAGATTTAAATAGCAAGCTTTCTCACAACTCTTAACCAAAGGAAAAGAAAGAAGGCCCAAGACATCAGCCCGTGACCCGGATCCGAATCCAGCCCAACCCGGAAATTAGGCCCACCCCACACTAGAACCCAACCCGTCTCCTTCCCAGGCTAGAACAGAGCTCGGTTCACCGATGAGGAAAGAGACGGAGGAAGACGAGGAACTCCAGGCCTCCGGCGGCCCTCGTTCCGACCCCAGGCCACTCCCACTTGACTAGAACGACATTCTGACCTTACCCGACCCAAAAGAATTCAACATCGAGTAAAGGGGAAAGAAGGGAGAGAGCTCACCGAGATTTCGAAGTTTTCGCCGGAAATCACATGTCGACGCCGGGTTCTGCTCACCGGAGTTGAAGTCGAAGAGGTCGGCCTGGGAAGAGAGCAAAAAGGGGTTAAAGGTCTAACTTTAGGAGGAAATGGGTCGAAAATCGATCGAGAAACCATTACCGACTGTTGGATCGGAAATAGAGCAAACAAGGAAGGGTGTTCGTCGTCGGCGGCTGGAAACTCGACTTTGAGGTCTCGGCCTCCGGTGGGACTCCTTGTTGTTGCTGCTTGCCGAGAAAGAAAAAGGGAAATGGAGGCTTGGGTGGTCTCGGCCCTGGATTCCGGAAACGAGGCAAGACTTTGGGTGGTTCTCTGTTGACGAGGAGGAGGGTAGGAGAACGAAGGTGCTCAGGTGGCGGATGCTGGCGGCTCGCAGCGACGGCAAGAGGCGGAGGAGCTGCTGAGGGCAAGCTGCAGTGACGGTGGTGAAATCGGAGAAGGTGTCCTTGGTGGTTTGAATTGCTGGGTTTGCTCCTTGTGAGTTGCAGGCAATGAAAGAGGGAGAAAGATTATCCATTTTGGGTTTGCCAAGTGAGTAAGAGGGGGGGTGAATTGGGGATTTCTCTGAATCTCTGGGTGCTGCAGAATGGGAAGATGGGAGGGATTGGTTTCTTTGTGGGTTTTTGGTGTGAGGGGTGCAAGAAATGGGGCAAGATGGTGGGCGTTGTAGGTAGAAATGGCACAAGAAAACAAATCTGCAGGCTGTAATGTGAGCAGGCCTCAAACCGAACGAGAGAGATGAAAAGAAGAAAAAAAGAACAAAAATAGAAGATGGTCCCACAACCTAAAATGCAAAGAGAATATACCCGACATTCAAATTTGAAACCCGACCCGTTAATCCTGATTTTAACGAAATTCAAATCGAATTTTCGAATATTGGATTAAAATGACAAGTCTAATCACATTTCCAAAATTTAGAACACGAAAGCGGAAATAAAATCCGTTACAATCCAAATTCTAAAACAATGCCGGAAAGATTTTAAGAGATTTTAAATAATCCGATAGCTCGAGGACGGAAAATTTCCAAACCTTCTGAATCTTTAAAGTCGAAATGATTTTAAATCATTATTTTCATAATTTTAATATTATAAAATTTCCCGGTCTTTACATCATCCACCTCTAAAAACAAGTCTCGTCCCCGAGACTAAAATCATTCTAAATCAAGGGGATGATGTTTTAAAATGCGAGTCCAAAGACCATGTACAAGGATCCAGCAATCATCTCGGCTGCGTCTTCCTGGATTCTCACAATATCCTAGTCATGATCGTGATATCTCCAATTGGTCTTGACAAGTATGCAATAAGCGCCCCTATCACATCCTCGCTTCGACTTTTCGGAAGTACCACAACTCTAAAAGTTCTACAATGTCATCACTAGGTCTTAGCAAGCACCCTACAAGCGCCCTTATAAAATGCTTGTATCCACTTCGTGAAGTATCATAGAGTTGCTCGGGTTTGAAAAGTTTCTAAAGGGATTCCGCAATTGAAAATAAGGATTAGCCTCAAAATTCTCTTTTACTATCAAAGTTGGTCCTTTTTCAAAACCGTTCAAAATCTTCAAATCCAACGTCTAATCAAGCAACCTTACACCAAAACAAGTCAAATCCTTTCAAATCAAGATTTCGTCAAAATCTTCCAACCACCATATCAGTTTCTCGCATAACCATCAATCAAATTCAGAAGCACGGAGGTGGAATCATCCACCTCTAAGGGCTAATCCCATATTCTCTTCCTAGGTTCCAAAATTATTTTCTCATCATTCTCAACTCAATATGCACATAAGTAAACCAACTCATCAACTCATAACATCATCAGCCAAAAGCATGTTTTCTCAACTCAATATGGAAATCTCAACCTCAATCATGATAATCTTACCCATTCGACATCTAAAAAAAACATAACATGTTTTCCCATAACATGAATCATACTATCCCGCCAAAAGCAATAACAAAATCTCAACATCATATCACGAGTCATAGAGTATATCTACATCATACAAAAGGTATCACAAGTGCATCATCGAATTCTCATAACTTATCACGCAAGCACACATGTCAAGTGATCAAAGAGGTTAGGTGTCGTGGAGTCAGTACGCTACTTCAAGTCAAATCTCACGATCGCCTCTCTCATCGCAATACCAGTAGAACCAGTCATAATCGGGGTTTTTCTCTTAATGAACACATAACCCACCTAATCATCTTATCAATTCTATCCGAATTCTATTCCGCGTAAGGGGGGTTAAACAGTATATCAGTCATCGAATGTCAGCATATTCATCAAACATCATCTTGACTCATCACAATGCCAAATAGCAACCATTTAGAAATCACGCATCATTACCTCATATATACAAGTCATGTTCATACTCCAAATCATATTCATCATTTAACATATCCATAATCATGCTTAACGATCATATAACATAACATCATGCTTTATCACCCCATAATATAATATCATGTTTTCACATAACAACATGTCATTATCTCATGATTCATATAACACATCATAACATGCTTCTAAAACGCATAACAGAGTAGTAATGCTTCAATATATCATGATAACACTAGTCACTACCAATTAGATTTCAGTATTTCATAGCCACATGTAATATCAGTCCATATCAGGTTCATCATGGTTACTATCTAACAGCATGCCAGTATATTTTAAATAACCACATAATCACGATAATCATCACCCACACGTTCAAGAAGAAGCAATCAGGAACATTACTACACATAAGGGCTACATCATATCACTAGCATTTATATCAATAGCATTATTAGTTCATCATTATACATTGCAATGTATCAATAAGTCTCGAGTTACCGTCATGCTCTAAATTATTCCAAAACACCATATATGAACATAGTCAATTCAAGCTAACACGTTGCATTATAACCTTATCAGGTACAATTCAGACCTTTTAGCATATATAGTTCACATTTTACAGGAAAGGAATTCATATCATGCTTAGCAACTTAGAGTAGCAACACGTCAAGACTTCATGACACATTAGAACTATAAGGCATCAAATCATATCCTTCTAGACAACAGACAATCAGGCAACAGTCATCACCAAGTCAGCACATCAACACGTAAGTCCCATCGCCAGTTCAATGTCATATCATCAACAAATTTAGAAGGATTAGCAATTCGAATGGAGGACACTCACGCCTACAAGTTCTATCGTACTCGGTAACCGCAATCCACAAATCGTGCTCGTCCTGCCGACATCGTTGATCCTGAGGCCCGTGGGTTATGGGCCCACACTTCCTTCGCGCTGATCCATCGCTAACTAACTCCTCGTTTCCTTTTTCACGCGGTTGCTCATCCAAGTATCGCAGAGGAGTCTAAGTTAGTAGAGATAGGGAGTGACAGGGACAGGAAACCCAATGCTCACTTCGGAAATACAGACCAAGGCTGAAAGGATGACAAGACTGGAGACAAGACTCTGACCCGAGAATAGCAACGATGCCCTTATGGAAGTCGGTGAGATTACAATTTGTGACAAGTAGCAGGAGTTCATCACAAGCAAATCGACCATATCGATCTACACTAACATGTACCTATCTCAAGGAACAACGGCATACATGCACATTTCTAAAGACACGATTGAGTCCTACACCGATGCTTGCGAAGCAAAATTGCAGTCTATTATTCCATGAACGCCATGACGTCTAGTAGCCCTAAGCGAGATATGCAGGATTTAGCAAACAGAGCAAGTATCACATATATGGACAATGCATGAGCAAGATATAGACACTAACAAGTGAGGTCAAATATAGCCCAGCGAGGTATAACCAGATTACACGTTGTACGAGAACACATAGGAACATTATAGTATTTATCACCTATGGCAACAATGATCATGTGATAGTTCAGGGATGGCATGTAATCATATGACGAGATGCATTTAGAAGGCATTGTCCCACATGATACTAACGACACATGATGTGACACAAGCAGGGTCATGAGTCAATAAAAGGGCTTCACATAATATTTACGAACATGAGGCATTATCAAAAGTAACGAGAAGGGCATCATGAGTGACATATTATAATCATGCTAGGAACGAACTATCGTAAGGCATATAAAGCAATAACTACCAAGTACAACATGTAATCATTTAACGACTCATATTGGAAGGTAGAAGCCCTACAAGATACTACTAGCACATATCAAAACGTGACTACAATCAAGGCAATTCGACTATATTCATTCTAACATTCATGCGTCATGTGTATGCGAAATTACGATGTAACGTGGTGTGTGACCATGCGAGGTGCCAAAGCATACATCTATGCAAGCACGAGAGGATATCATAGAGCAATAGGGGAACACTACCGAGCGACGACATGTAAGCAAGCTATGATTTACCATCACGAAAAGCAAGTCGATCATCGATTTCAGCATCAGTTTAATCAGGATGAGTAAAACACTTTAAGAAGAGGGAAGAATCACACTATCAAGGACCTAACCCGAGAGGGAATTAGCAATATTGTAGGCAAATATAAATTCACACAAGTCACAACCAAGGGTCCTACGCGACACTAATGGCTCAACATAACATGCTATACATATAAACATTTGATTGATAATTACAACAGTACGCAAGAAATCAATCACTCATATTCCGACGATATAGAAGCATGGGGCAAGTGTAGCGGTGTATAATACGAACCTAGTAATGGGACAATATAGCTAGAATACGGGGCATGTATTCCAATTTAATAATACTAAATGAGACACGCATATATCAAGATATTACTTCAATAGCATGGTCACAGATGGAACTACTAATTTAATCAAGCAAGGCCAAGGGCAACACTAACTAAAATGCCGAGGAGATCATCTTACGGGGCATTCGTACAAAGAGGAGCTTACCATACTATCATGGACCTAATTCAGGGAAAGCAACATTCATATAGACCCATATCATTCTCTTCATGTTTCTAACCAATCAGTAGTACGATCATTTCAACAGGTCAATTAGACACGCGAAACCAAACATAATCATGACAGAAAGCGAGATGCAACACGAGACCTAAACGATGTGACTAGCATGGATACGAAATGTTATACAATCACGAATTTACATTAAGGATCGTCACAATAACATGTACTAGAATTTACATATCATATAAGGCATGTTGACATCAAGTTGTAGCATGTATCAAACAAAGGACTTGCTTCATCAGGGTATCAAAATTTAACGATCACACTATCATGAACCTAGTAGAGTAAAATCATGCAGCTCACACTTCCATTCAATCCTATGATCAATAGGCCAAGCAAACATGCTACGACAACATATAATCATGGTAGAAGCCAAGACATAACACGAGACCTAAGCAATGCAACCAATCATAGATGCAAAAACATGAGTAGCTTTTAACCAATGATCATTCACAGGGTACATGCCAAAGATTACAAAATCATGTCATGCAATTCAGAGAGAGTCACTGATAACTCCCTCCCTTGATGGAAAATGGAATAAATGTTTCAAGGGCTTTGACAGGATGTTTGTGTCAAAGGCCTTGACGCATTAACAGTTGATGAAATACAAAACCTATATTATTTGTCCGAATATTATTTTATATTATTATATACTTCCGTTATATTATATATATGTGTTGAACTAACCTTTTCAGGAAGTAAAGTTGAGATTATCTCTTTCCTTTGGTGCATATGAGGAGATCTTATTCAAAAACGGATCATGGCTTCGAAGTGTCCTTATATAGAAGATTGAAGATCAAGCCTGATTCTAGAGCCGTTGGTGAAGATCCTCAGGCGCCATTCCACTCGTATATAAAGGAAAGAAGGAAGAAGACAGAAGACACAAGTACTACACGAGTTTCATTCATTCAAGTGATCTGTCTTCCAAGTGTCTCTCTGCTAAGCGCTCAAGAGTTTGTTGTTTATTTCAAAGCCTTTGAGAGTCACTGTGAGCTTATAGGATATATTCAATTCAAGTGTTACTCGAGAGTTTATAACTCGGGAAGTTGCACTAGGCTATTGATTTGCGAGAGTTAGAGGATTGTACTAGATAGCTGAGAGAGGTGGGGCTCTTCTAGATTGGTCTAGGACTCCAAGGGAACGTGAGTTGACTAGATTGCAATTGTATAGGAGAGAGGCTTCTCGGTGAGCTATTAGGATCCTAAGCTAAGCAATCAATAAAGCCTTTGAATCCTAGGGTTGTGGAAGAACCCTAGGCGGGGACGTAGGCCAAGTTGTGCTGAACCTCGTAAACAATTATTCATGTTCTTTACTTATTTGCTTTACCTTATTTCCGCACTTGGTTCGATTGTCTAACTTTGTGATTCAGGTTTAATCTCAAAGGTTTTGGTACAAGCTCCAAAAGTCTTGAGACTTTCTGCGAAAAACGGGCATACTCTATTCAACCCCCCTTCTAGAGTATTTCTTATTACATTGTTTTTATATTATCGAACCTTCAATTGGTATCAGAGCTTTACTCACTGTTTTTGATCTAACAATCTTATGAGTTTTCGATCATGTCTGGTGAAGCAAGCGGAGGATTTGCACAGGGAAGGTCCACAAGCAGACCGCCACTCTTTGTAGGAAACAACTTTGTCCACTGGAGATCTTTGATGAAGATGTTCATCATAGACCAAGATCTAGAGCTTTGGAACATTATAGAGAATGGTCCGAAGATTCCAGAAAAGGAAGGACCAAATGACACCAAAGTTGCAAAGAAGGAGTCTGAATACAACCAAGCAGATCTTGAAACCATCTCCAAGAACTACAGGGCTATTAACTTACTTTATTGTGGTCTTAGCACTGATGAGTTTAACCGTATTTCTTCTTGTAGGTCAGCTAAAGAGATTTGGGACAAGTTGGTTGTCACCTATGAAGGAACGAGCCAAGTGAAAGACACCAAAATCAGCATCTTCCTTCGAAAGTATGAGCTCTTTAAGATGAAGTCAGATGAGTCAATCAAGGCCATGTTCACACGATTCACAGAAATCACCAACAACCTTGACTCTCTCGGCAAGAGCTTTACCAACGTTGAGAAAGTAAGGAAGATACTGAGGTGCCTTCCAAAGGAGAAATGGGGTCCAAAAGTAACAGCTATAGAGGAAGCCCAGGACCTCACCACTCTACCCCTTGATGACCTTCTTGGAAAGCTGATCACGCATGAGATGATCCTTAATGAAGACAATGGAGAACTTCCAGCTAGCATCAAGAACTTGGCACTCAAGTCTAAGAAGGATGAGTCCAAGGATGGATCTGATTCCGAAGATGAGGATGATGATGAGGATGATCCTTTTGCTCTTATCACAAGAGGCCTTGCTAGAATTCTCAAAATGAAGAAGCGATTCAACAACAAGGATGGATCAGAGTCTTCAAAATTTCGAGGTAAGCCTCAATACAAAAAGTATGAAAAGAAGACTAAACCGTTGTCTTATTTTGAATGTGGTGAAACAGATCATCTTGTGAAGGACTGCCCTCAAAAGACAAAGAGCCAGCCCAAGAAAGGTGACAAATGGAAGAAGAAGCCATGGTGGCTACTTGGAGTGATTCCGACTCTGACTCCGACGATGAGAAGGCCAACATTTGTCTTATGGCCTCTGGAGATGAATCTCACGATGAAAAGCTTGAAGCTACTGTAAGAGAACTTATGGAAAGTCCAAATGAGGTATTATCGGAATTCCTTTCCAATATGATTGCCAATGAAGAAAAGCTTATTGCCCAAACTAACATTCTTATTAAGAGAACTGTGGACCAGGAAAGAACTATTGAGGATCTGTCTATGAGGGTCAAAGGTCTTGAAGCTTCTTATTCAGGTCTTGACATTAAAGTCAAGACGCTTGACTCGGAGAAATCTGAACTCAAGCAAGATCTCTCCTCTCTAAGAAATGAGCATCATGACTTAGAGAACGAGAAGATCTCCCTGAATAATAAGATTCTAGACCAACAGACAGCCCTCATAAGTTTTACCAAATCCAAAGGCACTCTTGATAAGATGTTGGGTGAGCAACAAAGCTCTCTAAACAAAAGTGGTATTGGTTACAATCCAAAGTTTTTAAAGAAGCAACACATTACCACTTTTGTAAAGGCAAAAGGAAGCAGAACCTCTCCTATATGTCACCATTGTGCTAGAAAGGGACATGTAAAAGAGACCTGCCCTTATAGAAGAAAGGATCCATACATTATTCGTAATACATTTCCTGTTCATTTGAGAAAAGAACGGATAACACAAGTTTGGGTCCCAAAAGGCACTATTTTACCAAATATGGTTTACCCCAACAATGGATCCAAATTTTCTTATTGGTCTAGCCACAAAGGTTGATGTTTGTTTTGCAGGAGATCACCAAGGTGAAAGAACACAAATGGATTATTGATAGTGGATGCTCGAGGCATATGAGTGGGAAGAGTTCTCTCTTTCATGATCTAAAGGAGCAATCCACGGGAACAATCACTCTTGGTGACAAAGGAAAATGCGACATCATTGGTATTGGTAGTGTTGGAAGTGATTCCAGCCATAGTATTAAAAATGTCTATCTTGTTAATGGTTTGAAGTATAATCTGCTTAGTGTCTCTCAATTATGTGATAGTGGTAACAATGTCAGATTTAACAAGAAAAGATGTATAGTGTGCAGAGAAGATACAGGTGAAGTTATTCTGACTGCATATCGTTACAACAATATATACGCCGTAAATGCTGATCAAGTGGCACAAGGAAGCTTAACTTGTCTAAAGGCTTTGACGGACGATCCAAAGCTTTGCACAGGAGACTCGGTCATGTGAGTCCACATACACTACAAAAGCTTGTGTCCAAAGGGCTTGTAAGAGGGCTACCTGAGATGGACTTCAAAGGTATTGACATGTGCAATGCATGCACACGAGGTAAACAAACACGTAGCTCTTTCAAACCCAAAAAGATTGTAAGTTCTTCTAGACCCCTTGAACTTTTACATATGGATTTATGTGGTCCTATGCGAGTCAAATCTCCCAATGGTAAAAAGTACATGCTAGTTGTTGTCGATGATTTTTCAAGATATACTTGGGTTGCATTTTTGAAAGAAAAATCAGAGGCCTTATTTGAGTTTTCAAAACTTTGTAAGGAGTTGCAAACTTTAAGAAATGAGCCCATAGTGTCTATTCGGAGTGATCATGGTAGGGAGTTTGATCAACTTCAATTTGATTTGTTTTGTGCTAAATATGGCATCTCCCATAACTTTTCTGCTCCTAGGACACCTCAACAAAACGGGGTTGTGGAACGCAAGAACCGCACCTTAGAGGATATGGCCAGGACTATGCTTTTAGAAAATGCATTACCTAAAACCTATTGGGCTGAAGCTGTTAACACAGCTAACTACATTTTAAATCGTTGTCTTATTCGTTCTATCTTAAAGAAAACTCCTTATGAACTTTTCAAAGGCCGCAAACCACTTATATCTTATTTTAAACCCTTTGGCTATACTTGTTTTGTTCATAACAATGGAAAAGATAACCTTGGGAAATTTGATGCGTGTAGTGATGAAGGTATATTTCTTGGCTATTCCACGAGTAGCAAAGCTTATAGAATCTTCAATAAAAGGACCCAGGTAGTTGAAGAAAGTATACATGTTATTTTTGATGAATGCAATGACGGTGCTTTGAGTGAAAGTGTTGCAGATATAGATCTTAACATCCATGCAGAGAACGAGGAAGGTGATGATGCTACTACCAAGAACACAGAAAAGAGGAACATGCAGGAACCGATTCTTAACACAGAAGAATTGGCCCAAGGTGTTGAAGATTCGTCCAAAGCCCTTGGTGTCCAATCCAACAGTGTTGAGACGTCAGAAACTGCTATAACTGAAAGGACCACGGAGTCAGATGTACTACAAGTCAATCCTACAAGTGTGACGAATCAAGGAGCTGAGACTAGCAAAAGGAAATTCAAATACTCCTCATCACACTCATTAAAGGATATCATTTCTGACCCTACTTCTAGTGTTCAAACTCGTTCTAAACTTAAAGATCTTTGTGCTTTTCACGCGTTTGTTTCTCTTATTGAGCCAAAGAAGGTAGATGAGGCACTTCTGGAGCCAGACTGGATCATTGCTATGCAAAGTGAGCTTAATGAATTTGCAAGGACAAAGTCTGGACCTTGAAGCCTAGGCCAAAGCATCAATCAGTCATTGGCACTCGATGGGTGTTTCGAAACAAGCTAGATGAGAATGGTAAGGTTGTGAGGAACAAGGCAAGGCTTGTTGCTCAAGGCTACAATCAAGAGGAAGGTATTGACTACGAGGAGACCTTTGCTCCCGTAGCCAGGCTTGAAGCCATTCGCATTTTATTAGCATTTGCATCTTTTATGAGCATAAAGTTATATCAAATGGATGTCAAGTGTGCTTTTCTCAATGGTTTCTTAGAGGAAGAAGTTTATGTGGCTCAACCCCTAGGTTTTGAAAGCTCAGAATTTCCCAATTATGTTTATAAACTTGACAAAGCGCTTTATGGCTTGAAACAAGCCCCAAGAGCTTGGTATGAGCGCTTGTCAAAATATCTTTTAGAAAATGATTTTAAAAGGGGGTTGATCGACAAGACTCTTTTTATCAAAACCAAAGGAAAGGACATTTTGGTTATTCAAATTTATGTTGATGATATATTATTTGGTGCTACTAACACATCTTTGTGCAAGGAATTTTCTGACATCATGTGCAGTGAATTTGAGATGAGCTTGATGGGTGAACTCAACTTCTTTTTGGGATTACAAGTTCATCAATCCAAGAAAGGGATCTTTGTCAACCAAAGCAAGTACACTAAGGATCTCTTGAAGAAGTTCAAGATGGATCAATCCAAAGCAGCCAAGACTCCCATGAGCTCAACATTGTCTCTAGATCAAGACAAGACTGGAACAAGTGTCAATCAAAAGGAGTATCGAGGAATGATTGGATCTTTATTATATCTCACAGCTAGTAGACCTGACATCATGTTTAGTGTTTGCATGTGTGCTAGGTTTCAAGCTGATCCTAAAGAATCTCACCTCGTGGCTGTGAAGAGGATCTTTCGATATCTCAATGGCACTAAGGAACTTGGACTATGGTACCCAAAGCAAAAGGATTTCACTTTAATTGGATATTCTGATGCAGATTTTGCAGGCTACAAGGTGGATAGGAAGAGCACATCAGGATGTTGCCAATTCTTAGGAGCATCTTTGATCAGTTGGCACTCAAAGAAGCAAAATTCAGTTGCTCTATCCACTGCAGAAGCCGAATACATTGCAGCTGGAGCCTATTGCTCCCAAATCCTTTGGATAGCTCAACAAATGCGAGATCTTGGCATCAACCTCAAAGGTATCCCTATTAAGTGTGACAATACAAGTGCCATATCCATCACTAAGAATCCTGTTCAGCATTCAAGGACCAAGCATATTGATGTAAGACAATACAAGTGCTATATATTTTTGGTTAATATCTTTTTAGATATTTAATCAATTATATTTGTTTTAATCGGATTTCACAAATTGCCCATTTAGTAATTTCCTTAAACCGTTAAAGATATTTTATTTTTGGAAATAGATTTTTTGGTTATCTTGTCCGATTTTAATGGATATTTGAATTTGAATTTGAATTTGAAAACCCTTCAATTGGCAATGTAATGATTTCTTTCCTTGGAACCCTAAACCCGTCCCATCACTCCCTCTACTTAAACCCAATACTGTACCCGATTACAACCCACACTCAGACTTTATCCAAACCCTTTCCACTTCTCCATCTTCAACCTCTCAATCGCCTCTCAAGAAACCCTAACCAACTTTCTCCATGGCACCCAAAAACAAGAAAGTTGTCACACCCAAAAGACTTGGCGCCACCCCCAAGGGACGTCAGGCCACTGCTACCTCTCCCACACCTGAACCCGCTCCTCAAGCTATTGTCCCAACTGTCGTCCAGAGCACCATTGCTGAAAGCTCGGCCATTGTTCCCAAGGGCTCTCAAAAGCACTCTGCTAAGAAGCCGATCAGTGCTAAACAGAAAGGAAAGAGAAAGATTTTGGCTGAGGAAGTGGACGAGGAAGAGGAGGAAGAAAATCTCGACGCCCTCTTAGAAAGAGATGCTGCCAAGGAAGCCGAGGAGGAGGCCTTAAGGAAGAAAAAGGCCGATGAGGAGGCCGAACTTGCTAAGAAACTGGCCGAGGAAGAAGCTGAGCGGATTCGGAAGGAAGCCGAAGCCGAGGAGGTTCCATCCGAGGAGGATCCTGAGGAAGAAGAAGAAGAAGAAGAAGAGCAAGTGGGATCTGGAGAGGACGAGGAACCTGAAGGAGATGAAGCGGGGTCCGGTGAGGACTCGGGGTCTGAGGAAGAGGAGGAAGAATCTCCATCTCCTTCTCCTCCTCCTCCCCCGTCTCCGAAGAAGCGGAAAGCCCCTGCTGCTGTCAAGCCTCCATCCCCCAAGCGCACCTGGAAGGGCACTGTCAAGAGTCTTGTAGTGCCTGTCAAGAGAGCTGCTCCAACAGTTGCGCGCAGAAAGAATGCAGACCCCCCGGCCTATATCCAGGTAAATCAATCCTTGCCCTCCTCTTGGTTTCAAGATGCTGAGACTGCTGGTAAGTGGGTAGACGAGTTTAGAACTCGTAAGGTTAGCTGTTCGGATTTTTTAGATTTTGAGTTCTTTGAAGCTTTGAAGTTACCCTGCATTGAGCTCCTCAAAAAGTCCCCAGCCTGGACCCTTCTTAACCTTGAGACTGTCTACTACCCCCAACTTACCCGACTTTTCTACATTAACCTAAAAGCCAAAAACGACACCAATGGTTGGTCTTTGGAGTCTGTAGTCAAAGGGGTTAGAATCTCTCTCAACTCCAATGGCTTTGCAGATTTCCTTGGCCTACCTACCCCAGTTCCACCCGCTGATGTACACCCTTCAAAAGAGAATTGCATCATTCTAGCCCGAGCCAAATATCTCCTACCCGAAGCATCCAACAACACCTCTAAGCAACTCACCCACTCATCCCTAACCCTTGAGGCAAAAATAATTTTTAACATCATTGTTCGATGCCTCTTACCCCGTCTTAACTCTGGCTCACTCCTTACCGATAATGCAATGGTCCTGCTCTATCGCATCCTAAATGGCCTTGATCTTGATCTGGCCAACACTATCCTTGGAACCATGGCTCATGCCAGAAAAGCTAGAAAAGGCTCTCCCCTCCCCTTTGCTACCCTTTTGACCCCTATCTTCAAAGCTTCTGGAATTGATGTCAAAAATGAAGAACAGCTGCGTCATACGGGTAAGTTCGACTCTAAAGGCCTTGAAAAGATTGGCATCACTCGGTCTCCCAAAGGGACCTTGAGTCTTGCCACTCCTTCAAAAGCCTTTCCCACTGCTCCAGCTTTCGATGAACGCATGGACAACCTAGAGTTGGGCTTGGAAGAGGTTCGCCTGGATATTAAGGAGCTGCAGAAGGAGGTGATGACGAAGATGAGCGGGATTTCAAAGATGCTGGAAGGACTGTGGACGAGGCTCACTGATGATGCTCCGGATGACTAAGCCTTAACCCTAACCCACCCTATCCCACCCCTGAAACTTGTTACTTTGCTGGTTTTTGGAAACGTTTTCAAAACATTTGGTAACTATTTTGGTGGCTGTTTTACCTCCGCCCTTTGTTGAAAGACAAAAAGGGGGAGATGATCGTTAGACTTTGAAAACCTCTGCTTAAGGGTCTTGGAAGACCTTGGTTTTTGATTTATGGTTTTCGGTTGGATGGTTTTTGCATGCTTTAAAATTTTTTGATCCAACATTTGTCTAACCCTTGCAGGTACTTAGTCCGATTTTACTTATGATATATCTGTTTGACTAAGCTGCAGGGATGCACAGGTTTTGTCTTTCATCAAGGGGGAGATTGATAACTCCCTCCCTTGATGGAAAATGGAATAAATGTTTCAAGGGCTTTGATAGGATGTTTGTGTCAAAGGCCTTGACGCATTAACAGTTGATGAAATACAAAACCTATATTATTTGTCCGAATATTATTTTATATTATTATATACTTCCGTTATATTATATATATGTGTTGAACTAACCTTTTCAGGAAGTAAAGTTGAGATTATCTCTTTCCTTTGGTGCATATGAGGAGATCTTATTCAAAAACGGATCATGGCTTCGAAGTGTCCTTATATAGAAGATTGAAGATCAAGCCTGATTCTAGAGCCGTTGGTGAAGATCCTCAGGCGCCATTCCACTCGTATATAAAGGAAAGAAGGAAGAAGAAAGAAGACACAAGTACTACACGAGTTTCATTCATTCAAGTGATCTGTCTTCCAAGTGTATCTCTGCTAAGCGCTCAAGAGTTTGTTGTTTATTTCAAAGCCTTTGAGAGTCACTGTGAGCTTATAGGATATATTCATTTCAAGTGTTACTCGAGAGTTTATAACTCGGGAAGTTGCACTAGGCTATTGATTTGCGAGAGTTAGAGGATTGTACTAGATAGCTGAGAGAGGTGGGGCTCTTCTAGATTGGTCTAGGACTCCAAGGGAACGTGAGTTGACTAGATTGCAATTGTATAGGAGAGAGGCTTCTCGGTGAGCTATTAGGATCCTAAGCTAAGCAATCAATAAAGCCTTTGAATCCTAGGGTTGTGGAAGAACCCTAGGCGGGGACGTAGGCCAAGTTGTGCTGAACCTCGTAAACAATTACTCGTGTTCTTTACTTATTTGCTTTACCTTATTTCCGCACTTGGTTCGATTGTCTAACTTTGTGATTCAGGTTTAATCTCAAAGGTTTTGGTACAAGCTCCAAAAGTCTTGAGACTTTCTGCGAAAAACGGGCATACTCTATTCAACCCCCCTTCTAGAGTATTTCTTATTACATTGTTTTTATATTATCGAACCTTCAGTCACAATTACAACCGGACAGAGATCCCTAAGGGCAACCATTAACTTTTCCCAACCGACTCATCACCCCTCTTTCCCGTGGGACTTTGGTACGACTCTTTGTGGTAAGAAAATAAAGGTTGATCATCATATAAATCAAGAAAGACAACCCCATGACACCTTACTTTTGACTCAAAGTGACATCGAGAACGTCTAATACTAACTTAGACAATCTTAATATCCAACCATGATCCCCGACACAATGTGTTTACCAACCCAATTCCCCGTGGAAGACACTGACATCCAGGGAAAGCCTAGATAGATTTGTCAAGGGGTTAACATAGTGGAAGGGACTGTTCCACACAAGCTGGGCTTGACCACACAGAAACAAGGGTACTCCCACTATCCCGTTTGCACAGATCAGTCAATACACATTTAATTGTTAGACATACCAATCAGACCTTAGCATATCAAGCACTCAGGATAGAATCAATTAATAACACTCATAATAATCTCCTTGGAGTCTCCCAACCCATCTGTAAAGAACAAGCTAATATTTTGCCTACCGTTCCCAACTACACCCAATAGGGGTGGTCTAGCGCCTTTACTACCCACTCGCGTCCCCATTTGGTCGGTTTCCTCTTTTATTACAAGTCAAGTTCATTACTTAGTCCAATTTCGGTTATGCATCTTAAGTTCATTTTACCCTTCTTAAAATCCTTTCAAATCTTTTGAAATTCATGGGCGGTTTTCCAAAACATACACTCGACCCTTGTGTACCCGAATTGCACAACCTCGGCTGTGATACCATCTTTGTAACGGCCCAGAATTATGATTTCCGGGTTACGTTTCAAGGGATAAAGCCCCTTGTTCGGATCTTGCGATCCAGGTACAGGTCGAGGTTTCAAACTCATTTTAAGATTAGTGGAAAGAGGGATTTCAAACCCTAAAAACATCGAAGGGCCGTTGGGTACCCTTAACCTATCCTAAGACTATGCCGCGGAATCCATTTCAAACAAAAGTAAGGCGAAAGCAAAGTAAAGATACAAGTGTCACGGCAGAACCGGTCAAAACCAAATCATGAGTGTGTAATTACCATTTTACTAAATTAGGATATTAGCCAGATTCTTCGATTCGCCAAAAGGGAACCCCGTCGTACCGACATCGAGCACTCAAAATCTGCAGAAAATATCTTAAAAAAAAGAACGGGGAAAGGAGTCAGATCGAGCCACTCATGCGGGACCGGCAGTCCTCGCTAAGGCCACATAGTATGTGCTATACCTAATAAAGATGCTCTAATGCAGTACGAAAGTCAAACACACTAGCATGCTCCTAGTTCAGAATAATGTGCAGAAATACTGTAAAGGGCCCAAGACAATGCCAAATGGCATATCCCTCTCCTACCTCCACCCCCTTCCGATAGGGCGGAGACTGGCCAGCTCGTGAATGCATTCCATCATAATCGGGCGGCACGCATGCCTAACCCGCTCCACAATAAAGCCCGCACGCATCTCATAATATAAGGAAGTTCATGACTCGATTGACTCAGGGTACCCGATGAGGCTTGGCTACCCTATGACCCTAGCAAAGACTCTAGGACTATCACAGATAACGGTCGTTCTGTTTCAAACGCAATAAGTAAGCAGATGCTCATTCAATTAGTGCAACCTAAACAGGATACTACATGGCATGCTTTTATGCATATGCAACACCTAACATAAAATGCAACAACAGACATGAATGTCCAACCTGAGTAAGCCCCCTAGGGAACTTACCTGAAGGTGCAGAACAACAAGATAACACAAGCAAGGGCCCAAATGCAAGTCCAAAGCAATCCACACCTATCATCAAGTCATTTCCATAAGCTACTGGTCCATCATTCATACACACGATTCCCGAGTTCTCAACATCCTCAAACTAATCGATGGTAAAATCATTTTTCCAAAACCTTTTTAATATGATCAACACCAATCAAAATCATTTACTTCAAAATCAAACCAATTGATAAATTTTGCCAACAATATTTCCAAACTCATTTCCCAAAGTTTTCCAAACTCTTAAATATCAAGTTAAGTCAACTCTTATTCAAAACATTATCTCAATCATAATTGGCCAAAACCCATTTATAAACACTAAATCTTTAATCAGCTTGTAAATTTATACCATTAAAATAATTCCGGCATGTTTCTTATTTCGAAATCATTATAGAGTAAAGTCCGGCACTTAGTCACCAAAATAAATATATTTTCACAACTAAATTTATAAATCAAAACCCATAATTCATTTCAAATTTCCTAAAATCACATCAATAATAACTTATTCCAAGATTAATTCAAATAATAATCGTATAATAATCGAATCGTTAAACAATAATATAACAATTAACATATATGGGTTAATAAGATTTAAATAGCAAGCTTTCTCACAACTCTTAACCAAAGGAAAAGAAAGAAGGCCCAAGACATCAGCCCGTGACCCGGATCCGAATCCAGCCCAACCCGGAAATTAGGCCCACCCCACACTAGAACCCAACCCGTCTCCTTCCCAGGCTAGAACAGAGCTCAGTTCACCGATGAGGAAAGAGACGGAGGAAGACGAGGAACTCCAGGCCTCCGGCGGCCCTCGTTCCGACCCCAGGCCACTCCCACCTGACTGGAACGACATTCCGACCTTACCCGACCCAAAAGAATTCAACATCGAGTAAAGGGGAAAGGAGGGAGAGAGCTCACCAAGATTTCGAAGTTTTCGCCGGAAATCACATGTCGACGCCGGGTTCTGCTCACCGGAGTTGAAGTCGAAGAGGTCGGCCTGGGAAGAGAGCAAAAAGGGGTTAAAGGTCTAACTTTAGGAGGAAATGGGTCGGAAATCGATCGAGAAACCATTACCGACTGTTGGATCGGAAATAGAGCAAACAAGGAAGGGTGTTCGTCGTCGGCGGCTGGAAACTCGACTTTGAGGTCTCGGCCTCCGGTGGGACTCCTTGTTGTTGCTGCTTGCCGAGAAAGAAAAAGGGAAATGGAGGCTTGGGCGGTCTCGGCCCTGGATTCCGGAAACGAGGCAAGACTTTGGGTGGTTCTCTGTTGACGAGGAGGAGGGTAGGAGAACGAAGGTGCTCAGGTGGCGGTTGCTGGCGGCTCGCAGCGACGGCAAGAGGCGGAGGAGCTGCTGAGGGCGAGCTGCAGTGACTGTGGTGAAATCGGAGTAGGTGTCCTTGGTGGTTTGAATTGCTGGGTTTGCTCCTTGTGAGTTGCAGGCAATGAAAGAGGGAGAAAGATTATCCATTTTGGGTTTGCCAACTGAGTAAGAGGGGGGGTGAATTGGGGATTTCTCTGAATCTCTGGGTGCTGCAGAATGGGAAGAAGGGAGGGATTGGTTTCTTTGTTGATTTTTGGTGTGAGGGGTGCAAGAAATGGGGCAAGATGGTGGGCGTTGTAGGTAGAAATGGCACAAGAAAACAAATCTACAGACTGTAATGTGAGCAGGCCTCAAACCGAACGAGAGAGATGAAAAGAAGAAAAAAAGAACAAAAATAGAAGATGGTCCCACAACCTAAAATGCAAAGAGAATATACCCGACATTCAAATTTGAAACCCGACCCGTTAATCCTGATTTTAACGAAATTCAAATCGAATTTTTGAATATTGGATTAAAATGACAAGTCTAATCACATTTCCAAAATTTAGAACACGAAAGCGGAAATAAAATCCATTACAATCCAAATTCTAAAACAATGCCGGAAAGATTTTAAGAGATTTTAAATAATCCGATAGCTCGATGACGGAAAATTTCCAGACCTTCCGAATCTTTAAAGTCGAAATGATTTTAAATCATTATTTTCATAATTTTAATATTATAAAATTTCCCGGTCTTTACATAGGTCACTCGCTTGTCATGTGGAGGATTCATACTTGCCTTGAGATTCAACCACCTAATTAGTGATGGAGAAGGTTTATGCCAATTCCTATCCGCCCTGACTGAGTTTGCACATGGTGCCTCGGCCCCTTCCATCCTCCCCGTTTGGCAACGCCATCTCCTAAACTCATGTGACCCTAATCATGTGACTCATACCAACCACGATATAAATTTCACCCCTATAGAAAATCCTGACGACAACCTTGTCCACCGGCAGTTCCAATTTGGAGCTCAAGATGTAGCCACCCTTCGAGGTCGCATAGAGCCACACCTCCAACCCTGCACAAACTTTGAGTTGCTAGCATCCGCCCTCTGGCCCTGTCAAACCGTCGGCCTTGAGTACAAGACGGAATAAGAAGTACACTTGACATTTGATTTCAATGCTCGACGCATGTTTAACCCACCACTTCCAAACGGCTACTATGGGAACGCAGTTACAATGGCTACGGCAGTCTCCCCAGCTAGTAAGATTTATTATGACAACACCCTCAACTACACTGTGGAGCTTGTGAAGAAGGCCAAAGGCACCATCATGGACGAGTACAAGAGATCATTGATTGGTCCCTCGATTATAAGGGGCAATCACCTATCATTGAAGGTTCGATCGTACAATATCTCTGATGTAACTCATCTTGGGTTACCAAGTCTGGATTTCGGATAGGGGACGCCTCTATATAGTGGTGTAGTGACCAATTGCTATATAGCTAATGCAAGCCATATTGCACCTTTTAGAAATGAAAAGGGAGAGAACGTGAAGACGGCGTGGGTATACTTGCCCAAGGATGCAATGGACAGGTTTGGCAAGGCACTTGATAGCCTGTTGAAATCAGAGGTGGCAATCGGGCGGGTCGGTTCGGGTTTGGGTTTGGTTAGTCGGGTTTAGGGTCATTCGGGTTTCTGGTAATGTCTAATAATTTGGTCAACCGGTTGGGTCGGGTTCGGGTTTCGGTTGTATCGAGTTTCGGTTATTCGGGTTTCGGTTGTCTCGGGTTTTCATTATTTCAATATTCATTTTTAAAAAATTTACTAGATTGTAGCTTAAAGTTCGGCTTATTTTGGGTTTCGGGTTAATCGGGTTCGGTTCATTCGGATTTCGGGTTCAAAATGGACGGGTTGTGTCGGTGTTCAGAATAATCGGTTTCGAGTCGATCGGGTTGGGTTTTTGGGTTCGGGTCGGGTTTTGCCGGCTCTAGTTGAAATAGCTACTACCTCCATCCAAAAATACATTGCCTTTACTATTCACGCACGCTTTTTTAAGAAGGTAAAAACTATATAAAATATTAATTTTTTTATTAATTTTTTTTAATAATTACAAACTTATTGATAATAAGTTTGTAATTATTAAAAAAATTAATAAAAAAGTTAATATATTATATAGTTTTTAACTCCTAAAAAAGCATACATGAATAGTAAAAGTCCATGTATTTTTGGACGGAGGGACAGGGCCGGCCCATGGGGCGTGCGAAACGTGCAATCGCACGGGGCCTCGAATTTTTTAGGGCCTCGTATAGGTTTTATAATAGATATTATATTATATATACATAAATTGCAATATGTACCACATTGTTGCGGTAGCCCAGATGGCAAAGGTTGGTTAAGAACTTGAGAGGTTGCGCTTGTTCCCGAGTTCGAGTCTCCTTAATTGCAGGCAGTCCAATTTTTTTTACACAAAAAATGACAGCTAGGCCGTTTGAATTTTTTTCCCAAAACACCGCCCCGTTCTGTTTTGTTTTTTTCAACAAAAAATTACAACAGCGGCAAGTTCTATTTTCTTCCAAAAAAAAACAGCTAGGCCGTTTGAATTTTTTTCCCAAAACACCGCCCCGTTCTGTTTTGTTTTTTTCAACAAAAAATTACAACAGCGGCAAGTTCTATTTTCTTCCAAAAATAAAAATAGAGCAGCCCTATTTTATTTTATTTTTATTATTTTGTTTTTTATTGGTTTGTACCTTTCTACCTTATAAATCTCTTAATTTGAGCTCGAACTCGGTTCGTTTATAAACGAGCCGAGCTTGAACAACTAGTACTCGAGCTCGTAGGCTCGTATATCAGCCCTAATTGCATCTATGAAAACATCTGTTTTGTTAGTAGATTTGGTGGACTATTTTTTCCCTTTGAATTAGTTATAAAAAAAAAGGCCTCAATATATTAGTTGCACAAGGCCTCGAAATATAACGGAACGGCCCTTGGAGGGAGTATAACAAAGTGTCATGTATTACGCCAATTTGATACTCAGCTGACAAATAAAATAACATGACGTCGATTGAATGGCAACGCGGTCATTTGGACACTCAAGCAGATAACATGACGTCGATTGAATGTGATCCTCTCAGCAACGAGCACTCAGGCAACCACGCCAAATTAAGGCCTGTTTGGTTATTCAATTAAACATCTAGCAAGTTAAAAAAAAAAAAAGTAGGATAATTCTTATATTTGGTTGACATAAAGACACAAAAATTTAACTTTTTAGAAATTTCAACTCCTTCAAGTTGTAGGAAGTTCACTTACCTAGGGGATGTTTGGGAGTAAAAAAAAGAGAGAGAGAACATGTGCATTTTTGCAACTCGAGAAAAAGAACACTTGATAGGCGCTCGTATTCGTGCAAGCCTGTATTTGACAGTTCAGAAACAAGTACAAGTCGACGGTAACAGTTACGAATAAATAAAAGAGAAAATTTGCGTCGAAGGCGTAAATTTTCGGCCAAATTAGCCAAATATACATATTTGTATAAAAATTGCAAAACTATACATTTTATAACTTTTAACCCTAATCTCTCTCGATCTCTCTCCACTTCCGTTCCTCCAGATCTCATATTTGGATCTCTCCCTCCCATGGTCGCTCGTCCATGGCTACTCCAGATCTGATGCCCCGGCCCTTCTTCCCTCCCTCTCTCTCTCGTCCTCGCCCTCGCCCTCTCGCTCATTGCCGAATCTGAGATTTACTTCCTCCTGCTTCATTGAGTCGCGAGTTCGACGGAGGAGCGCGAGCAGGAGACGGATCGAGAGATGGCCAGATTCGAGGCTGGAAGGGAGTTCGGTCTTCAATGGATGGAGATCAGCAATCGCCAGAGCATCGTCCGACAACGATCGTCCGCGGCGGAGGTTTTCGAATGTGTCGCCTCCCCTCACCACCACCACCATCGGCGACACCATTGAAATCGGTGCCTCCTCCACCAGCAGAAAACGCTTGTTGCCATCGGGATCGGAGGAGAGTGGCACTGGATCTGAGACGCGCTGAATCGGAGGAGAAAGACACTCGAGAAATTTGATTCGCTCCTCCACGGCTCCACCGAACCGCCGCCGCTTCTCCTCACTTGCTCCGGCTCCGGCGACGAAGGCCGATCTGTGTGCGATTGGAATCGGCAACTGCACTTGCAGTGACCGGATCCGGTGGCTCGATTTGTCGATTGCAACTGCACTTGCAGTGAAGAGCGGCGACGACCGATCTGTGTGCGATTGGAGTCCGCTCGGTACTCCGTCGATTGCGATTGCGATTGCTGACATCCTATGAAGGATGTGTTCTCTGGTTCAGCATGCCTTCTGATCAGAAACCTAGGTATGTCAGCATTTCATTTATCTTATTTATGCATCTTCGATTACCTCGTTTCTGGCATCGTTTGTGTTTTCAGATTGTGATATAGTAGGATTTTTGATTCTCAGTTGTGTGTAAATTTTGCTTCTCGAAGCTGATATTAATGGCCGAGTACAGAAGTAAACTGAATTTCGGTTGGATTTTGACAACTTCATCCATATATGGGACCGTGATACTGTTGAAATAGTGAAGTTAAAAGGTCTGTAATCATAAAAATGTTAGATTTTTCATGGTTCAGTGGATCTTACTGGATCTCATATGATTTTCAGTATTTATCTAGCTCTACCTAGGCTATGGTTGATTGATCTTCTCAATCACGTGTTTCAACTTTTAAGAGTTTTGACAGCACTGATTAAGGATGTCTTGTTTGTTTACTTTGTTGGTTAATTTAATTTAATTTAATGCTCTCATTCCAAATCTCCTAAACTGTGAATCTAAAACTTGATCAAATGGTGATGGGCAGAGTTCTGTCTGTTGATAGGTATTAGAACATGTTGACTTATTATTGATTGATAATTGATTCATGAAGCATTGATAGGTTTGATTTGATAGGTATTCTCTTTTTTTTTTCTTTGAAAAATATTACAGAGTGACTTGTTTGCATGTTTGGTTAAATATTTTTGTATGTGTTACATCGTTTTTAGTTAAATATTATATATGTATGTATATATGTATGCTTGAGTCCTTAGAAATTGAGTTATTTTTTAGTGCTGACGTCGTTTTTATGAGTATTTTTTAGTGCTGACATCGTTTTTATGCGTATTTTTTAGTGCTGACATCGTTTTTAATTTGATATTATATATGTAAGTATATATGTATGCTTGAGTCCTTAAAAATTGGTTTATTTCTTAGTGCTGACATCGTTTTTATACGTATTTTTTAGTGCTGACATCGTTTTCATGCATATTTTTGTGTAGGTATATATTTGCTGATATCGTTTTTGCAATATAAGAGATAGATGAGGAAATAGGTCAGGATCGTCGGCGTCGAAAAATTCTTTGTTTCTCACTACAAAAAAAAATAAAATATTCATTTTTTTTTAAACATTCATTTGTCTCTTTGTTCTCCCCCTTTTATATTTTATATAAAAATATATTGATATTTGATGTCATCACCGTCGGCGTCAGCATTCTCGTAGAGGGCGTCCGCAATGCTGACGTCAGCATTCCCGACGTCATCGTCGGCTGCGTAGCATCCTCGTAGACGGTGTCAGCATTCCCGACGTCGGTGTCAACATCCCTCAAACGGTGTCAGCATCGTCGACGTCCTCCGCGTCAGCGTTGTCGGAGTGTGCGGTGTCAGCAATGCGGACGTCAACATTCTCGACGTTGGCGTCAGCACCGACGCGCGGGAAAAAAGGAAAAAAAAAAAGTTGGCGTCAGCATCCTTGTAAACGGTGTCAGCATTGCTGATGTCAGCATTCCCGACAATGACGTCAGCACTGACGCGCACAAAAAAAAAACTTCCTTGTAAACGGTGTCAGCATTGCTGACGTCAGCATTTCCGACGATGACGTCAGCACTGACGCGCGAAAAGAAAAAAAAAATGCTGACGTGGAGGGGGGGCACAGGAGGGGCACGCTGGAGGGGGGGCGCAGGGGCACATAGGAGGGCCAAGGGTTGTGTATAGTTTTGCAAATTTCCCAAAATCTTGTATATTTGGCTAATTTGGCCTTCATATTTGTATATTTGGCAAATCATCCCCAAATAAAATGTGCACGAAAAGCATTGCGTGTCAAATACAATACGCTAGGTGCACGACAAATTCGTAAACTGAATTATACAGGAGACTGTACATACAATGTAAGGAAACTAAGTGGAGTTGTCCAAATTACAGAAAAGGTAGCTTTGGCAGCAAAGTTTCTTATGGTCGAACATGTCTTGGTTTTCTCTAATGTCTTGTTCCTTCTGTTCGAGCTCCTGCTGCAAAAGAAAAAAATGGGTTAAGAGGGATGTTCAAGCTAGGGGCCTAGCCCAAGTAATGTGCAAAAGTAAGGCCCAACCCATTCACAAAAAATAATAAAAGTCCCGTCTTTGCTAGGGTCATAGGCTAGCCTAACCCCTTCGGGTTTGCCCTGAATCAGTTGATGATGATGATGATGATGATGATGATGATGATGATGATGTTTATGCGCGAGCACACACACACATATATACGAGGAAACGATGGATATCGTACTGGCCAGGTCCGTTCATGAAAAAGGGGGCGGAGTAGGAGAGGGATATGCCACTTGGCATTGTTTGGGGCCCTTTACAGTTTTCCTGCATGTTATTATATCTGCTGAAGCATGCTTGTGTGATCTAAATCATGTACTACATTAGTCATCCTTTATTTAGGTATAGGCATGTTATGTGGCCTCAACGCGGTCAAAGGACCCGCATGCGATTACCAGGTCTGACTTCGTGGATAGTGTTATGTATCGTTTCTTGCTTGCTCCTTGCTTCTGTGATGGGAAGTCTCTTTGCGAATTCGAAGAGCTTGGCTAACTCTCTAACTCAACTAAATGGTAAATTGTTCACTTATGATTTGGTTTTGACACGGCTTTGTTGTGGCACCTTGTATCTAAATTTCGTTCCCGCTTTACTTTCTTTTGAAATGAATTTCACGACTTAGCCTTTAGGACATGTTAAGGGTACCTAACGGCCCTACGATGTTTTTAGGGTTCGAAACCCCTCTTTCTTACTAATCTTAAAAGGAGTTTAAAACCTCAACCCGTACCTGGATTGCAAGATCCGAACGAGGGGTTTCATCCCTCAAAACGTAACCCGGGAATCATAATTCCGGGTTGTTACACAAATGGACATTTAGCAAATTTTACCAATAACCTACGATTGAAATAAATAAATAATATTTAAATAATTAATTATATTTGTGTTGAATGGTTGAAATTGCTATTGTGGTGTTATTTCATCCTTCCTGCAATCGTTAAATAAATTTCAGACAAGCTTGGACAAAATATCTAACACATTAAATGACCTTGGCCCCTTCTATGCCGGTGCAAATCATCACCCCTAAAGCCCTGCCCGAAGTCTCTGTCCCACATAATTATTTTACATCTAAATTAATATTATAAAAATTTTAAAAAATATATATTTAATTTTTACACACTTATTATAACATATTTTGAAAAAAAATTCTTAAAAAGTCAAATTATAATTTTTTTAAAAAAAATATATAGTAAACTCACATATTTTAAAAACTTACAAAAATCTCTCTACCTCTTATGAAATATTATAAGTTTTATAAGTTGATTTTTAAGATTTTTTTCCAAATATGTTATAATAAGTATGTATAAAATAAATATATAAAATTAGAATAATTCAATAGAGATAGAGATTTTTTAAAGTTATAGAAAGATGCTATTTTACTATATAATTTTTGTAAGTTGATTTTTTAAGATTTATTTTTTCAAATAGATTATAATAATGATGTAGATGCTAAATATATTTTTTAAAATTTTTCTTAATATTAATTCAATGATGAAATGAATTGAGGCAGAAGATAAGGTAGGCGCCTATCCTATGGGAGTTATATATGTTGCAGGCACATGGGTGATGGTATGGGTTCGCAGTTATATATGTTGCAGACTTGCAGGCGCATCACGTGTATGGAAAAAAAAAATAGAGATAATATATTAATATGTATTGCAGGTAGAGGTGGTCACGGGTCACGAGTTGGTCAGGTCAATCCGTTATCCGGTGGGTCAATGACCTGGCGTGTCCGGATCAAAGGATCAGAGCGAGTTGCGAGTTAGGGCGACCTTCCTCCAACCCACTGATCCGTCGGGTCTACCTGTCAATTTAAAAAAAATTGAAAAATTTATTTTTAATAAAATAAATTTATAATTATTATGTAAATTATTCTCAGAATAATTCATATATATATCCCATCATCTCATTTCTCGCACTTCACTTGTTTCCTACATTTCTTACATTAGAAATGAAGTTTGAGAAAAATATAATCTCATATTTTTCCCTCTTACATCACACATTGAAATTATTGTGGATGAAAGAATTAATATGGAGATATAAAATCTTCACATATTTTTAACACTTCATATCAAAATGAAGTGGGTGATAAAATGTGTTGTGAAGATAAAATCTTCACATATCATTTATTTGTTTATTTTAATAGTCAATTAAAAAAACAATTTTTTTAAAAAATAATGTAACCCACTGGGTCAAAGGGTCGACTCGAACCCATCAACCCGTGACATTTTCGGGTTAGGGTTCAGATCGACCAACCCCTACCCTTGACCCGGCGGGTTGAACCCGTTAATCTGACGGGTCCGACCCGTGGCCACGTCTAATTGCAGGCGCATGGATTATTAGGTCTGCAATTATAATTTTATATATATATATATATATATATATATAGAGAGAGAGAGAGAGAGAGAGAGTATAGATCATATGTACTCAAGGCTTATTGAGTAACATGTGAACACATCCTGAGCGTTGATCTATAGAAATGGATGGCTAAGAAAATTACACATTTTTCCTTTTTTTATAATTAAAAATAGTGGGTCCCACTCGGTGGAATTGCCTCACTTTCTCCATCCGAGCGCGTGTATCACATAAATGGGTGTTTTGAATTGAGTTCTGGGAAGTGGGCCATGGTTTATTTTTTATTTTATTTTTATAAAAAAACTAATTGATATCATAATTTGATTTGGGAAGATTTTGTAATCAAAAGTTTCCTAAAAACTAGTTAGTAAGTTATTCTAATTGAAGTTACAGAGTTTAAAAAAAATCACGTATAATTTCCATTGAATAATCTAGCGTTACCATATTTACCGTCGAATAATTTCCAACGAATAATCCATATTTACCGTCGAATAATCTAGCGTTACCATCGAATAACCCGCATTTCACCTGTAAGTTCAATTGACGTGTAATTTCTATTGGTGCATCTAGCGTCGTATAAACCGCATTTAACTATAAGATTAGAATAGATAAACCAATGAAAATCCCTTATTATGTATGATAAATTTATCGATACAATCGAATAATCTCATAATACCGTTGAATAATTGAGCGATACAATCTAATAACTCGCATTTCAGTAGAAGATGAGAGTAGATACACCAATGAAAATCCCTTATTATCTATGATAAATCTATCGATAAAACCGAATAATCTCATAGTACCGTCGAATAATTGAGCGATACAATCGAATACTAAACAAAATCCCAAATTCTATCCTACAAGATTCCAGATTTCGACTCATTGATGAACTAGCTTACACAATGATGAACTCAAACAATCGAATAATCTCATAATACCGTCGAATAATTGAGCGATACAATGGAATAACCCGCACCCCTTATTATCTATGATAAATCTATCGATACAATCGAATAATCTCATATTACCGTTGAATAATTGAATGATACAATCGAATACTAAACAAAATCCCAAATTCTATCCTACAAGATTCCAAATTTTGACCCATTGATGAACTAGCTTACCCATTGATGAACTCAGAGAACCTAGTTTTGGAACTACGGCTGATCCTATTCGATTGTGTGGCCTTCTTGCTACTCTGTCAGCTTCAAATCGAAAAGGAGAAATCGATGGATTGGAAACCGACTTTGACTGCCGGAGTCCCAAGAGCCGGAGTCGCACCCGATCGAATAGGAAACCCCAAATTCGATCAGCCAAGAACAAGACCTAGAAATTCCAAATTCGATCAGCCAAATTTGATATGAAACAAAGAACTCAAATTCGCCCGATCGAATAGAAAACCCTAAATTCGATATGAAATCAAAAACTTACCCATTGATGAAATCTAATAGCTTCAACTCGGTAGTGTAGATCGGCGATCCCTTCAAATCCATAATCAACAGCGGTGGTGCGCAACAGACTTCCAATCAGCGGCGCTTTTCCGATCAGCGGAGGTGCGCAACCGTCTCGCTCCTCCAACAGTTTCAAATCGGCGGCGCTTTTTCCGTCGTTGCTGGTGGTTCAGACGGCGAGTCGCGTTGCTCAACCCACTTCCACTCCCAGAGTCTCTTGCGCCGGCGTCGAACTCAGTCGGAGGCGCTAAACCCTAGTCGCGAATTTGGGATTTCGCTAATCGCCCTCTCACCTTTCTCTTTCTTCGATGGTGTGATTTGTCGATTGTGGGGGTAGGAGAGTAGGGTTGGGAGGGTATGTACACGCGCGTTCTGGTGGATTTTTTATGGTTTTTTCTCTTTTTTATTTTTAATAAATCAATATTGTCGAATAATCTCAGCCATCCGATCTTCCTAAATCAATGGCCTAGATGTGTTCACATGTTACACAATAAGCCATGAGTACCCCTGAACCATCCTCTATATATATATATATATATATATATATATATATATATATATATATATATATATATATATATATATATATATATATATATATATATATTGCATGTACCAAAACTAATATCGCAAGGAAATTGCGTCGGGTTTTGTTATTCGAGACCATCATGGTTTTGTTTAGCCTTTCAATGTCTCTTTATATAGATCTATTTCAGCTTTGATGATAGAAACATTGACTCTTTACCTGAGTTTGGTTGCTGCTTTAGAGATTGCTTCTCATTCAAAGTTTCTTACTCTCCTCCAAAAGGACCCAGTTGGGTCAGACACGGAACTAGAAATTAAAATTCAAGTAGGCTAGATAGGCTGTATTTTTTTATACGCATAATTTTTATTAACAAAACCCTTAATTTAATTAAAAAAATTATAATTAATTTTGCTTAATATTTTTTTACCTATTATTTTATTTTTATAAAAATAGGGCGGACTGGAGCAGACTCCAACCCGACCCTTGATCTGTCCTTGTATTGGGTGCTGGATCAGTAGAAACTGACTCCACCTACTTGTATCAAATATATATATATATATATATATATATATATATATATATATATATATTGTGCATCACGCGTATTCAACACTACCTTTTCGGTTTCTAAATCCTTTGTTGCTGGGTTGGAACCGATTCACCTTCAATAGCGCAGTGGCCATCCTCTGCTGCGAGTCCGGCGAACCTGCCGGCTCCGTTCTCCAGCACCTTTGCCCCGTTGAATCTCCTTGGGCCCGAAGGTGGACCGAAGGAGTTGTAAATAGGCTCATTGTCTTGCTTTGGACTTAAGGAGTTTGTTTGTGCTGAAAGCGGGTGGGGAAGGAAAATAATAACAACAATAAATTAAAGTAAATAGACTAAATCATTCTTATATATGTATATTCTTATATATGTACATGGTCTTTTTTATACATATGTAGATTTCATATGATGTTGGTTTCCGGGGGCTCCAAACTCCTCTTCAAACTCCTCTCGAAAGGGCGTGGATTAAATCCCGATAGGCTATGGAAAATATTATATAAATAAGGAATAATAGTGTTCTCCGAACGTCCTGTTTGGTTTCGAGGGTTCCATTCACATTTCCGACGGTTGATCGATCTTCTATTTGTTGCTCGTATTTGCCCCGTTTATTGGTGTCGGGTCAGTGCTTTGGTGTGGCTGTGTTTGCTCTGTGTTGGGTTGCAATATCGGGTGTACGTCATGTTTGATCGACAATAGATCGTGGTTGTATTCGTGGTCTTCGAAGATCCTTTATTTAGGTGGGGACAACATCGGCGATCCACACTTCATCAGGAGTCACCCTTTCCGGTTGGGGTACTGTTGTGAGTCTTTGCACTCTCCCGCATTCTTGGCTCTCGTGGCGCGTCTTGGATCTCCATCGACTTCTCTGCTGGCAAATGACTTGTATGGGTTGATTGTTTTTCTTTCTTCTCTGTTGATTTGTGAAGGTTTATTAGATGCGTTAAGCGGAATTTCATATCATATCTAAATATCCAATCGTAAGGATCTTCATGCATACATGATAGATCAATCATTAATCATAGGAGATACCTATTGATGCATGAATCGGATCGACTCGGGATAGAATCGGAAGAGAACAAAAGCCTGAAATGCGATTTCTCTACTTGGTCCACATGAGCCCGATGTCTAGATCTTCTTAACATTCGACTGCCAAGACGAAGGCCGAAGGACTAGCAAGGATGATGGTGGTTAACAACCTTTGAAATCAGCACTTTGATTTCCTTTTGTTTTCTACTATTGCTCCGTATGCTCTTTGAGAAAATCAGCAATGCTAATTCAATCTCTACCTACATCCCCTTTATAACTAGTTTGCCAAGCTTTTAATTGAACATCCGTTTGTAAGAAAGAAACGACCAATTTTTTTTATTAGGAAAAAATTCGGGCGAGCAGACTCTAGTCGGCAGCATCCTTACGAATGAGGCCGGTCTAAAAGACCAAAATCATTGTGAATATCGACTTTCCGGGCAGAGTGGCAAATGTGTGCAACCTTATCAGCCACTCTATTGCCCAATTGAGGCACATGAAAGAAGGAATAACGTGTTTGATTCCCATTTTTAGAGCAAGTGCTTCTGCTTTGAGAGGACTTTGTTTACCAAGTTTTTGATAACACGTGTGTATTGGTCGGCCATTCCAGTCCCGGATTATGGTTCCCGCCGTGCTTTCAAGATTTGTTAGCGTAGATCCATCAAAATGAAGCTTGATGATTCCCTTTGGGGGTTTGCGCCACAAAACCTTACATCGCTTATTTTTCTTCTCCGGTGGGTTGGAGTTATGTGTTAATAACGAAGATTCTTCATCTAAACTAGACTCAATCAATGTTGTTTTACTCCAATTATCAATGTGAGAATTAACCAAATGTATAGCTATGTCTTTCTGTGGGATGGGGACCTATCGAAATAGATGTTGGTTTCGAATATACTAGACAGACCACCAAACAAAGGCAAGCACCTCCTTGGCCGAAGAATTAATATTGTTCCCTTTAAAAGAAATGATAGGTTTAATATCACGAGAATGAAATATTATGCAGGTGATAGTCGAGTTTATCGGAAAAGAAAATTGATAGATAGAGCACACAAAAGAACATTCCAGCAAGAGATGAATATCATCCACCGCACCGTTGCACAGACAACATGTGGAAGGAAAAGGGGCTCCCCAACATGATAGCCTAGAGGCAGTAGGGAGACCATCCTGACAAACCTTCCAACTAAAGTTTTTAACCTTAGGCGGAATGTTCACTTTCCATGTCCATGCGTTGTTGTCTAAGTTTAGGGATGCTTGTACTGTGATTAGTTTGTATGCGCTTGATGTGGTAAACCAGCCAGCTATATCTGGCCACCAATACAGCCAATCCTCAAATAAGAAACGGGAAGCGAAATGTCTAATATTTCTTTGATTATGCAACTAGGCAACACATTTTGTAACTTCTCCATCCACCATCTATCCCCCATAATGTAGTCACTGACAGTTTCCTCCATGTTATGGATTTGGGGGCAATGATCTCGAGTCATTAAAGAAAAGGTTGCAATCCAATTATCTGTCCAAAAGTTGATTGATTTCCCATTTTCAACTGACCAAATGAGTCCTGACTTAAATTTGTTGACGAGAGTTATCAGCATGGCCCATTGCCAAGTGACGTCCCCACTTTTCTTATATTAAAAAATGTTGGTAGAGTGTAGGTACTTATGCTTAATCAGAGTAACCCAGACATTATTGGGTTCAGCCAATATTTTCCATAGAAGGAAAGAAACGGCCAAATGAAAGCATATTTGCAAACGTCTTTTCCCTTTTTAACTCTCCATTAATCCATTTTTTTTTACCGTAAGCAATAAATTGGATGTACTACTGACATCCATGATCATCTCGCAATATGATGTTCTGGAACTCACTACAACATGTACTCAAAATAAAATTACAATTTAACTGAGATTTAGCAATAAAATCAGCTGCACTACTAGCCTCTCTATAGCAATGTTGAAATATGACGCTCTCAAAATCTCTCTTTAAAGACTGGATCTCTTGCACTATTTGAGCGACCTCCCATGGTATGTTGTTCGCATGATTGATGGCGTCGATGATGATAGCACAATCACTTTCAACTATAATTCTTCGAATCCCCATCTCTACTGTCATTCTTATACCTGTATATATAGCAAAAGCTTAAGCTAGAACGACCGAACCCTTCCTAGCATTACATTTATGTATCCGAATAACTTGACCTTTATTATTCCTCATAATACAACTAACCTGTGGTTAAGTATCAATTTTCACCGAAGCATCGACATTTATCTTAATTACATTAATTGGAGGGCATTTCCACATCAATTTATCAGGAGGCCTAACACGTTTAGGTAATTTCGTTTTTACCTGCCCTTTCCTCCAACATGAGATATTATCAATAGCTTGAATTAAAGCACACACAATACTCGTATTAGAAGTATTGCGGAAAATAATTCTATTTCTAAGCTCCCAAATTGAATGTCATAAATAACACAAGTATGTGAAATCTAGATTAAGAGCCCTAGTATTTAGAATATTTTCTTGGACATCATATGTTAAATTTGGAATAATAAAACATTTTTTCAACTTAACCCCCGGATTTTGAATAAGGGATCTTGTAATCTGACAGTTAAACAATAAATGATTTGTATCTTCTATATCAGAATCACAAATAGAGCAAGTACTAGGAACTCTATTTATATATCTATTTAATCGGGCAGTAGTTGGCAAAATATCTAAAATAATTTTCCAAATAAAATTTTTAATATTTGGAGGGATATTGAGTTTCCAAATCCAGTCAGTTGCGATTTTCTTTGTGTTCCTTGTATTACAAAGAGAGGATGTAGATTTGACAGAGAATTTTCCATTATTACTATAAATCCAAATTAACTTATCTGAATATCAGTTACTAGAATATGGATATTAGTAATTGTTTGAACAATATGAGCGGGAAAAATGCTACTTAACTTTACAATATCCCAGGAGTTGGTATTCGTGAATAAATCACAAATCTTAAATTAGGATCACGATCATTTCGAAAGCTCTGAAGATATTGCGCATTTACCCTAATGTCAGACCATACATGTATGGTTTTCCCATTACCAACTAGCCAGAGCAAACCTTTAGAGAATAAATCTCTAACATTAAGAAGCCTTCCAAACTGCCAAGAAGTTTTGAATCTTCCTCTTTCTATAAGAGACTCTGTCGAGAGATATTTATCCGTAATTACCTTGGACCAAATATTTCAGGATTAACCATAATTCCCCAAAGAAGTTTCATTTGCATACCAATATTAATTTGCTCAGCTGATTTAAAACCTAACCCACCATCTTTTTTAGGAGTACACAAATCTTCCCAGCTGATTAGAGGATGATATTATCAGATTGAATTTTATTTCAAAAGAAATTTTTGTTGATCTGATCAATTTTTTGTAGAACTTCATTTGGAAGGAGAAAATATTGCGTTAAATAATTTGTTTTATAATTTAGATTTGCCTGGATTAGTACCGATCTACCAGCTTGAGAGAGAGTGTTAGATTTCCACTTTGACAGCTGCCTTTTAAGGCTATTTATTGCCTCATCAAACAAGACATTACAAACCATACTACTAATAAGTGGTATACCTAGGTATTTTTCCATTGATTTAGTAACTGGAATATTTAGCTGTTGAGCAAGGGACTGGAAAAAAATCGGCTCAGTCCCTTGCTCAACAGCTAAATATTCCAGTTACTAAAAATAGCCTTCCTAGGTATTTTTTTTACTAGAAAAAAAATCAGCCGACCAAGCTCTACTCGGCAGCATCCTTACGAATGAGGCCGGTCTAAAAGACCAAAATCATTGTGAATATCGACTCCCCGACCAGAGTGGCAAAGATGTGCAACCTTATCAGCCACTCTATTGCCCAATCGGGGCACATGAAAGAAGGAAACTTCTTTCAAAGTCGATAGTAAAAGTTTAACATCTGATGGAATTAGCTCAATTTCCCAAGGACATTTAGATTTTTTCTTCAAGTAGTCTATGATTATACTATAATCGCCTTCGATGTGGATTTTGTCAATATTGAGTTGAATAATGCGTTGGATTCCCATTTTTAGAGCAAGTGCTTCTGCAGGGCTTTGTTAATTTTTTTATTCATTTTTTTTAAATAATCTCATACTTCTTACTCATAAGTATAAGATTATTAAAAAAAATAATCAATTATAAATTGATATTTTATATAATTTTTATCATTTTAAGAAAGCGTGTGTGAATAGTAAAAATATTTATATTTTCAAACTGAGGGAGTATTAAATAAAATTGAGTGAGATGATCAATTTAATGTCCATCCCTAGGATGGAGGCCTCTTTACACTATAAATTGGTGGGCTTGATAATGATGCAAGCATACCTACATACACTAGACGATAGATTTCATTGTCCCAATCATCCATTCTAATCATGCTCGGTCTCATCGGAAGCATCGGCAAACACGACAAGAAGATTGGAGGTATGCATACATACATACATATATATATATATATATATATATATATATATATATATATATATATATATATATATATATATATATATATATATATATATATATATATATATATATATATATATGTATGTATATTACAAGATATATATATAGTTTTTATCATATGTTTATTTATATGGATCTGCTTAAATATATATGAGGGCAAATAGATGAGCTACACACAAACCAAACTCCGGCCTTCAATGTGAGGAGGAATGAGCCAGAGCTAGTGCGTCCATCCCAACCCACTCCGAACAAGCTCAAGCTCCACTCTCATGTCGACCAGCAAGACGTGGTCCGGGGGACAATGCCAGTAATCATGCTTTTTCCACCTAATCCAGCTATGAGAGGTAGAAATCCTGGCAAAGTGATAAAGAATGCATTGGCGGATGCGTTGGTGTATTACTATCCATGGGCAGGTAGGGTGAGAGGCGACCGACACTCCCAAAAGTTGGCGGTGGATTGCAACGCTGAGGGGGTGGTGTTTGGGGAGGCCGACGCAGATGTTAGTCTTAGAGAGCTACCATTGTTGCCCCCATTCCCTTTCTTTGACAAACTCCTCTATACTGACACTATGGAATTATTTGATTGTCCTTTGCTCACTATGCAGGTAGTGTACGTTGTTTCATCGTTTTAATACTTTATTATTATTGTTATACCATGACAGTTAGTCTGTTTGCCTATATATAATTTCTGACCTCTAGATTAATCAAATCAATTATTATCCATCTGCTAGGTCACTCGCTTTTCATGTGGAGGATTCATACTTGCCTTTAGGCTCAACCACCTAATTAGTGACGCAGAAGGTTTATGCCAATTCATATCCGCCCTGACTGAGTTCGCACATGGTGCCTCGGCCCCTTCCATCATCCCCGTTTGGCAACGCCATCTCCTAAACTCATGTGACCCTAATCATGTGACTCATACCAACCACGATATAAATTCCCCCCTATAGAAAATCCTGACGACAACCTTGTCCACCGGCAGTTCCAATTTGGAGCTCAAGATGTAGCCACCCTTCGAGGTCGCATAGAGCCACACCTCCAACCCTGCACAACCTTTGAGTTGCTAGCATCAGCCCTCTGGCACTGTCGAACCGTCGGCCTTGAGTACAAGACGGAAGAAGAAGTACAGTTGGCATTTGATGTCAATGCTCGACGCAAGTTTAACCCACCACTTCCAAACGGCTACTATGGGAACGCATTTACAATGGCTACGGCAGTCTCCCCAGCTAGTAAGATTTATTATGACAACACCCTCAACTACGTTGTGGAGCTTGTGAAGAAGGCCAAAGACACCATCATGGACGAGTACAAGAGATCATTGATTGGTCCCTCGATTTTAAGGGGCAATCACCTATCATTTAATGTTCGATCGTACAATGTCTCTTATGTAACTCATCTTGGGTTATCAAGTATGGATTCCGGATGGGGAAGCCTCTATATAGTGGTGTAGTGACCGTTGGCTATATAGCTAATGAAAGCCATATTGCACCTTTTAGAAATGAAAAGGGAGAGAACGTGAAGACGGCGTCGGTATACTTGCCCAAGGATGCCATGGACAGGTTTGGCAAGGCACTTGATAGCTTGTTGAAATCAGAGGTGGCAATCGGGCGGGTCGGTTCGGGTTTGGGTTTGGTTAGTCGCGTTTAGGGTCATTCGGGTTTCTGGTAATGTCTAATAATTTGGTCAACCGGTTGGGTCGAGTTCGGGTTTCGGTTGTATCGAGTTTCGGTTATTCGGGCTTCGGTTGTCTCGGGTTTTCATTATTTCAATATTCATTTTTAAAAAATTTACTAGATTGTAGCTTAAAGTTCGGCTTATTTTGGGTTTCGGGTTAATCGGGTTCGGTTCATTCGGATTTCGAGTCCAAAATAGACGGGTTGTGTCGGTGTTCAGAATAATCGGTTTCGAGTCGACCGGGTTGGGTTTTCGGGTTCGGTCGGGTTTTGCCAGCTCTAGTTGAAATAGCTATAAAAAAGGGTCATGTATTACGCCAATTTGATACTCAGCTGACAAATAAAATAAAAGTCGTCACTTGAATGGCAAAGCGGTCATTTGGACACTCAAGCAGATAACATGACATCGATTGAATGTGATCCTCTCATCAACGAGCACTCAGGCGACCACATCAAATTAAGGCCTTGTTCGATTATTCAATTAAAAATCTAGCAAGTTAAAAAAAAAAAAAAGGTGTTTTTATATATACCACAAATCCAACATCAATAATGCACGTCCGTTTCGACGTGCAAGTCTTCTGAATAATTAGCGCTTTAAAAAAATTAATTAACCCTTTTAATCCTGCACGTCAATTCAGGATTTGGGGTGTATATAGCGAAACTAGAGGTGGAATTGGTACATTACCAATTCATTTTTCCGTTTACCATGTACCAACCAATTTGAATTGGTAATCGTAAAACTCCTACCATTACCAACCACCGAATGGGTTGTACCAACTTAATTGGTAACCAATTAAGTTGGTTGGTACGTGTTGGTAATGGTAATTTACCAACTTTCAAGTGTTGAGAAAAAAACATGCAAATATAATACAACTTAATTAAAATGTATAAATTATTTCAATGCTTAGGTTTTCGTCTGAACCGATTATATTTGAGGATGAAGGCAACATAAAACTTTAAAGTTATTACAAAGCGTTTAAACACTAAAGCAAAAGCAACATAGTAGTATGAAGGTATTATTCCAACTAACGGTATATGTTTTCGTCTTAATCGAGGTCAAGTTAGTACTTCTCTTTTGATTAAAAACATTTTCTGAAGAAAAAAAAAGTTAAAAAAATAAATAAAAAAAAGTTAAAAACTTAAAACAATTACAAAAAAAATTTAAAAAATAAAAATAAAACTAGATATAATTGGTTTGGTAGGAATTGGTTGATATTACCGTACCAACCAATTTGAAATTGGTTGGTAATGGTAATACCAACTTTTCCATTCTCATTACCGTTATCGTACCAAGTTTTGAAACTTGGTTCGGTTGGTACATGTTGGTTCGGTTTTCATGGTAATTTTTACCCAGCCCTAAGCGAAACCGTAAAAAACCCAGGAAGTAGGATAATTTCTATATTTGATTGACAGAAAGACACAGAAATTCAACTTTTCAGGAATTAGTTGTAGGAAGTTCACTCACCTAGGGGAGTAGGTAAGTTCAACTTTCACCATTTTTAATATATTTTTCTTAGTTTTCTTATTTATATTTAAAAACACCAAAAATAAAACCAAACAACTTTTTTTAATTCTCCGGATATATATTTCACGAAAATTCAATTCTTGAGAAGTTGTACTTTCTACAACCCACCAAACGAGCTCTAAGATCCATCGTATATTTTCTATTATACATATGCATGTATGTTTTCATCAATTTAAGATGTAATCCATCAATCTAACTTTACAACATTGGAGTCTTCAACTTTAATTTGTTTGTCTTGTACGTAGAGTAGATCGATCATTGTTATGGGGCAAATTTTCATGAATTTTAATTATTCATCAATATCACTACTAGAAATTTGTTGTTTAACATCGGATAATAGATGTCTTTCAAAAAAAAATTGATGTCTATGTGGGGGATGTAAAAAGTCAAAAGTTTTTCACATCGGTCAGAACCCGATGTCTTTGTATTTTATAACATCGTTTATATTTCTAAATCCGATGTCTTTGTTATCATATAACATCGATTATAAAATATAACCGATGTTATAACATACAAAGATATCGGCTATTACCCGATGTTAAAATGTTTTGACTTTTTACATCCCCCACATAGACATCGTATATTTTTTTTTGAAAGACATCGGTTATTACCTGATCGATGTGAAATGACGTATTTGCGTTTTTTTTTTAATTATCGTAGCCTATGTTGGATTTGAACCCGCATCTTTGTATTTGAACACAATGCTCTACCATTTGAGCTAATAGGCTTTAAATTAGATAGAATGTTCTTACATAATAGCAAAAAGAGCATGTGAAACTTAAGAAGCAAAGAAACAAAGGAAATAAACTAATAGCGATAATTCTTGTACATCTTGTTTATGCCAAACACTTCTCTTAGCTACTAGTGGTGTCCATGACAAAACTTTACAAGTAACCATCTCAACTACAATCATTTAATCTCAGATGCATTTATATACATATCTCAGCTGCATTTATATATGATGATGCCCGAAATATAAATAATGATATTCACAAATATCATAAATAAATAAGGTTCCCCGCTATATAAATAGAACGTTATAAACATGAAAAATGGGCGAATGCAAGTCAATATAGAAACTCAGGACGTACGCGGACGATAAACCGTCCACGGCTCTCACATGCATGCCGGGACACTTGGCTTCCATGCCTCCCTCCCACATGTCACGAGGCATGTGACACTTTGCATCCATGCCTCCCTCCCACATGTCACGAGGCATGTGACACTTGGCGACGAGTGAGCTTGCATGAAGGAGTGCTTGTACTATAAATAAGAAGGCGTGGCATCATGCGCCAGGTGGGAAACTGGAATCTGATGAGACTTAGGCCGGATTCCCTGGCCATGAGCCCCCCTTTTTTCAAGCGGGATTAGTCTCGGCTAGACCGACACTTGATGGAGCCCTGCAGGGAGGACGGTTGTCCGCGAGTGGCTTGAGCTCGGATCGGCACAGGTTTGGGTACGCCGACGGTAATCTCGTTGCGCGTCTCAGGTAAGCCCGATCGTTTGAGCTCGCCCGCGTGCAACTTGATCCCGGAACCCGCCGACACGGGATTCTGGAAAAACGGGTTTCGTCACTGGCGCCGTTTGTGGGAACACTCTCACGCTAAGAGGTAAATTAAGATTGAATTCGTCTATTTAACTTCGATCGAATTGAGTTTTCATAAATGGGAGTTCAACACTCGATCCTATTTTTTGCTTTGATCGGTCTTGTGTTTCAACTGATTATTTTATTTTGAAACGTCTTGATCAAGCAAACGGTGGTAGATATATAAATGTTTTTTGGGTTTGATTCGATACAAGCATGCATCAGGATCGCTAGAGTATCATGAATATAGGCAAATTCATATCTATACTATATGCTACGCTAGCAGTACAATCTTGATCAAAACTTAATAAGTACACAGAAAATGGGATCACAGTTGAATTGGTAGATTGCTAGCTAGGGGTGTGCTACGGTGCTTGCCCCCCTCCCCACCTAAAGCATGCGAGGGGTGCTTGTAGTCTTGTACGGAGGAATCCTTTTCTTTCTTCATCATTTTTCTTTTTGTGCTGGAATATATCAAATTGAGCGTACACAGAAGCAAAATCTAGATCGTAAATCAAGAGACTTGGCTTCAAATCAAGCGCAATCGAAGAAGGAGAGTCCAAATTCTAGAAAAAACTAGAGTTCATACGCAATTACCCCTGCTTTGATCTGCCGTCGGTAGAGATTCGCGAAGAAGTAGGCTTACGGTGGTAATTTATCAACCTCACCAGCACGAGCAGTGGAGACACTACCCCAGCTCGCGAATGATTTCTTGAGCACCGACCGCAGCAGATTGGGAGATTGTGAGATCACGGTTCGCGGTTCTCTCCATTGACCAGGCATCTGCAAAAATCCAAGGAGGCCAACCAGATATGCCTACAAGACCGTGCGCTATTCTTCAAGAGGTCTCCCCCTTTTGAAGCGTTTTCTCCCCCTTTTTATATTTTTCGCAGGGGAAAGATATTATATGCAAGTACACAGCTTCATGAAAGGAGATAATAGCCACCCCCTTTCTCCGAGAAATTAATGCTTTTCTAGCACACGTCAAAAGTAACGAAGCGTCATGACGCTAGAGCTTGCTTCGCGTCGGGCATCCGGTCGTAGAGCTAGCCTCCCGGATCGAAGATTTTGTGAAGTCCCAGGACGCTGGAGCTTGCTCCGCATCGGACATCCGGTGGACGCATTGAGCTCCCGGACTACACTTGAAGTCATATGACGCCGGAGCTTGCTCCGCGTCGGACATCCGGTGGACGCATTGAGCTCCCGGACTACACTTGAAGTCATATGACGCCGGAGCCTGCTCCGCGTCGGACATCCGGTGGACGCATTGAGCTCCCGGACTATACCTAAAGTCATATGACGTCGGAACTTGCTCCGCGTCGGACATCCGGTGGACGCATTGAGCTCCCGGACTATACTTAAAGTCCTATGACGCTGGAGCTTGCTCCGCGTCGGACATCCGGTGGACGCATTGAGCTCCTGGACCAAACTTGAAGTCCTATGACGCTGGAGCTTGCTCCGCGTCGGAAATCCGGTGGACGCATTGAGCTCCCGGACTATACCTAAAGTCGTATGACGCTGGAGCTTGCTCCGCGTCGGACATCCGGTGGACGCATTGAGCTCCCGGACTATACTTAAAGTCCTATGACGCTGGAGCTTGCTCTGCGTCGGACATCCGGTGGACGCATTGAGCTCCCGGACTACACTTGAAGTCATATGACGACGGAGCTTGCTCCGCATCGGACATCCGATGGACGCATTGAGCTCCCGGACTACACTTGAAGTCATATGACGCCGGAGCCTCTTGCTCCACGTCAGACATCTGGTGGACGCATTGAGCTCCCGGACCATACCTAAAGTCGTATGACGCTGGATCTTGCTCCGCGTCGGACATCCGGTGGACGCATTGAGCTCCCGGACTATACTTAAAGTCCTATGAAGCTGGAGCTTGCTCCGCGTCGGACATCCGGTGGACGCATTGAGCTCCTGGACCAAACTTGAAGTCCTATAACGATGGAGCTTGCTCCGCGTCGGACATCCAGTGGACGCTTTGAGCTCCCGGACTACACTTGAAGTCCTATGACGCTGGAGCTTGCTCCGCGTCGAACATCCGGTCGTAGCCTTTATCTCCCGGATAAAATATGAGGTCCCAGGATGCAGGAGCTTGCTCCGCATTGGGCATACGGAGAGCTTGCCTCCCGGATCGAACATTATATAAGTCCCAGGACGCTGTAGCTTGCTCCGCGTCGGGCATCCGAAGAGTTTTTCTCCCGGATCGAATATAAGGCCTCCATTGGTAGCTTTGTAAGCTCGCGGAGATAACTCTTAAACGAGTATAAACTAAGTCCCTCTCGAGTGACAGAGGGCCTCCGCTGGTAGCTTTGTAAGCTCGCGGAGATAACTCTTAAGTGAGTTTAAACTAAGTCCATCTCGAGTGACAGAGGGCCTCCGCTGGTAGCTTTGTATGCTAGCGGAGATAACTCTTAAACGAGTATAAACTAAGTCCCTCTCGAGTGATAGAGGGCCTCCGCTGGTAGCTTTGTAAGCTCGTGGAGATAACTCTTAAGTGAGTTTAAACTAAGTCCCTCTCGAGTGATAGAGGGCCTCCGCTGGTAGCTTTGTAAGCTCGCGGAGATAACTCTTAAACGAGTATAAACTAAGTCCCTCTCGAGTAACGGAGGGCCTCCGCAGGTAGCTTTGTAAGCTCGCGGAGATACCTCTTACTTCCGCTGGTAGCTTTGTATGCTCGCGGAGATAACTCTTAAACGAGTATAAACTAAGTCCCTCTCGAGTGATAGAGGACCTCCGCTGGTAGCTTTGTAAGCTCGCGGAGATAACTCTTAAGTGAGTTTAAACTAAGTCCCTCTCGAGTAACAGAGGGCCTCCGCTGGTAGCTTTGTAAGCTCGCGGAGATAACTCTTAAACGAGTATAAACTAAGTCCCTCTCGAGTGACAAAGGGCCTCCATTGGTAGCTTTGTAAGCTCGCGGAGATAACTCTTAAGCGAGTTTAAACTAAGTCCCTCTCGAGTGATAAAGGGCCTCCGCGAGGGACAGAGGGCCTCCGCTGGTAGCTTTGTAAGCTCGCGGAGATAACTCTTAAGTGAGTTTAAACTAAGTCCGTCTCGAGTGATAGAGGGCCTCCGCTGGTAGCTTTGTAAGCTCGCGGAGATAACTCTTAAGTGAGTTTAAACTAAGTCCCTCTCGAGTGACAGAGGGCCTCCGCTAGTAGCTTTGTAAGCTCGCGGAGATAACTCTTAAGTGAGTTTAAACTAAGTCCCTCTCGAGTGATAGAGGGCCTCCGTTGGTAGCTTTGTAAGCTCGCGGAGATAACTCTTAAGTGAGTTTAAACTAAGTCCCTCTCGAGTGATAAAGGGCCTCCGCGAGGGACAGAGGGCCTCCGCTGGTAGCTTTGTAAGCTCGCGGAGATAACTCTTAAGTGAGTTTAAACTAAGTCCGTCTCGAGTGATAGAGGGCCTCCGCTGGTAGCTTTGTAAGCTCGCGGAGATAACTCTTAAGTGAGTTTAAACTAAGTCCCTCTCGAGTGACAGAGGGCCTCCGCTAGTAGCTTTGTAAGCTCGCGGAGATAACTCTTAAGTGAGTTTAAACTAAGTCCCTCTCGAGTGACAAAGGGCCTCCATTGGTAGCTTTGTAAGCTCGCGGAGATAACTCTTAAGCGAGTTTAAACTAAGTCCCTCTCGAGTGATAAAGGGCCTCCGCGAGGGACAGAGGGCCTCCGCTGGTAGCTTTGTAAGCTCGCGGAGATAACTCTTAAGTGAGTTTAAACTAAGTCCCTCTCGAGTGACAGAGGGCCTCCGCTAGTAGCTTTGTAAGCTCGCGGAGATAACTCTTAAGTGAGTTTAAACTAAGTCCCTCTCGAGTGATAGAGGGCCTCCGTTGGTAGCTTTGTAAGCTCGCGGAGATAACTCTTAAGTGAGTTTAAACTAAGTCCCCCTCGAGTGACAGAGGGCCTCCGCTGGTAGCTTTGTAAGCTCGCGGAGATAACTCTTAAACGAGTATAAACTAAGTCCCTCTCGAGTGACAAAGGGCCTCCATTGGTAGCTTTGTAAGCTCGCGGAGATAACTCTTAAGCGAGTTTAAACTAAGTCCCTCTCGAGTGATAAAGGGCCTCCGCGAGGGACAGAGGGCCTCCGCTGGTAGCTTTGTAAGCTCGCGGAGATAACTCTTAAGTGAGTTTAAACTAAGTCCGTCTCGAGTGATAGAGGGCCTCCGCTGGTAGCTTTGTAAGCTCGCGGAGATAACTCTTAAGTGAGTTTAAACTAAGTCCCTCTCGAGTGACAGAGGGCCTCCGCTAGTAGCTTTGTAAGCTCGCGGAGATAACTCTTAAGTGAGTTTAAACTAAGTCCCTCTCGAGTGATAGAGGGCCTCCGTTGGTAGCTTTGTAAGCTCGCGGAGATAACTCTTAAGTGAGTTTAAACTAAGTCCCCCTCGAGTGACAGAGGGCCTCCGCTGGTAGCTTTGTAAGCTCGCGGAGATAACTCTTAAACGAGTATAAACTAAGTCCCTCTCGAGTGACAAAGGGCCTCCACTGGTAGCTTTGTATTCTCGCGGAGATGACTCTTAAACGAGTATAAACTAAGTCCCTCTCGAGTGACAGAGGGCCTCCGCTGGTAGCATTGTAAGCTCGCGGAGATAACTCTTAAACGAGTATAAACTAAGTCCCTCTCAAGTGATAGAGGGCCTCTGCTGGTAGCTTTGTAAGCTCGCGGAGATAACTTTTAAGTGAGTTTAAACTAAGTCCCTCTCGAGTGACAGAGGGCCTCCGCTAGTAGCTTTGTAAGCTCGCGGAGATAACTCTTAAGTGAGTTAAAACTAAGTCCCTCTCGAGTGATAGAGGGCCTCCGCTGGTAGCTTTGTAAGCTCGCGGAGATAACTCTTAAGTGAGTTTAAACTAAGTCCCTCTCGAGTGATAGAGGGCCTCCGCTGGTAGCTTTGTAAGCTCGCGGAGATAACTCTTAAACGAGTATAAACTATGTTCCTCTCGAGTGACAGAGGGCCTCCGCTGGTAGCTTTGTAAGCTCGCGGAGATAACTCTTAAGTGAGTTTAAACTAAGTCCCTCTCGAGTAACGGAGGGCCTTCGCTGGTAGCTTTGTAAGCTCGCGGAGATAACTCTTATACGACTATAAACGAAGTCCCTCTCGAGTGATAGAGAGCCTCCGCTGGTAGCTTTGTAAGCTCGCGGAGATAACTCTTAAGTGAGTTTAAACTTAGTCCCTCTCGAGTAATGGAGGGCCTCCGCTGGTAGCTTTGTAAGCTCGCGGAGATAACTCTTAAACGAGTATAAACTAAGTCCCTCTCGAGTGACAGAGGGCCTCCACTGGTAGCTTTGTAAGCTCGCGGAGATAACTCTTAAGTGAGTTTAAACTAAGTCCCCCTCGAGTGACAGAGGGCCTCCGCTGGTAGCTTTGTATGCTCGCGGAGATAACTCTTAAACGAGTATAAACTAAGTCCCTCTATCACGGAGATACCTCTTACTTCCGCTGGTAGCTTTTTATGCTCGCGGAGATAACTCTTAAACGAGTATAAACTAAATCCCTCTCGAGTGATAGAGGGCCTCCGCTGGTAGCTTTGTAAGCTCGCGGAGATAACTCTTAAGTGAGTTTAAACTAAGTCCCTCTCAAGTAACGGAGGGCCTCCGCTGGTAGCTTTGTATTCTCGCGGAGATAACTCTTAAACGAGTATAAACTAAGTCCCTCTCGAGTGACAGAGGGCCTCCGCTGGTAGCTTTGTAAGCTCGCGGAGATAACTCTTAAAAGAGTATAAACTAAGTCCCTCTCGAGTGATAGAGGGCCTCTGCTGGTAGCTTTGTAAGCTCGCGGAGATAACTTTTAAGTGAGTTTAAACTAAGTCCCTCTCGAGTGACAGAGGGCCTCCGCTAGTAGCTTTGTAAGCTCGCGGAGATAACTCTTAAACGAGTATAAACTAAGTCCTTCTCGAGTGACAGAGGGCCTCCGCTGGTAGCTTTATAAGCTCGCGGAGATAACTCTTAAGCAAGTATAAAACTAAGTCCGTTTCGAACGAGGGATATGAATGATCAACAGGTGGATACGATGCATCATTTTTGAACCCCAGTTTAGTCACGACTTAACTGAAATTCGAGGAGCTGTGATGATGCCCGAAATATAAATAATGATATTCACAAATATCATAAATAAATAAGGTTCCCCGCTATATAAATAGAACGTTATAAACATGAAAAATGGGCGAATGCAAGTCAATATAGAAACTCAGGATGTACGCGGACGATAAACCGTCCACGGCTCTCACATGCATGCCGGGACACTTGGCTTCCATGCCTCCCTCCCACATGTCACGAGGCATGTGACACTTTGCATCCATGCCTCCCTCCCACATGTCACGAGGCATGTGACACTTGGCGACGAGTGAGCTTGCATGAAGGAGTGCTTGTACTATAAATAAGAAGGCGTGGCATCATGCGCCAGGTGGGAAACTGGAATCTCATGAGGCTTAGGCCGGATTCCCTGGCCATGAGCCCCCCTTTTTTCAAGTGGGATTAGTCTCGGCTAGACCGACACTTGATGGAGCCCTGCAGGGAGGACGGTTGTCTGCAAGTGGCTTGAGCTCGGATCGGCACAGGTTTGGGTACGCCGACGGTAATCTCGTCGCGCGTCTCAGGTAAGCCCGATCGTCTGAGCTCGCCCGCATGCAACTTGATCCCGGAACCCGCCGACACGGGATTCTGGAAAAACGGGTTTCGTCAATATACAACTTAGCTGCATTTATCTAAGGCATTCTGCTAAAACAGTTGCATTAGTCAGTATACAACTAAGCAATTCAAGGAATAGTTTACACTTGAAGAGAAATCAGAACCACTACTGGCATGAGTTGATGACAGATAAATCCATTAACTAAATAATTTTCATTCGAAAAAAAAGGAAAAGGTAGATCATTTAAGAAGTCATTACTTGTTACATTAGAGGAGCTTCACAAGAATTGGCTTATTTGAAAGGACTGAGGAGACACAACTCACTTCATTTAAGTTATCATACACTGATATGACTCAGCTTATGAAGTAAAATAAGGTTATTTGCGCAGTTTCATGTGATGTCAGCCTGAAATCATCTGACTTCTAGCAAAGGATCAACTAAATAAGAAAACAAGGATAACTACACAGAACTACAATAAGCAGGATGTGCAACAGTTGGATGGATATTCAGAGTACATGACCAAGAACAGATTGTGAAGGAGTATTGACAAAGACATTTGGCAGCAGAGATTAGGAGAATGTTAATAAAAAAAAACCTAAGACAAGTTTGATAAATTAGGATCTTAATCTAGAGGACAAACAAGTACAACCAAATTAGATCCGTAAGGTGAATCTTCAGCACTTGTACATACACAAGACCAAAATATATTTGACTAGGTACTTCAATCAGGCACTATAATAAGTGACAGTTATACAAGCTACACCAAGTTCCTCCTATGTCCTCCATTCCTGTTGTGAGCTGAATCTGCCATGTTTTACAGTAACTTTTATATCGATTTCTGTATACATTTCATGCATTTGGGGTTAGAATAATACAAAATATGTGTAGTATATGTTTATTTGCGATATATGGAGGTCTACACAAGTTTTTGTTATATTTCGCAGAAATCGGACGCACTTTGGAGCTTGAAGGAAAGTCATGAAGAAGCTAAGAATGGTGCAGCTGGAGAAAAGGCCATTTTTCGGTATTCATCATTCGGAATCAAGCTTTGATGTCTTCATGAAAGTTGTAGCCCTCGAAAAGAGCTTTCCAATGCATGGTCATATGCGTCAATCCGACAAACGAGGACTCAGGAAAGTGCGTTTCAAGAACAGAGCAGAAAGCTGAGAGAACTCTACTCGATCTCGAGTACATCTACTCGATCTCGACAAAGGCTGTCCGAGCACACCTGGTCGAGCAGAGCTGATCGAGGACACTGAGTCAGAGACAATCCGACTCCGGAAGCCAACTCGATCTCGAGTAACTCTTATCGAGATCGACTACACCTCAGTGCCATGTCCGGAGTCGACGAGCTGTGCCAAGTCGAGAAGCCGAAGACGGAGAAGCCGAGCCAACTCTACTCGATCTCAAGTACAACTAGTCGAGATCGAGGACCACCATGCGCCAGTCCGAGTCCATGCCGAGGAGGAGTCCTCGACCACACCAGGCCACACATCCTCGACCAGATCTACTCGATCTCGAGAAGGCTTAGTCGAGATCGAGGAGCCCGGAGCCAAGATCCGAGCTTGTCGAGCAGAGCCACCCGAGAAGCCCAGCCAGACCAAGTCGATGACCACCTCTACTCGATGTCGAGGAGCCCTACTCGAGATCGACGAGCCGCGTCCTGAAACCGCGTTACGCGCCTTGAGCTGTCCGTGTCGAGTTGGGAGTCCTTGGGGCCGAATGAATCCGAGTCTATCCGATTTCATCAAGTTCTATCCTTGGAAGAGAAGATCTATCAACAAGAAGACATCTTACCTATTTTAGATTTATCTTTTCCTTTTAGATTTAATTCCTAAATTGCTTTTATTTATCTTTTAAAGTTTTAGATATAATTTTAGATATAGATAGATATATTCTATCCTTGAATAACAAGGAATATAAGGCTATAGATAAAGCCCTAGGGGCTGGTTTTTCATTGATTCAGAAACACACACAATTCCATTCAAGTAAGTAGGAGTAGAGAGAGAAAGTTTGTGGCGAGCAAGGTGGAAAGGCGAAAGCGGATTTGTCTTGTTGGTTGTAAGCTTTCTTTATTTAATTCAATGCAAGTTAGTTTCTTTTGTTATTTTATGTCTTTCTTGATGATGAAGAGCGAGTAGTCCACCCACTTCTGGGGCTGGGGTGAGCCCGACGGTGGCCATGTGAGGTGATGCGGTAAAGGTCAGATCTTGTTATGCAATTCGTCTTCTATCCCTATGAGCATGATTCTTTTGCGAGAGTTGAAGGTGATCCTTGTTTGTGTTATTGAAGCGAAAGTGATCTTAATGCAACTTGGATTAATTATGTGAAAAGGGTTAGTAACAATTAGGGTTTATGCGAAAGCCTCTATATGCCTATTTGTTAGTAACGAAAGTTACTTTGATGGAAAGCATGATCTTTTATGCCTTTATATGTTACTTTGCATGGTTATCGTTGTGGCGTTGATACCCTGGCTCTAGAAGTCTTTCATAAATTGAGTTTATTTCTGTCGAAATTCTGAAATCTGTGTTCAAATCTGGAATTTATATTTTCTGCATTTTTAGTCGATACAGAGGAGGGGCTTGTCGAGATCGAGTAGACCTTATTCGATCTCGAGTTGGCTCTTGTCTACGTCGAGTTGAGTTTCTGTTCCAGTTTTCGATTCTGTAATTTCCGTTTCTGCTATTTGTTGTCGATCTCGAGTTGTGCTTGTTGAGATCGAGTTGCCCTTGCCGGGTTTGTTGTCTGCTGTGATTTCTGAGTTTCTGTTGTCCAGTTCTGTTGTCGATCTCGAGTTGCACCTAGTCGAGATCGAGTTAGCTTCTGCCTTTGTTTTGTTCTTTGCTTTCGTTTGTTATTTCTGTCTTTCTTTCTTTGTTCCTTTGTTTCTGTCTTTTCTGCTTGCTTTTCTGTGAGATTTACAGCTGCTTAGGATACGCTGACACGCTTCCTCATGGATTCGATCCTGACTTGCTCTTACTACATTGGAGGGAGTCTTGTAATTATTTGCGTGGGCCTAAATCTGGTTTGAATTATTTCACTATATTTCATACTTGATTTCCTCCTCACAACAAATTGGCGCCGTTGCCGGGGAAGCTATCATTCGCGCCTTAGGTAGTCAGTTCTCACTTTTTCTTTGAGTTACCTTACAGGTGTATGCGCCGTTCTGGTCAACCACCTGAGTTTGACGGCTTAGACGAACCAGAGCGCCTTCTACACATCAGAGCTAAACTACAAAGAGCCATGGCAGCTGCAGAGACACAAGAACAGTTGATCGCAAGGCTCACGAGGGATCTAGCCGCCAGAGATGCTGCTCTCGCCATTGAGAGAGCAGGAAGGGAACAAGAAGCTGAACGTGCGAGGCAGCTGGCAAATGAGCTTGCCCTATACCCAACTACTGCAGAGGATTATATGCACCCAACTCTCGTCGTGCCTGAATCGGCGATTCTAATCCCTGAAAATAACTATGAAATTCGCACTCAATTCCTTATTGAAATTAAAAATCATGCTTTTCATGGTAGATTTAATTAATGCCCTCTGCGCCATATTACCAACTTTACTGACATGTGTCGTACTCTTTCTGAAGGTACCACCTTGGAGTACATCCTGATGAAAGCTTTCCGTTGGTCTTTGGCTGGGCCTGCACTGAAATGGTTGGAAGGGCTGAAACCACGATCTCTCACGACATGGGCTCAGGTGAAGCAGGAATTTCTAAACAAGTTCTTTCCTCCTGCCAAAACAGCACTTCTATGCCAAAAGATCACATCTTTCAAACAGCAGTCTGGGGAGACGCTAGCAAAGGCATGGGAACGCTATAAGGATCTGCTGAGATCATGCCCTACACATGGACAGCAACCCTGCGTAGTTCAAGAGATCTTCTTCAGCTCTTTGGACTTGGCTGCAAAGGACAGAATCAACACATATACTCACTATGAGTATCTGACAATGCCGCCTCCTGCCGCATGGGCTGCTCTAGACAAGCTGACCAACTATGATAACAAGTATGGGACTCCAGTCAACTATGAGGAGAACCCCTACGCCAGGCCAGCACCATCCATGCCCCTATATGAGCCTCCTAAGGAAATTGATCCAGATGTTAGGGAGCAGTACTACAGAGATCAGAATAAGAAGCTCCTCAAACAAGTAAAGTATATTTCTGTCAACCAGCCTTGTATTGAATGCGGATCACAGAGGCACACCACTACTGAGTGCCCACACACAGAGCAAGTCAGGCTGGCAGAATACCATAAAGAAGCAGCTTACGCAGGGGGTCTCAATCGCTACATGGGGGACCAAAGGTTTCAGCGACCACAATGGAACCAAGGTGCCCCTAGGAACCCCCCGCCCTACAGAGCTCCAGGACATCCAGAAAGGGATCAGAAAAAGGATGATCTACAGACTGTCTTAGAGGAGATAAGGAGAAATCATACAGAAACCAGGCAATCCTTCAACTCAATCTACACTCAGATTCAGGGTGTCAACTCTAGGCTTGGGGAAATTGATATATGGCGGAAAACGGTTGATACACAGATTGGTCAGCTAGCAGCAGGAATCCCCAGACAGACAGGATCGCTCCCTGGATCTTCAGAACCAAATCCAAAGGGGAAAACTGGACACATCGCTGCTGTAAAACTCAGAAGCGGCCATCAACTACAAGAGCCAAAGGTCGAAAAGCAGCAGAACAACGAAGAACAGCAAGTCGACGTCGATAACACTCTAGTCGATCTCGAGGAGGGCCTACTCGATCTCGAGGAGAAAATACAAAAACCATCGTCTGCACTACACAGCGACTCGACATCACCCAATCTGGTCGAGATCGACAAGGGTGTACTCGACATCGAGGACGGTCAGCCCGAGATCGAGAAAACTGCAGCACCTCCGACGTCTGTTCTGGCTCCAAATCAGAAAAAGAAGCTACCTTTCCCCACAAAATCTCCAAAGGACCCGGCAGAAAAGAAATTTTAGCGTTTCATCAAGATGCTTCAGAAGCTCAACGTCACCATTCCTTTCACATAAGCTCTCAATGAAATGCCATCCTATGTCAAATTCCTGAAGGAGATTCTGAGCAAAAAGCGATCAATGGCTGAAATTACAGAGGAGTGCAGCCACGTGGACATACTGGAGAAGAGGCCAGATCCAGGTAAGTTCGCTATAACCATTGGATTTGGTCCATATAAAATTAATGCCTTATGTGATTTTGAAGCTAGTGTGAGTATAATGCCTTTAACAATTTGGTCCAAGATTAAGATAGGTGCCCCAGAGCCTGTAGATGCTAGACTTTATATGGCCAACAACACAGTGGTCATTCCAACAGGCATGGTGGACAATGTGCCAGTACAAGTAGGTAAATTCTTTGTCCCTGCTGATTTCCTAGTTGTTGATATGCAAGAAGATCCTGCTTGTCCAATTATTCTAGGAAGACCCTTCTTGGCGACGGTGGATGCCAAAATAAGCGTAAGGAAAGGAGTGCTCACTTTCAACATCAGCGATGAGGTAATTTAGTATTCCTTTAATAAAACTGAAAGGCATACAGGTCCAATGGAAGAGGTAAAATCTATCTCAGCTGGCTACATCACCTGCGGGGAACCCAAGGTAAGAAATATGACCCTTGAGGAGCTGGAAAAGAGGGATATGGAAGCCCAGGTGGAGGAGATCATGGCAATCCTAAAGGAGGACACAGAGAATCCAATCGACACACACCAATGTACGTCGTTATGGACTAACTATTTTTCGGATGCCTTGACAGGAACCAAGTATGGGGTCAAGGTCGACCAAGACTCCTCGACATCGAGGACCCTAGTCGATCTCGACCAAAACCAGGAGCCTCCACCAGCACCAGCGTCGTCAAGCAGCAACACTGAAGGGCCAGGCTCCTCGAGATCGAGTACACTACTCGACATCGACCACCACCTCGCTGCCTCGGCTTCGCCTTCCTCGACGTTGATTCCACCAGACAGGCCAGGCTACTTGAGATCGACTACGCTAGTCGAGATCGACCAAGCTTCTCCGGCACCTGCTTCCTCGACGCTGAAACCACCAGGAGCCGAATCCTACTCGAGATCGACTACGCTAGTCGAGATCGACCAACCACCAGCTCCTGTATCCTTGAGCAGCTCACCTCCAGAAACTGAAACCTCGTCGAGATCGAGTACTCCTACTCGAGATCGACCAAACACTGTAGTCCCCGATTCCTTCTCTGCAAAGGTAAGCCAAGGTATGGATCTTTCTTCTCCTATTTCCATTAAAGATCTATCTATACATGGGAGAGGTTTGCCTTGGTATGTGCGCTTATGTAGGATTTCCAATGACGAGCCTAAGGAGTATGAAGTTGGAGACAAGCTCTATGTCTCTAAATCAAAGGATCATTGGTTCCCTAACAAATTCAACAAGAAGAGGATGAGGACTTTCGTGGTGAACAAAATCCACTCTGGAGGATAGCAGCTGATGGACAAGAATGGAGTCCTATTTGAAGCCCAAGCTACATGGGCCCTGCAGATGCCACCTTGAGTTTATGGAAAGTCGGCCTAGCGACTATAAAATCTAGAGCTTGTACATAGACATTTAGTTTTGGACATTGTTTTGTTTGTTTTTGGTTTTGAACTTTTAGTTTTTCTATTATGGGTATATGTCTTCTGCACTTTTCAGGTCCATGGATGAGCCATATTCATACTCGGCCCAGGCAATTCTTTCATTCGACATTTTGAGGCCCTGCACACCTGTCTAGTGAGTTTCTTTCTTTACCCTTGTTTTTATACAGTGAGGACACTGTAATGTTTAAGTATGGGGTGGGGGAAGGGCTTACTTTATGCATAATTGATCATATTTGACATATATGTGCATTATTTCTTTGAATTGCTACATGGCTATTTTGGAATGCATTATTGAATTATGCGCTTATATGCATGTTTTCCAAAATTTGAGAAAAATGACCCCCATTGAAAATTTTGAATAATGTCATGGAAGCTTTATTGAACTCGATGATGCAAAATTGGATTCATTAGAGATATATCATGAAATTGCCTAGTAAAGGGAAGTCACAATGAAGTGCATTATTTCTTGAAAACCATGAAAGGAGGTAAAATTTGAAGTTGCTTTTAATATGTTGCATGATAAGATGATGGAGGACTTTATATTTCCATACAATGCTCATTGTTTATATTCCTAGCCACACCTATGCTTATGCATCACAAAAGCCATATTATGCCTTATTTCAATTATTGCTCCACATGTTCTAAATATTGCCATTCTTTACCTTATTTCCCATCCGGGGATTGTGTTGAGAATGATGTTACATTATGGAGATGTTATATGATATTTGTGTTGTTGTTATATCATTATTGGAGTTTGGCGGGAAATTGTTTGAAAAATATGGAAAATTTAATGAGTGAAAGAAAATCCGATCAAAGATCGACCCTGCTCGCTGAGATAATAGTTTGGCGAGATGGGACACCAGGAGAGGAGTCCGACGCACTAAGTATCCGAGGCCATTCATGACACCCATGTTTGCGACTCGCGAGAAGGCAGTGCTAAGATTAGAGAGGTAAAAGCATTATTATTGAAAAAAGCAATATGGAAGGTGATGAATCTTATGAAAGGGAATGTGGTTGAAAAAGTTTGGAAATACTCCATTTCCCCGGATTATATAGCACCACATTGCCAAAAATTGCCCACCTTTAGCCTTTTACCAATCTACTCCTTATTGAGCTTAAATTAAAGTCCTCTTGATTATTAATACTTTGTCAGAAATGAATTGTTTTTGCACAACCCTCCTTTTGTGAGTAGATGTTGCTTTTGTATATTTGCACATGCATGGATCTGTGACACTAGTACCTTTTCGAGGATGGTAATTGATTGCAAAGGACATATGAGAATGAATCTAAGATGTTGAGAGTTTGAATTCTTCCCCTGAATGACAAATAAAAGTATTGCTTGAGGACAAGCAAGCTTAAGTATGGGGTGTTTGTTGTGAGCTGAATCTGCCATGTTTTACAGTAACTTTTATATCGATTTCTGTATACATTTCATGCATTTGGGGTTAGAATAATACAAAATATGTGTAGTATATGTTTATTTGCGATATATGGAGGTCTACACAAGTTTTTGTTATATTTCGCAGAAATCGGACGCACTTTGGAGCTTGAAGGAAAGTCATGAAGAAGCTAAGAATGGTGCAGCTGGAGAAAAGGCCATTTTTCGGTATTCATCATTCGGAATCAAGCTTTGATGTCTTCATAAAAGTTGTAGCCCTCGAAAAGAGATTTCCAACGCATGGTCATATGCGTCAATCTGACAAACGAGGACTCGGGAAAGTGCGTTTCAAAAACAGAGCAGAAAGCTGAGAGAACTCTACTCGATCTCGAGTACATCTACTCGATCTCGACAAAGGCTGTCCGAGAACACCTGGTCGAGCAGAGCTGATCGAGGACACTGAGTCAGAGACAACCCGACTCCGGAAGCCAACTCGATCTCGAGTAACTCTTGTCGAGATCGACCACACTTCGACGCCATGTCCGGAGTCGACGAGCTGTGCCAAGTCGAGAAGCCGAAAATGGAGAAGCCGAGCGCCAACTCTACTCGATCTCGAGTACAGCTAGTCGAGATCGAGGAGCTAAGGAGCACCAGTCCGAGCCTTGTCGAGCAGAGCTACCCGACCAAGCCGGCCAGCCCAAGTCGACGCCAGTCCTACTCGAGATCGACGAGCCCTAGTCGAGATCGACGAGCGCCGTGTCCAAAGCCGCGTTACGCGGTTTGGCTTTCCTTGGGGCCAGAGGAGTCCGAGATATCCGAGATCTATCAACAAGAAGACATCTTACCTATTTTAGATTTATCTTTTCCTTTTAGATTTAATTCCTAAATTGCTTTTATTTATCTTTTAAAGTTTTAGATATAATTTTAGATATAGATAGATATATTCTATCCTTGAATAACAAGGAATATAAGGCTATAGATAAAGCCCTAGGGGCTGGTTTTTCATTGATTCAGAAACACACACAATTCCATTCAAGTAAGTAGGAGTAGAGAGAGAAAGTTTGTGGCGAGCAAGGTGGAAAGGCGAAAGCGGATTTGTCTTGTTGGTTGTAAGCTTTCTTTATTTAATTCAATGCAAGTTAGTTTCTTTTGTTATTTGATGTCTTTCTTGATGATGAAGAGCGAGTAGTCCACCCACTTCTGGGGCTGGGGTGAGCCCGACGGTGGCCATGTAAGATGATGCGGTAAAGGTACAATCTTTTTATGCGATTCGTCTTCTATCCCTATGAGCATGATTCTTTTGCGAGAGTTGAAGGTGATCCTTGTTTGTGTTATTGAAGCGAAAGTGATCTTAATGCAACTTGGGTTAATTATGTGAAAAGGGTTAGTGACAATTAGGGTTTATGCGAAAGCCTCTATATGCCTATTTTTTAGTAACAAAAGTTACTTTGATGGAAAGCATGATCTTTTATGCCTTTATATGTTACTTTGCATGGTTATCATTGTGGCGTTGATACCCTGGCTTTGGAAGTCTTTCATAAATTGAGTTTATTTCTGTCAAAATTCTGAAATCTGTGTTCGAATCTGGAATTTATATTTTCTGCATTTTTAGTCGATACAGAGGAGGGGCTTGTCGAGATCGAGTAGACCTTAGTAGATCTCGAGTAGGGTCTTGTCTAGGTCGAGTTGAGTTTCTGCATTCTGTCGTCGATTTGAAGTTTCTGCCTTTGTCTTATTTTCTGCTTTCGTTTGTCTTTCTTTCTTTGTTTCTCTGTTTCTGTCTTTCTGTTGCTTTTTCTGTGAGATTTACAGCTGCCTAGGATCCGCTGACACGCTTCCTCGTGGATTTACAGCTGCCTTTACGGTATGCGATGTTTATTGTAAACGGGCCTATCGTCTGTCTATTTTGGGCTTTCAGTCCATTGTCCGTTTAGGGTTCCATGAGTCTCTTCATATACTCATGGAACGCCGACCCCTGTAACCTAATCTGTTTTTGCTTCCTCTAATAAGAAATCTGGTTCTCTGCCCGTGGACGTAGGCAACACACCGTTGCTGAACCACGTAAATCTCTGTGTCTTTCTTCGCTATTATCGTTCTCGTTATAACAAACTGGTATCAGAGCTTTGGTCGTTGAATTCCGCCGAGAATGATGTCTGGTTCTGTGTTGAAGATCGACAAGTTTACTGGAAGAAATTCTTTCAGTCTGTGGCAGATCAAGATGCGGGCTTTGCTGAAACAGCAAGGCTTATGGACACCGTTGGCCGCCGACAAGAAGGGGGCAGATACAACCACCGCTGAGTACGGCCTTCTGGAGGAGAAGGTTCATTCGACGATTATGTTGTGTCTCGCAGACGATGTCATAACAGAAGTTGCTGATCAGGAAACCGCAAGCAAGTTGTGGCTAAAGTTGGAGTCTTTGTACATGACAAAGTCTCTGACGAACAAGCTGCTTCTGAAACAACGGTTGTTCGGGCTGCGTATGCAGGAAGGTACACAACTCAGAGATCACCTTGATCAACTTAACACTTTATTACTTGAATTGCGTAATATTGATGTTAAGGTGGAGGACGAAGATGCTGCCCTAATTCTGCTGGTATCCCTACCCCCCACATACGAGAACTTCGTTCAGTCGTTCGTCGTTGGGAAGGATAATATCACGTTGGAAGAGGTTAGATCGTCGCTTCACATCAGAGAGTTGCGTCTGAAGGCAACCGCGTCGGTTACAGACAATCAGGCTTCCGGGCTTGTGGCAAACGGAGGCAAATCTGATGGTAGAAAGGGCAATAAGAAGAAGCATCGGCAAGATCACAAATCAGGCCCTAAACCAAACGATGTTTGTAACTACTGCAAGGAGAAAGGTCATTGGAAGAATGACTGTCCGAAAAAGAAGAAGCAAGAGGAAGAGAAATCTGGGTCTGCAGCAGTAGCTGATCGTGGCAATACTTCTGAGGAGGATATTATTCTGTTAGCTGATGATCACACACACAGGGCTGATGTGTGGTATCTTGACTATGGGGCGTCCTATCATATATGTCCTAAAAGGGAGTTGTTTGCAACATATAGCCGTGCTGATGGGGGCAATGTATCCATGGGGAATGATGCTCTCTGCAAGGTTGTTGGGACTGGCTCAGTTAGGTTTCGGACAGATGATGGGAAATTTCGCACATTGGAGGATGTCAAGCACGTGCCATCCATGACGAAGAATCTGATATCCCTAACAGTGTTAGACGACAAGGGGCTCAGGTACACAGGTTATGGGGGAAAGTTGCGTGTGTTCAGAGGCTCTGATGTGGTTCTGCAGGGAGTCAAGCGGGGAAAGGGAACTTTGTACACCCTACAAGGTTCCTCAGTTACAGGTGCTGCAGCGGCTGTTTCTGCTGGGGTTCAGGAAGCTGATCTGACCAGACTTTGGCATATGAGGTTGGCTCATATGAGTGAAAGGGGGATGCAAATTCTCTCGAAAGCAGATCTTCTGGGAGGCCATAAGGCCCAGAGCCTTGAGTTTTGTGAACATTGTGTGTTTCGGAAATTACATCGCAGCAAATTTCCTAAAGCAGTTCATCAGACAAAGGGCACGCTGGATTACATCCATTCAGATTGTTGGGGTCCTTCACGTGTTCAGTCCTTGGGCGGTCACAGGTATTTTTTGTCTCTGATTGATGATTACTCTAGGATGACTTGGGTATTCATGATGAGGCATAAAAGTGAGGCATTCAGTAAGTTCAGGGAGTGGAAGACTCTAGTAGAGAATTAGACTGGAAAGAAGGTCAAGAGGCTGCGAACTGATAATGGTCTGGAATTCTGTTCATCTGAGTTTGATGGGTTCTGCAGAGATGAGGGCATTGCTCGGCATCATACAGTCAGATACACACCACAGCAGAATGGTGTAGCAGAACGAATGAATCAGACTCTTCTGGCGAAAGCAAGGTGCATGCTTTCCAATTCAGGCCTTGAAAGGCGATTCTGGGCAGAAGCAGTTTCAACGGCTTGCTATCTCGTGAATCGGAGCCCACACACAGGTATCGACTGCAAAACACCTTATGAGGTGTGGACTGGAAAGGCTGCTGATTACTCTAATCTGAGGGTTTTTGGGTGCATTGCTTATTATCATGTTGATGAGGGTAAGCTAGAGCCAAGAGCTAAGAAGGGAGTCTTCATGGGCTATGGTACTGGTGTGAAAGGGTACAGGATCTGGTCTGACAGCAAGATTATACTTAGCAGAAGTGTAGTCTTTGATGAGAGTTCTTTGCTGAATTATAGGAAGAAGGCCAGTGATGCAGTTGAGAAAGAGGCTGTTGCTGAGGAGGTGGAGTTGAACTTCACTCCATCTGAGAGTCAGGTACCTGATTTGGTCACAAACCAATCAGGTACTATTGAGTCGGACACTGCTGAGACAGAGGCTACACCACTAGACACAGGAGCAGGTGGAGCGACACATCGCAGTATTGCTCTAGATCGGCCAAGAAGGGTTGACATCAGACCTCCTGCGAGATATAGGTCTGATGAGTTGGTGGGATATGCCTTGCAGGTGGCCGAGGAGGTGGAGGATGATGCTCCGTCCACCTACAAGGCTGCTATTTCTGGAGATGAGTCAGCACAGTGGCTTGCAGCAATGGGAGAAGAGATGGAGTCTCTTTAGAAGAATCAGGCTTGGGAGCTTGTCAAATTGCCTGATGATAGGAAGGTGATTACTTGCAAATGGGTCTTCAGGAAGAAGGAAGGACTATCAGCTGCTGAGGGTATTAAGTACAAAGCTCGAGTAGTTGCAAGAGGTTTCAATCAGCGAGAGGGAGTAGACTACAATGAGATTTTCTCACCAGTGGTCAGACATACTTCTATCAGGGTGCTACTAGCAATGGTTGCACATCAGGATTTGGAGCTTGAGCAACTAGATGTGAAGACAGCTTTCCTACATGGAGAGTTGGAGGAGGAAATATACATGTCTCAGCCGGATGGTTTTCAGGTTCCTGAAAAAGAGAACCATGTTTGCAGACTGAAGAAGTCTTTGTATGGGCTGAAACAGTCACCAAGGCAGTGGTACAAGCGATTTGATAGCTACATGGTGCAGCTGGGATACAACAGGAGTTCATATGATTGCTGTGTTTACCACAACAGTCTGGATGATGGTTCGCGTATTTACCTAGTATTGTACGTGGATGATATGTTGATTGCTGCTCAGAACAAGTCAGATGTCCAGAAGCTGAAGGATTGTCTCAGTGCAGAGTTTGATATGAAAGATCTGGGTGCTGCTCGAAAGATTTTGGGAGTAGAGATCTATAGAGACAAGAAGCAGAGAAAACTCTTCTTATCTCAAGAAGGGTACATCAAGAAGATATTGAGCAGGTTTGGAATGTCTTCGGCTAAGTCTATAGATACTCCAATGGCGTCTAACAGCAAGCTGGGAATGTACACACTTCAGACTGAGGAGGAGAAGGAGTACATGTCTAAGGTCCCTTATGCCAGCGCAGTGGGGAGTCTGATGTATGTTATGGTCTGTACTCGACCAGATCTAGCATTTACTGTTAGTGTGGTAAGCCGCTTTATGGTTCAGCCTGGGAAGGAACACTGGCAAGCTGTAAAGAGGATCTTCAGGTATCTCAGAGGCACTACTGATGTTGGTCTGTGCTATGGGAATGATACAGAGTGCTTGGTTGCTGGGTTTTCAGACTCTGATTATGCCGGCGATGTGGACAGTAGGAGATCGATGACTGGCTATGTTTTCACTCTTGGGAGTTCTGTGGTGAGTTGGAAAGCAACTCTACAACCTACAGTCACTTTGTCTACCACAGAGGCAGAGTACATGGCGTTGACAAAAGCTGCTAAGGAGGGAACCTGGCTGAAAGGCTTGGTCAATGATCTAGGCCTACATCAGGATCAGGCTTTAGTGTATTGTGACAGCTTGAGTGCAATATGCTTAACCAAGGATCAAGTTCATCATGAGAAGATGAAGCACATTGATGTCAGGTACCATTTTCCGAGGAATGAGAAGAGAATCAGGGTGAAGAAGGTGGAAACTGCTGATAATCCCGCTGATATGTTCACTAAGCCAGTTCCAGAGAGCAAGTTCCAACATTGTTTGGACTTGCTTAATATCACCAGCTGTTGAGTTACCCTAAGGGGCAGTCTGGGTCCTTCTTCAAGGACCAATCTGAGGCAGAGGACGTCTGGGCACTTTTGTCATAGGTGCATCTGTTTATGAGAGGATTCAAGTCAAGGTGGAAATTTGTTAATGTGCCTTGAACGACTGTTGACCGGCGACGCATCGGGGGGTCCGGGGGGCGGAGCCCCCCGGCGGTGGTCGCCTTTACGGTATGCGATGTTTATTGTAAACGGGCCTATCGTCTGTCTATTTTGGGCTTTCAGTCCATTGTCTGTTTAGGGTTCCATGAGTCTCTTCATATACTCATGGAACGCCGACCCCTGTAACCTAATCTGTTTTCGCTTCCTCTAATAAGAAATCTGGTTCTCTGCCCGTGGACATAGGCAACACACCGTTGCTGAACCACGTAAATCTCTGTGTCTTTCTTCGCTATTATCGTTCTCGTTATAACAGAGGGCTCCAAGGGATAGTGCCGCCAGAAACCAAAAGAAAGGAGAGAGAGAAAGAAAAGAGAGAGAAGGGAGAAAGGAGAGGAAAGATAGGAGATTTGAGCGGGGTATTTCGTCTCTTAATCTGGTGATCCGTCTCCGTCCTTTGGCAAGTCAACATTGGGTGTTTGTTGATAGGTATTTTCTCCTTCCTGGAAATCTAATCCAATTACAAGTGTTTAGCTAGGTTTTTTTAGAGGAATCCATTCTAGATCCAGGTTGTATTTAGATTGGTGTTTCATATCTCCATGTTTGTTTGTCTTGGTTTGAGACTGGATTGTTAAACACTTGTATTGACCTATTGATTAGTGGATTGGTTGCTCTGGTGGGCGGAAGGTGGGTTTTTTTATCCTCTGGTTAGAGAGGGTTTTTCCCACGTAAATCTTGTGTCAATGTTTGTGTCTTTTATCTGTGTTTGTGGTTGCTTGGTTATTTGGTTTCCAGATTGGATATTATCGGTTGGTCGTGGTTTGCTGGTTGATTGTTGTTGGTTCTCTTATTACCCGAATTCGCTTCCGGGTGCGGCTGAAAAGTGATTTCTAGCCCTAACAAGTGGCATCATAGCCTTTGGTTGATCGTTGGATGTGTTGTTTCTGGGTAATAGGAGTAGAGATGACGACAAAGACTGAGGAATTTGCTAGTACAATGATAAAGCTAACGACTTTGAATTTCTCTATCTGGAAGACGAAGATGGAGGATGTTTTGTATTGCAAAGACCTGTTTGATCCAGTTGAGTTGGGATCGAGGAAGCCAGTTGAGACATCTGATAATGATTGGAAGAAACTGCACAGGAAGGCGGTTGGAACCATCAGAATGTGGGTGGATAATAGTGTTTATCACCATATAAGCAACGAGACAGATGCACAAGTATTGTTGAAAAAATTGGAGGAGATGTATGAAAGGAAGTCAGCCCAGAGTAAAGCTTTTGTGATAAGAAAGCTGGTGGATCTCAAGTATAGAGATGGAAAGCCTATTGCAGAGCATATGAGTGAGTTTCAGGAATTGGTGAATCAGTTGAACACCGTGAAGTTAGTCCTTGATGATGAGTTGCAAGCGTTGTTGCTCATGAGCACTTTGCCGGATAGTTGGGAGACTCTAGTGGTGTCGATTAACAACTCTGTCGTGGGTGGGGTTGTGTCCTTATCTGCAGTGAAGGAGAGTCTCTACAACGAGGAGACTAGGAGGAAAGATATGGGCACGGATTCGTCACATGCTCTCGTGACAGTTTCAGGGAGCAGGTCTAGAGGGAGATCTCAGACTAGGGGGAGCTTTGTTTGGTATCATTGTGGCAAGGAAGGGCACATGAAGAGGAATTGCAATCTATGGAAGAAGAAAAGAGAGGAAGAGGAAAATCAGAAGGGTACAACGTCAGTTCTGCAGGACAGTGTTGATGAGCAGGTTGTTCTTACATGCTTGGAGGAGCCTGATTCTTGTGTAGAGTGGATTGCTAATGGAGCTACATCCTTCCATGCTACATCAAGGAGGAAAGCGTTTACTTCGTACCGAGTGGGACGCTTTGGCAAAGCAAAGATGGGGAACGGAAGCTTGTCTGATATTGTTGGTATGGGCGATGTTTGTGTGCTGACAAACACAGGTTGCAGGATGACATTGACAGATGTGCGACACATACCAGATTTGCAGAAGAATCTAATCTCTCTTCAAGTCTTGGATAAAAAGGGCTATGATTACTTCTTTGGAAGTAGAAAGTGAAAACTCAAGAAAGGTTCAATGGTGATCGCCAGAGGTGTTTTGAGCGGCACATCGTACAGGACTCAGATGGAAGAAATCAGGGAAGTTGTGACAGAGGTTCATGGTGATGCTTCGCTTGATTTGGTGCAAGGGCTTACAGGATGCTTGAGTGGGAAGGGGCTACAGAATCAGAAGAGAAAGTCTCTCGTTTCTTTTGCTGATAAGGAGACCTTGAGCACTTGTGATTTGTCTGGATTGCAGACAAGATTTAGCGGAACTTCTGAGACGTCAGAAGAGGATAGCACAAGTGTGGAGTTTGCTTCAAAGGATTGTGCTGATGGGATAGTTGTGTCACAGAGGAGTTCATCAGGTGCTATGACTGGTGGCAGATCTGAGCACGTCAAGCCAGCACGGATAGAAGAAACTATCAGAGGGTCAGAGAGAGGACGTCATGCATTCACCGGGAGTTCTACCTCGGAGTACCGGAGAATTACGGAGAAGGGGGAGCTAGTGGATGATGGTGACATCTGGCGAGCATCAGTTCCACGTCTCGAGGGTGAGACGGGACTTGGATGCAGGTGATGTCAGGACGAGCAGGAACGTCTTCCCCTTGGGCTTGAGAGGGAGATTGTTGGGCTAAGGGCCCAGAAAGTTCAGCCCAAATGGAGCCTTTTATTTGGCGACCTTCTTTGCAAAATAAAAGGCATTTTGTTTGCCTTTGATTGAGGGTGAGCACGAGAAAGTGGAGGGCTCCAAGGGATAGTGCCGCCAGAAACCAAAAGAAAGGAGAGATAGAAAGAAAAGAGAGAGGAGGGAGAAAGGAGAGGAAAGATAGGAGATTTGAGCGGGGTGTTTCGTCTCTTAATCTGGTGATCCATCTCCGTCCTTTGGCAAGTCAACAACGGGTGTTTGTTGATAGGTATTTTCTCCTCCTTGGAAATCTAATCTGATTACAAGTGTTTAGCTAGGTTTTGGAGAGGAATCCTTTCTAGATCGGGTTATATTTAGATTGGTGTTTCAGATCTCCATGTTTGTTTGTCTCGGTTTGAGGCTGGATTGTTAAACACTTGTATTGACCTATTGATTAGTGATTGGTTGCTCTGGTGGGCGGAAGGTGGGTTTTTTTATCATCTGGTTAGAGAGGGTTTTTTCCACGTAAATCTTGTGTCAATATTTGTTTCTTTTATCTGTGTTTGTGGTTGCTTGGTTATTTGGTTTCCAGATTGGATATTATCGGTTGGTCGTGGTTTGCTGGTTGATTGTTGTTGGTTCTCTTATTACCCGAATTCGCTTCCGGGTGCGGCTAAAAGAGACCAGCTAGCTAGTAATTAAAAAGTAGAGACTAAACTACAGATGAATCAAAAAGCCTGTAATATATCTCAATTTACAACTCGTCGTGATCTTCGTCTTCGTCCTCGTGATCAGCTTCAGGACTGTTCTCATAAGCCTTCTGGATCACCGGGTTGCAAACAGCTTCGACTTCCTTCATCTTCTCCTCTAGCTCATCCTTCTCTGCAACTGCGTTCTCCTCCAACCACTCCACTGCCTCTTTCAAGGCTCTCTCCACTTCTTCCTTTTCGTCCTCATCGATCTTCCCTCCTAGCTTGTCGCTGTCTTCCAAGGTGGTCTTCATGTTGTAGATGTACGACTCGAGCTTGTTCTTAGCCTCCACTCTCTCCCTTGCCATCCTGTCCTCCTCCTCATACTGCTTGGATTCCTCCACCATCCTCTCTATCTCCTCCGCTGTAAAGCCTCCATTCTCGTTGGTGATTGTGATTGACTGCTTCTTCTTCTTTGCCTTGTCCTCCGCTGTTACTGTGAGTATCCCATTCACGTCCACCTCGAAGGTCACCTCTATTTGAGCCACTCCCCTACACATTAATTTCAAACACCATGTTTAGTACACTTTAACTTACAAACGATTCGTTTCGACATGTCTACATGTAAGCTAGAAGACATACCTTGGAGCCGGTGGGATGCCGGAGAGGGTAAACTTGCCCAACTCGATGCAGTCCTTTGTCATGCTTCTTTCACCTTGAAACACCTTGATCTCCACCGTGGTTTGCTGGTCTTGGTAGGTTGTGAACACTTTTGAGTTCTTTGTCGGTTTCACGGTGTTTCTCTTGATCAACGGTGTCATCACCCCTCCCACCGTTTCAATTCCAAGGCTCAATGAAACGATATCGATTACCATTGGTAAATCTATACATCATACATAATGAATAAAACTTAGTAAATTAATCAAGATATAGATTGATTTATATCTTGATTAATGAATAAAACTTAGTAAACATAATGAATAAAATGATATCGATTACCTTTGTCGTCTCCGCGAATGATACCGCCTTGAACGGCAGCCCCAAAAGCCACAGCCTCATCGGGGTTGACTCCCTTGCTAGGCTCCTTCCCTCCGAAGAAGTCCTTCAACAACTCCTGCACCTTCGGAATCCTCGTACTTCCACCAACAAGCACGATCTCCTCAATGTCCGACTTCTTCAACTTGGCGTCCTCCATGGCCCTCTTGACCGGTCCCATCGTCTTCCTAAACAAGTCCGCATTCAGCTCCTCAAACCTTGCCCTAGTCAATGTCTCGGAGAAGTCGATACCATCGAACAAAGACTCGATCTCAACCCTAACTTGGTGTTGACTACTCAAAGCCCTCTTAGCCCTCTCACACTCCCTCCTCAGCTTCCCAAGAGCCTTGTTGTCTTTGCTCAGGTCCTTTCCGTGCTTCTTCTTGAACATCTTGATGAAGTGCTCCATGATGCGGTGGTCGAAATCCTCGCCTCCCAAGTGGGTGTTTCCACTCGTCGACAAGACCTCGAAGATTCCTTGGTCAATGGTGAGGATGCTAACATCGAAGGTACCGCCACCCAAGTCATAGACTAGGACGTTCTTCTCGATCTCCTTCTTGTCAAGGCCATATGCTAAGGAAGCCGCGGTTGGCTCGTTGATTATGCGGAGCACTTCGAGCCCGGCTATGGTGCCTGCGTCCTTGGTGGCTTGCCTTTGGGCATCGTTGAAATAAGCTACAAAACCAAAACAATGATATTGATCAGAAATAAGCATCTTATATATGAAGATTAATGACATGTTAAGTAGGTAAGGCTTAATGTTTACCTGGAACGGTAATAACGGCATATTTAACCTTCTTGCCCAAGTAGGACTCGGCGGTTTCCTTCATCTTGCCTAAAACCATGGCGCTGATCTCCTCGGCGCTGAAAGCCTTAACCTCGCCGTCTTTAACCTTAACCTCCACATAGGGCTTTCCTCCTTTGTTGACCACCTTGTATGGTAACATCTTCATGTCCCTTTGCACCTCCTCATCCTCAAATCTATTTACAAAATTGCATTCAATTTGGAGGTATAATTAGTACAAAGTAACATAATGGAATTCAATTCAAACTATAAATCTTGAGTAAGGTTTAAAGTAAATAGAATAGGTCGACGACGACATACTTTCTGCCGATGAGGCGTTTGACGTCGAAAATGGTGCGTTCAGGGTTGGAGGCGGCCTGATTCTTGGCAGCCTCTCCGATGAGGCGCTCGGTGTCGGTGAAGGCGACCCACGACGGCGTTATACAGTTGCCCTGGTCGTTGGCGATGATCTCGACGCTGCCGTTACGGTAGACTCCCACGCAGGAATAAGTGGTGCCGAGATCGATACCGATGATGGTGTCTTTGATCCTCTCTCCGTCTTTCGCCCCCATAGCCGCAGTCACTCCCATGTGGAACTCCACGGCAAACAGCAGAAGCACCGCCATGGCTATGGTTTTGGACCTCGAATTCATGGTTGCTTATTTTCGCGCTCTCTGTGAGCCTTCAGAAATCCAGAATCTTCGTTTCTAGGAATGTCAAGCAGGAGGTGAGAGAGAAAATTTTCTTGGAAAGCAGGATTGAAGTTACTGACAATCTTGGGAAGTACCTTGGCGTTCCAATCCTCCACAAGAGGGTGACCGAGAGCCTGTTTTCGCATACCATGGAAGCCTTTACTAAGAAGCTTGCGGGCTGGAAAGCTTCTCTGCTCAGTTTCGCCGGACGTGTAACGCTTACAAGGGCCGTCTTGACTGCGCTTCCCGTCTATACCATGTCGACGATGTTGTTGCCGGAGGGTGTGTGCAATAAGATGGAGAAGGCGTGTAGGAACTTCATTTGGGGCTCTACTCCGGACAAGCGTCGTATGAGCAAGGTGGCGTGGAGCGAGCTAACGTTACCCAAGGAGCTTGGTGGGCTTGGAATAAGAAAAATGAAGGAGCTAAATATTGCTTGCATTGCTAAACTTGGTTGGAGGCTTATGTCTAAGGATGAAGGGCTTTGGGGCGAACTTCTCACGAGTAAGTATGCTAACTCCGCTCTTGGGCGTTCTTCAGGTGCCTCCCACATCTGGAAAGGCATTACCAAAGTTGTGAAGTTGGTCATCAAACCCAACGTGAAATGGAATCTCGGGGATGGTAGGTCTATTCGGTTTTGGGTTGACGAGTGGATTGGCGATGAGAATCTCCTATCGATGAGCACCACTGTGGTTCCACGGCCTGATGTTTCTTACAGCGTCTCGGATCTCTGGGATCCTGGTGCCGGTTGGAAATGGGACGAGTTCTCGGGCCTCCTTAGCCCATCGACTCTGCTTGAGATCGCTGCCGTTGCCGTTACCGATAGGGAGGACTCGCTCAGCTGGAGTCGCTGCAGAGATGGGGAGTTCTCGGTTAAATCTGGGTATGCAGCCTTGGAGTGTCTTGACACCCTTCGTCATGAGGACAGACCTTTCTACAAGGCTGTTTGGAGTCTGAGAATCAACGAGAGAGTAAGGGCTTTCATTTGGTTGGCTAGTAAAGGAGGCGTCTTGACGAATGAAGAAAGAAAGCGCAAACATTTAGGTAACGATGAGTTATGTCCCATATGTCATAATGAATCTGAAAGTGCTTTGCACTTGTTTAGGGACTGTGATCCTGTGAGGAACTTTTGGATACAGGTTGATGACACCCGAAGAATGCCCGACTTCTTCAATCTTCCCTTTGCAGCTTGGCTGAGAGGTAATATTCTTGCCAAGTCTGTGGGGCGGGAGGGGGTCGATTGGAATGCATTCTTCGCGGTGGTGCTCTGGCGCGTTTGGCAGCGAAGGAATGAAGTCGTCTTTGATGGCGGACCAAGAGGACCCTCCTTGTCGCCGGAGACATATTGGAGCATGGTTTCAGAGTACAGAAGGAGTGCTGGAGATGGCGGCACAACAACTAAAAGGAGGAGTATAGTCACCGAGGTGGCTTGGGTTCCCCCACTCTCGGGCTGGGCAAAAATCAACACGGATGGGGCTGTTAGAAGAGCTGGGAATGCTGCGGCTGGGGGCTGCATCAGAGATGACCAGGGAAACTGGATCATGGGCTTCACCATGAATATCGGTGTGTGCTCGGTGGTCATGGCGGAGCTTTGGGCCATAGCGAAAGGTTTTGAAGTAGCTTGGGACCTCGGGTTTCGCAAAGTGGAGTGTGAGACTGACTCGGAGGATGCGTTGAGATTGCTAAGGGGGCCGGTGAAGTCCGCTCACCCCTGCGCCAGCCTGGTGAAAACTTGCCATGGCTTCATTAGTAGGAGCTGGGATCTGAAGCTCCGACACTCGTTTCGGGAAGGCAACTGCCTCGCGGATTTTCTTGCTAATTTCGCATTTAACTTTCCTATTGGTTTTTATGTTTTGGATTCGGTTCCTATGGATGCAGCTGGTCTCCTCCTCGATGATGTGCATGGGGTCACTAAGACCAGGTTGCGCAGCATTGGGTAGGAGGTTGTCTGCTCCGCTTTAAGGCCTTAGCCTGTCTGTTTTCTATCAAAAAAAAAGTTTGTATTTATAGTTTTCAGGGGTCCACACTCCACACCAATTCTAGTTTTCAAATGATTAAGCATGTTATCTTATCCAATGAGATATTGACACGTATTAGGAATGTGTTGTAATTTATTTGTTACTGGATATTTTATTTATCACCAGGAGGACAACAATGTAATGTTACATACTTTCCATCCAATCACAGATGTCCACGCTTATTTTATGTCCAATAGAAATCTTTTGGTTGTCATATTTTATTTTCTTCTTAATAAAATTTATCTTCTTAATTATCTTTAAATACTTTTACCTTTTTATCTATTTCAAGAAATCCAATTTATCCTATAAATTGCTTTTATCTTTAAATACTTTTATCATATGATTTCTTATTTCTTATTAGATAATTCCACAAAATTACCCATTAATTAATTCGATAAATAAAACTTATTCTCTTAATTGTATATGACATCTTATAAGATATTTGACTTTTGTGAACGTAATATATAAAATATTGATTTTTTTAACGCGGGGGCGTGAAATTCAGATTGATATATGTTAGTGCCTGACCCGTAAGCTTGAAAAATGTCTTACACGAGCACACTACCAATCCTTACTCCCTACGAGAACTGACCCTAACTCATGAGAAGCCTCACCAAGCAACGATCCTTCTCCCACATAAAAATAAAAAAAAAAAAAAAAAAAAAACTGTACATAGTAGCCCCAATGTTCTTAATTATTTGATTTCTTCTCCATTAATTTCATCAGAGAAAAAACATTGGGGCATAAAAAAAAAGGGGAAAAGAAATGAAAACCCAACCATAAGGGTCATTGACAAGATGCTAAAACGGCTATTGACAAGATAAAATCCACTAAATTACACAACAAGTCATTCCCATTTCTAAAAAAGAAAAATACAATTTAGTATGAAATTGTTATAAAAAAATTTATTATTCTCAAAAAACGTTTTATGCATAGTAAACAACATGCTTTGGCAAATGGATGAATATAAGGCTATTAGCTATATTATGTAATGTATAATCTTATTTTGGATGATCAAGTAGTAAGGCTAGCTAAATAAATGAGATTGATTTTTCTCGTTTAAGTTTCTTCTGAATTATTATTATTCCTGTGCTCTAGAAAATCAACATTTTGACATATATACAAATTAAGTACTTAGGAACCTAAATTCAGAAACTGAATTGAGAAGCAAAGGTGCAACTGTGTTCTAATGATATATCCAAAGGGATTGATAAAATCACACATCAATTGTAAAAATGAAACATCTTGCAATATATAAGAGAATGTAAAACAATAAATAATAACTTAAAAACTTTAATGCAATGGCATTTCTATGTACACTGCATATATATAAACCTATGCATCAAGTAAGGCTTCAGTGCTGGATGATAGTGAATCGTCGCCAACAGAATTTGTGCAGCTAATATACGAGGCCAGATCTTGCGGTAGAGGCTCCTCAACACCTTCTTGGATCATCTGTACGACTTTCTTCATCGAGGGTCTAGCAGATGGAACATCATTGATGCACCAAAGTGCAACCATTACAAGCTTCTTGACATTCTCGGTGTCAGGTAGTGCTTCATCATCGCTCTCCACCAGTTTGTCGATTCTTCCCTCCTTGTAGCAGTCATAAGCCCAATCAGCCAATACCATCTGACTCTCATCCTCCATGTCTGCCTTAAAACACCTCCTGCAGCAGATGATCTCCAACAGCAAAATGCCGTAGCTGTAAACATCCACCTTTGTGGTAATCGGCATGCTCTTGAACCATTCAGGCGCGACATACCCTTTTGTTGCCCTGATGCCTGTAATCGTTTGAGTCTGATCCTTCCTCAGTAGCTTCGCTAATCCAAAATCAGAAATCCTTGCTGTGAAGAACTCATCTAGGAGGACATTCTGAGGCTTTATGTCGCAATGAATGATCTGGATGCCACACTCTTCGTGCAAGTAATTCAGACCCCTCGCTATCTCAAAGGCGAACTTGATTCTTTGGGACCAGCTGGGCCTCGGATCCTGGAAAAGGATGTCTGCCAAAGAGCCATTCGGCATGTACTTGTAGACTAAAAGCCGGTGCTGCTCCTCATTGCAGAACCCTATCAGCTGGACTAGGTTCCGGTGGCCTGTCCTGGCTATGGCTCTGACTTCACTCTCGAACTCTCTTTGGTTTTCCTTAGCTAGGTGATTGAGCTTTTTCACTGCAATAGCATCTCCCTCTTCGGAATCAAGTGATCCCTTGTATACCGTTGCAAAAGCCCCTTGGCCAATCACCTCCTTGAATCCATTTGTAGCTTCTTCCAACTCTATGTAACTGAAGTTTCTCATATTCGTTCCTGGGATGTCTTGGTGCTTCCTGGTTCGTGATTTATACTTGTGCGCGCATAAGTTTGCTGTGAAGAGCGCTGCAATGATGAAGACGACATTGAGGAAACCTGAACCTCCGAGCAGAAGTGACTCAACAAGGATCAAAGTCCGGTGTCTCTGCACATTGTTACCTCCATCAGGATCACTAGGTGAGCCATTGGTTCTTATCTTGATATAAGTAACTGTGTTTAGGTAGAATGAATCATTCCTCCATCCGTTAGAAAGCGGAAACCTCTTTTTCCAGCATTGACTCAAACTATTAAACACTACAGCTGCACATAAGCAATCCGATAAGCAAGCTTCGCGACAGGAGGCCTCAGTCCCATTATACAAGGTTTCGTAATCAGCAGCCGCGAAATTGGTATCATTTATCGCTACAAGTTGAAACTGATTGCTTTCTTGTGCATTCTCTGAGCAGCTGTGTGGATCAAAGTCTGGCTTGCACCCTTTCATTCGGTCCGTTTCATCCAAGTACGAATACCCTTGTGGTGGGCACAAGCACTCGGGTCTCTGATCGTCTCCTATTTCGCAGTAGCTGTTGTAACCACACGCCCCTCCTCCCCTATCGGTGTTCATTCGGCTTATTACTCCACATACATCTTGAGGAACAAAATCCTGCACTGTCCAATTCGTAGTGCCTCCTGTTGAACTCGATCTTAGATACACGTATCTCCTGAAAACTCCATCAAACTCTAAGACAGCTCTTTGATACAGGAACTCTCCGGATGCCTGTTTTGGTAAAACTTGAGCAACAGCTGATCCATTTTCAGCTGCAATGGATACATCACCAGATTGATCATTAAAAACCACCTGCTTTCCGCTGCCTCCGGTTGCAAACGTGTCGTATGCAATGTATGGAACTGAGTCCTCTGGCCAGTTGAGGGTATTGAACACGAGACTTCCATCGTCTTGCATACGGATCTTGAACCTTCCACTGGAGTAGTTTGCGCTTGAAAGCGGAGCTATTAGCTCTTTACCTTGGGCAAGATTCTGACCAGGCAGAATGGTGTCTGTAGGCTCGTCGAAACTCTGCCAGATTATAGCAGAGCTCTTGTTGTAGAGAACGAAGTTGCCGGTGTCAAGCATGGCAGCTGTAACCGCGACTCCATTATTGCCTGTCCTGCTCCACATCTCATTGCCATTTTGATCACTGAGAACAAGCCTGCCAACTAAGTTTAGCTTCAAAACTGAGCCGGTTTGAGCTAGTTGGTCTCGGTTGGCTGACCAAGTTATGGTTTTCTCCGGGATCTTGTTGAACCATATGGCTAGCAGAAAGGTTCCGTTTGCAGCCTCTCTGAATCCGAAAGCAAAATCACCGGATGGAGATAACCATGGCGATCCAGCACCTGGTGTAAGCAACGAACCCAGGCTAATGTTCTGAGCGACGACGAGCAAGGGAAGGAAGCACAGGAAACAAAGGCAATGGAACACTGCAATAGACATTGCTGAATGATGTTTGTGCAATTTAAGAGATGAGTTTTGGGTTAATGCAGAACAAATCTAATTTTGCTAAATAGACTGTGTTGTAAAAGTCTCCAGTCAAAAAAGACGATATGGTGGTTGAATGTTAAAAAATGGCCTGAATTCATCTGTTGTAAAATGACATGGTCAATGTTTTAAACCAACTTTTACAGGGTTTTCTCAAGCTAGAAGCAACTTAATTCATTTGCTGAAAAAATGATGGAAGCAGCCTCAGATAAGGGGGTGTTTGAATAAATCATCAATTGTACAAAGAAATCAATAAGGGGCACTTTAAACATCTCATTGCCATATGACATAGGTCAGTGCGTAGAGGTGATTTGTCTACGTTGAGAAGGAAATTGATTTTCAAACACACTTTTCAGATAACGATTGATGGATTTGTCTATCCGTATTACTACATTACAAACATTTGGAAGAAAAAAGAGAGGGAGAGAGAGAGGATGTACCTACAGAGTACAATGAAAGTACAAATATCTACCAGATGCCTGATTCTTATGCACTGAGGTAATGTGGTAATCAAACATGCATTCCTGAGAAACTGAAACTGAGAGTAAAATGGTGCACAGGAACCATGAGCATTTGAGCAAGATCAATGGCTATTTGGCAATAGTTGGTACAACAACTTGTCGCCTGATGAGGCTGACGTGCGTAAGAAAACTATGAAGCCTTACTTAGACAGTTTCTGCTGCATTATCAATTCACTTGACCACTGTGACATGGATTCCCAACTATAACCGTGTCCCACTACAAAGACTTTTCATATCTAGGATGATCCAGAAACAACGCAACAAGAAATGTGCATTAGTACCTCTCAGGGATTCAGAAAAGGACTTGTGAATAAGAATTACCGATGTTGCAACTCATTCAACTGACCATCCATGCGGCGCAGCTGATTAGAACCTTCAAGGAGGATCCCAACTTCATAGAGCCCACAATTTCGTACCAAATTGCCAGAAGAGGAGATTGTCTACCTAGTTAAAATGTGATGGGGTGACTTCATCTTACCCCAAAGAGTTGTTTTTCATGGTCAATTTCCGTAAATCAGTTCATTCTCTTCAGTTTGACAGTTAGGGCAAGATTCCAGCATTCAGCCATGCTAACCACCAGACTGCAAGCCCTTTTACGAAGATTCATAGTTGTCAGGATATTTAGAAGGCTAATTTATTGGTAAAGATGTACAGATTTTAGACAATGCGACAACTTTAAGCAGGTTTGATTTAGCAGCATCAAGAAGAGGATCAACAAGTAATGCCTTGTTGAAGCAGAACTTGGCTTCATCAAAGTTCCCCTCGGCCACAAAGACGAGTCCCAGATTGTTGTATGCCGGAGCATAACCAGGCTGGAGCTTAAGAGACTGTGTGAACATTGCCTTAGCAGATTCAAAGTTCCCTCTCTGCCTGTAGAGGTTCCCAATGTTTGAGAATATGGCATGTGCCTGCTGTGACGTTGACAATGATAAGGCCCGTTTGAATACTTCCTCTGCTTTTAATGGGTCTTCAGTAAGTTGCAAAGAGACACCTAACAAGCAAATGGCTATTATGATACACAGGCACAAGACTATATAGATTAAGTTGCAAACTCAAAGAAATGTTGGAACTGGAAATGTTATGACATGTACCTAGGTTTGACCAGGCACAACTACATTCCTTAAACCGAGCTAGTGCTGCCATGAGAAACTTCTGTGACATTTTGAATTGCTGAGTGCACAGACTGTGGAGACCTAACTGATGCCATTGCAAAGCATCATCTGGATCTTCTCCTACTGCCTGTTACAAGCACCAAGTGAGTGATTGTCCATATGTGTGTGAAAGAGGGAGATAGGGGGAGAGAGCCTGGGTTAGAATCTTAAAATAAGATTACAAGCACTATGTCTGCAGACTATATAGTTTAAATCCAATGTCCTATGAAAATCTGACATAAATTCAGAAAGAGTTAAAGAGGGGAATTAATTAAATAAATTTTTTAATGTGTGCTCATGGGCATACATTAAAAACCCCAAAAAGGAAATATTCTCCTAGAAAAATGCATTTTCCTTTTTTTCAATGCATTAGCTCCCTAGGGTCAATGAACTGAAACTAGGGTTTTCTTTCCTACTTTGGGTTTTTTTTTGTCAGTAATCTCCTGTTTTGGTTTCTATAATGTGGAAAAACACGTTAAATAAAACCAAAAGAATATAACAGTCGGACTATAAAGATATTACAAAGATAATTCAACAAGGCACCTGTTTCAACGTGTATACAGCGCGTTCTTCAATTTCAGCCAACTCATTTTGTTCAGTTTCAAAAACTGCAGCCATCTCATGCTGAGATTTGTGAGCCATTGCAAGCCCTGTCCATGCAATGGGACTGTCAATCAGTGATGGATCCCCTTCTTTTAGTACTGAAGCCATTTCATTTCCAGCCCAGAGAAGCTGTTCACTAGTTTGTGATCTCTCTGCGTCCTTGATGCGATGAATTGCAACAGCATATCGTATAGGCATACAATTTGGCTCCACTTTCGCTGCCTAGGATGATACAAGAACAGAAGCAAAAAAAAGGGTACAGATATAGAGTGAGAGGATTGGAGAAATATGAAAGTTCCTAGGACAGACTGAAAGCTGATCTTATAATTATGACAACACAACCAAAAGAGGGTAGATTTCATTTGTAGTCCTCAACCTTTTGCATTTGTGATATTTGAGTCCCTAACCTAACCTATAATTTGTCCTTTTATAGTCTGAACATATATGTCAGAAGTAATTTGTAGTCCATTAAATTTTCAGTGAAATACTCACTATCTTGGCAGGTATGAAGACACTTTGTTGCTACAAGGGTTAAGCTAATAATGGCCAATGGAAGGACTCATTTTTAAACAAAACAAAAACAGAAGTTCAAAACCTCATTAAGACAAATCAAAAGTAAAGGATCCAAATAGGACAAAGCAAAAGGTTGAGAAATAAAATGAAAATTAGCCAACGAAAAAAAAAATGGAAGATCACCTTTTCCAAACACTTGGCAGAATTCCTATGATCACCAATTATGTTGAGTGCATTAGCAAGATTTGCCCATATGTGCGATGCTTTAGGGTCTGCTTTGACACCTGCTAACAGCAACTCCTTTGCAACATTGGCAGCTACAACCCGGTCTGTCACATCTTCTGCAGCACTTGCCCCTGCACCTGACAATTGGAAATCAGAAGGTGAACTTCTTAGAATGTTCTAAAACAAATTAATGACAGAACATAAATACATTATATTAATTAATGTGAACTTGAATTATTACACAGAAGAAAGCAGCTGATTATCAAACACCAGATCAAGAGCCAGACCTGCTATAACTGACCCATATTTGGATAATATAACAGCAGAATAGTTCATGAGAGCACAAGGGTGAGCTTGATCTTTTAACAAAAGTTCCTGAAGGCACTTCAAAGAAGCCTCAAAATCCCCACTGAAAAGTGAAAACAATAAAATTAAGAGTATCAGACCTTTCAGGCAAAAAGTTGTTCTGAATTATTTGGTTGTAAGTCATCAACAAAAAATGGGCCACCTATGAAAGCAGATCATAGAAAAGTAATGCTCACAAACAAATAGTTAAGGCATTTTGTTATAAAGTTTGTCAAAAAGAATTTGATTCATGAGTTTCAGAAAGAACAAATAGTTGAGCATTTTGCTATACAATTTGTTTAACCCATTTTTACGAAGAAAAAAGGAAATCATCATGCTACATTTATTTACCTCTGTAGGTAAGCAAGCCCAAGGTTACCAAGGCAATCCAAGTTGTTGGGTAACAAGTTCAGCAAAGCTGAGAAAACCGATATTGCGTTCTGGAAATACTCACAATTCATATTAGACCCCAATATGGCTAACAATGTGCAATTTGTAGTCATATATAAAAGATGAGCCATACCTGCAGCCGACCAGTCCTGAGAAGAATGACACCAAGAGTGTTCCATACAGTCGTTTGTCTAATATCCGATTGCACAGATTCCCTTAAGTTGGCAAGAATCTCCTCAATCTCTAAAAATTCAAGTTCCCTATACACACTACAATCACCCAGGCTCTCTAGAAGAATGCACTGCAGAACAAACATCTTGCAACAAAGTTATGTCTAGCAAAAACTAAATATAGAAACATTGACACATTGGAAAGCATACAAATACGATCCATACAAAATACTTATCTTAATCGTGAAAAAGTTATACCTGAGCATGATGGATCTGGACCAACGACAGTAGATCAGGCCTGTCAATTTCTTCATCTGTGCGAAGTAAGATCTCTGCAGCTTTCTCATAAGCTATGACTGCCTATCAGGAATTTGACTTAACAAATCAAAAAATATAGTACATAAAAAAGACAGCAAAAACATATAAAAACAGGCAGAACTTAAGAAGTGACCTTTTGTGGCTGACCCAATCTCTGATACATTAGCCCGAGTAAAAAATGAGCGTGAGCATTTTTAGGTGCCTTTCTTGATACATGTACCAGACCCTAAGAGCAGCAAACAGTTTTAATAAGCATTTCTTCCTGCACCTTTGTTTCTCATGTAGCAACTTATATAAAGAAGAGGTAGTGAGGTATGAATCGGTCATTTAAAAAATCAGTAGTCGGAAGAACTAAATAGCTCTCAAATTGCATTAAGGGGGAATAAAAAAGAAGCAATACCTATCAAAAGAACAAGCAAATTTGATGAAATGCAGATTCTTTATGTGTTTTATGCATTCATATGCAAGTTGTGCTCATATGCATGTTAGATGTAGCGTTTTTGTGCAAATCCTGCATGATTCTTTGTAGATTCATTGTATTTCACCTTCAGATGTCTACAAAAGGGTTTTGTTACACGGAAACGGATACATCATGGGGAAACGTTATGACACAATTCGAAAATGGGGAAATAGAAATCCTTAAATTTATAGGACAAACACATCGGGGAAATGGAAACATAAATGGTATCTTGTTTCAAAGGTCAACAAAAGAATAGAAGATATATGGCCACTGGCGGATTTAGGGGTGGGCTTGTATGAGCGCGAGCCCACCCCAATCCCGGAAAAACATACAAAAGGTTAAATATATAAAAAATACAAAATAAAAAATAAAAAATAAAAAGGTCTAAATTAATTTAGAAGTGAAAATGGATCATAAAGTTTACCTTGCCTAGTTGGTAAAGTATAAATGAGGAACTTTTTCCTCTTTATCTAGAGCCCAAGGTTCAATTCCCACTTTTTACATTTTCTTCACTTATTTTTAAGTATATTTTTATATATAAGTTCAAATATCTTTTTAAATTGAGAATAATTAATTTCAATTAGTATTGTTTGAATTCTATTTTAGTGATTCATTAGGGGTTTCCTTGAAATTTTTTTTAACTAATTATAAATTTTATTCGATCACTTCTAATAATATGGATAAATCTTTGAATTTTTTTTACATGACCCTTCACAATTAAATTTATTTAAAGTTTAGCAAAACTCGTTTCATTATTACTTAATTTTTAGCCTAAATCTCGCCCACCCCTATGTTACGGTCTGGCTTCGCCACTGTATATGGCCAAAACATATATAAAAGGAATAGAGAATAGAGAAACCGTCTAACACCAACTACACCAGATTAGAAGCAGCAAGGATGTAGGAGCAGCAAGGATGTAGGAATGGTGACTGCCCAAAGTCATCTCCTCAAAACAATAAAGGGTGCATGTCTCCTTCGCACATGACATCACTTGTAACCTCGTACAATGCATCTCTCCCACTCTCTTTCTGAGCTGTGGCATGTAATGGATCACCTGCCTACAAAACATTATGCCCACAAATCCCTTTGGTTTCATAACCCTACACACTTTGTCAACAATTTTCGTTGTAATGACCCAAAACTCGCTCATTGCTCTCTACACACTTTGGCAACAATTTTCGTTGTAAATTGTAATCACAAATGAATTTCACCCACGACAAAGAAGGTTCGAGAGACATGAAGTAGGGTTAGTTGTGTTTGAGCGAGCAGCTATGTCCAGAAGTAGCACAAAAGAAAGAGGAGACAATCATGGCTGTTTAGATATTCAGATAGATCTAATGGATTAGATTGGTCCTCAATCAAATGGTTGACAGAGTGGAACCCGATGAACCCTAGTTTCCTGTTTAGATAACCTAAATTACATTAGTCTTTTCTATTGATTTTGATAGATTGAAGACATTGTTTTAGCGATAGTAATTATGTTTTGTTGAGTTGTTTGACTGATTTGAGAGTAATTTCTCTTACCTTACTCTTGTTTAGAATTTTAGTTAGTAACGTGACAGAATAACTTGTTTAATTGCATAAATTTCTTCACCGAATGGGTCTAACCAACGATCCATAAATAAAAATAGAACCACAGACCTAGACAAGACTCTGATTCAATCCTGATATACTTTAGCTATGTATGTTACAACGGTATTTGGGACACTCAAAGGTGACATTTTAAGACCTGGCGCGAGATTTAAATTACAAAAAGTAATTTTAGGTGGTCTTAAAAGTTAAAAGACTATAAAATAAAATATTAAAAATAAATTAAAATCAAAAGTCATTTGGCCTAGATTAAATTAGTAAGCTAAGTATGAGGTTAATTTGATTTGAGTTAGATACATCGTTATTTTGTGAAAGGAGATATTGTTTACATTGCAAAAAGTTTTTCTTCAAATTGGGCATATTAAAATACAACTATCAAGTAAGGGTAAGATTTTATTTATTGAAGTATCCTTTGGTGATCCTTAGCCTTAGGCCCTTTTGTCTTTTTTTATATCTTGGTTTTGATATTTTGATTTTGCCAAGCTTGTACATATATTATTGGCATAGGCAAAACTCCTAATCTACAATGGTCCGATAGTAGGAACAACCCCGGATACTACTAGTACTATGACAGCTTGCTTGTGGATTGGCTATATCAACATTACAGAGTGGAATATAGCTAAAAAGGAACATGTGGGATGAATTTCATAAATGATACTACATATATATCAAGGAACAGGCAGGAAACATTTTAGTAGCAAGGTGGCATATCAGAATGAAAAAAAAAATGACAGGAGGAAATGTAAAACAAATAATAACAACCCAAGCCAATATAAAAGTAGAAAACACAAGTAGCACATGTAACAATAGTCATAACCAACAAAAATCTCAAGGAGCTTGTCATTTCCAAGGGCAGTAACTACACAATAAGGATCTGACTGGAGGCAAGGATATCAAAATTCAAACAACCAACTTCACCATAAGGAGCTTGTGGATCTAGTGATCACTTGTTTGTGGATTATGATCAGGAAACTATCTTCACCAAATAACACATATTTCAGATCCCATATCCATATTAGTTTCAAAGATCTAGCTCCCCAACCTACTCAATCCCCCCCCCCCCCCCCAACACACACACACACAATGGGCATGCTGCATGACAAAAATCTAATATGACATCATAAACTAGGAAGAACTAGATGCCAAGAAAGACAAATGGTCAAATTAATGAACACTCACTGTTTTAAGGCTGCTGACTTTCTCTTCACGTGAGGAGGGTGTCCCTTGCGAATGCTGATCAACATCGATATCAGCCCCACCAAGATGTTCCTCTAACTTAATGCGTGGACGGCATTTCCCTAACTTGTTTAATTTTTTACCTTCTACTTCGGCACCATCATGACATTCTTTGTAGACTAAGTCACTCCTATCCTGACTATTCTCCTCAGTAGTTGCCCTGGAAACATTAGTAGAAAGAAGATTTAAGAAAGAATGAAATATTTGCTTAATTCAACTGGCACAGATAAATAAGGCATAAGTTGCGGAGCTTTAGCACCAAACCAAAAAGCCAATAAATCAAACAATGAAATTCAAGTTTTGAATTTGAGAGTTGAAATGCAAAGGGAGATTCAACAAATAAACCAAGATTTACTGTTGCCACTAGCCATCAAACTGCAACTACAAACAAAGACAGTAGTAAATTCATATGTGCACACAATTCTTCATAGAGCAGGCCAGAAATAACATAGCTTAGAAATAAATCTATTTTCAAAATGTTACAAAGCAAACTATGGGCTAAGGGAACACTTGACTACGGGTTTGGTTTAGTTATCTTCTGTAGCCTGGTAACCTGGTTCAGCAGTTTTCCTTTCTTCTTGGTTTAGCCTTCCTGGGTTAGTTCACTAGCAACCGGTTTTGGGTTCTTACATCTTTTCATTCTACATGTTCAGGAAAATGATTGGGAGGGAGGGAGCAAGCTGAAAAAAAACAAAATATCCCCTTTCCCACACACTGCACATTCCCTATCGACCATTTCTCCTAAACTTCTAAGCTGGGTTCAAGTTTGCCAAAGTTCCTAAGTTGGAAGAATGCCAATTTCACACTTAAATGCTCCTAACTGAGCTAAAATCACAGTTTCCCTGTAACATAAAACATTACATTTATACGAAACAAAGTGAAGCTATTAATGTTTGTCTGTGGTTGTCCGTATTGCGCTTCAATTATCTAGGGAAGTCATGGTTTTCCCCCCATTTTCTAGCCGCAAATCTCCCCATATCGAATTCAAGCATTTTCCATAACAGTTGAAGGGGTACAGGGTTGGCCTTGAAACCCTAACTCTTGGTTTCAATAGAACAGAGAGAGAAAGAGAGCGAGAGAAAGAGAGAGACCTGGTTATATCGGAAGGGATGGGGAAGGTGGCGGAAACGCTAGCGGCGGCGGAGGTGGTAGAGTTGGAATCGTCGTCGTCGGTTTCAGGGGGATCAACGTTGAGGTCCGCTAAGACAACAAACTTGGATGACTGTTGAGACCTCTTAGGGTAATCATCGGCTGACAACGTAGCCTCCACAGCTACAGGTGTAGGCGGCTGAGCTCCTTCAGAGTCCGCCATGAGAGACGATCACCGGAGGCCTTCACAGTGAGGAACAGAAAAGAAAAATCGTGCGCTTCGTTTTACGACTGGAATGCCTCCCAACTCCCAATCCCACTACCAACAGTATCAAGTGGCAATCCATTTTTTTTAAAAAAAAAAAAATTACATTTTTGGTCCCTAACCTTTACGTTTGTTTCACTTTAGTCTCCAACTTTTGAAACGTTTCAAAATAGTCATCAACCTTTTTATTTCGTTTCATTTTAGTCCCTAACCTTTCAAAGGTTGTAAAATAGTCTCTAACCTTAGATTTTTTTATTCGTTTTAGTCCCCGATATCAAGGACTAAAACGAATGTTTTAATATCAAGGACTAAAACGAATAAAAATGTAAGACTAGGGACTATTTTACAACCTTTGAATGGTTAGAGACTAAAATGAAACGAAATAGAAAGGTTAATGACTATTTTGAAACGTTTTAAAGGTTGGGGACTAAAGTGAAATAAGTGGTAAAGGTTAGGGACCAAAAATATAATTCACCCCAAAAAATTGGGTATTTGGTAAAATTATTAAAATAGATCTAATTCATAATTTTTATTTTTATTTTAAGGTAGGCTAGAATTAAACATCTCAGACAAATCCTTGCCTAGAAAATCGAGAGGGTGAAAACATGTTAGACAAACTAACCGGCATTGAACCACAAAGAAGCCACAAAAAAAAAAGTTGAGGGTGAAAACAACGTTCTCAACGTTTCGGTTTTATTCCGACTTAGTTTCGTTCATCTCAGTACACATGTAACGTGAGGATTGCGCCTTTTTTCTTTCTTGTTATTTTGTTTTATTGTAGGTTCGACGGTCCTCCCGTCTGCCGATTTGTCAGCCTCTCGAGTTTCAGATATATCTGAGCTCGATTTTTTACTTAATAAAAAAAAAAGCAAAATCAAACTAGCAAAGAAAAAACAACTCGAAGCCTAAGAACAAAGAAACCACTAGAAAACTCGAAGTAAAAGACTCGTCGAGAGGAGATAATTTTCATATTTCACCACGTTTGTAAAAACAAACACTTAATTGTTCGAGTACGAGGTAATTTGCGTATTTCATAGAGAAAATAAAAGAGAAAATGGTATCAAATGGTCCAAATGGACCAAATTTTGGGCCCATTTGCAAAAAACACATAGCAGACCCTTTCATGTGCAATTTAGACCCGTCTACCCCAAGCAAAAAAAATTGTCGATCATTTGGAACTGTTGAGAACCGGTTGTAGCAGGTACACAGTGCGTGAGTTCTAAAATCAAAACGAGGAGGAGGGGGAATGGTGTAGCAGCGGCGAGGCGAGCATCGGCGAACAAGAAGAGAGGGGAGGGTGAGGCGGTGGGTGCGGGTGGGCCTAAGGGGAATCCCAACGAGAGAAGCCGAGGCTGCGGCGGACGGCGGTGGGTGAGGGTGAGGCGGCGACAACATACGTGTGGTACCCCTCCATAGCACCCTCCGTCTCCTTCCTTTCGTTCTTCCCTTCTCCGGCCAGTTTTCGGCGCCGCCCCACCGCAGCACAACCGCAGCACCAGCTCTGGCCCACCTGCTTTTTGAAATCGTTTCAAAGTCGGCTCCCTCGATTAATAGGTTAATTATGTGAGATAATCTCCTAGTTTTTAAGATTAATAACAAATTTATTGAAATTAGTTGGGATTTTGTTATTTAGTATTTTATTTATTATTTTAAATTTAAAATCTACATAGTATAAATTAGAAAGACTCAAAATATAAAATCACAAATCTTTATCAATCATTTCAAGAATATAGTTGTTCGGATCTCATAAAGGTGATTTTTCAAGTCTATGGCACAGTTTTGAAAATCTTAATCAAAAGTAGTTGAGATTTAAATTAAAATATAGAGTTTCTTCTTCTTGTTCGACCCAGATCTGTGAGTTGGAAGCACAACCTCGTGTAATCTAACCAAGGTAAGTACGTTTCCTCTATGTCGATTGTCGAGCAAACATAAGAGTCTCAGCCCAGATTGTCGAGTTCTTTCGGCCTGAAATTCGCCCCAAATCCAACCTCCTACCACCTACAATGGCATTCAATGTTCCAAATCCAACCTCCTATGACGAAGACAGCAAGAAAACACACACAAAGGCTCCAAAAACAACACAAAATTGATCGAAATCAATGAGGTTTCACTATTTCGATCAAATTTCAAAACCCCCAATTTTTGTGTTGAATCAACCGAAATCAAAGAAGTTTTTACATTATATGATAGCGCATACCTTTGTTGTGCTAGATTGGTGTAGATTTTGGGAGAAAAAAACACTCTAAAATGCCTAGATCTACAATGACGTTGATGAAGTGGGGGTTGAAGATGATGTGGCCGTAAAAAACCTAGGTTAAAGGGATTTTTTTGTCTCGTGTCATTCCGTAATAATGTTGTAAAAAATAAAAAAGACATCGGCGTAAATATTTAATTTTTGTCTTGACAATATATAGACGGAAGACATCTTGCCATTAGACTTTATGTTCTACATTTGAGAATAATTAAATTTGGGTGGATGATAATAGCCCAAATTAGTGGACAAGATAGAGCTTTAAAATGGGCAAGCCCATGAAGATGAAATGCTAGGCGTGGCCACAGGTCCGACCTGACGGGTCAATGGTTGGGGAAGGGTAACTCGAACTATAACTCGGGAATTCAACGGGTCCACGGGTTTGGGTCACCCGGCGAGTCATAGGGTCGGTGGATCGACCAGTCACTTAGGATTCGGGTTGACGAGGTTAGCTCTTTGCGATGGTTTGACAACGACATTTTGATTTGAAAATACCGTTTCGTGTTCACCATTTACGTATTATTTTCATCAAATATAAATAAACCGACAAAAAATCAAAATCAAGTGTCAACTTACTAATGTTGAAGTTTTAAGTGAAATAAAAACAACATCAAATTTATTGTTTTCTTTCAAAATTCCTTTCCTGGAATGTTTTGAAAAAATATTGGGACGCTTCTAGTTCCAATATTTTTGCAAAACATTCCAAGAAAGAGAATTTGAAAGAAAACAATAAATTTAGTGTTGTTTTTATTTCACTTAAAACTTTGACATTAGTAAGTTGACACTTGATTTTGATTATTTTTTCGGTTTATTTACATTTTAGTTGGGAAAAAAAGAAGAAGAAGAAGGGCTTGAATCGGTTTCCCGGTCGCCTACATATCCTCCCGGGGTTGAGGAATCAAAGCCCACGTAGACACGTAGTTCTCTTACCTGTACAAGTCTCAACCCCCGCTTACGGCTTACCTATGCATATTTGGCCAATGTTAGTTTCTCTGGATGCTTTAATTGAATATGAGGTTTGTAGTTCATATATCATCCTCCCTTTGGATGCCTGAAGATCGTTCCGTAGAAGTTACAATTGGCAGAACAACCGGTTTCATCTCTCGGTGACTTCGTGAACCAACATTTGAATGTAGCAGCCCAAAATTGGGACATAGTCAATAGCGTGTCTTCGCCCTCAGCCCTTGGGGTCCCGGTGTCGGCCGCCACATCGGACTCTTGAGTTGGGATCGTGGAAGGATTTCCCTGAATAACAACCTCCTCCTCGATCTCTTCATCACGTCCCTCATCGAGTAGCGGGCCTTGGACACTCGATTCACTTCCCCTGCTCGACGATGGGGCTCCGGTAGCTCCGCTAACGCTTCTTCGACCCTGGGAAAATATTTTCAATAAATTTGAATTAAATATAAACTAAAAATCACGTAAATGTGTAAATATAACAAATAACGAAATAATTAAAACTTTAAGAGAAGGAAAGTGCATATTGAGAGTAGGATTTATTTGGTGATTGATGAGAAGCGCTGAGTTCTTAAAATTCCGACTCGTCAAGCACCGACTTCCGAGTTTCACGATTACAGACTTAATACAAAGCAAAGCGATTATAGAGAGTGAGATGAGATAAGAGGAGATGGTTGAGGTGTGAGTGAAATGGGAGGGAGATGAGGCTTATTTATAGCCAAAATCAGGAGGGAAAATGCGGACATGTGGGGCCAACGACTAGTTTTTTTTTATATAAAAAAAAATCCCGAACATGTGGGACCCACATTCCAACGACAATATCTTTGAAAAGGCGGATTGACTCGCCGTTTCAGCGGGTTTCCAAACCCCCGACTCTAACCCTAACCTGCAGTCAACCTTGACCGTTTGACCCGAGAACTCGCACCTATCGGATCACGGATTGACCCGTAACTTGTAGCCACGTCTGAGTGCAACTATGAAGTCTCTAGTGTAGTTGGATGAAATTTCTGGATTTTGTGGGTGAAATTAATTAATGACAAGCTTTGTAGAAAAGTGTAGAGATTAATACGTAGCTTTGAAAGGGTAAATCGCTGAATGCACCAACTAGAATAGTCTAGCATGTACTTTGAGATTTGTAAAGGTTGGGGGAGTCGATATGTTAACCGACCACAGATGTCTATAAATAGGTTTAGGTGTACGTGAGTTGAAAAAAGTGAGTGAGTGTGTGTATTCAAGTGGAGTCCGATGTGGTGTGGTGTGGTGTGGTGTGAGTGCCTCCAAAAGAGGTTCCAAGAGTGAGAGTTGGTATAAAGTGGTGTATTGATGATAGTCTTGTGTTTTATGAGTGGTAAAAAATATGTTTGTATATATATTAATACAAACACTCATTTGTAAATGTAAAAGCCTTGTAATCTATAAAACTCTTGAACAAGCTCGAGTATGACACAACACACTAGCACACATCATTGCACCCGCATTGGAGCAACCATGGCTTGTGAGTGGTCAATCCTTGGCTCGAGCTAGGTCGGATGGATCACACATGGGCTAGCTCGGATGGTTACAACGTGGTTTATGGATGCTAATGCTACACGTCTTTTAAATTGGTCCTGTTTTGTTATTAGGCTTATTTGGTATATGCATGTTTGGATCCGAGCTTGAACTTGGTGACGCCTTATCTCTGAAGAGTTGAGACGCAGCATTTGGATTAAAGGCTTCTCTATATAAGCCTCAACACTAGTTGCTTGCTTGACAATTTGGAAGCTCATCAGGTAAACCCTAAGAAAGAAAGAAAGAAAGAGAAGATGAGAAAACGTCGCAGGCCTTGCAAAGGAGAAGAGTGTGTGAAGCTTCGAGACGGTCATCCTCGACACAGCTTAGCTCCGTCGTCTTTCTAGATCTGGTGGTGGCTTCTTGGTTGAAGCACATATCTAGCGAAAGAGAGATTCTCATCTCCGATTACCTTATGTTCTTGTGTTTTCTCTTAGCTCTTGCATTCATATGTTTTTCTATGGGTTTTCGCTTTGGTTTCTGTTAGTTGTGTTTGTTGTAAACCGAGTTCTTGTTTGAACCTTTGATCTAGTGGATTTTGGGCTAGTATCCCCTCTGAGGCTCCGCAGACGTAGGATAGTAAAACTGAACCGCGTAAACAATCGTGCGTGTTCTTGACCCTTGTTTAATTTTGCGGTTCTTCGTTGTTTGATTCGAGTTTTCAAAGCGATTTCCATAACAGTAAATAAGTGGGATTTCCGAATCACATGTGACCGTGTTACAATTTGAGGTTTTGAATTGAAAGGTGTGAGTTTTGGATTGAAAATCAGGATCAAAATCAGGACAATTTCTTCTTCTGAATTTGTAACGGAAAGAAGGATGAAAATCAGGGCAATGTGTCAGTAGTGGTGGAGCAATGCAACAGGAGCCACCATCTCTGCAATTCTCAGAGAATCTTCCTCTCTTTCCTCATTGATCCGAAAATTACATTGCAAATGTGTCTCCCAAATTGTCTTATATACAATGACATGGGACAATACAGCTAGCATAGAGAATGACTGTTTTGCCCTTCTAATTCTAACACCCCCCCTCAAGCTGGGCAAGGTAACATGCCCAGCTTGGAAAGTAGGAGGTTTTGCTGATTAGAGGGCAGAATTTTAGTTAAGACATCTGCTAATTGCTCGGATGATGGTGTGAAACACAGCTCAATGAGACCTTCCATGACTTTTTCTCGAGTGAAGTGGCAGTCTATCTCGACATGCTTAGTCCGTTCGTGGAAGACAGGATTCTTAGCTATCTGTAAAGCTGATCTGTTGTCACAATGCAAGCTGACAGGGAGAATTGGTCCAACATTGAGTTCCTCAAGTAACCTGATCAACCAAGTGAGTTCAGCAGTGGCCTGAGCCATGGCTCTGTATTCAGCTTCAGAAGAGCTGCGGGATACAGTGGATTGCTTCTTGGATTTCCAGGCAATTGGAGAGGTTCCCAGGAGGATGAGGAAACCACTCACTGATCGTCGAGTCATGGGACAAGCAGCCCAATCAGAATCAGAAAATGCCGTGAGAACAGGTTTGTCATAGCCATGAAGAACTATACCTTGGCCAATGGTGCCTGATAGGTATCTGAGAGTGTGATGAAGGGCAATGAGATGAGGTGTGCGAGGTTGCTGCATGAATTGGCTCAGTGTTTGGACAGCAAAACATATATCTGGCCGAGTGTGAGTGAGATAGTTCAATTTGCCCACGATTTGTCTATATAAAGTGGCATTTGGAAGGAGATCTCCATCTGTGTTATTGAGCTTGGTATTTAGTGGTAAAGGAGTGCAAACAGGTGTAGAAGGAGGGAAATTGGCATCATGTAAAAGCTCAGTGGTGAATTTGGATTGGGTGAGGGCAATGCCATTATGTAAGTGAGTAACTTCAATGCCTAAAAAATAATGGAGAAGGCCAAGGTCTTTGATGCTAAACTGGTTGTCAAGGATGGATTTGACATTGTCAATTGCAATGGGAGATGATCCTGTTATCAACAGGTCATCTACATAGATTGCAACCAGGGTGATGGCAGAAGAAGTTTTCTGGATGAATAGGGAATAATCACTTTTAGATTGGGTAAATCCAAGTTGGAGAAGGGTAGTGGTGAGCTTGTGGAACCACTGTCGAGAGGCTTGTTTCAGGCCATAGATGGATTTTCTGAGGAGGCAAACATGGTTATGAGGGTTTGGGATGCCTTCAGGAATTGTCATGTACACCTCTTCATGTAAGTCACCATGAAGGAATGCATTGTTCACGTCTAGTTGGTGGAGAGGCCATGATTTAGCTGAAGCAATAGCAATCAAAAGTCGAATGGTAGACATTTTGACCACTGGTGAGAAGGTGTCATGGTAATCAATACCATGTTGTTGGTTGAATCCTTTGGCCACCAATCTGGCTTTGTATCTCTCCAATGAGCCATCTGCTCGAAGCTTCACCTTATAGATCCATTTACAACCTATTGGTCTCTTACCTGCAGGCAAAGGAACTAGGCACTAAGTGTTGTTAGCTTGTAAAGCCTCAATCTCTTTGTTCATTGCAGTGATCCAATTTGGATTTTGTGAAGCTTGGGTGAAAGATGTTGGTTCTGAATAGGAAATGGTTTTGGCAAGAAAGGCATGGTATGAACCAGGTAATTGGGATGTGGTTATGAGACCACTAGTGAGTGGCTGAGCTGGGCTGTATGTGCATATGTAGTCATTAAGGTGAGGAGGCATGGTGTGTGTTCTGCTAGAGCGCCTTAGTTGGACAGTGACAGGAGCTGTTGGGACAGTTTGTGGTTGATCAGTTGCAGGTGGTATTGGAGTGGTTGTAGGTGTGAAAATGTATGGAGGGAAATCAGGAGAAAGACATGGTAATGGGATATCTGATTGTGGTGGTGGTGTATTGTGGAATGGGAAGTGAAATTCATGAAATGTGACATCTCTTGAGATAAAAATTTCATGTGTTTGAAGGTTGAGAAGTTTGAACCCCTTTTTGCCAAAAGGATATCCCAAAAACAAACACTTGATGGCTCTTGATTGAAATTTGTCACGGTTCCTAGTAGATGAGTTAGCAAAGCATAAGCAGCCAAATACTTTGATGAGATTATAATCAGGAGGTGTATTATAGAGGAGCTGATAAGGAGATTTGTTATGGAGGGAAGGTAAAGGGCTACGGTTAATCAAATAAGTGGCTGTGAGGATGCACTCACCCCAATAGGTCATGGGAATGTTAGATTGAAAGAGCAAAGCTCTAGCAACCTCAAGGAGGTGTTTGTGTTTTCTTTCGACGACCCCATTTTGTTGTGGAGTGTAAGGACAAGAAGTTTGGTGGATAATGCCAAGAGAAGTATAGAAATTCACACTTTGGATGTCACAAAATTCTGGTGCATTATCAGATCGGATACACTTGATGCTAAAATTGAACTGTTTAGAAACCATGGTCACAAAAGACTTTAGAATTGTGAGTGCATCACTTTTGAGTGTCATAAGAAATGTCCAAGTTGCTCTGCTATAATCATCTACTAAGGTGAGAAAATATTTAAAGCCATCATGAGTATGTTGTTTGTAAGGTCCCCAAGTATCCATATGAATCAACTCAAAAGGGTGAGTTGTGGAGCTGGTAGAATTGGTAAAAGATTTGCGATGCTGTTTAGCTTTGGGGCAAATTTGACAAATGAAACTTGATTTGGAATGTAAACCAAAATCACCAATGTGTTGCAACTGATCAAAAGATAGGTGTCCCATACGACAATGCCAAAGTTCACTAAGACTTGTTCTAGCATTATTACACAAGGGTGGTTCAGAAACTGAAAAAGCAGTAGATGTGGAGTGCTTGAAAGCTGATGGAATGGAAGCAGGGTTGTCAATCACATAGAGTCCATGCTCTTCATGGCCAATCACTAATGGCGTGGTCATTGAAGGGGCCTGGATCATACAAAGGTTAGGTGTGAAAATGATGTTAGAAGATAAATCCTTAGTAAGTTTGTGGATAGATAGAAGGTTATAATGAAAATCTAGAATATGAAGCACATTATGTAAGGTGATTTGAGGTGAAAGGATAATAGAACCAACATGTAGGATAGAAGCATATTTGTTATTAGGGAGTGTGATGGTAATGGGATTGGGGACAGGTTTATATGAATGAAAGTAAGTTAAATGTGGTGTAATATGGTTTGTAGCCCCACTATCAAGAATCCAAGAAGAATCACTAAATGAAGAAAAGAGAGAGAAGTTTTTACCAGCCATGAATGCAGCATGAGAGACACCTTCAGGACCTGATTGCTTGTTCAACAAATTGATGAGCTGCTCATATTGGTGCTGTGTGATGGGAGCCATGGAGGAGCTGTCTGCTGGTGCTTCTGAGATGGAGACATTGGCCATAGGAGGTGCTTTCCCTGGAGGATACCCATGGAGCTTCCAGCACCTCTCAATGGAGTGTCTAGCAGTCTTGCAATGGGTGCAGAAAAATTTGCTCTCGGCCTTGTTGGTGGGAAAACCATGAATCTTCCAACATTTTTCTATGACATGGCCCTTCACCTTGCAATGGTCACAGAAGTTTGAAGAGGCTGTGTTGGATGTTCCTCCTGAAGGATACCCATGGAGCTTCCAGCAGTTGTCCATGGAGTGTCCACCAATCTTGCAGTGGTCACAAAACATTCTCTGTTGGCCCCCTTTTTGAAGATTTCCTAAAGGGTTCTTTTGCACAGCAAACGCCATATTTTCAGAATCTGTCTTCATGACATTACCAATGCCTCTTTGTTGTTCCTCTTGGAGGATCATTTGGTAAACTTGATCAAAGTCTGGCGCTGGAGTCATCATAAGCACTGTGCCTCTAACAGAGTTGTAGCTGTCATTAAGGCCCATGAGAAAGTGGATGATTTGCTGATCTTGGGTGATTTTGCGCAAAAGAGCTTGAGATCCACAAGTGCAGACAACATCCTCAACAAGCAACATGTATTCATCCCACAGTTTCTTCATTTTTGTGAAATAAGTGGAAACAGATGTATTACCATGGCTCAAGGAAACAAGTTCCCTTTGAACCTGATAAAGCCTTGTTCTGTTTGGTTTACCAAACCTATTTCCTAATTCCTTCCAAATCTGATTTGCAGTTTTACAGTAGAGTATAGATTCAGCAATTTCTTTTTCAACTGAATGAAGTAACCAAGAAATTACCATGGAATTGCATCGATCCCATTTCACAGCAGCCTGAACATCTGTGGTCGGTCTTGCGCATGAGCCATTGATGAAACCCAGCTTGTTCTTCGCCATTAACGAGACCTCAACTGAGCGCTTCCAGTGACTGTAGTTGCGCTCGTTGAGCAAGCTCGTTGAGAGAACATAGTTGGGATGGTCGGAGTGGTGAAGGTAGAGCTGGCTGTCGGTCTCCGTGTTGGTCGGCACTGCAACTCCGTCTGCCTCGTTGTTGTTCGCCATTGAAACAAAGCTAATCACGCTGCAAGCTCTGATACCATGTTACAATTTGAGGTTTTGAATTGAAAGGTGTGAGTTTTGGATTGAAAATCAGGATCAAAATCAGGACAATTTCTTCTTCTGAATTTGTAACGGAAAGAAGGATGAAAATCAGGGCAATGTGTCAGTAGTGGTGGAGCAATGCAACAGGAGCCACTATCTCTGCAATTCTCAGAGAATCTTCCTCTCTTTCCTCATTGATCCGAAAATTACATTGCAAATGTGTCTCCCAAATTGTCTTATATACAATGACATGGGACAATACAGCTAGCATAGAGAATGACTGTTTTGCCCTTCTAATTCTAACAGACCGATTGAGGCTATCTGTTTTCCAACATCATTTTCCTTGATTTTCATATCATCGAATATGCATTCTCACTTTTCTTTCTATATTGAGATGTCCTTGAGTGACATGACCTCGACATCTTGCTTCATGATCTCCTGATTTCCGTTAACACTAGGCACAAATGAAAAGAGATTTATCATTGATAACTCGAAGACGTGAAGAAGGGTCATCCAACCCACAAGCCAGACTCAATCAATATCATGACATAAACACCTACGCATAAATACCATTAATGGGATTTAATTCTTTAGAGCATCTTTATCCATGGTACCCAATTAGACCTGTCAAACAGGTCGGGCGGGTCGGGTTCGAGTCGGGTCGTTTCGGGTTCGGGTCCATTTCGGGTCGGGTCATTCCGGGTTACGGGTCATGAAATGCTCAACCCAGACCCATACTTAACGGGTTCGGGTCGACCCAACGGGTCAAGAGCGCTACTCATCCATAATTTTTTAAATGTTATTTACTATTTATACATGTTATTTTAAAATGATAAAATTATGTAAAATATCAATAAAAATTTATTACTTGTTATAATTTCATTCTTTTTTGAAGTATGAAATTATATATAATATATAAATTGATATTTTATATAATTATTATCATCCTTAAAAGCATACATGAATAGTAAACGACATTTAAAAGTAAAAAGATGGAGTATTTTTAATGACTATTTACATAATTCATAAATCTAAAATTGCTATATTATCCTAATAATAGTTATATTATTGAAAAATAATAATTAATGTTGCTACAATAGTAATATGTAATTTTATATACATAACAAATTGTAATGTTAAATTATAAAGTAAAGTTGATGATGAAAAATATGATATTCAATCTTAATTATTATTAGTAATAAATTTTAATATTATGTTAAATTGTAATTTATTTATGTTTTTATTATCTTAAAACTTGACCCAACGGGTGACCCACGGGTCGACCCAACCCGACCCAGAAATTTGCGGGTTGAACGGGTTCGGGTTGCTTCGGGTTTCGGGTTGAAATATTTGCGCCAAAACCCACGTTTTACGGGTCGGGTCCTCGGGTCGGGTCACGTTTTGACAGATCTATACCCAATTCAAGTATCATACCTTACATTTTTTCTGATCACATCATTTTAAGATATTTGAATCCACAACCATGATACTCACAAAAGTATCTTAATATACATTTCATTTTATTTTTAAATCTTTGTTGGGGTAGGAAAAAAAAAGTGGTCCCCACGTGTTATTGTTAATCGGATAAAACTTATAATATTGTGTAGGAGTGAGTATCATTTAATTATTTTTTTGGTAGGAAGTGAGTATCATTTAATGATTGTCTTGGTTTACACCCCAACTCTTACATATATTTTTATTTTTTATTTAAAAATAGGGCTATAGTACTCCAAGTACCACCATTAAAGATGCTTTTCAACAATAACTACTTATCCCTTACCTCGAACAAGCCGTCGTCATCCTTACCAAACCATTCAAAACAGGGTTGTTTCCATCAATTTTCCGACCAGCTGTTTGAGAAAACCTTACAAAACCTTACGCGGAGTATTTATTAAACTTATGTGCTTCCAGGCATTTGTGGGTTCATTGACATATATTCAACGCATAAATTAGTTGTAGGTTCACTGAACATTCAACCATCACTGATTTTGGAGTGATGAATTTTTCAAACCGTTGGCTACTGGTTTTACAAAACTCCAATATATAGCACAGTTGGCAATTACTAACAAGCTAGGACCACTGGTTTCACCTTTTTAAGTATATCTTGACTGCACAAACTAAAAAAGAACAAACACCATTCAACAATGTCTATTGCACTGTTCCATTGCCTTTGTTTCTTGGGCTTCCTTCCCTCCCTCCTCATCGTCGCTCAAAAAACCGATACCATAACCTTGGGTTCATCCCTGCAAGCAGGTCATGGATCGTCGCCATGGCTATCTCCATCCGGTGATTTTGCTTTCGGGTTCAGAGAGGCTGCAAATGGAACCTTCCTGCTTGCCATATGGTTCAACAAGATCCCGGAGGAAACCATAACTTGGTCAGCCAACCGAGACCAACTCGCTCAAACCGGCTCAATGCTGAATCTAACTTTGGTCGGCATCCTTGTTCTCAGCGACCCCAATGGCCATCAAATGTGGAGCAGGATACGCAATGGAGTCGCGTCTGCTTCCATGCTTGACACCGGCAACTTCGTCCTCTACAACAAGAGCTCTGCCATAATCTGGCAGAGTTTCGATGAGCCAACCGACACCATTCTGCCTGGTCAGAATCTTACCCAAGGTAAAGAGCTCATAGCTCCGCTTTCAAGTACAAACTACTCCAGTGGAAGGTTCAAGATTCGTATGCAAGACAATGGAAGTCTTGTCTTCAATACCCTCAACTGGCCGGAGGATTCGGTTCCATACATTGCATACGACAGCTTCCCAACCAAAGCCGGAGGCATTGGGAAACAGTTGGTTTTTAATAACCAGTCTGGTGCTGTATACATTGCAGCTGAAAATGGATCAGCTGTTGCTCAAGTTTTACCGAAACAGGCATCCAGAGAGTTCCTCTATCAAAGAGCTGTCTTAGAGTTTGACGGAGTTTTCAGGAGATATGTGTATCCAAGATCAAGCTCCACACGAGGAACTACGAATTGGATGGTGCAGGATTTTGTTCCTCAAGATGTGTGTAGACAAATAAGCCGAAAGAACGCCACGAGGGGAGGAGGGGCGTGTGGCTATAACAGCTACTGCGAAATAGGAGACGATCAGAGGCCTAAGTGCTTGTGTCCACCACAAGGTTATACTTACTTGGATGAAACGGACCGAATGAAAGGGTGCAAGCCAGACTTTGATCCACACAGCTGCTCAGAGGATGCACAAGAAAGCAATCAGTTTCAACTTGTAGCGATAAATGCTACGAATTTCGTGTTTGGTGATTACGAAACCTTGTATAATGGGACTGAGGACTCCTGCCGCGAAGATTGCTTATCGGATTGCTTATGTGCAGCTGTAGTGTTCAATAGTATCAGCCATTGCTGGAAAAAGAGGTTTCCGCTTTCTAATGGATGGAGGAACGATTCGTTCTACCAAAGCACAGTCACTTATATCAAGATAAGAACCAATGGCTCACTTGGTTACCATCATGATGGAGCTATCAAAGTGCAAAGACACCGGACTTTGATCCTTGTTGAGTCACTTCTGTTAGGAGGTTCTGGTTTCCTCAACGTCGTCTTCATCATTGCAGCAATCTATGCAGCAAGCTGTTGTGCGCACCGATATAAAGCAAGAGCTGGGAAGCACCAAGACATCCCAGGAGCAAATATGAGAAGCTTCGGTTACATAGAATTGGAAGAAGCTACAAATGGATTCAAGGAGGTAATTGGCCAAGGCGCTTTTGCAACGGTATACAAGGGATCACTTGATTCCGAAGAGGGAGATGCTATTGCAGTAAAAAAGCTCAATCATCTAGGAAAGGAAAACCAAAGAGAGTTTGAGAGTGAAGTCAGAGCCATAGCCAGGACAGGCCACCGGAATCTAGTCCAGCTGATAGGGTTCTGCAATGAGGAGCAGCACCGGCTTTTAGTCTACAAGTACATGCCGAATGGCTCCTTGGCAGACATCCTTTTCCAGGATCCGAGGCCCAGCTGGTCCCAAAGAATCAAGTTCGCCTTTGAGATAGCGAGAGGTCTGAATTACTTGCACGAAGAGTGCAGTATCCAGATCATCCATTGCGATATAAAGCCTCAGAATGTTCTCCTAGACGAGTCGTTGACAGTGAAAATTTCTGACTTTGGATTAGCGAAGCTACTGAGGAAGGATCAGACTCAAACGATTACAGGCATCAGGGGAACAAAAGGGTATGTCGCGCCTGAATGGTTCAAGAGCATGCCGATTACCACAAAGGTGGATGTTTACAGCTACGGCATTATGCTGTTGGAGATCATCTGCTGCAGGAGGTGTTTTAAGGCGGATATGGAGGATGAGAGTCAGATGGTATTGGCTGATTGGGCTTATGACTCCTACAAGGAGGGGATAGTCGACAAACTGGTGGAGAGCGATGATGAAGCACTAGCTGACATCGAGAATGTAAAGAAACTAGTAATGGTTGCACTTTGGTGCATTGATGATGTTCCTTCCGCTAGACCCTCCATGAAGAAAGTTCTGCACATGATCCAAGAAGGCGTCGAGGAGACTCTGCCTCAAGAACTGGCCACATATAGTAGCTGTACAAATGCTCATGCCGACGATTCACCATCATCCAGTACTGAGGCCTTAATTGATGCACTGGTTAGTGAGTTAGTTCCTTCAGACCTTACTTCATTGTGGCCTATATTGAGACATTGTTTTTGTTGTTGGTGTGACTCATTCTTTTTATCTCTTTTGATTAATTTCAGATTCAGAGGGAAGAAAATCAGGCAAATGATCCAAGGAGAAACAGTAGAGCCTCATCTTCCAGATCAGTCCTCCCATGTATTGGGTTTTGTTTAGGTGTCTCGGAAGAGCAAGTTTATAATCATGATTAGTTCCTTCTCAATTCCGTTTATGAATTGGAAGACTGGGTGTAAAATGTGTAATGTAATCGATCATAGTAATCTCTTGCTAGCAAAATAAAGATTCATCTCAAAATTATTGCTGTTATATTTGTGTGCCCAAACCAAAACCATTTGTCCTCAATTTGTCAAGCTGACCCAAAACACCATATATGCTTTTAAGTTTAGCATCATTAAACATCTCAAATTGTTCAAACATCACTCAGCAATATCTATATATTGCACTGCTCCATTGCCTTTGTTTCTTGTGCTTGCAATGAATACTTCCTTCCTTTGCTTTGTCATCCTCCAAATTAGTATATCAAACTAGCATATGTCACATCATGTGCACGGAAATATGTTAATATAGTATTCTAAAATTACATTGATCATCTTTTGCTTGGTTGAGGCCGTAAAGTTCGGAGTCGGGACTGGTTGAGATCGCCGTGGGCCTTTCGGGGCGACTCCCTATCCGGGAAGAAGTTTTTTTGGAGTTTCGTCTGCATTACCCACAAGAGACATATTCATGCTATACCGATTGCCCGTGGTGCTACCGTTTCAGTGGTACTTGGCTTCGTTTTTCGCCGGCATCCTCAACTTGTTGGGTCTAGATTTGTTTAGGTTGTCCGGTTGGAGAGTTTGTTTCTGCTTGTTCGATGTGTTTTTACTGTATGTTTAGGTGGTTTTTGTCGTCGACCTCTCGAGAATTAGGTTTGTCTGATCCTAATTTTTTACCTAATAAAAAAAGTTCAAAGTATGTGGGAAATATAAAATAACAATTAATCTAGATATAAATAATTCATTATACGCCAGGAATCTGAAATGCAATTGGCGGTGGGATCTTTATCTGGGATTCGGTTTCGATGCTGTCAATGATGAATTCAAGGTAGTGATGACTGCACTGCCGTGGTACAGCGTCCTCGCGGCTCAGGCTCACTCCCGAAGAGATTCGTGCTCTTCAGGATATCACCTATACCTTTGCCTTGTTGCTATTTGATTGCGAGCGCGAGCAGTTTAAAGCGATGGAGCTCCCACAGGAGCTCATCCTGAGCAGTCGGAATCAGTACGCGTGCGACTCGGTGCAGCTTTTTACATACCGTGAAATGGCTGCAGCAGGCATCAAGGTATGGCGATTGCTACGCGCTGTGGGTGATGGAGGAGCATGGCGTGGCGAGCTCCTGGAAGAAGCTGTTCAACATTAGTGAGCAGCATTCTGGCCGTTATGTAGCTAATCATGTACTAGTGTTGGGGAAAGATGGCGTTGTCTCCCAGCCTAGTGTGGAGGAGTTACCTTACGGTCCTTACCAGATTTGGGAAAGTGTCGAGAAATATCGCCTGCAGCCATTGAATGGTCAGGCTTTTGCGGAGAGCTTGTTTTTTATGAATGTGAAGGAGCAGCATCAAGGCCAAGACAGGCAAGGCTGATGATAGAGGTCGTTGCAATGCCAAGGCCGATGTTGATCATTGTTTACACTTCATTTGCTGGGCTTATGATTGCCTATTTCATTTGCTGCGGAGAGCAGCTACTAATTGCTACCAAAACATTTGATGCTTGTGTAATTGTGTTTGTGCATCTATCTATTTCTATTTTGAAGGGAGATGCTTTAGACAGCAAATCAAAAAGTTCCATTGCTAAAATTCACACAGACAAAAAGGTTCCAACTGAGATTCGAAAGCCATAAAGTTAAAGACACAAGATGAGATGTAGAATGAAGCAAAGTGCATTGCCACTTCCCCTAAATTGTGCAGAATTAGGCCTACTAACACAAATGATCTAACTAACGATTCGTTTACAGTCAAGTGCATAAATATGCGCACTCTCTAGCGATCAATGAGTCATCAAACAGCTCCAGTTGAGTACCAGACTGATATTCATTCAATATCCAAGAACCAACAGCAAACATGGATACCACTGCACCCAAGAGAATTCAGATCCAATGAGCTGTGTGGAAACACGCAGTGACCTACCGAGAGATTTAAGCAAGTCCAGCACCCATAGACTTGACTGCCTTGCAGAAAAGAATTTAGCCCCGGTTTCAGGTTGAACAAGGGCTTTGCCATGTTGAAATATCATTAATGAGATCCCGAAGCTGATTTATGAGATGCTTTATGTGTTTATTCTTGTTACCAAGCTCCTGAGAAAAGAAAACACCACAACACATGGTAAAGAACAAGAACAGAAAAGCTAATGAATTCATCAGATCATGAGTTCAATGGCAACAACACAAATTGATCCCAGCATACCATCCTTAGGTTACAAGCTTGCTCTTCCAACTTCTCGATTTCAGATTCATCGGCCTCATCTATAGTGCTACTTTCTGTTCCCTGATAATTAAAACAGAAGCTCCAAACTTAAAGAGTTCATCCAATAAGCTGTGCTTCAGATAAACTGCACCTTCATTAGATATGACAATAAGATCACATCTAGTGATTAGTGTTTGTAAGTATACGGATTATGGATATCAACTTGATCTATCATTTTTCAAAGGAGTTATCTCATATCAAACATTCACAGCAAGATACCAATCTCGATCATATCAAAATTAGTGTTTTGCAATTGGTTCCTGTTCAACACATTAGGGCCAGTTGTTTTGCAGTTGATTCATGCTGATTGACACAGAAAGAGCTACAGTGAGGGATTCGGGTCTTCTAAAAGAAATTCCTCGCAATTCAAAGCCTCTGAAAGCGATACTATCCGTTCTAAGTTCAGACATGAAAACATTTCAAGAAGAGAGAGAGGGGGAGAGGGAACAAACCTTATGGGAGTTGGGAATGGCAGTGAGAACAGCGCGGAGAGAGGCGACGGAGGACTTATACCTCAGGCGAGCCTCGTCGAGGGCGCCACCGCCGATTTCGAAGTGGGAAGCGGAGGGATCGGACGACACGTCGTCCTTTGTGGAGCCAAGACCTCCTCCGCTGGAAGAAGAGGCGTTGCTATTGTTGACGGGGTAGTTTGAAGAAGTGGGAGCAGCAGACCACAAGGAAGGGTTACAGAGCTCATCGTTCATGGCGGACAGGATCTGGAAGGCAGCTTCAATGGTCTCTTCTAGATGCTTCTGGCCCTCCATCGCTAGTTCCTTTGTCGATTTAGGGTCGGTTATTGTTGCATCCTCTTCCATAGCTGTGCGGAATCAGTAGTAATTTGATGGTAAACAACAGATGGGGAATTTAGGGCTTGGATTGGCAAAAATACTTCAGTGGCCCTTAAACTTCAAATTTTTTGAGTTGATGAGGCTCAATTTCCAAAAGCTAAGCTAAATTGAGCAGCAATCCAGCAGGGCAACTGGAGACATAGCGGGGACTCGGGGAGTATAGGGCTGAATTCAGAATCACCATGGTTAAATTCCATACAAATTCAATGAAAACCCTAAATTCCCAATATTTAAAGGGGTCAAAAGTTTTTAGTCTGTAGGTATAAACATTTTTTTTTTTTTTGGTTTGATTTTTTTTTTTTTGATTAGGTAATAATTCGAGGGTCGGACAGACCTGACTCCTCGAGAGGTCGACAAAGTCGGCAGACGGCGAACCGTCAAACATACAATGCAAATAAGAAATGGTGCAATACAAAAAGTGACAACCAAACTACCGAGTCGAACAAACGAGCCTAACCCAAAACAGTAGGGGACAACGTAGACTAAACCCGGAGCCAAGCACCACCAAGCGATGACACCGTTGGCCAGCGCTACATCAGGAGTCCCTGTGGGCGATGAAGACGAACCTCCAAAGAAATTTCCGGAATGCGGAGTCGCCTCGATACACACCGCCACGACCCCAGTCAGACTCAACAACAGAAGCCGAACTTCCTTATTAAGCTCAACAACAGTAGCCGAGCTTCTTCCTTAACCTCAACAACAGAAGCCGAGGTTATTTATTGAGCTCAGCTTATGTCAATGGGGCTTCAGACAAGATCTTCAAAAGGGTCATTATATACCTCGCAAAAACTAGATGAGGCTCCGTCATAACCTCGTTTTTATGCGCCGAGGTTACTAATTCACCTCGTCTAAACATACCGAGCTTATTCATGAACCTCGTTCGTATCTGCCGAGCTCCTTCATTCGACGGTTTTTCGAACGAAGACCAAAAATCGCAATCCGATAATCATGTAAAGCGAGCGATAGACCCATTCGTGTGTCGATCAATTGATATTTTGATTAATTTCATCGATTTTAGGCTGTTATCGATAAAAAAAATATTCGTTCGACGGATTTAGGTTTCGAATATTTCGATTCAGGAAAAGAGAGTTTTGAGTCTTTTTGCAATGTATTCGAAAAAAATGAAAAGGACTTCTGGCAATTTTGATGAAATTATCTTGTCAGTAGCCATTCCGACATCTTGCCTCTAGCCTCTCTTTCAATCCTTCGAACGAGAGACTTGCCTTTCAATGTTGGTATTTGTGAAAATAAACCACAAATTTTGTTAATATTACAATACTTACCCGCCAATAACTTTAAAATCACGATTATTAGACAAAGTAAAACTTCTGGGCGCGAGATCAAAAATTTATAAACTCCAGGGTTACCAAGCGAAATATCTAAAACCCTTGTTTACCACGTGAATTACGCGAAACCTCAAGTTACCTCGCGAAATTTCCGTAAAAAATTCACAAACTCGTTCACCGTGGTTCTGTTTTACGGTAACCGATGCACGCACAAATAAGCCCTAAGGTTAAAATTGTTGTCCAAACCCGGTTTATGAAAACAGCAGTACGCCATTAATGCGACTGCTGGGAGTGAGGGGTTCGAGGACAGTGATTCGCCAAAACCCACCGGAGAGAGAAAAAAAGGGCAGTTTGGCAATGGCGAAGCGGGAAGATGACGGCGGCAGAGGTGGCGGTCGAGGCGGCGGCGACAAGCGCGAGCTCTCCGTCGACGAGAGGTACACCCAGTGGAAGTCTCTGGTGCCGATTCTCTACGACTGGCTCGCCAACCATAACCTCGTTTGGCCTTCTCTCTCTTGCCGGTTACCTCTCTCTCTCTCTCTCATCTTCTCGATTTCTCTTCTAATAATCTCTTTCATTTCGGTGCTCTGTGGTGTCCAGTGCTTCTTGAAGTCTTGAGTTTTGGGACATGGTGGGAAAAAGGAAACACCTTTGAGTTTTCCGGTGTTTGTTTCCCGAGAAAATGGAAATCGGAATCTATGTGGCTGTGGAATGTAGGGGTTTGTTTTGGATGGATTTTGAAGCCCTCTAAGTATATGCGATTTTCAAATACTTGTTGGCTGTTTCTTGTCATGCAAATGCAGACTGGCAACTTATTTAACCCTTAGGTATGGACCTATCTGGAAATTCCGTTGATGGTGCACAAATGTTGGGTGATAAGGACATCTTGGGGAGTTTCCAGAGGTGAACCGAGCATGACTTTGGTGAATTGTGTGTGAATTTTGGAGCAATATCCTCCACATTTTTCTTTGCCGTGGACCCAGAGTTGTTTTAGATTTTTTAGTGTTTTTTTGCTTCTGGAGTGTGGCCTTTTCATCTCTTTCATAAGATCTCTTTCGAGTCAACTGACGCGAGGACGCAAGATAGGTTTTTGTTAATAAATTTGGCTTGAAATAACTGGGATAACCTTATTTTATTTTATTTTAATGATTACTATGATAAATTTCATTTTGACCTAGTCATTGTGTTGCAAACACACTATTACATAGTTTGCTATTGGGTCAACTATGTTAGGTAGTAGAGAGCATGTGCCGAAATTTGATTGAAGTATTTGAACTTTGATGTTTGTGTCTTATTCTCCTTTGAGATTCAACAAACTTGTTTTATCTGTAGTAAACTGATAACTTGTTGCATGGTGTGCTTGCAGTTTGGTGACTGCCCTTTTCAACTAGTTGGCCCTCTTTGTTTGTGGTTCTCATTCCATTCATTAACTGACCATGTTCTTGCTGCTTCTAGGTGGGGTCCACTTATCGAGCAAGCAACATACAAGCATCGACAACGTCTTTACCTTTCAGAACAGGCAACTAACTTAATCATCTTAATATATGCATCTGTAGTTGTTGATTGTATATTAAATGGTTATGTTTCTCTTTTGAGACTTGTTCATGAGAAGTTCCCATGCCCTTCAAGATGGATCTGTTTAAATCCTATTCTGGGTAGCTATGACCCTTCTGCACTGCGGAGGGATAGAGTTCCATCTCTGTGATTTCGAATAGAAAGAAAATTAGATTATTGAATATAGTAGTAAAATTTACAGCAATTATAGTGAAATTACATTAAATATTGATTTAGAAATATCAATCAAAATCTCATTTATTTTGCTCCCTTGTCAGACTGACGGAAGTGTTCCAAATACACTTGTCATAGCAAATGTGGAAGTAGTTAAACCTAGAATTGCTGCTGCTGAGCACATATCTCAGGTGAAACAAAAAGCCTTTCTTGTCCTTCTTTGGCATGCTAAGTGAATGATGTTTATTTATTGACTTAAACATGTATAATATGTGTACTTTGGCACTTGATCTTCCAGTTTAATGAAGAGGCACGGTCTCCTTTTGTTAGGAAGTTCAAAACCATCATACATCCTGGAGAGGTAATACCAAGTAATTTTATGCACATTATAAGTTCCTTGATTTGGTTCTTTGTTAAATGGATGTTGAATGAGAAAAAGTTGTATGTTTTAGTTATATAAGTCGTTTGCTTGCAACCAGACTAACAAGCTAAGCTTATAATTTTGGCTATTGCTGATTTGCTGTGGCTGTTTTTAACTTTTTATTACTTGTAGGTCAATAGGATCAGGGAACTTCCGCAGAACAGCAACATTGTTGCCACCCATACTGATAGCCCCGATGTAAGTAGTTTGTGAAATTTGATGGAGAAATTACTAGCATAATAGCATTATCTGGTGAATGAGCTGTCCAAATAGACCTACTCTCTTCTAGTTCAGATATAATTTTTTGAAATGTTTCTCGATGGAACTTTTATACCAGGTGCTTATCTGGGATGTTGATAGTCAGCCCAATCGCCAGGCTGTTCTGGGTGCTGCTGAGTCTAGTCCTGATCTTGTAAGTATTATTAGAAGGGCTATCATTTCGCTTACATTCTGCAGTCTTTGCCAACTAGAACGGTCTCAGTGATCAGATATGTACATTGTAAACTTACAATTTCTTGTATTATAGGTTTCAAACTTGAGTATTCATATACAGAGAAAACATACAAACTTTTGATCACAAAACCTGAAAGCCTTGGTAGGATAATTGTTTAAAGCTTGTATATTCATCTATAGCATCTCCTAGCCCTTTCTCTTTTTTACTTACAATAAAATTTTAGGATGCACTTGCCCACTTTTTTTTAAACTGATGTTAATTCTTGCAGAGGGTTAAACTTCCTTTAAAAAAAAACTATAGAAGAACTTCTAATTTGGTAGAGACCCCTTGTCCTGAAACATCTTATGTTGCAGATTTTAACAGGACATGAAGATGATGCTGAATTTGCTCTTGCTATGTGCTCCACTGAACCATTTGTGCTTTCTGGAGGTTGAACACTTTACTTTATAATTTTCTCCTGTAGAATTTTGAATGCATGGTTCACTCGTCTTCTAGAAATTGTCGTATCTGTAAATAAGTTATGCTATACGGTGCTTATTTGGTCATAGTAAGAGTTTTTTTACGAGTTATTCTTGTGGCTGTTTTTTTCATTTTGTGAATTTCTTAGGGTACAGTTTTTTTGTCAAAAAATTACAGTAATATTTATATGTATTTAATAAGACTTGCATGATTGCATCCACTCTTGCAAAGTTAATGCTACCAACCTGGAGAAAAGAGACACTGACAATCTAAATGTCATTTTGGGTTTCCTCTACAACTTTGTTCTCAAGATAATGCAAAGTTAAGCCAGATGGTTTCACGTGATGGCAATATTCTTCAGTTTTGAGGGATCTTTAACCCTTCACCTTGATGTGGGTATTAGCAGTTTCTTTCCTTTCACTTATCTGGTGTATAATATCAAGTATGGAAAAAAAGGTTTTATATCCCTTGGCTGTGTTTGAAAAACAATTCAAGTATCAATTGTTCTTTACTGATATAAGCAATATATTCATTAGAAGTCTCTCTTTACTACTGGGTGACCTTGTGTTTCTGATATTATTCAAACATGATGAGTTTCATGACTCTTCATTTAGAAGAGTAAACATCAGATCATTTTTTTCCCATATATGGTTTATTGGTCCTTTTTTTTTTGTCTTTTTCAAAGTTATACAATCTCCTGCATGCTATGTTGGGACATTATTTTACTGAAAAGTTAACTTTTGCAGGGAAGGATAAGTCTGTTGTTTTGTGGAGCATCCATGATCATGTATCAACGTTGGCAACAGAACCAGGATCTACACGACCTTCGGGCACTGGAAGCAACATCAAGACTACGTCTAAGACTAGTGGGGATGGAAATGGACCTGCCAAAAGCCCCACTGTTGGACCACGAGGCATCTACAGAGGGCATGCTGACACTGTCGAGGATGTGCAGTTTTGCCCAACTAGGTAAGATTGCTTGAACATTGCTTACTCGTGTGTCCTGCATCCTTTGAGAACTTGAACAATTGAATTTGATTTGGTTTATAGACAATAATTTTTTCCAGGAGTTGTGAACTTCTGATTTTTACCTTTTCCGAATCAGGTTATAACTATGATTGTATTTAACATATAAAAAAATAGGAATGAAAGTTACAGCATGTGGCTTGCTACGTATATTGTTCTATTGTGATAGTAAACGAAGTAAATGGTCTCATGGAGTTGTTTGTAAATGTTGGGGTGATAGAAAGCCTGTTTCTTCTCTAGTTAGTCATTGTATATGTCTCAAACATGTGGTTTTAATCGGAATGTATATGTATGATAAATGCTAAAAGCAATGTGATTTTCTTAGACATACTTTCTCCAACCCTTAATAAGTGTCGTTTATCAATGTGAAAAATAGTAAAATATCCTGTCCTTTCATCAGTGTCATTTACCATGCCCTATATTAAATGCAGTTTTCCTGTTATGATATAATAGGAGAATTTTAGCATATTTTTTAAATTGTAACAATTATCTTTAAAGCGGGAAATGTTGATATATGACACTTGTTAAAGGGACGGAAGGAGTATTTTATAATTCTTGCTATGTAATGAATACAATTATTTGCTTTTGAGTCTTATTTTATGTTGGTATTATGAACTTGTTAATAAATTTTCTCTGAATTTTGTTGCAGTGGACAACAATTCTGCAGTGTGGGTGATGATTCATGTCTTATTCTTTGGGACGCAAGAACTGGCACCAGTCCTGTGATTAAGGTTTTCTCCCAAGAACTTGCTTTTCTATTAATAGTGATATATTTTTGATTGAAAAACTGCTTGTGTTTGTAGACATACTCTAGGCTGTAGAAAATGATGCTACATTGCTACTAGAATATAGTTTTGTAAATATGCACATAATTTTGTAATCACCGCTAATACACTGGTGAAACTTGTGTTGTTTTTCCAGGTTGAGAAAGCACATGAAGCTGATCTTCACTGTGTTGATTGGAATGCTCATGATGATAATTTAATTCTGACTGGGTATATGCCTATCATCATATATGATATGAATAGAGTGAATTGCAATTTTGCTCTTTTGGTTGCCAAGATTGATGTGTTTTCTATTGTACCCATTCTATCTGTTTAGGTCAGCTGACAATTCAGTTCACATGTTTGACCGGCGAAATCTCACTTCTAGCGGGGTGGGCTTACCTGTGCATAAATTTCAAGGTCATGAGGCTCCAGTGCTTTGTGTACAGGTACTTGGGCATTTTAGTCACTATTGATATTAAAAAAAATTCTGGGTTTCTTGGTGCTAGGCAGCCATCTTCCAACTTGTTCTGACATGCCGTAAAATTTCTTTATGCAGTGGTCTCCTCACAATAAATCTTTTTTCGGAAGTGCTGCTGAAGATGGAGTCTTAAACATATGGGATTGCGATAAGGTTTTTTTTTTTTTTTTTTTTAAAGAATATATTGTTTGCATTTAGTTAAATTTTACTTGGCATATCTGTTTCAGTTGGGACGGATTCTCATATTAAGCTTCATCCTTCATCTATCATTCAGTTTCATACGGAGTATGATTGATTATACTATTTGCCTATTTGGTACATAAAGTTCTTTTGCCGGTTCTGTTGTTCCTAATTACCCACTTGAGGGATAATGGAAGCATCATTTGTCATTCTGCACGGCCCCTAGCTTCCATTCACAATTCATGTTTATTCTAATGGAATTACTTGTATCTCAGATTGGAAAAAGTAATGATGGAAAGACAACAGATCATCCTCCAGGCTTATTCTTCAAGCATGCCGGGCATCGGTAAGGAGATCTTTCCACCGCAGAGCATCACATTCAGAAATAGAAAACAGAAGAAAAGAAGTCATATGCTTTATATCTGCCCATCTGTTTGTATGAGTCACAACAGATAAGAAGAAGTTCCTGTTGGCTTATGTCCCGTGCATATTAGTTTCGGGTATATTGGTCATGTGGGGGTATTATTGTAGCATTTGGCAATAATTCATCTATCAGAAGCTGAATATAAAAAATTACAATAAGAGAATTGATCAAACTGAATAAAAATTGCAGGCTCTTAAATCAGTTTTGCTTACTTCCAACTATTTATTTGTTTGCTAGGGACAAAGTTGTTGATTTCCACTGGAATGCCATTGATCCATGGACAGTTGTGAGTGTTTCAGATGACTCGGCTGGTGGTGGGACATTGCAGGTAAATCTTTATTTTCCATCTGTATTCTAAAGATAGGAAGATCTACTCTGGCTTGACAAATAACAGAGCTATACTTGAGTTGGCCTAGTCAAAATGAACCCAGACAGCCACACTATTGTTTGACTTGTTTCCAACTAATTTTGCGACTTGTATTCATAATAAGCAACAAAACTAGCTTCTATGTTAAAAAGGGATAACATAATAGCCCGTGCATTTCTTTCATCTGGTGAAGGCTTTCCCTGATGTGTGTTTCATGTTTGGCATTGCGGTGCAGATCTGGCGTATAATCGACCTGCTTTACAGGCCGGAGCAAGATGTTCTGACAGAGCTGGACCAGTTCAGGTCTCATTTGCTGGCATGCGAAGTACCGGTTTAGCCATCTAGGCAAGTAGCTTAAGAACGTACGTTGCAACCCTTAAGATCATTTGCGGCAGTAATTATCATGTAGTTAGCTTAACCTGAATCGGATTAGACATTGTAATGCTGGCTTCAAATGCTTGCCTGAATCTGCGGATCTTTTGGTTCTGTTTCCGAGTGCATGATTTCAGGTTCTGGACAAGACATGGTAATTTCAGTATGGGTTAATCAGACTTGGCATGCTTGTGATTCTTGAAATGTGATGTGCATCAAGATATGTTGGCTTGCTGTTCTATTTGGTGCATTGTATGTTAGGGAGCAATGATTTATGTATCTAGTTTGATGAAATTGTCATTTAGTGTTTTGTTTGGATGTCAGTGACTCAGTGATGAGTTTAAAAAGAAAAATGCTGATTAGCCACTTATATTATATGGGTCATCCAGATAGACCCAAATGGGTTGGGTCCTTCTAGGTTTGATTGGAGTTTTTTTTTTTACTTGGATCTGAAATTGACTTGTCTTGATCTGAAATTGATTGGAGGTTTCAGGTTTTTGGAGTTTAGATTAGCTCAGTTTTCAGTTAAAATTTCCAGTTTAATTTAGGTATTTTTCAGTCAGGTCAAGCTTTTCAAGTCGGCTATGATTTAGGATTAGTATGGGACGGAGTTAATAAACTGACTAAAATTATAAACAGGGTAAAATTTATAAACTGTTGGTAAAAGTAGTTAAAAATTTATGAAAAAATATAAACTCCGTATGGGGTGAAAAACAGTTTATTTGTAAAAAGTGGAGTTTATTTGTTTTTCATTAGGGGTATTGTGGTACTTTCAAACTTAATAAGATAAAAGAGAAGGGATAAAATAGTAATTATTGAAAAAAAAGCTCCAAAATTCGGCTTTTTTTTAAACCATTGTTTTTAACTGGTTTTTGACTCATCTTGGTGGCCATACACAGCTTAAACTATATTAACCGGTTAAAACTACAAAGTTAATAATTTTAACTGGTTGATTTTGGCAGCCATACACAGCCTTAATATAATTTATTACTTTTTTTAAAAAAAAAATTCGGTGTTTATAGCTTGAGATTGTTGATTATACTATAATTAAAAAATGCTGAACCGGATCCAAAGTTATTCCGCAGCTCCGCATATCAAAAACACCAAAATTCGACGTGGCATACGTTTAAAAGGAAATAAAAATAGAAAGAATAAAAATGGAAAAATGTGAATGAGAATTTTTTATTTTTTCAATTAAGGAATGAGAATTTCGATAATATCGATGTGGCATGGGCCCAAAGCTGTTAGGGCATTTAGCACTTCAATCAGGGGCCGATTGGCCCGACCGGCCAAATTGGGCAGCTTGCCGGTGTGAAAATCGTCCAAATTTTTTATGTTTTTTTAAAGGAAAAAAAAGGAAGGGATTTGAGATACCAAACAATAAGTAGCTCAGGAGGATGACAATTCGTCAAATTGATTATCCATCATTATATAATATACATGAAAAACATAAATCAAATAAAGACGAAAGATAAATTCACTAGTAGTTTGTCCCGGCTGATCAACTCAGCTGCAATCCATCCCTAGCCAAAAAGTCAAGAAAGATTTATGACAAACTACAAAATTTTGATGTTAAAATAGTTTCAAAATGGTTAAACAAAAAGTAAGTAATGTTTTCTTTTCTATCATTATCTTGGAAAATGGTTACATGGCTGCAAAACTTTTTTTTTTCTTTTAAGTAAGAGAATTTTACTTGAATAGTTTCTTTAAAGTAAAAAGAAGATTGCGTCACATTATTTTATAACATTTTTTCCTTTCATTCGTATGTTTTCGTCTCTCCAAGTTTTGCATTGACTAGTTATTTGAACAATTTTCATAAAATGGTTTAGGGCTCGAGATATATGAAATGATTAAAGGTTATCAATGGTGGTAAAGTTTCAAAGGCAATGAAAATGGAAATAAGATGGTAGTTCGACGGTGGTAAGTTTGTGCGAGAAAAGGTAGAGGTAAGACAATGTCTCATTGCATGTAGATTATCATGATATTAACAGAGTATCTTTATGGATGAGGTCATAAAAACATATATCGTTATACATATATATATATATATCTTTAATTATCATGATATCACACGTAAGATTATCCGAAGTATAAGTAATGCATTTAAAAAGGGAAATTTCAAAAGGTTAAAAAAAAAATTCTCAGAAAATAAAAATAATTTATCTCTTTATTTTTTTTTTGGTCTACACATTTTCCTTTTACTTTGTCGAAGAGTTGCGTAGAGGAAGCAACAGCAATTTTTGGGTTGAGTGAGTTCACTTCCGATTTTGAAGAAACGAGGTTTTGTGAAGCATATCCCCCAACACCAACAGGCAACAACTCCTCTCTCCCTTTGAGATCCACTCAACTCTCTCTCTCTCTCCCTTCACTGCGCTTCAAGATCGATCCCTGCTAGAAATCTTCCATCTGAAGTAAAGGATCAAAATCTGCACACCACTGGTTGACCCATGGGTACTCTCTCGCTCTCTAACCCTCGTCTCTCCTTTTCTTCTGTAGTTATGGTGATCTAATCGAATTTAATTGCTCGGCGGAAATTGAATTCGCTATAATTGCTGCAGTAAAGCATAGTTTCAGTTATTCTCTCAGTTGAGGGTTTGACTGCCTTGCTTTTAGTTGGTGATTTGGCGTTTTTGTTTAACTTTAGTTATGCCTAAGGCCGATCTGTTTGTTTGGACTTCGGGTTGAACTGATGAAGCTGACGGCTTTAACTTGCAAAGGAAGATGGATTTCGTGTTTTGGATTTCGGAGATTGTTGATATGGTTTCTCTTTTGCGTGTAGATAAATAGAAGTACAATCCCCCTTTTGTTTGCCACTTTTTGGTTTAATATTCAGTTGGATTTTGTTGGGGGAAAAACTTAGCATCCAAATTAAGATGGAAAAACTTCAAAAGCTATTTTACTTGAGTCGTGTATTTGCAAGGAACACACACTTATCATGTCTGGTAAAATAGATTGAAGTCTGCCACTCTGTATTTGCTTATTCCTGCTACGAACTGATAATCCGTGTTGTGTGATGCTAGTTTTGCTTGATTACATCTGATTCTGTGAGGCAAGCATGTTTTCCCAGGGATATTAAGTCTAAGTACCTTGTATATATTGGTTAACTATTCATTCGATAGAAGCTCTCTTGGGGGCTTATTGTGGATGTCGATGTGGGAGTAGCATATTGGAAATTACTTTTTAGTTTTTACTTCTTATCAAGATGAAGGTTGCTGTACAAGTTCTTTCTAACCTCAAGGATGTTTCTTGTTTCATTCTTAGATAACGATGCTGGATGCTGCTCTACTCAACTAATTGATGGCGATGGTGTATTCAACGTTGATGGAATTGAACGTTTTATGAAGGAAGTGAGGTTGGCTGAATGTGGACTATCATATGCTGTAGTCTCCATTATGGGCCCCCAAAGTAGTGGTATTTAGCATTCTTCAAACTTCCAGCTTTTGTTGCTAGCAAACTTTCTGGCGAGGTTTCTATTTTATGCTAGGGCTTTCCATTTGATTTTGGTGGTTGCAGTGTAATTTGTTTGTTAAAAGATAAAAGGGGTGGTCTGAAATTGCAGTGTAACTTTATAATTGGATACTTGTTAGTTTGCATGCATTCATGATTTAATTTTGCAAAGGTAGTTATCTGACATTCTGACCTGGTCTACTGTGATTTTAACAGGAAAGAGTACACTGTTAAATCACTTGTTTCAAACCAACTTCAGGGAGATGGATGCATTTAGAGGAAGGTATGGTTGTACCATCTATCAATACTTCCTTATGCATGTTCTTTTAGTTGATGTATCTAGTTGATGAGTGCACTGCTCCAGATCTCAGACAACCAAGGGTATTTGGATGGCAAGATGTGCTGGTATAGAGCCCTGTACCCTTGTGATGGATTTGGAAGGTACTGATGGCAGGGAAAGGGGAGAGGTAAGAGCGATGTCCTTAAAAAAAGCTATTGGAAAATGAATGACTTTTGTTTCGGCTGTACTAGTTCTTATCGTCAAAGGACTGTTTACTGTAATCTTATTTTAACATGTCTTATTGCATGTTCACCTTTTCTAGGATGATACAGCATTTGAAAAACAAAGTGCTCTCTTCGCTCTTGCCGTATCAGACATAGTGCTTATAAACATGTAAGGATAAGTACTTCAGCATGTCTGTTTTGTAGCAGTAGTTGTTCCCTTTTCTCCCTTGATTGTTTCGTCCTTAATACATGTAGGTGGTGTCATGATATTGGCCGGGAGCAAGCTGCCAACAAGCCTCTCCTGAAGACGGTGTTTCAGGTAATCTCAACTTTCTTTATATTCTTTGAGCAATGGCTAATGGATTTGAGGAACATGCATTTTAATTCTATCATCTTTCTTTGTAGGTCATGATGAGATTGTTTAGCCCACGCAAAACTACTTTATTGTTTGTTATACGTGACAAAACAAGGGTAAGCTCACTTGTTCTACTTACTGCAATTCTGGCAATTCGTAGCAGGTTCATACACATTTTTTTAAAAAAAACTGAAGTATTCCTTCCTTTCTGCTTTGAGATTTTGGACTTGCAATGCTTTATTTGTCTCTCATTGCTCTTCTTTTTCATTTTCTATTGAAAGACTCCATTGGAAAACCTAGAGCCGGTCCTCAGAGAAGATATTCAGAAGGTAAACCAACTGGTACCTCTTATGGTCGATTTTATCAATCATAACCTGTTAGCTAACCTTCTTTTTTTGTTACAGATTTGGGATAATGTGCCTAAGCCACAAGCTCACAAGGAAACTCCATTGAGTGAATTTTTCAATGTAAGAATAATAAGAACTGTCAATTACCCCCAATGCATGTCGTAATTATTCTTCATTGAATAATTTTCTCTTAGTGCCTATTTTATTTCCTTGGGCTGGTCTAGACCTGATGCTTCTATCTTATTTGTTAGGTTGAGGTTGTGGCTTTATCGAGTTATGAGGAGAAGGAGGAGCAATTCAAAGAACAGGTAGATCTTTTTCTTTAATATTCCCTCTTTATCAAGTGGAATACTTTATATTTAGTTTTCATTTTCTTGAGGAAGTTAATAATATTTCTTTGCAGGTATTTTTAGTTACCCCATTGCCTTGTTTTTCATTTATGTACTTCTTAGACTTAAACTCTTAAAGGCTGCCCATGTCTGTAATCGTTTGTGTTGTTATTCTGCATCATATTTGCCTATATATTGATGGAAAGTGAAAGTGGTGTATTGAGCAAAATATGGTACAAGGCTTTGAATGCTCATCTTGTTACTTGTGTTGTAGGTTGCCAGCTTAAGGATGAGATTTCACCACTCTATAGCACCAGGGGGACTTGCTGGAGACCGCCGGGCTGTTGTTCCTGCTTCTGGATTTTCTTTCAGTGCCCAGCAAATCTGGAAAGTTATTAAAGAGAACAAGGATCTTGACCTACCTGCACACAAGGTAGTTACCTAGAAATTTCTTTTAAATAATTGACATTTAAAGATGATATTATGTAATTATGTTGCCAATCCTTGTTAGGTCATGGTTGCGACTGTTCGCTGTGAAGAAATTGCTAATGAAAGGTTCAGCAGTTTTAAAAAAAATCAGGTACCTTCTTCCTTTCTTTCCGCTTCATTTTTTATTAAAATTCATCAGTGTTTGCAACTCTGTGCTACATGGCATGATTTTCTTGACAACCTTGTATATATTTTAAAATTGACAGGATTGGTGTGAACTTGAGGAGGCTGCACAAACTGACCCTATCAAGGGCTTTGGAAAGAAGCTCAGTTTAATCATTGGCAGTTGCTTATCTGAGTCAGTTACTATGGCCCTATCCTGTCATAAGTTGCAATTCAGTTTAGAATTTTGGCAATTTTTTCGTAGTTCATTGCATATAAATAGAGAAAAGGATGAATTGAGAAGGAGAGACAAACTAATGGAATTTTCAGGTGAAGGGACTTTAGGTTATTGATTCCTAATATGTGTTGAAAGCAATTTCATCTTTGGCACTTTCAATTATCTCTCCTGTTTGGTCCATAGATATAATTTTCTCAATTACCTAAGATTATGAAGCACAAATATGGTCCCTTATCTATTTCTCTTCTAAGATTATGCAGCACAAATGGTGAGATTCATCTATAACTATGTAACTGACTATGGATAATCTTGAGCGAATAAGAGAAATGTTTGACCATCCTCACTTGATATCGGTGCTCCTGCTTGTAAACGGATCAAAACATGTTAAGCATGAGCTTTGAATCCATCCATAGTCCATGGTGGGGTGTTAATAATATTTATGATCATATGTTGATTTTCATTGCAACTGAATTTCATAATTCTTGATATTTAGCATAGTGTTGATGTTTGTTGTAATTTATGCTTCTAACCTCAGAAGGGATGATGTTGGCTTTTGAGGTCATAATTTATTCTTCCAAATTTGTGTTTACACCCTTGTAGCTATTGTCAGCTACAGAGTATGCAATTATCCTAAAATGTGAAACCAAGCCCTTAATATGCGTATTTATACTTCTTTATTCTGTTAGGTATGATGCAGAGGCAACATTTTTTGATGAGGGCGTCAGAACTACTAAAAGGAAGTTTCTTGAAGAAAAATTGCTACAGGTACTCTACATTTAGCCAGCTTGGCCCTTATTCCTTTCAGATTCTAGACATTTCTAGATTCATTTGAAGTGAAGGGACAGTTCATGCGGTTTGAGATCAGTCTGTTACTATCCTTTTGATTTTATGCGTATCATGTTGAGTTGCACTTTGATGCCTAGTATTGATCGACATGCTTACATCCAATAAGGTCTTTAACAAAGCTTATTCTGTCCAGCTTGTCCAACCAGCTTTCCAGTCTATTTTGGGACATCTGAGGTCTTTGACCTTGGAGAAATTCAAAGAAGCATTTGAAAAGGCCCTAAACGAAGGGGAGGGATTTTCTTCTGCAGCTATAAGATGTACTCAGTCTTTTATGAGTCAATTTGATGAAGGATGTGCAGGTATGTGGTAAAAAAACTTGCATGATTTCGTACATCTGGAACATGTTTTTAAACTAAAATATTCTGTATCTCGACTTTGTGGGGCATGCATCTATTACCTCTACTGAGGCAATAGACGGAGATCTCTCATCAGTTTCTTATGCCTCACATTTTCATTGAAACCTTATTTTGTGAGCTGTCATGCTGGATTGCAGACCGCCTGTCAAACTGACATTAATAGATGGTTCCCATATGAAATTTTTTCTGTTCATATCTAATTGTATGGGAACAACATACTGAAAACATTTTGTTTTTTTCCCTTGGACACAACCTCTTTCCTGTTGACAATGTACCTTTTCCTTATTGGAGAAGATAGGTTTTAAAGATGATCATGAGTGATAATATACAATCTTACATGCTTCATTAATGCATAAAGGCATTAAATTTGCCAACAAGTAGTATAACAAACCATAATTTTGGTCAGCATGTTCTAGTATCTGTTTAGCACGGGCCATAAAGGTCCTTAGGTAGCCTTATCAGCGTGTTCTTACCTTGTTTGTGACCTTTTTCAGTGACCTTACAAGGACAACCTTATCAGCACACTGGACCAAACAGACCCTTATGATCTTGATAAATTACTAATTTTAATATCTGAGCATAGTATTCCTTCTTTGCATGATTTGTTGCAAAATGTGTGGGGTTAAATCTTGTGTCATAAACAGCTGCTATTATAAACTTTACATTGACAAAATATTTGTATATGCTCTTTCTGTTAAAGATGCTGTGATTGAACAAGCACACTGGGATACATCTAAAGTAAGGGAGAAGCTTCATCGGGATATTGATGCCCATGTTGCTTCAGTTCGTTCTACCAAGTTATCGGAACTTACTGCAGCCTATGAGGTACGGCTACTTGGAAATTAATATGTTTTGTTTTTGTTTTTATCTCTGTTCTTGCCATGGTTGACTCGGTAATTGGATTATGATTCCACTATAATGTAATTGGCTTGCCCTCAATCATCTAGTCCAAGAAAAGTTGATTTTTAGAGTTTCCATACGTTCTAGTTTGATTTTACTGAAACTGAATTACAGTTCAGTTTAGATCTCAAAGTTTTTCATACCTAAGGAGGTTTTAGACAAATATTTACAAGCTGAACTGCAAAGCATGTTTAACTTTGGACAATCTTGTGAGTAATTTTTTTTTCTTCTTCTAATTTTCCATATCCTAGGATGATATTTGGATTTACAGGTACAAAAGAATATATTCATTGTATGGTGGACTAGCAAAATCTGACTGTTGATTCTGTTATCTGGTATTCATTTCTTTATAGGGAAAACTAAATGAGGCTCTAGGAGCACCTGTGGAGGCACTTTTGGATAGTGCTAGTGATGCTACCTGGCCATCAATCAGAAACCTTATGCAACGTGAGACTGAGGCAGCACTATCTGGGCTCTCAAATGATCTTTCTAGTTTTGATATGGATGAACTAGAGAAGGAGAAGATGCTTGCAAAGCTTGAGCTTTATGCGAAAAATGTAGTTGAAACGAAGGCGAAGGAAGAAGCATCCAGAGTCTTGATACGTATGAAGGATAGGTAGCAACAAAAAAACTGTCTTTGGTTGCACAAGGTTGATATTTATACCTTATGTCTACTAACGTCCATGGTAAAAAATTTCTCTGCAGATTCACAACATTGTTCAGTCATGATTCTGATTCAATGCCACGTCTTTGGACTGGAAAGGAGGATATTAGAGGAATTACAAAAGTTGCTCGCTCTGCGGTATAAATTCAAATCAGCACAAGTTCTCTATGTTGAATTTGAAGGTAGAAAGTTCCTAATTTTGTTTTATGATCTTGTTTCAGTCCTTGAAATTGCTTTCTGTTATGGCTGCAATCCGGTTGGATGAGGATCATGACGATATTGAGAATACTCTTAATGTTGCATTAGTCGGTGGCCCTAAAACGACTGAGAACAGGAGTATCATAGTAGGAGATCCACTTGCATCAAGCACTTGGGAGAAGGTGAGCCTCCCTCTTTTCTTCTCTTATTACCTTTCTTCCTATTTTCACCCTAAACATTCATTCAGTGCACATTGTCTATTGTATAATGAGGCAGGAGAGCAAGATGTTTTTTTTTTTAATAACCTTGCTGTTAGTTTCCATACGTTTCCCCATTGGGATTTTAATTCCTTGGCAATGACAAATATCTGTCTTCTGGTTTTATATGCGCAATAGCCAACTCCCAGGATGGTCATTAATGATGGGTTTTTTCATCTGATTATATTTTAATTTTGGCCTTTAATCTTTTGCATGGTTTGAAACTTATGGATGCCCTCAATTTTAATTATTGCTTTCTCGTGGGAAAAAATAGTGTTGGTGGAGAAATGTTGAAAATCCTGTCATGAAAATTATGAGTGGCCTTGGATTGATTTAAATGATGGCACTACATTACCTTTGAAGTTATATATATATAATGAGGTTTCTTCTTCATGGCGTTTATTACTATACATTGTTTCTGTGATGCTTCACATGGCTCAGCATTATTTTCTGATAGTCAAAGAAAGACCCATCCCATGTCTTACCAATTACAGTGTTTGGCATGTTTGGTTCAAGTGGCAAGAAGATACGAGCCAATCAAACTTGAAGTGGTTATTGGGTTGCCAGGGTTGGTCTGATTAGTTTTATGTCATGCTATTTTGGTTTGATGTCATTTTTACTTTTGATCCTCGTCAGCCTTGGCTACATTGCAGGGTTAAGGCTGATCAGGTGGTTAATCAATTATATTTGAGTATTGTTGGTTCAAGATTTACAAATATATAAAAATTAATTTCATAATGCATTTCTTCACTTGATTTTGGATTCTGGTTTTTTTTAAAAAAAAAAAAAATTTAGGCAGATTTTGGATCGGGTTTATTTCACTTTTGAGTCAACAAGGATTAGGGTATTCTTGAGTCATGTTTATTTGATTATTAGCATGGTTGTGTTTCGGGTTGGATGTGGTTGGTTTTGTCAGGTTTTGTTTAGTGTAATGCAAGTATAAACCTATATTTTTGGTCAGGTTCTGCTCCCTTGAACATCTTCAGTCTCGTTGCCTGATGTTTGCATGATACTTAATTATCAATTTATTACTCTATTTACTGCTGTGGGACTTTTTTACAGGTTCCATCCTCAAAGACATTACTTAGCCCTGTTCAGTGCAAATCAATCTGGAGACAGTTCACGACAGAGACTGAATATACTGTCAGCCAGGCAATTTCTGCTCAGGTATGATTTACTTAATTTATGAAGATGCAGTTTTTGATCATTAGTTTGTAATTTTGTTTAAGTGTTTTGCTTTGTTCTTGTTTGATATGTAGTAATGTTGCCATTTTGAATTTCTATCATTCATTTGGGTTTGTAAAGCAAGTTCGTAAAAAACAGCAATTTAGCTATCCATGCTTGTGGGCCCCTTTTGTTTCTCTTCTCTTTCACTGTTACTTTTTTTTTTAATACATATAATCTGGCTTCTCTCTAGCCCTTACTTTGTCTGGGAAGGGCTTTAAGAGGAAAGTTGGGAGGATTCTTCCTTGTTTGATATCATAGAAAGGCAAGTACTTTGTAATAAGGTTTTCAATAAGAGCAAAGTATAATGTTGGCTGACTGATTGAAGTAGAAGATGAATGCTCTTATGAGGACTTCTCAATATGAAATCAATATCATTTGTTTGTTGTAAATTATGAATTTCTTTTCTGGTGGATGCTACTGCAGTTTGGTTGATTCTTTTGAAGCTCTTTGTTTCACTTATGAATCTTTATTCCTTTATCTCAGGAAGCCAATAAGCGCAACAACAATTGGATGCCGCCTCCGTGGGCTATTGTTGCTTTGGTGGTTCTTGGTTTTAATGAATTTATGACTCTTCTCAGGTATGGAGTCTCTAAATAAAGCTCATTACGTAAAGTTGGATGTTAATGCTGTTATGGTTAACTGTCACTAAACCTTGCTGCAGGAATCCTTTATACATTGGTGTTCTTTTTGTCGGGTTCCTTGTTTCCAAAGCTCTATGGGTACAACTAGACATATCAAGAGAGTTCCAGAATGGCGCTGTATGTATCTATTCTGATTTTGGTTCTCATTTTTCAAAAGTTTGCAAGTTTTTTACGTATCTTGCATGTTATGTATTAGAGAGTTGAAATGCAGTTTCTGCATAAGTTGTCCTAAGTTTGGTGATTAAATGTGCTTTATTTGTTCGTGAAACTTTGGCTGTTGGGTTTGAAAACATATTATTGTGCAAGGTTCCTGCCCCATCAAGCCACTAGGTTTGCCAACAAGCTGTTTCGGGTTGATTGTAAAGAGCACTTGTTTGTACGTATAGATAACATTCCTCTCTTAAAATCCGCTCTAAGCTCATCCACATTTCCAATGTGAAATTCACCAACCACTCCTTTGGGCATTCCAATAATCCTCACTTGAAAGAGCTCTTGATAAAAATTGCCCTTTTGTGAGAGAAGCATTTTTGTACATCATGTTGACAAGTCATAATGGGTTCATATTTGTTGCATTGTTTTCTTACTCGAGATGCAATACTATTAAAGAATATCGAGTGAGAATTTTGTGCTTGCTTTTTTGTGTTACTGCTAATACTGATGTGGTTCTTGATTTCAGCTCCCTGCGATTTTATCATTGACAACAAAGTTTCTCCCCACTGTGATGAACCTTCTGACAAAACTAGCAGAACAAGGGAACCCGACTCCAACAACTACTGATCCTCGAAGAAACCCAGGCGTTAACATGAAGAACTTCCAAGGAGTAGATTCGGATGGTTCTTTCAATTCCACAGCTTCATCTAGCGTAACTTCGCCAGAAAATGGAACTGAATACTCTAGTTCTCTGAAGGAAGATTAAAGCGAAGTAAGAACACATGGGCAATTCTTATACATATATATGTGCACTGAGACGGGTTTGCAGGTGGTGAATCAAGAGTTATTTTGGTTATAACTAGCATTCTGCAAAGAGGGCATTACTTACAGAACTATAGATCAAAGGCATCTTGTTTTACCATGCCAAATTCTCGGTGATTAGCATCTAAGCAGAGGTCCCAATGTCTCTGTAGTCCCATCGTTTCGGTTCTGCAGGTTTTGTTTCTGTTATTATCATTGTTTTGGGTCCGTTTATAATGCTTTTCAGTTTGCTTTCTGGCTGTCATTGGATGGAGTTCCTATTACCATTTTCGTATGGTCCTTTCGAGCTCAGAGTTGTATGTTGATTAAATGTTGTTTTGGTATATGAATAAGTCTGACTTGTTGCGATGTGTTCTTTTCCTTTTCAAGCCTTGGTAGCTCATCCCGCCCCACCGGACCCATCCCCGTCGGGTATGATCAGATAAACCATGTAGATAGATGACTTTCTCTTGTAGGATTATTTTGTAACTTGCTAAGCTACAAGTTATTTGAACAACCGAATTTTCGGATTTTTTTGGATAATGCTTGAGATGAATAGCTTTGAAGGGCACATTTTAATTTGGGAAAAAAAAACCCTTTAACAATCACAAATGAACTCAAATACTCGATGGATCCTTCCATATGCCCTGTTTTTTTGTCCTCTTTTTCTTTGTCAGGAATTTTGACACAAAATTATTGACGTTCTATTTCTACATCTACACTGTGCTCCCTATCTACCTAAGAAAAATTGGGTTATGTGATTTGTTTTCTTGCGAGGTCGAGCTCTTGATCTCTGCATTGTCGTTCAGCTTGTTAGCGAAAACATAGTAGCTGCACTCCTGAGATCTTGATCTGTGATTGAATGTTGTTTGAAGGCTGCTTCATTGCCTTCCAGGGTCACATTATCCGCGTTCAACATCATTTCTCTGCAACCATAAACAATTTCAAGCTCAAATCCAATGTTCTATATTTAAGATGAATCTTTTGATTCTCATTCGAAACGTTGATCTAATGATCCGTGTCTACCTCTTTTCGGTTTCTAGTTGTGGCTCAAACTTGACAAATCCGCTCTTCTCAAATGCCGCAATCTCAAAATGATCATGACCAAGATTATCACTCTGATCTAATATTGATGGCTTCACCTCTCCAACTCTGTCATCTTCGCCCTCCAAAGATGAACCTTCCTTGCAAGATCCCTTGGATTGAATCCACATCGAATCCTGCAATCCCCAAGTGTACTGGAAATCCTGAGCCTCATGATCGTTAATCGGAATCTTGCTTGCACCATTATCATCATCTTGATCTTGATGTTGTTGTAGCGCATTCACATACACGGGATCATGCTGGACCGACATTGCCTGAAAGCTTTGATGATCACTGTAGTCCTGCAAGATATCATAACTCGTTGTGGTATGATCACCATTGTTGTTGTTGATGATGATATTTTTATCATCATGATCATTGTCTCCAGAAATTGGCATGTTCTGTTGCTGGTAGGCCGCTTGGTGGGCCCTACAGACCGCGATCTGTTGGAGCACGAGCCCCAGCTCAGCCCTGTGGTACTCAATCTGTTGATGCAGCAACTGGATGATCCTATAACACCCTCCAACCGGGTACTTGGCGCGCATATCAGATTGGAAAACAATGGTCTTCATCGCCTTGTCCTTCTCCGCGGGGTGAAGGTTCTTGATGATCTTGGTGATGTTGCTGACTCCGAACAGCTTGTGCGCGTTGAGGAACTGCTTTTGTCGATCATGAGGGAAGTAAGGGGCGAGAATGCAATCGGGTGCACACTTCCTTCGTTGGTACTTGCACGCGGCGCAGGCTTGGGACCCGGTGCTGATGGTTTTGGACGTGTTGTAGGTAATGGTCATAGACATTGCTCCTTATTGGGGTTTGCTATGGATGGGGCCGAGAATTCGACTGCGTTGCCAACGGATTTGCAGTTGTTTTTTCGACGTTTTTCTTTTGTTTAGTGATGTTGCCTTTAATTTCTCGCGTCGAGATGGGGATGGAGGAGAGGGATCAGCAATGGGAGATGGAGAGAAATAAGGGTTCTTATGATACTAAATTTAGCCTTTGCAGGTGCTTCTTGTAAACGGCTTTGTAGGGAATGTTTTTTTTTTAAAAAAATAAATAAATAAAATGACTCCGTACAAAATACTTGGAAATGCTGTGAAGCTTTGACACAAGGTGTAAAAAAGATGGCTAAAATAGGTAAAAGGTGAAATCAGTTTGAGTTTTATTACAAAGAGGATTAGGTAAAAGTGGTTTGGTAGATATATATACCTATATACACTCCAAATCATGCACGTCCTCAAGGACGTGCATGGTTAAAAGAGATTAATTAATTTTTTTTTAAAGTTAATTAGTTACAAGGCGTGCACGTCCTTAAGGACGTGCATTTTTAGCCTTTGGATTTGTGGTGTATATAACCACACCCTATATATACTCAGTTTTTGCAATAATTTTGACCATTCCAAATATGGATTAAAGGAATTCAGCTTTATGTTGTTAGGTTTTTTGTGGAAATGATATTTTGCTTTTGTATTTAGTATATGTAGTTGTAGCATGCCTAAATAAAGTAAATTGTGGTTAGTTTTTTTTTAATGATAGAAAATGTTACAAGATAAGGGTTAAACAGAAATCCTTTCAAACTTTCATATTTCTATTATTTTTTTTATTAGATAATGATTTGGATGAGATTACTCGAAAGCATCCTGCTGGATGAGGTCAAGCAGACCTGTGTCATTGTATAAATTTGGTCTCCTGATAGAGTAGCAAATATGTGCAACCCTATCCGCCACTCGGTTACCAATACGGGGAATGTGAGAAACTCCAATACTTCTTACTCCTAGGAGAATGGCTTGAACGTCCGACATTACTAATTCTATTTTCCAAGGGCAGTTGGTGCGGGTATCTAAAAAGTTTGTAATTATCTTTGAATCTCCTTCGATAATTAGGTTGTTTATTTTTGTGGGGAAAATAAAATCATTAGCCAACTTTATCGATAATTAGGTTGTTTATTTTTGTGGGGAAAATAAAATCATTAGCCAACTTATTGGTTGGCTTGGGGATCCCTCCCTCCGTTTGGGCTGCTCAGAGCCGGCGCCGGCATCTTTGGTGTCCTCTTCGGCTGCCCTCAGCAGCTCCACCCTTCAAGCTGCTCCCCCTTAGGTTTCTAGCAAATTCCTTTTGGTAGCTAGCCTGCGTCGGGGAATGCGGTTCCGGCACCACCTTCTTCCGGTGGGCTTGCCTGTGTCGGCGCCGGTGGCTGCCACTCCTGCGTCTTCGTCATTCCACTCGACCTTCTCCTGCGTTCCTGCTCCTTGGATCTTCCTTGGGCTGCTGGTGTTCTGCTGGTTGGGTCGGGCTTGCTCCGGGCTTGGCTTGGGCTCCAAGTTGTGTTCGGGCTTGCTTCGGGCTTGGCATGGGCCCCAAGTTGTGCTTATCTGGCCCAATGCTTTGTTTTGGTTAAAAGGATGATATAAAAATAAATAAATAAAAAAAGGGTTATGTTTATACATAATTAATTAATTCCGGATTCTTTCCGCGCTCTTCGTCCTCCTTGCGGTTGTGCTTCATATGCTCGTGTGGTTTGGTGTCCGTCTGTTGGTCGTGGTTAGTTTCGGTAGAGGGGCAGTTCTGCGGCCCTAGTTGATCGACGTGATCGTGTTGGTGGTGTTTGTGGTCTCCGAAGATCCTTCATCCAGGTGGGGGGAACGTCGTGTGATCCACACTTCCCCAGGTGTCGCCTTTGCCTTACGAGGATTGTTGCTTTCCGTCTTTCCGGCAGCGAGACATCGTGTCAGCAAGAGCTGTCCCATGCGCTCGCTATCCACTTTTCCGCGATGACTTCCTTTCTCTCGATGATGTGTCCGCTGGTTTGCTTAGGTCTTGGGTTTTTTCCGAGTTTTCTTTGGGTGCTCCTTTGTTGTATTTTATGTTATATTTTCTATTTCGTTGTTGTTTGTTTAGACGGCTTGCCGTCTGCCGACTTTGTCGGCCTCTCGAGGTCCGGGCCTGTCCGGCCTCGAATTATTTCCTTATAAAAAAAAAGGCATTTGCACCCAGATACCGAATCAAGAAGAAAAATGTCAATGGCACCACAATTACATAGCCATATATTACTCCAACTGACTTTGAATTTGGTAAGTAAAGAGCGGCTATTCGGCTTTGAATCGAAAACCTTTGGGTACCACTACAAGTCCTTTTCGCCTGAAACATTCCGAAATTGTTATATTACTGAGGTACTGTTTTGGACTTTTTCAATCAAGTAGGTGGCTACATTTCCAAGTGCAGCAATAATACAAACGAGTGTAGCAGATTTGGGTCTCTGCTACACTGATTGTAAGATTTGAACCCATGACTTGGATAACTCAAATTTTCTTCTCTCATTTTACCAACTAAGCTAAACAAGTTTTGTGTTCTATTTTACATTTTTTATTTTTTTACCCTTTTTTTTATAAGAAATACTACGAAGTTCCGTCGCCGGAATATATCAACAGTTAGGTGTTAGTCCTAACTAATTAAGGCTACCAAATTTAAAATACGTTGGATCTTAGAAATGGATTACTTCCCCTGGTTTTGTGTCCATGGACCATATATATGGGTAGTGCACTAGTCCGTTGCCTATGGGGGATTGGGGGTCAATCTCTTGGGATTCAGCCTGGGATATTTGTAGCATGGATATATATTTAGACTTCAAACATAGCTTTACATAAGGGGTGTCCACAATCAATTTAACCTGGTTAACCAATGTCAGTTTGCAAGAAATCACAAGCTTCATAACCTATAACCATATCGCATATAACCTCTACTAATAACCGAATATTCATTTATTGGTTCTCTTATCAGAAGAAAAAAAAAAAAAGGTTTAAAAGTGCTGTCTGTTTTTATAGTTTTTTCGCTTAACACAACCAGTCAAAAGCGAAATCAATTCAAAACTAGCTCAGTACCCCGTGCATTGCACAGATCTTTGTTTTAAAATATATGTTTATATAATATCATTTATTATTTTTGACATAATATTATAAGTATCACAAACAAAGTAATAAAAAATAAACATTCTCTAACAAATTGAATACTGAAATAAATAAATATGCTAAATAATAATAAACTTTAAGCATTAGAATCAAATATAAGCATAACGTTATCCAAATATTAGTAAAGCTTGTAAATTTTATTAGTATCAAAATGATGCTCATAAATATTAGAATAATAATGAAATGAAATAAATAAGGCAATGTAAAAAATAAAACTAAAGAATACGTTTGAGATACAATTGAGCTAATTAAAAAAATGAGTCTTCCAAATAGATCAAAGTATGTAACGGTGGTAATATTTTTTCATTTTTTTTTCATGTAGATGATGTCTCCGTAATCAAGAGTGGTGGAATGGACTTTCTTCATGAATTATACTAATATAGAAATAATTACATGGAGAAATTAAATTCATTCCACCATTATTGATTATAAAAATATCAACTACCTAAAAAATGACAAAAAAAAATGAATAACTTTAGGAAACAATACAAGAAAAGTAAATAAGATTTTGGAGCGTTGAGAATCAGGTAAAAATCCGAACAGATAAACTCATATTTATTTATTTATATTAAAAAAATAAATATAATTTTATTTAAATTTTATCTAATGAATATCTAAACTAAGCAATTGCCATAATATCGAGAATATCTCAACCGATTCGTATTATAAGGAATTAAAAGAAAATCCGATTATACAAAATAACTTAATTAATTATTACGTAACTAAAAAATCCGACATCATCGAGAATATCTCAACCGATTCGTATTATAAGGAATTAAAAGAAAATCTACTTATACAAAAATAAAAATAAAAAAAATTAATACTTAATTAGGATAAGATTTGTTTAGATTTTGTGTTAATAATAAATAATTAAATGAATGAAGTTGTTAATGGAATTTTTTTACAACTTAATATTAGGATAAGATTTGTTTAGATTTTGTGTTAATAATAAATAAAAAAAATTAATACTTAATGAAGTTGTTAATAGATTTGTTTAGATTTTGTGTTAATAATAAAAAAAAAATTAATACTTAATTAGGATAAGATTTTTTTTTTAAAATTATTTTTTTACAACTTAATATTTGTTGGTAATAAGTATTAGATTATAAAAAAATAATAATAAAAAATTTCATATATTATATAGTTTTTAGCTCCTTAAAATACGTATTATAAAGTCAAACGACATCCTTTTTAGATCGGAGGTTGTAAAAAAAATATTTTACTAGTTAGGGCTGTTGTTCGAGCCGAACGAGTCGAGTATTGCTTGTTCATATTCAGTTCATTTAGAATATGAACGAGCACGAGCCGAGTCTAAATTTTGACTCGAGCTTAAAAACGTGTTCATATTCGGCTCGTTTAGGAAATGAGCGAGCTCGAGCCGAGCTTTTGGCAATTCTACTTGCTTATTATACAACTTGAAGAAAATTTTAGAAATTCCATGAAATTTGAGTTATTTGAGTTTAATTCGAATGAGCCGAACTTTAGACCGAGCTTAAAAATGTGCTCATACTCGGCTCGTTTAGAAAATGAACGAGCTCGAGTCGAGAGTTTTTATGGAGCGAGTATAAATCGAATTCGAGTTACTCGTGTTCACATAACACCCCTATTACTAGTCCCGTTGGTGATTAAGGTTTCGATGATCAATAGTCGGTCAAGATCTTGATTCATCTTTGACTATTAGTTTGACTATTAGATGCATGCATGGGACAACGAATGAGCACTATATATATTCCATTACAAACTTACAAAATATATATCAACCATGGCTGCAGCCTCTAAAATCTTCTCCTCCCCAAACCTCCAAGAAGAAGAAGATGAAGGCAACCGCCATGAGAAGCTTATCCTCTCCCTCCCAACACACAACGGTTGGGCCCCCCCACCAATTTCACCTCTACCAGGGATTCTGGATTCTCGCAAAACCCCTGCGCGGCGTTCTCTACTGCCAAGCTCACCACCAATCTCTCAATTCCGATCTCCTCCTCGCCACCAACCCAAAATCCGGCACCACTTGGCTCAAAGCCATTGCCTTCTCCCTAGTGTACCGCCACCAATACCCGGTCAACGCCCTCCACCCTTTGACCACCAACAATCCCCATGACCTTGTTCCCTTCATAGAGTATATACCTGATTCATCCTTCAACAGAATCCCGGCCGTATCCAACTTACCTCCACCAAGGCTACTCGCATCCCACATGCCCTTCCCGTCCCTACCGACCTCCCTCCGGAACTCCGACTGTAAGATCGTGTACCTCTGCAGGGACCCGAGGGACACTTTCATCTCCAACTGGCACTTCCTTAAAAAGTTCTTAGACCCCAATGAGGAGGCAATACCCATGGAGAAAGCATTCGAGTCTTTCTGCCAAGGCGTGAGTCTTGGTGGGCCCTTCTGGGATCATGTGCTAGGGTACTGGAAGGCGAGCCTTGAGAAGCCTTCTAAGGTGTTGTTCTTGAAGTACGAGGATATTAAAGCCGACCCTGAGTCCGTTTTCAAGAGGCTTGCGGAGTTCTTGGGTTGCCCTTTCTCGCCCGAGGAAGAGGAGGATGGTGTGGTGGGTATGATTGTTAAGCTATGTAGCTTTGACAATCTAAGCACCTTGGAGGTGAACCGAAATGGAAGGGATTTGAATTCTGGGCTTGTTAACAACAAGTTCTTTCGTCGCGGTGAGGTTGGGGATTGGGCTAATCATCTCACTCCAGATATGAGTGACCGATTATTGAAGATTATTGAGGATAAGTTGATAGGCTCTGGTTTGAAGTTCTAGTCACATCATTACGGTCATAATATCTATCTCTTGATAAGATTATCAACGCCAATAAGTGAGTGAAGACTGAAGCTCTAATAAACGAGTAATTAAATCGTTATGTTTTTATTGCCGTACCAAATTTCAAAGTTGTTTGTCTGGTTGTGTACGCCTTCATAATAATATTTTATAAAAGTATTATAAAATATTATTTTTTAATAATTTCATTCTTGTTATTCATAAGTATGAACCGATAAAAAACAAATTTATTAAAAAAAAATATTTTATAGAAAAAATTATCTTTTTAAAATGTGTGCTAAAAAATAAAATGGACGTTATGTACTACGGTACTTAGAGCTCGTTTGGTTGGCAACCCAAAAACCCAGGAAGTCGGAGAAATTCATGGAGGAAGTTCACTTACCTAGTCCCCCTAGGTAAGTTCAACTTCCCCAATTTTTAACTTGGAAATTTCCATTTCCTTTATTTAATCTCCTAGAATAAAAAATCAATCAAACATATTTTTAGAATTCCCGTCAATTGGATTTCCCAAGAATTCAATTCTCATGAAGTAACTTCCCGGGAATTTCAATTCCCACATTGAACCAAACGAATCCTTATTTGTGGAAAAAATCATGTGTACTCATTTATTGAAATGTTCTACTCCCTTCCTTCTTATCAAAATAATTGTTGTTTTACTGTTAATACTACTATTTCGACTTGTTAATTTGGTGCAATTATTGACCCAACCCAGTGGGAACGCGGAACCTCCGAACCTCCATTCACATTATATAAATTTTAAAATTAGTTAAAATTACCGGTGGATAGTCGTGCTACGCACGGGTTTACTTTCTAAAAATTTTAATAAAATTTGATAGTACTATATATTTTATATAAAAACAATTTATATTGCTCGTATTAATTTATATAGTTTCAATCTTGTAATTTTAACGGGTTATTTCATCGGTAATTGTATATATTTTATCTTAAAATTGATTAAAGCAAGAAAACAACTTTTTTGATTGGTTAATACTGCTACGATTAAGGATAAGATGACATGTGTCGCATAACATACGATAAATTAAAAAATTATTAATTTATATAGTTTTTATTTTTTTTATTAGGTAAAAATTCGACGCACCGGACAGGCTCGGTGGATCGAGAGGCCGAAAAAATCGGCGACGAACGGACCGTCAATTCAAACAAATTAAGGATAGAGACACTACAACACATAAGAAAGGCCAAATTATAGGAGTGCAGTTACAAACACAGGCTAATACTATTAATGAAAGAACAGAAGCAGTGTACAACAACTCATCTGCTAGTTGATAGAGGTACGCAGGGAGTCCCTAGGGAACTAAGTGGAAAGTATGAAAGTATGAAAGTGTTTGATAGAGTTTTTATTTCTTTTAAAAAGTGACAAGGAGGGTAAGTATGAAATTGTTTTAAAATTTTAATAAAAATTAATGTTAGATAGAGTTTTTATTTCTTTTAAAAAGTGTGAAGTAAAATTGAAATATTTTATATTGGAAGTACTAATAATTTAAAATAATTCTTTTTGTTTGGAGGAGATTTTGGGGCCATTTTGGGAATGACTGAAAAATTTACAAGGAAATAATAATGTTATACCAAGCAAACTCTTCAATTTGTAAAAGCTAAATTATACTGTAGATACCAATCAAAATTTGTAATTGAAATTTACATGGACTTTATAATAGCTTAGAATATTTTACGGACTCTTTAGTGAAAGAATCGTAAGAGTCAAAACGACAACGTTCGGGGACATTGTCATTTTGTCAAGCTAAACATCCAAACCCCACAGCACAGACAAACAGCAACGCAGAATACACGAATTGAAGAACAGCAGAAGTTGTTGTTCTTCCAGTTTGCAGCCCCCAACAGGCAACAAGGGAAGATAGTGGTTCTGTGGAGGACTACTTCAATCGTAGAGAGAGAGAGAGGCTCCACGCCTCTATCTGTTAGGGTTTGAGCCCTTTGTTCTCCAACTCTTCCAGGTCAAATTGCTTTCTCCCCTTTCAATTTCTTTTGGGGCTTTGCATTTGATTCTTTTGCTTTTGCAACCCATTTCGCATTTTCATATTTTGTTATCTTTCTGGGTTCTACATTGATCTTTACTTAGTGTTTGACCCTACACCCAATTTGAATCTGGCTGATGAAATGAGAGAATGAATCAGATTTAAGGGATTTGAAGCCCTTAGTGGATTTGATGTTATCTTCTATCCATTAGGTATAAGGTGCAACTTTATCAGTCATAAGGAATAGCAAACATGCCACCCATAAAAATTCATATGTCCCCTTTTAGTTTTGCAAATCCGAAGTGAAAAGTAGGTTAGTTTAGCACATCACTGCAATCAGATATATGTTTTATTTCATTCAAATTACTCCCGATTACGGGTTTTGGTTGAATTATTTGTCAAATACTTTGATTTGAATGAAAGTCACCAGACTTTGGAGTGATTATTGCATTAAAAAAAGCAAGGTTATTTTGTTATTAGTCATAATATTTTACGGATTCTTTGTTGGCAACCTAAAATTAGGCGTGGTTTTGATTTTGAAATCAGAAATAGAGGTGGTGGATTGATGGAATGAGTTTAAAATTCTTGTGATTGGGAGGAAAAAGCCCCTACAATAGGTGTGTTTTCTCCCCTTTATGCATGCAAATGGGGATTATTAAGAGTATTGAGTCGTGGACAGGGGACTGGTTCTTTTTTTCCCTGTGTCGATGTTGCTGTGTATTTTGTTAGGCCTTGGAGCATTGTCCATGAGTGTTGTGATTATGATTTGGTTAAGCTGAATATGATGAATCAGATCTGCAGTTGGTGAATGGTGATGTTATGGGAAAAGATCCTGTTACCGAGCATTATCATCTTTGGTGCAGTGCCACAACTCATAAATATTATTGATTTGGTTGTTTTATAAAGCATTGAAGAAAAATGAAACAGTTAAAAAGCGTAATCATCCTGTATGTAGAGGATCCACTCTTTTCGCCTCAATTTTGTATCGAGTATCCAGAACTGGTCTTTGGGCAAAACTTCTGCTAGCTTTTAGTTGCATCATTTCACCTGAATTTAATTAAGCCTGGGAATGAGTTTTACTTGAACGTGGGGTAGGCATTCTGTGAATAATTGTTCTCTGTATTTTTGAAATTTTGAAGTGAATTTAATAGTGTAGATTGATCAAGAAGTCTTGAACTTGCACAAACAATGCAAATTCCTTTTATCAATTTTTCATCAGCGTTGTTAAATTTCTTGGGAAAAAATAAAAATCAGAGACCTCATAACACAAGTACACTACCTATAATTTAACCAAAGAGTCATGGAAGATACATGTATGGCTAAGGATTATCATGAGATGACCACAACATACAGTTTAGACACGACGAAGGATTCTTTGTTAGGTCTAACCCAGCTGCCTTTTTAGTCATAAATGTACCTAGATTTACTATAGTCGGTGACTGTAAGATGTCTAATGTTTGCTAATTGCAATTCATCAGAAGACCCTTTTTTTCCCCTACATCATCCAAAGACTTATCTATTTGTTTACATCCATTGGTTTGTAAAGGATTCAACGCAGACTTTGATGGGGATCAAATGGCTGTTCACGTACCTTTATCTTTAGAGGCCCAAGCGGAGGCCCGTTTACTTATGTTTTCTCATATGAATCTTTTGTCTCCGGCTATTGGAGATCCTATTTCTGTCCCAACTCAAGATATGCTTATTGGGCTCTACGTATTAACGAGTGGGAACCGCCGGGGTATTTGTGCAAATAGATATAATCCGTGGAGCCGAAGAAACTATCAAAATGAAAAATGGAATTGTCCAACTCTTATGCCCTTAATGTATAACATTTTGTTCTCATTTATTGGTTTATGTAATGATTCAACACATGAGTGATGGTATTTGATTTTGCAGGAATTCACATTTAAACATTTCCGGCAACTGGGAGTTGGGAACATAGACATGCCAGTTAAACCAACAGTTGTTTTGAGGGCTGTATTGGTAGGAGGGGTCGCTGCATTTGCCAAAATAGCAGGTGTAATGAAGGCTGCAGGGGGCGTCAAGTTAGGAGCCGCTGCTGCTGCAATGACTGCAGCTGCTACCGCGGCCATGTCTGGATCAACGAAAGAACAAGGAAGCCCTAATCAGCAACCTGCCAAGTGACTTGTGTTTACCTTTTCTACTTCTTCAACATCAATAAAGCTATATGCACATGGAACATTTCCGCTTCTCAGTTATCATTGGGAGCAAAACTGAATGCTGCAGTGTAATTTTAAGAGGTCGTGACCCAGTTGGCTTGCAATAGAAATCATCGGTGATTCAAGATTGTAGGGAGGTCTGTTCAATGACTTTTGACACCTCTTGACAAATGTTGTTGCGTAGAAACATATATCTATTATATTCAATGTATGTCGACATTTTGGAAATGATTGAGATAAATTTTATATAGGAAACATATATTGAAACATTTCCAAAATACTATCAACCAATAACAAAAGAATTTGTGATAAAAAAAATCAACTTTAATTGAGGGAGTGACACATTAGTCAAATGCTAACAGATATAGTAATATTAATAAAATAACTAGTGTCGGTTCCGTGTACGGAGAATACATTAATACATTATTATAAATAATTTAGATAGATTCTTCCAACAAATAAACAAATAATAATCTAAATATAAATCATTTTCCACCAAAAAATAATACGAGTATTTATAGATATAAATAAAATTAGCTCAACATATAATTTAAATATCTTTTATTTAAATTCTCTTAAAATATGAATAAAATTCACATTTATATGGTAAAAGGTCCTTTCTAGTCTATATGTAATTTAGCAGATAATTAAAAATATTTTAACATTCTTTTTTTTTTATTAATTCTTTCCAATATAAATCTAGATATAAATAAAATAGTACTTATCAAATTCTACATATTTATCTATTAATATTTTTGGTAAGGAGGACTATTGACTATGAAATATTTTTTATTTATATTTTTGTCAATTAACTAAAATATATATAGTCTACTACTACTACTACTACTATGTGATTTAAAATATTTATATATTTATGTATGCTACTTTAAATGAGATTTGTAGAAAAATAATTTTCTGAAAGATGTATAAGATACATTTATGGCAAATATTTTATGATTTTTAATTTTATCTTAACTTTTATTTATACTTTATAATATTTTTTTTACGAAGATTTTAGTTTTAAAAAATCGCCCCATTATGCGAGAATCTTACTACTTATTAATAGATATATAGATAGATAGATAGATAGATAAAAGATTAATAGATATGAAGGTTTAGACTCTCCTCGATAATTTTTATAATGTAGCTAATAGACACCATAATAAACCTTTTAAGAATAAGGCCCTTAAATATTTTAGATTAATAAAAAGTTAATATTTTTCTCAAAAAAAAAGTGAATATAATTAAAAAAATATTTTAAAAAATTCTTAAAGATATATAATTACAATTTTTATTTTTTTTCAAATTCTACCTTCATATAAAACGAACTGGCATGCCCTAAATCTCTAATTAGTTGTTTGGAGAGACAGTTGTATCTTCCTCTTTCTGTGTTTCTCCCACATCAATCGGATCGCGATGGCTGAAGCTGGAAATTCCTGTGCGGCTGCTGCCGCCAAGGATCCTTCGAAGCTGATGGTTTTGCGCAGCGGAAAAAAGATCACAAAACCAGAGTACATAGCTCCTCGGTAATATGTTTTTTTTTTTCCAATTTTAATTCGGATAAATAAATACTGGTTTCTTCGTTTTCAAAATCTCATCCGGCCTGTTTCCATCCAATTAGATGCATATGCAGTGGCTTTTCAGATCAGATGTCCGAGTAGCTCGCTCTATTCTATACTAATCTTTTATTATTGCTCGTATTTGTGGTCTAATTTGATCCCTCGATCAATTCCGCAAGTTGTTTGAATTGGTTTAACGGCGGCTAGGGTTTCAACTTGATTTCCCCCAATTCCTTTTATCATATATATTGTGTTTCATGTGTGTGTTTCTTAATTTGGCCATTTATTGACCGACAGATGTATTTATGTATATAGATCCCTGGAGGTCTCATCTAGGAATATTGATCCATCTTAGATAACAGAACAGAATTATATATGTTTGCTTATTCGCTTCTTTTGTCGTTGATTTTCACAGTTTTTGCGGAGTAAAAAGACCTCGTATTCCACTTACCTATAATCTTAGGGGAAATGTTGGTAACGAGGAGTTCATCCGTCCAGACGTACACATGGCCTTAAAATATTTCAATGCTGAGAACTTTAAAAAAGGAAGGGTAATGACTAATGAGAGTTATTAACGTAGTCTTCTCTCCTCTGTTTTCTTTTTCAAACACAGAGAATGAATATATATTGATTCTATGTATATTTGCATCTGTAATTTTATCAGGGTCCTTGTTACAAGCTTGTGAAAATATGTAATTCTTCTATCTCTGGAGATTGCTTTCACTTCAACTTCATTGCTAGGCCAGAAAATGCAAGTGATGATGAGAATCAACTCTTTTTCGGTGAAGTGACGAGGGATGGATTTCAAAACCCATTCTACTGCAGTTGTTGCAGCATCATAGGGCCCCCTGATACTGGTACGTATGTGCCTCTAGTCTCATTGTACTGTGTTATCTTCCGCAATCTTTAGTATTCTTGCACATTTTCATTTTCATTAGATTCAAGTGTACTACGTTACTGATCGAGGTGTGTTGTTTGAATTGAACTACGTACTTGTGATATGATTTCTCCCATTTAAACTCGCTCTCATCTTGCAGTAACTGGGCTTCATGGCTGCCGTCTTGCTTGTTTTGAGCACCGCCGTCTTATCCCGATCCAGCATCCCAAAGACGGATTCACCAAAAATTAAAGCCTGCTGAATTGGAGTCGACTTATGTGGTGGCACTTAATGAATTGAAATATATGGGATGCCTAAATGAGTAGTTGATAATTAAAGCTTATTTTGTTTTAGTTACGTTATGGATGCCTAAGTGATCGATCGAGTTACTTTTAACTAATATGTATGCATATGGATAGTGGACTGTGGATACCTATAGCTAAGCAAGTTACTTTTAATTAATGTGTGAATGTCTATATACTATATAAGTAACTATGTGATGATTATTTAGGTGTTAAATATTAACTCCTTCGCTATATACACCACAACAAACCCTGCACAAGTCGAAAACAATGTGTATTTTTAAAGGTGGATTTGCGGTGTATTTCAAAACACCCAATATTAATTGCGAATCCTTCCTACTTGGATTGTATAATGTTAGACGGTTAGTATGTTAAATTAACCAGTTCCTTTTTCCCCTCATCAGAACCAAAAACCCAATTGTATTACTTTGAATCCTCCAGCACAGTATGTTCAGATCAGATTTCATGTTGCTCTGTTTTGTATCTCTTTTCTATTATCCTTTGCCTTATTCTTTCACCTGACCCCTTATCCTGGGTTTACCCCCATGGAAAAAGACAAGAATTCCCTAAAAAAAAAATCTATATGCTCACTTGATTTGATCAATGCCTTCTTGTTAGTCATGACGAGGAGAAAAAAAGTAGAAAAAGAAAAAAGCGACAAAGAGGAAATAAAAACAGACTATTGAATTCGCACATCCTCATCAACCTCAAGTGTTCTTCTGCAGGCACTCGATGATGAGGAGGCGGCGGCCGTGGCCTCCTGAAAGGTTGCGTTGCATGATCTTCAGCAACCCATGGAGCTGGGATTTATAGATCGAAGAGAAGGTCGCTGAAGATGACCACACACTCAGTGGGTGGCCGGCCATTCGGACAGTTGGGAAAGTGCGGTAGAGCAGGTGATGTGGAAGGAAAGACGCAGCAAGCGGGAAGCTTCCTCCTCAGAGGGTGGGTTATCGTTATGATAACCGGCCTCCTCCGACATTGAGTTGATGACGACTCTGTGTGACAGCCACGGACACTTGGCCCAGAGTGCTATATTCCTACTTAACCACCCACATGCCGTGAGGGGAAGGCCTGTGACGAGAATAAGAGAAGGTCTGTTCAGTACTAAAATTTTAAAAATCTGACTAGTTTCTCTCGTATGAAATTATCACTAAAATAGTGTTACCAACCTATTTTCACAAACTACAAAACATTGTCACCAAAATAAAATGTGTGTACAGTAATAATGTCATCACCGTTGTCACCTAATATTAACTCACTTTTGTCACTAAATTAATTTTTAAAAGTTTGACTAGTTTCTCTCACCGAAATTGTCACCACGACTATGTAACCACAAAAAATTGTCGCCACATGAGATATTGTCACCAGCCCAATTACAGGATGCTTTAGGCAGATCATATCTATCTAAAGCACCCTGTAATTGTAGATCATATCCACAAAAAATTGGAACGAGGGGAGCATATACCGAATAGAATCAATCAACCCACACACCAAATCGAATTAATCAACTTCCTGAATTTTTCCACTTTTGTCACCAAACCGATCACAAATTAATCAACTTCCTAAATTTTCCCACACGTCGAATTTGTTAGGATTAAAGTTGCACTCGCTCATGATCCGATTAAGGTCGAAGTGGTCAAAATAGTCCGGTTTAAGCAAGTTAGGATCTAGATCAATCCTAAACTGAAAACAAGAACAAATCTAGCAAAGACACACGCGATATGTTAACGAGGTTCGGGCTAATTCCTACGTCCCCGGCTCTAGAAGATATCCAATATGCTCTAAAGGCAACCAGGAGAAAGACATACATGGAACCAAGAAGGGCAACATCTAAACTGAAATGGAAATACATGGAAGATTCCGGAATGGACGCGCCGAGCACTGGAGAAGGGAAGAAGAGATTGAGAGTGGGTCGGACTTGGAGCAAGAGGAGAACTAGAGAATAGAACAGATCGAATAGAAGAAGAAAGGTGATCACTACTTCATCCGCCATGGAAGAGAATAGAATAGAAGAAGGACGATTGTTTAGTTTGTGAATAAGGGCGATTGTTGCTTCCAGGGAGACTAGATATTCCTTCTTGGATTCCGACGCCATCGCTGCTTCCATGGTGATTGGGAGCACAGGAGAACTGGAGAAGATAATGGAAGAAGAGATCTAGAAGAACAGGAGAACTATCGCTCAATTGAGTTTACAAGAGAAGAACGGTTAGCTGTGAGAGATTAGGGTACGTTTTGTTTAATCGGCAGATAGTTTAGGGCCTTGTAAGACTTTGTTTAATTTGGGCCTAAAATCAGTTTGGGCTTAAAACTTTAAAAGGGAAATCGATTTGGGCTTAAAAAATAAAAATTGGAGAAAATAGACAGCATTAGGACTCGAACTTGAGATGGGTTGCTAACACGCTTAAGTTCAATACCAACTAGGCTAGTAGACTTTAATGATATCCTAAGGATTGTATATGTATTAGTACTATATTACCGAACCTATAAATTTAAAAAAATTAAACGGTTCGTGTCGGGTATCCGACAAGGGGATATGCCCGAACCGTATCCGAACCGTTTAATGTCGTATTTTAGCAGTTCGTGTCATTATCGTGTCGTGTCTTTTCAGTTTCGTGTTTTTTCGTGTCGTGTTTTCGTGTCGGGTTTTTCTGCACACCCCTAACTTTCCTCCTCCGCCTTCTACTGATGGTGCGGGTTTGGAGAACTCGACGACATTTGGCATTTTTTTCTTCCAATTGTCTTGACTTCCGATGGCATTTGGCAAAGCTTAAACCTTTTTTATTCTGGGTTGGACCAATTTTGGATTACAAGTTGTTGTAATTAAATAGATTGAATTGGTAAATTAGGCTCGCTTTCGATTCTAAATTCTCCAGACTTCATAGTAACATTGAAAGGGAACCTAAGTAGTGTGCGTGAGGAGCTCAAAGTCTCGAACCTTTGTCTGATCGAGTCATGCTCCCGCAAGTCCTCAAGTGTCTCCGGGGTATTCAGTCGTCAATGGAGGCATGGAGGTGGTGAGGAGGTTGGGAATATGGTGGTACGGTGGTGTTTAGGCTGCCCCATCAATGGAGGTGGTGAAGAGGTTAGGGTTATGCCGGTGGTGGTGGGTAAGGCGGAGAAGTAGGCAAGTAGCAGTGTTTGTTGGTTTTTTCTTATTTTTTTTACAATTAATGGGTTAGTTAATAAAGAAAATCTAGACTATTGATTTTTATTAGGAGGATATAAGGAGATCTCCTATTATGAGAGGATCTCATTCCGTAAAATAAGGTTACAATACTAAATAAAATAAGAATAAATAAATCAAAACGCAAAAACATCTAAAAACAAATCGTATATTGTATGCCATTTGGAATAATTGGACTCCCATGAAATACAAATTGCCTTAAAACAAGTAAAATATAAATCATTCATTTTATTCCGTCTTATTCATGGGCATGGTGTGAAATCTATTATGACAATGAAAATTAGGTTCCGATATTAAATGCAATAGGAATAACAAGTACCAAAAATATTAAAAAAATATCTAAAAAGAATAGTCTATTATAGGGAAAAGTGAAGTAATTGAGTTCTGATTAAAATACACACGACCTTAAAACAAGTAAAAAACATAAATCATTCATTTTCTGCAGCCCATCTCACAAGCATGGTGTGAAATTTATTATGGTTATGAAAATTGATTTTCAATATTAAATCAATAAGGAACTAAAAATATTCGATGCTCAACCTATCATATATTTAAGCCTGGAGTTTGACAAGGGTTCCAATATATTTCTGTTGTGCAAAATATTTAGATAGTAATGAATAGTTTACTCCATTGATGAAATTTGTGAAATTGAATATTATAAATTATTGATAAAATTTCATCATACGATATTGGTGTTATTCAAGTGAAATAGAAGGTTTCGATTGTGATTTGACGGGTTTAATCATTGCAACTAAGTATTTAATCACTGTGATTTGATGAGTTTAATGTTTTGACCTCTTAGGGTTTATACTTAAACATAGGGTACATTTTTCTAATTAAGTGTCTAAGACATTATAAAACACACACACACTAAATATCATTTTTTTATTCTTTAGCTATATAGGGTTTATACATTTAAACTTAAGGTATCTTTATCAAATCATTTTATAATTTAGACCAATTTAAAATGTGCAACATGATGTATAATAGATAAAGTATCATAGAGGATCCAAACTCAAATTTCTTAAGTAAAATAGTATAAGGTTTCTTTTCTTTACCTCGATCAGGACGGATGTTAGGAGAAGCGTGGAAGAGTTTGATTTACTATTCCTCACCAAATTTAAAGTATCGATCATCTCAAGAAAAGGAAATTTCAAAGAACAACATGATAAAAATCATGTGCAATATGTTAGTAGAAAATTGATGTGTCGATTATTTTGTTTAATACACCAAACTTGATCGAAAATATTATGAAAAAAACCCGAACAAGGTTCGGGAAAAGAAAAGAACTAGTTAGGTTTCAAACTTGTCCATATAAATAAACTCGTCTCTTTTGTTGTTTTGAGACACCGTTCTATCTTCCTCTTTCTCCTACATCGATCAATCGGATCGCAATGGCTGAAACTGGAAATTCCGGTGTGGCTGCTTCCGCCCGTGGCAAGGGTCGTTCGAAGCGCAGCGCAAAAGATATCACAAAACCAAAGCCCGCTCGGTAAAATTTTATTTCGAATTCGGATAAATACTGGTTTCTTCGTTTTCAGAATTTCATCCTGTTTCCATCCAATTAGATCGATCAGATGTTCGAGTAGCTCTATTCTATTCTATACTATTCTATTATTATTATTGAGAGATTTGTTCGTATTTGTCGTCTTTGATCCCTCAACCCCGCAAGGTCTTCGGTTTAATGGCGGCTAGGGTTTCAACTTGATTTCCCCAATTCCTTTATCATATTCATATATTGTGTTTCATGTGACTAGCTTATGTGTTTCTTTGGCCATTTATTGACAGATCTATGGATATATGGATCCCTGGAGGTCTCATCTAGGATTGATCCATCTTAGATAACAGAAAAATAATCCCCAAAGTTTTAATTTAATTTAATTTATGTTTGCTTATTTGCTTCTTTTGTCCTTGATTTTCACAGCGACGGAGGAAAAAGACCTCGTGTTCAACTTAGGACTGATGTTACTGGACCTACTACTAACATGGACCTCCGTCCATTCGTACAAATGGCCTTGGGACTTTTCAATGCTCAGAAATATCATAGTAGAGAAAGGGTAATAATTTGAGTTATAAATTTATAGTCTCCTGTTTTTCTTTTCAAACACAGATCAATGATCGAGAGAATGAATATTTGCATCTGTAATTTTAATTATCAGGGTCCTTATAATTATTATGAGCTTGTGGAAATACGTAAATGTATTCGCTGCAGCACCAGGCCAAGTCGCTTTCACTTCAACTTCATTGCTAGGCCAGAAAATAAAAGTGATGCTGAGAATCAACTCTTTTTCGCTGAAATTAAGAATGATGCAATAACCAAATTATTCTGCTGCAGTTGTTGCTGCATCATAGGCCCCCCTGGTACTCGTATGTGTCTCTACCCTCATTACGTACTGTGTTACTGAGGTTTGTTGCTTGTGATGATTTCTAGCTCCCATTTAAACTTTGTCTCATTTTGCAGTGACTGGGCTTAATGGATGCGGTCTTAGTTGTGTTAATTACCCCAGACATGTCCAGCATCCCAAAGACGGATTCACCAAAGAACATAGCGCAACACATGTGATCAGTCTCACTTGAAGGGATGAAGGAAATAGATGACCCACAACGACATCGTTTAGTTTACTGAAGGCTCAAAAGAGATTCACAAGTGCAACGACGCTGTTTCGTTTAATGAAGAGCAAGGACTATAGACAGGGAAACAACTACGTTCAAGTACGTTGTCTTCCTCATAACGAGTCTTTCCTCAAACATCCAAATGTTCTTCATCTTTTCGATTCAATGTTTCAACTCTTGGTCGAAGGCAGTTGGTTTTGGCGGGAAAATCAGTTCTCGAAAGAACCTTCTAGATCACTAGTTGAGCCTAGTTGCTTGTGTATATATAGTCTTGTTTCACTACTTTGTTAGACACTAGTTGAGCCTAGTTGCTTGGAAAGACCTAGATGATGTACCTTATTATCTTTATACAATTGTGATCGGACATTATGAACAAGCTTGTTATCTTCCTAATCTTATTCGTTGAATGTTATTATCAGTGAGTGGCCCCAACGACCGCTAACAATTGTACCTTTGGAAGCAATGATCTAATGCAAAGTTTCTTGTTGATACAGCCTCTTATCTACCTGTGTTTTTGCATCATTGGTACAGCCTTCAGAACTTGGAAAGCTGCCTTTTTGTCGTATTCCCCAATTTCTCGTAAGCAACTTCCTTTCTTCCGTGCATTCTAAATTCCCATTAGTTTTTTTTTTTTATACAAGGTAAGAGTTTGGGAGGTGTCAGTCTGTCAGACCCTGATCCACCACCTAAAATTCCCTTTAGTTAATGTGAGCGTATTCATGATTGCTCAATTTGCAGACACATGCTGACAGAGGGTCTTGGTCTCTCTGGTATTGTATCAATATATGCATCTAAGAATTAGGATCTACCATGGGCAAACAATATTCACAACAACTGCAGCAATAGTTGTCGATCTTGACAGTAAGAATCTTAGCTCTCATCTCATCAACTGTTGTAGAATTGGAGATGTTCTCTCGCCATCATCAAATTTAATTTATCCTTCGTGTTGGTTTTCCTTTTCTTTTCATGGCAATGCATGATTACTCACTTTTTGGAACTGTTTAGTAAATTTCTTTAATTGATGGTTTTCGTACTTGCGTCTTGATGGAATATCGGTGTGAGATCTACACAGGTCTTACTCATTGGAGGATCGACAAGTAAGATGCTAGCTAGAAGCCTTGGATGTCATAGGTGATAATTATGAGGTTCAATTGGGCGATGTAAGTTCTCGATCAACTTGGAGACATCTTATTATCAAGTCATTGAATGAAATATATGTTAATGTGGATAAGGTCTTAGTTATTCTTTGTGATAGCAGATGGCGTAAATAATCATCCCTTTGTATAATACTTTTCCATCTGTACGTTGCTTCTATCTCATTTGCCTCAACCATTGATATGAGACCCTGCTGATAGGGCTATGACACAAGAACAACGGATACTACTTCCTCCGAAGAAGACGATCCTTCATCTCCTGGTAGCAGGTTCAGGATGCGACTAAAAGACTTTCACAAGATGTATTTCTCAAAAGAGTGCATTCCTGGAATAAATTGTTGATACTCATCACAAATCATAAGATGGCAGCCATTAAGCCCAGTTACTGCAAGATGAGAGTTTAAATGGGAGAAATCATCACAAGTAGTTCAAACAACACATGCACCTCAGTGACACTTCGATCTCATGTGAAATGTGCAAGAATACTAAAGATTGCCGAAGATAACACACAATGAGAGACACATACCAGTACCGGGGGGCCTATGATGCAGCAACAACTGCAGTAAAATGGGGTTTCATCCCTCTTCATTTCAGCGAAAAAGAGTTGATTCCCAGCATCACTTGCATTTTTTGGCCTAGCAATGAAGTTGAAGTGATAGTGAGCTGGTGTGCGAGTGAAAATACAATTACTTGTTTCCACAAGCTCATAACAAGGACCCTGATACAATAAAATTTACGAAAGAAACGTGATCCCAGATCGCGTTTCTATTATAAAATAAAATGAAAATATAAAATAAAATGATGATGGTTACCTGGCACTAGAAACGCGGTTTGAAACCGCGTTTCTAGTGTTGATCGGGGCCCCACCGATCAGCTATTGCTAAGTCGGTGGGGCCCCGGTCAGCAGTAAAAAAAATGGTCAGAGGTTCTCTTTTCTAGTGTTGACTGGGACCGTGTTTCTCTTTTCAGATTCCAGAAGAAAAGAAAATGATCAAAGATTCTTTAGGGTTATTACAAAAAAAACGCGGGACTAGACCGCGTTTCTAATGTCCATAGCCCTCTGCAACGATTCCCCCTACCAGGTTAGGGGAATCAGAATCTCAACATAAAAACGCTGACTTAGTCCACGTTTTTAGGTTTATACATCACAAGAACTCAACTTCATCCCTTTCTATTCATTGTCCCTTTTCTCTTGCTTCTCTCGCATGAAGCTCTCAAAATAGTGCTGGTTGAAACCATCAATTATTCAATCTATATACTCTCACATTGTTGCCTGAAGATTTCGTTAAGGTTAGTTTCACTCTCTTGTTAGACTTTTTTCGCTCTTATTTGAATGATTAAGATGTTTGAAATCTTTAATATTCATTCTACCATACTTGTGCTTAAGATCGATTATGTGTTTTGAATCCTTAATTTTAAATCGCAGGATTACGTAGTTATTATTGTGAGTAAGATGTAAGATTATGTGTTTTGAATCTTTATCGTGAGTAAGATGTAAGATTATATGCTCAAGAATGTAGTTGTTTTATTGTTGTTGGAGGATTATATTGATTTATATGAACTTGTCTTTGTTATCATGAATAACTTGTTGAACTTGTAGGATTATTTAGTTAATATTTGTTGATGAACTAACTTAATGTTAATGAAAATATAGGATGAATGAGCATAACAACATATACCTTGAATTGGTAAATAAAGAGCGGCCATTTCGGGGTTCGAACCGGGGACCAATAGGTACTACCCACAAGTCCTTTCCGGTGAGCCATTCCGGAATGGTTGCATAACAACATACCTCAGCAAGGGTTTGAACAACTAAGTCAGATCTATGTGGATGCTCTTGGTGTTGATCACGAAGAAGAGTTGGATAATTCTGAATAGGACGATGATGCTACTAGGGAGGCTGCGATTAGGGGCGAGGCCTCTAATCCCAACTGGAATATAGTTGAAGCTGATCCAATGATAATAACTTCATGGCTAGGGTTAAATTCACACATCCCATTAGATGATGGAAGACAGTTTTTTCGCGGAAAAATGTTCAACTCGCTAGAGGAGCTGAAAGTAATGAAGAATCTGACTAACCTGATCAGAAGTTTGGCGATCGAATGCATCGCGGTATTACATAAACGTCTTCGTGGTAGTTCCGTAGGAGTATGAGCAATGAAGCCATCTCATAGCTAAAGAGTCCTCCCCATCTACAAATCAGGAGCTAAATGGAGGAGGTCCGGTAGCATAGCCTGTCTTCTTCCTAGCTTCTCGCCCTTCGAACTGCATTTTGGTTGCCAGTTGTCACAATCACCGAGTGGGATAATGCAGCTTGGTCGTCCAATGGGTATGCGCTCCCATGCCCACAACTGGTGTCATTGTAAAGTTAATAAGGTAACAAGTTATATAATTAGAAAAAACAGACAATGAATCGGTTGTCATACCTGCAAAAGATGACGAGGTCTATGATCTCAACTTTCTCCCGTTCTGAAGCTCTACAAAGCTGTCGATAGAGGAAGGCCAATGTTGCACTGCCCCAACTGTACTGGCTAGCAGCCTCCAAATCCGCTAGCAGTGGGAGGTACAGTAATTGCACCTGACCGCCACTGTTATCAGCGAACAGGACACCTCCCAGTAGCAGTAGAATGTACGCCCTAGCATGGCACTGCACTGCATGTTCCGTCTCATCTTCTGGTAAGGGCACTTGTAGCAGTTGTTGAAGCCAAGCCACCTTCTCAGACGAACCCCTAATCTGATTTGGAGGGGGTCTTTGCCCGAGCAATGTTTCAGGCTTTTAGCGATAGTTGGCCAGTCGTAGCATGCAGTTCCAGTAACTACCAGACCATCAACACGCAACCCCAATATAACTGAAACATCTTGGAGCGTGATAGACTGATAATTATATATTTCTAAAAGGGAATGATTTTAGACTCTAGTATCCAAGCTCGGACTCTCTGTACCGGTGTCCAGCTTGAGGGGGCATGATAAGGATAAATCAAGTAGCTAATATCTCATTTATGTCAATTAGGAGATTTGTGTAAATCAAGTTGTTCCCATGCTTATGTAGTTAGTTAGCGAGTACATCTCCCAATATATTTGATGCACAACGGAATTGTAGAAAAATATTTTCTAACATCTAATTCGGGATCTCATGTATGAGCCGATATGAGCAATATAGAAGGAAAAAGTCGTACCTTTTGTTGCTTGTGCGGAAGCTTGATTGGAAATCACATTTGGAGAAGAGAGCATCAAACGCTACTCCCCTACTTGGCCCACACGAGCACAAGATTGGATCTCCTTGTCTCCGTTTGCTAGAACGAATGATCAAAGGATTGCAACTCAAAAGGGCTGCTAGTGGGTTTCGGTGGGAGAAGAGAAGATGCACCATCCAAAAACTAATGAAATGAATATCCGAAATTTTCAACAGTTCATTGTCAAAATATAAATTTCGATAAGTTAGAATTTCAGCAGTCCGTTTGTGAGCTCCGTCATAGTCCGTTTGTCAGTAGTCCATTTGTCAACAGTCCTTATGGGGAAGGAAGCGGGGAGTAGAGGTGGCAATAAGGCGAATCGGGTCGGGTTCGGGTCGGGTTATTCGGTTTCGGGTCATATTGGGTGTGTTGACAATCCGGGTCTGATCGGGTTCGGATCGGATTTATTCAGACATTAGTTTATCAAATACAATCAGGTTTTCGGGTCCTATTCGGTTCGGGTGAATCGCGTTTCGGTCTAAACAAGTTTGGTTGAATCGGGTGTCGGTATAAATAGGTTCAGATGAATTGGGTTTTGGTCACAACGGTTTGGGTCGAATTGAGTTCAGTCAAATCGAACCCACAAGAATCATATTGGATAAAAAAATCAATTTTTTTTTACCTATGAGATATTCATCCTTCTATATAGATTAAACTAATGTTTATCAATTCTTAATCAATACTACATTCATTAAAAAAAGTCAAAATCATATATATAAAATATTATTTTTTTAATAATAATTTCATACTTATTACTCATAAGTACGAAATTATAAAAATAACCAAAAATTGATATTTATATAGTTTGGCCGTCTTAAAAAATGCTAAAAAGTTACTTTTTTTAATGGAGGGAGTACAAAATTATATTTAATTAAGAAAAAATGACCAAAAATAATACGAACTATCGACGTTAAACCAAAAATAATACAAACTTTCAAAACTACCAATTCATATACAAACTATAACACATTAAACAAAAAATGATACATTGTCCAAAATTCACAAACTCTAAATTCTTTTAGAGTGAGCATATAATTAATAATCAATTGTGATCAAAATTGTAATTTTACTATTTCATCATCTTTCCCCTCCGTAGTGTGGTTGAAGGCAGCTATGGCGGAGGTGACGAGTGACGACATAACCGGACGAGAGCTGCCACCGACGAAAACGAACGGCGGCAGGCGAGGCCGGAGACGACGGAAGTCGGGCAGATGGGAAGGCGTCGACGCTGCTCCAGAACGGCGACGGAGGTGCAGAAGGGGTTGGTTGATTTCCGCCATTGAAGAGGACCTTCTCCTCATGTAATGGCTGGTTGAATTCCTCCATTCAAAAGGACCTTCTCCTCTCCATGTCTCTCCCTAAGAAGCCACTACGCTTGGTAGCAATCGTTGAAAGAACAGCGATTCCTCACGAATTCAGGTCGGAACCGATTCGAAACACCAACGAGAACAGGGAGGCCAAGATACCCAAATTGAAGGTCGAATCTTTGAGAAAGGATAATGGGGACCCAAAATCAACCAGAAATTCAGCCGAAATAGAAGAAGTTGGAGCCCGATCTGAGCGAAATCGATCAGATTAAGGCTGTGTTTTCCTGTCACAGCTAATGGGGTGGAATGGGTGGATGGGGTGGGGGTGGGTTTTCATTCTACCGTTTGGCTGGCGATGGAGGAGGTGGGGGTGGGAGGAGATTAGGGGGTTTTCATTCTGTGTGAGGAAGAAGACGGGAGAAGAAATTTTTTCTTTAATTTTATAAAAAATTTCCAAACTTTCTAAGTAATTATAATTTGAGACCAAATTTTTTTATAGCTTGTGAATTTTGGACCTTGTATCGATTTTGGTTTAATGTGTCATAGTTTGTATATGAATTGGTAGTTTTGAAAGTTCGTATTATTTTTGGTTCACCGTTGATAGTTCGTATTATTATCGGTCATTTTTCCTTTAATTAATTATACTATATGCATGATATTATTACCATCCATGATTAAGTAATCAAATACTTAGGTTGTTTTGAATATTTTAGGGAAAATACTAAGATTTTTTGTTAGTTTCGGATATAATCAGGTTTGAGTAATTTCAGGTGTCGGGCATAATCGGGTTCGGGTAGTTTCGGGTTTCGGATATGCTCGGGTCGGGCAATTTCGGGTTTCGGGTTGATTTCGGGTCGGTCCATTCGGATATAACCGGATTCGGGTTCTTACTAGGTTCGGATTGCTTGTGGGTTCGGGCTTAACTCGAATCGGGTCGGTCGGTCTCGGATCCATACTTTTTTTTTCAATTATTCGGGTATCGAACGGGTTCAGGTTGGATTAATCGGATCGGTTTTCTCGGGTCGGGTCGGGTATTGCCAGCTCTAGCGGGGAGCGGTTAGGGGGTGATCGGTGGACATTTAACTAATAAATCTTGGATGGTGGACATTTAATTAATTAGGTCTTATTATATGGACAATTTTTTTTTCTCCCTACCAAATATTACTGGAACTGTTTCGCGCATAGAGGTCATCTCTCATTCCTTTGTTATCTCTGTTCCGGGAGCATGAGCATCAATTGCAACGATTCGATAGACGGCTCATTGGGATAGATTACATGAATAATACCCCCTAGAAACGTATAATCCGGGGCCTATTGTTAAGAATAGTGAGTTACCATTCTCATTAACAACATTTAACAAGCTGGGCAACCAGATACTCCAACTCGCATTAAATGCCGGGCCACTTGTTGAAGATAAAAGTACATAGAAGCCATATAACTTCCGTCAGCATTGTTTGTGAGGGGTAGGGCAACCTTGATTTAGAAAAGGTCAGTCTCGTATCATTCATTTACTTTTGCATCTGACTACACAGATTGTAGCTTAATTGAAGCTGCTCCAACTGGATGCATGATGCCACCCTAATTTTTTGGGGATAACTTTTCTCTTTCAGAATGTCTTCATTCTTCAACATGATTCTTACTGGAACAATATTGTCAATGTAGGAAGCCGTAATGTAATCCACATAGGAGAAAACGGTGTCATTATTAATTATCTTGGTTTTTAAATTCAAACTTAAATTTGTTTGGAATTGTCGAATCCACTCAAACTTAAATTTGTCCAAATGAGATACGAGTAAACTGTTGGGGCTAGAAACCACTTTTCAGCCGCACCCGGAAGCGAATTCAGGTAATAAGATAACCAACAAATCAGCCAGCAAACCAAATGACCAACCGATAATATCCAATCCAAAAATCAAACAACCAAGCAACCACAAACACAGATAAAAGCACAAATATTGACACAAGATTTACGTGGGAAAAACTCTCTCTAACCATAGGATCAAAAAACCCACATTCCACCCACCAGAGCAACCAATCCACTAATCAATAGGTCATTACAAGTGTTTAACAATCCAGTCTCAACCAGAGACAAATAAACATGGAGATCTCAAACACCAATCTAAATACAATCTGGATCTAGAAGGGATTCCTCTCCAAAAACCCAACTAAACACTTGTAATCAGATTAGATTTCCAGGAGGAGAAAATACCTATCAACAAACTCCCGTTGTTGACTTGCCGAAGGATGAAGACGGATCACCGGATCAAGAGACGAAACACCCGCTCGAATCTCTTACCTTTCTCTCCTTTCTCCCTCCTCTCTTTTCTCTCTCCTCTCTTTTGGTGATGGCGGCACACCCTTGGAACTCCTACTCACTCTCTCGTGCTCCATAAGACAGGCAAATATATTGCCGTTCCAATTACAAAGAAGCTATCTAGGCTTCACTTTGGACTGGACCCAAAAATGGGCCTTAGGCCCAACAATCTCCCCCTCTAACCTAAGGGGAAGACGTTCTTGCTCGTCCTGGCCTTATCCGCATCCTAGTCCCATCTCACCACTGAGACGCGGAACTGATGCTCGCCAGATGTCACCATCGCCCACTAGCTCCCCTTCCTCCGTAACTCTCTGGTACTCCGAGGTAGAACTCCCGACGAATGCATGACCACTCTCTCTGACCCCCTGACAGTTTCTTCTACCCGTGCTGACTCGATGTGCTCAGATCTGCCACCAGTCATAGCACCTGATGAACTCCCCTCTGACACGGCTATCCCATCAGCACAATCCTCTGAAGCAAACTCCACACTTGTGCTATCCTCTTCTGACGTCTCAGAAGTTCCGCTAAATCTTGTATGCAATCCAAACAAATCATAAGTGCTCAAGGTCTTCTTATCAGCAAAAGAAACGAGAGACTTTCTTTTCTAATTCTGCAGCCCCTTCCCACTCAAGCATCCTATAAGCCCTTGCACCAAATCAAGCGAAGCATCACCATGAACCTCTGTCACAGCTTCCCTGATTTCTTCCATCTGAGTCCTATACAATGTGCCGCCCAAAACACCTCTAGCGATCACCATTGACCCTCTCTTGAGTTTCCACTTTCTACTTCCAAAGAAGTTATCACAGCCCTTTTTATCCAAGACTTGAAGAGATATCAGATTCTTCTGCAAATCCGGTATGTGTCGCACATCTGTCAATGTCATCCTGCAACCTGTGTTTGTCAGCACACAAACATCTCACATACCAACAATATCAGACAAGCTTCTGTTCCCCATCTTTGCTTTGCCAAAGCGTCCCACTCGGTACGAATTGAACGCTTTCTTCCTTGATGTAGCATGGAAGGATGCATATTTACTATTGTCATTTTTTTCGAGCCCCATGGTGGGCGTTTAGCAGTTATTTTCACTTCAGAGCATGGAAGGATGCAACTCCATCGGCAATCCACTCTACACAAGAATCAGGCTCCTCCAAGCATGTGAGAACAACCTGCTCATCATCACTGTCCTGCAGAACTGATGTTGTACCCTTCTGATTTTCCTCTTTATCTCTTTTCTTCTTCCACACATTGCAATTCCTCTTCATGTGCCCTTCATTGCCACAATGATAACAAACAAAGCTCCCCCTAGTCTGAGATCTCCCTTTAGACCTGCTCCCTGAAACTGTCACGAGAGAATGTGACGAATATGTGTTCATATCCTTCCTCCTAGTCTCCTCGTTGTAGAGACTATCTTTCACTGCAGATAAGAACACAACCCCACCCACTGCAGAGTTGTTAATCGACACCACTAGAGTCTCCCAACTATCAGGCAAAGAGCTCAAGAGCAACAACGCTTGCAACTCATCATCAAGGACTAACTTCATGGTGTTCATTTGATTCACCAATTCCCGAAACTCACTCAGATGCTCTGCAATAGGCTTCCATCTGTGTACTTGAGATTCACTAGCTTTCTTATCACAAAAGCTTTACTCTGGGCTGACTTCCTTTCATACATGTTCTCCAATTTTTTCCACAATATCTGTGCATCTGTCTCGCTGCTTATGTGGTGATAAACACTATTATCCACCCACATTCTGATGGTTCCAACTGCCTTCCTGTGCAGTTTCTTCCAACATTATCGGATGTCTCAGCTGGCTTCCTCGATCCCAATTCAATCGGATCAAACAGGTCTATGCAATACAAAACATCCTCCATCTTCGTCTTCCAGATAGAGAAATTCGAAGTTGTTAGCTTTATCATTGTACCCGCAAATTCCTCGGTTTTTGTTGTCATCTCTTCTCCTATTACCCAAAAACAACATAGCCAAAGATCAACCAAAGGCTCTGATGCCACTTGTTGGGGCTAGAAACCACTTTCCAGCCGCACCCGGAAGCGAATTCAGGTAATAAGATAACCAACAACAATCAGCCAGCAAACCAAATGACCAACCGATAATATCCAATCCGGAAACCAAACAACCAAGCAACCACAAACACAGATAAAAGCACAAATATTGACACAAGATTTACGTGGGAAAAACCCTCTCTAACCAGAGGATAAAAAAAGCCACCTTCCGCCCACCAGAGCAACCAATCCACTAATCAATAGGTCAATACAAGTGTTTAACAATCCAGTCTCAACCCGAGACAAATAAACATGGAGATCTCAAACACCAATCTAAATACAACCTGGATCTAGAAAGGATTCTTCTCCAAAAACCTAGTTAAACACTTGTAATCAGATTAGATTTCCAGGAGGAGAAAATATATATCAACAAACTCCCGTTATTGACTTGCAAAAGGATGAAGACAGATCACCGGATCAAGAGACGAAACACCCACTCGAATCTCTTACCTTTCTCCCTCCAAGAGCTACAGAATCACACACTAGATTTGGTTTTCCAAAATCGTAAACTACGGCATTTGTCAGGACTATGAAGATTGGATCTATTGTAGATTTTACATAGAGTGATGATAGAATGCATTTAATAATCATTTTGACAGCAACCTTCCCTGTGATCGATCATCCAAAAAAACAGAAAACAAACAACAATTCAGTGTTTGACGTCAAGTGCAGATCGATTTCTTATAAGAATTGATACAGAATAATGTGATGCATTGATTTCTTTATAAGAAATTAGTATTTGCTAATAACGAGTGCAAGTAAAGAGTGATACACAAATCATTTTTCTTGAGCAATACGAGGAGAAGTACTTGGTACTACGATCATTGGAGGGACAATAATTAACCCCGAGGATGCTCCAAATTCTTTTGGATTGCTTGCTGTCCAATTGATGCATCGTAAAAGAGAATAATCCCATGAGATTTCTCTCCAAACTCGTGTATCAGGGGGCGAGCTACATCATTCATTCATCAATCAAATGTTGAACCAAAAAATTAAATTAACACAAACTGATACATGATCAGTTTGTTTTATTTTTCCTTCAACATTATTAACTTTCAACAGCATCACCTTCCAAAATGGGTTTAATTAACACCAAAGAACAAAATGGAACTGGTTGTGTAAACATTTTAGACCAAACAAGATGCAAATTACACTATAACCAAAAGAAGATGCAAATTACATAAACAAGTGATCGATCCAAGTGAATATTCAATTCAGAAATATCAAATGAGCACATATAACACTTAACGCGCACCTAAATAACCATCACGCATTCACATATTATAGTTAAAAGCAACTTACTTAGGTATCCATTCATACATAAGGAGTATTAGTTAAAAGTAACTTACTTAGGCATCCATGCATACATTAGTTCAACATAACTTACAAAATATGCTTATGAACTACTGATTTAAGGTCTCCACATGTGTTGCCATTTCCCTAGGTTCTTTGGTGAATCCGTCTTTGGGATGATGGACATGTCTGGGGTATTTAACACAAAGAGCGCATCCATTAAGCCCAGTCACTGCAAAATGAGACAAAGTTTAAATGGGAGAAATCATCACAAGCAACAAACCTGAGTAACACAGTACGTAATGAGGGTAGAGACACATACGAGTACCAGGGGGGCCTATGATGCAGCAACAACTGCAGCAGAATAAGTTGGTTATTGCATCAGTCTTAATTTCAGCGAAAAAGAGTTGATTCTCAGCATCACTTTTATTTTCTGGCCTAGCAATGAAGTTGAAGTGAAAGCGAATTGGCCTGGCGCAGCAGCGAATACATTTACGTATTTCCACAAGCTCATAATAATTATAAGGACCCTGAAAATTAAAATTACAGATGCAAATATTCATTCTCTGGATCGATCATTGATCTGTGTTTGAAAAGACTATAAATTTATAACTCTAATTACCTCTTCATCACTCTGATAATTCTCAGCATTAAAAAGTCCCAAGGCCATTTGTACGAATGGACGGAGGTCCATGTCAGTTACTGGTCCAGTAACATTACACCTAAGTTGAACACGAGGTCTTTTTCCTCCGTCACTGTGAAAATCAAGGACAAAACAAGCAAACATAAATTTAATTAAATTAAATTAAAACGTACTTTGGGGATTATTTTTCTGTTATCTAATAAATGGCCAAAGAAACACATAAGCCACATGAAACACAATACAGTATATATTATGATAAAGGAATTGGGGAAATCAAGTTGAAACCCTAGCCGCCATTAAACCGAAGACCTTGCGGGATTGAGGGATCAAAGACGACAAATACGAACAAATCTCTCAATAATAATAATAGAATAGTATAGAATAGAGCTACTCGAACATCTGATCGATCTAATTGGATGGAAACAGGATGAAATTCTGAAAACGAAGAAACCAGTATTTATCCGAATTCGAAATAAAATTTTACCGAGCGGGCTTTGGAATTGTGATATCTTTTGCGCTGCGCTTCGAACGACCCTTGCCACGGGCGGAAGCAGCCACACCGGAATTTCCAGTTTCAGCCATTGCGATCCGATTGATCGATGTAGGAGAAAGAGGAAGATAGATCGAACGGTGTCTCAAAACAACAAAAGAGACGAGTGTATTTATATGGACAAGTTTGAAACCTAATTACAAATGGGCTTTTCCACAGTGATCACTGATCAGGTTACACACACATACACATTGGGGGTATTTAAAGAAGAAAAATGAGAAATCTAACAATAAAATAATAGAGAAATGATATATTGTGTTAAGGAATGATGTGATAGGTTTAGTAGTAAGGAACTCTTAAACACTCAAAAAAGAAAGAAATGGGCAAGGGGGCAGGAAAGAGAAAGAGAGGGGTTTGGGTAGGTGGTGGGGTTAATTTTAATTTTATATTATTTAGTTTATAATAAAATGGGTTGTAGGGATGTGGTTAAAAAATTATGTTGGGTTTCTTAAGGAGAGAGAAAAATAAAAATAAAAAAGAGTTAAGGAATCGAATTGGGTTCCATGAATGCGGATGCTCTTATAGACAAGATAGTAAAATGTATATTGACAACCCAACTTTTAAAAAATTGTACAGAGTTGGTCCCGTTCAAAAAATACAATGAATCATTCACCTCCATCTTCAATCTCCTCACCTCCTTGCTTTCTCTCCATCAGACGCTCATCCAAGCACGGAACTGCCGGTGACATCGACTCATCGCCATCCATCGACTGATAGCCCAAATCCACCCCCTTGCCACCGACAATCTTCCCCTTCTCTAAACTCCGACCACACACCACCCTAATTCGAACAAACGAAACCTTAAAATCCCTAAAAATCATTTAAAATATACAGTAGTAGTTATTTTGAAATATTTTTATTAAATTAATTTCAACAAGCTTGAGTTTTGTCAATATAGTAGTTATTTAATGTCTTTTATATACATTTTTAAGCATAAATGGAATCATTGTTGGGTTTTTTTTTATAACAAAAAAACATAATTCAAGTGATGTTAGATTTGTTAAATAGTTTATTTAGGGCAACTATCATAAACTAACAATAAACGACAATATAAATAGGGTTTTATTATACTCTTGGCACAAGGCCGGCCCCTTAAAACATCGAAACGGCCTGCACATGAGTCCTTTTTGCAGTCTCGCACTGAATCGAATAACCATATATTTCCCGTCACATATATCTATTATCTTAAAACTAGTTTAACCTGTATACCTAATGGATCATGGATGACGACATCACATGATAATAAATTCTGCCTATTTTTCTACTTGAATTGAATACTTGTTCATCACTGACTTGGGGTCTTCTTTGGTAAATTGTGGCTTGGAATCTAATGAGTAACTAATTCTCTTTCATTGATTTTGGGTTGGATTCATCTCTGCTCTGATATCCTTTTATTTGTCACCATTACGTTTAAGTGTTTTATTGTAAAGTTCACGTACGTTATTGGGTTGAGTTCTTGAGGTACGGTTTAGCATGCTGTTGGAAACCTTGACTTCAAGAACCTTAATTAATAATTTTTAAGTATGCAGGTCCTCGATATTGAAAAGTATTATGCACTAATGCAAAGTTTCTTGTTGATACAGCCTCTTATCTAGCTGTGTTTAATTTTGCATCATCGGTACAGCCTTCATTTGCACTTTTTTCTCCTCGTCACTAACAACAAGGCATTGATCAAATCAAGCGAGCAACATGAAATCAGATTCAAACTCAGTTGGGATATTCAGAAGAATGAGACCTCAAGTGTGTATTGTCTCTAAACTTATTGTGTTGGAGGATTCAAAGTAATACAATTGGGACGTTTTTGGTTCTCAGGGGCCAGGGAAAAAAAAAACAATTTTCTCTATGTTTTAAAGTTTTTCCAAATTAGCAAAAGCAGTTGGAATTGGTTAATTTAACTGTAGGATTATAGAATTGATGTAAAGTCCTCCTTAGGGTTTCCATTCATTGATATAACATATATATATATAGGTTACAAAGGTATTGGGCCTTAATGGGCTTTTGACCCACTATACAATATTAAGACCTATGTAATCTATCAAACCCCCGCAGTCGAAACTGGAGGGGTCGTACAGTGAGACTGGAGCGAAAATCAATGAACAACTGTCTAGGTAAACCCTTGGTGAATATATCAGCGTACTGATACGAGGACGGGACATGTAGAACGCGGACATGTCCTATGGAAACCTTGTCCCTGACGAAGTGGAGATCAAGCTCAATGTGCTTCGTGCGTTGATGCTGGACCGGGTTGCTAGCCAGATAGACAGCAGAGATGTTATCAGTGTAGACCAGAGTGGCCTTCATAAGAGGGCAACGGAGCTCAAGCAGGAGATTGCGGAGCCAAGAGCACTCGGAGACAACGTTGGCAACGCCCCTGTATTCGGCCTCAGCGCTGGAGCGAGACACGACAGACTGACGCTTGGCCGACCACGACACAAGGGTGTCGTTGAGGAAGACACAGTAACCAGACGTGGAGCGACGTGTGTCAGGACAACCACCCCAATCCGCATCAGTGTAAGCAACAAGGTCAAGCTTAGAGGAAGGAGTGATCGTGGTGCCGAGCTCGAGTGTGCCGCTGATGTACCGAATGATCCGCTTTAAGGCATGAAAGTGGGGTTCCCTGGGTGCATGCATGAACAAGCAGATCTGCTAAACGGCGTAACTGATATCAGGTCTGGTGAAGGTGAGATACTGAAGAGCACCAGCAAGGCTCCTGTACAATGTCGGATCATCAACCAAAGGACCAGAGTGAGCGTTGAGCTTGTTGGATGTATCGATAGGGGTGGCGACAGGATTGCAGTTACTCATCTTAGCCCGAGCAACAATCTCAGCAGCATACTTACTCTGTGAGAGGAATAGCCCAGACGCATGCCGCTGAACAGCAACTCCCAAGAAGTAAGACAACTGACCCAAATCTGACATAGCGAATTCAGCACTCAGCTGTGAAATAATCGACATCCGAAGAGCATCAGAAGAGGCGGTGAGAATGATGTCGTCAACATACAGTAACAGAAATGCCATGTCGGAGCCTCTGCGATAGATGAACAGGGACGAATCCGAGCGGCTGCCAATGAAACCCAAGCGGAGCAGATGAGAAGCAAAGCGCTGGAACCAAGCTCGCGGAGCCTGTTTCAGACCATACAGAGAGCGCTTCAGGAGACAGACGTGCTTGGGACGATCAGCATCAGTAAATCCCGGCGGCTGAAACATGTAGACTGTCTCATTCAGGTGACCATGCAGAAAAGCGTTCTTGACATCCAGCTGATGAATGGCCCATTTGCGCGACAGAGCTAAGCTCAATACCACTCGGATAGTGGCAGGCTTGACCACGGGGCTGAAGGTCTCATCACAATCAATACCTACCTGCTGAGATCGACCGTTGACGACAAGACGTGCTTTGTAGCGCTCCAACGTCCCATCAGAGTGGAACTTGTGATGGAAGAGCCACATACAGCGAACGACGTTCGCCGCTGGAGGGCGAGGGACAAGAACCCAAGTACCATTCTTTGTAAGGGCCCTGTATTCGTCGAGCATAGCCGCATGCCAATTCGGGTCGAGGAGGGCTGTTTTGTGGGAGGTGGGTATGGGGGACAGGGAGGTCGAGGTGGAGGAAGGGGTTGAGTGGGAGTCGGGAGGGACGGGGGCAAGGGGGCGGAGTGGAAGGTAGGATGTTTAGGAGGTAGCACGTGGTGGCTAAGGCATAAGGCCAAAAGTGAGGGGGAATGGATGCGTGGAAGAGGAGAGTGCGCATCATATTGGTAATGGTTCGGATGATTCGTTCGGCCTTGCCATTTTGTTGGGAGGTGTAGGGGCAGGACAAGCGATAGGAGATCCCATTGGTATTGAAGAAAGTGTGAAAATCTTTGTTGTCAAATTCACGACCATTGTCACATTGAAAGCACTTGATAAAGGTGTGAAATTGTGTTTTGATGTAAGCATGGAATTTGACAAAGATAGGAAGCACTTGAGATTTAAAGTGCAAAGGGAAAACCCATAAGAAATGTGTATAATCATCCAGAAACAACAGGTAATACTTATGACCCTCCTTGCTAGGCATAGGAGATGTCCAAATATCACTATGAATAATATCAAAAGGTGCAAAAGTAGTGTTTAAAGAACGTTGAAAAGGAAGTCTGGCATGCTTGCCTAACTGACAAGAAGAACATAAACTAGAGCGATGCTCTTTATGACATTGGACAAGACTCTTAGAACGAAGTAAATCTAAAACTGCAGGACTGGGATGACCAAGGCGTGCATGCCAAAGGCTGGATGATGATGCCGAGAGGGCGACCGGATATGACTGACTGGACGCGGGAGGTGGTGTGACAGGGTAGAGCTCCCCGTTGCTGTTACATCTCATTCGAGTAACCCCCGTAGTAAGATCGTTCACAGAGAAACCATAGGGATCAAACGTAAGGGAAACGTTGTTGTCAGTAGTGAAACGACGGACAGAGATAAGGTTTTTGACAATCTTTGGGGCAATGAGGACATCGTTAAGGTGTAGTGGGTGGGTTGGGGTCTGTAATGTGGCGTGACCAATCCCCGAAGTAGCAAGACGACCACCATTTCCGACGATAATAGAGTGTGCAGGACCCTTAAAAGAAAGAGATGAGAGGTTACCTGAGGAGTTCGTCATGTGGGAGGTGGCACCAGTGTCCATGTACCAAGAAGAGTCTGAAGGTGTCGGCTGCATAGAGGAGAAGGCGTGATGCCCATCCGGCGGAACAACGCGATGATCAGACGATGTCAGATAGGCCTGAGGTCGCGGGCCAGGAGAGCCGGAGTGTAGCCAGTGAGGGTTGAAGCCAGGCACCGGGGACCATCGAGGGGCGGTGGTCAAAGGAGGAGGGCCGCGAGTGACGCAGTGGCCGCTGCGGTTGTGGATGCCGCGGCCCTTTTTTTTTTTTTTTTTTACGCGGAAGGAAGCGAGACCGAGAAGCGGCGAGAGGGAGAGAGTCGGGCTCGAGAGCGAGAGCGAGGGGGGGAGGTAGGACAGCGGCGAGGAGGAGCCGTGAGGGGAGGGAAGAGAGAGAGAGAGCGGCGACGAGGAGACGACGCCGGCGACGGTAATAGGAGGGGTGGGGCGGGAGGATCAAATTAGGGTTCCGTGAGGAAGAAAAGGTTGTGATACCATGTAGGATTATAGAATTGATGTAAAGTCCTCCTTAGGGTTTCCATTCATTGATATAACATATATATATAGGTTACAAAGGTATTGGGCCTTAATGGGCTTTTGACCCACTATACAATATTAAGACCTATGTAATCTATCATTAACATACTAACATTATACAATTCAAGTAGGCAGGATTCAATTAATATTTAACACCTAAATAATCATCACATAGTTACTTACGTAGGCATCCATACATTAGTTCAACGTAACTTAACAAAATAAGCTTTAATTATCAACTACTCATTTAGGCATCCCATATGTTTCAATTCATTAACTGCCACCACATAAGTCGACTCCAATTCAGCAGGCTTTAATTTTTGGTGAATCCGTGTTTGGGATGCTGGATCGGGACAAGACGGCGGTGCTCAAAACAAGCAAGACGGCAGCCATGAAGCCCAGTTACTGCGAGATGAGAGCGAGTTTAAATGGGAGAAATCATCACAGGTACGTACGTAGTTCAATTCAAACAACACACCTCGATCAGTAACGTACACTTGAATCTAATGAAATGAAAATGTCACTACGCCAGATTGCGTCTCGCTCGACGGACCACAAAATGTTCGTCGCCTGAATCAGATTCGGGCGACGAACTTACTAAGGCCCGTCGCCTGAAAGTTGGGAGGCCCAAATCGCCTCCAACCCATGTTCAGCTGACCAGAAAAACTCAATGTTCGTCGGCTGAACTGAACTCAAGCGACGGAATAAATCCAGGCGACGAACTTTGCTCAAGAACGGTCGCCCGAACAGGTATCCGAATGACGGCTGTCAGAATGGGCCTTTGTAGCGACGGAAATTCTAATGGTCCGTCGCGTGAACGTTGGACTTTTTCAAAAGTAAAGTAATAAAGTCCGGTTGGTGGCGGATATTAAATACTGTTCACTCAGGAGACGAACATTTAAATATATCCGTCGCCTGAAAAGTGGGGTAGTTGACCCCATATTTATTACTATTCACTCAGGAGACAGAGATATATATATGTCCGTCGCCTGAATGTGTTTTCCGTAACAAACAATTAAAATCGGTTGTACTGTACAATAAATCATTCTCATCTTCATCCTTTCTCCCAAAATAGCCCTAGAGGGCTCGAAAACTCTTCCCCCATTTCACAATTTTCACACCTCCATTGAAGGTATGTACAAATTTTAAATTTTTTTGTTTTTTTTTTTTGTTCAATATATGCATATACATTGTTTGTTTGGATTGATGATGAGCTTGTCTTTTTTAATGGAGTTTGGATGGTAAAAAAGTTGTTTGAATGGAGTTTATGAGGGGAAAGAGTTGTGTATGTATATATGGAGTTGAAATTGAGGTTAAATGGAGGTTAAATTGAGTTTGTGTTATGAATTGATTGTGTATGTGAATGGATTGTTTATGTTCAATTTTATTTTAGAATGTGGTGTAGAATGACATAGATGATGAGAATGGAATTTGTATTTGAGTTTTTGATGAAAATGGAATTTAGAATGTTATGATTGAAAATTGATTTTAAATTGAGTTTGAGGTATGAATGGATTGTGTATGTGAATGGATTGTTTATGTTCAATTTTATTTTAGAATGTGGTGTAGAATGACATAGATGATGAGAATGGATTGTTTATGTGCAATTTTATTTTAGAATGTGATCAATTCATATGAATGGATTGATAATGATAGGACGATAATGGGCGACAAAAGTTAGATGCTACTCCCTCACGCTCACGGGGAGTATCAAAATGGAATATTTCTCTTTATGCAGAATCTTAGAGATAATGCGAATGGAATGACTCATTTCCTATGTCTGTGTCGGAGATGCCGCAACAATGAATGTCACCCAATAGATGAAATACACAGTCATTTGGCCCACATGGGAATGTGGCCTAGTTATACTGTTTGGGACAAGCATTGCGAAGCCCCAGTTGATAGGACAAATGAGCAACGACGAACGCAGATCCTGGAGGAAGGGGCATCTTCCTCCGTTGATGGTCCTGCTACGAACATTCTGCACGATGCTTTTCCGTTTCATGCCAGATATGAGGCGCACTCTGTCCCCGATGATCCTCCGTTCCAATATGTTGTTGATGATGATTACGAGAAATATATAGGCTTGTAGAGGCAGCAAACATGCCATTGTGTGAGAACAGCGATATGACTGTTCTGGATGCCTGTCTGGATGCAATGCAGATGAAGTCAGAGTTTGGGTGGACAGATAGGAGCATGGACGCCATGTGCGCACACATTGCTCGCATGTTGCCGAAATGACATAAACATCCTACGGATGGAGCGAAGATGAAGAGTGTGATTAGGGACCTTGCATTTGGGTACGAGCTGATCGACGCTTGTGAGTATAACTGTGTGCTATTTCGCAAACAATATGCAGATCTCGAAGCGTGCCCCAAGTGCAACACACCTAGGTGGTGTACTAGGGAGGGTACGAGAGGCAAGATTCCTAGGAAGGTTCTCCGGTACTTTCCCTTAACCTCTAGACTGGAGAGATTGTTCATGGAGCCGAACATTGCAAAGGCTATACGATGGCATGATGAGCGGGTGAGAGATGCAGAATGGTTGAAACACCCATCAGATGGTGAGGCATGGAAAGAATTCAACAAAACCTACCCGCATTTCTCTGAAGACGTGAGGAATGTGAGACTTGCACTTGCAACCGATGGATTCAATCCATTTGGGAATCAGTCAACCCTCCATAGCACATGGCCTGCCATAGTGATGCCATACAACTTGCCTCCGTTATTGTGCATGAAGAAGGAATTCAACATGTTAGCGTTGTTGATTCCGGGACCAAAGTCTCCAGGAAAGTGTCTTAGTGTGTTCATGCAGCCGTTGATCGATGAGCTTCGCCACTTATGGGGGACTGGAGTATATACTGTTGATCGATACTCAATGTCCACTTTCACGATGAAAGCAGCAGTGTTGTGGACTATAAGCGACTTTCCTGGCTTGGGGATGTTGGCTGGAGCTGCGACGAAGGGGTATAAAGCCTGCCCTATTTGCTTGGACGGTACTTCTGCAACGCATGAACAAGGGAGAATGGTTTAAGATGGGCACCGTAGATGGCTTCCACTAAGCCACCCGTGGCGAACCGATGGTATGGCATTCAATGGAAGCGAAGAACACAGAACACGCCCTTATGCTTGGAACGGGGAGCAAATTCTTTCACAGATCGATAGGTACGAGAACTACCTCTCTTTTCACTCTCTTTTCACTCTCTTTTCCCTTTTCATGAGTTTGTGGCATGGGATAAAGACAAAGATTTGAGAACACAAAATTCAGGGGTGATGGTGGAAACTTCAGATGCTAAGTACTATGGGGTACTTGAACAAGTGGTAGAGCTGATATACGCTACTTGTATGCCAGTTGTGTTGTTTAAATGCAAGTGGTTTGACACCGACCCTGAAAATAGTGGAAGCACCAAGGTAGATATGGGTTTACTCTCTGTAGACACGAACAACGGTTGGTATGAGGATTCCCCGTTTTGTCTTGCACGCTCGGCGAGGCAAGTGTTTTACGTGGATGATCCAAAGGCGGGTGATGCTTGGAAAGTAGTTAATGTGATGTCCCATAGAAACGTGTATGATCCTCAAACTCTAGCAACTCGCGGAGATGATCTTACCAATGAGGAGGAAGAAGCTTATCAGGAGATTGGCCCGGTGATCTATTTCAAAAATTTGAACCTCGCCATTGATCTTGAAATGGAGGAAGAAGAAGAAGAAGACGATGAAGATGAAGATGAAGATGTAGATGAAGATGAACATGATGAAGATGAAGACGAAGACGAAGATGAAGATGAACAAGAGGATGACGAAGATGAAAATGACGATGACGAAGGTTGATAATGTCTTCGGATTCCAAAATCATAGATTGTAATCGTTGTTTTTGTGAGACATGGCGGTTATTTTCGTATGTGTATGACATGGTTGGTATCATGGCTTCTAAGACTATTTTTTTTTGTGCAATTTGTCATTAAGTTATGGTAAACAGGGCAATAACACATGCAAAGTGCTCTTTTTAAAAAAATCTGTATTTTTTCAGGCGACGGACAAATTAAATTCCCGTCGCCTGAGATTATTCAGCAGACGAACTTATTACAAGTACATCTCCCCAATGGAAAAGTGAATTTCACCCCCATTTTGGCTCGAGTAAAATTTCATTTCCCACCTTTATTTTCACAAAAATTTGAATTTCCGCCAAATGGTCAGTCGATGGACTTGTTTATTTCTCGTCGCTTGAGATGATTCAGGAGACGAACTTATTACTAGTACGCCTCCCCAATGGAAAAGTGAATTTTTGCCCCATTTTGGCTCGAATAAAATTTCATTTCCCACCTTTATTTTCACCAAAATTTGAATTTCCGCCAAATGTTCAGTCGACGGACTAGTTAATTTCTCGTCGCCTGAAATGATTCAGGAGACGAACTTAATATTAGTATGTCTCCCCAATGCAAAAGTGAATTTCCCCCCTATATTTTCACGAAAATTTGAATTTCCGCCAAATTTTCAGGCGACAATATTTTTTTAAATGTCTGTCGCCTGAACATGTAGGATTTTAGTAACTCGGACTCCTCCCCTAACCCTAGCCCCAAATCATTTTCATTCATCGCTCTCTCTATCTGCCTCTCCTCCGCCTCCTCCCTCTCCTTCGTGCTCTGTCCCTCCTCCGCCGCTCCTCTCGTCCCTCCTCCGCCTCTCCTCCGACCTCTCCTCCGCCATGCCTCCTAAATGCCACCCTGTGAAGGGGAAGAAGAAGCAATCCTCGTCCACTCCCACTCCCTCTCCAAACCCGGCCCCGATTCCTCCACCTCTGCGATTACCGGTCCCCTCGCCATCGAACTCAGCGGCTTCAGCGCCTCCGGCTCCCTCTCCAAACCTGGCCCCGACTCCCACTCCCACTCCCTCTCCAAACCCGGCCCCGACTCCCACTCCCACTCCCTCTCCAAACCTGGCCCCGACTCCTCCTGCCTCAGGGACTCCTACTCCCTCTCCCACTCCCTCTGCAACAACCCCGGTGCCACCTCTTCTCCTATCTCTACCCAATATGGCAACCCTGCGCCATCCACGGCCATTGTCGGCGCCAACCCAGTAGCTACGTCATCAGGCGAGGCCCCTCGCTCCATCCGATGTCGTGGTTAGCACCTCTCTCTCCCTCTGTCAGATTCTTTAAAATTGTATAAGGATTTAGGGTTTCAATTTGTATACTGATTTAGGATTTAGGGTTTCAATGGTATTAGAGTTAGGGTTTCAATTAGATTTAGGGTTTCCAAACAATATTGAAAGATTTAGGGTTTCCAAACAATATATGACTGAATTTCCATTACTGATTCCATTATTGAAAGATTTAGGGTTTCCAAACAATATATGTTACTGATTCCATTGTTGTGTTGGTTCTGTGTTGGTTTTGTGTTGATTTTTGATTTGGAATTGTGTTTATTCACTCCTACTTACAAACAATATATGATACTTATGTTGATGATGGTTCCATGGTAGTTGCTTCTATTTTAGATTTAGGATTTGGAATTGTGTTGTGTCATGTAACTACTCTAGAGGCTATTAGATACATATGTGTGATGTATAAGAGTAGTATAAATAGGGGTATATGTGTACTGGGAGGGACATTGAATATACACACAAGTATTACCTCCTAAATCCCTCTATCTCTTTCCCTCTCTTACATTACCCAACAATCTGTTACATTACCCAACATATGTGTGATGTATAAGAGTAGTATAACTACTTTCCCTCCTCTGTCTAATTCTGTTACTCCTTCCCCAACAATATGTTACATTACCCAACCTTCACCATAGCCATATCACTACATGTTGCTTCTTTTTTTTTGCTTCTCTTTCACTCCTCACAATATGCTATTTTAGATTTAGGATTTAGGATTTGGAATTGTGTTTGTTCCATGGTTCTATTTAGACCTGCCACTGCTGGTTTCTTTTGTTGCTTATTAATGTTACTTATGTTGATGATGATTGTGTTTGTTGCTTATTAGACCTGCCACTGCTGGATTTGGATTTGGAATTGTGTTTGTTCCATGGTTCTATTTTAGATTTAGGATTTATGTTGCTTATTGCTAATAATAATGATTAAAGTGGATATTATAGGTAAATATCAACTGTCTTATTATCTCAACTGTCTTATTATTTATCTCAACTGTTATCTGATATGTTCTTATGAATTTTAGGTAAATATCGTACCATCAAGAGTCACAAAACAGCACTCCTCAAGGCAGCAGTAGGGAAGAAGCTGAAGATTGAGTGGTCCTGCTTCCACAAGGGGCCTGGCCTCAAGCAACTGCATGACACCTTTGTCCGAGACATTGGGTGTGCTATCAGGGACAAAGTGCCGATGCTTGCATCAACATGGAGCAAACTAACAGATGAGCAACAGTCCCCCGTAAGAGATTACTTGGAGGTAGTTTATTTTTTTTATTATCTTTTACCTAAGTACTTATTACTTATATCTTTATAGTGTGATCTGTGTGATCTACATATTACTTATAGTGTGATCTTTTACCTAAGTACTTATAGTGTGATCTTTTACCTAAGTACTTATTTTTATAGTGTGATCTTTTACCTAAGTACTTATTACTTATTACTTGGAGGTAGTTTACATTGTGTGATCTACATATATCTTTTACCTAATTAAGTACTTATTGATTTTTCTGTGTGGTCTGGATAGTTGATATATAAAAAATAATCTGGTTTTGTGCTTCACATCTATTCTGCACTGAATTTTTTTTTGTTTGCTTGCTTGGTTGTTGCCTATCTTCTGTCATGTGTGGATGCACTATGAGATTTGTTTGCTTGCTTGACTGTTGCTTATTTTTGCTTGCTTATCTACTATGAGATTTTTTTTGTTTGCTTGCTTGGTTGTTGCCTATCTTATTTTTGCTTCACAATATGCTTATCTACTGTTGCTTTTCATCTATTTGCTCTGAATTTTTTTTTCTTGTTTATCTACTATGAGATTTGTTTGCTTGCTTGACTGTTGCTTTTTTTTTTGTTTGCTTGCTTGGTTGTTCCTTATATACTATTGCTTATCTTCTATTCAATTTTTTTTTTCTGATATGGATGTGTAGATGTACTATGAGATTGACCCTGCAGTTGACTCATACGTGGAGAAGAAGAGCGGAAAAGCATATGGGGCCTGGAAATATGACTGTCATCAACACTTCCTGGAGTGGGGGGGGGGGGGGGGGGGGCGAGGACATACCACTTGAGTTTGTCGCTCGCCCTGAGCAGTGGCGGTTCTTGGTGAGTGACTTCACAGACGAAGCGAGAATGGTAATTTCTCATTAATTCCCTAACTTGTTTTTTTATTCGCCGTTTATCTTATTGTTTAACACTTGTGATTTCTGAATGACTTTCTTTTTACAGGCCCTGTGTGAGCGAAACAAGCAAAACAGGACCAAGAACCCGAACCCCCTTAATCATCACAATGGGTCCAAGCCCCTGGCTTCCGAGCAGAAGAGCTCATCATTAAGGAAAAGCATCCGGCGGCATGGCTTAAGACAACCATAGAAGCCTACGAGAGGTGTCCGGATGCGCAGGATGGACTGGTATGACCTTTTTTTCCTGTAATTTTTCCTAAGTACTTAGGTTTTACTTATATTATTGCATTTCTTATAAATCCTATTCAAAAATTTATGATGATAAGCTAGGTAATACATGGAACTCTTATATAACTTAAATGCATGGTACTCTTATTTCTGTATGACTTTCTTATAATAATGCATTTCTTATAATAATGCTTTTCTGTATGAGTTTTACTTATAATAATGCATTTCTAATAATAATGCATTTCTGTATGACTTTCTTATTTCTGTATGACTTACTTATAATAATGCATTCATTAGTGAATAGTTTTACTTATAATAATGAAAAGCTAGGTCAAAATTAATGATGATAAGCTATATACATTCATTAGTGAATAGTTTTACCTATAATAATGCATTTCTTTCATTATTTCTTTTTCTATATAATGAAAGCATTAGGTAATAATGCATTTCTTTCACTATGAGATTGGTTTTACTTATACATTCCTTTCATTATTTCTACTGTTATTGTAATCAGTAGGTAAATCCTACTGTTATTATAAATTCATTTCATTATTTCTGTTAGGGTTAGTATAAATTCCTTTTACTTATAAATTCCTTTTAGTGTTATTATAAATTCCCTTCATTATTTCTTTGGTTTTACTTATACATTCCTTTTGGCATCTTACTTAGTTTATACATTCTCAGTTTATGCAAATGTTATGGGAAATCAATATTGCATTTTAAACCTAAAAAGTAAGTGTATTTCCTATGATTTCACATGATTGTAAGTTATGGGAAATCAATATTGCATTAAGTTTGTGTACAGAACTGGTTTGAAATTTATATATGCATTCCTTTCATCCTATATCTGAGTTTGTGTACATCCTATAACTGGTTTTACTTATATATATATATATATTCCTTTTACTTATATATTCCTTTTACTGGTTTGAAATCAATATATGCATTCCTTTCTGTGTTTTACTTATATATATTCCTTTTACTTATAAATTTCTGTGTTTGTAGGCCAAATTGAAACGTCATCTTAATGAAGTCTGCACTGTTGGAGAAGGAGCAAAAGACCCAAGCCAAATACCACCCCTCTCTGTCGAAGAACAAACACAAATCATCTTGGATTGCCTTGGGGAAAGACGAGGAACAGAAGTTTGAGGTATAGTTCAATCCCACTTATTTTATTATTGTTTTACAATTTTCAGAAGTTCATAACAAGATTTTACTTGTTATAATTCATAACAAGATTTTACTTATGTTTGAATTTCTGATTTTACAATTTCCATTACAAGATTTTACTTACGTTTTCAATCTTGTTTTCATAACAAGATTTTATTTATGTTTTACAATTTCCATTACTGATTTTACTTATAGTTCATAACAAGATTTTACTTATGTTTTCAATCTTTTTTTACTTACAGCTCTTATTATGTGTTCAATCCCACTGATTTTACTTATTATGTTTTCAATCTTTTTTTAAAAGGAATGGGTGCAGCTGGAGAGCGGCCTGCAAAGAAAAGAGGGGGTCCATGGGCAGCAAGGGCTGCAGAGAGGGACAAGGAGCTGGAGGAGGCAAAGGATGAAATTGCAAGGCTGCGTGAGAAAACCACCCAAGCCGAGAGCAAGAATGAGCAACTGGAGGAGCGTATGGCCAGCATCGAGAGGCTCATGATGGGCATGCTAGGTGGTCAGGCCAACTCACAGCCATCCGTCACCTCTGTAGTGTGTCCTCAGGCTGTCCCTTCAGCCACAGCTTCTCCTCAGCCCTCCAACAACTCAGCTGGTCATCCAACAGACAGTCAGCCCTTCTCCCAGCCGAAATAGCTAGGTAAGGACGCCCTCCTCATATCCCTCTAACTAAAACTTGGGTTTGGTTTTTTGGAGATACTTTTAGAACTTGTGTATTCTGGAAATTGTAGTATTTGGATATACTTTTTGTGAAGTTTTGTGTGAAGTTGTCTGGATATTTGTCAAATACTTTTGGTATGTTGGACAAGGTTTAGGGTGGATTACAAGGTTTTTAATTTGATGGGTTGAATTGCTTGTGATTGTGTTGTTGCGTATGTTGTTGTTTGTGTTGTGTGTTGTTGTTTATAGAGTTTAGGACAGGAGCACAACATGTGCTATAAGGTACATTCCAACAGGGGGCACCTGCCCTATTAATTTTTTTTTTAAATCAAAACAATTCAGGCGACGTACAAACAATATTACACTGTCTTATTAATAATAAAAAAAAATTAAACCCTTTCAGGCGACGGACTTATATAAAATTTCGTCTCCTGAACACTCCAGCTACGGACATACAACTGAGAATGCATCTTTAGACTACACTCAGGAGACAAAAATAACTCTATGTCCGTCTCCTGAAACTATCTAGGCGACGAAACATAAAGGAAAGAGTCTGTCGCCTGGATTCTTTCATAGCTCTATGGACCGACTCAGGCGACGAACTTATGACACTAAACTCGTCGCCTGAGTCTTAATGAGCGGGCCTGGATGGCCCTTGACCTCTGACAACATCATCAGTCGACGAACACATTTTCCGTCGCCTGAGTTAACTCCACCGACGAACATACAGATGCTCGTCGACTGAATGGTGGAAGGATGAAAGTCACCCGACCACAACTCAGGCGACGGAAGTTCGTCGCCTGAGTTGTCAGAGGGCAAAAATCACCTTTCAGGCGACGACTTTGGTCCGTCGCCCGAAAGGCCATCTGGCGTAGGTGTGAAATGTGCAAGAATACTAAAGATTGCGGAAGATAACACAGTACAATGAGACTAGAGGCACATATATACCAGTATCAGGGGGCCCTATGATGCTGCAACAACTGCAGTAGAATGGGGTGCCAAATCCATCCCTCATCACTTCAGCGAAAAAGAGTTGATTCTCACCATCACTTGCATTTTCTGGCCTAGCAATGAAGTTGAAGTGAAAGCGATCTCGAGAGACAGCAGAATTACATATTTTCACAAGCTCGTAACAAGGACCCTGATAAAATTACAGATGCAAATATATATAGAATCAATATATATTCATTCTCTGTTTTTGAAAAAGAAACACATGATTGCTCAAAAAAAAAAAAAAAAGAAACACATGAGAGGAGACTACGTTAATAACTCTCTCATTACCCTTCCTTTTTTAAAGTTCTCAGCATTGAAATATTTTAAGGCCATGCGTACGTATGGACGGATGAACTCCTCGTCACCAACATTTCCCCTAAGATTATAGGTAAGTGGAATACGAGGTCTTTTTACTCCGCAAAAACTGTGAAAATCAACGACAAAAGAAGCCAATAAGCAAACATATATAACTCTGTTCTGTTATCTAAGATGGATCAATATTCCTAGATGAGACCTCCAGGGATCTATATATACATAAATAGATCTGTCGGTCAATAAATGGCCAAATTAATTAAGAAACACACACATGAAACACAATATATATGATAAAAGGAATTGGGGGAAATCAAGTTGAAACCCTAGCCGCCGTTAAACCAATTCAAACAACTTGCGGATTAATTGATCGAGGGATCAAATTAGACCACAAATACGAGCAATAATAAAAGATTAGTATAGAATAGAGCAAGCTACTCGGACATCTGATCTGAAAAGCCACTGCATATGCATCTAATTGGATGGAAACAGGATGAGATTTTGAAAACGAAGAAACCAGTATATATTTATCCGAATTAATATTGGAAAAAAAAAATCTTACCGAGGAGCTATGTACTCTGGTTTTGTGATCTTTTTTCCGTTGCGCAAAACCATCAGCTTCGAAGGATCCTTGGTGGCAGCAGCCGCACTGGAATTTCCAGCTTCAGCCATCGCGATCCGATTGATGTGGGAGAAAGAGGAAGATACAACGGTGTCCCCAAACAACTAATTAGGGCATGCCAGTTCCTTTTTTTTTTCTTTTTTTCTTTTTTTCTTTTTTGACGCAGAGTAAAAATTAGGTCGGGTTGGCCGAAGCAGCACTCCTTCCTAGCGCATCCTTGCGGATGAGAGCACAGAGCTCTGGATCGTCGTCGTAGCAGGCGTCGGCAGGGGAAGCATGTGCACTGCGCGCGAGATAGTCAGCCACTGCATTCGATTCCCTGAAAATATGACGGATAGCTACATAAGAAAAAGACGAAATATCCAACAGAATATCAGATTGTAGGAGCTCGATATTCCAGGGGCACTTCCAGTCCCCTAGCAGAGCTTTAATAACCAGAAGGTTATCGCCCTCGATGAGGAGGTTACGGATATTTAGCTGCTTAGCACGAAGGATCCCCATTTTAAGACCGAGGTTCTCGGCAAAAACCACAGAGACATTGATGCACGAGTCACGACCCAAGGCGACCACTCTACCACACCAGTCCCTAATGACAAATCCGTAAGAAGCCGAAATACCTGCTCTTACAGAACCATCAAAGTTAAGCTTGTAGCAGTCCATCGACGGTTTATCCCAAAGGCCCGAACGGCACCGGCCCTTACCCGTCGCCGTGGTTGACGGAAGAATTTTCAAAAAAAATTAAAAGAGAAAATTGGATGATTAGGACTCTTTTCAATAAATTTATTAGTTTATAAACCCCATAGCTAATTTTTTAAGTAAGCAGACCTTTTTAATGGTGTTATTACCTAGTTACCCTTAACTAATTCTGTTTCAAAAAAATTATATTTAAAGAATAAATACTAAAACGGTTTTATGGATAAGATTCTAATTAATCAAATTTGAAATATATATTTTTCAATTCCTAATTAATAACCGATTTCAAGGAATTTTTTTCTATAGGTAAGTATACACATCAAAATATATAACAAATGGCTGGAATATAATTATTGTACGTTAAAATAGTAACGTCATACCTATATACGAACACCGTATAGATATTTACATGTAAATTAACATCAACTGCGTACTAATTTATCTACTAACTTACAATAAATATTATAGTACTTTCAATCAAAATATATAATTCTTTCTTGTAACGCAATATACATAGGTGATAGTCGATAGGCCATTTACAAATTACAATAATATGTTACAATATGACTTTCTTTCTTTTCAATTGCTCCATATTACAATAAATTGTGTATTACAATACAACATGGAATCTCAATATACTATTTCTTGTAATACAACATGGAATCCCAATATACTATTTCTTGTGGGCTACATTCTTTGAATTTATAAATAAAGAGCGACCATATCTGTGGGGCTACATTCCAAACTAAGAGGTTTGAAGGTCAAATCCCCTAGGAAACATATTCTCTTGTGAGTGATATGATCATGAACCGATTAAATAGGCCACGTAGTACCCGATGCATGTAGAGCGGCTGAGCTGATCAAATTGGACTAAGATAAAAAAAACCCACCCATATAGGTCATTACAATAATATTACGTTACAATATGACTTTCTTTTCTACTATATTACATAATTACAATATTTAAAAAAAATTATATGTACAATATCTTATTTATTGGACGATATTAAAGAATTACAATAGATTAGTTATTGTACCCCATCACCGAATTACAAGAGATTGCTTATTGTACTTTATTACGGAATTACAATATTTTATTTATTAATGTATATTATATTCCTCACCTTGATTATATATTTTACTAAAAGAGATCCTAATCATCTAATTCTCTTTAACATTTATAATTATATAGTATTAAACTATTAACTAGCTTAGCGTAACATGATTCATATATATTGTAATAAATATTACAATAAATATACGTATTTTAATGTTCAATGTAATCTTATTGTATTATATATTGTAATGCAAATTATGTAATGATTGTTGTATTCCACTATTCATGTATTGTAATAATTATATTATTTTATTGTAAATGAAGAGTTTGTACGTACGTGATGTCCTATAATATATATACTAGATATTTTAAAAAATATAAGAAAAAGAAAAGAAAAGAATGAAGGTAAAAAAATAAAGAGAAATTTTGGTAAAATATCACCTTTTCTAATTTAATTAGGTTATTAGCATCTTAGCTTGTTAAATGGGTCGGTCTAACACCCCTTGAAAACTAATTAGCCCCCTAACACTTTCCCGTTCATTCTCTCCAAGCTCCATCTCTCGCGCTCCGATGGCGATTTGGGGCTGTGTTGGCGGACTCTGATCTATGGCGGATCTCAGCGTTGGCTCGCCGGATATGAGCCGAGGTCGTCGGATTTGAGCCGATGTCGCCGGATCTAATCGAGGGAGGGATCTCAACTTTGGATCGCCGGATCTATAGCAAGCGAGGGAGGTCGAGGGAGGGCGGATCTCAGATCTGAGCCGAGGTCGAGCGAGGCGGAGTGAGCGAGTCCAGATCTGAGCCGAGGTAGAGCGAGGCGGAGCGAGCGAGTTCGGATCTCAGCCGAGGTCGAGCGAGTCCAGATCTGAGCGAGGGAAGGAGGCGCTGACGAGCGAGGGAGGGAACGAGCGGCGGAGCTATCGAGCGAGCGTCCGGAGCGAGCAAGGTCGAGGTCGAGCGAGCGAGGTCGATCGGCCGGAGCGAGGGATTGAGGAGCGGCGGCCGGAGCGAGGGCTGCGTCCAGAATCTTCAGATCGTGTACAGACGATTGAGTTCGAGAAGATTCTGGAGGTTCCTAGAGAGGAGGGAGATAGGGTTTAGCGTATGCAGGTAATTGACCGCGCGGTCGCGGCTATTGCTGCCGCCCGGACCATTCTCGATCAGGATTCTCCGCAACCGCAACCGGAGGTCCGTGATCGGAAGGATTCGGCAGCCATTGGAGAGAGTGAGATCGGAATTAGGTCACAAGATGGAGGTAATTTTGGTTTCTTATTCGTTGCTGTTGTTAAGCTTTACCTGTTTAATTAAAGGGTTTAGATTGGATTTACGACATTGCAGACCTCCTAGATGTGTCTTTCTATGTGGATTCCTGTCCAATTGCTCTGTAGATTTTAGCTTCTGTCTGTTTTAGTAGCATTATCAAAGTGCTAGGAGGATTAATTGTTGAAGATAATATTGTATCTGGAAGCATTTATTCTGGCATTTTCATTTTAAATTCCCTGTTTTGCTTGCATCAGTTTGCAATTATGCAGTGGATGGTTTTGGGTGTTGACGAAACCAGACTAGAAAAAGACTTAGCGTCCCTCCACGTGTTCGTGGGGTGGGGCATGCATGTAATTCCTCCTCATGAGGGACTGGTGTTACGGGCTTACCTGAAGCCCTCGCGACCCCGGTCGGACACCTGATGAGGGTGACTTAACCAGGGCCACGAGGACCTTTACCTGAGCCGCACACCTCGAAGGAACATGCAGACGGTCTTACCCTTCCACGGGACCCGCACCGTGTGTGAGGGTCCCAGGGTCGGTGCCGCGGAACCTTCCGAGAAGGCTCGCATCATTGTCTGAATGGGTTCATCAAGTGACCCAGTGGCGAGGAGGACACGCCTGCTGGCTCAGCGAAAGTTTCAAAGGATAAGTCTACGCATTCCCCCGCCCTCCTTATCGCGCGCCTTACTACCTATACAGCTTCAACAGCTTTTACTCAGGAGCTACAGGCGTCCGCGGATGCGGGAGTTTTGAGGTGGATCGGGATGGCCTTGGCGTAGGGGTTCTCCTAGCGTAATTGTTTCCTTTTCTTTCACTCAGAGCACGAGTACCCTCCCCTTTTCTTCTCCAAAAAGTCCTTTCTCTCTCCTTTTCTTCCTCCTTTTATACTGTGCTCCTTCGTCTGTTGAACAGGGGAGATGTTCCCCTCTTTTGGCCATCTGTCGATGTTGTGAGGCCAGGTATTAAGGGGCGCGAGAACACTTGGAGGGGCGGCATGGCCGACACCCGTCCCCTTTCCTGCCATTTGTCCTTCTGGAGTGGACATTCTTCGTCCGCGGACCGTAATCCTTTATCGGCTCGAATCTTGGAGTTTATTACCCTTTTGCCCCTCGAAGACCTTTGATGGCTTTTTTGACCCCTTTATCTCTTGGGCGTCATCACAGCTCCTCGGGCCGCGGGGGGTCCGGTTAGGATCCTCCGTGGTTCGAATAACATCTACCGCGGGGGGTAGTTTTTCCTAATGCGACGAGATAAAGTGAATAAAGCACTTGGGCTTTCGGGGGGGGGGGCATTATGGGTTCTACTGGGCCGGTGAGGGTTGCGGCCCATTAGTCCTGATTGACGGGGGCCCATATTTCCGACACGTGTCTTGAGCAAGGAGGCGAAACGTCGTGGATTGTAACGCCTATAAATAGGAGCTCTGACCCCCCTTTATTTTTACCGTTCCCGTTTTTTACCGCTCTCTCAACCAAGACGTCTCCGAGGTAAACCTTGACCCTTCTCTTCTTTCTTTCCGCGACTTTAGCTTTTGTTGCCTGGATCCTAGTTCCCTTTTTTCTTCTTGGGCCTTGGTCGCGGTTGATCCTTAGGCATCTTTCTGGATCTTCCTCTCCACCGTTTCTTTCTTTATTGGCCCTGCCGCCTCCATCATGTCGACCCCTTCGAGTAGTTCGGGGAGTGTGCAAGCTCTGACCAGGCCCCCATCCTCTCGTCGCCCCAGAGGGAAGCTTCGGATGGGTGATATTGAGGTCCCTGAGGATGTTACTTTCAGGCAGCCCAAGGGTCTTGAGGACCCCTCTTACTATGCTTCCCCTAGCCGTGAAGTGGGAGAGGATTCTTCCCCAATCAACTCATCTTCTTTGCGGTCAACCGGTGGGGCTTCATCGTCAGACTCAGACTCGATATTGGAATCGCCGGAATCTCAACATTCCTACAAAGAGTGGGACTCTCACACCGGTCTGCCCTCTGGCCCCGTCTTTATGCCAAAAGAGCGGCGTTCGTCATCTGTGTTGGGGGATTTCCGGCCAGTTTTGTATAACGAAAACGTGCTGGCGACCTGTCCTTTTAGAGGAGATTTTCAACCCTCTGCCGCGGGCCCAATACCAGTAGTCTCCCCTCAGCGTGTGATCCCTGTAGCTCCTCCAAATGCCCAAAGCCGCGGAGGGGGAACCTTCACCACGGTGGAAGACCTGAACGTGATTGCCCGCGTCTTTCCCTGGCCTAAAGGGGTCGTGCTGTGTTTGCCGGCCGAAGGGGGAGGAAGTTTGGATGCTTATCCGGGTTGCTTAGTGGTATACATCGAGAGTCTGGTGCAAGGATTCCGTCTTCCTTTGCCTAGCCTGTTTAAGCGTTATCTAAAAGCCTGTGGTTTGAGCCCTGCTCAGCTGGTGCCGAACAGCTGGCTTTTTATGACTTCGTTTGTGATGCGCTGTCTGGAAATCGGGGTTCAACCCTCTTTTGGGTTGTTGAACCATATGCTCACCTTGGGTCATGGGGTAATTCACAAAAGCCTTTACCAAGCCAAGCTCAGTGTCCCCATTGTGGACCGGAACACTAGTAAGTCGGAATGGCGACATAAGTGGTTCCTGGTTAGGGATCCTTCGCGTAAGATTTTGAATTTCCACACTGAGCCTCGTTTATACGTGAGGCCAGAGAGGAAAGCGTTTCCGGGCCTCAAGGAGATAGAGCAGAAATTTGCCGTGGAGACGAAACCATCATGGAAAGATATGGTTTCTCCCCTTCGGTTAGAAATGGCTGGATTGAGCCTTCCTCACCCTCGTATAGGTTGTAGCTAAATTCAGAGACTGCCCTGGCTTCTTGTTTGTGCGGTGATAGTTTGGTATTTTGTTTTTCTGATCCTTTTTTCGATTTCGCGTGATTTTGTGCAGGTGCTGCTGAGTTGAAAGCCATGGTGGACGCGGCTAAGACGTCTTCGGCCCCTCCTTCTTCGAAAAGGAAGATCCCGTCCGATGTCATGAGTGCCTTGAAACGTCCCAAGACCTCTGCCTCTAAGGCTAAGGGGAAAGCGGTGGTGAAGGTGGCGACTACTGTCGCGACTTCCCCTCCTCAGGCTGCCCCTGTGGCATTAGATCCTCCTGTCATACTGATTGATTCTCCTCCTGCTGTCGATGCCCAGCCTTTACCTCTGGCCTTTCCCGCGGAGCGTCAAGCTACATCTCCTGGTGATGCGGGTCCTTCAAAGTCTAGGCCGAAGAAGAGGAAGACGCGGTCGTATCCGCCGTGGGAGGGCGTAGATTGGGATGTACCGGTTTTCCACGTAGACATTAACGGCCGACCCACGTACCGGATGCCCGGCTTCCACTCTGACACCCTTGAGCGATTGGCTTTTCTTCCAGAGCTCGGGAAAGCGGAGCTACGATATCTGGATCATTTGACTGACGAACAATTTACGCTAGAGCAAGAGCGATGGTGCAATTGGGTAAGTGAGTCAAGTGTTATTTCGTTTGTTCTATTTTCACACATACCCCGTATTCTTAGTGTCTTTTTTGCGGCTAGGGTCACGTCTTCACTCACAGCGGCTGGGGCAGATATCTCCGCTTGGGCCAGCATGCCCAGGAACTGGAAAAGAAGTTGGAGCAGGTGGAGGGGAAACTCTCAGAGGCCGAGACGCCCAAGAAGGTGGTTGAATCTCTTCGGTCGCGGGTGAAGGAATCAGATGACATCATAGCTGCTGAGAGAGCCAAGAACGGCAAGTTGTCCGAGGACGTGGAAACGCTGCAAGCTCTACTCGAATCTTCTCAACAGGCGATGGACAAGCTGCGGGCTGACTTTGAGAACCAGAAGCAAGTTCTTGAGAGTCAACGGCAGGGATTTGAAGTTCAGAAGAAGGAGTTTGAGAACCAACTGCTTGCGGCTAATGAGGCGAAGAGTAAGGCCGTCGTGGAAGCCAATCGTCGTGCCATTGAGCTGGAACGATATCAGGCCCGCACGGACGGTGACATAGTCCTGTCTTGGTTGGAAGTTCAACACAACCGCACCAAGTTGGTAGACGACTGGCTGAAATCTCCGTCCGGTGTGGACTTCATGAAGTGCGCGGTCCCTGTTTGGTTAAATGAAGAAGCTGGGCAGGATTTTATCCAAGATCGGTATAGAGACTGCTTTTTCATCGGGATGAAAGCCGGGATACACCAAAGCGTGAAGAAATCCGGGGAGAACCCGGGAATCCCTCTTCAACCGTTCTCTCCTAGTGAGGATCGGGAAGATTGGGGTTTGGTGGACGACGACAAAGTAGATTTCTCCGGCGAGGGGTTGTAGATGCTCGTTCTTGTGAGCCCGGACGGTTTTACGATTTTAAGCGAACTTTGGCACTTATTTCTTTTTGGATGATGGGGGTTTGAACTTCGTGATGGGAAGCTATGGATGAAAAAACTTGATCCGCGGTTGTTTTTTGGGAATGGTCCTCACCCCTGGTCCCGCGGACGGACTATGTGAGGGAGAACCAGTTTGCAGTTCTTTGTAAATAGTGATTTTCTCTGTCCTTTTTGAGAAAGATTTCGTAAAAGACCTCTGACGCGCAGTCGTCTGAATGTTTCATTACACAATCTTATTTATTACAAGTTTTCTTCTTGTTTGATTACCTCACTGCCTAGCTCGGAGCACTCTTTTCTTAAGGGGAATCATCACTATCTTCGCCTTCCGGGGTGCTTTCTCCCGAGGGTATGTAAGTTGCCTTGAAGCGTGAGTCGCCCAGATATTTGAAAACTACGGCCCCTCCCACATGCACGTTCCGGGACCGGGTGAATGCTCTCCATCCTTGGGTGAGCCAGAGCACTCCAGCTTCGTCCCTTTCTACTGAGGCACGTGTGCCCCTCCTCCCCGGTCCGTTAGTTAAAATGATCCTTTCAACGCCAAAAAGCCCGAACTCCTCTTCGAAAGACGCCGGCAGGGGCTGGGGTAGTTCAAAGGAGACGATTAATCGTAAGTAAGAAGATAACAGAAGTGCTTAACGGGGGAATTTCTTTGAGGGGCGTTACCATTCTCTGCAAGAAAGAAGCATTCTGGACCAAACGGATGAAATCTCTCCGGCGGCCTCCACCTGATGCCATGCTTCCTCCGGGGCTATTTTAGGTGATATTTCTACCTGATGGGGGAACGTTTCTTTGCGGGGCTATCGGATCCCCTGCTTTAATAGAGGAGTGGGCGAACCTCAATCCCTACTGTAGGCGATCTTTAATTTAATGCTTGCGATATTCGAGTATCTTTTCTGAACCGTCTCTTCCCTAAGTTCCTCGGGAAGGAAACTCGGTCAGTAAAGGCAAAGACAGCTTTACTGATTTTCAAATTGGAAAAAATAGAAAAAAGGAAAACTTTTGTTTGTTTCCATGTACATTGGTACTCGTGGGTTCACTTCCTTGAATTTTGGTACCTTAGTACCCCTGGGGGGCTCATGAGGGCTTCTGGTGAGCCTTGAGTCTGAGCGGCCCTCGGTGAACCTGTGGGTTCCATCCGCCCTCGGTGAACCTGTTGAAGGGAACCAAGTCTGGCCACCCCTCGGTGAACCTGTGGGTTCCATCCGCGTCTCTATTCCTATCGACCTCGAAGTTTTGACAAGTGGTTGACTGTAAGTAGACGAGCTGATGCGCGACTTCCCCGCGCCTCTTATAGGTTCGGGGTAGTCGTGATGCAAACAAGTATTCTTCCCAGGTGAGGGAGCAGCGGTGTGCTGGGAGGTTTTTCGGAGCCTGCGTCCGGCGTTCCCCGAATGGGGGAGGGTGCTTCGTTTGTTGGAGCCGTTTAGGACCAGGCGGTTGATTTACAGGTGGTAACCCTCTCTACACGTGGGAGCTTATAGTTGACCGTCAGCCTCGTTCCCGGACTTCGACCATAGCGTACGGGGCACCGAAGCAATGTTGTATCCGCTCGTATTTTGAGAATGGCTGTTGACGTAACTTAGGGCGGTCTTGGGAGGGAATGCGAAGAGAGATCCTCATGGTCCGGGTTTCTCGATCGACCACGGAAACCTCGTATAGAAAGTTTTATCTGACGTTGGTGATTCAAGGGGCGGCGCCAGGCCGTCCGCGGATACGTTTGATCATTTGTGACTCGTGAGGGCTCTCGGTCGCTTCTATGCGTGCGGTTGCGTTTTTATGATTCTCAACCGTTCTAAGACGCTCGAATCTTTTATTATTCATTGAAAAATAACCGGGAACCGATGTTCCTCGTAGCCAGCTTCCCTAGGTCCGGAACATTAAAAACTATAAAGAGTACAGATTACAGAAAGGAGGAGACTAGGAATTTCTCACCCTTATGCTTCGTCACTGTCGGGATTGATTATGTCAACTTCAAAGATGGAGTCCCCCATGTAGGCGAAGATCAAAGCGGACCCTACTGTAACTCGGTTTGCCTGAACAAAGTGGTGCCATCCCTGGGTTAGCCAGAAAAGGCCGTCGCTATCCTTTTCAACCTTCACCTCATGTTCTTGATTGGAGCGAGACCAGAGACGGGCTTGTGATTGCGTGTCCTCGTCTATCAAGACATACACGAGTGGGAGGCGGAGTGTTTGGAGTTGCTCCTCCCTCATAATGACGCGACAAAAAGCCTTGGGTGGTGTCCCTGGATTCATCGTCGTTGTTGGGGGACGTTGGATTCCTTGAGTCGTCAGGGCCTAATCTTATACCTGAAAAGTTGATCCCTAACCTCGATTTGGTCGCCCCTGGAGAGAAGAGCCATGTTCACGGGTCTCCTTCTCTCCTCTCCTTCGTCATTTCCTTTCGGTGGTGCAGGCTGTGATCAGCACGTTGTGTCCCCTTTGACGTACATCTGTCCGCCATGCTCGGCCTGGGGCAGTGACGTCGTGGCTGTCCTCGGGTTCCGCCCTGGTTTCTTTTTCAGTCTTTTGATTTACTGAGAGGGCGCCTGTGCAGCCCGTGTCCCTTGAGGATTTCCTTTAAAGGTCGAGGTCTACTCAACCTCTTAATTCTGTGAAGAGGATCTACCATAAGATGTCATCCTCAACCCCCACGACCTGGGCCTTTTTCCGTTCTCTGGATTTCCCGGAACAGATGCATCACTTGGTATGTCATAATCATGGTTTCAACATTTTTGTTAACTTTCTTTGCTAATTAATCTTTTCCTTGTTGATTCGGTGTGTTTGAGCAGCGGCTACCTGCCCGTTTTGAAATCGAGTATGGCCCGGATCTCCCTGAGCGCGTCTTTCTATCGTCGAGGATTATACGGGATTTTCCCGTGACGGTGTACCGGGGTGATTACCGGGTGCCCTTCTTGGGGCAGGGTTGGAATCATTTCGCCAGTACTCATAGTGTCGACATAGGGTCCGCCATCACCTTTCTGCACAAAGGGAATGCTCGGTTCGAGGTTCATATCTTGTCCGCGGATGGAAACGAGGTTGATGCTGAGTGGCGAGAGCCTCATCCTGAGGGTCCCCCGCCCAATGGAACTCGTCTGTGTGTTGACCGAACTCGTTTGGTTTCGGATCGCCCCCGGGACACTCCTTGAGTTGACCTTGCGTTTGTTTGAACTATCGCGTCTATTTTGCTTGCTTTTAGCCTTTCTGGACCTTTTGCATGTTTCTTGTTTTCTTGGGAGTACCCCTCTTTGAATGAAAAGAGCCGTTATGGTACCGAGTTTCGCTGTTAAAGGACTTGGGCCCGTTTGGGAACCTAAAGTGTTCATCTGATTTCCGACGCGGAGCAAGCTCCAGCGTCTTTGGGCCAGGGGTTACTCCGGAAACCCAATGCGTCTACCAGACGTCCGACGCGGAGCGAACTCCAGCGTCATGGGGCCAGGGGTTAATCCGGGAGCCCAATGCGTCTACCAGACGTCCGACGCGGAGCGAACTCCAGCGTCATGGGGCCAGGGGTTAATCCGGGAGCCCAATGCGTCTACCAGGTGTCCGACGCGGAGCAAGCTCCAGCGCCTCGGGACGAAGTATCAATCTGGGAGCTCAATGCGTCCACCAGATGTCCGACGCGGAGCAAGTTCCAGCGCCTCGGGACGAAGTATCAATCTGGGAGCTCACTGCGTCCACCAGATGTCCGACGCGGAGCAAGCTCCAGCGCCTCGGGACGAAGTATCAATCTGGGAGCTCACTGCGTCCACCAGATGTCCGACGCGGAACAAGCTCCAGCGCCTCGGGACGAAGTATCAATCTGGGAGCTCAATGCGTCCACCAGATGTCCGACGCGGAGCAAGCTCCAGCGCCCCGGGACGAAGTATCAATCTGGGAGCTCACTGCGTCCACCAGATGTCCGACGCGGAGCAAGCTCCAGCGCCTCGGGACGACGTATCAATCTGGGAGCTCAATGCGTCCACCAGATGTCCGACGCGGAGCAAGCTCCAGCGCCTCGGGACGAAGTATCAATCTGGGAGCTCACTGCGTCCACTAGATGCCCGACGCGGAACAAGCTCCAGCGCCTCGGGACGAAGTATCAATCTGGGAGCTCAATGCGTCCACCAGATGTCCGATGCGGAGCAAGCTCCAGCGCCTCGGGACGAAGTATCAATCTGGGAGCTCACTGCGTCCACCAGATGTCCGACGCGAAGCAAGCTCCAGCGCCTCGGGATGACGTATCGATCTAGGAGCTCAATGCGTCCACCAGATGTCCGACGCGGAGCAAGCTCCAGCGCCTCGGGACGAAGTATCAATCTGGGAGCTCACTGCGTCCACCAGATGTCCGACGCGGAACAAGCTCCAGCGCCTCGGGACGAAGTATCAATCTGGGAGCTCAATGCGTCCACCAGATGTCCGACGCGGAGCAAGCTCCAGCGCCTCGGGACGAAGTATCAATATGGGAGCTTACTGCGTCCACCAGATGTCCGACACGGAGCAAGCTCCAGCGCCTCGGGACGACGTATCAATCTGGGAGCTCAATGCGTCCACCAGATGTCCGACACGGAGCAAGCTCCAGCGCCTCGGGACGAAGTATCAATCTGGGAGCTCACTACGTCCACCAGATGTCCGACGCGGAGCAAGCTCCAGCGCCTCGGGACGAAGTATCAATCTGGGAGCTCAATGCGTCCACCAGATGTCCGACGCGGAGCAAGCTCCAGCGCCTCGGGACGAAGTATCAATCTGGGAGCTCACTGCGTCCACCAGATGTCCGACGCGGAGCAAGCTCCAGCGCCTCAGGACGACGTATCGATCTGGGAGCTCAATGCGTCCACATGATGTCCGACGCGGAGCAAGCTCCAGCGCCTCGGGACGAGGTATCAATCTGGGAGCTCAATGCGTCCACCAGATGTCCGACGCGGAGCAAGCTCCAGCGCCTCGGGACGACGTATCAATCTGGGAGCTCACTGCGTCCACCAGATGTCCGACGTGGAACAAGCTCCAGCGCCTCGGGACGAAGTATCAATCTGGGAGCTCAATGCGTCCACCAGATGTCCGACGCGGAGCAAGCTCCAGCGCCTCGGGACGAAGTATCAATCTGGGAGCTCAATGCGTCCACCAGATGTCCGACGCGGAGCAAGCTCCAGCGCCTCGGGACGAAGTATCAATCTGGGAGCTCACTGCGTCCACCAGATGTCCGACGCGGAACAAGCTCTAGCGCCTCGGGACGAAGTATCAATCTGGGAGCTCAATGCGTCCACCAGATGTCCGACGCGGAGCAAGCTCCAGCGCCTCAGGACGAAGTATCAATCCGGGAGCTCACTGCGTCCACCAGATGTCCGACGCGGAGCAAGCTCCAGCGCCTCGGGACGACGTATCGATCTGGGAGCTCAATGCGTCCACCAGATGTCCGACGCGGAGCAAGCTCCAGCGCCTCGGGACGAAGTATCAATCTGGGAGCTCACTGCGTCCACCAGATGTCCGACGCGGAACAAGCTCCAGCGCCTCGGGACAAAGTATCAATCTGGGAGCTCAATGCGTCCACCAGATGTTCGACGCGGAGCAAGCTCTAGCGCCTCGGGACGAAGTATCAATCTGGGAGCTCACTGCGTCCACCAGATGTCCGACGCGGAGCAAGCTCCAGCGCCTCGGGACGACGTATCAATCTGGGAGCTCAATGCGTCCACCAGATGTCCGACGCGGAGCAAGCTCCAGCGCCTCGGGATGAAGTATCAATCTGGGAGCTCACTGCGTCCACCAGATGTCCGACGCGGAACAAGCTCCAGTGCCTCGGGACGAAGTATCAATCTGGGAGCTCAATGCGTCCACCAGATGTCCGACGTGCAGCAAGCTCCAGCGCCTCGGGACGAAGTATCAATCTGGGAGCTCACTGCGTCCACCAGATGTCCGACGCGGAGCAAGCTCCAGCGCCTCGGAATTACGTATCGATCTGGGAGCTCAATTCGTCCACCAGATGTCCGACGCGGAGCAAGCTCCAGCGCCTCGGGACGACGTATCAATCTGGGAGCTCAATGCGTCCACCAAATGTCCGACGCGAAGCAAGCTCCAGCGCCTTGAGATGACATATCAATCTGGGAGCTCAATGCGTCCACCAGATGTCCGACGCGGAACAAGCTCCAGCGCCTCGGGGCGAAGTATCAATCTGGGAGCTCAATGCGTCCACCAGATGTCCGACGCGGAGCAAGCTCCAGCGCCTCGGGACAAAGTATCAATCTGGGAGCTCACTGCGTCCACCAGATGTCCGACGCGTAGCAAGCTCCAGTGCCTCGGGACGACGTATCAATCTGGGAGCTCAATGCGTCCACCAGATGTCCGACGCGGAGCAAGCTCCAGCGCCTCGGGACGAAGTATCAATCTGGGAGCTCACTGCGTCCACCAGATGTCCGACGCGGAACAAGCTCCAGCGCCTCGGGACGAAGTATCAATCTGGGAGCTCAATGCGTCCACCAGATGTCCGACGCGGAGCAAGCTCCAGCGCCTCGGGACGAAGTATCAATCTGGGAGCTCACTGCGTCCACCATATGTCCAACGCGGAGCAAGCTCCAGGGCCTCGGGACGACGTATCAATCTGGGAGCTCAATGCGTCCACCAGATGTCCGACGCGGAGCAAGCTCCAGCGCCTCGGGACGAAGTATCAATCTGGGAGCTCACTGCGTCCACCAGATGTCCGACGCGGAGCGAGCTCCAGCGCCTCGGGATGAAGTATCAATCTGGGAGCTCACTGCGTCCACCAGATGTCAGACGCGGAGCGAGCTCCAGCGTCAATATGAATTATCACAGAGAATTATAAAGCACCCACTAACCGCTTTGATTTATTTACTAGTAGCGGGGGTGACTTGGATAAACGTTAAAACATGCCCAGATATTACATGTAGTACTTCTTTAAGTGTTCGGCATTCCATGTCTTCCGAAGGACAACACCTTCGGGGGTTTGTAACTTGTATGCTCCAACGTGAACACGCTCGACGACTACATAGGGTCCTTCCCATTTGGCGTCTAGCTTCCCTCCTGCCAGGGCCATGCGTAGGACCAGGTCCCCCTTCTCGAACCGCCGCTCTTGCAAGTGCTGGTCCCTGTGTTTTTGGGTCTTCCTTTTGTACTCTCGGGCATGGATTTCTGCGATCATACGTTTTTCCTCTCGAAGGTGCATTTCGACTTCCAGAGCTTCATCATTGGCCTTAGACTCGTAAGCTAAGACCCGGGCAGAGGGAATCAGGCGCTCTACCGGGATAACCGCGTCTGTCCCAAATACCAGGGAAAAAGGTGATTCCTTGGTGGGGGTCTTTGGTGAAGTACGGTACGACCAAAGCACCAAGGGGAGAAGTTCTGCCCACCGGCCTTTGGAAGTTTTCCCTAGCTTCTTCTTAATACCTTCCAAGATTTGGCGATTCGTAGTTTCCGCCTGCCCGTTCGTCTGCGGGTGAGCCACTGACGAGAATTTTAATTTTATTCCGAGGCCCTCGCAAAAATCTCGGATGCTCTCGCAATCAAATTGCGTCCCATGATCGGTGATGATAGCTTCGGGGATCCCGAACCGGCAGACTAGATTTTTCCACAGGAATTTTCTGACCTTCTCCGCAGTGATCAAGCCCATCGCCTCCGCTTCTACCCACTTGGTGAAATAGTCTACCAGGACCAGAACATACTTGAGCTGTCCGGGTGCCGTGGGAAAGGGGCCCAGGATGTCCATTCCCCACAAGGCGAAAGGACAGGCCCCGAAGATGCTCTGAAGCGGCTCGGCGGGTACATTCTTCAGGTTCCCGTGTTTCTGACAAGCTTCGCAACTGCGCACGAAACTCTGTATGTCCGCCCTAATCGTGGGCCAATAATATCCCAACCTTAACACTTTGGCAGACAGAGCCCTCCAGCCCTGGTGGTGAGCGCAAACCCCAGCGTGCAGTTCTTCTGCGATGATTCGTCCCTCCTGGCTGGACACACATAACAAGTCCGGGAAGTTGAAACCCTTCTTGTACAGTTTTCTTTCGCGGATTATGAATCGGGCCGCTCTGCCTGTTAACTTCTTGGCTTCTGCTCTCTCCAGTGGAAGAATCCCCTTCCCCAGATACTCAGTGATCGGCGTTCTCCAGTCGCCGGGCCCTTCCGTTTGGACGAAAAACACTTCTTGTAGCAGCCTTCGCTGATTCTTTCTTTCGAAGTCAAACTTTCCTTCTACATTTGTCGGCATGGCTGCCCCCACTCGGGCCAACAAATCGGCTTGTTCGTTGTCTTCCCGCGGGATGCACTCGAGGGTGAAGTGCAGGAAAGCCTTCCTTAGAGCATTTACTTTCCGCAGATAATCTGGCAACAATCCTGTCCTGGCTTCATATTCCCCGTCCGCCTGTTTGGCGACAACCTCTGAATCAGTATACACGGTGACAGCTCGAGCCCCACGGGCCAGAGCTAACACTAGCCCTGCTATCAGGGCTTCATATTCGGCCTCGTTGTTGGTGGTTGGGAAGTTCAGTTGGTGAGAGAAACAAAGCTGGTCTCCTCCGGGGGTGGTGAGCACGACCCCCGCTCCGCATCCACCCGCATTAGCGGCTCCGTCCACTTTTATCAGCCAAGACTTCTGTGAGTCGCGGTCTTCTTCCTCAAAACTGGTTTCGCCGATGAAATCGGCCAATACCTGAGCTAATGCCGCCCTTCGTGGAACGTACGCTACCTCGAACTCGGAGAGCTCGATGGACCACTTCGACATTCGTCCCGAGAAGCCTGGTGAGTGAAGGATCTGCCTTAGTGGTAAATCTGTCATGACTTCGATCCTATGATCCTGGAAATATGGATGTAGCCTTCTCGCCGCGAATATCAGACAAAGGATTACTTTCTCGACTGGCTCATATCTAGTTTTGGCGTCTTGTAGTACCCTGCTCACATAGTAGACCGGGTATCGCCCTTCCCTTGTGAGGACCGCGCTGATGGTGGTCGTTTTAACCGCGAGGTAAATCTGTAGGTCCTCTGTCTTTTGCGGCTGCTGAAGAGTTGGTAAATACTGCAGAAAGACTTTCAATTCATCAAACGCTTGCTGGAGTTCCGTCGTCCACTGTATCGGCCCCTTCATCTTCAACAGCGCGAAGAAAGGCAGAGACTTGTCTGCCAGGCAGGAGCAGAAACGTCCCAGGTAGTTGACTGCACCGTTCAACGACTGGACTTCTTTGATGGTTCGTGGGGGACGTAGTTCCTGTATTGCTGCTATCCTTGCCGGGTTTACGTCTATCCCCCGCTGGCTAACCATGAAGCCTAGAAATTTCCCGGACTCAACTCCGAACACGCATTTTTCGGCGTTCAAATTTAGCCCTCCGCGTCTCAGCGAATCAAAGGTTTCTTGTAGATCTGCGGCATGATTTTCTGCTTTCTGGCTCCTTACTACAATGTCGTCCACGTAAATGGACACATTCCGGGACAACTGATCGCGGAAGATTTTGTCTACTGTCCTCTGGAATGTTGCTCCAGCATTCCTTAGACTGAAAGGCATGACCTTGTAACGGAAAATTCCCTGATTGGTGATGAAGGTGGTTGCCCTTTGGTCTAGTGGGTCTAACTTGATCTGGTTGTACCCGGAGTAGGCGTCTAAGAAGCTCAGGGCCTCGTTACCGGTGGTGATATCTACTAACTCGTCGATCGAAGGCAAGGGATAGCTGTCCTTTGGGCAAGCCTTGTTCAGATTCGAAAAATTGACACACATCCTCCACTTCCCGTTGGCCTTCTTAACGAGGACCACATTCGAGAGCCATTCTGAGTCCTCTGCCTCTTCAACAAAGCCAGCATCGAGCAACTTATCCACTTCTTCTTTCGCTGCTCGAGCCTTCTCCGGGGCCATCTTTCTCTTCTTTTGGGCCACTGGCCGTGCGTCGTGACGGATTCTGAGAGTGTGGATCGCGATGGAAGCGGGGACGCCCAGCAGATCTTTTGGGGACCAAGCGAACACGTCCCGCGACTGCCGGATGATCTCCAGGACCCTTTCTTTCTCCCCTGCTCCGAGGGCCTGGCCCATGTAGATTCTCTCCTCGGTATTAGGGAACGGTTGGTGGACAGTTCTTGAATCCGCGGTCGGGATCTCTCTTTCGGAAGGTCGAACCTCAAGCTCAGCTTCCGACCCAACCTCATCAGTTATTCTTGCTGGTTCACCCTCGGGTGAAGAGTCTCTCTCGGCGATTTTAGTCCTGCTCTGAGCCGTGTCTTCGAGGCACAGGACCTCCTTCTTCTTTTTCAATGACGTCACATAACAGCTCCGACTCTCTGGTTGTTGGCCGCACACTTCCCCCGTTCCTCCCCCGGAGGCTGGGAACTTGGCTTTAAAATGGTATATGGACACCACCATCTGGAATTTGAAGAGGGAAACCCTCCCCAAGAGCGCGTTGTAGGTGGTCGGGATTCGGACCACCGTGAAGGTGATGTTCTCCATCCTCCGGAGAGGGGGGGTGCCCAAAACCACTGTGAGCTCGATTGTGCCTGCCACCTGTACTTCATCTCCTGAGAAGGTGATCAAGGTGCCGTGATAAGGTTTCAGGGCGGTCGCTGACACACCTAACTGGGAGAAAGCTTCCCACGAGAGTATGTCAACTGACGATCCCGTGTCGATGAAAACCCTTTTTACAGTTTTAGTTGCGATCTGCGCATGGATCACCAAGGGGTCGGCATGGGGCATGCGGACTTGCTCCGCGTCGGTTGAGGTGAAGATTATTTCCGGGTGTGGCCTCAAAGCAATTCTCTGACTCGCCAGGGACGGAGGTTGCCTAGACTCCCTCTCATAATTCTTCCTCTCTTGCCGGCTAATTCCTGAAATCGACGGTCCTCCCGCGAGGGTGTCGATAAAACCTTCTGGTTCCGGGATTCGGTTGACCCGTGATCCCTCCGGGCGGTCTTCACGTCGAGGAGCCTGATTGACCGATACTTGCGCAGGCTGACCCTGCCCTCTTCGACCTTCTCTCCACCAACGTCCCCTGCCTCGGCCCCTGTTCCCCGGGGGGTATCGTTGTTGTTCATCCCTCCCCCATGGACCCTCCATCCGAGTGGCATGGTGATAGTGGTTTCTTCGGTCATCCGCGCGCCCTCGATCATGGTGATCCTGAGCCTGTCGGTGGCGGTGAGGGTCGTCGCCGCGCTCATTTCTTCTGGCTGGAGGGACCGGCTCCCTGTGTTCGCGTATCCCTTGGTTACTGCCCTGATACCCTGCGTCCAGTTTCTCCCTTTCCTGGTTGTAATGGACTTCATCCTGCCGGGACGCGGGCATTCCACCCGCAGAGTAGTTCCTTCTTGGCCTCATCGCTCCTTTGTCCTTCCGAAACTTTCCCACTATCTTCCCCAGAAGACCGCGTGAGCCTTCATTGGCCCTTGAACTAGAGGTCGCGGCTTCCTCTGCCTCAATCTGGGCGGACACCAGGTTTCTCAAAGTATCATAGTCCTTGGGCTTCTTTCTGAAGAGCCGGGTCTTGAAACTTCCGTCCGCGATGTTCCCCATTAGGATTATGACTGCGGATTCGTGATTAAAGTTGGGAATCTGTACCACCACAGAGGTAAAGCGGGCAAAGAATTGTCCTAGGGTCTCATTATGCCCCTGTCTGATCGGGTTGAGGTCCAACATGGTCTTCTTTCTGGATCGTGAACTTCCAAAATGAGACTTGAAGATCTGGGAGAGCTGGAGGAAACTTGAGACCGAGTTCTGTGGTAGATTAGTGAACCAAGTCAACGCGATGCCGGTTAGGGTTGATGGGAAAGTTCGGCATAACATTGCGTCATTGTACTCGTTGACCCCCATGGCTGTTGTAAAATGGCACATGTGGTCGTCAGGGTCAGTGGTGCCATCATACTTCATCAGGTTGGCATCCCTCCATCGCTTGGGTACAGGTGCCAAACAGACCTCGGTGGTAAACACTGATGGGATTAAATCCATCCTCCTATCGCTCTCACGGGGTGAACCTGTTCGGGTGGACGTGGAAATATCAGATGAATGTTCGCCCCTGTGCTGCTTGGAAGGGTGCCCGCCTTCACCACGATAGTGTGACCCAAAATCGTCGGTGAATCTGGGTTGGAACTGATCCTGATGTACGCCTCCATACGCGTCATAGGGAAAGAATGGGAACGGGTTCCCTGGCTGAGGCGGAGGGTAACCATCATACCCATAGAAGTAACCCTGCCCCATGTTCTGATGGGGCATATAATGATTCCCGGGCATAAAGTAGCCTTGGGGCATCTGCGGTGGGATGTATGGCGAGACGACCGGAACCTCCGGAGTGCTTATCTGACCTGGGGAGTTCACGGGCCCCTCGGTTTCCTGCGGCCCTTTGTGGTCCTGGCCCATCATTTCAGGAGAGGCGCCCCTCAGGTTTTCGCTCATTCTCCGACCTTGTACGGACAGAGGAGTGTTAGCTAATGGCAGCGTTGAGACTTAGTATATCAATATTTATAAACTCGGGAACCTCTCAGGGTGAGAGTGTTCCCACAGACGGCGCCAATGACGAAACTAGACTAGAAAAAGACTTAGCGTCCCTCCACGTGTTCGTGGGGTGGGGCATGCATGTAATTCCTCCTCATGAGGGACAGGTGTTACGGGCTTACCTGAAGCCCTCGCGACCCCGGTCGGACACCTGATGAGGGTGACTTAACCAGGGCCACGAGGACCTTTACTTGAGCCGCACACCTCGAAGGAACATGCAGACGGTCTTACCCTTCCACGGGACCCGCACCGTGTGTGAGGGTCCCAGGGTCGGTGCCGCGGAACCTTCCGAGAAGGCTCGCATCATTGTCTGAATGGGTTCATCAAGTGACCCAGTGGCGAGGAGGACACGCCTGCTGGCTCAGCGAAAGTTTCAAAGGATAAGTCTACGCATTCCCCCGCCCTCCTTATCGCGCGCCTTACTACCTGTACAGCTTCAACAACTTTTACTCAGGAGCTACAGGCGTCCGCGGATGCGGGAGTTTTGAGGTGGATCGGGATGGCCTTGGCGTAGGGGTTCTCCTAGCGTAATTGTTTCCTTTTCTTTCACTCAGAGCACGAGTACCCTCCCCTTTTCTTCTCCAAAAAGTCCTTTCTCTCTCCTTTTCTTCCTTCTTTTATACTGTGCTCCTTCGTCTGTTGAACAGGGGAGATGTTCCCCTCTTTTGGCCATCTGTCGATGTTGTGAGGCCAGGTGTTAAGGGGCGCGAGAACACTTGGAGGGGCGGCATGGCCGACACCTGTCCCCTTTCCTGCCATTTGTCCTTCTGGAGTGGACATTCTTCGTCCGCGGATCGTAATCCTTTATCGGCTCGAATCTTGGAGTTTATTACCCTTTTGCCCCTCGAAGACCTTTGATGGCTTTTTTGACCCCTTTACCTCTTGGGCGTCATCAGGTGTGAATGTGTGATATGTTCAGGTTGGTTGGAGGGGTCCCTTTTTATTGTGATTGGGACATATCAGTTATCGGTTGTGAACTACTCTTATTTTGTCGAACACCGGCGTTACGACTTTGACATTGTAGTTTGGAAGCTTATTTTATAACTGAGATTCAGACTTGTTCTACTTGTATATGTGTGTGTGAATTATCAAGGAAACTGTCTCAGAACTCATACAATCGACAAACTCGACCTTCTCAAATTGGAACGCTTGGACCAGACTTTTGGAGCTGGGTACCCCCTCCTGGGAATGATTCATTGAAGAATGGTAGCAGTATCTCAAAAACAGCTCAAAAGCCTTCTGTTGATGCAAATCAAATGAGTGAACTGTTGGAATTACAATAAAGAAAAAATTGTCATCAAGACGTTACCTTGAAAAAATATGGCATCACGAAAACATTACCTTGAAAAAATATGGCATCACGGAAAAAAAAATATCATCAAAAAATTGATATAAAAAAAGTGTCATCAGTAGTCAACGGTAAAAAAAATGGCATCAATGGTCAATGTGGCATCACAGTAAACAAAAAAAATATCAGCAAGATTTGAAAAAAGTGTCATCAATCCATTTTATTAGAAAATCAAACGATTTGATTAAAAAAATATCATCAAATAATTACACTAGAAAAATGGCATCAAAACACTGCTTTGAAAAAGTTGCATCACATTAAAGAAAAAAATGTCATCTAACCATTACCTTGAAAAAATATGGCACCACGAAAACAGTACCTTGAAAAAAAATATGGCATCAAACGATTTGATTAAAAAAAGTGAGATAAAATAATTACATTAGAAAAATGGTATCAAAACACTAATTTGAAAAACTTGCATCACATTAAAGAAAAAAAATGTCATCAAAATACTATTTTGAAAAAATATGGCATTATGGTAAAAAAACATATCATCAAAACATTGACATAAAAAAGTGTCATCAGTAGTCAATAGTAAAAAAAGGCATCAATGGTCCACATGACATCACAGTAAACAAAAAATGTCATTAACGTTTGAAAAAAATGGCATCACATAACATCAAAAACGCTACTTTAAAAAGTGGCATCACATTAAAGAAAAAAATGTAATTAAAAATTTGGCATCAAAACACTATGAAAAATGGCATCAAAAAAAGTGGCATCAATTGGTTTAAAAAAAAGTCAACGGTCAATGTTGACCGATTAGGAAGGGTGCTAGCCTACCTAATAAAATTAATTTGGGTGCTAATTATCTAATTAAAGGTTCAAAATAAGCTATTTAGCAAAAACACCCAAAAATAAAAGGATAATTTAAGAATATTTGGTAATTTATTATTATTAATTTTTGTAAATACAAACTAAGAAAGAAAAGGAATTAAAGGATAAAGCTTAAAAAGACAATTTAGCCATTAAAATAGCACAAGGTCTATTTAATAAAAAAATTATTGATGGGGTCTATTTACTTAAAAATATATTGAAAGGAGTCTATTTACCCCATTGACTAAAAAAAACATTGTAATTATATATCTTTAAGATTTTTTTAAAATATTTTTTTATTTTTATTATTAAATTATATTAACTTTTTTTAAAAAAAATATTAACTTTTTATTAATCTAAAATATTTAAGGGTCTATTCTAAAAAGGTTTATTATGATGTCTATTAATTATAGTATAAAAATTATCTTCGGCGATCTTTAGTATTCTTGCACATTTTCATTTTCATTACTTGTGACCGTGTAAACAAGATTAAAGTGTTACTGAGGTGCAGTGGCGGAGCCAAGGGGGTGCTTGGGGGTGCTCGAGCACCCCCCGGCTCGGAAAAAAAATACAAAAAAATATATTTAGTATTTTTAAGGTAATATACATCTTTAAATGATATTTGAAATAAAAGGGTTGCTTAGCTCAAGTGGTAAAGGAAGGAAGGAGGGAAGGTAGGAGAATCAATAAGGTCTTAGGTTCAAATCCCAAATGCTTCACTTTTTATTTCTTTTACTATTTCATTAATCTTCTTGATTTCTATCTATATTTTGTTGTTTCTATCAACTATTTCATTAAAAAAAAATGTCATATTTATATTTAAATTAAAAAAATGACAATTTTAGTGTTTTTTCATTAAAAAAAAGTCATATTTATGTTTTACTGTATCATTAAATATTCTATCAACTATTTCATTAAAAAAATGTTATATTTATGTTTTACCATATTGTTAATTCTTCTTGATTTCTCTCTCTATTTTTTTTGTTTCTATCAACTATTTCATTAAAAAAAAATGTCATATTTATATTTAAATTAAAAAAATCACAATTTTAGTGTTATTTCATTATTTTCTTGGAAAAAATCTTCTTAATAACTATACACCAAAAAAAAAATTCACAAATTTTTTTTAGCACCCCCCGAATATAAATCCTGGCTCCGCCACTGCTGAGGTGTACGTGTTGTTTGAACTACTTGTGATGATTTCTCCGATTTAAAATCTCATCTTGCAGTGACTGGACTTAATGGTTGCGGTCTTAATTGTGTTTACTACCCCCCGTCATGTCCAGCATCCTAACGACGGATTCACCACAAAACGTACTTTCTGACGCTGAAAACGGATATGGTTGTAGTTAATCAACCCCGGATATGACCGCTCTTTATTTATCAATTCAAGGGATGCCTAACTAAATGAGTAGTTGATAAGCTTATTTTGTAAGTTAGGTTGAAGTACTAATGTATGGATGCCTAAGTTACTTTTAACTACTAGCTAGTAAATAGTAATATGTATGCATGATGGATAGTGGTAGAGCTGACAAAATCTGACCCGACTCGACCCACTCGAACCCAGACTCGACTGAAATCCGAAAATCTAGTGTCATGCACAACCCGAACCCAAGCCTGACCCATTTTGACCCGATACCCAAATAGACACGAGCATAGGTACAAACCCGACCCGACCCGTCCTTGACCTGACCTGAACAAGATGTACCTGACTCTTCCTTAAGTACTTTAATTTTCTTATTTTTAAATACTCAAATAATATGAATTACGTATAATGAGACCTAATATACTAAATAAATGAAGTTTAATAGTCAATAATTAAGATAAATAAAAAATAATCATCATTTTATAATAAAACTTAATGTGACCCGACTTGACCTAATCCGAATCCGACCCAACCCGAAATCCATTTGACCCAAACTTACCCGACCCGACCGAACATACAATATAACTGACATATGATTCAACCCGACATATGACCGAACCCGGATGGATATACATGAACCCGACCCGAACAACCGAATTGCCATCTCTAGATAGTGGATACACCTAAGCAAGTTACTTTTAATTAATGTGTGAATATATGCCTTTATATAACTAACTATTTGATGATTATTTAGGTGTTAAATGTTAATTGGGATCCTGCCTACTTGTTAAATATATGCTCATTTGATATTTTTGAGAATTGCATATTCATTGGGATTGATCACTTCTTTATGTAATCGATCTGCTTCTTGTTCGGCCTAAAATGTTTACACAAAACCATTTCCATTTTATTCTTTGGTGTTAATTAAACCCAACATTTTGAAAATTGCTTTTTTTCACCAGAGAATTACCAAAAACCCCAAATTGTATTACTTTGTATCAAAGTCCGACTCGGACCGAAGACTGGGGATCGGGTGCACGGGCGCACATGCGTTAGTAGCCTAGCACACAAACCGAGTGAGGTTCCATTCTAAAACCAATTGACAATATAATGAGTAGCCCACCGACTCATATACTAGGGCTTGATATGTTCAATTTTCCAATGTGGGACACTTTTGATCTCATTCACATCTCAACACTTTGGATCCTCCGAATCCTGCAGCACAATAAGTTCAAAGACAATACACACTTGAGGTCTCATTCTTCTGAATATCCCCACTGAGTTTGAATCTGATTTCATGTTGCTCGCTTGATTTGATCAATTTTAAAAGGATGTGCACCCATGTAGGTCTCGTTATCGACCCTGTTGATCTGCTTTGTATCTGTTAGAGATATGAATGAGACCAAAGTGTCCCACATCGAAAAGTTGAACATATCAAATCCTAATATATGAATCGGTGAGTTACTTCTTCTATTGTCAATTGGTTTTAGAATGAAACCTCGCTCGGCTTGTGTGCTATGCTTCTAGCGCATGTGCAACAGAGTGCACCCGCCGAGTCGGACTTTGATAGTATCTCTTCTATTATCCTTTGCCTTATTCTTTCACCCGACCTATGGAAAATTCATGTGTCGACCCTCCATATAACAAAATTGATCCTAGTACAATTATTCGCATCTTAATGTTTGGTTGTCGATGTTTTGCATCTACTCATCCTCTTCGACCCACCAAGTTCGATCCCAGATCTATTGAATGCATCTTCTAGGGATACCCTAATGGAATCAAAGGCTACAAACTATATAGGATCATGACAAGGAAACTCTTATTTCCAGGGACGTTCTTTTCCATGAAACTGAGTTCCCTTACAAAAACTCGCCCATTAACCAGCTAATGACATGCCACTACCTATATATATATTTCTACCTCAGTTTTGTCATATGATCGCTTATCCCCTTCATATGAACATTTCATTACCAACGTTATATGCTTGAGAAAGAACCGAGCTCATATGCACAGGCAGCCCGTGATCCCTGTTGGCAAGAGGCAAATGGCTAATGAGATCAAGGCCCTCGAAGCAAACAATACGTACATGGAGTCGCGTTCCTCTCCCATCGATCATAAGCATCCTATTGGATTCAATTGGGTTTACAAAATTAAAGTACACAATCCGAATGGCACGGTGGAAATTAAGGGACAATGCTCGACTTGTCGCAAAAGGTTATAGTCAAGTCGAGGGCATCGACTATCGTGAAACATTTACTCCTGATGCAAAGCTAACTACTGTTCGAGTTCTCCTCAGCTTGGCATCTTTTCAAGGTTGGCATTTATACCAATTAGACGTCAATGCCTTTCGATCTCAACGGTGATCTTCTTGAGGATGTATACGTGAAACTACCACGACAACCCCATTTGGCCATTTAGATGTTGCTCATCAAGTCCTACGCTACATCAAAGGGACGCCTGGCCAAGCCATCTTCCTCCCAGCTAAAGGTCGACTCCATCTCACAACATATTGCGATTCCGATGGGGCTCGATGTCAAAACACGCGCCGCTCGACAACAGGATATTGCATCTTCCTCGGATGTGATAGATTACATAGGTCTTATATTGTATAGTGGGCTAAAAGCCCGTTAAGGCCCAATACCTTTGTAACCTATATATATGTTATATCAATGAATGGAAACCCTCAAGGAGGACATTACAATCAATCTCATGATCTCACATGGTATCACAACCTAAGATCCAAAGACCCTAAATTTTTTTTTCTCTCTAAACCCTAGCCGCCACTCCTCTCTCTCTCTCCTCGCCGCCCTCTCTCTCTCCCCGCCGCTCCCCAGCCTCGGCCACCTCTCGCCGCCGTCATCTCACCCACCCGCCTCCTACCGTCGGCCTCCCCTCCTACCGTCGGCCTCCCCATCCCCTTGCCGCCGCCCACTCTCTCTCCTATCTCTCTCTCCTCCTCGTCACAATGACTACCGAACCCACCGCCACCAAATCACCATTCCATTCCGCCCTAACCATCTCCAATATCAAAAATTGCATCCCTATCATTCTTGATCATGAATCCAGTACCTACACCATGTGGTCACACCTTTTCACGATCCATGTTAAGGCTCATAAAGTCCTCCACCACATTGACTCCTCCGCCAAACGCCCTGAAAGCGAAGACGACGATCTCTTCGCTCAACTTGACACCATTGTCCTTCAATGGATCTTCAACACCATCTCAAAAGATCTATTAACCACCATACTCGACCCCAAAGACTCCGCCTTGAATGCTTGGAAGAAACTTCAGGATATCTTTCAAGACAACAAGTCCACACGTGCTGTCTATCTCGAGCACGAATTCTCAAGCTGCAAGCTTTCTTCTTTTCCATCGATATCTGCCTACTGTCAGCACATCAAGACCCTGGCCGATCAGCTCGACGTCGTCGACTCCAAACCCAGCGCCACCCGTCTCGTCCTCCAGGTACTCTCGGGCCTCCCTTCCGAATACAATGTTGTTGCTACTCATATACAGCAGACAGAACCTCTCCCTACGTTCGAGAAGACCCGGTCTCAACTGATCCTGGAGGAGACTCGCCTTCAACGTCAGACAACCGACGCCGCCAAAGACAAGACGGCGTTGGTCTCATCCAGTGACATCATCGAGCAGCTTGCCCTTCAGCCCGGCCGCAGCAACGACCAGCAGGGACCAAGGGGCGGCGGCCGCAGCAATGGTCGCCCGCAGCACTACGATCATCGCCACCCCTCTTGGTACCCCAACCCTGGCTACCCTCCTTGGATGCCCTATGGCTACCCCGGTGCGTCGTTTCGTGGACCAGCCCCGTATCCCAACCGTCAGCAGAGCTTGTTGGGTCCTGCTCCCCGCCCGTCGTCTGATCAGACATACCCGACTGATGTGCACAACGCCTTCTCCTCCATGCAGCTGACACCCCCTGACGGCGCTTGGTACATGGACACTGGCGCTACCTCTCATATGACGAACTCCTCAGGTACTCTCTCATCTCTTTCTTTTAAGGGTCCTGCTCATTCTATTATCGTCGGCAACGGTGGTCGCCTTGCTACTTCGGGCATTGGCCACACCACACTACCAACCCCTACCAACCCTTTGCACCTCAACAATGTCCTTGTTGCCCCCAAACTTGTCAAAAACATTATCTCTGTCCGTCGGTTCACCATTAACAATAATGTTTCTCTTGTGTTTGATCCGTTTGGTTTCTCTGTGAAGGATCTTACTACGGGGGTTACTCGCCTGAGATTTAATAGCACCGGGGAGCTCTATCCTGTGTCGTCGCCCTCACCATCCAGCCCGTCAAGTCCAGTCGCCCTCTCGGCATCATCATCCAGTCTTTGGCATGCACGCCTTGGTCATCCCAGTCCTGCAGTTTTAGATTTACTTCGTTCTAAGAGTCTTGTCCAGTGTAATAAAGAGCATCGCTCTAGTTTATGTTCGTCTTGTCAGTTAGGCAAGCATGCCAGACTTCCTTTTCAGCGATCTTTAAACACTACATTTGCACCTTTTGATATTATTCATAGTGATATTTGGACATCTCCTGTGCCTAGCAAGGAGGGTCACAAGTATTACCTTTTGTTTCTGGATGATTATACACATTTCTTATGGGTTTTCCCTTTGCACTTTAAATCTCAAGTGTTCCCTATCTTTGCCAAATTCCACGCTTACATCAAAACACAGTTTCACACCTCTGTCAAGTGTTTCCAATGCGACAATGGCCGCGAATTTGACAACAAAGATTTTCACACTTTCTTTAATACCAATGGGATCTCCTATCGCTTGTCCTGCCCCTACACCTCTCAACAAAATGGCAAAGCCGAATGAATCATCCGAACCATTACCAATATGATGCGCACTCTTCTTTTCCACGCATCCATTCCCCTCCTTTATTGGCCTTACGCCTTGGCCACCACATGCTACCTCCTCAACATTCTCCCTTCCACCACCCTCAACCATCGCTCACCGTTTCAGGCACTGTATTGCACTTTGCCCATATATGATCACCTTCGTACCTTTGGTTGCTTGTGTTTCCCTAATCAGGCATCCACCGCCCCCCACAAGCTTCACCCACGCTCCACCCCTTGTGTCTTTCTTGGCTACCCATTTGATCATCGCGGTTACATTTGCCTCGATATCAAGACTCACAGGATCATTCTCTCTCGTCATGTCACCTTTGTTGAGTCGCGATTTCCCTTCGCGTCTCCCACACCCCCTGTGTCGTCGACAGAGTCTGAGTCACCATTTCCTCACTTCATTCTTCCCCAGAGCTCTCCCGGTGCTCCTGCGTCCCCCACTCCCCACCTCCCCCACCACCATCTACCACCAGACCACACACCCGCAGCGTCTCCGGTGTCTTCAGACCCCGTCAGATCATCTCCATGACCACCGACCATCACCATGCTATCCACCTCCCATCACCTCAACAAACAACCGCGCCTTACCTACATGCGGCGGCCGCAACATCGAATGTTGCGCCCGCCGCAACCCCATTTGCAGCGCCCGCAGCCATAAACTCGTCCCTGGCGACGGCCGCCGCAGTCCATGCTGCGCCCGCCGCAACGCATGCTGCGCCCGCCGCCATTCAACAAGCAGCGCCCACCGCCTCGCACCCCTCCCTGGCGGCGCCCGCCGTAGGCTATGCTGCGCCCGCCGCAAGCAATGCTGCGCCCGCTGCAACTGCACCCGCCGCCTCCTCCTCCCCGCACCTTGCACCTCTTGCCCCCGTCCTTCCCGGCTCCCCGACCTCCCTCTCCCCCATTCCCACCTCCAACAAAACAGCCCTCCTCGACCCGAATTGGCAGGCGGCTATGCTCGACGAATACAGGGCCCTTACGAAGAATGGTACTTGGGTTCTTGTTCCTCGCCCTCCTGAGGCGAACGGCATTCGCTGTATGTGGCTCTTTCGTCACAAGTTCCGCTCTGATGGGACATTGGAGCGCTACAAGGCCCATCTGGTGGTGAATGGTAGATCTCAGCATGCAGGTATTGATTGTGATGAGACCTTCAGCCCTGTGGTCAAGCCAGCCACTATCCGAGTGGTCTTGAGTCTGGCTCTATCACACAATTGGGCCATCCATCAGTTAGATGTCAAGAACGCCTTTCTGCATGGTCATCTGAACGAGACAGTTTATATGTTTCAGCCCCCGGGGTTTGCTGATGCTGAGCGTCCGAAGCACGTCTGTCTCCTCAAGCGCTCTCTATATGGTCTGAAACAGGCTCCCCGGGCGTGGTTTCAGCGATTTGCCTCTCATCTGCTCCGTTTGGGTTTCACTGGCAGCCGTTCGGATACATCGTTGTTTATCTATCGCCGAGGCTCAGACTTGGCATTCCTGCTGTTATATGTCGATGACATCATTCTCACCGCCTCTTCTGATGCTCTTCGGACATCTATCATTTCGCAGTTGAGTGCGGAATTCGCCATGTCTGATCTAGGTCCGTTGTCCTACTTCTTGGGAGTTGCTGTGCAGCGTCATGCGTCTGGTCTGTTCCTTTCCCAGAGTAAGTATGCTGCTGAGATTGTTGCTCGGGCTAAGATGGTCAACTGTAATCCCGTCGCCACCCCTGTCGATACATCCAACAAGCTCAGTGCTCATTCTGGTCCTTTGGTGGATGATCCGACATTGTACAGGAGCCTCGCTGGTGCTCTTCAGTATCTCACTTTCACCAGGCCTGATATCAGTTATGCCGTTCAGCAGATTTGCTTGTTCATGCATGCCCCTCGGGAACCTCACTTTCAGGCTTTAAAGCGGATCATTCGGTATATCAGCGGCACCCTCGAGCTCGGCACCATGATCACTCCTTCCTCTAAGCTTGACCTTGTTGCTTACACTGATGCGGATTGGGGTGGTTGCCCTGACACACGTCGCTCCACGTCTGGTTACTGTGTCTTTCTCAATGACACTCTTGTGTCTTGGTCAGCCAAGCGTCAGTCCGTCGTATCTCGCTCCAGCGCTGAGGCCGAATACCGAGGTGTTGCCAACGTTGTCTCCGAGTGCTCTTGGCTCCGCAATCTTCTGCTTGAGCTCCGTTGCCCCTTGCAGAAAGCCACTCTGGTCTACACTGACAACGTCTCCGCCGTCTATCTGGCTAGCAACCCAGTCCAGCATCAACGCACGAAGCACATTGAGCTTGATCTCCACTTCGTCAGGGACAAGGTTGCCATTGGACATGTCCGCGTTCTACATGTCCCGTCCTCTTATCAGTACGCTGATATATTCACCAAGGGTTTACCTAGACAGTTGTTCATTGATTTTCGTTCCAGTCTCACTGTACGGACACCTCCCGTTTCGACTGCGGGGGTTTGATAGATTACATAGGTCTTATATTGTATAGTGGGCTAAAAGCCCGTTAAGGCTCAATACCTTTGTAACCTATATATATGTTATATCAATGAATGGAAACCCTTAAGGAGTACATTACAATCAATCTCATGATCTCACAGGATGATCTCTCATCTCCTGGAAATCAAAGAAGCAAGGTACGGTATCCCACTCGAGTGGCAAGCACTTGTTGCGAGCTTACATGGATGTGCGCCCTCCTACTTGATCTACATGTCCTTCATCCACAACTAGCAATGTTATAGTGTGATAAAAAAAAAAAAAAAATTGTCATCCACATTGCTTCTAATCTCGTATTCCATGAGCTCACCAAACACATAGAGATCGATTTCCATGTCATTCGAGAAAAGATCCAACACGGATTACACACACTACACATCGGCACTCGTGATCAGCCAGCCCAACATATTCACAAAACCCATCAGTTCGAAACAATTCCAATCGCTTCTTACCAAGTTGATCGAGTGCTACAAACATCTACTCTAACTTGAGGGGAGTATTGAGGAATACATCCACATTTGGCAACATATATATTCTTTTAAGTAAATTCCTCATTGATAAGTCCTTGTAAATCAGTCAACACAAAAATAAGAAAAGTAGCGGTTGTAATTATGTAAACTTCATCGCCTATAGACGAAACCTATCTTGCCGATAGACTATTCTATCTTTCGTATAAAACAGGAACGAATGCCGTAATTAGTTGTTTGGAGACACCGCTGTATCTTCCTCTTTCTCCCACATCAATCGGATCGCGATGGCTGAAGCTGGAAATTCCAGTGTGGCTACTTCCGCCCGTGGCAAGGGTCGTTCGAAGCGCAGCGCAAAAGATATCACAAAACCAAAGCGCGCTAGGTAAAATTTTATTTCGAATTCGGATAAATACTGGTTTCTTCGTTTTCAGAATTTCATCCTGTTTCCATCCAATTAGATCGATCAGATGTTCGAGTAGCTCTATTCTATACTATTCTATTATTATTATTGAGAGATTTGTTCGTATTTGTCGTCTTTGATCCCTCAATCCCGCAAGGTCTTCGGTTTAATGGCGGCTAGGGTTTCAACTTGATTTCCCCAATTCCTTTATCATAATATATACTGTATTGTGTTTCATGTGGCTTATGTGTTTCTTTGGCCATTTATTAGATAACAGAAAAATAATCCCCAAAGTACGTTTTAATTTAATTTAATTAAATTTATGTTTGCTTGTTTTGTCCTTGATTTTCACAGTGACGGAGGAAAAAGACCTCGTGTTCAACTTAGGTGTAATGTTACTGGACCAGTAACTGACATGGACCTCCGTCCATTCGTACAAATGGCCTTGGGACTTTTTAATGCTGAGAATTATCAGAGTGATGAAGAGGTAATTAGAGTTATAAATTTATAGTCTTTTCAAACACAGATCAATGATCGATCCAGAGAATGAATATTTGCATCTGTAATTTTAATTTTCAGGGTCCTTATAATTATTATGAGCTTGTGGAAATACGTAAATGTATTCGCTGCTGCGCCAGGCCAATTCGCTTTCACTTCAACTTCATTGCTAGGCCAGAAAATAAAAGTGATGCTGAGAATCAACTCTTTTTCGCTGAAATTAAGACTGATGCAATAACCAACTTATTCTGCTGCAGTTGTTGCTGCATCATAGGCCCCCCTGGTACTCGTATGTGTCTCTACCCTCATTACGTACTGTGTTACTCAGGTTTGTTGCTTGTGATGATTTCTCCCATTTAAACTTTGTCTCATTTTGCAGTGACTGGGCTTAATGGATGCGGTCTTACTTGTGTTAAATACCCCAGACATGTCCATCATCCCAAAGACGGATTCACCAAAGAACCTAGGGCAATGGCAACACATGTGGAGACCTTAAATCAGTAGTTCATAACCATATTTTGTAAGTTATGTTGAACTAATGTATGTATGGAAGCGATCATCCGGGGTTCGGAACTTTGGTACTGCCCAGGTCCTTTCCAGTTGAGCCATCCCGGAATGATTTTTAACGAATACTCCTTAGTCCTTATGTATGCATATATGGATACCAAGTAAGTTACTTTTAATTAATGGTTATTTCAATAGATAGAACTATACTGGTAACACTTGCAACAGTTAGGCAATTAGCTAGCTACAACGTACCGACTTCGACTCACGGAGGATATTACACATTAAATTTATGACGAGGACTGGGCGCGTTCAACAAATCGATCGCCGATGATCCCCCACTGTTGAAGCCACAATGCAGTGTGCGACCCTATTCCCTTCCCTTCTCACATAAGCTAGTCCACTGCACTGCATTGAAGATCTCCGCATCCTTCAATATGGCTCGAACAATCATCCCCGGCGTACCCCTTCCTGCATCTCCACGTACTACTTAACTTCGGCATTGACGGCAAACAATCGGACTCAAAATGCACATCTTGTAACCCACGAACTTTGGCGAATTCCACTGCCCGACGGACAGCTTCAGCCTCAGCTACCTCGACGTCACTCGTGGCTTGTATCCGCCCCTGCCCTGCTGCAACAAAGCTCCCGTCCGATTCCCTCAGAAGGCGTCAACGAGAGTCTCCGTCACTTTCCGAACAACCTCAGAAGGCTGAATGCATGATCTTTCAAAAATCCTCTTGTTTATCCTCCCACGAACCCGAATTAAATATCGCCATGAAAGCTTCCAGCACCGAGCTCGCCCCCATCCAATAACTCACAGCTCTAGGGAATTAAGGATCCCGACACCTTCCTCGCAAGTTTACATTCATACAGCGCATGTATCTTCGACTCCTTTCGCCCGCATACTTCACATATCTCATCCTCCATTATCCCGCTCTCTCGACCTTATCCCGACTCAATTTAAAATAAACTTTCAAATCCGAACTAATAATAATGACATTTGAAAAATGAGATAATTGGAGGATTTTGACCCTAATTTGTTTAGTTAATAGACCCCATAATAAATCTTTTAAATATATAGATCCTTTTGTTGGTCTTATTACTTGTTTATCCTTAATTACTTTAGTTTAATAAAAAGTCAATATACTTTAATAATAAAATTGAAAACTATTTTTAAAAATAGTTAAAGATAATTATAAATTTACATATGCGATTAGACTAAAATTGAAAACTATATATTGACATTAGCTTTGTTTGTAATATTTACAAATGAGATTAAACTAATCAATTACAATAAAAATTGTATTTAAATTATTCATCGTATTACAATATGGAATCTCTACAGTAGTAATATTGTATTGTATCACAATACACAAGTTATTGTGTTACAATAATTAATAATGTTAATTGCAATGTACGTACTTAGATATTTTATTAGGGATCAAAGATAATAAAATATTATTTTTTTCCTTATAATATATATTATATTTAATTTGAAGATTTTTTGTACCCATTTTTCAAATCTATATATAACTTTAATTTAGAAGACTTTGCTTACGTGTCAATCTTATAGGAGTTTTAGGAATATTGACCAATTATGTTTTTTTCCTTAATTTTCTTATTTTTCTTTTCTCTTTTTTTCCATTAATTTTTTTAATCCTCCATTCTCTTTTATTCTTAACATATTTACTAACAATCTATATCTATATCTATATATAACTTTAATTTAGAAGACTTTGCTTACGTGTCAATCTTATAGGAGTTTTAGGAATATTGACCAATTATGTTTTTTTTCTTGATTTTTTTATTTCTCCTTTTCTCTTTTTTTCCATTAATTTTTTTAATCCTCCATTCTCTTTTATTCTTAACATATTTACTAACAATCTATATATAACTTTAATTTAGAAGACTTTGCTTACGTGTCAATCTTATAGGAGTTGTAGGAATATTGACCAATTACGTTTTTTTTCCTTATTTTTCTTTTCTCTTTTTTTTCCATTAATTTTTTTAATCCTCCATTCTCTTTTATTCTTAACATATTTACTAACAATCTATATCTATATATAACCTTAATTTAGAAGACTTTGCTTACGTGTCAATCTTAGAGGAGTTTTAGGAATATTGATCAATTATGTTTTTTTCCTTGATTTTTTTATTTCTCCTTTTCTCTTTTTTTCCATTTTTTTTAATCCTCCATTCTCTTTTATTCTTAATATATTTACTAACAATGTATATATAACTTTAATTTAGAAGACTTTGCTTACGTGTCAATCTTATAGGAGTTTTAGGAATATTGACCAATTATGTTTTTTTCCTTGATTTTTTTATTTCTCCTTTTCTCTTTTTTTCCATTAATTTTTTTAATCCTCCATTCTCTTTTATTCTTAACATATTTACTAACAATTGAGCTTAATTCAAAACATTGAATTCAATTTAATATAACCATCTATATATAACTTTAATTTAGAAGACTTTGCTTACGTCTCAATCTTATAGGAGTTTTAGGAATATTGACCAATTATGTTTTTTTCCTTGATTTTTTTATTTCTCCTTTTCTCTTTTTTTTCCATTAATTTTTTTAATCCTCCATTCTCTTTTATTCTTAACATATATACTAACAATTGGGCTTAATTCAAAACATTGAATTCAATTTAATATAACCATTAGGCTTAACTCACATTTATGTACTAACTATCTATCTATATATCTATATTCTATATATAACCTTAATTTAGAAGACTTTGCTTACGTGTCAATCTTAGAGGAGTTTTAGGAATATTGAACAATTATGTTTTTTTCCTTGATTTTTTTATTTCTCCTTTTCTCTTTTTTTTTCCATTAATTTTTTAAAATCCTCCATTCTCTTTTATTCTTAACATATTTACTAACAATTGGGCTTACTTCAAAACATTGAATTCAATCTAATATAACCATTAGGCTTAAGTCACATTTATGTACTAACTATTGAGCGTAATTCAAAACATTGAATATAATTATTAGTAGTGACACATCACATTTAAATGCGTGATTCAGATTTCAAAATTTCTAAAAAAGTTACAATGATATTGATATTATTATTACTGGGTGATTTAAAATATCTACATTATATATTATACTTTAGACGAGATATAAAAAAAAATATTTCAGAATTATAAGATACATTTATGATAAAAAAAAATTATCTTAACTTTTATTAGTATTTTATAATATATTTATATATATTATTAATATTTTAGTTTTAAAAAACCGCGCCATGGCGCGGGAATTGTACTAGTTTATTATTAAAGAGGTTAACTTTTAAATAAATAAAACCCATTGAAGGGCATAAATGAAACAATATATATGGAAAGGTCTATATAATCAAAGAATTTATATAAATGGATCTATAAACTTAAAAAAACAATGAAAAGGGTCTATAAAGCCCATTATCTCTTGAAAAATATTTTCAAGTCTCGAAATAAGAAGGCGGAATAAATTTGTTTTGAAATCCAATTTAAAATTATGCCGAAATTTGCTTCGAAAGGGTTAGAATAAAATAAATTGCTCAAGGACGAAGATTTTCAAAAAAATTCGAATTCTTAAGAATTAAATCGAATCTAAATCAATATCAAATCGGAATTTCAATCTTAATCCAAAAAATAATATTTTAAAATTCCGAGTCTTTATATCATCCACCTCTAAAACAAGTCTCGTCCTCCGGACTAAAATCCTTTTTAAAACAAACGAAGCCTTTCAAAACTCAAGTCAGTTCCTTTTATCTCAGTCAATCAAATTTTTTTTTTCGAGCTCAAGAGGCAACAATATCCACCTCTAAAGGCTAATCTCATATTCCACTTCTAGGTTTCTTTCTCAATATCAATTCCAACATCAACTCAGAATATCAGCAACTAAATATCATCATAGCAAAATTCATCAGTATATCATATCTCAACGTTTCAAGCTCGAGGTATCAACCGATTCAAAATACCACATATCAACATAACCAAACATCATCCTATCAAGATACATCAATATCAAAATCTATCATCATATCAAAGCTCATCATATCAACAAGTAAGACATCAACATATTAAGTACAAGGTCACAATATCTTTGTCTACGTATACCTTCTTCATGTTTGCACTCAATTGAGATGTTGCTTTTAATGAGGCGAATGCATGATAAATATGTTTGTGGGGTGTTTTGTTATTGCTCTATTTTGTTTTGCTTGAGGACAAGCAAAGACTTAAGTGTGGGGAGTTGGAGTTATGACAATTTGTTTGCTTCTTTCATGTTTTTACTCGCTATATATACGATGATATAATTTTTTTATAAGACATGAAGGAGTCTCTATCTCTATGCTCTACTCTATGTTCGCTCGAGGACTAGCAAAGCTTAAGTGTGTGGGTGTTTGATAACGCATATTTTGTAGAGGCATTATAGGTGGTCATAGGTGCATTAGAGCGTCCATATTGCATGTTTAATAAGCTAATTTGCATTATTGATCATTTGGTATTCGAAATTCGGAATCTACTGTTTTTAGTACTTATTTGTAGAATAAGATCTAAGCTCGAAAGGTGGAGAAATCATGGTGCAAATGGAGCTAAGATGAGCTAAGGGACAAGCTATTAAAGAGCATGGAACAAGCCAATGAAGAGTTAGAAGTTGAATTGGGAAGCTAAGAAGCACGAGAACAAGAGAACAAATAAAGAAAGTGGAGAAACCTCATCTTTAAGCTTTTGAGAACTTTGAATTAGCTTCTGAGGTCTTCATTAGAGTTGTAGTCATTGAAAAGAGTTTTCCAACGCATATTCATATGCGTCAATCGAACAAACGACGACTCAAGAAAGTGCATTACAAGTTAGACCTTTTTTAGCAAGCATAATTGGGTGATTCCGCGAGGATGATCTTGATTGTGTAGGGTAATGATAGTTTGGGCGACCATTCTGCCGATACTTTGGGAATTTTTGCTATTTGTATATATGTTAAATCCTACAGGGTTAAGGTTTGCATATAGATGTAAGGGATTGACATCTCCGCGAGGAATGTCAATCCATATAAACCAAAGTCGGGATAACTAATTGAGAATGAATATTTAGGAATTGAGTCAAGGATGGAGTAAAATCAACCATTGTTGCAAATTATAGATGAAACCACACTCTTCTCTTCTATCTTTTATTCGCTCTTATTAACACTCTTCATAGTTTATTTACATTTCCCATTGTTTATCTTCATTTATATATTTTGTTTACTTTCATATTAATAAATACACATTGCAATTGAAGTACTTAATTCTCCGCGGGCTCGACCCCTTACTTACTCACTATACTAGTTTGTTAGTTTGGGTTATTATTATTATCTTTGGCGAGGTGAAACCCACAACATTTCATATCACCACCCGACATTCCAAACTCTCATCAAAACCTCTATCAAGTGCATGATCACTCTAGGCGCCTTCCGAATGCATTCATTCCTCCTATGTCCTTAAGAATCCATCCGATCATTATCTCTAAGAGCGAATCCCGAATTGCTTCAATATCCTGATCTCACTTCCCATACCAGTAAGCACATTCACTCTTAATCCACATCTAAAAAACCAAGTCATATTGACAATGCAACCTCATACAAGAGTATTCTTACATCCTATATCCTCAATATGTCGCAAGCAAAGGTTCATCTCTTAAGCTATTTATGTATCCTAAACAATACGAGAACCTCACTCAGCTATGTTGGAAAGTCCTAGCAATACTCAATCATCCTCACTCTTCAGATTGAGAGCCAACTAAAAGTGATAAACCCGTAATCATAAATCATCAAGTTCCTCCTCAACTGCACCTATTCTTAAGTGGTCAACGTAGATGTCTTACCCATGCTACCTCATCAGAATATCTCTAAACCGAATCGTATATCCTCACTTCCCAAAGGGGTCATAGTGTTCTCTCTTATTCACAACACCAATTTATCATTCAAAATTCCTCTACTTCTCCAAACAATAACGACCTCTCAAGCCGGAAGAGGTGAGCTGGAGCAGGGTTGGGTGTAGCTGAGAATGGAAGAGGACAAACAGAGAGGGCTGATCTGCTAGTGCTAATCCGAAAAAGACAAAAGGGGAGGACAATTGTGGACCAAAGAAATCACAATAAAAACACCCGAAAAGAAACCCCGAAACCCGCTCTCTCGACCTTATCCCGACTCAATTCAAAATAAACTTTCAAATCAGAATTAATAATGACATTCGAAAAATATTTCCAAGTCTCGGAATGAATCTGTTTTGAAATCCAATTTAAAATTATGCCGAAATTTGCTTCAAAAGGGTTAGAATAAAATAAATTGCTTAAGGATGGAAATTTTCAAAATTTTCCGAATTCTTAGGAATTAAATAAAATCTATATCAATATCAAATCAAAATTTAAATCTTAATCTAGAAAATGATATTTTAAAATCTCGAGTCTTTATACTAATCCTAGCACACGAACAGGGACATTCTTTCCAACTGCAATTGTAGGAGACAATCACACAATCACTACTTTGGATGCCTTATTCGGTGAGTTGGAATTAACTTCCATACCTAGCATCAATGAGATTCCTTTCTACGAGGATTCCACTTTTGAACTGCTTCCCAACAGAACCAAGAACCTTTAATATTCAATGGACCAAAAACCCTAACCCTAGGACACGAACATGTACATTCTTTCCAGCTGCAATTGTAGGAGACAATCCCACAATCGCTGCTTTGGATGCGCTATTCGATGAGTTGGAATTAACTTTCGTAGCTAGCATCAATTTGATTCCTTTCTATGAGGATTCCACTCTTGAACTACTTCTTAGCAGAATCAAGAAACTTTAATACTCAATGAACAAAAAACCCTGACCCTAAAGATCTAGATCTAGGCTAAAAACTCAAAGAAGAAGAAAAAAATGTAAACTTACCGGTAGCACCATAGTGAGAATGGGGGGGAGAGCAAAGTGAGAACGAGGAAGAAATGTTGGAGATTTGTGACCACCTGAGCGAACCGGCCGAAGAGACTTGAGAATATGGTGTTTTTTCCCTCCATTTTGAAGTTTTAAGGAAGAAAAAAAAAGGTGGTGAGGAGATTAAGGGCTAGGTGTCTGCATTGGTGGTGAGGGAAGTAGGGGTCTGCGCTCTTGCGGTCTGCATCCACAAACACAAAGTGTCAGATGATCCTCTCTTTGGATTGTTGAGAATTACGAAGTTTTTTTTTTGGTAAACTCAGTTCTCAAATATGTTTTGTACTACTGATAATGACAGACTACTACATAATTATTGAAAATTCAAGCACTAAATGGAGTCATTCTTCAAAAGAGAAAAAAGAAACAATAATGAGTAAAAACATAAGAAATTTTTTTAGGGGTTAATGAAAAAACTTTATATGATTAGAGTAACAATTTAAATATAAAATAAAAACTACAAGTAAAACAAAATTAAATAAATCAATAAAATATTCAATATTTTATTTTATTACAAGTATGAAAAATAGAGTAAATTTTTTCTATTCGAGAAATAAAATAAAAAATATTACTCCATGTGTTATAAATAAAAATATTACTCTGGAGAGTAAATTTTTTAAATTTACAACATTCAACTATTTAATTTAATAATTTTTTAATTAAAAACATGGGAAAAAAGGTTAAACAAATTGTTACCTCGATCGTCTTGGTTAAGTGGGGGAGGGATTGGGCTACTACGTTGCTCTGACCATCCACCAGCGATGCTATTTGGAAACCTCCATGGTTGAGACCACGACTCAACTCTCTTACCAATAATACTCTGCAAAATTAATTGAAAGGCTCCATTGGTGGCAGTGCATGGTCCTTAATTCCCTTTTCCAAATCCATTCTCAACATCAAGAACCCAAAAACCCAAACCCTAACCCTAGATCTAAAAAGAAGAAGAAAAATGTAAACTGAGAACGGTGTCAAAGAAGAAGAAGAAAAATGTAAACTTACCGTCGGTAGTACCATAGTGAAAGGAGAGCCAAAATGGGGGAGGGTCGAAGAGCAAAGTGAACGGGGAAGCAAAAGCAATGCTACATAGAGGAGAAGCAATGCGACAAAGAAGATTTGTGGTGAGGGGAGAAAAAAAAAATTTATGTTTTTTCCTCCATTTTGAAGTTTAAGGAAGAAAAAAAAAAGTGGTGAGGGGAGTGGGGACTAGGCGTTTGCATTGATGGTGAAGGGAGTAGGGGGTATGCACTCTTGCAGTGTCAGAGGTCATTATACACCACCACTACCGAGGGCCAATTGGTCGAATTGAATAATAAACCATTTGAATTTTTTTTAAATAAATCTTAATCAGATCGGCCTAATCAAATAATCAAAGGCCACTAACCCAACCACGCTGCACCACCACTACGACAGTAGTCGCACTACCAATCCACCACGGGGTAGCCGGAGAGTAAAGTGAGGAAGGAAAGCGATCGAAGAGCAAAGTGAACGAGCAAAAGCAGTGTTGCGAATAATGTTATATCTGAATCCGATGTGTTATAAATCACTCCGATACGAAGTAGTATGATATTTGATAGGTTGTTTGTTATCAATTATCACTCAACATGTTCAATAACAACGGAATGTGTTTTTTGTGTTTGAGAAGACACTTGGAGTGAGGGGGTGGACTCTGCAACATCTACCATTGAGATGATATTTGATGAAGCCGTTGTTGTTGTGGATATTGCCCCTTCGATTTCAATTTCTCTTTTTTTAATCATCTCCACTATAATATCTTTGAAGTTGACGTAGCAAATCTTGATTGGATAACTAACGAATTGGTGATATGAGCAATATTTTGGATTACTCATTTTGCCAACTTGTTTCGGCCTTTTTGGCTCTTGGAGTGTTAAACGTTTAACACTCATTAAGATATGCATAAACCTAATAACACCACCAAACAAATATGGGTAAGGGCAGCATAAGGTATGCATAAACCTAATAATACCACCAAACAAATAATACGATAGTCAAACACTAAACTATTTAATTAGACAAATAATGTATGATATTTACCTAGGCCATTTTGATCAAGTCGGAGAGGAATTGGGCTGACATGTGGCCCTGTCCATCCACCAAACATATTGTTTGGGAACCTCCATCTCTCGGATCAAGAAATATCTCTTTTCCCATCAATACTCTACCAAATAAAACAGCACAAAACACTTCATAAATACCTAGCACAGAACGCAATTGTTCAACCTTGTTCAACGTCGGGGGAGGCATAAGCAAGGCATTGAACCGGGCATTCAAACACACAACAGTGCAATTAAGTAGATTTGGTTGTTCCTTGTATTAGAGGGTTGTTTTGTTAGCTGTATAAATAAGAGGCTAGAGCCTTTCAGCTGTAACTAACTCATACATTTCCATTTCCAATTTAGAAAAGGAGAAAACTCCATTCAGGGCTCCTGCATTTGTTCAACCTTGTTCTTCATCATCCACAATTTCCATTTTTCGTTTCTTCAAACTCAAAATTCAATTAGATTTTCAATTTTACAGCTTCTATTTTACAAGAGCGTTTCAAATGAACAAAAGATTCAACCGAAAAAACTAATGATGGAGGGATATGTGAAAACTCATTCATACTTTGCCTCACTTTACAGTTTACATCATAGCGTTTCAAATGAATAAAAGATTCAACCGAAAAACCTAATGATGAAGGGATATGACAAAACTCATTCATACTTTGCCTCACTTTACAGTTTACACCACAACGTTTCAAATGAACAAAATATTCAACCGAAAAAACTAATGATTGAGAGATATGACAAAACTCAGATTCAACCAAACCCAAACCCTAAAAAGAAATGTTCAAAAGCCCTTACCGCTGGGAGCGGCCGCGCCATAGCCGGATAGCCGGAGAGGTATTGCGTCGAATCGATCTTCACCACCAGGGAAAAGAGAGAGTGGGGGAAGGAAAGAACGCGAGCGGCGAGGGAAGAGAGAGAGAGGGGGGGAAGGGAGGAATAGGAAAACATATTTTTGTACGGTAAGCAATCGGGTGTTTTGTCCTTTTACCTCCATTGAAGTTTAAGGAAGAAAAAAAAAAGTGGTGAGGGGAACCTCCACGGTTCGGACCATGAGAGAGATCTCTTTCATGGTCAAACAAATTCAACTATATAATTAATAATAGTTTTCAGTGTTCTTTTATTATATTATATATATCATGTAACACCCCCGTTCCACATCGAATATAAGGATGTTCGGAGTGATTTAAGGATGTTCGGATATAAGGATGTTCCACATTGGAATTTGGAGATAAGTAATCAGAGTTTTACCCGTTCAGGAAGCACAACACGAAGCCCGTTTCTTTGTACCCTACAGGAATTAAAATCCTCATCTGACACAATCCCATATCCACAATACGAAGCCCGCTCCTTTGTACCCTACAGGAATTAAAATCCTCCTTTGACACAATCTCATATCCACACCGGGGTTTATATTAGCCATGATATTTGATTCACCGTCATAAGTTTATGGGCGGAATATGGGATCCATAAATCTAACAACACAAAAGTCAATTAATAAACAAATAACATTAAACTATTTAATACAGTAAGTTTTTAAATTAAAAACATGGATTACCTTGGTTGTCTTGATCAAGCGGGGGAGGGATTGGGCTATTATCTGGCCCTGACCATCTAGCACCGGTATTGTTGGGAAACAGTTCTGGTCGAGATCAAGACATGTCCCTCTTATCAACACTCTGCAACACCGATGTTGGTAATGAGGCAAGAAGTATATTTCAACCAAAAACTCAACTCTGCAGCAAGTGATTCCATCATTCAAGTAAATCCATTCTAACCTAGTAAAATCAAAGTAAAATCCATTCTATCAATCAAAAACTCAACTCTGCAGCAAAAACTCATCAAAAACTCAACTATCATCAATCTCTCATCAATCAAAATCTCAACTTTGCAGCAAGTGATTCCATCATTCAAGTAAATCAGCCAGACTTAAGACCATAACGACTTTGAGGCATGTGAGAAATTTCAATTCCAATTGCAACAAGAACCCCTAACCAAAAACCCTAACCTAGATTAGAGGAACTGTAAACGGTAAAAGCGATCACTATCTTTAACCTTAACGGGAGCGGTCGCACCATGACCTCAAGAAGCGGAGGGACCACAGTGACCGGAAGAGCCGGAGAGGGGACGAGAAGAGTGAACGCGAGGGTAAGAGTGAACGCGACCGGAGAGAGAGAGGGGAAGGGAGGAAGGAATAGAATAATTAGCATGGAGTTACGAGTGTGTACGAAGTAGTATAATATTTGATAGGTTATTTGTTATCAATGACCCAGGGAATGATTAGGGGAACCTCTATGGTTCGGACCATGAGAGAGCTCTCTTCCATGGTCAAACAAATTCAACTATATAATTAATAATAGTTTTTAATTTTCTTATATTATATTATATATATCATGTAATACCCCCATTCCACATTGGATATAAAGATGTTCGGAGTGATTTAAGGATGTTCGGATATAAGGATGTTCCACATTGGAATTTGGAGATAAGTAATCAGAGTTTTACCCGTTCAGGAAGCACAACACGAACCCCGTTCCTTTGTACCCTACAGGAATTAAAGTCCCTATCTGACACAATCTCATATCCACACCGGCGTTTATATTAGCCATGATATTTGACTTCATCGTTATAAGTCTATGGGAGGAATATGGGATGCATAGAACCATTCCGGAATGGCTTACCGGAAAAGACTTGTGGGTAGTACCCATAGATCCCCGGTTCGAACCCCGGAATGGCCGCTCTTTATTAACCAATTCAAGGAATATGGGATGCATAAATCTAACAACACAAAAGTTAATTAATAAACAAATAACATTAAACTATTTAAAACAGTAAGTTTTTAAATTAAAAACATGGGTTACCTTGGTGGCCTTGATGAAGTGGAGGAGGGATTGGGCTATTATCTTGCCCTGACAATCTAGTACCGATATTGTTGGGAAACAGTCTGGTCGAGACCAAGACTTGTTCGTCTTATCAATAGTCTGCATGTGAGATCCGGCTTGGGCTGCAAATAAAAATACTTATTTCATCTCAGAATATGAAAACCTGAACTAAATGACCCAGTGAATGATTAGGTTATGGCGGAGCACCGGGGTTCTTGTCTGCCATGATATTTGCCTTCGCCCTCATAAGTGTATGGGCAGCATACGGGATGCATAAAACTAATAACACAGTAGTCAATCTCACCAAAAAAAAAATAACACAATAGTCAAACATATATTCAACTATTTAATTAGACAAATATAACAATAACCATGATATTTACCTCAATGACCTTGGTCAAGTCGGGGAGGGATAGGGCTGATTTGTGGCCTTGCCCATCCGGGAACGATATTGTTGGAGAACTACCATGGTTCGGACCAAGAGATAACTCTATTACCCTCAATACTCTACAAAACCAATACTACAATTTATTAATCTCTTCTCTAGACGCCCTCCCCCCTAGAAATGGATAAGGAGACATGCATGGAATACATATGGTGAGCTACAACAATGGGATCCTCTCCTAATGAGAGTTTCCTTATAATTGCCAATATACTAATCTAAGCCATTGGATCAAATCAATGGCTAGGATTAGAACCTTATAATTAATTAAAAATAAATCAAATAATTTTCCTTTCAAACGCATCTTCTCCTCCTTCACTGTTCTAAATGTAATGGGGTGATCAAGTCAATGACAAATTAATTAACAGAGATCTAATCCTTAACCATTGCATCAAATCATTGATCAAAATGTGAAAACTGATCTTCTTGTAACACAATAATTAGCATTGAGTTACGAGTGTATACGGATTAGAATAATATTTGATAGATTGTTTGTTATCAATTACTACTCAACATATTCAATATCAATGGAAGGTGCTTTTTGTGTTTGAGAAGACACTTGGATGAGGGAGTGGACTCTGCAACATCTACCACTGAGATGATATTTGATGAAGCCGCTGGAGTTGTGGATGTTGCCCCCTCGATTTCAATTTCTCTTTTGTTAATCATCTCTTCTATTATTGTTGGGATGTGCTACAAATGAAATCTTGAATGTACACTAGGGATAACCTATGAACTAGATCAACCATGGAGACTTTTTTATGACAAATTTTCATAAACAAAAGTCATATCCAATACACTTGCAGTGCCCTTTGACATACACCACTTAGGGTAGCCCTAGAAAACTTCCATTAGCATTAAGCTTCTTGGAATGGCTCACCAGAGCCCAAATTCGGGACCTTCAATGGTGTTTTTAATCCCCCATTTGGAGAATTCAGAATAAGAGGCCCTTTTTCCTTTTGAACCCTCTCCGTCATTCAACAATTACTCATAAACTCTCTTCTTGGTGTAAAGGGAAGCAAAGTATTCCGGCTTTTTTTTTCTTCCTTAAACTTCAATGGAGACAAAAACACCCTATTGCTTTTACCATACAAAATTTCTTTTTCTATTCCTTCCTCCCCCACCCGCTTCATTTCTTTCTTTTTTTACTATTCCAGCGGTAAGGATTAGGGTTTTTTGGTTGAATCTTAAATTCCATAAACCAGTTTTGTACAATAATATAATTTTTAATCTCAATTTTTCAATATTAAAACTCACTATTGTTATCACATAAATTTTTGAAAAACCTCGTGGGCACCATGTGGACTTTTACAAAATTTCGTGGGCACCACGCGGAATTTTTCAAAAGTTTGTATACCACGCGGAATTTGTAAGAGTTCGTGGGCACCATGCGGAATTTCCCTTATTTTATCAAAACTAAAGTTTATAAACATACATTAATATTTGTTTGGAATACAACAACAACAATCTCAGTGTGTCCCACTAGAAGCGAGGTATGGGGGTCGAATTGTATGCACTCTTTCCTCGACTACGTCGAGAGGGTGTTTTCGAGAGACCTAGAGTACTTATTAAAAATGAACATACAAATAAATAAATAACTAAATAAAGAGTGAGATATAATGAAACAAGGGTACAAGATATGCCTCGATACTCTCCGACACCACCCGTAGTTAGCCCTCCTCGACAGGGATAATACTCCTCCATTGTATCCTATCACAAAAGTCATCTCCTCTGTGAGTCCCAAAATAGTAGATTTATTTAAAGGTAAAATAATCTTGTGGTATAGCATATGATACATATAGTGTACATAGGATGTTATAAAGAGAACCACCAAGCCATTAACAACCTGATTACAGGTTCAAGAGATATCTCTTGAAGTTGTTGTAATGTCAAATCATTTTCGGTTCTCACCATTTTCTCTTTAGCAAGGCACATGACAGTTACTAGACCTGTCAAAACACAACCCGACCCGACCGACCCGACCCGATCGCCCGGAAAATTTTCGACCCGAACCCGGAAATTTTTTTCGACCCGAACCCGAAAAACCGGAAATTTTCCAGGTCATTTGGGTTTCGACCCGGTGACCCGATTGACCCGGTAATTTTGACCCGATTTTACCCGATTGACCCGGTGACCCGGTTGATTTTTAATTAAATATAATTAATTTTTTTTATATATAATTAAAATTTATTGCAAAATTGTCAAATCATGATTTTTTTAATTTAAAATGGAAAAAATTGACAAACCCGAAATCGACCCGAAATGACCCGAAACCCGGTCAAACCCGGGTTCTAGTCAACCCGGAAATACCCGGGACCCGTTTTACCCGAGACCCGAAGTGACCCGACCCGAACCCGACCCGAATGACCCGTTTGACAGATCTAACAGTTACCCACCACGTTCTCTTCCTCTCTCACAATCCCTTTTTCGGTTCTCCACGATCAATAAAGGGAGAGAGGAATCGATGAGACAATGAGCCTTGATCTTTGCTCTCGATCTCTTTGAAGGCAATTCAGTGTCCTAATCAATTTCTCGGGAAATTCTAAAAAATAAACAAATCAAATAGTTGAGATGGGGAGATCCTTGTATTACTCGTCCTTCATCAATCACAACTACAAGCTAAAGTAGCATGTGCACAAGAATTCAAATACTAAATTCAACGAACTTTAAACAATATTAGAGTACAAAATGAGGCGAAAAAACAAAGAGAATCGAAATCAAAGAAACCGTTCTTCGTCGTTCTTCATAGGCAGGGGCTTATGATCTCTCTATATTGTATGACAGCAGCTGAGTTTCCGTTTGATTGGACGATTTACGTAATCAGACTAATTTATTTTGGTTTTGACTCTTCTTGCTTGTGAAATTGTGTACATTTATACATCTGATCAGTGTCGCCTGTACAAATAAATTGCAAATGGGAAGAAAAAAATGGCTCTGATGGTATGCCAAAAATAATTATTGTGAATCTGAATATAATACAACAAATCCAGAAGATCCAACAAATGGTCTGTCACAGACGAGCAAAAGGAAGTGCTACCGATGCCTGGAACTTGGAAGATAATTATAAATCGATTCACTACGGCGTTTCGAAACAGCTCCCCAACAAAGATTTTTAAGGGAAAGACAAAAGGGCTACATTCATCTTAAATCTAGTTGTAAGTATGCGAATGTCGAATTCGGTTTCGGTTGTAGGAGAGCTACAAACACAATTTTCCTCCCAGACATCCATTTTCAACACAGCTGAGAGCACAACTGTTGCTTTCTCTGAGCAGCGGGCGAGGGTTAAGCAAATAAAACTTTTAACAAAAACGAATCTTATGGCTTATGGGGAGGGAGAAGGACGAGATGTTAAAAACTGCCACCTGGGTCCATAGACAGCAGGATAATCGGAAAGGCGGCTTCGAGTTACAGCAATACGAGGCGCAATCTTCAGCATCAGAGGTGAATGGCAGCACAACAGAGATGGCCTCTTCCATTAGCAACCTCCACAAAATTACGCAACCAAGAAATACAATTCTTCCCAGACGGTCTCTATGCATAATACATATACAGGCTGTTTGCAGCAGCACAAGCAATCGCGTTCTCTGTAGGGTGCCATGCCAAGTGGAGTAACTTCGTTGTGAAGTCGAAGGAGTTTCCATTGGTGTCAGATCCAGGACTCTCAGAACCTGCCACATTCACAGATTTTTTTTTTTACTAGGTGATATAAATTTAAACCCATTCTTATAAATATATGGAGCTTCTTTAAACGCAGTAACCAGGCAAGAAAGTGACGAGAAATTGGAAGCTCTTAAGGGAGAAAAGCAATGACCTCGTCTGACAACACGACTAATGCTACTCAGTGACCGAGAAGACCTTGAGGGTGTCTGTATTTGTTTCCTACATGTTCCAACAAGCATTAGATTACAAATTCCCAGAAGTAGAAACAAGTATATCAAACTGTAACATCTACCTCATTGGATTTTTGCTGGCTTCTAAAGTGACTGCCTCTGTGCTCCCAGGAGCACAACCAAACACACGAAACAGATTGCTGCAAATACAAAATACCCAATTAAATAGAGGGGACGGGGAAGGACTGCTAAGAAAAGGGTGCCAACGTATATTTGCTCACCTGTAGGATCCTGTTGCAACTCGCATACCATCACCGCTAAAACAACACTCAAATTTATCGAAGATTGAATCATTTTCATACAGATCACAGAGCTGGACAATTGAATAGCAGTTTAGAAAGGTGGGATAACACATCCATACTAGTAACCATTTTTAGCACTATAACATTAAATCTCACCTTTGGCCTCAAGTATTCATGCACCTGGAAGGTTGCTACTGGACCGGAATCCATATTGATATCCCATAACTGAAGCGAATAAAACAATTCTCAGTGAAAATGCATGTCAACCAAAAGAAATAGCTTCTTGTTTCATAACCATCTAAATTTCTCAATGGCCAGCGATGAATGGGGGAAAAATTCCTCCGTCAGTTAGATGGAAACGCGGAGATCCATGAGAATCTCCGTTATTTCCATATAAATTCTATATGCATATAGTACATTAAAGTATGTGAAAATAGTTACGATATCCTTTTCATATCATTGCAATCTTAGTATATTTCTTCAATAACATATAAAGTCTGAAAGAAAGAAGACGGAGAAACTATACCAAATGCTATAAGGAACAAGGCATCCATACCTTAAGAGACATATAGTCACGACTAAGTATGTATCTTCCATCCCTTGCAAATTTAATATCTGAAACAGAGGCGATGATCTCTGTGAAGAAGGACCTTGACCCTGGAGCCTCCTGTTCTTCAAACCTGTGTACATGGATTAGCACTCAACTATGATATGGTTGAAATTACAAGTTCATACGTATCTGGAGGATCTTTTTAAAAAGTGTACCACTCCTCAACAACATATATCAAATTTTCTACAATCAGAAAACACCAACTGTGCATAAGTGCAGTGGTTCTTTTTATATCCATACAAATATGAAAATGAAGTTTGACATAAAAACGCAACAGGTAGTACAACTTACAATTTTGAATATCTATCACATAATGCCGATTGTCGTAGATCAACAAGGCGGATGGACCCCTTTGAACTACTATAAGCTAATGTATTACAATGATTAGGGTGAAACTCAGCTGCTGTTATCACCTCTGCAAGCAAATTTAAAACAATGGATGGTTAGATCACAAATATAAAGCATGATTAATTATGTGTAATAGTGGAAGAGCTAATAAACAATAATCAACTCCACGAGGCTAGAGCAACTATAGTGATGTCCGAGTCAATAAAAAAATGTAAACAATTCAATTTATGAAACATCCGGGCAAAATGCCTTCTTATTTAACTAGCTGTAAACCAAAATCTGTTAAATGCAAAAAGAGTCCGCTGACAGTAGTTTCAGTTCTCCAACATCATTTTCCCCTCATAATAATCTATAAAATTGTGAAAGGAATCCTACCACAAAGTTTCATGTTAAATTATAAACTAAATATGCCATAACATAGAGGGTGAGCATATTTAGTTTTTGTTCAAAAGAAAACACCTATGACCTCCCTCAAACTGCACTGACAGTCTGACACCACAACAAACACTCACTCCCTAGCCACCAGGCCCACCACTAATACCATCACAACCACTTATCTCTCATGCATCTCTCCAAAAGCAACAATTTTTGTTTGGTTCAAGAACAATCAAAATGTACATTCTTCCTAAACAAAATCACATTTATATTGCTGAAACAAGACTCAATGTGTAGTGATCAATAAATGGGTTGCAAGCTACCCCCATCAAGTTCTTGATAGAATGACAGGTCATTTGCTTGGGGATGAGGAGGGCAGGGAAAAGCCAAAAAGCCGGAATATTCAAATTTCAAGCAACAGTTAAAGAGGCATCATTCAATTCAGCTGCAATTCACGAGATGAGAGGCTGAAAACAGATTACAAAAGAGGAAGGCAGAGGGTATCAACTTTCAGGCAAATATTTACATTTTGAGTTTGTAAAGACAAATGCCGGGTTGAGGTTTAATGGCAGCAAATAAACATAAACTAGTGAAGGATTTCGGTTCTTAACTTTTTCCTACTCAATCCATCCTTCCTTTCCTTGGAACGGAGAACTGAGGGAAAGAAGGAGCATTTGCTAAAAGTATCAAGAAGGAGACAGAACGGTGAAGCATGGCAGTCACTGAGGTCTATATGTGGTCAGGGTTGAAATGACGAAGGAAAGTATCCATTGGCATCTAAAAATGATGATTCCAACACCAGCAAACATCTAAACGCATTCATGAATTCCATGGAAGTTAGCAATGAAACGACAGAGAACTTTACCGGTTAAGTCCTCCATGTTTTGGGGTTTCACATCAACAATATTAAAACTCTGATTGCTTATATCCAAATTCCAAAGATTAATTCGTAGATCATCAGCAGAAATGAAAGTTTCTCCATCACTGCAATAATAACCAAAAAATAGAGTTCAAATAAAGTCATCACAAAAATAAGAAAACATATTAGCTAAAAAATTACTCCCTTCAATAAACTTTAAGCGTCGTTTTAGGTTGTAAAATTTGATCAAATTTAAGTGTCATTTTAGGTTTTCGAGGCAAATAATTAGCATTGCGTTACAAGATTTTTATTGAAACATGTTTATGTAATGAAACTTCGTTTCGCTGTCCCTTTATGCTCAAATTGTTCATTGATCGGCTTCAAAGAGAAGTGAACATATTATGTAATCATTACAAAATGTAAGTGAATTGATAATTTTCTTCACACTTATTGCTGATTGGAAGGAGTAGATAATAATTATAAAAAAAACAAGTACTTTATGTAACAGATAAGACCCAAATCAAAGCCTTATTCTACCATTTGTTAAGAAATCCTACATAGTTTCTACTTGTTGTGATAATCTAATCTTACAAATAAAACTATTAAAGGAACACAAACACAAAAAATGAACTGAAAACAAAAAAGGCAAATATTTAAGACACAAAAATCGTAGTGAGTTGAATATCTTCCAACAAGCCATATTATATTGTTCATATTGAAGAATACATGGAAATCAGACTCATCAAACTCATAAAATTGTTACATTAACTAGCATTTTGTTTGAGACTTTTGCCTCATTAAGAAGAAATGGATGAGAAGAGAGGTGCTCCAAAAGAGTTGTGAATGACAACATGCAGACTAGAGTTATCTGGGATGAAAACAATTTCTTCATATGGGCAAACTCACCTATTATTTGAAATAGAATTGATATGATAATCATGTGCATGAGCATATACTCTTCGACATCTTGCAAGTAGGCTAGTTTCTTGGCTAGTAACCTACAAAATCATATATGAAAAAGTTAGAAGGTTCAAACGTAAACCAAAAGTGGAATCCATTGAGTCAAACTTGCATTAATTATACTCTAGCATATCCACAAACTTGCACTAAGGAAAGTGAAACATCAACATACACTTAGAAAAAAAGAAGTTAATGTGCAAAACGGACATCACAACATCATCTCTTGGGGGATAACCATAACCATCTAAATGATCATCGGCATTAAGTACCAAACAGAACCTCATCCACATGCATCCTTACTAAAGTAAGAGTAAGAATGTTTTTTAAGTTTTAAAAGTTCAAAGGATAAAAGAATTAAGGCAAGAAAGGAGTGCAAAAAAATTATATCCCTCTTTTTTTTCATTGTTTTTCCTGTCTCCGGGGCAGGGATGGGGAAAATTTCCATTCATCTAAACAAGACGGATGATTAGTTAAGGTACAACTACCACTGGTAAATGCAAGTCTGGTATCCCCCCTGCTGGAAATGACAAGTCACTGTTACAAGATTTGTCTGCATATCCACCATTTGCAAGATTGGGTTTACGACTGCTTGAGATGCTTGAACTGGCACCACAGCTATTTCCTGCATTTTTTGATGGGTCAACATTCATCTGAGAAATCTTCTTTATCTTCTGCTCTTGGACCTGTTAAATGCACGAGCAATATGGGGTGAAAAATGTGAACGAAAAACAGTTACGTAATAGAACAAAATCGCCTGTAAATGACTAAATGGCAATCAATTGGAAGTAAGAAACACATCCAGAGAATCAAACGTGAAAAATAAAAAAAACATATGATTCTTCATTAGTTCATATAAACATTCAACTGGCACTTGTGAGGTGTGACTCATGGTTTCCATCTTTTTGGCAAGAGACAAAGTTCCAATACGTAACTTTGCATCCCTCCGTGCTATGTGCTGGATCAGCTGGTGCTGCTTTTCATCCTGATCTAGTGCTAGATAAGCTTATGATTGAATCCAGGACATATCCTCCACTCCAGTACCTCCACACCCAAATATAACAAAATTTTGGCAAATGTATAAATAATTCGAGAAAAAGGTTACATAACTGACCACAGTTGTAGGTATACATTAATACTGTAAGTTCATTAGAGAAAGCCAGTAATCATAAGCCTAAAATAAAATAAAACCAATGCAGATCAATAATTGAAGCTGTGATCCAGATCAACAAATTAACAATCTAAATGAAAGAGCTGTAGTAAATACTGGTATGGAAAATCCCTACCTTCCAAAATTTAATTGTCTTATCATTAGTAGATAGAAGAAACAGTGCATTATTAGCTGTTTGGCACCATCTGATCTTGTTAATTTTCTCTTCTATTTCCAAACTCTTGAGATAGTCAAACTGCTCAACAGAAAATGAAAATACAATATCAGCATAACAACATAGTTTGTGCTCATGTACCGACAAACTCTTATAAATAGCAGTACCAGCCATAAGTTTTATAATATACCTCAGGCTCATGGCTCTGAAATTCAGTTTTATAACGGAACTCTGGATGCCTACCAATTGAGTAGTCCATCCTCTCAAGATCCCTTCTACTAGTGTCATGCTGCACTCATGAAAGTTTTAAACTAATCAATATAAAATTTATGCAGCAAGAAGAGAGGGTAAAAATCCAAACAGCGTACATCTTTTGTGTCGGTCCTCTCAAATAAGACAACCCTTCCCCCACGATCACCCGTAGCTAGATGGTCCCCACTTTTATCAAACTCGATAGCTGTAATAACATCCACTGCATCAAATATTCAACACAATCAACATAAGGAAAGAAGAAAAAGCATGAAATTTTATCTTCTCAGGGGAGAAATCAAATGCCACATGTACGTGAAGAAGTTAATTTCCACTAAAGATGTCAAATTTTATCCAAGCACCTACAGTTTTGCACAAAAGTTACCAAAAAATCACATGAATGAAATGAGCTTAGGGCTACCATCAACTCAATAGAACCAATAAAAAAATATGCTAGTTACAAAATTCTAGATCTCCTGACACCCTAGTAGGCTGAATTGGATAAATTATGCACCACCCTGATTCAACATGTCTTGATTCATTCCAGTCATTAAAATGCTCATTAAAGCAGACTACTAATAGTAATAAACAATCCATCAAGATCATTTGGGAAAAAAGCACTAACAACAGATCAAAGGGCATCTTGAAAACTCAAGGATAGAATATATTTGAAGTGAAATAATCCGAAATAAAAATGTGATGAGAAAGTGGAAAAGCTGGCACTGTGTGCTGCACTCCTAATGTGCAATGATAACTATGGAAACTTTATTCAGGGTAGCTCTTGAGTTACATTGCAGACCCAATGAGTCCAATGCCCATTTCATCTATGCAAAATTTTGTCCATAAAAAATAAAACTAATAGAGAATGATCTTTAGAAATATTCATCCTGAAACAGGGACGGATCTTTTCATAAATGTCTGAAAACACACTAAGAAACTAGTAATATTGTACGGATAGCAATGTAATCAGAAAAGTGTAATATGAGTGAAATTTTATAATGTAAAGGACATTAAATAAAAGAGTAAGACAAACAGGTAGCCATCAGCACTAAACTACCTTTAGGTTTCAAGAAAGACCCTTTACAACTAAAAATCTTATATGACTCTTTTCCATTCCCTTGTTAAGATAAGCCCCCTGTGGTAGAGACAGGATTTCCAACAAATTAAAGCACCAAAGCTAGTGCGGTGTCATGTATTTCAGGATGAAAAACCATGTACAATTAGTTGACAAGTTGTTAAATGTGTTACTTGCAGACTCTTCCTGTTAAAGCAAAAGCTAACCTACATACTCCCCCCCGTCAGTAATATATAATCAACATGAAAGCATCAAACTATCATGAAGCATAGAAAACTAGTTGGCGATAGAAGCAGAACATCCAACCTCAAAATGAAACAACACCACACTGGTAGGACACCTTAATAACAACAGTGAGTCATATTGGAGATTTCACAACTGTTCTCTCCCATCATGACGTACACAAACGAACAAATGGACATTTTTAGCACTGAAAGAAAACCCAAACTTTAAGATAATACAAAAGTAAACTTCACTCAGAACTCCGGTGTCTTTCTATTATTAAAGCAAGCACTTGAATAAGCCAAACAAGTGGCTGAAGTGGTATACTAAATTGATAGCCCGGATCCAAAAAAACGAACATCAACATCCAAATTTCAACCAATTTATCGGATCAAGGAATCGAGATCAAAACCCTAATGTTTAAGTAGGTTAATATGTGATTAATCATCTTACCTTCCTGAACTTCTTCTCCAGCCGCCCGTTCACCAAACACCTGAGAAAATTTCCACTCCAGCGGCGATGGTGGGGCCGCCGTGGCGCCTCCGCCTCCTCCTCCTCCTCCATCGCCGTCGACACCGTTCATCCTCTCTCTCACACACAAACTGTGTATCCTCTTCCTTCCTTCCTTCCTTCTGTAGACCGATTCAGAGCAAATCGAGTGGTCAAGAGCAAGGCCAAATTGAGGTCACCTCATAGGAACCGGGGATCGGAATCAGAGGATCAAAATCGAAATAAAAATTGCTAGGAGATTTCTACGAAAATGTCAGCTTTTGAATCAACATTCGAACATCGGACAACGATTTGCGATGTTCCGATTTCTTCCTCTTTCCGCCCTGTCTCCGTCTCCCTCCCTCTTTCTCTCTCTCCTCTGTCTTTGTTCTTCCTCTCTCTCTCTCTCTTTCTCTCTCCTGATTTTTTGCTCTGCGTTCAGACTTGAAAGGATAGAATTGGGATTAAACCGTTCTTTTGTGCTTCGTGTTTCCGAGTGAATATACACACAAATTTTGGCCATATTTGGTTAAATTGTAAAAATAAATCCATTCATTGTTCAGGCAATTTTGCATAAAACCATTTTTTATCCTAAAAGTGTGTGATTAACTTATGGTAGAATTTATGTTTGTCCATAGAACATCAATATCCTAAAAGTGTGTTGAGTAATTTTTATTTTTTACTAGTTTATATCCCACAAAGGATTCCACTTTCATCTTCCTTTTTTTTTGTTACTTAGTTTTGTATATGGAAAAAAATAATATTTTTTTGATGGAATGGAAAAAAAAATCGGGAACACTTATATGAGATGATTTTGAGCTTATAAAAAATTATATTTTATTGATAATTTAAATGTTACTTATATTTTAGTATTATAAAAATTAGTAAATGTGCTTAGGAAAATTGTAGCCCTAGATTCCGAATGTTTAAAAGTTAGAGTGATCAACAATATTGTATTTTGATGCCCTGTCGTATATTTATATCCATTAAATGTAGTAATGCATTTGAAAATTATAAAGACCATTTAAATGTAGTAAATGCATTAGATACTACCAATAGACATGTCAAAACGCAAACCGACTTAAGAATCCAACTCAACCTGACTTGTAAACACATGAATTTTGGCACAAATATTTCAATCCGAAACGATTCAAATCCATTCAACCCATAATTTTTTTGGTCAAGTTTGGTCAATCTATAAGTCACCCATTGGGTCAGACTTTAGGATAATGAAAATTTAAAATTTTGACCTAATATCATCAAGACTAATGAAAATTTATTTCTCGATGTATGCCCTCCTTGACCTTCCCTTATCTATAAAAACCTTCAATGTCATTCAACTTAATTTAGTGAGTTTTTCTTGTATTAAAGTTCAACTTTTTTATGTAATTGATTTTCATGATATGCAAAACATAATGTAGTGATATATAATTTGCACGGTAAATTTTATAATAATAATAATAATAATAATAAACTTTATAACTTAATATTGCAACTTGTAACATTTATAAAATACTCCCTCCGTTAATCAAAACTTGTCGTTTTAGAGATCAAATACTATTAAGAGAAAACGTGTTTATTTTGGTATTCACTTTACAAATTTATCCTTTGTCATAATTATGGAGATGTTACTTGTAATTTTCGAGAAAGAGTAAAAGTAGAGTAATAATTAGGAGTATATAAGTGTATTTTCGTTTGACTCCTTCAAAAATGTAAAGATTTCTAACATGACAAGTTTTTCTTAACAAATGGAGTATATATTACTATTGTAACAACATTAATTATTTTTAAAAAAATATTAACTACTGGTAGGGCAATATAATAATTTTACTTTTTTCAAAAAAATATTAACTAACAATAATGTAATCTAACAATTTTAGCTTTTAAAAATATGTAAATAATCCACCATTGAAAATAGCGAACATGACCTGCTGGGTTAACCCAAACCCGTGAAATACGGGTTTAGATTGAACATTTTATGACCCTTAACTCTAAATGACTTGACTCATAATTGACCCGAATTTGAAACAGCCTGAACCGAACCCGACTCGTCCGATCTATTTGATAGGTCTAAATAGTAACTTATAAACTAGTTAGATGTTTTTTGAAGAAGTTCTTAATTTGTTTAGCTTCTCGGTTTAGGAAGAGATCTACTTTTGTTGCATTTTCCACTATTTTTATTTTTTTCCCTACGCTTTTAAATAATGATTTGTTTAACATGTATACCCTAATGGTATGGCTACCGCTGTCGTCTTCGTTCATATCCAATTTGGTTTATGATTGCTTTGGTTTCATGTTTTGTAGAGTGCGTCTACCTGAGTTTGCATCGTTACGTTTTGTTTGTATGGTTTATAGACGGTTTTCCTATCTGCCAACTTGATTGACATTCTAGTTTCAGTTTTGTCTGAACTCGAATTCTTACGTACTAACTAAAAAAAAAGTGCCCTAGTGGTATATCCTAAGAAATCGAATTGAAAAGCTATTTTCTAAACGGGTGAAATACGAAAATAAACCCTATAATCTATTTTAAAAATTATTAAATCAATGTATTTAGAGAAAATATTTTCGAAATCATAACACTGAAGGGCATATGTTATAAGGGCCCGTTTGGTATCCGTGCACATATATCAGATATCAGATATGGGTATGAGATATCGATATTATGGATATGGGTATAAAATCTGATATCTGATATCCGATATCTTGTTTGGTATGTTGAGAATATGGGTTTTAGATATCAATTAAAAAAGTCTTTCTCTTTAGCCGCTCACCCTGACACTCACCCAGTCCTAGCTCGACCCCTGCCTGAACCTCCGACGACACTCACCCAGCCCTAGCCCGACCCTCCCTCCTGTCAGTGACAGCCCTCGTGTCGCCCCCACTAGCCTCGAACTCCCGAGCCTCTACCTACGCCCACCCCCACTCACCCACCCATTTGCGATTGCATACCCAAGAATTGATTGCCTTCAAAAAAGAGGGAAGCAACGATGGTTGGGAAAGAGGAGGGAGACATCGATGTTGAAAGAGGAGAAAGAGAAGAGAAGCGACGAGGATGAAAGAAGATAAATGTATGTTTTGGTCTTCCTATTTTAAAGGATATATGGAATTGGGGGAAAATATGAAAGGAAATATGAGTATATCACTTTGATATCCACGTACTAATTTATCAAACATGAGTATGAGTGATAATCATACTCATATCTCATACATGTATATATCAATACTAAACGAGACCTAGGTATTTAAACATCAATTAATTAATGTATATATTATGTGCTGTAGCTAGTATTTGACATGACAATTGATTGATTCACTACAAATGGGTTAATATCAATTAATTAACCTTTGGGAAGCTTTATTTGATCCGTTTCCATAAGTAAATGGGGCAAGCTTTTGGAAACTTTTGGAAAAGCATACCTCTCTCCAACCCTTCTCATGTCAAGTTTGTTTGTCAATTCTGTTCAGCATCTAGTCATACACAATACCCATTCATTTGGTTGATTTTATCCTTTCTCTAAGTTGTGCAACCAAATATCCGATAAACTCACCAAAGAAACAAAATGTCAAAAACTTATTTAAATAGTACTCTATTTGTTTCAAAATTCAAATTATTTACTACTCCGTATTTAGTATGTCTTTTAACGATGATAAAAGTTAAAAACTTTAAAAAAAATATTAATTTTTTAATATAATTTCATACTTATTATAATAATTATAAAATTATTTAACTGCTGGTATTTTATAAAAATTATATCTTATTAAAAAGTATATAAAGGTTGGGGTTGAGTGGGCATACAAGACTCGACATAATAAGAAATGAAGACATTAGGAGCAAGGTTGGGGTTGCGAGTATTGCTGACAAGTTGTGGGAGTCCAGGTTACGGTGGTTTGGGCACGTTAGTAGGAGACCTATATCAGTTGTTGTGCGTAGGTGCGAGAGCTTAGAGCTTGGAGCTATTCGTAGGGGGAGAGGTAGACCGAAAAAGAGATGGATGGAGGTTATCCGTCAGGACCTCAATTTGTTGAGCCTCTCGGAATATATGACTTTGAATAGAGACCACTGGAGTAGGCGGATCCGGGTTTTTGATGTTTAGTAGTTCGTGTCTGGGTGCTAAGTCTTACTGTTACCTTTTGCCTCCTTTTCTACTGTCTATCTTGCTCATTGTGATTTTTGTGACTTATTATTTTTGATCTATCGAAAACTCTCTCCCGACTTGTTCGGGGAAAAAATGCGTACATCTTGACCTCCAAACCCTGCTTTATCGCGGGATAGCCTGGATAGTTGTTGTTGTATTAAAAAGTATATAAAGACATAAAACAATAGTATAAATTATGAAATAGATGGGGCTGTGACAAAAACAATCCTCAAAAGTTCCCACAATAACAAAATTGTAAGTGTTCAACCCACTTAAACTCCTAAAAAATTTAGGAACTAACCAACACAATCCTACACATCATAGAATAAAAACTATAAACAATAAAAAATGATTTAAAAAGTTTTAAACAATGCACAACTTTACGTAATGCAACCTTCATTTTTTTTTTTTTTGGGTGAAATGTAATTCAACCTTCATTATATATGCATGTTTATAAATATTACGATAATGATTTATTGAATATTCATATTCTAAACAATGCACGACTTTTGCGGGTTCAACTTTTTTTCCTCTTAAACATGAATACGTTGCATCTTGGTTCAGATCCAGTAGAGTTTGTATGAAACTCTTAGATAAAAATAAAATTCAAATCTCACCACAATTCAATATACTCTCTAAAATTTCCATCAAAATGGAGGATTTGATGAAAGCAAAAGTAAAATTCTCACCATTCTCCATTTTTTTTCAGATGAATTTGACAAATTATATTAAAATCTCCAAAGTAGAGAATTTCTTAGAGTTTTTGTTGGAACCATTAAAATTTACATTCTCTATGGAGAGGCGGCAATCAAGCGAATTGGGTCGGGTTCGGGTCGAGTTATTCGATTTCGAGTCATATCAGATTCAGCTTGATATCGGGTGTGATGACAATTTGGGTCTAGTCGAATTCGGGTCTGGTTTATTCGGGTATTATTTCATTGTATACAATCAGGTTTTCAGATCTTATTCAGTTCAAGTGAATTGAGTTTTGGTCTAAATGGGGTGGGTGAATTGGGTTTTGGTCACAACGGGTTCGGTTGAATCGAGTTCAGTCAAATCAAAGCCAAATCATCTTGGATAAATCAAATCAAATTTCAATCCAATCTAACTTCAATTTCATTAAAGTTTAAATTTTATTTTAAAATATGGGTTTTAAGTTTCAATTTAATTTTTAAGTCATATTTATTTCATTTGTTTTAGCTATGGGATATTTATCTTTTTATCTAGATTGAGCTAATGTTTTATTAATTCTTAATCAATACCACGTTTGTTAAAAAATGTAAGTCTTCTCATTTTTTAGAACATTGTTTTTAAAAAGTTAAAATTATATAAAATATTAATTTCAAACTTATTACTTATAACTATGAAATTATAAAAAATAACAAAAAAAAAATATATATTTACTTAGTTTTAGCGCCTCAAAGGTTCACTGTTTCATATGCTGTGACTCTATTCCCATTCATCCTTTCATTCGAATACAACACCGAACTGAAGTCTCCCATAACTATCCAAGGTTCCGGGTGGCTAAGAAAAACTTGAACAAGGTCTGCCCACAATCTTCTTCTGTTGACAATCGTGTGCAAACCATAGATTTCAGCCACCATAAAATTTTTCCCAGTGATTTTACAAGTAATTTTCCCACATATCATCTGCTCAGTCGTAATTAGGGGCTCAAAGAGAACTTTACTGTCATACCATATCAAAAGAATTCGTCCAGCGTCATTCATCTGGAAATTGTACATATAACTCCAATTTGCCAAACTTTTATTCATGATATCAGTTACTTTCTGCTGGTCTAATTTAGTCTCAAGAATACTCATACAAACTATATTATTGTCTCTCAATAAAGCAGCAGTGGTCGGGGGCATCATCAAACTCAATCCATATCCACCAACACCCGAGCATACATCTGCTTTGCTCTAGTTTCTGTATAATAATCAGTCATAATAGGGTCGCCTAGGCAATCATTTGAAGCAACTCTGGAGTCCAGAATTCAGTAGGTAGTTTGTGGATACGAGTCCAAATTGGAAGGCTGGAGAAGAGTGCTTTGTCGAAGGTGAACCTCTCGGGAACACATTTTAACAACAAGGTGTAACCCGGTCCAGAATAAGGGCCCTCAATTAACACAGCATCCCTATCATCTTCCTTTTCGAATTTTAACATAAACCAGCCCCCTTGAGCATTAAATTGATGCTTAGGCCAATTTTACTTCAATCTTCCTATAGCTTGCCAGCCTGGAAACCTTCCCACAATATAACCCACAAGAGCAAAGCCTCAAGCTTCCTCGAGGCTTAGACAATGTTCTTTCTTAGCCTTTGACTGTGTCTCCCTCGCCTGAATTTTGGAAAGTCAGCTTATATCCACGAGCCTTAGCAGGGCATTTAGAACGGTTCAGGTTAGAGGCCCAGGCACCTTGAAGGGGTTGGGCAGGGGGTTGATTTTGAGGAGTTTGTGGTTGGTTATGGCCTTTTTTGTAAGCTTTAAAGGGGGTAGGGTCAACATTAGCCTCGTTTTGTAGAGAGGACTACTCAAACACCTGATCAACTACCTGTTGGACGATCTCAGCTTGCTGATCAGAAACAGTGGTGGCCTGAGAACCCAGTTCAATATCCTGTACAGTGCAAGTCTCATAAGGAATCAACCCAATAGCAGCAGTAGCAGCATCAACCAGAATACCATTACCATTTTCAGATGTAGTAGTAGTAGCAACATCAGCCAGATTACCAATTCCATTTTCAGCTGCAGCATTAGGAGGAACGGATTGGTAGTTTGAGTCAAGCTCAATCGGAGCATCATTAACAGCAATGGAAACATTAACAACACCTACCTAGAGGACCCGACAAGACCGGGGGAAGGGAGGAAGAGCCACATACCTGGGAAATACGGCTATGATCGAGAGTAGAAGAAGAAGAATCACCTGGAGGTGCCATTGAACCATCCTTCAGCTGAACGTTGATGTTACCAGTAGCCTTCTTGGGAGAATTTGAGGCGAGCTTAGGCAAGGAGCCTAGGACCGTCATTTTGGCTGGAACAACTCCACTTCGCACAGCCGAGATGGGGCTAGGAGCAAGATTGATAGCACGTCTTCCCTGAAGGGGGGATAATTCTTTGTTCATCCTTGCTTTTCAGAGCGCTGGAGGCCTCGATGAAAGCTAGAGGAGCAGCAGACTGTCGACAGCTAGGGCAAACCCTAGCCAAAAGAGGGGTTTCTTTGTTACTCAACCAAACTGCAATTCCCTATGGATTGAGGCGCTACTCAGAGGGATGAAAGGGAAGGAGTGATCAATTTGTGGAAAGGAAGAAAAAAGAGAGGTTTCCGATATGGAACAAAGAGGGAGACACTGTTCCAGAGCTTCGAGACCGCTCTAGAATTAAAGCCTTAAAGGTATCTTCGAAAGTCAACCAAACCGTAATTCCAAAGGGAAAGGGGTGCGGAAGGAGGGGAGGAATGGAGGAAAACAGGAAGAAAGGTAAAAAGAAGAGGAGAAAGAGGTTTCCGATTGGAGTGAAGGTGGTAGGTTGCTGTTCATTCGCAGACGCTAACCCTAGGATTTGGGGGTTTCTTTGTTCGTGGCCCGGAGAGCAATTCCTTAAGGAAATGGGGACGAGGGAGGGAGATGGAAGGAAAGGGGGGGGGGGTCAATTTGGTGGAAGGGGAAGAAAAATAAGGTTTCCGGGAACGGACAAAGTATGGGACACTGTTCACCCGTCGGCTTCAGCAAGGTGATGGAGGAAGACGACCAGAAACAGACACCCATCATAGATTCATGAAACATTATCAACTGGAATTCCAAAGTTGTAGACCCTCTCCACAGCCCTCTTGGTCTACAACACAAACATGAAGAGTTTGAACCACAGAGGATGGAAAGAAGGTGAAAACTGGAAGAAATAGGCCTAAATGGGTGGAAAAAAATTTGTTACCTCTGTCTCCCATTTCGTTCGGATGGTGATGATCAAAAGAGATACCATTTGCACAATGAGTGCACACACAATCCCCAGCCAGAGACCCTTTATTTGTATTCCCATTGCAGACAGTATCCAGTTATTTATTCGAAAAATATGAAACTGATACAGAGTGAAGATAAATGTTGATAGTTCATTAATTCATTTGAGATGTACTCAGTAGCAGGGAAAAGAAAGTGCTTACTTTTCCTCCAATGTGCAAGACAAATGCCAGTAGAATAGCAGAGGGCATGCCCACCAGATAATATGATCCTAGATTTATATATGCACCGACCTTTTGCCTACCGCATCCTCTAACAACGCCTTAACAAGAATGAGAAGAAGTTACAACACTTTTCAGGAATAAGCATGAAATTTAACAGATCAACTGCTTGCCTGAAAGAACACACTCAATTCCATCTGCAAAATTGGAGAATGCAAGAATTGGTAACATGGTAGCTACATATCTGACCACTTCCACTTCGTTGCTGTATGCATAACCCCACACACACCTCAACAATACTAGGACCAACCCCACCAATGCTCCTTGAGTTACAGCCAGAAGTAAAACTACTAGTACTGCATATCTTGCAGCATGTGGATGGCCTGCTCCCAGTTCATTAGAAACGCGAGTGCTGTATAAGAGACAGAAACTTATCGTTCATTCTGCATCTTTTTTAGACATGTCACTAGTTTTGTCGAAAAATACTGTCCCTCCGATTTTGAGGGCAAAAAGTTTCCAATCGAAGAAAGATCTAACTAAATCACATGCAAAATAAGCTGATCAGAAGAAAAATACTAGCCTGACTGCACAAGTAAGCCCGAAGGGTATCATCCATATGGTTGCAGCTGTATTAAAACTGAAATGGAAATAGAGAACATAAAATTGCTGAAGATATATTACATATATCAGAAATATAGATTAAAATGCAGAATGTAACAAGATACAAACCAGATAGAAAGAACTGATGTTTCGATTTCAGGATTGGGCAGGAGACCAGCTAAGAATACCGTCAGTTCAAATGACCAATTTGTCAAACTGCTCAGAATAAAGGCATATATATGTGCCATCAATAAATGTCACAAGATGCTCAGTCGAAATGATCACTCTTTGGCATAGCCTCCTAAGCTCGAGAACTTACCAAACCATAAAAGCAGAAGGAATAGCAAGTTTTATAAAGTTGGATAAATCACACAGGGCTTCCCTTGAGTACCCAGTCCATGTTTTTACACATGAAGGTGAAAACTTTACATAAAGAGCCAAGAATAGAACATTAACCCAATAGAAGATGCCATTTGCTAGAGCAACACCTCTAGGGTTTTGGCCTAAAGCAATAAGAATTGGACCACTATTTGCCAATATAACAGATAGAGGTATGCAAATGAGCAAAAGAATGCACGCAGCTCTCTGCAGGTGTATGCCAAGCATATGATACTGCTTTGCTCCAAACGACTGACCACAAAAGGTATCTAGTGCAGTTGCCATCCCCATCTGCCACCCATGAGAAGAGAATTTGGGAATATACGAAGGTGCAACTGGAAAATGAAAAAGAATGATGAAATAAAGTTCAGGATAATCCTACAAGTGGCCATTTGCTTTCTCGATTTTATACTTTATACGCATGTGGGTTCACCAGACATGTTAAGAGTGCTTAGTAAGAAATTTTACTGCACAAAATTTCTTATTGAATAAGATGGGATTTGTCATCAATTTATGAGTTCATGGACATTCTGTATCTTTAATACAGTAGTTAAATTAGCAGAATGCTGGCAGGTTCGTGGATTGATAACAATGGGATTTTTAATGGTGTATGCAACTAATAATGGACGATGAACTCCTCCAGCTAAGAGGGATGTTTAAGTAAGCAAATGAGAGATACAACGGGCCTTTGGAATCAAGCAGGTATGCTGCTGTAAAGCCTTTTCAAGTTTAGAAACCAAAAGGATCAAATGATCAGTATAAAAATGTAATTTACAAACATCAACTGATGAGAAAATTGAGAATTGGAGCCAAAAAGAAAAACTATGCTATTGATTCCCGCGAATAACATGAATATCTCTAGCTTAAGCATTGTATAAATCCTTCTATGGAACTTGAGTTTCACATCATATCTCAAAATTCTGTGATTATCTAACTTCTTCTGCCCCTTGCTCATCAATGTCTCCAACAAAATCTATAAGGTTCTGCAACCCCCAAGCCAAGATTAGCAATGAGATAAGCACAAATTTGGGCACAAACAAGAAGTTCCCATTAGAAAGGCTGTGAGTTCAAGGACAAGTCATTTAAGTTTAACTGAAAATGGCTTCTTGTTCTACTGGACCCTAATAAACAACAGAAAATCACAAGTCATAGCAACACGTTGACCCCAGGGATTACAGCTAATATTTTGTCCTAATAATAACTACCTTGACATAAGAATTTGTGCACACGAACAAAAGCAATTGGGAAGGAGATTCCAAATATGGAACCAGGAGAAATCCCCCCCAAAAAAAAGGAAACGGAAAGCTCACCAACACACTGAAACCGGTGAGGGAGGCGAAGGAGGACGCCAAGGAAGCGCCTGAGAAAAGGCATAGAAAGGGGGTAGGTGAAGGTGGTAGTTCAAGGTTTGGTGATAGTTGTGCCCTTGTTTTGGAGCGTCTTGTTGGCTGCAAATTTACTGAACCCTGAATAATCAGGTAAGACTTTGACCTCCCAATCTCTTTTTATAAACATAAACATCGAAGAAGATTATCAGATTCAGAGAGGGATTCGAATCGACCTACCCACCCCCCCTCCCTCTCCCGCTGTCTCCACCTACCTACAATGGCGGCTTCATCCCTCCAACTACGCGCCTCCTCCTCCCCCGCCTCTCCTCTTCTCCCCGGCGCCTCCACCTCTCCGTCCACTCGCAGATCCCTCGCATTCCCTTCCCATTCCCTCTCGTTCTCCCTCAAGTAAGCCCTCACTTCTTTCCTTGTTGCTGCTGATCTTGAGCTTCTTCGGATAGATGCGCTGTTTGATATGTTGTCAATTGAGTTTTCCTAGGTCCCCGTTCTGCAAGTTGGATTTTTTAATTTTATGTTTGATTTTGGGAATGATTATAGTGCTCAAATCTGGTTGACGAAGGATTAATTTATCGATGATTTTGCAATTGTGATGAATGTTTGTCTTCTATAATTTCGGTGATTGTTTGACACGGTCTTGGTTTCTCACTTGATTCCTTCTGTCATTGCATCAAAAGCTTCAATCACCTTTCCGTTTGCTGAACAGATCTTCCAAGTGCTCTGACCGAGTGAATTTGAATACAGTAAGAGCATCTGCACAGGTAGAGACTAGGTTGGACCAAATGGAGGTTGATCAGTCATTAAGTCCCAGAGTCAACTCTGTTAAGCCTTCCAAAACAGTGGCTATAACCGACCAGGCAGCGGCTCTTGTGCAGGCTGGTGTTCCTGTGATTAGACTCGCTGCAGGAGAACCTGACTTTGATACTCCAGCAGCTATCGCTGAGGTTCTGTGTAACTCTCCATCACTCTTTGTGGTGCTTGCTATCGTCGAATTACTCAAAGACTCTGATGCTTTTTTTTGTGTATGGAATTGTAGGCTGGAATTAATGCAATTCGTGAAGGTTATACTAGGTACACTCCAAACGCTGGAACGATGGAACTTCGCAAGGCAATCTGTCATAAACTGAAAGGTTAGCTTATCCGCTTCGGTTGAATTTGAGCAATTGATTTTGTCTAGAATATTTTCTTGCCTATACTAAATAGTAGACATGACTCTGAGAGTTTTTTTACGTGTTTCTAGAGGAGAATGGACTCACATATACTCCCGGTCAAATTTTGGTGAGTAATGGAGCTAAACAATCTATTGTTCAGGCAGTACTAGCAGTTTGCTCCCCTGGAGATGAGGTCAGTTGACTCTTACATTAAAACCTCTTTGTGAAACTTGTCTTCAAATCTAAGATGGCTATGTGGGATTGAGTTGGTTGATTTATCATTTACCTCATTCTCTATTTCTCGTATGATAAGTCATAATTATGAAGTCTGGCATATCATTTGAATATTCTGTTAATGACTGCTTTTCCTAACATAATTTTTTGAAGAGTTCATACAATAAAGACTCATATATTTCTTTCTTACATCTCATAATAATATTCTGTGCTGGATTAACATACCTTGGACATTGACCCACCCGTGTTGATCACCTCTACTCTACTGTCCGTTTTCCTGTGTGCCTATATTCTTACCACTGAATAGGGAGGATAACAATATGTAATATAGTCAAGTTTGGTAGTTTTGTTGATTGTTATGATTTGGTTCAAAGTGGATGGCATTAGGTATAGCCATAATGCAATGTTAAGATATGTTTGGAGCTATAGTAAGGTAGCTTCTTTCTCTCCACCTAATTTTATTAGCAACAAATGTAGACAGCCTTTCGTTTGTAGGCCTAATAAAGTTCTAATGAGATAATTAACTTGTACACCTAAGGAATTTGGTAATCCCTAAATCTATCTTCAATAAAACAAATGTCACCTACATCATTTTGTGCATCTGAAAGATTCTGAATATCTTCGTACTCATGTACTCCTCACAAAGGATTGACCAATGCTTGGGGGTGGGGGTGCAGGTCTGGTACACGTGCTTGATTCACATTCTCTTTGCATATTGAGAGCATATAACCGGGGATTCATGCAATGACTCAACAAACATAAGAACACACAGCAAAACAAACAAATCTTAGGGAACCCTTGGATTCCAAAGGAATTACAAGGTTACAATTCTACTAAGCCATGAGAGACCCTATGGCCTACGATTAACTAGACGAGAGGCAAAATGCCTTTTACATTACTATTTCTGGTTAACTCCCTCAGGTTCTGCTGCTACATTGTAACATTAGCCTAATTCCCCTGAGAGTCATAACCAACCTCATTCTAGACCCTCCCTAATGTCAGCCACATAGTCCTATAGCATCCTATGTGTCTCAATGCCAAAACATGTAGATAATTCTAACCCATATGTTTAAAATTACAGTTTATGTTTTGATCTAAGGTCTAGAAGAAACAATAAATGCAACAAAACAAAAAAGTTATTCACGTGCCTCTTTGTGAATCAACACATTTGTATAGCTGGTGATGAGTAGGTAGTTTATAAAATGGCCTATTTCTTGAATTCACGATCTAGTACAATATGAAGTCCCTTATTTTGTTGTGAAAAATATGCAGTTCATGATTTTGTTTCTCCATTTCTTAAATGCATCTATACTTCTGCATGCAACATCTTGTCTATGTATGTAGAAGTTTCCCTTTCATAGGTGTATTCATAGTAGTGTAATCATATACTTTTTATATGGCCCTAATATTGCTTAGCAACATGAGACGGTTGTCACTCAGTATGAGAATCTTTGTCTTAGGTTATAATTCCAGCTCCTTTCTGGGTTAGTTACCCAGAAATTGCAAGGCTTGCAGATGCCACTCCTGTAATTGTTCCTACACCTATATCAGAAAATTTTCTCTTGGACCCAAAGGTTCTTGAATCCACACTCACTGAAAAATCAAGATTGCTCATTCTTTGTTCGCCATCAAACCCTACTGGATCTGTTTACCCAAAGAAGTTGTTAGAAGAGATTGCTCAGATTGTTTCAAGGCATCCCAGGCTTCTGGTATGGTTCTTCAACTTTGCCTCTTAGACAAATCTACTTGCGTGCAGTGATAAGTTGAACCATAATTTATTAATATATTGTACAGGTGTTGTCTGATGAGATTTATGAACACATTATTTATGAGCCAGCAATTCATACAAGCTTTGCATCTTTGCCGGGAATGTGGGAGAGGACGCTTACAGTAAATGGATTCTCTAAAGTAAATCAGCTCAGTGTCTTGCTAAATATTGCATGAAATACAATTTTTTACACTTTAACTCCTACCCCACTATTTAGTAAATTCCAAGCTTTATACATGTAGGCCTTTGCTATGACTGGTTGGCGTCTTGGGTATCTTGCGGGCCCTAAGCATTTTGTTTCAGCATGTGGAAAGATCCAAAGTCAGGTAATGAGGCTTGAAATGACTAATCAGATTCTAGTTCCAATCTCTACTTCTGAACTGGAGTTCCAATCTGTAGTTGATTTCTACTGGATGTACTGAAAACCGACTATTAATTAGCTTTTCGAGGTGTAAACCACTTTGTCTACCTTTGGAAGGTTAAAGCTCCTACTTCTACCCTGTTACTAACTTGGTTAAGATTATCAAGAGGGGCTCGTTTATTTTATCCACCATAAGCTACACCAAGTTTAACTGCAAAATTACATGAATCTGAAATTAATGAAATCTGGCACTCCTGATCTAATCATGTTAGTTGCATTGCTTGATGAAAGTTCCAAGGCTTTTGCTAGACTTACTCCTTTATGCTTTCCAGTTCACTTCAGGTGCTTGTAGCATATCCCAGAAAGCAGGAGTTGCAGCTCTAGGACTGGGATATGCAGGTGGGGAAGCAGTTTCTATAATGGTCAAAGCATTTAGGGAACGGCGGGATTACTTAATCAAAAGTTTCTTAGAGTTGGGAGGTGTTAAGATATCAGAGCCTTTGGTAAATGCATTACTAAATTTTTACTCTCCATCCATTGTGCACAGTCCTACATTTCCTTTTGTCTTTGTTGTCATTTTGGGAATTTTACTTATTTCACCTTCTTTCCAGGGAGCTTTCTACCTTTTCCTTGATTTCAGCTATTATTATGGCTCTGAGGCTGAAGGATTTGGCAAAATTGATGGCTCAGAGTCTCTTTGTCGGTATTTGCTGGATAAAGCTCAGGTAATGATCCAATTTAGGTTTAAACAGCTAACATTCATATCACCATTTCTTCATTTAATGATGTTAAAAAAACATCCCATTGATTTGAAAAGAACCTTGGGTGCAAGTTATCTTAATAGGACTTTATTCTTTTCGTGTGTAGTATATAAAATCATGCCTTAATTATTATGGAAAGCATTTGTAAATCTCTTTACATGAAATTTTAGTTCTGTTTTTAAAAAATGACATGAAAACTTTAAATTGGAGCTACACTATACATGCATCTTTTTTAGTAGAGCGAAGAAATAATCTATTGCCATTGAGTGAGCTCATCCAGCAGGAAAAAGATTTTAAAAATAAATAATCTATAGTCACTGAGTTATACTATGTATCCTGTATTTTGGGGAACGTTATGCTGCGTATCATCCAAGAATAAATAAATAAACTGAGCTTCATTGATGTAATTGTTGAAACACTTATAATCGTACATATTCATTGTTGTCAGGTTGCACTTGTTCCTGGAGATGCGTTTGGCAACGATGACTGCATCAGAATCTCATATGCGGCATCTCTTCCTTCCCTCCAGGAAGCGTATGAAAGGATAAAGAACGCTATCAACCTACTCAAGCGTCCTGTTGCAGTATGATGCACCTAACCTCAACACTCGAATGCTTGCCATACTAGCATTACTGATTACTCCATACATCAACGTACTAGTGTGTAATAAAGTTGCACAGGATCAAGGGTTGTTTCTCCTGTGAATCCGTTTTTTTTTTTTTTTATATTGTATGCGCCGTTTCCTTTGTTTTGTTCATCATTAGTTAGGTTGAAAAAGAAGATTATAAATGTACTTGATATGGCAGACTTCATTGTTGGTGGTGTTGTTGTATCCAAACGCGTCTTCAAGTCATTAAGCTTGCTAAACTTTCTTTGGCTTCATAGATTGAGAATGTCCATGTTCGATTTCTTGCTATTGCAGGAGGAAGAGCTTGTCATTTATTTGTTCTCCTGCAACTTGCAGGAACTTGTCTCACGATCTCTTTTCTTTCTATGAAATTATTACAGTATCTACACAAGTCAATATAAATCATCATCAGATTTGCAAACAATTGCAAAGTAACAACAATGGAAGATGTACCCACAGGTCAATGGTTCCGAGGAACCCATGACCCAACTGGTCTACACTTGGAACCCGTAGAAAATGGCTAGAATGAACATCCAAGTAAGCCAACTCTTGTCAAAGCAGCTGCTGCAATTCAAGTCTTCAATTATCCCCATTGATCTATTTAGAATTAGATCTGTACAATTTCTAGACAAATATAAGCCTTTTCAATCATTTTTCTATACTACTATTTTAGCTTTTTTTGGTTAAGCCTTTTCACAGAGAATATTTTTTAAAAAAAAAAAAATATTCACGCAAGAAATATATTTAACAAAATATTTACGATTTCAAACTATTACCAAACTATTCATTTTTCTAGGACGAACATAATTTTTGGTTAAATACAATATATTTTTTTGAGTGAATATTTCCAAAAAAATAAATTCTTTCGCGGATCTATATACAATCACTTCTCTATTTAAAGTTTGTTTTTGGCTATTTGCTTAGTTTTCAATCACTTTTAGCAAATACTAGGTTGTGGGCCGCGCTACGCACGGCATTATACGTAACAATCTGATTTGAGCAGCAAGGGATTATTGTATACATCTGTTTAAAGCTACCGAGAAAGTCATTACATATATTAAAGCTACCGTAAATCTTAAAGCATCAAAGTTCCAACCAATCGTTTTACAGCACTCATAAGCTAGATTGGCATAACCAAAGATCATAGTCATACCTTTGAAATTTGAGTGGACAATTATATGATCTCAGTATTATATGAATCTGTCCATTCTTTAATGGCTTTAACAGTCCTTTGAAAACAATATTGCTCTTTCCCCCTCATCTCCAAGGTGGCATTGGTCAGTTGCTATGAAATCAAAGCAAGCATTCACTTGAGGTTATCAATAAACAAGGGCCGAAGGATGAAGAAAAATGGAAGAATTTTCCTAACATCGATGAATATACCATTGCCAACTCTTCCTTTTCTTATTGCAACAGATTGACATGGTGCGGTCCAAAATATCATGAGGAACTTCAAATTTTTCTAGATGTATGACTTAAGATATCATGGCCACTTAGATAAATAAAGGCTAGAACCAAGTCCAATTTCAATTTGCAAAATCTTGTGAAGAAGAATATGTAGAAGTAGTTGGGTGTAATTTGCCCAAATCTGTCTATTCTTTAATGGCTTTAATCCATACTCAGAAGCACAGCTACAAACAGGGCAAAATTGAAATGATCAATTTCGAATTCAGAGAATGGACGAGAATCACTTGGCAAATGAACATTCTAACTTGGGATTACGAAATCATGATAAGGAAGTTTCCAAGATAGATAGAAAAGTAATCTCTCACTGAGAGGTACACAAGAAATTGTAATATCAGCATTTCTATTAATATGATTCTACATAAAAATCATACAAAAAATAGTTAAATATCGCACACAGATCAAAGAAAGAAATCTAACTGAACAACTATAGCATACCTGCACAAATTCCATGTAATCCATACGATACAGATGATCCCCGGACAAGATGAGGATATTGTCAACATCCTTGCATTGGTCCTGGCATCCTGTAAACAATTCAAGGGATAGAAATTGTTAAGCATGAATAATACTGTGTCTACTTATTATTGCCTACACATTTAAGTCAATTATAAGAATAGAAGGAAAGTTTTATGGACTCACCTCAAACAGCCATGTAAATTGCCTAACGGCATCAGCAGTTCCTTGGAACAACCTCTTTCCAGTTTCCCCTGGAGTTTGTATGGCTCCCAAAACCTGTTTTTAACACAAATTATATATTTTATACAATTGGATCAAATACGACTTATATTCTATAAGAGAGATACGACTTATAAATTACAAATGCTTGTCTATTTATCTATGTTGTGGACAGAGATACAGAAACATAAGATGAAAACAGAAATCAGACTCATACCCGCAAACTTTTAAACTCTTCAGGCCCCAAAAAACGAGTAAAACTCCGACATATCAAAAACTTGAAATATTATCATCATCATCTAATGCTAATGATTTAATGCTAAAAAGAGTTAAAGGATTAGGTAGTTTTTTTTAATGGTTATTACACTATTTATCAAGTGACGCCAGATGGCAACAACAAAGGCAACTCTTTAAGTATTCTAAAGAGACAAAATAAATTAATCTCCAGTTAGTGAGCCTGTGAACGAAAGGAATAAACTGGAACACAAAGGCAGGGAATAGATCAAAGATAAAAAAAAAAAAAATTATAAAAAAAAAAGAGCTATCGAGTAAGAACTCATGAAGCAAGCAAGGAGGGCCAAAAAAAAACAAAAAATAAAAGATACAAAGGCCGTTGGTTTAGACATATCAAAGACTTGAAAAATAACACAAAAAAATAGGAGCTTATTAGGAAAGAAATAATAAACAAAAGAGTGTGCAGACCATACTTGTTGATGCCTTACCACAATTAAACTGTACCTGGTTAACTGCAGTTCAAGAGTTAGTAGAGAAAAAAGGATAGGAGCACATCAGCAACCACCTCCCCGAGATTCTGATATACAAAACAAGATCGATGTGTCAAGGGTGTGGTAGGATACTATCACCAAGAGTTGAATGTGCAATCAACTCCTGAAAAGCAACATCTATAGCCTTTGATGCAAAATCGGAGCTCTAAACATAAAGGAAAAGAACATTTCAGTGACATACTCGCTTTAATATACATACCCACAGAACCAAACTCTCTTGGCCTTTCAGATTGTGACTACTTGTGGGTTCTTTGCAGGAGAGGAGCTCAATAAGCAAAACAGCACATGCAATAGTCTGCATATAAGGGAGACACTAACAAAAACCAAAGAAAATGAATATGAAATTAGTCAATGAATATTATACTCAATTCAGGGTCATGCCAATATGACACGCTATTTAACATACTTCATAAATTGAACTAAGAATAAGTCAAGGAAGATTATTTGAAACCAAATCAAAGATTGAAGACAAATAATGGGGGCGGCTAGTTACAGTATGGTTCTCCGGTAAGAATCACAAGCAAACTCGAGATCTATACAAACCTGAACAAAGCATCAAATGGGTGCATATAATTGTCATTTATCATGTATGTATACCAGAATAATAAAAATTAGGTTTTCTAGGAGCTTGTTTCAATTGAGTAGTCCTTATCTGGCTAATTAAATACTTCAATTTTAATTGAACCCCTTACTCTTTCTCATCAACATTAAAAGCCCTCGTTTCAGTTTAACAAATCACAAACAAGAATATTTTAATTCTTTTCGTCTAGTGCCGTGTTTAGAAGCACTTTCTTTAAAAAAAATAAACCCTACAATTGAGAATTCAACTTGTATAGGTTGGAGTGAAAGAAGTTTCGATTGAGAGAAAGGATTTGAGTAGAGAAAGTCAACAAGAAGTTCACCAAGAATGCATAGATTGCATAAAAAAGAACAAAAACCCTCAATTTATAGATGTAATCAGTGAACAACAAAATAACACTTACAAGTGTTCTCGAGGAGAAGGCTGCATCATGTAACATGTTGTGCTGCTATGCTGATTAACTGAAAGAAGGATTCTTTACATGGATTTCTCAGGTAAAACTTTCAAGTTCCAGGCGCATCTTCTTGAACCAGGTTACCAATTTGCAAACAGACACATCCAGATATGATAACACTGAGGATTCATCCAAGTTTTTTGGTTCCTACAAAACTTTAGTTGTTCATCCAAGTTCAACTCATCCAAGTTAATTGTCATATCAATCATTTGCAATTAAAAAAGTTAAAGTCCATCCAGATATGACAACACTGAGGATTATTAAAAGCTTCAATCTTAATCATTCAACTAAATTGAAGCAAGAGCCAATCCACAAAAGCAAAATGAAGACGAAATAAGAGCTTCAAAGGCAAAAACCAAACCCTATCTAACAGCAGCAGTAGAACAAGGGAGTGACGGGAGGAATTTCCGATCATCTACACACCAACAACACAAAAATCAGGACATGAGAAGAAAGATTGGCTGCAAAATCAATTCCAAAACAGACAAATCAAATCCCCTAATAAACTTAATCCGGTTGATTCAAGCAGCAAACAAATTTAAAAAGGGGGGAAAAAGAGTAGGTCAACTTCATACCTGCGCAGGCTGAAACGACAGGGAAGAGAGAGGAAGGGGGCTGATCCGTGCTCAAATTCGACGGAGATTGCAGTACTCCGACAGAGATTGCGGTGGACCTGGAGATCGATCTACAAAAAGATGCGGAACTGGTAAAACGAAATTCGATCAATTAGATGGTGACCTACAAAAACAAAATCTCAGAAATAAGGAAAACCTAGATTAAAAATCAGAGCGGAAATCGGGAATTCGCTCACCTGAGTAGTAAAAACGCGCAGAGGGACCTAGGCGACTGATTATAGTACCCTTCATAACAGTGATGGCGCTTTGATAGAAGACGACAACAGATGAAGAAGAAGAAAGAGACGAACGACAGAGGAAGACGACCAGTAGACCTCACGAGGGAGGAAGAAAATAAGGATGTAGAACGGAGATAAAAGGAAGAACGAAGCAGGGACCTGCCAGTGACCACGAGGGAGGAAAGGAAAGAGGAAGGAGTGAACAAGAGCCGTCGATCTATCAATTTTAACAATTGCCGTTGAACGGTCCGATAGTGTCGATCAACCGGCGCTTTTATAATAGTAAGGATATATCTCTATTCTATTACCCATTTAGGCTGTGTTCGGCGGTAGTTTTAGGGGCTTTTCAAGCTTTTAAAAAAAAAATCAAATCTCTCCCTGTGGTGTTTGACAGAAGCTCCCGACATAGATTATCAAGCTTTGGGAGAGCTTTCGGTAGATTGGAAATCAGCCAAAATGAAATCTTGGGGAGGGGAGATTTCGAAATTTATGTGGAGATTTGCAAAAGTGGAGTCCATTCGTGCCCTCGTGAAGCCTTCACCATCGATGTCCTCATTGCCGCTCCAGATCTCCTCTCCTCGTCGCCTCCGTAGCTCTCGAAACCCCCTATGTCGGTCGGTAGTGGGTCGAGGGTCGACGGCCGGCAAAGGGGATAACGCTGACAGGGGACCGCGCCACCAAGAGGAGGAGGCTCCTTTGAGGGGCGACGTCGATGGTGGTTACCCAAGGGCTCGCCGTCGACTGACCGGAAAGGGGAGATCGATTCTTTGGTCCGATTGGCCACGAGCAGGAGGTTGCTTCACAGGTCGAACTTTGCAATGGTGAGGGGAATGTGTGTGGGGTTGAGGAGAAGGGGTAGGGTGAGGGTAAAAATGAAGGGCATTGTGGACGTTTTGCTAAGAAAAACCCCTTACAAATTTTACCCACGCCAAACACCTTTTTAGCTTTTCAATAGATTTTTGGTCCCAAAAAAACATAACCTCTTAAATCTCCATAATCTACAAAAAAAAAAAAAAAAACACCCATAACCTTCAAAATCTACATAATCTACACAAAATCTACTTTTTACAATCTATTACCAAAGCTCTCTAGCAGCCTAGACAAACCTTGATTGATGAAAAGAAAAGAGAAAGGGGAGTATAAAAAATCAACGCACTGGGCCCATATATACGTTTACCTGGGCTGTGAGGCCCAGCCCAGCCCAAAGCCCATTTATGCGGGGAAGCTTGGGTGGATTCTACGTTTCTTCGTCGTCACTCCAATCTCTCTCTCTCTCTCTCTCTCTCTAGGGTTCTTTTTGTTTTGAATCGGGTGAAGAAAGGAACAAAAGGGTGAATCGGTGTTCTACTTTGATGCCAATGTCTCTGTTTTTCCTGCTTCTATAAGGAGTCTTCAGCATTTCAGATATACCCTTCTCGCTCCCATTTTTTTCGAAGCTCAATAGCTCGAAGCTTTTTTTTTTACATTAAATTAAACAAATTAACATTCTTCGAAACTTTACCAAATTCGCCGACCATGAAGCTCGTCGTGAAGACTCTCAAGGGAAGCCATTTCGATATCAAAGTCCAGCCAAATGACACCGTCAGTCTCTCTCTCTCTCTCTCTCTCTCCCTCTCCTTCCTCTTACGATGTGATTTGTGCTTGGCTGATGTGAATAAAGAGAAATCCATTTTGCCCTAATTGCGTTGTGGTTTCATTCGCTATGATTTGTTTTCGTTTGTTGTTGAGGTAAAATTGCAATCTCGTTTCTGGATGCGTATTGAAATCTGCTTGAGGAGTATAATTTGGGTTGAAATGTCGAAAAAGCTGATAAACCGATGAAAGTTGTTTCAGATTCCCCCTCTCCCCCTTTATTTGTTTGTTTATGTCCATGACAGGAAGATAGTGTTCTAGACTTCTAGAGTTCAACTAAGTTTGTTTCCTGATGAGGGTATCTCATATTGCCCCCTTTGTAAAGGTGCTAGATTGGTTTTAATTGAATTTGATCTGCTGTGAAGGTTATGGCAGTAAAAAAGAACATTGAAGATGTTCAAGGGAAGGACAATTATCCTTGTGGTCAGCAATTACTAATCCACAATGGTAAGGTCTTGAAAGATGAAACAACCTTAGCAGAGAACAAGGTTTCTGGAGATGGATTCCTTGTAGTCATGCTTAGCAAGGTAATGCCACCTTATTTTTCTTATGTGCTTGTCATTTATACTATTAGCCATTAAGATGAAGCGGCAATGCCGCAATTATATAATTGCCTTTTACTTCAGAATATTTGTTCCAGTTTAGTTGTTTGCATCATTTTCTCTGGTTTGCTTATGGTGATTTACACTCCCTCTTGTTCTGTTATGTTAAAAAAAGAAGAAGAAAATATCAATCTACTGTTGTTTTTCCTGCAGAGTAAAACATCTGGTTCAGCAGCGACTTCCTCTCAGGTTATATTAATGCATTCCCCTCACCCCTACCCCCAATCCCTGAAAAGATAATTCCTGAATCATCTTGTGATAGCTAATTTATGTGTGCTTGTCAACAGCCTTCATCAGCTGCAACTGCGACTTCTAATCCTAGTGCTACTCCTGCACCTGAAGCTCATACACAAGAACCGTTAGTAGTTGTAACTTGTAATTGTTCTATTGCTCTGTTCTGTTAAGAGATGTTGATTTAATACATGTTGAATATTCTTGCTGCAGGATCTCCAAAGCTCCTTCTGGTTCTAATGAAGGGACAACAAAGTATGTACACTGTTCTAACATGCATATATGAACTTTAAAGCTGTAGTTCACATTCCTTTAAATCCAAGAAACCTTTCTGCAGTAAGTTGAATAGGTAATGGGCGAGTTTAGTAAATTAGTATCAGGGATACAGCTGACTGTATAATACAAGACTACCATTTAAAAGAGGAGATCCATTTGAATTAAGCAGTGGTAGTTTGGTAGGATATTGGGGTCATTCACATAATCACATGTTGAGCATTCATGGAGTGGGTTTGAATAATGGTGTATGGATGGATGGTAGATGTGCACTTGTGGCGAGGGTCATGAATTTCATTTCTATCACATAAGTTTTCATAAGACAGATTTACAATAGTATGATTGAATTTCATTTCAATCATACAAGTTTTCATTTCAATGCCATGTGTGACATATCCCAAAAATTGAATTACTAAAATTTGGTTGTTATTATGTCATTTCAAAATTGGCTGATGGTAACTTGTGATTCTAATATTATAAAAAAGCCCTTAGTGAGTGCATTTACTTTTGTAACTTCTATTTTTTAACCAATGGCAAACCAACTTTAAAGCTAATTTTGTTCACTCTTTTGCAGTGCGCCAGCTGATACCTATGTCCAAGCGGCATCTCATTTGGTTGCTGGTAACCACCTTGAGCCGACTGTTCAACAACTTCTGGACATGGGTGGTGGCAACTGGGACAGAGAAACAGTTATCCGTGCACTTCGTGCTGCTTACAACAATCCTGAGCGAGCTGTTGACTATTTATACTCTGTAGGCCCTTATTTCATAATCCTTTGCAATTTATTATGTTAACATTTGTGTTATTTTTAGTAAATTCACTCCTGATATATGCACACAGGGGATTCCACCAACAGCTGAAGTTGCTGAGCCTGTCGCTCAATTTCCCGCAGCACCAGCTTCTGGGACTGGCACTGGACTTGCAGCACCAGCTTCTGGAGGCCCAAATTCTTCTCCATTGAATATGTTTCCCCAGGTTTTTTAATCTTAGTTCTTTATCTTCATCTATTTTTAAAATTTTAAAATATTCAATTATGATTAAGCCCCCAATTGTCCACGAACCTTGTTTCACGTAGGGCTGGAAATCACCCGTGGGTGACCGACTCACCCGACCCACCCGACCCGATTATTAGGGTGAAAACCCGAAAAAATCCGGGTGACGGATGGGTGATGGGTCGGGTGATGGATCCATCCATCACCCGACCCATCACCCGACCCATTACCCGACCCGCTTAACCGCCCGTTAGCCCACCCGATTATTATAAAAAAAATAGGCTAGTATATAAATAATACTACGTATAATTTAACATAACTAACATATTTCTCCTTTTCTACCTTTACTTTCTCCATTTTTCAAGTGTTCTTGTTAAAAAGGTCTAAAAAAACTTGCATTATTTAACTTCATGTCTTTTTAAAATAATAAAATTTCTTTTATTTGTTTTGCATATACCGATAGAGTGTCAATTTGGCTCTTTCCAACGATTTTTTTCGCATTTACTGTATTAATACATGATTAACCAAATCATATTTTCTCAATTTGTCACGAGAGTCGTAACAATAATCCTCTTAATGCAAATTAAGATATTAAAGAAATGACACATGAGTTTGTTTTCTAAAAACATAGTTTTTCTATACCATTTTTTATATTGAGTTTAGTAACCGAGTTAAATTCATCTCATTCAGTTTGATATTAAACTTCTAATACTAATTTTGTAAGTTAAGGATAGTGATATAATATATGAATAAGTATTTTATTAATTTAGTAAGATTCATACGTTGACATGGTTTATAAAATTATCGAATATAAATGATTTTTAGGTATGTCTTGTGACTTTTTTTTTAATTCCTTCACCCGATTAACCACCCGACCCACCCGATTCACCCGACGGGTCGGTTGATGGGTGAAACATTAAACGGGTGGGTGATGGGTCGGGTGAAATTTTTTTGTGACGGATCGGGTGAAAAAATGGGTCCACCCATCCATCACCCGACCCATTTCCACCCCTAGTTTCACGATAACAAAAAATTACCTTTTTGACCGTTCATTTAGTTTTGGGACTTCTGAATAAGGTTTGAACTTGTTCCAAAATTTCTTACTACCATATTGCTATCTTCTATTCCACAAGACCTTGTTACATCTGAATATGAGACCATCCTCCACTGTGTCCTATCTCTCAGAGGAGATGACGCGTGATAGGACACAGTGGAGGAGTGCTATTCGGGTTGACGAACTTTAGTCGGGTGCAACGTTTTACCGCATCATGCTTTTTACGCGTATCCTTTACACCGTTTGAATTACAATTTATGTAGGATATGTGCTACCATCTTCCCTTGTTGTCTTGTCTTTGGGTCACTAGGAAACACCCTCTCGACCTAGTTGGGAAAAGGGTGCGTACAATCCGACCCCCCAGACCCTGCTCTTTGAGCGGGATATACTGGGCTTGTTGTTGTTGTTGTTGATAATGTGGAGACCTTGAGAATTTTATGCTATAAATTGCCTCATGAGGCAAATTTCTTTGCCATGAAGTGTGGATTGTGGATCAGTGTTTGTGGTGCTTGGGTGAGCTTGTTTGGAGTGAAATCAAGACCTTTTTTCATGCAAACTATCGTGTTTAAAAAATTGCCACATTTTTTCATGGGAAATTGGTGGCTAGTGGCTGCTAGTTGTGTTCATAGTGGTCGCAGCCTACCTGCTAAGTAGCTACTCTCAGGCGATAGGAAAATGTTTAAAACCTTGTTAAGGTGTATGGAGACAGTAATCCCAGATTTTTCTAAAGCTCACTTTGAAATCCGATTAAGGAAGTCTATATTCTATAATCAACAAGGGATTTACTCTACAATTCTTATCAGGATTTTCCTTTTTCTCAATAAATTAATGTTCAGGAAGCTCTTTCTAACGAGGAAGGGGGCGGATTAGGATCCCTGGATTTCCTTCGAAACAACCAACAGGTATGTTCTGCAATATTCTTCTGTTTATTGTTTATTTCTGAATAAGAACCTTCTTTTTTTATTAAGTTTTTGACATGTCTAAAACAATGCCCTTTGGATCTTCCCTTTTTCTGCATAGTTGTATCATCAAGAAGTTTCCTTTAGAAAATTTTCTGTTATTTGGTCCTCCTTGCATCATGAGCTTTTTACTTGTTCGCTTAATTTTTTTTTTTTTAAATATCTGTGACCATCTCATGTCACAAAAGGTTGTTATTTAACCTTGGATCGAACTTCCCTTTTCGTTCTTGAAGTCATTGTGGTTTCTCTCTTTCTTTTATTGCAATTCTGCTGGCTTCTTCGCGGCTTATTCCTTCTGCAGATAAAATAATTTATGTTCATTTCTATACTTGCAGTTCCAGGCGTTGCGGTCCATGGTGCAAACCAATCCTCAAATTTTACAGGTTTGGATATCCTCCTTTGAAATTCATTAATTTTAACGGCTTGCTCCCTCTACCTCTTGTGTATAAGCACAAGATTCTCTGTTGCAGCCCATGCTTCAGGAGCTCGGAAAGCAAAATCCACAGCTTCTAACATTAATTCAGGATCATCATGCTGAGTTTCTTCAACTTCTCAATGAGCCACTTGATGGTTCAGAAGGGTGAGCACCCTTTGATTTTTTCAGTGAATTGACTGTAATGATAGTTTTATTTATCAAAACTGAATCCACATATACTGGTATACCTTTCTAACGACTGTTGCATTTAGGGACTTATTTGACGAGCCTGAGCAGGATATGCCTCACGCAATTAGTGTGACACAGGAAGAGCAGGAGGCTATTGAGCGGGTATGTAAATTTTGTTACTTTCTCTAACCAGTGAATTAACTCCATAAATTGCTTATTTTTATGACTAATTTTGAACTTTTATCCTGCAGCTTGAGGCAATGGGATTTGATAGAGCGATTGTGATTGAAGCGTTTTTAGCTTGCGATCACAATGAAGAGCTGGCAGCTAATTACTTGTTGGAGCATTCTGAGGACCTCAATGAAGACTAGAGATGCTGAGACATTTGCATGCTGTGTCACTGATCATTGATACTTTATAGGTTTGCTTAGAATTTGTTATTTTTCTATATTTAAAAAGAAAGCTGATACTACTTGGACGTTTGTCAAGAAGATTAATAGGCTTCATTGCTCCTGCAGTCCTGCTTCCTTCTACTTTTTTTCTCCTTTGCCTTCATGATTTTGATTTGATATATGGTAATCTATATTTTTATTTATCAAACCGGAACTGTATTAAATGAAAGTATAGATTGATCATGTCATGTGCCTTGGGTACGTTTGTAGTTAGTTTGTTTGGCTTGAATAAATAAACCAAAACCTAATACTCCGTCCGTCTTAAAATACACGTCTTTTTAGGACGGAACACTAGAATTAAGAAGTAAGTTAAGTGTAATGATTAGACGTAAAAAGTAGGGTAAATGTAATGATCATTAGACTTTGATAAAGTATTAGAGTATTTGTTTCTGTTTTTAAAAAAAAAAATTGTGAGGAGAAGAGCAGGGGTGATGTAAAAATTAGAGTAATGATTAGATGTATAAAAATTAGAGTAATGATTAGATGTAAAAGTATGTTAGGTGTAATTATTAAATCTAAAAAGACATGTATTTTTGACAAAATTTTAAGGCTAAAAAGACATGTATTTTGAGACGGGGGAGTAGCAAATACACCAACATTTGGGGTATTTGAGAATTTTACCCTGAAATATGTATGAATTTTGATTAGGAAAAATGACCGATAATAATACGAACTATCAACGGTGAACCAAAAATAATACGAACTTTCAAAACTACCAATTCATATACAAACTATAACACATTAAACCAAAATCGATATAAGGTCCAAAATTCACAAACTATAAAAAATTTTGATCTCAAATTATAATTACGTAGAAAGTTTGGAAATTTTTTATAAAATTAAAGAAAAACTTTCTTCCCCTGTCTTCTTCCCCGCACAGAATTGACAGAAAACCCTTTTGCCCAATTTTTTTTCCCAAACCCTTAATCTGATCGATTTCGCTTGGATCGGGCTCCAACTTCTTCTATTTCGGCTGAATTTCTGGTTGATTTTGGGTCCCCATTATCTGTTCTCACGGATTCGAGCTTCAATTTGGGTATCTTGGCCTCCCAATCCTCGGTGGTGTTTCGAATCGGTTCCGACATGGCTTCGTGAGGAATCGTTGTTCTTTCAACGATTGCTACCAAGCGCAGTGGCTTCTTGGGGAGAGACATGGAGTGGAGAAGGTCCTTTCCAATTGAGGAATTCAACCAGCCATTACATGAGGAGAAGGTCCTCTTCAATGGCGGAAATCAACCAACCCGTTCTGCACCTCCGTCGTCGTTCTGGAGCAGCGTCGACGCCTTCCCGTCTGCCCGGCGTCTGTCGTCTCTCGTCCGGTTATGCCGTCACTGTCACCTCCGCCATAGCTGCTTCAACCACACTACGGAGGGGAAGATGATGAAATTGTAAAATTACAATTTTGATCACAATTTATTACTAATTATATACTCAGTCTAAAAGAATTTAGAGTTTGTGAATTTTGGACAATGTATCATTTTTGGTTTAATGTGTTATAGTTTGTATATGAATTGGTAGTTTTGAAAGTTTGTATTATTTTTTGTTCACCGTCGATAGTTCGTATTATTTTTGGTCATTTTCCCATAGTTCGTATTATTTTTGGTCATTTTCCCTTTTGATTAATATCTTTGTACCAATATGAGATGCAATGTAGAGAGTTGATGTATCAAGCTTCAAATTGGGCTGAAAAAATATTTTGTGGTGTTTATCTAGTTTATTTGAACAAAAGATTAAAAGAAAGTAGAAAAAGATGACTCATTTTAAATATTTTTCTTATATGTCACAAATTACTTACGAAAACTAATATTTGAACTTTGAAGATGAGTTTAAAGATACTAGTCGGGCAACCACAACACATCCCAAATATTGGGGTTTTCACTTGCAATTTTCCTCTTTTATTATTATTCTTATGAATTTAAATTCAGAGCACTATACCATAACAAAATCTAAACATTAGTTTCATTTGATAGGCTCTCTCTCTAAGCCAATAAGATATAGTGATATACCATGGTAGAGAAATTTAATAAATTATTTTAAATATGTCATTTGCAAGTGTAATTTGATAAATAAGTCCTCTATTATCAAAGATATAATAAATACTTTTTTAAATAAAAAAGGGCAAATTGCATAAAATAGCACGAACTTTAGGAGTGGTTGCACTCAGTTGCGGTTAGTAGCACGTATACCCCATATCTCGCTAATGTGGACTAGTGGGGTGCTTACATGGGATTTTTTAAATTAAAAAGACATATAACGAGATATGAATTAATGAGAATGCTTATATGATTTAAAAAAAAAAATTAAAAGACATAAAAGATGTGCCAAAATTATCAAACTAGCAAGGTTCCAATTTTATTTTTTATTTCATGTAATTCCAAATCAAAGATAATTGTGAGAAATATAGCATTTGCAAATTAAAATAACTAGTACCAAATTTTAATTTGCAAATGTTATATTTGTCACCATTATCTTTGATTTGGAATTACATGAAATAAAAAATAAAATTGGAACCTAGCTAGTTTCATAATTTTGGTACATATTTTATGTCTTTTAATTTTAAAAAAAAACATATAAGCATTCTCATTAATTTATATCTCGCTATATGTCTTTTTAATTAAAAAAAATTACATGTAGGCACCCCCACTAGTCCACATTAGCGAGATAGAGGGTATACATGCCACTAACCGCAACTAAACACCAAAGTTGGTGATTATTTTTGTATTTTTTTAAGTTCGTGCCACTGAGTGCAACCACTCCTAAAGTTCGTGCTATTTTATGCAATTTGCCCATAAAAAAATTATTTTCAAGGTTTAAACTCGCAATCACTTATTTATCCTATATTTTATGTGATTTACTACCCTCTTCTGTCCATCCAAACATTCAATGACTATTACACTATCCTTCGTGATCTACAATTCCATAATAAACCTCTATGAAAATGGAAATCACATTAAAAAAAAAAGCATAAATTAGAGATAAGCAATCATCTCTCTACTAATCGACGATTAGACTAACTCCAATGGTTGTGTGCAAATGTCTAAATGTGCATTTTTTTGACATTTTTGAGCTCCATTCGTTGCTTTTGGGATGTGCACATTTGAGCCTGTAAGACTAATTCCAATGGTCGTGTGCAAATGTCCAAATGTGCATTTTTTGACATTTTTTAGCTTTATTGGTTACTTTTAGGGTGTGCAAATGTGCACATTTGAACATGCAATGTGCAAATTTGAGCACCTCACCTCCCCCATGTGCAAAATTTTTTTCAAAAACCAAGACAATTTTATTGGTGTTTTTTAATGATTTTTGTTTTAAATTAATTGTATTTGAATGGTATGTAAAAAATACACATTTGACCATTGGAGCAAAATACCAAAAAGTAAGGTGTATTTTTACACACCTTGTGCAAATGTATACATTATAGACAAAACCATTATGGATAGTCTAATGTGCAAATTTGAGCACATCACCTCCTCATGTGCAAAAACTTTTTCAAAAAGCAAGACAATCTTATTGATGTGTTTTTTATGATTTTTGTTTTCTTTTTTATTTTAAATTATTTGTATTTGAATGGTGCGTAAAAAATACACATTTGACCATTGGAGCAAAATACCGAAAAAAGTATATTTTTACACACTTGTGCAACAAATGTATATAGATAATAGAATCACTCTAATCTGTTTGTACTTGTGGCCTTGTTGGGGGACTCATAACGGAAGGAGGGAGAGAGAATTGATCGGAGACGACAGAAAATGGAGGAGTTGAGGTTCGGAGAGAAGGAATTCCTGGCCTGTTGTGGAAGCAACCGATTCGCTAAAGAGATGGCGTCGCTATCCCCTTTTCCTAGTCTAGACGCCGCTGTTCAATCCGCCAGAGAAATATGGTTCAACAAGGTCTCTCTCTTCCCCGCTTTTCAGAATTTCCCCCTTTTTGATGAGTTGTTTTAGCTTAGTTCCGATTCGTTGCGGTCGTTTTCAGGTTGATGTCAATGGTTGGCTTCAAGCGTTCTCAGCTCATCCTCAAATCGGCCAGATGCCCACTCCCAATCACGGTGATGCTACCTTTTCTCAGTTGAGTTTCCTCCGAATCATAATAGTATGATCCAAGTCCTCCACTCAAATTGGGACGAACTGACGATCCAGTTGAAAAATGTTGAGCTCGGTGCTCCACCGCCACCTATTTATTCTCTGGATCATTTATTTCAGGTTTTATAAAAGTACATTCCGTTGCTATTGAACATGTTGAGTGATAATTGATAACAAACAACCTATCAAATATTATACTACTCCGTATACACTTATAACTCAATGCTAATTACTATGTTACAAGAAGATCGGAGTGATTTATAATACATCGGATATAATAGCCGAGTTTACTAATTATTGTGTTACACAACAAATCGGAGTGATTTATAACACATCGGATTCGGATATAACACTATCTACAACATTGCTTTTGCTCGTTCACTTTGCTCGTTTATTTTGTTTACTTAGGGCTTCATTTTCTGAAAGCTGTCGTGAATTCCTGAAATTTCTGGTTTTTGTTAAGTGTTGAACTATTGATTGTATCAACTGTAGCGTTGTTTGTCCATTGAAATCAGATTTTTCATATTCTAATTATATGAGAAAGTTTAATAAATTCAATTATTAATTCGTCCACTTTAATTTAATCTTTTTTTCTCACAAGTTTTCCAAAAATCTGCTAGAAGACGCCGGGCGGTGTATAATTTATTGAGGTATGTCCAGAAAGTTTACCAACGGATATTTTGGAGCAGCATCATGAAAAACCACAAGGTCTGAGAGTAAAGACCTCAGGATAGGAACAAACCTTTCAACAAATCCTTCATCAGTGTAGTATTCTCCAATGCTTTGGAATGGTGGGTAAAGTAGCCCTACAATAACATTCTCATTTTTTCCACTCCTTGAAGCCCTCTTTAAAGGCACGAGAAACATAGTTCAAGTCAACAATATCGTTCCTGGATGGTTGCAGGAAGATCGGAGTGATTTACCCTATAGGGTTTAGCAGGGGTTGAGGTGAAGCTCACTGATCATAAGAGATGGTACAAAGATATATGGATGAGTTTTTTTTTTTTTGAGAATATAGGTTATTCTTATTCCGTTGCTATTGAACATGTTGAGTAATAATTGATAACAAACAACCTATCAAATATTATAGTACTCAGTATACACTCCGTTATGGTTATTAGGATCCCGATCCGGATCTTACAATCCTACGATCCTAGGCGAGCTTCTGATCCGGATCAGACATATATACTCTGTAGCGCTAAGATTTGCCTAGGATCGGTAGGATCTCTAGGATCGGTTAGGATCTTACAATCCCATGAAAATAGTGCGATCTTAGCAATGTTAAAATTTGAGTTGTATGTATTATATTTTGTTGGACAGTGGGCCGATTTTGTTATAGGCAACCCGTGTGGTTTTTGTTTGGAAGCCCATCTCCACTCCCATACATCTGAATGGCTTCTTGCTCCATTCAACTCAGTAGAGTCGATGATTGAAACGTGATACCCTAATCCGAGTGGCGAGCAATCGACGGTTCGAGTGGTGAGCAGCAAGTGATTGGGCCAAGCAATTTCGTGGAGTATTTGGTGGCGGACTAATGGTGACTTCGGCGAGCAGGCCAGCAACAAACATTGAGGGCGGGGGTGAGTAGCAGTAGCACACCTTTCAGGCTCTCATCAGTTCAGCAATAGGTCGGGTGAATGTTTAGTGTTTTAGATTTTTCAGTCCGTTTTTATGGCGAAATGTGAGTCTCGATTTGATTCTAGTCTCGAATTTTCAGTCCCTTTTAGTGCGAAATGTTTGCTCGTTATGTGTAGTTACTAGGTAGTGCGTGTATTCATAGTGTTTTCCTTTATATTTATTTAACTTAAGTTGTATAGTATTCATAGTGTTTTCCTTATTTCAATTTATAGGTGATAATGTTGAAAGTGAAACCCACGACTTAACCCATGGAAGTGGTATTGATATGGCTACATTGTCTTGCAATGAAGATGAAGATGAAGATGTTGAGATAAATGATGATGATGATGTTGATGATTTCCTTGAAAAGAATGTTGAAATTGTTCATGATGTGGTTAATTGCGCTGATGACATTTGAAATTAGAAATGACATTGGATATTTGGATGTGTGATTTATCTCTTCTATGTTTGTCACATTTTAAGACATTGTCCTTGTAGGTTTATCGCTTTTTGAGGCGTTATCTTTGACAAATTATGAATGTTAAGTAGCTATTATTGGACTATGTTAGTTATTTAGTTTATTTAATGGATGAAAAGATTAGTTTTGTTTTAAAATGAAGGTATTTATTTGTTATGGCTATTATAAGACATTATCCTTAGTTTTATTTTCACTTTTTACTAGGATCTTATGATCCTACGCCCTTGTCTCGATCTCACACTAGAATCTCGATTCTAAAAACCATGCTTGCAACTTAGCAAGTGTAATTTGATAAATAAGTCATCTATTATCAAAGATATAATAAATATTTTTTTAAATAAAAATTTTATTTTCAAGGTTTAAACTCGCAACCAGTTATCTATAATCCTATGGAGGCAATGTTCCAAAAAGCGCTTGGCGTGTGCTTGGCGGTAGGGTAGGGTCAAGGGTCTAAGCGGGGTGTAGGCGGGGTCTAGGCGGATTTCATGGCGGAGCTTTGCTGTCTAGGCGGGTTTTGACGACCTTGACGACCTTGGCGGTGGGGCGAGTTCAAGAGTTTAGGCGGGGGTCTAGGTGGGTCTTGAAGGGTTTTTTAGAACAGTGTATGGAGGTATAATTTCTTTGAGAAATGGTTGTTGCCATGACAACTTCGCTCTTTACGCTGAAGCATTAGGGTTTCGCTTGGGAATCCTAAAGGCTAAACAGTTAAATATAAACAATCTCCTTATCGAGATGACTGTTTAATGGTTGTAAACGCTCTACTGGGTGACTGTAAATGTCCCTGGAATCATGGGCGGACCTAAGTGATATAGTGGGGGATGCTTGAGCATCCCCAAAAAAAAAAAAATTTTTTTTTTAGTGTTAATTTCTTCATTTTTTCCGTCAAGCATCCCTAACCCGGGAAAAAAACTACAAAATAATTTTTTTTTTACCCTTAAACATTCTTGGAATGATAAATTTTTTACCTTCAAGTATCCCCGGATTGACGGTCCAGGATCCGCCCCTGCCTGGAATATTGAACTACTAAAGTCGGATACTCGTTTGGATCTGTCTTTCTTTAATAATGTTGTTATTCATCATATTTTCAGGGAGTTCAACATTGTAGCAGACAGGATTGCACGTGTTGCCTACAGTAGCCCTGTTGATGATAGCTGCGAGTCAGATGAAGTTCATACTGATCTCGTCGATCTACACGCTCTAGGAAGGCCGTCGGGTCGTCGGCATCCTCCCTAAATTTTATCTTGCTTCGGAAAAAAAAAACTTATCTATAATCCTATAGTTTATAGTTTATGTGATTTTACCCTCTTTCTGTCCATCCGAACATTCAATGACTATTCAGGCCCGGATCTGAGACGAGGCCCAAGAGGCGGTCGCCTCAGGCCCACATCCCGTTGGGAGCCCAGTGTCAGCCCATATATATATAATATATATTAAAAAAAACTAAATACAGAACCTATCTAACTGAACGAAAGAAAAAAAAAAAGGGAAATAAGGAAATCGGTCTAAATTCTAATCCTTTGAATTCTGATTTCTCAACTTCGATTCTCTGAGCCTCCAAGATCGTCACTCCCGCTGTCGCTCCTTTTCAATCGCCGACTGCCGATTCGATTCTGATTTCTCAGTCACCCGCACGCCGCACTGAATCGCCACCGCCTAACGGTATGTTTTTTGTCGTTGAATTTTGATTTCAATTCAATAGGCTAGGGTTTTCGATGATTCGATTTCACTTTTTTTGCAATAGGTTAGGGTAATTGCCGAATGACTGTTTGAAAAAAACCAAATTTCTACCTTGCTGTCTGTCGTTGTTGCTGATTTTTTGGTGGGTTGTTGTTGTTGCTGTTTGAGACTTTGAGATTGAGTGTTTGATTTCAATTTAAGTACCGTCATAATTCGTTGTAATGCTGAATTGTTGTTTGAGTGTTTGAATATTGATTTCAGTTGTAAGAATCAGCCCTGAATTTTGATTGTCAAAATTCAAAAATCATCTGTCTGTAAAAATCAGCCCTGAATTGGCTGCTGGCCTGCTGATTTATGGCTGCTGCGCTGGCTGATTTCTGGCTGTTGTGCTAGCTGTTGCGTGCTCCTCTTTGTTGAGTTTCTAGTCTTCTTCTAACATTAGAATTTAGGTTGCAAATTACTACAATTTGATGTATATGTTTTAGTTTTTTTTAGCCTCACTACGAACATTACTTTTTTAGTGATGTATTTTGGAACTTTTCCACATTTAACTAGTTATGTGTATTTTTTTTTATATAGTTTGATGTTTGCTTTGTTATTATTAAAAATAGTAAAGGGCCCCATTTTGAAAGCTCGCCTCAGTCCGGCCCTGTGACTATTACACTATCCTTCCTGAGCTACAATTCCATAATAAACCTCTATGAAAATGGAAAAAAAAAAACATAAATTAGAGATAATATAAGCAATCATCTCACTACTAATCGACGATTAGAAGCACTAATAATCTGTTTGTACTTGTGGGTTGACTCATAACGGAGGGAGAGAGAGAGTTGATTGGAGGCGACAGAAAATGGAGGGTTTGAGGTTTGGAGAGAAGGAATTCCTGGCCTGTTGTGGAAGCAACCGATTCGCTAAAGAGATGGCGTCGTTATCCCCTTTTCCTAGTCTAGATGCGGCTGTTCAAGCCGCCAGAGAAATCTGGTTCAGCAAGGTCCCTCTCATCCCCGCTTTTCAGAATTTTCCCCTTTTTGATGAGCCGTTTTAGCTTTAATTTCGATTCGTTGCGGTCGTTTTCAGGTTGATGTCAATGGTTGGCTTCAGGCGTTCTCGGCTCATCCTCAAATCGGCCAAATGCCCACTCCCAATCACGGTGATGCTACCTTTGCTCAGTTGAGTCTCCTCCGAATCATAGATAGTAGTATGATCCAAGTCCTCCACTCAAATTGTGGTGATCCAGTTGAAAAATGTTGAAATTGGATTACACATAGCTGAGTTTCAAGTTTATCTAGGATACCTGATGACCAGGAAAACCAATCCAATTATCCAAATGTACTGATTTTCAGGAAAATCGAAGTAAAGAAGTCATGCAAATGGAATGTGAAGTGCCAAATGGTTTGTCAAGTTAGCTGGCAAAATATGAATTATGAAGTAGTTTGATTGATCCATAGGATAAACTTTTATCTTATAGTTCCAGAGTGGATTGCAGCTCTCCTGAATAGTAGGGATAATTGCTGTAGATTGCATTTTATTTCAAATGAGATTTATGAAACTTGCAAATCAACTCATGACTCAAAAGTTATATGAAATTGATGTTAGAGCTTCATGTGGCCATATGGGTCTTACAAAACTAATGTTATGGTCTGATATGGTCTGTTTAAAATTTATGTGAGATTTCTGTATAGTCTGTAACAGACTACCGTCTGAAGTTCATATGCTCTATATGAAGCATTTTCATAATCCGTTCAACTCGTAATGGAGTACACATCCATGTACGTGGTCTTTCAGAATTGGGATTGTGGCTGGTAGCATCACCCCTGAATAATCATTGAAGTTGGTTTTCAGGTGGAGCAAGGGAGAACAGTCGGCTGCATTTGCCACTGCAACTCATTCTACTTTTCAGGTTCGTCTCTTCCAGTGATGAAATTAAATGAAAAAGGTTGGAATTTGACTACATAATTTTGGGTGAGCTGGAAAATGGATAGTTGTTGTAACATGTGAACACTATTAGACAAAAGCTCTCTTGTAGTGTTGTCTGTTTTATTTTATTTCTCTTACAAAATCTTTTTTCCTCTCCTTTACATGAAGAAGTTTGTTAAATATGTAATCTGTTAGATGTATTTTCAGACATCAGAGCCAACCTTACACAGGCCGTCAAACATAAAAACAAGAAAGTGGGAAATACTTGATTGTTTTGAAAAAATTAGGGATGTGCATTACCCAGTGATTTGTGTCTGCTCTAATTCAATTCATGCTTTTGCAGGAACTCTCTGACTGGAATGCCAAGTATAGAGAAAAGTTTGGTTTTGTTTTCCTAATATGTGCATCTGGGAGAAGCACTCCTGAAATCTTGGCTGAGTTGAAGGTGAGGTTTCAGTGTTTCACTTTGATCTTTTTGAATGAGTTGCCAATATATTTTGACATGGTGAAGGTTCACCACCCTACTTGTAGTATTTGATACTGCAATTTTCACCTTTTCCTTGGTAAAATACCTTATACCTCAATCCACAGGGACGCTACTCAAACAGGCCAATAATTGAGTTTGAGATTGCAGCACAGGAGCAGATGAAAATAACTGAATTACGTCTGGCTAAGCTATTCTCAGCTAAATCAACTCCTTCAGGGGATGTCTTACAAAGTGCTACTACTGCTATAGAAAAAGCTGAAGGTAATTTCGTTATCATCAAGGGTTTAGTCATAAAAATGAAATTCTTAATAATATATTTTAGACAATTTCAGTTGATGAATTCGTACTTGATCTCTTCCTGAATCACCGCTGTTATTTAAACCTTTAAGATTAAACAACAGGTATGCAGTTGTGCTTATGGGAGTGACAGAATTAATCCTTTTTCATTTCTCTTTCTTGGCCGCTGACTCCTAATCAAGTAGAAGTGTTGTTGGCCGCTGACAGAATTAATCCTGTTAGTTTACGAAGGGTTGTTGCTTAACTGTCATTGGCTTAGAACTATAGATCTAAGACCTTGTGTTAAAGCAAGTAGAAGTTGGTTGGCATCAATATGCAACATGGAGAAATTTGTTTATGCTATTTGTTTATGGGATGATGATTTTTTTATGAACAGAATAAATAATAGAGTTCTGATGGAGGAATAGGTAATAGATTTCTTAGTTTTGGGGTTTGCAAGTGACAGTAATGTCCTTGTAGTTATGAAAATATATTGTTTTCCAGATGACTATAGAATGATTTTTTGCCTCATAATTGTAGATTATTAGCTTGCTCGCTTAGGTCACGATGTGTCATGTTTCCTACTTAAATTTATGGCACCATGGAATTTGACTCATCTTGTTACCTTACTTGCCCTACAAACTGAACTAGACAACCTATGTTGCCCTTGGTGTAGATTCCTCCTACCTTTCCCTTCGTACTTGATTTTAAGTCTCAATGTTCTGTGATGAGATTTCATTGGATCCAGTGATCTGCTAAGTACTATGCTGAACATGTAATCTAATCTTTATTTTCTGCAAGATTTCTTCCCTTTTGGTATGTGTATAACTGAATGTTGATCTCCAAGTTTAACAGTGTGGGTAACGTAGTGATTTTGCACATCAATGTATATGTTGCTACAGGGACTTTGTCACATACTCCGTACAATAAACGAGTCTCTTTCTTTCTTCCACAATCATCTAATAAATCCATTTCATTGTAGAAGACCGCATCAGCAAAATTGGTACCCATTTGGCCCCTGCTGCATCTGGAGAAGGCTCTCAAAATTCAACCCGGACCCGCCCCCCTATCACAACTCACATACTAGACATTGCACGTGGGTGCCCGGCTTCTGGAGTAGAGGTTCATTTGGAGCGCTGGGTGGGCAAACAACCGCGCCCTCATTTCGGCAAAGATGACACTAATGGTTGGACGCTTCTAGGAACATCCAAAACCGACAAAGACGGTAGAAGCGGTCAGTTGATGAGTATTGTAGATGCCATCCCTCCTGGTCTGTACAAGATTAGCTTCAACACCGGAGAGTACAACCCAGCCGGGTTCTACCCTTTTGTTTCCGTAGCATTCGAGATTAGGGAGTCACAGAAGTTGGAGCACTTTCACGTGCCTCTTCTAGTTTCGCCCTTTTCGTTCTCTACCTATCGCGGGAGCTGAAGACTGCTACAAAAACCAGCTCCCGGTGATACTCTTCTGCCGCAAACTGAGAATTACACAGTGAACTGAAGACATACATGCTTGTTGGAACTCTTATGTGATGGTGCTGTTGAACTGTCTGTGAGGCATCATTGCCTGCTCAACTTCATTTCAGCGATGAGCCTTAGCATGAAGCATGGTGTAATACTAGCACACATGATGTTCATTTACAGTTTTTTCGCCTTTTCTGTGTGGTGGGTCGTACAACTCTCCTAAGGATTTGTTTGTTGCAGAACTACAATAATCAACGCATTGCGCCAAACAAACCATACACTTGAGAGGGTCTCTTGTAAAATGAGTGAAAATGGTCTAGTACTCAAGTTGCTATTATGTGTCTCACTTGTGTTGTGAGACTATTTAATTGCTCCCATAACTTGGCTTATCTTAAATAACATAACTTCTTTTGATCTTTTTAATGCTTTTATTTTCTTTCAAAACAACAATTTTTATTATATTTATTTATAGGCAATGCTGAAGGTATCAAACTGAATCTCCGAAATAAAACTGTGGTATAATCCACGAGCAATATAAAAACATGTAAGTCGATAAAACAACAATTTGAGAAAAATTCAAAAATTTCAATAATAAAAAATGTCTATGCAAAGATTAAATCTGATATGACTAACATCCGATTGATCTCTTATAGTCGATCTCTTATAGTCTTATCCCATGGATGTCAACTTTAGCTTGTTTTTATTTGTAATTTTGTTACATCATTCACTTAAGCTCAAGCTTCATTAAACTTATTAACGGATCAAATCATAAGGAAATAAGACACCGAGATTAACAAAAATGGCATAAAAACAACACTGCCAAAGTATATCCAAATCTTTATCCAGCAAAAGAAACAAAGGGCGTAAACCGCCCACTCTCACCCGGTTCGCGCGTGAACGTACGTCGCCCCGTAAAGAAGAGCACTTAAATCACCCCAACCACTAACACAGTAGTGCTATGCACGCGCCTACGAAGCGCGTCGTGGTGATGCCGGAATCCCCAATTATGAGAGAGGAAACAACCATTCAAGAAGCTCAGTGACTCTCTCAGAGCGACCGGAAAATCGAAGGGGGGAAGAGCCAGGGAGAGATCTTTTTCCCCGTTGATTGAAAAGAAAATAAACTCCTCACAAAAATTAGTGTATTAGGAGAGTTTGAATCGTTGATTGTGTGATTGGATTGGATCTTCGGCGAATTTTGCTCCGAAGAAGAAGCTCAGTCCGGCAAGGCTGTACGGAAATCGACGGTTAATTTCTGACTCCATTGAGCTTCGATTTCTGAATCTCTGTTGCTGCTTCGAATTCCTAATTGTGCGATCTGTTGTTCGGGGATTGTTTTGGGATGCTCTTCGATTTTATGCTAGAAGTTGTGTGAATGGAGTCGTGGGTGCCTGAGCTGTATGAATTGTTCAAATTGAAGATTTGCGGTGTTTTGTAGCTGTGTTTTTGGTGGATTTAGTATGAAATTGAATGGTTCTAGTCCCCGTCTTTCTTCTTTTGGTTTGGAATTGAATATAGGTGTAACTGGATATAGGTTTGGGAATTCTGATTTTGGAGGGAGAAAATTTTGAATCTTCATCTGTACTATTGGGGTTTTTACTTTTCAGAGGGGCTGTGATTTAGAGATTTCCGTTTCGCATGAAGAAGATGATTCATATGTTGTCAGTGTTGTGGATCGATGATGGGGGTAGGTAGAAAAATCAGGATGCTGATTGAACACCTGGAAGATGTATTTTGCAAAATGAAACAAAAACCTTATTTAGTTGGTTGTAGAGGGTTTTCTGTTTGTTCAGATTGGGGTAAATTGTTCATTGATGTATGTTGTATGAAGTTGGTGTTCTGTGGTAAGTGATAAGAAATGCAGCATCAGCAGCCTTTGCAGATCAATGTTGGTCACTTGAAAACTGAGATAGTGAAGAAATTAGGTGCAGAAAAGTCAAAGCTTTACTTCTTTTATCTAAACAGGTTCTTGAGTGTGAAGATTACGAAGGTTGAGTTTAATAAGATCTGCTTCCGGGTTCTTGGAAGAGAAAATATCGCCCTTCACAATCAACTGATTACTTCTATACTGCGGAATGCTTACCACGCAAAGGCACCACCAGAAGTCCATGGGAGTGAAGTTTGTAAACCTTTGGATGCTGCTGGTGAATCTGGTGATTATAACTTCCTTGCTCCAAGGGATGAACTTCAGCAAAGTAGCACACGTAAAGACCAAGCTCAGACTTTCAATTCGTCGCTCTTATCGAATGGAAGCATTTTGCAGCCTCCTTGTAAAGCCCAATCTGGAAGTCATGAAAGGACAAAAGGAGCTTTTCCTACACCAGCTGGTGGGAAAACAGATATCTTATCTTCCAGTTCTAAAGAAGTTGCTGATCTGAGCTATGTAGGAGTTTTGGAAAATGGGAGTGCTAATCTCAGTACCATTGGGAAGCTGACACATCATCATCAAGTACTGCCAGAGCGAACAGGAAACAGAGGTGAGGCCGTACTACAAGATCCCAACAGATTTCCTGTCATACCAGGGTCACAAGATGATCAATCTCATGTACGGATAAGTGATTCAAAGATAGCAAGTGCTGAAGATCGGACAGGAGCATCTACTAGGAGTCTTCTGCAGGCTCCACTTGGTGTTCCTCTTTGTGCAGTTAGCACTGGTGGGGCTCGCAGGGCCTTGGCTTTGGCAAGTAGTGGAGGGAGTTTGAGTTCATATGATTGTGGTGGACTGCTAGATTCTGTGACTTTGGGACATTATATGGAGCAAATTGCTATGAATGAAGGCTTACATGGTGTTTCCTTGGACTGCTCCAACATGTTAAACAATGCTTTGGATTCTTACTTGAAGAGGTTGATTAGGTCTTCTATTGAATTGGCAGGAAAAGGGTCAGGATCTGATGCCCATTTAAATATGACCTACGAACCCCCCTTGCAAAGTAGATTCTGGCCATCTAATCAGTCCCAGCTGCAAAGTAGTTCTAGGCCTGTTGATGGCATTCTGCAAGAGCAAAGACCTATGCACAAAGTTTCACTGTTAGACTTTAGAGTTGCAATGGAGCTGAAACCGCAACAGCTAGGTGAAGACTGGCCACTACTGCTGGAGAAAATGAGTTTTAATTCACACAGGGATTAGTGTTCTTTATACAACTTCAATGTCGTGCTTTATAATTGTGGGTATGGGGAACTACACCTGCCACTTGTTCCATTTTATCCACGATGAGCCATTTTTCTGAAAAGACACCTGGATAATTGAAGAGCTTGCTCTTCATCCACAGTCCTCGCCTGGACAAGATAACAGTTGGAATTTCTCAAAGAGACCTAAAAGGGACACAAACATAACAATTGGTTGCCTGCTGTAACATGTTTTTTTTTTTACTTGTCTTGATGTGTGTCTTTGTTCTTCTTTCTTCTGTAACTTTTATTTTTTCTTTCTTCTGTAACTTAGAGCTAGAGGAAGTTAAAAGTTTTGTAGGAATGATTAGCTCAGTGGAATAGCCCAGCTTCCTTGATGTTTAGCTGTGTATCTGAATGTAGTACCAAGAATGATTGAAATCTTAAGTTGACTGATTATTATTCATCGTATCCTTTACTTTCTGTTGGTAACATAATTAGTTTTTAGCTTAGTTTCTCTCTTTATGTTCACTACAGCTTATGAATGCCTATATTTTCTGATTAGTGTATGTTCTAATACTAAGCACCACAACATATATAAAACAAACATAGAAGTAAAATACTAAAACCAACTATTTATTGATGGCTGCACATCATTGATATCAGAAATTGATAATGTGGGTCAATGATGTTGATAGCGGTTGCAGGAACATCATACAGGTAAAAAGATTTATCACATGCCATTCCTGGCCATTTTTTGTTTTTGACCCTATTAATAGATATACAGGTAAAAGGTGAGCAGGCCTTGAAGGTTTTCAACCTGGATGCAGGAAGGGCTCAAACCTGGTTGTTGCAAGTTGAGGGATGCAAAGAAAGGGTGAGACTTTGGTCATTACTGGCTTATATTTGAGAAGTTGAACCTTGCCGAGTGTATAGAGTAGATCAACAATGGTGTTATTCTTCAAATGTAGCAATTTACATCAGCTGATGGAACAAAGCATAAATAAAAGTATTCTGATCTCATGTGTAATACCATTAAATTGGTCAATGACATGTTTGATGATTTTAGGTCCATCTTACCATTGTAGCAGGAACAGCTGTTGTTTGTGACGAGCCTGAGTGGTGGAAATTTTGCAAAGAAATGCGCAGGCAAGAAGTGGAGAAAAAACTTGGGGCCTATTTCTTTTGTTTCAGCGGAAATGGTGAGTGAAGAATTCGCTAGGAGATTGTTGAGGGTAAACTTTGCCTTGATCATATGCCAATGTAGGATTCGATGATGCAAAACTGCAGCTAGGAGGTTGATGGATCTTATGCCTATTTTATGGTGCCATTTCCTAGATTTGCAGCAACCAGCGGAGGCCCTCAGTGTTTAAACATAACAACATGGATTTCAGACGTTTGTTCATGCATTATTCCTAATCCAGGTCAGTATTATTGATCAATGTTAGATTCCCCTTGAGGGCCATGACAGCGATGATAAGCAAATACTGCATTCCGGCAAATCTAAGAGCACTTCTGAGCTGCAGGCATGCTGTTCAATGAGTATGTGTTGTTCACAAGGGGTAGTCGGCCAACTGTAGCCGAATATCGGTGTCATATTCATTTTGTTTGCAGAGCTTCGCCACTCAGCATTTCATGGTAATTACTAATTACTCAAATAAAGAGCTGTTTTTATGATCTGGAAAGATGAAAACATTTTCATATCAACTATCCTATTCCCCCCTAAAAACACTTTTCTGCATATTACAGGACCTCTCATTCATCACCAGCTCACTCAGCCGGGCCAATCTCAGGTTCTCACGTCATGTGAAGATGATTTAAAGCTGAATCTTTTAGTTTGTGGAGAGATGAATTACAGCTTAAGGTATTACTTCAAAGTCCTTTCTTGCATCTGTTTGTCTTGAAGCTTATCAAGGCGAAATGAATTCACTCACTCTTTAGTGCTCCATGTTTCAAACCCAAATCAGTTCAGAACAATATAAATAGGCATTTGCACAAAAATCAGAGAGCTCAAGAAGATGATTTTTCTCAAAAGTCTTTCACATTTTTTTTCCTTCCAAACTTGCATACACGATATTTACATTTAACTTCCATTGTTTTCGTTCATGGTACATGAATACTCGGGGAATAAGGAAGCGGGTATGATTTCAAAACCTGTTTCCTTTTCCCCTCCACTTTCCCCTTCTCTCTTTATATTGAAAGGGGACAGTACATACCTGTTAGTGTTGTTCATAACCAGCTACTGCCTTGTCAAGACATTGCATCAACCAGCAAAGCAGCAGCCTATATTATTAGGGGAAATTACAGAGAATAAGATAAACTTTAGGTTCAGTTGTGTCCATTGGCACAATCTTGCGAAATTCAATGCTACGCAACTGACCCTAAAGTTTGTATTATTTTCTGGGATTTCCCCGTATTATTCTTCTTCTTCATACATTTACCAGTGTAAGTATCCTATATGCTGTTGTGAAGCTCTTTTCTGGTCATTTTTGCAGAGTAAGAAGCTGCACTTCTAGAGCGTTTCCATTTGGACCGTATCAGTATCCTCCAAGAGGGATGTCGCTTATGCTTGAGGTGATCGGTCGCTAGTTCCAACTCTGTTCTCCTCAGCATTTCCCACATCACCTGCACATCTTGGTATTCACATGTCTGCACGTCGTCGTGAAGCTTCAAAAGTCCATCACCTGATCAATCAACAAAGGGGTTACTCATAAGAGCCTCTATTGAATCATTGAATGTGATAATGTAGCAGACATTTTCTGGACCAATGAATTGCACCTTCACATATCACAGATATATGCCTTCAAGTTCAACTGATTCAGTTCTTGACATCTATTTAAGTCTCAAATTTCTGGCAAAATTAATCGACGAGAACTTGTGAGACAGCACTTTTAAGTTTTAACCCCTTTATTTCGAACAAAATAAATTAATTTAGTGGTGAAATGATGGTGCATACCACCAATAAGCTGATTGGGCATAATCTGAAGGTCCAAATTTAATAGCATATGATTCAGGATAGTGGGCGTCAAAGTGCCCACAACATAATCATAGGCAACTATACCGATAATCCAATAGAGTAGGTGAGAAAAACCCTAATTTTTTTTTTTTTTATTAGGTAAAAATTCGGTTGGAAAACCTAACTGATAACATCCCGACAGATGAGATTCAGAAGATCTCCCGTTAACAAGGCGACCAAGGCGTTTAACCTTGTCAGCCGCCTTGTTATCCTCACGGGGTACATGAGAGAAGAAGATATCCCGAAAGGACTGTAGCAGCAAAAAAAAAATTTTTGATAAAAATAAAATTGATGTAAAATACGATAATAAGATAATAAATGCACCGACCTCGAATTTAATCGAGTTTCCAATAGGCAATATCACATCTCAATAATAAACAATTCAACCATCGCGATACAATGAAGAAGATGAAAACCAATGAAAATAAACCGCGAATTATCCATTCGCGGATGTAACGGTTTGAAGTGTCATGTTATATATATCACATCTTCCTAAATCTGATTAACAATATTTTGGAGTGAGGTGTAACGTTATTTTCCTTAAGACAAGGTGGGTTCTACATGCAAAAAGTCTCCATATATAGCTCTGCAGTTAGATTCTTGCACCGACAGATGTACACATACGAATATACGTTAATAATTTTCCAATTTTTTATATATATATTTTTTCACGTACAAAGTAGTTAAATATAAAAAAAAAATCATGATAAATTTTGTTCAATATTAATGTATTGAATTATGGGTTTTTTCATATATAAATTGAAAGTAATTTGTATTTTGTTTTTACTTTAATTAATACGACATAAAAAAAAATTAAAAGGATTTTAGTAGAAATGATTATTACAATTTTCATTAGAAAAACGTGTTAAATAACATCAACTATTGACGATGAAGTGAGTGAGTATTTTCAGCGATTAGGATTAAATTAGCTAGCTAGATTAATCATATACAGTGACCATAAACCATGATTTGAGTGTTTTCAGAGTTGATTATAACAAGATTACAACAATTCAATCAATAATATTCTTATTACTGTATATTAATTATCGGTTTATAACCGACAATTGTTACAGTAATTAACTTTAATATTATAAAATCATAATAGGTCGATTTTCATATTTTTATGTCTCCTTTTTCCCAACTTGAACGTATTAAATGAGCAAAAAAAAATAAAAAAAATGGAAACTCAAACTATAAGCGAAAGGAAAAATACCAGTACGGTGGCGTTTGATGTGGAGGCGAGAGGAAAGAGAGAGCCAAAAGCGGCGTAGAGGGCCAACAAGGTGCTTCCACCAGCATGCCATAAACCCTTTGTTCTTCCTCCCCACCCTTAATTAAGCTTCTCTTAATCACTTGATTAGCCGAAACGATCTCTTAATTAATTAGCTTAAGGACTAAGCTATGAGCTATCCACCAAGTTGCAGAGAGAGAGAGAGAGAGAGATACAAACACTAGTTTGAAGGAGAAAAAGGAAGAGAGGAATGAGAGGTGTTTGATTGGTTTGTGTTGTATGTATGCTGCTGCTTTGGCCTTTGTGTTTGTGGTAGGAACCCCCAATAAATATAAATAATGACTTCTTTTCAAAATCAAAGAAATTGATAAAGTGAACTTTTGATGGTTGATGATTATCCTACCTTTATTCTCGTGTACATATGAATTTTTTTTATTTTTTTTTGCCTAAAGAGAGTTTTGTTTGATATTCCCAAATACAAAGTGATATCTGATATATATATTTGTATTTGGTGTCAATCAGATATCGATATCTCTTAATATCTGGATGTCAGATTTAGACCTATTTAATATACTGATTTTGAGGGGTATCACTTGATATTAAGATATCACTATATCGTTATATATCTTGATATCGGTATCTTGATATCAAGATATCAACCGATATCTTAATATCGATATAAAACAGAAAAATAACAAATATATATATTTTAATTAAAAAAAGTTTAAGATTAACTATTAAATTAATACTATAAATACCATCAAATTAAATTGGTAATTTTGTACGCAATTATCTAGCCTTTTCTGAAAACCATTTTTTTTAATTAATTATTCGAATAAAGTATGTTTTTTTACCCTCGCTTCAAGTGAGTGAAATGTCTTGTAGGGCATAGGGATTATCCCCCTATTGCAATTTACCTTAAATAGCATGAAGAATTTAGTATGAATGATAACTTTTCTTTTTTTTTTTTTTTTTTTTTTTGATTAGGTAAGATTTCGAGTTCAGACATGTCTGTAACTCGAAGTCCGACTATGAATGATAACTAATTACACGTAAGTTTTAACTTTACCTATAAAAAACCATTAAAATATGTGATGTAAGAGACTTATTGTATAATGCCATAAGAGTGGGAGAGGGGCTGCTATCATACTCTTTTTTTATTTTATTTTATTTTAATTATCATTATTGTGAAAGAATTTGAAGAGGGCAGTTTCTATTCGATAAGCTGCTATTATCCTGGTTACCATAAGATACCATGGTCAGTGGGACTAATTTGTATTGCTGTATTTGTTATTATTTTCTTCTTTAACTTAAAAAAGAAGACTAAATAGGGTGTGTTTGGGTTTCAATTGTATTATGATTATAATGCATATAGATAAGGTGGTGTTTGGTTAACATAATTTTTAAGGTGTTTAAATTTCAGATGTGTTTGGATTTCACGATTTATTTTTATCTCAATTTATGTGATTATTTGATCAGATTACTGTTTTACTTTGGTTTTTACGATATTTTTACTTGTACAAGCAAACATTCACATAAAATGAGGTAAAATAATTGCGTTATAATTAAAATACAATGAAATCCAAACATACCGTAAATTTCTACACCTTTTTTGGAAAGACATACAGAACTAATTAAAGTTTTCTAATTAAGGCGGTAAGAGCTGGGATAAGAAAAAATAGCCATTTCATATATATTGGTTGTGACTAGTGGGTGATAAAGTAATACTCCCTCCGTCCAAAAATACATTGACTTTTAGCATTTTGCACAAGTTTTAATAAAACACCTTACTTTTAAAAAACATCATCATTGCACTAACTTTTTCATAAATTTTATTATTTTTTAACACCCACTACACATTTTAACCAATCAAATTATTTTAAAAAGTCAACAACACACAAACCAATACAAATCATTACAACTTTTTACCTAGAAAACCTAAAAGACCCTCTATTGTTGGACAAAAATTTACATCTAAAAGTTCATGTATTGTTGGACGGAGGGAGTACAAAATATAAGGGTTGGGAAAGCCCTTACCCAATAGTTTAAGATTTTGTGTTAGAATGATGGATCCTGACCTTATAATAAAAAACAAAATAAATCCGACACGACTCTCGTTTTCTTACAATCCGACCGGGGTTTCTTGGAATTTCACAGTTGGGTTGGATGATGGGTGAAAAATGAGTATTTTTCGTCCATTTCATTCTGCCTATTTTCATCTAATTAGAAAGATAAATTATCATATGTACAATATATATACAGTTATAATTAAAAAATTGTTATAAACATGTAAGTTTTAAACAACACTATGCCTTACAACATACATAAAAAAAATCGGTACTAGTAGATAAATAATGTATCTTTATCATAATAAGTATTACAAATATTATTTCATCCGATTTTTTGATGTCGGATCATAAGTATCATCAGAGATTTAGAATTAAGAAAGAAAAACAAATAAATTAAAACTATCTATGTTTACAAGCTTGTATTTATAGAAGAAGATGACAACTGTAAATGACCAAAATGCCCTTACTAATACATCACATTTGCACCTATTCTATCATCACTTTCTTAACACCCACCCACCCACACACACAAAGAATTGTATAGAATTTCATCACCCATTTGTATTTTATTTTAGTTGTTTACTAGACCCTTCCCATTGATTTGAGATTGCTCTTTTTTTCTTCCCAAAACATGTACTACAAATTAGTACTCATTTTATTATGGCAGCCAAAGGCAATCTCCTGAAAAATGACTTATAAAGCGAGTGTGCATCTGGCCAAACTGTCGTGTCAAAGATGATTTAGTGCAGGGCGGTGTTGGACATGCAGTGGCGGCCTTCAAAGAATTGAAACAACTCCCCACCTTTCACCCATATCGACCATTGTTCGATCTGCACATTAATGAAAAGTTCACCTATATACATAAATACCCATAACAACCCTTCTTTCTTCCCACTCAGTGCCTCACACTATATATTGATATAAAATTTGGTTGCATTTCTTTGTCACACTTGATACTTTGTGATCCTAACAAAAAAAGATTTAAAGCTTTGACATTTACGTTCGGTCTCGATAAACATTAAAAAAAAATATTCTAAGAGCATCTATAACTATACTTTTAAAATAGAGAATGTTAAAGAATTTGGTGAAAAGATGATATTTTTTTGTTCGGAGCTCTTTTCCCTCCTTAGAAGGGATGTCATCCCAAATTCTTACTGTGTATAAAAAAACTATTGAGAACTCTATACCTTTTCATTTTTTTAAGTAGTACTTTTCCATTGAGCTAAACCAACATTTGATTATATTAAAAAATTATATTAAAAAATTAACAATTTCGTACTAGTAACTATATAAAATTGTTTAAAAAATGATTAAAAATTACGTAGTAATATTTTATAGTATAATTTTTATTATTCTAAAAGAACGTGTAAACATAGTAATTGACATATTTTGTCGAAACGGATGGACTATATCTTTTAATTAATGGAGGGATTAGGATGCAAATAGAGTTATGATTGAACAAGTTAATTAATTGACTGGCGACCCTCTGCGTAGGGTCATCCAAGCCATCTGTTGATGACTTTAAGATCGTTTTATCGATTTACTTCTTTCTTACTGTCAAAAAAAAAAAAAAAGTTAACTAATTGATGTTTTGAAGGTTCATTATTAATTTGATTAAAATTATTTATGAGAATGAGAGGAAGACATGTCACTATCCACTGGTTGACTACTTCACTTCATCTATGAATAAGATGTCAAACGTGTCGGTTTGCTTTTTTTCCTTGTCCCTTGCACAACTCATAAGCATTTGTTCTTATATTATGTAACGTTTTTTTTTTACTAAATTAAGTGCTATATATATTCCAACAAAAAAAACACTAACCTAACATCTTCTTTACCTAATTAACCGAAATAATTCGAATTTAAACTCTATCTTGAAGTTGATATCTATCAGACACAAAACATTTTTTTTAATCAGAATTCCAATGAGAAAAAAATATGATTAAACATTGATAGTTCAGTGAATAAAAGTAATTTTTAAAATAAAGAATGATTGATATAGGTTGCTCCAAACGTTAAACTTTTTAATATTTAATGAAAATCCTATTTATAAATTCGAGTAAATATGTTAGGAAGATGGATAATTCATTTGACAGATTAAAAAGGTCGTTAGATATATGCACCAAGTACATGTGTTATATGCCCTGAATACGAACGGATTCCAGATCCTTATAATTTTCGGCTTAACATGTGTCCAACACTAAATACGTCTGACATTAAAAAAATAATGAACGGATCTTCAATATAAGGAACGGATTTGATCCATTTGTGTTAAAAGTTGAAACTTAAGTTAAAAAAAAATACACAAAAATTGTAAGGTTGTTTTAAAAACACATGAACTGATCTTTAATCTGTTCATTTTATTGAACGAATTTTTAATCCGTTCGTTATTTTTTTAATGTCAGACATATTTAATGTTAGACGCGTGTTAAACTGAGGGTAAACGGATCTAAGATCCGTTCGTTTTCGGTGCATATAGCCTTTCCGATTAAAAATCTATTTGATGTGGACGGAATAATTTACTCAATTCAAAGCCACATAAACTAGAAGATACAAGAGGAATCCGAGTGAGTGACAGATCTAGTCAGAACCATACCAAAACATGAAAAAGGGGCACCCAATAGCCATAAATGGGAAACGGTGTTGATCTTTTTGGCCCACCATTTAATGGTAACAAATCCTGTCAACCATTGTTTTCCTCTTTAACATTATAGAAAACGAACAAAGTGCAGTAGTCCCATTACTTCATCTTCTGAACTTAAATAACAACTATACAAGATGGACACTCCTTCAGTTGTGTGCGATGCCCTTTGTACAAAAACCCCATCGACGCTAATTTAAACAAATTACAAAGAAGTTTAATCAAAATATTATTTTAAAAAATAAACAACATATCTAGCCAAACTTAAAGGATTAGAAGCCATCTGTATTCTGTAACAAAAGTTTAGTGCATATAATTTAACTGGAATTTCTACACACACAAAAATAGAAAGAGTTATTGTGTGTCTGGATTCTGGAAAAGAGTTTACAATTGCATTATAAACAGATAATTGACCAAAATAAGGTTAAGATGCACCCTTCGGGTTGCAGCAGCTATAGAGATGAACTAGAGCCATTGTAATGAACTATGTGCCTCCTATAAATAATTAAATATGTATTTTAAAAAAAACGAATTTCAGCTGTGGAGATTCAATGTGCAAAGAGTGACATTTGGGAACAAGATTCCAGAGTCATGGAAAAAGGCCAAAGGCCACACTCACTTGGATAAGAGAGAATATTTATCAGTTATCACCAAAGAAGAGAATTTCAGATCAATGTATGCAACAATGGAATACTCAAGGGTTCATGGAACTTCGTATTTTTCTTTTCTTCAGCACCACACACACTTGGATTTGGCTGCTTTCTTCCTCCATCAGATCGCATCTTCGTACGAAACAATCCACCGGAATCAGAAATGATCAGTTGATGCATCTCTATCTAATAAACTGAAACGATCTTGTGCGGATAACATCACAAGATTCTAACTTATCTTACAAAAACATCACGTTCATAAACTACATCTTCGATAGTTCTATTGTCATCACAGTTGCAGAAGAATATACCAATAAAAGAAAACTGATTTGATTATAGTGAAGAATTTTGGTATAAATGGTTGGAGTTGTTATAGGAAGCATACATTATGATACCAAAAATAAAAGCAACCCATCTTGCCAAAAGAAACATATACCTGTCAAAGGATTTGCAAGCAACCGGGTTCTAGTCATCAATGTTTTTCATGTACTCCTTTGAAAGTTTAGTCTCCATAACTAATTGCTGCTCCCTGACTAAAGAATATCCTGATTCAAGTAGAGCTTCGACTGTTTGCTGTTAAAAACGCATTGAGCGACAGACAGATAGTTAGTATTAGTGGAGTAGATAACTAATACAAGTTATGGTAATTTTCAGTTGAAGAATAATCCTTGTCGAAAAAAGATAAAGGATAGCCAATAACTTTACCTCAGGTGGAACAAATTCTGGAAGTTTGTCAGCCTTTTTCCGCTTCAGAAGGCGAGCTCCAAGATTTTCCATGCCTCCAATTTCGTCAATCCACTGAAGGAAGCAAAACCAACAACGTATTAGCTGACAGTGATAATACAGCCCAAACTAAACCATAAACAGACATGTTGAGTGTTTTTCTTTGCTACTTGCTACTGCTAATATATCCTCAAGAATGAATATGGTTTTGGAAATTTTGTCAACTTGTTACTCTAATATAATGCTGGCTTTGCTCCCTTTCATTTATCAGTTTATCACCAAAGGCTACTGTTGGATAAATTAGTATTAATATTCTGTCCTAGTTAGTTGGGTGTTATATTTATTGTGTTAGGTCTCTGCAGCTTTAGGTTTAATTCTCTAGCTGTTGGTGTATATTTCCTAGGCGTAGTTATTATGTTTTTTCAGCTTTTTCCTGTATTTATTCTGGGATATTCTCCCTTTGGAATACAACCAAAATTATCCTTCTTCCTCTGGTTACTCACATGGCATCAGAGCTTTAGGGTTTTATCTCATCTGGAAAACTCTTTCTTACTCCAGCAACCTTCATTGTTGCTCCAACAACCTTCATTGTTGCCTTTCAAGCTGTAGCCTTCATTGCTACGCTTTTTCTTGTAGCCTTCATTGCTACATAGCCTTTGTTGCTGTTTTTCTTTATTCCCATCATGTCTAATTCGGAGGTTACCTCACATGGTTCTACTCCTCAAAAGACTGATCTTATGAATATTCAGCCAGCCTACAAGTTTAGTGGGAAGAACTACCTTGCATGGTCCCAGGTTGTAAAAACCTACCTCAAGGGCAAAGAGAAATTCAAACATCTCACTGATTCTCCTCCAGCAGTGACAGATCCTCAATTTTCTTCTTGGGAGGCAGCAGACTCCATGATTATGTCGTGGCTTTGGGACTCAATGGATCCCTCGATTAGCCTGACATGCATGTTCTTTGGTACATCCAAGGAAATTTGGGAGTTTCTGCACAGATCCTATTCTAAAGCCAAGGATGAAGCACTTGTCTTTGATCTCACCGTCAAGTCCTATTCTACGAAACAAGGTGAGAATTCTTCCATTGCTGAATATGCTACTTCCCTACAGAATTTGTGGCAAGAGCTCGATCAGTACCAAACTTTAGAGATGCAATGCGTTGCTGATGCTGCTGCGTTCAAGAAGTCCGTTGAGAAAAATAGATCGTATATTTTCTTGGCTGGGCTCAAACCTGAATTTGACCCAATTCGAGTTCAAGTGCTGGGCAGGAGCGAATTTCCCTCTCTTGAGGAAATTATCTTCTTGATGAGGGCTGAAGAAAGCCGCAGGGGTGTTATGTTGGAACCAAAGCCTACTGAAAGCATTGCCCTTGCTGCTGCTTCTGAGAAGAAGGATCACAAAGCAGATTTGTGGTGCACTTGCTGCAGGAAACCAAGGCATACCAAGGAGAAATGTTGGAAACTACATGGCAAACCTCCTAGTCAAGAATGGGGTACCAAGGATCAGCCTCGGTCTCAATCTCATTTGGCGGATCATAAGAAGGATTCAAGGACAATCGTTCCAAATTTCAGCTCATAAGATATCACCAGGCTTCAACACTTGATCCAGGCTCTCGGGTCATCTTCAACATCTGCTGATAATTCCTCCTCCCAAGCCTTACACATCTCAGGTAGTTCTACATGCCTTAACTCATTTAAGCAGCCCATAAAGCCCACAAACTCTTGTTGGATACTTGATTCAGGTGCCACAAATCACATGACTTCATCATCTAATGGGTTTAACACCTATTCCCCTTGCACCACTCCTAAGAAACTATTGACTGCCAACGGTTCTGCAGCTGATATTATAGGAGAAGGAAACATATCTTTCTCTTCAGATTTAAGGCTCACTAAAGTCCTTCATGTTCCCACATTATCAGCTGACCTTATTTCTATTAAAAGGTTGATTCATGACCTTAATTGCATTGTTATATTCTGTGCTTCTTGTGGTATTATTTTGGAACAGGGATCCGGGAGGATGATTGGAGTTGCTAAAGAAAGAGATGGGCTTTACTTCCTAGCTGCACCAAGAGGGACCTCACCTACCACTTCTGCCTTTTTGAGCACCACAAAAAAGACCACCATCTGGTTACACCACCACCGATTAGGCCATCCATCTTTTTCTGTTCTTAAGCACTTGTACCCTTCCCTTTTTCAAGGTTTCGCTGTCACTGATTTTCATTGTGAAATTTGTGAGAAAGCAAAACAATCTCGTGTTTCATTTCCTATTAGTAATACAAGAAGTCAATTTCCCTTCCAAATACTACATAGTGACATTTGGGGACCATCTTCTATTGCTAATATCAATGGGTCGCGTTGGTTTCTAACCATTATTGATGATTGCACCAGAGTCACCTGGGTTTATCTCTTGAAACACAAATCTGAAGTTAGTGCAATCATCCCTTCTTTCGTCTCTATGATACAAACACAGTTTGGCACGTCCATCAAATGCTTTAGAACGGATAATGCTAAGGATTACTTCAACCAATCCTTAGGATCATTCTTCTCTGATAAAGGCATTATACATGAATCTTCATGTGTTTATACTCCACAACAAAATGGCCTTGCCGAAAGAAAAAATGGTCACCTCCTAAATGTTTGTCGTGCTTTGCTATTTCATCACAATGTTCCTAAACACTTTTGGGGGGAGGCTGTTCTTGTTGCTACATACCTAACAAATCGTTTACCTTCCAAAGTCCTAAACTTTCAAAGCCCAACTGCATACCTTAATACTTTTTTCCCTCATCTTAGTCTTAGTCGTGGTCCTGCTCTAAAAGTGTTTGGTTGTACTGCCTTTGTTCATATTCATGAGCATTTGAGAGGAAAACTTGATCCTAAGGCCCTTAAATGCATTTTCATTGGCTATTCTAGTACACAAAAGGGGTACAAGTGCTACAATCCTGCCACTAAAAGAACCTACATCTCAGCTGATGTCACCTTTTTGGAAAATTCTGCATATTTTCCAGACCATTCTAGTGCAGTGTTTGAGGAGACAGGGTGTGCTGATTCGTATGAACCTACACCCATTCCAGCCCTCGACATCTCACCTGCTGAACCAGGCACATCACCTCAAATCAGTGTCAAACCACCAACTTCCGCAGCTACTTCTGATCAGCCACCATCACAACCATCCTCTTTTCGGCGTTTCTCTGAAGTGTACACTAGAAGGAACCCCATCTCTGAATTTCAGCAAGTCCACGCATCTGATCCGAGACTTGTGACTGATGATACAACAACTCCCACACCTGAGATTGACCAACCGATTGCTCTAAGGAAAGGTACTAGAGACTGTAGATCTAGACCTCTTTATCCCCTTTCTAATTTTGTATCCTTGCAACGGTTCTCACCTACACATCAGCAATTTGTTGCTAACCTTCACCAAGTTTCTATTCCAAAGAATGCTAAGGAGGCCATTAGTCAACCTGAGTGGCGTAAGGCAATGGAGGAGGAAATGTGTGCATTGAAAAAGAATGAAACTTGGGTCCTTGTTGATCGCCCTCAAAGGACAAATATTGTCGATTGTAAATGGGTATTTACACTGAAATACAAAGCTGATGGCTCTCTTGAAAGATATAAAGCTCGGCTGGTAGCCAAGGGTTTCACACAAACCTATGGAATTGACTATCAGGAGACTTTTGCCCCGGTTGCAAAGATGAATACAGTCAGAATCTTGCTTTCCTTGGCTGCTCATTTTGGATGGAACTTACTTCAATTTGATGTCAAAAATGCTTTCCTTAATGGATGCCTTAATGAAGACATCTACATGCACTTGCCCCCTGGTTTCTCAGCTTCATCCCCAAATAAGGTGTGCAAACTAAAGAAGGCCCTCTATGGCCTCAAACAGTCCCCTAGGGCATGGTTTGGCAGACTTACTAGCGTCATGAAAGCCGTTGGATATCATCAAAGTCAGGGTGACCACACATTATTCGTTCGTCATTCCAAGTCAGGGGGAGTCACAATGCTACTTGTGTATGTTGATGATATTATTATTTCAGGAAATGATATCCAAGAACAGGGAAGATTGAAGAAGAAACTTGCAAGTGAATTTGAAATAAAAGAGCTTGGAAGGTTGAAATACTTCCTTGGGATTGAAGTTGCTCATTCAAAAGAAGGCATCTTTATATCCCAACAGAAGTATATCACTGATCTGCTAGAAGAAACCGGAAAGAGTGGATGCAAACCAGCCACTACTCCAATGGATCCAAATTGTAAATTAGATGAGGCAAGAGATACTAAATCTGTTGATAAAGGTATGTATCAACGCTTGTGTGGAAAACTAATATATCTTGCGCACACTCGACCAGATATTGCTTTTTCTGTGAGTGTTATCAGCCAGTTTATGCATGATCCGAGAGAGCCACATCTGCATGCTGCTCTCAGAATTTTACACTATCTAAAGGGAAGCCCAGGTAAAGGTATCTTATTCAGGAGAAATGAAAGATGTCCTTGGAAGCTTACACTGATGCGGACTATGCTGGATGTGTTGTAGATAGGCGATCTACAACAGGATATTGCATTTTTTTTAGCTGGAAATTTGATTGCATGGAGAAGCAAGAAACAAGGAGTTGTAGCACGATCTAGTGCTGAATCAGAATTCAGAGCTATTGCTCATGGGATTTGCGAGTTACTATGGCTGAGAATTATTCTCCGTGATTTGAAGGTGAAGTGGGAGGATCCTATGAAATTGTTTTGTGACAACAAATCTGCCATCAGCATATCCCATGATCCAATTCAACATGATAGAACCAAACATGTTGAGGTAGATAGACACTTCATTAAAGAGAAAATTGAGGCTGGAATCATCAAGATAGCCTACATACCAACCCAAGAACAGCTCGCTGATGTGCTTACTAAAAGTCTTCATTGTAGCAGATTTCAAGAGCTTACATCCAAGCTGGGAATGGAAGACCTTTACAAACCCAGCTTGAGGGGGAGTGTTGGATAAATTAGTATTAATATTCTGTCCTAGTTAGTTGGGTGTTATATTTATTGTGTTAGGTCTCTGCAGCTTTAGGTTTAATTCTCTAGCTGTTGGTGTATATTTCCTAGGCGTAGTTATTATGTTTTTTCAGCTTTTTCCTGTATTTATTCTGGGATATTCTCCCTTTGGAATACAACCAAAATTATCCTTCTTCCTCTGGTTACTCACAGCTACCATATTTACCATTTACTCTTATTCCTTTAGTGAAGTGATTTACATGAAAGCAAGATGCAAAAAGTGGAAAGCAAAAGGTATCCAAAGCTACATATGATATATGAAATCAGTAAATAAAAGGGGTTTACCTTAAGTACTGAACGGTCATATGTGCGAGACCTAAGAGCTCCGTAAAAATCCAGTGCTGCTAAAGGGAAAACAAACAAATCCATAAATGTCACAAATTTAAAATCAGAAACAAAATATAACATTTTTTCTACAAATCAATGACGAATGGCCTAGCCACTGGGGTATTTGGCATAATGGCACAAAGCTGATGTGGTGAAGGACAAGCCTAAGTGAACAAGTACTAACAAATTCAGACCTACACTTTTATCTCATATCCTGCAATTTAGCTCCTCGATAGAGCTTTGGGAAGGATCTATGAGGGTGCCTATGATCAAGCATCATACAGAAAATAATGATCTGAATAGACACAAACAACAACAACGAGATGGTTAGAAAAGTTACCTTGATTAGGGAATGTATCAACAACATAGGCAACCTCAGCCTTGGATATTCCATCTTTCTCATACATCCTACAAACAATATTTATAATATCTTCATGGGTTGGCTGCCTGTCATCCATCAAGAGCAAACAGAAACCCAGAAAGTGAAGTTCCTCATTAAATTATAAAAAATCTTTTTGTCAGGAAATATCAAACAGAATAATACAAGAATGAAACAGGACTGGCATCTTAATGGTTTCCATGCCTGATTGGTACATGTACATCCATTGAACATACAAGCATATTGGCTAGGAAAAAGATGCAGAGGAAGTAGAACTGAACAGAGAATTTTACTGCTACCAGGATAGCAGTTGAAGTTGGGGTTGTAGGCTGAGACTAAATCGTTAGCAGCATGAGGTGGCTTACTTTCTACTATATTACCCTAAAGCTTTCATTCCTAAATCTGGGGGGTGGGGAGCTGTAAATTGTACTCCATAATAGATATGAATGGAATATCTGAATTTCTTTGAGTGTTCTCCTTTTTTGTTGCTTCTTTGAAAAAGCGCCACCTTATGTTAGACGGATGTCCGCTAAGCTTGATATATATTGGATCATATTAGCCAATTTCAGCTGCAGGGGGTGCGTCAAAAACATAATCACGTATGGTCATGATGACTTACTCTTCTCATTCGATGTGCCAACTTAAATACTGAACGAATCTCTCCAAGTTAAAAGTTGAAAAGAAAAAAAGAAAATCATGTCTCCCATTGACTCAATGTGAAAGATAACCTAGAGACATGATCGACATAGCTAACCATTATGCATCCAATTCCATCCATCAACACAGCAGGACAATTTCTGGTTTGTTTGGATGACCATGTATTATAATTTACAAGGCATAATATTGTATTATATATTTATATGTATTATAATACAATATGCCATGGAAATCATAATACATGGTCATCCAAAAAACCTGTCAATATACATAAAAATCAAATCTCCAGAGTACTGAAAATTGAAAAATACTTTAGAAACCATTCAGAATATAGTTTAATCAAGGATAAAATAATTAAGAAAAGAGCCACATAAAAGTTGTCTTTACCAAATTATGCTACTTCATTCATAGGAAAATAACATACCAGTAAAACTTCTCCATCCTTCCATCGCGAATCAAGGGAGCATAAATAGTCGAAAGATCATTTCCTGTTACAATTATAGGAACTCTATTGGTTACATCTGATTCTCGCCAAGCTTGTCCAACACTTACTCTTGTTGGATTGTCAGCCAAATTCATCAGAGTTCCAACAACAATTTGATTGTTAACTGTCACCTGAGTATCTCCTGCATTGTGATGATAATTTATGAGTTCAGTATATGATTATTATAGTCTTTTTCTTTTTTTCGGGGGGTTGTCCTTTTGAAAAATATGAATAACCAACTCACCAAATCTACCAAGGCCAGCATCAATATCATTGATCATAAGACAGCTCATCTTCCCCTGAAGCAAGAAGAAGCATGCTATTGACATTATGAACAGAACCCAAACAAGTCCTATTCGCATTCTTACCAATGTGAATATTGCAAAAGATGACAATATATCAAGGACTGCCAAGATTAGAGAGAATCGAAACTTAAAGAGGAGAATTTTATTTGGAATGAAAAGGGAATACAGGCATACATCAACAACCAATAACCTAAATACTTAGAACAGTAAGAAAAACCTCATCTTCTTTTTTTGAAGTAAAATGGCAGATCCACTACCACAGGTTTATGAAGAAGTTGAGTTTGAGTACATGAACATAACTTGATCAACATGAGTTACTTTAAAAAAAAAAAAAAACTGGGGCCCATAAGAGTGAGAACTACATTTTCAGATCCAACGGAACGGATTGATGCAGCTAGTTTCATTTTTCACAGAGAAGTGAAAACAAACTGAGATCACAACACAAAAAACACATATGTATTATATTAATGAAAGTAGTAAAGCATCTGACTTGGTTCTGAACAACTTGAGAGGCTGTTCTGTAACGTTCACGTATCAATCTTCCCGGCTCTCCTACGAAAGGAAAAAAAGAAGAATAAATACCGAGTTCAAGTAATATTTCTGTGCTTTTCTTCATGCTTTAAAATACAACTTCTTTCTATATTGAGAAACCCAAGAATTTCACTTCACAATCTCCTAGAGCAAATGCATTTACAGATTACAACATTCATTTTTATAAAAGTTGATTGTATGGGTCAGCATTTCATGCCCCATTTGCAAAGTTCGCAATCTACAATTTATCCAAAATAACTTGTTCTCCAAAGTAACTTTTTTAGAATTAGGTGGCTCAAGCTAACATATCTGAAGCTTCTAGAGGTGTCAACTTGTCATAAGTGTATTCTATCTGGGATCTTTATGATTGCCCTTTTTAGGTTGCTTGGTGCACTGCCAGTCTGCCATTCACTAGCATGATACCATGCAGAGTACAGTCAAAAGATAACATAATAGGCAAAAGGCATAAAATGAAAAGGACACAGGAGTAAAATATCATAAACATGTGCAAGAGATGAGATGATTCCTTGCATTACCAGCTTTCTCAGATTCTAGTTCACCAGCAGACATGATAACAGGTTCAACTCCTAGTGCTCGAAATATGAGCTCTGTCTGAAATGTCTTCCCTTGACCTTTGCCACCCCAAATTCCTACAGTAGATGACATAGGAAAAACATATATAAACAGCAGAGTAAAAGAGCAGATGTTTATATACATTAGAATTTAGAATCCAAGTATTCCTTTGTACAGGAATAAGTCCATGGATCATGATGTATAGATATTTATTTATGGGGAACAGCTTTGTTAAAGTAATGCTTTGCAGCTTTGGAAAGCCCTCCTTTCGTAAGATACCTTTGGATATAAAAAATAAAGCCCAGAGCCTTGCCCCCAAACCTATGCTTACCCACCCCTCGTAAGTAAAAGGCCACTCTTCTCCTCCATTGTTTTCATCCAAATGTCCAACATTTTAGCAATCTCAAGCAAACCATTAATATGAAAAAAGTGAAGGGGGTTAGTATAATGAAGAGTCTCAAAAACTATGACCAAACATGAAACATAAGGAGGGCAAAAACTGGTAGCAAAGTTCAAAGAAACAGAAGACTGAAATAAATAAATAGAGGATGACAGTGAGCTTGTTTTCCACTGAAGTACTAAAATGAAACATTTAAAGTACGACTTATCATAAATACCTAAGATAAGAGGAACTTTGGCATTAACGAGATGAGCGATGTAGTTTTTTACAACGTGGACAACTGCATAAACATACCAAGTAAAAAAACATTATCAGAAAGGATATAAAATAATGTAGGTTAAGAAGCTCCAAAAAGCATATAATGTCACATTAATGATATAATATTTTCTCAACATTGAAAACTAATATCCATATGTTGCATAGAAATTCATAATAGTTGTTTCAAAGAATGTGAAATTAATAATGTAATGACTGCTATAAGTAGCAGAACATGGATATCACGTTATTTACTACCACTATCAAAGAAATGGCATGTTGTTGTCATCTCAAGAACAGCCTTCAAATTACACACCAAGACATAACCTTCTAAGAAAAGACCCACATCTTTAAGTAACTATTCTCACAGCAAACTAGACCCGCAATAACAATCTTCAAATTATAGGCGGAGCAATTTTGCATGCAATTTTCAGGGGTAAAAGGCAGACATAAATCCTTTAAAGAAGGTAGACTAGAGACCATAAATTACTTGTTACAAGGATTATTCCATGCCACCAACATCAGTGAACAGGTCTTTGTATAATGTAATGGGGCTTACCAACTTTATCCTGTCACGGAAGCAAAACAAAGAAAACACTAGTCAATTTTAAAATAAAAATAAAAACGGCAAGGAATTACAAATTAAGAGCATAAAGCATGTGCAATGTGCCACAAAAACAAAATATCATTAACCAACTACAATTTCACATGAACTATAGAGCATCAATAAAAATCCAAGGTAGCTCATGATAATGGAATTGATTAACCATAATTTTTTTTTAAAAAAAAATAGTTACAGCTTTTAGCTCAAATTTGATTCTGTAAAGTGCTCAATTGCCATTCAACAAATCTAGGCTCCATCTGTCTAACCTTTAACACAAGCCTACGATGACAACACTAAGATATGAGCATTCTCCATCTCATTTACAACCAGGAAAGGCCACATTAAAGCATATCAACATTGGAAGAAGATTCTCAACCTAAAATACCATTTGATTCTGACCAAATACACCCAAGCAGTGACCAAATCAGGACAATGCAAACTATAGTTGGCCTGTATTCAGAGCAAGGTTGACTTAGACACTTCCTCTAGTAAGGCCAGTAACAAACGCCATCTCAATCGGCAAAGAAACACAAAATTGAAAGTTCAAAGTTGAGGAAATGAGCAAGCGGCTAACCATGAAAAGAGGGGCAATATAATAGTCCCCTTGCAAATACTCAAACGATCTTGTAACCTTCTGCCTATAATCGAACACAATATCCGCTGCAAAATCGGTCCAATAGAAAACCCTAGCATCAAAAATCAAAACCCTAGGAAACAAGAAACGGGAAATTAAAAGGAAAAAACAAAAGACGAATCATCTGCACTTACAATCTCGACCGAGGAAATTCCCCGTAAAGAGATCGTCAATCACGCCAGACTTAGCCCCAACGGCGATGTTCATATTATCGGCCTCGGCGCCGAGCCTGTAGAGGTAATCGTTCCCCAACGCGTCCTTCGCTTCCCAGGACGATTGCTCCGACACTCTCCTCGCTTCCTCCAAATCCAATCCACCGTCGGTCTTATCGCCGACATCGCAGCTCGCATCGGCGATCTCGTCACTGTAATTTGCGAAGATCGCGAAGCTCTTTCTGCGATTGGCTTCAGAAACGGCGACCGGGAAGGGTTTTATTCGACGCCGGGGTGTGTGGATGGGGTTTTGGGAGGAAGAGGTGACGAGGAGAGAGGTGAGAGGGTGAGGAGTTGAGAGGTCAACAGCGTTTATGGCGGTGCGAGGGAGGAAGAGAGCCATGGGAGACTGGAGAAGACGAAGATTGTGGGAGATGGAGGCCTCTGAGCAGATGGATGGAGTCGGTTTTGTTTGGCGCCACACAAATGGGACAAGACAACTTTAACGGATATCAGGGGCCACTTGTTGTATCACAAATTTTTTTTTTTTTTTTTTTTTTTGACAAAGAAAAGATTCGTGTTCGCTATATACACTCTAAATCATACACGATGTGCATGGTTAAAAGGGGTTAATTAATTTTTTTAAAACGCTAATTAGTCAGAAGGGTTGCACGTCGTTAAGGACGTGTATTTTTTACCTTTGGATCTGCGATGTATCTATCAACACCCAAAAGATTTAACTGACTTGACCATCAACCAACGCGTCCTTGCCAATGAAAATGACAAAATCGGACCTAGTAACCAACGAGACAACATCATACGCAGTCGTGCAACTTGGTCAGCCACCTAGTTGACCTCCCTGAACACGTGGAGGAACACCACCGAGGCAAATTATTGACACAGGAATAGAATATCAGAGATGAGGATCTCAATCTCCCATGGACACTTCCAAAGCCTTACATTGATGACTGTCAGGTTGTCTCATTCGACATCAATCTTTTGAATGTCGAGATTCCTAGCCGTCATCAATCTCGCATGGAGACACCACGCTTTAGCGTACAATGCAGGCGAGGAACCACAAAACAACGTATCACAGGCTATCACTGAACCAGAGTAGTCTCGAATAACGAACCCTACAGAAGCTTCTCCTGACCCAAGCTTGGAGCCGACAAAGTTGATTTTAAAGGACCCCACTTGTGAGGTTTTCATCTAATGTTTTTCTCCTTTCGCAGTTGAAGTTGTTTCTTTGCTTGCATAATTGTAATTTCTTCATCAATATCTACCTTTGCATGGTCCCAATTTTGGATCTGTTGTCGTACATATCCCTCTCATCCTTGTTCCTTTATTATATTCGGGTCATTAAATACGATATTGTTTCTTATGGTCCATAAGCCCCACCAGGTGGTTGCTAGTGTTGCTTTGCCTTTTTTGTCAAGCTTTTCAAAGATTTCGTTAACCCATTGTGTGGATTGTTGTGTTGTGTCGTTTGGTTGACATTTGTAATTATACCATGTGTCTTGGGATCCATTATGCTAATTAGATGTATAGATTTAGGGCATTCCAAGAAGAGGTGCCGAGAGTCCTCGTCCGAATGGTTACAAAGTACACAGGAACGAGGCACTACAACCCCTTTTTGAGTGAGACGTTGTTTTGTGGGTACTCCATTCATCGCTAGTTTCCACAGGAAGTTTTCAACCCTGGGGAAGGTGTCGATGTCCCAGATCCATTGATAGTTGCTTGGTTGTTGTGTCTGTTGTCCTGTAATCAATGTCAGGGCACTAGATGTTGAAAACCAACCATCCTCACTTAATTTCCAGTATAGTGTATCCTCAATATTATGGGTGAGAATTTTTATCGACTCAATCAATTGAACGATGTTTTCCGGTAGTACTTCGCGAAGTTCTCTACTTTTCCATGTCTTGTATGACGTTATGTAGTTTTGTACTTTTTCCTGGGTATCAATCTGTCCCTTTGGTGTTACGTGATCAATGAGCTTGTACTCTCCGATCCAAATATCGTTCCAAAATCTGATGGTGTTTTCATTTCCAACTTGCCAAATTAATCCCTTACATAACTCATTTTTAAGTTCCACAACTTTATTCCAATGCCAAGACGCGCCATTTTTCTTTTGGTAATCCCATAGTTGTTTATCTTTCATATATTTGCTTTTAATGATCTGGACCCATATATATTCCTTGGTTATGTTATTATTTTCCAAAGCAGTTTCATTTGAAATGTTTTATTCGTATTTTTTGTCTTATTGAGTCCTAAGTCCTAACCCTCCCAAATATTTGGGTTTACAAATTTTATCCCAACCAATAAGAGGTTTATAGTCTTTGTTCCAAAATAAGCTTCTCTTAATTTGGTCTAGTTCTTGGTGAATGGTTGTTGAGAGCATGAAATTTTGAATAATATAATTTGGTTTCGTCACAAGGTTTGTTTTTTATAAGAACTGTTCATCTGTGTTGGGATAGTGTATTTGCTTTCCATTTGGCTAGTTGTTTCTTAGTCTTCCTGATTGTTTCTTCAGAGGTATTTTTGTTGACTCGCCCATTGATAATCGTGCATCCAATTTATTTTTCAAGTGATGTTTGGTTCATAATCTGGAGTACATTTTGTATATTTTGTTATTGTGGATTAGGTACCCCTGACATGACTTGGAATGCTGACTTGTGAAAGTTTACTTTTTGGCCTGATATGCTACAATATTCATCCATAATTTTCTTTATTTGTGAGTATGATTCAATGTTCGCTTTTGCAAATATCATCATATCGTCCGCGAACGATAAGAAAGGGATCCTTGGTCCTTGTCTTGTGATGTCAAATCCAATTGTTCTCCTTGATTCGGTACAGGATCTTTGTAGTTTTCAAGCAAGAACTTCTATTCCAATAATGAAGAGAAAAGGCGAAATTGGATCTCCTTGGTGAAGCTCTCTCTCTGGGAGAAAGGTATCAGTAGGTGCCTCATTGACGAGGACTGAGAAAGAGACTGTCGAAACGCACTCATGTATCTAGGAGAAATTTTTTTTGCAGAATCCAAATTTCTCAAGTACTTTGATGAGAAAGTCTCATTCAACCCGGTCATATGCCTTTTCCATATCGAGTTTTATCGCAATCCAACCTTCTTTCCCTTTCCTTGTTCTAAAGGAGTGGAATATCTCGTGCGCCATGAGTACATTGTCTTGGATGACCCTATCTGATACAAAGGCTTCTTGGAGAGGATGGATAATCTTCCCAATGACCTTTTTTAGTCTATTCACTATTATTTTCGCTATGACTTTGTAGATCGTGGAACATAAACTAATGGATCTATAGTGATTTGTTATGGCCGGATTTTCACATTTTGCTATTAGGGTAAGGTTTGATTCACTTGTCTCAGCAATTTACCTGAGTGGAAAAATTCTTTAATTGCTCTAATAACTGACGGTCCGACAATGTCCCAATACTTCTGGTAAAATTTTGTTGTCATTCCGTCTGGTCCCGGAGATTTATTTCTCCCAAGGGAGAAAACTGCTTCCTTGATTTCAATGTTTGAAATGGTTTTAGTCAACACTTCATTATCTTCTGATGTGATCTCAGCGTCTATGAGTTGAAGATACTCATTTAGTAGGTCACTGTCGATACCATCTTTTTTAAATCTGTTCGGGAAGTCCTCCTTGATCTCGTTGGATATGTTATCCTCTCATGTAATTGTTCTTCCATCTATCGTGGTGACTTCTCTAATAATTTTTCTATTTCTTTTTCCTGTTTCAATTCTGTGAAAATATCCCGTATTGGTGTCTGTAAGCTTTAGGTGTTTTATTTTTGCTTGTTGATTCCAGTATATCCTTTGGTACTGTATCAGTTTTTCTTTTTTAAGGATAAGTCGAGTTTGCTTCTCCAAGCTTCGCTCTATAGAAGTCTTGTTGCTAGTTTTTTGGAGTTCAAGTAGCTGCTTCTCAACCTCTTTGAGTTGCCTAAGGTTGTGTTTGGCGGGGGTGTAGGAGGGGGGCTGTAAGGTTTGAGGGGTTAAAAAAAAAACCTAGAAGCATGGTGTTTGGCGGGAGGTGTAAGAGGGGTACAGGAGGTGCATGCGGAGTTTTTCTTCCAGAATGGAACCTTGGGAGGGAAGGTTGGGAGGTTTTTTTTGGATGGAGAGAGAAGGAGAGAGATGAGGGGCATTTTAGTGAGGGCAATTTTGTCATTTTCACCACAAAAACACCTTCCAAACTTTATAAACACCAAACATCATTTAGATTTTTTTTTTAAAAAAAATCTCCACCTTCCACATCTCCATAATCTATAAAAAAAAATTCCACCTCCAAAAAAATCTCTACCTCCCAAAAAAAAACCTTGTTGCCAAACACAAACTAAATATGTTTCCAAAGGTACTCCTACTCCACTCTTTGGTGAGTCATTTTAGCAGTTGTGTCTTTTTCGTCAAATTGAACATAGGAGATCCATGAGTGTTTTGTTGCCAAGCCTGTCCAACTATGTTCTTGTAGTCATTTCTAGTCATCCACACATTCTCAAATTTGATCGAACGGTGTTCCTGTATAGATATTCATCGTTGTTAATTCAACCGGTATAGGACAATGGTCCGAAGTCGTGAAGGCGGGATTCTTTGTTGCTATTGTTGGGTACCATAGTTGTATTTGTAGGTGTACAAGCGTTCTATCCAGTTTCTCATAAATGTTATTAATATTGGTTCTATTTTTCCTCCATGTAAATTCGTTTCCCATATTCGGGATGTCCATTACATGGCAGTGATTCTTGAATTCATGTAGTCTAATGAATCTATTTGGATGGGGTTCAACACCTCCTTCTTTTTCGCTCGGTCCCTGAATTTCATTCAGATCATCCATGACAAGAAACGGCATTTGCAAGGAACAAAGGAAGGCAGATAGCTCACCCCAAAAGTCAGCCTTCTCCACCTCCCGAGGTGGGGCATAGGCAAAGCAGAGAGCTAGTGATCTGTTTTGCCTCATATCATCATATTTCAAAACAACGAAGCGTCGCCTAATAGTCATCATCTCTATTTTTTCACTTTTCATTTGGTGATTTTTCCATAAAACACACAGACCTCCAAATTTGCCCAAAGCAGGAGCCCAAGCTATGGAATCAAATTAGGAAAAAAAATCGGTTGACAGAGTTGCCTTGTCGATAGCATTCGAACAAATGAGATCCAATTGACCTGGATCTTTGAGTAAGTTAAGTCATGCGTTGCGGGTCAAAGTGGATGAGGTGTGCAATCATGCCTGCCACTTTATTACTTGTGTGAGGCAAAAATGAGAAAGAAATGTATGAAAACTCTGTAGCTAACATTTTAACATCTACCATAAGCAGTTCGATATCCGATGAAAATTTTTCTTTGTTATTTAAACAGTCTATGATTATCTTTGAATCTCCTTTTTAGCTTCCCAATATTCAGTCGTTTAGCATGTAGGAGACCATCAAAAAGAGTTGTAGCTTTTGCCCGTATGACGCTTTGAGTGTCAACAAGTGGACTTCCCAGTAACCGTAGGATGGTCATTCCAATCACGAATGATTAGGGTGGCTCAAAATGGACCCGACCCGATCCGGAAAACACGGGGTCGGGGTTGACCCGAGACCCCTAGGGGTCGGGTCTCGGGTCGAATTTTAGAAAATCCCGGATCAACGGGCGGGTCGGGGTTAGACCCGGCGGGTCTCTGGGTCTGACCCATTGACCCGAATTTTTTTAAAAAAAATTTGTTGTTGTGTCGCAGAACTGTATGTATATATACTTTATAAATTAGAACTAGGGGTGTGGATATATAATATGTATATATACTATAAATTACCATATGTATACACCATGCATGTATACAGTGTACAATGTATACTTTGTATACTGTGTTAATATGTATACTTTGTATACCGTACGTGCAGTACGTGTATATACACTGCAATAAAATAACACATATACGCACACTTATATACTGGATATATATATATATATATATATATATATATATATATATATTGTATATTATATATAAGGAAAATAATAAAATATTATAAATCTATATGTGTTACGCCTTTAAAAGCCGTAAAATATATCGGAATTTTAAAACTCGGGTTTTCGGGTGAACCCGTCACCCGACCCGGAAAACCCGGAATTACAAATCTCGGGTTCGGGTCGGGTGGCGGGTCGTATTTTTAAAAATCCCGGGCCTTCGGGTTGACCCCCACCCGGAATGTTCGGGTCGGGTCGACCCGGATGAGCCACCCTACGAATGATAAAGCCTATGGAGCTACCATCATACGGTAAGGATGATCCATCGAAATTTAGTTTCATGTATCTTATTGGTGGTTCGTCAATATATATTTAACTACTTAAAGGTTAAACCGATTAATTGTTGACGATGAATTTGATGATATTGTTTAAATAAAAGTGGAGTAAGAGGATGTTTGACAACAGGTTTGGAGAGGCCTTGGAGGTTAAATAAAAATGACACCTCTTCTTCTCCGTATTTAGCAGTGTATTCGGATGGAGGTGTGGTAGTGGAAGGTGGAGTTTATTTGGCCTGAAAATGGAAAGTGGGGGGAGGCAGCTTCGGGATATTATTTTCAAAGGTGCCAAAAAATTGTTCAATATTGCCCTCCTGATCGAAGATTGCCCTCGAGCCCATGTACGCCATCTCACTTTCATTCTTCTATCGCTATCGAGCTCAACCGCGTCTCCTCTCCTTCGCACTTCGCTCGCCCTCCATCTCCCTCATCCTTCTTCTTTTCCATCGTTCTTACTTGGGTTGAGAAACGCAGATCTGGCGAACAGAAACAAACCCTAGGTGAACAGATCCGAGCGTTGTCGACAACCAGATCTCACCGGCGCCGGTGCGGTCCACTACAGCATGGCTAGGAGAAGGTAATCCCTCCTTCTGTCGAACTATGTTGCTTGGATATCCTCATATTTGGGTTGCTGACTTGCTGGTGATTGTCACTTTGTGGTAATGGGGGTTTTGCAGGAACCAAAAATTACAAAAGATGGTGGGTAGGGGATGAAACATAAATAAGGGTATTTTAGTAATTTTCACCATAAATATATTTCCCGAACCTTATACTCACCAAACACCAATAAGATTTTTTTCAGAGTTGGTCTTCTTAGGTCGTCTTGCTGTAGGGTTTTTATTTATGCTTGTTTCATTTCGCTTGTTGTATGTATTTCTGTCTTTTCAGGTTGTATGTTTGACGGTTCGTCGTCTACCAATTTTGTCGGCCCCTCGATGAATCAGGCTTGCCTGACATTCGAATTATTACCTCATAAAAATAAATAAATTCAAGGTTATTTTTTTTAAAAAAAATCTCTACCTCCCACACCTCCATAATATACGAAAATAAACTCCACCTCCTAAAAAATACTCAACCCATAAAAAACCCCTCTTTTGCCAAACACGCGCTAAGGGGTGGTAAGAAGGTTCCGGGTTCATTCCTTGCCCCTGCCTTCGTCTCTTTCATTGGATGAAAACTCAGAGTTTGCCTTGCTCACTACTAGTGGGGTAAGCCGGCTGGGTCATTTACCACCGAATGTGGGTTCCTCGCCATAAAAAAAAAGTGTAGCGTTTGTGACATATTACAGGGAGAGCAATTCATATAATAAACCCTTTTTTTTATTAAGTAAGAATTCGAGATCAGACAAGCCGATTCTCGAGAGACCGGCGAATCGGCAGGTGAAAAACGCTTAAACATATAATAAGAATAGAAAAATAGCGCTATAAAACAAGCAGAAATAACTCTACAACCAAAACGATCTAAGAAAAACTACTCCCATCGGAAATAATTCATATAATAAATCAGCAATAATTCATATAATAAACCTGTTTAGATGAACCAAATATTAATGTATACTATCATTAGCATAGTTCTTTTTTTCGTAGAAATCATTAGCATATTTCTTTACACTATAGAATAGCATATTTTCCTACCATTTAAAGTTTAAAGTTGGAGCCCATCAAAAAGGAATTCCATCAAAGGGCCCAGCTATAACGAGTGGGCCAGTGGGGCCCAATTATAATTGCTAGAAAAGTAAAAGTAGATTCGTAGACTGTAGTCTGTAAGCAATGGTGGAGCTCACTCAATAATTTCTCACTTTGATTTGTCAATATCATCATCTAGATTTTATTATTGTAAATAGTAATTTTTTTATCCATGTAAAATTTTGGAAGTAGTTAGTTTATGTAGATCACTAATCAATAGTATCCGTCCGGATGTAAATACTAAGAATTAGAAATAATGATTTGAATATGCATGCATGTTCTAAATGCACATTTAAATATTAATTTTAAAAAATTAATATTTTATATAGTTTTTTAACTCTTTTAAAAAAACGTTTTAAAAAGTCAAGTGATTTATATTTTGAGACGGAGTTACATTTTGAAACGAAGGTGTTATATATTGTAATTTTTGTGTGATGTAATTAGTATCTCCCTCTAAATACCAAAGTAGTAGTTACTTAAGCCTCATTCAGTATAAGTATGTAAGATAAACGGAATGAAAATAAATTTTATATGTCATCACATTTTCAGGGAAGTCAATCCGGGTGCATATTAACTGTGTGGGTTGCCTGCAATATTCGTTGGATCCTATTTTGTTGGCTTCAAGTTCAAAACTTCAACAAAATGCCCTTAAATGATGATGGTCGATCATGTAAAAACTGATACCATCAAAACTTTTACCATATATACTCTTTTAGTTAAAACTTTTAGGGCTCGTTTGGTTGTAGGTAGGAAATGGAAAGGTAATCAATTCCTTCAAATGAAAGGAAAGGAAACCGAAAGAATTACCCTCTAGTTTTGTTTGGAAGATTTTATGAAAGGAATTATTTCTCTTTTATAAATATTTTTCTGTAAATTTGTTCCCTATCAAATTATACGTCAAAATGTAGAACATCAACTAGCAATCCAAAAATATCAAATCTCACCAGATACAAAATTTGAAAAAATTAGCTTGAACTCAATTGATTGAAACAATCCAAAATAAAGTTAAGCAAAATCAAAATCTAATTTAACAATGAGATCGAAATGAAATCCTTCATTCAATAAGCAAGAGTTAATCAAAACCACTATCCTTCTAGATGGTTGCAGAGGGATGGACCAGATCTGAGTGGCAGGGTCATCGATGGAGGTTAGTTGCATAGGAGGCCGGTGAATCAAAACGCGGAGGTGATCTGCGAATAGACAGTGAATATCGGATCGATGTGGATGTTAGTCGGTGAATTGATTTGGAGACAGTGAAAGAGCGTATACGATTTGGAGAGAGACTAGTAATCAAAGGGGTTGAAGCATTTGAGGCGGAGAGATTAAGTAGGGCCAATTTTAGGGGTAACAAAAGAAGGTTAATTGTTTAATTCCTAGAACAGAATTAATCATTTGAAAAAACAAACCAAACAGAATTATACGGACCGACGTGTAACATTCCTTTGTTGGACTGTTTTTTTCAGTAAACAATCAAATAGTTATGCCTTTGTCTATCCCGTAATGACATAGTTTAAGAAACCAAATTCAAAATGATTTTCCTAATTAAATCCTTTTAGCATTTTTTAAATATTGATTTTCTATGGTTGATTCGATCTTTACTTAGTACTACTCTTATTACCCGTCCGTTGTGCGATTTTTTAATAAACAAAACGATATTTAATTTATATAGGCTATAATAGTTTCGTTGAGATCTTTGGATCTTTTAATTAATAACATACATACATACATACATACATACATACATACATACATACATACATACATACATAATTTAGATTTTTAATAAACACATGCATAATAGTAATTTTAAAATTAGTAAAAAAAAACAAAGCAAATAGGACTAGATAGATTATTTGATCTAAAAAGATAAGCTTTTTTTACCTAACTATATTAGCTTTTTAATTGATGTGGCTAAAAAAGATAATACTATTTAATTCAGAATATGACACGTATGAAAAAATAGCACCATTTTAATCAACAAAATGTCATGTATGTGAATCGCATCAAAGGCCATTTCAGGAATCTGTTTTAGTATATTAGTAGTACTAGTGTATGTCCCGTCCCCTGCACGGGAATATGTTAACACAATATTATAAAATTACATTTATTATTTATAAAAAATCCTATTATAAATATGAAAATAAATAAATAAATATGAATTAAATTATGATAATTAAACTAATAACTAGAAATATAAGATTAAAATTAATCTAGATCTAAATAACTCAGTCTCCTAAAAATTAATATAGATATAAATAAAATAACTATGAAATAATTAATTTTGATATAAATAATTCTTTCCACAAAAAATAATCGATATATAAATAAATAACACCTATCAAATATTTGCTACTATGTATCTATATATATTTTTGGTAATTATGATCATTGTTCTAAAACCATCGCGCGGTTGCGCGTTTTGTTAATATAATATATTATATTATATTGGATCAAAAAATATTATATTATATTAAAATATTATATTAGATAATTAATTGATGTGGATCAAAAAAATAAAACTAAATTGACCTGACCCACAAAAATAAAACCATATATAAATATATTATATTCAGTTTGATCTAAAAGATAGAATAATTGACCAAATATTCATTTTTCATCTAATAGAATCTTGATGGTATGAATATTTATATATAGATATATTATATTAAATTTTGTGAACAATACAATAATTAATTATATATTATTTACCTCTCCGATTAAACATCGCCTTTGACTCCCTCTGTTTGCAGGCTACAATATATGAGATTGGATTAAATTGTAGATAACTAGCGCAGTACCCGTGCGTGACGCACGGGATTTGTAAAATATATTATATATTTTAGAAGATACTATCACAAATTATCTAAATTATATATATATATATATATATATATATATATATATACACTATAATATCTATTATGATAATATGAAAAAGTCATTAGGGAAATACTATTAAATCGAAACATCCAAATAATCATAAAAATAAATCAATTAAAAAAATCCAAATGATAAATATAATAAACGGTTTCCGCAAACTCAATTCACATATTCGATATAAACGGGTTCCGCAAACTTAATTCACATATTCGATCGGAAATTAAAAGGTGCTATATAGATCCCAACAATTTCATTAATTCGTATTGTCGGAGAATTCAAGGCGTCGTTGCAGTTTTGGGGTTGGAGGTACCGTCGGGTCTAAGAAATCTGTAAAATAAAAATAGGTCAAATTAATATAGGTATATTAAGTAATAATAGATAAAAAAAAATAATAAGTGGAATAAGGAATGACCTTCTTCTATACGCGTTAGTTTCGGGAAAAGTCGGATTTACATACATCTTCGTCACATCGGCTAAAGTTTTTAATATTATCTCACCTACACACAACAAAAGTTAAACACATAAAAGTAAAGAATACACGTTGACAATGTAAAATAAAAGAAATTGTAATTATTGACAATTTTGAGAAATAAGGTGAATATGAGTTGAAACTTACCTCCATCAACTTGGATATCCACAAATTGGAATATAACCATCCATTGTCTTTGCAGATCCGGATCGATGTTATATAGTTGATGAAATAATTCCGGGCCAACAAAGCACCTCAATATAATTCATGTGAAAAAAAATTCAATGTCAAAGGTGATAAAGTAAATAAATGCTAACAAAATATACAAATCAATGCATATACAAATGAACTTGCCTGTCATTTTTCAAGAGAAGATCAAATCTACCATGGATGGCTGGAGATAGTTGATGAACTTCTCCCATGACATCTATCGCAAAGTATAAGATGGAAGTATTAGTGTATATAAATATTTGCTTATTAATTAATTAAAATAATATATTATAATATACCTATCACCCAGTTGCGATGTATCCTAGGAGTATCGAGTATAGGTTCGAATTCAATAAAATTGAACCCAAAAGCATGAATTTCGGGAGTAATTGCATCATCTGGTCGGTATATAAACAACTGTATTAAGCAAGAAATTATTTGACAACCTGTGGTTGCTAATTTTTCTACAACCAATCTGCGGTGAAGATTGAAATCTAAAAATCACGTAAATTGATCGTTCATCTAATATATCAATGAATTTCGGCCGAAGATCCTCTCTAACCCTAGCATCTATTTTCGTACCCTGAAATGCATAAGATAGAAAGTTGAAATGCAAACGATAGAAAGTTAAGCAGTGGTTGTAAGTATGTTACTTAAGAGAGTAAAAATATAAGTTGAAAGAAAATAATGTTGCGTACTTATTAAAAAGGGAATAACATGCTGATCCAATAAGTACATGAAAATATGACTACCAAGAAAAAAGTTGGTAACACGGCACAATCGAATAATACGAAATAGCACGTGACAAATGCAATATTTTTGGTCAGTTTGGATTCGATTGGTCATTTTTGGTAGGAACTGTTCCACAAGACGAAGAAGAGAAGGGTGAAAGACAAAGTTCAGGGATTGATGATAAAAGCGGACTGAATTGTTATTTCTAATTCAAATGAAATATCTTAGTAATTGATTATGTTTTAATGAAAAATGATTATTATATTCGATTTTTGTATAATGAAATGAAAGATGCTTAAATAAAAAAAGTATCAATTGAATGGTTAATTATAAGAGATGTGGATTAAATATTAGAACGACACGTGACATATTAAACGTGAGGGCGCCACGTGGCAAAAGTTGCATCTGCTTTAGTATTATACTAGTTCTTTTCCCGAACCTTGTTCAGGTTTTTTCATAATATTTTCGGTCGAGTTTGACGTATTAAACAAAATATTTAACATGTTAATTTTCTACTAACATATTGTCCATGCTTCTTGTCATATGTTCTACTAAATTTTCTTTTCTTCAAATGATCGATATTTCAAATTTTACAAAGAATGGTAAATCAATCGCTTTCACGTTTCTCCTAATATCCGTCCTAATTGAATGCAAATAAAACCGCAAACCCACTCCCACCCGATTTTGATTTTAACGATACCCTAATTACGCAAACCCGCTCCCACCCCTATCATTCAACACCAAAATCTACTTTATGCAATCTGAAATCGGAATGAATTTGCAATTAGCAATACAACCAGCAAAATCGAACATCAATTAATCAATCTAGAACTAAATTACAATTAGGTGAAGGAGAGATAGTGATCGCCCACGAACTTGCAATCGAATCTCCAGTTTCAACCTTTCATGAGACATCCACCACCAAGAAATCCCTCCGTCGAAATCATCAAATTCAACCCCCCCCAACCACCCCCACCCCCACCAAAAAAATAAAGACGAAGCACCGGAGTGAATCGGAATGCAAGGCTCACCTTCCTCTTCAATGGCGTCGACTGTCGAGTGCCGATATCGCCACCACCGCACTGTCGAACTCGCCTTCACCGCCGCCTTCAATTCACCGTTGCCCGGACACTGAAATCAGGAGAAAGACCATGCATTGAGGGAGTTTGAAGAGAGCGAAACCCGACTACCGGCCCTAGCCCGGAAATCCAACCCTAGCGCCAGAGGGGAGGAGAAGCCGACCCTAGTGCCGCCCGGATCTGAGAGAGAGGGGAGGAGGAGCACCAGTGGGGAGGTTGGACTTTCGTTCACCGCCAAAGACGACGCAATCCTCCGTTCACCGCCAAAGACGGACATGATCTGAAGCGGAACTCGTCGGATCTAGCATGAAAGAGGCGGGGGCGAGTCGACGACCATGTCCGACTCCTGCACATTTGAGAAACGGAGAATGAGAATGGTAGGGTTTTATTCAATTTCTCTTTTCGGTGTTCAATTCCGTCGTTAGGGTTAGGGTTCTAGCGACGATCGAGACTGACGATGCAGTGAATGAGCCGGAATTAGTACGGAGAAAGCGTACACCGACGAAAGCGTACCGGAGTAAGGTTAGGGTTTTGTAAGCCGTTGGGAGGAGAAGCGTACCAGTAGGGGTGGGCAGAAATTGGATCGGACCGGAATTGGACCGGGACCAGAACGGAAATTTCGGTCTTGGATCGGACCGGAAATATTACGGTCTAGTCCACGGTCCAAGAATTTTATGATTCCGGTTTCCGGTCCAAACCCGGGACCAGACCGGAAATTCCGGGTCGGGCCGGAATTGGACCGGACTGTGCTTTTATTTTTTAAAAAATAGAGGTATGTGCTGCCTATTCTTTCTTTGTGGGCCGCCCACCCATTCACCTTTTTTTGGAAGAGGGCCCATTCAACCTTGCTACTGCCTAATCACAACCGGCCTTTTTTTTTTAATTAAAAACAACTCACAAGTCACAACCCTAACTCAACAACGCAACAATCGCCGACTCAGTGTTCAGTTACGCTCGTTGCTCGCTGCTGGCAGTCTGGCACTAGTCGTTCTCTCACGCCACGCCGCCGTCGCCCTTCATTGCTGCTCATCGCCGGTTCACCGCTGCCCTCGCCCTTAGCCACCGGTCATTAGTCATCGCCCTTCACTACCGCCCTCGCCCTTCGCCGCCCATCGACAATAGACATCTCTCTCCCCTCTCTTTTCAGATTCCGGTAAGCATCTCTCGTCGTCCACCCCCAGACCCCAGTAGGCATCAGCATCGCTCTCCCTTCTTTTTCAGATTTCGGCTGAACATTGCGGTCCAAACGGTCCGTGGACCGGAAAACCCGGGACCATATAACCCGGTCCCGGTCCGATCACGGTCCATGCTTTTGAAGATTACGGTCCATCGGTCTTGGACCGGACCGCAATTTCCGGATCGGTCCGATCCGATCCAGACCGGATGCCCAGCCCTACGTACCAGGGTTTATTGACGGATGTGAATCGGCGGCGAGCAGTTGGGAGGAACCGCTCCGGAGGTGACCGAGGTAGACCGCGGTGAATCAGGGTATCGTCTGCGATTTGGAGGAGAATCGCCGACCGATTGTGCCCGCCTCCAGCAATATCAACCTTGTAAGGAAGAAGATAATTGGAAGGCAGTTGAAAAGAACGTGGAGGAGAAAGGGTGAAAGATTTTGGTTTTTAATTTTGCTCAGTGTTGGACACGTGGCGCAAATTTTAACAAAGAGGCTGTTTCTGAAATAATAAGTATAAGGGGTAGATTAGGTCGATTAAGGGTTTACATACGGCCATTGCTAGGGTTGGTATTTGACCGCACAAAAGACGGGTTACAAATTTGGCAAAGTATTGGAGGATTGTGTTTTTTCATTTTAATTTTTTATTTATCTAATTAAGATATAAGCTTATATTTTAAAGATTATTTGATCACTTATTTTTTTACCTAATTATATTGACTTATTAATTGATGTGGCTTAAAAAGATAATACCATTTTAAAATAGAAATATGACACGTAAACATACAAAAATATATAACACTATTTTAATCCAGAAAATGTCACATATGCGAATTGCACCCGATGTTGTTTCATGCATCTGTTTTAGTATTTTATATAGAATATAGATATAGATTATAGATTATATATAGATTTCACATTTGGACTTTTTAACCTATGGCCTAAGGGCATATATATGTTAGAAAGACATCATATTAATAATAGAGGAAATAGTAGTAAATACCACTTTTTTTGAAAACTTGGCAAAACTATCACTTTTTTTGCAAAATAGCACAACTAACCCAAACCCCAAAATTTTGCATAAAAATCCCGGTTGATTACCTGGGGTAGGAGGTAAAGGGCTAAAAATAAAAAAGGAAAAGAAAAGAAAAGAAGGAAAAAGTGGTAAAAAAAAGGAAAATAAAAAAAAATCACAATACTCTCTCTCCTCCATTTCAGTTTTCTCTCTCCATTTCAAACGAAAGAAAAGGAAAGGGGAATGAACCGGCGATTTCGAAAGGAGGAGGCCGGAGAAGATCCACCAATGTCGGAGTGTGGAGGAGAAGCGAAGAACGCCGCCGCCGGACTATAAAGGTACGCCCCCCTCTCCATCAACCCGAAATCATTCTTTCTCCTCTCCGTTTTGTGCGAACGATGTGTGGGTGAAGGAGTTGCAATGGGGTTTAGGGATTGAAGGGCAATGGTGGGTTGAGTGATGAGTTGTGGAGGGGTGACAATGGTGGGTGCGATTGAAGGACAAGGAGGGTGGTTTTCGGGTATGGTTAGGGGAAACCTGCGGTTAATTAGGGTTTAGGGAGGCCGAAGAAGGTGGCAATGGTGGGAGTCAAAATTGGGATATGAGGATGTTTTGGTGGGCGATAGAAGAAGAACGATTGAGGTTTGAGCCTGTTTGATTTGGAATTTGTTTGTTTGAAAGAGAAATTGGGTGATATGGGTTTCGAATTGGATGGGAAAGTACGTCGTTCATTCGCACATCTTCGTTTTCTGCAAAATCTGCATAACCTAGGTGACAAGGGTAAATGGACTCCTGACACGTGACATTTTCAAGGTGACACGTAAATATTGATATTTAAAGGATATTGTCCTAATCATTTCGATCTGAAATTAAGCGACGATTATAATCTGATATGAATTTGAATAGCCCAACGAATACCACATATTTCCTTTGATGTCATTCTCTTGTTTTTTATTTCAATTTCATTGGTTGCTGGACAACAATGTCGTTTTTTGTTTTAATTGGGTTTGTTTCTGAATTATAAATGAGTTTTGACATACCAAGGTCAGCTGATGTTGTTTTCTGAACGCTTTTGTTCACCTTAGTCCGTATGAGTGATGCCAAAAACCTAATCCCTGCAGATGAAGGTGTTGGAGGAGGTCGTCAATGGACTGTGGGTTGCTAAAGGGATGGGAAGAGCCGGGGAATAAAGAGAAAGGGATGCTAGCGCTTCTTTTGACATTGATGTAGAGAAGGAGGGTGATGTTGGGAAGGATGGAGCTAAAGACAAACTTTTCGATGAAAAGGAAGGGATATGAGGCACGAAAGGATGAGGAGGTAAGTTTTCTGCTAGGCGACATGGTATTTACGGTTAAGTGACACGGGTTAAAAAATCTGAGAATGTCGTATATGAATCTGTTTGTTATTAGTTCATGTGACAAGGTTTTTGCTGTTGGGTGATAGGATTTATTTAGTTTGGTGACACGGGATAAAATAAAATCTATGAATGTCGATTATATAAATCTGTATTAGTTGATGTAACAAGGTTATTGCAGTTAAGTGACATGGTTTACTTAGTTGGATGACATGGGATATCCAAATCTCGGAATGAGAGTTTAAACTTCCTAAGCATTTTTCAGATCTCTGAGGCTGCAAAAGTTGAGGGTGTGCGAGGCAAGAAGACTAGGAAGGCTCTAGGAGGTGATGGAGAAGACATGCCCCCCTCGCGAAGAAATCGCAGTGCCAAAAAGGGAAGGACGATGTCGCCAGCGTGGACGCGATTCTAGGACTTGTATCGGTGTTCGACAACGATGGCTTAGCCCGGTGGATGGCAAGGTAGCCCACATCTGTATTTGTCTCCAATTATTCTACAAACGACGTCATTCACCTAACATTGTCATCGTGGGTGTGTAGCGGGGATGGGGAGAAGTGGATGACAGGCTACGACACGGAGCTTATGAAGGAGTTATGATCTCCGTTTCCATGGTAAACTGTAATAAACCACTGACAACTTTTTATCAGAGCGTACTTTTCATACCCCTAGGTTGTTATGAACTTTGTTGGGGTTGTATTTTCTGAACTTTGTTGCTCAAAACTTGTAGAATATTATGATCTCCGTTAGTTAGTAGGTGTAGTATTTTATGATATTGGTTGGTCAGTACACGTTAGTCTTTTATGAACATCTTATGCACTTGGGGGTTTTCTTTACGAACGTACTTGGTTTTGAAATGTTTGGGTAGAAAAACAGACACGTTAAATCCTTCAAGTGACATGGTCATACAAACAGGTGACATGGTTCATTTCAAAAACAAATTTAAAGTGAAACCCCAAATCGTGACACGTTAATTCCTTCAGGTGACACGACCATACAAACCGGTGATAGGGGTTATTTTCTTAACAAATTGGAAGACACTAAGAAATGTGAAACGTCAAAATCAAACAAATGACACGTTTAATCCATCACCTCATCCTCGAATTCCTCCCCCTCCACCGACACCCTCATACTCGTGTCCTCCTTGACACCGTACAACTCCAAATCATCCAAGTCTTCTTTGAGCTTCACTACAAAACCTTCGTCCTCATCCGATACCCAAGCCGATTATGGGGGTTGACCCATCCTCCTCCTCATACTCACTGGTAATGGATATCACCTTCAGCCCTTGACCCATGTCACCCATGTCACCCGAAGAGCTATTCGTCTCACTCAATTAAATCACATTCAGACCATGTACCCTGTCACCTGAACATATACTCGTGCCACCTGATTGTTTACCCGTGTCAGTAATGTCCATCACATCCAGGTCCTTGCTCTTTCCTATGGCAGAGATCACCTTTCCCCCATCATATAACACAACATCTAAAGACACGGAGTTTTGTTGTGCCTTATTGTATGCCTCGTCTATCACAATCTCAGCCAAATCGTCCACTTTTTGGGAGGAAGGTGGCTCACTCAGGCGTTCTTCCCCCACAGGTTGCTTTACTTCAAAGCTCTCCTTTTGCAATGGACCAACACATATCACAAGGGACCACAGATCTTCTCCATACTTCGAGTTCAGAGATTTAAACGCCTCGAAGACCCAAGAACCATCGAAGATGATAGTGACCAATACCAAGACGTTTCCACTCCGATATGATTTCGATGATGACATCAATCAACATAGTGATGGATTTGGTGACATTATATAATATATTAGGTGACACGTATAAAACCACTTCTCTTGTTCATGGTGACAATATAAAATAAGTTAAGTGACACGTATAATTCCATAATCTGACATGCATCATTTATAGCATAAACAGTTGTTCATACATAGAAGCTTCACATATGTCCGTAACCCCAAAGTACCAAGTGTCACATCTGCATAACCCCAAAGTGTCAAAAGCTTGACATAAATGTGTTAACCCCAAAGTACCAAAAGTTTGACATATGTGCTAACCCCAAAATACCAAAAGTGTGACATATGTGCTAACCGCAAAATACCAAAAGTTTGCCATGTGTGCGTGGTCCAACCCCTAACCCCAAACTGAAAATGCAAACTCAGCCTTTGTGGTGAGGCGTTGGACTACTAAAATACCTACGAACGACGACGCTTGACACGGGGAGTTTCTCCGCGGGATGGGTACCGGGATGTCTTAGGTCGTCCGGGCCTCCTCTTCACGGGTGGGGGGAAGCACGCCATCTCCGATTGCTCTGTAGGGATTCTCCATTCTAATCTTGGAGGAACCGGATATAGCACATCCGCGTAACAAGCCTTCCATGCGTCAACTTTGTAGAAGTCATTGACGAGAGCGAAGACATCTGTACCTCGATGCTTAGCAGCGGCTATGGCATGGGTGCACGGGAACTGATCAATGTCGAAGCGCTTGCATGTACAGGTACGGGCACTCAAGTTCACAACCCACGACGAAGGACCCTTGCGGACCATGAACTCGTACTGGCTGAGCGCCTTCACGTCCAAGCAAATTGCCATGCTATAGTTTGTCTTAAGCGCACCGTCCACAAAATCACTCACCAACTTACCCGGTTTGGTGCTTGTTTCTCTGCACTCGCAAAACCACTTTGACACGGTTTCGATGATGCCATCAATCAGCGCAGTCAAGGGTAGGTCGCGGGGCTCATTAAAGACAGAGTTGAGACACTCAGAGTTGTTTGTCGTCATTATGTTGTACCGATTCCCCAAGAAGAATGCCCGAGCCCAGTTCTGGAAACCGGCCTCCTTCACGTATTGGCCCGCAGGGGCTGACACCGCACAGAAATCAACGAACAACTGTTGGAACTCCGCCCTCGTGTACGCCTCCGCCATCTTGAAGAACATCCTCTGCAGCCCCGATACCCCTCTATACTTGCATCGGGCGTTCTGAAATAGATGCCATGCGCAGAAGCCTTGCTTTGCAAACACATAGTTGTCCCTTATACCTTGGACGATACTCAAATGGAGATCAGAGACAAACAGTAAGTCCGGCGTGTCCTCGACAATATGTAGCATGTTCTTGAAGAAGAAGCTCCATGACTCGTGGTTCTCACTGTCGACGATCGCAAACGCGATCGGGTACACTTTTTGGTCCCCATCTTGGGTTGTGGCAAAGAGAAGCATGCCCCTGAACTTCCCTTTTAGGAAACTCCCGTCCACCGAGATGACCTGTACATCGAAATCAGTAAATGTCAGCTATGTGACATGACATTTCGTATTAAGTGACATGTGACATTGTACAACCGACAGGGGGTTTTACTTTTCTAAGGTGGGGGATCGCCCTCCGCCATACCCCGAAGCTAACAAAGGCGTACTTGAATCGTCGAGATGAGTCCACCTCCACCCTAGTATATGTTCCGGGGTTAGTCTGCTCCACCATGTGCAAGTATGGAATAATATCTCGGTAACCATCTTCGTCGCTCCCATGCTTAACCTCCCTCGCTGCCAAGCGTGCCCTTCGGGCCTTCCAGTAGCTACACGTGACGCCAAACTCAGACTTGGTCAGCGATTGCACTTGATGGGGAATGAGGTTCTTTTGAGTGCCGGTGAACCTACGAGTGATAGGTATGGTTAGTGTGACACGTATAATGAATTAAGATGACAAGTGGAATATTAAGGGGTGACAGGTAAAACAGTGTTCCCAGGTAAAGTAAAACTTACGTCGACACGAGGTTCCGTCCAATCATACTCGGCGTAGCATGCCGGCTATGGTTGTATGCCACGTTCAGGCCACAAGTATGCTTCTGAATATACTTTCGGATGGTCCACATAGTGGTGCGATTATAAGGCTTTGCCCTACACATCCACGTGCACTTTTTGTCCACACATCCAACCACATACAATGTTTTTGTCGACTTCTTCACACTAAACTCAAAGCAGTTCTCCACCACATTCCAGCGAAGCTGAGTCTGAAGGTCAGCCTTCGATGCAAATATTTGTCCCTCCGAAATTTCTATGATGTTGCGTCGTGGGTCTTGGGTGTGTGGTGTTATTCTGTACACCATAGCCTCAACGATCTCCATTTTAGGTGGGGGTGCGCTAGACCTCGGCACGCAATCTTCAAGTTCCATCATCACCTCATCCTCAACTTCCTTCCCCTCCACCGACACCCTCATTCTTTTATCCCCAACAACTCCGTGCCACTCCAAATCCTCCCACTCTTCTTCGAGCTTCACCCCGACACGATCGCCATTGTCGGAGCCCCCAACGTCGAGTTCGGGGGTTGACCCATCCTCATCTTCGCTGCTAATGGCTATCACCTCCAACCCCTGTTCCATGTCAGATGAAGAGTTATCCGTGCCACCCAATTTGATCACATCCGGATATTTTCCCCTGCCACCTGAACACATACCCATGTCAGCTGATCTGAAGTCCGTGTCACTAATGTCAATCAGAACCAGGTCTTTGGTCTTCACTATGGCCTCGCTCACCTCTCCCTCAGCACATAACACGTCATCTATAGAAACAGGGTTTAGTTGTGACTTACCTTCGACCTCGCATATCACAACCTCATCCACTTCGTCCACTTCTTCGGAGGCAGGTGTCCCGCTCAAACGTTTTTCCCCGATGGTTTGCTTTAGTTCAAAGGTCTCCTTACGCAATGGACCAACATATATGGCCATGGGCCATGGATGTTCTCCATACTTCGAGTTCAGGAACTTAAACGCCTCAAGGTCGTCATCGTCAGCTATCGTGATTGGATGACCCCTTTCTTTCGACTTTAGCATGTAACAAAACGCCCACTCTTCATATAAAGCACCATCGCCGACCTTCACCATGATCAGCTTTTTTAAAGAGGTGAAGTCGATGTTCTCTTGGATCATGACATTCTTGTGCGTCTTCTCCCCCTTAAACACCCATCGCCCCCCTCGAAAATCCAAGAACCATCGAAGATGAGAGTAACGCATACCAAGGCGTTTCCACCTGAAAGTGAAACGAGGGATGAGGGGAAACGTTCGTTGGTATCTAGTTTTTGTCATAGATGAGGAGTTCTTTGTCAAAGACACTTACCCATTGCAGTCGAGAAGATAGGTTTCTGGGAAACCAAGGTGACACGAGGATTCTGATATCACTGACAGGAGCACAGAATGAAGGCGACAAGTGATTTGCATCTGGAACTGCAAGCTCTCCGCTTCTCTTCCATGGTGGAACCTTCTCCGTCTCTTTCTCCATGTGTATATGCTTTAGAAAATTTGAGAAAATGGAGAAAATGAAAAGCTTCTCACATCCTCCTCTTTTATACCCTCCACATGGTTAGACATCACATCACTTCCATCCAATCACTCCTTTTTGGCGCAAAAACCCAATTCTACAAAATCTTTTCCCTCCCTCACGTGTACCCTCCCACCTTGCAACTTGCTAGGTAGGTAACTTTTTTGTTTTGCAAAAGTAACCCATGGCCTACCCTTGCCATTTAAAAAAAAAAGTGGCATTTTTGCAAAGTCAAAAAAAATATGTATAGTTATGCAAATTGCCCTTAATAATAACTATAAAATATCCATCTTTTTTTAAAAAAAAATTAATAACTTCGTACTTATTAATAGTAACTAAGAAATTATTAAAAAAATAGATATTTTAGATAGTTTTTATCCCTTAAAAAATGTGCGTAAATATTAAAGCAACATGTTTTATCGTACAGAAGTATACATTAACCGTATTTAATTTTGGGAAGGTGGGTTATCTTTAACCCAAGATTCCGTCCATGTTCACCTTTAAAAAAAATGGATTTATGGACACATACACGATACACCTAATATTCCATATTCTAGTGAAATAAACAGGCGAAAACCAAATTGTTATAGGGTGTTACACGTCATATACTTGAATAATTGGGCATTAGATCGAAATATGTGATGACATCTATAGGCCAAATCAATATATAAATTGCAAATATACCCTGTTTTTGAAAATTTTGGAATTATGCCTAAAAATATGAATCTTCAAATAATTAAATATGATTTTTTTTGTTGACCCATACAAATTGAGATTGAATAGGCACGATATATTGTTTAAAACTGGACAATTGTTGTTTAAAAAGAAACTAGTAAAATTCCCGCGCCATGGCGCGATTTTTTAAACTAAACTCTTGATAATATAAAAAAATTAATAAAAGTTAAGATACAATTTATTAAATCTTTACCATAAATGTATCTTATAAATATCTCAAAAAATTATTTTTTAAAAAAATATCATGTAAAAGTATAATACATAAATATGGATATTTAAACCACTTAGTAAAAATAATAATATCATTGTAAATTTGTTTAAATGTGATGTGGTATAACAGTTATCTAAAATGATATTGGTTATGCCATATCATCAGAAAGGCTTATATATATTAAGTAGTATATATAGATTAGATATTTATAATATATAAATATTTGTATGTAAATATATTAAAAATAAAAAAAAGAAATGTGATTGTTTTAATGGGAAGAAGAAGAAAAATTAAAGGAAAAAATAAAAAATAGATTGATTTAAAGAGATAAAAAAGTATGGATATCATATAGGCTAAAACTCTTTTATTTTAATAATATATATATATATATATATAGTAAATGAGATAAAAATAAAAGAAAAAATATAATTGGTTTGAAAAGATAAAAAGAAGGAGAAAAAAATAATTAAAGGAAATAAATTTGAGTTAAGCCCAGTATCTATATTAAATTGAATTTAATGTTTTGAATTAAGTCCAATTGTTAACAAATATGTTGGAAATAAAAGAAAGAATATGATTGATTTAAAAAGATAAAGGGAAGAATAAAAATAATAATTAAAGGAAATAATAATTAAATATAGAAGAGAGGAAAAAAATAAAAAAGTAGAAAATAGGGGATTGGTTGAATTAACTAAAATCAAGGAGAAGATGACACCTCATCAAAGTCTTTTAATTTAAAGTATTATATAGATAGCTATAATAAATTGAATTCAATGTTTTGAATTAAGTCCAATTGTTAACAAATATGTTGTAAATAAAAGAAAGAATATGATTGATTTAAAAAGATAAAGGGAAGAATAAAAATAATAATTAAAGGAAATAATAATTAAATATAGAAGAGAGGAAAAAATAAAAAAGTAAAAAATAGGGGATTGGTTGAATTAACTAAAATCAAGGAGAAGATGACACTTCATCAAAGTCTTCTAATTTAAAGTATTATATAGATTGTTAACAAATATGTTGGAAATAAAAGAAAGAATATGATTGATTTAAAAAGATAAAGGGAAGAATAAAAATAATAATTAAAGGAAATAATAATTAAATATAGAAGAGAAGAAAAAATAAAAAAGTAGAAAATAGGGGATTGGTTGAATTAACTAAAATCAAGGAGAAGATGACACCTCATCAAAGTCTTCTAATTTAAAGTATTATATAGATAATAAAAAATGTTCAATTTTGTCTATGAAACTCATTTTTTTTAATTATTCATTTTTAATGAAACAAGTGCTCAATTTAATAGGTTAAACTAGTATAATCCCCACGTCATGACGCGTTTTTTAATAAATAAATTTTAATAAAGAAAACAAATGAATATCATAAAATATTAATAAAATTTATGATAAAATAATGAAGGTAGACTTTAAATCTTTAAGAAAATGATAAAAATGTTTACCATAAGGTTAGGCTTCACAAAAAAAGTTTATAAATGAATATATTATATTGATAGATTATTGTTATTAGAATGTATAAAAATTTAAATATAGATTAATACAGTAGTAGACATTAGATTTAATTCAGTGTTTTCAATTAACCTCAATGGTTAGTAAATGGGTAAAAAAATAAAAGGAAAAATGTAAATATATGAAAGAGATGAAGAGAAAAAGAAAAAGAAATAATAAGAGAAAATTGTGATTCGTTAAAAAATCTTAACACCATATACCAAGAAATAAAGAACAGTATCGCCAATGAGTTAGCATATAGATTTATTAGCCGTAGAACATACGTCATACACAATAATAAGATAGAACATATAAACGCTGAGATAACATTGTCAGATAATGCTAATCTCACAAAGCATCCTATAAACAAGGAAATTAAAGATACAATATTTGACATGGCAGAAGACAAAACCCTTGGCCCGGATGGGTTTCCCCCGAAATTTTATAAAAAATACTAGCACATCATGAGCCATTTAGTCTGCAAATCCATTAGCTCATTTTTTCATTCAGGCAACATGCTCACCGAGATAAACCAAACATTCATAACCCTTATTCCCAAGATTGACTCTCCGACTACTATAAATCATTTCAAACCAATTAGTCTCTGCAATACTATTTACAAAATTATTGCCAAAATGCTAGCCAATTGGCTAAAGATAATCATTCCAAAAATTATTAACCCTTACCAAGGAGCATTTGTTGAAGGAAGATCAATTCAGGATAACACATTGATTGCCCACGAAGTTTTCAATACCTTTCACAAGAAAAAAAAAGGCAAGAAAGGATGGATGTCGCTAAAACTTGACATGGAAAAAACACATGACAAAATCAACTGAAACTACATTGAAGCCGTCCCCACTAAATTCGAATTTCATAAAACGTGGATTAAAATAAAAACACTTGTTAATTTCCAAATAAATATTTACCACCTATTATTTTCCAAAATAATATTTAATCTATAATTCACTGAATTTTAACAATTGTAAATGGGGTTGATCATATGGTGGCTCAATATTTTGGTAGTGTTTTTTTTGGGGCCATTTAGCTAAGTGTCCATTTTCTACAAGGCATTTTGCAAAATATCCACTTTTATTTCCCCTTTTGTAAAATGTCATAATATTATATTTTTGCCCCTCCTTCCTTCCCATTTTTATTTGACCATTGACTGGTCAAAGTCAATGAATTGGTGACACAACATTGATGACACACGAAAAAAATTTGATGATAGTTTTTTTTTTTACGAAATTAGTGTCACCACCTTTATAAGTGGTGACACCGGTCAATGACTTTGGTGACACAACTTTGGTGACACATGTATGATGATAAACAAATTTTTGGGTGACAAATTTTTTTTTTTTACGAGATTAGTGTCACCGCCCTATCGCTGTCACCACAATCCATATCGTTGTTACCACCACCCATATCGCTGTCACCACCCTTATTGCGGTCACCACCTCTATCGCTGTCACCGCCTTATCGTTGTCACCACTCCTATCGCTGTCACCACCACCTCTATCACTGTCACCACCACCTCTATCACTGTCACCACCACCCATATTGTTGTCACCACCCTTATTGTTGTCGCCAACTCTATCGCTGTCACTGCCCTATCGCTGTCACCACTCGTATCGCTGTCACCACCACTCCTATCGCTGTCACCACCCTTATTGCTATCGCCACCTTTATCGTTGTCACCGCCCTATCGCTGTTACCAGCACCCATATCACTGCCATCACCACCCATATCGCTGTCACCGTCCTTATTGCGGTCACCACCTCTATCGCTGTCACCGCCCTATCGCTGTCACCACTCTTATCGCTGTCATCACCACCTCTATCACTGTCATCACCACCCATATTGTTGTCACCACTCTCATTGCTGTCACCACATCTATCGCTGTCACCGCCCTATCGTTGTCACCACTCCTATCGCTGTCACCACCACCCATATCGTTGTCACCACCCCTATCGCTATCACCGTCCTATCGTTGTCACCACTCCTATCGCTGTCACCACCATTCCTATCACTGTCAACACCACCCCTATCGATGTCACTACCACCCCTATCGTTGTCACCTATCGTTGTCACCACCACCCATATCGCTGTCACCACCCCTATCGCTGACACCACCCCTATCACTGTCACTGCACCTATCACTGTCATCACTGTCACCACCCTTATCGCTGTCACCACTGTCACAACCCTTATCGCTGTTATCACTCTTACCACTGTCACCAATGTCACCATTCTTATCACTATCACCAGTGTCACCACTCTTATCACAGGTAAGAAATCAATCATTAAGCAATAAGCATCACGGCAGGACTAGCTGTCACCAGATTATTGATAGTCACATACTTGTAGTATGAATGTATGATAGTGGTTTGTTTAACAAATTGTCCAAGATAATAACTAAAAAAGTCATCATTCAATTGCGGAATTTGTTTAACAAATCCAACAAGGAGATTTCATCAAATAATAAAAGAAAATCAACCATGGGAAGGAGATTAGACTGAAAGCAAAGGAATTCTAAAATTCCAATCCTCAGCTACTAGAAAGTGAAATACTAACTGCACCGAAGATGAAAATTCAACACGAATTGGAGAAGCAACAATGGACGCTGAAAATTCATTCAAGAATAGAACCACAGAAACGAAACTCCAATCGAATTGATTACAAATTGACAATGAGCAGAAGATGAATGCAAGAAATTAGAAGAAGATGAAGAAACCTTTCCACCGAGGTAGATAGTCTCGATCGATGATGCAAATCTAAGGATCGATCGATGACGCAAATCGTCCAAAAGCTCCAATTTCCGCTTCAATGGCCGGCGCCTTCCGATTTCTGCACATCTAAGGATCGATCGATCAAGAAGCACAGACCTATATTCTCTATAATTCCTTCACCGGCGCCTTCCGATTTCTGCTCCAATGGCCGACCCCTTCACCGCCGCCGACCGCTTCGACACGGAGGAGCCTCAACATTCAAGCACTGCTCCGTGGTGACAGACACGGCGATGCGGATTTGATCGTTGTCCCTCTTCAGATCTGCAATCTGAACATGCAGATCGTCCAGAGGCTTCTGCTTCTTCATCCGAGACCTACTTGCCGATTCACGGTTGGATTCCATCTTGTTCCTCTTTCGCTCGTAGATCGGTATTCAATTGCCGCGAGTCCTCCTCCGCGCTCGATCTCCGGCGGTGCTTCCCGACGCTGCTCGTGATTGTTTCTCCTGAGGAGTTTCCGCTAGAAGAAGCCATAGATCTACTCCTTGATCCTTTAATTTCAATTGATTTGCTCATTGATCCTCCAATTTCAATTGATGACACGCCGGAACAAGGGGAAGCAGCAAGGTGGCGAAGGCAGAACAGCGGCGGAAGATAGGGGAGATAGAATCAGCGATCGGAGAATCAGGAGAAAAGCCGACGAGATCTGATTCTCTATGGAAGGAAGATAGCAATCTAGGGTTGTTCTCCTCTCTGTATCATATGGTTTCCATTCAGAGCGAGGGAGGTAGGAGATCGGGGGATATACGGGGAGGGGGTTTACTTAATGTAGGGGTAAACTTGGTATTTTGAAATGTTTTTGGACATTTTGCAAAAGGAAGATTATGGTGGACATTTAACTAAAAGGTCATGTAAAAATGGACTTTTAACCAAATATCTTCTTTTTTTTGGGTCGATCTGTAAACCCGGAATTCCCCTAAACGAAATTTCCCTAAAATCTTTTCATCAAAATATTTACTATATTAATTTTCAACCTCATATCTAAAATCGTTACAAAACTTATTATTTTTATGATTGCTTGAAATTTTTATGAAAAAATTTCAAATAAACTATATTAATCTTCATATAAAATTTAATTAAAAATAGTTTTAATATAATAAATATAATTTATTAACAACACTCGCAAAAGTGTGGGAACAACTAACAAATACTAGTATTTTATAACAATATAATAAATTATACACAATATATGATTTTTTTTTCTAATTGTACCTGTTATAATTTATAATATTGAAGAAACTTATCTTAAATAATTTTTCCCCTTCTAAAAAAAATGGTTCGTGCAAATAATCAAGTTACTATATAAATCACCAAATTTGCACACAATGTAACTCTTACATTGGATCTATCTCTAGACACAGAATAATCATCACATCTTAACATTATTAACTTAATAAGCACACAAAATTAAGATACATAGTACTATAATAATAATAATAATTTTCACCAAAAAAATAATAGTACTATAATAATAAGATTCCGAAATTCCCCTTCTTTTTTTTACCTTTTATGTTTAACTTCAAACCTATATAAATATAGACCAGGGACCATGATTGACCATCCACTGCCTCTGATAACCCCACCGTGCAGTTTCAAGGGACCTTCCTCCTTCCCTCCCCACTCCATTTAACCTCTTCATCTCCCCCAATTCAAACCCCCGCATCTGCACAAATCAGAAAACACACACAGAGCTAACAAAACTCCCTCCAATGGCTTCCACTTCGGCCAATTCCGTCTCCTCTTCCCGCACCGAGGCCATGATCTCTCCAGCATCAAATTCCTCCACTCTCTCCCAGCTTCACTCCCGATCGATCCTCAAGATCAACATACTCAACCGCCAAGCTCGCCCTGGCCTCACTCTCCGATGCGCCGCCGTCAAAACCGCGGATCAAGCGCTGGTTTCATCTCCGTCCTCCAGAGATCTGGCCGTTGAGAGATCGGCGTCGATCCTCGCGAAGCCGAGAGTCCTCGTCGCTGAGAAGCTCGGCGAGGCCGGATTGGAGGCGCTGCGCGAGTTCGGCGAGGTGGACTGCGCCTACGATCTGACGCCGGAGCAGCTCTGCGCGAAGATCTCGGAGTGCGATGCGCTCATCGTGCGTAGCGGCACGAAGGTGACGCGCGCGGTGTTTGAGGCGGCCAAGGGCCGTCTGAAGGTCGTTGGACGCGCCGGTGTTGGGATCGACAATGTGGATCTGCAGGCTGCGACGGAGTTCGGATGCCTCGTCGTCAACGCGCCTACCGCCAACACCATCGCCGCTGCAGAGCACGGGATCGCTCTGCTCACTTCCATGGCGAGGAATGTTGCTCAGGCTGATGCTTCCATCAAGGCTGGTACGCAAAACAAACCGATCTCTCTCTCTCTTGGTGGTTATAACTTTATTTGCTCCAATACTTTTGGATTTCCTCGATTTTTGCACAAAATTGGAAAAGTTGTGATTATTTTAGGTGAAGATCTAACTTGGGATTAAAGTTTTTACAAATTGAATAGGTGAATTTACTTTACCTACTTCCGATGTGTGACGGCGCAAGTTCACAGGACATAATTTGCTTAGTTTATCAATTGCAATTCAACTCTTCCTAAAATATTTGATACTCCGAAGTACTATTACCAATGGAATTATTGTAATCAATTGATTAAAAGATTGTAAAAGAAATCTAAAGCAAAAAATCAGCCGGTTCGGTTGGTGGCGTTCATGTTCTAAGTACTTTGTTGGGAGCTACGGAGTACAATTAAATAATGAGTCCTGTCACTGTCTCAGCACGAACAAGAAGTTGCTACACTGTTGGAGAAATGCTAATTGCACGATTAAACCAGAAAAATGGGGAAAAGGAAAATTGAAGACCGAGCAGCCAAAAGAGACTAATCTTCAACCCATGGGCCATGGTTGGTGGAATTTATCTGTGCAAAAACAAAGACACATTTGGGGTTTGCTTGAATCAGGCCCATTCTCCAGTTTTATGGGAAATTAGGACTGAATTCAACGGGGGAAGAAAACTGTTTCGGTGCATAGCATCTTAGTTTGGTATTTAATTCCAAATTTTGTTAATAGAAAAATTATATTTGTTTTTTTTTTTATAAAAACAACCTTTAGAATTAGAATTAGAATTAGAATTAGAATCATAGATTAATGGCAATATAAAACTATTCATTCCATTTACACAGGATAAAATCTAGACATGTTTGAAACTACACCTGTCAATCGGGTTGGGTTCGGGTGATTCGGATTCCAAGTAGATCGAGTTTCGGATCAATCGGATTAATTACTGGTCTGGTCGTTTCGGTTCGAGTCAAACCGAGTTTGTCTAGGGTTCGAGTTGATCCAACGGGTAAAAAAAACTCAAATTTTTAAAGACTTTTTAAGAATATTGTAAAATATTATCAAAATTAAATTATAATATAAATATATCAAATTAAACTAAATAATAATATTGTAATTAAATTTATAAATATAATAATAATAATAATAATATATAAATAATTTAAGCATAAAAATCATATTTATAAAAATAAGCGTTCTAAACTTACTATAATTATAAAATATAACTTATGAATGACCTTAACAAGTACAATTGTATAACGAATCTGTATGAATGACCTGTGTGGCATCTACATGGTGCTGACTTATCGGGTCGATTTTGATCCAACGGATCATTGGGTCTCGACCCTAAACGTGTTGGGTCATTCGGGTTCGGGTCGATTTCGGTTCCCGGGTCTAAAACATCGAGTTCAAACCCGCAAAATTACCGAGCATACAGATCGGGTTTTTGGGCGGGGTCATATTTTAACAGGTCTATTGGAAATTGAACTCTGAATTCGTATATTTTCTGATAAGGTTTGATGGGTGAAACCATCCTTTTGATAATTGTTTGATTAATATTATATATATATATATATATATATATATATATATATATATATATATATATATATATGATTATCTAAAATATATATAGGATTATTGAAAGAGATAAATACAAATCAAATCTACCCTAACTAATCTCTTAATTATTTAAATAATATCTTAAAAATATCTTAACTAACTCATTCTAATATATCTTAATATTTTTAATGTCCCAGCCGACATTATATAGTTGTGAAACCGTTTGGTCCTCTTTTGCATATACCTTGCTCAGTGGACATTAATTATTTGGATTTTGAGGTCATGAGCTCCAACATAATTAAACAATAACTTTTTTATATATTTTTACCTATACAAAATTCTTAATTTTTTTTTATAATTTTTGTTTAACATTTTTACTACTAAAAGTAACTATTTAAATAATAAATTTAAGGACTTTTTTCAATTATATTTGAACAAAAAAATTTATTTTTCATATGCAATTAAAATTTTCTCAATTTTTTTTTAACCTCCCTTAAAATCATTTCTAGATCGGCCGACGGCCGCTACCTTGCTAATAGACTATAGATGTTCAAGCGAAAAGTACAGAGATTCCTTTAGTGTTCTGTGATCAAATGCAACTACCTTCTTGTTGAGTTGTTGACCGTTGCTATCATAATAATCACATTATGTACCATGTCAGCCAAATACTGTAGTGGTAGGCTTTGTGTTGACAGTGCCATCGTTACTCCTTTGATCAACTTGTGATCCACAACCACAAATATCCACAAATATCCCTAGTTCAATTGATGGACAAATAACTATACATATAAATCCTGCAACCAACTATGCCTATACTCAATATCCATGGACCAAGACGGTCTAGTTTGTTCCTCCCTACTCTGAATATTTCTTTACTGCATTTTGCAAGTTTTGGAGCCTTGGAAGTTCTCCGTCGTCATTTGCATACTCCAATTTTCATTTAATAACATCCTCTCCAAAAAAAGAGGATCCCATTGATAATTAATGGTATTCATTTTTCAATAATTGAACTTAATGACCAGGAAAGTGGCTGAGAAGCAAGTACACTGGGGTGTCATTAGTGGGTAAGACACTCGCAGTGATGGGGTTCGGGAAGGTGGGCTCGGAGGTTGCACGGCGAGCCAAGGGTCTAGGCATGAATGTGATAGCACACGACCCATACGCCCCTGCAGACAGGGCCAGAGCACTGGGTGTGGAGCTCGTGCCGTTTGACACAGCCCTCTCAACTGCAGATTTCATCTCCCTCCACATGCCCCTGACTTCCACCACATCTAAGGTCTTCAATGATGAAGCCTTTGCCAAGATGAAGAAGGGGGTTAGAGTCATCAATGTCGCTAGAGGCGGTGTCATTGATGAGGATGCCCTCGTCCGTGCTCTTGATAGCGGTCTAGTCGCTCAGGTGATGCCCTCGTTTGTGATCTCAATTTATAATAACTTTATTATAAAGAAGTTGCAATTCTTGGAACCTACGAAGTATATATATTGATTGATCAACTTGCTGAACAAAGTAACAGTATAACACATTTTTATCTACGTATGCTATACAGGCAGCTCTAGACGTGTTCTGTGTAGAGCCACCTTCAAAGGACAGCAGGTTAATCCAGCATGAAAATGTTACCGTTACTCCTCATCTCGGAGCTAGCACAAAAGAAGCTCAGGTTAGAAAACAAACTTAGACATCTTATTGTATATTCTCAAATTTGTTGGGTTTGTAGTTCTAATAAAAATCCCCGATTTTGTCGATCCCATGATCAATCTTAGACTTTCTTAAATTATTTTGCCGAACATTGATCTTAATTTAGCTTTATTCCACTGGCAAGGTTAACATATGCACTTGGCATATGTAATTCCTTTTGTGATGGTGAAACAGGAAGGAGTGGCCATATGCACCGGAGCCCTGAACGGGGAGCTCTCAGCCACGGCTGTGAACGCCCCAATGGTGCCAGCCGAGGTCCTATCTGAGCTCGCCCCCTATGTCAAGCTAGCTGAGAAGCTAGGCCGACTAGCCGTCCAGCTCGTGGCCGGAGTCAAGGGTGTCAAGTCCATCAAAGTGGTCTACAAGTCAGCCCGGTCCCCTGACGACATCGACACGAGACTCCTCCGAGCGATGATCATAAAGGGCATCATAGAGCCCATCTCCGACACCCGCGTCAACCTGGTCAACGCAGACTTCACGGCCAAGCAAAAGGGCCTCCGAATCAGCGAGGAGCGCGTTCAGGTTGAGTCCTTGCCCGAGAGCCCGGTCCACTCCATCCAAGTCAGTATAGCCGATGCAGACTCCCGGTTCGAGAGCGGGATCTCGGCAGGGGAGATTAGCATCGAGGGGAAGGTGAAGGACGGGAATGCGTGGCTGACCCGTGTGGGGGCGTTCGACGTGGACGTGAGCCTGGAGGAGAACCTGATCCTGTGCAGGCAGGTGGACCAGCCCGGGATGATAGGCCGCGTGGGAAACATCCTGGGCAAACACAACGTGAATGTGAGCTTCATGAGCGTAGGGAGGACCTGTCGCGGGAAGAAGGCCATCATGGCCATTGGAGTCGACGAGGAGCCTGGCAAGGACGCGCTGCAGCTGATCGGGGAGGTTGATGCAGTAGAAGAGTTTGTGTTCCTCAAGCTATAGAAGCTCGGAATACTTTCAAAGATTCAGAACTCTATTGGTAAGTTTTGATCAACATAAAGTGAATGGGTTACTTCTAAGTGTTACTGTATTGATTGAGGAGACGAGAGTCGTCCATCTTAGGCATCTATTTGTGCTCATAAAGGTGCTGAAACTTGCTAAGTGGTAAGTATGGTGCCTAGTTACCTATATGATTAAGTTTTAGGACGGAATCAAAAGGGGCTATATATGTGTGTTGCGCAATAGCAAATAGGTGTCCTTGTTGCTTTGTTTCGAATCAATATAATTCTCTAGTTGCTAAGTGACAATGACTTGGATTCGTGATCATGTGTTGCCTTTTCGACAATTTACTTCCCATAACCCGAGTCTTTTAGGGGGATTTGGATCCTGTCAAGTTGCTGGCGGTAAGGAACACGTACTAAATATATCAACACAGCGGCCTCAAGGGAAAGATCAAAGATGTACCAGTCTGATATGAAGGGGAAAGTACAGTACGAATGAGCTATGTAGTTGCACTCTTGGCAAGTATAAACCCACTTCGGGGGATCTATGTCTTGATAGCAACAAAGGCACCATTCAATTCGTATTCCTCCTCTTAAACATCACACGAGAACTCCATCTTCATTCTATGGAGATGCCCACCGTGCTGATACAATTTACTACAGTAGTATTCACCTCACAGTCAGTGTGTTGATTGTTGATGTGGTATTTTGTAGGTTAGTAGCTTTGGAAACCCAGTACTTGTGTAATATGGCCATTAACTGAAGCAAATTTTACCCCGAACATGTACAAAAATACTCGAGTAGATTTAAGTATCCATTGACCCACTGTACAGAGAATTTGAGCCCTCGTTATATGTACCAAAAGAATGAAAATGTGGAAAGTGGATTATCCTATGGCTAATTGAAAAAGACTTGTGGGTAGTACCCATAGATCCTCGGTTCGAACTCCGGAATGACCGCTCTTTATTTACCAATTCAAGGATTATCCTCATAGTTAACCGCTTGATATTATTGGCAACTATATTCTAAAACTGCACAAGCAGGCAATTTTAATTGGATTTCTTGATTCAGTATAACTTAAGGGTGGTATTTGTAGTTTGTCTGAAATTTAGGGGTAAAAAGGGAAAAATATTGTTACCGTAACCAGATCACCACGTTGTTACCCCGCCGCCGATCTTGCTCTATTGTCCTCTCGCCGCCGATTCCACAAATCCACAGGACCACAGTACAGGTCAGTGTGAAATAGACAGAAAAGAACAACTATCAACTAGCTCTGTGCTTTGATAATGGAGGCGCCTTCACCTAGCATTCACATACCCGTGGATTGGTCGGTGGCTGCGGAATCCATTGCATCTGATTCTACCTTATGTCCTCCTCCAGTTTGTGTCATCTGCGGCCCCAAGAACAGTGGCAAAACTACCTTCTCTCGCCATCTTCTCAACACTCTCCTCCTCAGGTTTCTCTTTTTCCCCCTTTTCCACTGGTTTTGGGGGTTTATGTGCTGTGCTCTATTCCGTCGGGTCATATGGAGTTTGTTTACTGCTTTAAAAGAACACAAGTGAAGGATTGAATTATTCAATGTGGCTTTGTGGCAGATATAAAAGGGTAGCTTATTTGGATACTGATGTTGGGCAGCCAGAGTTTACTGCTCCTGGTTGTCTCTCACTAACTGTCATCGACAAGATTACTCCAGGTACTTTCTAGTTTGATTATGGGATTTTACTTGGCTCATATAACTTTTCAGCTCTGAATGATTTTTATTTGAAAAAAAATACTTTTCAGATTTAACAATCCCATGTCTGAAGACTCCAGAGAGGTACAAACTTCTAATCTGCCTACATAGTAATGTTAAGGAATGTATATGTGGTGTTTACTTGATGCAGCAGGTCTTTTTCTATTTCTTAGCTGTAATTTTTTATTTTATTTTAATGTTGAGTTCAATAATAGATTGATAAATCTGCCATGTTTTATGGTTGTGGAAGTGTTTCTGGCAGTAAGTGCATTGCAACGAGTTTAGCAACATTAAGTAGTCTAGAATAAATATTTTCTTTGTGATTATGATAAATTGTGATTAAGAAATCTTCTGCTGACTTGTTTTTGCAACATGTAATTTCTTGGTATGAAATAGGTAATTGGTTGTCCTGTCCTTTGTGAATTTTTAAAATCTCCTGATAACACTTCTCTTGGTATGCAGATGCTATTTCTTTGGAGATGTTTCTTCAAAGAGGGATCCTGAACTATACAAGAAATGTGTTCGTGCACTCTATGATTACTACATGAAGGAATGTAGAGTTTATGATAATGCAAATCCTAATGGACTTGAGTTTCCACTTATAGTTAACACTCCTGGATGGGTCAAAGGTGTGCCTGCTAAACCTGACCTGATTTTGTTAGCATATTTCTCTTGTTCAATGTTTGAGTTTCAAGTCCACGTGGTTTAAAATTCAGTACAGTCATTCATTAAATGCTTTTCCTCCAGGGATTGGTTATGATATATTGGTGGACGTGTTAAACTATATCCCCGCTACACATGTGGTGAAGATAAATATATGTGCTGCAAGTAAAAATCTGCCTCCAGGGCCTTTCTGGGTGGAAAATCAAGATGATTACTCTTTCAATTTGATTGAAATTAGTTCAGCTCTTGGGGATTCAGATAATAAATTGTAAGTTTTCAGGATTTGCACATCTATTTTTAATATAGTTCAATGTGCTTGTTCTTGGAACCTAGACTCATTGATGAGATCTTGCCTTTTGCCTTAAATGGGTTTGTTCATTGTTGGCTCATCTCATTGTGAACTCTGTTATCATGTTAAGTTTATGATCCTTTTAAGTTATAGATTGGTTACATCAAGTATATCACAGAAATCAAAATTTGAGTCTATAATAATTTGAAATTGAGAGCGCATTGGAATCTTCACCTTCCACTGGTGTAATGACATATGCCCTGCGTGATTCAGAATGTTTTGGAACATTGGAAATTCGGAATTAGCATTTTTCTTTATTTAAGTGTAGTTGTTCTAATATTATTGTAGGTGAAAATTTGAGTGGTAGCTCCCTGTTTTCCCCTTCTTATCTTGCTTCTTTCACAAAGTATTAGTGTACAGACACAAGATATTTCACTGAAAGTTTGGTAAGGTTTATGTGGAGAACTGCAGCTAAAATCTTTTGTAATAAATCTTCATAGGAAAGACCTATATTCAAGCATTTACTGATTCATTGCTTGTGATATGATTACCAAATCTTTATATTTTAGGATTAGTTTATCATACGGAGTATTATCTAGTGTTCCTTATTCTATGATTATCTTCCCTTATCCCATTAATATTCTAGGCCTATATAAAGTCATTGCTAGAGTCTATGTAATCACGGATTATTATTCAGAAATTAACTAGTCCTTCTTTCTTTTTATTTTTTAAACACTGATATCTTTATCACTTTAATTACATCGCATACCAAACAGAAATTTAGAAGAATTTGTCTTCTTTCTTTTTGTTTTATAAACACTGATGTCTTTATCACTTCATCACATCACATTTCATACCAAACAGAAATTTAGAAGAATTTTGTTTCATACAAGATGAAGTGTCTAAAATTTGTTCCTGATTTTAGGGTACTCATGCAAAAGGAATCACACCTTATAAGAGACCTGAGATTGATGGCATACTTTAGGCAATGCCTTTCAAGTGATATGAATGTTGACACAATAAGGGAACTAGCGAATGCTTTGGTTTCACAGCCTCCGTATCAAATTCCTGTGTCAACTGTCCAAATTGAGCATCTCCATTGCCAGGTCAATGTGATTAATTGGATGTTTTTTTTTTAAATTCCACTAGTTTTTCAATTGGTACTTGCTTCCTTTTCTCCTTTTGACAATAATAATTTTTCCCCCAGATTCCAAGCTCTGAAGTTCTCTACAGTGCAAATGCATCCATTGTAGGCTTGGCAGTTAGTTCCAAAGGAGATAATTATCTGCCTGCATGTGTTGGCCTCGGTATGCAATTTACTTCACCTCACACTCAATGTGTTGATTGTTGATGTGGTATTTGTAGGTTTTAATTTTGGAAACACCGTAGTTGTGTAATATGGCCATTAACTGAAGCAAGTTTTAAACCGAACATGAAAAAAATACTCGAGTAGATTTAAGCCCTCATGACATGTACCAAAAGGATGACAATGTGGAAAGTGGATTATCCTGATGGTTCAGTGATTGATATTATTGGCAACTACATTCTAAAACTGCGCAGGCAGGCAATTTTAATATGATAATCAGTATCCTTTCTATCAATAAGTGAGATTGAATTTCTTGATTTTGACTTGATGGGTTTTGTAGTTATCTGTCTTTAACTGCTCTGAGATAGTCATGTTATTTGTATGTCAGGGATTGTTAGGGGTATCGACGCTTACAAGAATATGATATACATAATCACCCCTGTTCCACAAAGCATTCTAGAGAGTGTTGATCTTCTCCTTCAAGGCTTTATTCAGCTGCCAACTGGGTTGCTGCAGGTAGTCTTTTTCTTTTCTTTTCCCGTAACCCAGTAGTCCTTTGCCAATTTTCCTGATCCCATTTAATTCAACAACAACATTTTCCTCGCCTTGAAAGCCTTTATTTGAAGAAAGAAAAGTTTGGTCTGCTCTTGGCAATGATCATTCCTCTCCTGATGGCTCTCCTTGTAGGTACAAGGGTGCAGGTCTCCGTACATGTCTGCTAATGTTCTGCCCACAAGCTAGTTGATTTGGAGCGTGAACGAACATATATGCTTGTCGAACAGTCTCTGAATTGTGTCTCAGGGGACTTTTAAACTTCCCAAGCTCACCCAGGATAACTCTCTGGGCTGGTCATAGCGCGGATAGAGATTGCTGATGAGGTTCATGCTGACTAGAATCAACAGAAACCAGCACCCAGGTATCTCACGCACATCCTCTTGTTTGTGTGTAGGGTTTTTAAGTTAGGTTGAATGTTGATCTACAACCTTTGAAGGATGAATTGTCTTTGTAACTAAAATGTAGGTATTTTGGTCAATTTTAATGATAATTTTGGTGAACTATTAAAACCCCAAAACATACCTATTCAAGGTCTTTGTTGAATTCCTCTTTTTATAAGTTCACTTTGGATCCCATATAGACATATAGTATTTTAAAAACTCTATGGGATCCAAAGTGACTATTATATATACACACCCAATATTCCCAATATGGTATATTGGTAGGTTCCTTTTCCTTGAATTTGTAAATAAAGAGCGGTCATATTCGGGGTTCGAATTGGGGACCTTTGGATACTATCCGCAAGTCCTTTCCAGTGAGCCATTCCGGAATGATTATCTAGTCCTAATTGGATTATTTATCTACGCAAATTGGGTTTTGGGATGGGTTCATGATCATCTAGTCATAATCTGAGCCATTTCAATTCATAGTTTTATGTATTTATCATCCCAGTGCAATCTCACCTAGTTTGATGGCATCGACGCGAGTGGGAGGAATGTCCTGCAGGAGGGCGAGGAAATAAGCATCAAAACCTGCCTGTTGATGACACAGGATCGCCTTCTCGACATCCTCCCAACTCTTCGGATGGTACCACGTCCTCACACGATCTTGATCAGGAGGCGGCAGCTGCAGCCTTTTGAGAGCTTGCGTTCCATGATATGCAGCAACCCAAGGAGCTGGGGTTTATAAGAGAGGAGGGAGCGGCTGATGACCACGCAGTCGTAGTCATTAGGCGAGGAGTAAGACAGTTGGTAAAGCGCGGTAGAGCAGCTAACGTGGAAGGCAAGACGCTTCAAGCGAGCAAGCAGCTTCCTCCTCAGAAGGAAGGTTATCCATGTGATAATCACCAGCCTCCTCCGACAAGGCATCGAGGGTGATTTCGTGTTTCACCCACGGATACTCGGTCCAGTCTGCTATTAGCTCACTCACCCCATGACTGCCCGTGTGGGGAAGGCCGGTCACCAGAATGAGAGAGGGCCTCTTCAGGTCTCTCAAAGGAGTCTCAAATGGGTGCAAGTTGGTGGAACTGAGTGCTTTATTTAGGAAATTTGGTGCAAGTTGGTGGAACACTAGTGGGCCTAGTGGTTATGTTGACAAGATTTTTTCTAAAAAAAGAAAGAAAGCAAATCTAGTACGAAGTAGTTATGCATATTTACAAGTACACAGTACAAACATAACTACATAAACACAAGTTTTTAGAGGCAAATAGGGTAGAACAAAATGGGGGGATTCATATCCAAAATTATGTTTAGTTTTCCTTTTGTTTTCATCCATAAATCCGAGTAAACTCAAACTCCGACACGGTCAATGCACGACTAGCAGGCAAAGTTGTTAACTCACTGTCCCAAAATTTACCTCCAAGTTTGTAAATAAAACTGAACTGTAATCTAAAGATGAAGAATCAGATAGCAAAAATAGGTAGAACGAATTTGAATTTTCGACTATCAAGTTACCTAAGAAGGAAACATGCACCACCTATAGCCACCAAAACAATCAAAGAATTTCAACTTCAGGAAGGATGGATGACCTCTTGTATAAGATGTTTCAGGAAAAAATTCAACAAATTTTCTTTCCCTGCACCAATGAATTCATTCAACTGGCTGGGGTTTCTACAGGAAGTAAGATCAAAAGTTGAATGAATCAACTTGCCAGCTGTACATGTACAAGTGCAAGGAAAGAGGTCTTACTCTGACACCCAAGTGAATCCTTCAGCGGCCAAGTATGCAGTTAGGTTTCCGTCAGTCCGAGAAGAGCTCCACAAAGGTGGGTAAAGCTGCTCAACGCCGAATTCTTAATCAATCAGCACAAAATAGCTTCTGTTTCAATGATATTGTTCACTCTGGATTCCCGGGTTGAATATCTAATACATTGATCCTAGGTAATTTGAACCCCAAAACTGTACCTTGCGAGCAATTTAAGCTGCGAAAGGAGATCCCATCAGGTATGCACCGGTGGGAGTTGAGAATAGTGTCCTGATCGGTGGAATGAAACGGCAAAAAATCTTCATGTCAGAAGATGGAGTCACTGGGCTACTAATGGCATCACTGTAGTTGCATCAAATATGGATTCACTTGGCCTTTGTCCAATGGTGGAGAAGGGATTCAGTTTGTGCATTGTCGCCGTGGGCTTTCTTGGCCTTGGTCTTGTCAAAACGAGCTTTTCGAACTGCTTGTTGGATTTGCTTTTCCCGCTCTTTGAGCATCTCATCCATGTTCCCTCCACTGGGTAGCAACGGCCCAGAACAGTGAATCCGATCAACAGGAGTAAATTCCTAAATTAGCACAAGAAAAAGTTCCAAAATCAGAAATCCTGCTAAATGCACTTCAGAAAACAGAAACTTGGGAGGTAATGGGTGTAACACTCATGCCCAAAGCATGATGTCATTTCGGGTCATTTTAGGATGAGTATTGTCAGAAGTTTAGATATTTTCTTACCGCTTGATGCGCCTTTCCGAACGTTGGATAATCCTTTTCATTAGAAGAGTTGGGTCTATCTTCCAAGTGATTGAACCACTTGTGCTTTGCTGATGGAGCATCACCATCCACATGGTTACCTCTTGCATCATACTGCTCCTTCCGCCAATGCAACCCTCCAATAGCCTCCCCGCCATTATCAACCTCTGCCCCACTGGAGGTTCCAACAGAACTAGCAAACCGAGACAACTTGGATGATCCTCGGGACGTAAAAGATCTATGAGGCCGAAATTCTGAATCATTTGCTGAAGAAGTAGATGTTTGGCCTGGGTCCATAGGAACTTCATCTTCTTTCCTATGAGATTTCTTCGAGTGAGAAAAGGAAATCGATGCCGATAAATTCCGAGAATGTGATACACCATTTTGTCCTGGACCTCTTGGGGGCTCCATGGGAAAACCAGAGCCACCATCCTCCTCCTTGCTGAACTTCTCACTGTTACTTTTATGGTTTGCTAGTCCATAGCGCTTCTAAATAACCATAAAACAGAAAGAGATCAACTCCAATAGTTCAAACAGCTTTGTAGCATGCACCTTGATCAAATGCAAAATATGCATGCCGTGAGATTTTAAGCACGTCTCTGGATAAGATACCTGAATGGACACTTGCAACTCAGCATTGGCATCCGGCGCTGGAACAGCTCTGGATTGTCGACCATCCTTTTTAGCATATTCTTGCCCAAGACCTTTTGCAGCTGCTTTTTGCCTGGAAGGAGTACAAAACAAATGTGATCAGGTAGTTTATTTATACATTCAAAATGTTGAGTCTATCTGATAGGATATCAAACAAGGACCAGGCGAAAGGGAAGATAAATTCACTTATGGTATCCTGTAGTTAAGGCCGTCAACTCCATATCTTTTTTTGTGTATTAAAGCTAATTAGATTCAGGCAATGACCTATAAAGTTGAGATTTCACTAAAACAATTTAGCAAGGAGGCAAAAGTATCAAACCTTCTAGCTTCCTCATCTCGTCGTCTGGCATCAAACTCTTTACTTGGTGGGTACTTGGGTAAATTTGACGGATCACAAGGAAGAGGCTTTGTCGTAAAGAACTGTGACAGAAGACTGAATTAGAAATACAGAAGAAAATCAATAAGAATCTAGACGTAAACCTGTCCCATGTATCCTCACTGACAAATAACAATGTCAGTGGTGATATGGAGAAGTTAATTCACACAACTGTCTCCCTTCCTCCCCTCCCCCAGTTTTGAAAATAGACAAAATTAGCCTTTGTTATAATTAAGGCAAGGAAGAGAGGAAACAGTTCTTAGCCACTGCTAAGATTTAATGTTTCAAATTCACATTCAGAAACAGGTCAGCCGATTTACAAATTTCATTTAATGAATGAAGCAGCCCAATATACAAGCAGAACCCTTTATTTTTAGCAGGAAAATATACAGGCACAACTAATTGGAGTCCCTTAGCAAAAGGAAAAAAAAAATCAAAGCAGACCATATAATTCATGAATGTTTCCAAAACCAAGATTCCCAATTGTGATAAAACAGAACATAAAAGGAAACTGGATTTTCCGTAGTTCTTTACAAGATAAAGGATGCCTTAAACTAATTGATTAGTGATGCCCTCCTGTTCTCTGTACAAAACGATGACTTTTAACAAAAAGGGAAAACAAATTGTTACCTCACTTTCAAGAGCCAAAGATGCTGAGCCTCGATACTCAGGCTCCACAGCAAGGATGACCTCTAAAAGACTTAATGCTGAAGAGGGGAAATCTTTAAATGTTTCAGCCACACAACGATTATAAGGGTGTTGGGGTTTGAAAATTGTTGCATGTGGCAATCTTGATTTCTTCCAATAATCCTCAGAAGGTGATCCACAAAGTTTAAAGATCTTGTGAAGTTGCTCCACCTACAGATGGCCAACCCAATATTTGGTTCAATTAATACAACTCAACCCGAATTTTAGGTGTGCATCAATCTTCGTATTGTTTTACACCGGCAAAACAGATTATGTAAAAGATATACGCAATTAGAAAATGCTAAGCAACTTAATATCAGTATTGTAGAGTTTTTCTATCCAATACATTTTTTTTGTGAATGCTTATGGGTTAGGATTGTGACCATGTGTATGCGTGTATGTGTGCACATGCATGAGCGTGCGCATGAGACAGAGAGAGTAACAGAGAGACTATCTCCAAGTTTGTATGCATCCCTAAAGCATTCATAAGCCAAGGAAAACCTTGGATGTTTGAAAATGCATGAACCAAATCTTGTTATTTCTATCATCATTCAAGCTTATGTGGATTCTCTAGGCCACTTATAAATATACAAGCATCTTGAAATTTCATTGCAAAAAGACAGCAATATGGGTGCTAAAAAAAATAGGGTCTTAGGCTGTGTTTCTATTCTGCCTCTTTTCCTCAAAAGTTGCACGTCTTGGCTGTGTTTGCATAGTCATTTAAAGTTTAAACTAGTTTTTTTAAGTAGTTGCAGTTCATTGCAATTGGAAAACACTGTTTGCTTGGTCGCTGTAAACTCTCTTCCAAGCAATTTTTTTTAGTTGTTTAGGAAGTTTTTTGCACTTGAAAAGACACAAATAACCCTCACTTTCAGTATTTCCTAATCATATGTCACTCAAATATATACTCCGTATTTTAAACTAGTTGTGGAATTCAAACACTACCTAGTTATTTTTTAAAACTTCAACTGGTTGTTTAATTTGACACGTAAACACAACCTTAGCTGGGAAGTTTTACCTCAGTTCTTCCAGGCATAATAGGTTTTCCATGAAATAGCTCTGCAAGAATGCAACCTGCACTCCACAAGTCCACAGCAATCCCATAATCTGTAGATCCGAGCAAGAGCTCAGGAGGGCGATACCAGAGCGTAACTACACGACTTGTGAGAGGTTGCCTCTGCCCATGCCGGAAGAAGGTCGCTAACCCAAAATCACCAATTTTCAAGTTGCCATCATTGTCAATCAGCAGATTCGATCCCTTGATATCACGATGGAGCACTCCACGCTTATGACAATGTTCAAGGCCACGGAGCAGTTGCTGCATATAACATTTGATCTGCAAGGCAAATAGAAGAGGATAAAATAATTTCACACGGTCACAAATCCAATACTTGAAACAGATTGTAATCTTCTCATTAAAGCTAAAAATGTTCCCCTAGCATGAAGCACTTCATAATCAAAATCACACAAGAAAATTTGGCAATGCCGACTCCAACATTTGACAAAAGACAGCCATATCGACAAAGACCTATTTCAGCTATTGAGTCTACTTTCTCAATATATTTTCGACCCCCCCCCCCCCCCCCCAAAATGTTAACAATACATTAAGGCTCCTTAGGCACCATCTCTAAGATCCAAATTAAGGATGGACTTATTCCTTTCCTCTCATAGGCAGGAACGACACTCTTTCAAGGGGTTAGATATGCCCAAAAGGCATTCACCGCTGTTTCTCCGACTAACTACTACAACTAGCAAATTGCTCGAGTACTTATCTGTGTTTTCATGGCAGTGCATCTTTACCAATTATCACATAGGCACATACAGACAAAATACTTTTCAATATTTGCAGATATGTCACATGAAATGTCTCTCATAGTTCTTTTATTAAAACAAAAAAAGGGTGAACCTCCCCAAATAGTATGTTAAACTAAAGGCATAGAAGAACTCAAGCTTGACAAAACCCTTTAGTCATCTCAACTACTAGAGTTAGAATAAGAGGTAAAAGGTTATTTGTTCTCTCAAATTCCGAACCACGGTATAATAGATTCTGAAGACTAGCAAAAAGATCATTCCCAAATATATCTTTTTGTTTGAAGTGAGAGAGAAAAAAGGTGAAAGATGATTGGCAGTTGTACCTGAGATTCGGTAAATTTGACCCCAGGTCTAGCTGCCAGACCAGCAAGATCATGTTCCATGTACTCGAACACGAGATATAAGCTGCCTGAAACCCTGGATGTTACCAGACATTCTAGCTTCATGACATTGGGGTGATCGAGCTTGCGCAAGATATTAATTTCTCTAGCCATAAAGCGAACACTTTCTGGGTCCATATTGACAAATCGTACTTTCTTCATTGCAACAAATTTCCCCGTTTCAAGGTCCTTGGCCCTATATACACTACTATAAGTGCCTTGTCCAATCTGAAAGAACAGAGTAACAGATTAAATTTTGCTTGAAAGGATCAGCACATATACGACATGTCATTAACTCATTAAACAAAATGAACAAATCCAGAAAGGAGAACTCTATAGGAAGGGGAAATTTGTTCAAATTCTTGCATGTTAGCTTGCAAGTTGCAGTGTCACTATACTTTATGTTTTAAATAAAGTTAACGCATACAGCGTTAAAGAGATACAAAATGCTATATGCACAAAACAGTTGATAAAGAGAAGCATGAGATAATGAAGTGAGCCACATACTATGTACTTATATACATCTCTATCTATACATGTAAAATCAATGTAGAAACAAACAAGTGTAAGAAGATTTCTTAGAAGAAACCTTTTGCCAATTGATTTAACCATGTCAAACATCTTAGCATGTGAATAACAGCACTATATGAAGAATTATGAATTGCAATCTAATGAACTAGATAAATAAACCAAGCATGATGGTAGTAAACAACTGTTTCCTATCCAATCTACAAGTGCAAAAACATAACTAAACATACTTTAGTCACATGGATAAGGGGGTAAAGGACTCAAAACATTTGGTGTAACATTTAGTTTACACACCATTTATAAGAAAAACAAATACACCCACTGTTTACGAGTTACCTTCTCCAGCTTCTCAAAGGTATCTGCTCTTCGAGGAACCCACCCACTGATTGCTTCCCCGGCCACAGCTGTTAACCAAGAGGGCCAACCAGCAGCAATGTGTGCAACCTGAGCTCCATTAGGCATGCTGACAATCCTTGATGATTTTGTCTGTGCAACTTCAGCCTCCCCATTTCCACTACTGTCCCTTTTCGTGTGCCTCTGAATCTGGGATCTTACTGGGTTTTCACTAATACCTCCATCCTTAAGCTCATCCTCCCACCCTACCGAGGTAGAAACCACGTTATCCTCCAAGGGCGCTCCTGAAATCAGCCTTGTGGTGACATCATTTACGCTGCCATCGTTCTCAACCACAGTTTCGTCTTTCTTCGACGAGACAACAAACCTCTTTGACGACCTCGTTTCTTTCTCTCGACCATGGTGGTTTTGTACATATTCACTAGCAGAAGCTCCTTTGGAGGAAATGCAGCCCATAATCTCACTTCAAACCCTCCCCTGTCTGAGCTCAGGTCAACTAAATCCAATCCTCTCGGCATCAAGCCTTGTTTCAACTAACATCTCCACCAATAACACTTGAATCAACAAACTCTCCTTATTCTCCTACTTATATTATATACAAAAAGGATCAATGCCAGATCAAACCTTGTCGAGCAAATATCTGAATCAACAACAATTGGATCACTAACAGCCTAACTTACAATCTCTGAATCTCTGGAAATGAAATATACCCCAAATATGAAGAAGAGATTACGAGAATCCAGAAATGGATATAGAAAGAGAACCCCCAAAGTGCAAATTCAAGATCTGGAGAAGAATCAAACAACAGATGACAATGCAGGCAGGTATTTATCAGATTAAGAATCCAGCATAAACCCTAGATCCCCAAATCAAGAGAGAATAATCCTGCCTGGAGACTCGAAGCTGGCAACAATGGGGCATTGACATGACAGAAGAGAGATAGGGGACTCAGCACCCAACTGAAATTGGAAAATTTCAATCAGAAGCCCAAATTATTGCTGAAAATTCAAGATTCTCTTGCTGTCAAAGTAAAAAAAAAAAAAACCGCAGTAGGTAAAAACAAGAAATGCAGCGACAGATGGAAATAGAGGAGGAGACGAAGAAAGAGTCGTTTGCAATTTACTACCCGTATTTATTTCTTTAAGGAAAAAAAAAGGCAAGAAAATCAAGAAAAAGATAAATTTCCTAAAACGTCATTCAGACCTAACAGTGACAGATTTTTTAGATCTTGGCAGTGGTAGCGAGAGAAAGGAAAAGGCAAATAACAACACGCACAGATCAGATTCGGACGATCCGAATCTGCACAAATGGACCGCCCGATTTCCCCCCAAAAAAACTCAACCACTTGTATAACTCTCCATCTCAGATAACAGCGATTCAAGCTCAAACCGGAGTTCTCGAGAGGAAGGAGACAAATTTCAGAGAGCAAAATACAGACAAATCCGATCCGGGGGATCCAAATATCCAAAAACGGAGCATCCGATTTCCGCCGGGTAAATGTCAATTGCTCCTCTCGTTCATCTCGGATGGCAGAAAGACATTGACGGAGGAGTGAAAAGAGTCCGAAAGATGGAATTGTGAATCCTAGAGAGAGATGATGATGATGAATTTTGGTGGGGAGGAATGAAATATGAATACGAATGAGGGAAGATCAGATTTCAAAATTTGAGGGTTATGGCCTTGTTGTGGGTATGCAGGTGGGACTTGGGAGTGTGAAGTTGGACCTTACTCGACAACAAGGTCTAACTGAACATGGGACCAATACCGAGTATTTCTTGTAATTATTTTGACATTTATTTGTATACTTTAAAAAAAGTACACTATTTTTTACTAATAGTATGATATTGTATAAAATTTTAATTTAATTTTTAGTTTGAACTATTTTATAAACCCAACTCTAAAACTAACCTAACATAATGGATTAATTATGTTTTTTTATGATACAAGACGAAGATTTGGGGTGGTCAGTCGCGATTGATCCACCGTCTAAAAATATTTTCAGACGAATGACGTCTGCGATCTTAGCTGGAGCACAGTCACTGACGAACTGCGAGGAGAGTTCAAGATGCGCCAATTTGTCAGCCGCTTGGTTTCCCTCCCCAAAGGTGTGCGAGAAGGAGACACTCTCAAAGGTCCGACATAGACCAAGGGCATTCGAAATCACCGTCTCGATCTCCCACTAGCACTTCCAAAGCCCCTTCAAGACACTAATGGTAGTCAGACAGTCGCCCTCCACCTCAAGGTGGGAGAAGCCCCGCTTCGTAGTTTCCAAGAGTCCAACCAGAAGACCATAACATTCCGCTTGAACAACGGGCATCGCAAGAGAGGACCTCTCCCTGGCTATCACGGATGACAAAGCCATAAGCTGCTAGGTCCGAGCTAGTCCTAGCTCCGTCAAAATTGAGCTTGACCTTAAGGATTGATTATGGTTTATGTTTTTAATTAGATTAGAGAAAACCAATCTATATCTATATAAACTCTTAATTTAGAAGAGTTTAAAATGATGTGTCAACCTTAGAGACATTTTAGGAGTTTTAACCAATCATGTTTTTTTTTGCTATTTTTCTTTGATTTTCTTTAATTCTCACATTTTTTCTTCTTTTTTTCTTTAATTTTACTAACTATCTATATAAACTCTTACTTTAGAAGAGTTTAAAATGATGTGTCAATCTTAGAGACATTTTAGGAGTTTTAACCAATCATTTTTTTTTTGCCATTTTTCTTTGATTTTCTTTAATTCTCACATTTTTTCTTCTTTTTTTCTTTAATTTTACTAACTATTGGACTTAATTCAAAACATTGAATTCAATCTAATATAACCAGTGGGCTTAATTCAAATTTATTTACTAACTGTTGGGCTTAATTCAAAACATTGAATATAACTATTGTATATGACACATCGTTAGAATGATATTGATGTTATTATTACTGAGTAATTTAAAATATCTATATTTATGTATTATACTTTACATAAGATTTTTAAAAAATAATTTTCTGAGATAATTGTAAGATACATTTGTTTTAAAGTTTTTTTTATGATCTTTATCTTAACATTTATTAATATTTTATAATATTTTTATATATAATATTTTAGTTTAAAAAAACGCGTCATGGCGCGGGAATCATACTAGTTATTGTAATTTTGCAAATAAAGTGTTAATGTTTAAGGTCATTTGACTCATTTGGTAGAAGATTAGAAAATTTAAATGCATGTATAAAAAAAATTAAATGCATTGCTAAAAATTCATATTATTTTCCTTGTTTCAATTTTTTTACAAAATTTATTATGTTTCACTTATTTCAATTTCAATTACTCCTCTGAACTAAGGGCTCATTTGATAGCTGAATCATCTTAGCTACTATTGGCTCTCTCCTCTCTTTCGTTATTGAGTTTATTATATTTCACTTATTTCAATTTCAAACCCTAGAACTAGTTACCTTCCACAATCAAATGTCCCTCCAAGCCGTCTTCGTGAGTTATACCGGAGTTGATACAGATTAGATCTCGACTTTATTGTGTGAAGTAATTCAAATCGCGAGTCATTAACTTGAGTTCATTCGTTCAATCAATTCTACCATGTTCATTTCGTACTGAAAGATCATCTATGCAACAAAAATACCTATCCGGGTAACTCGACATGTATCAAATATGAAATAGACATAAACCATGAATGTCGAGAATAGCATCATTTCAAAGCTACAAGAGCACATCAATGGTGTTACGAACAACACGATGATGCTGTTTAGTGTTACGAATGACACTACTACGGTGATTAGGTGCTACAAATCACACCAAAACAAGTATCAATGTCAACACTTACACCATCCCTAGAAAATCAGTGCTATGAACGGCACTAGAGCAAAGGATGGTACATAAGGAGACACTAGTCGCAGGATTGACGCTATAGAAAACTGCAATGCTTGAGCTATTCAAAGAAAATTTGTAAGTTAAATTCCTATAGTTTTCCTTACTTGTTAACTAAATTTGTCAATCCCTCACTTTTTTTCTCACACTATGACCGGGTCTATATCTTGCACCACGAAAGGTCGGAGACGAATTGCACTTGACATCATAAATTGCTACACAAGCACATTTATGAGAATTTTGAGCCAATTTGATGTATAAACTATTAGAGCTTCTAATACGAACAAAAGCAACACTGGCAAAAGTAGCAGTAAGCGGATTCACGAAGTCCGAGGAAATGCAAGTTCAAGTCCCATCATAGTCAGATTGATATAATGAGACTAAGAGGGAGGAAATCAGCCCTAAGGGTAAAATCATCTTATCTCCTTCCAAATCTAATATTATAAGAAGACATCCTTAGGCTCTTTGTGAGGTATGTTCTATGCTTTGAATTCTAAATAATAGCCTCTGTTATATCATTCTATAGTAAAACTCTATGAAGGATCTTACATGAGTGTCAGAGGGTCCTCTAGTGGAGACAAGTCTTGTCCTGACCTCATTCGATCACTCTTGTATTGCAGGGTTTGGATCTTGGTCTTGATGATCGTTCTTCTTCAACAATTACTTGTGTTGATTTTTTCCTATACAGTTTCATTAACTCAACATCAAATCATGTAGCAAAATTTTCATAGAAAGCGTGATGAGTTGATTGAAAACTTTCCACCCTTAATCAATATTCAAATTTGAATAATGATATCCAATGGGCTACATCAGACCCTCTGCTACAGTGCTACTTATTTGCAAATGATTTTTTATTTTTTTGCGATTGAGCACTTACAAATAAAACTGACCAATGATCACGATGAACCGTGAATAAACACGAATAGTTTTCCTTGTTAGATCACATTACATGTTATCATAATCCCTTATTAGATCTATTCGATATGAGGTATACTAAACTATTCATTTGGAACAAACAAATTGTCTAATATATATAATATAACTAAATACGCAAGGCAAACATAATTAAGAAGCATCTTAAATTTCGACACCCGCACCAACTCCACTTCACTTAAAACCCTTATTAGTATGATTCACCTTAACCAATCACAAGTTGGTGTAGTGGTCGTGGGGCTACATCCCATGCCAAGAGGTTCGAAGTTCAATTCCCCTTGGAAACATGGAGTCGCTTGTGAGTGGGAGGGTAACCCATTAAATGGGTCATACAGTACCCGATCCAGATGTAGAGCGACTGAATCGATCGAACTGGACTAAGATTAAAAAAAAGTATGATTCACCTTAAATAAATCACGATTCACACAACCGTCCCACATACAATTATTAGCAAGCCCAACAACCAAAGAGGGCAATTAGCATAAAACTAACTAATCTAGCACACCATCCTCGACCAAAGAAATCTACCTACTGTCTTGAATCCATCCCCCATTCATCTAGTCAACCAGCTCACAAATCCGAAGAGCATCATAAAGAAAAGCATCGTACACTGATCTCCCTTCAACACCATTGACCATGAGCCACATCACACCCATAGAAATTAGGTCAAGGAATTTGAAAAATACTCTCTCGGACTCCGTCACTTTGATTTTTTTATAAGGACAAACCTACAAATAAAGCAATGTTATCTAAATAACAAGTATACACTTCCAATAATAACAATTTTTGGGGTTTATAATGCTTAAAGATAATTAAAAAAATATTTTTTTAAGGTATTATTACAAATATTTGTATTTAAAGAAACATTTTTTTTTTCAAAATATGGTAAAACATGCATATTCAAAATTAATGTCGATATGTAGAGAAAAATAAATATAGTATTGTGGTGTTTTTTATTTTACATCTTTAATACCGAAAATTACATATACAATAAGTATGTAATTTTTTTCTACTCTGATCGCATCTCAGCCCTCAAAGTGACACAATCTCAGTCGCTCCTCTCTTCCACCACTCCTATTGTGACACGAGTTCCCCTAGGTTTGATTTGTGCCAGAAAGTTCAAATCTTATGTGTTGCGTGTACGTTTTGGTATCGTAAAACCCTAAACGACGATGTTTTTTTATGTTTTTTTTTCAGGAAAAATTAATTTATGACACACCCCCCTCTCTCCCATCCTAATATCGATGCTAGGGAAGCATCGCCAAGTATCGTTTAACCTCTCTTCCCTATTTTTTATTCATTTCAAAGCAAGTATAGATATTTGCTACATGCCGATAAGTGATCGATCGATCGGTATATTATGCTTTGTTTAAATTGATTGATAAGACATGTGCCAATTAAACTTTTGGATTTGATTCATTAATTTAACCACTTTAAATAATTTATAGGATTTAGACATTTTGTTATGGCAAAATTGCACAAATATACCAAAATTGTTAAGCTTTGGCAAAGGTAGTAGAGCACTGTAAAAATTGCATGGGGGAGACAAATGTTATTTTTGCAATTAAAATGGGAACATGTTCAATCGGTTGCAGGTCCAAAAAAAAAACCACTGTACCCGGGCAGAGGAGAGCATAGAAATGCACACGTGTCAGGATGGGAGAGGGTAGGAAGAAACAAACAAAAGAGTTCATCCGGCTTGAGAAGTTGAAGAGAGAGAGGGTGATGTCATGGAGCATTTAATGCACTCCCTCTTCCATCTTGGCGCCAAAAAAAATGAGGGAGAAATGATTGACTTTTTAAAGCAAGAGAAGTTTAGAGATCCCACCACCATTCCATCTTAACTCAATGTTAGGGGGAAATTAAAAGGCTCTCCATTGAAGCTGATCGAGAAGGAAATGTGGACCGTTGACGCAATTACATGTTATATGCCAGCCATTAAAGAATACGGGACAACAACTGACTATTACGTGCCAGATGAAAAGTGACACGTGCCAACATCATATAGTATATATTCACAAAAATGGGTAAGTAAGCTTGTGGGTTACTTTTTATGGTCATCACTACTTCCACTCTTCTTCATATCCCCATCGAAAGTGCTAAAACCATATTCTGCTTTTACGAGTGCAAGGAAGAAAGAGCTCGTATTTCTTACTATTGTGGTCGATGGGCGGTGGGAAAGGGGAGAAGGTGGTTGGGTGTTCAAAGGCCCAAGTTCGAACAGAGCAATGTTGATGGACAAGAAAACACGACCTTCCCTCCTTTAGTTCTAACTATGGGTCACTTGTTTTTATACCTGAGATAGAAGTGTGTACACTAAAGGTTACATGTTGCTAAAACAAGTTTCAGTAACTGCAAAATTCGTGCCAATAAAGAAACAATCTGTGCCATTAAAGAAAAAGTGCGTGCCAGTAAAGAAAAAATGTGTGACAACAAAAATGTATGACAGTAAAAGTTGCATGACAATAACAATTTCCCCCATTCCAAAAATGTATGACAGTAAAGAAAAAATGATTTTTTGATGTCTACAACAAACATCAAAGTGTAGTCCTAAAACAACAAAAGCGAGCAAAGTCCAAATAGAACAATCAAGGCCAGATCTTTATGAGTCATAAAATCAACTAAAGCCAACATGCTCCTATAGTTATAAAAACAACAGTAGGGAATTTCTTACGAGTCCTAAAATCATCAAAAGCGAGCAAATGTACGAGTCCTAATACAACAAAAAAACTTGCAGACCTAAAACAATCAGCAAACAAGCACATTTTCCCAAGGGGGCTATTTAGGAGCCTCTTCCAATCTGCAGCGACAAGGGCGTCGTCCATATAGTGAAGGAGCACCACCTTGGAGAAATGGTTGGCCCTCCCAATCTTGGATAACGGTTGGTCCTTCCAATCTTGCTCGACGGCGTCGACACGACCTTCCCTCCTTTAGTTCTAACTATGGGTCACTTGTTTTTATACCTGAGATACAAGTATGTACACTAAAGGTTACAGGTTGCTAAAACAAGTTTCAGTTACTGCAAAATCCCTGCTAATAAAGAAAAAATTCATGCTAGAAAGGAAAAAATGCGTGTCAGTAAAGAAAAAATGTGTGACAAAAAAAAGTATGACAGTAACAATTTCCCCCATTCCAAAATCCACCAATTAATCGAGATTTTCAGTTCGATTCACACATGTTCAAACCTTCAATTTCAACTTCGTCTTCCCATCCCCGATGATTTCCATGACCATTTGCACATCACAACTTCCTCAATTTCCCAATAGTTACTTCTCCCAAACCTTCTAATTCCCACAAAGTTAGGGTTTAAAAAAAAACATGATTTCTTCCCAACTTGGCTGACTATCTACAACGGGACAATCTACCACGTTTCCGAGTTAAAGAGATGGAGGGTGAGTACTTACTTGTTTTTTGTGTCGGTGGAGGATTGTTCTTCTTCAAACGCCTCCAATATTATCTCTTCTCTTGTTGTCTTCTTCGTTTTGAAGTTCCTCTCTCTCTCTCTCTCTCTCTCTCTCTCTCTCTCTCTCTCTATGCATAACTCTCTCGCAATCGAAAGGGGGTTCAGATGCTTCTCTCTTAATCGTCTTCAATCCCTCTCTATCGCCTGAACTTCCTTGCAAGGGCACCGTACCGTGTGATGATTCCAATTACCTTGAAGGCTTGAATAGCCAGTTTGGGGCACCTGTTACTCCTGCAATTTTTAGGCATAATTACTAGTTTTGCAAAAATTGAAGAAGGGGAGTTACTTTTGCAAAGGGGCTAACTTTTTGGTATATTCAGTGCTATATTTTGTTTTGTTATTCAAGAAAACATTTTTTAAACAAGGATTTGTAATCTATCTCATTGCCACAAGAGTAAATATAATCACATATACCAAAACCGCCAGCCTTTTGCAAAAGTAACCTACCCCTTACAAAATTTGCAAAACTAGCAATATGCTCCAAAAAATTGCAGAAATAACCGACCTCCCTAACCGACCCTTGAAACTTGAAAGTAAGTAACCCACTTTAGCATGTACATTTTCATGGGTTTTTCAACTCTCAATTAAAGAGGAGGACATGTGTCGGATAGATATTGGGTACAAAAGGAGATATGATGGGCTACATTAAAGAGGAGACACATGTCGGAGAGAGAAAGTGGATGTATGGGAAAGATGTATGATCCAATTTACATATTATATATGTAAATTTTTTACCTTCAAAATATAAAAAATAAAAAAATATCGCAATACTAGATTTATTTTTCTCTACACAAAGACATCGATTTTGCATATATTTGTCCATATTTTAGAAAACGTTATTTTCTTTGTGTTTTAAAGCTTCCTCCATGCTTTCTCAAGCTTATAAGCCATCTTTGGACTTTGGTGAATGGAAAAACAACTGAGAAATATTTTAATACAAATGAAAAAAATTGGAACTTGGAAAAGTAAAATCAAATGACACGCGTTCCAGTTAATTGTAGCACATGTTTACTCGTTGATGACACGCGTTTACTCATTAGTGGCATGTAGAACGTATTGTTTGGCACGTTAACATTTACCATGTTTTGCTTGTTCAATGAAATTGAAACCGTTTGTGTAAACAACGATGCACATTTTCTTACGTACTCCCCCAGTGATCAAAACATAGTCCAAAATTGCATATTCAAAGCAAAATGACTTGTTTGCCTGTTGCACGAAGGTCTACAAGTTCGGAGAGAGAGAGAGAGAGAGAGAGGGGGGGGGGGGGAATTGTGAATGCAATGGGGTAGATTTTATGGTCTACGTCTTGGGTTGTGGCTGATAGCATTGTCCCCTTGTACTTTCCCTTCAGAAAGCTCCCATCCACACAAAAAACCTACGACATGTGCAAAGGATAGAGTTAGCACACATTTCAAGGGACATGGCATGCATTTCAATGTGTCTGGCTAACAAAACTTTTGGACTGGCACATTGTGAAATTAGTAGTGATTGGGACGTACCTTGCGAAGGTGGGGGACTGCTTTCTTTCAGACCCCGAGGCCGATGAAAGCATACTTGAACTGATTGTTTGAATCCCACTGGACCCAGGTATGTGTTCCTGGGTTCACTGCATGGGTAATGTCATGACCCTCTTCGAAGGAGCCCCCAACTGGAAGGAACCCCTGCACTTGTAAAAGCATAAAATGGTTTTACCAATTTCAATGGGGATCAGGGGCGGCCCCAGGGTGGGGCGCGTGTACGCGGCCGCCCCACCCTTCGACCCACGAACCCCGGAGTTTAGAAAAAAAAATTATTTATACATATTGTATTTTTGTAATAAGTAAAATTAGAATGAAAATTTAATCAATTAATCCAGTTAGCTCAGTTGGTAAATAGAAAGGAGAGAAAATTAAATGATATCAAAGGGCATGGGTTCGATTCCCCAATGCTCCCATTTTATTTATTGTTTGAATTTTTTACCACTTTTTTTTTTTTTACTTGTGTTGTACTTCCTCAATGCTTTTGTCATCCTTTTCTTTATTTCAATTATAGGATGATGACATTTCAAGTTATTTTTCTCAACTTTAGTACTATATAAGAGTTCATAAATTAATATTTTATACTCTACAAAAGCATTCAAAATTTCAACATCCTATTAAACAAATTAAATTATCTTAAAATTAATTAGAACCCATAAAATAGGCTAATTAAAAAAATTATAATGAAAAGAGACTTATAATTCAATGAAACCTTTGTAGAAAAAAATATTTCAAATTGTATAATGATCTATACTATTTGTACTATATCATATGACAATAATGACATAAATATAAACTTTTTATTGTAAAAAATCTCTACAATGAACTTTATAACCAGAAATATTTTAAAGTTATGAGAATTAATTTAGTGTTGTAAGAATTCAAATACCCTTACATAAATAATAATATTAATTTGTATAAGAATTCAAGTGCTCTTTTGTACATAATAAATTAATATGGAGTAATATTCATTTGTAAGAATGACTACAATATCGTAGGCCTCATTTTAATAATTGTACAGGGCCTCCAAAATCGATTGAACGACCCTGCAAAATTCCGTCCCACCTTTCAGAGAGTCCTGCGGCCGCCACTGATGGGGATATGAAGAAAAGGGAAGTAGTTATGTCCATAAATAAACCCACAAGATAGCTTACCCATTTTTGTTAACGTCCACTGTATGGTGTTGGCACGTGTTACTTTTCCTCTGGCACGTAATAGTCAGTTGTTGTCCTGTTTTCTTCGATGTTCGGCATGTAATTGGTAATTAGCCCCATCTTTTCCTCCCGATCGGCTTCAATGGAGACCCTCTTAATCCCCCCCCCCCTAACGTGAGATTCATATGCTTCCCTTTATTTTGGCATAAGAGAGAAGGGGATATAAAAGGTCAATAATTTCACCCTCTCTTTTTTGTTTGGCGCCAAAATGCAAAAGAGGATGTTCATTTAATGCACACATTACATTACCCTCCCTCCTCCCTCCTCCACTCTGTCCTTTTTCTTTTTTTCTTTTTACTTTGGTCACCTCCAACCGGATGAAAAGGTTAATTTTTTTTTTTACAAAAATAGCAAATGCTACCCCCCATGCTATTTTTACCCCTTTCATGCTACTTTTGCCAAAGTATACCAAAAGTGGTATATTTGTGCAAATTTTCCTTGCGACAAAGGCTTGAAATAATATTAATTATTAAGGAAAAATGTACACTTAAACCTTATTTTTACACCACTAATCAAATTCAAGCTCTTTCACTAATATTAAATACGGAGTCTAGTCATTTAAATGTTTTTGTTTTTAAAATTTCAATGCAAATAATATTATTAAAAATAATTTCTCCATATTTAAAAAATATTCACCTCTCTCACTCCCTCCATCCCCAATCAAACATATTCTGACGAGATGTGAGTGGATGGAGGGTCGGATATAAAGAGGCTGAAATTGGGTTGAATTTGCCACATAATTAGGAGAGTAAAGGGATTCAAGAGATTATTGTGTATCATTATTGAAGACTTCGTCTTGATTGTAAGACCTTGAGATGCTAAGTTGCGGGTCGATATTAAAGGATGATGAAAGACAAAACTGGACTTGGTTTGAAGATCTTGAAACTAAGCTCAAAATGTTTGATCATTACGTTATGGACGATACTCCTTATTATTGCATTTTATATTGCAGGGGATATTCTGAGATCAAAAATATTTTGGACCATATGAGTTTAAATATACGGGCCTCTATATTGGGCCTTAACATTTATTGAGTTGGATTGATCGAAAATACACCATGTATATCTCTTACGTGTTTTATGTAGAAAGTGGATATTGACATATCTTAACCATTCCGGAATGCTCAACTGGAAATGACTTGCGGGTAGCACCTAAAGGTCCCCGGTTCGAACCCCGAATGATCGCTCTTTATTTACAAATTCAAGGATATTGAGATATCTTTTAGGATTTGGGCTCGGAAGCTATATAATGACTCTCAGAAATTTGGCTCCATCAAGAAGCATGTGTGAACATATGTGGAAGATTGTGTGTTGAAGATATGGAAAGAAATGATTTGAAGAAATTCAAATTCAAACGGCTCTCAATCATCCAATGAACTTATGGTCGGCTATAAATAGATGAATGCAAGAGAAGATCTATAGATACCATTACAGCACAAGTTCAAAGCGATCAAAGTTCTCCATAGCATTCATCATCATAGTTTCTCTCGAGAGTTCTCATTGTTCTTAGTTAGTTTATATTCGAGAGTTGAGGGAAACACTTGAGCGTATCGTATAATCCATTCGTCTTATACTAAGAGTATTCCATACTCAATCAAAATGCACTGTGATGTGTGATGAGAGCTTTTATTTCACTTGCAAGGTTGTGTTGCTAAAATAGAAGCGGTAAGACTTCGTATAGAAGAAGGGGAAGTTCTTCTAGGATATTCAAGGGCTATGGAAAAGTGAAATAAGAAATATTTGAATTCTACGGGTTTGATAACCCTAGGCGGGGACGTAAGCCAAGTTCGTGCTAAACCTCGTTAATGATTCACTTTCATTTACTTATTCCGCATTTACTTTGTTTACTTTATTTCTCTCGGTTTCCCCTTTGTTAAGTTTTGATAGCCATATCAAGACCTTGACAAACTGGTTTGAAAAAACTATGAAAAGGTTTTTGTTTTGCGAAAATCGTGCATACTCTATTCAACCCAGAGTATTATTCATTACTTGTTAAACTATTCAATTATCATTTTTTTAAATGAGTTATAAGCTTAATTTTTTTTTGTTAATACTTTCATGCTTATTCAAAAACAAACCAAAAGTTAAATTGATATGAATTGTGAGACGAAGGGTTAACCCTTAACGTAATAGATAGAATAAACTACGAGTTTGGTCAAAAAACCCAAACTAATTCCTGAAATAGCCAAGCCTTAAAAGTAATTCTTGAAATAGCCAAAATCAACTATTCACCTTTGTGCAATTGTAACTTTTGTCCTATAAAAAACCAAAAAATTATGAAAATAAACCCTACTTTTTATTAAGTTTAAATTATATCCTTAATTTGCGTTATTATCTTTCTTATTTCCGCTTTAATATTATTCATTTCTGTGTGATCTTGCAATTTGGTATCAGGGCCTAGTTATTTAAAAATAATCTGTATTTATCTATAAGACAATCTGGATGTGTCTACTAATTGCCCCTATAAGACTTATCCTCATACTTTACATTTAGATATAAACGATAAGCATTTTGGAGCAAGTTTAAATGCCATTTCAGACCAACTTATAGATCTAAAACTCGAAGTTAAAAAATTAGAACAATTATATATTGAGATTAGCAGTAAAATATTTAAGACTGTAAAAGAAACAGGAAAAGTACATCACTCAACAAATCTAAAAGCCATTAACGAAATTAGCCATCAGATAAGCCTAACATTAGGTGGTGAAATTAAGAAAGGAGATCCTTTTAAATGTAGTTATCCATTTAAAAAATCCAAAAAGAAGTTTTCTACAAAATTAGATTGTATAAAGGACAAGGCAACGATAGAAGAAGATCAAGACGAAAAACAAAACCCTAAAAATGAATCAACATCCAATTAGACAAATAAAGAGATTTAGCACTAAGTTGGATGATCCAGAATGGAAGATAAAATTACAAAAACAAAAAGCCATTGAAACTAACTTTATGAACCAAGAGATCATGAGCGACAACGAGTCTGAAAATAACTCAGATGAAGAAGTTGTGTATCAGCAAATGGGATTAATTAACCTAAAAGACATGGAAAACATTCCCATATCTAAAGTCCAAATAAGGTTTAATGAAATTTTAAGACAAAGAAGGCTGAGGGAGAATGAACCTGTAGAAAAAAATGAAGCTATAAGACAATATAGACGATATGAACATGGTTCTACCAGCAATTACAGACCTAGCTAGTAGCTAGGTTAAATTCTAAAGAATTTCTTGAGAAGAAGGAAAGATTTGGAGTAAGCATTATGCCAAACCATAGACCAAATCAAAGAGAAATTAACCTAGAACCCATAAGGTAAACATGTTATAAATTAAACCTAGATGGTGTAAGGAATAGGCGTGAAATCATAGAGTTCTGGAAGAAAAGTATGATGAGTGTATTAAACATGAATGTAGGTTGGAACTCTTCTCAATTCCTTAATTACATAGAACATAGTTTCTATGGATGTATTGCCGACTGGTATGGAGCTATTGGTGATGAACCAAAACAAGAACTTAGGAATTTGGCAAGCCCAGTAACGATGTTCACATTAATATGTGATTTGATAGAAGACGAATTCATTGGAGAAAAAGAAGATGAAGATAAGGAAGCTTTAAAATGACAAAGAACCTTAAACAATCTTGAAGTCTGTAACATGAAATATGTTGATAATTACATAACAGAATTCGAGAAGTATTATTATAAGATAGGGGAAAACAGCACTAATCTGCAAATGTTCTTTGATAAACTTCATGTCCCAATTAAGGAAAAATGGACAAAAATAATACCAAGTATCCACTTTTGGCCAAAAATAATACGAACTTTGAAATTGACCGTTTCATATACGAACTATCGCCCTATTAACCGAAAATAATACATATGTGTATTCCGGTGAACTTTCCGACCAAATACGCCACGTGGACACCGGAAAACACACATGTCATAAATTTTTGCCATGTCACCAAACTTGTAAGTTATGTCATGTCATAAATTTATTTTTCAGTTTTTTTTTAAAAAGAAAAGAAAAATTAAACAAATAGGCAAATAGCTACAGTACCTTTCAAAACAATGGAATCGAGGGTGGGCGTCTTCACTTTCTTCTCAATGTTATCTACTCGTTCTCTCCTCCATTGTTTCGAAAGGTACTGTAGTTATTTGCCTATTTGTTTAATTTTTCTTTTTTTTTAAAAAAAAAAATGAAAAATAAATTTATGACATGGCATAACTTACAAGTTTGGTGACGTGGCAAAAATTTATGCCATGTGTGTTTTCTGGCGTCCACGTGGCGTATTTGGTCAGAAAGTTCACCGGAATACACATATGTATTATTTTCGGTTAATAGGGCGATAGTTCATATATGGAACGGTCAATTTCAAAGTTCGTATTATTTTTGGCCAAAAGTTGATACTTGGTATTGTTTTTGTCCATTTTTCCCCCAATTAATGAACAAATAAGTGAAGAGTATCGAGAGTTAATTAAAAATGGAGATAAAGATACTCTTTGTAACAGAATTTCCTATGTTAGAAAATGGGTCGAGAAAAAATGTCGAGACGTAAGAAGCACCCAAAGAATGAAAAAACAATATATTTTTAACTTGTTGGGAGACGCCAACATAATGGGGATGTAATAATAGAGATTACCAGGGAAAAAGAAACTATAAGAGAAAAAGTTTCAATAAACAAAGAGGCAAAAAATATTATAAGAAGTATTATAAAAAACCATTCTCTAAAAACAGAAGGTTTTTCCAAAAAGCCTCGTTCTGTCCTGAGAAAAAAGAAAAACTGCAAGTGTTGGACATGCGGAGAATCCGGTCATTATGCTAATGAATGCAAAAACAAGAAGAACAATAGATTAGCAGAAGCTCTAGGTAGTTTGGATTATATCAAGCTATCTAAAGATGAAGCAGTAGACCTAGCCCTAAGAAATAACAAAGGGATAGTAGAAATAATAGAAGAAAAACTTGAAGAAGAAATAGAATCTGAAAACGAGTCAATAGAAGGTGAAGAGATAAATGAAATGATGGAAGGAGAATCTCCTAGTGAGTTTTCTGATGAATATGAAATAACCACCTCAGCTCAACTTCAGCAAGCTGAAACCTCTATAGATGAGGAACAAGTTGAAGAAATGATGCGGTCAGGGGTTGATTTTCCGATCATCGCTAAAGAACAGTTTGTTAAAAAATCATTATTCTCTAAATATGCTAAATATGTTTGCGAAGAAATGTCTGGAGATGTAACTGTCAAGAATAATGAAAATCAAGCAACTGAAGTAAACTTAATCAATTGGGCAAACATTCAGAAACATAATAAAGATAAAAAAAAAAATTCCATATGTGGCATCCAAGTAATTATAACTCCATTACAAGACTATGGAAAAGATGTGCAATGCATTGATTTTGTTTGTGACATTAGGCATAAAAAGTTTAGTGATCAATGCATCAGTGGTATAGCCTGTAATTTGAGTCAAGGAGCAGTTTCTTGGATCCGTAGGCCTAACTATTATGTTAGTCTAGAAGATCATTATGCATCTAAGTTTTTAGCTATAAAATTGTTAACATAAGGTATTAGTATGCATAAGGGAACTTGTCCTTTACAATTAAAGTGGAAGTTAGTTTATAAACTTGAGAATACTACAAATCCTCCACAAAAATGTCATATAGTGGAAGCTGAGAAACACGAGGTTGTAGGACCAAGTAAAGAGGTTGTGCCCGTTAAACTAAGACCTCATCAGATAAGACTCAAAACAATTTGGATAAATGCATTTGAAAATACTACAGGTACTAGCAGTAATAAGGTTTTAACCATAGATGAAGAAGGTAGAATCCATACGAATGCCAAACCACCAATCAATCTCTCTAGATGTCCAAGTCTATCCAGAAACACTAGTTTTAGGTTTAATCCTAATCTTAGTATTACTCCGAGGAATCAGGGAACTAGCACAATCAGGAAAGAAAAATCGTTTGTAGTAGATGAAGACATAGCGAGCATGGTAACAACGTTAAACAAAAAATTAGAAAATAAAATTATAAAGGAACCAGCTAGACATAGTATAGATCTAGGTTCTTGTCCGTTTAGGGGATCAGGTCCAATACCTCCAACAATCCTAAAGGTTAGAGAAAATCAGGAAGGATCATCTAGTTCCAAACCAAAAAGGAAGATAATAGGATATACCACTAAGACTTATAGTGAACCTATCTATGAAAATGATCCAAGAGCTGATGATCTCAAAGAGTCTCTCCACAGATCCATTATTCAAAGATGAAATAGGTATGAGAATGGAAGTAATAGACCTTATACATCTCTATGGAGATAATATGAGAGTAGAGGAAAGTCTTGAACATGTCAGCAAAGAGCCACTAAAGAAAAATTATAGAATTACCAACCCCAATAGCATCTATATCCCTATAAGTATTTGCTTAGAAGGGTTCAATAAATATGAGTTATGTGCCTTTGTAGACAGCGGGTGTTCAGTATGTTTTGGTAAAAAGGCATTATTTCCTGAGTGTATTTGGCAGAAGTCTCGTAGACCAATTCAAGTCAGAATAGCTGATGATAGTATCATGGTTCATTCAGAATTAGCTTCTGATGTACCTATCATGATAGGAGGAGTCCAATGTGTAATTCCTACACTCTGGGCAACTGATCAACCATCCCATGATATGTTAATTGGAAATAATTTCCAAAGACTCCATGTTCCGGTAACTCAGCACCTGGATATGATGGTCTTCAACATCAATAGTGAAGATGCTTTGGTTAAAAAGATTAAACAAGCTTATACACACAAAGCAATAGAATTTACGCGCACTAAACGTGGTGAGGAATATATTCTTCCTACACAAAGAGAATTTGCACTCTCTATATGTGAAGTAACATTAAAAGATAAGATTCTTAAACAACAAGAAAAAATGTGTAAGGAGTTATATTCTGAAAATCCTTTAAAATTTTGGGAAAAGGATAAATCATTTGCTACCATAGAATTAATAGATCCAAAAGCTTTCATTAGAGTAAAACAAATGGTTTACACTTATAAGGATCAACAAGAATTTAAAGAACAAATTGATGAACTCTTATAGAAAGGTTTAATCCGAGAAAGTAAAAGCCCTCATTCTAGTCCTGCCTTTATGGTCAGGAATCATACTGAAGAAAATAGAGGAAATGCTAGAATGTTTATCAATTACAAAAAGCTTAATGATAATACTGTTTTTGATGGATATTATATCCCTAATAAGACAGTTTTATTTAATAGAATATAGGGAGCCACTTGGTTCTCTAAAATGGATTGCAAAAGTGGTTATTGGCAGGTAAGAATGGATAAAAAAAAGTATTCCACTTAATGCATTTAGTGCGCCACAAGGACACGATGAATTGGTAGTTATGCCCTTTGGTTTGAAAAATGCACCACAGATATTTCAGAGAAGAATGGACAATGTCTTTAAAGAATTTAAACATTGTTGTCTTGTTTACATTGATGATATCTTAATCTTCTAAACCATTCCGGAATGGCTCACCAGAAAGGACTTGTGGGTAGTACCCATAGGTCCCCGGTTCGAACCCCAGAATGACCGCTCTTTATTTACCTATTCAAGATATCTTAATCTTCTCTAAAACTATAGAACAACATAAGCATGACTTGAAAGCTATAACTAAAAAATGTATTGACCATGGAATCATTTTAGGACAGAAAAAATGCATTTATGTTGAGCCTAAAATTGAGTTCTTAGGATTAAAGATTAAAGCAGATCAAATTATCTTACAAGAACATATCTTAGAAAAGGTTGAAAAATTTCATGATGAAATCAATGATAGAAAACAACTAGAAAGATTTCTAGGTTGTCTTACTTATGCTTCTGATTTTATTAAAGATCTAGCCAAATTGAGAAAACTTCTACAGGTTAAATGAAAGAAAGATCAAGTTTGGAGTTGGACTCACTTAAATACTAAAATAGTCAAAGAACTGAAAAGAAGGTGTGAAAAACTTCCAATATTGACTTTACCTAATGAAGAGGATGAGCTAGTTCTAGAAACAGATGCTAGTGATTATCATTGGGGAGCTGTTTTAAAAATTAAGAAAGATAACAAGCTTTGCAGGTATAGCAGTGGCAACTTCAACAAATCTGAGTATAATTACACTGTCATGGAAAAGGAGATTCTTGCAATTTATCGTGGAATCCAGAAGTTTATAATCTTCTTAGCTCCTAAACCTTTTACAATCAGAACAGATTGTAAAGGAATATTGGGTTTCATAAATAACAATCTTGATAATATGAAAGCGCATGTGAGACTCTTGCGTTGGCAATTAGCCCTTAATCAATTCACTTTTACCATTGAACATGTGCAGGGATCGAAAAATTCTCTTGCTGACAGCTTAACGAGATAGTTAGTTGATGGATAAGAGAAATCAAACTCGGTGGGAAAATCCGCAGTGGGTGTTCCACCCATGGGATATTAATCTCTTAGGAGAAATACGAGGATACCAAGGATATATGCGTTTCCCCTCCAAGTTTTTATATTTCTGTTGATTTTGGAAGATTTACTGAGAATAGATTCCGTCGTGGACTCTTACAAGCGAGACACAGAGCGGTTATAAGAATGTTAACCCTAGAGATAATTATAAAAGTTTCCAGGAAGACATCTGTAGAAGATGGAGAATGAGAGATTTCAAAAACTTCTACTGGATGGTAGCAATGAGAGATTACGATACTCCGGCAAGGATAAGAGAATGGTGTAACCATTTTTGTGTAAACAATGGCGCCGGATTGGGAGGGTTATCATTACCCATCATGCCAGATGAAGATGCAAATTACTTAAAATCATGGAAATATGGAATGTATAATGGAATTTACAATTACAGACGACCATATATGGCCAAAGAAAGAAGAAGTGAGCATCTTGTACAAGTACTTCACTAAGTTCCAAAAGGAGGTCTTCCTCAGAACAGCAAAATTTGAAAAGATAGAAGACATAAATTATTGTCGCGTGGTCAGTGCCTGCATGGATGTTAGCCAGGGAAAAACCCGGCTACCACATTACCTAATCTTCCTACTATTAAGGGAAGGCTACTGGTACGTGAAAGATCCAGTAGTGGAAGGAAGAATCGACGTAGTAAGGTAGTCATGGGAGGCAAGAGCAAAAGGATTCTTTTAAATCTACTATAACATCACCAAGTATAGACACACTAACTGTGAGATATTCAAAGTTGGAAATACAACCTTCACCGTAACCCCACAACTCAAGCCGTTAATGCAGCAAGCTATAAACAGGTCTGAATCCATTGAGCTCTACTTAGCAGAAATAGAAGCCGGTCACTTTTTAGATAAAAGAGGACACGAGAGAATGATCGATTTACTGATTGCATGGGATCAAGAATACACTGAAGGATTAATGCTTGATCTCGATTTAGACAACGATCAAGATCTAGAGTTTGATAATACTCTAGATCTAGTTCAAGATTACATTGATGATGACCTGGAAGCCAATATGGGAGACGAAGGGGTCCAGAACCTGGACGATTGAAAGCCATCATCATCCACCAGCACAATTATTGTACTTTCTTATTTTACTATTTGCTTTTACCACGTGAACCTGTAAAATAATGGGTGTGCTTTTACTGTTTGCTTTATCAGGACAGCCTGTAGGCCACTTATTTTAGTCGTTGGAGAGGAATCCAATGCCCTTCAAATGGTTCTATAAATAGAGCATCCATTTGGAGTTCGAGGACACCGAATTCCAGATAGAGAAAATATATGCTCAGAGAGAAAGAGTTGTAAATCAGAAAGAGAAGTAGAAGCGTTTTGAATTTGAGTAGATTGGTGTTTCCATCACTCTAAGGTTCAAAACCCTTCAATTGATCTTCTGATATGAGTGTTAAGTGTATTTAAGTTCTAAGCTAAGAATGCTTGTGTGTTGTAATATTTCCCAGATTCAATAAAGTTTGTTTTTAAGAAAGGGAAAGCTACTTAATTGAACACTACGTTCTGAATACTTTGTTTTCTTGATTCAAATCCCTTCACCCTCTCAAAATCAAAACCAAAAGCTATAGACTACGATCTAAGGTAGGAAACGAAACAGATCTGTGCTCAATCTGGACTAAGGGAGGCCATAACCTTCTAGAAAGCCGAAAGCTAATGAACGCCAGTGGTTAAGAGTAACTACGTTCAGGTATGGGTCAACCCTCTTTAGCTTGAAAGTTTTAGATTGCAGAGCGTGGTGAGCTTAAAACCACAGAAAACTTATTATTCATAATATAGTTAGTAGATTATGGTAGTTAGTACCACCAAATGTCATTTTATAAACAATCAATATTAAGTCCGTAGTAATATTTTAAAGGCTAAGAAATTTCGGATAATATTCGTAATTTAACATAAGTAGAGATAGCTTTCTACAATTAAAAAGTCAAAAAGTTAACATTTTGGATATTCCCGTAAATAGTTTAAAATCTTGAGTAATCTCAAAATTAGTTTTGTATTTTTGGCCATTTAGATAATTAATTCTAATAGATATCTCATTTTGTAGTTTATTCAAACACCAAAAAAAGATGAACCTAAAAAAGCAACCCTGTTTGAAAAATATTCCAACTCAGGATGACTCTCTGCCATTAATCATGTCCCTTTTTTTTATCTAGCTCTCACTTATAATTCTAAATTAAAAAATTAAATTATTAAAAAATAAGGACTTGTTTTCCTAGATAGGATATGAGAAGGATACTAGATCGAAGACAAAGGATCTGACCTACCAAGACTGTATAGAAAAATAAGGATTTGTTTTCACCGGGGTAAGGATCCCATGAATTTGATATGGGTGAATTTGAATTTTATATTCACATAAAAAAATTAAAAGAAAAAAGAGAAAAGAAAAAGGGTGGGGATGGGGGTGGAGGGTGAAGGAGGGGGCCAAATCTAATCGTCAGTTATTTTTTTAACGATTGAGATTTGTCAAACTCCACCTATGAATTTGATGGCCAAATTAATCGGATATATCCAAATCCGTTTTCACCACATAACGTCAATAAATAATCCCGAACCACCCAAACACCATACGAGGTACTTTTCGAAATTAATCTCCATCATTTCTACCCCGTAAAATATATCTCTACCCTTTCCATCCCTTAAAAATAATCTCCCCCTTAAAATCACAAAGCCTAAGATACTCCTCACAAAAATAAAGCCCACATACTCAGTATGAAATTATAAAATAATATTAAGAAAAAAGGATATAGGTGAGTGATGAGTAAGGTCATAAACCACATAAATTCTTACCTCGTTTTTTTAAAAAATTCTTTAACATTTCGACATGTTTTTAAAAAAAGTTAAAAACTATATAAAATATTTCTTATAAAATAAATTCACACATATTGCCAATAAATATTAATTTTCTATAAAATAAAGATCTCTTGAGGGATCATCGAATATTTGCCTCTATAAAAAATTTTACAAAAATTTATATTATATGTAGTTTTTATCTCATTAAAAACCGTGTTAAAATGTAAACGAATTTATGAGGAGATTTTATAACTTGGATTAAAAAGCAAATAAATAAACCTAGAATTTTTGGGCATCAGTCAATAAACCCCTGCGGATTTCTGTTGAGGAATGGAGTGCATTCCAGAGGTTGAAGACACATGTTCTAAAGGATTTTTGGGCATCAGTCAATACGACGACGTTTTGTTAAGAAACGTTTATTTTGTTTCCATTAAACGGAACGGCGCCGTATTGACCCACAACGACGTCGTCTTACACTCTCTTCCTCCTCACTTGCAATTGATCGCCAACAAACACAGAAGCTTGCGAAAGCCATTGGAGGTCTGTTTTCCAGATTCAAGAAGAAGGAAACAAGCAGTTGAGATTGGCGGGAAATTGAGTACACGTGGATCACTACACACCAATCAATTTGTAACTGCTCTTTGTATATATAGCTTAGATTGGTAGTTCAGAGAAGCTGCAACAAACTATCTTTCAATTCCAGAAATGAAATCCCATTAGGGTTTTCTGTTTTTTCCGCAAATGCAATTGCGATTTCCGTCAGTTCGTTTATCCGATCTTTATCGACTTCTTTGAATGGCGATGCCTCGTCGCATTTGGATTCCGTTGATGCTTTTCTTTTTGCCGTTTACTTCAGTCTGTCTAATTGAGGAGATATATGATGGCGGCGGAGGCGGAGGCGGAGGAGTGGGGTGGGGCCGAGACTACTCCCCGCCATCGCCGCCTCCTCCGCCGCCGCCTCACCCTCCGACGGTCTCCTGCGAGGGGGACCTCGATGGGGTGGGGTCACTGGATGCGACTTGCCAGATAGTCGCCGACTTGAACCTCACAGGCCCTAGCGTGTATATACAAGGGGCGGGCAATTTTTTCATCCTCCCCAATGTGAAGGTCAATTGCACGGTTCCAGTCTGTGAGATCGTCATCAGCATCTCCGGAAACTATAGCTTGGGGGAGAACGCGTCGATCATCGCCGGCACGTTCGATTTGACCGCCGCGAACGCGACGTTTTCCGCCGGTTCCGTGGTGAACACGACGGGCTTGGCGGGGGATCCGCCCGCGCATACGAGTGGGACTCCGCAGGGTACGACGGGCGCTGGTGGTGGACATGGCGGGAGAGGGGCGGCGTGCTGGGTGGACAAGTCAAAGAAACCGGAGGATACTTGGGGTGGGGATACTTATTCCTGGTCGGCGTTGATGGATCCTTGGAGTTATGGGAGCAAAGGGGGATCGACTAGTAGAGAAGTTGATTACGGGGGAGGTGGTGGTGGCCGGGTGAAGTTTCTGGTCAAGGAGTATCTGGTGGTGGACGGGGATGTTTTGGCGGATGGAGGTGATGTGGGGAACAAAGGGGGTGGTGGCTCTGGGGGCAGCATCCATGTTTCTGCTCATGAGATGTAATTCTCTCTTCCTCTACGTCTCTTTAAGCTATTGAGTTCAGGCTTGGATGGTGAGAAATTAGGTTTGATTTTATAGTCATCGTCACATGATTCTTGGCACTCTTTTAGAGAGGTTGATTGCTTCTTATGCTTGTGAAAATGAATGTGTGGCTTTACTTTAGTATTATTCCCAAGTGTAATAATTGATCAGAAATCTTTTGGGAATATTGGTGTAGGTTGATTCTTTTTTTGCCTGTTCCATGTGAATATCCGAACATATTGCCAATTGAGTTTGTCTGTTGATATTTTATTTCGGCAGAATAGCCAAAACTTTGAAGTGGCATCACTTTTCAACTTCAGAACGAGAGGATTTCTTGATGTTTGGGCTGAACTATGTTGGGTTATATAATCAAATAAAAATGACTGACGCTATTGTTGCTAGGACAAGCAAGTTAGATCTTGGAAAGTTTAATGCTAGTGAAGTTGCTGCAGGTTATGGGGGGCAAGGTTAAGGTTTATTTTGAGTTTTACTAGCTCATTTATTTGATAAAATAGTGTATTTATAATTGACAATGTTGTTTGTTTCTTGTTTTGGTTGTGGGTGGCTTAATTAAGAACAGGACTGGTAGCGGTACCATAAGTGCATGTGGAGGTGATGGATTTGCTGGCGGCGGTGGTGGTAGAATTTCTGTTGACGTCTTTAGTTGGCATGAAGACACCTTAGTATTTGCCCACGGTGAGTAAAATAACTATCGTTTTCTTTATTGCTGGCTAATAGAAACAAAGTATAAGACATGGCCTTATGTTATCTCAACAACTAAGATCTAAGGTATTCATATTCAGTGACTGTATGTCCTTTGGGATCCAATCCTAGTAGAAGGCTATAAAAATAGGAATACACCGGTCAAATATATCTTAAAGGTATAAAGAGAAATTATTCTCATTGCAGTTTATGTTAGTAATTTGACTTCCACTTGAGAATTGGGTTAGATTATTGGCTTCCAATGATACGTGAGTCTCTTTGATTTTGGTAAATAGAGAGCGGCCATATCTAGGAGTCGAACTGGGGACCATCGGGTACTACCCCGAGATCCTTTCCGGCTCAACCACCCCGACATGGTTGCGAGTCTCTGATGTGTCTAGTAATTCTAGTTTATTTCTCAGCTTTGTTGTTCTAGTTGTGCAAGAAAGTAACCAATTTAGCAAGGGTATTGAATAAGCCACTGTTTAGCTTTCCAAACATGGTTGTTATTCTTTGGATATATTCTGCCGTTATTCTTTTGTTATCACACTAATTGCATCTGAAGACACCTAGGGATTTCTCTCATATAGAAAATGTAGAGCTAGTTTAGAATTCGCAGCCTTTCCAATTATCTACAAGTATATACAAGGGCATGTGGAATACCCTTGGTCTTTCTAATCTTAGTACAAAAAGAGCACTTGGCATTCTTCATGTGTTGATATACAATCTATTCATCATGATGTTGATTGGGTGATGCTGTTCAAATAAATCTTGCAATCAATGTTGTCAATTGTAATGATGACTTCTAGACTGACTTTCTAAATACGGAGTTGTAGTCCTTGTGGAATTATGAATTGAATACATTTATACAAGGTCATGTAGCAAACATAGCTAGGACTGCAAGCAGGCAGGATCATTGTAGAGTTGTATACTGGAACATAGCTAGCACACATAATTGGTTCTAGTGTCAAAGTTTAGCTTGCTTCTGGTGTTGCACCTCTGTAAAAGTCACTTTCTGCCTGAAAACTATAGTTAAGATATCACAGACAAAATGTTCTTTTTGGTTGGATATGTAGTGTTGTTTATGATTCTTGAGGCACTTTTGATTAAAAGCTTCTCCACATCAGAAAGTTGTCTTACGCCTAAGATTTACCCCTATATGCAAGCTATCATGCTAGCATTGCTCAGGAAACTCATGAATGGGGATGCACTGGATGCTGACTGTTGCCTTGTATGTAGTGTTTTGAAGAACTAGTCTTGTTCGACTTTGATACTCTAGTTCAATTTCATGTAGTTGGCATGTCATCGTTTTGCCTGGTTCAGAGTATTTCAAATTTTTACTGTCAAGACAAAAGGGGACCAATCCAAAAAAAACCTAGAACTTACTAGAATCAGAGGGTTAAGGGGACTGAGTTTTTTTTTTTTTTTTTAATACTGTAGTAGTAGGTGGTGAACATGTGTTTAAATGAGGGCTGTCTCCCTAAGCTAGGTATTCTGTCATTTCCTTATGGATTTTGTAAGGCTCAGTGTCTCGTCCAGTAAAGTATTCTCCGCTATGAAAGTTATCTTCCTTTGATGTGTGTGTGTGTGTTGCGCGCTCTTCTTGCATGATTGCATCCATCAATGATCGATACTCGTAAATGTAGATGTTGGAAACTCATGAGTCATGAATGTGGACGTTGGAAAGTGGAACTCGTTAATGTTGATGATGACTGGTGTCTCCTTTGTTGTGTTTTGAATAATTTGTCCTGTTTTGCTTTGACATTATAGTTTGTTTCATGTAGGTGGTGTGTCATCGTTTTTCTTAGTTCAGAGAATTTCAAACTCTTATTTTATTGATAAACTTCTTCTAGATATTTTAAAGATGTTTGTATACATTTCCCTAAATTCCTTACCAGGGCAGTGTCATGAATCTCTTTGCTGGTATGAAATGTTTAATCCATTACATGGGCTTATATTCCCACGGAAAAAATGTGAGCTCTTGAGAAAATATGTTTTTGAACATTTGCTACTTGTTCATGCAGGGGGAAGAAGTTTTGGATGTCCAGAAAATTGTGGTGCTGCTGGAACTCTGTATGAGGCTGTTCTGCGGAGTCTCATTATTAGTAATCACAATTATTCTACAATCACAGAGACCGTTTTAACGGATTTCCCTAACCAGCCACTGTGGACGAATGTTTACGTACGAAATCGAGCTAGGGCTTCTGTACCTTTGCTTTGGTCTCGTGTTCAGGTCAGTTTAACTCAATGGGCTTAAATAATGATAAGATGACAATGGTTTCGTTTGGACATCAGCTTTCTGAGACCAAAAGCTTTAATGTTAAGAGTATTTTTTCATCCATGTCATACAAGTGGAGTATATTGAGCCTTATAAATAATGCCTTTTCTCTAAATGTAAAGACCCAAGTTCAAGAGGATGGGAATGCCGGTGGTAATTATTTTTTGACTTGGGGTCCTGTTGGGGATGCTTACAAGTGAACATAAACCTTGAAGACTGTGACGTGGGTAGATGATAAAAGGTTTCTCACATATGGGTTGATGAAATTCATATTCTGAAGTTCATGTTTCAAATCACATTGTTCTGTTCTTCATACCAGGCCAAATCTTGAACTGCTCTAATAGAGTGCGATCAAAATCTTTGCATTTTGTAGTCTTGAGATTGCAGCACTTCTCTTTTTGTTCTATTTTGTTGTTTGCAACCTCTCCTGATAGCTCTATTTACACAATGACGACATGAGGCTCATAAGAGGTTGATGTCCTTGTCATCTATATGTAGGTCCAAGGACAAATTAAGTTGGAGGCAGGTGGAGTGTTGAGCTTTGGACTACAACGCTATTCTTCATCAGAATTCGAGTTGTTGGCAGAGGAAGTGTTAATGAGTGATTCAGTAATTAAGGTGCTCTCTCTCTCTCTCTCTCAATTTTAATGGGACTAAAGGTTATGCAATGTACTTGCTGTAACGTTGCTCTAACATATATTCGAAGGAATGTTGGCCTCAATATTCTTATAACATTTTCCCCAAGCCTAAATGTTATTATTGTTACTTACCTATTGTCTGTAATGAGGAGAGTTGAGCTTGACATAAATCTGTTTGGTTTGGATATGCTAGCAATTTGCAAACTGCTTATGAGATGTGTTTCCATTTGTCTTTTGTTAAGATCTACTCAAGTAAAACTAAATCAGTTGTCATCTGCTGAGACAAAAAATGGAACTTTGGGTGCCTTGTTTTAAAAGGTTTCCTGTCATACTATATCCCTTGGTGGTCTTGTGTATTCTGAACTTTATATTAGTACACATCTCTGTCTCACAGGTGAAGTTTTCATGTGTCATTGTTCCTCTCAAGGATCTGGTCTTTTGCTTATAGTTAATTTTCCTTCTATATTATCACTTGAATTTCTCTGTTAGTGTCAGAAGTGTAATCTCTTCTTTGTTGTGACAATTCTGCTGATTTTGGTTTGAAAGAAGTGATATATGGTAACACACATTCTTGATAATTCAGGTTTATGGGGCACTGCGCATGTCGGTAAAAATGTTTTTGATGTGGAATTCTCAGCTGCTTATTGACGGTGGTGGAGATGTAACTGTTGCTACATCTTTGCTTGGGGCGAGCAAATTACTAGTTCTGAGGGTAATCTTTTTCTTATCATTTTGAGAAATTCTTTGTTTACAATTGTTTGATGCTATTATCGTGAGATTATATCATTTATGTTCTTTCAGGGAGCATCCTCTATTCGTGCTAATGCTAATCTGGGAGTTCATGGCCAAGGTTTATTAAACTTGACAGGTCCCGGTGATGTGATTGAAGCACAGCGTCTAGTATTATCTCTGTTTTATGGTATCCATGTAAGTACGAGTTCCACAGCAAAACCATGTTTAAATAATGTATATATAGCTGTCATTTTTTTGTTTGTTTTTGTCACATGTGTCCAACTTATGTGGGATCGTCGAACTTCTTTGCACTTCCTACAATCATTTCTATTTTCCTTCTCACATTATGACACATTATATATGTTGTTTTTAGTTTGTACCGTTCTTCATGAAAATAGTTTTTTTTTTTAAATAAATTTTTTTGTTTTATGAGACATCCGATTTCAGTGGTCTTGATTGCACACTACATAGGTTATGCAAAAGATATGGTTCCTTTAGACATTGAAAGCTCTGTATTTTCTTCCTGCTTCCTGTGTCCTCTCTAAACACGTGTCATATATGGCATGAACTCCCCAGGAAGGTGTATAAATTATGGTACTATCCCAAGTTTTTTTTTTCAGTATTTTTCTATAAATTTAATATTTGGCCATTCAATACCTTGGCTCTTATTTCTTAATAAGATTGTGGAATTTGGTTTTCTTTGCTTGAAACTGTAAACATTCAGAAGGTTACCTACTTTTATATTTGAGGAGTCTTCTTCACCAGTTGACCCTTTTTCCTTCCAGACCTTAATTTAGAAGAGGTAATGATTTCAATGCCTTCTTTGGCTGGGCTGTAGGTAGTCTTGTATTCTTCCTTCTGGAAACCCTTGTTGGATATCCTCTGGTCCATTTAAAATGTCACTTATAATGTCGTCCTTTGACTCCTTTTTTGCAAATGTTAAAATTTATGCTGTATCTTTTGAAGGTTGGGCCGGGATCTGTTCTGCGTGGACCTTTAGAAAATGCATCCAAGGATGATATGTAAGTTTGGGTTTTAGCTGTATTGCTGTAGTTACTATTTTTTTTTTTTTGAAAATTATTTAATGATACATTTTTGACTTTTTTTTGTGGTATTATGAATGGTTTTTATAGGACACCAAAACTTTATTGTGACCGACAAGAGTGTCCTGTTGAACAACTACATCCACCTGAAGATTGCATTGTGAATTCTTTATTGGCTTTCACTCTTCAGGTACCGATAAATAAATATGTTCTGAGAAGTTAGAAGACATAATTTGAGAACTACAAGATTGCTTTATTAGCTATCTGTTTTTGTCCACAGATCTGCCGAGTTGAAGTTGTTCTTATAGAAGGCTTAATAAAAGGGTCTATTGTTCATCTCCACAGGGCCAGAACTGTGTTGGTACAGCAATCAGGAACAATCAGTTCATCTGAAATGGGTATATGTTTGTGCCTGGCATGATTGTTTTCAATTCAACTGCTTCCTTAATCATTATCCAAGTTGACAATGTGCCGCTCACTTGCATTTCAAGAAAATAGAAATTATTTGAGATTATTTTTGCTGAATGCAATTGGCTTATGTGGATCATATGAGTAACATGTTCAAGCATTTTCTATTTTATGCAGGTTGCATGGGTGGAATTGGTAGAGGGGTTACTCTAAGCAGTGGGCCTGGTGGGGATGGTGGGCATGGTGGCCAAGGTGGGATTGGATGTTCCAACGGTGTATGCGCAGATGGTGGTATATCATATGGGAGTGCAGATTTGCCCTGTGAACTTGGAAGTGGAAGTGGAAATGACAGCTTCGATGGCTCGACTACTGGTGGTGGTATCATTGGTAAAGTAGTATTACCTCCTAACGGAAAACTTAGGCTTCTCCTACATTGTCTGTGACAAAAAATTGTCGGGAAATTGTATTTTTCTGGGCAAATGGAAAAGAGTTTAAAGAGGATTAGTATAAATACCCCATATCTTGTATCAGAAAGGACATCCAATGGAATAATCAAAACAATTTCTCTTTACCCTTACTCTCTCCCTTTACTCTCTCTTAACCCTAATCCCATATCTTGTATCAGAAATGACATCCAATGGAATAATCAAAACAATTTCTCTTTACCTTTACTCTCTCTTAACCCTAATCTCCTTTCTTTCCCTATCCTATCAAATTACATGACAAATGGTATCTGAGCTAGTTGATTCCTCCAATTTTTTCTTTCCTTCTTTTTCTCCCCTGAATTGTGGGTTCCGGTGACCTAGAAATCAAGAGGACGACAGAGGTTGAAGGTCAGCCATGGCGGTTGACGACTGGTGTCTACAATTTCCTTGGGATGAGCGACAACTAATCGCGGATGAACGGCGCCGGATCGAACGAGATCGCCGCTTTTCCAGGACAATCAATGAACTCCGAGAGAAGATGGGCATGGCTCCAATCAGTTGCCCCTGCGATGCTGTTGAGGAAGGAATTCAAGAAGTAGCCTCGTTCTCGTCACCACAGATTGTCGAAGATTCTGTGAAACAAGAAACGGGCGTCCAGAAATTCGAAGAACCGAGTCAAGAAATTGAGTCTTCAAACCAGATTGGAGATTTACCAGAGACTGTCGATCGAAAGCTCGAGATGCATCTGGAGTTTGAGGACGGATCTCAGCCTATAATCGATCGAATGCTCGAGATGCGCCCAAAGTCTTTTATGACAAAACCATATCGGGTTATTGAGGATGAATCTGAGTTTGTGCGGGACGAGCCGATCACAAACTCGGATCAACACCGCATCAATTGTCAAAAAGATCGTCAAATTCAATTCCGGCGTTTCGAGGTAACTTCCAATCCTTTACATATAGTTGTGGAAACTGAATTAGAAGGAGTGAATGATCCAGTTGATGTTCTTATTGGTCCAATCGAGATCAAGATGCGTGAATTAGTTGAAAATAGTAAAGTTTTAGTTAATTGGGTAGAAGCTGAAATTACCCACCAAGTGTTTGATAAAATGTCTAGTGGGAGTACCAAGATTAGAAGTTCCTCAATTCAGTCAGAGAAAGCACAGCCGTATCTGGGTCATAGTTCGACGGCGGAGATAGACCTTAGCTGTCCGTACATGGCAATTTTTTATCCGGGAGGTGGTAGTGACCAAAAATGCCTTAGGAGAATACAAGCTAATGCCAAGAAGTGTCAAGTGGGAAAGGTGATCAATCGGTGTGATAGATCATCACAATTGCTTGCTCGTTACTTCAATCCACTGGGTCTGCAGGGCTTTTTCGGGTTTGATCCGGGTGGATTGATTGTCATGGGTGATGAAGCTGTACTAGATTACAGCGGTGCTGAGTTCAGGAAGAAGGGAGAAAACTCATTTCCTTTTGATAGAGGTAAAGTTACCTACCTAGGAGCCAAGGACTGTCCTTGGGCTACAAGTGCAGCTGTGTAATGTGATGTCTGAAAGCAAATCTACAAGTGCAGCTGTGTAATGTGATGTGACTGATGTCTGAAAGCAAATCAAGATACAATATGTGTTGATGTTGGCAAGTGCAATTGGTATCCATGTCAGAAGGTCAACAACCCTTGCTTGCCTGTTTGTTGTTGCCTGAGTACCTAGGTGTGTGTATAGAAAGCAAGAGGCAACAAATGAGTGCTTACAAGCTGCAGCCACATCCTACATATTCAGTGTGGTGGAGAGAGGCGGTCATCAGTGACAATTACATGATGTAATACACTAATACAAACTCTAAGGAGCAAAAAATAACTAGTGGCAACATTTTTCCCCCACTTTACTTGATGTAATTGTAGTTTCATTGTTTTTTTTTTTTTTTTTTGAGAACGTAGTTTCATTGTTGTGTATAAGGTGATGTGTAGTTTCTTTGTATAAGCTTTGAGGACAAAGCTTTTATAAGGAGTGGGTTATGTCATGTATAGAGTTTAAAGGGGATTAGTATAAATACCCTATATCTTGTATTAGAGAGGACATCCAATGGAATAATCAAAACAATTTCTCTTTGCCCTTACTCTCTCCCTTTACTCTCTCTTAACCCTAATCTCCTTTCTTTCCCTATCCTATCAAATTACATGACAAAAACCAACCAACCATAAACTGGTAAAAGATTGTGGAAGCTCTGATAAATTATCATTCAGAGGATATCACATTATATAGACAAATATGATTACAGAAGAGATAAGAACAAATCTTTACATATCGTAATATACAAGGATAGTATAAACAATAATATATCATATCTCCAATACCCCCCGGCAAGCTCAAGGCGGAGGACCGACGTGGAGCTTGGAACGGAGGAGATCAAACCGACGGGAGCCAAGGGCTTTGGTGAAAATATCGGCAATCTGATCGTGTGTACTGATGTGACGAACAAAGAGCTCTCGAGCATCCACCTTCTCACGAACAAAGTGAAAGTCAATATGAATGTGTTTGGAGCGGTTGTTGAGAACAGGATTGCGAGTCATGAACGTCGCACTGAGACTGTCACACAACAACGAAGGTGGACGAACCAAAGATTGGCGCAAATCAAGAAGCAGGAACTGGATCCAACTGAGCTCTGCGACTGCCACTGCAACAGCCCGATACTCAGCTTCCGTGCTTGACCTGGCAACAACACGCTGCTTGCGAGAAGTCCAGCTGATGAGGGAGGAGCCAAAGTAGATGGCATAGCCAAACTGAGACCGACAATCGTCGACGTCAGAGGCCCACCCTGCGTCGGAGAATGTTGTCACAGTAAACTCTGAGGTAGGACGGAGGGTAAAACGATGGGTGATAGTACCCTTGAGGTAGCGAAGAATGCGCTTAACTGCCGACCAGTGCTCCTCCGTCGGACGGTGCATATACTGACACACTCGGTTCACAGCGTAGGAGATCTCAGGGCGAGTAATAGTGACATACTGGAGAGCGCCAACTATGCTTCGATACAGAGACGGATCCTGCATCGGATCACCAGACATGGTCAGGCGGGAGTGTGGCTCGGCAGGGGTGGAGATGGCTTTTGCATCGGCCATCTTAGACCTCGTCAAGAGATCCCGAATGTAGCCTTGCTGACACATGTGAAGACCAGCAGGCGTGCGCGTGACCTCAATGCCAAGAAAGTAATGAAGATCCCCCAAATTCTTCAAAGAGAACATACGGTTGAGCTGAGCAATGAAGCGATCGATATGGTCAATGGAGCTGCCAGTCACAATCAGATCATCCACATAGACAAGGACATATATGGTGCAAGCGGAGCTAGTGTGCACAAAGAGGGAGCAATCAGACTGACACCCTCGAAAACCAGACGAAAGAAGGAAAGTCTTGAGCTTACTGAACCACGCTCGAGGAGCCTGTTTCAGCCCATACAGAGCTTTCCTCAACAAACAGACATGAGAAGGGCGAGTGGGATCCACAAACCCCTGCGGCTGCTCCATGTAAACCCGTTCCGCTAAGTCCCCATTCAGAAAGGCATTGTTGACATCAAGTTGACGAATCGGCCACTGACGAGACAAAGCAATAGTGAGGACAAGGCGAATGGTAGTCGGGCGAATGACGGGGCTCAAAGTGTCGAAGTAATCGACACTTTCCTCCTGATGATAACCCTTAGCAACCAAACGAGCCTTGTACCTATCAATCGAGCCATCAACCTTTCGTTTAATCTTGTAGACCCGCTTGCATCCAACTATATTAGCCCGAGGAGGGCGGGGCACGAGAGACCATGTACTTGTTCGACACAGAGCATCAAACTCGGCTTCCATGGCGGTGACCCACGATTGGTGAATGGCGGCTTGGCGAAAGGTTTTGGGTTCAAGGTGAGGGTGGGGGTCGGGTGGTAAGGGATGGCGAGAGGAGGTAAGGGCTTTCGGTTTGAGCTTCCCAGATTGAGCTCGGGTACGCATGGGGTGAGTGCTCTGGTTAGCAGGACGGAGGTGCGGTAGAGATGCCGGCGGTGGTAGAGGATGGCCAGGGGAGTCAGATTCAGGAGAGGGCGGGTCAGTAGGCTGGGGAGCAGACGGAAGGGATGGCGAGGGGGAGGACAGGGCCGAGGAGGAGGACGACTCACTCTCCGTAGGACTGGTCGGTGAGGCGGGCTCCAGAGCGATCACAGCTGGTGAGGAGCGCGGCGGTGGCACAAGGGGAACGGCTAATGCCGCACCTAGGATATCAGGCGACACTGGCACAGGCGAAGGGACGGATGTGTCGGACATCGACGGAGAAGAAGAGGAAGATGGGACAGTGGACGGGAACTCGGACTCATGAAAGATGACATGACGACTGACATATGTGCGGTTAGTGGCTGCATGATAGCAGAGGTAACCACGATGAGAGGAGCTGTAGCCAAGAAAAATGCAAGGTAAGGTCTTGAATTCCAGTTTGTTGGACCTGTAGGATTCCAAGTAAGGAAAACGGAGACAACCAAAGGACCGAAAGGACTTGTAATCAGGGAGACGTTTGTAGAGACGATGATATGGGGAGTCGAACTAGAGAACTGGGGTGGGTGTTCGATTATGTAGGTAAATGGCAGTGTGGAACGCGTGCTCCCAAAACTGGGGAGGAAGACAAGATTGGGCAAGCAAGGTAAGGCCTTTTTCTTGAATTGTACGGTTGCGACGTTCAACCATGCCATTCTGGGAAGGTGTGTATGGGCAGGAGACGCGATGAATGATGCCTTGCTGTTGTAACAGAGATGTGAGGGACCGAAATTCACCCCCCCCCCCCCCCCCAATCAGTTTGTAGCTCTTTGATGGTGGCATTGAATTGTGTTTTGATCATTGTTTGAAAGAGACGGAAATAATCCAAGACTTGGGATTTGTGAGTCAAGAAGTAGATCCATGTGAAACGGGTGCAATCATCAACAAACAACACAAAATAACGACAACCATTTAATGATAAAGTGGGGGCAGGACCCCAAATATCTGAATAAACCAATTCAAAGGGAGCTGTTTTGGGAACATGAGTTGACAAAATAGGAAGACGCTTACTTTTTCCTAAAGAACAGGACTGACAAGGGCCAGGGGCCTTATTGGACACAGTAGGTAAATGAAACTGACGCAACAGGAATTGTAAAATTGCAGGACTGGGATGACCGAAACGATTGTGCCAGTGCGCCGGGGTTGTGCGCTCGCCCACCAGAACTTGCTTGGTGATCACATAGGGAGACGAAGGCAGCTTGTATAAGCCATCACTTACCAGGCCTTTGAGAAGAGCTCGCCCCTGCATGTCCTTAATAAGGCAAAAGGTAGGATGAAATTCAAGAAAAACATTATTATCACGGGTTAGTTTGGAGATGCTGACAAGGTTTTTATGCATGGAAGGCACAATAAGGACATGGGAAAGGGATATAGGACGAGAGGATGTAGCAAAAGAGGTGTTACCAATGTGGGAAATAGGGAGGGTAGAGCCATTACCTAGGGCCAGTTGGTCACCACCATTGTAGTCGGAGTTGATAGAGACTTTGTTGAAGTCGCCGGTGACATGGTGAGTCGCTCCCGTATCAAAGTACCAGGATGGATCGTGAAGAGAGGATGTGGACGCCGCATACGCAGAGGGAGCGCCGGACTGCTGCTGATTGAGGCGCTCGGTCGGGTGACGAGAGGGAATCGCATGTAGGTTCAGTCGGCTAAAACAGTCCTTCGCAAGGTGCCCGGTGCGATCGCACAATTGGCACTGTGGGCGGTTGCGAGAGCGGGCACCCTGATCCTCAGTGCTGGACGAGATGCCACCAGTCGAGCGAGAGGACGATCGCTCAGGAGGGGGACCCCGCTGCTGCTGCGACGAGGGCTGGTTGGTGCGAGGTGAAGGACGATCAGGGCGTTGAGAGCGAGACTGGCCATAGTTAGCTGCCGGTTGATGCGTTTGAAGATAGCGCCCAACCTCTTGCAGGTGTTCTTCCTCCCGAAGCAGGAAACCAAGGAGGTTGTCCGATGTCAGATTATCCAGACGGACATTGATGGTGGCGCAGAAGGGGCCGTAAGACGGATCCAGGCTGTGGAGAACCAAGGCGATGAAGTCGTCCTCGGAGACCGGCTGGAGACAATCCGCAAGAGCATCCGCGATGTCCCGCTTCTTCTCATAGTACTCAATGACAAAGAGATTACCTTTGGGAAGAGAGTGTAGTTGGGACTTGAGATGCATAGACCGGGCACGAGACTGAGCTTGAAACATGTGCTCCAAAGTAAGCCATGCCTCACGAGCAGTGGTGGCTTGAGTGACATAGCCGAGAAGGTTGGCCGAGATGGTGGTTCGGATCCAAACAAGGACAAACTTGTCCCTGCGTTTCCAAGTAAGACATTCAGGGTTCGGGTTGGTTTGGGAGGATGAGGATTCGGCAGAAGTGGTGGTGATGGTTTTGGGTGGAGAAATTCCAATGAGGATGTGATCCTGGAGTTCATAAGCATCAAGTGTGTCAACAAGATTGGCTCGCCAGATCGTATAATTGGAGCGATCAAGTTTGACAGAAAAGGTGGGCAATTGGAGGTTGGAATTGCCTGAGGGGTTCAGAGCGGCGGCCAGAAGGGAAGCGCCAGAGGAGCGGGACGAGACATTGTCGTCGGTGTGGAAAGGAGTTGGGTTAAGAGGCGGTGTTTGGTCACCGGAATTGTCGTCTGGGGTGCTGTCGGTAGCAGACATGGTGACGGGTTAGGGCGGCCGACTGAGGAGAGAGACTAGGGTTTAGAAAAAACCTGCTCTTGATACCATAAAAGATTGCGGAAGCTCTGATGAATTATCGTTCAGAGGATATCACATTATATAGACAAATATGATTACAGAAGAGATAAGAACAAATCTTTACATATCGTAATATACAAGGATAGTATAAACAATAATATATCATATCTCCAATAACTGGTAACCTTTTGTCTAAATGAAAGGAAATCCGGAGTTTGTAATCTGATTAGAGGTTGCAATTGGGTGGATTAGGTCAGGTTCAGGTCTACCCATTTGGGTTCGGTCAATAATCGAGATAGTCGGGTCTACTGGGTGTTCGTGTCAGATTGGGTTTGGGTCGAGTAAGTTTGGGTTCGGTAAGTTTGGGTTGGCTATGACGAAACACCAAAAAATAAATGATATTTATAATCATATGCATAAATGGGTTTCCGCTATATAAATTAACCCATATCACTTATAGCATAATAAGACAATCAAATGGTGGATTTTCCACCATCTCCACATAAACCATCCATATATATATATATATATATATATATATATATATATAGGGTGGGGTTAAAGTGAAAATGGGGCTTAAGATGAAAATAATGCTTAAAGTGAAAATGAGGTGATTAAGCAAAAAAACTGCACGCGAGTTCATTAAAAAAAACTGAACCGCGTTGAACCGGAAAAAAAAAGAAAAAAAAAAAGAAGCAAACCGGGCTTTCACCCCTCTTACTCCTCCTCCTCCCCCACGGCACGCATCTTCTATCCGATCTCAGATCTCATCCGCCTCAACCTCCACAACCGAGTCAAGAATCTCATCCGCGTCGGCGACCTCGTCTCCGGTTCCACCCTCTCCTGCCAGTCCATCTTCTTCCGCACGCTGGGACTGTAGAGCCCATAGAGGAGACCTCCCTTCCGAATTCGAATCTGAATCCCTCGGATTCCGTCGTCGAAGCCACCGTCGTCTCAAATGTTCCCCAGTGCTCCGACTCCTTCGTCAAGATAGAGAGAGCATTGGTCACCAATTAGTAGGTGCTCTAACAGGTGAACACAAAATCACTCTCTATTTTTTCTGATAGTTGTAATTCTCGCAGTTCATACCTAATGGTACGTTTCGATTTCGAGTTTTTTTTTCTCATGTGAAAATTAGGGGTTTTTCATCTCTCCTCCTCCATAGTTCCTCTGCAATCCCTGCACAAATTCACAGACTACAAAGGTCTGGTTTCGAATCCATTGTTCTGGATTTTTTTTTTTTGGTGTGAATTGTTCTGGATTATTGATTGCTCACTAAATTGGTTTGGATTTAGAGGTTTGTTGAAGGTAATTTAATATGTTTTTGTTCAAATTGCTGCAATACATTGGCAATAAAGTTGTGTTTTTGGATTAAATGCCTGAGAGGGAAAGTGCATATATGTTTTTAGTTTGGACATATTATGTGGTTCTTATAGACATAATTGTAGTTATGAGTTATAAACCTCTTATCTTCTTGCTTTGAAACAAGTAAAGACACACAAATACCACTTATAGGCATAGTTTTTTCCTTTAAAAAACTTAAGTATGTGCTAGCTGATATTTGCTTTCTGATTTTGAGTATATGGCTCTCACACTTGCTGTTGGGTTATGGGTGCATTTAATGAATGTCCTGATTGCTAGTACTCCTGAATCCTGATCCACCACTTCAATAAAATTCCCTGTTTGAAAAGTTGATTAATGTGCTTGAATTCCAGTAATCTGGTCAATAGAGTCAGGTAAGCTAAGGAGACCTTTGAATTTAGAAAGCAGCAGGGGAAACATAATCGAAAAGAGTTAATGACCAAGGAGGAAATAACTATTAGCCCAATTTGCTCCATGGATGGTGTTTTTTTTATGTTGTGTATGGAATGCTTTACGTTGCAATCTCTTTAGCAATCTTGATGTTCATTTTCCTTTTAAATTCTAGCTCTCTCATGATTATAATTAATCTGTTGATGCCTGTGTTTTCGTATGATTTTGATGTGGCCTGTTTGTTATTTGATATGTCTTGCTATCATGAACAATTTGTTATTATTCGAGTTATCTATCATGATATTCATACTCTTTAGAATGGTGGGTACATGAGTGCATTAGTTGTGTTCTTTTTGTCCTCCTTTTTTATTTTCTTGGTTGTTAGTGAAAAGGACCGCTGTTTTCTATGAGTTGCTTCACTTATTTTGACTTTGATTTCCATGAAATGTATCCTAGGGAAAAAAAGATCATTTGTTTGGAAGAGTAAGGAAGAGTTAAAGTATATTATTTTTCAGCCCTGGTTTCTATATTTGTCTTACATGAAAATGTAATAGATAAGAGAAGTTGTGTGTTTGAGCTATTAGATGTACATGCCTGCTGGATAGAATTATAAGATAAATTAATAAGAATATAAAGTGCATGAATAATAATCTAAAGTGCACAGGTAAGAACATAAAGTTCATAAGTAATACTCTGAAGTGCTTAGATGAAATTGATATTAGTTAACGGTTCAAGTTTGAAGTTGCTTGTTATATAGTATTATTGCGAGCTTTCCTTTACTTACTCGGGTTCCTTTGTGAAAGGATGTTTTGTATTTATTTTTGCACTCTTGTTCTCTAAAATTGCACTAACATAGTATTATTTTTGCACTTATATAATATGGCAGAATGATTTTATTCTTATCTCTATTCTTGTAATTAATAAGCTTTAAAAGCCTATTAGCTCAATGGTAGAGCAACGTGCTTATGCACAAAGATGTGGGTTCGACTCCTACATAGGCTAAATTGCTTAATTTTAAGAGTTTGTATTATTTTCCGATAAAAATGCAATTCATAATCTTAACCGTGCACTACATAATCTTATTTTTTCACTTAATCATTTTATTTATGCACTTCATAATATTATTCGTGCACTTCACATTATTATTCATGCACTTTATCATTTTATTCTTGCACTTTATCATTTTATTTATACACTTTATAATCTTAATTGTGCACTTCATAATCTTATTCATGCACTTCATATTATTATTCATGCACTTTATCACTTTATTCTTGCACTTTGTCATTTTTTTATGTAAAAGCATTTCAGTCTGCTAGCATAACTTGATGTTATTCTTGCATTTTATCATTTTGTTTATGCACTTCATAATCTTAATTGTGCACTTCATTATTTTATTCTTGAACTTTAACATCTTATTTATGCACTTTATCATTTTATTCTTGCACTTTATAATCTTATTCATGAACGGAAATAAAAATAAGACACCCATAAATAGCCTATGCGGGATTTGAACCCGCGTTTGTGTGCATAGCACATTGCTCTCCCATTTTGAGCTAATAGGCCTTTAATGGCACATCATGCATATTAATGCAATTTTAGAATGAAATTGTGCAATCTGAACTATATTAAGTGCAAAAATAAGATATATTAGTGCAATTTTAGATAACAATTGTGCAATTTGAAGTCAATTAGTAGGGTCTAGGGGGTCAAGTTGTACGCACTTGGTCGGGGAAAGAGTGCGTACAACTTGGCCCCCAGACCCTGCCTAGGCGGGATTAGCTGGGAATGTTGTTGTTGTTGTTGTAGTCAATAAGTAGTAGAAGCCAAATATTATACTTGGTTACTAAAATAGTAAAACAAAATTTGGCTTTGTGTCACTGCATTCCTCAATTGACTTCCAAATATTGAGTGATTAGAAATGTTGTGCTTGCCTGAAATCTTGCTTAAATTTTGAAAGAATGAGGAATTAAACTCATTTTCATATGAATTATTTTTGCACTTCATGGTCTTATTCATGCACTTCATATTATTATTCTTGCACTTCATGGTCTTATTCATGCACTTCATAATCTTATTCTTGCACTTCATATCTTATTTTTACACTTTATAATCTTTATTGTGCACTTCAGAATCTTATTCATGCATTTCATATTATTATTCTTGAACTTCATCATCTTATTTTTGCACTTTATAATCTTAATTGTGCATTTCAGAATCGTATTTTTGCACTTTATAATCTTAATTGTGCACTTCAGAATCTTATTCATGCACTTCATATTATTATTTATACACTTCATCATTTTATTCTTGCACTTCATTATCTTATTCATGCACTTTATAATCTTATTTATGAACGGGAACAAAAAGAAGACAACCATAAATAGCCTATACGGGACTTGAACCCGCATCTTTGTGCATTGCACATCGCTCTACCATTTTGAGCTAATAGGCTTTAAATCCTTTTGGTATGCGAAATCCTATACTCAATCTCGATTTCTCTCATAGGTATTTTATCAAACACCTAGAAGGCATGAATTTACCCCATCTTAGTCTCTATTTCAAATCCACAAAGCTAAATCTCCATCCAATTAAGAAAGCAAGACTTACTACTAGTTCCATCAATTCAAGCTCAAAACTACAAGAAATTTTCAATTCCCATCTGTACAGTAAATTTTATGCAAGGTAATCAGTACAGCAATCACACTTGAAGAAAGCAGCAGACATAAAGTGCAGCAAGGATAAACTTTTGCAAGTTGAGAAGGTATGTGTCCTGATTACCTAAAATATCTGAAAAAAGCGTCCTTGATGGTTTCTTAGGATGAACTGTGTTGTTGCTTATTAAGTTCCTTGTATCCCTCTCAAGAGCAAGCAAAAATGAATCCTTTGTGGTCGCCACCTTTACATTCTTCTCGAAACCTTGAAGGTTGCAAGATCCAAATAGCAAAGATACAACTCCAGGGGATAGTTCACTTGGGATTTGTTTCTGCCACAAGAGAGTTGCTTCCTCTACGTCAATAAGTGAAACCTGCACCAATAAAAATGGATATCCATTAGTGTGTGCTTTGACACTGACTGTAAATCAATTCCTAGTTCACATGATTAAGGGAAAAAAAAGCTACAGCATGAAATTTTGACCATCATAGTAGCATACCTACTGCATTTTTAATTTTTTCAAGGCAAAAAACAAAAGGCATCCCTATACCACTGTCGACGATGGTGAGGGTGTTGTTAGTCGTACCTGGGATAATGTGAATGAAAGGTTCAGGCTGTCCATCAAGCTCGCTCTTGTCTGTCAAGCCTTCAAAATGAATCTTATCCAAAGCCTGTATAACATAACACGACCAATAAACAAATGGTCTCACAATACAGAGCACATTCAATGGACATTATTGTTTAACTACATGGAAACAAGGCTGAGGGTACCAGGACAGACCAAATATCATAGAGTATAGTATACAAAGACAACAAATTAAAGCATACATTCCCTAGAAGAGCTAGCTTCGGAGCTGATTTACACAAGGACAGGGATTCAGGTGTAGTCCAACTAAACGTAATCATAGCCGGCCAGACAATTCGATTACACAGCAAGCCCCGTAGGTTGTAGGGTGGAGGGATTCAGGGATTCAGGTGTATAACATAATCAGCAAAATGAATAATGTATGCATAATCATCTTTGACAAGAATAGCCAAATGACATAAGAACCCAAAATCAAGGTAAGGTAAGCGCTAACTATTTAAGTACCGTAAAGAGCAAGGTTAAGTGGCTCTAGGGAATTATGCATTTTGGGTTTCTCTCATTATAAAAATGATAAGGGGAAGTATTCATCATGTCCGGTCTTTCTGCATATTTTGCAAACGTTCTATGTAAGGTTTCTCCTATAGTAATATCAAGCAGTAGCAATATATGATACTAAATGTATATTGTATTCACTCTAGAGGGAAGCAGACTAATTAAGATCAATCTAGAGATACAGTCAACTAAAAACAGAACTGTTTCCACTTGAATATTCCACAAGGAGAGAGTCAGATAGAGCATATAAAAAAATCCATTAGATATTTGAAAGATAAACAAAACAACCACAGAACTAAATCAATGAATCTCCCCAACTTAGGTCAAAGCAAGAAAGTAAGAAAGGGACAAACCTAGACCGTTCAACATAGCCAGAAACATGTACAGAGACATGTAGAGAAATGAATGAGTAGCACAACAATCATCACTACAGATAACTTGATATACTGAAAACTAACCATCTTGTGTCATGAGTGGATAGTCTGAAGCACTGAGATTTATGAACCAATCCCAATCAGAGCTCTCCTTCAATAAAATCGAAATAGCTTGTAGGGTGGAGGCAATCATAGTCGGGCCTTTATAAGTGACCAAATAAAATCGAAATAGCAGGTGTAGTCCAAATAAAATCGAAATAGCTTGTAGGGTGGAGGCAATCATAGTCTTGCAAGGAAAGTCTCGACAAAAATAACAGCACTTGTTAACTAACCATTAAGCAAGTATACTCAAGGATCTTGTGACCACATAATCACTGAGAGAAATTATTGCAATTACAACTACCATACCAAATCAAATCATGATGGAGACTTGATATCACAAACGAAAGATCTATCAATCTATCCAGTTTACTACCACAGATCGGAGACAAGTGTCTAACCCTAAGGGAAACGAGAAGACATATTTGAGCAATCAACGTTCAGATACATGGTATCTATCTGAAGGTGAGATGCCCTATCATTTGTCGATGCTATCTATCCGAAGTTGTGAGCAAGTCAGTTAAAAACACATGCAAAAGGGTACACATTCTTAAATGGTAAATTTAAATAGGCCTTGTGAAAGAGTGTTTATCTTCCAAGTGCATATTGAGATTAAGACACTGCTCACAGGTACAGATGTAGATAAATTCGAGTCTATCTAGTTCATATGTACAGGTTCATACACCACCTTGCGAACAAAATAAGTTGTTTGAAGTACCGTTTAACCAATTGCCCTTCACAATGATCTGATCAGGTTAGACAGACATGCTCAATTTGCAGTTTCCTTTGGATGTATATCTTTCTTTCTTTCTAGCAATAGATGGGAATGCTGGAGGGTTCAATGGAGGGGAATTTCTCTACTGTTCCCTCATCTCATCCATTTTTAGAAGAGAAAAAGTATATATATATATATTATGTATCTTGTCTATCTCTTCTGGATTTTGTGTGTATATTGAATCCACTCCGGTTCGGTTGCTTACACTAACAGGCTCTTTCAACCTCCCTAGCGATTGTTTGAATGATACCTATGAGAATCTCAATTTCTCTCCTAGGCATTTTATCAAACACCTAGAATGCATGAATTTACCCCTGTCTCAATCTCAATTTCCAATAGACAAAGCCCAATTTCAATTGCCTCAAATATTTGATTGTCAGATTACATAATTTTGAAATGTAAGACCAAAATGAACATTTACCTCAGCAGTGTAGAATGGAGTGTCCTTTGGAAACTTTGGGAGGAACGTTACTCCAGGCCAGGTAGATTCATTTGGTGTACCTAGTTTCCTATATAGTGAAACATGCAACAGCTTCATGAACCTGTGATATAAGAAATCATTGAAATAAATTATAAAACCTTACTTGAATATGTCTTCTATCATTTCCTCCTCGGTTCCAGCAAGAGATTAAAAAATCGGCTTTGACATGATCATATCCCAAAATATGCAGCTAAGCAACCACATATCGACTGCTGGTGAGTAAGTCTCACACCCAAGCAGCAATTCAAGTGCCCGGTACTCGAGGGTCATCACCTACGACATGAAAACATTTAGCACAATCAACGTAAATAAATGCTAGGAAATTAACAAACTAAGAGTCAACAACACTAATTGTGTGACTCACACGATGTGAGATACCATGGGAGGAGGGATTTGAAGTTGAGAGGGGAGGAATTGAAGAAATTACCTGGGTGGCTTTGATTCCGGCGCCTATAGCAAGGTAGAGAGTCATATGTCTGGTAAGGTTGAAGCTTTCGGTCAAGTAAACTCCAGGGGATGTAGAGGAGGTGCTGAATCAAGTAAATCGCTGCCCTGAAGGCACTGGTGTTGAGCGGCTTGCCATCACCGATGTCGCCGAAATCGGCAATTGAAGCAAGGAGATGAAGCAAAGAGAAATCATCGCCCTAATCCCTAGCATCCCCACCAGCGCCGCCGCCGCCGCCTTCGGGACACCGTTAATTTGAAATCGCTTGCGGGACACCGTTCATCTGATTCGGCCGGACTTCGACACCGGAGAGAGGAAATCTCAAAGAGAGAGATGAGAGATTGAGAGAACGTCGCTGGCAATTTTTTTTTTCCCTTGAAACTAGCCCGCGCCCAAACAATAGAATTAGATATATTTTGACTTTAAGAGATTTTTTCATTTTAAGCTCCATTTTCATTTGAACCTTTATATATATATATATATATATATATATATATATATGTAGCTCATCAAATGCCACCTAAAAGACACATGTCTCAAAGTGAAGCGACACTTGTCATCGGGATAATGACAAGTGTAGGGTGTAGCATATGAAGCCATCACTATAAATAAGGCTTAATAGCCTTAAGGAAGGGGGTCGGTTTTTGGGGGGCTCGAGGAGCCTTCCCGAGCAGGATTCGTCTCGATCAGCGAAAGCCGACATTTGATGGAGTCCTGGGAAGACAATGGTCCGCGGATGGCTTGAGCTCGGATCGGCACAGGTTTGGGTACACCGACGGTAACCTTGTCGCGCGTCTCAAGTAAGCCTGATCGTCTGAGCTCGCACGCGCCCCATTTGATCCCGGAACTTGCCGACACAAGATTCTTAAAAACGGGTTTCATCACTGGCGCCGTCCGTGGGTTCCCGCTATATAAATTAACCCATATCACTTATAGCATAATAAGACAATCAAATGGTGGATTTTCCACCATCTCCACATAAACCATCCATATATATATATATATCTGTGTGTGTGTAGCTCATCAAATGCCACCTAAAAGACACATGTCTCAAAGTGGAGCGACACTTGTCATCGGGATAATGACAAGTGTAGGGTGTAGCATATGAAGCCATCATTATAAATAAGGCTTAATAGTCTTAAGGAAGGGGGTCGGTTTTTGGGGGGCTCGAGGAGCCTTCCCGAGCGGGATTCGTCTCGATCAGCGAAAGCCGACATTTGATGGAGCCCTGGGAGGACAATGGTCTGCGGATGGCTTGAGCTCGGATCGGCACAGGTTTGGGTACGCCGACGGTAACCTCGTCGCACGTCTCAGGTAAGCCCGATCGTCTGAGCTCGCACGCGCCCCATTTGATCCCGGAACTTGCCGACACAAGATTCTTAAAAACGGGTTTCATCACTGGCGCTGTCCGTGGGGAATCTCTCACGCTAAGAGGTAATCTAAGATCGATGTGGAATATCTACCTTTGGGACTTCGATCAGATTGAATTCGAAAAAGAAAAGAGAAAAAATAAAAAATAAAAATATTTGGGATGATTGATTGGCATAGAAGACTAGGATGCATATGCATTCGAAGGGGCATCAATTCATTTATGGATCCCATCTCAATATTAAATTTCATATAATATTTATTTAGCAATTTACATTGTTATTATGGTATGTGAAATTGCGAATGCATGGTAGTGATAACAGGGTATATCATCTATGCTTGATATACATAAATCGCAAATGAGGGGCCCTGTTGCACAAATGCGTTGTTCTGATGAACATCCAGCTTTGATTAAAGCAACCATTCATACAATATTCACCAACACCATCACCTGCGCGTTAGCCGATTAAAATGGGACTGTCATAGAAATGAAAATCTCACCTTAGTTCCATGTATAGCTTTTGTTGATTTGTTGGTGTTTATTTCAATCTCTAGTACATATATATAAATAACATATTCTGGGCTACCGATTGAAAGGCGAGGAATTTATCAGACAAACAAAAATATGTCTGTTGTCATAAGGTTTGCTTGCAGGTTGCTTTTACCGAGTTAGGGACGATTTTCGACATATGTAATGTTTTCTTCGAGCCTGTTCATCTTGACTGAATAAAGACGAGAGACCGCGAAAAACCCCGATACATGCATTCCGGAATGTGTGAGTAGCTAGTTGAAAGACATCAGGATATATAATTTGCTTCTCTACCGTCCACGGATGGAATACATGGACCTTCGTTTGCGATTAAGCAATAACAGTGGAACACAAGGAGACCCACACATGTCTTGCTCTGACCTCATGCCTCATCAAAAGACTTCGCGGATGGGCCAGCTTCAGTTCTTCGTCCGCGGCGGAGTACAACTGCTCGCTTCCCCTGTTTCGTCTTCCTCACCCGTGGTCGGGCACTGCAGTTCACTCCCTCCGCCTCGTTTCTTCGCCCGTGGTGGATTAGAATGACTTGTTTTCTCTGTTTCATTTCTTCATCTGCAACAAGCTGGCTTTGCGAACCCCCTCACCATGAGAGGTGATTCATTGAGGTAAGCTTTTCGTCTGATTTATCTTGATCGCTGCCATCGTACATGAACTGCCTATAGATTCAGACTCACAACCCGCTCCTTGAAGAGTTTCAAGGAGGAAATGGGTTTGAAACCATCCCTTGATGATGAAGTGTTCAAAATCATGTTACGTGAGTTGGCCCCCCATTGATGAATTTGAAAAATTCATTTTAGAGGGGGATGCCAAAATACGCGATTGTTTAGCTAGCTGCTACCATGACGAATTGATTTGGTTTCAATCATGTGGAAATATTGATGAACCACAAACACCTCCATCATGGAAATTAGTAATCGGCTATCTTATTTGCCCCTGGTAAGCTACTGACACTGTCATAGCTTTTGGAGAATGGCTCTTCATATGATTTCAAAGCAAATTTTATTTATTCTTTGCCGATTGTAAGTGGAGATTCGTCAGGAATTGCCAATTTAACAAGACCTATTTAGTATGGAATTATTTGATTAAATCCCGTGACGCGTGATCTGGCTCCGCGTCGAGCCTCCGATCGAAGCTACATTCTCGGAGATGAGATTTTTTACAAGTCCCTAGGACGCTGGAGCTTGGCTCCGCGTCGGGCCTCCGATCGAATCTGCATTCTCGGAGATGAGATTTTTTACAAGTCCCTAGGACGCTGGAGCTTGGCTCCGCGTGGCCTCCGATCGAATCTGCATTCTCGGAGATGAGATTTTTTATTAAGTCCCAGGACGCGTGATCTTGCTCCGCGTCGGGCCTCCGATCGAATCTGCATTCTTGGAGATGAGATTTTTTATAAGTCCCTAGGACGCTGGAGCTTGGCTCCGCGTCAGGCAACCAATCGAAGCTGCATTCTCGGAGATGAGATTTTTTATTAAGTCCCAGGACGCGTGATCTTGCTCCGCGTCGGGCCTCCGATCGAATCTGCATTCTCGGAGATGAGATTTTTTATTAAGTCCCAGGACGCGTGATCTTGCTCCGCGTCGGGCCTCCGATCGAATCTGCATTCTCGGAGATTAGATTTTTTACAAGTCCCTAGGACGCTGGAGCTTGGCTCCGCGTCGGGCCTCCGATCGAATTTGCATTCTCGGAGATGAGATTTTTTATAAGTCCCTAGGACGCTGGAGCTTGGCTCCGCGTCAGGCAACCAATCGAAGCTTTAGGCTCGCGGAGGGCCTCCTTAACGCAGCCATGAGCGCTCAGGAGATTAACCTCGTATGTAAGCCCCTCGGCACCGAAGGTTTTAACCTCGCCGAGGGTCACCTTGAAGCATCTTTTGATCTTAGTCTGCAGGCTTGGTACTTAGATGATGACACTGTTGTTGGGGACACTTTGGTTGTGGGGAAAGTCTTGGATCTGATTATGAAGGATGGTCCCCGATTTGGCCTTCATCTTAATGTGGATAAGACCGAGGTTTTTTGGCATATAGAAGACCCCAGGAGTCGTCTTCCTGGTGTCTTCCCCCCATCTATCGCTCGACCTTCACGCGGCGTCAAAATTCTAGGTGGGCCTGTGAGTGTATGTCCTGCTTTCGGCAGCGACCTTGTGGCGAAGAGAGTGACTAGAACCATAGAGCTTATGGATTCTGTCGCGATGATTGATGACCCACAGTGCGAGTTGCTTCTGCTTCGGGCTTGTACGGGTATTTCTAAACTTTACTTTGCTTTGCGTACTTGTCCCCCGCGTGTCTTTGGGCCAGCTCAGCATTCTTTTGATGTGGCACTTCGTTCTAGTTTAGAACGTATTGTCACTGCGTCTGGGCCTGGATTTGGAGATTGGCAGTGGCGGCTTGCTACCTTCCCTTTTCATTTTGGTGGGCTCGGAGTGTATGCTGCTGGGGATGTCTTACATTATGCTTTTTTGGCGTCCCGTTTGCAGTCTGCTGAGTTGCAGGCTAAGCTCTTACGTCATTCTGGTGTCATGGTTGTTGGCCCTACTTTCGATGATGCTTTGCGCGTTTTTAATGAGACCACGAGTTCTGATATTCTACGCAACCCTAGTGAAATCACTGCCCCTAAACTTATGAAGAAATTGGCAGATATATATTTCGCAAAGGTTGCTGCTGAATCGGATTCTGCTTTCTTCTTAACTCCGCGACAAACGACATTATGGAAGTCTCAGCAGGGTGCCCACTGCTCTGATTGGTTGCGTGCAGTTCCTATTTCTGGGCTGGGGCAGACTATGAATGGAAGGACCTATCGCAGTGTGCTTAGCTATCGACTAGGTGTTCCATTGTTCACGTTGTCTAGGCCTTGTCCCGCTTGCTCTCGGACCTTCGATGGTGATGTATATGGTGATCATGATGTGTCCTGCGCTGGTACTGTGGGCATTAAACATCGCCACAACCTCGTTCGTGACACCTTATTGGATATTTGCTCCAGGTCCAGGATTTCTGTCGGTAAGGAGGTTGACATCGGTTTGGTAGATGGGCATGATAAGCCCCTTCGGCCAGCAGATTTGCTCCTTTATTCGTGGGACAGAGGGCGAGACGTGTGTGTTGATCTGACAGGGTCCTCCCCCTTGACTCAGCCTGGGATGTCTGACTTTGTGCCCGGTCGTGTTGTGGTTGATGCTGCTCGGCGTAAGTGTGTTAAGTATCGAGATTTGTGCACGGCAGCTGGTTATGGTTTCTTACCCTTCTCCTTCTCTTCGCTGGGGGAGCTGGATACGGATGTTGTTGCTTTGCTGAAGCGGATTCAGAAATTCTCAGTATCTCAGGATGCCGGAGCTCGTGCTGCAGTCTATATTTTTACTAGACTTAGTTTTGCTATTGCTAAGGGGGTGGGAGCCCAGATAGTATCTCGGCTACCCACTAATTTCTTGTAGTTTGAATTGAAAGTTAATTATAATAATAATAATAATAATAATAATAATAATAATAATAATAATAATAATAATAATAATAATAAACTTTAGATTTTGTTCAACGATGATAAATTTGCTATATTTCCCTTAATTATAAGACATAGAAGTTGGGTTCGGTTCACTTAGGTTATAACCGAACCGAACCCAAGCCAAACCGGTAAAAAACCGAACCAAACCTATTAGTTTAGGTTCGGTTTTTAATTTTTGGAATTTCGGTTTTCGGTTTGGTTCGGTTTGACCCGGTTCGGTTCGGTTTTGAGCTGATGAGCAGCCCTACGTTGGAGTCATGTCCGGAGACATGTGAATCGGGTTGCGGATTGACTTGCGAAAATTAGACCGGCTAACTTAGTTTTCTTTTCGAATTCAGATTTGATTCCGTATGAACTCAATTTGTTATGTTTGGATGATACCAAGTAATTGATTAATTCGTTTCTGCTCAAAAAAGAAAAAAAAGAAAGAAAATAACCCTGTTTGAAAAATATTCCGACCCAGGATGACTTTTTGTCATTAATCATGTCCCTTTTTTATCTAGCTCTTACTTATAATTCTAAATTAAAAAATTAAATTATTAAAAAATAAGGACTTGTTTTCCTAGATAAGATATGAGAAGGATACTAGATCGAAGACAAAGGATCTGACCTATCAAGGCTGTGTAAAAAATAAGGATTTGTTTTCACCGGGGTAAGGATCCCATGAATTTGACCATCAAATTCATGGGTGAATTTGAATTTTACATTCACATAAAAGAATTAAAAGAAAAAAGAGAAAAGAAAAAGGGTGGGGATGGGGGTGGGGGTTGAGGGTGAAGGAGGGGGCTAAATCTAACCGTCAGTTATTTTTTTGACGGTTGAGATTTGTCAAACTCCACCTATGAATTTGATGGCCAAATTAATCGGATATATCCAAATCCGTTTTCACCACATAACATCAATAAATAATCCCGAACCACCCAAACACCATACGGGATACTTTTCGAAATTAATCTCCATCATTTCTACCCCGTAAAATATATCTCTACCCTTTCCATCCCTTAAAAATAATCTCTCCCTTAAAATCACAGAGCCTAAGATACTCCTCACAAAAATAAAGCCCACATACTTATTATTACATAGAGTAATGAATACTCAGTATGAAATTATAAAATAATATTAAGAAAAAAGGATATAGGTGAGTGATGAGTAAGGTCTTAAACCACATAAATTCTTACCTCGTTTTTAAAAAAAATTCTTTAACATTTCGACATGTTTTAAAAAAAAGTTAAAAACTATATAAAATATTTCTTATAAAATAAATTCACACATATTGCCAATAAATATTAATTTTCTATAAAATAAAGATCTCTTGAGGGATCATCGAATATTTGTCTCTATAAAAAATTTTACAAAAAATTTATATTATATGTAGTTTTTATCTCATTAAAAACCGCGCCAAAATGTAAACGGATTTATGAGGAGATTTTATAACTTGGATTAAAAAGCAAATAAATAAACCTAGAATATATTTGTTCAAAAGAAATTTGCATTTACCAAAACTTTTTTATATAAAAAGTTTTTTTTTACCTCTATTTTAAAATTGAAAATTGGATAACCACGAAGCAAATGATCATTAACCGCACAACGCATGAGTCTCTTGAGTCTTGACCCCGCTCTCCTCCTCCCTCACACCCTACACGTAAACAAATTGCGTGTCCGATTAACAAATTCATCGTTCCCCCTACACTTCCCCACAGCTCACACCCATCACGCGCTCTCACTTGGCGTATTACCCACTCTCCCCCCCATTGGCTCTGTCTTTCTCCCATCGCCCAAGCATCTCTACGACTACAGCTAATACATCAGACAAAACCCCTGCGGATTTCCACCGTTCTTCCATTTCCGATCCTCCCAATCACCGATTCCGTACGATACTCTCTCTTTCCCTCTCTTTATCGTCTTCGCTGTTCCACCGTAGCGAGAGCTTCACATGGACGCTCACGACATTGACCTCCAGTTCTTGGCTTAGGGTTTTCTGTTTTTTCCGCAAATGCAATTGCGATTTCCGTCAGTTCGTTTATCCGATCTTTATCGACTTCTTTGAATGGCGATGCCTCGTCGCATTTGGATTCCGTTGATGCTTTTCTTTTTGCCGTTTACTTCAGTCTGTCTAATTGAGGAGATATATGATGGCGGCGGAGGCGGAGGCGGAGGAGTGGGGTGGGGCCGAGACTACTCCCCGCCATCGCCGCCTCCTCCGCCGCCGCCTCACCCTCCGACGGTCTCCTGCGAGGGGGACCTCGATGGGGTGGGGTCACTGGATGCGACTTGCCAGATAGTCGCCGACTTGAACCTCACAGGCCCTAGCGTGTATATACAAGGGGCGGGCAATTTTTTCATCCTCCCCAATGTGAAGGTCAATTGCACGGTTCCAGGCTGTGAGATCGTCATCAGCATCTCCGGAAACTATAGCTTGGGGGAGAACGCGTCGATCATCGCCGGCACGTTCGATTTGACCGCCGCGAACGCGACGTTTTCCGCCGGTTCCGTGGTGAACACGACGGGCTTGGCGGGGGATCCGCCCGCGCAGACGAGTGGGACTCCGCAGGGTACGACGGGCGCTGGTGGTGGACATGGCGGGAGAGGGGCGGCGTGCTGGGTGGACAAGTCAAAGAAACCGGAGGATACTTGGGGTGGGGATACTTATTCCTGGTCGGCGTTGATGGATCCTTGGAGTTATGGGAGCAAAGGGGGATCGACTAGTAGAGAGGTTGATTACGGGGGAGGTGGTGGTGGCCGGGTGAAGTTTCTGGTCAAGGAGTATCTGGTGGTGGACGGGGATGTTTTGGCGGATGGAGGTGATGGGGGGAACAAAGGGGGTGGTGGCTCTGGGGGCAGCATCCATGTTTCTGCTCATAAGATGTAATTCTCTCTTCCTCTCCGTCTCTTTAAGCTATTGAGTTCAGGCTTGGATGGTGAGAAATCAGGTTTGATTTTATAGTCATCGTCACATGATTCTTGCCACTCTTTTAGAGAGGTTGATTACTTCTTATGCTTGTGAAAATGAATGTGTGGCTTTACTTTAGTATTATTCCCAAGTGTAATAATTGATCAGAAATCTTTTGGGAATATTGGTGTAGGTTGATTCTTTTTTTGCCTGTTCCATGTGAATATCCGAACATATTGCCAATTGAGTTTGTCTGTTGATATTTTATTTCGGCAGAATTGCCAAAACATTGAAGTGGCATCACTTTTCAACTGTAGAACGTGAGGATTTCTGGATGTTTGGGCTGAACTATGTTGGGTTATATAATCAAATAAAAATGACCGACGCTATTGTTGCTAGGACAAGCAAGTTAGATCTTGGAAAGTTTAATGCGAGTGAAGTTGCCCCAGGTTATGGGGGGCAAGGTTAAGGTTTATTTTGAGTTTTACCAGCTCAGTTATTTGATAAAATAGTGTATTTATAATTGACAATGTTGTTTGTTTCTTGTTTTGGTTGTGGGTGGCTTAATTAAGAGCAGGACTGGTAGCGGTACCATAAGTGCATGTGGAGGTGATGGATTTGCTGGCGGCGGTGGTGGTAGAATTTCTGTTGACGTCTTTAGTTGGCATGACGACACCTTAGTATTTGCCCATGGTGAGTAAAATAACTATCGTTTTCTTTATTGCTGGCTAATAGAAACAAAGTATAAGACATGGCCTTATGTTATCTCAACAACTAAGATCTAAGGTATTCATATTCAGTGACTGAATGTCCTTTGGGATGCAATCCTAGTAGAAGGCTATAGAAATAGGAATACACCGGTCAAATATATCTTAAAGGTATAAAGAGAAATTATTCTCATTGCAGTTTATGTTAGTAATTTGACTTCCACTTGAGAATTGGGTTAGATTATTGGCTTCCAATGATACGTGAGTCTCTTTGATTTTGGTAAATAGAGAGCGGCCATATCTAGGAGTCGAACTGGGGACCATCGGGTACCACCCCGAGATCCTTTCCGGCTCAACCACCGACATGGTTGCGAGTCTCTGATGTGTCTAGTTTATTTCTCAGCTTTGTTGTTCTAGTTGTGCGAGAAAGTAACCAATTTAGCAAGGCTATTGAATAAGCCACTCTTTAGCTTTCCAAACATGGTTGTTATTCTTTGGATATATTCTGCCGTTATTCTTTTGTTATCACACTAATTGCATCTGAAGACACCTAGGGATTTCTCTCATATAGAAAATGTAGAGCTAGTTTAGAATTCGCAGCCTTTCCAATTATCTACAAGTATATACAAGGGCATGTGGAATACCCTTGGTCTTTCTAATCTTAGTACAAAAAGGGCACTTGGCATTCTTCATGTGTTGATATACAATCTATTCATCATGATGTTGATTGGGTGATGCTGTTCAAATAAATCTTGCAATCAATGTTGTCAATTGTAATGATGACTTCTTGACTGACTTTCTAAATACGGAGTTGTAGTCCTTGTGGAATTATGAATTGAATACATTTATACAAGGTCATGTAGCAAACATAGGTAGGACTGCAAGCAGGCAGGATCATTGTACTTTTGTATACTGGAACATAGCTAGCACACATAATTGGTTCTAGTGTCAAAGTTTAGCTTGCTTCTGGTGTTACACCTCTGTAAAAGTCACTTTCTGCCTGAAAACTATAGTTAAGATATCACAGACAAAATGTTCTTTTTGGTTGGATATGTAGTGTTGTTTATGATTCTTGAGGCACTTTTGATTAAAAGCTTCTCCACATCAGAAAGTTGTCTTACGCCTAAGATTTACCCCTATATGCAAGCTATCATGCTAGCATTGCTCAGGAAACTCATGAATGGGGATGCACTGGATGGTGACTGTTGCCTTGTATGTAGTGTTTTGAAGAACTAGTCTTGTTCGACTATGATACTCTAGTTCAATTTCATGTAGTTGGCATGTAATCGTTTTGCCTGTTTCAGAGTATTTCAAATTTTTACTGTCAAGACAAAAGGGGACCAATCCAAAAAAAACCTAGACCTTACTAGAATCAGAGGGTTAAGGGGACTTAGAGTTTTTTTTTTTTTTTTTTTTTAATACTGTAGTAGTAGGTGGTGAACATGTGTTTAAATGAGGGCTGTCTCCCTAAGCTAGGTATTTTGTCATTTCCTTAAAGGATTTTGTAAGGCTCAGTGTCTCGTCCAGTAAAGTATTGTCCGCTATGAAAGTTATCTTCCTTTGATGTGTGTGTGTGTGTGTCGCGCGCTCTTCTTACATGATTGCATCCATCAATGATCGATACTCGTAAATGTAGATGTTGGAAACTCATGAGTCATGAATGTGGACGTTGGAAAGTGGAACTCGTGAATGTTGATGATGACTGGTGTCTCCTTTGTTGTGTTTTGAATAATTTGTCCTGTTTTGCTTTGACATTATAGTTTGTTTCATGTAGTTGGTGTGTCATCGTTTTTCTTAGTTCAGAGAATTTCAAACTCTTATTTTATTGATAAACTTCTTCTAGATATTTTAAAGATGTTTCTATACATTTCCATAAATTCCTTACCAGGGCAGTGTCATGAATCTCTTTGCTGGTATGAAATGCTTTATCCATTACACGGACTTATATTCCCATGGACAAAATGTGAGCTCTTGAGAAAATATGTTTTTGAACATTTGCTACTTGTTCATGCAGGGGGAAGAAGTTTTGGATGTCCAGAAAATTGTGGTGCTGCTGGAACTCTGTATGAGGCTGTTCCGCGGAGTCTCATTATTAGTAATCACAATTATTCTACAATCACAGAGACCGTTTTAATGGATTTCCCTAACCAGCCACTGTGGACGAATGTTTACGTACGAAATCGAGCTAGGGCTTCTGTACCTTTGCTTTGGTCTCGTGTTCAGGTCAGTTTAACTCAATGGGCTTAAATAATGATAAGATGACAATGGTTTCGTTTGGACATCAGCTTTTTGAGAGCAAAAGCTTTAATGTTAAGAGTATTTTTTCATCCATGTCATACAAGTGGAGTATATTGAGCCTTATAAATAATGCCTTTTCTCTAAATGTAAAGACCCAAGTTCAAGAGGATGGGAATGCCGGTGTTAATTATTTTTTGACTTGGGGTCCTGTTGGGGATGCTTACAAGTGAACATAAACCTTGAAGAATGTGACGTGGGTAGATGATAAAAGGTTTCTCACATATGGGTTGATGAAATTCATATTCTGAAGTTCATGTTTCAAATCACATTGTTCTGTTCTTCATACCAGGCCAAATCTTGAACTGCTCTAGAGTGCGATCAAAATCTTTGCATTTTGTAGTCTTGAGATTGCAGCACTTCTCCTTTTGTTCTATTTTGTTGTTTGCAACCTCTCCTGATAGCTCTATTTACACAATGACGACATGAGGCTCATAAGAGGTTGATGTCCTTGTCATCTATATGTAGGTCCAAGGACAAATTAAGTTGGAGGCAGGTGGAGTGTTGAGCTTTGGACTACAACGCTATTCTTCATCAGAATTCGAGTTGTTGGCAGAGGAAGTGTTAATGAGTGATTCAGTAATTAAGGTGCTCTCTCTCTCTCTCTCTCTCTCAATTATAATGGGACTGTAAAGTTTATGCAATGGACTTGCTGTAATTTTGCTCTAACATTAACATATATTCGAAGGAATGTTGGGCTCAATATACTTATAACATTTTCCCCAAGCCTAAATGTTATTATTGTTACTTACCTATTGTCTGTAATGAGGAGAGTTGAGCTTGACATATATCTGTTTGGTTTGGATATGCTAGCAATTTGCAAACTGCTTATGAGATGTGTTTCCATTTGTCTTTTGTTAAGATCTACTCAAGTAAAACTAAATCAATTGTCATCTGCTGAGACAAAAAATGGAACCTTGGGTGCTTTGTTTTAAAAGGTTTCCTGTCATACTATATCCCTATATTAGTACACATCTCTGTCTCACAGGTGAAGTTTTTATGTGTCATTGTTCCTCTCAAGGATCTGGTCTTTTGCTTATAGTTAATTTTCCTTCTATATTATCACTTGAATTTCTCTGTTAGTGTCAGAAGTGTAATGTCTTCTTTGTTGTGACAATTCTGCTGATTTTGGTTTGAAAGAAGTGATATATGGTAACACACATTCTTGATAATTCAGGTTTATGGGGCACTGCGCATGTCGGTAAAAATGTTTTTGATGTGGAATTCTCAGCTTCTTATTGACGGTGGGGGAGATGTAACTGTTGCTACATCTTTGCTTGAGGCGAGCAATCTACTAGTTCTGAGGGTAATCTTTTTCTTATCATTTTGAGAAATTCTTTGTTTACAATTGTTTGATGCTATTATCGTGAGATTATATCATTTATGTTCTTTCAGGGAGCATCCTCTATTCGTGCTAATGCTAATCTGGGAGTTCATGGTCAAGGTTTATTAAACTTGACAGGTCCCGGTGATGTGATTGAAGCACAGCGTCTAGTATTATCTCTGTTTTATGGTATCCATGTAAGTACGAGTTCCACAGCAAAACCATGTTTAAATAATGTATATATAGCTGTCATTTTTTTGTTTGTCTTTGTCACATGTGTCCAACTTATGTGGGATCGTCGAACTTCTTTGCACTTCCTACAAGCATTTCTATTTTCCTTCTCACATTATGACACATTATATATGTTGTTTTTAGTTGTACCGTTCTTCATGAAAATAGTTTTTTTTTTAAAAATAAATTTTAATTTTTTTTTATCAGACATCCGATTTCAGTGGTCTTGATTGCACACTGCATAGGCTATGCAAAAGATATGGTTCCTTTAGACATTGAAAGCTCTGTATTTTCTCCCTGCTTCCTGTGTGCTCTCTAAACACGTGTTATATATCATATATGGCATGAACTCCCCAGGAAGGTGTATAAATTATGGTACTATCCCAAGTTTTTTTTTCAGTATTTTTCTATAAATTTAATATTTGGCCATTCAATACCTTGGCTCTTATTTCTTAATAAGATTGTGGAATTTGGTTTTCTTTGCTTGAAACTGTAAACATTCAGAAGGTTACCCACTTTTATATTTGAGGAGTCTTCTTCACCAGTTGACCCTTTTTCCTTCCAGACCTTAATTTAGAAGAGGTAATGATTTCAATGCCTTCTTTGGCTGGGCTGTAGGTAGTCTTGTATTCTTCCTTCTGGAAACCCTTGTTGGATATCCTCTGATCCATTTAAAATGTCACTTTTCCACTGCCTTTTTGTATTATGTACTACTTATAATGTCGTCCTTTCACTCCTTTTTTCAAATGTTAAAATTTATGCTGTATCTTTTGAAGGTTGGGCCGGGATCTGTTCTGCGTGGACCTTTAGAAAATGCATCCAAGGATGATATGTAAGTTTGGGTTTTAGCTGTATTGCTGTAGCTACTATTTTTTTTTTTAAAAAAAATTATTTAATGATACATTTTTGACTTTTTTTGTGGTATTATGAATGGTTTTTATAGGACACCAAAACTTTATTGTGACCGACAAGATTGTCCTGTTGAACTACTACATCCACCTGAAGATTGCAATGTGAATTCTTCATTGGCTTTCACTCTTCAGGTACCGATAAATAAATATGTTCTGAGAAGTTAGAAGACATAATTTGAGAACTACAAGATTGCTTTATTAGCTATCTGTTTTTGTCCACAGATCTGCCGAGTTGAAGATGTTCTTATAGAAGGCTTAATAAAAGGGTCTATTGTTCATCTCCACAGGGCCAGAACTGTGTTGGTACAGCAATCAGGAACAATCAGTTCATCTGAAATGGGTATATGTTTGTGCCTGGCATGATTGTTTTCAATTCAACTGCTTCCTTAATCATTATCCAAGTTGACAATGTGCCACTCACTTGCATTTCAAGAAAATAGAAATTATTTGAGATTATTTTTGCTGAATGCAATTGGCTTATGTGGATCATAGGAGTAACATGTTCAAGTATTTTCTATTTTATGCAGGGTGCATGGGTGGAATTGGTAGAGGGGTTATTCTAAGCAGTGGGCCTGGTGGGGGTGGTGGGCATGGTGGCCAAGGTGGGATTGGATGTTCCAACGGTGTATGCGCAGACGGTGGTATATCATATGGGAGTGCAGATTTGCCCTGTGAACTTGGAAGTGGAAGTGGAAATGACAGCTTTGATGGCTCGACTACTGGTGGTGGTATCATTGGTAAAGTAGTATTACCTCCTAACGGAAAACTTAGGCTTCTCCTATATTGCTTGTGACAAAAAATTGTCGGGAAATTGTATTTTTCTGCACAAATGTAAAACCAACCAACCAGACTGGTAACCTTTTGTCCAAATCAAAGGAAATCAGGAATTTGTCATCTGATTAGAGGTTGCAATTGGGTGGATTAGGTCAGGTTCAGGTCTACCCATTTGGGTTCGGTCAATATCGAGATAGTCGGGTCTACTGGGTGTTCGTTTCAGATTGGGTTTGGGTCGAGTAAGTTTGGGTTGGCTAAGTTTGGGTCAAATGGATTTTGGGTCGAGTCTGGTCACATTTAGTTTTATAATAAAATGATGATTATTTTTTGTTTATCTCAATTGTTAACTTTTAAACTTCATATATTTAGTTATATAACTTATATTAGATTCCAAAATAGGTAATTCACATTATTAGTGTGTTTAAAAATGAGAAAATTAAATTAATTACAAGGTTAAGAGGTCGGCTCTTGTTCAGGTCGGGTCAAGGATGGGGTCGGGTCGGATTTATCTATGTTCGTGTCCATTCGAGTATCGGGTAGAATGGTCTCGGGTTTGGGTTGGGTTAGATTTTGCCAGCCCTAATGGTGCTTTATTGTGGGTTTGTTATGGCTTTTGCATACATTTGATATAATTATTGTTCCTCATTGGGATTTTCATTTATTTGGTAAGACGACTTAAATTTTGCTTGTTATGATTTAATAGGTTAACTCTTGTCATTAATATCCAGTAACTGCTGCAAATGTTGTTTACTAATTCACTGTTTTGTTTTTACTGAATAGTGATGGGATCAATGGAGCACCCATTATCAAGTTTGTCTGTTCAGGGCTCTGTAAGAGCAGATGGAGGCAGTTGTAGAGGAGTTAGGGAAAGGAAGGATTCTAATAGCTTATACACCGGTATAGGAGGCGGATCTGGTGGGACAGTTCTCTTATTCTTGACAACATTGACCATTGGTCAAAATGCTACCCTATCTAGTAGTGGAGGCAAAGGTGGTCCAGATGGTGGAGGTGGAGGTGGCGGCGGAAGGGTGCATTTTCATTGGTCAAACATTCCTACAGGCGACCTCTACCAACCCATAGCAACCGTGGAAGGAAGCATTTTTACTGGGTTAGACATTCTCTTTGTCAATGCCCTTTCTGTTTGTGTACTATATTTCACTTAATGAAAGAAAAAATATGGGTTTGTGACGCTTAAACTTAAATTCAAGAGTATATTTACTTTTTGTTTTTGAAACATTCATTATACTTTCATGAATCTACGATGTTGTAACTCATACAGATGCTTCATTCAGATACCTATAAGTCAAATATCTCCATTATCAAAACTATGATTGCTTTCCAATAACCTTGTTGATTTTAAATTAAATAGCTTCATAGTTGTTTTTACAGCCCCAGGGGATGGTTCTAGATGTAGACAACTATTTTTCATCTCTTTGCTGTGTTTATGTGGCTTCAGTCCCGTAACTATAACTAGTTGCTCCTCGGTCAAATCCTGAAACATCAGTAATCATAAGATTGATATTCTGTTGTTGCAGGGGAGGCTCTGGAAGGGATGAGGCACGGTCTGGAGAAGAAGGAACTGTGACAGGAAAAGATTGTCCCAGGGGTCTTTATGGCACATTTTGTGAGGTAGGCTTTGATTCGTAAGAAAATTTTAAATCAAAATCTAGCTTCATATATCTTCAGGTACCCCCCAAACAACCATAGTGATTTGGTAAAGGATACAGTCGAAAACTTATGTTCTGTAATTGAGTTATATGGTAGACGAGTTCTTCACATAAACTTTTGGTCACTCCCCTAAATTGCTATGATTTCCCTCTTACTATAATCTGCTGCAAGTGAGGTAATTAAAGAGGAAGAAAAAGCTATTTGACCGCATTGTTAATGTCCAACTGATGCAATGGCCAGTTACGAGAGCAGCTTGGGCTAGAAGAGCACCAGCTGTGGTGAATTTAGCAACTGCAGAAAAAAAGTGTTTATAGTCTTTATCCTCGACTTGATTAAATCTCCTTGCAACTAGGAGGACTTTGTATTTATCCTGGAATACCATCCTAAGATTGCTAACACGCAATTTTCTAGACATGTATTATGTGTAAATTTGCACAACTACAAAGTAGTTATGTACAATTATAACAGTAAAAACATTCTATGAGGCTCTTATCTCCTCACTTTCTCTCTTTGTTCTTGAGGTATTTCTGAAATGCATATTTTCAATTAAGATCAGCTTGGTGCTTTTTTATTCACAGGAATGTCCTCTAGGTACTTATAAGGATGTTATTGGGTCTGATAAATCTCTTTGTCGTCATTGCCCAGCTCAAGAGCTTCCTCAACGTGCAATTTATGTTAGTGTTAGAGGTATGAGAAAACTTCAAGTTGCAAAGTTTCTCATGATGAAAATAATTTGAATATTCACTAGATGTATATCCAGTTATTTAACTTCATCATGATTTTTGTCATCTATGTTAAATGTTATTCTTCATTATTGCATTGTTTTATTGTACTATGTTCATAGCCTGTTCTTTTAGTATGTGTAGCCTGTATGTAAATTCTTACTGCAACTCTGACTTCTGCATATTTTTGTTTTGAGTTGCCCAAGTTTTTACTATTTTTTTTTTAAATATTGCTCATGTGTCAGGTGGCGTCACTGAAACTCCTTGCCCATACAGATGCATTTCGGACCGATATCATATGCCGCTCTGTTACACTGCTCTTGAGGAGTTGATTTATACACTTGGCGGGCCTTGGTTATTTGGTCTTCTTCTTGTGGGACTTCTTATTCTTTTGGCTCTAGTGCTCAGTGTGGCACGCATGAGATTTGTTGGAGTTGAGGACTTCACTGTTCCAGCTCCCAACCATCCTGGATCTCAGATAGATCATTCCTTTCCTTTCTTGGAGTCTCTAAACGAGGTTCTGTATTAGTGATTAAATTTTAAATTTGAAAGTACACTGGCCATTTAATTCCAAGTAGAGCACGTACCTGATTTGAGATTGTTTCTGTGCATCCTTTGACGATTGTTATTCTGGTTCCTCACAGGTTCTGGAAACAAATCGTGTTGAGGAGTCTCAAAGCCATGTTCATAGAATGTATTTCATGGGTCCTAATACTTTCAGTGAACCTTGGCATCTCCCTCACTCTCCACCCGAACAATTAAAAGAGATTGTGTAAGTAGATCCTTCCATGAAGTGCTATCTTCATTCTCCCAGTTTACTATTTCTGATTAGAAATTTAACCACAGATTGCTGCTACTATAAATATTGCCTATTTTGGCGATTCTGGTGTAACTAGTACTTTATTAATGTTTACAGGTACGAGGGTGCGTTTAATAGATTTGTTGATGAACTCAATATTATAGCTACCTATCAATGGTGGGAAGGTTCCGTATACAGCATACTTTCTGTTCTTGCATTCCCCATTGCTTGGTCTTGGCTGCAATGGCGCCGAAGATTGAAATTGCAACGTGTGAAGGAATTTGTTCGTTCAGAATATGACCATGCATGCCTCCGTTCCTGCCGTTCTCGTGCTTTGTACGAAGGAATTAAGGTTCAGTTTCCATAATATTATTTCCCTTACCATCTTTTTTGTTTAATTACCAAAGAATTTTGTGTTTATTGGATGTTTTGCTCTATTACTAAAATTGGTGTATTTACTCTGCATCATGATTGTGCAAAGGTTATGACTTATGAATCATATCTTTCTTTGCCTTGAGTTTTTTACCATTCAGAAATAAGCTTTTACGTATTATGCTCTTTTTAGATTTGATGTGCAAACAGGAAGTGATAGGTTTTATTAATACCTGTCACTAGTCACTAATGCTTTGATGGATTGTAACTTTGTATCTTATTTTTTCAATAGGACAGTTATTATATTGATTTCTGTTAGTGGTTGGAAGTTTTACCCTTTTCATAAGTGCACATTCTTTTTTAGTGTGTGTTCAACTGCGGTGTTCATTCTGCAGGTTGCTGCAACTCCTGATTTAATGCTTGGATACGTGGATTTCTTCCTTGGTGGTGATGAGAAAAGGAGCGATCTTCCTCCACGTCTTCCTCAAAGACTGCCTATGACCATTCTTTTTGGCGGTGATGGGAGTTACCTGGTCCCTCTCACACTACACAGTGATAACATTCTAACTAGCCTCATGAGTCAGGTTTGTAGTTTTTCCATGGAGGAGGAAGATACAAACTCCCTTTTTGAGTCCGTTCCGTTAAACTTACCACCTGATTTTTCTTGCAGTCTGTTCCACCTACCACTTGGTATAGGCTGGTTGCTGGTTTAAATGCATATCTGCGACTGGTCCGCCGTGGGTGTTTCAGGAAAACACTTCGACATGTCTTTACTTGGCTTGAAACTCACGCGAATCCAGTACTGAGGAATTTTGATGTCCGCATTGATATTGCCTGCTTCCAGACCACAACTTCAGGTTATTGCCAGTATGGAATTTTGGTGCATGCTTTCGATGAAAATACTGATAATGCCTTGCCCATTACTGGCAATGGTGGGATGCGGAATCCACACCTTCCCAGGTGAACTTTCTGCTTGCCCTTTTAATGAAGAAGATTTTTTTTCTTCATAATTCTGTTAATTGGCTTGGTTAAAATTGTCCTTCCACAGACTTCCCGATATTAAGCTTAAATAGGTCCAACAGTGTTTACAGGGGGGACTCATTAGGATCTGCAGATGGGGAAGAGCCACTTCTAGGTCGTATGTATAGGCCCACTGAAAATCTCTTGAGACCCAGGAGGGTGTATGGAGCAATTCTAGATTCAAATAGCTTAAATTCTCTACGAGAAAGGCGAGATTTTCTTTTCCCCTTCTCTCTCATTCTTCATAACACAAAACCAGTTGGTCACCAGGTAATTGGCGATCTATGTCTGTTCAACTTTCGAAGTGTATCCGGGGTTCAATTCTTGCCCATAATTAACAGTTTCTTCGTGTTTGCAGGATCTGGTTGGTTTGGTTATATCTGTATTGTTACTTGGAGATTTCAGCCTAGTGTTGCTAACCTTGCTACAGTTGTATTCAATTTCAATATTGGATGTATTCGTCGTTCTTTGCATATTGCCTCTTGGGATTCTGCTTCCCTTTCCTGCCGGGATCAATGCATTGTTTAGCCATGGTCCAAGGCGTTCTGCTGGACTCGCACGACTCTATGCTTTGTGGAACATCAATTCCTTGGTCAATGTTGTAAGTTCCTTCATTTCATGTGTTTTAGTACTTGTCAAATTTGTATTCAAAATGAAGATGACTTGAGTCCCAAACTCTGCTTCTGTAATAGGTGGTTGCATTCATTTGTGGGTTTGTCCACTTCAAATCACAGGCATCACCCAGCAAGAGGCTGCCATATTTGCAGCCCTGGAGCATCAGCATGTAAGAGAGCTTCTGCTTTTATATAGGGATATTTTGATCAAATAACCACTTACTCCCTCCGTCTCGCAATACTTGTTGTTTTAACTTCATACACACTTATTAACAAAACCTATATTTACTTTACTTTTATAGGTTAAAGTACTTAAAAGTAGCAATTATTACCTATAAAAAGAGCCATCATTACCTATAAAGATAATAATTATAGCTAAAACAACAAGTTTTTTGATACAACTTTACCACTCTAAAACTACAAGTATTGCGAGACGGAGGGAGTATAAAACAACTCCTTTTTTTTATTAAGGTTTCAATGAACCACATATAGAATGCCTTCCTATATCTAGGAGAGTTATGACTAAAATTCGGAATCCACCTGTCACAAGCTTGAAACTAGTAGCGCACCACCAGGAACGTACAGATGGGTGTGTGAAAATTCGGAATCCCTATGGTGATGTTAGACTGTTAAAATATGTGCTTTTTCAAATGAAATTAGAAGTGGTTAGTTGGATATTTTATTTTTATGTACTAGAAGGATGGTGGTTTAGCGTGTTATAATCATAGCAAAACAAGGGAAATGGCTCTGCCTTGCAATAGGAAAGCATATGTTAAACGCCTTGTGCGGTTGTTTATATACGCAGGGATGAGAACGAGTGGTGGATTTTTCCGGTGGGACTTCTGTTATGCAAGTGCTTGCAGTCTCGCCTCATCAACTGGCACGTAGCGAATCTGGAGATACAGGATCGGTCCTTGTACAGCAGCAACTTTGAGCTATTCTGGCAGACATGACCAGTCAGGAGTCGCGTATTTTTGGCCCCTCTTTGTTTTGGGTGAATCTGGTTTTTTTCCTCCTCCTTTGAATGGCTATGGTAGAGTGTAGGAAGATTGTTGATGAATACATAGAAGCAGAAAAGTGAGATAAAATTACAAAAGGGTACAGAGAGCAACGAGTAAAAAGGAAAATGTTAGGCACCACAGAGGCATCTTTTTTCTTGTGGTCTTTGGTTTTTGGTGTGCTTTTTACTTGTCATCATTGTTGAAGCAATTGCCTAGTACGTAGCTCCCTTATTCCTTTCTTGAAATGTAAATATAGCATCATTCGTACATTGGTTCTTTGCACCATTTTTTTTTAATTGTTTCAAGTTTGTGACATTCGATTCCATCCTAACAGTTGCTTACATTCTATATGAGTGTTTTCGAGCTCATATAGAATGAGAAAACTTGGAAATGAAGTATATATATCACACCATTAAGTTAAGCCGAAATGGTAGTAAATACCACTTTTTTTACAAACTTGGCAAAACTAGCACTTTTTTTTGCAAAATAGCACAACTAACCCAAACCCTAAAATTTTGCAAAAAAATCCCGGTTCATTACCTACCTAGGGTAGGAGGTAAAGGGCTAAAATTAAAAAAGGAAATGAAAAGAAAAGAAGGAAAAAATGGTCATAAAAAAAGGGAAAAGAAAAAAAAATCAGAATGCTCTCTCCCCCATTGCAGTTTTCTCTCCCCATTTCAAACGAAAGAAAAGGAAAGGGGAATGAACCGACGATTTCGAAAGGAGGTGGCCGGAGAAGATCCACCAATCTCGGAGTGTGGAGGAGAAGCGAAGAACGCCGCCGCCGGACTATAAAGGTACGCCCCCCTCTCCATCAACCCGAAATCATTCTTTCTCCTCTCCGTTTTGTGCGAACGTGGGGTGTCAGATGTGTGGGTGAAGGAGTTGCAATGGGGTTTAGGGATGGAAGGGCAATGGTGGGTTGAGTGATGGGTTGTGGAGGGGTGACAATGGTGGGTGCGATTGAAGGACGAGGAGGGTGGTTTTCGGGTATGGTTAGGGGAAACCTGCGGTTAATTAGGGTTTAGAGAGGCCGAAGAGAGTGGCAATGGTGGGAGTCAAAATTGGGATATGGGGATGTTTTGGTGGGCGATAGAAGAAGAATGATTGAGGTTTGAGCCTGTTTGATTTGGAATTTGTTTGTTTGAAAGAGAAATTGGGTGATATGAGTTTCGAATTGGATGAGAAATTGGGTTCTCACTGTCGACGATCGCAAACGCGATCGGGTACACTTTTTGGTCCCCATCTTGGGCTGTGGCAAAGAGAAGCGTGTCTCTGAACTTCCCTTTTAGGAAATTCCACCGAGATGACATGTACATCGAAATAAGTAAATGTCAGTTATGTGACATGACATTCCGTATTAAGTGACATGTGATATTGTACAACCGACAGGGGGTTTTACTTTTCTAAGGTGGGGGATCGCCCTGCGCCATACCCCGAAGCTAACAAAGGCGTACTTGGATCGTCGAGATGAGTCCACCTCTACCCTAGTATATGTTTCGGGGTTAGTCTGCTCCACCATGTGCAAGTATGGAATAATATCTCGGTAACCATCTTCGTCGCTCCCATGCTTAACCTCCCTCGCTGCCAAGCGTGCCCTTCGGGCCTTCCAGTAGCTACACGTGACGCCGAACTCAGACTTGGTCAACGATTGCACTTGATGGGGAATGAGGTTCTTTTGAGTGTTGGTGAACCTACGAGTGATAGGTATGATTAGTGTGACATGTATAATGAACTAAGATGACAAGTGGAATATTAAGAGGTGACAGGTAAAACAGATTTCCCAGGTAAAGTAAAACTTACGTCGACACGAGGTTCCGTCCAATCATACTCGGCGTAGCATGCCGGCTATGGTTGTGCGCCACGTTCAGGTCACAAGTATGCTTCTGAATATACTTTCGGATGGTCCACATAGTGGTGCGATTATAAGGCTTTGCCCTACACATCCACGTGCACTTTTTGTCCACACATCCAACCACATACAATGTTTTTGTCGACTTCTTCACACTAAACTCAAAGCAGTTCTCCACCGCATTCCAGCGAAGCTGAGTCTGAAGGTCAGCCTTCGATGCAAATATTTGTCCCTCTGAAAGTTCTATGATGTTGCGTCGTGGGTCCTGGGTGTGTGGTGTTATTCTATACACCATAGCCTCAACGATCTCCATTGTAGGTGGGGGTGCGCTAGACCTCGGCACGCAATCTTCAAGTTCCATCATCACCTCATCCTCAACTTCCTTCCCCTCCACCGATACCCTCATTCTTTTATCCCCGACAATGCCGTGCCACTCCAAATCCTTCCCACTCTTCTTCGAGCTTCACCCCGACACGATCGCCATTGTCGGAGCCCCCAACGTCGAGTTCGGGGGTTGACCCATCCTCATCTTCGCTGCTAATGGCTATCACCTCCAACCCCTGTTCCATGTCAGATGAAGAGTTATCCGTGCCACCCAATTTGATCACATCCGGATATTTTCCCCTGTCACCTGAACACATACCCATGTCAGTTGATCTGAAGTCCGTGTCACTAATTTCCATCAGAACCAGGTCTTTGGTCTTCACTATGACCTCGCTCACCTCTCCCTCAGCACATAACACGTCATCTATAGAAACAAGGTTTAGTTGTGACTTACCTTCGACCTCGCATATCACAACCTCATCCACTTCGTCCAATTTTTTGGAGGCAGGTGTCCCGCTCAAACGTTTTTCCCCAATGGCTTGCTTTAGTTCAAAGGTCTCCTCACGCAATGGACCAACATATATGGCCATGGGCCATGGTTGTTCTCCAGACTTCGAGTTCAGGAACTTAAACGCCTCAAGGTCGTCAGCGTCAGCTATCATGATTGGATAACCCCCTTCTTTCGACTTTAGCATGTAACAAAACGCCCACTTTTCATATAAAGCACCATCGCCGACATTCACCATGATCAGCTTTTTCAAAGAGGTGAAGTCGATGTTCTCTTGGATCATGACATTCTTGTGCGTCTTCTCCCCCTTAAACACCCATCGCCCCCCCTCGAAAACCCAAGAACCATCGAAGATGAGAGTAACGCATACCAATGCGTTTCCACTTGAAAGTGAAACGAGAGATGAGGGAGGGGAAACGTTCGTTGGTATCTATTTTTTGTCATAGATGAGGAGTTCTTTGTCAAAAACACTTACCCATTGCAGCCGAGAAGATAGGTTTCTGGGAAACCAAGGTGACACGAGGATTCTGATCACTGACAGGAGCACAGAATGAAGGCGACAAGTGATTTGCATTTGGAACTGCAAGCTCTCCGCTTCTCTTCCATGATGGAACCTTCTCCGTCTCTTTCTCCATGTGTTTATGCTTTAGAAAATCTGAGAAAATGGAGAAAATGAAAAGCTTCTCCCATCCTCCTCTTTTATACCCTCCACACGGTTAGACATCACATCACTTCCATCCAATCACTCCTTTTTGGTGCCAAAACCCAATTCTACAAAATCTTTTCCCTCCCTCACGTGTACCCTCCCATTGGACCTGTATGCCTTTTTAGTTTTATTAAAGGAATACTTAATTACCTCATCGCTGATGTTGAAAGTGAGCACTCCTTTCCTCACGCTTATGTTGACATCCACCGTCGCCAAGAAGGGTCTTCCTAGAATAATTGGACAAGCAGGGTCTTCCGCCATATCAATAACTAAGAAATCGGCAGGGATGAAAAACTTACCTACTTGCACTGGCACATTGTCCATCATGCCTGTTGGAATGACCACAGTGTTGTTGGCCATATACAGCTTAGCATCCACAGGCTCTAGGGTACCTATCTTAATCTTGGACCAAATTGTTAAAGGCATTATACTCACACTGACTCCAAGATCACATAAAGCATTAAATTTATATTGACCAAATCTAATGGCTATAGCAAACTTACCTGGATCTGGCCTCTTCTCAAGTATGTCCAAATGGCTGCACTCCTCTGTAATTTCAGCCATTGACCGCTTTTTGCTCAGAATCTCCTTCAGGAACTTGACATAGGATGGCATTTCATTGAGAGCTTCTGTGAAGGGGATGGTGACATTGAGCTTCTGAAGCATCTTGATGAAGCGCTGAAATTTCTTTTCTGCTGGGTCCTTTGGAGATTTGGTTGGGAAGGGCAGCTTCTTTTTCTTATTCGGAGCCAGAACAGATGTCGGAGGTGTAGCAGTGTTCTCGATCTCGGCTTGTGTTTCCTCGATCTCGACCAGTTTCTACGGTGTCGAGTTGCTGTGCTATGCAGACGAAGGCTGGCCTATTATGTCATCGATATCGAGGAGACCTTCCTCGATATCGAGTTGCCTTTTTTCGATATCGACCAAGGTCTGATCGATATCGAGTTGCTGTTCTCCTTGCTGCTTTCTGACCTCTGGCTCTTGTAGCTGATGGCCGCTTCTGAGTTTTACAGCAGCGATGTGTCCGGTCTTTCCCTTAGGATTTGGTTATGAAGATCCTGGGAGTGAACCTGACTGTCTAGGGATTCTTGCTGCTAGCTGGCCTATCTGTGTTTCCATTGACTTTCTCCAGACATCGATTTCCCCAAGCCTAGAGTTGACACCTTGTATCTGAGTGTAGACTGAGTTGAAGGACTGCCTGGTGTCTGAATGGTTCTTCCGCATCTCGTCAAGGATTGTCTGCAGATCATCCCTTTTCTGGTCCCTTTCCGGATGTCCTGGAGCTCTGTAGGGTGGGGGGTTCCTAGGGGCACCTTGGTTCCATTGTGGTTGCTGAAACCTTTGGTCCCCCATGTAGCGATTGGGACCCCCTGCGTAAGCTGCCTCTTCATGGTATTCTGCTAGCCTGACTTGCTATGTGTGTGGGCACTCAGTAGTGGTGTGCCTCTGTGATCCGCATTCAATACAAGGCTGGTTGACAGAAAGATACTTTACTTGTTTGAGGAGCTTCTTATTCTGATCTCTGTAGTACTGCTCCCTTACATCTGGATCAATCTCTTTAGGGGGTTCATAGAGGGGCATGGATGGTGCTGACCTGGCGTAGGGGTTCTCCTCATAGTTGACTGGAGTCCCATACTTGTTGTCATAGTTGGTCAGCTTGTCGAGAGCAGCCCATGCCTCTGCTGGCGGCATTGTCAGATATTCATAATGAGTGTACGTGTTGATCCTATCCTTAGCAGCCAAATCAAGGGAGTTGAAGAAGATTTCCTGAACGATGCAGGGTTGCTGTCCATGTGTAGGGCAGGATCGCAGTAGATCCTTGTAGCGTTCCCATGCCTTTGCTAGCGGCTCCCCAGACTGCTGTTTGAAAGATGTGATCTTCTGGCGAAGGAGCGCTGTCTTAGCAGGAGGAAAGAATTTATTCATAAATTCCTGCTTCACTTGAGCCCATGTCGTGAGAGATCGTGGTTTCAGCCCTTCAAGCCACTTCAATGCAGGACCAGCCAGAGACCAACGAAAAGCTTTCATCAGGATGTACTCTAAGGTGGTACCTTCAGCAAGAGTACGACACATGTCAGTAAAGTTGGTAATATGCCGCAGAGGGCATTCATTAAATCTACCATGAAATGCATGATTTTTAATTTCAATAAGGAATTGAGTGCGAATTTCATAGTTATTTTCAGGGATTAGAATGGCCGATTCAGGCACGACGAGAGTCGGGTGCATATAATCCTCTGCAGTGGTTGGGTATAGGGCAAGCTCAGCTTTTGCTTGTTCCCTTCCTGCTTTCTCAGCGGCGATAGCAGCATCTTTAACGGCCAACTCCTTTGTAAGCCTCGCAATCAGCTGTTCCTGTGTTTCTGCGGCAGCCATGGCTCTTTGCAGTTTAGCTCGGATGTGTAAGAGGCGTTCCGGATCGTCTAAGCCAACAAACTCAGGTGGTTGACCAGAACGGCGCATACACCTGTAAAGTAACTCAGAGAAAACGCGAGAACTAACTACCTAAGGTGCGAATGATAGCTTCCCCGGCAACGACACCAATTTGTTGTGAGGAGGAAATCGAGTATGAAATATAATGAAATAGATCAAACCAGATTCGTGCCCCAGCAAATAATTACAAGACTCCTCCCTATGCAGTAGTGGGAAGTCAGGATCGATCCACGAGGAAGCGTGTCAGCGAATCCTAGGTAGCTGTAAGTCTCACAGAAAAGCAAACAGAAAGACAGAAACAAAGACAGAAATAATAAATGAAAGCAGAAACAAAAGGGCAAAGACACAAACTGCTCGATCTCGATTAACCTTGATAGAGCATGATTAGTGTTTCATTATAGAATGCATTTAGCATAATTTAGTTGTGAATAGTGCATATTTTAGTTACAATTACATGTTTACCTGTGGTGTTGGAAGAGTCGGAATCTATGCAATTTTATGGTTAATTTCAGGTAAATGTGGATCCGACGAGGAATTAGGAGACTCTTGGATGAAGGAAGATTCAAGTTGGGGAAGAAAAGTGAAGAGCACGGGAGCGGAGTCAAATTTCGAGAGCCTAAGTGAATAACAAGTCATCAAAAGTTGTCGCCAGACATGCTGAACTTGTTTCGCACTTTCTGGAGGCCTCGGTGGTCTGATTGACTATTATAACCATGCGTTGGAAAGCTCTCTTCGAGATCTACAACTTTCGTGTTGACATCGAGACCAAATTCGAAACGGAAAAATCGCTGTGAACAGTAAAAGCTGCCCCGCGGCCCGAACCTCTGACGAGCGATTTCGCTGATCGCCGGCCGCCCCGCGGCCTGGGTTGGCTGCCCCGCGGCCCTCGCAGAAACACGCCGTTCAGAATTGGACTTTAATTAGGGTTTTTGTTTTATTCTTTGGCCGACTTGTTAGAGGCTTTATAAGACTTTTCTAGTTTTTTATTCCATAGACCTTATGCACATTATTCCATTGTTGAGAGCGCCGTTGAGCATGAGCAACTAAACTCTTGAGGTTTCGCCTACAGTTTGGATCTTTGATTGTTGAATTGTGAGTTTCTTAATCTAGTTCTTATTCCTATTGCAATGTTTTGACTTCCTTGTGCTTACTTGCTTGAATGTGTTTTATTCTCTCTGGCCTGATCAACTAGTTAGAGTAGATTCATTCAATTGCTAGAGTTTTGCAGATTCCTCGTAGCGAACCTTAACCCAAGTGGCAATCATATCCCTTTAGGACTCGTAGGACTAATTGGATGTGTAGGAAGTTGAATATATGTTAAATATCGACTCGTAGCTTGATATTGCATGTACCTTGGTTAATTCATATTCTTAATGCTATCTCTAGGTTAAATCTTAACCGTGTTAGGGTTATTTAGAGATAAGGGTTGCTAGGACTCGTAGGACTAGTAATTTACATAAGATATGGACAAGGACATTGATAGGAAAAGACAAGAACTAGAGGCTGAAACAAGGATCGAATTCATCAATCGAAGTGATAAATTGTAGGTGAACCTATTTCTCTCCACTGCATTCGACAATCTATTTACTTTGTTTGCTTGCTTCCGCTTTGATAAAAGGCGGATCTTTTCACACCAAAAACCCCCATATTCTTACTAGCGATTAGAATTGATACTTGAATTGAATAGATTTCCCTGTGGATCGACCTCTTGCTTACACACTATACTAGTTGTGAGTTTGAGTATTCTTTGGCAAGAACAACGACAGGTTTTCCTCTTGTCAAATTTGGCGCCGTTGCCGGGGACTTCTTATCAATTTCTTGTGTTTTTTTTTATCGCTAACTTTTGTATATATTTACATTTGATTCCATTTTGGTAGGGGTTTACATTATCCCCAATTTTTGTGTGTGGTTGATGTCTCCAAAGTAGCCATGTTTTTATGCATATTTTAGTTCCATATTCTTTACATTTTGCATAATTCGGTTTGGAAATATGTCGAATTTATGTAATATATGCTTATTTGTCAGAAATGGAGATCTACATAAGTTTCTGTTTAATATCGCAGAATATGGAACCATTTCAAGGAGCGAGAACCGGAGCACAGAGCTACTCGACATCGACTAAACCTTAGTCGATCTCGACAAAACTTGCCTAGACACCAGCCAGCATCGAGGAGCCTATGTCGAGAAACTGAAGACGAAGAACCCGATTCCACATCCTACTCGATATCGAGTAAAGTTACTCGAGGTCGACAAAGAGGAGGAGCCAGGACCAGGCTACTCGAGAAGACTTGCCCGACCAGCCAAGACAAGACCTGATCTACTCGATGTCGACTAGAGTTCATCGAGATCGATGAAGCCCGGAGCCCAGATCCGAGCTTGTCGAGCAGAGCTACCCGAGAAGACCTAGTCGACAGAACCTCTCTACTCGACATCGACAAGAGGTCCTCGAGATCGACGAGCGCTGTGAGCCATGTCCGAGTCTATCGAGAACCAGCTAGCCGAGACGACGAAGCCGAGCCAGTCGACCAACTTTCCTACTCGAGATCGAGTAGACTTCCAGAAACCGCGTTACTCGGTTGGATCAATTCTACTCGATTTGGCTTTCCTTGGGCCCGAAGACTACCGATTCTATCCGAAACTATCATGACACATCATGAAGAGAAGAAGATCTATCCATGGAAGACTTTAGATATATTTTCCTATTTTAGATTTAATTTCCTTGTTGCTTTTATTTATCTTTAAAGTTTTAGATATAGTTTTAGTTTTAGATAAAGATTTCTATCCTTGAGTAACAAGGTTTAGAAGCCTATAAATAAAGCCCATGGGGATCAGTTTTATTCATTCAATTTCAGAAGGAGACAAGTAGTTCACAGAGAAGTTTAGGAGTTCGAGGGTTTTAGGGTTTTGGCATTCAACGAGAGTTGGATTGCCGGGATTGTAAAGTCTTTGAATTTAGTTTAATGCAAGTTTCTTTTCATCAATCAATGTCTGAGGTTGCGATGAAGCGCGAGTAGTCCACCCACTTCTAGGGTTGGGGTGAGCCCGACAATAGCCATGCGCGTTTGAGGTAAAGATCCAACCTTTGTCATGTTCTGAGCATCTCCTACTTGTTTATATGTTTATTACCCATCTAATGGAGATCCATGATAACAACTTGGATTGTAAACATAAAATCAGTAGAGACAATTAGGGTTTCTTGAAAGAGTTGTCTAATTGTTGGAAAAGGCGAAAGCTTAGTCCTTTGATGCGATTCACATGATTATCTGTTTTATCTCTGCCTTATACATGTTTGGTTATCGTTGTTGCAAACCCCAATCTTGGAAGTCTTTTACATTAAGTTTATTTCGAAGTCCCAAAGCATTTGCCTTTACTTTATTTCGTTTTATTCTCTGTCTACTCGATCTCGACCAAGCCTGATCGATCTCGAGTTACTGATTCTCGATCTAGCATCGCTGTAGCTTCTGTGTGCAGGTTCTCGACAAAGCCCAACTCGAAGTCGACAAGGACTGTACTCGATATCGAGTAGCCCCTGGTCGATATCGACTAGAATCTGTCGAGCTGCTGCGCTGTTTTCGACTGTCCGATCTTCTGTCAACTACCCTAGTCGAGATCGAGGACCCTGTTGTCGACTTCTGACCGTGAGATCCATCTGCTACCTAAGATCCGCTGACGTGCTTCCTCGTGGATTCGATCCTGACTTTCTCTTACTACAACGGGAGGAAGTCTTGTATTTATTTGCTGAGACAGGGAAGTCAGTCTGAACTTTATTTTTATTTCATACTTGACACATCCTCCTGTAACAACAAATTGGCGCCGTTGCCGGGGAAGCAATCATTCGCGCCTTAGGTAGTTAGATCTCACGTTTTCTTTGAGTTACTTTTCAGGTGTATGCGTCGTTCTGGTCTACCACCTGAGTTTGACAGCTTAGACGAACCGGAGCGTTACCTACACATCCACTCTAAACTCGAAAGAATCATGGCGGCCGCTGAAACACAAGAACAGCTGATCGCAAGGCTTACAAGGGAGCTAGCTGCAAAGGATGCCACTATCGCCAATGAAAGGACAGCGAGGGAACAAGCAGCTGAGCGCGCAAGGCAAGCAGAAGCTGAGCTTGCCCAATATCCAACCACTGCTGAGGATTATATGCATTCAACTCTCGTCGTGCCTGAATCGGCGATTCTTATTCCTGAAAACTCTTTTGAAATTCGCACTCAATTTCTTATAGAACTTAAAAATAATGCTTTTTATGGAAAATTTAATGAGTGTCGTCTTGAACATATTACCAATTTTTCTGACATGTGCCATACTCTTGCTGAAGGTACAACTCTGGAATATGTCAAGATGAAAGCTTTTCGCTGGTCTCTCGCTGGGCCTGCACTGAAGTGGCTTGAAGGGCTGAAACCAAGATCACTCACAACATGGGCCCAAGTAGAGCAAGAGTTTCTGAATAAATTCTTCCCGCCTGCCAAGACAGCACTTCTCCGCCAGAAAATCACCGCCTTCAGACAGAAGCAAGGGGAACCGCTGGCAAAGGCATGGGAACGCTACAAAGAACTGCTGCGATCTTGCCCTACACATGGACAGCCACCCTACGTGATTCAGGAGATCTTCTTCAACTCTCTTGATCAAGTCACTAAGGACAGGATCAATCAGTATACTCGCTATGAGTATCTGACGATGCCACCAATTGACGCCTGGGGTGTGCTAGACAAGCTCACCAACTACGACAACAAATATGGGTCTACTGCAAACTATGAGGAGAACTCCTACGCCAGGCCAGCACCATCTATGCCACTCTATGAGCCAGCAAAGGAGATCGACCCAGATGTCAGGGAGCAATTCTACAGAGACCAGAATCGTAAGCTCCTCAAGCAAGTCAAATATTTGTCTGTCAACCAGCCTTGCATCGAATGCGGATCACAGCGGCACACCACTACTGAGTGCCCACACACTGAGCAAGTCAGGATGACAGAAACACATGAGGAGGTAGCCTACGCTGGGGGTCCTAATCGCTACATGGGGGATCAAAGACCCTATCAACCACAATGGAACCAAGGTCCTCCTAGGAATCCCCCACCCTACAGAGCTCCAGGGCATCTAGAAAGGGATCAAAAGAAGGACGATCTGCAGCTGATCCTTGATGAGATGCGCCGAAATCATGCACAGAACCTACAGGCTACCAACACCATCAACAATCAGCTCCAGCATGTCAACACAAAATTTGTAGAGCTAGATATCTGGAAAAAGGGCATTGAGACTCAGATGGGACAAATCGCTGCACAGATCCCACGACCATTCGGACAGCTCCCTGGGCAAACAGAACCAAATCCTAAAGGGAAAACCGGACATGTCGCAGCTATCAAACTCAGGAGTGGGCATCAACTACACGAGCCAGAGGTCGGAAACCAGCAAAGCAAGGCGGAGCAGCAACTCGAGAAAGAGCAACCTCTACTCGATCTCGAGGAGCCCGTACTCGACATCGACAAGAAGCTACTCGACCAAGACCAGAAGCTGAGCTCGGACTCCGCCGCGCAGACCAGCAACCCGAGGTCGACAACCCAAGTCGAGATCGACGAGCCCCCAGTCGATATCGACGAGCCCCTGGTCGAGATCGAGGAGAACCTGGCCGACGTCGACGACTCTGCAACACCTCCGACAGCTGATCTGGCTCCGAAACAGAAAAAGCCACTGCCTTTCCCTTCCAAAGCACAAAAAGATCCCACTGCAGGTAGGTTTAACAGATTTGTTAATATGCTGCAAGAACTGAATGTTTCTATTCCTTTTACAGAAGCCCTGCAAGAGATGCCTGGATATGTCAAATTTCTAAAGGAAATCCTGAGCAAGAAGCGATCTATCTCAGAGATCGCAGGCGAGTGCAAAGTACTCCACTTCCCTGAAAAGAGACCTGACCCTGGTAAGTTTTCTGTTACTGTGGGTTTTGGACAATATAAATATGATTCTCTATGCGATCTAGGAGCAAGTGTGAGCATCATGCCTCTATCAATCTGGCGGAAAGTAAAGATAGGATGCATAGAACCTGTGGATGCCAAATTATACATGGCGAACAATACAGTGGTCATCCCTACAGGTATAGTTGAGAACGTCCCTGTCCAGGTTGGTAAATTCTTTGTTCCAGCAGATTTCCTTATTATTGACTGTGCTGAAGATCCTACTAGCCCTATTATTCTTGGTAGACCATTCTTAGCTACTGCAGATGCCAGAATCAGTGTCAAGAATAGATCGCTCACCTTCACCATAGGCGATGAGGTTTTGGATTTCTCTTTTGGCCCTGCAAAAGAGGAAATTTCATGGCTGGAGGTGAAAAGCATCAGCGACCACGGGACCAAACAAACAGCGGAGGAAAGCGCCAGAACTATACTCGAGGTCGACAAGCCCTCCTCGATCTCGACAAGCGCTCTACTCGATCTCGACATGCCCTTGTCGATGTCGACTACCACTGCTGAGCCAGAGACTTGCCCAGAGTCTTAGTATGGGGTCCCTGTACTTGAGATCGACCAGCACTACTCGATCTCGACTAGCCCCAAGCCCAAAGATTTCTGTTTTGGGTCCGAAAAGGTAAGTTCAGGTACGAATTCTACTCCCCCTCAGTCCATAAAGAGAATTTTCAATAATTTAAGGGGAGGTAAGGCCCCGTGGAGAGAGAATCTGCGAGAACTAAGGGCTGAAAGGAAAAGGAAGAAAGAGAAAGGAGATAATGCAAGCAACCACCTGTCAGCTGAGCTTGCGTACTACCATCAGGACCTAGATGATCCAGGAGAAGGGCCAATCATGAGCGGGCCCCACACTAATGGTCCTTGAGCGCAAACGGTGAAGTCGGCCTAGCGACTCTAAAATCTAGAGCATGTATATAAGACTTTATGAATTTTTGGGACTTTTTGGTTTTGGTTTTGGTTTTATGTTTTGAATTTTTATATGGATAGTCTTGTTTTTGTGTGATCTAACAATTTTTTGGTCGGCAAGCATATAAAGATCGCGAAAAGTGGAATAAGAAGTCCCTGAAAACCAGTCAGAATCGACAAAGGCCAAGTCGACGATGACAAGGAGGAGAAGCCCAGAAGTTACTCGATCTCGAGTAGACGTACTCGACATCGACAAGCCCAGACGCTCCTCGACTTCGGATTCCACCAGACGCAGACAAAGCTACTCGATATCGAGTAGGGTACTCGATATCGACAAGGACTCTACTCAACATGCACTGATTTGCCCTCCTCGACATGTTATCCTGTGAGTTCCTTCCTTTACTCTTGTTTTTGGTTGATTTTATACAGTGAGGACACTGTAAATTTTAAGTATGGGGTGAGGGAAGGGCTCATTATCATATATGTTGGTCTTGCTTTTTGTTTTACATGGTGAAATTTTGAAATTTTAATTTTTATATTATGCATTCATGTTTAAATTTTATGCATTTTAGTCTTTTGCCATACTTTAGTATTAATTTTTGCATAAAAAAATAAAAAAAAATATAGAAAATGTCGAAAAATGAAAAAAAAAAAATGCATGTTTAAATTTGTTTGCATTATTTTAGTTTTATACCCTAACTTAGATGTCCTATGATGATAAATAATGACTGACTTGATCATATAAATCCTATGGCGTGTTTGGAAGGTTTAGCCTAAGTCTTCAAAATTGTTTTTATGTGGATTGTGAACTTGTGATGAAATTGAGCACATATGATCCTAAGCTAAAGGTAAAAATCCAACAAAAATTGTCCCAGTGAGAATTTTGGCCTTATAGGGAGAACATTAAAAATCCCTTTGCTTTCTTGAGTGTATTTACTCTTCCTATGCATCTCTAAATGTTGTGATAGTTATTCAAAGCCAATACATTTATATGTTTATGTTAATGAGGATTAAATGATGGAGGCACCTTTTAAGCCAATTTTATCCTCTCTTTACCTACCCTGCATTATCCCTTTTTGAAGCCGGAACATTAGCCTGAGACTTTTATTGTAAACTCCACAAAAGTATCCTTAGCCAAATTGAGCCTGACCCCCATTTGGGAATTAAGACTTAGAATTTGTTGGAATGATGATTTGTGGAAAGAATGAGCTTATGTTGCATTTCAAGAAGGAAGGATGGCCAAAATTATGAAGATATGGGTTGGTTTTAAAATGTTCTTGCTACGCATATTATGTAAAAGGATTTTTTTGGCTCACATTATAAATGCATGACGGAGGGAAAGTCGTTGATTCACCTCGTCAAAATAATAAATCCCAAACAAACAAACTAATATAGTATGCAAGTAAGGGGTCGAACCCTAGAGAATCAAGTATTTCTAAATATTGTGTATTTATCAATATAAAAGAAAAGACTTTTATGAATGAAAATAAAAGAAAATAATATTGACAAAAGCAAATAAATGATAGAAGAAAAGCGTTTCCACCTACAAGATCTCGACTTTGGTTGGTTTTATTGATCATCGAATCCTTTTCAAGTTATTATCGTTTCCTACGAATTCCTCCCGTCTTGGTTTATATAGATTAAAAGTCCTACGAGTCCAATTAATCCCTTACACCTCAATGCAACCTTAACACGGTCAAGATTTAACAAAGAGATAGCAAATAGTCCCAAGAACTTGAGCATATAAATAACACCAATTAAACACGGTAAATCAATGTTTAAGATATATGTCAACTCCCTACATAATCATGCTTCAAACACGGAATCCACATTCTTATGCGTGCTACTACGGAAATAACACAAATACGAAAGTATTAAATCCTAGCATGAAATCAATATTATCAAGGTCGCGAATCAAGATAACATCAATAACATAATCAATATCACACAAAGAAGTTGAAAGAATTAGAGAGGAAAAATAACTTGAATTAGAAACTCACAAACCACCAACCAAGTCTCGAAAGTGTAGGCGGAGCGGAAACTACAAAATTAGCCAAACATGGCTTACCTAAGCTTTCTTCTCTTCAATGGTGATTTCTCTACTTGGAATTAATTAGAAAACTAACCCAAGAACATCCTATTTATAAGCCTAATGTCTTCCATAAATAAGGTAAAAGATAGATAAAAGATAAAAGCTTCCTAAACAAACTAGATAAAAGATAGAACTTTCCTAATTTAACTCAGCGTCGGATTCCGCTGGCAGCGAATGGCCTCAATCAAGCTCCTGTTGGATTTTTGCTACCACACTCGCTACCACACTCGCTGGCAGCGAATGCCCATGCCTTAGAAACTTTTCCAAGCCTCATCGGGTCCTTCCTTTCCGCTTCCGCGAGCCGCTTCTTCCGCTGTCGCGAGTTCGTCGATCCGCAGGTGCGAGAGACCCCTTCCGCTGGAGCGAGTCGGCGAGCTCCGTCGTCTTGGTGCATCCCGCTGGCAGCGAAGATTTCCGCGGCAGCGAGTGGCTCGCTGCAGCGAGTCCAGTCGCTGGCAGCGAACGCTGCCTGGTCGGTCGGACTGACTCGACTCGCTGGCAGCGAACTCCATTCGCTGGCAGCGAGACGCGCTGACTCTTGGACATGCTCCTGCTGACTACACTCGCTGGCAGCGAGATCCAATCCGCTGACAGCGAGACGTGCCCAGGGACTTGCTCAGACATGATGTCTTTGACTTGATTCGCTGCAGCGGAAATCCATTCGCTGTCAGCGAAAATCCAGCAGAACACCATCACGTAGATATTCGAAAGAGCTTTCCAACGCATGCTCATATGCGTCGATCGGACATCCGAGGCCTCCGGAAAGTGCGTTACAAGTTCAGCTCGCCGAGCGGACAGCTTTCGCGACTTGCCCTCGTTTTCGCTCTTAGACCTCGATTTCGTGCTCCGTTGCTCCTTAGGTTGTTCCAGTCTCTTCAGGACTTCTTCCTTAAGCTCTCCCAAGTCTCGTCTTAGCCTTACTTAGCTCCGTTCCTCGTGTTCTTTGCCTCGGATCTACGAATCTACATAAAACCATCGAAATAGCGTAGATTCCGAACTTTCCCACAAAATGAATGTTAATCTAATTAACACTAAAACATGATTATATAACAATGAAATGCACCTAAACTAACCTATAATGCCTATTGGAAACATGCCTTATCAATGCACTATTAATGTTATTTAGTTTTTATTTTCGAAAAAAAAAATCCGAAAAAGAAAAAAGAAAGAAGTACATATGTTTAGAAATAAAGTGCATGAGCCAAATTTACCTTATTTCTTTCATTATTTGCAAGATACACATTTTGGAGAGGTTATTTGAGTTTGAAAGGTTATAAGTTGGGAAGTTTGGTTGATGCCTATGAATTGAGAAGTTATGGTTTGGTTGTGTTGGAGATTTAGGAGTCTTGATTCCCGAATTTTATTAAGCACCACATGGCCAAATAATTCCATACCTTATTATTTCTTACCAAGCCCCATTACAACCCCGCCGAATGGAATCTTCATTGAAGACTTCTATTGAGCGAAGTCCTCCTGATAATTCTTGTTGCATTTTCATAATTGGTTGCGAAGTGGATTCATATTTAAATTGCAATATTTATGAGATTGTGTATGGAATTGAGTTGAGAGTTGATCTTCATAGCCTAAACACATTGAGAGTTGAGTGTAAACACATTATTCCTGTGAGGTTGGATTTATACTGCCTATGCCTATGGATCGCTCATATATGTGTGATGACGTTAAATTCACTTGTCTTACATTGCTACTACTTAAGATGTTGCTTTTGACAAAAGCGGAGACTTGAAGGGTGTGTTGTAGGTCTTGGTTATTGTTTGGTTATTGCTTGAGGACAAGCAAGTCTAAGTATGGGGTGATTTGATGTCTCCAAAGTAGCCATGTTTTTATGCATATTTTAGTTCCATATTCTTTACATTTTGCATAATTCGGTTTGGGAATATGTCGAATTTATGTAATATATGCTTATTTGTCAGAAATGGAGATCTACATAAGTTTCTGTTTAATATCGCAGAATATGGAACCATTTCAAGGAGCGAGAACCGGAGCACAGAGCTACTCGACATCGACTAAACCTTAGTCGATCTCGACAAAACTTGCCTAGACACCAGCCAGCATCGAGGAGCCTATGTCGAGAAACTGAAGACGAAGAACCCGAGTCCACATCCTACTCGATATCGAGTAAAGTTACTCGAGGTCGACAAAGAGGAGGAGCCAGGACCAGGCTACTCGAGAAGACTTGCCCGACCAGCCAAGACAAGACCTGATCTACTCGATGTCGACTAGAGTTCATCGAGATCGATGAAGCCCGGAGCCCAGATCCGAGCTTGTCGAGCAGAGCTACTCGAGAAGACCTAGTCAACAGAACCTCTCTACTCGACATCGACAAGAGGTCCTCGAGATCGACGAGCGCTGTGAGCCATGTCTGTTGTAAGAGGAAATCGAGAATGCAAAACAATAAGTAAACAAAGTAAAGCAAACCGATCGAACCCCAGCAAATAATGTTCAAGACTCCCTCCAAATGTAGTAAGAGAAAGTCAGGTTCGAATCCTCGAGGAAGCTGGTCAGCGGATCCTAGGCAGCAGTGGAATCTCATGGACAGAAGTCGACAACAGGTGCTAGATCTCGACTAGGGTTAGTCGACAGGAGATCAGGCTAGTCGAACAACGCAGAAGCTCTCGGCAAAGGGTGGTCGATCTCGACAAGGCCCTACTCGATATCGAGTAGCCTTCGTCTGGGTCGAGTGGGTCTGGTCGAGTTCCTGCACAAGTAAGCTACGGCGACTCTGGGTCGAGGATCAGTAGTTGAGGTCGACCAGGGTTTGGTCGAAATCGACGAGGGCAGGGAGTAAAAACGAAATAAAAGAAAGTAAAAACAATTGCTTTGGGGTTTCGACTGAACTTAATGTAAAAGGACTTCCAAGATCGGGGTTTGCAACGACAATAACCAAGCATGCATAAGGTAGAACCAAACAGATAATCATATAAATCGCATTAAAGGATTAAGCTTTCGCCTTTTCCAACAATTAGATAACTCTTTCAAGAAACCCTAATTGTCTCTACCGATTTTATGTTTATAATCCAAGTTGTTAGCATGGATCTCCATTAGATGGGCAATAAACACATCAACAAGTAGGAAAATGTTCAAAACATGATAAAGGTCGGATCTTTACCTCAAATATGCATGGCTATCGTCGGGCTCGCCCCAACCCTAGAAGTGGGTGGACTACTCGCGCCTCATCGCAAACTCAGACATCATTGATTGAAAAGAAACAACTTGCATAAATATAAACCAAAGTTCACAACCGCTTGAAGCCAACTCCGCTCTCGCTTCACAACTCCAATCGGCCGCTCACTCTCTCTTTCTCTCTCTACTACTACTTCCCCTCCTGAAAATTGAATGAATAAAACTGAGCCCCATGGGCTTTATTTATAGCCTTCTAATCCTTGCTACTCAAGGATAGAATATCTATATCTAAATCTAAAACTTTATCTAAAACTTTAATGATAAATAAAAGACATAAAGGAACTAAATAGGAAATATATCTAAAGTGTCTTCAATGGATAGAACTCTCTTCTTCATGGTAGATCTTGATATTTTCGGATAGAATCAGCAATCTTCGCGCCCAAGCAATCCCAAGCCGAGTAGGATTCGTCGAACCGAGTAACGCGGCTCTGGAGGTCTACTCGATCTCGACAAGGGTCTGGTCGATCTCGAGTAGGGTTGACTGGCTCGGCTTCGTCGTCTCGGCTAGCTGGCGCTCGATAGACTCGGACTTGGTTCACGGTGCTTGTCGATGTCGACAACGGCTCGTCGAGGTCGAGTAGACTGGCTATGTCGACTGGTTCTTCTCGGGTGGCTCTACTCGACAGGCTCGGATCTGGACTCGGGGCTCGTCGATCTCGACTAGGGCTCCTCGAGATCGACTAGGGTGTGGTCTTCTCTGGTCGAGCAGCTTCTCCTCGGCAAGGACTCGGACAAGCGCTGGTTGTCTCGTCGATCTCGACAAGGTCTTGTCGAGGTCGAGTAGGATTGTGCTCGAATTCTCGTCCTCGGCTTCTCGATCAGCCCTTCTCCTTGTCGACTCCGGGTGTGGCACTAGGCTTCGTCGATCTCGACCAGGTCTTGTCGAGATCGAGTAACTTCCGGAGCTGGGTTGGGGCTGGTTTTCTCGATCAGGCTCTGTCGACCAAGGCTGGTCGGACATGCTCGTCGAGATCGAGTAAGAGCTACTCGAGATCGAGTAACCTTGACTCTCAGATTGATTCGACTGGTTCTGTTGCTGTTTTGACCTTGGACTTCTGTAGCTGTTTTCCGAGCTTTTCCGACCTTCCTTAGAATTGCTGTAAAACGCCTCGAATTCTGCGATTTAAACAGAAACTGGTGTAGATTCCATAATTTGGCAAATAAACATAAACCACATAGATTCTGTACTATCTTAGCCCAAATGAATGAAATGTACGCAGAAATCGATATAAAAGTTACTGTAAAACATGGCACATTCAGCTCATAACAAACACCCCATACTTAAGCTTGCTTGTCCTCAAGCAATACTTTTATTTGTCATTCAGGGGAAGAATTCAAACTCTCAACATATTAGATTCATTCTTATATAACCCTGCAATCAATTACCATCCTCGAAAAGGTACTTGTGTCACAGATTCATGCATGTGCAAATATACAAAAGCAATATCTACTCACAAAAGGAGGGTTATGCAAAAACAATTCATACGTGACAAAGCATTAATAATCAAGAAGACTTTAATTTAAGCGCATGAAGGAGTAGATTGGTAAAAGGTTTAAAAGGTGGGCAATTTTTGGCAATGTGGTGCTAATGATCCGGGGAAATGGAGTATTTCCCAAATTGAATTTCCACATTCCTTCTCCATCTGATTCATCACCTTTCATAATGCTTTTATCAATAATAATGCTTTTACCTCTCTAACCTCAGCACTGCCTTCTCGCGAGTCGCAAACATGGGTGTCATGAATGGCCTCGGATACTTAGTGCTTTGGACTCCTCACAATGTGTCCCATCTCTCCAAACTATTATCTCAGAGAGCAGGGTCAATCTACCTTTATCTCCTGAGGTGATTGGATTTTCTTTCACTCATTAAATTTTCCATATATTTCAAAAACAATTTCCTTCCAAACTCCAATAATGATAATAATCACAACACAAACACCATATAACATTTCCATAATGTAACATCATTCTCAACATAATCCCCGGATAAGGTAAAGAATGGAAATCTTTTAGAACATGTGGAGCAATATATGAAATAAGGCGTATTATGGCTTTTGTGATGCATAAGCATAGGTAAGGCTAGGATTATAAACAATGAGCATTATATGGAAATATAAAGTCCTCCATCATCTTATCATGCAACATGTCAAAAGCAATTTCAAATTTTACCTCCTTTCATGGTTTTCAAGAAAATATGCACTTCATTATGACTTCCCTTTACTAGGCAATTTCATGCTATATCTCTAATGAATCCAATTTTGCATCGTCGAGTTCAATATAAGCTTCCATGACATTATTTCAAAATTTTCAATGGGGGTCATTTTTTCAAACTTTGGAAAACATGCATATAAGCACATAAATCAATAATGCATTCCAAAATAGCCATGTAGCAATTCAAAGAAATAATGCACATATATGTCAAATATAGCAAATATGCACAAAGTAAGCCCTTCCCCCACCCCATACTTAAATATTATAGTGTCCTCACTGTATAAAATAAAGTAGAAACAAGAGTAAAGGAAGGAACTCACAGGATAATGCATCGAGGAGAACAAAACTGGGCAGGTCGAGTAGGTTGCTCGTCGATCTCGAGTATGGTGTACTCGATCTTGAGTAGGCTCGTCTGCGTCTAGTGGATTCTGGAGTCGAGGAGCATCTGGGCTTGTCGATGTCGAGTACGTCTACTCGAGGTCGAGTAACCTCTGGCTTCTCCTCCTCCTCCTCGTCGACTTGGCCTTCGTCGATTCTGACTGGTTTTCAGGGACTCCTTATTCCACTCTTCGCGATCCTTATATGCTTTGCCGACCTAAAAGTGTTAGATTGCACGCCAAAACAAGACTATCCACATGAAGTATTCTAAAGACATAAAACCCAAAAACAAAAACAAAAACCAAAAAGTCCAAAAAGTCCCAAAAGTTCATAAAGTCTATATACATGCTCTAGATTTTAGAGTCGCTAGGCCGACTTCTCCGTTTGTGCTCAAGGACCATTATTGTGGGGCCCGCTCATGCTTGGCCCTTCTCCTGGATCATCTAGGTCCTGATGGTAGTATGCAAGCTCAGCTGACAGGTGGTTGCTTGCATCATCTCCCTTCTCTTTCTTTTTCTTCTTTGTAGCCCTTAGTTTCTGCAGATTCCCTCGCCATGGTGTCTTATCTCCCCTTAAATCATTGAAAATTTTATTTATGGACTGAGGGGGAGTAGAATTCATACCTGAACTTACCTGTTTGGACCCAAAACAGAAATCTTTGGGCTTGGGTCTACTCGATGTCGAGTACTGCTGGTCGAGATCGAGTACAGGGACCCCATACTTAGACTCTGGGAAAGTCTCTGGCTCGGCGGTGGTGGTCGAGATCGACAAAGGTTTGTCGAGCTCGAGGGGAGCGCTTGTCGAGATCGAGTAGGGCTTGTCGACCTCGAGTACAGTTTTGGCTCCTTCCTCCGCTGTTTGCTTGGTCCCGTGATCGCTGATGCTTTTCACCTCCAACCATGAAATTTCCTCCTTTGTAGGGCCAAAAGAGAAATCCAAAACCTCATCGCCTATGGTGAAGGTGAGCGAGCGATTCTTAACACTAATCCTGGCATCTGCAGTAGCTAAGAAAGGTCTACCAAGAATAATAGGGCTAGTAGGATCTTCAGCACAATCAATGATAAGGAAATCTGCTGGAACAAAGAATTTACCAACCTGGACAGGGACATTCTCAACTATACCTGTAGGGATGACCACTGTATTGTTCGCCATGTATAATTTGGCATCCACAGGTTCTATGCATCCTATCTTGACCTTCCGCCAGATTGATAAAGGCATGATGCTCACACTTGCTCCTAGATCGCATAGAGAATCATATTTATATTGTCCAAAACCCACAGTAACAGAAAACTTACCAGGGTCAGGCCTCTTTTCAGGGAAGTGAAGTACTTTGCATTCGCCTGCGATCTCTGAGATGGATCGCTTCTTGCTCAGGATTTCCTTCAGAAACTTGACATATCCAGGCATCTCTTGCAGGGCTTCTGTAAAAGGAATAGAAACATTCAGTTCTTGCAGCATATTAACAAATCTGGTAAACCTACCTGCAGTGGGATCTTTCTGTGTTTTTGAAGGGAAAGGCAGTGGCTTTTTCTGCTTCGGAGCCAGATCAGCTGTCGGAGATGCTGCAGAGTCGTCGACCTCGGCTTGCTGCTCCTCGATCTCGACCACGGGCTTGTCGATCTTGACTTGGGTTGTCGACCTCGGGTTTCTGGTCTGCGCAGTGGAGTCCGAGCTCAGCTTCTGGTCTTGGTCGAGTAGTGTCTTGTTGATGTCGAGTACAGCCTCCTCGAGATCGAGTTGGCTCTGCTCTGTCTCGAGTTGCTGCTCTGCGTTGCTTTGTTGTTTTCCGACCTCTGGCTCGTGTAGTTGATGCCCACTCCTGAGTTTGATAGCTGCGACATGTCCAGTTTTCCCTTTAGGATTTGGTTCTTTTTGCCCAGGGAGCTTGCCGGACGGTCGTGGGATCTGCGCAGCGATTTGACCCATCTGAGTCTCAATTCCCCTTTTCCAGATGTCTAGTTCCCCAAATTTGGTGGTGATGTTCTGGAACTGGTTGTTGATGGTGCCCTGATTTCGGCGCATTTCTTCAAGGATCAGCTGCAGATCATCCTTCTTTTGATCCCTTTCTGGATGTCCTGGAGCTCTGTAGGGTGGGGGATTCCTAGGAGGACCTTGGTTCCACTGTGGTTGATAGAACCTTTGATCTCCCATATAGCGATTGGGACCCCCTGCGTAAGCTGCCTCCTCATGTGTTTCTGCCATCCTGACTTGCTCAGTGTGTGGGCACTCAGTAGTGGTGTGCCGCTGTGATCCGCATTCGATGCAAGGCTGGTTGACAGACAAATATTTGACTTGCTTGAGGAGCTTACGATTCTGGTCTCTGTAGAATTGCTCCCTGACATCTGGGTCGATCTCCTTTGCTGGCTCATAGAGTGGCATAGATGGTGCTGGCCTGGCGTAGGAGTTCTCTTCATAGTTTGTAGGAGCCCCATATTTGTTGTCGTAGTTAGTGAGCTTTTCTAGCACACCCCATGCGTCACTTGGTGGCATCGTCAGGTACTCGTAGCGAGTATAGTGGTTGATTCTGTCTTTAGTGACTTGATCAAGAGAGTTGAAGAAGATCTCCTGAATGACGTAGGGTGGCTGTCCATGAGTAGGGCAAGATCGCAGCAGCTCTTTGTAGCGTTCCCATGCTTTTGCCAGCGGTTCCCCAGGCTTTTGCTTGAAGGCGGTGATTTTCTGGCGGAGAAGTGCTGTCTTGGCGGGTGGGAAGTATTTATTCAGAAACTCTTGCTCTACTTGGGCCCATGTGGTGAGAGATCTCGGCTTCAGCCCTTCAAACCACTTCAGTGCAGGTCCAGCGAGAGACCAGCGGAAAGCTTTCATCTTGACATATTCCAGAGTTGTACCTTCAGCAAGAGTACGGCACATGTCATGACAATTGGTAATATGTTCAAGAGGAAACTCATTAAATCTTCCATGAAAAGCATTGTTTTTAAGCTCTATAAGAAATTGAGTGCGAATTTCAAAAGAGTTTTCAGGGATTAGAATCGCCGATTCAGGCACGACAAGAGTTGGATGCATATAATCCTCTGCAGTAGTTGGATATTGGGCAAGCTCAGCTTCCGCTTGTTCCCTTGCTGCTTTCTCAGCGGCGATAGCAGCATCTTTAGTGGCTAGTTCCCTGGTAAGCCTCTGTATCAGCTGCTCATGTGTTTCAGCGGCTGCCATGGCTCTTTGTAGTCTAGCTCGGATGTGTAGGAGGCGCTCTGGTTCGTCTAAGCCGTCAAACTCAGGTTGTTGACCAGAACGGCGCATACACCTGTAAAGTAACTCAAAGTAGACGTGAGATTTAACTACCTAAGGCGCGAATGATAGCCTCCCCGGCGACGGCGCCAATTTGTTGTAAGAGGAAATCGAGAATGCAAAACAATAAGTAAACAAAGTAAAGCAAACCGATCGAACCCCAGCAAATAATGTTCAAGACTCCCTCCAAATGTAGTAAGAGAAAGTCAGGTTCGAATCCTCGAGGAAGCTGGTCAGCGGATCCTAGGCAGCAGTGGAATCTCATGGACAGAAGTCGACAACAGGTGCTAGATCTCGACTAGGGTTAGTCGACAGGAGATCAGGCTAGTCGAACAGCGCAGAAGCTCTCGGCAAAGGGTGGTCGATCTCGACAAGGCCCTACTCGATATCGAGTAGCCTTCGTCTGGGTCGAGTGGGTCTGGTCGAGTTCCTGCACAAGTAAGCTACGGCGACTCTGGGTCGAGGATCAGTAGTTGAGGTCGACCAGGGTTTGGTCGAAATCGACGAGGGCAGGGAGTAAAAACGAAATAAAAGAAAGTAAAAACAATTGCTTTGGGGTTTCGACTGAACTTAATGTAAAAGGACTTCCAAGATCGGGGTTTGCAACGACAATAACCAAGCATGCATAAGGTAGAACCAAACAGATAATCATATAAATCGCATTAAAGGATTAAGCTTTCGCCTTTTCCAACAATTAGATAACTCTTTCAAGAAACCCTAATTGTCTCTACCGATTTTATGTTTATAATCCAAGTTGTTAGCATGGATCTCCATTAGATGGGCAATAAACACATCAACAAGTAGGAAAATGTTCAAAACATGATAAAGGTCGGATCTTTACCTCAAATATGCATGGCTATCGTCGGGCTCGCCCCAACCCTAGAAGTGGGTGGACTACTCGCGCCTCATCGCAAACTCAGACATCATTGATTGAAAAGAAACAACTTGCATAAATATAAACCAAAGTTCACAACCGCTTGAAGCCAACTCCGCTCTCGCTTCACAACTCCAATCGGCCGCTCACTCTCTCTTTCTCTCTCTACTACTACTTCCCCTCCTGAAAATTGAATGAATAAAACTGAGCCCCATGGGCTTTATTTATAGCCTTCTAATCCTTGCTACTCAAGGATAGAATATCTATATCTAAATCTAAAACTTTATCTAAAACTTTAATGATAAATAAAAGACATAAAGGAACTAAATAGGAAATATATCTAAAGTGTCTTCAATGGATAGAACTCTCTTCTTCATGGTAGATCTTGATATTTTCGGATAGAATCAGCAATCTTCGCGCCCAAGCAATCCCAAGCCGAGTAGGATTCGTCGAACCGAGTAATGCGGCTCTGGAGGTCTACTCGATCTCGACAAGGGTCTGGTCGATCTCGAGTAGGGTTGACTGGCTCGGCTTCGTCGTCTCGGCTAGCTGGCGCTCGACAGACTCGGACTTGGTTCACGGTGCTCGTCGATGTCGACAATGGCTCGTCGAGGTCGAGTAGACTGGCTATGTCGACTGGGTCTTCTCGGGTGGCTCTACTCGACAGGCTCGGATCTGGACTCGGGGCTCGTCGATCTCGACTAGGGCTCCTCGAGATCGACTAGGGTGTGGTCTTCTCTGGTCGAGCAGCTTCTCCTCGGCAAGGACTCGGACAGGCGCTGGTTGTCTCGTCGATCTCGACAAGGTCTTGTCGAGGTCGAGTAGGATTGTGCTCGAATTCTCGTCCTCGGCTTCTCGATCAGCCCTTCTCCTTGTCGACTCCGGGTGTGGCACTAGGCTTCGTCGATCTCGACCAGGTCTTGTCGAGGTCGAGTAACTTCCGGAGCTGGGTTGGGGCTGGTTTTCTCGATCAGGCTCTGTCGACCAAGGCTGGTCGGACATGCTCATCGAGATCGAGTAAGAGCTACTCGAGATCGAGTAACCTTGACTCTCAGATTGATTCGACTGGTTCTGTTGCTGTTTTGACCTTGGACTTCTGTAGCTGTTTTCCGAGCTTTTCCGACCTTCCTTAGAATTGCTGTAAAATGCCTCGAATTCTGCGATTTAAACAGAAACTGGTGTAGATTCCATAATTTGGCAAATAAACATAAACCACATAGATTCTGTACTATCTTAGCCCAAATGAATGAAATGTACGCAGAAATCGATATAAAAGTTACTGTAAAACATGGCACATTTAGCTCATAACAATGTCCGAGTCTATCGAGCACCAGCTAGCCGAGACGACGAAGCCGAGCCAGTCGACCAACTTTCCTACTCGAGATCGACTAGACCTTTGTCGAGATCGAGTAGACTTCCAGAAACCGCGTTACTCGGTTGGATCAATTCTACTCGGTTTGGCTTTCCTTGGGCCCGAAGACTACCGATTCTATCCGAAACTATCAAGACACATCATGAAGAGAAGAAGATCTATCCATGGAAGACTTTAGATATATTTTCCTATTTTAGATTTAATTTCCTTTTTGCTTTTATTTATCTTTAAAGTTTTAGATATAGTTTCAGTTTTAGATAAAGATTTCTATCCTTGAGTAGCAAGGTTTAGAAGCCTATAAATAAAGCCCGTGGAGATCAGTTTTATTCATTCAATTTCAGAAGGAGACAAGTAGTTCACAGAGAAGTTTAGGAGTTCGAGGGTTTTAGGGTTTTGGCATTCAACGAGAGTTGAATTGCCGGGATTGTAAAGTCTTTGAATTTAGTTTAATGCAAGTTTCTTTTCATCAATCAATGTCTGAGGTTGCGATGAAGCGCGAGTAGTCCACCCACTTCTAGGGTTGGGGCGAGCCCGACAATAGCCATGCGCGTTTGAGGTAAAGATCCAACCTTTGTCATGTTCTGAGCATCTCCTACTTGTTTATATGTTTATTACCCATCTAATGGAGATCCATGATAACAACTTGGATTGTAAACATAAAATCAGTAGAGACAATTAGGGTTTCTTGAAAGAGTTGTCTAATTGTTGGAAAAGGCAAAAGCTTAGTCCTTTGATGCGATTCACATGATTATCTGTTTTATCTCTGTCTTATACATGTTTGGTTATCGTTGTTGCAAACCCCAATCTTGGAAGTCTTTTACATTAAGTTTATTTCGAAGTCCCAAAGCATTTGCCTTTACTTTATTTCGTTTTATTCTCTGTCTACTCGATCTCGACCAAGCCTGGTCGATCTCGAGTTACTGATTCTCGATCTAGCATCGCTGTAGCTTCTGTGTGCAGGTTCTCGACAAAGCCCAACTCGAAGTCGACAAGGACTGTACTCGATATCGAGTAGCCCCTGGTCGATATCGACTAGAAACTGCCGAGCTACTGCGCTGTGTTCGACTGTCCGATCTTCTGTCAACTACCCTAGTCGAGATCGAGGACCCTGTTGTCGACTTTTGACCGTGAGATCCATCTGCTACCTAAGATCCGCTGACGTGCTTCCTCGTGGATTCGATCCTGACTTTCTCTTACTACAACGGGAGGAAGTCTTGTATTTATTTGCTGAGACAGGGAAGTCAGTCTGAACTTTATTTTTATTTCATACTTGACACATCCTCCTGTAACAACAGTGGTTGATTCCCTTTTATTCTCGTTTACTTATTCATTTTTTTTTTGTGGGGGGGGGGGGGGGGGGGGGGGTGGGGGGTTTCATGTTGTATTCTTGTTTACCTTTTCATTAGCATCACCTCAGCAACAGGTAATTTCTCTCTCAAGTCCACTATTTGATTGCTTCAGCTTTGGTGTTGCACAAAAATATTGCACTTGTTTAAGTTCTTGGATCTTTCTGGATGTTTGTATTTGGCTGATTTAGTAATTCTATGCTTAACATTTAGCAATCTTAATATCTCCTAAGAATTGTTAGTTTGATCGGTTAATTAACCATTTCCTGCTGGTCACTTTGGATGGTTGAAATCATGTTGATGATATTCATGAAGACGCTTGGTTGATTTAAGCTTAGGCGGCACTTAAAAACAAGTGAGTTTTTGAAAACGTTGATAGTGAACTGTCAGTCCATTGGGGAGAGATGCATTCATTTTCAAGTGCCTTGATTGAACGATCACTCAAATAGTGTGGAAATATGGAACTGCTCATAGCCGTACTATTTCATAAATACAAACAATCAAACATATAAAATCCCTAGTTGTATTATAGGAGATTGCTAGTATTATGCCTAGAGATTCCTAAATAAGTAATCATGGGATATGTTTGGATCTAGATGGTATATTTTTCCTATATGGAGATAATTTATGGGTTATATAGTTGTATTAGTTGTGCGCATGTGCTTTTGAGTTGTGATTGAGAATATCTATCATGTTGTTTCGTCAGTTGAAAGAAACGTGTGTTATATTTCAGACCTCAACACACTGATCTCAACTTTAAACTAATGCAGTAATCCTTTGCTCTGATAGTAAACACTTACTTTTAACCTTATAATAACAAAGAGTAACACACGTAGCTTTGTCCTCAAGCTTTGAATGTAAGAATGATATATGAATGAAACTGAAAACATTCAGCAGTTGGGTAGTTAGTTGCATGATTGATTTGCATGTGTCTATTGGAATCGATGGTTGTTTCTACTGAAATTGCGTTTGACTTTTAGGGGTTGTGATGCTTGTTTTTTTTTTCGGATTATGGTGCTTTTTCTCATGGTTTGTGGACTGTTTTTGAGCTGTGACGGGGCTGTTTTTTAGGCTGTTGCTGCTTCTATTTCTTGCTGTTTTGGGACTATTTTGGAGCTGCTGCTACTATTGCGGTTTGGGGTTGTTTATGGGTTATTGTTAGGCCTTTTGCTAGTAACTAAGGGCTCCTCTGAATCAAGGGAGATGAGAAAATATTGCTGATTTCCCAAGGCATATAAAAACTTGGTAAGGTTGATTGCTTGGCCTGCGTTTATGGTTGGGTCTCTTGCTTTTGGGGAGCTGTTTGAGGCTGCGTTTATAGTAGCCTTCTTCTATCATTTCTATAGTAAGATTATAGATGGGATTAATTGGAGGATGACCTTGTTTGTTCTTCTTGTGATTCCAATTATTTTTTGCTGCTAGTGAAAATGTACATTGTCTACATTTATGTTATATTAACCTATAATAAGTTTGAAGCCTATTAGCTCAAAATGGTAGAGCGATGTGCTAATGCACAAAAATGCGAGTTCAAATCCCGCATAGGCTAATCTTAACATAAAAATCAAAGTGACACAGATAATTCACTATTTAATGTGCATGTAAAAGAGTTGATTCCACTTATTTTGTTCTTGCATTGATGAATATAAGTCATCGATAAAGTTTAATCACATTTTATGGTTTTATGTCATCAATCAATTATATAAAAATGTAATCAAAATGTCATCAATTATATAAAAATGTTATCAATAAAAATGTCATCAGCAAACAATGTCATCACAAATGATTCACAATCAATTGATGCCAAAAGTCCATCTTTATGGAGCTTCTTCATGCGATTTAAGCCTATGTGACACAATCGACAATGCCATAGGTAGGTGTTATCACCTGCGTCTGATATTTGCCTTTTGGTACTTACGTTATCAATGCCGGATGTTTGATCCAAAATGTAGAGTCCATTACTCAACACAAAATCGGCATAAAAAATGTTATCTTTGAAAATAGACAAGCGTTGATCTTTGCAAGAATAATTGTAGCCTTCTAAATCCAAAACAGAAGCCGCAATAAGGTTTCTAGTAATAGACGGAACAAAATAACAATTATTAAGTTCTAAAACTAAACCAGAAGGTAAAGGTAGACTATAATCTCCAACAGCAAGTGCAGCAGCCTTTGCTCCAGTTCCAGTTCGAAGATCTACCTCTCCCTTGGCCAAGCTTCTACGCCTTTTTAGCCCCTGCACATTCGTAATAATGTGAGAACCTGCACAGCCTGAGTCGAATACCCAGCTAGAAGCATTAGCCGATAGGACTTCTATAACATGCGTACCTGAATTGGAACTCACAATTCCATTCTTCTTATCCTCCAGATACTTTGGGCAATTTCTCTTCCAGTGACCCTTGGTATGGCAGTAGAAACAATCATGGTCAGCAGCTACTTTAGCTTTCTCAGAAGTGTTCTTGGGTTGGGTAACTGGTTTACCCTTCCCTTTTGCATTCTTCTGCTGTCCAGATGCCCCTTTCTTGAACCCTTTTCCCTTTTGGACCATCAAGATCTCCTTCTTGTTGCCCATAGTTAGATTTTGCTCAGCGGTCTTAAGCATCCCATGCAACTCTTCAAGCGTTTTTACAGCTCCGTTCATATTGAAGTTTAGCTTGAACTGAGTAAATCCATCATGCAGAGAATGAAGTATGATGTCTGTAGCCAACTCTTGGCTATAGGGGTGGCCAAGTCTCTCCATGTTTTCAAAATGACCAATCATTTCAAAGACATGAGGACCAACTGGCTTGCCTTTCTCAAGTTTGCAATCAAGTATTGCCTTATGAGTCTCATACCTCTCCATCCTCGCTTGTTCCTGAAACATAACTTTCAAGGTGCGAATGATGGTGCAAGCATCCATCTTTTCGAACCTCTTTTGAAGGCTCGACTCCATAGAAGCCAGCATAAGACATGTGACAATCACTGACTTATCTCTGATTTGTTTTTCCTGATCCTTCTCAGCTTGAGTAGAGGCATCAGTCAATTTTGGGATTGGGGTGTCAAGTACACTCTCTTTTCCTTCAGACCTGAGAACAATTCTCAGATTTCTTTCCCAATCGAGGAAATTATTGCCGTTCAACTTATTCTTCTCAAGAATTGAACGCAAATTGATGATGGTTGGGTTATCGTTTCTGTTCATGATATCTACAACATAGAACATGCAAAATATGAATCATGTTTGTCATGCAAAAACCTTAAAATTTAAACATGCTTTAAATGTAAATAAGCTAATGCCATTTTATCCATAAAATAAATTTCCCTTTGAATAAAATGATTCCAAGATCCTATTACAGACAAGACATTAGCGTGCTTTGGCACTACCCTAACTCTTATGTGACAAGGTAAGTAACTTTTACTAGTTATAACATTTATAACTCTTGGTTGATAGATCACATCTTATGTAAATCTATCCCATGCCTCAAAATCCAAAACTTTGTCTTTTGGTCTTTTGTTGAGTAGAACCAATTCAAGGCTATAAATCCCTTATATAGATTTACCCGTACTATCCCAAGGTCAAAGCATGGACACCTTGCTTTGGCAAAACCTATCCATCAAATTCCAAGGGCCTCATAGGTTATGAATTGGAAAGGCATACTCTCAATTTTCTTTTAAGGGAACTAGGTTTGTCATGCAAGTCTAATTATCAAGTGAACAAACAACATAATCAAACATGCAAGCATAAACCAAACACATGCACAAAAAATAAATTGTGATCCTAGTATGGCCCCTAATGAAAAGAAAACCAAAAAGATAAATCTTCAAGGTTCTTCTATCTTCTTGGATCCTCATCCTTGGTTCTCCTTTTGGATCTCCATCCTAGAATCGCCTTTTGGATCTCCATCATTGAATCTTGTAACATCTTCTTTTGTACAATGTATAAATAAATTTACTTTCGAAAAATTAAATTACAAAAATACATAACGATACGCAGATCGTATTTATATGCTACTTGGGCCATACTAGTCACCGCATGCAATAATATCAAATATTATAAAATATTAATCACAATTAATATAACATCAAAATATTAATCAAATTAATATAAACAAGAAATAGAATATTAATCATATTAATAAACCATTTAACTCAAATCAATTAAATTATCTAATAAAATAACTAATTTAATATTCTTGATATTTAATTCAAATTTAGCAATCATATATATGGAATGAATTTTAGGGTAACTATTACCTTATATAATTGGATAGAATATTTTTATTAGGGATAAGATATCTATCATATCTAATTAAGGTAATTTAAGATTTTACACTAAAATCATAAATATCTTCCATAACCCTAATTCCACCCCATCCACTCCCACTCAAATTTTATAACAATTACAAACTTTAACAATTGTAGGATTAAGATGGTAAGTTTTCATAAAACTTAAACTTTTGACAAATTAATATATGAATCAAATTCACATAAAATCTACCAATTACTTTAGGCATCAAAATAATGAAATTCCCAATTTCTTAAATTCAAATCAGCATTACTTTTAGTTTATACAAAAAAAAATCATATCTTTTGTATAAATTATACAAATTGATTTAATGAAACAATTTCCAAATTAAACCAACTGTTTTCGGAAAAAGTTAATCGATGCTAAACGTACTGTACAATTTTCAATCAATTCAAGTTGTGAATCGGCTTTGCATGTCGGAAACATACAATTAATTGAAAATTTCAAGAAAGGCGTGCAGCGATGTTTATCGGAATCAAATTCCGAACTCGTTACATCCAATTAATTAAAATCAAAATTTTAATCATACCACTTATTCCATATATCAAATATATTGCAAAATTGAATTAAAACTAACAAGAAAATCAATCGATCATATCAATTTATGCAAGAGGCTCTGATACCACTGTAGGAAAATTAGATGCGCAGCGGAAGGGTAGAAAACTATTTTCTAACATCTAATTCGGGATCTCATGCATGAATTGATATGAACAATATGGAGGGGAAAAGTCGTACCTTTCGTGTGCGGAACCTTGATTCGAAATCACCTTTGGAGAAAAGAGCCTCAAGCGCGACTCCTCTACTTGGTCCACACGAGCACGGGATTGGATCTCCTTGTCTCCGTTTGCTAGAACGAATGATCGAAGGATTGCAACTCACCCTACGAGTTAGGGAGGCAGGCGATTTGTGGTGGGAGGAGATTTTGGAGACACGTATATTCCCCATCAAAGTTAAGACTTATTCTTAATAAGTCTCCTTATATATTGTAGAAACTAGGTCAACTTATTCCTAATAAGTCACCTTTATCTTTTATCTTCTACCCACAAACTATATCAATAATAATAACTTATTATTATTATTAATCAATTATCCAATTTCTAATACTCTTTGTGTGTGACCTTATAGGACCTGAATAAAATAGCAATAGATTAAATATAATTTAATCTATAAATTATAGTTGGCTTCTAGCAAAGCACTATAATTACCTAAATTATTCAGATTATAAATCTCCATTTTAATCCTATTATATCATTAGTATTTCACACATCAATTAAAGGACACCAATTCCTTCAGTATGATGATGTATTCCCGGCCGAGATCGATGCTTGCTACTCCTGCATAAGAGAAGGGAAAGGATTCTCGTGGACATGTGATTCCTGCATTTACCGATCCGCTCTCAAATCTCAAATTCTGTCCCCTGTTTTGAGGCACTCCTGTGACCAACATCATATACTTACTATGAGCCTGGCGGAGGAATCCAAGTTCTGGGGAGATTTTTGTATAGCATGTGGACGAGGCAGCGACCGCAACACGTATTATTGCAACATTTGCGGCTCTACATACCGCATGGAATGTCTACATTTGCCTATAGAAATGGAGCATCAGCATGGTGGGCATCTCCATAGGATGAAGATGGAGTTCTCGTGGCGCACTAAAGAAGAAGAGGAATACGAATGGTGCCATGGCTGCTACAAAGACATAAACCCCATGTATTGGGTTTATAGTTGCCAAGAGTGCCACTATGTAGCTCATTTATATTGCGTATTTCCCTTCCTATCAATGCGGTTCTTGCCGCCTGAATATGAATAGGTTGAACAAGTATTGCCCAAACATCACATATGAAACCAAACAGCTAGCTAGCGTATGGTTGTTCTGATTTGGATCTGCGCGCAATTAAGGCAATTGTTTAATGGTTTGTTGTTCTTGTAAGGATGGATATCTCATTTCCTCGATCTAGCTGTAAGACTTGTTTGTTGTACGTTTTGTGAAACTGGTTGAAAAATAAACCATATATTTGCTGTCAATTAATTCTCCTTAATTAGTTTATAAATTAATTGGGGACGGTACGTAAGGTGCTCTCTGATCGATCAGTTGCATTGTTTTTGCCGTTCAATCCTGTAATGTAGATTAAAGCTATCATTGGTAAAACAAACCGAGCACATCGAGAGTACACATTTAATGTCGATCAATGCCTCGATCATAGATTAAGTTAATGTCAATCAGTTTGTATAGTAGGCTTAATTTAATGTCAATGCCTCCCTCGATCACAGATTAGATACCTCGAGCCAGAAACGGAACCAGGAATGAAAATCGGGATGGGCTGAAATCGTCTTATACAATGATTTTTTTTAAGAGTTATTGATACCACATGTATAAAACACACCTAGAAAAAATAATAAAAATAAAATATACAATGAATAAATTTTTCAGAGTTATTAATATCACATATATAAGTATATAACACATATAGATACACACCTAGAAAAAAAAAAAACCTAATGAAGAGAAAAAAAAATAAAGAATTTATGTGTGTACACAGCTAGGCAAAAAAAAAAAAAAACAAAGAGAAAAATTCATCACTGAGAGTGAGCGGGCAAACAAAAAACACAAAGGAAGAGAAAAAGTGAACACTGGGCGGATAGAGGGAATTGAACCCTGTTCATACTGGACCTTTTATAGCTACTCACTCAACCAACTAACCTACACAAAACTTCTCATACTTGCTTACTCTTATTAAATAAATTCTGGATTATTGGGGGTGGGCTGCAGCAAAGCCCAATCCACCCTTAAATCCTGCCTGCCTCGAGCAATCAGTCGTACTAAGTAGAATAATTGAGATCTCGAGTGGATAATGGCACCCGTGTTCCCGAATTTGGCGAGAGACCAACTATATACATATATTATATACAGACATACAGTTTATATTATTCTGGTAACCAGCCTCCTCCTCTCCGACAAGTGAATGGCCATCCACACGCAGCTCACTCGCTTGATTATTCCCAACCACGCCGCCTTGGCAAAGGTTATGTAGTGATCAATGGCTGCTACCTGTATACGAATAGAATAGCTTGTTGGAAGAGAGGAGCGATTCAATTCAACTCCTCAATTCAATTCAATTGATCCGGTAAATCAAATTACAATTTATAACCTTATAAACTAACCGTTCACTAGCTACTTGCGGCTCTAACTCATTAACTCACTAATTAGGCCCACTAATGGTTCTAACTAGATCGGTCAAACGGGTCATTCGGATCGGGTTCGGGTCGGGTCACTTCGGGTCCCGAGTAATACGGGTTTCGGGTATTTTCGGGTCCCAGGTAATACGGGTTTGACCGGGTTTTTGAGTCATTTCGGTCGATTTCGGGTTGGTCAATTTTTTCTTTTTTACATTAAAAAAAATCATGATTTGATAATTTTGCAATAAATTTAAAATTCTAAAGTTAAAGACGTTTTTCATAAGTTCTAGTGCTTGTAATTATATACTATATTTGATCTAAAATATTTGATTTTTATTATTTCTCGTAATTTTTAATAAAATGTAATAATATATAAAATATCAAATTTTCAAATAATTTTTTAAAAATAATTTCATGCAATTAGTAATAAACATAGAATTGTTTTAATATTTCAATACAAATAAATATAAAAGTTGATTTGAAAATGAAAGATCAAGTGATTGTAATTATAAAATGTAATAAATTGGAATCTCCATAAAAAAATTTAATCATATATAATTATAAATCAATCGAGTCACCGGGTCAAATGGGTAAATCGGGTCAAAATTACCGGGGCAATCGGGTCACCGGGTCGAAGCCCAGATTACCCAGAAAATTTCCGGGTATTTCGGGTTCGGGTCAAAAAAAAATTCCGGGTCAAAATTCTCGGGGTTGGATCGAAATTTTTCCGGGCGTTCGAGTCGGGTCAACCGGGTCGGGTTGTGTTTTGACAGGTCTAGTTCTAACCCATTAACTCACTAATTAGGCCCACTAATTAGATAACTAAATAACCCTAAAATTCCTCTACCTGACACACTAACACAAACCTAATCGGCCACTGACTTAATTAATTTCTAACTAGTATAATCCCCGCGCCATGATGCGATTTTTAATAAATATAGAAAATTAATATTAATAAAAAAGTTAAGATAAAATAATGCAGGTAGACTTGAAATCTTTAAGAAAATGGTAAAAAAAGCTTACCAAAAAGTCAGGCTTCATAAAAAAGGTTTTAAAATTAAGATATTATATTGATATAGATTATTATAATATATAAAGGTTTAAATATAGATTAATAGTAGGCATTAGATTTAATTCAATGTTTTGAATTAAACCTAATGGTTAGTAAATGGTAAAAAATAAAAGGAAAAAAATGTAAATGTATGAAAGAGATGAAAAGAAAAAGAAATAATAAGAGAAAATTGTGATTAGTTGAAAAACCTTCAATTAAGGAGGAGTTGACACATCATCAAAAGTCTAATAAATTAAGGTATTATATAGATATAGATTAACCTAATTTTTGGATCATATTCTAAAATAGCTTATGTATATATGTTGCAATAATAAGAGAAAATTGTGATTAGTTGAAAAATATTAAAATAAACAACATTGATATTGTAAAAATAAATATGATTTCATCCTGAATATCTTTTTTTTGGTTCATAGGTAGGCACTTAGGCAATTACAATATGAGGGAGGGGGATTCAAACTCGTGACCTATTTGTCACTATATGTCATCCTTACTAGCTAAGCTAGCAAGACTTGACTTTATCCTGAATATCTAAACCACCCAAATCTATAATATCTCAACTTATATCAAAATTATACGGAATTAAAAGAAAATAAAAAATTTTTAAAAAAAATGATACATAGGATTGATGAAATTCTAGAGCGTCACCTAGGATTGAAAACGGAGAGAGTGACACGTGTCTCACAGAATTATTCTTTAGTATTATTATATTAATTAATTAATACATAGAGAAAATTTGCGCCGAAGGCGCAAATTTTCTCCCCAATTTAGCTATTGTCCCCCCAACTCCGTCATATTGGGCTTTTGTCCACGTAAATTTTTTTGGACAAAATTGCCCTCCCATATATAAGGGTTTTTGCTGGAAACCGCCCTCTCTCTCCTCACTCTGTTTGTCTCTTGGCTTCTGTCGTACGATTCGCTCTCTTTTCTCCATCCTCTCCCAAGCGACTTTTGCGGTTGAAACCGGTGATTCTTCTTCGATTCTTCTCCAATGTCAGAGAACAAAGTCGCCGGCGACCTCGAAGGACCTGCTGTTGGTGCAATCGAGCATAAACATTCAAGCGATCCTTCAAATGGCGGTGTGTTATCTGTGTTTTTAATTATGTACTTGTTTTGAAGTTGAAACTGACATTTCTTTTCAATTTTTGTCGATTTTTAGAGAACAAGGACTCCGATGAGAGGGAAGGAGTTGATGTTGCCGCGGTTGACATCAAAACTGGAAGTGATTCCGCATATGACGGTTTGTATTCTGTGTTTATGTCGTTTATGCATGTTTGTCGTTTTTTCCCCCTTATTACTGTGTTTGATATCGAATGTATCTGATTTGCAGTGAAGAAAAGCTCTTCTGAGAAGGTTCCTTCAGTTGAAGGTAGCAGTTCATCCGATCCTTCAAGCAGAGGTGTGTCGTTTTTGTTCTAGAGTTTTGTATTTATGATTTTCCAGGCCTTTGTTGTGTTTTGGTATGAAATGTATACATGCATGTGGTACTTTGTCTTTGATTTTAGCATAAATGCATATTTCAGCATAATCTGTAAAAGACCTATTTCAGCAGTTGTCTCTATTCATGCTGAAACGGTTGTTCTGTATTCTTTGTCTGTGTTTTTTAGATGCTAATGCCTCTGCAAGTGATCTTCAAGAATATAAATGTCAATTCGATGTGTGTGTTTTTATGTTTATTCATGTTTCTGAGTGTGTGTTTTTAACAGAGATTGCAGTATTGCATTCCTGTAAAGGATAGATTTTGTGCAAAATCCAATGTTTACTGCGCCCCAGATGTCTGTAATGTTATAGAGGAACATCTGTCCAAATCTGATTTTGAGTTGCTGAGGAGAAGCTGCTTTGGATGGGTTTTTGTTCAAAGAGATAAGATGAAACTTAATTTTCAGTTGATTCATCAAATGATGCTACGTTTGATTAAGAGTGATAAGCTGCATGAATTGTGGTTCAAGGTTGATGGTCTAGTTGCTCGTTTCTCTCTGGTAGAGTTTCATGCAATTACAGGGCTTCCTATCATTGATACTAAAGTTAAACCGCCTGCGAAATTTGCATGGTCTCATTTTCTGGGGGAGAAGCAGTCAAAGTGTACCTATGATGAGTTGTTGGAGGCATTTAAAACATGTAGAAAATCGTCTACAAAGAAGCTTCAGATGGAAAAGTTGTTGATTATCGAGAAGATGTTATTGTTCAAGCGTTCTAAAAGTGTTAAGAAAGATCATGCTGCTCTTGTATGCAATCCAGCGAAATGTGAACTGTATCCATGGGGGAGGTTGTCTTATTCTTTGGTTGTGAAGTATTTAAAGAAGGTTCTGATTTGTGATCGATCTGATCCGAGACCATCATATGAATTGTTTGGATATATTTATGCTTTTCAGGTAATTTAACTTCATGCATATATGTTTCAGCATCTGTTTGTTTCAGCATTTATGTTTCAGCAATATTTGTGTTTCAGCATTTGTATGTTTCAGCATCTGCTTGTTTGGTTCTATTTGTAGGCTTGGAAACTGGAGGCTTTCCCGGTGATTTCTGATAAGTTTCTTTGCGATTTCAAAGTTCGTGTGGGTGATCCATATTCTCTTCGGTGGGAGTGTAAGTTACGACATACTTACATTGAAGCGCAAGAGTTGTTTGATGGCAATGTGGTATTATTCTTGTCTCAGATCTATCTTCATACAATCTTCTTTTTTTTATTAATTTCATTTTTATAATTTCAGTTGTCTTATTGTGTGTTAATATTGTTGGTTGTTTAGGCACCCATGTTCCCAACCTTTGGGGAGTTTGCAAGGTCCCCAGGAATGGTATTTGAAGATGAAGTTGCTCACCCCATTCTTGATCACATGACTGAACCTGTATTTTCCCAACCCGAGGCAGATAAGCTGTATGATTGTTGGAGACTTAGGACAAGAGCATACTGGAGACGGTTCAATTGCTATGTAGATGGTGATTTATCATTGGATATACCTTCTGCTGAAACCCAAGGCGAAGAACAACAAGAAGTCAATGAAGAATCAGGTGGCAATGAAAGTGGAGGTGCTGCAGGTTCGAAGAAGCGAAAGACTGCGAGTAAAGCGCCGCCATTGGTGAAGAAACAGAAGATTGAAACAAGCAAACCTACGCCAACGCGGAGAGGTCGGTCTGTTGGTTTAGTTTCAACAGAACAAGTTGATGAAATTGGTTCTACTAGAAAAAAGAAGACAAGGGGTAAGAAAATTTCAGCTGCAAAGAAACCACCAGCTGTTGAAGATGCAATTGCGAAACCTAGGTTTGTATTTCGTAAGAGAGGTAAATCTGTTTCTGAAGATTCCAGTGATTTGTTTATGCCAATTGAAGTTGCATGTCCATCCTTTCATCGAGTTGCTGAAACTGCATTGAGGCCGGTCATCGAAGCTGCACCTGCAAAGGAATCTTTATTATTTAAGGGTGGGAACGATGATGCTAATGATAGAGTAGCAGAGGGTCCCCAGGGGGGTGTGGCTCAAGGAGGGGACGATGCAATAAATGTTGAAACTGATGACTACATAAACAATGAAGGCACTGAGAACGTTGCCAGAGATGATCACTTGGAAGGAGCGGGGAAGAATGTGGGTGGTGCTCAGACTGATGATTTCAGCAAACAAGGGGGACATCCTAGCTGGTTGAAAGAAATACAGATGAGGTTAGATAAGCTTGAAGAGTTGCCTCAAAGAGTCTCTGATTTATCTGCGAGGGTGGAGATGCTTGAGGAACGTTTGTCAGGATGTTTAAAGTTGGTGAATGTTGTTGATAATCTGCTGAAGAAGGTAGATTCCTTAGAAAATAAGTTAACAATGCAAGAGTCAATGCAGTTTAAGACCCAGTCATCCAATGTTGCAACTTGTGATCCAGCAATTTCAAAGGCTGTGAATGAGGTGTTGGATGAAATTCGAGAAGAGGTACCTACTGAGATTCTAGGTCAACCAATTGGTACAAATGTTTCAGCATCTGTGAATGAGATCATACCTGTTACCCTTGTTGAAGGGCAGAAGTCATTAGACTCATCTTCAGGGCATGTATATGCTGTTGACTTAGGGCGTGACTCTGATTTTGAGTTAAAGGGTGGGGATCAGTGCTTAGATGATGGAGTTTCTGTTGGGGTGATGAAGGTGGTTGGTGGTCCTGAAGTCAAGGCAGCTGGAACTGAAGTTGTTGGAACAAAGGTTGCTGAAAGTATGGTTGCTGAAACGAAGGTTGCTGAAAATGAAGTTGCTGAAACCAAGGTTAATGTAACAAAAAATGTTGAACCCAAAGCTGATGGAATAGAAGATGCTGAAATGGTTGATGCTGAAGCTGCATCACCTCATGGGCAACTAGACAAAGATGCTGAAATGGGTGATGCTGAAGCAACAAAAGATGCTGCTGGTGACTTAATGACCCCACCCCCTGGAAAAACAATACATTTAAGTGATGGTGAAAGTGACGATGAAGATTTGGTGAAGAAGCCATGCACTCAGTGGGATACAATTTCCAAAGATCCTAAATGTGTTGAAGAAATTGAAAACTTCAGGAGTTCAAAGCGTCTTCCAAAAGCAAGTAGTTTTCTGGTGAGCCCGTTTGTTGCTGAAAAGTTAAGGATCCCGAAGCATGTTGAAAAAAAATCATTGCTCAACAAGGTTGACCATGACTTCATGTATCAATGTGTTAAGAGCTCAAGGTATGTCCATCTTAAATTTTCATGTGTGTTTTCGAGTGCTCTAACAATATATATATATATATATATATATATATATATATATATATATATATATATATATATATATATATTTCGAGTGCTCTGACCCAATTTTTAAATCTTGTAATAATATGCGCAGGGATTTTTCAGTACTTTTAATGGGATCCAGAAAAGAGAAGTCATTTTTTAAGAACATTGTTAGGAAGGATGGTTGGCTTGATATAGATGTAAGTATGCTGAAACTGTTTTTCTTTACAGCATCTTTTCGAGTAAATGTAACTATGTATGTATTTCTGTTTATATGAATTTCAGCACCTTACACTGTTTACTGTTTCAGCACCTTGAAGCTGGACTGGGTCACATGAGGAAGAGAGTCAGTGAAGATCCTAGCAGTTTTGAAGGCATTGTCGTGATGAATCCTATTTTTCATCAGAAATATCTTCCAGAATGCACGTCATCTTACGAAGAAACAACACCTGTTGAACAATTCACTACTAGCTACTTCCTGGGCTTATATTCTAGTGATTATCCCAAGAGTTGGGAGTCTGCAAAAATGGTCTACACCCCTTTCAACATAAACAATGAGCACTGGATTGCATTGGAGATAAATCTTGCTGAAAAGGTTATAAATGCATATGACTTCAACCACTACCTTGTGTCTGCTGAAAAGCTTGTTGATCATCTGCGCGGGATGGCTGAGTGGTTGCCAATTCACTTGGATAAGGCTGGTGTGATCCCAAATTTTCAACCGTCTACATTCCACATTAACAAGGTCCCCGATCTAGTGCACGATACAACGGGGTATGGAAACCTACATTTACAATGTTTTTAAAGTCATTTAGAAGCATTATGTTGTTGTGCTTGTTATCAATATGTTTTGTTTCATTTTTTGCAGTGTATCTTGTGGGGTCTTTGTACTGAAAGCAATCGAGGCGCTGGTGTTTGGGGGAGAAGTCAGGAAGTTTACCAATGAAAGAATCTTTCGATACCGAGAACTTATGGTCTCAGACTTGATTCAAGAGAAATGGAGCTTTAAATTCTAGTTAATAGCATCTTGTGTGTAACACCGTCTATCAGATTTAGGGATTTCAAGACATTCTAACGTAGCTGTGGTTTAGATGTATTTCCGTGGGATATTCTGGACAACTGTTGGTCTTTTGTATCATTTTGGATGCGTTTTCAGTGGCACTCTTTGAAGCCATTGGAATTGACATTTTATCTAATGTTTTAATGTAAATTGTGTGTGCATTTCTGGTTCAGCATTTTTTTTTGCTAGTTTGTTTCAGCAAATGTTCCAGCAAGTATTTCAGCAAAATACTTCACCATATTTGTTTGCTGAAACAGTTTATAAGTCAACCAAAAATCAAAATCATCATTATTTTTCTGTATCTATCTGGTGTTGAGCTTATTAAATAGACATTTAGTTAATGGTATAATGCAAATTTTTTAGTTTTCCTGTTTCAGCATGTTGTTTCAACAAGTTATGTTTTCAAGTCGACACCAACATACAATGTTAAGTTGCCATATGTTAGAGAAACACAGAAATATAATCTCCAAAGAGGGTACTTATTGCTGATGTGCATGTTTTTAGTTATATTTTCCCATATGTTTTGATGTCAATTTGAGTCATTTTCATAGGTTTTGCATTGGGTTCATTGTCTTTTGCATAAGTTTTCATATTTCATGAGAAATAGATGTCTTCACTAGCTTTTGTGTGTTTTACAGAATTTTGGAAGCTGTTTTTGAAGAAATTTTCAAGAGAGAAAAGATGCGGAGAAGAATTTAGAGCGCATAGGAAAAAGAACGGAAGCAATCGGAGTTATAACGAAGGAGATACGGGCGTTTCTCTAAGTCCGAGATGGACTACCGTCATACCGACCCCATAACGACCCCTAGGGGGGTCGGTACCGAGGCTCAATCTGGAAGTGCGAAGCAAGAAAAGGCAACAGTGCTCATACCGACCCTAAGGGGGGTCGGTACCGAGGTCACCCGCCTCGGTATGGGCTCCAGCGAAGTTTATTTACCCGAATTTAATTATTTTTACCCCTTTTCCTTAGATAGACTTTAGATAAAATTCATATATTGGTTATTTCCTAATTTAGTTTATGGGATATTAAGTATAAATAGGATTTTTAGGGTTTGGAGGATCTTCTTCTTCCTCCCATCACTTTTTCAGCATTTTTAGAATTTGGAACACACGTTTAGAGAACATTTGTGAGCGGATTTGAGAGCTTTTTGAAGCGATTTCTTCGGCGAAAGTTGGAGAACGTTTTGTGAGGCTTTTGTGACGCTTTGTTGACGTTATTCTCAGGTTTTTATACAATTTAATTTTCTGATTTTTATTTATTTCATTAATTTTGCAATGCCTACCATGTTTATGCGTGAGTAGTCACCTTTTCTAGGGTTGGAGTGATCCCAACGATAGTTATGCTTGCAATTTTGCTATGAATTGACGAATTGATTGGTTTTATCTATTTTATGTGCTTAAGTACTCGATGAAAATTGGGGAAATTCCCTTTTGCAATTGAATTGAAAGATTGAATTGTGAATTGGATAGTAATTAGGATTTTGAACGCAAGTTTGATAACCTAATTAAGATTGTTAGTAAAGTCTATTAATTTGTGAAAATAAATTGATTGCTTTGCTAGGGTTGATGCAAGTTGACCTATTTAATAGATAAAAACATGATTTTTATATGATCCATTGCAATGCTTGTATGATTATCGTTGTGGTGATCCTTATGCCCTAGATCTTTCATATTATTGATTTTATTCAAAAAATTCAGCAACCTTAAAACCCAAGAAAATCTCTATATTTGTCATCTCTTCTTGTTATTTCTTGCTCTTTGGTAACTAGAATTGAGTCACTGACTTTCTCCCTGCGGACGAACTTGACCCTACTATACTATAGCGGGGTTTCGATCTTATAAATTTATTTGTTTGAAAATAAACCCTTCATCAATTGCGTCTGTCAAGGTGCCATAGTTGTTCAAGTTATGTTTTCAGCATTTTCCGCCAGGACATTTGTTTTCAGCACATTTTTCATGCTGAAACAGAGATGATTGCCTAGAACAAAGCTTAAGCATAGCAATAAATGGTAAACATAACGAACACAACTATGGCACCTTGATATAGCAAAGCAATAACACAGAGTACAACTGATTAAAAAAAACACAAAGCATCTCGTAAAATTCATATCAAATTGCTGAAACAGTGTAAAACTGAACTAAAAATTAAAATTAGCACATTTTTCTGTAGCCAGCTTCATTGATGTTGAGCTTTTGAATTCTTCCCGTGCTCCCTTTGAAGCCATTCCTTACTGTATTTTGCTCTTCTCACAAACTCTCCCTTGGAAAGTTTCCTTTTCTGAGGAGGTCGACCACATCTCTTCCTTACATTGGGGGGGTAACACTTAATCTGTTTAATATATTCAGGGAGGTTTATTTCATCATCAGGGAGGACTGGATATATGGTTTCAGCATATGCTAAAATCCAAGCTTCATTTGTGTAGAAACCAGCAACAAAATCTGCAACATCAAGCCTTTTAGACACTATCGCCGACAGATGATGTATGCATGGGATTTTTTGAATGTCAAACACCCTACAGGTGCATTGTTTTGCTGAAAGATCAACAACAGTCCGCGTACCTTCTCCAGTAACCTCAAATACAGACTCACTCAAGTGCTTTACAGTATATGCACCGACATCCTTTTGCAATTCCTGGATCATTTTCATTATTGCAGGGGCGACTCTCTGTGTATTCAGTGCTGCAGACTTCCTTCTATCTTGAGACCACTCTGTGAACTTATCTCTAAAAAACTCCAACAGTGCAACAATGGGCAAATTTTTTTTACCACTCAAAACAGAGTTTAAGCTTTCAGCGTTGTTGGATGTCATCATGGTATACCGATTACCCTTTGCATGTGCTCTTGCCCACCTCTCCAGCCCCGCGGATATCAAATATGTTGCTAGGCTTGGGCATTCTTCTTTTATACGGTCAAATTGGTGTGCAAAATCACCAACAGTGTAGGTTTCAGCAGCCTGTTGGAACATGTCTGCAAGATGCCTTTTCTTGAAAGTTGCTTGGATGTTCTGCTTCAAATGCCACATGCATACGCAATGGGTAGCATTAGGGTATATCTTTTTGATGGCCTTAGAAATGCTGGAATGCCTATCAGAAACAAACACCAAATCATTTGTAGGTTGTATAACTTTACTGAGTTGCTAGAAAAACCACTCCCAAGATGCATTATTTTCTATGTCAACAATCCCAATAGCAAGCGGGTATAATTTCATATTTGCATCTTGGGTAACTGCTCCAAGCAATGTACCCTTATATTCCCTGTTAAGAATGTGCCATCTACTACAACAACCTACAAATAAGACGGGAACAATTTATATACTGAAATCACCATAATTTTGCTAAATTATAAATGATTATGTACATATACATACCTTTTTTAAGATGGGAAATGCTCTAATGGATTGTCCATAAGACAAGAATAAGTATTCGAACCTTTCAGCACTGTCCGTTTTAATGAGAGCTACTGTTCCTGGATTTTTCTCCATAAGAATGTGACAATATGACAGCAAGGCAGCAAAATTTGATTCCGGCGACCCTTTTTCTCTCACTTGAGCTATTCGTGCTGACTTCCATGCCTTCCAATAAGTAATTGAGATCTTGTGGTCTGTTCTCATCTTATCAATAATTTGTTTTGGGGTGTATCCACTGTTGAAAACACAGAAATCAGTAACAATAAATATAGTGCTGAAATGAAAGCTGAAACTAAAATGCTGAAACTAACAGCTGAAACTAACAGCTGAAACAGTATACACCTTAACTGTATGAGGCCTGCAATAACATTGGATGGTGCATGCCTGGAGTGTCTTGTTCTTGTATCCCATGTGCATGTGTGTATATCTCTATACAATATCACCTCATGACAAATAGCTGAAATTCTCTTTGTATGCAATTTCCAATCACAATTTCTGTCTATGCATGCTGCTCTATAATATTTTGGTGTTGATTTTTTAGCATCAAATCCAAATATGTCTGTCATAGACATAATGTATAGAGCATCCTTTACTGCCTGTCTAGATTCAAATGTTTTTCCAACATACATAACCCTTGGGCATTGAGTGACACGGTTGACAATATTGTCCGTGATAGAGCTTCCAGCACCCCTTTCATCAACTGTGTTCCCTTTTCTATTCATCATTTCATAGCGCTCATTCCAATACCCATAATTGGAGTTATCTGAAAATGATTCACTGTTTTCAGCATTAGAGGAATATGAAAATCTGTCAGCATCCATATCGTCTTGTGGCACATCCTGATTCTCATCAAAAATAGAGACATTTTCTATTATATCCAAATTGGTGCTATATCTCTCATCAGTTTCAGGAAGCTCAACAGTTTCAGCAGTAAATTGAAACTCATGGCCAACAATATCCAATGGCAAGGTGTTTGTGACACACAACTCTACAGAAAAATTCACTCCATCCAGCTTACTCAACAACAAGAATTCTTTTAAATCAGCATCAGAATCTACCTTAAGTGGTGCTCTCAATGTCTTGAAGGGGTGCAAATGGCTGAATTCCAATTCAACTGATTCATCAACATTGAATCTGCTGCAAACCTTGTCCCTCAAGGTTAATAAAGTGATTGTATCCTCTAGCACAAAAGCCTTTGAAGTAGTGTTTCCATCGAACAGTAATCCTGTTTCAGCAACTCTCCACTTTCCCCCATACACAACAGTTACAATGTTTGATGACATTTCTACCCCTGCAATTGATTGTTTGACAGTATTAAAGTAGTTGAAATATAATTGGAATGCATTTCCGCAAAAACGAACATATACCTGCAGAAACACTAAAAAACAGAGTTCTTGGAAACACTAAAAAACACTAAAAAAACAGATAACTGCAATCCACATGAGATCAATATTCCACAGTTTCAGCAATCGAAAACGATAGTTTCATTCCACATGCTAATGTTATATAGAAAATCGAAACATATACTTGTAAAAACACTTTTAGTAGCAATTAAAAAAACAGGAATTCTGTTAGTTTCAGCAGATCTCGTAGAAACTTTGCGCCCTCACAACAGATCACAGCAGAAAGTGTTGAACTATAATAAATTGATAGAAAGTATTGATCTATAAGAGATCACAACAGAAACAATATAAACGATCATAACAGATCTGTTGGAACGTTACTTGTAGCAGAAAAATCGAAAATCCGTGTTTCAACAAATCGAAAATCTGTTAGTTTCGATCACATCAGACCAGATCTGTAATCAATTAAGAGCATAATCAAAATTTCGAAGAACATTGCTGAAGAATAGTCCAAAATTACAGGAAAAAACGAGCGACAACGCTTACCTTCTGTTGTGATCGCTTACCTTGTCGATATGCTTACGTAGTAGAAGCAATTCAGCAATTTATAGAAGCAATTCAACGTTACTTTGTCGATCGATGAATTTACAGCAGCAAGGATGAAGAGGAGAATGCGTGTGTGGCAAGGTTTTCTGTGTGTTTCGGTTTCAGCATGATGAAAAATTCGGTGGACAAATCCCAAATATGGAGAGGGTGGGAGACGGATTCCTAATATAGCCTAATTTCGTGGCCTATATGGAAATTGCCCCTTAATATATTGTTAATTTGTCGTTGTACAACAATGACTTTTGATTACAGAGTGAACATACTATACAAATTGTTACAAACTAAATTTCGACGGATCAGTTATGCCGGGCGGATCAGCGTCTTATGGATTTGTCATCCGAGACTCTAGGGGTGTGGTGGTCGCTTTACATCGGGCCATTGGCACTAATGTCTCCGTTGTATTTGCTAAAAACCTTGGCCTTAACATGAGTATTTTACGCGATATGGAAATGCAGATCTTAAACCTTCATATCGAAGGGGACAACTTACTGGTTATAAAGGCTTTACTGGGGGATTGGAAATGCCCCTGGACTATCGAGCGGCTACAATTGGATATTTTGTCATTTTCTTATGTTGCTATTCGTCATATTTTCAGGGAATCAAATGTCGTGGATGACTATCTTGCTCGTAGTGTCCATGCATTCCCAGCCGACAATTGCTGTGAGGATGATCCCGAACTGCTTGTTCTCGTCCAGAAGGATGCGCTAGGAAGAGCTTCTGTTGCGGCCGGCCCGACCTAATCTTTATTCAACGTCAAAAAAAAAAAAGTGAACGTACTATTACCTTTTTTTTTTCGAATAAATTTTTTTTTAGGTTAAAATTAGCGATAAGAAATTTTCAAATTTTTTTAACAATGTTATAACTTATAATCAATGATTCATACACCTGCGAAAAAAATAATTAAAAAAAATCAATTATAACCTAGGTAATAGCAATATTTTAAATTTTTACATAATAGCAATATTTTAGTCATTTTTTGGAAAGTATATATATTTTTCCTAAGATGCGTAAAAATAATCAATTATAACCTAGGTAATTATATTTTTTTTTAAAATTTTTTTATCAATAAATTAAAAATAAATAATTTTATATTACACAAAGTGTAATAGGTAACCTTCACCCATCGGGTAGAGAACTGTGCTCTATTGTCGAAGTTTATCCAATTTTTTTTTAAAAAAATCAAAATTGTAATGATATTTCTGGGCCAATCAAATCTTTTACACTATTACATAATGAAGAACAAAGCTATAAATACATTAATAATAATAATAATGAAAGGGCGTTGGCTAACGCATGAACTCAAAGCTTTTTATGAATCCCATATCGGAGATTATTGAGGGTTGAGAGTTGAGAGACGAAACATAATAATATATATTTTGAGCGTTGAGAGTGAAAATGGCGGATGAGTTTCCAAAACTGACGAGACCTTCTCTCATTCTCGTCACCGGCCTTCCCCTCGTTGGAGGTGTGGTTTTCAGTCGCTTAGTAGCAGCCTGGGCCAAGTGTCCGTGGCTGTCACACGAAAGCATCATTGACTGTTGGAAGAGAGGAGCCAGAACGTTTTCTCCGAGTCCTCCTCAATTCAATTGATTTGATCAACAAACTTACAATTTATAGAAATCCTAATTAACCATCAAACTAAACGGTTGAGGCACTTTCATCCCACTAATTAACCCACTAATCTAATAAATAATTAAACCTAAAAATTTCTAAAATGGATTGTCCACTTACAAAATCTTAACTACCTAGATATCTACTAATTAATCAATTAATTTTGAATCACTAAATATTCTAACACTACCCCTAGATTCAAAATTACACAATTGTTTTTTTAATTTCCTTCAGACGCATCATCGTCTTCTTCAACCTGGACGCAGGCGCAACATCATCTCCTTGATGCACCTTGTCATCGGCATCTTCAAATTCTTCAACCAACGCCAGACGCACTTCATCGTCTTCAATCTTCTCGGCGCTGGATCGGACGCACTTCTCGTCGTCGCCTTTAAATTCTTCGATGTACTTCTCATCGTCTTCGATTCATGGAGCACTTTTCCGATCTCCATACCTCGGTCAGACTCTCATCACCGCCTCATCGGAGCCCTTCAACCGCCATCATGATTGCCTCCATAAACCTACTTAGAAGGTAAATAAGGTTCGGAATACTAGATTGTCGGGGAACGTTATAGGAGAAGTTTGATCTTCTCCCGTGAGCTTTGGATCTTACGACCGAGTACGAGTTATTATTATGTTCATTTAAGCGGAAGATTTAGTTGTCAAAAGATGGGGATTGCGAACCCCGAAAAAGCCGTAAGCCCGTTGGAGGCTTTACCTGTCCTAGACTATCGCGAAAACGTTTCGAACATAAATAAAAGCGGAAATCATAAATACAACAAAACGCCACGGCCGCGCCGGGTCAAAACGATAAAACGTATGAGCAAAAGAGTACGAATGTCAAGCGCCTCCCTCACTCTAATCGTCCAAAAGGTCTGTCTCGAAAACCATCCACATAAGCAAGTCATATCGGGTAAGGGGTACCTGAATCTAAAAAACAAGAAATATATCGGGGTCAATCATCGGAAATATGCACACTCAATGCCATATAAAGAGGCATACTTAAACTACATGAATGTTAGAATGTAACACATAAGCAAGTGTATAGACATATATAAATGCGGAATAAACACACAAGGGCCCGTATCATCATCATCATCATCATCACCATCATATCATAATGTCTTCTCAAACGTACTCATCCTTCTCAAACATACTCATTCTTTCTCATCATAAGTCTTTCATCATTTCATTCGTGTTCCATCTAGTATAAGTCATTTATTCAGATTTTGACGGCCGTCCTACCATAGACACATAGCATACATATGAATTATTGGATTACTAAGTTCATCCTACGTCATATTACCAGTTTATATTCCTAACATGTTACTAGGTCGCGTGATGCATGAAGACTCTCGATAAGACAAAGAGTATCACATAAATCCATCATGAGTAAGTCCAAGGGACTTACCTGGAGTCCGGAGAATAAGCAAGCAATAAAGTGCACAACCAAGGATCCAATCAACAAGAGCCTATTAATTTCATTAAGCTTTTATTAGGTGGTATTCTAATGCATGGTACCCAACCTAATAATCAACATATATCCACATGAGGTTCACGATTCTATAGATTACGCACTTTGGTTAAGTGATCCGGACTTAACCAGTTATAATCTATATCGTATTATCACATAATCGATTTTCTTCTTATCGGATCATAAGCCAAGTTATGAGTATACTTCATTTCTGTATTTTATATGCTCTAAGTTTCGGTTATGCCATCATATATTTAACCATATTCTTAGCATTCCCTTAACCAAGTTTTCTAACCGAGTCATTATAAACACTGGTTACTAAAATTATAATAACTCTTGATCCAACCGTTGGATTGCCGTAATTTTTGAAGGAAAGTTAGATAACATTTTTCATGAACATCATATTAAGATTTCAGCCGAATCATACCATCGGATTGGAAATAATGTCCAAATTACAGAGGCATATATATCCATTTTATTTTTTAACGTTTGCTACAAAACGCAACCAAAAACACATAGAGGCTCCACTTCCTAAGCCCTTTACAAGCACACAAGATATATTTCTAGAGAGGGGTAGGCGGATGAGGGATTAACTTCGAAGAATCCCACACAAATGACTCAAGAACACCCTCGGGAGTCCTTCGGAACACCTTGCCATTTTGTCACCAAAAATCCCAAAACATGATTTAGATTCTTACTCAAAGTTGAAGAAAAGGAGTTATAACACATGTTGGAACTCAGTTTTGGAAGAAAGGAAGGGTTTTTACCAAGAAATCAAGTCAAACTCTCAAAACCCTTCAAAAACAGTTTTCTGCAGCTCCAAAGATGGACGATTTTGGCTGGGCAAACGACCTTGGATTTTTGTGTTTGAGATATGTATAGAAATCTGGGTTCAAGACGGACCCATGTCCACCAAGTTTGCTCAATTTGGATGAATATGGAGGGAGTTATGCTATTTCTTGTGAAGGCTGTCCAAAATGGACCTAAAATGGAGCAAGGCTCTCCTTCTCTCTCTCCTCTCAAGTGACGGTGGGGCTTCTTTGGATGAGCTCCTCATGAGTCTTGGGGTCAGGCTTATAGAGGAGAGGGGTGGTTGGCTTCATGAGTCAAAGCATGGGTGTGATGGGAAGGAAATGATGGGAGTGGTTGGCTTCATGAGTCAAAGAATGGGTGTGATGGGAAGGGAGTGGTTGAATGTCTACATTCACAAGCAAGCCACAAGTCAAGGGTTTGGTGGCTCAATGTTAGGCAATTTGGGTGGATGACCTCTTTAACATAATGTAAAATCCGAGCTCGCGAAGCGTTAAAATCCGTTACGTTTATAAGATACGAGAAAAGTGGCTTGGGTATATATTTCCCCATCATTGAATCCATGTAAAGCTAGGCATAAAAATTTTATGTTTTCCGGGTTTTCATAATTATAAGGGAGGATAATATTCGGATTATCCTACGGATATTTTATAAATATTAATTAAGTTCCGGTCTTTACAATGGAACCCCGATCAAAGTCAGACTCCAAGGAAAAGGAGTGCATGTACCTTTGAACTGTCCCTTATGTAATTATAATGGTGAAAACGATACCCACCTTTTTACTGAATGCCCAGAATCGCTAGAATTCATTAAAAGAATTGATGGACAAATTGAGCAAAAGATTCGCAACATTGACAAAGAGGATAAACCCTATAAGAACCCCATAACGGAGATCTTTGAAAACCTACATGAGGACCAGAAGTCGACCCTTGCTTTCTCCCTTTGGGGAATATTGCCGATTAGAAATAGAATACTATTTGATAACAAAGATATAATGACAATGGAAGAATGAATCAACAATATAAAATTATAGGATAAGTTAGAAAAAAGCGCAATGTGAAGAATAAGAAGAGGACCAGATCACTACTTGACCAAACTTCTGACAAAGCAAAACAAACAATCAGAAATTGGTAAAATGGAGAAAATAGGCCGCATGTTGTGTTAAGGTTAATTTTGATGGCACTAAGGTCGGGTCAGGACTTGCAGCCGCTGGATTCATTATTCGTGATTGCCTTGAGACGGTTCTTTCATGTGGTGCCCGCCCATGCGGTTCGGTTTCTGCGGAACTTGCAGAGTGCCTTAGTCTTCTGATGGGACTATGTGGAGCATCTAGGATGGGTTTCTCTTGCCTCGAGGTGGAGGGTGACTACCCGTTGTTGATTAACGTAATGAAAGGAACTTGGAGGTGTCATTAATAATGGAAGTTAGAGATGGTGGTTGATAACTCCACCTTGATGAAGATATATACTATATAGATATAATATATTTTTGTAGGAATGATGGATGACAAAGAAATGTATTTATTCTATATAAATATCAATATATTTATGCAGATATAATTATGTGGACAGATTTGTTTAAATCTACAAAGTGTAAAAGATTTGTTTTCTTTAAATCTGTTTTCGAATTTGGATATATGTAGATATATGTGGATTTGTTTTGGATATAGTTGTTGAAGATTGTGTGTAGATTATGTGGGATGAATTTAAACTTCAAACGACTGGATAAGATTTGAAGATTTGATGCAAATTTTGTGTAACCTAAAATCGGATTTGGTGGATTTTGTGTAACCTAAAATCGGATTTGGTGGAATTAATTTAAACTTCAAACGGTCAAAAATCAGCCTCTACCACCTATTAAAAAACGGTGCAAGCAGTGAAGACAACAACTCAATCATTGATTTACAAGCAAAGCTATTATCCACTGCATTCGATCTTCTTGATGATCATTTAGTTTTCAGTCTCTCATTCACTGTAATTAAGCTTTACTTCTAATTGAGAGACTAAGAAAAACAAAAGAGCGTTATAGGATAAATCATAAGTGTTATATTAAGAGTATCTCTATACTCAAACCTATTTACACTACGGTGTAATTAGGTTATTGCTTCACTAGGATCAGAGTTGACTAGATAGTAGCGGGGTAGGCTACAAGTTTTTAGAAGAAGGGAAGTTCTTCTTGGTTGTATCTAGGCCACTATGTAGCTCATTTATATTGCGTATTTCCCTTCCTATCAATGCGGTTCCGGCAGAGTATTTATGAATAGGTTGAACATCGCGTATGAAATCAAACAATGTAGGGGTTGTTGTGATTTCTGCAAGGCAATTATGTTTAATGGTTTGTTCTTCTTATAAGGATGGATATCATTTCCTCTGTAACACTCCTTTGTTGTCTTGAACTGGTTGAAAAATAAATCATATATATTATATATATGCTGTCAATTAATTCTCCTTGGTTTAATTAATTGGGTACAGTACTTTCTGATCGATCAGTTGTATTGTTTGGTTAGCATAGGGTGAATAACCTAGTACACCTCCTTTTTGGAGATTTATATATATTTAAAATAACCTACCATATGGTATTCGAATGTCGTCTTTTGTGGCACGCGGCTAGAGTGCTAGACCCTGGTTGAGATTTTATTTCCCGATTTATGGTGCAGAACCATTAAGGATGAAGATCAGATATACAGTAAGTTTTTCGGGTTTTGTGGATCTGAATGACTGAAGATGATGGAGTCCTTTATGTAAAATTTGCAGAACCATTAAGGATGAATTTCTTAGCTAGTCCTTTATGTAAAATTTGCATTCCAAATGAAGATGATGGAGTCCCAAACCGTGCTCCTGTATCATGATCTGGTGGTTGTGTTCATTTGCAGATTAATTTGTCCACTTCAAATAACCATTTTTAAAATAACTCCTTTTTATATTAATTAAGATTTCAACGAACCACTTATAAAATGCCTTTATATATCTAGGAGAGTTATATAACAGAAACTTGCAAACTTGAAACTAGCTAGAAGTGCACCACTAAACAAACGTACGAATGTGTGTGAAAATCCGACCCTGCGTACCCTACAGTGATGTTAGATTGTTAATAAAAGATGTGCCTTTTCAAATGGAATTAGAAGTGATTCATTGGGTATTTATTTTTTTATGTATTACAAGGATGGTGGTTTATCATAGCAAAACAAGGGAAATGGCACTGCCTTTCGGTTTTTACTGGCACAAACGATCCAACCTTAACTGTCAGTCAGCTCATAACAGAGGGAAAACAATGGGATGACCCCCTCTTGACTACTCTGTTTCCTCCTCACATTGTCCATATGACAACAAACATCCAAATCCCTTCTTGGGATACCCCAGCCAAACTAATTTGGAAACCGGAATCGAGTGGTCATTTCACAACAAAATCAACAAAGACTCTTTCCAATATACCACAAACAACCTCGAATGAATACAAATGGATATGGAAGCTCAATATCCCTCCTAGAATAAAGAACCTCATTTGGAAGTTAGCTATTGAAGGTCTTCCTACAAAACTTAGACTAAACACAAGTATATAAACAGAGTACCCTCCAAGTGATGTCTTTGCAACTTGGAAGATGAAGATGCGCATCATTTGTTTTTTTAAGTGCAACTTTACCAGAAATGTGATTGCAAGCTACGAGTAAATAACTAGAAAGCATTTTATTATCCCAAGAGAAGATATTCCGATCCAATGATTGAAATCCTTCAAACGATAAAAGATAACCCTCATTTTGAGGTTCTGTGTTTCCTATGGCAAACAATTTGGGAAATCAGGGGGAACAACCTTATATTCAAAAATAAACAACCGGAAAATTATGCAGGTATTGTTCAAAAAAATCATCGCTAATAGGGGCATCTGGAATCATAGATAAAAACACACACGTTAAGAAAAAAGAGTAAAGCAAAATGGACTAAATCAAAATGGGGTTTCAGCAAAATTAATGTAGATGGCTCTGTTAAGCCCACGGGTATTTGCCAGGTGGGAGGGGTCATTCGTGACTCAAATGGTCAAGTTATCGATCTATTTTATGAGGAGATTTGTAAAGGTACAATTCTCCAAACAGAGGTTGCAGCTATGTGTACAGGTCTGCATCACGCCCAGAGACTAGGATTACGGAAAATGACAATCAGGTGCTGATTCGAGCCATCAAGGGTGAAGCCAAATCCAATTGGGAAATTTTACGCCAAGTTGAGAAGATTAAGCTCATGAGGAATAATTTTATGCAAGTGGAATTCCAACATTGCTACAGAGAAGCCAATAACATTGCTGATTTCATAGGTAAGCATGGCGCTATTTGTAAGGGAAATGGCACTGCCTTGCAATAGGAAAGCATTTGTTAAACGCCTTTTGCGGTTGCTTTTTTTACGCAGGGATCGATGAGAACGAGTGGTGGATTTTTCCATTGGGATTTCGATCTGTTATGCAAGTGCTTGCAGTCTCGCCTCATCAACTGGCGCGTAGCGAATCTGGAGCTACAGGATCCGGTCCTTGTACAACAACAACTTTGAGCTATTCTAGCTGTCATGACTAGTCAGGAATCGCCTTTTTTTTGCCACTCTTTGAATTCTCTTTTGGGTGAGTCTAGTTTTTTCTTCTTCTTTGAATGGCCATGGTAGAAAGCATAGGAAGATTGTTGTTGAATACATAGAAGCAGAATAGTGAGATAAAATTACAAAAGGGTACAGAGAGCAACAAGTTAAAAGGAAAATGTTAGGCACCACAGAGGCATCTTATTTTTCTTGTGGTTTTTTGTTTTTGGTGTGCTTTTTACTTGCCATCATTGTTGAAGCAATTGCCTAGTACATACGTAGCTCCCTTATTCCTTTCTCAAAATGTAAATATAGCATCATTCGTACATTAATTGGTTCTTTGCACCTTTTTTTTTTTTATTGTTTCAAATTTGTGACATTCAATTCCATCCGAACAGTTGTAGTAAGTGTATATCACACTATTAAGTTGGAAATGAAATATATATCAAAGAGAAAATTTGCGCCAAATTTTCGATCAAATTAATTAATTGTCTCCCACCCCTGTCAAATTGACTAAAAGTCCACGACCTAACCTAATTTAGGTCGTGGACTTTTAGTCAATTTGACAGGGGTGGGAGACAATTAATTAATTTGACAAGGATTTAAATCCTTGGCCCCCCCTCCATCTAGTCGATAGAAGCTCTCTCCGTTCTTTCAGATCTCGCTCCCTCCTCTCTGCTCCCTCGCTCTGCTCTTACTCCGACGACCGCTCCCTCGCTCTCTGCTCCGAGCCTCCGGCGACCTCTCCCTCTCCGGATCTGACGGACGCCATTGCAATGGCCGGCCGAGCAGATCGAGAACGGAGATTCGAGATCTCAACCTCCAAGCGAACAGGTCGCCGCCTCCTCCGATTCGCGCTCCGTGCCATCGATTTGCAACTGGCGGCCCAGATCCGAGCCATTGATTGTGTCCCCGGGAGAGTGCTGCTAGGGGATCGAAGGCGTCTGCGCGTCTCCTCCGATCGAAGGCGTCTGCGCGTCTCCTCCGATCGAAGGCGTCCGGGCGTCTCCAACTCCAGATCCATGATCGCTCGATGTCTTCTTCCCGCCGCACCACCATCATCGGCCGCCCCTTTCCGCATCTGTAACGGGAATTTCAGCATATATCGATCGATCGAGGAGTTGACCTCGTAACGGGAGAGAGAGAGAGAGTGCTGCTGGGGAATTCATCTCCGGGGAATTTCCGTTACAGCATCGATCGATCGTAACGGGAGAGAGAGTGCGTCTCCTCCGATCGATGCTGAAATTCAGGCCTCGTCCGCATCTGTTCTTCTAACGGGAGAGAGAGTGCGTCTCCTCCGGGGAATTTCCGTTACAACACCGCCGCTTCTCTGTGACTGTCAAGTACAAAACAAAACTACCCCATACTAGTTAGATTGCTCTATATTTGTTTGAAAATTTAATTGATATTGAAAGACCATGGAAGTTATTGATATCCCTACAATATAAGAGCAAAAGCATTCTTTGTGAAAAAGATTTTGCCACGTGTCAGGCCAAGAGATTTTAGGAGAGTTTTTAATATTTTTTTCTTTGGAAAAGAATACGCTTGAACTTGAAGCGGTTTCTTTTTTTTTCTCGTGCGTTGTTTTTTCCACATAACCAGCCGGCGCGGCGGTTCCTTTCTTCTTTTCTTCTCCTCTCTGGCCTCCGCTTCCTCTCTTCCCCTCTTGGCCCTTCGGTTTCTCTTTCTCTCTTCTCCTCTTGCTCGGGAACCGCTTCTCAGGCACAGACTCCGCCGATTTTAGGGTTGGCGAATTCATTCTAATCCTCCCGTTCTATCTCATTTCTAATTCTGATCTTCTTGCAGAGATCTTGGTTTCCTAAATTTCTTTCATTTTTGTTGAATTTCTCTATTCTACGGTTTCAGCCAATGCCACGATTGTTCTGTACCGCCCACATCAATCGGACATTGAAGTTACCGCCGACCTGGAAACCTGTTGTTCTCGGTGGGTCTCCGACTGCTTGTGGTCGACGATCATCCCACTTGCTGATCGATGCTTACGCGCGTCAATGCAATGGTAAACTTCTCTTCTTCTTTTTCTGCGACACTTGAAGCTACCCGGAATGGAAACCCTCAGATCAATCTTTTTTCTCTGGACAATTTTCATCTTCAACATTCAAATTTTTGCCCTCTGTTGATTCAGATTGGTGGTTCAAGTTTGGGGCTTCTCTTATTTATGATGCAATCAGGGTTTATATGTGTTCAAAGTTTTATCCCATGCCTATGAAATTGATCAAGGATTTGATAGGAAGTAAGGCATTATGATTGCCTTTTCTTTGTTCTTGCTTAACTTCTAATAAATGTGCAAATTCTTTGTGATTGCATCTTTCATTGAGATGATTCTGTTCAAATTCTTTGTTCTTGCTTCTAATAGATGTGCAAATTCTTTATGTTATTTTTATAATCTCTGTTCCTTTTCTTGTAGCTTACATGCATCGGGACTAGGAAGCTCTTGCATCAGAGGTACTGCAGCTGCATCTTTTGTGTTTTGGTTTCTTCCTAACTCGGGTTTTTTTCCTATGAAGTATACCTTATTCATTTGATTATCATGTTCTCATAGATGGAGAGGACTTTCATTGCTATCAAGCTCGATGGAGTGCAAAGAGGGCTGGTAATATGACTTGTGAACTATGTTTTTAATACCAAGCAATGTGGGGAGTGTGTTGAGAAAATTAGATTGTAGATGACACCTTCCTTCTAAATACCTTTTAGTTTCATAGTTCCAAATACTAGCTGGATCTCTTGCTTCTACTTCTATAGGACTTGACTTAATCTTTTAGAATTTCATAGTTCCAAATACCTTTCTAGCAAGTAAAAGTGGAAGTAGGAGATATATAGATGAACCTATTATTTCATGAAATTCCTTGCTGGATCTCTTGCTTCTGTGTGTATCTGCCCTTCATTGCTAGCTGAAATGTAAACTATGTAGACAGTAGACTATTTAGTACTTAATTTTCGGAGGTTATGATTGTCCTGAAGAAATTACCTGAATTATTCAATGAAGTTGTTTGAGATTTTACACTTAAGAGTTCACTGGTTAGTGGTTACCTCCTGATAGAGAGAACTCAATAAGTTTAGCTGGAGGCCACCTTTCCACCTCGTGCTCATGCAAACACTTTTCCCTACAAATCGAGTTGCTTAAATTCAGGCATCAGGTATAATTTCCCACTCCGAAATTTAATGTCCATATTATTTCCAGGAAGACTATTTTATTGCTTTAATATTGTTGCTGCATTCCAATATACTTAATATTATAACTTTTTAAAAAGTCCCTTTTTACATAAACAATTGATCTGTTGTAGCATCATTCACTAATTATGTTTTGACCATTTCTTTGTATATTCAATTTGGCCACAAGGGCATTTACGATTTTGACACAGGAGCAGAGAAGGAATCAGTTGTTACCATGCTTGAAAGGTGGGTGCTCTTCATCTTATGGTTGCCCACATCTTCTTCTTCTTATATTTATTATTATACCTCGAGCATATTTTCTTGGTTGACATGTACATCAACAATTGATCCGTTGTATCATCATTCACTAATTATGTTTTGACTATTTCTTTGTATATTCAATTTTAGCAGCAGTGACATTTACGATGTTGACACAGGAGCAGATATAAACAAGAAGGAATCAGTTGTTACCATGCTTGAAAGGTGTGTGCTCTTCATCTTATGGTTGTCCACATTTTCTTTTTAATCGGTCATTATCTTACAAGGAATATCAAATTGACTTTTTCTTCGACATGATACATTCTTAAGCCGCACAAGGACCCTTGTAGCTGCCTACGTCTTGCAGGCTTTAGGTTTACTTGGTCTGATTTATGTAGCCGCAGAAAGAACAAACAAAGGGTGTGGATTTGGAATTGAAGGAAAAATCCAACAAAGGCGGTGAGAAGAATGAAGAGTTTGACGGATGCGCTGATGTTCTTTTCATCTTTTATTGTGATTTTTTTCTTCTTGAGCCTGGATTCGGCCGATGTTTGAATTTATTGTGATTTTTTTTTTAATTATCATTGTGTTTGCTTAATGTGAAATTTGTATTTTGTAGGGAGTCGAGAGATAGAAAGATGAGAGGTCCACTTCTAACACAATTAGCTTCGGTGAAACCTGTGCACCCCGACCCATCTTTGAGGTGTGTTGAAGTTCTGTATTTGTTCCCTTTTTGTGCATTGGATTGCTTGCATGTTTTACTTGTGTTTGAATTGGCCAGTGATTTGGAGTGGCTTGAATTGCACATTCTATGGCTTGAACCTTTGGAATATTAATTCATTTTTAATTTTTAATTCAGTTGGATGAAGGATCAACCATTTGAGTGGTTAATGGATAGCTTCCTGTTTCTTTTCAAGATGATGGTATTAAGTGTTGAGTGCAGTTTGCTTGATTCTGAAGTTGGCCACTCTGACGAGGAGCATGAGAAATTCAAGCATGAGGAGAACAGCAACCGATACGAACATGGCCCTTCCAAACTAGTGCAGAATTCATGCTCTTATTCAATCATTAATCCTTTGTTGAATCACGCTCTTTGAATTGATGATTTGAGAATCCGGACCCGATTGTGAGGTAATCGCGGAAGTGTGATTAACAAGAGCCTCTGTGACGTGTTGTACGTCTTTTTTTCTTTTCTTTTCTTTTCTTTTTGAATTAATAAAATTCATTCATCTATGCAAATTGAATTATATACATAACCCATAATCTTACCGTCATGTAAAGATATTTTTGGTTATTTTTTCAATTCATTATATACTCAATTTTCTAATCAGTGGTTCAATTCAAATTCTTGAATTAATATTAATGCTAATATATAATTTTAATGAAAAGTAATTTTGATAGGTGACATAATCACATTATTAGAATTTTTTCCTTAACATATTCTATATTTTTCTAACCAATGGGTTTAATTGAAAATATTGAATTCATATATAGTCTATATCTGGATGTAGTTTTTTATAAACTAGTATTAAATTAAAAAGCACGAGAATATCTGAATATCACATCTTATATATTCTCTCTTTCATCTAAGTGATTTTCAAACCAATCACAAGTTGGTGTAGTGGTATGCAAAGAGGTTCGAAGTTCGAAACCTCTTGGAAACATTAAGTCGCTTGTGAGTGGGAGGATCAACCCCTTAAATGGGTCATACAGTACCCGATCCAGATGTAGGGCGACTGAGTCGATCGAACTAGACTAAGATCCAAAAAAAAATCTAAGTGATTTTCATAAAATACCCGACCCTGAGGGAATTAGGGAGTTCTATGTTTCCAAGCAAGTTCTATGTTTTATACATGATTTAAAACGCATTGAAAGTTAATTTTAAAAATCCCGTGCGTAGCGCATGGGGTATAGACTAGTTGAAATATAATGGAAGTCCATGACATCTTTGCAAATATCGGCATCTGTCAAGTGACGAGAGGATAAGGCTAAGATGCAGTCCATTCCCACGTTCTGCTATTCCTTATTTTGTGTTGTATTTTGTTCCTAGAATCATGTAAATTAGTTTCCTTAGTTTTAGGCATTACTTAGCTGTTTTACTTGTATATATTGTAAGTTGTTCCAGTCATACGATATCAAACATTCATTTTCAATTGCCATTCCTTAGCCGTCATATATGAGGTTGCTTTTCTTAAATCTTAATTGATCGTTTTGCCTTCGATCTTTTATTAATCTGTGTTTTTTGTTTTTAGACTTATATGTATAATGCTGAAATGCTGAAATTTTATATTGTTCGGATTGATTTCAATTTCGATTGGATAATTTCATTTTCAGCAACACGATTTCAGCAACTCCGGTGTCAAAGTGGTGACGCGGGAAAAAGAGAAAAAAAAGAGTTAAAAACAAGGGTTGCTGAAACCGAATGTTAAAAAAAGAAAAAAAATATTGGATTCAATTTTTTTTTGTCTTGCTGAAACTTTTGGAGAGCTTATTAGCTTTTTGATTTTTTTTTGTGATCTAAAATGCTGAAATTAATTCTTATTAGCAAATTCGTATGCTGAAATGCTAAAATTAATTCTTATGAAATTGTATGAGTTACTATTTCAGCATTTCAGCATTTTTTTGAAAAAAAAACTCCGGTTTCAGCAACTCCAGTGTCGAAGTGGTGACGCGGAATAAAAAACAACTAGGAAAAAAAACTGAAATAAGGGTTGCTGAAACCGTATGTGCTGAAACACAGCAACGCGAAAAAAAAAACTGGGACAAAATACTGAAATAGGGGTTGCTGAAACCGTATGTGCTGAAACAAGAGTTTCTTATAAAATTTCGTGAGGTACTATTTCAACATTTCAGCATTTTAGCATTTTTGAAAAAAACAAACTCCGGTTTCAACAACTCCGATATCGAAGTGGTGATCCGGGAAAAAAAGGAAAAAAAAATAACTCCGGTTTCAGCAACAATTTCAGCATCTAAAACCGGGGTTTCAGCATCAACAACTTTGCTAAAATAGGGGCTTCAACATCAACAACCCTTGTTTCAGCAACGTGGTAAAAAAAAACATTGAAACAGGGGTTGCTGAAATCGTATGTGCTGAAACCCCTGTTTCATCAATGCGGTAAAATAAAAAAAAAACTGAAACAGGGATTGCTGAAACCGCATGTGCTGAAACAGGAGTTTTAGCATCATCACATGCGGTTTTAGCAACGCGGGAAAAAAAACTGGAAAAAAAAAACTGAAAAGGGGGTTCCTGAAACCGTATGTGCTGAAACAGAAGTTTCAGCAATTCCGTTTCAGCAAATCTAGAAACGCGAAAAAAAAATGATGCGGGAGGGGGGGGCACATGGGGCACGGGAGGGGGCACAGAGGCAAAGGAGGGCGGTGGACATTTAGCTAATTTGGAAGAGGTGGGAGACCTTTTCCTAATAAAGTCCAAAAATTAGAACATCGAGGTAATCACCCTATATCAAACCACTAAGTTAATTGGATACCAATTACATAATGTAGCTTACAATGGATTACATTTTTGTCTCGATGAAGATTACATTAAGCTTGGCTTTCATTATTTGCAAAATTAATATTTTTTTTGGTGGGCATTTGCAAAATCCACCCCTTATACTTATTATTTCAGAAGCAGAGTCTTTGTAAAAATTTGTGCCACATGTCCATCTATGAGCAAACTTAAGAAGGGCAGTTTTCACCTTCCTTGCCCACGTTCTCTTCCTTCCCAATACCAAAACCTAATATCTCTTTCATTTATCAACCACCAATTCATCAAATTTCCTAAATGGAATTTGGGGAATAATAGCAATGGAGGTTTACTAAGCCGTCATTGTCTCTCCGCCTCTGAATCTCAGGAGTCACGCCATGGAGCAATTATCAGACATTGCTACCTAATTAGATCTTCAATTGAACCTCACAGATAGCCCCGGGCTGATGAAAAGAGAAATCCAAACCCTGGAGGAGAAGAAGATGAAATTGAAGAGGAAGCGGTGGAAGAAGATGGTGATTCTGAGTTCTCTTTTGCCCGCCCAGATGCTTGTGTTGTGGATTTCTGTCGAAGAACGATCAGAGGAGGAAAAAGATAGAAGAAGACGAGAGTGAGAGAGGAGTCAGAGGACGAACGCGATAATGAGAAATCGAGAAAAAGAAGTCGAGCGAGAAGGAGATACGAGAGTGAGAGAGGCCGGACGAACGGGCCGGAGCCGATGGGCTGGTGGTCGACCACCTCGCCGGCGGCGCACGGATCTGGGCTCGAAGCGGTTGGTGAAAAGAGACCAGATGATATACATGGTACCGGCGGTGAGGGCACCACAGGCGGCTCCAAAAAGGAGGGAGGCGAGGACATTGAAGACATCAAGCGTGCGATCGCCGAAAGAGGCGCTGGATCCGAGCGCCAGGTCGGGGCGGTGGTGAATTAGGGTTTCGTCATCGGAGGCGCGGAGGAAGCCGCGGGGGTGATGGGGCCGAAATTGAGGGGTGTTGGGGTAAAATCCGGGGCCGTCGGGGAAGGCAGAGCGGGGATCAGGACGGAAGCCGCGGAGTTCGGCGACGACGGCGATGAATTCGGGGCGGGGGTGGTGGGAGTCGGGGTTGCGAGGCTGGAAAGAGACGGAGTAGGTGGAGATGAGGAGGGTTTTGCAAGGGCGGGCGGCGGCGGAGGAAGCGAGGAGGAGGAGGAGAGAGAGGGCGGGGAAGGAGGAGGGAGCCATGATCGCCATTGATGGAGTATTGAGAGAGGGATTGGGGGAAATGGGGGAATTTGGGGGAGTTAGTTTTGACGGGAGGAGAGGATATGTGATCCCGCGTTTTTGTGGGAACTTGCGTTGACTGATGGTAAATATACGTTTTCTTTAACCTTTTTTTTAAAAAAATTATTCACCCCTTATACTTATCCATCCCTTATGGCCTCATTTAGTAGAAATTTTATTTGTTGAATATTTTATTTAATACGTCAAACTCGATCGAAAATATTATGAAAAACCCGAATAAGGTTCGGGAAAATAACTAGTTAATATTGAAACACGGATTGAAGTGATCCGTCATTACTCATTACCCATATTCAAAAAGAAAACAATCACGATAATTGTATTTGCTAAATTATTAATTAATTGAAGCATTTGCCTCTCTAGAAAGTAAAAGAAAAAGGAAAGATCCTCCAACCCGAAATCCCCAATGCTTTAAGATACATTGAGAATTGGAATATATTTTAAATTTGTGGAATTTCTTGAGTCTCAAGAAATTCTATTGCATGACATTAATTCTTTTTAATTAGAACAACTGTAAAAATTACTAATCCGGCCATTTACGTTTGTATGCCATACTATGCCTCCTTTTTTATTCCCCCCTTCAGAACTATACTTTTGCCTCTCTAGAAAGCAAAGGAAAATGAAGAGTACCGCTATTAACAAGATGATAAAATGACTATTGGCAATATGATTTTAATGAAATTGGACACAAGTCCATTTTTCATTTTAGAATAGGAAAAACTAATTAAAATACCCCCATCTTTGGAGGTATGATAAAAATATATCATCAACTTTAAAATGTAATAAAAATATTCCGACCATTGAGGGTGTTGGTAATATATTATCCTGTGTTTTCTCACGGGTTAAAAATGCTGACAATGTAGCTTACGTGGATTTTTTTTGACAAGACAACATATGTGGAAGCTTTTTTTACAAATTAACACAAAAATTGGGTTTTCTTGAACGGTTTCCTTAGAAAAAAAATAAAACGATATCAAATTAAACCGGAAAAACTAAATTGATTCAACCAAGCAACTAATCCAGTCAAAATTACCTCAAATTAACACAATCCGACTATTTCTAACACCAAACCGACAACAAAACTAAACCGACAACAACGAAGAGGGAAAAAAAATAAAACTTATCCAACCAAGTCCGTGAACGAATCAGATGTGAATAAGATGTGAGAAAGACAACTCAAGATAGTCGACCACGAGGGAGAAAGACTGACATTGAAGAGGAACCATGAGCTACTTGGAAGCCAATTCAAGAGGCGACCACGGAAGAAGATGTGAGAGAGGAAAAGATGTTGGGTATGAAACCGGTCAAGCTCTTTATTTTTTTTTCCTAAGGACACTGTTTAAGGAAATCCTTATAAAAAAAATCCATGTAGACTACCTTATCAGCATTTTTTACTCGTGAAAAAACTTGTGGTAATATATTATCACTATCCTCAAATGTTGGGATATTTTTATTACATTTGGAAATTGAGGATATATTTTTACCAGACCCGTTTGGATGGGGATATTTTAATTAGTTTTCCCTTTAGAATATCATTATGAATTTACCCGAGAAAAAACCAAGATTGAAGCCAAACAAGAACAAATCAAACAAGACTATAGAAATCATTTTTCCTAAAACCCTATCCATTCATAAAATCACACAAAACCCGACAATATATAACAAGTGATCGAAAATGAGATGTGTCCATTAAAGCAATCAAGACCGATCTTTCAAACTCACTTAATTGGGTAATTGCTAAAATTTGACGGTTATCGATAAAATGAACAAAAAACCGTAATACGTGCCAAGGAGAGGTTTAAAATGGAGTGATAATTAATTGGAATGGGAATATATGTAAAATTTGTGGGATTTCTTGTGTCACAAGAAATTTGATTCCATGGCATGAAATTAACGAAAAATAAATGAACTACTTTATTTAAAAAAAGTTCTTATATGAATCTAAAAACTTGAAAGGAATACTTGTCTATTTTGTAAGAGTCACGCCATTCAAGCCAATCCTTCAACTTTACAAAAGAAATATATGTACTATGATTTTCTTTTTGTTAGTTGTGTATATAATTAATTAATCATCAATATCAATATATCTAATTCTAATATAATACTAAAACAGATGTGAAAGATACACGTGGCAGCATCTTCATAAATCAAGGCTTACGTGACAGTTTTTCATTAAGTGTGGCCCCACCTATATAACTAACAGAATTTAATCAATTATTAATTAAAATAAATTTAATGATAATTTAACAAATTTACTAGAATATTAATTTCTCCCAAACTTTTTTTTACCCGTTTGAATTAAAGATATTTAAATTTTTTTAATTAAATTAACCAATTAATTACTTTCTATTGTAAATTTAATTTTTTTTTCTAATTTATTTTGTGTTAAAACTTAATATCTTTGTTATTTAGAAGATCATTGCCCCCAAGTTGAATTGGAGGAAGCCTGACATGTTCGAGACGAAAGCATGCTTTGAAAACAAAGTGTTCAAGAAACGAGGATCCAACATTGCAATCGACCACTTTTCAAGCGCTAAGTTAGATTTGTTGTTGGGTGATGACAATAAGTTATCAATTGATGGAATCTTGCTTCTTGATACACATCTATTGCCGTAGTGACTACTCTTGATGCATATGCCGATCCAGGATTGTAGTCGATCATTGCCTAGGTTGAATTGGAGCTCTATCTTGATGCATATGTAGGAACGTAACGTTGAATTGGTATTCTTCACATCACTGATAATCTCCCAAACATCAATGATTGTTGAATTACGTGGGTTATAATATTTGATTCAAACATAGCAGTTGTTAAAATCCATATTTTTTCTATTTACAAACAAAAAACGATTGTAATCTCATTTTACCCGTTTTTGGTAAGATTTCTACTTATCTCGAAAATTTGGTGGGATTTTTTCTACTGAATTATTTATAAAATGATTTTTTAAATCTATTTTTTTTTCTATTTACAAATAAAAAATATTGCAATCTCATATTACCCGTATATGGTAGGATTTCTAATGCTATCTGAAAATATTTGGTGGGATTTTTACTGTTGAATTATTTATACAATGATTTGTTAAAATACAATGTTTATCTAATTACAACAAAAAAATTACAATATCATTTTACCCGTATTTTGTAGGATTTCTGCTATCTCAAAATTTTGGGGGCATTTTTATTGCTAAATTATTTATACAGTAATTTGTTAAAATCCAATATTTATTAGTTTACATATAAAAGAAGTTCATCATATATCTCTACTAACACTTGGTAGAGTTGATCTTATGGTGAAGAATGATAGGCAAGTTCATTTTTATATGCATTGATTTGTATATTTTGTTATAAGTTATTTGTTTTACCACCTTTAATATTGAATTCTTTCACAGGAATCGTATATTGAAGTGCCCTGTTGGTTCGAAATTATTTAAAAAACTATATATATACCATCAATATGTAGCTGAATAGATGCATCATTGATACATTTCATTTTCTTATTGTAAAAGATGTTGGACGTAAGTTTCAAATCATATTTCTTATTTAAATATATTTATTGACCTTATTTCTCAATATTACAAATAATTATAATTTCTAATGACCTTATTTCTCAATATTACCCATAATTATAATTTCTTTTATTTTACCTCGTGAACATGCATTCTTTACATTTATATGTTTAACTTTTGTTGTATGTAGATATCAGAGAATATTATCAACTTTAATTTAGCCGATGTGACAAAGTTGTATATAAATCCATTTTTTTTTTCAAAACTAATGCATATCAAAGAATATAATGCCTTATTTTACTTATTTGTTGTATCTATTATTACTTAATATACCATCTTAATATGAACTGTATTTATTTTACAGGTTTCTTAACCCGACAATACCTCCAAAACCAAAATTGTGCATCGACGCTATGAATTCTCCAACATTGTGGATTAATGAAGTTATCGTGATCTATATAGCACACTTTTAATTATTGATTGAAGATGTGAATCGAGTGAGCAAGACCAGTTTAGTATATTTATCATTTTGATGTTTGGATTTAATATTATTTTTCTATATCGTTTTCATATTATCATAATAATATTATTATATATAATATTATAATGTAGATAAATTATGATAATATCTTTTAGAACAACATAATATATTTTACAAATCCCGTGCGTCACGCACGGGTACTGTGCTAGTATAATACTAAAACAGAGGTGTGGAAATCCTATGTGACGGGCTCTGATTGAATTCGCTTATGTGTCGTTCTCTGGTGCAATCTGGACCGGGTTTTTGCCACGTCAATTAATGATGATCCAATAAATTTAAGTCATGTTAGACGATAACCCTATCTGTTTATACATGTGTCATCCTATCCTATGTGTTCATTTTAATTAATGAATAACTTAATTTTTATTATAAATATTCAGCCGCATATCTTACAAATCTTATCATTTGACCGTAAGTTATTTTATAAATATTTTATCTAGAAAAAAAATCTAGATTATTTAGTTTATATGAAAAAGGTTAGATTTGTTTGATCAATAACGAAAAGCTAAACACTATTCAATTACACAAATTAATAATTAATGTTTTGTGTATTCCCATTATTCCTATGTGTATTGAAATAACTTCAAGATTTATATATATACAATGTAGCTAGGTACGTATAATATCATTAATTGGTAAAATTTCTATAAAACTATTTATAATATTTATATAATTATTACCAAAACTTACATGTGCTTTGAAAAAAATTCATCATGGACCCTAACTTTATATATTTTATACAGATATATTATATATGATTATATTTTATATATGTAATGATTTTATACAATTTCGCCTAAATAATTATTTTCGTAGCTTTATCGAGTAAAACAATATCAAATCAAACCCTTGGCCGTCATCTTCCGCGGTTATCTAAATGTCGGAGCAAGTAAACGTAGGGGTGGGCATGGGACGGGACGAGACGGAATTGGGGTAATCCCGCGTCCCGTCCCGCGTATTTTTTACGGGACGGGATAGAAATATATTTTTTTTTTAATCCCACCAGGTCTTATCCCTCGCGGGACGGGACGGGATCGGGACGGGACTTGTCCCTCGGAAAAAAATTCTAAAATAATCCAATAAAAAGAGATTATATATTTGATAGAAATCACATCTACTGTATTAAACAAGTAACATATACTACGTATATATATATGTGCGCTACTGTGTATATAAATACTAGGTGTAGAGGCCGTGCTTTGCACGGCGCTGTGTAGTAATTGTTTTTGGGCACACATATGGAGTTCATTGAGAACTTTAGTGTAAAAACACTTGCACCCATTAGACTCTATTGGCACAGCAAATCTATACATCTGTGACAACGTAAGATCAATGTTGATGAAGGCCATAGCTATATATATGGGGACTAATAACTAATGGTTGATTCTCGCTCTTTACAAGGGCCCAAACTTGAGCTAGAATCAGTTGATTCCTTGAAGTATCTATGATTCTATGGACATGTGTCATCCCCTCCTTGGTTCCAAAAACATCCAATAATTCCATAGTGGTGAAAGTCTAATACCGGAGTTGGATGCCTCAGCTTGTTGGCTCTGTTGCTATTGTCCTTGTTATTCACCTATGATATCAGTAAAAAAAAAAGTGATCAGAAAGTGATCAAACTAATCCGGATATAACAACAAAATCATAATGAAATGTGCTATGTGATGAAGATTCCCAATTTAAAAAATTTATTAGCGTTTTCAAGATTTCAGAACTTTAGGTCATCGGTCATCCAATTAACATCTTCATCAACAATATATCTACAATAATATATAAAGCAATATATCAACAATAATATATAAAGCAATGTCTTTCATTAAAACTGAATAGAGAATGATAAAGGATTGCTCAATTAGGAAAAAGATGAAGAAGAAGATAATGATGATAGAGAAGAAGAGACAAATGATACAAGATCTCTTTAAAACTCACCTAAAGATTCTATTTTCCATTTAAAAAAAAAAGTTTTAGAGCACTCTGGAAAATTTGTAATGTGACTATTATACTCATTTCAATTTACAAAGTCTTTTAAACATGGAAAGAAAAAAAAAGATCAAAGGTGTATACTCAAATCAACAATGGTCCCCAAGATAAAATATGAATTGTATGTTATTTATGTTCATGCACTTTTAAGAGTTTCTCGACATTATGATCCTACTTATTTATTGCATGTCTTTTGTAAAGGATACACTCATGAGTGGCCTTCAAAGTATTTGAATTCCTTTTTTTTAAGGACTTCTCTATAAAAAAATTCCACAATATATATCACCCATGGTTTAACAAACAAAAGTTAGAGGTATATCATAATGAGTGTATCTTGGTCCATGTCTTTTGCGAAAACCTTGGCATAAAAATAAATGCTATGTTTCTTAAAAATAAACAAGTTAGTAAGCAATAGAAACCATGGACATAAAGCTATCTTCTTGTACCTCAACGAGGTTACGATCAACTGTCAGACAATTTAAGTGAATAACTTTGAGCAACTTAAGACTGCTATAACAGCACTTGCCTGGTCGATTTAAGTGAATCTCCTTCCAGCAAGCGGGCATCTGCAGGAATGATATCACCAAGCTTGAAGCTTATGATGTCTCCAAGGACAAGTACATCTTCCTCTTTCCATTGCCCATCTCTTAGAACCTACATGGCATAAGTACATTATATATTAGCTCATATCCTCTTACTCATATGAAGAACATTTATAAGTTATAACAGATGCAAATATGCAATGCAATAGAAGTTTTCTGATGAATATTCTCATTTCTCATATAAAACTAACTTACCTATACATGATTTGCACATATTAAATATCAAAAAAAATTGGTAAACAAGGTGTTAAAAGAACATACCCTTGTCTTAGGAGCGAGTTTTGCCATAAGTGCTTGGGCAGCGTTTTCTGCATTGTTTTCCTCAATAAAACTGATGGTTGAGTTGATCCACAACAAACAGACGATTCCCACGAAGTCTTGCCAATCTGGGCCTTCACCCTGAAAGGTTTTTACCAAGAGAAATAATTTTAGATGACAAATTATACTTCAATACATGTAAAGAACAAAAACTTGCCAAAAAAGAAAAGGAAGGCACATATATACCACAAAACCAACAAAAACCTATTCGCTTGACATTTGTGAGTATAATATTAAAAAAAAACTCTGTCAATCAATTAAATTATTAACAAGGTAGATTAAATGTGCATCTATAAAAGCAAAGGTCCAGCCTTTCAAAGTAATATTCATTATAAAGGATATGCAAAATTTATTCAAAGATTACAAGTAATTAAGTGAATGCCAAGCAAGTAATGAATCACCTCTTCCCGTAAAAGTCCAGGAACCAAAGCATAGACCTCATAGCAGTCTTTCAGTCTTTCTACATCAGAAATTAAATTTTAATAAAAATCAGCAGTAGCTCAATATTTCAAGTACAAGCTGTTTTTTTTAAAAGATAAGTCTGAATGTTTAAAGTTCTCTGTAGTACACATGAAAAGAAATGAAGGCAAAGTTCAATGGCCGTTTGCTCAATTTGAAAAATCTAATAGCATGAGGTGAAGCATGCATCATCTTCCTGTACTTAGAGTAGGTCGGACATTAATCTTCCCCCAATCAGCAGCTGGCCCAACATCAATGATTGCAGTGCCAGACCTGAAAAATAAAGAAGTAACCAACATACGTTTGATGATTCGAAGTTTACAAATGACCTAATTCCAGAAATAAATCATCAGCAATGTTCCATATCTACATTCAGAAGTAGAGAACATAGAAAGAAATATACAACACAAGCCAAAGCAGACATCCACAATACTTACGGTCCCTTAATAAATTTGCTGCTTGAAGCTTTAAAAACAGGTTCAACCAGTTTTTTTCTCCGCTTTTGCCCACCTGCAGAACATTTTAAAAAACTTTATCATAAAGAACATTTTTCAAGTAAAAAGCAGAAGCTTTCAGTAACAAAAGGCAGTGTCTGTTTTATGTTTTTTTGCTTTTAGAGTATGAAATAGATACCTCAACTAAACCAGAAACGACAATAGGAACGAAGTCAGAGAACATCCGCAACAGAGAAATACACAAATCGGATGGAAAATAATTAAAGAGATAAATAAAGACGAATGGAATTACAGAAAATGAGCAACAATAGAAGAAGGATGAATCTATAATAGGATATGAAATTAGAGAAATTGAGATCCAAAAGGATAGAAAATGATCAAATGAAGGTGGATCAAAGTATGAAATACATGCCTCGATTGAATCAGAGATGAGAATAGGAACCAAATCAGATAACATTTGCAACAAACAAACACACAAATCAAATGGCAAACAATTTTATACCGACTAAATAAAGACAACTTAAATTACTGAAATTTAGCAATAATAAAAGGACAAATTTACAATAAGGTAGGGCATTTACCAAAAGGAAATAATACAGAAATAAAGAAACAAAGAATGGGTGAATACAAGCATAGATCAAAGGAGAGCAAAGGAAACTGAGACCAAATCAAATGCAGTAGGAATTAGTCTATTCATGCAACAGAAATTCTAATGAAGTAGAAATTTAAGCAAACAACAACTCAAATATCAAAAGTAAGATAACAAAAGCAATAGATAAAAATGATCAATATCAAATTTAATAATGAATTAGGAACACATTTTAAATCTTATCCCTATTCCGACACCTATAGTGAAAAAATATTAAGGGAAAATACTATTAACCTTTTACAGTTGGGATGTGGATGGTTTTCCAGAGAATATCCTTGTCTATTTTCACCTGATAGTTCCTTTATCAACATAATAGGACCGATAATCATCATCGCCATATCAGCTATTCCAAGCACCTCACGAATGAAGAGATGTAAAGTCAAGTGCGACCTCACTTGATTATCAACAACCACAATTGAATTCAACAACAGCTCCTAAATGCAAGCAAAATCGGTAGCCTGGGAAGCATGAACTCAATAATGGAAAGGATATTAAACTAAGTACCCTATAGCCTCATCTATGTTCATAATATGTGCAACGGAGTTTAGTGCAAATTCGAAAATAAAACCAACTGCCGACCTTTATAGATATGGGTATCATAATAGAGCATAACAGCTGAAAACAGTACAGGAATAATCAGTACACCGTACCATGGATCTTCTCCTCGATATAAAATATATCTATGTTAGGTAGCAACACAAAAGCATGAGAAGATCAGGAATTGAATTGGATGAACCAGTTGATGGAACAAAGAGGCAAACAGTTAAACAGGTGTTGGATTTTGGAAAGCATGAAGGCCAATATCTAATCGATGATAAAAAGATGCAGAACTGTTAAAACAACTAAAGACTATCAAACACATGAAATTAATTACAAATCATGCAAAGGAAATTGGATCAATTATATGGTTACCTACAAACGGAATCTTAAAAATGCGGAAAACCTAGATTAAAATTCGGAAAGGAAATCGAAAATTTGCTCACCTGAGTCAAAACGATGAAGAAGTCGCAGAGGAACCTAATGACCGTATAAAATGTAGAAGCTGCTGTTTGAGCGCATGGTTTGCTTTGCCAGGCAAAATCACAGGCTCCAATGCTCTGAAGTATACACAATAATAAATATTGGCATATATTGAGGTGATAAAATCTATACTTATTTCTTGTATATTTTTAAGGAAATATAAAAGCAAGTCAAACAAAGAATAGATGTTTTATGCATAAACTTGAGACTACCTGCATATAAGGATGGTTCCAATCCATAGAAGCAAAGGTTGAACATAATGAAACAATACCTGAAGGAAAATGTTTGTGATCAGCCGAATAAGTGGTTTAAGTCCCCATATTGCAAAGGCTATCACAAATATGGCAAGGGCCAATTTAAATACGGCTAAGCTCACAAATGCAATGTTGAATGCCCTATTATTACAATATGGAACTTGCATCACTACCACTCATAGATTTTGACGGAAGAAAAATATCCGGAAGGTACCAGTAGCCGATGTACTACCAGTGTGTTACTTCCACATATACATATTATGGATTAATATGATTCTGAATTCCAAGAAGGTTTCATTTGAAATACTTTCTTCTTTTCTCTTTTGACAACTGAATGATGGTATACTTTACTTTTCTCAAGAGTCTATTAGAGTTTGAGATGATGCAAGAGCTCCAAGAAATTGTGCAATTATTTTTTAAGTATAAATAATATACCCCATAATAGATCTCATTGAAATCATCTCTATGTTGAAAAACAAATAAAGTTAAAATTCAAGGCTAAATTTAATTAATATAAATTAATGTCCTCTTTACCTAAAACACACCATGAGTGGGAGATTTCGATCAAATTAAGATCAAGCAATTCTGATGACAGTAAGGTGTTTCAGCATATGCAATTCAACCGAAATCCCTTAATCCATATATTTTCGCAATGGCCACCGTATGTGACTTTCAATCTCTCAGTTTAAAACACTACCAATCAAGCTATAGAATTTGGGAATCAAAACTAAACGGGATTATTCAGAATTGAAGGCGGGATTTAGAACAAAGTAAGAGGAAATCAAAATAAATTTTGCAGAACTTGAATTCAAAGAAAGCTAACCTCTTGAACGGAGAGAATCAACAGAAGCCGACGAATATAAGCCACCAGGAGGATGAAACCCGAAAGATAGGCATCGGAGAAGCGAGTAAGAAGGCGGCGAAGTGAAACCCAGCGATTGAAATTGACAATTAGCCATTGGGTATGATCGAACAAAGGCATAAAGAAGGTGGCAATAGAGGTAAAGAAAGGAACATGAGCAGGAACAGACGAGCGGTGGGGAGGAAGCAAGAGTGGGAAAGAAGGGAGAATAAGAGTTGTAGAAACAGGAGGTGGAAGAGTTGAAGGAAGAAGGCAGCACCCATAACCTACCTCAGCCGTTGATAAAACTACTGGCGATGGCCAGGATGAGGCATAGATGGAGCAGGAGGTGGCCTGGAGAACAGGACATCGACCAAGGAGCAGAGCAAGAGGTGGAGTCGGTGGAACAGGACCGCCGTGGATGGTGACCTAAGAGAGAGGGTGAACAGAGGATAATGGCAACTGAGAAAGTGAGAAGACGGATATGCCCAGGTAAACAAAAAAATAAATCATTTTAAATTGAAAGTTTAGAGGATAAAATAGGCAATACACATCACAATCAATCTCGCCCGTACAGAATTTTATAAAAACCCAATCGAACGGCCCACATCCGCCCTCAGAATTCAGTAAACATGGGCCATTTTAGAGCAATTTCCAACCGTTGATAATTTTAAGTTCAATGGTCCGGATCAATTTCTGCCCACACCTTTATAGTAGTATGGATATAATATACCCATTAATTGTGCCAGTACGTATTATATATAGGATAGCTACTGAGTATATGCTAAAGAGGATATAAACTACTGAGTATATTTGGTAGTGAGTATACAGACATATATGTTAACATATACATAACATATGGCTGGATTTTATTTATAAATACAACATATAAACATATATATATATATATATATATATATATATATATATATATATATAATGGGTATAAAGTGCACACTTCTTAGGGTGTACTTTGTGCACGATTGTGGTCCATTGATCTAAATGGAATAGAGGGAGTGGATGTTGCCACGTGTCCCATGATTTTTTTTTAAAAAAAATTAGAAAACTAATTTAAATGCCCATTATTTGGGATGTGAGCGCGTGTACCAAAATAAAACCCTAAATTGGAGATTGTCTTCTCCATTCCTGTTAACAAAGGAGCCGCAGAGAGCCAGGAGATGAGGCGAGGCAGGACGAGGCGACCGGAAGAGAATCGTAGTGGAGGATAGGTGAGTGCGGAGGCAACCCGTCGCTTCTCAAACTCAGCCGGTGAGCGCGGAGACGGATCGGAGGTCCCTTCTCAGCCGGACGATGGGGCTAGGTCTCGGGACAGAGAAGGCCGACGATGACCGCGATCATGGGAAACTGGTGTGTCACAGTACTTCTTTTCTCCCCCTTCTTTTCGATTTCCATGGTCTAGATCTGAATCTGTTCGATTTACATCGTCCAGATCTGAATCTGTGGAAGCGGTTGGAGATGAAGACGGAAGCAAAGCCAAGTGATCCCGATTTTTCGGCAGTGGTGGGGATGGGCGACGACAAAGTAGTGGGGATGGGCGACGAATAGGGAGGGATATCGGGGAGGGTTCATGGCGAGTGCGGTGTCGGTGGTGGCGGATTTGAGTCGGCGTCGGTGGTGGCGGATTCGAGTCTGGAGTGCGGTGTCGGTGGTGGCGGAGGGCGGTGGAGATGGCGGCGAATAGGGAGGGATGTCGGGTAAGAGTTTTGCAAGGAAGCAGTGCTGCAGTGGTGGGCAGTGGGCACCCATCGGAGTTTGATTATTTGCAACGGAGATTGGTGGTGGTGTGTGGTGTGTGGTGGCGGTGGTGTGTGGTGATGGTGTTTCCGAGCGGTGGCGGTGGTGTGTGGTGACGGAGTTTGATTATTTTCATTTTTTAGATTGATAATTTTATTCGTCAATTATTCAGGGAAATACAAGCATTATTCGGTGAATGTCTAAAGATTATTCACGAAAATTGTATTTTTTTTAGAGAAATATGATATTGTTAATTTTATTTGTTACCCATGAAATATTATTCGGTGAATTTCTAATGATTATTCGTTAATATAAGAAATTTTTTTACTCGTAACACATCAACTATTATGAATGTGAAATATTATTCGGTGAAATATGAAGTATTATTCTTTTAAATCGTAAGTATTTTTTAGGGATTTGAGATTTCTTTTGTTTAAACTTGATGAACAAAACGTTATTAGATAGCATATATGACAAATTATTCACTGGAATTGACAAATTTTGATTTGAACTTGATGGAAAAAGATATCATAACATTATTCGGTAGCATGTGAAACATTATTCGGTGAAATTGTCAAAATTTTAAAACGAACAAAATGAGGTAGGTCCCACCAACGAATCATCCATATTCATTTATTTTTTACAAAACCAAAAAACCAAAAATATTATTTATATTAAAAAAAAATGAGGTGGGTGAGTAGCACGTACATGAGGAAAGAAAGTGAGGAAAGTGAGAGTGCTATTAGCACGTGGGTCTCACACAATTTATAGCAATTTTTTTTAAAAAGCCTTTTAATCATGACCTTCCAATTACTCTCCATCAACGGCTCATGATTGTGCACAAGGTACACTTTAAGAGGTGTGCACTCTGGAACCAATCCATATATATATATATATATATATATATATATATATATATATATATAGAGAGAGAGAGAGAGAGAGAGAGAGAGAGAGAGGGTGGTTCATGGGTACTCACCCCTTATTGAGTAAAATGAGAACACTTGTAGGCCATTGATTTCGGATGATCGGATGGCTGAGATTATTCGACATTATTGATTTTAAAAAAACAAAATTGGTGATTTACAATAAAGAAGCTGGAGCGAAGCGCGTGTAAACACCATCCCCAACCCTACTCCTAGCCCCACAATCGACAAATCAGTACATCGAAGAAAGAGAAAGTGGAGAGGGCGATAGCGAAATCCCAAAAGGCCGACTAGGGTTCCGATTCTCCTAGTGAGTTCGACGCCGGCGCAAGGTACTCCGATCAGTGGAAGGGGGTTGAACATCGCGACGATCGTCGGACCGAACAGGACCAACAGTAGAAGCGGCCCGGATTTCAGGCTGTTGGAGGTGCTCACGGTTGCGCACCACCGCTGTTGGAGGAGCGATTGGGCATTTCGAAGCCCCTCTTCTTCCACCTCTGTAGATTGGTGTTTTGAAGGAATCGCCGGTATCCACCACCGATTTGAAGCTATTCGATTGCAAAAATGGGTAAGTTTCTTACTTGGGTGACCTTCTGTCGGTAATTTTTAGCTAAAAGGTTGAAATTTTAGGGTGAAATTGGGGGTATTTGTTGTTGATTATGGATTTGGGATGGAGGATTTCGGTTTTGTTGTTGGTGATTGGGGTTTTGGGATTTTGGGTGATCGATAAGGGTGGGATGGGTTATTCGGGCATATCATTTTATTATGCAATTGCATAATGGTATCTCAATGTAAATGGATATTACTTATACATATGAGAGAATGTCGAATTGAATTAAGGGAATAAACTTGATCAATTTCCGAATAAGAGTGCATATTTGTTGGTACGAATTGGGATTTGAGTGTTATTCAGGTAGGTCTCACAATTATTCAACTGTATATGTGGATTTTAGGAAGGGGTAACAACAGATTATGCATCGTTATGTGTAGACGGTATTCATTACCGGTTGTCTAAAATAAAAGTTACAACATGTTAAATAGCATTGCAAAATGTAGACATACTATATGTATGATATGAGTAACGTACAATTGGTACTGAATTCACACATTATTCGGCTTCATGTTCAGAATTATTCATCTATAATTGGTTATTTTTTGAAGTTACTAAAGGCAAAGGAAAAGTCATAGCCACACCTAAGGGTGGAAAGAGTTCGGAGTCAGAGTCATATTCCGATCGGTCAACAAGGAAAAGGGTTGTTTACTCGGATGAAAGCGCGGATGACTTCGTGATTGAGTCAAGCAAGGTTGCGGGCGTGAAGAAGACGAAAACAAATCCACCACAAACACATAAGGCAAGGACAAAGAGAGCCAAGACCACCACAGCAGTGGCTGAAGGTAATTAATGTATTATAATGTAATAATGAGTATGTAGGATTTGTTTTATATGTACACATGGCCTAAACGGTGCTTCATTGATGCAGATGACTCGATTGCAACAACTACGGCAGCTCAAGTACCCAACGAACCATCCATACCTGAAGCCCTAGAACCTAACACGACCCATCCGGAAGTGACGAAAAAACAGAGGTTGAATACAAGGGGTAAAATGGCAATGTATCAACCATTGGATACCAGATCATCCCCAAGTACCTTTGTCGATGCAATGCATCAGTTGAAGCAAAAAGCTGGTAATGAGAGGCAACTTAGAACGCTGGACGAAATTGGTTTCAGCGCACTGTTGGATTTAGAGGTGAAGAAGCAACCACTCTCCTTGGCTTCCTGGCTAGTCGACCACTTCAATCCTCATAAGTGCAGCATCGAGTTCGACGACGGGCGAAGCATAGAACTAACAGATGTCGATGTACATAGGTGCTTCGGAATTCCTTTTGGGGGTAAGCCAGTGGTGATGAAGGGATAAAATGAAAATAGAGATGTTCTAGAGGTATGGAGGTCACAATTCGAAAAACAGTATGCTTATCTGAGACCTGCCCAAGTGGGTAATGCAATGCTGAGTGAGGTTGATGGCGGTCTGCGGTTCATACAGAATTTCCTGCTTTTGTTCGATAGTACGATAGGCAGCAGCCAACAGAGCGGCGGAGTGACGCAACGTTTAATCAGGGGAATGGACAGTGTTGACGCAGTGAAGGGGGTTAATTGGAGTCAGCTTGTGCTCACGAGTTTGGTGAAGGCGAAATTGAAGTTTGGATCAGAGAGAAAGGGGTTCTTCGAAGGGTCATCTCTATTCTTAGTGGTATGTATCCATTGTACTAGTGCGTTATAATATGGATAGTATAAGTTATTACATTCTAACCAAGTATCCATTTCTGAAACTTGCAGCTCCTGTACGTAGACAGGGTAGTCAATCAAGGAGAAAGAAACATGCCTAGACTCATACCAGTTTTGAAAGGCTGGACGGACACTATATTGTCCATGAGGGAGAAAAATGAAATGGCAGGTGGGGGATTTGGTAAAGGCCGAATAGATCCACCATTGGAAGTGAAAGCAATTGAGAGTTCGGGTGCTAGAAACGAGGTATGAAAAGTTGTTATCAATTAGTATATGGAACGGATCAATTGGTCTTTATATGTCATGACGATTTAGGATGTGAGATTTATGCCTATATACCAACATTATGCAACTGTATTGTGGTACCGTATTCGGGGGTAAAGTGAGATTATGCATATGTATTGGTATACTAATCAGTACCGGTTGTTTGAAATAATAGGTATTCGGTACGTAAGTAACTATTATTCGTGGGTAACTGTGATATTTATGTATGTATTTTGATTTGCAGGTACATTATGAGGGGTTGATCAATGTGGCGCTGGAATTGAGCTTAAAGATGAAGGAGTTTATGGATATGATGATGAACATTCCAGATGATGTGAGATCGGAACCCTCAATACAAGCTTGCTATGAGTTAGGGCACTCCATTCTTGGGAGAGGTTATCCAGATGAGACGGGGTTAGATGGGATATCACCAACCCCGGTAACAAGTTCTTTGTCACAAGGGACACAATCTTTCTTCAACGATCCAAAGTTCTTGAGAACTATGCAACAGATAGACGATGCACTGAAAGCAAGGTCTGAACTAGTAGCAGAAAGGAACAAAAGACCAACATTTAATCTAGGTGTTCCTGGATGTGAGTTAGGGGTGAAGGATCCGGTTGTTGTTGTACTTGAAGAACTGAGGACCGAGCATATGGATGAGGAAATTGATGGCTCACACATTCATGCGACTGAGGTACGAGTTGTAATATTTCCCAACATGAGTTAATTTTTGTTACCAATTGAAATGTAATATCTATTTGATGAGGTAATAAATACATCCTACTTGTGAATGCAGGGTGAAGAGAGACATGCTAATTTAGAGGTAACCAAGTCTGCAGCCCCATCAAAGAAGGTATTACATTTCAATATACGAATAGGATGTATTTATCACCTCACCAAAAAGATACCAATAGATTTGCATAATACCATCTTACCCCAGAATACGGTACCCATATACAGTTGTATAATGTTGGTATATCAAGGCATAAATCTCACATCCTACGTGTGAATGCAGGGTGAAGAGAGACATGCTAATTTGGAGGTACCCAAGTCTGCAGCCCCATCGAATAAGGTATTACATTTGCATATACGAATAGGATGTATTTATCACCTCAACAACAAGATAGCAATACATATGCATAAAATCATCTTATCCCCGAATACTGTACCCATATACAGTTGCACAATGTTGGTATATATAGGCATAGCTCTCACATCCTACTTGTGAATGCAGGGTGAAGAAAGACATGCTAATTTGGAGGTAACCAAGTCTGTAGCCCCATCTAATAAGGTACTCAATACATCCTACATAGTGTACGAACGGAAAAAAAGAAAACATATTGAATATATCAAAGTAACTAAGGTTATGGTTGAGCAATTTCGCAGGATAAAGAAATCCAAGTTCCAATTGAGTCTGACATGCCACCCCCCAAAACACAGATAGGTCTGAATCCTCCAACCAATAAGGTAATTTAGATTGTCATGTTCGGAAACATATAAAAAACTGCATTATTCATGAACCAACAAACAAATATTCGTTTATATTGCCATGTTGCCTTTAGGGGAAGGAAGTGGTAAGACGTGATATGTCTGTTAGATTGATTCCACATACATCAATGGATAAGGTGAGTATATGTGATGGATTATAAGAAGTGAACTGGTGAATATATATTGGGTGATAACACGTTGTAGATGGACTAAGAATGTTATGATGATTTGATAGGGAAAAGCAGTACAGACTACAACTGAAGGGGTCGGCATCACACCTCGTCCACGGCGAGGGATTAAACCTTCACTCACGGAGATCAGCCCATACATTTGCAGGCATATTGACCCCGATCAAAAAAACACAAAAGAGCAGACAATGATGGTTAACGTACTAAAGGAACTAAAACATGAGTGAGTAACTTAAGTTTGAAAATCATTTAGAAGTAATAGTTAACTAGACATAAATGTATATTTGAATTTGGTGTGATTTTGTCTGGCTATTGCACAGGATAATCTTGTTCACTCATTCCACGGGAGAAGGCACTGTGTGGGTCGACTTTACGCTGAACAACGAACACATGATGGCGCTGCTGGAGGACAACATACCAATGAAGGTGATAGACGCATGGGCATTGATTTTGAATCATGGAGAGTCAAAGCGAAGTCCCAATTCACCGTATGTATACTTCGTGCCTCCAAGTGTAATGGTAAACTACTTCATAATAAAATCGTTTTAATTATGATATTTTATTTTCTGTATCAAACTCATAGTTAATCTCTAAGATTCAATTGAAATTGTAGGACGATACCGTCATAGCCATACCACCAGGTAAGGAGGAGGATGAAGACTTGTCAATTAAGTTTACAATGAAATTCTTCGCCGCAGTTGCCAACGGTGAATTGAAAGTTTGCGAGCTGGATATGGTATGTGTATAGAAAATCAGACATACATATGATATATATACAAATGTTAAATCAATAATCAGTGGGGATGTGGTATATTTGTATATTTGATACTCATTTCGTTTAACCCGCAGATAATGTTCCCAATATATGACAAAGGGGAATACTATGTGATATGCTTCCATCTCAAAAGAGGTAATGCAGAGATACTAGACTCCTCGAAGGCAAGGGAAGCGGACTATGATAGAAGCTATCTACATGTGTTCTTGAGGCTGGTAAATATGTAGATTAAGTAAATTTCCATTACGTGTCATCAACATGATTTATACCATATATTTATATGATTAATCTGCTATAATATATAATCTTTCTAACGAACACATTGGTGATCGATGCAGCGCAAAATGTTAGCGTATGTAATACGCGAAGAACAGAATGGGGCGCCACTAGCTAAAAAAATCGACAAAGTTAATTGCCCAAAGGTTTTAAAGTTGGAGTGGATGTTGAAACAGGGAGGAAAGGATTCGGGAATATATGCGATGAGACATATGGAGACATACAAGGGGGACGTGTCCTGGAAATGCGGGTTCAAAGTTGGAATTCGGAAGAACATGAACTCACTACGATTGAAGTATTTACATTGCTTGTTGACTTCGCCCATGAATGATGAGAAAGACAGGGTCCTCAGTGCATTCCCAAAGGGAGCAACGTACATCAACTACAATACACTAATAGGGGATGACTCAGGCACGAGATCGAAGATATTGCCTGATTAGGATCTTGATGTCTTTTGTGTTGTTCGGCTACACGATATTATAAGTGCATTTTGTTTTTTGTCGTTTATTCCCACGAACATCCAGCGGGAACTTGGACGGTAGTCGTAAGAACTTTTTATGTGTTGTTGATTTAAGTTAGGGGACCTTAATGGAATGTGTGGTAGACTTGCAATAGGGGAAATTGCAATTCCTTTTTTTGGATCGACTTGCTAATTCTGGTCAAGGAAGGATATATAAATATTAAACTTTTTAATAATTTTGATATTGCGTACTTTATGGTGTTATCAATGAAAAATCCAACCATACAATTGCATACTTTATGGATACAATCGTATAACCCAAAAATGAGTCATCCATTAATCCCGGTGAATAATAATGCGATATACCCGAATGAAATGGGGGTATATATAGAATAATCCTTTCATGAATCGGCGTAATGATTCAAAGCAGTAGTCACTGAACCGGTAAAAATGAAGCTTTTACTCATTTTGATAGTGCGTAACTTACGGTCGGAAACAATGTCTTGCTTAAGTAACGTATGGATACTTGGTATGATTTGCTCTATCTGGTGTTATATATGAATAATTCAATGATACAATTGAATACTGTATGGATACAGTAGTATAACCCACAATGGATTAATCCATTCATCCCGGTGAATAATATTGCCATATACCCGAATAACCCGAGGGTATATCCGAATAATCCTTTCATGGATCTGAATAATATTTGAAAACAGCTGAAAATTAAACGGTTAATAATATTCCAGCCAATATTACAGTTTTATATCCGAATAATCATTTGATATATCTGAATAAAATTTGAAAACAGAATAATAAATTACTATGAAATAAGGTTAAATCCCAACTAATAAAATATAAGTAGAAGCAATGTTAATTAATAAAAAGGGTAATATAGTTCCGAAATCAGTCAACTACTATCCAGCATTCAAAACACCCTAAAACAACCAACATATTGAGCCTGTCTAATTTGGAATGAAACAAATTATTAGAAATAGATAAACCAACATAAAACAGCTGGGCAGTCACTCATCATCGGAGTCTTCCTCAGTTGTGGAATCTTCTATAAATTCATCTTCTTCAACTTCGACTATTTCCTTCCCCTTCCCCTTCCTCTTGCCGTGCAATTTGACCTTACAATTCCTCTTATCATGGTAAGCCATATTCCCACATCTACCACACTTCCTCAAGGTCGACTTAGAAGTTTTCTCGGTCGCTTTCTCCAGTGCACCCTTCAATCGGTGTCCTTTGTTCTTCGCTTGTGGTGGGGGTTCAACAGTGACTACGTCGGGAGGCTTGACCCCAACATACTTCTCAACATATGCAGCTTTGTCGGGTACAACAGATGCAGATTCAGATAGCTTCTCCATGTAATGTGGCTTCCTGGCCTCAAGCATTTGGAGAAAATCCTTTATGAGATCTGTATCATCCTCTACAAGCCCAACAGTAGAGTATATGCTGCCCCACAGCTTGTTGACCAGCAGCTTTCTTGCCTCCATCGCGGCTGATTGTTTGAGTACTTCATCCCCAACAAACACACTTGCCAATGCTCTTGCTTGTTTTGTCCACCTTGCTTTGACCATCGGATCCGGTATGGTTTTAAAACCCATGAACTTGTATGTTGCGAAAACATGTTCGCAAGGGATACCAATACGATGAAAGGTATTGCATCTACAAGTGGATATTTGGCTTACCGCATCATATGTTACTTCAAAAGTACCAACATCATCCTCCTTCACCACGTGTGTTTTCCCATCACCAGCAACTACCTCACTAATAACATTGCAATAGGTTACCGAATCAGAAATCTCTTTCTGGACCTTATCAAACACCTTCAACGTATACACAGAAGCTGCGTGTCTCTCAATTCGCAGACGCGTCTCATACCTTGGAACAAAAGTATCAGTCTCCATTTCCAGCTTAGCTTGAGCATGCCTCTGAGCATCCATAGCACCGTCGAAATGCATCATCAATTCTACAAGGCTAAAATGTCTGCTAGAATAGCGACCGAAGAAACTGTTTGCCGACTCAGATATGGAAGTTGTTCGGATCAACCCGCCCATCGGTACTTCTCTGAAGTAAGCTGGGATCCAATTGGATCTCAACTTATACATAAGGGTAAGCCAACTGTTTTTCTCGAGAGAGAACTCCTTTATCATTGCATTCCACATCTGCTCGAATTCATCAACTGTTATCTCGTAGCTCCACACACATTTGTTGATCTGCATCCGAAACTCCTTAATATGACAAATCTCTTTTGGTACCTGTTTATTATAAATCAAATTTCATAACATCAGATACGACGTCATAAATTTATGTACACACGTAAATCAACTACATTGTGAAATTTTCGGGATATTGGTTGCGCACTGATACTATATAATAATACATTGATAGCATCGCATAATTTAGGGATACCGTCGAATAACCCAACTTCGATTTGTACGATCACTACACCAAAATTAGAAAGTTTTGGTCGGACTAAGTCAAATAACTGGAAAATACGAATATAAATACTATGTTAACCAGAGCATAAGTGAACTTGAAGATTATGAAATGTACACCAATGTATATACTTGCATACGGTTGAATAAGTAGATAGTCAGCCTGAATAATATCTCGTAAAAACCTGTGATGTTACTGCATAATGCTCGACCTAATATATTGACAGTTGAAAATATATAGTATAGGTGTTAAATTTTACCTCCTTCGGAACCTTCATCATGATATGCCACATACAAAAACGATGACGCGTGTTCGGAAACACAACGGGTATGACCTCCCTCAATGATGGATCCTGATCCGTAACAATCACCATCGGATCCTTGCACATTGCTGATTGGAACTTCTCGAGAAGCCACTTGTATGAGGGCTTGTCCTCGTGCAATAACAATCCAGCCCCAAATGTGACTGATTTTCGGTTATTGTCCAAACCGGTAAATGGTGCGAAAACCATACTATACCTATACCATACACAACCATATCGTTACATAATGAACATCATTATACAACTAGGGGTGGGGGGTATACACTTGTTTGTTCGGTACGTTGCGTCGAATGACACGACATCACCAAATGCAGCGTAATTGGCCCTCGCGATGGGGTCGCACCAGAATAACATAACAAGCTGATTTTTCTCATTTACAGCATGTTCAAAGAAGAATGCAGATGATGCTTGTTTCTTCAGCATGAACCGATCGATAATCATTTGCGCATCAGCTCCTGATATATACGCCATCACGTCACGCTTGAAATTCTTCAAATCTTGAATCATTGGCTCTCCATGGATAGATCCCTGCCTGGCTTCCTTCATTAGCCGATGGGTCATAGCCGGACCCAAATTTGCCTTAGCACAATTAATCATGAAACGTTGGTGGCCGAAATCTAACTTTCGATGAGCCTTTAGAAACTGATTAGATCCCTCTTGCAACAAGGTGTGGTTATGACGATCCTCCATACCGGTTATTTCATAACCATCCAACCCTTTAAACTTTAGATATATATGAGCAGTGCATCCAACACGGCTAGATAGTCGTTTACGTTTTCCTGTGGCATTTTTTGATTCACAATATCCTTGCCTATTGCACCACATGATACGATGCATATAAGTCCCATCAACCACCCGTGATGCACCCTTTTTAGTGTCAAACCCAACTATGGCACCATACTTTCGGTAAAACGCAATCCCCGCCTCAACAGTTGGAAACCGCTTCCCAAGCGCTGGTGATACTGATTCGTCACAAGTAGGCAACCAATATCTTGTTTTGTTCGGAGACAGTGATTGCTCAACTCCGACATGCAAATCGTCACCTGTTGCTTGCTCGAACAAAAATTCCATAGTATCTACCTCGTCATTCGCATCAACATCCCAATCGCGTCCATTTTCAAAATCTATATCAATCACAAAAACAAACTGTAATTGCAACTTTGTATACAACACATATTGAATAAAAATATGAAAACCGACATGGAAAAACCCTTTTATACAAATGAATAATGCGCAGTAATGATCGAATAAAAATCCAATTCCAATAACTCATCAGAAACAACCTATACTACTTGAAATGAAACTCAACATAATTGATTATTGCCCTATACCAACTACAACCTCATTTGACTCAATTCTCTGTACTCGGATCGACTATTCTTGAAATGAACCTTCCTTGGTCGTACACCTTGAACACAAACGAGACGAATTGAGTAGAAACGAAACAAATTAAACGACAATACCTGCATCCATTGAATTGCACTGCACTCTTTCCCAATCGTATGTGGAATCAACGTCGCACTTCTCTTCCTCTACTCAACGAACGACCAAGATCGGAACTTTGTTCAAAATTCTGTAACTCCAATTGCAATAACGTAGTACCTAGTTTTTAGGAAATTTTTGATTACAAAATCTTCCCAAATCAAATAATGCTATCAATTAGGGTTTAATTTTGTTTTAAAAAAATTCCAAACGTGTGCCACTTTCCACAAAATGGATCTCAACTGCCAACAATGTGAAACACGCGCCCCTTGATGAGAGAGTGAATCAATTTCAGCGAGTGGGACCCACAGTTTTTATATATAAAAAAAGGAAAAAGGTGTAATTTTCTTAGCCATCCATTTCCATAGATCAACGCTCATGATTTGTTCTCATATTACTCAATAAGGCTTGTTCTCATATGATCTATACTCTCTCTCTCTCTCTCTCTCTCTCTCTATATATATATATATATATATATATATATATATAGGGAAGGGTTCTAGTGAAACAGAAATTACGATGCAACGGTGAAACGAATGAATATTGTGTCATATTCATATGAATATTGTATTACATGAATATGAACCTATGAATATTATGTTTTGTGAATATGAATATGATGTAAATATGGGTAGAGAATGGATCAAATGTTTACAAGTCTTATTGTGTTTTGTGTTAACAAATCTAGATCATTGATTGAATGAAAATGGATGGTCTAGATTATTTCAAAATTTAAATAAATTCTTAATTAATCAAGTTGGGCCCACAAAAAAAATTGTTTAACTCTCAATTGTTAGAGCGTGTCTTCCAATCCCCTATAAATTCTACTTTTACCCTAATTGATCCTCACAAAACTTCCCGATTGACACCTCCTTCTTCCGCCTTTACACCGGGGTCTTCGACCGCCGCCTCTCCCACCGACGGCGATGAATCCCATGGCGTCCGGAGTCAGCTGCAGTGCGATGATGGTGCCTTGCCTCCATCTCCTTGCCTCACCTCGCCAGATTCCTCTCCCTCGACAGTATCCGGTGCGACGAGGGTTACGCCAACCAGCGGCGGCGAAGCGGCGATGGTGTAGAGGCGATGGCGATCCCGGCGGCCACTGAAATCCTGCGGCGGCGGCCTCTGAAATCCGGCAACGGTGGGATGATGGCGCCTCGCCTCGCCATACCCCTCTCCCTCTCCTCTCCCTAGCCAGGATCCGGCGGCCTCTGATTAATCCGAAGGTGGTTCCGGCGGCGATGGCCTCTGAAATCCGCATTCGGCAAGTGCAGCCTCTGAGCACTTCCGGCGGCGATGGCATCTGGTTTCGGGGTCATGTCTGGTTCGTGCCCGTCTCCAAATTTATCATCTGTGTTCATCATCGCTAGGTTGCATCACGATTCCTCCATGGCTTTCTATCGACGAGGCAGACAGTCCTCTAGGTCGGATTGATAGCGATGAAGAAGATGACGGGGTGTTAGGGGCTGATTGATAGCGATGATGGAGATGATGGGGACTGATTGATAGCGACCATCGGCCATTGTCTGAGAAATTGAAGTCCGGCAACCCGACCTGGTTCCCTTGCGCCTCTAGTTTTCTATTTCAGATCTATATTATTTTAGGTTTGTTCTATTGATTTATTACTATGAATTTATCAAATATTCAGCAAATTCAGGGTAATTATTCGTTGATAATTAGGAATTGTACATATATATAGGGCAATTAGATATAAGTTTTTTGAAATTCAAACTCATGTCTTTATCGACTATTCGGCAAGTTCATAGTCAATGTTCATTGATAATTAGAAATTATTCATTTGTATAGGGCAATTACATGCCGTCTTGCTGAAATTCAAGTTCGAGTATTGTTTATGAATTGATCGTCTATTCGTCAAGTTCGAGTAACTATTCCTTGATAACAAGGAATTATTCGTATGTACGTGGGTAATTAGATGCGGTAAATCAAGAATTACAATTATATATTATTTCAACCTAGCGAATAATTACTATCAACTTAGCGAATAATTACTATTAATCTACCGAATAGTTGCTAAATACGTTATCCCATAAAAAAAGCGATTAATTTAGCGAATAATTACAAAAAAAGCGATTAATTTATGAAATGATAACTCCTCTTTACGGATGAATAATAACGATTAATTTAGCGAATAATTACTATTAACCTGACGAATAGTTGCAAAATTGACTAACTTTTTTTCTATTATCTAACGAATAATAAGTATAAGTTAACGAATGTTTGTATCACCTTATCGAATAGTTCGAATAGTGCACCACACAAAAAACAACGTTAAAAAAATGTAACGCCAAAAAAAACGTACAACACACGCACGTTATTTAGCAAGTGGCAAGGAAAGAAGTGGGTCCCATTAATTTTTAATTAAAGAAAAAAGCCAAAATAGCCAAATAATCTCATCCATTCATTTGCACTAAATCAATGGTCTATATTTGTTAACACAAAACACAATAAGGCTTGTTAACACTAGACCTAACCTCAATATGGGTATATGCATATGATATTATTTATATTCATATAGCATAAAATGAATAACACTATATTCATATTCATACACCATAATATTCACATATGCACATCCACATAACTCAATATTCATATTAATATTATGCGATATTCATTCGTTACACCGTTGCACCGTATTTTCCGTTTCACTAGAACTCTTGCTATATATATATATATAAACTTATTAAAACCGATATTATATATATTTTTTATATAAAATATATATAGTTTTTTATATATATGCGGGACGGGACGGGATTTGCGGGACGAGAACTTTCCGTCCCGCGTCCCGTCCCTCGTATTTTTTGCGGGACGGGATCGGGACGGGATTGAATATTTTTTTTCGAAATCCCACCGGGATCGGGACGGGATGCGGGACGGGACGGGATTTGCGGGATTTGTGCCCACTCCTATTATTTTGTATATAAATTGAATTTTTTTTTATCAAAGTATATAAATTGAAATGAATGTTTAGTTAATTAAGGAATATATTAAGCGATCATGATATAAAAAAAGTGTATTCCACCCCCCCCCCCCCCCCCCCCCCCCCCAAAGATATGTAAGAATAATCAATTACGGAGTATTTAACTAATTATGATTTTTTTTTAAAAAAAATCATAATTTAATATTACATAAGGGGTAATAGGCGACCATCACTCGATTAGTAGGAAACTATGCTCTATTGCAGAAGTTTATCCAAGAGCTAAAATGATGGAGCTGAAAGAATATGACAGGTAGGAAATGGGAAAATCAAATTCTGGAAACACAAATGGTTACAAACTGAAACGAATCTCCAAGAATAATGCCTCCTTAACCATGTGGATGAACTAGAAACGGTTAACCAGTACATAATACGTGAAAAAATATGGAATAAAGAAAGACTAGAACGATCACTCCCCCCGAAATAGTAGATACAATCCTTGATGTCCACATTCTGTCTAATGATATAGAAGACATGCTTTACTGCAGGAAGGCTAGTCGTAACGACTGGTTTTCTACGGCTAATGCATTAGACCATATCACTAAAACAAGAAGAACAAATTTAGACCCTCTTGAATGGATTTGGAAGATTGACTACCCGTCAAAAATAAAAAAATTCATTTGGAAAAACCTACTTAATGGAACCCCGATCAAAGTCAGACTCCAAGGAAAAGGAGTGGATGTACCTTTGAACTGTCCCTTATGTAATTATAATGGTGAAAACGATACCCACCTTTTTACTGAATGTCCGGAATCGCTAGAATTCATTAAAAGAATTGTTGGACAAATTGAGCAAAAGATTCGCAACATTGACAAAGAGGATAAACCCTATAAGAACCCCATAACGGAGATCTTTGAAAACCTACATGAGGACCAGAAGTCGACCCTTGCTTTCTCCCTTTGGGGAATATGGCCGATTAGAAATAGAATACTATTTGATAACAAAGATATAATGACAATGGAAGAATGAATCAACAATATAAAATTATAGGATAAGTTAGAAAAAAGCGCAATGTGAGGAACAAGAAGAGGATCAGATCACTACTTGACCAAACCTCTGACAAAGCAAAACAAACAATCAGAAATTAGTAAAATGGAGAAAATAGGCCGCATGTTGTGTTAAGGTTAATTTTGATGGCACTAAGGTCGGGTCAGGAATTGCAGCCGCTGGATTCATTATTCGTGATTGCCTTGAGACGATTCTTTCATGTGGTGTCCGCCCATGCGGTTCGGTTTCTGCGGAACTTGCAGAGTGCCTTAGTCTTCTGATGGGACTATGTGGAGCATCTAGGATGAGTTTCTCTTGCCTCGAGGTAGAGGGTGACTACCCGTTGTTGATTAACGTAATGAAAGGAACTTGGAGGTGTCATTAATAATGGAAGTTAGAGATGGTGGTTGATAACTCCACCTTGATGAAGATATATACTATATAGATATAATATATTTTTGTAGGAATGATGGATGACAAAGAAATGTATTTATTCTATAGAAATTGTGAGATCATGAGATTGATTGTAATGTCCTCCTTGAGGGTTTCCATTCATTGATATAACATATATATATATATATATATATATATATATATATATATATATATATATATATATATATAGCTTACAAAGGTATTGAGCCTTAACGGGCTTGTAGCCCACTATACAATATGAGACCTATGTAATCTATCAAACCCCCGCAGTCGAAACGGGAGGTGTCCGTACAGTGAGACTGGAACGAAAATCAATGAACAACTGTCTAGGTAAACCCTGGGTGAATATATCAGCGTACTGATAAGAGGACGGGACATGTAGAACGCGGACATGTCCAATGGCAACCTTGTCCCTGACGAAGTGGAGATCAAGCTCAATGTGCTTCGTGCGTTGATGCTGGACTGGGTTGCTAGCCAGATAGACGGCGGAGACGTTGTCAGTGTAGACCAGAGTGGCCTTCTGCAAGGGGCAACGGAGCTCAAGCAGAAGATTGCGGAGCCAAGAGCATTCGGAGACAACGTTGGCAACACCCCTGTATTCGGCCTCAGCGCTGGAGCGAGATACGACGGACTGACGCTTGGCTGACCAAGACACAAGAGTGTCGTTGAGAAAGACACAGTAACCAGATGTGGAGCGACGTGTGTCAGGGCAACCACCCCAATCCGCATCAGTGTAAGCAACAAGGTCAAGCTTAAAGGAAAGAGAGATCGTGGTGCCGAGCTCGAGGGTGCCGCTGATATACCACGATCACTCATTCCTCTAAGCTTGACCTTGTTGCTTACAATATGAGACCTATGTAATCTATCAGAAATATCAATATATTTATGCAGATATAATTATGTGGACAGATTTGTTTAAATCTACAATGTGCAAAAGATTTGTTTTGATTAAATCTGTTTTCGAATTTGAATATATGTAGATATATGTGGATTTGTTTTGGATATAGTTGTTGAAGATTGTGTGTAGATTCTGTGGGATGAATTTAAACTTCAAACGACTGGATAAGATTTGAAGATTTGATGCAAATTTTGTGTAACCTAAAATCGGATTTGGTGGAATTAATTTAAACTTCAAACGGCCAAAAATCAGCCTCTACCACCTATTAAAAAACGGTGCAAGCAGTGAAGATAACAACTCAATCATTGATTTACAAGCAAAGCTATTATCCACTGCATTCGATCTTCTTGATGATCATTTAGTTTTCAGTCTCTCATTCATTGTAATTAAGCTTTACTTCTAATTGAGAGACTAAGAAAAACAAAAGAGCGTTATAGGATAAATCATAAGTGTTATATTAAGAGTATCTCTATACTCAAACCTATTTACACTACGGTGTAATTAGGTTATTGCTTCACTAGGATCAGAGTTGACTAGATAGTACGTAGCGGGGTAGGCTACAACTTTTTAGAAGAAGGGAAGTTCTTCTTGGTTGTATCTAGGCTTCTTTTTTTTTAGATTCTTTCCAGTTCAAATGGGCTTAGCCCACTCTACATCTGGATCGGGTTACTGTAGGCCCATTAAGGGGTTGACCCTCCCACTCACAAGCGTCTCCATGTTTCCACGGGGATTCGAACTTCGAACCTCGAGGTATGGGATGTAGCCCCATAACCACTACACCAACTTGTGATTGGTTGTATCTAGGCTTCTAAGGAAGTGAAATATTAATATGTTAAGAGCCGAACTTCATAAATATATCGTGTGGCCATTGTGCTTTATTATATATATATATATATATATATATATATATATATATATATATATTTTACATTTACGTTTTAAATTTTCGTATAAAGCTTTACATGTTTCTGAGATCAGTCAAGACCTTGAGTTCCATTTCAAAACCTTGAGATTCATTCCAAAGTCTTAACACTGCTACTACGAAAATTTCCCATACTACATTCACCCTCTTTCTAGAGTATTTCGATCTTATTTCTATCTCCTTCTCCGTTCTTCAGTGGTCTCGGATGCTCTTGTCTGCTATCGTGCCTTCAACAACGTCTTCTTCTCCCACACACGTTGAGAAGGAAACCAGTGGCTGATAGGATGGCGCATATCGATCTATCCTCGTCGTTCGTCTTAGATCGTGCTCCTGTTGAGATGGGTACCGTCATCCATGAGGATGTGCTTGGGTGGTGGTTCAACCGCGGTTGAATATCCTAAATCCTTGCCTTGCCTATTAAAAAATAATTTATCCAATTTTTTTTTAAAAAAAAATTGTAAATTTGTAATGGATTCCCTGACCAATCAAATCTTTTCCACTATTTAAATTAATGCAGAACAGGGCTATAAATATAAGATTGAAAGGGAATGGCTAACGCATGAACACAAAATCCTTTTATGAATCTCATATCGGAGATTGAGGGTTGAGAGTAATTGAGAGACGAAACAGAATAATATATATTTTGAGCGTTGAGATCGAGTGAAAATGGTGGATGAGTTTCCAAAACTGGAGAGACCTTCTCTTATTCTCGTCACCGGCCTTCCCTTCACGGCATGTGAGTGGTTAAGTCGCAATATAGCACTCTTGGCCAAGTGTCCGTGTCTGTCACACAGAGTCGTCATCGACTCGTTGTCGGAGGAGGCTGGTTATCATAACGATAACCCTCCCTCTGAGGAGGAAGCTGCTCGCTTGCTGCGTCTTTCCTTCCACATCACCTGCTCTGCCGCGCTTTCACAACTGTCCAAATGGGCACCCACTGAGTGCGTGGTCATCTTCAGCGAGCTTCTCTTCTATAAATCCCAGCTCCATGGGTTGCTGAAGATCATGCAACGCAACCTCTCAGGAAGTGAAGCACTCCCTGATTTGAGGCGTCGCCGCGGAATCGTCGGAGCCAAAGCCGAGTCGCCGTCCGCCGCCATTGCAGTCCTTCAGATCCGGTTTGATTGTAGATGGAGGCCAAGATCTGTAGATCTTCCTCTAACCCGTTCTTCAACTATCCATCTTGTTTAAGCCTCGCTTTCGTCTTCGATCTTCACGGATATGAGTTGTTGCGCTTGTCTTCTTCCCGTGACTGCGCTCAAGAAAAGGTCCCGGAGATCGCTCGTTTAATTTAGAGACTCCTCAAGAAAGGAAAGGAATGATCTATCTGAGATCCAGGATGGTTAGGAGCTGGAACAGTGAAGTCCTCAACTCTAACAAATCTCATGCGCGCCACACTGAGCACCACAGCCAAAAGAATAACAAGTCCCACAAGAAGTTAAATGATTGGATACATCTTACGTATCGTCCTCAATTAATTTATAAACTAAGGAGAATTAATTGACAGAATCACGCAAGTTGAGATCTTCATAAGGGTCGAGGACCGATCCTGCACAAGGACCGATCCTGACTGGTCATGTCTGCCAGAATAGCTCAAAGTTGTTGTTGTACAAGGACCGATCCTGTATCTCCAGATTCGCTACGTGCCAGTTGATGAGGCGAAACTGCAAGCACTTGCATAACAGAAGTCCCACCGGAAAAATCCACCACTCGTTCTCATCCCTGCGTATATAAACAACCGCACAAGGCGTTTAACATATGCTTTCCTATTGCAAGGCAGAGCCATTTCCCTTGTTTTGCTATGATTATAACACGCTAAACCACCATACTTCTAGTACATTAAAAATAAAATATCCAACTAACCACTTCTAATTTCATTTGAAGAAAGATATGATTCATAACCCTTTGCACAATCATGATATATGCAGAGTAAATACACCAATTGTAGTAATAGAGCAAAACATCCAATAAACACAAAATTCTTTGGTAATTAAACAAAAAATTTGTTCTAAAAAACGCAATGAATCCACACAAAATATCAGAATTAAGATGGTAAGGGAAATAATATTATGGAAACTGTGTTAAAGATTAATAATATCTTATTTGCCTTTTTAGATAAATATTGTAAATAGGCTGATTTATAGTGTGGTTAGAATATGGGAGAGATATTCTCTCTAATCAGTTACATTGTAAGGCTATTTATTCTTTCCTTTGGAATTCAGAACAAACACGTTCAAACCATTTCCTCTTTATTATTCTATAAACTGAACCTTAATTCCTTGGTACAAAGCACGAGAACGGCAGGAACGGAGGCATGCATGGTCATATTCTGAACGAACAAATTCCTTCACACGTTGCAATTTCAATCTTCGGCGCCATTGCAGCCAAGACCAAGCAATGGGGAATGCAAGAACAGAAAGTATGCTGTATACGGAACCTTCCCACCATTGATAGGTAGCTATAATATTTAGTTCATCAACAAATCTATTAAACGCACCCTCGTACCTGTAAACATTAATAAAGTACTAGTTACACCAGAATCGCCAAAATAGGCATATTTATAGTAGCAGCATTAAATCAGGAGTTGCAGCAACCTGCAGAATGAACACCGCAGTTGAACACACACTAAAAAAGAATTTGCACTTATGAAAAGGGGAAAACTTCCAACCACTAACAGAAATCAATATAATAACTGTCCTATTAAAAAAATAAGATACAAAGTTACAATCCATCAAATAACCAAGGCCCGCCAAGTGTATAAATCAACTCCTCAAGAGCCGTGTAACAGAGTGGCATATGATATCGGTCCGAAATGCATCTGTATGGGCAAGGAGTTTCAGTGACGCCACCTGACACGAGCAATATTTAAAAAAAAAAATAGTAAAAACTTGGGCAACTCAAAACAAAAATATGCAGAAGTGAGAGTTGCAGTAAGAATTTACATACGGGCTACACATACTAAAAGAACAGGCTATGAATTACAGTGGCGGCTGCAAGATCCTTCGAAAGGTGGGGCGAAATTTATAGTGTGTACTGCGATATTAGCCTTGAATAAACTCATTTACCTAAGCTACGACTTTCAACTTAGCAATGGATTGTAGAAAAGTAGACTTACATTTGCTTGGTTGCTATAGTAGTGGTTTCTCGTCATTCATTGGAAATTAAGGCATTTGTCATATTTAGGACTGTAAACTTATCGAAATTCAATCATGCTAAATTTAAGGCTTTTGCATATTAGCTAGGATTGTAAACTCATCAACTTTATAATGCCTTTTGGTTCCCAAACACATGATAGAAATTGTGATTTGAATATGTAGGGTACGAAAATACAAATATTGCATAAAGCTTCACACATTCAATTCACAAACCCCAAATTCAATTCATAAATTTCATTCTCAAAATCACATACACAATAATTAAAACACAAAATTTATTCTCAAAATCACAAATTCTAATGAAAATTTCACAAAATTTATTTTCATAATCAAATCCTAATTTCACCAATTTTATGGGGTTTAATTAGTTTATAGCTAGATAATTTGTATATAATAGGGAGCTCGGGAAGTGAGAATATAATTAAATAAGGGGGTAGGAAGATAGAGAGTGGGTGCAAGTTGAAAAAAGCATAAAAAAGTTTTTTTGAGGGAGGCGAATTTTTTTTTAAAAAAAAGGAGGCTAATTTCACCAATTTTATGGGGTTTAATTAGTTATAGCTAGATAATTTGTATATAATAAAGAAGTCGGAAAGTGAGAATATAATTAAATAAGGGGGTAGAAAATAGAAACATAGAAAGTGGGGTGTAAGTTGAACAAAGAATAAAAATACATTTTTTGGGGAGGTGAAATTTTCTAAAAAAATAGAGGCAACAAGAAGGCTAGTGGACTTATTGATTCTATATTAATCATAGTTTTACTTATTACAACACTGTCATATATATAAATATTTTTTTTTTTAAACCCTGGGGCGTGTGGGTCGAAAGGTGGGGCGGCCGCGTACGCCCGCCCCACCCTGGGGCCGCCCCTGGCTATGAACATAGTACAATAAAACAATGCAATAATGAAGAATAACATTTAACATAGATGACAAAAATCATGATGAAGTTAAATAACTGGATATACATCTAGCGAATATTCAAATTATTTTCATCATGAGAAACTTTGCAACTTGAAGTTTTCTCATACCTCTAACACTAACATAAATTGCACGTTGAGGAAGCTCTTGAGCTGGGGCAATGACGACAAAGAGATTTATCAGACCCAATAACATCCTTATAAGTACCTAGAGGACATTCTTGTGAATAAAAAAACACCAAGCTGATCTTAATTGAAAATATGCATTTCAGAAATACCTCAAGAACAAAGAGAGAAAGTGAGGAGATAAGAGCCTCATAGAATGTTTTTATTGTTATAATTGTACATAACTACTTTGTAGTTGTGCAAATTTACACATAATACATGTCTAGAAAATTGCGTGTTAGGAATCTTAGGATGGTATTCCAGGATAAATACAAAGTCCTCCTAGTTGCTAGGAGATTTTATCAAGTCGAGGATAAAGACTATAAACACTTTTTTTCTGCAGTTGCTAAATTCACCACAGCTGGTGCTCTTCTAGCCCAAGCTGCTCTCGTAACTGGCCATTGCTTCAGTTGGACATTAACAATGCCCTCAAATAGCTTTTTCTTCCTCTTCAATGACCTCACTTGCAGCAGATTACAGTAAGAGGGAAATCATAGCAATTTAGGGGAGTGACCAAAAGTTTATGTGAAGAACTCGTCTACCATATAACTCAATTACAGAACATAAGTTTTCGACTGTGTCCTTTACCAAATCACTATGGTTGTTTGGGGGGTACCTGAAGACATGAAGCTAGATTTTGATTTAAAGTTTTCTTATGAATCAAAGCCTACCTCACAAAATGTGCCATAAAGACCCCTGGGACAATCTTTTCCTGTCACAGTTCCTTCTTCTCCAGACCGTGCCTCATCCCTTCCAGAGCCTCCCCTGCAACAACAGAATATCAATCTTATGATTACTGATGTTTCAGGATTTGACTGAGGAGCAACTAGTTATAGTTACGGGACTGAAGCCACATAAACACAGCAAAGAGATGAAAAATAGTTGTCTACATCTAGAACCATCCCCTGGGGCTGTAAAAATAAACTATGAAGCTATTTAATTTAAAATCAACAAGGTTATTGGAAAGCAATCATAGTTTTGATAATGGAGATATTTGACTTATAGGTACCTTTAACACTAACATAAATCTGTGCTCGATGTGCTCCGTTTTGTTTTACCAATGATAGCTTTAATCTATAATACCGGATTGAACGGAAAAACAATACAACTGATCGATCACGATCAGAGAGCACCGCACGTACCATCCCGAATTAATTGATAGCAAATATATGGTTTATTTTTCAACCAGTTTCACAAAACGTACAACAAACAAGTCTTACAGCTAGATCGAGGAAATGAGATCGATATCCATCCTTACAAGAAGAACAAACCATTAAACAATTGCCTTAATTGCAGATTGAAATCAGAACAACCATACGCTAGCTAGCTGTTTGGTTTCATATGTGATGTTTGGGCAATACTTGTTCAACCTATTCATAATCAGGCGGCAAGGACCGCATTGATAGGAAGGGAAATACGCAATATAAATGAGCTACATAGTGGCACTCTTGGCAACTATAAACCCAAAACACGGGGTTTATGTCTTTGTAGCAGGCATGGCACCATTCGTATTCCTCTTCTTTAGGGCACGAGAACTTCATCTTCATGCTATGGAGATGCCCACCGTGCTGATGCTCCATTTCCATAGGCAAATGTAGACATTCCATGTGGTACATAGAGCTGCAAATGTTGCAATAATATGCGTTGCGGTCGAACCATCGTTCACACGCTGTACAAGGATCCAACCAGAACTCGGATCCCTCAGCCAGACTCATAGTAAGTATATGATGTTGGTCACAGGAGTGCCTCAAAACAGGGGACACAAGTCGAGATTTGAGAACGGATCGGTAAATGAAGGAATCACACGTCCCCGAGAATCCCTTCCCTTCTCTTATGCAGGAGTAGCAAGCATGGGTCTCGGGGAATACACCATCATACCTGTATTTGATAGAGTCTAATACCTGCGACAGCTCCTCAGCAGTCATGGTGGGAGAGGCGGGGGAGCAGGCTTGATGGAAGGAGAGGCTGCAAAATTGACAGTAGTAGGCTTCCTCCGTCCTCTGGATTTTCCCATCGCAAATCTCGCAGGTGGCCTCCTCCTCCATCTGTTGGGCATGGCTGGGGTTGTGAGTGAGTCTGAAAATGCAATCACTCCGCCTGGGACACCAGTGGTGTTGGGTGGTGACTCTGGAGGCAAAGGTTCGACCTTGCTCCTCGAGACGTTGTCGTCGCCACAGAGGGTAATCCACCACATGACTCCCATCTCCATAAATGTTGACGTCATCGCAAGTGAGGAGCTCCTTGATGGCTTCAACAAAAAGAGACCTCCCATCTATTTCGAGTTTTTTTGATGTAGGAACAAAATCACGCAAGGTGAGATCTTCATCAGGGTCGAGGACAAGCTTGATGGCATCAACACGAGAGGGAGGAGTATGCTTATCCTGGAGGAGGGTGAGAAAATAAGCATCAAGAACACCTTCTTGTTGATGATGCAGGATAGCCTTCTCCACATCCTTCCAATTATTCGGATCGTACCACGACCTCTCCCAATCTTCATCATCAGCAAACCGTTGCCACAAGAACTTGTTCTTCCGCAGGCACTCGATGATGAGGAGGCGGCGGCTGTGGCCTCCTGAAAGGTTGCGTTGCATGATATTCAGTAACCCAAGGAGCTGGGATTTATAGGAGAGGAGGTAGCTGCCGATGACAACGCAGTCATTGGGTGCGCATTCAGACAGTTGGGAAAGCGCGGTAGAGCAGATGATGTCGAATGAAAGATGGAGCAAGCGAGCAGCTTCCTCCTCAGAAGGAGGGTTATCAATATAATAACCAGCCTCCTTCGACAACGAGTCGATGACGACTGTGTGTGACAGCCATGAACACTTGGCCCAGGCTGCTATAATGCGACTGAACCACATACAATGCATGAGGGGAAGGCCGGTGACGAGAATGAGAGAAGGTCTCGTCAGTTTTGGAAAATCATCGGCCATTTTCACTCTCAACGCTCAAAATATATATTAATATGTTTCGTCTCTCAACTCTCAACCCTCAATAATCTCCGATATGGGATTCATAAAAAGCTCTGAGTTCATGCGTTAGCCATATGCCCTTTCATTATTATTAATGTATTTATAGCTGTGTTCTTCATTAATTTAATAGTGTAAAAGATTTGATTGGCCCAGAAATACCATTACAATTTTGAATTTTTTTTAAAAAAAATTTGGATAAACTTCGACAATAGAGCATAGTTCTCTACCCGATGGGTGAAGGTTACCTATTACACTTTGTGTAATATAAAATTATTTATTTTTAATTTATTGATAAAAAAATTTAAAAAAAAATTATAATTACCTAGGTTATAATTGATTATTTTTACACATCTTAGGAAAAATATATATACTTTCCAACAAATGACTAAAATATTGCTATTATGTAAAATCTACTCATATTTGTGTTTTAGAAAAAATATTTTGATGATTTTTTTAAATTATTTTTTTCGCAAGTGTATAAAATATTTTGATGATATTTTTAAATAATTTTTTTCGCAAGTGTATAAGTTATAACATTGTTTAAAAATTTTAAAATTTTCTTATCGCTAATTTTAACCTAAAATTTTTTTTTTATTATTTGAAAAAAAAGGTAATAGTATGTTCAAATTATAAACTATAAAAAAAATTATTGTATACATATTTTTATTGTAAACAATTATATATTAATGTAGTATTATATAGATATATAAAATGATGTTCAAATTAGAATTGATCAAACAAGGCACAGATATTACATTAGTACTTTTTTAAAATAAAGTAACTCATTTATTTTATTTTATTTTATTTTGTTAATTTCATGGCATGGAATCGAATTTCTTGCGACACAAGAAATCCAACAAATTTCACATATATTCCAATTCCAATTAATTATATCACTCATATATATGAAGATTTGGAGTTTAAGAATCATTCATTTTCCTTTGCTTTCTGGAGAGGCAAAGTATAGTTCTTAAGGGAGGGAAAAAAAAGGCATAGTATGCCGTACAAATGTGAATGTCCCGATTAGTAATTTTTACAATTGTTCTAATTTAAAAAAATGTCATGCAATGGTATTTCTTGAGACTCAAGAAATTCCACATATCTATCTATATACATATACTAAAATCGATGCATGGTTGCCTACGTGGCGGCACGTGAGTGTATTTGCATACGTAGCGGCGAGTGAGTACATCTCGCAAAGCTTTCTCCCGCCAAAAAAAAAATCTAATAAAAATAATTAAATAGCTCTAATCTATATAATTAAAAGTGATTAAATAATTTGTATAGTTGTATAATTAGATACTATCTCGCAAAGCTTTCTCCCGTCAAAAAGGAAATCTAATAAAAAATAATTAAATAGTTCTAATCTATATGATTAACAATCTATATACATATACTAAAACCAATGCATTGGTATCTGCGTGGCGGCGTGTGAGTGCATTTGCATACGTGGCGGCGCGTGAGTGTATCTCGCAGAACTCTCTCCCGTCAAAAAGGAAATCTAATAAAAATAATTATTTTATTTTACCACTAACACATATAATTGGATAGATAAAATATCTTATAAAAGAGTAAATATTATATAAGGAAAAATATATATCAATATAATTAAATGTAGTAGTAGTAATAATAAAACTAATTTTCATAGATATTTCAGTAAACAAATGTTTTTATTGTTATAATTGTACGGTGCTCTCTGATCGATCAGTTGCTGTATTGTTTTCCCTTCTATCATTGTTAAACAAACCGAGCACATTGAGAGCACAGATTTAATGTCGATCAATGCCTCGATCATTGATTAATTTTAATGTCAATCAGTTTGTATAGTAGGCTTAATTTAATGTCAATGCCTCCCTCGATCACAGATTAGCTAGATATATACCTCGAGCAATCAGTCGTAGTACGTAGAATAATTGAGATCTCGAGTGGATAATGACACCCGTGTTTCCGAATTTGGAGAGAGAGACCAACTATATACAGTATATATTATTCTGGTAACCAGTCTCCTCCTCTCCGACAAGTGAATGGTCATCCGCAGCTCACTCGCTTGATTATTCCCAAATCCTTTTGGTTGCCTGAGTATGGTATGCATTCCAGATATGTGAAACGACCACGCCTCCTTGGCAAATAGCTTATGTATGTTGATCAATGGCGGCTACCTGTATACGATTGGGTCGAATAGCTTATGTATGTTGCAATATTTGCAGCTCAGAATATCGCTTGGGAGTTGGAGTGCCGGCCTCTACATATATATGGCTTGTTTTAGCGGTTCCTGTGCCCTTAATGATCATGATCAAGCTACATGAAGGCCGGCCGTTTTCACTCATTTAAATGTAATTAGTTACACTGACGATGGATTTGATCAACTAATTAATCACCGTCTAGATGCAAATCGCATCTAAAAATCATGATACTTATAAACCTGGTAAATTGATAGATAGCAACATGAATATGTACTGACTTTTGGAAATGTCTTTTAGGAATTTAATATCAAGTTATGCAACTTGCCAAATCATGTTGAATTCAACAAGCTCTTAGGAGATGCTAAACCAATCACTGATTTAATTTGTGTGCCAAAAAGTAAATTAAAACAGAAAATAATAAGTGCAGAAATTTAATTTGGAGCCAGAACTTCCTATTATCATATATACCATTGGCTTCAACATTGAAGCCATTGGTATCTCTCTACTGATTAGAAATCCAAATTGAATCAATGCTACTAAACATCACATATAATATCATAAGATAAAGAGTGCCATTTAATTTGACAAATTGTTGTGAATTGCATATATGACTGACTGGCTACAATCATAATTTCAGCAATTTTAACTTGAAATAGCACAATTGAAACAAAATTCTCCATTAGTATGAACACAAATCCCATCCATTAACATGATCGAGCTTCAATCCAATTTATCCAAACACCACCTAAATGGGAGCAAATTGTAAAAGACCAAAGAAATGTGGATGAAAAAAAAGGGGTTGGGGGTGAGGGTGCTTGCCTGAACTTGAGATTTACCAGAATGGGCAGAGAAATAAAATTGAAATTAGGGCCGCAGTCGACACAAACCCAATCTATGCAGGCCGTCGAATCATCAGACCAGTGAGGAGGAAGACGGGTCGGTTGTTGGAGAGGTCGGAGTCAACGAACTGGAATTATATAGGAGAAGAGAAGACATGAATTGGGAATAGGTCGAACTATAGCAATCTGGAATCGGGAAAACAGGGACAATCAAAGTCACAAAACAAACCCTAAATTCAAACATAGGAGCCTGATCAATTTTGAAAGGAAAGTGGGAGGCCGTCTCCATCTTATCTGAATTCAATGATGGAGGTGGTGAGCGGCATCGGCATGAACGACATCCAAGGGTGGAATCGAAAGGGAGGAGAGGAGGAGAATGGCGTACAACTGCAACAGGGAACACAGACAAATGAAAACCCCAAAACAACCCTAAATAGGCTAAGTAAAGTGGAAGAAACTGCGGGGCAAAAAGGTAAACATCATTTCTGGACTTTTATATAGTCATGATGATATGTTTATAAATTTTGTTATGAAAATTTATGGTTTAGAAAAATAGGAAAATAAATTTTTTGAATTATTAATAAATTTGAAGCATAAATGTTTCATTAAAAAAAGCTTTTATAAACATATTAACATACGTGTTTAAAGTATAAATATATATTTTTTAACATAAATAAGTAATTATTACTCGATTAACATAAGATTCGAACTCCTGGATGGATCAACCCCTACAGCGGGCCCATCTTCGGTGGGCCTTGTCATAAGGGACCATTTTTGTACTCTCCTGGTCATACATCAACAGCTGGTCGGAAACCAAACACCGATTGCAACAGAAGCAAGAGCAGTTCTTATCTCACAAAATATTGAGAGCGACTGCCTTTCAGTAGTCAATGCAATCAACAGAATATTGAAACCGTCGTGGCAGATAGAAACAATCATTTCAGATATCCAATCCCTCCTACTCTCGCGGGTAGGGATTAAAATTAACCACATTGGGCGCCTTAGGAACAAAGTGGCTGACAAGGTTGCACACCTTGGCCACTGTATTCCTGCCTATCAGATCAAACACCATCCAGATCTTCGTGATCTCATCCGAAAGGATGCTCTCGGTTCGCTAGGCTAGCCCTGACCTACTGAATTCTTACTTAATAAAAAAAAATAATAATAAGATTCGAACTCCGAACTCTGTACATCCTATATCTAGCAGATCAATGACAAATAAAACCGTTTTCATTTTCTTTGTGCATCCTTGTTCTTTCCTAGTTATCCTTACTTTTTGTTTGTCTTTAATTGATTGTGTTTGTTTATTTGTCGATATTTGTTACTCGAAAATTCTCTAAAAACAATTTTAAAAAAAGTATGCACAAGTTTTGAAATTTAATTTCTTTAGTATATCCTAATTTTAGGAATTATTCGAACGAGCAAACTTTCAAATCCAAACATCCAAATCATCAATTGACCTTAATCATTGACCTTAATTATTGACCTTATACAATGAATGTACTTATCATCTAACTCGGTAGATAATCTTCTTTGTTGTTTTTAATGACATATGTATATAGGACAGATTTATATTATTTCATTTATATTGGACATATTATGTAATTATGTAGTTCCCTCCTCTATAAATAGAGATTAGCCTCAGCTGTTGTAACCAACTTCTGTAAACATGAGCTAAGCTTACAAGCTATTAATGGAGTTTCTCTCGTTTCTCTCGTTTGTCATGGTATCAGAGCGAATGGCTGGATCTTGGTGAAGAGGTCAGCGTTTGTGTTCGCTTTCGTTTTTTTTTTGTTTTGTTCGTTGGTTTACTGGTGTGAGACTCTGGGTGGGAGTCATCGTGTGATTTGCTGGTTTTCGTGTGTTTCTTGTTGAGAATTTTGCTTGAATCTTGTGATTTGTTGAGCGATAATGTCTGAGGAAGTGAATTCAGGGTTAAGGCATCATCAATTTGATGCGAATTCGGTTAATCAGTCGAATGATCCTTTGAATCTTGCGAACTCGGACAATCCGGGTGCGCAGTTGATTTCGTTTCAATTCGGTGGAATGAATTACTTGAGTTGGAGCCGGGGAGTTCGTATGGCGTTAGGGGCGAAGAACGAGATTGGTTTCATTGATGGTTCTTGCGCTCGTCCTTCTGATCCTGATAGGTTGCAGAGGTGGTTGCGGGTTGATTACATGGTGCGCTGTTGGTTGATCAATTCGATGGTGAGCTCGATTTCTAAGAGCTTTATGTCTGTTGAATCTGCCAAGCATCTCTGGGATGAGATCTGTGAGAGGTACGGGAAGACGAATGCGCCGTTGATTTACCAGTTAAAGAAAGAGTTGTGCTCTGTGACTCGTGATGGCAAGAGTGTTGTGGAATACTTTAACAAGTTGAAGCGTATTTGGGATGACTTGCATTGTATTGAGGGGTTTCTTGATTGTTCGTGTGGAGCATTAGCTGCGTGTACTTGTAATGTTTTGAAGAAAGTTACAGAAACAGAAGCTCGCAATCGACTGATGCAGTTTTTAATGGGTTTAGGGGATTCTTTTGATAGAGTCCGTAACAGCATATTGGCTATGGATCCTCTTCCAACCCTTAACAAAGCTTATTACTTGGTGTCTCAAGTGGAGTCCGGTAATGTTGCAGATAAGGGTGATGGTACTAGTTCAAGCACTGACAATTTGGCTCTAGCTGCTAACAGAAGGGGATTTCAAGGTGAAAAGAAGGATTTTAGAAAGGATAAGAAGGATAGGGTGTGTTTACATTGCAAAGAGAAGGGACACATCATAGATAACTGTTTCAAATTGCATGGGTTTCCTGAATGGTTCAAGGAAAGAAAAGGGAAGGCGTTTGCAAATAATGCTTGTGGGGAGGTTGGTGATCCCCTGGAGCAGAATGAGGTTGAGCATGTTCAGAGTGCCAAGATTGATCAATCCTTGATCAATGTTGTATGCCAGCAAGTATTGAGGGTTATGCAGGGTCAGTCTCAAGTCAATTGCTCCACTGTTACTAACATGGCAGGTAACTCTCAATCTTTTAATTTGGCACTGCTTGCATCAATGTCCAGTGATAAGGATTGGATCGTTGATACAGGAGCCACAGACCATATGACTGCATCTGTTCATTTATTAACTGATAGACATGTTTTAGATAAGCCTATTTTGGTTGGTATGCCTGATGGCAATACTTCTTATGTTAAAGAAATTGGTACTTTGTGCTTGTCTGATGATCTTATCTTGCATAATGTTTTGTTGGTACCTAATTTCAAGCATAATCTTCTTTCTGTGCCTAGATTGGTAGAAATTCATCTCTTGCTCCTGTGTTTACAAGTGGTAATTGGTGTTTTCAGGACCTTGGCAGTAACTAGGTCATTGGATCAGGCTTCAAGCTCAATGGCCTTTACTGTAAAGACCGGGAAATTTTAGAATATTAAATTATTAAAATAATGATTTATAATCATCTCGATTTCTAAGATTCAGAAGGTTTGGAGTTTCCTTCAAAACGAGTTCGGGCATTAGTTAGTTGAAAATTTAAAATATGCTTTATCACGCTTCTATATGCGAAAATTTTAAAATAATATTTGGAGTTCTTTTTTTTAGTTCGGAATTGAAAATTTGAAATCTTTTGAGTTATGTCAAATAAGATAAGAGAGCGGATTTCGAGATATTTATTCGGGTATTCAAAATATCTTTTTGGGCCACTTTAATTCCATTTCCTTCTTTTCTTTTCTTTCCCTCTCGCCCTCGTGATACTCTCTCTCCCCCCTTGCCTGCAATGTCCAGCTTGAAATTGTTGTTGTTATGTGGCCAATTCACATCAGCTTTTCCACAGAACCAGAGGATTCTTTCCCCTCTCTTCCAATTACTCTCTGTGTAAACCCATCTCCTTCTTTTTCTGTTCTTTGCCCAGAAGGAAAAACAAAGCAGCCCTCTCACTCCAGGAAACCATCGTCAATCCCCACCCTCTCTGAGTTCAAACCACCATCTCTCACAACTCCGTTCAAATCGCAGCCAACTGAGATCCCCAAATCACCACCCCTGTGTATTGGGAGCAAGAACCGCCGAGCTTTCACCACCCCTTAATCGGCCCCGCAGTCACCACCAACGACCACCCCTCATCCTCGTTCCTCCTTGTCGTCGCCGGAGAAGCCGAGTGCAGGCTCCCCTGTCTCGCTAGGAAGCCGCTGCAGCACCCCGTCTTCTCCTCTCTCCGTCAAGCAGCAGCAACTGCCTTCCCCGGCGTCCCAGGCGGAACCGAGCAGCCCATCCCCGATTCTCCTCCATCTTCTGCGAGTAGCACCCAGCGGCATCCCCACACCTCTCTCGACGCCAGGAGCAACCGACGCCGCCGCCGCCTCCCTCCCTCCTCTGTTCTCCCGATTCCGAGCGGTAAGGCTCCGTTTCTTCTTCTGTTGCCTCGAAAGCCTGTAAGTTTGCACATTTAATCCATTGCGTTCGCCCTAGGCCGAGCAGAGGGCAGTCCGAGACTCCAACGATGCCACATCGAACCCCCGACGAAGCGAATCGAACATTTCCGGCGAGAACTCAGCCTCGGTAATCTCTTCCTCTCATCCCTTCTCTCTTTCCGCTTTTGTAATTGCCGGTGTGGGTGGTCGGAATTTAGTGTCGGTAGGGATGGGAAGAGTTGGGATCGGGAAAGGCGTCGCTGGAGAGAGCCAGGTTCATCGTCGTCTTCCTCCCGTTTCCGTCGTTGCGAGCAAAGCCCTTCATTTGTGGGAGACGGGGATCAGTTCCTTCTTTTCCTTATGGGATGGGCCTATTTTCGTCCGGATCCGGGTTATGTCATATTCAAAATGGGTTTTCAGTGTGGGAGAGGGTAAAAACCAGATCCATCCATTCCTTTTCTATCTCGGGTCAGGGAACCGGGTTTCCTCTTTCAGACCTTGGGCCTTTCCTTCCTTCTCTGGGTCGGATCCGAATATGAGGAGTTGGGTGTTGGGCTTGAGTCCGGCTTATTTTCAGAAAGAGAGTTGGGCTTGGTTGTTTATTTAGAAGGGACAAGTTTTATGAGTTATGGGTTATGATTATATTGTTTTGAGATTATATGGTTAATAAGTGTTAAATTATTCGAATATTGTTATTATTTTGGGATTTGGTTATAATTATAAATTCTAGAAATTAATCGTTATATATATATATTTATTTATTTGTTTTAAAATAGTATTAATTGTATTATTTATATATATGATGCATTTTATGAGGATTTAAGTTTGGTATTGTATTTTGGTTAAAGTGTTGATGATAAATTATTTAAAAAGGAGTTTTCTAGCTTTCGGAAATGTCCTTTAAGGATTCATGTTTGGAAAACCAAAATGCCGGAACCAATTTCTATAACATGAATTTGAGAAATTGGTTTTAAGGTTTAAATGTTTAATGTCGGGATTTTGTCTTGGCTTGATGATGTTGGTTTTGAGAAGAAAATTGGAAGAATGATTTTGGTTGATGTCGATCATCTCGAAAAGGTTTTGGAAAATGGTTTCACTATCGGTTGGTTTTGAGTATGTTGAGAACTTGGGTTTTGTATGTATGACTGTTGGTCCGGTAGCTTATGACAATGGCTTGATGATAGGTGTGTATTGCTTATGGGTTGCCTTGGACTTGCATTTGGGCCCTTGCTTGTGTTATCTTGTTGTTCTGCATCTTCAGGTAAGTTCCCTAGGGGGCTTACTCAGGTTGGACATTCATGCCTGTTGTTGCATTTTATGTTAGGTGTTGCATATGCATAAAAGCATGTCATGTAGTATCCTGTTTAGGTTGCACTAATTGAATGAGCATCTGCTTACTTTATGCGTTTAAAACAGAACGGCCGTTATCTGTGATAGTCCTAGAGTCTTTGCTAGGGTCATAGGGTAGCCCAGCCTCATCGGGTACCCTGAGTCAATCGAGTCGATATGAGCATGATATGATAGCCCTGCACCATCGGGCAATCGATGTGATGATATGATATGATGATGTCGTGGTTTGTGCACCACCACGATGAAATTGCTATGCTATATCCCGAACTGGCCAGTCTCTGCACTAACGGGAAGGGGTGCAGAGGTAGGAGAGGGATATGCCACTTGGCATTGTCTTGGGCCCTTTACAGTATTTTTACACATTATTATAACTAGGAGCATGCTAGTGTGCTTGACTTTTGTATTGCATTAGAGCATCTTTATTAGGTATAGCACATACTATGTGGCCTCAGCGAGGACTGCCGGTCCCGCATGAGTGGCTAGATCTGACTCTTTTCCCCGTTCTTTTTTTAAGGTATTTTCTGCAGATTCTGAGTGCTCGATGTCTATATGACGGGGTCTCCTTTTGGCGAATTGAAGAACCTGGCTAATTCTCTAACTTAGTATAAATGGTAATCATTCGCTTACGTTTTGGTTTTGACCCGGCTCTGTCGTGACACGTTGTATCTTAACTTTGCTTCTGCTTTACTTTCATTTGAATTGAACTTCGAGACATAGTCTTAAGACAAGTTAAGGGTATCCTACGACCCTTCGAGGTTTTTAGGGTTTGCAATCCCTCTTTCTACTAATCTTAAATAAGTTTGAAACCTCGACCCGTACCTGGATTGCAAGATCCGAACAAGGGGTTTTATCCCTTGAAACGTAACCTGGAAATCATAATTCTGGGCTGTTACATTTACAGATTGCAAGCTGACAAGGTCATTGCAGCCTCTGGGGTTCCTATTTTACATGCCAATAAGAGTGTTTTGTCTGTTAAGAATAAAGTGTGTTTGGCTTCTAATGCTTCTGTCAATGTTGATATGCCTCCCTCTCCTGCCTCTGCACCCCTTCCTGTTAGTGCAGAGACTGGTCAGTTCGGTGTTATAGCATAGCAATTTCCTCATGGTGGTGCACAAACCACGACATCATTATATCATATCATCTCATCGCTTGCCCGATGGTGTTGGGCTATCATATCATGCTCATATAGACTCGATTGACTCAGGGTACCCGATGAGGTTGGGCTACCCTATGACCCTAGCAAAACTCTAGGACTATCACAGATAACGGCCGTCACATAGTAACCACATGCTCAGTTCAATGCAATCCTAGCATGATACTACATGGCAAGCTTTTATGCATATGCAACACCTAACATAAAATGCAACAACAGGCATGAATGTCCAACCTGAGTAAGCCCCTTAGGGAACTTACCTAAAGATGCAGAACAGCAGGATAATACAACCAAGGGCCCAAATGCAAGTACAAAGCAATCCAAAAGCAATACGCACCTATCATCAAGCCATTTCCATAAGCTACCGGTCCATCATTCATACACACAGACTCCACGTTCTCAACATTCTTAAAACCAACCGATAGTAAAACCGTTTTCCAAAACCTTTCCGATTTGATCAACATCAACCAAAATCATTCTTCCAATCAAAATCATTGATAAAAGCATACCAACCATATTTTCCAAACTTCCTTCTCAAAACCAACATCATCAAACCAAGACAAAGAATCCCGACATTAAACATTTAAGCCTTAAAACCAATCTCTCAAAATCATATTATAGAAATAGTCCCGACATTTTATTTCGAAGCCTTGACTTTAAATGTTCAAGTAATTTAAGACATCGATAAACATTTTATGAAATAAATCCATCTTTATAACCCCTTTTTAAATAATTCCAAAATATTTAAATAAAATAAAACATCAAAACTCAACCCATTTTAACAATTCACAATTAGAGAGCAACAATACTAATTACTTTATCATTTCTAAAACATCATTTAAAACGCCACTTAATATCATATATCAGTTAATACTATTTTAACACTTTTATAACATATACTAATTTTCAGAAGATATATAACCCCAACATCATAATATATAATTAAATAGTAACATATAACAATATAACAACATTATACCTCGACAAAACAATTATAATCATCAACAAGTAAAACAACACACAATCCAAAAGAAACGGAAATAGCCAGCAGGCCCAACAGAGAAACCTGGAATCAAAGAAAGGCCCAACCCGGAATGAAAGAAACCGGATCTGATCCATCCCCAACTGAAACCCATAAAATGTGATATAACCCAGATTGGAGGGTTCGGGTCCGGCCCAAAGCCCACACCCGCCCAACAAAAGAAAGAACCCCGTCTCCCTCAACGCAAAACAGATCCCAAACCCACCGATCGGAAAACGAAGGGGAAGAAGAAGAGCTCGGCCCGCCGACGTCAGGCTTGCCTGAAGTCCAACCATCCCCGACCTCAAATAACCCGAGGGAAAGAAACGAGAACAGATAGGGAGGAAGGAGGAGAAGCCTTACCGAGATTCGAAGTTTTCGCCGGAAATGCTCGCCGGAGGCGCAATTGGCTTCAATGGAAATGGATTCGAGCCGATATTGGCCTAGGACGGATGTAGAGGGGTTAAAGGCGGATTTTTGATGCGAATTGAACAGAAATCGAATAAGAAGGACGGAAATCGACCTTGGAGACGAACCAGGGGATGGTGAGATGTGACGCGGCTCCGAGTGGCTCCGACGACGAAGGGGAGACTTCGGAGTGTTCCCGGGTGTTGCTGCTATCACTAGGAGGGAGGTGGTGCGGGCTGCTGCAATGAGAGCTACGAGGAAGGTGCTCAGCGGCTTCCTGGCGAGACAGGGGAGCCTGCACTCGGCTTCTCCGCCGACGACAAGGAGGAACGAGGAAGAGGGGTGGTCATTGGTGGTGATTGGGCGGCTCAACTCGCCCAGAAATTTCGGAGAGCTGTTGCTGGCTTGGACACGGGGGAGGGAGTTGTCGCGGCAAGCGGTGAACAGAAGGCGGCGGCGGCCTGATGCTGGTCGGACAGAACAACGGCGCAAGGCAGGGTGGAGGAGGGATGTTGAGTTTGCATTGAAACGCAAGGGTTTGTTTGGATGGAAAGGATAAGAACAAAGGAGAGTTGTTGTGTGATTCTGAAGCACAGATGGTGCAGCTCTTTTGGAAAAAAAAGGCATAAGGGAGGTGCTTCTGAGCAAGCGAAAACGAGGGAGGCAGAGGCGTGCTGCAAATCTGAAATCAACTGGGGAGGGAGGTGCACAGTTGGCGTGTAGGTAAGGGGACAAAAGGGTGAGCTTTTACTGTTGTATAGAAATTGAAGGTAGGAAGGAAAAGAATATGGGCGTGTTTGGCTGGGGATGAGAGTGGGTGGAAGGGGATGGGGGTGGGCATTGGGTTTCGTGCCTGCGTGTTTGGCGACGGGATGGAGGTAGATGGAAGGGGGTGGAGATGGAAATGAAACACCAAAAAATGGGATGGGAAGGGAACCCAGAAAAAGGAGGATTGAGGGGATGGGGATAGAAATCTCCCAAATTTGCCCCCATCTTCAACCTTCTTCCTCCCTCTCTCCTACCCCTACCGCCACCGACGCCACCGCCCACCGCCAACACCCCCGCCCACCCCCGCCGATGCCCTTGCCGGCCGACCACCACAACCACCGACCACCAACGCCGCCGCCCACCACCGACGCCGCTGCCCATGGCCTCGTCATTTCTCCGTCGCCGTCGTTGATTCGCCTCTCCCGTGCTCTGGGGCCACCGACGCCGGTACTAAATTCCTCAATAATCCAATCCAACAACAAATCATCCATCCAAAAAGAACACAGGCAGGCAAGGATGAGTGAAACAAATAATGGATCCTTCAATTTGCGTAAACCCCTAATTTCATCTTTCAATTTGGATTACAGTATTTCTCCGTCCTCACAATTAGGGGTTTTTTTTTCCAGGGGCGGTATTCACATTCGTCAACAAGTGCGACTCCACAGTGTGGCCCGGAATCCTTGCCAATGTCGGCACCCCGACGCTCGGCTCCACCGGCTTCGAGCTCCCACCGCAAACCTCCTGCCACCCCGACGCTTCAGAGACGATTGAAGAAGATGAAGAAATCATTTTAGGGTATTGGGGGCATTTTCGTCATCTTATGTGGGTTAGTGGGGGCAATTTGGACTTTGTTCACTTCTCCATCCTTGATGTTGCTAAAACCAACCCCGCAAGAATACGGTGTCAATTGTAGTATTCAAGTGTCGTATCACAAGGACTGGTGGAATACCAATTATTAGCTTTAAACCAGTTTGACCAAGCCCAAAAGTAGCAAACAATTTAAGATAATTTATAATTGAAAGTGACAAATAACAATAGAATGATGAGAAATATATATGTGAGAGACATTCCAGGGCTAGGGATTCTGCGAACGATGCATCCTCAATGGACAAAAATGTAGTCTCACCCGAATCATTTCCAATTCTATGTGAAGGTAGGTTATCTAATGTAATTGCAAATCTCCTTTCGGTCTCAATGCAAATGTGTCTGAATTGGATAACAATCTCCTTTCGATCTCATGCAACCAATTCAGACCCTTTGAGCTCTTAGAATCTAGGTGATAATCATATCAATATCTCCTTTCGGTCTCAATCAATATCACTATAACCTAAGATTTCTACGACAACCTATTAATCCTCAAAAAGCTTAATTCACTTTCGTACAATTAAACTTTAGGCTTAATCCTATAGTTTTGATGGATCAGATCACCTTTCGGTCTCAATTCACCATCTAGATTCCAACTTAGGGTTATCTTCTTTCGATCTCAAACCCTAAATCAGGTCTAACCAATTCACATCGATTAGATTAAGTACAATAGGATTAAATCACAATTCAAATGAGAGATCATTCGGGCGATATGAAGAGCAAGTCTATTTCCGCATCGTCGGGATTATCCCTAACCCTAGAACAAGGAGAACTAGCCTAGCATGGAGATTCTCATATTGAATTCGATTAGACTAAGCATAGAAATCAAAGACAAATAAGAGACAAGAGGGAAAGTACCAATTCTGAATTGAAACAATTCGAATCTCCCCTTCGGGTTCTCACAAAGTTCTTCCAAATAGCCCTCAACAATGTCAGATTTTTCCGGCCCCCTCGTTTTCTAAAAAACGTTCCAGAAAAACCCCCTCGATAAAAATAAATTAAAAATGGAAGAAAAACGGTTCAGGGGACGACACTCGGGCATAACACATCTCGAGTGTCAAAGGCACTCGGCCGAGTGTTTGGTTCTGTAAAGTACTGGAGGCCACTCGATACCATAACTGCTCGAGTGTATAGGGCACTCGGCCGAGTGACAGCATTTGCCAGCTACTATAGACCACTCGAGCGTAAAACATATCGAGTGTAACTGGCACTCGGTCGAGTGTCTGCCTTTCCTTGCTTCCTCGTCTCTTGCCAAGTGCACCTCGATTTACGTGCTCCACGTCCTTGATTCCGTCCCTCCTAATTCATCTTTGATGCCTTCTAAGTGTAACAAGAAACCTCGAAGCTCGTCATTCTCCCTTAGCTCTCTTATTGGCACCGAAACCGCTCAAAAGCATCTGAAATCGCAACAAACGAGCGGTAGACACCGATTCCACCAAACTAAACCAAAAAGGGCCAAAAATATATATAATACTTAACTTAAAGGCCCTAACCCAATGCAAACATGCCCTATATTCATCGCTAAATAGATGCTATCAATCTTCCTAACAATTAAAATACAACCAAACACAAATGGAATTAAACTGACTTCAAAACTCCACCCCGTCCACCCCGAGATTCCATCTCCATCCCTTCCACCCCCAAAATTCCATCCCCATCCACCTACCCCATCCCGTTGCCAAACACGCCCTACAACTTAAGATGTTCCCAAAACTCCAAACGTCAAATACCCGGAATAAAAATCTGAAACCCGCTCACTCGACCTTATCCCGACGCGTTTAAAATATTCCTCAATTTTCCGAAACCGGATTTAATAAAAGAAATCCGAACATTATTTTTAAATTTTCAGTATATAAAAGCAGAGTATAACATATTTTAAATTTCCAATTAAATAATGCCGGAACTCGTTTTGAAATATTTAGAATAAAACTAATAGCTTAAGGACGGAAATTCCAAACCTCCCAAATCTTAGAAATCAGAATGATTATAAATCACTATTTTAATAATTTAATATTCTAAAATTTCCCGGTCTTTACACAAATTACAGACATAATGACCAAAGCCCTTGGTGAACAGCAACACAGGTTCTTAGCACTCAAGTTGGGTCTTGTTTTTGACATCCCGGATCCAACTTGGGGGGGGGGGGGTAATGACATATGTATATAGGACAGATTTATATTATTTCATTTATATAGGACATATTATGTAATTATGTAGTTTCCTCCTCTATAAATAGAGATTAGCCTCAACTGTTGTAACCAACTTCTGTAAACATATGAGCTAAGCTTTACAAGGGAGGTTCTCTCGTTTCTCTCGTTTGTCAGTTTTGGTCCACTACAAGAAAAATCATTTTTTGTGACAAAAAAATTCATCGCCCAAAGTCAAAATTTCGTCGCCCAAAGTTAAATGTGACAAAATCAGCTTCGTCGCTAATTCGTCGCCTTAGCCACGTCAGCCGTCACCCAAAGATATGGCGACGAACTAATATTTTGTCGCCCTAACTACCCTTTTGTGACAAAAATGCTATTTTGTCGCCCCCAGTCTTTTCATGACAAATTTGTTCTTTGTCGCCCTAAACATTTTGTGATGAAAATTGAGTTTGTCACCCTAATCCTTCAGTGACAGACTTAAATTGTATTTTGACACCCTAATACCCTATAGCCTTTAGTGACAAAATTATATTTTCACCCGCTAGCCAGTGGTGGACCCAGAAAGTTTTTACCGCGGGGTCACCATAGTAGTCGACAATAAGATCGAGAAAAAAATCAAAAAACACAACGTGTTCGATAGTACAAACTAGTGTCAACCTATGGTTTCGAAAATACTACAAATATATAATACGAAAATAAGGATAAAAAACGAAAAATAAAGATATAAACGCAATAAATAAACATTGCATTATTAACATGTAATAATGTATAACTAGATATAAAAAAATTTAAACTTGCGTAACTTCTTACCATATTCTCAAAATAAGTAATATAACCTATGGTTTCAAAGCTCTTGAGATGAATTATAATATGTGAATGTCAATTTAAGTAAAATATTAAAGTATTATAGTATAATGAAATAAAATTAAACTAAAATGATTAATACTGATGTAATTTTCAAACATTCATAACTTTTTACTCAGATGTCGGATTAGGGCGTATTATATATCAAAATGAAGCTATCGACGAGGAGAATACACCTAGGTAATTTGTCGGATGAGGAGGGGGTCACGTGACTCCCTAGGACCCCCCCTAGGTCCGCCACTGTCGGCGCTAGCCAAACACGCCCTTTTGTCATTTCTAACACTCTTATCAACTAATGCTACTTGTGGTGGGGCATTCCGAGAATCGAACTCGGACCTCTCGCAACCAACGCGAGAATCATACCATTAGACCAAATGCCCTCTTGACAATTTAAAAAATAAAATTCAAAATTATCTAATCCTCTTCTTGGCCATTCCTGTACGTTCTTGTTTAAGCTCAACCTCAAATCTTAAGACTTCCATTAGCACCTCCTCTACTTGGCCATTCCTGTACGTTCTTGTTGTAAGTACCAACATCATCTCATCTAATGTCAATATGTTTGTCACTCACAATTCTAAAAGACATTAGCATGGATGTGCCTTAAGGCGCAAAACAAACACCACACACAATGCAAATCATGCCTATTGACTATTATGTCCATTATCCGTAGTTGTTTTGGTCCATAATGGCTGCCATTAATTAAGATATGAATTGACTTTCAACAATGACAAAAGAAGTTTCTACTTTGCATCCAAAGCAATGAATCAACAACTGTAAAGTTTACTAATTAAAATCACTATTGAATTATTATACATTTTTTTTATATAATAAAATCACCTGTGAATTGTGAATACATACTTGTATATATCCCCATAAATTACATTTTTTTTCCCGAAATATTTTGTAGCATTTACAAGTTATGGGTAATTTCATGAAAAATGCTCAAAATGTAGAGGTGGTTTGGTGTAATTTTTCCATAAAACAATTTGAAATACTAGATAAATAAATATTAATCTGTAGATACGTGTATTATTAAATTTAATTGCTTGATAAACTATAATGAGCTTGGATGGGAAGAACGTGGTCAAGCAATTGCCGACATCTCTATATTAATTCTCCACACAAAAGAAAAAAAAAACACCGCTACCAAACATGGCCTTAGAGCATGCACATGGGAGCGGCAACCCAATGCCCTTAATATCCACCTGGACAAAATAAAAAAAAAAAAAAAAGGAAAATGGAGAAGAGCAGCATCAAAATGTTCTTGTATAAGCGGCAGTTCAAGAGGTGAAGCGGTGAGCTTTGGCACACAATTCAACATAATAACAAAATTAAAACTTGTCTTATTTATCTTTTAACGTAATTAAAAATAATAACGAAATTATATTTGAATATATCTTAATTTTATATACCCATAAACACCCACTTTATATATGTTTGAGTTAAAAAAAATTAAAATTATATTATTTCAATAATTTTAAAATTATTAAAATTATTATTATTTAACAATATCATACTCTGACATAATTATTCATAAGAATTTAATTAAAAATGATTTATAATTGGAGGTAATAAGAAAATATGATTAAAAATGAGTGAAGGGCTCGAGAGTGAAATGCACGGATGTGGATAAAATTGATAAAGAGTTGAAGGGGTGTTCTTATGATGATGTGGCGGATAAAAAGTGAGTTAAGAGCCGAGGTAAGTGTTCACAGGTGCACATGGTCTTACGTAATGTAAAAATAATAATCAAAATAAATTACAAAATAAAAAATCAAATCAAAAGTATCTCTCTGAGAACAAGTCCAACAGCTTCTTTAAAATAGAGAAAATGAGAGATTTTAGAGAAAATGAGCATTTTTTCTCCCCAACAGGTTCTTCAAACTCATCTCTAAAATAGAGAAATGGATAGAGAAAGGAAAAAAATCTTTAAATTTGGAGGAAGAGAAGTTGATCTCTATAATTTAATGTTCACTTGTCCCTATATAGAATTTAATGATACAACCCCACATTTTCACCTATAATATAGAAAAAAATATAATTTCATACTTAATTACTAGTAATAAAAATATTATTATTTTTAAAAATTAATTAAAAAATTGATATGATTTGATATAATATATAAATTAATAATGTTAAATCAATATAGATAGAACAAAACATCATAATTCTATGTTAACTTTTATAAATAAAACAGCACAACTAATTTCATCCAATTTAATGCTATAAAATTCACATTAAAAAATTAGTCTAAAAAATTTTCACTTCAAAAAATATTCACCGGAAATCATAACTCATATTGGAATGATTTTATTTTTATAAATTATAAGTTAAGCCTTGTGAGTTAATTAATTTAACGGAAATTTTGCCAGGTACCCCTGGGGTATTGGAATTTTCGCGAGGTATACAACTCTTTTACATATTTCGTGTGGTACCCCTGAAGTTTTGAATTTTTTCGCCTCATGCCCTTTCCGGTTAAGTTTTAACGGTTTTGGGTTTCTCCCGTTAGTTTGCAAATTAAAAAAAATAAAGAAAGAAAGAAGGAGGACGAAGGCAGGAGCGAGCGAACTGTCTGAGCGAGATACTGAGAAGCGAGCGAACGAAGGAAGAAGGACGACGGCAGGAGCGAGTAACCGACGTCGATGCTGACTCGAGTCTGGAGGAGGACTATGGCTTGTGGGTCGAAGTCCAGCGATGGTGGGCAGAGAAGGTATGTATTCTTTCAATTTTTTCGAAAATTAGGGTTAAGTTTTTGTGTTCTTTTCTAAATTTCTTATCAATACACAAATGTATAACTCCCCGGGAATTTCAATTGCACTTATATTCATCACTGTAGGAATTGGGTTCAAGCTTTCCCCAGCCCCTTCTCATCAATGGACTCCTGACGTATACGAAGGAGTGCGGTTCGTTCGAAAAATTCCTAGCTCTCTATCTATCTCCGAGATGTTTGGATTTTTCAAAACTCCATGGACATGCAGAAGAGAAATGCTATCCCCACTCGGACCAAGACATAACTTTTACTTGTTCAAATAACAATTAAGGTGAAGCAGGGTCAGGAACAACGAATCTCTTTATGATAAACAGATCCATTTTGCAAGTTCGTTATTACGGGTAGTTCCTACAAAGGATCGGACTAATGACGTATACAATACTTGCATTCTCGATTTAGATGCTACATAGTTGGTTCTCATCCTTCAGAGACTACGAGTGTAATAGGAGCATCCGTCGACAAAAGGATCACCCTAAGATGATCATCTCATGGCTATTGAGAACGAATCAAATCAGATGGTTCTATTTTTCAATCTTTCTGACTTGCTCCTATGGAACCAAGGCCGAAAAGATTGAAAAAATCAGTCATTCGCAATTCTCATGTGAATTTGGGGGTTTCAAAGTTAGGTTTTTGAGTCTGTACTTGTGAATTTGAGTCTGGATTTTTTCTTCCTGTGTTTGTGAATTTGGGGGTTTCTTGAGTTTGTGAATTAGGGTTAAGGTTTTCTGTTCTTTGCTAAATTTCTCTGAAATTGAAGATGTGTTCTCTAATCAAGTGTGTTCTTGTGGGTTTCAAGGTTAGGTTTTTGAGTTTGTGTTTGTGAATTTGAGTCTGGGTTTTTTCTTCCCGAGTTTGTGAATTTGTAATAGTTATTTCCTGAGTTTGTGAATTTATAATTGATTTGGTTGTGTAGAATTTAGATTTTGGAATTTTAGCTAGTGAATTGCTATTTTAGTTTGCTGCAAAGCATGCATTGCTAGACAGATCTTGATACAGGTATGCATCTTAATTACATAGGTGATCTACTGTTGTCATAACTTCAATATGCTTGCTGTTAGGTACAAATGTGTGAAAAATATGTTGTTGCTGTCATAACTTAAACTAGCTCCCTTGTTGGCTATGTGAAAAAGTACATGATTCTTGATTTGCACTCTCCTATGATTTTAGACGATCTAGATACAAATCTATTTTCTATCATCAATACATACCTTTCACAAGTAACTCTAGAGGGCACAGTTCAAAGGATTTTATTATATTTCACATATCCTTTATTCTATTATGAACTTGAAACTTGTCAAAAAGTTTATTAGCTCAAATGGTAGAGCATGTGCTGTAAAGGCCCGAATTTTTAAATCCTAATTCTCGTAAAAAGAAATTAAATATGAATTTAAATCGGGTTAACTAAAATCTCTTAAAATGAATTCCGGCATATAATTATTTTAAATGGACCTTCATTAAGATTTATTTTCGCTTTCGCTTGCAAAAATTTGAAAGTATAATATAATTTTATTATTTGATTCAGTTCGAGAATTCGATTGAAATTTAAAGTTTTAAGCTTTATATCTTTCGCGTCGGGATAAAGTCGAGCGAGTGGGTTTTGAGTCTATTCCGCTATTTTGAATTCTATTGTGAGGGCCATTCCTATTTTATTTTCCTTTTTTTCCTTTTCTTCTTTTCTTCCCCCTCTCTCTCTTGTTCTCAGATGTATTGTTGATGGGAATCCCACCCCTTTTTGCCTTGCCTACAGCTCACAATTTGTCCTCTTGCTCTTTTCCCCCAAATGCACCAACACACACAGATGTTGCCCATCTCTCCTCCCCACATTTTCACTTTCAAATTCAATCCCACTCTTCACTCTTCCCCCTCCTTCCCATCCTGCAAATTTCAGAATTCAGAGGAATCCCCAAACCACCACCGTCACCACACTCCATCAACACCAGCAACCTTCCCCGTTTCTGATTTCCTACCGCCGTCAGTCAGCCACCCGCAGGCCTCCATCCATCGTCGATCATTCCAGAGGTTCATCCTTGTCGCCGTGAAGCAGACCGAGCCACATTTCGTCCTCAAATTCGAGATCTGCCGAACCAGGCATCACCGGCAGCTTCTTCCTTCTTCTCCGTTTCCAAGCAGCAGCAGCAGCAGTAACTGAGATTCCGAGCCCCACCGTTCCGACGACTGAAGAAGAAGGAGGAGCCCTCGGAACCGCGAACCGCAACCGTCCCCGCCTCCTATTCGCAAGTTCGCTTTTCCGTTCTCGTTTTCGATTTCGACTGATTATCCCGTAAAAGTGGACCTTTATTTACCCTTCTCTCTTCCAAGGTTCGAAATGGAGAGCTACCCTCGTCGACGACGCCGGATCAAGCGAATCGAATCTCTCCGGTGAAGACTTCCGACCTCGGTGAGCCTTCGTAATCTCCCTTTCTCTCCATGATGAGTTGCTCATCTCTGTGTGGGTATAGCCGGTTCTTGGTCGGAAATCCTGAGTCGGTCCTCTGGGCACGATTTGGGGGCCGAAAGGCCATTGAAATTCCGGGATCCTCCCCTCTCTTCTCGCGTTTCTTTCCGTCGCCGAGCAGTGTTCTGCTCTTGTGAGTTGAGGGAGACGGCACTGCAGATTTGGGTTCCCTTTTCTCTTCTGTGAGAATGGGCCGGGTTTGGGCTTCAAATTTGGTGGATCCGATTTCCAATTTCGGGTTATAACCTTGGGAGAGATGGTCCTTCCTTTCTTTTCTGTTGGGTCTCAGCTTTGGGAGGGAATCCGGAACCGGGTGTGGGTTTTGGGCTGTTGGGCTTCTGTTTCCGGGTGGGTGAGGGCCTGTTTGTTTCAAGATTGGGTTTGGGTTGTTTTAAACTTTTGTTGTTGGTGTTATTATATTATGTTGTTATTATATCGTGTATTTTAATGTGATGTTATTTATCTATATGATATGTATATATATATATATATTTATTTATTTATTATTTATTCGGAATATTAATTATTTATATAAATTGATCTGTTACGTCATTGGCATGGTTATAGGTTATGTGAAATCTATTACTTTTATTTTTGAGATTTAAGATGTATTATTTGAACTTGTGTTTAAAAAGAGTGTTTTTGGAAAGCATTTTCAAGTGCCGGAATATGTCGATAAAATAAGATTTTGGGTTGACTTGAAAAATTGATACTTTCTCTTGATTTGGACAAGTATGATTTGAGAAATTATTTTGAACATGATTTGACTTACTTTGGGATTTAAGAGTTGAAAAATATGGTTGGTACGATTTTATCAATGGGGTTTATTGGAAATAAATGATTTTGGTTGATGTTGATCATATCGGAAGGGTTTTGGAAAATGGTTTTACCGTCGATTGGTTTTAAGGATGTTGAGAACTTGGGTTTTGTGTGTGTAAATATTGATCTGGTAGCTTACAGAAATGGCTTAATGATAGGTGTGTAGTGCTTTTGGACTACTTTGGACTTGCATTTGGGCCCTTGCTTGCATTACCCTGCTGTTCTGCATCTTCAGGTAAGTTCCCTAGGGGGCTTACTCAGGTTGGACATTCATGCCTGTTGTTGCATTTTATGTTAGGTGTTGCACATGCATAAAAGCATGCCATGTAGTATCATGTTTAGGTTGCACTAATTGATTGAGCATCTGCTTACTTATTGCGTTTGAAACAGAACGGCCGTTATCTGTGATAGTCCTAGAGTCTTTGCTAGGGTCATAGGGTAGCCCAGCCTCATCGGGTACCCTGAGTCAATCGAGTCATGAACTTCCTTATATTATGAGATGCCTGCGGGCTTTATTGTGGAGCGGGTTAGGCATGCGTGCCCCCCGATTATGATGGAATGCATTCACGAGCTGGCCAGTCTCCGCCCTATCGGAAGGGGGTGGAGGTAGGAGAGGGATATGCCACTTGGCATTGTCTTGGGCCCTTTACAGTATTTTTACACATTGTTATAACTAGGAGCATGCTAGTGTGTTTGACTTTCGTACTGCATTAGAGCATCTTTATTAGGTATAGCACATACTATGTGGCCTAAGCGAGGACTGCCGGTCCCGCATGAGTGGCTCGATCTGACTCCTTTCCCCGTTCTTTTTTTTAAGGTATTTTGTGCAGATTTTGAGTGCTCGATGTCTATATGACGGGGTTTCCTTTGGCGAATTGAAGAACCTGGCTAATTCTCTAACTTGGTATAAATGGTAATCATTCGCTTACGTTTTGGTTTTGACCCGGCTCTGCCGTGACACTTTTTATCTTAACTTTGTTTCCGCTTTACTTTCATTTGAGCTGAATTTCGCGACATAGTCTTAGGACAGGTTAAGGGTACCCAATGGACCTTCGTGATTTTTAGGGTTTGAAATCCCTCTTTCTACTAATCTTAAATGAGTTTGAAACCTCGACCCGTACCTGGATTGCAAGATCCGAACAAGGGGTTTTATCCCTTGAAACGTAACCCGGAAATCATAATTCTGGACCGTTACAAAGATGGTATCAGAGCTAAGGTTGTGCAATTCGGGTACACAAGGGTCGAGTGTATGTTTTGGAAAACCGCCCGTGAATTTCAAGGGATTAAAAAGTGTTTTAAAGGGGCAAAATGAACTTAAGATGCCTAACCTAAATTGGACTAAGTAATGAACTCGACTTGTAATAAAAGAGAAAAACCTACCAAACGGGGACACGAGTGGGTAGTAAAGGCGATAGACCACCCCTATTGGGTGTAGTTGGGAACGATAGGCGAAATATTAGCTTGTTCTTTGCAGATGGGTTGGGAGAATCAAATGAGATCATTATGAGTGTTATTAACTAACTCTGTGCTAAGTGCTTGCTATGCTTGAGATCTGATTTGGTGTGCCTAACAATGAGTGTGTATTAACTAATCTGTGCAAACGGGATAGTGGGAGTGCCTCTATTTCTACATTGTCAAACCCAACTTGTGTGAAACAACCCCTTTCACTATGTTTGTTAACCCATTGACGGTGCTATCGAGTCTTTCTCCCGGATGTCAGTGTCTCCCACGGGGAATCGGGTTGGTAAACACATTGTGTCGGAATCATGTATGGATATGAAGGTTCTCTGAGTGAGTATTGGAAGGTGGTTCTTGATGGCATTTTGAGTCAAAAGTAAGGTGTCATGGGGTTGTCTTTCTTGATTCATATGATAATCAACCTTTATTTTCTTGCTACAAAGAGTTGTACTAGAGTCCCACGGGAAAGAGGGGTGATGAGTCGGTTGGGAAAAGTTAGTGGATGCCCTTAGGAATCTCTGTCCGGTTGTAATGGTGACTCTCTATGAATTGCATGACGTAATCTTGTAATCTCCCGCATGTACCTTGCAAATGATCATTAGTAAAAGCTGCTCATGTTATGCCTTGCTTTCTGTCATGATTTTATTGTTAAGCTCATAATGTGGTTAGTTACATTGCTCAAGTCTCGTGTTGTGTCTTGCCTTCTATCATGATTATATGTTGTTATAGCATGTTTACTTGGCCTATTGATCGTATGATGGATTGGGAACATGAACCACATGATATGAACCTACATGATCGTTATTTCCTCCTGGATTAGGTTCATGATAGTGTGATCAACTCCCCTTTGTATGAATGCTTGTAGATGATTTCCTTAGCATGCTGGATGATGATGTGTCGATACTATTATTTCTTTTGTGACAAGAATCTATAGCATGCCCATCTGTTTTGTATTCGTCAAATTGACTGTTGTTGATGATTTTGCAAGTTGATACTGTTGTGTGATTGCTTGCGTTGAATGGAGAATATGTGGTATAATTGAGTCTTGATGAATGCATGTTATCCTAGTATGTGTTGGGTTGAGCTCATGTCCTCGTATTCTGGTCATATTGCCCATTATTTGGACTTGTGTTAAACTTTTCTCATACTTCTATATCGTTGGAATGTGAGTGAGTGATCTCTTATGCGTCGTCATGATTAGTTGCATGCATGTATCGTACGTCATGATGAGCCTTTAGCATCATGTAGGACCCTTAGTTGTGACTTGTACGCATTTATATCTTGTCGACATTATCGCTGAATTTCTCCCTTGAGTCAGGCCCCTGATAGTGTGATTCTTCCCTCTTCCTACCCTCTTAAGATGTTTTGCCCATCCTGATTAGATTAATGTTGAACTTGATGATCGACTTGCTTCCCGTGATGGTTAATCCTAGCATGCTTACCTGTTATCGCTCGGTGGTATTTCCCTATTATTCTGTGCCATCTTCTCATGCTTGCATTAATGTATGACTTGGCACCTCGCATGATCACACACCACGCTATATCATAATTTAACATACGCATGACACATGAATGATAGAATGGACCTAGTCGAAGTATCTTGATTGTATTCATGTTCGATATGTGTTGTTAATATCCTATAGAGCTTATGATTTCTAAAATGACCCGCTCAATGGTAACTTGTCATTCTTGTTTATTACGTGAACATTCTTGTCCTGTAATGTGATAATTATTGTACTACTTTATGTGCCTCAATGACTATTCCTTCCTAGCATGCTTAGAATCTATCACGGTGATGTTCTCTTTGTTACCTTGTAAGGATGCCTCATCCTTCATGAACATTATGTTGAATTCATTTAAATCACTCTTGACTATGCCTATGTCTTATCATGTATCCCTAGTACCATGTATTACTTATGCTTTTAAATGTATCTCGTCATATGATTACATGTCGTTCTCAACCTATTATATGATCCTTGTTGCTAGATTTGATAATTGTCATGACGCTCTTATGTACCCTCATATGATGCTTAGTTGATTTTTATGATGTACCTCGTCATGCTATATTTGGCCTCATTTGTTGCCATGCTCGTGCATTGTTCATATACGTGATGTTTGTCATCCTCGTTAAGCTCTTCATGACCATTACTGGCTCCGCATATCTTACTTGAAATTACTAGACATATCTGCTTCCCTGGAATAAAAGGCTATTAGCTTATCTCACATGCATCCGTGTAGAATTCGATTATGTCTTTTGGATTGAATATGCATGTCGTTCTCCTTGAGATAGGTATATGTTAGTGTGGATTAATGTGACTGATATGCTCCATGATGAATTCATTTTGCTCGTCACAATTGTAACCTAATAGACTTTCATAAGGGCATCGTTGTATTCTCGGGTCGTAGTCTTGTCTCCAGTCTTGTCGTCTTAGCCTTGGTCCATGTTTGATTCCGAAAGGAACAGTGGGTGTCTGCCATTGTCACTCATCTATCTCCGCTAACTTGTACTCTTACACAATACATCGAACGAGCGACTGTATGGAAAAGGGAACGGGAAGTTAGATAGCAATAGAGCAGCGCAGCGGAAGTGTGGGCCCATAACCCACGAGCCTCAGGGTCAACAATATCGGCGGGACAAACATATTTCGAGGATGGAGGTTATTGAGTACGATATGACTTGCAAGCGGGATTGTTCTCCGTTCGAATTGGTAACCCTTTTTGAATTTGTTGACGATGATATTGCACTGACCTAGCGATGAGATTTATGTGTTGATGTGCTGACTTGATAATGACCGTTGCATGATTGCCTGTTGTCTATGATGATATGATTTGATGACTTATAGATCTCATGTACCATGATGTCTTGACTTGTTGCTACTCTAAGGTTCTAAGCATGATTTGAATTCCTTTGCCTGTAAAATATGAACTACATATGTTAAGAAGCATGAGTTGTATCGGATAAGGTTATAATGCAACATGTTAGCTTGACTTCATTATGTTCATATATGATGTTTGCAATGATTATTGAGCATGATGGTAAATTGAGACTTGTTGAACCCATGATATTATGTTTATGAATGCTAGTTGATATGATGTAGACCTTATGTTTGATGACTTTCATGATTGTTTCTTCCTTAAACCTGTGGGTGAGGTAATTTGGTAGCGTGGTTGGAGAGTGGTGAAAGAATTTTGGGCGGCTGGGATGATCGATGGTATTAGGAGGTGAGTCGCAAGAAAGGGATGTTCGCTTAGGTAAGACTGAGAGAGCTTTGGGATTTATGAGAGGCAATGTTGGTGGTTCTGATGAGCTTCTAGGTGATGCTAGTAATGCCTCGGGTAGTACGAGAAGTGTAAGAGAGGGCTAGTGAATATTGAGGACATGGTGTTAGAGGGTACTTGAGTGTGCAGTTAGAGATAGGAGTTGGGTTCTTAGAGGTGGATGGTGTGGTATTGATTGGCGGAAGGAGGGGCGAGATTGGAGTATCAGAATGAATTGGGATTTCTTTGGGGGAAATTTTGTCTGAGTTGACGTGGCGAGTCTAGAAGATCATTAGTCTTGGCTTGAGAGTGGGGATTGTGTTTTATTTTGACTGGTATGATGTGAGGAATTTTCTTGATTTTGTGATTTATTTATATCTGCTGGCATGATGTTAGATAACGACCATGATGAACTTGATATGGAATTACATGTTGATATGCAATATTAAAATCTAGTTGGTAGTGACAAGTGTTACTATGATATATTAATACCTTGATATCCTGTTATATTGGTTTAGGAGCATGTTAGAACGTGCTGTGATGTGATATATGAAGTAATGATGAGTATGAACTATGGGATAATGATGTGCTATTATGTGGAAGCATGATGTTTTATTATGTGGTAGTAAGCATGATGTGTGTACTATATGTTGACAAGCATGATTATTGGTTATGCAAATGATGAAAATGACTTGAAGTATGATCATGATTAGCATATATGAGATAACGGTGCATGATTCTAAATGATTGCCATTCGATATTGTGATGAGTTAAGGTGATGCCTTTCAGAACATGCTGACATTTTGGTGATTTATATACTCCTTGATCTTCCTTTTTCTGAATCTCAATAGCATGACTTTGTTGTGTTGATATGTTAACATGATGAATATGTTCTACTTGTGTTGCAATATCGATATGCGATAGTGAGATTTGATGTGTACTGACGTACTAACCCCATAACATCTAACCCGTTGATGTCTGGACATGTGTGCTTACGTGACGAGTGATGAGCATTCGGTTATGCACTTGTGATGCCTTCAGTATGATGTAGATATACCTTATGATTTATAGTATATTGAGGCTTGTTGTTCCTTTTTCTTACTTGAGACTGGTTGGCATGTTTATGTTTATGTTAAACGGTTATGTGATGGTTTGTGACTATGATATGATGTGGGACTTGTCATGTGTGAGATGGCTTATGGTATTATGCTTATGTAAGAGTTGATGAGACTTTTGTTTATGGTACTTGTTGAGTTGTGAATGATGTTGCATGATCTGGAAACTAGGAAGAGAATATTGGATTAGCCCTTAGAGGTGGATGATTCCACCTCCGAGCTTCTGAATTTGATTGATTGTTACGCGGGAAACTGTTTTGGTTTTGGAGGATTTTGACGAAATTTTGGTCAAAAAGATTTTACTTGTTTTGGTGTAAAGTCGCTTGGTTAAACGTCTTATTTGAAGATTTTGAGCGGTTTGAAAAGCTCTTACTTGAAATTTTAAAGAATAAATGTTACCGAGAATTTCAACGATTTTGAGGCCAATCTTTTCCAATTGCGGAATCCATTTTTGAGAATTTTCACACCCGGGCTTATATTATAACGCCTCACGAAGTGGATACAAGCATTTTATAGGGGCGCATATAGAATGCTTGCTAAGACCTAGTAGAGACGCTATGATTGCTTTTTGAGTTATAATGTGACCGAAAGGTCGGGGTAAGGGTGTGATAGGGGGCCATATCACATACTTGCTACGACCATTTGAGAATGTTATGATCGCGTCAAGGGTGCTGTGAGGATCTCATACGGGCCCCTATGAGATGCTTACAGAATCAATGGCATGATCCTTGGACTCACCAATTTAAAACTTCATCCCCATGTTTCAGAGTGATTTTAGTCTCGAGGACGAGACTTATTTTTAGAGGTGGATGATGTAAAGGCCCGAATTTTTAAATCCTAATTCTCGTAAAAAGAAATTAAATATGAATTTAAATCGGGTTAACTAAAATCTCTTAAAATGAATTCCGGCATATAATTATTTTAAATGGACCTTCATTAAGATTTATTTTCGCTTTCGCTTGCAAAAATTTGAAAGTATAATATAATTTTATTATTTGATTCAGTTCGAGAATTCGATTGAAATTTAAAGTTTTAAGCTTTATATCTTTCGCGTCGGGATAAAGTCGAGCGAGTGGGTTTTGAGTCTATTCCGCTATTTTGAATTCTATTGTGAGGGCCATTCCTATTTTATTTACCTTTTTTTTCCTTTTCTTCTTTTCTTCCCCCTCTCTCTCTTGTTCTCAGATGTATTGTTGATGGGAATCCCACCCCTTTTTGCCTTGCCTACAGCTCACAATTTGTCCTCTTGCTCTTTTCCCCCAAATGCACCAACACACACAGATGTTGCCCATCTCTCCTCCCCACATTTTCACTTTCAAATTCAATCCCACTCTTCACTCTTCCCCCTCCTTCCCATCCTGCAAATTTCAGAATTCAGAGGAATCCCCAAACCACCACCGTCACCACACTCCATCAACACCAGCAACCTTCCCCGTTTCTGATTTCCTACCGCCGTCAGTCAGCCACCCGCAGGCCTCCATCCATCGTCGATCATTCCAGAGGTTCATCCTTGTCGCCGTGAAGCAGACCGAGCCACATTTCGTCCTCAAATTCGAGATCTGCCGAACCAGGCATCACCGGCAGCTTCTTCCTTCTTCTCCGTTTCCAAGCAGCAGCAGCAGTAGTAACTGAGATTCCGAGCCCCACCGTTCCGACGACTGAAGAAGAAGGATGAGCCCTCGGAACCGCGAACCGCAACCGTCCCCGCCTCCTATTCGCAAGGTCGCTTTTCCGTTCTCGTTTTCGATTTCGATTGATTATCCCGTAAAAGTGGAACTTTATTTACCCTTCTCTCTTCCAAGGTTCGAAATGGAGAGCTACCCTCGTCGACGACGCCGGATCAAGCGAATCGAATCTCTCCGGTGAAGACTTCCGACCTCGGTGAGCCTTCGTAATCTCCCTTTCTCTCCATGATGAGTTGCTCATCTCTGTGTGTGTATAGCCGGTTCTTGGTCGGAAATCCTGAGTCGATCCTCTGGGCAAGATTTGGGGGCCAAAAGGCCATTGAAATTCCGGGATCCTCCCCTCTCTTCTCGCGTTTCTTTCCGTCGCCGAGCAGTGTTCTGCTCTTGTGAGTTGAGGGAGACGGCACTGCAGATTTGGGTTCCCTTTTCTCTTCTGTGAGAGTGGGCCGGGTTTGGGCTTTAAATTTGGTGGATCCGATTTCCAATTTCGGGTTATAACCTTGGGAGAGATGGTCCTTCCTTTCTTTTCTGTTGGGTCTCAGCTTTGGGAGGGAATCCGGAACCGGGTGTGGGTTTTGGGCTGTTGGGCTTCTGTTTCCGGGTGGGTGAGGGCCTGTTTGTTTCAAGATTGGGTTTGGGTTGTTTTAAACTTTTGTTGTTGGTGTTATTATATTATGTTGTTATTATATCGTGTATTTTAATGTGATGTTATTTATCTATATGATATGTATATATATATTTATTTATTTATTTATTATTTATTCGGAAAATTAATTATTTATATAAATTGATCTGTTACGTCATTGGCATGGTTATAGGTTATGTGAAATCTATTACTTTTATTTTTGAGATTTAAGATGTATTATTTGAACTTGTGTTTAAAAAGAGTGTTTTTGGAAAGCATTTTCAAGTGCCGGAATATGTCGATAAAATAAGATTTTGGGTTGACTTGAAAAATTGATACTTTCTCTTGATTTGGACAAGTATGATTTGAGAAATTATTTTGAACATGATTTGACTTACTTTGGGATTTAAGAGTTGAAAAATATGGTTGGTACGATTTTATCAATGGGGTTTATTGGAAATAAATGATTTTGGTTGATGTTGATCATATCGGAAGGGTTTTGGAAAATGGTTTTACCGTCGATTGGTTTTAAGGATGTTGAGAACTTGGGTTTTGTGTGTGTAAATATTGGTCTGGTAGCTTACAGAAATGGCTTAATGATAGGTGTGTAGTGCTTTTGGACTACTTTGGACTTGCATTTGGGCCCTTGCTTGCATTACCCTGCTGTTCTGCATCTTCAGGTAAGTTCCCTAGGGGGCTTACTCAGGTTGGACATTCATGCCTATTGTTGCATTTTATGTTAGGTGTTGCACATGCATAAAAGCATGCCATGTAGTATCATGTTTAGGTTGCACTAATTGATTGAGCATCTGCTTACTTATTGCGTTTGAAACAGAACGGTCGTTATCTGTGATAGTCCTAGAGTCTTTGCTAGGGTCATAGGGTAGCCCAGCCTCATCGGGTACCCTGAGTCAATCGAGTCATGAACTTCCTTATATTATGAGATGTCTGCGGGCTTTATTGTGGAGCGGGTTAGGCATGCGTGCCCCCCGATTATGATGGAATGCATTCACGAGCTGGCCAGTCTCCGCCCTATCGGAAGGGGGTGGAGGTAGGAGAGGGATATGCCACTTGGCATTGTCTTGGGCCCTTTACAGTATTTTTACACATTGTTATAACTAGGAGCATGCTAGTGTGTTTGACTTTCGTACTGCATTAGAGCATCTTTATTAGGTATAGCACATACTATGTGGCCTCAGCGAGGACTGCCGGTCCCGCATGAGTGGCTCGATCTGACTCCTTTCCCCGTTCTTTTTTTTAAGGTATTTTGTGCAGATTTTGAGTGCTCGATGTCTATATGACGGAGTTTCCTTTGGCGAATTGAAGAACCTGGCTAATTCTCTAACTTGGTATAAATGGTAATCATTCGCTTACGTTTTGGTTTTGACCCGGCTCTGCCGTGACACTTTGTATCTTAACTTTGTTTCCGCTTTACTTTCATTTGAGCTGAATTTCGCGACATAGTCTTAGGACAGGTTAAGGGTACCCAATGGCCCTTCGTGATTTTTAGGGTTTGAAATCCCTCTTTCTACTAATCTTAAATGAGTTTGAAACATCGACCCGTACCTGGATTGCAAGATCCGAACAAGGGGTTTTATCCCTTGAAATGTAACCCGGAAATCATAATTCTAGGCCGTTACATGTGCTTATGCACAAGGCGTGGGTTCGACTCCTACATAGGCTAATACAATGATTTGGACTTGTTAGAAATCTGCACTTCAAAGGCTTTTCAATTTATGATTTAGGATAAATAAATAAGATAAAATGATATGAATTGATTGAAGCATTAGATGTAAATTAGTCCATGATTCAGTAAGAGCTTTAAATTAGTGAAGAAGGATGGTATAACTCTCATAAATTTCTTTATAATTAAATTGTTGAGTGCATACCATGCAGAGTTAGAGGTCAACTAATGATTTACTTTTGAACAAAAATCAGCAAGTCGTGAAGCGTTGATATACTTTTTTTTTCCTGATGCCTTGCATATTCCTCTACATATGCATTTTTCGTTTCCTCATATGTAGTGTTTGTGCTTTAATACATGAATTGTCAACTCATGTTCCCAGTCCCAGGTTTAAGCAAGGCTTTTGGAGTTTTGGTACCCCTAATCTTCAGACATATCCATTGGATAAGCAAGGGAAGCCTATTAGTTGGTTTTCTGAATCTAACAAACTTAAAAAGCTTGACCCTGCATTCATATGTAGTGTTTGTGCTTTAATACATGAATTGTCAACTCATGTTCCCAGTCCCAGGTTTAAGCAAGGCTTTTGGAGTTTTGGTACCCCTAATCTTCAGACATATCCATTGGATAAGCCTATTAGTTGGTTTTCTGAATCTAACAAACTTAAAAAGCTTGGCCATGCATTCAGGACATCAACACTTGCTATTGTTGAACGATGCACACAACATGAAAAGGTCATTAAGTTGCTAATGTCTGGAACAAGCAGATCAGGTGAAGGCGACTTGAACCTTTCTTATATCCGAGTTGGTAGAGTTTCAAATGATAATTACATATTTGCATCTCCACCAAGCTGCTACTAAGAGTCTGAGTCGATATGTAGAGATAGAAATGCCCTTTATTCACCCAACCGACACAATCTATGGCCAGGAAGACCTTTTGAAGTTTATAGGGCTATTTGAATCTTTAAATATCTATACTTTGTTAGTTTCTCCACGAGCAAGCTTATAATGTGCACATAAATTACATAAGCAAGCTTATAAGCTCTCAAATTACATGAGCAATCTTTACAAATCTATACTTTATGAATGAGATTGAGATTGAAAAGTAGCCTAGATATTGAGTTTGCACTAGTATTGTTGTTTGATTTGTGTTACTAATCAATTCGTAAAATATTAAGATTTGCCTATACGGGATTTGAACCCGTACCTTTGTGCATCAGCACATCGCTCTACCATTTTTGAGCTAATAGGCTTAAAACATAACCTAAAGGCAGCAAAAATTCATTTAGTGTTTTATGAACTGTAAGTAGATAATAGATACAACATCTGTAATGTTAAAGCTACTGCTGTAAGAGACCCATAAAAACAGTTGTAAGTAACACATTCACATCAGCTATAAGTAAACCCAAACTAACACACATTTGCAACAGTGCATTTAGTTCATTGTAATCACAATTGTAAAATCACAATATGTGGGATAAAAATAAACCAAACTCCCATTCACAAATTCAAACCTCAATCATAAACTGAGTATTCAACATGTAACAACCACTTTAGATGCTCCAAGAAAGCACATAACAAATATAAAAGCAATTGTGAGTCATTTGGAAGTTTAAGTGTCCATTACTTCTTGACATTACCTTCACCACTTTGCATATACTTGTAGTTCTTCAAGCAGGTGAAACAACCTACAATCAGAAGTGAAAACAACCAAAGAAAATTTCAGATTCTACACAAATTTCAGTCAATAACAACCAAAGAACCCAAACTCAAAACTCTCAAATTCGAAACCCCCAAATTCACAAGTCAATAAAATTCCAGGTTCACTAATTTTCGCATGTAACAAAACAAAACCTCTAATTCCGCATAACCAACATACAATTGAGTAGAGAACACAACAAAATTCACAAAAACTGAGTCTAGAACACAAATTTTCGCAATTTTGCATCACAACTAAACCCTAATTTTGGCAAAAGGGGGAAATTTTCAGAGAAGACATACCACATGCGCTCAGTCGGAGGGCTACCAGTATTTTCGAAGAAGGTAAGAAAGGAGAAGAAAGATTCCACCATAAAAACATATTCCAATTCATAGAAACCTATGCAGGAACTCGAAGCCCCAATTCATATAGAAACCTACGCAGGAACTATACCTTAATTTTCGAAGAAGGTAAGGAGGGAGAAGTACCTTTGACAACCATATGCTCAGTCGAAGGGTCGCGTTCGCCGGCGTCGAGAAGATGCAGACACCGGCCACTTCCTCCTCCTTCCTTCGTTCGCTCGCTTCTCAATTACTCGCTCAGACAGTTCACTCGCTCCTGCTTTCGTCCTCCTTCTTTCTTTCTTTATTTTTTTTTAATTTGCAAACTAACGGGAGAAACTCAAAACTGTTAAACTTAACCGGAAAGGGCATGAGGCGAAAAAATTCAAAACCTCAGTGGTACCACGTGAAATATGCAAAAGAGTTGTATACCTCGCGAAAATTGCAATACCCCAGGGGTACCTGGCAAAATTTCCGTTAATTTAATTAATTACTCATATACAGGGGCGGACCTAAGTGTATGATGGGGGATGCTCAAGCATCCCCAAAAAAAAAAATTTTTTTTTTTAGTGTTAATTTCTTCATTTTTTCCGTCAAGCATCCCCAACCCGGGAAAAAAATTACAAAAGAAATTTTTTTTACCCTTAAACATTCTCGGAATGATAAAATTTTTACCTTCAAATATCCCCGGATTGACGATCCAGGATCCGCCCCTGCTCATATATGATCATTCACCAATCTAATTTATAATAAAATATAAATTAACTAATTGAAAATAGAGGAAATGGTACCAAGTAGGCCAAAAAATGGGCCTATTTGCACAAATAGCCAAGAGGGCAAAAAATTGGCCCAAATTAGCCTGGTCATATCTTGCAAATAAAACAACCGGTTGTATGTAACTGTTTGTAACCGGATGTAGGGAGTTATAAAATTAAAAGGAGGAGGGAGGGAGAGAGACAGTTTCATTGCAAAGCGAGAGACAGAGAGAAAGCAATAGACAGTGAGCGACGGAAAACCAGGAGGAGCGACAAGAGGAAGAACTTGTCGAAGAAGAAGGGCCATCAGTGACCGCCAGGGAGGAAGGAGAAGGTTGAAGACGAAGACAAAGGTAAGCAACTGAGGAGTTTTTGTTTGAGTTGCGAAATTAGGGTAATGGGGGTGCGGTTACATGCGGTTTTGTGAAGGATTTGAGACGATTTTGGGGTAGATGCCTAGCAGTAGAGGAGGAATGAAGTAAGATGGGTTAGGGGTGCCATTGTGAGTCAATTTTGCGGAGGTGGGTGCGATTAGGGTTTGTGGGTGTCGGGAAAAGGATGGGTAAGGGTTAGGTGATGTTGGGTAAGAAATTGGGGACAAAAGGGCAAGGAGGGGGTCGGATGGGTAGGGAATCCACAAGATTGGGGGTAATCGATAGGGTATATGTGCACATGTGGTAGGACAGATTATCGAAGGTTGTGTCTGAAATTGTGGTAGCAGATTTCGTAGGACCGGGTAACGAAATTAGCAGGATAAACTTGAACATCTGGTATGCCGAGTGGGGTGAAGGAATTTTTGGTTGATTGGTTTTTTAGTGTTTGTTGATTGGTTTTTTAGTGTTGAAACCGTAAGTGCCCACCAAGTGTTTGATGAAATGCCTAAAAATATGATGAATAAATGGTGATTTGGTTTTGGTTAATCTTCTTGCATATATGATGTGTTGTGAAAGAGGTAAAATGAACCAAACGTGTGAAATGCGAAATTGGTAGGAGAGAAGAGGATATCAGCAATGGTAGGATAGGAAAATGAAGTTGGTAGAATAAATTGACAATGTTGGTATGTATGACAGATTATGTGACCTGAATTTCTGAATTTATGTTTGGTGATTGTATAGCAGGTACCCCTGCTTTAAACATCATATAAAATGACGAAGTCAGGGAACAAGAAAGCCCGTGCAGGACCAAGCAGCCAGGGGGTAAGGAAACTGAGATAGTTACATGGTTGTGGTTGTAAAGGTTGGGAAAATATGTCAAAACCTAAGATTTTTACATGTGTTGCAGGCTGTCCTTGCTGTTCCAGAGAAACACCACTTCTCAAGGAGGGCGCTGTCCCATGCAAATTTCGAGGTGTTGGAAGGCATCGACCTCACCATTGACCGGGAGGATTACAAAGCCCTGACCAAGAGCCAGTTTGGCGGTGTTGTGAAGATGGGGTCGAGAAACAAATTCGTTGCACAGTTGGTGCACTACTGCCTTCTCTACCAACTGAAGACTCGGAAGACACATGAGACGTGGTACTCCCTCCAGGGGCATCACGTTCGATTCTCTCTTCATGAGTTCGCGATCATGACGGGCCTTAACTGCTCACCACCCCCCAGTGATGTCATGGAGGGGGACCACAAGGAGTGCATTTACCAGTTTTTTAAGAAGGAGAGGGTGACGTTGAAGGATGTGAAAAACTTATGTTGTGTCAAAACTTATGTTGTTTCAAAACTTATGTTGTTGGTTGTAATGTCTTTTGTTATCGGTTTGTAGGATGTGTTGTGATTGTAATGGTTTAAACTGGTATTTATGGTTCGCGTAAATTAGTTTCTGCTTACACCCACGGTTGATTCCTTTTTATTTTGTGCTAAGTTTAAGTTTGCATGAATGTTATAATTGGTAAGATGATACGAAACTATTGGACAGATACCGAGACACTATTTGCCAGATAGAACAGGAATATTGGCAGTATGTCACTTCCAATTTTGTTCAGAAGGCATTGGTAAGATAACATAACACTAATGGTAGGCTAAGTATAAACTATTGGGAAGACAGAAAAAAGATAGTGGTAGGACGACATAACACTAATGGTAGGCTAAGTAGAAACTATTGCGTGCCTTCTAGTAGCTGCAGTCCACGCCCAACCGAGACTTCATCATCGTCCTAATTTGACGGGGACGCAGCTCCTTCCCTGACCCAGCAAAACTGCAAAGATGGGATCAACGAGTTACACCAAAAAATTTCCACCAACACATACTACATAGGCGGGGAACAAGACGCCGGTTTAGGAATTTACTCGGACACCAAATTCTACCCCATCAGCTTGTAATTGGTGTTGCGCTGGTAGTTGCTCACGACACTAACCTTGCAAGTGTGTGTGGCCACGAACTTATGAACCACCCACCTCTTAGTTTCCCGATACGTTGACGCCCGACAACACCATGAGCAGTTCGGTTCGAGGCAAACAACTAGGTACCTGTCTGTTGTGGATCGCTTCACTTGAATCGCGAAGCACCCACGCAAAGCTTCCCACTTCACCCTGGACTGAATGGTCGCCTTCGTATCGAACATCTCCCCCTCACGTAACTCTTCACACTCTCCCGAGGGTCTTCGACTAGAGGAATGGACCGATCCACGTCCTCTTCCACTTGCTCCAATGTCGGCAAAGGCTGTTTGTGTCATTGGTACAATCGCTCTATCTCTCTCAGCGCTGCCTCAGTCTCCTCATCCCATGATTCAGATGTCTCGTTCGGCCTCCCTCCCTCCACTTTCACGGGGAAACCACCCGCGATCATGTCATCGTCGGAGCTTCCTACGTCTATTATGTCCTCCAATCCGTGGGGGGGGAGGGGGTAGGACGTCCACATCGTCGTCGGTATCGACGATCACCACTTGCTTTCCGCGTCGGATGGCATCAGACCTGCTCACATCGCCACCCTCCTCCTTGTCAAACTGTTCCACTTCCTCGCCCTGTCCTACCATTATGTTGTCATCCATCCTACCAACTTCGTCAGACTGGCCGACCATTACGTTGTACTCCATCCTACCATTACCAGATTGTTTACCACTCCCAACAAGACCCCCCCTGCTTCCCACTCACGCTGTCCTTTGCAGTCCTACAACACTCTCCCTCCCCCGCTACACACTCAGCACACAGGCAGGCCCCTCCAGTGTCACTGCTAAGGTCGTCCAACATCCCTTTCTCCTCGATGAAGCATCGAACCTTCTCCTCCGGCCCTCCGCCTCCATCAAGACCACCGTCCAAGTCTTCCTGCGTGGTGGGAGGCCCGGTTAGGAGCAATTCCCCTGGGGTGGGAGACGAGACCTCGTCAGCCCCGTCCGAGTCTTCCGACTGATGTTCACTGGAGGGTGTGGAAGGGGTTGTCGTTTTCATACGTAAGGTGACATGCAGTGCTATTGGCCATGCTCTTGTGCCGGATTCAGTGTTGTAGAACTTGTAGGCTTCAATGTCATCGTCGTCCCGGACCCGAATTGGAGTTGCCCGACCCATGGAAAGAGGAAGGTAGGTGAGCACAATGTCGTACAACACCATATCCACGTCGAATTTCGAGACTATCTTCTCCTTTAGTTAGTCGTAGGAAATATTATGTGGCACCACCATTGTTGCAGTACGTGTCTGTCCCTTGAAGACCAAGCTCCCACCGACGGGAGCCCACCAACCGCCGAACATGACATTGATGCATACCCTATCACCTGGGGTACACCAGGGGAAAAGAGTATCAGCCTGGGGGGTAGTTCTGATATAATAAAGGGGAACACCTACAAAGGAAAGGTACAAGATGACTTACCCATCGCTGCCACTGCCACCAACAAGGCAACAAACTTGTTGCACTTTTCCTGTAATGGTAAGACAATAGAACACTGTTGGCAGGCCAGAACTGTACTATTGGTAGGATGACAACTGTATCGTTTCCTCGGATGCACGGTTGGGTTTCCCCCGTCCTTTCAACCTCTCTCCTGCTCTGCCTCACTTTTTGCAAGTCATGTTGGGGTGTTTGAGATCCTCCTCTCAAGCTTATATATGTGTTTGGGGAACACCCATCAATGCAATGATTGCATTTTCCCCTCATAAATGCTCCCCCCTTCCCCCCAATGAAGAACCCCGTTTTGACGCCAAAATTACACTAACAACCCGCCAAAGGAGCTGCTGTCAATCCACTTTAAATTTCTCCAAATTTTCAGGTATGGTAGGACATGTTAAGTTTATTGGTAAGATAACTATATGCTATCGGTAAGATAAATGTACCATATTGGTCAGACATATGCTCTCCCTCTTCCCCCAATGAAGAACCCTGTTTTGGCGCCAAAATTACACGGACATCCCGCCAAAACCGCTACGGACAATCCTCTCCATATTATCTCCAAAATTTCCATCTATGGTAGGACATGTTTGGCCTATTGGTAAGACGAATGTCTTCTATTGATAAGCCAAACGTGTCCAGTTCCAAGAAATGAAGGTGATGCTTTGCCCTCACCTTTCCACTCGTCTCCTATGTTGACTCTCTTTTTTGCAGAGCATTTAATAAGAAATGACACCTATCAATCAAGATTTTATAAGGGTTGATTGACACCCTTAATTCCAATCATTTAGATTTCCCCTCATAAATGTCACCCCCCTTTTTTCCCTACCTTATTGGAGCCACACCCCAATTCCCTGACATGTCCAGCACCTCCCCCTCCTGATTTCTCTCAGCCAAAAGATGAAGCTACAATGCCGACCTCACCTTCACCTGCTACTTCCTCTCCCGGTTGCAATTTTTATTTGCAAAAATTAGCCACATTCTACCCCTAGCAAATAAACAAGGGACATGGTTATTTGTGCAAAGTTTTTTTTTTTTCTAGTTATGCAAAATGGCCTTGAAAATAATAAGATTAAGTTTGAATAATATTTTATCCAATTTTATGATTACTTTTATAGCAGCAATCTAAATTTAATATTAATACCACTTATAAAATAAATATCAAATTTACCACTAGATTTTGTTTTAAAAAAATATCACATGAGAATCTAATAATAATAATAAAAAAATTAATATGTCATTCAAGAGGATGAGTAACATACTAACATATAATAGTTCGGCTAAATGTTAGAATTAAGTTCAAATTGTGTTTTTAGAAATGTAGCATTAAATATCTTTCATAAATGCATTTATTTATTATAGTATTTAATAAATATAAAAATCTGTAAAATAGAGAAGCTGTTAGAGTTAGAGTAAATTTTTTTTTTAGAGACTTTGATATTTTAATCTCTGTTTTAGATATTTTTTTACCAAGGGGCTTGCTTTTTTTTTTTTTTTGGGTCCAAAAGCAGGCAAATCCCGAGGTTTTATTTCAAATTAACAAAATCATACAGCAGCAGCATAGTCCACATAATCAAAATTAATACAAGAAGGAGGATCATGGAATTCCTCAAAGCTAGGGGTCCTTCCTAAAGCCCAGTTTGCTAATGTATCCGCCATAGAATTAGCCGAACGTCGTACCCACTTCAGCTTTACCTGGTGGCCATCATCTTCCACCAGTTGACGACATTCTTGAGATAGGCATCCGGGTGCGCTGTTGGCTGCGCTACATGTAACAGCTCAACAATCACCTTTGAGCCTGTTTCCACTTCCAACCCCTTCATACTTTTCTCTCTCCTCGCCCTATTCTCTGTCGCTATCTCTCTTTCTCTCTCATTCTCGGGCCTCAGATGCGAATGATCTGAGCAAATCAATCATCTGTCTTACTGGAAAACGCGCTACATTTTTTTAGTATTTATTTTTCAGCGTTTTGTTTGCTTTTTCTCAGTTTCGTTCCAGGGAGGTGGGTCGATTTCGATGTGTTTCGCATCATATTGTTAGATATCTTTGATTCCTTGGCGTGTTCTTGAATTGGGAGGAGTTTGGGGATTTCATCATCGTATTTGTCTTTTTATCAATCTCGGTTTTGTTACTCAAATATTTGACCTTGAATAGGAAATATCGAGAATTAGGGTTTTGATTTATCTGAATTTGGGAAGATGGCGGGTACTGAGAATTCTAACAGCTCCTCCTCTAAAAAGTTCGGTCTCACGACGCCGGTTTCGCTTGCGGGGCCGACCGAAACCGATCTTCTGCAGAATGCGGAATTGAAGAAGGTGTGCTTGGGTTTGCGTTCGATTGGTTCTGGGAAGCTTATCTTTGTATGTGTGTGAATCTTATGTTCTGATTTATGCTGGGTTTCTGTAGTTTTTGATTGATTCAGGTCTGTATGAGAGCAGTGAAGAAGCTCAAAGGCGAGAAGAGGTGCTTAATCGGATTCGCGAGGTAAATTTTCTCTCTTTTTGAGGGAGCAATTTATCCTCCTTATTTTTGCCTTGGAAGATTTCGATTTCATTTTGTTTGCTGTTGCCAATTAAAGCGTGCACAAGGGTAGGCATCAGTATTATTCCTTGTCATCAATGCTATTCCTTTTGATTTATGCATTGTTATTGGAAAATAGCATAGTAACTAGTCCAAGAGGAGACATAAGTTTTGTCTCAAAGTCTTGAGTTTTGTAGTTTCTGCCTATGTTAGGTGACATTAACTGTCCAATTATTAGCTATAGTAAGACAACAGGAAAGCAATTTCAGTGTTTTGTAAGATAGTGAGTCTTCAGGTTCATTGGATAGAGGCCATTAAGATGGATGTCTTACCATAATGCTGCTTAATCTTATAATGTAGATTGTAAAAGGATGGGTGAAACAACTTACACGTCAGAGAGGATATACAGATCAAATGGTGGAAGATGCAAATGCTCTGATTTTCACCTTTGGATCCTATAGATTAGGGGTAAGTGTTCATTGTTACCTGGTTTTCTGAGATTTTTTTAAAATTGCTCATGGGGATCAATGTTGACTAATTTCTCATTTGCTGTCATGATCCTGAAGTTTTTAATAACTAAAAAAACTGATATATAGCCTCCAAGCAAACCTAATGTGAACAGAACCAGAAATGTTATCTCTTGTACAGTTATACTTGTATCTCTGTGGGCAGGGCTATAAAGAGTGCAAGGATCCTGATTGTTATTCTGACTAAATGACAGGTACATGGACCTGGCGCTGACATAGACACTTTATGTGTTGGGCCTTCTTACGTGAATCTTGATGTAAGTTATGGTGTTAATTAATCCCTTCTAATATGTACTTAAGATACCTTAGATCTGTAAAACAAAAAAAAAATTGCTTCCAGGAGGACTTCTTTGGCATATTGCATAATATCTTGGCTGAAATGGAAGAAGTTGCTGAGCTTCAACCAGTACCTGATGCTCATGTGCCTGTTATGAAATTTAAATTTCAAGGGGTGTCAATTCACCTGCTATATGCAAGTGTCTCAGTGCTTGTTATTCCAGATGTAAGGACCTCCTTATCTGTTGGCACAATTATGTTAAGTAATCTAAATGTGTAATCCCGTAGGCCTCTAGGTTTTATTAATTCCCCCATTAAATGTATGCCTTTTCATTTGGCAGGACTTGGACATCTCCCAGGGCTCCATACTTTATAATGTTGACGAGCAAACTGCACATAGTCTGAATGGTTGTAGGGTCGCTGATCAGATTCTTAAACTTGTCCCCGATGTTGAGGTGAGAATTTCATTATTGAAATCCTTACTTTCTGTTTATATCTCATTTTTTGGGCCGGTATCCAACCTTTCCCTGTCCTTATAATTTGTAGCACTTCCGCACTACTTTAAGATGCTTGAAGTTTTGGGCCAAGTGCCGTGGTGTATATTCTAATGTAAGTACAGTTGCTGAACTCTTATTTTGACTTCTTTTGTGATCGTTTATTTATGTGTCAGTGTTAACTCGTAGGTCACTGGGTTTCTTGGTGGGGTGAATTGGGCTCTTTTGGTTGCTAAGGTGTGCCAGTTTTATCCAAATGCAATCCCCAGCATGTTGGTTTCGCGGTTTTTTAGGGTTTACACACAATGGCGATGGCCAAACCCAGTGATGTTATGCCATACCAAAGAGGATGATCTGGATTTTCCTGTGTGGGATCCTCATAAGAACCCTCGAGACCGAACTCACCATATGCCAATCATAACCCCTGCATATCCATCTATGAATTCTAGTTATAATGTTTCATTGAGTACTCTCCGTGTCATGGTGGAGCAGTTTGATTTGGCTAATAAGACCTGTCAGGTATACTCAGTTTCACAATCTTTTTATTTTCTTTTTCATGTAGTTTGGGTTCAATTTCTTATCCATGTCTTGCTCTACAGGAGATTGAGCTGAACAAAGCGCAATGGAGTGCTCTCTTTGAGCCCTATCTTTTCTTCGAGGCATACAAAAATTATTTGCAAATTGACATCGTAGCTGCAGATGCTGAAGATTTGCTCTCTTGGAAAGGTTGGGTGGAATCCCGACTTCGATTGCTTACATTGAAGGTGGATGGCTCCCTCTTGAATATTCTTCTATTTCGATTCCTGTATGGTTGGACGTGTGTAGGAAAAATGACCGACTAGCTTGAGATTCTTTAGTTTTAGGTCCAGTTATCCCAAAGAGGTGTTTTTCTTATGAATTTTTGTTATGTTCTTCATATAGCTAAAATATGCGTGTTATAATTTGGTGGATACTTTTCTTAAGGGCAAGGGCTTGTTGAGTCTACTTGCTAAGTGCACATATTGCATTGGTGGTCATGAGATTATGATTCACATGCCCACGAAAAAGATATCCACTTAACCAATTGTCCCAGATACAACTTTTTTCTTCTTTTTAGGCAGTTTAACCTTATTCCTTTTTAATACAAGTGACTTCTGTTATTGTTGCTGTTAATTTTATTTTATTTTTGCAGATAGAGAGAGACACCTTCGGAATGTTGCAGTGCCATCCTTACCCATATGAATATACAGATATCAGCAAGGAATGCCCTAGTTGTTCTTTCTTCACAGGCCTACAGAGGAAACAAGGGGTGAAAGTTGAAGAAGGACAGCAGTTTGACATAAGGGGAACTGTAGAGGAGTTCAGGCAAGATATTAACATGTATATATACTGGAGACCTGGGATGGATATTTATGTTTCTCATGTTCGTAGAAGCCAGCTTCCTGCATATATATTCCCTGAAGGGTGCAGACGTCCTAGAAAACACGCAGCCCAGCAATGTGATGTAACTTCGGAAGACTGAGAAGTGCACAGACGAACCAAAAGGAAGGAGCCTGAAAGCACTCATTTAAGGTCATCACCTCTTGAAAAGCGTGCATCGATTAGCCCATGTAGTTTAGGAAGTGTCTCTCCTGAAGTTAGCTGTAGGCCTATTGGGGCGTATCAAGTGAGAAGTGAGGCTTGTTGAGTCTATCTCTTGACAGTTTATCTGCCACTAAGCAAAGCATATTGTTGAACAAGCAAGATTCATCCGATATGTCGTATCTTCTACATGAACCAAACCCCACTGAGCCAATTGCAAGTATGAACAGTGTTTGGCAGCAGGGTATTGCTTCCAAGAATACAGCTAGGCAAAGCAGGGTCTCGGGAAAGAATATAGTAGGTTTGAAGTGTACTGATCAATGTGGACAAGTTAAGGTGGTTTTCAGTTCTACAATGAAGATTTTAGGTTAGGCAATTGCAAGCAGATGGAGTGAGATAGTGCTGAGGTTAGTGAAGAGAGAGGGATCTCTTTGCAGGATTATCTATCCGGTGCAGCTGCGACTTTGCTTTCGGGAGACATTCGCTGTCTAAATGGAGGCATCTTGTTCCAAAATGGAACCCCGAAGAGCTGGAGGTTGGTCATATGATTTCGTGATTCTCATGTAGCTCATTTATATTGCGTATCCCCCTTCCTGTCAAAGAGGTTCCAGCCGGCACATTATGAATAGGTTGTTCTGATTTCTGCAACGCAATTGTTTAATGGTTTGTTCTTCTTAATTGTAAGGATCCTCTGTAAGACTTCTTTGTTGTTTTATGAAACTGGTTAAAAAATAAACCCTATATATATGCTTGCTAGCTGTCAATTATTTCTCCTTGGTTTATAAATTAATTGGGTACTGTACGTGCGGTGCTCTCTAATCGATCAGTTGTATTGTACATTTTGCCATTTTACCGTGTTTCCGAATTTGGAGAGAGACCAGCTATCATTCTGGTAACCAGCCTCCTCTCCGACAAGTGAATGGTCATCCGCAGCTCAGTTGCTTGATTGTTCCCAAATCCTTTTGTTTGCTGAGTATGGTGCATCCCAGATATGTGAAACAACCACGCCGCCTTGGCAAAGGTTATATGTATGTTGATCAATGGCGGCTACCTGTATATACGATTGGGTCGAATAGCTTATCATGTATATGTTGCAATATTTGCAGCTCAGAACATCACTTGGGAGTTGCAGTGTCGGCCTCTACATATGGTTTGTTTTGGTGGCTTCTGTACCCCTTAAAGATCATGATCAGTCTTACTTCACCATCGAGAAAGTGTAGGCAAGAGATGCCTAATTGCATGGCGAACCTATGTTCGCAAACAACAAAGTGTGAACTAAAAGGAAGAATCTAGCTTATACTGATCTAGAAATTCTACAAGACGAAATTAAGTCAGTTCATGGCAAAGTACAGTCCCCTGGTTATTTGTGATCCATGACATGCAATAAAATGTGAACAAAGCTGAAGGGCACAATTAGTACTCCACCAGTGGCGGCCGCAGGATTCTCTGAAAGGTTGGGCGGAATTTTGCAGGGTCGTTCAATCGATTTTGGAGGTCCTGTACAATTATTAAAATGAGGCCTACGATATTATAATCATTCTTACAAATGAATATTATTAATTTATTATGTACAAAAGAGCACTTGAATTCTTATACAAATTAATATTATTATTAAGGGTATTTGAATTCTTACAACACTAAATTAATTCTCATAACTTTAAAATATTTCTGGTTATAAAGTTCATTGTAGAGATTTTTTACAATAAAAAGTTTATATTTATGTCATATGATATAGTACAAATAGTATAGATCATTATACAATTTGAAATATTTTTTTCTACAAAGGTTTCAATGAATTATAAGTCTCTTTTCATTATAATTTTTTTAATTAGCCTATTTTATGGATTCTAATTAATTTTAAGTAAATTTAATTTGTTTAATAGGATGTTGAAATTTTGAATGCTTTTGTAGAGTATAAAATATTAGTTTATGAAATCTTATATATTACTAAAGTTGAGAAAAAATAACTTGAAATGTCATCATCCTATAATTAAAATAAAGAAAAGGATAATAAAAGTCAAACAAGAAATAAGAAAAAAAAAAGTGGAAAAAAAAGTGGGATAAAAAATTCAAGAGGTGATTACTAGAATGTCCTAAATTTTGGACCTTATTAGGAAAAAGGCTCCCACCTCCTCCAAATTAGCAAAATGTCCACCGCCCCCTTTGGCCCCTGTGCCCGCCTCATTAATTTTTTTTTTTGCCGCGTTTCCAAAGTTGCTGAAACAGAATTGCTTAAACTTCTTTTTTCAGCACATACGGTTTCAGCAATCCCTGATCCATTTTTTTTCCCAGTTTTTTTGTCCAGTTTTTTTTCCCGTGTTGTTGAAACGGAATTGCTGAAACTCCTGTTTCAGCACATACGGTTTCAACAACTCCTGTTTCATTTTTTTTTCCAGTTTTTTTTTCGCGTTGCCGAAACGGAATTGCTGAAACTGGAGTTGCTGAAACCGTGTTGCTAAACTAGAGTAGCTTTTTTTTTTCGCATCACCTCTTCTGAAGTTGCTGAAATCGGATTTTTTTTTCCAAAGAAATGCTGAAATATATGCTTGTGTGTAAGATATAGTAGCCCATACAAATTTATAAGAATTAATTTCCGCGTTTCAGCATAATGAATTTTGCTAATAAAAAATAATTTTGTTGAAACCGTGTTGCTGATATTGTTGTTTTTTTTCTTTTTCTTTTCGCGTCATCACTTCGACACCGGAGTTGCTGAAAATGGAGATTTTTTTTCAAAAATGCTGAAATGCTAAAATATATGCTTGTGTGTAATATATAGTAGCTCAAACAGTTTTATAAGAATTAATTTCAGCATAATGAATTTTGCTAGTAAGAATTAATTTCAGCATTCTAAAAAAAGTTTCGACAAGGCAAAAAAATGCTGAAATTGTAAATATCCAAAACTATCAACAAAACAAACTCAAATCACATTTTACTAATAAAAATTAATTTCAGCATTTCAGCATAACGAATTTGCTAATAAAAATTAATTTCAGCATAAAGAATTTTACTAATAAGAATTAATTTCAGCATTTAAAAAAAAAAGCATAGAATAGGGATTCATACCAATTTTGACCAATATCAGCATTTGTTGAAATTAATTTGCTAATAAAAATTAATTTCAACAAATGTTGCAAGCCTCTTTTTGCATTTACAGGCGCACAGGTGCAGGGCCTCTCAAAACTCTTTTTGTTAAACTGCCTGTAGTACTATAATGGAAATCTCCAAGAATTCATGTTCATATTTGCACAATTCTAACCACGAATAAAAATATTGTGCATAGAACTGATGGTGGGCACAACTTCCTACTATGGTGAGCAATTCCCCAAATTCCCGAAATTCCCCACTTTCTAAATCAGATGGTGTGATTTGCGTGACCTATGGATTTATCTGCTCTTGAATCCTGACAATGAAGACCTCTCAGCAATTTGTGGTATTTCTAGACTAATTCAAGCAGCAAAATGGACGGGATGAACATACCTGCATCACAGATCGAGTGGCCTCAATTTCAGAAGTCACCATGGACAGAGGGGAGGTCCTCGCCGGCTCGGAGAATCCACCACAGATCGCCATTCTTGCTGAAATCGAGCAGATCTGGCGAGATCCAACCATCCTTCTGCAATCGATTGCGTCGGAGGCGGCGAAAAAGGCGAGGGCATGGGGGACGAAGTGCTTCTCATCGGGAACTTTCATGGCTTCCAGATCTGGAGAGGGATCTGGAGAGAGAAGGCGAATCGGAGGTCGCCGTCGCCGTCGAGGACACAATCAAGGCCGCAGGTCGCCGCCGAGGTCGGGGAACAGGTCGCCGTCGAGGTCGCCGCTGGTGATGGCGATCCTAGATCTGGAGTTCCGCGCCACTGGTGAAATCTGCGCCTTCGATCCGATCCCGGATCTGGCGTTCCGCGCCGCTGGTGCCGCTATCAAACCTCTCTAGTGTCCGGAACCCTAGGCTGGACTACGGATCCAGAGGTCGGAGGAAGATCGCCGGAGATGAAGCGAGGAAGAGAGCAAGGGTGAGGAAGAGAGCAAGGGTGAGGAGAGAGATTGATCCAGCGAGGGAGGCGTCTGCGGAAGAAGGCGAGAGAGAACTGGTGAGCGAGGTTTAGGGGAGGGGGGGCTGAGGGATATTTAGATGGACTTTTAACAAAAAAAAAAATCCGTGGACAGTTTTTTAATTTGACCCAAAATTTGCGCCGAAATTTTCTCAAAATTCAAACAAGAAATAAAAGAGGAGCAATGGGGAATCGAACCCAGGCCCTTTAATATCATTAAATTTTCTCTCCATTCAGTTTACCAACTGAGCTAACTGGATTAATTGATTCAACATTCGTTCTAATTTTACTTATTACAAAAATACAATATATATAAATAAAATATTTTTTTTTCTAAACTCTGGAGTTCGTAGGTCGAAGGGTGGGGCGGCCGCGTACACGCGCCCCACCCTGGGGCCGCCCCTGATCTCCACCAACATGAGCAGGCTAAGTGTCCTTTTGATCAGTGAAGATCCCCTCCAATACGTGACCTAGTGTGTCACACAAAAATATTTATGTTATAAATTTTTAATAAAATTTATTTTTAAAAATTATATCTATGCTTTAAACAATTGCTACTTTGCTAGTATACAACAACAGCCCAGTTAATCCCGTTATAAAGCAGGGTCTGGGGGGTCAGGATGTACGCATTTATACCCCGAACAACAACCCAGTTAATCCCGCTATAATTTTTTTTTTTGCTGAAAATACTTGTTTTACCTTTTTATATAAATTAATAAAATATTGATTATTTTATAATATGATTTTATAAAATTTATAAAACATGTACTTTCATCAATGTTTTTTTATAAACATATACTAGCATTTCTTTGAAACATAAATATAACCTTTTAAAAACTTTTTATTATAAATTTTTAGTATAAATATTTTTGGGTCACACACAAGATTACACCTAAGGTTCTGTAAGTGATCTTCCCCTTTTGATAGGTAGAACAAAAAGATGTTTGATCATGGGAATTGAGAGAGAATAAAATTAATGGGAGGCCCATGTCACAACCAAGATTTAGGGTGTGTATGAGAGTACCAAAAAAAACATGTAAAATTTAAGTAAAAACACCTATTTATTTTTTAAGTAGCTAAAATAGTTGTTTAGGGTAAAAAAACATGAAAAAACAGTTTAAAAAAGGAGTTAAAAAATAATCAAAATCAGTATGATAGTTAGAGAGAAAGCACATTAGAGCAAACCTCTGTTTCTACATGCATCCGCCCCATGATGGTTTTGAATGAACATTCAGATCCATATAGATATATTGTACAACTTAATATTTGACACTAAGAAAAGAAACTAAATTTATGCTTTTTTTTAATATATGTTAAGAATGAATTTGTTTGTAAATTTGAAATTTTAATTTTATATAACTTTCAATATAATATATTTTGTTATAAATCCAAACTGGAGGTGTTTGAGAAATGAAGAAATAGGAAAATAGTCACGTTGGAAATTTATTAACAAAATCCATGTTAAAAAACAACCTGATAACGTTCTATAAATCAAGGGCCAAAGTTGTCAGCCTCTCAAAGTAGATCGGTAAAGTATTAAATATTAAAGTTACAAAGATAATTATCAAGATATTGACTAAAAAATAAAAGTTTCAACAGAAAATGTAACTTTGTTCAAATTCAACTGTGTAAGTATAATTATTACTATTTAATTAAGTTTTTAATCTGATTTTTTTTCCAGTTTAGGTATTTATAAAATACTATTTACATTTATGTAGTGGAAGTTGCACAAAAATTCTTTTAAAAACTTACGCAACAATAAAGAATTTTTTTTTACTGGAAAACTAGTATTTTATTTTGAATAAATTTATAATCAGATATAGTAAAAATATTTGGTTTTGTTGTACGCATATTTAGTTTGGTTTCAACATCTTATTAGAAATCAAAACATTATGTTAATTTATCAATGATTCCATGATTAAAATGATTAGTTTTATCATCTACAATCATTAGGTCCTGATTTATTTCATGAAGTTGTGGGTTGAATTGGACAACTTGAAGGCTATTCCCAAAACCAGTATTATCTTCTTCATTTTTGCATCAATTTCATTGACAAGTCCAATTTCCACTTCAATTTGTGTTTCTTGGTGACTTTTCAGAAAACTCACAGATCTTCTATGCCATCCAAGGAGGTGTGTGTAATTTACCTTTTATCAATTTGTGGTCGAAATCAGGGATCCGGAGGAGAAGATAGTGGTCATGGAGGCGGTGGAAACGAGTGGTCGAAATCAGGGAGAGTTTATAGAAGATTGATTTACCAGTCGTCGATGGTGATGTCTCGGGGATCGTCTATGGCTTGGCTTGAGGACGGCTCCATCTCTCTCTACGGCGTAAAAGGAGTTTTCTGTGAAGGGGGGTATGGTCCAAAACTGGAAACGGGATCTGGTAAAAATGGATTTGGTACATGGGAAGTGGAAGAGATAATTTTTTTTTTCCGATCCACACCAAACACTCTTTATAACTTGATAATTTTATAATACATAATGTGTCATTACAATTAAAATCTTAAACATGCAAACGAAGCCGAAATATCTAGCCTAATGGGATTGCGATTGACATATTTTTAGGGAAAATACGATTATTTTATTCCTTTTTTAACCGATTAATCAACCTATTTTTTTAATACCTATATTTATTAGATAGTTTTTGCTTATTCATTTTTCAATCGTATTCTCTGCAAATTTATTTAAAAATATTTTTCGCTCTCTTTCTATGTCTCTTATTTCTCATGCAAAACTTTTCATGAAGGTAAAATATTATTTTTTATGTTTTTCAAAATCAATCATTTGCTTCTTTTTTTCCCTCCATGTTGTGCTTTGTTATCAAAATCATGTATTATACTTTTGTTTATTTTACCAACACAATGAAATCTAAACACACAATTTAATATTCAATTTCTTTTATGAACCATCTTCTTTACAAGCTTTATTATTTGTGTATAACTGTATCTATTATTTCGTCAATTTGTGTTACCACACATGCTTTAAGCCATTAGACATCAACATAATTTGAACTGATTATATTTTATGTTTGTCTGCAACACACAACATTGGGTAGAATACTCATAGAAGAACTTGAATTTGAAGATCTATATCAATTCCTTCAAATAAATGTTGTGGAATTCATTGATATTTGTTTTTCTATGGGAAATCTTAATTTCAATTTTTGTTTGATTTATAATTAATTGTATATGGCAATCCAAACGGATAATCTGATGTTGTATGAAGCACTTTCAAACTAACAAGGTAAACTCACTTTTAGGCACTTTTCATAGTTTTTATTTCAAATTTAACAGTGTGGTTTATTATATATTAGATGATGGTAATTTTTTTTATTAGGTAAAAATTCGAAGATCAGACAGGCTTGACTCATCGAGAGGCCGACAATGTCGACAGACGGCGAACCGTCAAACATACAATCTAAAAAACAGGAAGTACAACCTAAAAACATGAATACAAATAACAAGCGAAATGATATAAGCAGAAATAAACTCTACAACAAAACGTTCCAAGAAGACAAAACATCCAAGAAGTCGAGGAAGCCGCCAAAGACTGAAGTCAAGCACCACCGAGGAGTAGTACCGCGGGCCAGTAGTACAACAGGACTCTAACCTGTGGGTAGTGCAGACGAACTCCAAGGAAACTCTATCTCGGATACGGAGTCACCCTAAGCGCACCACCTCGACCCCAGCCAGACCCGACTCCAGACTCCACGCGCCCCAACCAGGCAGAAGATGTTCTAGAAACATCGGAAGCAGAGCCGCAAGCTGCTCGAACAAAACACCAATAAGCTTTCACCTACAAAAATATCGACAAGCCCTTGCAAGAGTTCGTCAAACCCTTTCGGGTGGTTATACTCAAACCCTTTCGGGTATTTATCAATAACCCTTTCGGGTTGGTTTAAAGAGTCATTTCTGACCACATCTTTTTAAATGTTTTTTATAAAAGAAATTCAAATATAAAAAACATTTAAATTTTTATTCAAAGCCTTTGCGTGCAAGGAAAAAAGCTACAATTGCATGCCAAGGAAGCCAAATTGTACGGAAGGGAAGGGACAAGCCATGGCTTGCACGGCAAAGGGGAAGGCCGGACTCCGGAGTAGGGACGGTGGCAGACGGAGAAGACGCCGGACATAGCCAACCGAACACACCCCGAATCGAAGTGGCTGGATCTGGAAAGGCAACTCCGAGCCGAACACCCACAAACCGAAATGGATACCGGAGAGGAGAGACCGGTATACAACCGTGGTGTGGGAAACAAATCCAAACCGTGGATAGGCAAAGGAAATAGAATTGTGAGCGAAAATCAAATTAACCCCAAAACCGTCGAAAGGAGATGGCCGGAATCGACCACGGCGACAGGAAGTGGGATCAACAGACGAAATCGGCGTCGCATAGGGCGATTAGGAGGAAGGGGATAAGGGAAAAGATGGTCAATATCGGCGAGGACGGGGAGGGCGGCCGAAAAGGTAGGGGTCATCGGCAAAGGAAGCTAGGCTTGGACACTGACCGGAAAACAGCAATTGTCTACCACATACAGTAGAAGGTAGAAAGGAAGGGATGGATCTGAGAAGGAAAGCTCAAAGGTGAAGATTTGTCCAAGGATTGATAATTGACGAGAGGATTTTGCTCAAGATTGGAATCACAAAAGGGGATGCTCAAAATTGGATACACAGTTGGGAGCCTAGATGATGGTATTTAATTGATTTTAAATACTCATGTGAATTCATAACAATTAAGTTATAAAATTATAATTTACAATTGATATGCAGAATTATCTATATAGCTTCTAATTTGAATCTCTTAATTTTTTTTAAATTTGTTTTCATTATCTAGATACTTTGAATTATGTTTATGTGTTTTTGCACTAACTTTTGAACATAAAAATTGTCGGCCAAGTCATCTCTAGAGAGGGAGAATATCGATGTAACCACTTAATTATAAATGTGATTAGACGGAGAACGTATTAGTGTCATAATCTATTACGGAGTACATGTTTAAGCAAAGGGAAATAAAAACAATAGTTATCTATATTTGGTGATATGACATTTTTAAACTTAATATGATATGAATATTACAAATATTCTCATGGTTACAAATTGTATGTCAAACATAAAATATATCTAAAAGATCTACAACTTATATATTTGATATCAATGAAATTACATTTTTTAAACAAACGGGTACTATACTAGTAATACCTTAATTTAGAAAGCTTTTGATGATGTGTCAACTCTTCCTTAAGTTAAGGTTTTTTTAACTAATCACAATTTTCTCTTATTATTTCTTTTTCTTTTTTCTCTTCATTCTCTTTTATTTTTTACTTTTATTTTTATTACAAGGCAAAGGTTTGGATGGTGTCAACCACGGTTGTGCCACCATCCAAGAGCGTTCTTTTGGACGATAGCCAATAACTTAGAATCAGAACACCGCGAAGAAGCATCCGGGCTAAGTACAAGATGCGCCATCTAATCGGCAGCTCGGTTGCCTTCCCTGAATGTGTGGGAAAGAGACGAATTCTCAAAGGAACGAAGAAGAACCATGGCCTCTGAAATCAGAATCTCGATCTCCCACTGGCAACTCAAAGTACCCTTGAGAGCGTTGATGACAACTAAGTAGTCCCCTTCGACCTCAATCCTCCGGACACCCCGTCTAAGGGCTTCCTCTAGCCCACGCCGCAGTCCCAAAACCTCCGCCTGTAAGGCGGAAACACCTCCGCGATCTCTGGCATCACCAGCAACAAGACACCCATGAGCGTCCCGTAATACAAAACCAGCTGAAGCACAACCCGTAGGGGATCTAGGACCATCAAAATTAAGTTTCAAGAATCCTTCAGCTGGTTTCTGCCAGCGAATAGCCCTACACCGACGTGGGTTGGGAGGAATTTTGTTTTGTGTAGTTGTCTCATCATCATCTTCAAGGCTTTCCTTTTGTGCTTTCTTCGAGCTTGTCATATGTTGTCTTATTACAGTAATTTGTTCATCTATTCTTGTGAGATTCTGGTTTTCAAATATAACTTTGTTTCTCTTTGTCCAGACGCTCCACCATGAAAAAGTCATAATAGCAACTTGTTCTAGTTTTAGTTGTTTTATTATTTCTGGGGTAAGTGTCTTTATATTTTTGTTTCTCTTATCAATGTTTCTTATTATTCTTTCCGTGTATTTATCCATAAGTCCAATAATTTTAAAAATGGTCGGGCATTCTGTAAGAAGATGTTGTGCATCTTTCTCCTTGGAGTCACAGAAGATTCATTCCAAAGGCGTGTGTATCCCTTTATCTCTGAGTCTCAATTTTGTCGGTAATCCATCCACCACCACTTCCCATAAGAAATTTTTTAGTTTCGGTGGGCAGTCCACTTTCCATATCCAGCTTCCCATGTCCAGTTCATTTCCGTTTGCCTTTGTAATATACTCCAAGGCGCTTGAGGTAGAAAACCACCCACTTTTATTATGTTTCCAATATAGTCTGTCCTGGATGTACAAATTTGGAAGAGGTACACTGCAAACTTTTTCAACTATATCCATAGGCAGGACTTCTCTTATGTCCACATTCCATGTCTTTTGTGGATTCATATAGTCTTGGACTGTTTCTTGTTCATTGATTTGGTTTTTCAATTTGTGATCAGTAAGGTTGCTAGCATCGTTTAGGCATCTATCCTTCCAAAATCTAATCGTTTTCCCATTTCCGATTTGCCAAATAAGTCCTTGACAAAATTCATCCTTGAGATCTATCAATTTTTCCCATTGTCAAGACACATTCTTAGTTTTCGTATAGTCCCATAATTCCACTTCTTTCATGTATTTTTCTTTTACAATTCGCACCCATTGATTGTTAGGTTCCGCAAGAATTTTCCAAAGAAGTTTTATTTGTAACGCTTTATTCATGTCCTTTGTTTTGTGAAGTCCCAGCCCTCCATTCTTTTTGGCATTTCAAATTCTGTCCCATCCAATCAGCGGTTTATAATTTTGATCTTTGTTCAAGAAGAAACACCTGTTTAGTTTGTCAGGTTCATTGTGCACATTTGCGGGGAGCATGAAGTTCTGCATAACAAAGTTAGGCTTTGCCTGTAAAGATCGGAAAATTTTATAATATTAAATTATTAAAATAGTGATTTATAATCATTCTGATTTTTAAGATTTGGGAGGTTTGGAATTTCCGTTCTTGAGCTATTGGTTTTATTCTAAATATTTCAAAACAAGTTCCGGCATTATTTAATTGAAAATTTAAAATGTGTTATACTCCGCTTTTATATACCGAAAAAAAAATATTCGGATTTCATTTATTAAATTCGGATTTTGGAAAATTGAGTAGTATTTTAAACGCGTCGGGATGAGGTCGAGAGAGAGCGGATTTCGAGATATTTGTTCGGGTATTCAAAATATCTTTGGGGACCTCTTCCAAACTCCATTTTCTTTTTTCTCTTTTCTTTTCTTTTTCTTTCTTTCTCTCTTTTCCTCCCTCCCTCTCCCTGGCTGAGATGTTGGAACCTTGCCTGCCAAAATCGCCAAACGAATCCCCTCATCCTCCTTGTCTGGACGCCTGCAGGCTGCAGCTCCTCACCTCCTGTCTTCAAAGCTATAGTCCTTCCTCCCCCTTTTCATTTTGAATCCGAGCACCACCGAGTCCAAGCAGCAGCGCCCTTGTTCCGAGCACCAGCCTCGCCACACCTCCGCCTCCGTTTACCACCACACCAACACCATCTCCCTCGTCGCTCGCGAGTCCGCCGGCCACCACCTTCTAAGCTACCTTCATCCCATCGCTCGTCACCTCCCGGATCTGCAAGCCGCCTCCATTCCCCTATTCGGTGTTCGAGAGCCGAGCTGGGCTCCAACAGCCCCGGTTCCCCTTCCTCAACGAGCAGTGGCAACCCCGGGGACACCGCCGCCGCCACCTCCTCCACGTTCCTCTGTTTTCCCGATCCAAACCACCGGTAAGGCCCTTCCTCCACCCCCCTCGAAAACAAAGAAAGGCTCCACCTTTATGATTCATTTCTTAAATCTAGGGCCTACCAAGCTTCCCCAAGTCTCCGACGAGGCTCCATCGATTCCGAGCAGCTCCGGCGGAAATTCGAACCCCTCGGTGAGCCTCTTCTTCTTTCTCCTTCTGAGTCGCTTTGGTTGTCCTTGTGTTGGTTGGAGTCGGGGAAAACTTGTGGGATAGTCAGATTGGGAACGCCGCCGGCGAGGAAGCCCACCTCCTCCTTTCTTCCTCTTCCGTTCTCGGATTCAACCAGATGGAGGGGGAAGCGGTCTGAGCTGGTTCTTTATTTTTCTATTTCCTTGAACCCGGTTTGGCTCTTAAAAAAAAAAAAACCTGGTTGGATTGGTTGGGCTTAGATCCGGGCCCTTTTACTTCCTTTTTCCGGGTTGTGGGTTGAGATGTGGGCTCTCGGGTTGGGCCTTTCTTTCCGGATTGGGGCCTATTTTCCTTCCTTGGGCTGGGTTGTTTTATTTAAGAGAGCTTGTTATTTTATGTTGATTATTTCATTATTTATTTGCTATTTGAATTAGATTATTATTATTTTTATTATATGCTGAAAATGGTGTTAAATATAAATTATGGGAAATATATTCTTTTTGGAGTTTTATATCTTATAAAATTATTTTGGAAGTGATATTATTTGGATATGTACTTTGTGATGTTTTAAAACGTGAATTTAGGAAGTTGTAAAATGATTTATTGGCTTGGATTTATAACTAGGAGTTGGAAAGATGATTTAAGTTTGACATTTTATTTAATTAATTATTGTTTATAAATTATTTAGGAAAGAGATTTTAAATTCTCGAAAATATCTCTTTATGGATTTGTTGTTGAAAACTAAAATGCCGGAAAATTTTGATAAAATAAGATTTGGGGTTGACTTAGAGAATTGATTCTTCCTCTTGATTTGAACAAGTATGATTTGAAATTTGTTTCGAATATGAGTTGACTTAACTTGAGATTTAAGAGTTTGGAAAACCTTGGGAAATGAGTTTGGAAATATTGTTAGCACGATTTCTTATCAATGTGCTTGATTGGAAGAATGATTTTGGTTGATGTTGATCGTAGCGGAAAGGTTTTGGAAAATGGTTTTACTATCGTTTGGTTTTGAGGATGTTGAGCACTTGGGTTTTGTGTGTATGAATGTTGTTCCGGTAGCTTATGGGAATGACTTGATGATAGGTGTGTATTGCTTTTGGATTGCTTTGGATTTGCAATTGGGCCCTTGCTTGCGTTATTTTGTTGTTCTGCATCTTCAGGTAAGTTCCCTAGGGGGCTTACTCAGGTTGGACATTCATGCCTGTTGTTGCATTTTATGTTAGGTGTTGCATATGCATAAAAGCATGCCATGTAGTATCCTGTTTAGGTTGCACTAATTGAATGAGCATCTGCTTACTTATTGCGTTTGAAACAGAACGGCCGTTATCTGTGATAGTCCTAGGGTCTTTGCTAGGGTCATAGGGTAGCCCAGCCTCATCGGGTACCCTGAGTCAATCGAGTCATGAACTTCCTTATATTATGAGATGCCTGCGGGCTTTATTGTGGAGCGGGTTAGGCATGCGTGCCCCCCGGATTATGATGGAATGCATTCACGAGCTGGCCAGTCTCCGCCCTATCGGAAGGGGGTGGAGGTAGGAGAGGGATATGCCACTTGGCATTGTCTTGGGCCCTTTACAGTATTTTTACACATTATTATGACTAGGAGCATGTTAGTGTGTTTGACTTTCGTACTGCATTAGAGCATCTTTATTAGGTATAGCACATACTATGTGGCCTCAACGAGGACTGCCGGTCCCGCATGAGTGGCTCGATCTGACTCCTTTCCCCGTTCTTTTTTTTAAGGTATTTTCTGCAGATTTTGAATGCTCGATGTCTATATGACGGGGTTCCCTTTTGGCGAATCGAAGAATCTGGCTAATACACTAACTTAGTAAAAATGGTAATTTCCCACTCATGATTTGATTTTGACCCGGCTCTGCCGTGACACTTGTGTCTTTACCTTGCTTCCGTTTTACTTCCGTTGAAATGGATTTTGCAACATAGTCTTAGGACAGGTTAAGGGTACCCAACGGCCCTTCGAGGTGTTTAGGGTTTGAAATCCCTCTTTTTACTAATCTTAAAATCAGTTTGAAACCTCGACCCGTACCTGGATTGCAAGATCCGAACAAGGGTTTTCATCCCTTGAAACGTAACCCGAAAATCATAATTCTGGGCCGTTACATTGCCATAAGGTTGGCCTTATGGCAACCTTATGGCAGCTCCTACAACGTCGTCAAAGGTTGGGACAACGTGTCTGCTCTCCATTTTGTAAGCTGTGTTTTTGTCGTACCTACAACGTCGTCAAAGGTTTCTTTGTTTACTCTTCCGTTAATAATAGGGCAACCTAGGTACCCCCTTTGTTACTTAGAAGGCTGGTTTTTGAAAGTTAACCTTTTATTTTTTACTCATTTACCAACCATCTATCTATATCTATATATCTATTTATAATACCTTAATTTAGAAGACTTTTGATGATGTGTCAACTCCTCCTTAATTTAAGGTTTTTTAACTAATCACAATTTTCTCTTATTATTTCTTTTTCTTTTTCTCTTCATTCCCTTTTTGCTCAGGAAGTGGTTTTAATTAGCTCGACAACAGGTGCCTGCACTATAGAAGGTAAGAGCTTCTAACATGGAATGGTTAGTGCCATAAAGGTATCTGCCTGTGAATATATAGGGAGGGAAGACAAGTCTCTTATGGTCTCCTGCAGGTCAGTAGACAAAACATAATTCAATGAGAACTCCTCAATAAGAGCTTCTAAAGCTACCAGCAAGTCATCTACACAACTTATATCAAAGGTATCCTGAATACAAGTATCAATGACATCCATAAAGCATAAGGAATGATCATTAGAAGAGAATTTCATTGCATCATAGATATTGTATTCAACCTTCTCACCATTGAATTCCATAGTCAAAGAACCAGAATAAACATCGATTTTTAAGGTATTTTCTGCAGATTTTGAATGCTCGATGTCTATATGACGGGTTCCCTTTTGGCGAATCGAAGAATCTGGCTAATACACTAACTTAGTAAAAATGGTAATTTCCCACTCATGATTTGGTTTTGACCCGGCTCTGCCGTGGCACTTGTGTCTTTACCTTGCTTCCGTTTTACTTCCGTTGAAATGGATTTTGCGACATAGTCTTAGGACAGGTTAAGGGTACCCAACGGCCCTTCGAGGTGTTTAGGGTTTGAAATCCCTCTTTTTACTAATCTTAAAATGAGTTTGAAACATCGACCCGTACCTGGATTGCAAGATCCGAACAAGGGTTTTCATTCCTTGAAACGTAACCCGGAAATCATAATTCTGGGCCGTTACAAAGATGGTATCAGAGCCGAGGTTGTGCAATTCGGGTACGCAAGGGCCGAGTGTATGTTTTGGAAACCCGCCCATGAACTTCAAAGGATTTGGAAGTGTTTTGAAAGGGCAAAATGAACTTAAGATGCCTAACCTAAATTGGACTAAGTAATGAACTCGACTTGTAATAAAAGATGAAAACCGACCAGATGGGAAACGAGTGGGTAGAAAGGCGTTAGGCCGTCCCTATTGGATGTAGTTGGGAATGGGTAGGCAAATATCAGCTTGTTCTTTACAGATGGGTTGGGAGACTCAAATGAGATCATTATGAGTATTATTAACTGATTCTGTGCTGAGTGCTTGCCATGCTAGAGATCTGATTTGGTATGCCTAACAATGAGTTGTGTATTGACTGATCTGTGCAAACGGGATAGTGGGAGTACCTTTATTTCCGTGTGGTCAAACTCAGCCTGTGTGGAAAGCCCCTTCCACTACGTTAACCCATTGACGATTCTATCTAGTCTTTCTCCTGGATGTCAGTGTCTTTTATGGGGAATTGGGTTGGTAACCACATTGTGTCGGGAATCATGGCTGGATATTAAGGTTGTCTGAGTGATTATTGGAAGTTCTTGATGTCACTTTGAGTCAGAAGTAAGGAGTTTATGGGGCTGTCATTCTCAATTATTATGATGAGCAACCAGTGTCTTCTTACCATAAAGAGTCGTACCAGAGTCTCACGGAAAAGAGAGGCTGATGAGTCAATTGGGGAAGAGTCAATGGATGCCTTAGGGATCTCTGCCCGGTTGAAATGGTGACTCTCTCTGAATTGCATTACATGATTTTGTAGTCCCTGACACATGCCTTATGAATAACCATTGGTACCAAGTTGTTGTGTTATTACATGTGTGACTAGTTACATTGCTTAAGTCTCGTGTTATGTATTGCCTTCTATCATGATTGCATGTTGTTTATAGTATGCCTACTTGACATATTGTATTAATTGCGCTAATGATCAATTGGAAGCATGAACCACATGATATGAACCTATGTGCTTGTTGTTTTGCCTGGGTTAGGTCCATGATAGTGTGATCTGAAGGTTCGATAATGTAAAAACAATGTAATAAGAAATACTCTAGAAGGGGGGTTGAATAGAGTATGCCCGTTTTTCGCAGAGAGTCTCAAGACTTTTGGAGCTTGTACCAAAACCTTTGAGATAAACCTGAATCACAAAGTTAAACAATTCGAACCAAGTGCGGAAATAAGGTAAAGCAATAAGTAAAGGACACGAGTAATTGTTTACAAGGTTCAGCACAACTTGGCCTACGTCCCCGCCTAGGGTTCTTCCACAACCCTAGGATTCAAAAGGCTTTATTGATTCGCTTAGCTTAGGATCCTAATAGCTCACCGAGAAGCCTCTCTCTTATACAATTGCAATCTAGTCAACTCACGTTCCCTTGGAGTCCTAGACCAATCTAGAAGAGCCCCACCTCTCTCAGCTATCTAGTACAATCCTCTTACTCTCACAAATCAATAGCCTAGTGCAACTTCCCGAGTTATAAACTCTCGAGTAACACTTTAAATGAATATATCCTATAAGCTCACAGTGACTCTCAAAGGCTTTGAAATAAACAACAAACTCTTTGAGCGCTTAGCATAGAGACACTTTGGAAGACAGAATCGCTTGATGATTGAAGACTCGTGTAGCACTTGTGTATTTCTGTCTTCTCCTTCCTTTCCTTTATATAAGAGCATGGAGCGTGAGAATCTTCAACACCAGATCTCCAACGGCTCCTTCCAATCAGTCATGATCTTTGAATCTTCTATTTATGGACACTTTGAAGCCATGATCCGTTTTGAATAGGATTTCCTTATATGCACCAAAGGAAAGATATAATCTTCGAAAATACTTCCTGAAACAGGTTAGGCATGCAAATATATATAATATAACGGAAGTATATAATAAGATAAAATAATATTCGGACAAATAATATAGGTTTTGTATTTCATCAACTGTTAATGTGCCAAGGCCTTTGACACAAACAACCTGTCAAAGCCTTTGAAACATTTATATCAATTTCCATCAAGGGAGGGATTTATCAATCTCCCCCTTGATGAAAGACAAAACCTGTGCATCCCTGCAACTTAGTCAAACATAGATAAAATAGAAATCAGACTAAGTACCTACAAGGGTTAGACAAATGTTGGATCAAAAATTTTAAAGCATGCAAAAAACCATCCAACCGAAAACCATAAATCAAAAACCAAGGTCTTCCAAGACCTTTAAGCAGAGGTTTTTAAAGTTTAAGCACCACAGATCATCTCCCCCTTTTTGTCTTTCAACAAAGGGCGGAGGTAAAAACAGTCACCAGAAATTCACCAAAAGTTTTGAAAAAGTTTCCAACAAACCAACAACGTATCAAGTTTCAGGGGTGGGATAGGGTGGGTTAAGATTTAGGCTTAGTCATCCGGAGCATCATCAGTGAGCCTCGTCCACAGTCCCTCCAGCATCTTGGAAATCCCGCTCATCTCCGTCATCATCTCCTTCTGCAGCTCCTTAATATCCAGGCGAACTTCCTCCAAGCCCAACTCTAGGTTGTCCATGCGTTCATCGAAAGCTGGAGCAGTGGGAAAGGCTTTTGAAGGAGTGGCAAGACTCAAGGTCCCTTGGGGAGACCGAGTGATGCCAATCTTTTCAAGGCCTTTAGAGTCGAACTTACCCGTATGACGCAGCTGTTCTTCATTTTTGACATCAATTCCAGAAGCTTTGAAGATAGGGGTCAAAAGGGTAGCAAAGGGGAGGGGAGAGCCTTTTCTAGCTTTTCTGGCATGAGCCATGGTTCCAAGGATAGTGTTGGCCAGATCAGGATCAAGGCCATTTAAGATGCGGTAGAGCAGGACCATAGCATTGTCGGTAAGGAGTGAGCCAGAGTTAAGACGGGGTAGGAGGCATCTAACAATGATGTTAAAGATTATTTTTGCCTCAAGGGTTAGGGATGAGTGGGTAAGTTGCTTTGAGGTGCTGTTGGATGCTTCGGGTAGGAGATATTTGGCTCGGGCTAAGATGATGCAATTTTCTTTTGAGGGGTGGATTTCAGCGGGTGGATCAGGTGTAGGTAAGCCTAGGAAATTTGCAAAATCATTGGAGTTGAGAGAGATTCTAACCCCTTTGACGACAGACTCCAAAGACCAACCATCGGTGTCATTTTTGGCTTTTAGGTTAATGTAGAAGAGTCGGGTAAGCTGGGGGTAGTAGACAGTCTCAAGGTTAAGAAGAGTCCAGGCTGGGGATTTTTTTAGGAGCTCAATGCAAGGTAATTTCAAAGCTTCAAAGAACTCAACATCTAAAAAATCAGAACAACTAATCTTACGAGTTCGAAACTCGTCTACCCACTTACCAGCAGTCTCAGCATCTTGAAACCAAGAGGAGGGCAAGGATTGATTTACCTGGATATAGGCCGGGGGGTCTGCATTCTTTCTGCGCACAACTGTTAGAGCAGCTCTCTTGACAGGCGCTACAAGACTCTTGACAGTGCCCTTCCTGATGCGCTTGGGGGATGGAGGCTTGACAGGAGCAGGGGCTTTCCGCTTCTTTGGAGACGGGGGAGGAGGAGGAGAAGGAGAGGGAGATTCTTCCTCCTCTTCCTCAGACCCCGAGTCCTCACCGGACCCCGCTTCATCTCCTTCAGGTTCCTCGTCCTCTCCAGATCCCTCTTGCTCTTCTTCTTCATCTTCTTCAGGCTCCTCCTCGGATGGAACCTCCTCGGCTTCGGCTTCCTTCCGAATCCGCTCAGCTTCTTCCTCGGCCAGTTTCTTAGCAAGTTCGGCCTCCTCATCGGCCTTTTTCTTCCTTAAGGCCTCCTCCTCAGCTTCTTTGGCGGCATCTCTTTCTAGGAGGGCGTCTAGGTCATCTTCCTTCTCATCCTCGTCTGGTTCCTCAGCCAAGATCTTCCTCTTCCCTGTCTGTTTAGCACTGATCGGCTTCTTAGCAGAGCGCTTTTGAGAGCCCTTGGGAACAATGACCGAGCTCTCAGCGATGGTGCTCTGGACGACAGTTGGGACGATAGCTTGAGGAGCGGGTTCAGGTGTGGGAGAGGTAGCAGGTACCTGACGTCCCTTGGGGGTGGCGCCAAGCCGTTTGGGTGTGACAGCTTTCTTGGTTTTGGGTGCCATGGAGGAAATCGGTTAGGGTTTTCTTAGAACAGATGAGAGGTTGAAGAGGGAGAAGGTGAAGGGATTTGGATTAACTTGAAAGTGTGAAGAGATCGGGTACAGTATTGGGTTTAAGTAGAGGGTGTGATGGGACGGGTTTAGGGTTCCAAGGAAAGAAATCATTACATTGCCAATTTGAAAGGTTTTCAAATTCAAATTCAAATATCCATTAAAATCGGACAAGATAACCAAAAAATCTATTTCCAAAAATAAAATATCTTTAACGGTTTAAGGAAATTACTAAATGGGCAATTTTTGAAATCCGATTAAAACAAATATAATTGATTAAATATCTAAAAAGATATTAACCAAAAATATATGATCCGATATATGTACTCCACCATTTAGTTCACACACCTTGACATGGTTCTCAAGGGTCTTGACACTAAGTAGAATTTATCTTTCGTAAAGGGAATGCTCCCCCTATGAAAGTGCATCCTTGTTAAGCATTCCAATTTCTCGTCTTATGAAGGTGAACCTGTCCTCTGCCAAAGGCTTAGTGAAAATGTCAGCCCATTGATAATCAGTAGAAATAAAAGATATGGACACATCACCTTTTTCAACATGATCTCTAATGAAATGATGCCTTACATCAATATGCTTGGTCCTTGAATGCTGAACAGGATTCTTGGTGATGGAGATGGCACTTGTATTGTCACACTTAATTGGAATACCTTTGAGGTTAATGCCAAGATCTTGCATTTGTTGAGCTATCCAAAGGATTTGGAAGCAACAGGCTCCAGCTGCAATATATTCGGCTTCTGCAGTGGATAGAGCAACTGAGTTTTGCTTCTTTGAGTGCCAACTGATCAAAGATGCTCCTAAGAACTGGCAACATCCTGATGTGCTCTTCCTATCCACCTTATAGCCTGCAAAATCTGCATTAGAATATCCAATTAAAGTGAAATCCTTTTGCTTGGGGTACCATAGTCCAAGTTCCTTAGTGCCATTGAGATATCGAAAGATCCTCTTCACAGCCACGAGGTGAGATTCTTTAGGATCAGCTTGAAACCTAGCACACATGCAAACACTAAACATGATGTCAGGTCTACTAGCCGTGAGATTTAATAAAGATCCAATCATTCCTCGATACTCCTTTTGATTGACACTTATTCCAGTCTTGTCTTGATCTAGAGACAATGTTGAGCTCATGGGAGTCTTGGCTGCCTTGGATTGATCCATCTTGAACTTCTTCAAGAGATCCTTAGTGTACTTGCTTTGGTTGACAAAGATCCCTTTCTTGGATTGATGAACTTGTAATCCCAGAAAGAAGTTGAGTTCACCCATCAAGCTCATCTCAAATTCACTGCACATGATGTCAGAAAATTCCTTGCACAAAGATGTGTTAGTAGCACCAAATAATATATCATCAACATAAATTTGAATAACCAAAATGTCCTTTCCTTTGGTCTTGATAAAAAGAGTTTTGTCGATCAACCCCCTTTTAAAATCATTTTCTAAAAGATATTTTGACAAGCGCTCATACCAAGCTCTTGGGGCTTGTTTCAAACCATAAAGCGCTTTGTCAAGTTTATAAACATGATTGGGAAATTCTGAACTTTCAAAACCTGGGGGTTGAGCCACATATACTTCTTCCTCTAAGAAACCATTAAGAAAAGCACACTTGACATCCATTTGATATAACTTTATGCTCATAAAAGATGCAAATGCTAATAAAATCCGAATGGCTTCAAGCCTAGCTACGGGAGCAAAGGTCTCCTCGTAGTCAATACCTTCCTCTTGATTGTAGCCTTGAGCAACAAGCCTTGCCTTGTTCCTCACAACCTTACCATTCTCATCTAGCTTGTTTCGAAATACCCATCGAGTGCCAATGACTGATTGATGCTTTGGCCTAGGCTTCAAGGTCCAGACTTTGTTCCTTTCAAATTCATTAAGTTCACTTTGCATAGCAATGATCCAGTCTGGTTCCTGAAGTGCCTCATCTACCTTCTTTGGCTCAATAAGAGAAACAAACGCGTGAAAAGCACAAAGATCTTTAAGTTTAGAACGAGTTTGAACACTAGAAGTGGTCAGAAATGATATCCTTTAAAGAGTGTGATGAGGAGTATTTGAATTTCTTTTTGCTAGTCTCAGCTCCTTGATTCGTCACACTGGTAGGATTGACTTGTAGTGCATCTGACTCCGTGGTCCTGTTAAGTTCAGTTACAGCAATTTCTGACGTCTCAACACTGTTGGATTGGACACCAAGGGCTTTGGACGAATCTTCAACACCTTGGGCCAATTCTTCAGTGTTAAGAATCGGTTCCTGCATGTTCATCTTCTCTGTGTTCTTGGTAGCAGCATCATCACCTTCCTCGTTCTCTTCATGGATGTTAAGATCTATATCTGCAACACTTTCACTCAAAGCACCGTCATTGCATTCATCAAAAATAACATGTATACTTTCTTCAACAACCTGGGTCCTTTTATTGAAGATTCTATAAGCTTTGCTACTCGTGGAATAGCCAAGAAATATACCTTCATCACTACGCGCATCAAATTTCCCAAGGTTATCTTTTCCATTGTTATGAACAAAACAAGTACAGCCAAAGGGTTTAAAATAAGATATAAGTGGTTTGCGGCCTTTGAAAAGTTCATAAGGAGTTTTCTTTAAGATAGAACGAATAAGACAACGATTTAAAATGTAGTTAGCTGTGTTAACAGCTTCAGCCCAATAGGTTTTAGGTAATGCATTTTCCAAAAGCATAGTCCTGCCCATATCCTCTAAGGTGCGGTTCTTGCGTTCCACAACCCCGTTTTGTTGAGGTGTCCTAGGAGCAGAAAAGTTGTGGGAGATGCCATATTTAGCACAAAACAAATCAAATTGAAGTTGATCAAACTCCCTACCATGATCACTCCGAATAGACACTATGGGCTCATTTCTTAAAGTTTGCAACTCCTTACAAAGTTTTGAAAACTCAAATAAGGCCTCTGATTTTTCTTTCAAAAATGCAACCCAAGTATATCTAGAGAAATCATCAACGACAACTAGCATGTACTTTTTACCATTGGGAGATTTGACTCGCATAGGACCACATAAATCCATATGTAAAAGTTCAAGGGGTCTAGAAGAACTTACAACCTTTTTGGGTTTGAAAGAGCTACGTGTTTGTTTACCTCGTGTGCATGCATTGCACATGTCAATACCTTTGAAGTCCATCTCAGGTAGCCCTCTTACAAGCCCTTTGGACACAAACTTATATAGCGTATGTGGACTCACATGACCTAGTCTCCTGTGCCAGAGCTTTGGATCGTCCGTCAAAGCCTTTAGATAGGTCAAGCTTCCTTGTGCCACTTGCTCAGCATTTACGGCGTATATATTGTTGTAACGATATGTAGTCAGAATAACTTCACCTGTATCTTCTCGGCACACTATACATCTTTTCTTGTTAAATCTGACATTGTTACCACTATCACATAATTGAGAAACGCTAAGCAGATTATACTTTAAACCATTAACAAGATAGACATTTTTAATACTATGGCTGGAATCACTTCCAACACTACCAATACCAACAATGTCGCATTTCCCTTTGTCACCAAAAGTGATTGTTCCCGTGGATTGCTCCTTTAGATCATGAAAGAGAGAACTCTTCCCACTCATGTGTCTCGAACATCCACTATCAATAATCCATTTGTATTCTTTCACCTTGGTGATCTCCTGCAAGACAAACATCAACCTTTGTGGCTAGACCAATAAGCAAATTTGGATCCATTGTTGGGGTAAACCATATTTGGTAAAATAGTGCCTTTTGGGACCCAAACTTGTGTTATCCGTTCTTTTCTCAAATGAACAGGAAATGTATTGCGAATAATGTATGGATCCTTTCTTCTATAAGGGCAGGTCTCTTTTACATGTCCCTTTCTAGCACAATGGTGACATATAGGAGAGGTTCTGCTTCCTTTTGCCTTTACAAAAGTGGTAATGTGTTGCTTCTTTAAAAACTTTGGATTGTAACCAATACCACTCTTGTTTAGAGAGCTTTGTTGCTCACCCAACATCTTATCGAGAGTGCCTTTGGATTTGGTAAAACTTATGAGGGCTGTCTGTTGGTCTAGAATCTTATTATTCAGGGAGATCTTCTCGTTCTCTAAGTCATGATGCTCATTTCTTAGAGAGGAGAGATCTTGCTTGAGTTCAGATTTCTCCAAGTCAAGCGTCTTGACTTTAATGTCAAGACCTGAATAAGAAGCTTCAAGACCTTTGACCCTCATAGACAGATCCTCAATAGTTTTTTCCTGGTCCACAGTTCTCTTAATAAGAATGTTAGTTTGGGCAATAAGCTTTTCTTCATTGGCAATCATATTGGAAAGGAATTCCGATAATACCTCTTTTGGACTTTCCATAAGTTCTCTTACAGTTGCTTCAAGCTTTTCGTCGTGGGATTCATCTTCTGAGGCCATAAGACAAATGTTGGCCTTCTCATCGTCGGAGTCAGAGTCGGAATCACTCCAAGTAGCCACCATGGCTTTCTTCTTCCATTTATCACCTTTCTTGGGCTGGCTCCTTGTCTTTTGAGGGCAGTCCTTCACAAGATGATCTGTTTCACCACATTCAAAACAAGACAACGGTTTAGTCTTCTTTTCATACTTGTTGTATTGAGGCTTACCTCGAAATTTTGAAGACTCTGATCCATCCTTGTTGTTGAATTGCTTCTTCATTTTGAGAATTCTAGCAAGGCCTCTTGTGATAAGAGCAAAATGATCATCCTCATCGTCATCCTCTTCTTCGGAATCAGATCCATCCTTGGGCTCATCCTTCTTAGACTTGAGTGCCAAGTTCTTAGTGCTAGCTGGAAGTTCTCCATCGTCTTCATTAAGGATCATCTCATGCGTGATCAGCTTTCCAAGAAGGTCATCAAGGGGTAGAGTGGTGAGGTCCTGGGCTTCCTCTATAGCTGTTACTTTTGGACCCCATTTCTCCTTTGGAAGGCACCTCAGTATCTTCCTTACTTTCTCAACGTTGGTAAAGCTCTTGCCGAGAGAGTCAAGGTTGTTGGTGATTTCTGTGAATCGTGTGAACATGGCCTTGATTGACTCATCAGACTTCATCTTAAAGAGCTCATACTTTCGAAGGAAGATGCTGATCTTGGTGTCTTTCACTTGGCTCGTTCCTTCATAGGTGACGACCAACTTGTCCCAAATCTCTTTAGCTGACCTACAAGATGAAATACGGTTAAACTCATCAGTGCTAAGACCACAATAAAGTAAGTTAATAGCCCTGTAGTTTTTGGAGATGGTTTCAAGATCTGCTTGGTTGTATTCAGACTCCTTCTTTGCAACTTTGGTGTCATTTGGTCCATCCTTTTCTGGAATCTTCGGACCATTCTCTATAATGTTCCACAGCTCTAGATCTTGGTCTATGATGAACATCTTCATCAAAGATCTCCAGTGGACAAAGTTGTTTCCTACAAAGAGTGGCGGTCTGCTTGTGGACCTTCCCTGTGCAAATCCTCTGCTTGCTTCACCAGACATGATCGAAAACTCACAAGATTGTTAGATCAAAAACAGTGAGTAAAGCTCTGATACCAATTGAAGGTTCGATAATGTAAAAACAATGTAATAAGAAATACTCTAGAAGGGGGGTTGAATAGAGTATGCCCGTTTTTCGCAGAGAGTCTCAAGACTTTTGGAGCTTGTACCAAAACCTTTGAGATAAACCTGAATCACAAAGTTAAACAATTCGAACCAAGTGCGGAAATAAGGTAAAGCAATAAGTAAAGGACACGAGTAATTGTTTACGAGGTTCAGCACAACTTGGCCTACGTCCCCGCCTAGGGTTCTTCCACAACCCTAGGATTCAAAAGGCTTTATTGATTCACTTAGCTTAGGATCCTAATAGCTCACCGAGAAGCCTCTCTCCTATACAATTGCAATCTAGTCAACTCACGTTCCCTTGGAGTCCTAGACCAATCTAGAAGAGCCCCACCTCTCTCAGCTATCTAGTACAATCCTCTTACTCTCACAAATCAATAGCCTAGTGCAACTTCCCGAGTTATAAACTCTCGAGTAACACTTTAAATGAATATATCCTATAAGCTCACAGTGACTCTCAAAGGCTTTGAAATAAACAACAAACTCTTTGAGCGCTTAGCAGAGAGACACTTTGGAAGACAGAATCGCTTGATGATTGAAGACTCGTGTAGCACTTGTGTATTTCTGTCTTCTCCTTCCTTTCCTTTATATAAGAGCATGGAGCGTGAGGATCTTCAACACCAGATCTCCAACGGCTCCTTCCAATCAGTCATGATCTTTGAATCTTCTATTTATGGACACTTTGAAGCCATGATCCGTTTTGAATAGGATTTCCTTATATGCACCAAAGGAAAGATATAATCTTCGAAAATACTTCCTGAAACAGGTTAGGCATGCAAATATATATAATATAACGGAAGTATATAATAAGATAAAATAATATTCGGACAAATAATATAGGTTTTGTATTTCATCAACTGTTAATACGCCAAGGCCTTTGACACAAACAACCTGTCAAAGCCTTTGAAACATTTATATCAATTCCCATCAAGGGAGGGATTTATCATGATCAACTCTTCTCTGTACAAATAAATGTAAATGATCTCTTTAGCATGCTAGATGATGACACGTCGATGCTCCTTATTCCTTTTGTGACAAGAATCTATAGTGTGCCCATCTATTTTGTATTCGTCAAATTGACTGTTGTTGATGATTTTACAAGTTGATATTGTTGTGTGATTGCTTGCGTTGAATAGAGAATATGTGGTATAATTGAGTCTTGATGAACGCATGTTATCCACTATGTGTTGGGTTGAGCTCATGTCCTCGTATTCTAGTCATATTGCCCACTATTTGGATTCGTATTATGCATCGCTGAACTTTTCTCATGCTTCTATATCGTGGAATATGATTGAGTGATTTCCTATGCATCGTCATGATTAGTTGCATGCACGTATCATACGTTATATTGAGCTTCTAGCATCATGTAGGATCCTCGGTTTGTGACTTGTGCGAACTTGTATCTTGCCTACGTTGTTGCTGATTCCCTCTTGAGCTAGGTCCTTGATAGTGTGATTCTCCTCTTTCATATCATCCTAGGTGTTTTACTCATGATTAGACTGATGTTGAATTCGATGAGCGACTTGCTTCTCGTGATGGTTTATCCTAGCATGCTTACATGTTACCTCTCGGTAGTGCTTCCCTATTACTTTGTGTTATCATCTCGCACTTGAATGAATATAAGACTTGGCACCTCGCATGATCACACACGCTATATCATGATTTTGCGTACGCATGATGTATGAATGCTAGAATGAATTTAGTCGAGTTACCTTGATTGTGTTCATGTTCGATATGTGCTGGTAGTGTCTTGTAGGGCTTATGATTTCCAATGTAACTCGCTAAATGATTACATGTCGTACTTGTTCTACAATGTGATAGCTATTGGATCATTTATGTGCTCTATGACGGTTCATTCTTAACATTATCATAATATATCGACCATGATGTCCTCCTTGTTATATTTGATGATGCCTCATATTTCGTGAATATTATGTTGAACTCCTTTAAATGACTTTTGATTATGCTCATGTCTTATCATGTATCGCTAGCATCATGTAGGACCCATGCTTTCTAAATGTATCTCGTCATATGATTACATGTCATTCTTAACCTATTATATGATCCTTGTTGTTAAATGTGATGATTACTATGTCGCCCTTATGCATTCTCGTACGATGCTTAGTTGATTATTATTAGTATGTACCTCGTCATCCTATGTTTGGTCTCATTTGTGATATGTATACCATGCTCGTTCATTTTTTTTTCATATACATGATACTTTCCATCCTCGTTAAACCCCGCATGACCATTACTAGCTCCGCATAATTTGCTTGAAATTAGTAGGTATCTCTGCTTTCATGGAATAATAAACTGTTAGCTCGTCTCACATGCATCAGTGTAGGACTTGATTGTGTCTTTTGGAATGAACATGCATGTTATTCTCCTTGAGATAGATACATGTTAGTGTGGGTTATTGTAAATGATATGCTCCATGATGAATTTATGTTACTTGTCGCGATTATAACCTAATAGACTTTCATAAGGGCATCGTTGCTATTCCCGGGTCGAAGTCTTGTCTTTAGTCTTGTCATTCTTAGCCTTGGTCTATGTTTGGTTCCGAAAGGAACATTGGGTTGTCCGCTCTTGTCACTCCCCTATCCTTGCTAACTTGGAGTCATGCGCGATACATTGGGTGAGCGACTACTTGAAAGAGAAAGAAAGTTGCATAGCGATAGAACAGTGCAGCAGAAGTGTGGGCCCATAACCCACGGGCCTCAGGATCAATGATGTCGGCGGAACAAGTACGTTGCGGATACTGAGTACGATTTGACTCGCAAGCGGGAGTGTTCTCCGTTCGAATTGCTAACCCTTTTGAATTTATTGATAATGATATTGCACTAACCCGACGATGAGATTACGTGTTGATGTGCTGACCTGGTGATGACTGTTACTTGATTGCCTGTTGTCTATGATGATATGATTTGATGACTTATAGATCTCATATACCATGATGTCTTGACTTGTTACTACGCTGAGTTGCTAAGCATGATTTGAATTCATTTGCCAGTAAAATGTGAACTACATATGCTAAGAAGCCTGAATCGTATCTAATAAGGTTATAATGCAACATGCTAGTCTGACTTGATTATGTTCATATATGATGGTTGCGATGGTTATTGAGCATGATGTTAACTGAGACTTTTTGAACCCATGATGTTATGTTTATGAATGCTAGTTGCATGAATGTAGACCTTATGTTTGATGATTTTCATGATTGCTTCTTTCTTAAACCTGAGGGTGAGGTGAGTGTTGAAAGAATTTTGGGCGGTTGGGATGATCGATGGTGTTAGGAGGTGAGTCGCAATAGAGGGATGTTGGCTTGGGTAAGACTGAGTGAGCTTTGGGATTTATGAGAGGCAATGTTGGTGGTTTTGGTGAGCTTCTAGGTGATGCTAGTGATGCTTCGGGTAGTACGGGGAGTGTAAGGAAGGGCTCGTGAATATTGAGGACATGGTATTAGAGGGTACTTGGGTGCGAAGTTAGAGATATGAGTTGGATTCTTAAAGGTGGATGGTGTGGTAGTGTTTGACGGAAGGAGGGGCGATATTTGAGCATGAGATTGGAGTATCAAAATGAATTGGGATTTCTTTAGGGGATTTTGTCGGAGTTAGTGTTATTGAGTCTAGAAGAGGATTAATCTTGGCTTGAGAGTGGAGATGGGTGAGTGGGGATTGTGTTTTATTTTAAATGGTATGACGTGAGGATTTTCTTGATTATGTGATTTATTTATATTCGCTGGCATGATGATAGATAACGAACATGATGAACCTGATATGGAATTACATGTTGATATGCAATATTAAAATCTAGTTGGTAGTGACAAGTGTTACCATGATATATTAATACTTTGATATCCTGTTATATTGGTTTAGAAGCATGTTAGAACGTGTTGTGATATGACATATGAAGTAATGATGCGTATGGACTATGAGATAATGATGTGCTATTATGTGGAAGCATGATCATGATTAGTATATATGAGATAATGGTGCATGATTTCTAAATGATTGTCATTCGATATTGTGATGAGTTAAGGTGATGTCTTTAGAGCATGCTAACATTTTGGTGATTTATATACTACTTGATCTTTCTTTTTCTGAATCTTAATAGCATGACCAGGTTGTGTTGATATATTAACGTGATTGATATGTTCTACTTGTGTTGCGATATCGATATGCGATTGCGAGATTTGATGCGTACTGACGTACTAACCCCATAACATCTAACCCGTTGATTTCTGGACATGTGTGCTTACGTGATGAGTGATGAGCTTTCGATTATGCAATTATGATGCCTTTAGTATGATATAGATATCCCTATGATTCGTAGTATGTTGAGGCTTGTTGTTTCTTTGTTACTTGATACTTGTTGGCATGTTTATGTTATGTTAGACGGTTATGTGATGGTTTGTGACTATGATATGACGTGGGACTTGCCGTGTGTGAGATGGCTTATGGTATTATGCTTATATAAGAGTTGATGAGACTTCTGTTTATGGTACATGTTGAGCTGTGAATGATGTTGCATGATTTGGAAACTAGGAGGAGAATATGGGATTAGCCCTTAGAGGTGGATGATTCCACCTCCGAGCTTCTGAATTTGATTGATTGTTATGCGGGGAACTGATTGGGTTGTTGGAAGATTTTGATGAAATCTTGATTTCAAAGGATTTGATTGGTTTTTATGTAAAGTTGCTTGATTAAACGTTGGATTTGAAGATTTGAATGGTTTGGAAAAGATTAGCTTAGATTTGTAAGGAATAAACGTTACCAAGAATTTCAACGATTTTGAGGCCAATCTTTTTCAATTGTGAAATCGCCTTTGAAACTTTTCAAACCCGGGCAAGTCTATGATACTTCACGAAGTGGATACAAGCATTTTATGAGGGAGCTTGTAGGGTGCTTGCTAAGACCTAGTGATGATATTGTAGAACTTTTAGAGTTGTGGTACTTCCGAAAAGTCGAAGCAAGGATGTGATAGGGGCGCTTATTGCATACTTGTCAAAACCAATTGGAGATGTCACGACCGTGACTAGGATGTTGTGAGAATCCCGGAAGACGCAACCGAGATGATTACAAGATCCTTGGACATGGTCCTTGGACTCATCAATTTCAAACTTCATCCCCTACTTTGTTTTAGAGTGATTTTAGTCTCGGGGACGAGACTTGTTTTTAGAGGTGGATGATGTAAAGACCGGAAAATTTTATAATATTAAATTATTAAAATAGTGATTTATAATCATTCTGATTTTTAAGATTTGGGAGGTTTGGAATTTTCGTTCTTGAGCTATTGGTTTTATTCTAAATATTTCAAAACAAGTTCCGGCATTATTTAATTGAAAATTTAAAATGTGTTATACTCCGCTTTTATATACCGAAAAAAAAATATTCGGATTTCATTTATTAAATTCGGATTTTGGAAAATTGAGTAGTATTTTAAACGCGTCGGGATGAGGTCGAGAGAGAGCGGATTTCGAGATATTTGTTCGGGTATTCAAAATATCTTTGGGGACCTCTTCCAAACTCCATTTTCTTTTTTCTCTTTTCTTTTCTTTTTCTTTCTTTCTCTCTTTTCCTCCCTCCCTCTCCCTGGCTGAGATGTTGGAACCTTGCCTGCCAAAATCGCCAAACGAATCCCCTCATCCTCCTTGTCTGGACGCCTGCAGGCTGCAGCTCCTCACCTCTTGTCTTCAAAGCTATAGTCCTTCCTCCCCCTTTTCATTTTGAATCCGAGCACCACCGAGTCCAAGCAGAAGCGCCCTTGTTCCGAGCACCAGCCTCCCCACACCTCCGCCTCCGTTTACCACCACACCAACACCATCTCCCTCGTCGCTCGCGAGTCCGCCGGCCACCACCTTCTAAGCTACCTTCATCCCATCGCTCGTCACCTCCCGGATCTGCAAGCCGCCTCCATTCCCCTATTCGGTGTTCGAGAGCCGAGCTGGGCTCCAACAGCCCCGGTTCCCCTTCCTCAACGAGCAGTGGCAACCCCGGGGACACCGCCGCCGCCACCTCCTCCACGTTCCTCTGTTTTCCCGATCCAAACCACCGGTAAGGCCCTTCCTCCACCCCCCTCGAAAACAAAGAAAGGCTCCACCTTTATGATTCATTTCTTCAATCCAGGGCCTACCAAGCTTCCCCAAGTCTTCGACGAGGCTCCATCGATTCCGAGCAGCTCCGGCGGAAATTCGAACCCCTCGGTGAGCCTCTTCTTCTTTCTCCTTCTGAGTCGCTTTGGTTGTCCTTGTGTTGGTTGGAGTCGGGGAAAACTTGTGGGATAGTCAGATTGGGAACGCCGCCGGCGAGGAAGCCCACCTCCTCCTTTCTTCCTCTTCCGTTCTCGGATTCAACCAGATGGAGGGGGAAGCGGTCTGAGCCGGTTCTTTATTTTTCTATTTCCTTGAACCCGGTTTGGCTCTTAAAAAAAAAAAACCTGGTTGGATTGGTTGGGCTTAGATCCGGGCCCTTTTACTTCCTTTTTCCGGGTTGTGGGTTGAGATGTGGGCTCTCGGGTTGGGCCTTTCTTTCCGGATTGGGGCCTATTTTCCTTCCTTGGGCTGGGTTGTTTTATTTAAGAGAGCTTGTTGTTTTATGTTGATTATTTCATTATTTATTTGCTATTTGAATTAGATTATTATTATTTTTATTATATGCTGAAAATGGTGTTAAATATAAATTATGGGAAATATATTCTTTTTGGAGTTTTATATCTTATAAAATTATTTTGGAAGTGATATTATTTGGATATGTGCTTTGTGATGTTTTAAAACGTGAATTTAGGAAGTTGTAAAATGATTTATTGGCTTGGATTTATAACTAGGAGTTGGAAAGATGATTTAAGTTTGACATTTTATTTAATTAATTATTGTTTATAAATTATTTAGGAAAGAGATTTTAAATTCTCGAAAATATCTCTTTATGGATTTGTTGTTGAAAACTAAAATGCCGGAAAATTTTGATAAAATAAGATTTGGGGTTGACTTAGAGAATTGATTCTTCCTCTTGATTTGAACAAGTATGATTTGAAATTTGTTTCGAATATGAGTTGACTTAACTTGAGATTTAAGAGTTTGGAAAACCTTGGGAAATGAGTTTGGAAATATTGTTTGCACGATTTCTTGTCAATGTGCTTGATTGGAAGAATGATTTTGGTTGATGTTGATCGTAGCGGAAAGGTTTTGGAAAATGGTTTTACTATCGTTTGGTTTTGAGGATGTTGAGCACTTGGGTTTTGTGTGTATGAATGTTGTTCCGGTAGCTTATGGGAATGACTTGATGATAGGTGTGTATTGCTTTTGGATTGCTTTGGATTTGCAATTGGGCCCTTGCTTGCGTTATTTTGCTGTTCTGCATCTTCAGGTAAGTTCCCTAGGGGGCTTACTCAGGTTGGACATTCATGCCTGTTGTTGCATTTTATGTTAGGTGTTGCATATGCATAAAAGCATGCCATGTAGTATCCTGTTTAGGTTGCACTAATTGAATGAGCATCTGCTTACTTATTGCGTTTGAAACAGAACGGCCGTTATCTGTGATAGTCCTAGGGTCTTTGCTAGGGTCATAAGGTAGCCCAGCCTCATCGGGTACCCTGAGTCAATCGAGTCATGAACTTCCTTATATTATGAGATGCCTGCGGGCTTTATTGTGGAGCGGGTTAGGCATGCGTGCCCCCCGGATTATGATGGAATGCATTCACGAGCTGGCTAGTCTCCGCCCTATCGGAAGGGGATGGAGGTAGGAGAGGGATATGCCACTTGGCATTGTCTTGGGCCCTTTACAGTATTTTTACACATTATTATGACTAGGAGCATGTTAGTGTGTTTGACTTTCGTACTGCATTAGAGCATCTTTATTAGATATAGCACATACTATGTGGCCTCAGCGAGGACTGCCGGTCCCGCATGAGTGGCTCGATCTGACTCCTTTCCCCGTTCTTTTTTTTAAGGTATTTTCTGCAGATTTTGAATGCTCGATGTCTATATGACGGGGTTCCCTTTTGGCGAATCGAAGAATCTGGCTAATACACTAACTTAGTATGTGGCCTCAGCGAGGACTGCCGGTCCCGCATGAGTGGCTCGATCTGACTCATTTCCCCGTTCTTTTTTTTTTAAGGTATTTTCTACAGATTTTGAATGCTCGATGTCTATATGACGGGGTTCCCTTTTGGCGAATCGAAGAATCTGGCTAATACACTAACTTAGTAAAAATGGTAATTTCCCACTCATGATTTGGTTTTGACCCGGCTCTGCCGTGGCACTTGTGTGTTTACCTTGCTTCCGTTTTACTTCCGTTGAAATGGATTTTGCGACATAGTCTTAGGACAGGTTAAGGGTACCCAACGGCCCTTCGAGGTGTTTAGGGTTTGAAATCCCTCTTTTTACTAATCTTAAAATCAGTTTGAAACCTCGACCCGTACCTGGATTGCAAGATCCGAACAAGGGTTTTCATCCCTTGAAACGTAACCCGGAAATCATAATTCTGGGCCGTTACATTGCCATAAGGTTGGCCTTATGGCAACCTTATGGCAGCTCCTACAACGTCGTCAAAGGTTGGGACAACGTGTCTGCTCTCCATTTTGTAAGCTGTGTTTTTGTCTTACCTACAACGTCGTCAAAGGTTTCTTTGTTTACTCTTCCGTTAATAATAGGGCAACCTAGGTACCCCTTTGTTACTTAGAAGGCTGGTTTTTGAAAGTTAACCTTTTATTTTTTACTCATTTACCAACCATCTATCTATATCTATATATCTATATATAATACCTTAATTTAGAAGACTTTTGATGATGTGTCAACTCCTCCTTAATTTAAGGTTTTTTAACTAATCACAATTTTCTCTTATTATTTCTTTTTCTTTTTCTCTTCATTCCCTTTTTGCTCAGGAAGTGGTTTTAATTAGCTCGACAACAGGTGCCTGCACTATAGAAGGTAAGAGCTTCTAACATGGAATGGTTAGTGCCATAAAGGTATCTGCCTGTGAATATATAAGGAGGGAAGACAAGTCTCTTATGGTCTCCTGCAGGTCAGTAGACAAAACATAATTCAATGAGAACTCCTCAATAAGAGCTTCTAAAGCTACCTGCAAGTCATCTACACAACTTATATCAAAGGTATCCTGAATACAAGTATCAATGACATCCATAAAGCATAAGGAATGATCATCAGAAGAGAATTTCATTGCATCATAGATATTGTATTCAACCTTCTCACCATTGAATTCCATAGTCAAAGAACCAGAATAAACATCGATTTTTGTCTTAGCAGTCTTAAAAAAGGGCCTTCCTAGGAGAATAGGGGCCTCTTGCTTACCATGCTCCATGTCTAAGACAAAAAAGTAAGCAGGAAAGATCAAATTGTCAACCAGGACTAAAACATCCTCTACTATGCCTCTAGGAAAAGCATTTGATCGGTCCGCTAGTTGGATCACCACTCTAGTCTCATGCAAAGGTCCTAAACCTAACGATTCATACAGAGAATAAGGTAAAACATTAATAGATGCACCTAAGTCTAACAAAGCTTTATCAAACTTAGTCTCACCTATCACACATGGGATTGTGAACATGCCAGGGTCGCTACATTTCTTAGACATACGCTTTTGAAACACAGCAGACACATGTTCGCTTACCTTAATCTTCTGCTTCCCCTTCAACTTTTGATTCCTCTTTATGGTGCAAAGTTCCTTAAGAAATTTATCATAACGAGGAATACTTTTAATCAAATTGAGTAAGGGGATGTTTACCTGACACTTACTGAACGTCTTAAAGATCTCTTTGTCATTCTCTGGTCTCCTTGTGTCTCTGAGTGCTTCAGGAAAGGGAGGAACGGGCTTGTATGAATTGAGAGGGGGAAAGTTAGGTCTGACATACATACCTGATTCCTACAATTTATCACTTCGATTGATAAATTCGATCCTTGTTTCAGCCTCTAGTTCTTGTCTTTTCCTATCAATGTCCTTGTCCAGATCTTAGGTAGATTACTAGTCCTGCGAGTCCTAGCAACCCTTATCTCTAAACAACCCTAACACGGTTAAGATTTAACCTCGAGATAGCATTAAGAATATGAATTAACCAAGGTACATGCAATATCAAGCTACGAGTCGATATTTAACATATATTCAACTTCCTACACATCCAATTAGTCCTACGAGTCCTAAAGGGATATGATTGCCACTTGGGTTAAGGTTCGCTACGAGGAATCTGCAAAACCCTAGCAATTGAATGAATCTACTCTAACTAGTTGATCATGCCAGAGAGAATATAACACATTTAATGAATTAAGCGCAAAGAAGTCAAAACATTGGAATAGGAATAAGAACTAGATTAAGAAACTCACAATTCAACAATCAAAGATCCAAATTGTAGGCGAAACCTCGAGAGTTTAGTTGTTCATGTTCAACGGCGCTCTCAACAATTCTCTAAAGTGCATAAGGTGAATGACAAAATAACCTAAAATGTCTCTTCAAAGCCTTTAACAAGTCTGCCAAAAAAATATAAAAAAACCCTAATTAAGTTCCAATTATGAATCGGCATTTCTGCGAAGGCCGCGGGGCAGCCAACCCAGGCCGATGGGCGGCCAAGCGATTATGAAATCCTTCGTCAGAGCTTCGGGCCGCGGGGCGGCTTTACTGTTCACGACAATTTTTGCTTTTCGAATTTGGTCTTGATGTCAACATGAAAGTTGTAGATCTCGGAAAGAGCTTTCCAACGCATGCTTATAATAGTCATTCTGACCACCGAGGCCTCCAAAAAATGCGAAACAAGTTCAGCTTGTCTGGCGACAATTTCTACTGACTTGTTTTTCACTTAGGCTCTCGAAATTCGACTCCGCTCCCGAGCTCTTCACTTTTCTTCCTCCATTTGAATCTTCCTTCATCCAAGAGTCTCCTCATTCCTCGTCAGATCCATATTTACCTTAAAGTAACCATAAAATTGCATAGATTCCGACTCTTCCAACACCACAGGTAAACATATAATTGTAACTAAAATATGCACTATTCACAACTAATCTATGCTAAATGTAATATATTATACAATACTAATCATGCTCTATCACTTTTATTTTTTACTCATTTACTAACCATATAATACCTTAATTTAGAAGACTTTTGATGATGTGTCAACTCCTCCATAATTTAAGGTTTTTTTTAACTAATCACAACTCCTCCTTAATACCTTAATTTAGAAGACTTGTTATTCGAGCCGAACGAGCCGAGCTTGGCATGTTCAAGCTTGTTCATTTGTTAAACGAGCTCGAGCCGAGCCGAGCCTAATTTTTAAACAAGCTTTTGATTTTGTTCAAGCTCGGCTTGTTTACGCTACCAAAAAAACAGGAAATAGCTACAGATGGTTAGCCACGAATTATAGGCGACTCTGTATTCGTGGCCATTAGCGATGACATTGGCCACGACTGTTCCTGACCGTGGCTATATTTGTGGCTAATACTCGTCCTGGTATGACATGCCAAAACATTCGTGGCTATTAGCAACGACCTAGATGTCCGTAGCTGATTTCGTGGCTCGATATGTGTCAGTGTCAGTAAATAGCCACAAATGTAGCCACGAATAGAATTGTCGTGGCTGTTTTCGATGCTGATATGGCCACAACACAATATCCGTCGCTAAATCCGTGTCTATTAATCATCCGAAATCAAATGAACATATGTGGTGAGTGGGTCTTGGATCACTAATTGTAAGTGGGCCGGATATATATCATGAATGGGCTATCCGATGATACTCAATCCGTGGCTAAATTCGAGTACAAACTCTCCCAAAATTTCTAGGATCGGCCCATTAAGCTAGTGAAAGCCCAATTATCTTATCTCAACCCATTGAATGAAGTGGTGATTTAGCGACGATTGAATCCGTGGCTAAATCAGCCCAAATATGACTATGTTTTCTCCGATTGGCCCATTGACGGGCCCAAATATGCCTATGAAATTTTTTTATATAAATTAACAAATGTTAAAAAAAAAATATATTAACTAATTAATAAATTCTTATGAGAATATTATAAGAGTATGTTTTGAGAAAAACTCATATAAGTGACTAATAAATGTTTAATAACAGCTTATATTAAGAAATAAATTCTTATTAGAACACTATAAGAGTATGATTTGAGGAAAATTGATATAAGTTACTAATAAATGTTTAATAAAACCTTATATTGACTCTTATTAGAATATTATAAGGGTGTTTTGAGGAAAACTCATGTAAGTGTCTAATAGATGTTTAATAAAACATTAGAGTAAGTAGTAAATTCTTATTAGAATACTATAAGGCCATAAGGGTATGTTATGAGGAAAACTCATATAAGTACCTAATAAATGTTTAATAAAACATTATAGTAAGTAATAAATTCTTATCAAAATACTATATAGGTATGTTTTGAGGAAACTCATATAAGTAACTAATAATTGTTTAATAAAACCTTATACTAACTAATAAATTCTTATTTGAATACTATAAAGGTATGTTATGAGGAAAACTCATATAAGTAACTAATAAAACCTTATATTAACTAATAAATTCTTATTAGAATACTCTAAGAGTATGTTTTGAGTAAAACTCATATAAGTAGGTAAGAAAACCTTATATTAAGTAATAAATTCTTATTATAATACTATAAATGTATGTTATGAGGAAAACTCATATAAGTAACTAATAAAACCTTATATTAACTAATAAATTCTTATTAGAATACTCTAAGAGTATGTTTTTAGTAAAACTCATATAAGTAGGTAATTAAGAAAACCTTATATTAAGTAATAAATTCTTATTAGAATACTCTAAGAGTATGTTTTGAGTCAAACTCATATAAGTAGCTAATAAAACCTTATATTAAGTAATAAATTCTTATTATAATACTATAAAGGTATGTTTTGAAGAAAACTCATATAAGTAACTAAATTTGTTTCAAAATAGAAAAATCATATATATAGAAAAAGTGAATATATGTTGAAAAAATTTCTATCGAAATTTTGGCGGAATTGCCGCTGAGCAAAAATTTTTAGGCGGTATAAAATAAATTTGGGGGAAACTTCCCACACTTTGAAAATTTAGAATTTTAGATGGGTGGCCCAAGGTGGGTATAAAAGGGAACTTTTACACTTTCTAACCCTAATCCCTCTCCTTCAGATTCAACTTGTTCCGTTTCCACCGCCTCTCCTCCATTTCTCATATCTGAAAATTTCTCTTCGAAACCCTCGAGCTTCGACCTCCCATGGATAAATTTCTCCCTCTTCAAGTATGAAACTCCACCCTATGTATACCGCTTCCCCGCTCTTTTACTCCGCATCTCCCATGGCTGTCCTCTACCTCGCCCTCTCGTGTCTTCTGTCGCCTATCATCGAAGTGCAGCAACACTGATCGACGCCGGGACGGGGGGCGACACTGACGGCCCGATGTAGGGTTGCTGGGGTTTCGAATCTCACAAAGACCTGGAAACGAGATTGCCACTGTGCAATTCAGGAAATCCGAGTTGGGGTTCCGAATTTAGCAGATGGAGAACTTCACCACTTCCTCCTCCCAATCGGAGCAGATCGAAGTAGCTCCACAAGTTTTGACGTTTGTACGTTGTTTTTTCTCCCCTTCTTTTGCCTGAGACAGAAAGACACAATGGGCTGTTGGGATGAACAGAGCAGCACCCAATTTGTGTTCTTTGGTTTTTGTCTAATTTTTTTTTATTTGGATGAATAACTATCAAATTTGTCACCGTCCATGTCGGAGCAACCGCCGATGTACCTCCGCGCCAGAGGTCAGTCGTCCTTCACCCTTGCCAGCGCTACAGATCCAGAGGGACCAAAACTACTGTTGCTGCCCCAAATTAGCCTTGTTTCCGCGCTAGAGCAACCACCGGAGATTTTTTAGTGCAATCTAGATGGCCCATAATTTGCCAGAGACTTCTGCTTGTTTGGGAAAGTTGAAGGGAGAAATTTGTATTTATTTGGTCTGTATGGGTTAATGAATTTAGTTTAGATAAAAAAGTATTGGTCTACTTGTGTATTATTGGTTTTGTTTGTGTATTATTATGTTTATTCTGTTTGTAATACATATATACTATTATTTAGCCTAAAAAATAGCAATGACACAAATACTGGCGTTACCAACAACCCTACAATGAAACGAGCAACAACGATAGAAACAATCATAGCAACGGCTCAGCCACGGAATCAGCAAGGCCCATGACCTATTTGCAAAAACGAATCTAGCTACGAACTTAGCCACGAATTCAGCGACACCTTCATATCGATGCTGTTTTCGTAGCCACAGCCACGGCATATGTCTTCTACTATTAGCCACGGACTTAGCGATGACTTTGTGATTCGTTGCTAAATCCATTGCTAAACAGCCGTCGCTATTAGTCACGAGGCATATGGCTACGGAAGGCCCACCCGTGGCTATTTTCGTGGCTAAACCGGTTAGCCACGGTCATTCGTGGCCAATGCCGTTGCTATTTACCGTAGCTATTTCCTGCGTTTTTAGCAGTGTTAGGAAATGAACGAGCTCGAGCCGAGCTTTTTTTCGAGCTTTAAGTAGTTCTACTTGGTTATAACATGTTAACTTAAAGAAATTTTTTGAAATTTCATAGAATTCGAGTTATTCGAGCTTTATTCGAACGAGTCGAGCTTTCAACCGAGCTTTAAATTTTGTTCAAGCTCGGCTTATTTAAATAAGTGAACGAGCTCGAGTCGAGCTTTCGAGTTGTTCAGTTCATATAACATCCCTAATTATTTCTTTTTCTCTTCATTCCCTTTTATTTTTTACTCATTTACTAACCATTGGGTTTAATTTAAAACATTAAATTAAATCTAATGTCTACTATTAATCTATATTTAAATCTTTTTATATTATAATAATAATCTATATCAATATAATATCTTAATTTAAAAACCTTTTTGATGAAGGCTAACTTTTTGGTAAATTAACATTTTCACCATTGTCTTAAAGATTTCAAGTCTACCTTCATTATTTTATTATAACTTTTTATTAATATTAATTTGTTATAGTTATTAAAATTTTATCTATTAAAAATCGCGTCATGGCGTGGGGATTATACTAGTTATCCTAATTTTTTGTTTATCTTTAATTAATTGTGTTTGTTTATTTGTCGATATTTGTTACTCGAAAATACTCCCTGAAAATAATATTTTTTTAGAAAAAGTATGCACACATAGATCCTATAAAATTTATTGAGAATTTTCAATTATAATTTCTTAGTTGTTTTGAATTATTCGAACGGGAAAAATTCAAAACCAAACATCCAAATCATCCATTGACCTCAGGGGCGGAGCTGAGGGGGGCCTAAGGGGTCACGTGCTCCCTCTCTCATGTGAAGAACTACCTAGGTGTATTCTCCCCGTCGATAGCTTCTTTTTAATATATAATACGCCTTAATCCAACATCTGAGTAAAAAGTTATGAATGTTTACAAATTAAAGGTATATTAATCACTTTAATTTTGTTTCAATAGACTATAATGCTTTTGTATTTTACTTAAATTAACATTTACATACTATAATTCATCTTGAGAGTTTCGAAATGAGAGGTTATACTAATCATTTCAACAATTTGATAAGAAGTTACGCAAGTTTAAAATTTGTATATCTGGATATACATTATATTATGTTATGACTTATGAGTGCAACAAATTATATATATTAACTAGGGTTATTATTTGAGTCAAATAAGTCTAGTATTATTTGATTATATTTAGCTCATTTAGAAACAAGCCAGGCTCGAGTCGAACCTATGTTTGAACTTGAGCTCATACTCGACTTGTTTACTAATTAATGAATGAGTTTGAGGTGGAACTTTACTTGCCACGACATAGACTTAAAGAAAATTTGTAAATTTCCAAAAATTCATGCTATTTGAGTTTTAATCGAGCCGAGTTGAGTTTTGAATCAAGTATAAAAATGTGCTCATAATCAACTCATTTTATAAATGATCGATGATAGAGACGAGCTTTTATTGAGCAAAACTCGAACAAAGATCTAGCTACTTAGCTCATATAATAACCATAATCTTAACTTAATATTTATCATATTGCGTTTCCTATACTTATTTAGTTAAATTTTTTTCGGATATTTCATTTATATATTTATATATTTTTTAGGCGTGAAAAAATGATAGCGTTTTTATCATTTTATCTTAAAATAACATAATTTATTATTGTATTATATATAATTTTTTATGTCAATTTAATCCAAAACTATATCGTACATTTATGATTGTGCCCCCTTCGAAAATTTTCTGCCTCCGCCATTGATTGATCTTGTATAATTAATGTACTTATCATCTAACTTGGTAGATACAATCTTCTTTGGGTAGGTAAAGCTTCAAAACAAACACCACACAATGCAAATCATGCCTATTGACTATTATGTCCATTATGCGTAGTGGTTTTGGTCCATAATGGCTGCCATTAAAATATGACTTTCAACAATGACAAAAGAAGTTTCTACTTTGCATCCAAAGCCTTAAATTAAGGGTAAATTCTTTTGGTGGTCCTAACTTTTAAGGGTTAGTCAATATCGGTAAATAATCTTTTTAGGTGTTACTTTTAGTCCATAATCTTTTACATATTGCTACTATTTGGTCCCCGTCTATTTTCTAGTTAAACTAAACGATAAAATTATTTAATTTTTTAAATAAATCAGAGAGAGATTAGAGAAGGGTTAGGGTTACAAGCAAGACCGTCCAATGAATTTTAGGGGACCCGTTCAATATTACCCTAATCTTAAAACATTTGATTTTTTTTTCCGACTGCTAATTATTAAAAAAATATTTTATGTGTAGTTTTTAACCTATTAAAAAATGTGTCAACAAGTTAAGCATCCACTATTTTGATACAAATGAAGAACTTATTACATTTTCCGATCTTTCAAAAACATGCAACACGTAAATTATGTAAAATAAATATATTACTTTAAATAAGATAATAAAAAAATGCCCAAATAAATTTAATATAGGACTTCTTCCTATTAGATTTTAAGTAATATATTTTAACTTTTTAATTGTGTATCAATACATATAGATGTGTGTTATAGTATTTTCACATTAAAAACTCATTCATTGTGTGAAGTTATAATTTACAAATAAAATTTTGAATATATATGTGGAAAATCTTAAAATATACTGTAATAAATTATACTATAATACAAGAGTTGTATTAAAATAACAAATAAAAATATTTAATAAGGAGGCTCAATAACTAAAATAGTTTTTCATTTAGAAAATACAACTAGCTTAGTACCCCGTGCATTGCACGGATCTTTGTTTAAAAATATATGTTTATATAATTTCATTTATCATTGTTGACATAAATATTATAAGTATTACTAAGTAACAAATAAATAAGCATTCTCTAACACATTGAATAATGAAAAAAAATATAAAAATTCTAAATAATAATAAGAATATTTGTTAACTCTCTATCACTGGCTATAGTAAGTTAATTAATATATTGTCATATTTCAGTTATTTGCTTTACTGCTTTTCATTTGTGTGAAATGAGTTAGTTTGTCTTTTGCATGTCAAATAGTTATTGCACATTAGTGTTAATAAAATTGATCATTTTTTTCAAATCTAGATATTAACAAAATTGCAGATATTGTTAGGATGATCGTGATTAATATTCTAAATTTGAAAAAAAAATCTTAAAATATTGTTAGGATTAGGTCAATGTCTTATTAGTTATTCCGTATTTGAATTTATTTTTAACCGATTATGTTAAATTTTAACCGATTAAAGATTTTAACCGATTGCGTTAAATTTTGCTCAATAAAAAATGTTTGAGTTTATTTTTTTAATTTAACAAATAAGATTTTTGTTTGTTTAACAAAAAAAAATCAAATTCGATTTTAAGTAAAATAGGTTGAAAATTCAAATAATATTGTGTAAAAATAATTAAATAAGGTGTGCATCATCATTTATATTCAATCAATCCAATTGCGCAAATAGCATTAATTACCATATGAGAAGCACGTCATGTGAATGATGGTGTATATAAGAAGATTTTATTTGTTAAAATAAATATGATTTTATTTTAATCTTATACAGTGAATATCTAAATTAACTAACAAATCAAATCTTAACTGAATTAGATTTAATTAATTAATTAATTATGTAATTTGATTTTTTAAAATAAATATAATTTTTATTTTAATCTTATCCGGTGAATATCTAAACTAACCAATCAAATTTTAACTGAATTAGATTTAATTTAATTAATTAAATGTGCTTAATTATCCAAATAATTTAATTAATAAATAATTAAAAATACCTACATTAAAGGAGAAATAAGTAATTTGATTTATAATAAATAATTAGTTAATTAATTAATTAATTAGGTGACCAAGCAAGCATTCCCCATCTCTACCGGTTAGGCGCGCCTCCATGAGCATCTAAAATGTGACCAAGCAAGCATTCATCATCTAGTATATATCCTGCAATATTTTTTATAAGGAAAAATTTCGGGTGGTGGTTAGTCAACCCGAGAGCATCCCGAAGGATGAGATCACGAAGATCTTTTTTTTTTTGAGAACAGATCACGAAGATTTGAAAGACATACAAACACATAATACATCAAAAGAAACACCCAAAATAAACCCGGAAAAACCCCAAACAGGTAGTAGAACATTATCTCTCAAATAAATTAATTAGTTAATTCGGTTATTAATTTATTTAGATAAGATCTCTAATAAATAAATAAATAAATAAATTCGGTTTATTTATTTATTCAGATAAGGTAGGATCTATACTAAGATTTGGTTATGATCTAAACTTATCTAATTAAAAATCAAAATAACAAATAATTAAAATAAATCAATTAAAATTAAAAAACCATTAAAATAATTCGATTAATCTAAAAAATAAAAAAAAGGCTACATTAAAGGAGAAGCCGCCACATGTCGTAGGCGACTTCTCCTTTAGTATTATAACTAGTATAGTACCCGTGCCCGAGGCACGGGCTTTTTGTTTAGAAAATGTAATTACCTCAACATCATATATATAAGTTGTAGATTTTTTAGATATATTTCATGTTGACATATAATTTATAGTAAAGTGAACATTCTTAATATTCATATCATATTAAGTTTACAAATGTCTTATCACTAAATATAGATAATTATTAATGTTGTTATATCCCTTTGGTTAAACAATAAATAGATGATGATACCAATACTTTTCCGATTCCCATCTAATCACATTTTTAATCAAGTGATGACATCATTACCCTTCTACTCTAGAGATGACTTGACCTGCAATTTTAACATCCAAAGTTAGCAACCACAAAAACATAATTGAATGCATCTAGGTATGAAAACAATAGTAAAAATGAAGAGATTTATATTAGAAATTGTGTAATAAAAGGTAGAAATAGCCATTTGATTTATTCATAAGTGAAAAGAAACCTTAGAGGTAGTAACCGAGGAGGCAAAATTAAATATTTTATTTGTGTTGCATACATCGAATTGAATTATCAACGAAATAATTATAAAATTGAGATATGTAAAGGCGTAGAAGTTCAAGCTTTATTAGAAATGTACTTCCATTGAGCTATTTATCACATTTATTGGTGTTTATTTAAAACTTGAAATTTATTAAAATCTTATAAATTAATAATAAGTACTTTGATTTGTATATGTATAATGCTTTTATAAATTTTGGATTTCCGAGTTAAGAACGAATATTGTTTAGAACATATTGAGATGAGTATGCCAATTTATATAGCATTTTTAATTTAAATAGAATTTATTGGGTCGAATTTCTTTATTTGTTGTGGTAGCTAGGATTCGTACAATCTAGAAATAACGGACTGATTTTATGATTTCCTCGTAATTTAATATAACCCTAATTGAGGAGGTATAAATATACCCATCACCTTAATAGCCGTCACTATTCACAGTTCACATTTTGGATCTCCCTCACATCTCCTTCTTCTGCGCGTCTGTCTGATTATATCCCCTCAATCTCTCAAATTCGCCCTTTAATGGCTTCCTATGTCTTGTTCTCTATCCTCTCCGTCTCGCCCCTCCTTTGTTCCTACCCAAAACATTCTCAGCCCGCACCTCCCATCTTCACTCTCCTTTGTTACTGCATCATTCGACAATGGTGTCAAGCCCGGATCGAGAGCAGCTGTCACTACGGTTGATCTTCCCTGTAAGTCCGATATGTAAATAAAAGCAATATTGGTTGACAAAGAAATTGGAGTAAATAATTAAAATTATGAATGTTAGGCAATAAATAATCATACACGTGAAGGATAATGATCTAGTAATCACATATTGTGATTCCCTGATAAGGAGGACAATCAACCGAAGTCGCTTATAAAGAGCACAATCAACAAAAGCTATGAAACGGTGAATTAAAAGGTGCAAAAGTGTAACCGAAAACACCTACAATTAAATTAAGAACAAAATCAAGTTTGTGAGAATTGAATGATAATTATATGAAGCAAAAATTTTGAAGACAAAGCTTAATCGAATTGCGGAAACAATAATAAAATCAAAATAACAAAAAGAAAAATAGAAATCTAATAGTAAAATGTCAGATAAAGTTGGGAAGAAACAATGTCATTTTATTGAGCGAAGAAATGAAACACGATGTCAGACTTTAGATTGGGTTAAATATATAATACATCAATTAGTTGCTATATCCATTAGATAAAAAAAAATAATTAATAGATAAATACTTGGACTTAAAAAATATTACAGTTTGGGAAATCATATCCGAATCAAGAAAATCATATCTAGTTTCTTTTAGCAATATCCTAGTTATTGAATATTTTAAAAAAACTTTTATAGTTGAAAGAATCAAAACAAAATATTGATTTTTCCTAAAAAAAACATAATATTGATTACGTAACAACCGATAAAATCTTAATAGATAAGATCAAACACATCAAATCAAATAAAAAATAAAAAAACATTTGTTACGTAAAAAAAGGTCAATAGTTCTCGTGCCTTAAAGGCATAATATATTTTTAAATTAAATTAATTGATTATGTTATTCATGATCAAAGTAGTAATAATTAAAGTAAATTTAAGGTTATTAAATATTTTATTTGTAATTCAGATCATATACGAACTTAAATTAATGATGTTTGTAAAAATTAATTACTTTTGGAATAGTTGCGTTGAGTTGTAAAAATATATCAAATGCTCAAATAATTTTAAATTATTCTTAATTTATGCAAAATAACTGGAAAAAATATAGTTAATTAATAACTTGCTGGTTTCCAAACCTATAAAATATTTTTATAGTAAAATAATCATTTCAATTACAACTAATTAAATGTGGCTCCGAAATTTAATTATTTTAAATAAATTTATTTTAAGTATATATGGCGGTTTGTTAAGCGTAAGGATGCCACGTGTCACTTTCAATTTATGGCCACCACGTGTCCTTTTTGCAACTGTTTTAGTATTATATTAGATATAGATAATATAGATAATATAGATTGGATTTGTAAAGTAACTTAATTAATTTAATTAATAATTAGGCGACTTCTCCTTTAGTATTGATATAATATATATATATATATATATATATATATATATATATATATATATATATATATATATATATATATATATATATATATATATATATATATATAAAATATTGATATATACGGAGTATTATCCAAATAAACAAATAATATTTAAATATATAATCTCAACCAAATCCTCTTTTATTTATTAAATTATTGTAGGCTAATATCTATTGAAGATAACTATTAAAAAATAAATCTCGTGGAATTTGCAAATATAAGAAATCCCTTATCACCTCCCATGCCCTCTCCAATCACCAAGTATCCCGCTTTCTATAACATAATTAATTTCCCATGAGTGTTGATGCTCTTAAGGAATATTGTACAAAAAGATGATTAAATAGATAGTTAAATTATAAGTACTGGTTGGATAATTGGATTTACAATAGTATATGGTGGCATTTATTTGGAAAAAAAATAAAATGATATTAGTAGATAAAAATGATAAAATAAATGAAACAGTCCCAAATGGATATGCATCTTATATTTAACCTTGGCAATTATCAATCCATCAAAGCATATGCAAACAAAAACTACAATTAGAGCTTAAAATAAAGGATATTATCATCTTACGTAAGAGATTTGAATGAAAGATAACGTACTGCAAACAAAAGGACAATGAGAGAGTACACTCATTCAAACATGTTCCTCAAATTTACTGTAACATAATATATATTTATGCCATCTCTAAGTCAGGAGAGATTAATTCTCGGTCGTTTATGAAAATGATCATTATGGGTGATGATATTCTCTAGTACTCATGGGGTTCCTAGCCTGTTACTTTGTTAGTTATGTTGAGGAATATGGAGACCCATACAGAGATCAGATGGAGGATTGCGTCTTCTTGATCATGAAAGAATTGAAAACTTATACTAAATTTCAAACATTACATCAAATAAAACAGGTTGGTTAAATATTTCATCTTGTTTACTTATATGTCAATGAAAAGGAGTTCATTATATTTATGTTTGAAGTGACAACCATTTGATACGCTAAATGAAAATCATCTTCAATATATCAAGGAATGTCAAAGCTGAAACAGAAGTGAAACACAAGATGATCATCTGACCGAAACAGAAGGGGTAAGCGCCATAGAAACAACATACGAAACTGAATTAACCAAAAACAGAATAGACCAGAAGGTGTAAAGGGTCATATACAAGCATACGAATTGCATAAATAAGTAGAGAAAGATAGATCTTACTAAAAGTGCATTGGAGCATGTGCAAATGGAAGAATTAATCATTTGAATCACTGATCATAGACGTCAAAATATATCAGAGAGCAAGCATCGGTGGGAGGAGGATGAATTATATGTGTGTGTGTGAAAATCAGGTTTGATTTGTTATAAAAATGAATATCTAAATCAACCAACAATAATATCGAGAGTATCTTAACTAACTTTGTGCAATCAAATAGGCAGATTTGCATATATCCTAAAACAATAACTTAATTAATTACTAACTAAAATTAACTAACTTTGTGCAATCAAATAGGCAGATTTGCATATATCCTAAAACAATAACTTAATTAATTACTAACTAAAATAATTTAATTAATTACTAACTAAAAAAATCGCTACTTTAAAGGAGAAGTCGCCACATGGCGCAAGCGACTTCTCCTTTAGTATTATAATATTGAATATTGATTAGAAAATGTACATTTAAAAAAAGGTTGGCATTTAGTTTGATGGAAGGACCAAATAGTAGCAATATATAAAAAGTTAGTGACTAAAATTAACAGTTAAAAAGATTAGGGAATAATAGTGAAGTGACTGACCCTTAAAGATTAGAGACTACCAAAAGAATTTACCCATAAATTAACAAGTAAAATCACTATTGAATCATTATGCATTTTTTTATATAATAAAATCACCTGTGAATTGTGAATACATACTTTGTATATATCTCCATAAATTAGATTTTTTTTCCCCGAAATATTTTGTAACATTTACAAGTTATGGGTTATTTCATGAAAAAAGCCAAAAATGTAGAGGTGGGTTGGGGTAATTTTCCCATAAAACAATTCGAAATCCTAGATAAATATTAATCCTAGATAAACTATAGTAATGACTAATGACTAATGAGCTTGGATGGGAAGAACGTGGTCAAGCAAGTGTCGACATCTCTATATTCTCCACATAAAAGAAAAAAAAAAACACCACTGCTGCCAAACACGGTCTTACGTAACGTAAAAATAATACTCCGTAATTAAAATAAATTACAAAATAAAAAATCAAAAGTATCTCTCTAATCTCTATCTTCTCAGTCTCCCACCTCTTTCCCTTGATACTTTTCTCTCTCCTTGCCCTATTCTCTGTCGCTGTCTCTCTTTCTCTCTCATTCTCGGGCCTCAGATGCGAATGATCTGAGCAAATCAATCATCTGTCTTACTGGAAAACGCGCTACATTTTTTTTTTCAGCGTTTTGTTTGCCTTCTCAGTTTCGTTCCAGGGAGGTGGGTCGATTTCGATGTGTTTCGCATCATATTGTTAGATATCTTTGATTCCTTGGCGTGTTCTTGAATTGGGAGGAGTTTGGGGATTTGCTCATCGTATTTGTCTTTTTATCAATCTCGGTTTTATTACTCAAAGATTTGATCTTGAATAGGAAATATCGAGAATTAGGGTTTTGATTTATCAGAATTTGGGAAGATGGCGGGTACTGAGAATTCTAACAGCTCCTCCCCTATAAAGTTCGGTCTCACGAAGCCGATTTCGCTTGCGGGGCCAACCGAAACTGATCTTCTGCGGAATGCGGAATTGAAGAAGGTGTGTTTGCGTTCGATTGGTTCTGGGAAGCTTGTCTTTTTATGTGTGTGAATCTTGTGTTCTGATTTAGGCTGGATTTCTGTAGTTTTTGATTGATTCAGGTCTGTATGAGAGCAGTGAAGAAGCTCAAAGGCGAGAAGAGGTGCTTAATCGGATTCGCGAGGTAAAATTTTCTCTCTTTTTGAGGGAGCAATTTATCCTCCTTGTTTTTGCCTTGGAAGATTTCAATTTCATTTTGTTTGCTGTTGCCAATTAAAGCGTGCACAAGGGTAGGCATCAGTATCGTTCCTTGTCATCAATGCTATTCCTTTTGATTTATGCATTGTTATTGGAAAATAGCATAGTAACTAGTCCAAGAGGAGACATAAGTTTTGTCTCAAAAGTCTTGAGTTTTGTAGTTTCTGCCTATTTTAGGTGACATTAACTGTCCAATTGTTAGCTATAGTAAGACAACACTCACAACAGGAAAGTAATTTCAGTGTTTTGTAGGATAGTGAGTATTCAGGTTCATTGGATAGAGGCCTTTAAGATGGATGTCTTACCATAATGCTGCTTAATCTTATAATGTAGATTGTAAAAGGATGGGTGAAACAACTTACACGTCAGAGAGGATATACAGATCAAATGGTGGAAGATGCAAATGCTCTGATTTTCACCTTTGGATCCTATAGATTAGGGGTAAGTATTCATTGTTACCCAGTTTTCTGAGATTTTTTTAAAATTGCTCTAGGGGATCAATGTTGACTAATTTCTCATTTGCTGTCATGATCCTGAAGTTTTTAATAACTAAAAAGACTGATATATAGCTTCCAAGCGGACCTAATGTGCACAGAACCAGAAATGTTATCTCTTGTACTTGTATCTCTGTGGGCAGAGGGCTATAAAGAGTGCAAGAATCCTGATTGTTATTCTGATTAAATGACAGGTGCATGGGCCTGGCGCTGACATAGACACTTTATGTGTTGGGCCTTCTTATGTGAATCGTGATGTAAGTATGGTGTTAATGAATCCCTTCTAATATGCAGTTAAGATACCTTAGATCTGTAAAACAACAAAAAATTTGCTTCCAGGAGGACTTCTTTGGCATATTGCATGATATCTTGGCTGAAATGGAAGAAGTTGCTGAGCTTCAACCAGTACCTGATGCTCATGTGCCAGTTATGAAATTTAAATTTCAAGGGGTGTCAATTGACCTGCTATATGCAAGTGTCTCAGTGCTTGTTATTCCAGATGTAAGGACCTCCTTATCTGTTGGCACAATTATGTTATGTAATCTGTATGTGTAATCCCGGAGGCCTCTAGGTTTTAATTCCCCCATTAAATGTATGCTTTCAGTTTTTCATTCCTGCCTTTTCATTTGGCAGGACTTGGACATCTCACAGGGCTCCATTCTTTATAATGTTGATGAGCAAACTGCACATAGTCTGAATGGTTGTAGGGTCGCTGATCAGATTCTTAAACTTGTCCCCGATGTTGAGGTGAGAATTTCATTATTCATATCCTTACTTTCTGTTTATATCTCATTTGTTGGGCTGATATCCAACCTTTCCCTGTCCTCCTTATAATTTCTAGCACTTCCGCACTACTTTAAGATGCTTGAAGTTTTGGGCCAAGTGTCGTGGTGTATATTCTAATGTAAGTACAGTTGCTGAACTCTTATTTTGACTTCTTTTGTGATCGTTTATTTATGTGTTAGCGTTAACTCGTAGGTCACTGGGTTTCTTGGTGGGGTGAATTGGGCTCTTTTGGTTGCTAAGGTGTGCCAGTTATATCCAAATGCAATCCCCAGCATGTTGGTTTCACGGTTTTTTAGGGTTTACACACAATGGCGATGGCCAAACCCTGTGATGTTGTGCCATACCAAAGAGGATGATCTAGGTTTTCCTGTGTGGGATCCTCGTAAGAACCCTCGAGACCGAACTCACCATATGCCAATCATAACCCCTGCATATCCATGTATGAATTCTAGTTATAATGTTTCATTGAGTACTCTCCGCGTCATGGTGGAGCAGTTTGATTTGGCTAATAAGACCTGTCAGGTATACTCAGTTTCACAATCTTTTTATGTTCTTTTTAATGTAGTTTGGGTTCAATTTCTTATCCATGTCTGTTCCACAGGAGATTGAGCTGAACAAAGCGCAATGGAGTGCGCTCTTTGAGCCCTATCTTTTCTTCGAGGCTTACAAAAATTATTTGCAAATTGACATCGTAGCCGCAGATGCTGATGATTTGCTCTCTTGGAAAGGTTGGGTGGAATCCCGACTTCGATTGCTTACATTGAAGGTGGATGGCTCCCTGTTGAATATTCTTCTATTTCGTTTCCTGTATGGTTGGACGTGTGTAGGAAAAATTACCAACTAGCTTGAGATTCTTTAGTTTTACGTCCAGTTTTGCCAAAGAGGTGTTTTTCTTATGAATTTTCTTCATAAAGCTAAAATATACGTGTTATAATTTGGTGGATACTTTTCTCAAGGCAAGGGCTTGTTGAGTCTACTTGCTAAGTGCGCATATTGCATTTGTGGTCATGAGATTACAGTTCACATGCCCACAAAAAAGATATCCACTTAACCAAATGTCCATGATACAACTTTTTCCTTCTTTTTAGGTAGTTTAACCTTGTTCTTTTTTAATACAAGTGACTTCTGTTATTGTTGCTGTTAATTTTTATTTTATTTTTGCAGATAGAGAGAGACACCTTTGGAATGTTGCAGTGCCATCCTTACCCATATGAATATACAGATGCCAGCAAGGAATGCCCTAATTGTTCTTTCTTCACAGGCCTACAGAGGAAACAAGGTGTGAAAGTTCAGGAAGGACAGCAGTTTGATATAAGGGGAACTGTAGAGGAGTTCAGACAAGATATTAACATGTATATGTACTGGAGACCTGGGATGGATATTTATGTTTCTCATGTTCGTAGAAGGCAGCTTCCTGTATATATATTCCCTGAAGGGTGCAGACGTCCTAGAAAACACCCAGCCCAGCAATGTGACGTAACTTCGGAAGATCGAGAAGTGCACAGACGAACCAAAAGGAAGGAGCCTGAAAGCACTGATTTAAGGTCATCACCTCTTGAAAAGCGTGCATCGATTAGCCCATGTAGTTTAGGAAGTGTCTCTCCTGAAGTTAGCTGTAGGCCTGTTGGGGCGTATCAAGTCAGAAGTGAGGGTCTGTTAGCGGCTGTATCTGATGGTCTATCTCTTGACAGTTTATCTGCCATTAAGCAAAGCATATTGTTGAACAAGCAAGATTCATCAGATATGTCGAATCTTCTACATGAACCAAACCCCACTGAGCCAGTTGCAAGTATGAACAGTGGTTGGCAGCAGGGTATTGCTTCCAAGAATACAGCTAGGCAAAGCAGGGTCTCGGGAAAGAATTTAGTAGATTTGAAGTGTACTGATCAATGTGGACAAGTTAAGGTTGTTTTCAGTTCTGATCCTGGCATCCAGAATAACAGTTGTGAGGTGAGTCATTCTACAATGAAGATTTTAGGTTAGGCAATTGCAAGCAGATGGAGTGAGATAGTGCTGAGGTTAGTGAAGAGAGAGGGATCTCTTTGCAGGATTATCTGTCCGGTGCAGCTGCGACTTTGCTTTCGGGAGACATTCGCTGTCTAAATGGAGGCATCTTGTTCCAAAATGGAACCCCGAAGAGCTGGAGGTTGGTCATATGATTTCGTGATTCTCATGTTTTGCGTAAATTCATTAGTTAACCTATCTGATCTTTCCATCGATGATAAGAGCATAATTCATTTTCATAAAGATTGATAAAGATGGAAAGAAAATAAATCTTCAAAAAGATCATTATGGTAATTATTGTCCCTGAGACGAAGAAGCTAAAGAATTAGAGCATCTTCCACAATTTTATTAAATGTTTTTTTTAGCATATAACAATGCCCTGTCCTCTTTTCTATGTTTTTTTTGGGTCTAGCCAAGCACCACTGTCGGGATGGCAATTGACATTCAAGGTAGAGCCACTATAGAACTGCTGAAGCAAATTCAAAGGCATTCTCTTTTGGAACGTTTCTCTCCTAGGTCCAATTTTGATCTGCCTGCTTTGTGTCTTTGCTATGCTTGATAGGTTGAACCTCAAGAACAATGAGCAAATGATGCCGGCCTTTGAGAAGAAAGGTGACACAGCAAGCTCCCAACTTGTTTGGTAAGTGTCAAATGTATTGCTAGGTTATGTTCATTTTTCCAGGTCAGTATTTTCGAAAGCAGACAGATGCAGCATTGCCAGCAGAGCATCTAATCTCCAAGAATAGAATAGATTTGAGCGTGCTCCCAACTGAGCATAAGAGCGAAAGAGAAAACCACTCTTTGGGATCACGATTATTCCTATTGCATTAGGGAAGAAGGGATCAAAGAAGTTAAAGACTGGAGATGTGGCCCTCAATTTCTCAAAAGGAACAGAGAAGTGTTTGAGATATTTTTGTTTAACTGCTTATCTGGGCAGAGGGGAGAAAGTGAGTGAGGCGCGTCCCTTGGTTTTATCTGTCATTGCCATTTTGTTGAATGTACATTGGAATTGCAGACCTTGTTGATATGAGTACTATATACATATAATCAGGAAACTCTCCCCTTTGTATTTTTTAGGCTTTGCTTTGAATGAAGTTGCAAGTGAACTTTTCCTCAGATTTGCATTTTGGTATTATGATTATGTTGGTGTGTAAAAGTAAAAAAAAAATTCTGTGTTAAGCTTCAATTACCCATGTTTAAGGCTATGCCTAACAACGCCCTTCTGTCTCGCACAGAGCTTCTGATCAACAAGGAAGCGACTAGCAAGGATATGTTTGTTGTTCTCACCGCCTTCAGCTACTGCCTAGAACTCGTGTCTTGAGGGGACGACTCTAGTAAACTGGTTAAGCTCCTGCAAAACGCCCTTCATCAACCAACACAACAGGAAATGACACAACAGGAAATGAATCGCTAGAATCTGTGTTATATAGGATCCATCAATCTTGATATGAATTCATAAATCGTTAACATGATGAACATCTGTGGCTTTTCCTATTCACTCAGAAATCTACAACACAGGCAGCCATTGGATATGAAGGTGCGGACAATCATGATCATATACCTGAAATCTCTGAAGCTCTGAAAGCCGAATGAAACCCGAGCTCCTTGTAATCTAACACCTTCAGATCCTCCCGCGTGAGGAAGCACCCGATGGATAGCCATACACAGGGAAGCCGAATAGGGAAGCCCAAGGGTATCAAGTTCCATGAGAGGCTGAGAGTTTTGAGGTCACAAATGGAGGGTGGAATCTGCAGTGCCTAAGCCTCTACATCGCTGCGCCAGATTCAACCGTCCGTTTGTGACCTCAAAACTCTCAGATTATCTGGGAAGTGATGCCGGCGCCGTAGAGGGAGTTTCCGGTGAGCGCCCTGGTGGAGTTGCCAGGGCTAGCGGAGGACCAGGCGAGCAGAACAAGGGCTTTGACTCAACTAACAGGTATTATCGTCCGACATTCAGATTTCCCCACCCCACACCAATTACCCTTGGATTTGCATATAATTACAAGATGCCACTCCTAAGTCCTATCATGTCTCCCTCTCTCCCCGTCGGTTTCTCCAACTGGACCCGCTCCGTCTCCAACCAATTGGAGCCAACTCTCGAGTGTCGACAAATCCTCTCAACCTGATCCTACGTTAGGGTTGAACCGACAATTCCTATAATATTTCGTTAAGGGTAAACTGCAGAAAACCACCCCTTAAATATGCTATATTGCATAAAACCATCCCTTAGATAAAAATTTATAGAAAACCACCCCTTATAAGGGAAACGTTAGCAAACAGCCACCCACCCCTTTTAATCCGTTAGGGTTCCATCTAGGTTTAGACAAAGGGACAAAAATACCCCCATTTAATTATCAAATTTATTCTTTGATGCCATTGTGTTCACAATTATGAAGTTAAACCAGACATCGAGATCCACCGTAGTCTTGCAACTATGCACCCTAAAAATCAATTGTTCCAACACCGATGCAAAAATCATCCAACAAAACGAGTTTTTGGATTCCAAACTTCCACTCTCAATTGAGATACTAAAATTCAAATACGCACAACACTAAGTTAAATGACAAGACTAGTTGCTAAATCGGGCGATTAGTTGAATCATTTAAGGAGGAAAATTAATCAGTGGGTTGCCTTTAATCTCCTTGGCCAGAATAGTACGGAGTAGCAGCCCAAACTCCAAATTAATTTCCTTTGGCCAAAGTAGCGGCAGCCTGCAAATTAATTGCATTGGCCAAATTGGTCAAGAAGGGAAATTTCTGGTTTAATTTTTCCATCATCTCAATTCTAACAACCCCATTCCGCCTACAGCAGCAGCCACAACATGCAAACCCCCAAGTCGGTGCTAAATCCAGTGAGGCGATTCGTCCAAGCCGGTCGAATCTCTCGGCTGTGTCTAATCCCAAGTGATACATCAGCCCCGGGCCATGAACGAAGGCCACCATGAGCTTCTCCAACTTCACCTTCTTCATCGCTGAGCGAATGTTCCATCGACCGGAGAGGCGAATCTCATCCTGAGGGATTAAAATAAAATAAAAAATAAGGGCATAATTGTAATAGCACACATTTTAACAGCAGTTTAACGGATTAAAGAAGGCGGGTGGCTGTTTGCTAACATTTCCCTTATAAGGGGTGGTTTTCTATAAATTTTTATCTAAGGGGTGGTTTTACGCAATATAGCATATTTAAGGGGTGGTTTTCTGCAGTTTACCCTTTCGTTAATGTAATCCCGTTTTGAAGCCAATTATTGACAAATGACAAATGTCTTCGATTTATCCATCTTGTGAAATTTCAAGAACTTATAAAAACGAGAGTTGTGTTGGATTTATTTTATTTTTGGTTATAAGGCCGGACCCACACTTTTGACTCTCAGTGCTCGTTTGGATAAATGTAGGAAGTCTACTTCTCGTGAATTTAATTCCTGGGAACTCTACTTCTCATGAATTACACTTTATGAGATTTTATGAAACATGTTTGGTTGAAAAATGAAAAAATGGTGGATTTGATATAGTGAGATAAGTAAGAGATTTTTATTAGTAAGAAAAGAGTGAAAGTTGTCTTACCATGTACCCTTGCTAATTCCAATTCCTGTATTTCACAGGAAGTTCAATTCTTGGGAATTTCAATTCCTGGGTTTTTGGAGATGAAATTATTTAACCAAACGCATATATTCTCTCCAACTTCTTGGGATATCCAACTTCCTGGGTTTTTCAAACTAATCCAAACGAGCACTCAGTTGAACATTTCGAGCCTCTCAATCTCATAACTTGTGCGATTTTTTGTTTTTCGATGGGTTTCGGCATCTTAATCTTTTTTAGCCTTTTGTAATGTTCCAAGCTTGGATTTAGGAAAATAAAGGGCAAAGGTAGGGAATTAAGGGAAGAAGTAGAAAGGTTAGGGAGGAAGGGGTTTCCGAGAGATAGAGAGGAAGGAGGAGATAGATGAAGGAGAAAAAAGTAATGGTTTGTTTGATTAATTATTCATTTGATGACTCCCACAATTACAATTAATGGTATATATACTAGTACTTTTTTTTTTGAATATAACGGTGGCACATCTTATTAAATAAGATCAATATCTGCAAGGTCAATCAAACTTTGCGGAAGAGGATCGATGAATACATGATCAACCCCATTCGGTCATTGGCGGATTTAGGGGTGGGCTCGTATGAGCGCGAGCCCACCCCAATCCCGGAAAAAAATATGTAAGGTTAAATATATAAAAAATAAAAATAAAAAAGTCTAAATTAATTTAGAAGTGAAAATAGATCATAAAGTTTACCTTGTTTATTTGGTAAAGTATAAATGAGGAACTTTTTCCTCTTTATCTAGAGCCCAAGGTTCAATTCCCACTTTTTACATTTTCTTCACTTATTTTTAACTATCTTTTTTTTTATATATAAGTTCAAATATCTTTTTAAATTGAGAATAATTAATTTCAATTAGTATTGTTTGAATTCTATTTTATTCAATCATTAGGGGTTTCCTTGAATTTTTTTTAACTAATTATAAATTTTATTCACTTCTTATAATATGGATAAATATTTGAAATTTTTTTACATAACCCTTCACAATTAAATTTATTTAAAGTTTAGCAAAACTCGTTTCATTATTATATAATTTTTAGCCTAAATCTCGCCCACCCCTATATTACGGGCTGGCTTCGCCACTGCATTCGGTGGAACTAGTCTAACCACTTAATGTGCCAAAGTGTTGCCATTACGTCTTACATGGGCAAAAGAAAATTCCACAAAGGTATCTGCTACATCCAAAATGTCATCAGCTATCACTTGTGAATAAGAGCATGTCTTTGTACTTCAGCCACTTAATTAATAGCACATAAAAGATTATTCACAATGGTTTTGTCTATAATGTATATATTTGCACAAGATGTGTAAAAATACACCTTACTTTTTGTTATTTTGCTCCAATGGTCAAATGTGTATTTTTTACACACCATTCAAATACAATTAGTTTAAAACAAAAAAGAAAACCCAAATCATAAAAAATACACCAATAAAATTGTCTTGCTTTTTGAAAAAGTTTTTGCACATGGGGGAGGTGATGTGCTCAAATTTGCACATTACATGCTCAAATGTGCACATTTGCACACCCCAAAAACAACCATTGGAGCTAAAAAATGTCTAAAAAATGCATATTTAGACATTTACACATATCCATTGGAGTTAGTCTAATCAGATTCCAAATGCACATGGGTCGCCCCCCTAGAAGCTGCTTGCTCAATCCCCATGAGAGCTGCCTTCATCTCAGCGATATGCGCGTCCCAGTTGGCCTTGACACGACGCACCGCAGCACACAACACAAGACCCGTAGAATCACGGGCCACCACGCCAAGCCATACACTTCCACCCCCCATTACGGCAACATCCGAGTTGACCTTCACTGTACCTACTGGCGGCCTTGCCCAAGCGTTCTCGCCCACCATCCGACGATTGGCCTCGCTAGTCCCTGCATTTCGATTGTCCCAGACTACACGATAGTCCTGGACATATCTTTGAAACGAGTCCCTTAACAAAGGGATATTCGGATGGGTCTCACCAAAGAGTCTCATATTCCTCGCCGTCCACGCTACCCAAGCATTTGTAAAGAGCTCCAGCAAGCCCACTGACCCTTCGACCTCGTGAACATCAATGGCGACCTGAAGCATTGACGAACTGCCTCTTCCTCTAATACGCAGTCCCAACCAGGATCCTTCCTACGCAGGATCAGTCCAAGGGCACTCCAAAAGAGCATGAATAAGTTCGAGCCGAACTTTTTTCGAGCTTTAGTTTTAATTGGTCATAGCATATTACTTTAAAGAAAATTTTAGAAATTCCATAAAAATTCGAGAAATTCGAGCCTAAATTGAACGAGCTGAGTTTTCAACCAAGCTTAAAATCATGTTCAAACTCGACTTGTTTAGGTAAGGAAACGAGTTCGAATCGATCTTTTTTGGAGCCGATCTCGAGCCTAGCTTGAGCTGTTAAGCTTATGTAACAACTCTACACAAAACCTTATTTTTATGTATAATTTTTTAGAATAAAAGAACTATATTCTATTTTTTTAGGAAAATATGGCCTTTACTATTTAGTGTTTAAAGAAAGATAAAAACTATATAAAATATCTAATTTTTTTATATAAATTTTTAAAAATAATTTCGTACATCTTTGTAATAAGTAAAACTTATTACAATTTGTTTATAAAAAAGTTCATATTTGTTATAGTTTTATCATCCTAAAAAATGTATGTGAAATAATAAATGATATTTTTTGTCAAATGAAGGGAGTAGTATAATATTTTTTAATTATTTTTTAAAATAATTTCATACTTGGTTATTACTCATAACTTATAAGTATGAAATTATTTTAAAAATTTTTGTTTTATATCTTTTTTATAATAATAAAATAAGTGCATAAATAGTAAATGACATCTTATCAAACACGTAAATTATATTGTTCTTAGATTAATTGTAAAAAAGAATAATATAATATCAATTTCAAAATCTCCTGGTCAAATTTTAGAGGGAAATGCACAAAGTAACCCAAAAAATCGTAGTACGTTCTTTTTTTTTTAGTTTAAATAAATTTAATATTAATACCCATTTAGTCAACTACTAATTTATTCAAATACTTCTTAATTGTTACATAATTAACATAGAATAAAACGATATTCTTATATATATACATATATATTCTTTCAATTTTTTGATTAAAATAAAATTTATATCAATATACAATCTACTAATACAGATCTATAATTCTAAAATAAACTAAACATTAAATCTAAATAAATCTCATATATATATATATATATTAATATATTAAAACCAAATAACTTCTTTGGAGGAAAAAAATTATGTCATGAGAATACATAATTACAATTGATTATTTAATTTAATTTTTATAGTCATAAACGATTTGATCTTTTATTATATAAATATAATATAAACTGATTTTTTTTTGAAATATTCACAAAAAAATAAATATTTACCAAAAAATTCACGCTTTGAAAGTATTTACCAAAATATTCATTTTTGTCAGGGCAATTAGAAAAACGCGGGATAAAACCGCGTTTTATGTATAAAATAAAATTTTAGTTTGAAGGAAAAGTGGATGAAAAAAGAAATAAAAGAAACGCGGTTTAAGACCGCGTCTTATAGGTAACAAAAATCCCCCGCAATTAATAAATTATTTAACAAATTTAATCATTAAAAAATAAACAATAAAAGAAGATAAACTGCGGTTTGAAACATCGGTTTATGTGTAAATCACATCATTCTCCCCTTGCGCTCCCATGCAGAGGCAGACCTAGGAGGGTCCTAGGGGATCACGTGACCCCCTCCTCATTCGACTAATTACCTAGGTGTATTCTCCTCGTCGATAGCTTCGTTTTTATATATAATACACCCTAATCCGACATCTGAGTAAAAAGTTATGAATGTTTGAAAATTACAGCAGTATTAATTAATCACTTTGGTTTTATTTCAATATACTATAATGCTTTAATATTTTACTTAAATTGACATTCACATATTATAATTCATCTCGAGAGCTTCGAAACCATAAGTTATATATTACTTATTTTAAGAATATGGTAAGAAGTTACGCAAGTTTAAATTTTTTTATATCTAGTTATACCTTATTACATGTTAATAATGCAATGTTTATTTATTACGTTTTATATCTTTATTTTTCATTTTTTATCCTTATTTTTGTATTATATATTTGTAGTATTTTTGAAACCATAGGTTGACACTAGTTTGTACTATCGATCACGTTGTGTTTTGCGATTTTTTTCTCGATCTTATTGTCGACTACTATGGTGACCCCCCGCTAAAAACTTTCTGGGTCCGTCCCTGCTCCCATGGCTGCAGGCGCTGAAGGCGGTCCCATCCTCTTCCCTTCTAAACCAGGGAGGGTCATCGAAGGCGAGATCTCGGTCAGCCATTGCCGCTGTCGATTCCACTCTGCTCCCACCGGCTGCGCGCAGCCACTGCCGCCTCCGCTGCGCCACTAGAGGCCAACCTCAGCCTGGGATAGCCCTGGACACAAGAAAGAGGGAGATTGAAGTGAGGCGGCGGCGACGGTGGATGGGAGGAGTTGTGGATGCCGTGGGAGCGCAAGGGAAGAAAGTGACGGAATTTGATTTACACATAAACCGCGGTTTATCTTTTTTTTTTTAATTATTAAATTTGTCAAATAATTTATTAAATGGGGGATTTTTTTTTACCTATAAGACGTGGTTTAAGATCGCATTTCTTTTAAGGGTGATTACCTCGATGTCCAAAATTTTGGGCTTTATTAGAAAAATGTCCACCACCCTCTCCATATTAGCAAAATGTCCACCCCTAAAATAAAGTTGCTGAAACCCCTATGCCACCCTCTGTTTCAGCAGTTTTTTTTCCGTTTTTTTTTTGTTTTTTTTTTCGCGTTTCCAGAGTTGCTGAAACCCCTGTGCCACCCTCTGTTTTAACAGTTTTTTTCTTCGCGTTACTGTTTTTTTTTCACGTTCCCGAAACCGGAGTTGCTGAAACCCCGATTTCAGCACTGTTGTTGATGCCAAAACCACAGTTTCAGCAACGTTGTTGATACTAAACCCACGGTTTCAGCAATGTTGTTGATGCTAAAACCCTGATTTCAGCAATGTTGTTGATGCTGAAATTGTTGCTGAAATCGTGTTACGAGATATAAAATTTAGCCTATGCGGGATTCAAACCCACGTATTTGCGCATAGCACATCGCTCTACCATTGAGCTAAGAGGCTTTTAAAGGAGATTTAAAACAAGTTCAACAACAACAATTTCAGCAAATTCTAGTTTTAAAGCAAGTTCAGCAACAATAATTCCAGCAAAAAGGACCAAACTAAGAGTCCCCACCAAAAGAGTAAAAATATTCCTCTCACGAATCTAACTCCAAATTTCCTTCCACAACGTTATTGTTGAAACCCCGATTTCAGCATTGTTGTTGCTGCTGAAACCGGGGTTTCAACAACGTTGTTTATGGTTTCAACAACGTTGTTGATGCTGAAACCCCGGTTTCATCAACTTTGTTGGTACTGAAACTCCGGTTTCAGCAAAATGCTCTACCGTTGAGCTAAGAGGCTTTCAGAGGAGATTTAAAGCAATGAACGTCAAAATTCATTGCAAGTCTGCATTTCAGCAATTGCTGAAATTGTCAATATCCAAATCTAAACCAAATAAGACAATATTAGACAACTAAAATCAAGATAACATAGCTCTATTTTGCAATGTCAATACCTATAAGGTGAGACAGTACTTTTCGTTTCATCTCTTTTCCACAGGTCTGTCTACATGGAGAGAAATCTTTAGAGACCTCCAAATGGCCATATCCATCGGGTTCAGTTTAACAAAACAAGTAAATCTCTAATCAAGAATTTTAGTTGATGTCCAAGGAATTAAGGAGGATGTGAGCTCATACCTTTAGCCACCATGGACAGAGGGGAGGTCCTCGACGGCTTAGAGAATCCACCACAGATCGCTGATGAAGGGTTTATTTTCAATCAAATAAATTTATAAGATCGAAACCCCGCTATAGTATAGTAGGGTCAAGTTCGTCCGCAGGGAGAAAGTCAGTGACTCAATTCTAGTTACCAAAGAGCAAGAAATAGCAAGAAGAGATGACAAATGTAGAGATTTTTTGGGGTTTTAAAGTTGCTGAATTTTTGGAAGAAAATCAATAATAATAAAAGATCTAGGGCATAGGGATCACCTCAACGATAATCATACAAACATTGCAATGAATCAAGTAAAAATTATGTTTTTATCTATTAAATAGGTCAACTTGCATCAACCCTATCAAAGCAATCAATTTACTTTCACAAATTAATAAACTTTACTAACAATCTTAATTAGGTTATCAAACTTTCGTTTCAAAATCCTAATTACTATCCAATTCACAATTCAATCTTTCAATTCAATTGCAAAAGGGAATTTCCCCAATTTTCATTGAGTACTTAAGCACATAACATAGATAAAACCAATCAATTCCTCAATTCATAGCAAAATTGCAAGCATAACTATCGTTGGGATCACCCCAACCCTAGAAAAGGCGACTACTCACGCATAAACATGGTAGACATTGCAAAATTCATGAAATAAATAAAAATCAGAAATTTAAATTGCATAAAAACCTGAGAATAACGTCAACAAAGCGTCCCAAAAGCCTCACAAAACGTTCTCCAACTTTCGCCGAAGAAATCGCTTCAAAAAGCTCTCAATTCCGCTCACAAACGCTCCCTAAACGTGTGTTCCAATTTCTAAAATTGCTGAAAAAGTGGTGGAAGGAAGAAGAAGATCCTCCTAACCCTAAAAATCCTATTTATACTTAATATCCCATAAACTAAATTAGGAAATAACAAATATATGAATTTTATCTAAAGTCTATCTAAGGAAAATAGGTAAAAATAATTAAATCCGGGTAAACAAGGTTCGCTGGAGCCCATACCGAGGCTGTGAGGGTCGGTACCGACCCCCCTTAGGGTCGGTATGACCACTGTTGGCTTTTCTTGTCTCGTCCTTCCAGATTGAGCCTCGGTACCGACCCCCCCTAGGGTCGTTATGGGGTCGGTATGACGGTAGTCCATCTCGGACTTAGAGAAACGTCCGTATCTCCTTCGTTATAACTCCGATTGCTTCCGTTCTTTTTCCTATGCGCTCTAAATTCTCTTCCGCATCTTTTCTCTCTTGAAAATTTCTTCAAAAAAAGCTTCCAAAAATCTGTAAAACACACAAAAGCTAGTGAAGACATCTATTTCTCATGAAATATGAAAACTTATACAAAAGACACTAAACCCAATGCAAAACTTATGAAAATGACTTAAATTAATGATAAAACATATGGAAAAAATATGACTAAAAACATGCACATCAAAATACCCCATACTTAGACTTGCTTGTCCTCAAGCAATAACCAATACCAACAACACATCCTTCAAGTCTTCGCCCTTGTCGAAAGCAACATCTCGAGTAGTAGCAAAGCGAAGCAAGTGAATTTAACGTCATCACACATATATGAGCGATCCATAGGCATAGACATTTTAAATCCAACCTCATAGGGATAAAGTGTTTGCACTCAACTCTCAACATGTTTAGGCTATGAAGATCAACTCTCAACTCAATTCCATACACAAACTCATAAACATTGCAATTTAAATGTAAATCCACTTCGCAACCAATTATGTAAATGCAAACAAGAACCATCAGGAGGACTTCGCTCAATGGAAGACTTCAAAGAAGACTCCATTCGGCGGGGTTGTAATGGGGCTTGGTAAGAAATAAAGGGCATGGAATTATTTGGCTATGTGGTGCTTAATAAAATTCGGGAATCAAGACTCCTAAATTTCCAACACAACTCAACCAAACCATAACTCTCAATCATATGAATCAACCAAACTCTCCAACTCATCTCAATGAAGAACACAACCTTTCAAACTCAATAAACCTATCAAAAGTATGAATCTTACAAAAATAAAGGAAAAAAATAAGGTAAATTTGGCTCATGCACTTTATTCATAACATATAACTTCTCTTTTTTTTCGAATTTTTTTTCCCTTTTTTTTTGCTTTTTTTTTTTCTTTTTTTTTTGAATTTCGTTTTTTTTAAACGAAAAATAACATGAAAAAATAATAAAAAAAACTACTAGTGCATATATAAGGTGAGCCAAAAATCCTTTTACATAATATGCATAGCAAGATAAAAATATCAAACCAACCCATAACTCAATAAACTCAAAAATTCTTCTCACTTGAAATCAAATACAAGCCCATTCCTTCCACAAACCATCATTCTAACCAATCCTAAGTCTTAATTCCCAAATGGGGGTCAGGCTCAATTCGGCTAGGGATAATTTTGTAGAGCTTATAAATAAAGGTCTCAGGCTAATGTTCTGGCTTCAAGCAGAGATAATGCAGGGTAGGTAAAGAGAGGATAAAATTGGCTTAAAAAGTGCCTCCATCATTTAATTCTCATTCACATAAATATATAAATGCATTGGCTTTGAATAACTATCACAATATTTAGAGATGCATAGGAAGAGTAAATACACTCAAGAAAGCAGAGGGATTTTTTTATGTTCTCCCTATAAGGCCAAAATTCTCACTAGGACAAATTTTGTTGGATTTCAACCTTTAGTCTATGATCATATGTGCTCAATTTCATCACAAGTTCACAATCCACAAAAGAAAAAAAAAAATTTCAAGACTTAGGCTAAACCTTCCAAACATGCCATAGGATTTACATGATCAAGTTAGTCATTATTTATCATCATAGGACATCTAAGTTAGGGTATAAACTCAATAAAATATAAGACAAAATTAAAATAAACATGCATTTTTTTTCCTTTTTCGACATTTTTTCATTTTTTTTTGTTTTTTTTTGTTTTCTTTTTATGAAACTAAAAGCAAGACTAAAGTGACTAAAATATGACAAAAGACTCAAATGCATAAAAACTTAAACATGAATGCATAACATAATCCACAAAATAAGGTGCAACACATAAAACATGATCCAAAACACATAAAAATGACACACATAAGTTTTCTGAATCCCCTACCCCATACTTAAAATTAGACAGTGTCCCCACTGTCAAAAGAAAAATCAAAGTAAAAGGGAAAAGACTCAAAAACTCACAAAAGAAATTCAGAAGCTGCTGAAGACATCCATAAGCTCTACGGAGAAGGCGGTGGGGGTGGAAGTCGACGCTGTGGAAACAAAGAAGATGCCCACGCCATGAAGGAAGACTGGTTCGTTTCCTGCTTGTCCATCCTCTTATTCAAGCGTGCAAACTCCTCCATAAGAGCACCCTGTCCTTGCTGTAGGGTCTCCTGGCCCAGTCTCAGAGATCTAAGCTCATCCAAGACGTCAGTAAGGCTAGGAGGGTGTTGGGACGCAGATCTGCTCGAGCCAGCCCCAGCAGAAAAGGGGCGGCTACCAGGCCTAGCGTCATGATCTATATAGTCGTGCTCCTGCTGCGTGTGCTCATGGTGAAATCCTTGCCCAAATGATCCAAAACCATCAAATATATTAGGTGGAGGCACGACCAAGTCTAAAGTGCTCTCAGGGCGGGGGTATCTAGATGGTCTCTGTCATCTCAGAGGATCATTCAGAATATCCTCTAGAGTCGGTGAAGGTGTAGACGACCAAGTGACAAACCAGTTGGGGACATAAAGCAAGTCCATAGCCGGTTTGGTAATCTCCACCTCGTGATCATGAAAAACTGAAAAAAACTTGTCTCTGTTGCGCTTGATCACACTAGCACTAATCAGATATGCAGTATCAATCATCAGGGTGGGTATAGCCTTGTATCTGGTGAAGTCAATCTCAAGGCGCCTGGCCAACAGCGCCACCAGGCTTCCATACCAGATTTCTTCCGTTCGAGCTCTATAAGCCAAGACATGCAAAATGAACTCAAACCCCAAGTTCAGGGGTGTCTGCATCTCGAACAGTACCCCTCTCAAACAAGCCACTTCAGTTCTAGTGGGTCTTGATAATTCCTTCTTGGCCCAGATGGTGCAGCCAAAAAGTCTCAGAATAATACGGAAGAGTGGGTTTGCAATATCCTTACCCTGGAGAGCTCCGGAAGGCCAATAGAACTTGCCTGTAATCAATGTCCAAGTATCAAGGGCCTTGCAGCTGGAATGACTATATGGCCCTACTGGGTTGGGAAATCTCAGCAATGCGTTGAATTGCTGCAAAGTGAAGGTGTGCTGAACATTCCCCAGCTGGAATGTAATAGGACCCACAAAATCTGGGCTAGCCATATCGCTTGCCAACGTAGCCGTGAACTCCGCAGTGAGAGCGGGATAGTGGTGGGGGACATGATCCAGAAGACTAGTGGCGCCTAAGTAAGAGAAGGCCTCCAATAAGTCATCATGTACCCCAAGGCGTTCTCCATCATCAGGGCTATACCATCGGGCCTTCAGATTGCCCTTCTTGTGGAACTCCTTGTAGTCCTTCTTCAAACGGGAGTCGGAGATGATGACATTATCCAACGGAACTGTAGAGGATGACTCCCTAGCCCTCTTGCTACGCTGACGGTTAAACATTTTCCTGGACAAGACAAACCAAGTGAAAATTAAAATCTTTTCCAAAACAGTGAAACCAAACCAAATCAAATAAACTCAAAAGGAGCTAACATCTAACCATGCAAATTAAGAATGATAATATGCACTAGAAAAACATATAAACACATAAAGACCGAGTGCATATCAATAGTCAAGCGCAAGAGATACCACCTAAAGAAATATCGCATATAAACAATATAAAATAAGCTCCAATGCATATAAACTCACCATCATGGCAAATAGAATGCATTACCCATTTATATAACCATATGCTCCACATAAACTATATGAATAGGAAAAACAATATAGACAATATAATCATCATGTAAGATCACTATAATGCAGTCCCTAATCATAATATCATATACTCAAGAAAGGTAAAATAAGTAATGCAAAACTCAATATACACAAACCAACCATGACAACCCCATACTTAAGTTCAAAACAAGTCAAATAAATATGCAATGGACATATAACTTGTTTGCAATGTCAAATCATGCAAGGGAATAGATTTTATGCTGTATTGAAGAAGCTAATCAACCAAAAGCATAGAAATCCACTATAAAATCAAAGCCTGAAACGGATCGCAATGAAATCTTAAAATCCAAGTAGCTCACAATCCATAACCAATTTGACAATGCCAAGAACATGAAAGTAGCTCTAAATCAACCCAACAACACAACTATAACATCAATTTGGACCAATTTGACCTTCGGCTAAAAGCCCCAAATTCCGCTCCTAAATCAAACCTAGGTTTTCAATCTCAACTTAAATCATCCAATCAATCAAAATAATTGAAATAAATAAGTTTAGGGTAAGAAATCATACCAAAATTGAGTAGAAAGAGGAAGAAAATTCGGGATTTCGAAGGTGTAACGAACCGAACTAACCAAACAGCGACTTGGGCGAAAGTGGTTCGGTGGGGCTGTGGCTGGGCACGAACCGGGTCAGGGCTGGGCTCAGGGGGTGCGGATCGGGGTGCTGGTTCGAGTGTGGGGTCGGCAGTGGGTCAAGGTGGCTCGGTGGTGCTGTGGGAGCGAAGGGAACGAACAGCGAGGGAGAGAGAGTGGGCTCGGCGGGGGGTGGTTCTGGGCTCGAGCCGGGGTGAGGCTGGGCTCATTGGGTGCGGCTTGGGCTGGTGCTCCGACCGACGGTGATGGGTGGCTCGGGCGCGGCTCGGTGGAGGCGTGGGCGGCCAAGAGAGAAGAAGAATATGGGGTCGGTGTTGGTTCGGTTCAGGCGAGAGAGGGAAGAGAGAAAGAAAGGAAGGCGGTGTTTTAATTTAAATATTTTTTTTTTTTTTTTTAAAAAAAATTTCAAAAATTCCGTAGGGGGTCGGTACCGAGGCTGTCGAGGTCGGTACGACTTCGGTATACCTACTGGAATTTGAGATTTTTCGAGCAAACTTACCTGATCCGCCAGGGGGGTCGGTACCGAACCCCGGGGGGTCGGTACGACCTCGGTACAGTTCTGTTTCTTGCTCCGATCTCTGTTTTTCACCCGTTTTCACCATGGTCACCTCTCAAGACATGCATGGTTAGTGCCATATGTTCTATCCCAGCTAATTTACCTATCCTAAAACTTAAAAATAAAACTAAAATTTAAAAAAGAAAGGAAAATAAAGCGGGTTGCCTCCCGTAAGCGCTACCTTTAACGTCGTTAGCTTGACGTGGTTACCTCAACTTCATTCTAATGATGTAAGAGCCCAAGTGACTCTTATTTCTTCCTCCGGATCCATTCTATCATAGTATTTCTTGAGTCGGTGGCCATTGACCTTGAATATGGCTCCTCCTTCATCAACTAGATCCACCGCTCCATGGGGATAGATATGATGAACCACAAATGGTCCACTCCATCGTGATCTAAGCTTCCCTGGGAACAAACGCAATCTAGAATTGAAAAGAAGAACCTTATCACCTACCTCATATGTCTTTGGCACCAACTTCTTGTCATGCCACTTCTTGGTGCGCTCCTTGTAGATTTCGGCGTTTTGATAAGCTTTGAGCCTCAACTCCTCCAACTCTTGTAAGTCCATGAATCTCTTTGCTCCGGCCACGTCAAGGTCCATGTTGAGCTCCTTAAGAGCCCATAATGCTCTATGCTCAAGCTCGACGGGCAAATGACAAGACTTACCAAAAACCAAGTTGTAAGGAGTTGTACGCAATGGTGTCTTGTACGCCGTTCTATAAGCCCACAACGCATCATCTAGCTTAGATGCCCAATCCTTCCTCGAGCGTGACACCGTCTTCTCTAAGATGCTCTTGATTTGTCGATTTGAAACCTCCACTTGGCCACTAGTTTGGGGGTGGTAAGGTGTTGCCACCCTATGAGACACCCCATACTTAGCCAAAAGAGCTTCAAAACCCCTCTCTATGAAGTGAGATCCTCCATCGCTAATGAGAACTCGTGGGACACCAAAACGGGGAAAAATGTTAGTCTTCATAAATCTAGCTACAACTTTAGAATCATTAGTACGAGTAGCTATAGCTTCAACCCATTTAGAAACATAATCAACCGCTACCAAAATATATTTATAGGGCCCAGATGAAGGGAAGGGTCCCATAAAATCAATACCCCAAACGTCAAAAAGTTCAACCTCTAGGATACCGGTAAGAGGGTTCTCATGCCTCCATGTGATGTTCCCCGCTCTTTGGCACTCATCGCAGCTTTCAATGTAAGCATGTACATCCTTGAACAAAGTAGGCCAATAGAAGCCACTTTGAAGAATCTTCGCCGTGGTCTTGAAACTCTTTGCATGGCCGCCTGTTGGAAGGGTGTGACAATGCTTGATTATGCTCTCAATCTCCTCATCCGGTAAACAACGTCTAAAAATGTGGTCGCTCCCCTGCTTGAATAAGTAAGGATCATCCCAATAATATTGCTTGACGTCGTGGAGAAACTTCTTCTTGGCTTGCAAAGTCAAATCCTTAGGAATTTCTCCCCCTACAATGTAATTAGCAAAATCCGCAAACCAAGGGGTCCTCGACCCTCCAATAGCATAAATATGATGAGATATAGGAGAAGAAGGGGGTGTATAAAAGGAATCCTCACCAGAACTTACCGAATCGTTTTGCATGAGGCTTTCGTCCGGCCTGGAGTCATTGATTGGTACTTGATTTCCGGATTCCAAGAGGTGGTCCAAGGGCAACCTAGACAGATGGTCAGCCACCAAATTCTCCGCTCCCTTCTTGTCCCTAATTTCACAATCAAATTCTTGCAACAAAAGCATCCAACGAAGAAGCCGAGGCTTGGCATCTTTCTTAGTCATTAAATATCTTACCGCGGCATGATCCGTATAGACAATGACCTTAGAACCTACTAAATAAGTACGAAACTTTTCAAAGGCAAATACCACGGCGAGGAATTCCTTCTCCGTCGTGGTATACTTACCTTGTGCTTCGTCAAGTGTCTTACTTGCATAGTAGATGGCATGAAGCTTCTTGTCCTTCCTTTGTCCAAGCACGGCACCTATGGCATAGTCACTAGCATCACACATGATCTCAAAGGGTAGGTTCCAATCGGGCGATTGCATAATAGGAGCGGAGACCAGGGCTTCTCTCAATTTGTTGAATGCTTCAAGACACTCTGCAGAAAACTCAAAAGCTACATCCTTCATAAGCAAGTTAGTTAAAGGTTTAGCAATTTTTGAGAAGTCTTGAATAAATCTCCTATAAAAGCCTGCATGTCCTAGAAAGCTCCTAATATCCTTAACATTAGTGGGAGGAGGTAATTTTTCAATCAATTCAATTTTAGCACGATCTACCTCAATTCCCCTTTTTGAAACCAAATGCCCAAGAACAATTCCCTCTTGAACCATGAAGTGACATTTTTCCCAATTAAGCACTAAATTTGTTTCTTCACATCTTTCTAGCACCCTACTCAAGTTGGCAAGACATGAATCAAAAGAAGAACCATAAACAGAAAAATCATCCATAAACACTTCTACTATATCCTCAATCATATCAGAAAAAATAGCCATCATACACCTTTGAAAAGTTGCGGGGGCATTGCAGAGCCCAAATGGCATTCTCCTGTAAGCAAAAGTTCCATAAGGACAAGTAAAAGTGGTCTTCTCCTGATCATCTGGATGAATAGGAATCTGCCAAAAACCACTATAGCCATCCAAATAGCAAAAATAATCGTGCTGGGCTAAACGTTCAAGAACTTAATCAATAAAAGGAAGAGGGAAATGATCCTTCCTAGTAGCACTATTCAACTTCCTATAATCAATGCACATGCGCCATTTAGTAGTGGTCCTAGTAGGTACTAATTCACCCTTTTCATTCTCAATCACAGTCATTCCACCTTTCTTAGGGACAACATGGACAGGACTCACCCATTTACTATCAGAAATAGCATAAATAATTCCAGCATCCAACATTTTCAAAATTTCAGATTTTACTACTTCTTTCCTATTTGGGTTAAGCCTACGCTGATGCTCAATGGTTGGCTTATGATCATCTTCCATATATATACGATGCATGCATAAAGAAGGTGAAATCCCAGTGATATCATCCAAAGAATAACCAATAGCCTTTCTATGGGTCCTAAGCACATCAAGTAATTTACCAACTTCTTCCTCATTCAATTTCGCATTAATGATCACAGGAAGAGTGGAATTGGGACCCAAGAAAACATACCTCAAACCTTCTGGAAGCGGCTTTAGCTCTGGAGAAGACTCAATTGGAATCAGATTAGGCTCTTCCTCTTCCGTCTTCAATATCGCTTCCAGGACCTCCAAAGAATACACTTCCTCCTGACCTGCCAGAAGGCCTGGGATTGGGCCTGCAGACTGAAGACAATCAAAATAGCTTACCTCTACCATGTTCGTGGTTTCCTTCATTGTTGGATTGAAGCGAAATTCAACGATGTCCTCCCCAATCTCAAATGTTAGGAGTCCCTTCCTAACATCAATTATTGCTCCAGCTGTGGCTAAGAAAGGCCTTCTAAGAATGATAGGCACAACCGGATCCTCTGGCATATCCATAACAATGAAATCAGTGGGGACGAAAAACTTACCTACACGGACAGGCACATCATCAATCACCCCAGTTGGTGATACAACCGCTCCATTAGCCATGGATACTCTCATGTTGACCGGCTCTAGGGCTCCCAAGCTTGTCTTAGACCATATCGAAAGGGGAAGAAGGCTCACACTAGCACCTAAATCACACAAAGCCTTGAAGCGGTAAGATCCTAAACCAATAGTAATAGCAAACTTACCTGGATCTCCAAGTTTTTCAGGGAACTTCACTGAACGGACCTCGTCAGCAAGCTCAGACATGGATCTCTTCTTAGCTAAGATATCTTTCAAAAACTTAGTGTAAGCTGGCATCTCACTCAAAGCATCAGTGAAAGGAATAGATATATTCAAACTTTGAAGCATCTTCACAAACTTTTGAATCTTCACAAACTTTTGAAACTTACCTTCCGCTGTGTCCTTTACCTTTTTCGGAGGGTATGGAAGCACTTTCATCGGATTCGGGGCTGAAACAGGCCCTGCAGAAGAATCTGTCGCTGCTGGAGGGGTCGGTACCGAGGCTGAGGGGGTCGGTACAACCTCGGTATGGTTGTTGGGAAGAACGGGAGAAGCTGGAGGGGTCGGTACCGAGGCTGAGGGGGTCGGTACAGCCTCGGTATGGACACTGTTGTCCCCGTTTTCTTCCTCGTTTGGCGTGCTTTCGCGACCAGGCACCTCCTTTCCATTTCTCAGGTGTATTGCAGCTATTTAACCCCTAGGGTTCTCGTCGGTGTGGCCTGGGAGCTTCCCTTGAGGCCGTGGGATTTGTGCCGCGAGATTACCTAGTTGGGAATCCACTCCCTTCTTCCAAGTTTCCAACTCTCCTAGTTGTGCATGAACACCCTTAAATTGAGAATTCACATCGGCGCGAAGCCCATTGAATCCTTCCTTAAGCTCTTGCACCCATGATGGTGGTTCTTGATAGCCAGGGGGCCTATATGGGGGAACCCGTTGATCTTGTTGCGGAGGAGATTGACTCCCTTGTCCTTGTCCATAGTTACCCCAATTAGGGTAATTGTTGTTCCTCCCTGCATAATTGTTATTTTGATTCCCCATATAATTATTATTATTATTGGGGTTCCTATAAGGAGCCCTCATATAACTTACCTCTTCATAGTGTTCTGCCCTTTGTACCTGGCTAATATTATTGCAATCTATAGTATTATGAGCCAGAGAACCACATTCTAAACAAGGTTGATTTCGAGATAGAAAACTTACTTGTTTCTTGAGACGTCGGGTCTCATCCTCATGGAATTGTTGACGCACAACTGGATCAATTTCATTAGAAGGCTCATAAAGTTTCTTACCTGATGGTCTAGCCACTGGGGTGCCATACTTAGCGTCGTACTCCGTAAGCTTGTCCAATAGAGCCCATGCATCAGTTGGATTCATCTCGAGGAACCCACAATCGGTGTGCAGGTTCAATCGAGTCTTGGTCTCGGCATTGATGCCCTGGAAGAAGATTTCTTGGAGGACATACTCAGGTTGCCCGTGGGTAGGGCATTGTCGTTGCAACTCCTTGAATCTCTCCCAAGTCTCCAAAAATGTCTCTCCTGGCAATTGGTGAAAGGAGGTGATTTTCTTCCGAAGCTCCGTTGTCTTTGCCGGTGGAAAGAACTTTGTCATGAACAAGTCATACAAAGCCTTCCATGTAGTGATGGACCTAGGCGCCAAACTCTCCAACCAATTCAGAGCCTTTCCTGAAAGAGACCTTTTAAATGCCTTTAGTTGCACATATTCCAACGATACATCATCAGCAGCAATTGTATCGCATAAATCAATAAAGTTCTTAATATGAAGCATAGGGCATTCATGAGCTTTGCCCTCAAATTGAGATCTTTTAATTAAAGAAATAAAGTGGGATTTGATCTCAAAATTGCGCTCAATCTCGGGGAGGACGATTGCAGACTCAGGCACCCTCAGTTCTGGGTGCATGTATTGTTTTGCATTCCTTGGGATAGCATCTAACTGCTGTTGTAGGCGAGCAGTCGCTTCCCTTTCTCTCGCTGCAGCCTCCCTTTCTCTCGCTGCAGCCTCCCTTTCTCTTTCTGCAGTGAGCCGAAATTGCTCCATCTGACGACGGAGGTCAGCCATCTGCGCAGCAACGTGAACATTGTTGTCGTTGTTGCCATTGTTACCTGAGTTACCTGAGTTGTCTGTATTGTTGCTCATTGTCCTAGCTTCTCGTAGTCTGCGATGAAAAGAGCGTTCCGGTTCGGGATCGATAACAAAATCGAAATCAAGCCTGTGTCGCCCTGATCGCATAAACTGAAAACAAAGACAAAAACAAAGACACCACAATCAAAAGCAAAGGGGGATGAGCTATTCTCAAACCCTAATAATAACTAAAACTTTGGCACAATTGAAATCTCCCCGGCAACGGCGCCAATTTGATGAAGGGTTTATTTGCAATCAAATAAATTTATAAGATCGAAACCCCGCTATAGTATAGTAGGGTCAAGTTCGTCCGCAGGGAGAAAGTCAGTGACTCAATTCTAGTTACCAAAGAGCAAGAAATAGCAAGAAGAGATGACAAATGTAGAGATTTTTTGGGGTTTTAAAGTTGCTGAATTTTTGGAAGAAAATCAATAATAATAAAAGATCTAGGGCATAGGGATCACCACAACGATAATCATACAAGCATTGCAATGAATCAAGTAAAAATTATGTTTTTATCTATTAAATAGGTCAACTTGCATCAACCCTATCAAAGCAATCAATTTACTTTCACAAATTAATAAACTTTACTAACAATCTTAATTAGGTTATCAAACTTTCGTTTCAAAATCCTAATTACTATCCAATTCACAATTCAATCTTTCAATTCAATTGCAAAAGGGAATTTCCCCAATTTTCATTGAGTACTTAAGCACATAACATAGATAAAACCAATCAATTCCTCAATTCATAGCAAAATTGCAAGCATAACTATCGTTGGGATCACTCCAACCCTAGAAAAGGCGACTACTCACGCATAAACATGGTAGACTTTGCAAAATTCATGAAATAAATAAAAATCAGAAATTTAAATTGCATAAAAACCTGAGAATAACGTCAACAAAGCGTCCCCAAAGCCTCACAAAACGTTCTCCAACTTTCGCCGAAGAAATCGCTTCAAAAAGCTCTCAATTCCGCTCACAAACGCTCCCTAAACGTGTGTTCCAATTTCTAAAAGTGCTGAAAAAGTGGTGGAAGGAAGAAGAAGATCCTCCTAACCCTAAAAATCCTATTTATACTTAATATCCCATAAACTAAATTATGAAATAACAAATATATGAATTTTATCTAAAGTCTATCTAAGGAAAATAGGTAAAAATAATTAAATCCGGGTAAACAAGGTTCGCTGGAGCCCATACCGAGGCTGTGAGGGTCGGTACCGACCCCCCTTAGGGTCGGTATGACCACTGTTGGCTTTTCTTGTCTCGTCCTTCCAGATTGAGCCTCGGTACCGACCCCCCCTAGGGTCGTTATGGGGTCGGTATGACGGTAGTCCATCTCGGACTTAGAGAAACGTCCGTATCTCCTTCGTTATAACTCCGATTGCTTCCGTTCTTTTTCCTATGCGCTCTAAATTCTCTTCCGCATCTTTTCTCTCTTGAAAATTTCTTCAAAAAAAGCTTCCAAAAATCTGTAAAACACACAAAAGCTAGTGAAGACATCTATTTCTCATGAAATATGAAAACTTATACAAAAGACACTAAACCCAATGCAAAACTTATGAAAATGACTTAAATTAATGATAAAACATATGGAAAAAATATGACTAAAAACATGCACATCAAAATACCCCATACTTAGACTTGCTTGTCCTCAAGCAATAACCAAGCAATAACCAATACCAACAACACATCCTTCAAGTCTTCGCCCTTGTCGAAAGCAACATCTCGAGTAGTAGCAAAGCGAAGCAAGTGAATTTAACGTCATCACACATATATGAGCGATCCATAGGCATAGACATTTTAAATCCAACCTCATAGGGATAAAGTGTTTGCACTCAACTCTCAACATGTTTAGGCTATGAAGATCAACTCTCAACTCAATTCCATACACAAACTCATAAACATTGCAATTTAAATGTAAATCCACTTCGCAACCAATTATGTAAATGCAAACAAGAACCATCAGGAGGACTTCGCTCAATGGAAGACTTCAAAGAAGACTCCATTCGGCGGGGTTGTAATGGGGCTTGGTAAGAAATAAAGGGCATGGAATTATTTGGCTATGTGGTGCTTAATAAAATTCGGGAATCAAGACTCCTAAATTTCCAACACAACTCAACCAAACCATAACTCTCAATCATATGAATCAACCAAACTCTCCAACTCATCTCAATGAAGAACACAACCTTTCAAACTCAATAAACCTATCAAAAGTATGAATCTTACAAAAATAAAGGAAAAAAATAAGGTAAATTTGGCTCATGCACTTTATTCATAACATATAACTTCTCTTTTTTTTCGAATTTTTTTTCCCTTTTTTTTTTGCTTTTTTTTTTCTTTTTTTTTTGAATTTCGTTTTTTTTAAACGAAAAATAACATAAAAAAATAATAAAAAAAACTACTAGTGCATATATAAGGTGAGCCAAAAATCCTTTTACATAATATGCATAGCAAGATAAAAATATCAAACCAACCCATAACTCAATAAACTCAAAAATTCTTCTCACTTGAAATCAAATACAAGCCCATTCCTTCCACAAACCATCATTCTAACCAATCCTAAGTCTTAATTCCCAAATGGGGGTCAGGCTCAATTCGGCTAGGGATAATTTTGTAGAGCTTATAAATAAAGGTCTCAGGCTAATGTTCTGGCTTCAAGCAGAGATAATGCAGGGTAGGTAAAGAGAGGATAAAATTGGCTTAAAAAGTGCCTCCATCATTTAATTCTCATTCACATAAACATATAAATGCATTGGCTTTGAATAACTATCACAATATTTAGAGATACATAGGAAGAGTAAATACACTCAAGAAAGTAGAGGGATTTTTTTATGTTCTCCCTATAAGGCCAAAATTCTCACTAGGACAAATTTTGTTGGATTTCAACCTTTAGTCTATGATCATATGTGCTCAATTTCATCACAAGTTCACAATCCACAAAAGAAAAAAAAAAATTTCAAGACTTAGGCTAAACCTTCCAAACATGCCATAGGATTTACATGATCAAGTTAGTCATTATTTATCATCATAGGACATCTAAGTTAGGGTATAAACTCAATAAAATATAAGTCAAAATAAAAATAAACATGCATTTTTTTTCCTTTTTTGACATTTTTTCATTTTTTTTTGTTTTTTTTTGTTTTCTTTTTATGAAACTAAAAGCAAGACTAAAGTGACTAAAATATGACAAAAGACTCAAATGCATAAAAACTTAAACATGAATGCATAACATAATCCACAAAATAAGGTGCAACACATAAAACATGATCCAAAACACATAAAAATGACACACATAAGTTTTCTGAATCCCCCACCCCATACTTAAAATTAGACAGTGTCCCCAGTGTCAAAAGAAAAATCAAAGTAAAAGGGAAAAGACTCAAAAACTCACAAAAGAAATTCAGAAGCTGCTGAAGACATCCATAAGCTCTACGGAGAAGGCGGTGGGGGTGGAAGTCGACGCTGTGGAAACAAAGAAGATGCCCACGCCATGAAGGAAGACTGGTTCGTTTCCTGCTTGTCCATCCTCTTATTCAAGCGTGCAAACTCCTCCATAAGAGCACCCTGTCCTTGCTGTAGGGTCTCCTGGCCCAGTCTCAGAGATCTAAGCTCATCCAAGACGTCAGTAAGGCTAGGAGGGTGTTGGGACGCAGATCTGCTCGAGCCAGCCCCAGCAGAAAAGGGGCGGCTACCAGGCCTAGCGTCATGATCCATATAGTCGTGCTCCTGCTGCGTGTGCTCATGGTGAAATCCTTGCCCAAATGATCCAAAACCATCAAATATATTAGGTGGAGGCACGACCAAGTCTAAAGTGCTCTCAGGGCGGGGGTATCTAGATGGTCTCTGTCGTCTCAGAGGATCATTCAGAATATCCTCTAGAGTCGGTGAAGGTGTAGACGACCAAGTGACAAACCAGTTGGGGACATAAAGCAAGTCCATAGCCGGTTTGGTAATCTCCACCTCGTGATCATGAAAAACTGAAAAAAACTTGTCTCTGTTGCGCTTGATCACACTAGCACTAATCAGATATGCAGTATCAATCATCAGGGTGGGTATAGCCTTGTATCTGGTGAAGTCAATCTCAAGGCGCCTGGCCAACAGCGCCATCAGGCTTCCATACCAGATTTCTTCCGTTCGAGCTCTATAAGCCAAGACATGCAGAATGAACTCAAACCCCAAGTTCAGGGGTGTCTGCATCTCGAACAGTACCCCTCTCAAACAAGCCACTTCAGTTCTAGTGGGTCTTGATAATTCCTTCTTGGCCCAGATGGTGCAGCCAAAAAGTCTCAGAATAATACGGAAGAGTGGGTTTGCAATATCCTTACCCTGGAGAGCTCCGGAAGGCCAATAGAACTTGCCTGTAATCAATGTCCAAGTATCAAGGGCCTTGCAGCTGGAATGACTATATGGCCCTACTGGGTTGGGAAATCCCAGCAATGCGTTGAATTGCTGCAAAGTGAAGGTGTGCTGAACATTCCCCAGCTGGAATGTAATAGGACCCACAAAATCTGGGCTAGCCATATCGCTTGCCAACGTAGCCGTGAACTCCGCAGTGAGAGCGGGATAGTGGTGGGGGACATGATCCAGAAGACTAGTGGCGCCTAAGTAAGAGAAGGCCTCCAATAAGTCATCATGTACCCCAAGGCGTTCTCCATCATCAGGGCTATACCATCGGGCCTTCAGATTGCCCTTCTTGTGGAACTCCTTGTAGTCCTTCTTCAAACGGGAGTCGGAGATGATGACATTATCCAACGGAACTGTAGAGGATGACTCCCTAGCCCTCTTCGTCTTGCCATCGCCAGCAAGATCCCTTGCGTACTCCTACCGCCTTCAGTTCCGCGACCTTGATCTCTGCGTTAGCGTTTCTCTCGACCGGCTCCCGTCGACCAAGTCATCCGCCGACGGCAGTGGATCCTCGGAGGAAGATCCTCCTCCGGTGTCGAACTCTCTCATGGTTGCTATCTAGCGCTCCCAGGCCAATCAGAGCTTGATCTCTGCGTTAACTTCGTGTTTTCTGGGGGACCGAAATCAAACTCGCAATTCATCATCCTCCTGCACCGCCTCCCTCGGCAAGGTACTTCAGCGGGACCGGTGGAAGTGGGAGGAAGATATCCGTCGTCGTTCCTTTGTAATCTGACAGATTCGGCGCTTCCGATCAGCGGGAATATTCCGTTCTCTTTCTCTCTCGGTGTCGACGGAGGAGGATGCGTTGGAGCAACGAGAGACCTTCAACGGAGTCGCCACCGCCCATAGATCGACGTCGTCGAGATCTGGGAGGAGCAACGACGAATCTGGGAGCAACAACAGACCTTCAACGGAGCACCGTTGATCTGTTGTTGCCGTCGTCGATCTGTTGCTGTCGTCGCTTGAGAGCGCACCGTCGATCTGTTGGAGCCGGTTGAGGATTTGGAGTTTTTTTTTACCTTTTGGTGCTGAAACGGCAAGGAGATATGTGATTAGGTTTAGATAAGAGGCGTAATTTTGTCCAGAAAATTTTTGGTGGACAAATCCCAATTTGCTACACTTGGGGGACACTCCCTCAATATGGTAAAAAATTTGCACATTCGGCGCAAATTTTCTCTTTCTTTTATTTATTTTTTCATCCGCTTTTCCTTCAAACCGAAATTTTATTTAATACATAAAACGCGGTTTCATCCCGCGTTTTTCTGATTGTTCTGCCAAAAATGAATATTTTGGTAAATACTTTCAAAGCGTGAATTTTTTGGTAAATATTTATTTTTTTGTGAATACTTCGGAAAAAAGTTCATATAAACTCACACCTTATTATTTTAACTTTATGAAGTTTTCATATCTCATGCAAATTGCATTATGCAATAGATACTTGAAAAAAATTATGGATAGAATTGGATTGAAAATAGAAAAATTGTATAAAAAAATGTTAATTTAACATAAATTAACTACGTATTGATTATGTGCATGATATAATTTTTTGCTATTTATAATTATTATTCAGATCTTACAAAATTAGGTAAATTCTTTTTAAAATATATCTGATCAAAAAAGGAAAAACTATTATCCTAATTAATTTGTACATGATCACGACGCAACTAAGCCTAACAAACACCGTTAATGCCTCCTAAGAGAGTCAAAATCAATGACATGATCAATTTTGACGATCTTCAGCCTCCCGGAGCCATCCTCGACTAGACTGCTTTGACGAAGCTTCTCCAAAACGCTCTTCATCGATGGTCTATCATTAGGAGAAGGTGATGTGCACATTAGCCCTATAATGAACACTCTACTCATCTCTTCAAGGTAGTCTTGTTGCACCACCTCTTCGTCTAGCGCGTCGATGATGGCCTTGCCCTCTGAACAATGCTTCTTCGACCACTGTGCAAGGTTAACACCTTCGTCGTAGTCTTTGCTGTTTGGCTCCTTCCCTGTGGCCAGCTCCAACAGCACCACTCCGAAGCTATACACGTCGACCTTTTCGTTCACCTTTAATGTACGTAGATACTCTACAATGAAATGAATCACTCCAATGAGCATTTTATAGGCATGCAAAAAATCGAAAGGATGGATGAATTAATGGTTGTTTTCGCTATACCTGGAGCGAAGTATCCGAAAGAGCCTACCGCATGTGACATGGTGTGAACTTTGCCATGCTTCAATGTCATCTTCGCAAGGCCGAAATCAGCAATCTTGGGATTGAACTCGGAGTCAAGAAGGATGTTGCTGGACTTAATGTCTCTATGAATGATTGGCGAAGCGCAATCATGATGCATATAGCACAATCCTTGTGCTGCTCCGATTGCAATTTTAAACCTCGTAGGCCAATCGAGAACATGGAGAGGATTTCCTCTCCTCTTCGACTCCAACCTCTTCCTCCGGTGGAGCCACCTATCGAGGCTTTGGTTTTCCATGTACTCGTAAACAAGAAGTTTCGACTTCTCACTAGAAATGCAACACAAAAGCTTCACTATGTTGGCGTGCCTAATGCTTCCCAATGCTTCTACCTCGGCTATGAACTGAGCATTGTCGAATTTTTTATTGTTCCAAATCCTTTTTACCGCGACAGAGTAGGGCAAGTTGTCAAATTGGATCCGATACACTGTCCCTGACCCTCCCGATCCTATAACATGTTGATCGGATAAACTCGGTATGATCTCCGCTTCTGTGAAATCTAAGAGGTGAAATGGGGTAAACTTCCATGATGTAAGCTCGTCGATTATCTTCCCTCGTTTAGCTTGATTGATCGTACAGATGGTACACCATAAGATCACCGAGAATGCAATGACCCCGACAATGACAAAGATCATGGTCAAGCGATTGGATGCCAAAAGGTGCTTAGAAGAAGAGGAGCTTGAGCATCTAGGCAATGTTGGGATTCGACTGGTTTCGGATGTGCACAAGTTGGTGTTGTTCAAGAAGCTCTTTCCGAAGGCTGCGTTATCCAACGAGTGTGGAATCTTCCCCCATAGCTTGTTGTTTGATAGGTTGAGAACAGTGAGTCTCAGTCCTTCGAATTGATCCGGGATTTCACCCGAGAGCTCATTGTTGGACAGGTCGAGTTCATTGAGTGTAGGTAAGGTGCCAATTGCGGCAGGAATTGGACCCGAGAACTCGTTCCTCGCAAAGTCAAGTTTACTAAGAGATGTCCATGAGTTCATATTCAATGGGAGCTCACCCGAAAGCCGGTTTCCTTCAAGGGAAAGGGTGTTAAGCTTCGAGAGTTGAGTCAATCCCGATGGAAGAACACCCGAGAGCATGTTGTTCCCTGCCACCAGCACCTGGATGTTTGTCCAGCGGCCTATCCCGGAAGGTATCTGACCCGAAAACTTGTTGTTACGGACATCAAGAAGAGTCATATTCTCCGCGATTTGATCAGGGAGGTGTCCGGTGAAGCCATTGAAGGCGAACATCAAGTTATAAAGCCCTGCCAAAGTCCAAACTCCAGCTGGAATTTCACCAGTGAAACTGTTGTTGTAAATCATCAAGGTGCGTAGGGTGGAGCAACTCTCAAGCGATTTCGGTATCTCCCCGCTTAGATTGTTCGAAAACACAGTGATCCCTGTAAGAAACAAAGTCATTGAGCTGTAAGTGAAATTGTCTTGATTTTGGTAAATAGAGAGCAGTCAAGTGAAATTGTCTTGATTTTCGACTGAACCATTCCGGAATAGTTATCTTGTGTTTTTCTCGGAAAGACAAATCAAACAGTCTTGATATCACATACCTATCAAAGCGTCGTTGAAGCATAGATTATCCGGTAGAGGACCCGAAAACCGGTTGCCCCAAATCTCAACAGTTCGTAAAGGCGAATGAAGACCGAGTTTCGAAGGCAGAGGACCAGACAAATTGTTGCTAAACAGCTTCAATAACTCCAATTCAGGAAGAAGGCCAATGCTTTGAGGTATCTCCCCAGTCAGCTTGTTATCAAAGAGGTTCAAATGCCTCAACCTCTTCAATTTTCCGAAACCCTCAGGAATCGAACCACTGAGTGTGTTGTTAGAGAGATCAAGGTAAGTCAAATTCAAAGCCTGAATTGAATTGGGTATTTCTCCTGACAGCTGATTGTTGTATAGATACACAATTTCCAAACCCTTGAGCAAAAACAAGCCATCTGGAATTTTACCCACAAGTGCATTTCCCGCCAAATCCAGGTGCTGAAGACTAACTAGCCCATTGAAACTTTCAGGAATCTGACCGACTAAATTGGAATCTTTCATGAAAAGAAATCGGAGGTTCTTTAGGCTTCCCCATTCAGGTGGCAAGACCTTGGCACCATAAGCGTTACCAGCCATTATCAGGACCTCAAGCTTGGAGAGATTGGAGATTTCTGGTGGGTAAATCCCATTGAAAAAGTTATTGTTGAGATCAAGAGCTTGCAACTGTTTCAAACCTCCTATGGATTTCGGTATGTTTCCTGTTGAAAATATTATACATTTATAATGATAAACAGATTAATAAGCGTGTTATTGTAATTAAAATGTTACTTAGCACATCATTTTTAATGTGTCACAACACATTTACAGAAGTTGTCTGATCGATTTAATCTTGTATATACGGAGTATCCAAGTTGTCCAAAAAAATAATAATTTATTTAATATATGTAATTATTAGGGAAGAATATTGTTATTTTTGATACAGCTGTGTAGATATATTGTGTATATCTTATCTTTGGAGATTGATCATTATCCGGCCTCCAAATTATGTAATTGTATATATACCCATATTAGAGGAGCACTTGGGTTGTTAGGGTTAGGTCATATCGATTTCGGATAGAGTCGGATAAGTTTTTGGGTTGGGTAAGTTTGGGTCAAATGGATTCCGGGTTATGAAAAGTCGTGTCACATTTAGTTTTGTATATAAAATGATGATTATTTTTTGTTTATTCAAATTATTGACTATTAAACATCATTTGTTTAATTATATTAGGTCTCATTATATATAATTCACGTTATTTGCATATTTAAAAATAAGAAAATTAATAATTATGACTTATGAGAATAACTCATGTCTTGCATGTTCGAGTCGGGTCAAGGGCGGATCTAGTAATGTTTGTCTATGTTCTTGTTCATTACATACTCTTTTCGTTCTTGGGCTAAAAGGTGACGTCAAACCTTATTGCTACTCCGAAATTCTTACCGTATTGACTATTGTTGGCTTGCTTTGGTGGCATTTGTCAATTTGTTTATGGCCCTTTGACTTGCTTTTAGGCATTTGACTTGGCCTTCTCTCCTTCAATGGCCACTTTTGGGTTGGTTAAATGAGCATGCCTCCCTTGGGTATCGCTCCTTGAATTGTGTTCAGACCGGTTAAACTGTTATATCTTGGTATGTTGCCTTAGGATTTTCCTATGGGTGCTTTGCACTCTAGTTAATAGTTTGCAGTAGGTTAAGATGGGGCTTGCATGTTCTGGTTATGTTTTGTTCCTCAGATGGTTATCATGTATTTTATAGGTTCGTTGTATGGTTTTAGTTTGGGGATAAATATTTTGTCATTGGTGACATTATATTAGTGTTTGCTTAGCTTTAGCTTCTCTAGGGTCTAATGTTTTGTTATTAATGACAATAGATTATTGACAAGAGGTTTGTGACAATAAGATGGTGACAAACTGACAATGTTTTGTTGTTGGTGACAATATATTTGAGAAAAGAATATGGTGACAATGTTCTGTAGTTGGTGATAATAAGGTGTTGACAAGGTATTGTAGTTGGTGACACTGTTATGTCGTTACGGACAATATATTACTTATAAGAGGTTGATAACAATAGGGTGATGACATTGTTTTGTAGTTGGTGACAATCGTTCGAGAAAATAATATAGTGACATTGTTATGTACTTGGTGACAATAGGATGGTGACAGTTTTATGTGGTTGGAGAAAATAGGCAGTGATAGTTTTTAATAGTTGGTGATAAAAAAAATTGGCAGCAATGTTCTTTAGTTGGTGATAATAGATGTTTTTCAGTGTTTACTAGTTAGTGAAAATAATTTTGTATTAGTATTTGATAATTGGTAGCAATAGTGTTGGTTATAGTGTGTTATAGTTGGTGACAATGATTTGTAGTTTGTGTCAATTGATATTTGACTATAGGTTAGTGACAATTTTCACTAGCTCATGGTAATATTTGGTGATAGTGTTATTAGTGACAACAGTTTGTGACATTGTATTTCGAGAAAAAAATGATGTCAAAAAAACTTTCACCAAAATATAAAAAAAATAAATTATCGAAAAAATTGTCACTAACAACTGTCACTAAAAAAATGTCACCATGATCAGTCTGTCACTAGAAAAAACTATCACCAAAACTGGACATTGACCACAATAGTTAATGTTAACTAGTCAAGGTCAAAATTATAAATGGTCAAAGAGAAAGGAGGGGAAGGAGAAAAGGAACTAGTAAAGGGAAGGAAGTGTAAAATTTTCAATTATGGACATTTACTTAATTTGTTTAAAAATTGAACATTTACTTAATTATGTTTATTTTTTTGGACAATCACTAAATTAAGCCAACTTTTTAGAAGATATTTGGCTCAAAACCCTTTCCATCAACCCATTTAGTATTTCTCTTGGGTGTTTGGATTTGTTAGGATTTGTCCAATTTTTTTTCATAATACCACTTTTACCATCCCTTTTAATTTTACTCTTTCCTTCGACTTTTTCCAGATATGAGAACCAAAAGGTCGTCTCTCTCCGCACCCCATCCCGAAGAAGAAGATGTCGGCGGGTCACGGTCTCCGATCGAGAACAAGGGATTCGTTCTCTAGGGCCTTCAGGAAGAAAGGATACTCTTCTTCATCCTCCTCCTCCTCGTCGGATTCGTCATTATCGCAGTGCAGAGATATTAAATTCTCAAAGAGGAACCGATCGATGTCCTTCAGCGTCGCCTCCACTGCCTTTTCACTCCGGCCAACTCCCGCGGCCGATTTCGAGGGGATCACTCCTCCGTGCTCCCTCTCTAGATCTCGAACTCCACTCATATGGCGCCTCCGTGATTCAGATTTCAGCCGTTGTTGGTGGCACAACTAATGCTCCCTCTCGAGATCTTAGATTGGATATGTTGTTGGTGGTACAACTAGTGCGTTCTATGGTTTCAATTTCTGTGAGTTTCTTCTCCTCTGATGTTGTAGACTTGGTTTTGTTGCTTCCATGAGGTGAGGATTGTCAGAAAACAAAGGGAGATTGACCACAACTCAACCCAGATCACACACACATTCAAACACCAATCTGCCTGTCGACAGTTTCTCACAACCAATAGAGGAAGATAGAAAACACAAATTGAACTGCTACACATCCATTGATTGAAAACGTCAAACACAATACCCTTACAAATGCAATAACCGTTCATAACTACACCCCACTACTTCTACTACTTCAGCTACTTGGAACTTACAAAATAAACTGACACTTAACTCTAACTGCTACTCGACTTCGACTACAGCTAAACTTACTACTCGAAATCGACTAAGGTCACACAGGACCTAACTGACAGCTAACTAACTTGATACTTGTTTGAGAGGTTTGGATCACATAGGCTTAACTTCAACACCACCCCTTGATTCAAAACCTCTCATTCCAATCTTCTCCATGAAGAACTGGTGCTTTGCCACACTTAGAGCCTTGGTAAACAGATCTGCACTTTGATCATTTTTACCACAAAATTTCATCTCAATTTCTCCTCTTGCAACCAGCTCTCGAATAAAATGATGTTGAACATCAATATGCTTTGTTCTAGCATGAAATGCAGGGTTCTTAGTCATAGCAATTGCAGACTTGTTGTCACACCAAATCTTAGTTGCCATCTATTGTTTGCATCCCAAATCCCTCATCAGTTTCTTCAACCAAAGAGCTTGCTTTGCTGCAGCTCTAGCAACCACATATTATGCTTCTGATGAAGACAAGGCACCTGTCTCTTGCTTCTTAGAACTCCAAGTTATTGCACCTGAGCCCAAGCAAAACACTCATCCAAGCACCCAGCCCAATCACTATCAGTGTAACCATGAAGTCTGCACTCTTCAACCTTGCTATACCAAATTCCTTGATTCACAGACCCTGCCACATATTTTAAAATTCTCTTTGCTGCACCAAACTGTTGCTTTGTAGGACCATGCATAAACCTGGATATCACTCACACTATATGCAATATCAGGCCTAGTGTGTGCAAGGCAATTTAAGCCTCCTACCATGCTTCTGTACACCCTCTCATCTACAAGACCTGTGCCATCATTCCTGTGCAGTTTCTCATGTGTGTTAATAGGGGTGTAAGTAACATCACAACCTTCTAAATGGAACTTCTTCAATGAGTCCTTTGCATACTTCTCCTGGCATACAAAGATCCCATCCTTCTCTTGATGTACTTCCAATCTCAGGAAATACTTAAGAACATTGAGATCTGTCATCTCAAACTCTTCCATCATTGATTTCTTGAACTCTCCCAACATTCTCTGTGATGAGCTAAAGTAGATAATATCATCTACATACAAGCACACAACAATGAATTCCTTCTTTCCTCTCCCCTTCACATATAAAGTAGGCTCATTCTCACTTCTGTCAAAGCCTTCATTCACAAAGAAGGAATCAATCCTACTGTACCAGGCTCTAGGTGCTTGTTTCAAGCCATAGAGAGCCTTTCTCAGTCTGTATACTTTGTGCTCTTCTCCTTCCTTTTCAAACCCCTGAGGTTATTCAACATACACCTCTTCTTCTAGCTCACCATTCAGAAAAGCCGACTTCACATCTAACTGATACACTTTTAAACCCCACTGTGCAGCAAGAGCCAACACTACTCTCACTGTTTCTAGCCTCACCACTGGTGAGAATGTTTCTTCAAAATCAATTCCTTCCTGCTGAGCATACCCCTTTGCAACTAAACTTGCCTTGTGCTTCTGTATGCTCCCATCAGTATTCACCTTAGTCCTGAATACTCACTTCAAACCTATGACATTTTTGTCTTGAGGAAGTTCTACCAAACTCCAAGTGTCATTCTTCTGAATGGCTTTCATTTCTTCCTTCATGGTCATTTGCCACTTGCTTTCAACCTTGGCATCTTCAAAACTTTCAGGATCTGAAGCCAGCAAAGCAAAACCACAATCTGCATATACATCAGCTAACGACCTAAACTTCCTTGGAGGAGATTCACTTGATGAACTAGATGGAGATGAATTTTGACTGCTAGGTGAACTGACTTGTGACACTGTGTTGCTAGAGAGTTCACAATCTGATCTTGATGATCATCATCTTCATCACCATTCACATTCTCTTCACTTTCCTCACCAGCATGCTCACTGAGATCCCTTTGTCAAGGATTGGATCTGTACTTTTGTTCTCCCAATCCCAAGCTGCATTCTCATTGAAAGCTACATTCCTGCTCACAATTGTCTTCTTACTCAAAGGATTATACAGCTTGTAAGCCTTTGATTGAGCTGCATAACCAATAAAGATACACCTCTCAACTTTGTCATCTAGCTTAGATCTCAAGTTCACCAGTGCATAAGCCACACACCCAAATACTCTTAGGTGACCCACATATGGCTTCTTACCTCTCCAAACTTCAAAAGGGGTCTTGTTCATGACTGCTTTTGTAGGAGATATGTTGAGTATATAGATTGTAGTAGCAACTGCTTCACACCAAAACTGGTTTGGCACACCTCTAGCCTTCAACATGCTCATAGCCATCTCCACCACAGTTCTATTTTTCCTTTCTGCCACTCCATTTTGCTCAAGAGTGTAAGGTGCAGTCAATTCTCTCCTTATACCATTCTCCTCACAGAAATTCATGAAGTCATATGACATGAATTCACCTCCTCTATCAGTTCTCAAAGCCTTGATTCTCTTCCCTGACTGATTCTCTGTTAGTGCCTTGAACTTCTTGAAGCACTGAAATGCCTCAGACTTTAATCTCAGAAAATACACCCAACTTACTCGGCTGAAATCATCTGTAATGAGGAAGAAATACTTACTCCCTCCTAGAGATTCAGTTTGCATTAGCCCACAGAGATCTGCATGCAACAATTCCAAGCAATCACCTGCTCTCCATGTCTCACCATAAACACAGCCCTCACAAAATTCCAAATCTCCAATCTTTGGTATACCTTGAACCAATTCACTGGAGTTCAAATACTTCAAACTCTGCACAATTAGATGCCCATACCTCAAATGCCACAACATGGTTTCAGCATCACCCTTGGCTGTCATTGCTCTATTAACACCTTTTGACAAGTCCAGAGGAAACATCCTGTTCTTGGTCATTCCCACATTCATAATCACCTCTCCAGTCCTTTTCTCTCTGATCACACAAGCATCTTCATCAAACAAGAGGGAATAACCATTTCCTTGAAGTTGTCCCACACTGAACAAATTGTGAGCAAGCTTTGGAACATACTGAACATCCTGCAGATACTTCTCACCTCCTTGCACACTTTTGATCACAATTGTGCCTCTTCCCTCAACTTGAAGCACCTTGTTATCTCCAAGCTTCACATTGCTCTTCTTGGATTCATCTAGATCTCTGAACATACTCCTTGAACTTGACATATGATTCGAGCACCCACTATTCAGGTACCACATACTGCTTGTTGTATCAGTTGTGGATGTCAAAGCCATGAACATCCTATCTTCTTGCTCAGACTTCTCTGTAAATTTTTCTCCCTTTTGTTCATTTTCTTGCTTCTCCCAACAGTAGGCTTCTTTGTGCCCATAATTCTTACAATAGTAACACTTAATGTTACTTCTATTGGATATGGAGTCATTACCGTGGTTTCTGCTGGACTCCTTCCATTGATCCCTACCTTGCTCACCTCCATTACCTCTTCCTGAGCCATTGGATTGGCCTCTGCCATATCCTCTTCCACCTCTACCTCTGAAACTCCCTCTGTAGTTGCCTCTTCCTCTATAGCCACCTCTTGAACCACCCCTGCTTGATGAGCCTTCAGATTTACCCTTCTGATTCTCATCCTTCACTTGGAAGACTTTTTCTTCCTTCACATCACCAGTCCTGCACAATCTCTCTTCATGTGCTTGTAAGGAGCTTGTCAACTCATCAAACCTGTACACAGACAGGTCCTTGGACTCTTCAATGGCTGCAACTACATGGTCATACTTCTTGGTAAGGCTCCTCAACACCTTACTCACAACTGCTTCATCATTCAGAGTCTCACCATAGGTTCTCATGTGATTGACAATCCCAGACACTCGAGAGAGGAACACCTGAACTGTCTCTTTCTCCTGCATTACTAGAGTTTCAAACTCCTTTCTAAGTGTCTGCAACTTGACTGTGACCACTCTTCTGTCACCCACATACTCTTGCTTCAACACCTCCCAGGCTTCATGAGCAGTTGTGGCAGCAGCAATCCTTGGAAAAATCTCATCATTCAAGGCGCTTTGTATCATGAACAAAGCCTTTGAATCCTTCTTTCTTTTCTCTCTTAGTTGTTGATCTGGCTCTGGTGGTTCAACATCTTCGAACCCTTGATCCACAAGACTCCAAACTTCTTGTGACTTAAACAATGTGGCCATCTTTAAACTCCAGAAATGGTAGTTTACTCCCTTGAATATTGGCAACAAAGGATTGCCAACATTACTACCTCCATTGTTCTGCATTTTGATGAACAATGATCACTCAATTTGTTTCCCTGTGTTTACTCTCACGTCTCTCAATCTCAGAACTCAAACCCAGCAAGAGCAAAGCTCCTTGCACTGATACCAATTATCAGAAAACAAAGGGAGATTGACCACAACTCAACCCAGATCACACACACATTCAAACACCAATCTGTCTGTCGACAGTTTCTCACAACCAAGAGAGGAAGACAGAAAACACAAATTGAACTGCTACACATCCATTGATTGAAAACGTCAAACATAATACCCTTACAAATGCAATAACCGTTCATAACTACACCTAGACATGAGCACGGGTTGGACCCGCCGGGTCAAGGGTCCGACCCGCCGGGTCAAGGGTCGGGATATCTCTGACCCTAACCCTGACCCTTCCAAGCCACGGGTCAACGGGTTGTGGTGACCCGCCGGGTCAAGGGTCGACCCTTTGACCCGTCGGGTCATGACATGTCATTTTTTTAAAAAGTTTTTTAAGTTTAAAAAAAATAAAAATAAAAAGGAAGAAGGGTATGGACCGGTTTTCTAGTTGTGTACGTATCTCTCCGGGAAGGGGAATGAAAGCTCACGTAGTTCTTGACATTCGTTCTAATCTCTACTTACCTTATCTCATGCTAAGACTCTTCTCCTTGCTTTGCATCTGAGCTCCTGACCATTGTGTCATCGTCGAGTTCTTCATCCGAGTTTGACTCGATTAAGTGGTCATTATTTTGAATTCGCATCTCCACCCTCTTCCAATCGTTTAGCCAAACTTGACCTTATAGAGTCTCGGACAAGAATCTTGATCTCTTCTTGCTTAATATTTGACCACATTGGCTAAAACGTTGCTTCACCGTTAGAGTTGAGCAAGGAGCGGCGAATATTTGACGAGCGATTACCTACATAGTAGGAAATTGGGATCTCTCTAGATGGCTCCTACATTCTATAATGTTGAATGTTGAATTCCTCTTCCTCTTCACCTCGATTTTTTGAAAAAAAATAGATGACCCGGCGGGTTGACCCTACGGGTCGACCCTTCGGGTTCGACCCGCCGGGTCCACGGGTCAAAATCAGCATGACCCTAACCCTAACCCTTGACCCGCCTCAACCCTGACCCTTGTTGACCCTAACCCGCCGGGTCAAAACCCGTCGGGTCCGGGTCGACCCTTGACCCTTGCTCAGGTCTAACTACACCCCATACATGTGTCACCAAAAGTCATTGCTTTTTACCGGTCAATGGTCAAATTAAAAATGGGAAAGAATAAAAATAGAAAAGAAGGGCAAAATTATCAATTTGGGACAATTACTTAACTCCTAAATAAAAATGGATAAGGAGCTAAAATTTGTATCTCAAACTCACATATACCAAATTTTGCTGGTAGAACAGTATATAATTAGTTAATAGCTAACGTACTTGTTCCATTCATGACACGTTAATAATATTTAATCACATGAAAAACTTTAAAAGTTATATAACTTTTTATTTAATTATCAAAAGTAATAACAAAGTTATAGTTTTAAATTATCGAGAAAGAATACCTTAAATAAAATATAAAAGTATTCTAATTTACTAAAATATAATTAAAGTAATTATTATAGCTTAAAATTTTACGGCTTTATTATTCACATACGCTTTTTTAGGAGTTAAAAACTATATAAAATATCTAGTTTTTTAAATAATTTTTTTAACAATTTCGTAATTATTATTAATATATAAGTACAAACTTGTTAAAAAATTTTTAAAATAAATAAATATTTTATACAGTTTTTATTATTCTAAGAAAACGTGCGTTAATAGTAAACGACAAGTTTTGGCGAACGAAGGAAGTATAAAAGTACTAAGTATTAATTAAACCTACGCTATCAACGCCAAACCATATCCACATGATTTATTGGAGGATATATTCCCTCTCAGCTCCGCCACTGTAATTGGCTTTGCACAGTTTACTAAGGTACGTAAAATAGTATGAATTCTATACTCTCTTTGATTATCTCACCTGTGAAGTTGTTTGCAGAGATGTTGAGGTACTGGAGTGAAGCTGGTGAGAGCTTGTCCACGTCATTAGGAATAGGACCCTCAAACAGGTTACCGTAGAGGTTGAGGTGGGTGAGGGCGGAGCAGCCATAAAGAGCTGTCGGAAAGCCGCCGGGTATGTTGTTCCAAGAGAAATCAAGTTTTTGGAGTGTTTTGAGGTCACAAATGGAAGCCGGAATATGGGAAGTGATGTTAGCGTTGTAGAGGGAGATGCCAGTGACCTCCCCGCCGGAGTTGGAGGTGGCGGAGGAGGAGCACTGGATTCCCGCCCAGGAGCAGGGTGACGTGGCGGGACTCCATGAGGATAAGGCGGGTAAGTCGCCCCACTGGTTCTTGATGGATAGGAGAGTTGACCGTTGGGTGTGGAGGGTGTGTGAAAGTACATAAATGGGCAGTGCCAGTAAGTTGAGGAACAAGATGAAGGGTAGTTTGGTCATTTCGAGTATTTTTTTAGGCTGTTCTTTTAATCAAGGATAGGGAGGAACTTACAGGGAATGAGGCAAGTCCGTGGCCTCACGAATTTATACATGGCCGATTGAAGTAAGAGGACAAAATTAAGTCTACATACGGTCAACGCCTACTCCACGAAGTACTACAGCCTCCGCTCAAGGCCGTTACTTTTTATTACACTTTTTTAAAAGTTAAAAATTATATAAAATATTAATTTTTTTATTAAAATTTTAAAAAAATTAATATACATACTATTTTTTAATTTTATTAAAAAGTTAATATTTTATATAATTTTAGAAAAAGAAGTTAAACGTCCATATTTTAAATCTTGATTAATTAAAGTATCAACTCTTTCGTTTTAATTAAGTAAATCTCTACTATAAATTTTTAATACTAAAATATCTTTTTTATAATTAAAAAATGCGTCCTCAATCTCAATTATCTCAAAACAACCCTTACTTCCTAAATATATTAGGACATCTTATTGGATAGGGTCCTATTCTCTTGACATCACCCCTCATCCCTTCGTTCACATCACCCCTCCCCCCTTGGTTGACATCACCATGACGTCACTCTTGTATATAATCCATTCTAATAGCCGTTTTTATTTATTGGTTGAAAGTAATTTAAAAAGTACCCCATTTATTAAGAAAAATGATATAAAAATAATTCTGCACATTTAATTAAGCGATATGGACTATATAATGGACCGTAACTGCAGACTAAGTGATCTTAACCTCCCCCAACCCCCACCGGTTAGGATATGTTGTCACACAATCCCCGGCTCCACCTCTATCCCCTCTCACAATCTATCTCATCTTTACCTTATTTCTTAATTTTAAAAATCCTAGTAATTATTTATATATTTTTTATAAAAAAAAATGAGAGAATCAAGGAACAGGGAGGGTATTGAGAATCAAGTTTTTTTTTTGGTGAATCCAAATCTAGATTCAAAGTTTAGTCTATTGTGGTTTGAATCAGATATTATGCGATTAATCAACCAATCAATATCCTGATAGTACTTCGATGAGGATCGAAATGGTACTTGTACATCCTGATTACAAAGTGAGGATATGACATGGAGAGAAGCCATCCACCCATTCTAGTAGATGTGAGACATCAAACTTCAACATGGTTGACATCGATGAAGGGGATCGAGTAGAAGATATGATTCATGATATTGAACAGATTCATATTGATTGTCCGGAAATGTTTGAAAAATTTGTGAATGATGCTCAAAAGCCTTTATATGGTGGGTGCACAAAGTTTACTAGATTGTCTGCTATGTTGAAGTTGTTTAACTTAAAAGTGGACACCAGATGGACTGATAAGAGCTTCACTAAGTTACATCAGCTTTTGAGAGAAATGTTTCCAGCCGAGAATGGCCTTCCCGGTACTACCTACGAGGCCGAAAAGCTTATACGTACATGTGGGAAAATAGCATGGACGTTCATGATGTCAATCGTAATGAACAACTTTGTCTTAGAGCCATGTTATTTTTCACTATAAGTGATTTTTCGGCGTACGGGAATCTAGCTGGTTGTAGTACAAAAGGTTACGAAGCTTGTCCTATTTGTAGAAAACATACTTATTCCATATACTTGTCGGGTAGTCATAAGAATGTTTTTCTTGGCCCCCGAAGGTTCTTACCGCCGAACCACAGATACCGAAGGCTTCGTAAAGCTTTTCAAATTATTTTTTTCACAATTTAATACTTGTTACTAATAAGTCTTAAATTGTGAAAAAAATAATTAAAATAAATAAGATTTTATATAGTTTTTAACTCCTAAATCTACGTGCACAAAATTCAAACATCGTTTATTTCCGACCGGAAGGAGTATAATTATAAATCAACCGGGTCAATCGGGTCACCGGCTCAAAACCTAGATTACCTAGAAAACTTTTGGGTTTTCAGGTTCGGGTCGGAAAAAATTTCCGTGTCAAAATTTCAGAGTTCGAGTCGGTAAATTTCTGGACGTTCAGATCGAGTTGATCGAGTCGGGCTGTGTTTTTTTTTTGATAAGGTAAGAATTTGAGAACCGGACAATAGACTGTCTGATAACTCAAGAGGCCGACGGATCGACAAACGGACATGACGTCAACATACAACATACTATATAACACTGTAGAATTGTAGAATTGATGTAAAGTCCTCCTTGAGGGTTTCCATTCATTGATATAACATATATATAGGTTACAAAGGTATTGGGCCTTAATGGGCTTTTAGCCCACTATACAATATTAAGACCTATGTAATCTATCAAACCCCCGCAGTCGAAACGGGAGGGGTCCGTACAGTGAGACTGGAACGAAAATCAATGAACAACTGTCTAGGTAAACCCTTGGTGAATATATCAGCGTACTGATAAGAGGACGGGACATGTAGAACGCGGACATGTCCAATGGCAACCTTGTCCCTGACGAAGTGGAGATCAAGCTCAATGTGCTTCGTGCGTTGATGCTGGACTGGGTTGCTAGCCAGGTAGACGGCAGAGACGTTGTCAGTGTAGACTAGAGTGGCCTTCTGCAAGGGGCACCGTAGCTCAAGCAGGAGATTGCGGAGCCAAGAGCACTCAGAGACAACGTTGGCAACACCCCTGTATTCGGCTTCAGCGCTGGAGCGAGACACAACGGACTGACGCTTGGCTGACCAAGATACAAGAGTGTCATTGAGGAAGACACAGTAACCAGACGTGGAGCGACGTGTGTCTGGACAACCACCCCAATCCGCATCAGTGTAAGCCACAAGATCAAGCTTAGAGGAAGGGGTGATGGTGGTGCCGAGCTCGAGGGTGCCGCTGATGTACCGAATGATCCGCTTCAAAGCCTGAAAGTGAGGTTCCCTAGGGGCATGCATGAACAAGCAGATCTGCTGAACGGCGTAACTGATATCAGGCCTGGTGAAAGTGAGATACTGAAGAGCACCGGCGAGGCTCCTGTACAGTGTGGGATTGTCAACCAAAGGACCAGAATGAGCACTGAGCTTGTTGGATGTATCGACTGGGGTTGCGACGGGATTACAGTTGACCATCTTAGCCCGAGAAACAATCTCTGCAGCATACTTACTTTGTGAGAGAAACAGACCAGATGCATGCCGCTGAACAGCAACTCCCAAGAAGTAAGACAACTGACCCAGATCAGACATGGCGAATTCCGCACTCAACTGCGAGATTATCGACGTCCGAAGAGCATCAAAAGAGGCGGTGAGAATGATGTCGTCGGCATAAAGTAGCAGGAATGCCAAGTCTGAGCCTCTGCGATAGATAAACAGAGACGTATCCGAACGGCTGCCAGTGAAACCCAAACGGAGCAGATGAGAGGCAAAACGCTGGAACCACGCCCGCGGAGCCTGTTTCAGACCATATAGAGAGCGCTTGAGGAGACAGACATGCTTTGGACGCTCAGCATCAATAAACCCCGGCGGCTGAAACATGTAAACTGTCTCGTTCAGATGACCATGCAGAAAGGCGTTCTTGACATCTAACTGATGGATGGCCCAGTTGCGCGACAAAGCCAGACTAAGGACCACTCGGATAGTGGCAGGCTTGACCACAGGGCTGAAGGTCTCATCACAATCAATACCGGCCTGCTGAGATCTACCGTTCACCACAAGACGGGCCTTGTTGCGCTCCAACGTCCCATCAGAGCGGAACTTGTGACGAAAAAGCCACATACAACGAATGACGTTCGCCTCCGGAGGGCGAGGAACAAGAACCCAAGTACCATTCTTCGTAAGGGCCCTGTATTCGTCGAGCATAGCCGCCTGCCAATTCGGGTTGAGGAGGGCTGTTTTGTGGGAGGTGGGAACGGGGGAGAGGGAGGTCTGGGTGGGGGCAGAGGGTGAATGGGAGTCGGGAAGGACGGGGGCAAGAGGGGCTAAGCAAGGGGAAGAGGCGGCGGGTGGATCAAAGGCGGCGATCTGACGGGGTCGGAAGACACCGGAGACGCTGCGGGTGTGTGGTCTGGTGGTGGGGGGTGGTGGTGGTGGTGGTGTTGGGGGAGAAGCAGGAGCACCGGGAGAGCTCTGGGGAAAAAGGAAGTGAGGGAATGGTGACTCAGACTCTGACGGAGACACAGGGGGTGTGGGAGACGCAAAGGGAAATCGCGACTCATCAAAGGTGACATGACGTGAGAGAATGATCTTGTGGGTCTTGATATCGAGGCAAATGTAACCGCGATGATCAGACGGATAGCCTAGGAAGACACATGGAGTGGAGCGCGGGTGAAGCTTGTGCGGGGCTGTGGAGGACTGGTTTGGGAAACACAAGCACCCGAAGGTGCGAAGGTGATCATACCTAGGCTCGGCGTAATAAAGTGTCTGAGCTGGCGAGCGATGGTGTAGGGTAGTAGAAGGGAGAATGTTTAGGAGATAACATGTGGTGGATAAGGCGTGAGGCCAATAGGGAAGGGGAATAGATGCGTGGAAGAGGAGAGAACGCATCATGTTGGTAATGGTTCTGATGATTCTTTCTGCCTTGCCATTCTGCTGAGAAGTATAGGGGCAAGACAAGCGATAGGAGATCCCATTTGCGGCAAAGAATGAGTGAAAGTCTTTGTTGTCAAATTCACGACCATTGTCACATTGGAAACATTTGATGGATATGTGAAACTGTGTTTTGATGTAGGTATGGAATCTGGCAAAGACAGGAAACACTTGGGACTTGAAATGCAACGGGAAGACCCATAAGTAATGAGTGTAATCATCAAGAAACAAGAGGTAGTACTTGTGACCCTCCTTGCTAGGCACGGGAGAGGTCCAAATGTCGCTGTGAATGATATCAAATGGAGCAAGGGTAGAGGTCAAAGACCGTTGGAACGGCAGTCTGGCATGTTTGCCTAGTTGGCAGGAAGAGCATAAACCAGAGCGTGGGTCTTTAGTACAGGTGACAAGGTTCTGGGAACGGAGGACATCTAGAACGGCAGCGCTGGGATGGCCCAGGCGTGCATGCCACAGGCTGGACGATGATGCCGAGAGGGCGACCGGACACGACTGACTGGACGCAAGAGGTGGTGTGACAGGGTAGAGCTCCCCGGTGCTGTTACATCTCATGCGAGTAACCCCCGTAGTAAGATCGTTCACAGAGAAACCATAGGGATCAAACGTAAGGGAAACGTTGTTGTCAGTAGTGAACCGACGGACAGAGATAAGGTTTTTGACAATCTTTGGGGCAATCAGGACATTGTTGAGGTGTAGTGGGTGGTTTGGGGTCTGTAATTTGGCGTGGCCAATTCCCGAAGTAGCAAGACGACCACCATTTCCGACGATAATAGAGTGGGCAGGGCCCTTAAAAGAAATAGATGAGAGGTTACCTGAGGAGTTCGTCATGTGGGAGGTGGCACCAGTGTCCATGTACCAAGAAGATTCTGAAGATGTCGGCTGCGTAGAGGAGAAGGCGTGATGCAGAGCTGGCGGAACATAGCCTGGGTCAGGCGATGTCAGAGAGGCCTGAGGACCGACATGTCGAGGGGTAGGATATCTAGAGTATCCAGAGAAGGCGTGATGTTGGTGATCGTAGAGAGCCATGGTAAGAGTTTTTTTTTTTTGTGCAAGCGGGAGGCCGGTGAGGAGGGGAAAGAGAGAGAGAGGCGACGAGGGGACGACGCCGGCGACGGGAAGAGGAGGTGGGGCGGGAGGATCAAACTAGGGTTCCGTGAGGAAGAAAAGGCTGTGATACCATGTAGAATTGTAGAATTGATGTAAAGTCCTCCTTGAGGGTTTCCATTCATTGATATAACATATATATAGGTTACAAAGGTATTGGGCCTTAATGGGCTTTTAGCCCACTATACAATATTAAGACCTATGTAATCTATCAAACACTAATCAACCAAGTGAAAGATAACCCCCCAACGAACCCATACAAATCCAACTGCGAGCGGAGGAGACGAGGAAGATCTAAGGCGGCTCGCGAATGCCGAGAACACGGGAGAGCGTGACAACTCTCACGGCGCCTTGACGCCGAGAAGGCGGAGAACAGCAACCCACCTTCAGAAAGGACGAATCATGTGGAAGAACGGATAACCGACGTTGCCCCCACCTAGATGAGGGATCTTCGAAGACCACGAACTCAACCACGATCCTCTAGATCATACAGGAAGCCTGATGCTACAACCCAACTTGAAACTAAACGCAACAACGCCAAAGAAACGAACCGACGCCAGCAGAGCGGATTACTACGGGTTAAACCAAGGAAGAAATCAACCACCACACGGAAATTTGTGTATTAATCTGGAACCAAACTAAAGGATCCGCGGAGAAATAATAATAATAATATTATTATTGAGATTATTTTCTAATCCCTTTCAGGATTTTAATCTAACCCTTTTGGGATTTTGATCAAACCCTTTCGGGATTTTGGTCTAACCCTTTCGAGAGATTTTATTTATAGCTATGTCACAAATAAAAAACAAGAGTATACGACAAAGTTTTTTTTTCCTCTTTTTTTTTATTGAGTTCCAAACTTGGCGTGCAAGGTTGAACCAGAGTCTTGCACGCCAAGGACGAGCCCAAACTTGCAATCCAAAGATTGCACCCCAGCAGCCGCAACAAAGGGAACCAATTGGGTCTGGTGACGAAAGTTGCCGGAATTGGACACCGGTAAAGGCAGACGACTCCCAGCACCACACAAACCAACAACCCACTCCGGCTACGATCGACGGCGAAGCCCGAAGCGGACACCAGCACCGACGAGGGAAGACAGGACCGGAGGCGGCTAGGATAACACGCCGGAGATAAGCACGGCACGGAGCCGAGATCTAGATGCAACAGGCGGAACCAGAGAGGGAGGCGATAGCCATCAGTTCCGAACGGAGGACCCATCGGAAGCCAGGCCAAATTGAATACAAATTTACACAGATCCTGAACGGAGAGTAACGAAATCTACAGGAAATAGACTGGCATTCGAAGGAGAAGACTCAATTACTCAAAGCCCCAATTTTAATTAACAACAAAGGGAAAGGGGGGTGAGAATAAAGAGAAGGCCAAAGGGAAGGCCAATCAAACCCAAAAAACCCCCCCAAATTCCAAACGAAATTGCATTAGATAGATGAGCAAGGAGAAAAACAACTCCATTTTCCTCAGTTTTCACAAAAAAAGGGGATTGCAAAGAGTAGAAAACTTGAATTCTCAAAAATTAATTTGGGGTTTCTAGAGAGGGGTTCTTCCCCTCTCTCTAGCCTCTGTCCTTACAGTCTACACTACTAGATAACATGATTCGGGTTGTGTTTTGTTAAGTCTTTTTTTTTGAAGCAAGATAAGAAATTCAGTTCTCTAGACAAGCCTAGAGAAACCGAGAGACCGGACAAGCCGGTGGATGGACTAACCATCATGTACAATAGAATAAAAAACTGAAGCAAATGACAGAAATAAATAACAGAAGCAAATGACATCAAATAAAAGCTAGGAACATACAAGCCATCCTACACTGTGAAAACACAAGCTAAAGAAGAACGAAATGACCGGCTAAAGGGACAACGCACACAGCGAACTCTGGGCACCAGCGGACACCTCAGATTATGGACTCGAAGAGCCTTCAGATGTCAATCGCACGTCCACGACGTCATCGAACATGACACATCAATCAACGCTCACAAGAAGCTTGCAACACAACAAGAATAGCATAGTACACTAACCCGCAATACAACCACAAACCAAACCCAAGAACAATCAAACCCCAAGACCTCGTCTCAACCCTCAAGGACGATAATAAAATCGTGGGCGGCTATCACAAGGATAAGCCTAAAAGAGGCGATACAAAACAAGGCAAGGAGGAGAAACCGGGCAGAGATGAACTAGAAAGCGACTGAAATAGCGGACTACAACAAACAAAAAGGCTGGTGGCGCCGCTGAGAAGGACCGACTGAGGCTGAAGCCGAGGACAGAGGTGAGGGAGAACTCGAAGAGGGCTGAACCAAGAGATGAGCCAAAAGGCGGAGCCGCGATAGCCCTGAAGTGGCTGGAGTCGAGGACGACGGAAGGAGGAACCGAAAGCCAAGGGAGATGTAACAGAGGGAGGAGCATGTAGGTTATAGAGAAGCGACGAGGTCACGAGGCGGTGGCTGTGGGCGTGGAGACGCATCAAGCGAAGGAGTGAAAGAGGAAGCGACGGTGGGAGACGGCGGGCTATGATGGTTGGCATCGGGAGCAGGTGGGATGCTGGTGTAGCGGTGGCCATGGAGGCGGCAAACCAAGGTCATGTAGGTGCGGGTGAGTGGCGGGAAGCAGCAGGCGAGGGATAAAGGCAAGCGATGGTGGGAGGCGACGGGCCATGGTGGTTGGCAGCGGGAGCAGGCGGTGTGCTAGTGTGGTGGTGGCCAAGGTGGACTGGTGGCAGCGGCGGCCGAGGGTGGCGGTGTAAGACTAGGTTAAAGGGAGGCGGCGAGCCTCAAAAGACTAGGTTAAGTTATTTTTACTAACCTACTCCTCTCATCTCTCAAGACACTCAACGGTCTACTTCAATCCCTCTTTCCCACACCATTATACACCCCACGCAGTACATTAGTGCGCACACAATTCTTATGGTTTTATTTTTGTTCTTGCATTCGATCATCATTGGTGTATGGGTGGTTGTAGTGTTCCATTGTAGTGTCTTTGGTTGAAATATTGATTTCGCCAAATTTCTTGAATTGGGAATCTGTATTTTTTTTTGGTGAAACCAAATCTAGATTCAAAATTTAGTCTAGTGTGGTTTGAATCAGATATTCTGCGACTAATTAACCAATCAATACCCTGATAGTACTTCGACTTGGATCGAAATTGTACTTGTACTTCGACTAGCAATTATGGTTGAAAGAACGATATAATGACGCCACGATGGGATCACATGCACAAGAGAGGGAAACAATGCTTCGTCGAGATTGAAATTGAGAGAGCTCTGTGGTAGCTGAGACAATGGCGGCTGAGCATCGATTCACAACAGGCGGCTTGTCGAGGAGGAAGAAGCTCTTGTTCTACTATATCCATTTGTAAATTTGTGCAGAGAGAAATGAACTTTTTTTTAATCACGGTTCTACTTAAAATGAGCTAAAAAGCACGTCTTATAATTTAAGGGACTTTTTAGTTCGGTTTCAAAAAGAACCGAGCTAAGTCCCCTTTTTTTTTAATTCCTTTTTAGATCGGTTCAATTTACAATCGAGCTAAAAACCCTTGGTCGTTGCGACCAGCTTTAGTTGTGGTCTTTCTGACTATATTAGCACATGCCTGATAGTACTTGGTCGTTGCGATTATCAAAGTCCGTCTTGGACCGATGACTAGAGGTCGTATTCACGGACGCACATGCGCTAGTTGTCTAGCACACAAGCCGAGTGAGGTTCCATTCTAAAACCAATTGGCAATAGAAGGAGTAGTCCACCGACTCATCTACTAGACCTTGATATGTTCAACTTTCCGATGTGGGACACTTTTGGTCTCATTCACATCTCTAACACGCCCCCGCAAGTCCAACTAGGAATGAAAATCTAGTTGAGACTTGGACAACTGGGTAACCCAAACTAGGATCGACACGAGCCGTTAGGCTAACCGCTCTGATTCACATCTCTAACAGCGATCAAGCGCTAAAGGGAAAAAATATCCCACGCTAAAGAGAATTCGTGTTTCATTGCAACCATGCGCTAAGGCCTCGATTCGCTAGGAACAAAGAGCATTCGCCACCGATATCAAACAACGCATGTATGGTTTCGGCTCCACGGCTTCGTTCGAACTAAGAAGAAGCAAATTGGGATCTCTTGGGTTCATTAATGCGTCCACTCGAATGAAGAAGAAGACAAATAGGGATTTAGAGTTTTTATTCCACACCACGACATACGCCCAATATTTTTTTAAATTTTTTTGCAAAACAGGCACTTTTTTTGGACAAATTTGCAAAATGTCAACGTTTTTGGACAAATTAGGAAAATGTCACATATATATACTAATTCTCAATTTTTTTTATTTTTTATTTCCTGAGAGTTGCCCCCAATCCAATCTCTCTCTTCAATCTCTCTCTCCGCAAGATCTCCTCCGCTAGATCTCCTCTGCCAGATCTCGGAGCATCGCCTGATCTCCTCCAGATCTCGGATCTTCTCGTCTCCTCGGAGCGAGCGAGGCCGAGCGAAGGAGCGAGGGAGGCCGAGCGAAGGAGCGAGGGAGGCCGAGCGAGGGAGCGATGGGCAGAGATCTCCTCTGAGATCGCGAGCAAGGGCTGGATATGAGAATCCGGAGGAGGAGCCGCCATGGACGAAGGAGGAGCGAACTCGGAGGTTGAGCGAGCGACCGGTGGCGGAGGCGGAGAGCGAGAGAGCGAGCGAGTCGAGTGGCCGGAGCGAGGTCGGAGCAGAGGCCAAAGTGAGCGAGCGCGGATCTAGTGCTCAGATCCGGATCTGGTTGACATCTCCAGAGGCGGTGGCGGAGGCGGAGAGCGAGCGAGGGAGTGAGATCCGGAGCGAGGTCGAGTGGCCGGAGCGAGGGATCGACGGAGTCCTCCTATTCAATCTTTGTACAGAGGTGGAAGAAGCAATTTGCTGTAAATTACAAAAAAGTGCCCAATAAATATTAGAATTAAAACAAAACTATCTATATTTTATTATGTGATCCATATCTACTTTTTTTTATTTTTACATTTGAACATAAAATTATATTTGCACAACAAATTGTTATATGTGCACAACGTAAAATTATTTTTGCACAACAAAAAGTTCTGAAACGAAAAAAAAACGGAAAAAAATATATTATATTTTGCACAACAAATTGTAATAGTTGCACGACTCTGTTTTAAGAGTTGCACGACTCTGTTGTAAGAGTTGCACGACTCTGTTTTAAGAGTTGCACAACTCTGTTGTAAGAGTTGCACGACTCCGTTTTAAGAGTTGCACGACTTTGTTGTAAGAGTTGCACGACTCTGTTGTAAGAGTTGCATGACTCTGTTCTAAGAGTTGCACGACTCTTGTTTTAAGAGTTGCACGACTCTCTTGTAAGAGTTGCACGACTCTGTTTTAAGAGTTGTACGACTCTTGTTTTAAGAGTTGCACGACTCTGTTGTAAGAGTTGCACGACTCTGTTTTAAGAGTTGCACGACAATCGAGACTTGTGAAATTATTCTCAACATGATCTTATTTTATCTCAATATAATTTAATACTTTCTCAATAAACTGTAAGCGATCCATAATCTATATTTTTTTATTTCTTTAAGATTTTGTCGTGCAAATATAAGAGTATGTTATGCAAATATATCCATAAGTTGTGCAAATATTACCCGAGTTTAGTTTTTTTTTAAATTTTATTTTACATTTTATCGTGCAAATATAACCGTATGTTGTGCTTGTGCAAATATAATCATATGTTGTGCAAGTATAAGATTTTTTTGTGCAAAAATAAAAATAAAAATATAGATTATGGATCACATAAAAAAATATAGATAGTTTTTTTTTAATTTCCATAATTATGAGGTAAGTTTTGTAATTTAATCAAAAGTCCTTCTTCAACATTCGTCTGTCCAGATCCAACGCTCACAAGCCGCCGGCTCCGCCTCCGGCTCGCTCGACCTCGCTCGGATCCACGACGCTCGCTCGACATCGCTCCGACCTCTCGATTTCGCTCTGCCGCTCGCTCGACCTTGCTCCGACACTCTCGCTCTTCGGCGCTCTCGATCTCCGTCTCGAATTCGACTAATTGGAACTGTAATTCAACTAATTGGAACTCGAATTCACCAAATCTCCACACGCTGAATTGATTTGCCGAATTGCAGATCTGCGTCGTCGAATCAATTGGACATAGAGTTCGAATTCATATCTGGTCGGGGGAGGGTGCGAGGCGGAGCGAGCGAGAGCGGCGGCGAACGGGAGGAGAGGAGGAAGATGAACGGCGGTGGCGATGTTGAAGGCTTCGCCTCCAGATCCGGCGAGAGGGAGAGCGAGAGCGCGAGGACGAGACAGAGCGGTCGGAGAGATCGACGGGATCTGATTTAATTAGTATATATATATCGGCCAATTCACTAATTTGTCCCAAAACGTGGACATTTCGCAAATTAGGCCCTATTTCGTGGCTATTTTGCAAATTGCCCCCTTTTTTTGTACTCACGGGACCTATTACAAACATCTATTTTTATATATTCATAAAATTTTATTTTAAAATATCATGTTTTAAAATGTTTAATAATTATAATTTGTTAAATATTGGCTTTTTAATTTTTTAAAAGTGTAAAACATGATTTTTAAAAATAAAGTTTTATGAATATATAAAAACAGATGTTAGTAATGTAAATATATTTTTTATAATTTTTTTAAGATTAAATAAATGTCAAATTATTTTTGTGTTGTAGGGAGTGAAGCATACAGTGAAGTAGGAGATCTTAACTGGAGCACGACTTATTGTGGAAATTGTGAGCAATTTTTAGCCATTAGATGTTTCTTAATTAAAGGATGAGATTAAACCTTAATTTATTTATTTTAATAAAAAAAGGGGAACTGGTTGGACCCACATTAATTATCTCACACCGACACCCACCGATACAAGACGTGAGCTTCAGTGCATGGTTGAAATTTGTAAGAGCATCAGCATCAATTAGGTAACCCTTCCCTTTTAACTCCCTTACACCTTTCTTATGAACGTGGGATCAACCCCATCATGGAATGGGGAAACCTTAGTGGGAGGGTTAACCCCATTTGCTTTCCCATTTCTTTTTTATTTAAAAAAATAATAAAAGTAAGCTCTTTTTTTATTTTTTAATGTTCTGTTATTAAGTGGACTGAGTTTTGATAGGTTAAAAATATGTGGTGTGGTATAAATAAAGTTAAAAAAATAGTAATGGGGTAAACTTATGGATGCAGGTTAAAAATTAGAAAACCTTAAAGAATGGGGTAGAATTAGTGGAAAATGAAGTGTCAAAATATTATAAGGAGATAGAGTTAAATATGGGGATATGTTTAACTAATGGATGCGGATGCTCTGACTCCTTCCTAATGGTAATGGGAATGATTCCTTTTTAATAATAAAAAATCATTGTTTCTGTAAGATTACGAGTTTGATTGTAATGTCCTCCTTGAGGTTTTTCATTCATTGATAAACATATATATAGGTTATAAGGGTATTGGGCCTTTGGGCCTTTGAGCTTACTATACAATATAAGACCTATGTAATCTATCAAACCCCCGCAGTCAAAAGTGGAGGATCCCGTACAGTGAGACTGGATCGAAAATCAAGGAACAACTATCGAGGTAAACCCTTGGTGAATATATCAGCGTACTGATAGGAGGACGGGACATGTAGAACGCGGACATGTCTAATGGCAACCTTGTCCCGGACGAAGTGGAGATCGAGCTCAATGTGCTTCGTGCGTTGATGCTGGATTGGGTTGCTAGCCAGATAGAGGGCAACGGAGCTCAAGAAGAAGGCAACGGAGCTCAAGAAGGAGATTGCGGAGCCAAGAGCACTCGGAGACAACGTTAGCAACACCTTTGTACTCTGCCTCAGCGCTAAAGCGAGACACGACAGACTGACGCTTTGCTGACCACGACACGAGGGTGTCGTTGAGGAAAACACAGTATCCAGACGTGGAGCGACGTGTGTTAGGACAACCACCCCAATCCGCATATGTGTAAGCAACAAGGTCAAGCTTAGAGGAAGGAGTGATTGTGGTGCCTAGCTCGAGGGTGCCGCCGATATACCGAATGATCCGCTTCAAGGCCTGAAAGTGGGGTTCCCTAGCTGATGCATGCATGAACAAGCAGATCTGCTGAACGGCGTAATTGATATTAGGCCTGGTGAAGGTGAGATACTGAAGTGCACCAGCGAGGCTCCTGTACAATGTCGGATTATCAACCAAAGGACTAGAATGAGCACTGAGCTTGTTGGATGTATCGACAGGGGTAGCGACAGGATTACTGTTACCCATCTTGGCCCGAGCAACAATCTCAGCAGCATACTTACTTTGAGAGAGAAACAGGCCAGACGCATGACGCTGAACAACAACTCCCAAGAAGTAGGACAACTGACCCAGATCATACATGGCGAACTCCGCACTCAACTGCGAAATAATGGACATCCGAAGAGCATCAGAAGAGGCGGTGAGAAGGATGTCGTCGACATATAGTACCAGGAAGGCCATGTCTGAGCCTCTGCCATAGATAAACAAAGACGTATCCGAACAGCTGCCAATGAAGCCCAAACGTAGCAAATGAGAAGCAAAGCACTGGAACCAAGCCCGCGGAGCCTGTTTCAGACCATACAAAGAGCACTTCAGGAGACAGACGTGCTTGGGACGATCAGCATCAGCAAACCCAGGCGGTTGAAACATGTACACTGTCTCATTCAGATGGCCATGCAGAAAAGCGTTCTTGACATCTAACTGATGGATGACCCAGTTGCGTGACAATGCTAAACTCAATACCACTCGGATAGTGGCAGGCTTGACCACAAGAATGAACGTCTCATCACAATCAATACCTGCCTGCTGAGATCGACCATTGACCACAAGACGGGCTTTGTAGCGCTCCAACATCCCATCAGAGCGGAACTTGCGACGGAAGAGCCACATATAGCGAATTACATTCGCCTCAGGAGGGCGAGGGACAAGAACCCAAGTACCATTCTTTGTAAGGGCCCTGTATTCGTCGAGCATAGCCGCCTGCCAATTCGGGTCGAGGAGGGCTGTTTTGTGGGAGGTAGGAATGGGGGAAAGGGAGGTCGGGGTGGAGGCAGGGGGGATTGGGAGTCGGAAAGGACGGATGCAGGGGGGATTGGGAGGCAGCGGGCGCTGCAAGCCCGCAACAGGTTGATTGGCCGCGCGGCCGCGGCATGATGTTGCGGCCGCCGCCAGTAGCGAGGGCGAAGGGTGGGCTTCGGGAATTTGATTGGCTGCAGCCGCATCATCTTGCTACGGCCGTGAAATCATATCTTGGGGAGGGGATGGCGGGGAGTATGTATGGTAATAGAAGGCGGGGAGATGTGTGGTGTTCATGGAGACGATCTGACGGGGTCGGAAGACACCAGAGACGATGCGGTTGTGTGGTCTGGTGGTAGAGGTGGTGGTGGTGGTGGAGGGGGAGATGCAGGAGCACCGGGATAGCTCTGGGGAATAAGAAAGTGAGGGAACGATGACTTTGACTCTGACTGACACACAGGAGGTGTAGGAGATGCAAAGGGGAAGCGAGATTCATCAAAGGTGCTATGACGAGACAGAATGATCTTGTGGGTTTTGATATCGAGGCATAGGTAACTGCGATGATTAGACAGATAGCCAAGAAAGACACAAGGAGTGGAGCGTGGGTGAAGCTTGTGAGGGGCGGTGGATGACTGATTTTGGAAGCATAAGCACCCAAAGGTACGAAGGTGATCATACCTAGGCAAAGTGCAATAAAGTTCCTGAGTTGGTGAGCAATGGTGGAGGTTAGTGGAAGGGAGAATGTTTAGGAGGTAGCAAGTGGTGGCTAAGGCGTAAGGCCAATAGTGAAGGGGAATGGATGCGTGGAAGAGGAGAGAGCGCATCATATTGGTGATGGTTCTGATGATTCGTTCGGCCTTGCCATTCTGTTGGGAGGTATAGGGGCAAGACAAGCGATAGGAGATCCCATTGGTGTTGAAGAAAGTGTGAAATTCTTTGTTATCAAATTCGCTGCCATTGTCGCATTGGAAACACTTGATAGAGGTGTGAAATTGTGTTTTGATGTAAGCATGAAATTTGGCAAAGATAGGAAACATTTGAGATTTAAAATGCAACGGGAAAACCCACAAGAAATGAGTATAATCATCCAGAAACAAAAGGTAATACTTATGACCCTCCTTGCTAGGCACAAGAGATGTCCAAATGTCACTATGAATAATATCAAATGGGGCAAAAGTAGTGTTTAAAGACCGTTGAAAAGGAAGTCTGGCATGTTTGCCTAACTGACATGAAGAACATAAACTAAAGCGAAGCTCTTTATTACATTTGACTAGACTCTTAGAACGAAGCAAATCTAAAACTGCAGGACTTGGATGACCAAGGCGTGCATGCCAAAGACTGGATGACGATGCCGAGAGGGCAACTGGACTTGACGGGCTGGATGGTGAGGGTGACGACACAAGATAGAGCTCCCCGATGCTATTACATCTCAGGCGAGTAACCCCCGTAGTAAGATCCTTCACAGAGAAACCAAACGGATCAAACACAAGAGAAACATTACTGTCAGTGGTGAACCGACGGACAGAGATAAGGTTTTTGACAAGTTTGGGGGCAATGAGGACGTTGTTGAGGCGTAATGGATTGGTTGGGGTGGGTAATGTGGCGTGGCCAATGCCCGAAGTAGCAAGGCGACCACCGTTGCCGACGATAATAGAATGTGCAGGACCCTTGAAAGAAAGAGAAGAGAGAGTACCTGAGGAGTTCGTCATATGAGAAGTGGCGCTAGTGTCCATGTACCAAGCGGAGTCAAGAGGTGCCAGCTGCATTGAAGAGAAGGCGTGATGCACACCAGTCGGAGTATAGATCTGATCAGACGACGACGGGTAGGCCTGATGACCGGCGGGTCGAGGAGCAGGACCCAACAAGCCCGCTCTCTGCTGACGGTTGGGATACGGGCTGGTGGGCGATACGTCGCAGGTGGGTAGCCAAAGGGTATCCAAGGCGGATATCCAGAGGTGGGATACCAGGAGGGACGAGAGGAATCATACTCCTACGGCCACCGACCATTGCCGCGGCCGCGACCGTCGCCTCTCTGCGCTGGTTGATCGTTGTTGCGGCTGTGTTGCGGGGCATAGGTCTCGTCAATGTCGCTTGACGAGACCAACACCGTCTTGTCCTTGGCGGCGTCGGTGGTCTGACGGTGAAGGCGAGTCTCCTCCAGGATCAATTGAGACCGGGTCTTTTCGAAGGTGGGGAGAGGTTCCGTCTACTGGATATGAGTAGCATCAGTGTTGTATTCAGAGGGAAGACCCGAAAGTACCTGGAGGACAAGGCGAGTAGCAGTGGGTTTGGAGTCGACGGCGCCTAGTTGATCAGATAGGGTCTTGATATGCTGACAATAGGCGGATATCGACGGGAAAGATGAAAGCTCGCAACTTGAGAATTCGTGCTCAAGGTAGACAACACGGGTGGACTTGTTGTCTTGAAAGAGATTCTGAAGCTCTTTCCAAGCATCCAAGGCAGTGTCTTTGGGGTCAAGGATGGTTGTCAATAGATCTTTGGAGATGGTGTTGAAGATCCATTGAAGGACAATGGTGTCGAGTTGAGCGAAGAGATCGTTGTCTTCACTGGCAGGGCGATTGACGGAGGAATCGATGTGGTGGAGGACCTTATGAGCCTTAACATGGGCCGTGAAGAGGTGCGACCACATGGTGTAGGAACTGGATTCGTGATCAAGGATGATGGAGATGCAGTTTTTGATATTGGAGATCGTGAGAGCGGAGTGGAAGGGCGGTTTGGTGGGGAGTGTGTCAGCCATCGGGACGAGAGGGAGAGAGAGGTGCGAGAGGGGGGGGGGGGGGATGACGGCAAGGGGAGGCCGATAGGGGGAGGAGGTCGGCGTCGGGAGGGTGGCCGAGAGGGAAGGGAGGGTGGCAGCGGCAAGGTGGGGGTGGCGGCTAGGGTTTAGGAGAAAAGAAAATTTAGGGTTTAAGGATCTTAGGTTGTGATACCATGTAAGATCACGAGTTTGATTGTAATGTCCTCCTTGAGGGTTTTCATTCATTGATAAACATATATATATATATATGTTACAAGGGTAATGGGCATTTGGACCTTTGAGCACACTATACAATATAAGACATATGTAATCTATCAGTTTCAAATCATATTCTAATTTTAATTTCTTTATTCACATATAAATTTTGGTCTGCCTACAAAAGATTTTTTTTATAATGCTCTTATATATTTAGTTGATAAAGAGACTAAGACATTATTTGTACATACTTGGAGGAATATTTTTTTTTGGTAAACTATACTTGGAGGAATATTATTCACATGTACGAAACCTTAGGATACCAAGCGGAATTGTCAAAACCTCAGGGACACCAAACGGAATTTCCCTTGATTATTTCTACTCAAACCAATTACCAAAATCGAATGATTAATCTATTAACCATACTACAAAATTGGGTTAATAACCCAGGTGTTTCACACTTTACAACCGGATTATATCGAGTTATATAATTAGGTACCTATTAAACCTAGACACATTAATATTCAGGTTATTTTCTTTGGGAAATCCGGTTATTCGATACATTATACACCGATTGTCAGAGTTATTTGGGGTAGTTATATAACCCAGATATGCATGTTCGGGTTATAAAACATGGACTATATATATAATTCATCCAAATGTTGCCCTTACACCAAGCGAAATTGTCAAAATCTTAGGGGTAACAATCCTATATGGAATTAAAGTTTAAGTACGTGGATCCCAAATGCCCCCAGCGAGCCTTTTCTTCTGAACAGCAAGGCTACCTAATATTCACATATTCATACTAGCTCGTAAATCGTAATGTTCTTTTGAGACATATTGTAGTCCAGCTGGTTCGATCAGTTCTCCCCAGATGCTCTTGAGTTTTAATTGGTTGTTAATCGTTGATGCCCTTTGAACATGTTTTTTTTTGTAAGCAAAAAGCTTAGTTTCTTTTTGGTTGTTAGGGAAAGTGCGATCAGTATTATTCCACGATCGAGTCCAATGGCACTTTAAGCTAAATCAACGCGCTATCAGGAATATCAATGGGATCAAATTCGGGGCGAGCCATTTGATTAAAAATCCTACCTAAATGATTGTCGAGGGGGAAATTAAAAAGTTTAAACTTAAAAAATACAATTATCTATCTATATATCTATGTGAAGTATACTAAAACAGATAACAGAAGTCTCATTTGGGGTGCAATTCGCATTTTTGTTGTTTTCTGGTGCAATATTGACATGATTTTTTTTGACACGTCAATTAATGATAATCTAATATATTTAAGTTATGTTAGACTACCTCATTTATTTTATTAATGTCATGTTCGTCCTCCTATGTGTCCATCTTATATATCTTAATTAATTAGTGGTTACATAATCTATCATTTTACCATGAGTTGTTATAAAAATATTGTACCGTCAATTAATTAGTGGTTAGATATAATGATAATATTTTTTATTATTAATTAATTATCTATTGAACAATAAAATCTTATCATCAAAATATTTATATTAATTCTCAACCTCATATCTTAAGTCGTTACAAAACCTATATTTTTTACCACAATTAAAATTATTTCAGTTTAAGTTATTTTGCATGATATTTTTATACTTTAAGTTAATTTATGATTGCCTTAAAAATTTTATTAAAAAATTTCAAATAAACTACTTTAATCTTCACATAAATTTTGATAACAAATAATTTTAATATAATAAAATATAAATTATTAATTAACATGATCTAGTTCATAGATATGAACTAAAAAAAAGAATATATATATAAATTAATTAATTAATGGAGAATATATGATCAAGATTAAATTGTGATATACATATGTCAGATTAAAATAAATAATAATAATATAATTAAATTTGTAAATATTATTATTTTGATAATATCATATTAACATTTTAAGCATAAAAATCATATTTATATTAACTTATGAGTGACCTTAACTAAGACAATTGCATGGCGAATTTATGTGGAGTCAATCCGGTGCCTATGTGACGTCTAAACAATGCTGATTCACCGGGTCAATTTTGAACCAATAGGTTATCGGGTCTCGACCATAAAAGTCATGGTTCATTCTGGTTTGGGTTGATTTTGGGTCCAGTATATCCAAAACACCGAGTTCAAACCCACAAAATTACCAAACGTACCGATCGGTTTTTTTTTGAAAATGATTATGAAATCCCTCAAATAGAATGATTATTTGACTTTAGGAATCATTAATAATATTCTCCTCTTAATTGTCAATCCAAACATCCAAATTATTCCCCCCACCCCCCAACCCCCTCTTTTCTTCCTAAAAGTTCATTCAAATCCCTTCTTCGAAACATGGTGTTACAATGTGCAACATTTTCTCTACGGAAAAAAAAAAGTGTGAAACATTTCAAACCCTACCTATAAAAATCTGACTAAGTTATAACTTATAAACGTACACGTTCATCTATACCATCTAAAAGTACTAATATATTAAGGACTATGAATAATCCATAAAGGGCAAATTGGACTTGGAAAATAAATTAGTACTTTAAAATTGAGGATAGTGGGTAGGAAGACCCGACCAATTTCCTTCTCCAATTAACCCCAGTTATTGTCCACCTGAGAGTCCAAATTAGGTGATTGTTCTCCCAGTCAATTTTACTGTACGACTTCTCTCTTTCGCTATCTTCTCCCTCGTTTTATCATTTTTCTTTCGTTTTTTTTTTTTGTGGTTCGAACTGATCATCGTCTCCCCTCTTACTACCGATCGTTGTTTTATTTTTGCAATGGTTGAATCGAGGAATGCATGCCGAGCTTGAGGTTAGTGTTGTGGTTTTGTTGTTAGGGGTTTCTTTGTTTTCATGAATTTGTTCATGAACCTAGTTTTAATCCTTTGTATTTGTCTTCTATCATGTGTCGGATATTCCGTTTTTTATATTTAGAATCCTATGAAAGGCAGCTCAATGTGCGTATTTTGCTTTTGATTTTTCCAAATTATTTTTGTCTGCTGTTTTTTTTTGTCTTTCTCGATCGGTGTTTATTTGCATTTATGTGTTCGTGTATATGTTTTGTAGGAAATAAGATATCGGTTATTTTCTAAAGCGAGGCTTCTTTCAAGCAGTTATCTTTACTCATATCTTGAGGTATGCGAAATCATCAAGGATGGCTTGTCAGCTTCGGATTTTCAGCAGTTTAAAAATAGTTGTTTAGGGTAATTAGTATTTCTTCAAGGGTCAAAATTGCATTTTAATTTTCAATTAGTATATCAGATGGAAATGCATGAAATTGTAACAAATTGTTAGATCATGAGATTGATTGTAATGTCCTCCTTGAGGGTTTCCATTCATTGATAAACATATATATAGGTTACAAAGATATTGGGCCTTAACGGGCTTTTAGCCCACTATACATGAGGAGACCTATATAATCTATCAAACCCCCGCAGTCAAAACGGGAGGGGTCCGTATAGTGAGACTGGAACGAAAATCAATGAACAATTGTCTAGGTAAAACCTTGGTGAATATATCAGCGTACTGATAAGAGGACGGGACATGTAGAACGCGGACATGTCCAATGGCAACCTTGTCCCTGACGAAGTGGAGATCAAGCTCAATGTGCTTCGTGCGTTGATGCTGGACTGGGTTGCTAGTCAGGTAGACGGCGTAGACGCTGTCAGTGTAGACCAGAGTGGCCTTCTGAAGGGGGCAACGGAGCTCAAGCAAAAGATTGCGGAGCCAAGCGCACTCTGAGACAATGTTGGCAACACCCCTGTATTCAGCCTCAACGCTGGAGCGAGAGACGACGGACTGACGCTTGGCTGACCATGACACAAGGGTGTCGTTGAGGAAGACACAGTACCCAGACGTGGAGCAACGTGTATCAGGACAACCACCCCAATCCGCATCAGTGTAAGTAACAAGATCAAGCTTCGAGGAAGGAGTGATCGTGGTGCCGAGATCGAGGGTGCCGCTGATGTATCGAATGATCTGCTTCAACGCCTGGAAGTGAGGCTCCCTTGGTGCATGCATGAACAAGCAGACCTGCTGAACAGCGTAACTGATATCTGGCCGGGTGAAAGTGAGATACTGAAGAGCACCAGCGAGGCTCCTGTACAATGTCGGATCATCAACCAAAGGACCAGAATGAGCATTGAGCTTGTTGGATGTATCGACAGGGGTGGCGACTGGATTGCAGTTGACCATCTTAGCCCGAGCAACAATCTCAGCAGCATACTTACTCTGTGAGAGAAACAGACCAGACGCATGACGCTGAACAACCACTCCCAAGAAGTAAGACAACTGACCCAGATAAGACATGGTGAATTCCGCACTCAATTGCGAAATAATGGACGTCCGAAGAGCATCAGAAGAGGCGGTGAGAATGATGTCGTCGACATATAGCAGGAGGAAAGCCAAGTCTGAGCCTCTGCGATAGATAAACAGAGACGTATCCGAACGGCTGCCAGTGAAACCCAAACGGAGCAGATGAGAGGCAAAACGTTGGAACCAAGCCCGCGGAGCCTGTTTCAGACCATACAGAGAGCGCTTGAGGAGACAGACATGCTTCAGACGCTCAGTATCAGCAAACCCCGGCGGCTGAAACATGTAGACCGTCTCATTCAGATGGCCATGCAGAAAGGCGTTCTTGACATCTAACTGATGGATGGCCCAGTTGCACGACAGAGCTACACTCAAGACCACTCGGATAATGGCAGACTTGACCACAGGGCTGAACGTCTCATCACAATCAATACCTGCCTACTGAGACCTACCGTTGACCACAAGACGGGCTTTGTAGCGCTCCAACGTCCCATCAGAGCGGAACTTGTGACGAAAGAGCCACATACAGCGGATGACGTTCGCCTCAGGAGGGCGAGGGACCAGAACCCAAGTACCATTCTTGGTAAGGGCCCTGTATTCGTCTAGCATAGCCGCCTGCCAATTCGGGTCGAGGAGGGCTGTTTTGTGGGAGGTGGGAATGGGGGAGAGGGAGGGCGGAGGGGGGGGGGGAGGCAGAGGTTGATTGGGAGTCGGAGGGAAAGGGAAGGACGGGGGCGAAGCCTGGGAGAGGAGCGGCGGGCGCAGCATGCCCGCCGCGGATTGATTGGCCGCGGCCGCAGCAAGATGTTGGGAGCGCCGCCAGTAAGTGATGTAAGGGTGGGGGGTCGGGTTTTGGGTGGCCGCGGCCGCAGCAGCCTGCTGCGGTCGCGACATCGTGTGATGGCAAACGGACGGAGGGTAGGGGGCATGGGTGTGAGAGGCCGGGTGGTGGGCGGTGGTCATGGAGATGATCTAACGGGGCCGGAAGACCCCGGAGACGCTGCGGGTGTGTGGTCTGGTGGTGGTGGAGTTGGGGGAGAAGCAGGAGCACCGGGAGAGCTCTGGGAAGAAGGAAGTGAAGGAATGGTGACTCAAACTCTAACGGAGACACAGGGGGTGTGGGAGACGCAAAGGGAAATCGCGACTCATCAAAGGTGACATGACGAGAGAGAATGACCTTGTGAGTCTTGATATCGAGGCAGATGTAACCGCGATGATCAGACGGGTAGCCAAGGAAGACACAAGGGGTGGAGGGTAGGTGAAGCTTGTGGGGGGCGGTGGATGACTGATTAGGGAAGCACAAGCACCCAAAGGTACGAAGGTGATCATACTTGGGCAGAGTGCAATACAGTGCCTGAAACGGTGAGCGATGGTGGAGGGTGGTGGAAGGGAGAATGTTGAGGAGGTAGCACGTGGTGGCTAAGGCGTAAGACCAATAAAGAAGGGGAATGGATGCGTGGAAGAGGAGAGTGCGCATCATATTGGTAATGGTCCAGATGATTCGTTCGGCCTTGCCATTTTATTGAGAGGTGTAGGGGCAGGACAAGCGATAGGAGATCCCATTGGTATTGAAGAAAGTGTGAAAATCTTTGTTGTCAAATTCGCGGCCATTGTCGCATTGGAAGCACTTGACAGAGGTGTGAAACTGTGTTTTGATGTAAGCGTGGAATTTGGAAAAGATAGGGAACACTTGAGATTTAAAGTGCAAAGGGAAAACCATAACAAATGTGTATAATCATCCAGAAACAGGAGGTAATACTTATGACCCTCCTTGCTAGGCACAGGAGATGTCCAAATATCACTATGAATAATATCAAAAGGTGCAAATGTAGTGTTTAAAGATCGCTGAAAAGGAAGTCTGGCATGCTTGCCTAACTGACAAGACGAACATAAACTAGAGCGATGCTCTTTATTACATTGGACAAGACTCTTAGAACGAAGTAAATCTAAAACTGCAGGACTGGGATGACCAAGGCGTGCATGCCAAAGACTGAATGATGATGCCGAGAGGGCGACTGGACTTGACGGACTGGATGGTAAGGGCGACGACAAAGGATAGAGCTCCCCGGTGCTATTACATCTCAGGCGAGTAACCCCTATAGTAAGATCCTTCACAGAGAAATCAAACGGATCAAACACAAGAGAAACATTATTGTCAGTGGTGAACCGACGGATAGAGATAAGGTTTTTGACAAGTTTGGGGGCAACAGGGACGTTGTTGAGGTGCAATGGGTTGGTAGGGGTTGGTAGTGTGGTGTGGCCAATGCCCGAAGTAGCACGGCGACCACCGTTGCCGACGATAATAGAATGAGCAGGACCCTTAAAAGAAAGAGAGGAGAGAGTACCTGAGGAGTTCGTCATATGAGAGGTAGCGCCAGTGTCCATGTACCAAGCGGCGTCAGGAGGTGCCAGCTGCATTGAGGAGAAGGCATGATGTACATCAGTCGGAGGAGGGTATGTCTGATCAGACGACGGGTAGGCCTGATGACCGACAGGGCGGGGAGCAAGACCCAGCAAGCCCTGTTGACGGTTAGGATACGGGGCTGGGCCGCGATACAACGAACCGGGGTAGCCAAAGGGCATCCAAGGAGGGTAGCCAGGGTTGGGGTACAAAGAGGGGTTGCGGGAATCATACTGTTGCGGCCGCCGCGGCCCCTGCTGCGGTCGCCGCCTCTCGGTCCCTGCTGGTCGTTGCCGCGGACGGGCTGGAGGGCAAGCTGCTCGATGATGTCACTGGATGAGACAAATGCCGTCTTGTCTTTGGCGGCTTCGGTGGTCTGACGTTGAAGGCGAGTCTCCTTCAGGATCAGTTGAGACCGGGTCTTTTCGAACGAAGGGAGAGGTTCCGTCTGCTGTATATGAGTAGTAGCAGCATTTTATTCGGAAGGGAGGCCCGAGAGTACCTGGAGGACGAGACGGGTGGCGCTGGGTTCGGAGTCGACGGCGTCGAGCTGATCAGCCAGGGTCTTGATGTGCTGACAATAGGCGGATATCGACGGAAAAGAAGAAAGCTTGCAACTTGAGAATTCGTGCTCGAGATAGACAGCACGGGTGGACTTGTTGTCTTGAAAGATATTCTGAAGTTTCTTCCAAGCATTTAAGGCGGAGTCTTTGGGGTCGAGTATGGTGGTCAATAGATCTTTTGAGATGGTGTTGAAGATCCATTGAAGGACAATGGTGTCAAGTTGAGCGAAGAGATCGTCGTCTTCGCTTTCAGGGCGTTTGGCGGAGGAGTCAATGTGGTGGAGGACTTTATGAGCCTTAACATGGGTCGTGAAGAGGTGCGACCACATGGTGTAGGTACTGGATTCATGATCAAGAATGATAGGGATGCAATTTTTGATATTGGAGATGGTGAGGGTGGAATGGAATTGTGATTTAGTGGCGGTGGGTTCGGTAGCCATTGAGACGAGAAGGACAGAGAGAGAGAGAGGATAGAGGGGGTTGGCGGCAAGTGGAGGCGGTGGTGGCCGTGGGGGACGGGGAGGCTGACGGCAAGGGGGTGGCCGAGGCGGGTGGGGAAGGTGGCGGCGAGGAGAGAGAGACGGGGAGGCTGACGGCAAGGGGTGGCCGAGGCGGGTGGGAAGGCGGCGACGAGGAGAGAGAGAGAGGGGTGGCGGCTAGGGTTAGAGAAAAAGAAATTTAGGGTCTTTGGATCTTAGGCTGTGATACCGTGTTAGATCATGAGATTGATTGTAATGTCCTCCTTGAGGGTTTCCATTCATTGATAAACATATATATAGGTTACAAAGGTATTGGGCCTTAATGGGCTTTTAGCCCACTATACATGAGGAGACCTATGTAATCTATCAGAAATAAAGAGATTAAAATGTGGTTTAAAGTTGATGGGTTGGTTGCTCGTTTTTCTTTACTTGAGTTTTATGTCATAACTGGTCTTCCTGTTATTGAATATGACCATTTACCTCTAAAAGCTATTACATTTTAAGAGGTTTTTTTGGCAAGGTCAGGGTCTCATATGCAGATATACTTAAGCTTTTTAAAGCTGAACCTAAAAAATCTCCAAAAAAAGTTAGTAATGGCTAAGCTTTTGATTATTGGGAAGGTGTTGTTATTTAAACGTTCTGAGGTTGTGAGTTTTGATAATCTAGCGATTCCATATGATGCTGAAAAATTTAAAAGATTTCATCGGGGTCGTGAATGTTATCGTTTCTTGTACGTTTAAATGTTTGAGAAAGGTTTCTTCTGGTGAGAAGGGTGTCAAAGCGAGGGGGGTATATGAGCTGTTTGGATATCATCTAGCATTCCAGGTGATTTTTTTTACTTCTTTTTGGATTTTACTAATTATTTTTATTTGTTAGCTTTTGCTGAAAATCAGCTGTCGTTGTGTGTGTATTTAACAGGTTTGAATTTGGGAAGTGTTCTGTTCTATTGTTGAAAAACTGGGGTGTACTTTTAAATATGTTGACAACGACCCAACTTATTTACATTGGGTATGTAATGTCAAAAGTAGTCATGAACAAGCAGTGTCATTATTTAGCGGAAAAGTAGTGAGTTTGTTATTCGTACCTTTCATTGATTGTCAACATTAATTATCTTGTGTAATGATAATTTATCAGCATTTTGTTCATTTCATTTTATTATCAGCATTCTTCGTATTTTGTAAATAGGCCCCTGAAGATGTATACATGAGGATGGCATAGATTACCATGAAACTAAACCTTCTCTCCAGTGGTTAAGATGGCTACTATTCGCAGTTTAATTTCAGTTGCAACATCTAAAAAATGGTCAATTCACCAACTTGATGTAAATAATGCATTCCTTCATGGTCTCCTCCATGAAGATGTATACATGTGGATGTCTGAGGGCATTCTGAATCCAAAAAATCTCATTTGTAAGCTAAAGAAGTCTCTCTACGGTTTGAAATAAGCTTTAAGGCAATGGTTTCAGAGGTTGACAATCACTTTAGAGTCCCTTGGCTTTGCTTAGTCCAAGAATGACTACTCTCTCTTCACCTTGTCTACCAATGGTCATCTCACATTAGTGGCTATCTATGTTGATGACCTGCTCATTACAGGATCCGATCCTCTTGTCATTTCTCAGCTCAAGCACCTGGATCACGAGTTCAGCATCAAAGATCTTAGCTAAGTTACTACATTTTTTATGGGCCTTGAAGCTTCGTACCTTGACAATGGCATTGCATTGACTCAATGAAAGTTCACTCAGGAGCTTCTTACTGATGTTGATCTATCAACTATTAAACCCGTGCGCACCCAACTTCCTCTGCATTGCAAATTGGCTCCTACAATGGATGATCCTTTGGATGATCCCTCCACATTTCAGAAGTTGGTTGGAAAGCTTAATTTCTTGACCCATACACACCCTGACTTGTGCTTTGCTTTTCAGACACTTAGTTAGTTCATGTCCTCTCCTTGCAAGTTTCACTTTTACGCTCTCCTTCACACTCTTTGATTACAAGGCACAATTGGCAATGGCATTTGTAATGGTTCGGAATTATCATTCCCAGGTTATGTTTCAAGGAATGAAACCCCTTGTTTGGATCTTGCAATCTAGGTACGGGTCGAGGTTTCAAACCTCTTTTGAGATCAGTACGAAAGAGGGTTATCGAACCCTAAAATTATCGTAGGGCCGTTGGGTACCCTTAACCTGTCCTAAAGGCTAAGTCATGAAATTCATTTCAAAAGAAAGTAAAGAAGAAATGAAATTAAGATACAAGGTGCCACAATAGAGCCGGGTCTATCAAAACCAAATCATATGTGGAACAATTTACCATTTAGCCAAGTTAGCGGATTAGTCAGGTTCTTCGATTTCACCCAAGAGAATTCCCGTCAAAGAAGCAAGGGGCAAGCAAGGAGTAGATACCTAACACTATCCACAAAGTCAGGCCCGGTAATCGCCTGCGGATCCTCTGACCGCCCTGAGGCCACATAACATGCCTATACCTAAATAAATGATTATATAATGCAGTACAAGATTTAAATCACACAAGCATGCTTTCATCAGAAATAATAACATGCAAAAAAATACTGTAAAGGGCCCAAGACAATGCCAAGTGGCATATCCCTCTCCTACTCCGCCCCCTTTTTCATGAGCGGACTTGGCCCGTACGGTACCCATTTCCTCGTGGTGGTGCACAAACCACGACATCAACATCATCATCATCATCATCATCATCATCATCATCATCATCATCATCATCATCAAGAATAATGTAAAGTAAATCAAGCTCGCCCGATGGTGCTGGGCTATCATAACATGCTCATATCGACTCGATTGATTCACGGAAAACCCGATGGGACTGGGTTACCCTATGACCCTAGCAAAGACTCTAGGACTTCACAGATAACGGTCGTTCGGTTTCAAACACACAAAGTAGCCACATGCTCATTCACAATGCAATCCTAGCATGATACTACATGGCATGCTTTATTATGTAACACCTACACATCATATGACACATCAGGTAGGAGGTCCAGGTTTCTGAGTAAGTCCCATAGGATACTTACCTGAAGATGCAGAACAGCAAGATAACACAAGTGAGGGCCCAAAAGCAAGTCCAAAAGCAATCCAAAAGCAATAAACACCTATAATCAAGCCAATGCCATAAGCTACTGAACTAGCATTCATACACACATAGCCCAAGTGTTCAACATCCTCAAAACCAATCGACAGTAAAACTATTTTCCAAAACCTTTCCGCTACGATCAACATCAACCAAAATCATTTACTTCACATCGAACCCATTGATAAAATCGTACCAACCATATTTTCCAAAGTTTTCCAAACCTTGAAATCTCAAGTTAAGTCAACCCATTTTCAAAACAATTCCTCAAATCATACTTGGCCAAATTCCGACACTAATCATTTAAATCCTAAACGAATCTCTCAAAATCATATTATAGAAATAATTTCGGCATTTTATTTCAAAATCATTATATAAATAAATTCTGACATTAAATCACCAAAACAATTCTATTTTCATAACCACCTTTTCATCTCATAATTTTCCAAAATCACATATTTATACATCACAAAATACATATTCCAAATAATGCCTCCTTTAAACCATTTTATAAGATAATAAAATTTCAGAATTTATTTTCATGCCCGCCTCGTTCCTTTGAGTCTGCTCTGCTTAAGTTTGATCTATCTCTTCGACGTTCCCTGGAACGTATTGTCACTGCTTCTGGCCAAGGTTTTGGCAATTGGAAATGGAGGCTCGCCACATTGCCCTTCAAGTTTGGGGGGCTCGGTGACGCTCTCTTTTATGCTTTTCTAGCTTTGCGTTTGCCTGTAGATTAAACTTCTCCAGTATACTGATGTCACAACAAATGGTTATGCCTTCGATGACGCCGTGCGTGTCTTCAACACAAAGGTAGGGATTGATATTCTGAGTAATCCAAGTGAGATCGCTGCCCCCAAACTCATGAAGAAACTGGCAAACATATATTTCGCATGGATTACGAAAGATGCAGAAACTACCTTTTCCTTATCACCGCGTTAGATGGCCTTGTGGAGTTCTCGGCGTGGAGACCATGCTACTGATTGGCTTAGGGCTGTCCCTATTTAAGGGGTGGGTCAAACTATGAATGGTAAGACGTATCGTTGTATATTGTGCTATCGATTAGGCATCCCTTTGTTTCCCATTTCGGAGCCTTGTACTGCTTGCTCCAAGGTTTTTGAGGGAGACATTTTTGGAGATCATGTTGTGTCGTGTGCAAGCATTGTGGGGATTAAACATCGACATAATTGAAGACTCCACCTTGATTGTAAGATCTTGAGAACTAACGTGCAGGTGATCTAAAGGATGATGAAAGACAAAAAGGCTGGGTTTCAAGGTCTTGAATCCCATACTAAAATGTTTTGATCACTTATGCATTTATCTAGTTCAACTTGTTCTTTTACAGGAAAGAATTCGAAGCCAATCTTTTTGGGCCTAAATTATAATGGGCTCTATATTGGGCTATGTGATGAGACTTGGGCTTTATCGATTTATATATGAGTTTCTCATCTAACCCATTTTATGTACTAGATACATTATGCATATTCTTTCTTGTTTTCACTTTTCATACAAGGAAAGAACCGATCTCCAATTGATAATACTTGATCATGAAGAAAGTTGGAAGAACTCTTGGAAGGCACACAAAGGATCTTCTTTTGGAAAGAATTCAAATACTTTGGAAAGGATTTGAATTTCAAACGGTCTCCCTCCAAGAAGCTCTACAAGTGTTCCAAGTATAAAAGGACGAAAGCTAAGAAGGATGGAGTACTAAAGCAACCACGCAAGCATTCATAGCATCCAAAAAGCATTCGTCAAGTTTCTCTTACATTCTCCTAAATCCTAGTTGGTGATCATTGCTTAAGAGTTGAGAGAAACACTAGCACTTATTGTACAAGTCATTCAAATTATACTTAGAGTTTTCATACTCGATCAAAGCACACTTAGTGTGTGGTGTGAGCTTTTATTTCACTTGTAAGGTTGAGAGCTAGAATAGAAGCGGTGAGGCTTTGTATAGAGAAAGGGAAGTTTCTCTAGGAAGTTCTAGGCTCAAAAGAAGTGAAATAAGAAGTGTTTGAATCCTACGGATTAGACAATCCTAGGCGGGGACGTAGGCAAGTTGGTGCCGAACCTCGTTAACAATTCGTGTGTTCATCTTTTATATTCCGCATTTACTTTATCACATTCGATTTCACTTTGTCAAGTTCTGATAGCCTATATCAAGGTCTTGACTAGTTGCACTAAATTACTATTGTTGCGAAAATCGTCCATACTCTATTCATCCCCCCCCCCCCCCTTCTAGAGTATTATTCATCGCCTTATAGACTCTTCAATTGGTATCAGAGCCTGGCTCATTGTTTTGATTTAACAATCTTGTGAGTTTTCAGCATGTCTAACATAGGTGATGGAGGTTTTGCTCAAGGAAGGTCAACCAATAGACCTCCACTTTTCTGTGGCAATAACTTTGTCCACTGGAGATCATTGATGCAAATGTTCATCATTGATCAAGACCTTGAGCTATGGGGCCTGATCAAGAATGGACCACACGTTCCTAAAAAGACTGTCGATGGAAAGCAAGTTGATAAAACTGAGTCTGATTACGATCAGACTGATCTTGAGAACATTGCTAAGAACTACAAAGCTATGAATCTACTCTATTGCGCTCTTGATGCTAATGAGTTTAATCGTGTCTCAGCTTGCAAAAGTGCCAAGGAAATTTGGGACAAACTTATAGTTACTTATGAGGGCACAAGTCAAGTCAAAGAAAGTAAGATTAATATCTTTCTCAGGCAATACGAACTTTTCAAGATGAATCCTGATGAGACAGTAAAGGAGATGTTTACAAGATTCACTCAAATCGTAAACAACCTCGACTCACTTGGAAAAACCTTCTCCAACCCAGAAAAGGTTCGAAAGGTTCTAAGGAGCCTTCCAAAAACCAAATGGGGTCCCAAGGTTACTGCAATTGAGGAGGCTCAAGACCTCTCTACACTACCATTAGATGATCTTCTCGGAAAACTTATCACTCATGAGATGATATTAAACGAGGAAGATGGAGAAGTACCCTCAACTGCAAAGAACCTTGCTCTCAAAGCTAAAAAGGATCACTCACAAACTGAGAGTGATGAATCAGACGACGAAGACGATCCCTTTGCTCTCATCACACGAGGATTAGCTCGAATTCTAAAGATGAAAAAATAATTTTCCAACCGTGAAAATACAGATTCATCTAGATTCAAAAGCAAGTCTCCCAACATGTCAAAGAAGCCAAAAGTGCTAACATGTTTTGAGTGTGGCGAGACAGATCATCTCGTAAAGGAGTGCCCTATGAAGAAAAGAAATAAGTTCAAGAAATATGAACAAAAGAAAAAGGCTATGCTCGCAACCTGGAGTGACTCAGATTCATCATGTGACTCAGACATCGAAAAAAAACAGGCAAATCTCTGTCTTATGGCTGAACACGAAGGATCACAGACTCAAGACCTTGAACAAGTGGTAAGAAATCTAATGTCTAGTCCTCCTGATGTTCTTTCTGAAGTCCTAAGAAATATGATTTCTAATGAAGATGCTTACAACAGTGAAATCAACACCTTGAAAGAAAAGCTGATAGATCAACAGAAATGTATTAGTGATATATCGCTGGAAATGAAAAATCTTGAAACATCTCGGTCGGCCCTTGACGTTAAAGTCAAGACCTTGAGCTCAGAGAATTCTGATCTCAGGCAAAGCCTCTCCTCTCTAAAGAATCGTAATGAGGATTTAGAGAAAGAGAAGGCAAAGCTAACCGATAAGTGTCAAGACCAGCAGACTTCACTCATTCAATTCACCAGATCTAAAGCTAATCTTGATAAGATGTTGGGTGAACAACAACTCTCTATTAATAGAAGTGGTATTGGATACAACAAGAATTTTCCAAAGAAACCGAGTACCACTTTCGTTAAAGCTAAAGGCTATTGGCGTTCACCTACTTGCTTCCATTTTTGTAAGAAAGGGCATGTTAGAGAAACCTGTCCATATAGGAGAAAGGATCCCTACATCATTAGAAATACATTTCCAGTTCGACTTAATGAACAGATAAAACAAGTTTGGGTTCCTAAAGGGACAAGACTACCCAACATGGTCTATCCTCATTATGAATCTAAAACTATGTATTGGTCTAGCCGGAAAGGTTGATGTTGGTATTGCAGGATATCATCAAGAGCAAAGAGCCAAAATGTATAATGGACAGTGGATGCTTAAGGAACAAACCACTGGAACAATTACTCTTGGTGATAAAGGGAAGTGCAACATTATTGGTATTGGTAATATTGGTAATTCAGAAAGTTGCATTAAGGATGTTTATCTTGTTGATGGATTAAAGTATAACCTCTTAAGTGTCTCTCAGTTGTGCGGCAAAGGAAACAAAGTTGGCTTTGACAGACACAAGTGTGAAGTCAGGAATGAAGAGACTGATGATCTAATCCTCACTGCTCACAGGCACAACAACACTTATGCTGTAAATGCTAATCATATTACAGGTACAAAACTCAAGTGTCTCAAGGTCTTGACAGAAGACCCCAGCCTATGGCATAGAAGACTAGGTCATGTAAGCATGCACACCCTCAATAAGCTCAAAACAAGAGATCTTGTGAGAGGATTGCCTGATCTAAACTTCAAGAAAGAAGATCTATGCAATGCATGCACAAGAGGCAAACAGACACGCAGTTCCTTCAAACCTAAAAAGGTTGTAAGTTCCTCTCGCCCTCTTGAGTTGTTACATATGGACTTGTGTGGACCTATGCGAGTCAAATCTCCAAAGGGTAAACAATACATCCTGGTTATTATTGATGATTTCTCTCATTTTACATGGATCTCCTTTTTAAGAGAAAAATCAGAGGCTTTGCTCGAGTTTTCTAAACTTTGCAAAGAGTTGCAGACCTTGAAAAACATACCTATTGTCTCCATTAGGAGTGATCATGGTAGAGAATTTGATCAACTTAAATTTGATTTGTTCTGTGCTAAATATGGAATTTCACACAACTTTTCAGCACCTAGAACTCCTCAACAAAACGGAGTTGTGGAACGAAAGAACCGCACTTTGGAGGACATGTCTAGAACAATGCTTTTGGAAAATGGTTTGCCAAAAATCTACTGGGCTGAGGCTGTTAATACAACCAACTACATTTTGAATCGATGCTTAATTCGTCCCATTTTGAAAAAGACTCCTTATGAACTTTTCAAAGGAAGAAAGCCTAGCATTTCCTACTTCAAACCTTTTGGATGCACTTGCTTTGTTCATAACAATGGCAAAGATAATCTTGGAAAATTTGACGCACGTAGTGATGAAGGTATCTTTCTTGGTTATTCTACTACTAGCAAAGCTTATAGAGTTTATAACAAGCGCACCAAAATTGTTGAGGAGAGTATCCATGTGGTATTCGACGAAAGCAACAATGGTGTGTTGAGTGAAGGTTTTGCAGATCTCAATCTAAATCATCATGATTCGGATGGAGAAGAAGAGGACAAGGCTGAAAATAAGCATGACCAAGAAAGAAACATGCAAGAACAAATCCAAGATATCAACGAGCTTTCTCAAGACCTTGAGAAGGGACTACAGAATCAGGATTCAGTCATTGAAGAATCCAACACTCAAATTATCTCTCAAGAACTTGAAGAGAGACCTGCTACTAGTTCAAACAATCAGGGTCCAAAGCTACGAAAATTCAAACATGCCTCTTCACACTCAGCTCAAGATATCTTATCAGATCCATCATCTGGGGTACAAACTCGATCTAGATTAAAGAATCTTTGTGCCTTCTATGCTTTTGTTTCTCTTATAGAACCAAAGACCCCAGTTGAAGCACTCAAGGACTCGGATTGGATCACTGCCATGCAAAATGAGCTAAATGAGTTTGAAAGGAACAAGGTATGGACTCTTCAACCCAAGCCACAACACCAATCAGTCATAGGAACTAGATGGGTGTTTCGAAATAAACTGGATGAAGCAGGCAAGATCATTCGAAACAAAGCAAGACTTGTTGCTCAAGGATACAATCAAGAAGAAGGTATAGACTACGAGGAGACATTTGCTCCCGTAGCAAGGTTAGAAGCTATACGAATATTACTTGCTTTTGCATCTTTCATGGGTATCAAGCTATTTCAAATGGATGTCAAATGTGCATTCCTAAATGGGTTCTTAGAAGAAGAGGTTTATGTTGCTCAACTACCAGGTTTTGAAAGTGAAGAATTTCCTAATTATGTATATAAATTGGACAAAGCTCTCTATGGTCTCAAACAAGCCCCAAGAGCTTGGTATGAAAGATTGTCCAAATACCTTCTTGAAAATGGTTTTCAAAGAGGATTGATTGATATAACTCTCTTCATCAAAACTCGTGGAAATGATCTTTTGATTGTTCAAATATATGTAGACGATATATTATTTGGTGCTACTAATAATTCCCTTTGCAAGGAGTTTTCTGAAATTATGTGCAGGGAATTCGAAATGAGTCTCATGGGAGAATTAAACTTCTTCCTTGGTTTACAAGTTCATCAAACAAGTAAGGGTATCTTTCTAAATCAAGGGAAATATACCAGGGATCTACTAAAGAAATACAAAATGGAACAATCAAAGGTAGCAAAGACCCCTATGAGCTCCACTCTCTCCCTTGATCAAGATAAGAATGGTAAGAATGTGAACCAAAAAGAGTACAGAGGTATGATTGGTTCACTCCTATACCTTACTGCTAGTAGACCTGACATAATGTTCAGTGTCTATATGTGTGCTCGATTCCAAAGTGACCCCAAAGAGTCTCACCTTATTGCTGTAAAAAGAATCTTCAGATACCTAAATGGATCTCAAGACCTTGGGCTATGGTATCACAAACAAAGTAACTTTCATTTAAAAGGCTACTCAGATGCAGATTTTGCAGGATACAAAGTTGATAGAAAAAGCACTTCTGGTTGTTGCCAATTCCTAGGATCCTCCTTGATAAGTTGGCACTCTAAGAAACAGAATTCAGTAGCATTATCAACTGCAGAAGCCGAGTACATTGCTGCTGGTGCATGTTGCTCTCAGATTCTTTGGATAACACAACAACTCAGAGACCTTGGAATTGATCTTAAAGGTATTCCTATCTTGTGTGATAATACTAGTGCTATTTCAATCACTAAAAATCCAGTGCAGCATTCGAGAACCAAGCACATTGATGTGAGACACCATTTTATAAGAGATCATGTGGAGAAAGGTGATGTATCAATATCCTTCATATCCACTGTCTTTCAGTTAGCTGATATTTTTACTAAACCACTCCCTGAAGATCGTTTCAATTTTATTAGATTGGAGTTGGGTATGCTTAATAGGGAAGCACTTTCTTAGGGGGAGCAATTGCTTCCTATATGAAAGTCATGAATTCAAATGAAATCTCAAGACCTTGACTTCATAAGGTTTCTGGATGTTCATCCGAATAAAATTATTTTGGATCAAACGCTGGTTAATATCTTATAGATATTCAACAAGAGTATCTTTTAATGTTTCTGAGTTTATCTTGATATCATTTACCCCTTTCAAAAATTGATGCTCACATATCTTGGTTTCCATTTTTATTTTTTTAAATCTCTCTATTTTGTGCAAGTGGATGTGACACTTTGGGTTTAGAATTTTCAGAACATCATTACTTACTATTCACTTGAATTAATGAATCTGTACTTGCCTTTTGAACAAAGAGAGAAACGATTCAGTTTCTAGTTTTTTAGCTTTTTAATCCCCTCTCTCCCTCTGTCTCATCCATTCCATTTTCACACTCTCTGAAGCCCTCTCTTTCTCTCGTCAAATTCCAAAAACCCTCTCTGTTTCTGTAACCAAATGGCGGGATCAAAGCGCTCCTCAGCATCTCCATCTCCAGCACTATCTGCTAAGAGATATAAGATGCCGGCCAACAAGGGGAAGCAAATCATGGAGGAATCTGAAGAACACTTTTCAAGCGAGAGATCACCATCGCCACCACCTCTGATCAGGAAATCCAAAGGCAAAGCTCCAGCATCTACAGCTACTGCTCGCCCTCCTCAGGTACCTTCTGGCATTTCCCCCAATTGGTTTTGCAACAAAGAGGTTGAGGAGTCCTGGAAACAGGACTTTTGCAACCGTCGCTTATGCTTTTGTGATGTTGTCGATTTCAACCTCCTCCTATCCATGCCCTTGCCTTGCATTTCCCTCCTCAAATCTACCTGCTTCTGGACCTTGCTCAACCCTGGCAATTTTGCCTATCCCCAACTTACCCGACTCTTTTATGCTAATCTCACTGTTCATCGGGTAAATGGAACCCTAACCCTAGTTTCTAAGGTCAAGAACACCCAAATCCGTCTCTCTCCCGAGAGCCTTGCTCTCATCCTTGATCTTCCAACTGAGATTCCCACAAAAGAATTCCCAAGCCGATTTGAATGTCTATCACGAGCACGAGATGAATTCTTCCTAAAATCTCAAGGCCCTGGATCTTCATCCACCCTCAAACCCACTCACACTGCCCTAAACCTTCAAGCCAAGCTCATCTTCACTATTTTGGCTCGCTGTATCTTCCCACGTATCCATTCCAAGGAATTGGTGACCGAGAATCTTCTCGAGATCCTTTTTCTAATCATGAATGGATACGAGCCTGATTTACCAAAACTCATCCTCGACTACATGACCCATGTCTCCACCTCCTCTCGGCCTATGCCTTTACCCTATGCAAACCTTTTGCCCAAAATCTTTGAAGCCTTTGACATCGACACATCAGGAGAAGAAAAGCAAACCTATAGTGGGATTGTTGATGAGGGTTGCCTAGATAGATTGGGCATTGCTAAAAATCTGAGGGGGCAATGGTTTCTAAGGAAAGACTCGAAGGGAAAACATGTTGCTGAACCCAATTTGAGTGAGGATAGATTGGCTGCTGTGGAGACTGAAATTCAAGACCTTAGGTTTGATCTGAGTAGGATGTGGTCGGATGTGGTGATTCGCCAAGACCAGACTCATGAGCTCCTCTCGATGGTGAACTGCAAGCTTGATCAGATGATGCTTCTCAACGCTCTCACTTACACTGCTACAGGCTCTATCATGCCAATGGAGCAAGAAACTTTCGATCATGTGCGTGAGAAGACAGGGAATGTCATCCTCAACTGTGAAAATCAAGTGAAGAAACGTCCTATCCTGCGCCCCACACATCATGAATCCACCATTCTCACAGTCGAGCAATATGGTGTGGTCAAGAAATACAGGGATGTGGAGCGTCAGAGACAGCTTGCAGAGATGGAAAGAGACAAGGTCACCAGAGACGCCCTTGCAAGGTGGAGGAAGAGGTGCAGAGATGAGGTTAGAAGGAAATACCTTCCACCCAACAAGCAGTACCCCACCTTTGGCGAATGGGTTGAGGAAGGAGCTGGCATTGCCCCTCCTGAAGATCCTAATGCTCCTGGCGCCCCTGGTACATCCTCTGCTGCTAGGCCATCCTCTGCTAAGAAAGGCAAGAAGGCTCTTAAGAGCAAGAAGAAGAAGGCTGCAGATGGGGATTCTGACTCAAGGCCTTGATCTCCCACTCTCTTTTCTCTACTCTCTAAAAACTCATCCTTTGCTGCTCGTCTTTTAAAACTTCTGGTCCGTTGGTTGTTTTTTAGTTGGTGTTTTAGACATTTTCACCTCTCTGCCCTTTTGTTGGAAGACAAAAAGGGGGAGAATGTTTTGGTTGCCCTGCGTTTTGGTACTGGTTGATTAAGGGCTTGATGTTTTAAAACTTCGATGATCCAAACATTTTATGCTTATATTACAATATGCTTATTTCCTCGAAATATGGTATGAATATTGAAACAGGTTTTGTCTTTCATCAAGGGGGAGATTGAAGACTCCACCTTGATTGTAACATCTTGAGAACTAACGTGCAGGTGATCTAAAGGATGATGAAAGACAAAAAGGCTGGGTTTCAAGGTCTTGAATCCCAGACTAAAATGTTTTGATCACTTATGCATTTATCTAGTTCAACTTGTTCTTTTACAGGAAAGAATTCGAAGCCAATCTTTTTGGGCCTAAATTATAATGGGCTCTATATTGGGCTATGTGATGAGACTTGGGCTTTATCGATTTATATATGAGTTTCTCATCTAACCCATTTTATGTACTAGATACATTATGCATATTCTTTCTTGTTTTCACTTTTCATACAAGGAAAGAACCGATCTCCAATTGATCATACTTGATCATGAAGAAAGTTGGAAGAACTCTTATCTTCTTTTGGAAAGAATTCAAATACTTTGGAAAGGATTTGAATTTCAAACGGTCTCCCTCCAAGAAGCTCTACAAGTGTTCCAACTATAAAAGGACGAAAGCTAAGAAGGATGGAGTACTAAAGCAACCACGCAAGCATTCATAGCATCCAAAAAGCATTCGTCAAGTTTCTCTTACATTCTCCTAAATCCTAGTTGGTGATCATTGCTTAAGAGTTGAGAGAAACACTAGCACTTATTGTACGAGTCATTCAAATTATACTTAGAGTTTTCATACTCGATCAAAGCACACTTAGTGTGTGGTGTGAGCTTTTATTTCACTTGTAAGGTTGAGAGCTAGGCTTTGTATAGAGAAAGGGAAGTTTCTCTAGGAAGTTCTAGGCTCAAAAGAAGTGAAATAAGAATTGTTTGAATCCTACGGATTGGACAATCCTAGGCGGGGACGTAGGCAAGTTGGTGCCGAACCTCGTTAACAATTCGTGTGTTCATCTTTTATATTCCGCATTTACTTTATCACATTCGATTTCACTTTGTCAAGTTCTGATAGCCTATATCAAGGTCTTGACTAGTTGCACTAAATTACTATTGTTGCGAAAATCGTCCATACTCTATTCATCCCCCCCCCCCCTTCTAGAGTATTATTCATCGCCTTATAGACTCTTCAATAATGTTGTTCGTGACACCTTGGTGAATGCATGCTATCGTTATGGGATCTCAGTTGGTAAAGAGGTTGATATTGGTCTTTGTGGGGGAGATGGGAAATCCTTGCGACCTGCAGACATGCTTCTTTACGCGTGGGATGAGGGATTAGATGTTTGTGTTGACCTGACAGGATCATCCCCTTTGACGCAATCTGGGATGACTAATTTTGTTCCAGGGCATGTGGTGACCGAGGCGGCTCGTCGTAAGCGGGTCAAGTATCAAACAAAGTGCAAAGCTATTAGTTATGGTTTCTTACCCTTCGCTTTTTCTGCGGTGGGAGAACTTGAGTCAGATGCCATAGCTTTTCTAAAGAGGATTCAGAAATTTTCTCAAGCTCAAGATATTAGGGCCTGGAATGCAGCTCATATTTTCACTAGGGTGGGGTTTTCTATTGCTAAAGGAGCGGGAGCTCAGATTGTTTCTCGGCTCTCCACTAATTCTTTGTAAACTCTTATTGTTTTATAATAATAATAATAATAATGATAATAATAATAATAATAATAATAATAATAATAATAATAATAATAATAATAATAATAATAATAATAATAATAATAATAATAATAATAATAATGAATTATTATTATTTAAAAAAATTAATAATAATAATCTAATCATATCTTACAATATACAACATACAACAATCATACAATATATAAAATTATGTTAAAACAAATCCTTAAAACAATCCAAATCACCCGGCCAGAAACCCAAAATAAAAGGCCCGACCCAAAGCTCGAATTCCCAAATCTGAAACCCGGATCCAAGCCTCTCCCCCAAACTCAAACCGATTCCCATGAAGATTGAAAGAAAAGAAGACCCAGAAGAGATAATTCGGATCCGAACCCACAACCCAGAGAAATTAGGCCCACCCAAAATGAAGGAGACTCGTCTCCTACCCTGAAAGAAAGCTCTGCAACGACGCTGGAAAACGGAAGAAAGGGAGGAAAGAAAGGAAGGAGGAGGACACCCGGCGGCGCTCTCTTGCCCACAATTCGATTCTCCTAGAGGCTGAAGGAAACCTGACCCGACAACCCCGTCTCCCTCCCAATTACAGGCGAACAGAGCCCTGCACTCCGACCCAACTCAAAATTTTCAATACCCGAACAAAATATCTCAAAACCCGCTCTGTGACCTTATCCGACCCAACTCAAAATGATTTTTAAATTTTCAAATCCGAGTTTAATAATGAACTCCGAATATTATCCTCAATTTTCGCATAAGCAAGCGGAATAAAACATATTTTAAATTTTCAACTAAATATTGCCGGAACTCGCTTCGAGATATTTAAAATAAATCAATAATTCGAGGACGGAATTTCCAAACCTTCCGAATTTTAGAAGTCGAAATGATTATAAATCACTACTTTAATAATTTTAATATTATAAAATTTCCCGGTCTTTACATCATTCTCCTGAATGGGTTTGATCATCCCAAACTTAGTGCTTATTCGGATTCAGATTGGGCATCTTTCCCTTCACTCGTTGTTCAGTTATTGGATATATCCTTTTGCTTGGCTCCTCTCTAATCAGCTGGAAATCTAAGAAGCAGTCATTTGTCTCCCGAAGTTCAGCTGAGGTCGAATACAGAGTCATGGATCAAGTAGCTACTGAGACCACATGTCTTGTTCAATTGCTCTCGGATATGGGCATCAACTTTCTTCAGCATGTGACTCTTCATTGCAGCAACATATCCACTCTCCAAATTGCCAAAAACCATCCCTTTTACGAAAGGGACAAAACACATCGAAATGGATTGTCACTTCACAAGGGATAACATCATGGAGGACAACCCGAACACCGGGAAGAAGAAGACCAGTTAGTTGATGCCAACTCATCTCACCAGTTCGGTTTCAAGTTTGTTAGAATAAGAGAGTGTTTGTGTAACAAACTAATAGCTTGTAGCTCTGTCTCTAAATACAAGCTCCTCAAGTGTAATTCATTCATTCAGTTCAATACAATATATCATATATATCACCTTCTTTGCTCTGTTTTCCTCCTCTCTATTACCAATTGTAACAAAATTCGTGAACGGAATTTAAGATCTTTCTACACAAGAAAACTGGGGGATATTCAATATTGACAGGGCAACAGTTAAGGGTGTTCGGTGAACATTTAATTAATAAATCTTAAATAGTAAACCTTTAATTAATTTAATAATATTATATGAACCGTTTTTCTCTAGAAAACTAAATGGTGACTACAAACACGGCTTAGCTACGACCATGCTTCCACCACATATTAGTCATCCACTTATCCATAAATCAATTCTTCCACTAAAAAAAATCCACAAATCAATTCCGCACCTCCCTTTCTTTCTAGAATTTGATGCGATGCGCATATTGGCTTTGACAAGGTTAAATTATCTTAGGGTGCAATGAATGATTTAGGGGTACTCGGTTGGTTAAAAAAGAACCATTTATATGTTTATTTTTATAATTTTTTGCTAATTTTAATATAAAAGAGTTTTTTTTTAAAAAAGTAAAGAATCAAAAAGATTTGTATTTATTACCTTGAGTTCAAACCTTAGTCTTTCTTTTTTATGATTTTTATTTGGGAAAGAAAAATCACTCATTAAATATATGTTTTTACACTTAACCGCCTATTAAATATAAAATTACATAAAATCACCCGTTAAGTGGTTTTTGTTAACAAATCACCACCCATTGTCTATTTCCGTTATAGTTTTGTTAAATATATATGATATTTTAATATTTTAAGCTTTATATTTAGATTAGAATCTCAAATAGATTGAAAAAAATCTTTTACTATTTTTTTACAAAATATTTTTTTTTGAACCTTGATGTAGATATATATAAATTCTCCTATTTTATTCCTAAAATGGATTATAAAATTTTAAAATATATTATAGACTACTTTTTAATCAAAGTTAAAATATGTTTATAAATCATTAGTATTGTTTAAATTTAATAATATTTTTATACTAATAATTAATCTCTCATTTGCTTTCATTCGAAAACACCGTACCTACACTAAATATATATATTAATTAAAAAGGAAAAAATTTATCTACATATATTTTTTTTAAAAAAAATATGTTCTAGGCTAAAAAGTATATATGTCTTTGTTAAAAGCTTGCTTAAATTTTCAAATAAAATTCAATAATACCCCACCATGGGTAGACTAGTGTTTTTTTTTTAAAAAAAAAGATAGGGTAGACTAGAGATACTGTTCTAGAAGGTCATTCCAAAGAATTAAACCTAGGGCTGGCAAATGGTACGGAAATTATCATACCAACCACGTACCAACCACAAACCGACTATGTTGGTAACCACACTTGTGGTAACCAACATGGTGGTAACCATCTTGGCGGTAACCACATGAAGGTGGTACGGTAATGGTAATGAAATCTGAATATCATAGTTACCATGGTTACCAAGTATATATATTATTTTTTTAATTTAATGTTTTATTGTTATTACCCTTATGTTTTAAGTTTTTAATTTATATTTTGTGTTTTGATTTAGACCTAAATTGGTCATTTCTACTTTTTCTACTAGAAACAGTATGAACATTTTGAATGTTTGAAAACTTTGACCTTGTTTTGCTTGAACTTGGACGAACATTTTGAATGTTTGAACAATTGAACTTGGTTTGTTTCAAGACTTTGAACTTAATTGGTTTGATTTGGTTTGTACTTTAGGTTGTGAACTTAATTTATTTGAACTTTTAATAGGTGTAACCAAACTATTTTTGGTAACCATATTTTTTTGTTCGATAACTTTGATGACTACCAGAAGGTGGCCAAGGAGTTTAAAAAAAATACAAACAGAATTATAGCTTGGTAACCATGGTAATGTACCGATGGTAACCACAAGTCGTGGTTACCACACATGTGGTAACCACGACTTGTGGTTGGTACGTGGTGTGAAAATTTACGTACCACCAGTTTGTGGTTAGTACGTGGTAATCACCATTTTTTTGTGGTTACCGTACCATACCAACCCTAATTAAACCCATTATTTGTAATCCCATTAGTGTTGGTACTTATTGTTCATGGTTCTCATTTTCCATGTCAATACTCGATCATAGTCCCTATGAAAATATTGATGAAAAGCCTGAAGAAGATGCTAAAAATCACTTAATTAGATCAGCTATATATAGAGCCTGCGTAGTTTCCGAGTTAAATCATTATCCATAATTCTGGCAATAAATCTCACGCTGCGTCTAGCAATCAACTTTGCTATATTTATCAAAATTACACCTCCATAATTTACCATGTTTGTTATCTATCAACAATCTGTAGAGAAGAATCTACCGCTTGTGCCTCTGCACCATGCTAGCTTCAAGGCCACAAAGAATTGTCAGCCCTAATAATTGGTTCACAACTCATAGAGACTTGTCCATTCTTGAATCATATTTTGCCCACTTTTTTTGGGTCTAGTGACCCATTAATCTGCTCATGGGCTTTACACATGAACTGGCCCATTAAAGGCCCAAATCTAAATTATGCAATGCTCCAATGTTTCTAAATTGGATACCATAGGGGAATAGTCCTACAAAAATATTGAGTTTGAGAGAAACCTGAAAAATGCTAAAAAAAATTCATATAATTTTCTCATTACTAAACAAATAAGAGGTGGATAAATTGTAATGGAAACTGTAGGAAAACGCTCTCTTCTGAGCTTGGGAAAAAAACCCTAATTTGGGGTCGGGGAACACCGTCGCCGCTCGCCGTCATTCAATTGCGCCGGTTGATTTATTTGGTAAGTGGTAACCTCCTCCGGGAGCCCATACATCTCCTTCGGGAGCCCACACATCTTCTCCGGGAGCCCCACCTTTCTCCGCCACCACCCCCTATCTCCGACGTCCGCCGTCGCTTACCCCCTTCCCCTCCTCAATCATCGCTTTGTGCGAGGGGCTCCAACTACGGCTTAAGTCGTTCGTCTCTGGCTTCGGCACACCGGTTGCCTCCCACCGCCCCTGTGGCGCCGCCACCACCATCTTCGCGGTACATTTGGGGGTTGTCGCATCCGGATTCCCCTGATTATCAATCAGTTTTTTATCTTCACCCAAAACTCCATTTGATTTGGGGGTTTTCACCTATGTGTGATCTCTTCCCCCAAATCCCATTTTGATCTGCCTGATTGGCCTCCCCTCCTCGACGTCTTCCTGGTGGTTCGCCGGTGGTTCATTCATGGTCGGTTTGGCCTCCCCGGTTCCACCATTGCCGCCTCCAGCTGTTGTCCTCTCTCCCCTCCTCGGCGTCCTTTCGCCCTGGGTATGGTGGATCTGGCTTCTCCGGCGCCGCCTCGTTGCGTCCGTCATCCTCTCTCGCGGTCTGGTCCCCCCTCTGGTTGCTCTCGTCGCTTCAATCGGGGCTGCGTTAGTGGCTGGCACGCTGCAATCCCTAGCTCTTTTCCTCTTTCGGGCTATGGCTTTCTTTGGCCTTCGGGCTTGCCTTGGGCCCGAAGGTGGCCCGAGCTTGTGGGATTGCCTATTGTCGGGTTGTGCTTTGGGCCCAAGGTTATGCCTTGGGCCCGGGGCAGCCCGATTTGATTGATTAAAAAATAAATAAAATAAAATAAAGTAAAAAATAAAATAACTCGTGTAAATAAATTCTGGAATTTTCTTGCGCTCTCCGTCCTCTCGCGGTCGTGCTTCACTTTCTCGGGTTGGTTGGAGTTCTGTCTATTGGATTCGTGGTTAGTTTCGGTTGAGGAGCAGTTCTGCGGCCCTGGTTGATCGAACTGATCGTGTTGGTGGTGTTCGTGGTCTCCGAAGATCCTTCATCTAGATGGAGGGAACGTCGTGTGATCCACACTTCCCCAGGTGTCGTCTTTGCCCTATGTGGATTTCTGCTTTCCGTCTTTCCGGCGACGAGACATCGTGTCAGCTATGCTGTCCCATGCGCTCGCTATCCACTTCTCCATGCCGGGTCTCCCTCTTCTCGCTGCTGTGTCCGCTGGTGTGCTTAGGGTCTGGGGTTTTCCGGGTTTATTTTATGTAGTCTTTTGTTGTATTAGGTGACTGTATTTTGTTTCCATGTTGTATTCTCTTTTGCTATGTTGTATGTTTAGACGGCTTGCCGTCTGCCGACTTTGTCGGCCTCTCGAGGTCCGGGCCTTTTCGGCCTCGAATTATTTCCTAATAAAAAAAAAGGTGGATGTTTCACCTTCTTTTAACCTCACACCTTTAACACTTTCTTTATGTCAAGCTTTGTAATATCATGGACACTTTTTGTTATCTAAAGGGTGGTCGTAGTGAAGTGTGCGCTTTCGTTTTCGAATGTGGAGTGAAGCCTTACGAGTCTACAAGCTTTTCCATATATAAGGACTCGTTAGGAACCATACTAGAGTGAATCTGATTTCCCCTCTCCTCACTTTACTTCTCTATCTCTATTATGCTATTATTCTTACCCTCATTTTGGAAATAAAATGCAAGTTTAACACCGGCAATTAATTTTTCTCCAATCATCAATCAATCTATCTATATATATAACATAAAAAGTTGTGTTCACCTCCAATTTAATGCCCATTCATTTAATGATTCATCTATTATACTTATATATATAATATATAACATAAAAAGTTGTGTTCACCTCCAATTTAATGCCCATTCATTTAATGATTCATCTATTATACTTTTTTTGTTTCTATTCCATGAATTATCAAAAATACTTGCATAGCTCAATGGTTAGGAGAATTGTTTGGTGTACATGAGGTCTTGAGTTCAAATCCCATTAGGTACATTCTAAGCACATTTTGCAAATTTTTTATTTCCTCTTAAATTTTCATGTATTTGTTATGTGTAATTTTTTTAAATTGAATATAATAATAAATTTTCATGTTATGTGTAATTTATTTAAATAAAACCACACATTGTAATCTATTTTTTTAAAAGGGTATATATATACATGAATTTATCTCTTATGGTATTTATTTATATATATAGTATGTCACACATATGTCAATCTAAGGATTTTATTGTGTTGAACCAGTTGAACCGGTCCAAACCAAATTTTTAAAAAATAGAAAATTGGTTCGGTGAACCAACCCTCCTTCTTCCTCCTCCTTCCCGTGTGTAGCTCCTAGACTCCTTCCATGGTGGTTTTTAATTCTCCGTCGTTTTGACTTCAGAACGCCTCCATTAAGTGCTCATCTTCACCCATATCACAAAAATGTGTTCAATTTTCGGATTGAACAATGTATTAAGCTCCAAATTCGTCCAAGTTCACTTTGCCCCAAACCAAAGGTTGGGTCGTTTGGATTGATTTATTCACTGTTTTTTGCAATTGAATATATAAAACTGATCACCGGAAGGAGATGAAGAGATTGGTATCTTTAATTTGATCTTTCATTCGCGTTTTAAAGATCAAGTATAAAAGGGCTTTCAACCTTCGGAAGCAAGGTCCACCAAGGAAAGCCAATCTCCGAGCTCCGAATGTAGTTCATTGTCTTCTAAAACCTTTAATCTGCAATTCCATTAAAAAAGTTTTGAGAAAAGCATACAAAATAAAAATCCCCAATTTCGATCAGACCTTCACCGGAGACGCTCACCCCCCAGTTTTTAATTGTTGCCGCCGCCGCCGCTAAAACCTCCGAAGAGGAGCATCATGCCACCAAGAAGTTGTATCCGCCGCCTTAGTCCGCCTTCGGATCTTTCGTCGACGCTAGACTTCGCTGGAGTTGCAATTGAGCCTTGCTGGAAAAGGCTGCTGGAACGTTCTCTCGGAGTACTAGAGGTTGGAGAAGGTTAATTACGTAAAACCTCGCCAACCTTTTAATTTGTTTGAATTATGCCCTATTTCAATTTTATAAATTTCAGAAAAAAAATATTTTATTTTTCATAGCCTCTTATATATTCATATTCAATACTCTATCTGTGGGTACGTTAGAGGTTGGAGATTTGAGAAAGTTTCTGCCTCTCTTTTGTTTTGGCTAAAGTCCAACATTACGCTATGTGCAAAATATACTCCGTAATTTCTCTATATTTGTGTTTTTACTTGATTGGTACTTTTATTTGTGTGTTAACTATTCACATCACTATGTATTTTCCTTTAGCTTTCTGTAGAATTTTATCAAATATTATATTTAAATAATTTCCCCCCGTTTCAAAGATTCAATATAAAAACTATATTTTTATTAAATATAACTATTTGAAATTGAATTTGATTATTAAGTTGTGTTAAATGGATAGACGTCATATCTAAATGATATTTTATATTTAATCTTAATTGAGATTAAACCTATTACATATATAGTGCATTTTTATCTTTTTGAATGATTATAAATTAAGATGATATTTTTTATTTTGAAAATTGATAGAATATTAATAGTTGTTAAAAATATCTTCCTATAAAAATAATAAGAATTAAATAAAATAGAGAAAATACATGCAATAAAATATTCTCCATAAAAGAAATTTCTCGATTGAAGCAAATTGATATGCTTAATTATATTATAGGTTCAAGAGAGCACATATATCTAAATATTTACCAATTGTAACTTATGCTAATAAAAAATGGGTAATTAAAAAATTATTCTTAAATTTTCTAGATAAGTTATTGATATTTCATTACCCTATTATAAAATTTATGTCATGTTAATTTTTTGCGTTATTCACCAACTATAATACCAGTCATGTAATTAATATAAAATTATGTCCCGGGCGTAGCACGGGTCTGCCACCCTAGTATACATATAAAGTTAGCTCCAAACAATTGGAGCCAACTCTCTTAATTAGATAGGAACGAGGTCGAGTCGAGCCTAAATTTTGACTCGAGCTTAAAAATGTGCTCATACTCGGCTCATTTAGGAAATGAACAAGTTCGAGCCGAGCTTTTTTCGAGCTTTAAGCAGTTTTTTTTATTAGGGAAGAATTCGGTTAGGGGTTACCTAACCGATAGCATCCTGACGAATGAGGTCCAGAAGACCTGGATCATTGGCTAAACAACTGCCCCTAGCAGAGCGGCAAAGGTGTGCAACCTTATCCACCACTACGAGGCACATGAGAGAAAGAAACCTCTCTCATATTAAGTAGAAGAAGTTTAATATCCGACATAATCAATTTGATTTCCCAAGGGCATTGTAGGTCGTTTTTTAAGTGATTTATAATAATTAATGAGTCACCCTCTATATATATAGAAGTGATGTACATGCGGATAGCCTGAACCAATTCGTATTTGCCTTAAGCAGTTCTGTTTGCTCATTATACAATAACTTAAAAGAAATTTTAGAAATTTAATAAAATTCGAGCTATTCGAGTTTAATTTGAACGAACCAAGCTTTGAACCGAGCTTAAAAATGTGCTCATACTCGGCTCGTTTGGAAAATGAACGAGCTCGAGTCGATTTTTTATCGAGCGAGTACAAGTCACACCCCTATCTACAAATCCTCTCAACCTGATCCTACGTTAGGGTTGAATCGAAAATTCCTATAATATTTCGTTATTGTAATCACGTTTTGAAGCCAATTATTGACAAATTTCATCAAATTATCCATTTTGTAAAATTTCGAGAAACCCCGGTCGAATCATATGAAAACGAGAGTCGTATCGAATTTATTTTATTTTTTATTATAAGGTCGGGTTCCACCCTTCTGGTAATCTCAATCTCTTTATAGCATCTCCAATTTTTGGTTTTTCGATGAGTTTCGGCATCTCAATCTCTTAGCCTTACCCAAAGACGACCCGACTCGGACCTACTCTGATATCATGTCAAATTCCGAGAAACTCTGGTCGGGTAGTATGAAAACGGGGTAGTATGAAAACGAGAGTTGTGTTGAGTTTATTTTGTGTTTGGTTGTAAGGTCGTGTTCCACCCTTCTAACAAAAAGTTTAAACCATTGTATAAGGGATTTCTCTTCTTTCTATTTTTTGGTCTTTTTTCATTCCATGAGATGATATTTTTATCCCAACAACTATGTCGGCTTTGAATGATTCGTTTGTTCACCTAAACTTGAATATATAATGAAATCAGTGTTTATTACTCAAAATTTCCACAAATCAGTCGTCTGTGATTGAGTTTCCTGATATCATCTTCATGATTTACATGTTTGTATGGAGAGTTTTGATCCAATTTTGTTCAACAAATTGGTGCTTGTGTTGGGCCCGCGTATTGTGGAGGACAAGAATGCGTAATCTATCCATCTAATCATGTCTCATTTGGTCAAAAAGTAACTTGCTTATCGTCTTCCATTGGGCCCTTTATTTAGCTGGAAAAATGCACCACCGTGACCATTACGTTAGACTGGACTGTAAATATATATAGTTGAACCCACCCTCGTATATGGGCGTCCCATTAGCCACCGATGGAGCCATTAACTCATCGGGGGACAATTTATTCCAGTTGTTCAATGCCTTTTCCATACATCTTTTTTTCAGTTTAGAGGATCAAAACTATGATTTTTTCTTTATTAGGTAAAAATTCGAAGGTCAGAAAGACCTGATTCGTCGAGAGGCCGAAAAAATTAGCAGATGGTGAACCGTAAAAAATACAACCTAAAATACAGAAATACAGAAAACAAGCGAAATGAAACAAACAGAAATAAACTCTACAACAAAACGATCCAAGAAGACCAACACCCGGAAAGCTGAGGAAGCCGCTGAAGAACGAAGCTAAGCACCACCGAGCAGTGGCACCGCGAGCCAGCGGTACAACAGGACTCTATCTCCTGTGGGTAGTGCAGACGAACTCCAAGGAAACTCAATCCCAGATATGGAGTCGCCCTGAGCGCATCACCTCGACCCCAACCAGTCTTGACTCCAGACTTGCACCACCTCGCCCCAGCCAGTCCTGACCAATAATTTTCTACTTGACACCATATGGTTGTTTCCTATCTTGCGTGTTGTTCACTGTTTCCCTGGTTCTAGTGTCGCCCTCCCCCCTAAGCCCATGCGGTAAAAAGAGAAAGAGGAACTGGTGCATTAAATGAGAGAGAGAGAGAGAGAGAGAGAGAGAGAGAGAGAGAGAGAAGTGAAAAAGCAATAGTAAAGTCGCAGAGGAGAGAGGACAGAGGGGAAAAGACAGAGAGAGATAGAGGGGGGAACAGTGACGGTAAAGGGGTATTAATATAATTTGAACTAAATCTTAAGTTGCAGATAAAAACCATCGAAGAAGAAGCAATTGGGCGGGAGTTTATTTGCAGGTTGACGTGTAAGCAACTAGTTTTAACTGTACACCCAAAGCAAAACGACATGACATATATTGGAATTGATTGGACAAGAGTTATCGGAGAAACAGATTCACCATCGACTTCAGATAGAAAATCGGTAAATTTGCTTCAGATTTGAGGAAGACACCTCTCGTATAACCTTTATCGAAAGCAAACTTGCTCATTTTCTATCCGAAGTCGATGGTGAATTTGTATCTCCTATTATCCTAATTTATAAATGATCACTACGCAACTAAGCCACAAACACTATTATTATCTCCTAAGAGAGTCAAAATCAATGACATGATCAATTTTGACGATCTTCAGCCTCTCGGAGCCATCCTCGACGAGACTGCTCTGACGAAGCACCTCCAAAATGCTCTTCATCGATGGTCTCTTGTCAGGCGAAGGTGATGTGCACATTAGCCCTAGAAGGAACACTCTACTCATCTCTTCAAGGTAATCTTGTTGCACCACCTCTTCGTCTAGCGCGTTGATGATGAGCTTTCCCTCAGAACAATGCTTCGTAGACCATTGTGCAAGGTTAACACCTTCGTCGTAGTCTTCGCTGTTTGGCTCCTTCCCTGTCGCCAGCTCCAACAACACCACTACGAAGCTATACACATCGACCTTTTCGTTCACCTTTAATGTACTTTGAAACTCTACAATGAAACGAATCACTAGAATGAGCGTTTTATTGGCATGGAACAAATCGAAACGATGGATGGTTATTTTCGCTATACCTGGAGCGAAGTATCTGAAAGAGCCCACCAGATGTGACATGGTGTGAACTTTGCCATGCTTCAATGTCATCTTCGCAAGGCCGAAATCAACAATCTGGGGATTGAACTCGGAGTCAAGAAGGATGTTGCTGGACTTAATGTCTCTATGAATGATTGGCGAAGTGCAACCATGGTGCATATAGCACAATCCTTGTGCTGCACCGATTGCAATTTTTAACCTCGTGGGCCAATCGAGAACATGGAGAGGATTTCCTCTCATCTCCGACTCCAAACACTTCCTCCGGTGGAGCCACCTATCGAGGCTTTGGTTTTCCATGTACTCGTAAACAATAAGTTTCGACCTCTCACTAGAAATGCAACACAAAAGCTTCACAATGTTGGCATGCCTAATGCTTCCCAATGCTTCTACCTCGGCTATGAACTGAGCATTGTCGATTTTTTTATTGTTCCAAATCCTTTTTACTGCGGAAGAGTAGGGGAAGCTATCAAATTGGACCCGATACACCGTCTCTGACCCTCCCGATCCTATAACATGTTGATCGGAAAAGCTCGGTATGATGTCCGCTTTTGTGAAATCTAAGATGTGAAATGGGGTAAACTTCCATGATGTAAGCTCATCGATTTTCTTCCTTCGTTTAGCTTGATTGATCGTACAGATGATACACCATAAGATCACCGAGAATGCAATGACCCCAACAATGATAGAGATCATGGTCAAGAGATTGGATGCCAAACGGTGCTTAGAACAAGAGGAGCTTGAGCATCTAGGTAGTGTTGGGATTCGGCTGGTTTCGGATGTGCACAAGTTGGTGTTGTTCAAGAAGCTCGTTGCAAAGGCCGCGTTATCCAACGAGTATGGAATCTTCCCCCAAAGCTTGTTGTTGGACAAGTTGAGAAGAGTGAGTCTTAGTCCTTCGAATTGATCCGGGATTTCACCCAAGAGCTCATTGCTTGACAGGTCGAGTTCATTGAGTGTCGGTAAGGTGCCAATCGCGGCAGGAATTGGACCCGAGAACTCGTTCCTCGCAAGGTCAAGTTTACTAAGGGATGACCACGAGTTCATGTTCAATGGGAGCTGACCCGAAAGCCGGTTTCCTTCAAGGGAAAGGGTGTTAAGCCTTGAGAGTTGAGTCAATCCCGATGGAAGAACACCCGAGAGCATGTTGTTCCCTGCCATCAGCACCTGGATGTTTGTCCAGCTGGCTATCCCGGAAGGTATCTGACCTGAAAACTTGTTGTTACGGACATCAAGAAGAATCATATTCTCCGCGATTTCATCAGGAAGGTGACCGGTGAAGCCGTTGAAGGCGAACATCAAGTTATAAAGTCCTGCCAAAGTCCAAACTCCAGCTGGAATCTCACCAGTGAAATTGTTGTTGTAAATCATCAAGGTGCGTAGGGCGGAGCAGCTCCCAAGCGATTTCGGTATCTCCCCGCTTAGATTGTTCGAAAACGCGGTGATCCCTGTAAGAAACAAAGACATTGAAGTGTAAGTGAAAATAGATAGCATCCGGGGTTCGATAGGGACCTTTGAGTACTACTCGCAAGTCCTTTTCGGCTGAACCATTCCGGAATGGTTATGTTGTGTTTTTCTCGGAAAGACAAATCAAACAGTCTTGAAATCACATACCTATCAAGGCGCCATTGGAGCATAGATTCTCCGGTAGAGGACCCGAAAACCAGTTGCCCCCAATCTCAACAGTTCGTAAAGCCGCATGAAGACCGAGTTCCGGAGGCAGAGGACCAGACAAATTGTTGCTAAACAGCTTCAAATACTCTAATTCAGGAAGAAGGCCAATGCTTTGAGGTATCTCCCCAGTCAACTTGTTATCAAAGAGGTTCAAATACCTCAACCTCTTCAATTTTCCGAAACCCTCAGGAATTGAACCGCTGAGTGTGTTGTTTGAGAGATCAAGGTCAGTCAAATTCAAAGCCTGAACTGAACTGGGTATTTCCCCTGACAGCTGATTGCTGTATAGATACACAATTTCCAAACCCTTGAGCAAGAATAAGCCATCTGGAATCTTACCCACGAGCGCATTTCCCGCCAAATCCAGGTGTTGAAGATTAACTAACCCATTGAAACTCTCAGGAATCTGACCGACTAAATTGGAATCTTTCATGAAAAGAAACCGGAGGTTCTTGAGGCTCCCCCATTCAGGTGGCAAGACATTGGCACCATAAGGGTTACCAGCCATTATCAAAACCTCAAGCTTGGCGAGATTGGAGATTTCAGGTGGGTAAATCCCATTGAAAATGTTATTGTTGAGATCAAGAGCTTGCAACTGTTTCAAACCTCCAATGGATTTCGGTATGTTTCCTGTTGAAAATATTATATAATGATAAACAGATTAATAAGCGTGTTATCTATCTATCTATCTATCTATCTATCTATCTATCTATCTATCTATCTATCTATCTATCTATCTATCTATCTATCTATCCTCTATCTATATTACTAAGTTGGTTATATTGTCGGAAATCTTTGATATATGTTTCCTTTTTTATTTTGATCGCAATAGTCTCCTTAACTATCCACATACATTGAACTTGAGTTGAATCTTGATTGATTTATTTCTGAAAATTGAAATTATGTATTTCTCATACTAAATCGATTACAAGCTTCCCCACATTGTGTGCATAACATGAATATTTATTACGGAATATCGTAATATTAAAACTATGAAAATACGTACATTAAAATATTCTCTTATCTCATATAATGCATTATCTATCTATATATCTATATAATATATAAACCTTAAAATTTGTGTTCATGGGCAATTTATTGCCATTATTAACTCCAAAAAAAAAATTCTATTTTTTCTTATATGCTCAATTTGAATCAATGTAATTTCTTTAGCCCAATGGTAGTAGTTGTTGATGAGAATCCCTTCATCTAAAGTTCAAGTCTCAACAACTACATGTTTTATTTTATTTTATTTTCCTACTTTGTCATTATTTTACTTAATGACAATGTAATCTAATTAATCTATACTTATATAATATAATAACAATAATAATCTTTTTCCATGGTCATTTATGTATAATAACATTAACCTCTTCATAACCTTAGAAATTACATCTTTTATTTTATTTTTTCATGATCATTTTATTGACTTAATGATAATCTAATATGATCTAATCTATATATCTATCTATATATCTAATATATAATATGGTTCAAGAGTCATTTGTTTTGGCTTTATTTATTTTACTTCTCTATATTACGTAGTAATTGATTAGCAAAGTATATACACAAACTAAAATTCATTTTTATGTTTTTTTACATACCACATTTGATTTTATACGTCATTTAGCTTCATCATTCAAAATTAATTGACATTTAACATTTTTTTTTGTTTATATTCTTAATCTTAATAGAGTATGATCGTTTGTCTCAAATCACACTTTTTGGTTGACAAAATTTTTGGAACAAATCACATGCATGTCCCGGCCTCCCGGGCGTAGCACGGGTCTGCCTTCCCATATGTTTTCGTATTCTTAATATACTTACATAAAAGTTTAAAACGCAAGCATTTTAGATTGTAAACCGGGTGAACCGACCCGAAAAAAAAAGAAGAGAACCGGTTCAACTGAACCGCTTCCTTCTTTCTCCTTCCTCTTCCTGTTTACACAGTTCAAGCCCCTTCAATGGTGGTTTTAATGTTCATTCGCTTCACCTCCAAAACGCTTCCATTAAGTTCGTTTCAATCCTCTCATCACAATCAAGTGTTCGATTTGAATGTTAATCAAAGGATTCAACCTCAATCTCGTCCGAATTCATTTTGGCCTAAATTAAAATCGGTGTCGTTTGGGATGGTTATGCAACCGTTTCTTACAATTGAGTATACGAAATAAATCACCAGAAGGAGATGAAGAGTTTGATATAGTTAATTTGATATTTCGTGCACGGTTTGAGATCGACTATAAAAGGGGCTTCAACCTGCGAGAGCTTCATTGCGCCATTGGAGGCCAATAGACGAGCTCCTAACCATCTCATCACTTTCTAATCACCTTAAGGCATAATCTGCTATTCCATTCAGAAATTTCTGAGAAAAAACATCCCGATTCAAAAACCCCAAATTCGAACTCACCTTCAGCGGACTACCGTGCGCCAGTACCGCCGCCCATTGCCGCCAGAGGGACACCGATTGCTATCCACGAAGCACAGCCGCCGTGCCGTTGCCAAGCTTCCGCCACCGTGCTGCCATCGTCGAGCCACCATTGGAGCGGCTGGTAAAGGTGAACGTAGTAGCAGTGACGGGGAGTGGAAGAAGGTGAACTAATTACCCAAACCTCCCCTACTTTCTATTCTTTCCAAATTATGCCCTTTCAATTTTTAAAATTTCATATTTTAACCCGTACTTTTAATGGGGCATAAATTGCTTCGAATTTTGTTAATTTGCAGAGAATCATAACCATCCGACATTCTTCTTATGATTTTCTTTTTCCTGTCTAACTCGATAATCCGCAGATGCCTAATACCATCCACACCTATGGGTAATCTCTTTTCCCCTTTTTTCATCTTTCTATCACAACTTTACAACTCATTGATTTTTTATTTAAAATAATTTTGAGTTTTTCACTTTTTCTACCTCTTTCTAAAAGGTTTCCTCTATAACCATGGGAAACCTCATTTACCTCTTTTCAAATTTATTTTCACTTTTTCTTTTCATTTATGGAGATTTCGATTCGAGATAAAAACATTCAACCACACATTGACAATTTCAATCCAAGCAAGTGACATTCCGAGCATTCGGAAAAACTTCTATCGTTTTCAAATGGCTATATGTTGACAAAATTTCTCTCGACTTCGAAAGTCGGTGATATGAAGGAAAAAAATATCTATCTAATTATAAGTATTGTTAAACTATTTTATCTTATTCTAGCTAATCATTGTTTATAGTTTTACTTATAAGTAGGAATTAAGCGTGTCTCTATCATTTTATAATTTAATATTTTTATGAGTATCTTTAATATATTTTTTGAAAGTCAATTGCAATTATAACGGGTATTGATTTCTATGATCTCTTCATATTAAAATTTAATTAGTTATAAAAATAAAAATATTAAAACTATGCAATAAATTATTTTGGTCATATATATTAGAACTAAAGGGTATCGATTATGTTAAACATTCAGGCATGCTGTCAACATATGTGTGTATTCTACATACTTTGGTCATATATATTAGAACTAAAGGGTATCAAGGGTATAATATATCAAGGTTGATTTAATGAAACATATATTTCAAGGGAGAAATCAATGTGAAATATGTTAGGCGAAAGAAAAATCAAATAGATTGTTACAAGAAGTTAAGGTCCAACTCATTAGGTAGGTTCGACATTCACCAGTTATACTACTCGAGTCTTACCCACACAACCTGTTTATAGGAAGTGGGTCGTCCTTACCAATTGAACCAACAAGTGCGAGTATTAGACACATATTGTTAATTGTTGATTACGCCAAACTCTATGTACTCTAAGAGAGTATTTCATATTTGATTAGTGGATTCTTGATCATCAAAGTTTCTTTTTCACTTGGATGGATCTATTCATTACTAATAAATAGCCACAATTATATATATATATATATATATATATATATATATATATATATATATATATATATATATATATATATAAAATAGGAGTGGAGAAGACCTCTTGGACGAAGGAATGATCGAGGGCCAGCTGTAACTTATGCTAATAAAAACATGGTTAATTTTTTTTAAAACTATATCTAAATATTTAAATATTTCACCATAAAAGAAATATCTCAACATGTTTAATTTTTAAAAAGAATATTATAAGTTCAAGAGAGTGCATATATCTAAATATTTTACCAATTGTAACTTATGCTAATAAAAACAAGTAATTAAAAAATTATGCTTAAAATTTGCTAAATAAGTTATGATATTTCATTACCCTATTATAAAATTTATGCCATGTTAATTTGTGCGTAGCACGGGTCTGCCACCCTAGTTAAATGAAAGTGTGTGATCATATTATTTGATTTTATTTTCCAAATATATTTATTCTTAATGTGGATATACATATTGGAGTCATTTACGCAATTATATAATGTCCGATAATTCATTCTCAAGAACACACTCTCAATCAATTTACCGAAGCTGATGTATGCTCTCAGACTGTAGAATTTCATTCTTGCTCTTTTTCACATCAATTACTGTACCGTCATTATATAACTTATGTGTTCAAAAAGTCATCCGATTTTTTTAGCAATCAATTTAATTGTTAATTTTTAGGTAGTTTAACTTTACTGTAAGTTTAATATTTATTTATTGTGTTAAAAGTGAATTGTAATTGAATCGGCTTAATTTTTTTATAATGTTAAAATTGAATTATAAATGAATCAGTGATTTTTACATAGTTCAAATTTATTGTAAAGGTTAATATTTTTTTATTATGTTGAAAGTGAATTATAATTAAATCGGTTTCATTATTTTTTGTTATGTTAAAATTAAATTTTGAATGAATCATTTTAATTATCATTATATCTTAGCTAATTATGTTTTCCCTTTTAGTTGTGTAGTAGTGATAATAATTATGTATGTATTTCAAACTATATTATGTGGTGTGTTTGAGTTTTATTACCACTTTATCTTATTAAACCATTTTCATCATTTTTATATTAATTATATTGTATATCTTTTCAACTAATTTATAAATTCAAAAAAAAATATGGTATGGATTGCTTTCATTTATAAATAAGTATATAGATATATAGAATGGCGTTTGGATTAAATATATAATCAAATAATATTTGAAATAAATCTCGCGTCTTTAAAGCGCGGGTATTACACTAGTTGTAATTAAAATGTTACTTAGCACATCATTTTTAAGGTTTCACAACACATTTACAGAAGTTGTCTGATCGATTTAATCATTTGTATATCGACGTTGTCCAAAAAAATAATAATTTATTTCATATATGTAATTATTAGGAAAGAATATTGTTGTTTTTTATACAACTCTGTGTGTCTATATATATATATTTTCTTTGGAGATTGATCATTATCCTCCAAATTATGTAATTGTATATATACCTATATTAGAGGAGCACTTGGGTTGTTAGGGTTGGGTCATATCGGTTTCGGATAGAGTCGGATAAGTTTTCGGGTTGGATAAGTTTGGGTCAAATAGATTCCGGATTATGACAAGTCGTGTCACATTTAGTTTTGTATATAAAATGATGATTTTTTTTTGTTAGGAGCTGGCAAGATTATATAATGTCATTAATTACTTGTAAAGCTAACTAGGGAGGGTATTAATATATAATTAGGTTCTTTGTTATGAGTTGGAGTTTGATGATAATATATTCCTCGTGATAAGCTTTGTTCGCGTTCTACACTCACTGTTCAATCGTCATCTTTAGATGATATTACAAGATGATGCTTTGTTCTAGAGACGTTCTTCTCCGATCAAAGGTTCCAGGAATTCAGCTCCGAGGACTATCTCAGGGGGGATTGTAGAGCTTCTGCTTTTCTTCCTAAAATCGGATCCCCTTCTTTAAGCCCTAAGAGGGGTATTTATAGTATTGCTGAGCGAGCAGCTGGCTGGCGACCTCGTGGTGTGGCAGAGTCATGGTGTGGATGAGGACACGTGTAACCCATGCCCCTATGTCATAGGGTTTAAGTCGTTACGTGTGGTGATGTCAGCGAGGAGGTGCTTGGCTAGTGAGCTGCTTTCTCTTTGGTGTAGGGAGAAATGACGTGGAGTCTTTGTTTCCTTAGCGTAAATGGTATGGATGTAACTATTCGAGGCCCTGATCACGATCCACGTGTCCATTTGTTGGAGGGTCTACAATCTGTGTTGGGCGGAAGGGGGCTTAAGGATTCATTGAGCCTACTGAGTTTGATCGCGATGGTTGATGTCATGCTCCGTGTATGACTTTTGCGTTGGGCGACTTATTTATGACGTCCCACCTTTGTTTTTTAAGGGGGCTATTTTCGTGGGCATTGTCCGTGACAGTGACCCCATAAAAAAACAAAAAAAAAAACTCTTGAAACGGAGTTGTCATCAAAAAAATTTCATGTCACCACTAATAAGGGTGGTGACAGTAACCCCGTAAAAAAAAACTCTTGAAACGAAGTTGTCATCAAAAAATTTTCATGTCACCACATATGTGTCACCACTGATAGGGGTGGGGACAGTGACCTCGTAAAAAAAGTCGTGAAACGAAGCTCACCAAAAAAATTTCATGTCACCACACATGTGTCATCAAAAGTCATTGCCCTTTACCAGTCAATGGTCAAATTAAAAAATGGAAAAAAAGGGCAAAATTGTCAATTTAGAACAATCACTTAACTCCTAATTAAATGAAAATGGACAAGGAATTTTATCTCAAATGAACATATACCAAATTTTGTCATTGGTAGAACATTATCTAATTAGTTAATAGATAACGTACTTGTTCCATTCATGACACGTAATAATATTTAATCACATGAAAAACTTTAAAAGTTATATAACTTTTTATTTAATTATCAAAAGTAATAACAAAGTTATAGTTTTAAATTATCGAGAAAGAATACCTTAAATAAAATATAAAAATATTCTAATTTATTAAAATATAATTAAAGCAATTATTATAGCTTAAATTTTTAAATAATACTCCCTCCGTTCGACAAAACTTGACGTTTTACTATTCATGTACGCTTTTTAGGAGCTAAAAACTATATAAAATATCTAGTTTTTTTAATAATTTTTTTGAATAATTTCGTTATTATTATTAATAAGTATAAATTTGTTAAAAAAATTTAAAAAAAAACTATTTTATAAAGTTTTTAACATTTTAAAAAAGCATGCGTAAATAGTAAACGGCAAGTTTTGCTGAACGGATGGAGTATACAGATTACGGAGTATTAATTAATCCTACGCTATCAACGCCAAACCATATCCACATGATTTAATGGAGGATATATTCCCTCTCAGCTCCGCCACTGTAATTGGCTTTGCACAGTTTACTAAGGTACGTAAAATAGTATGAATTCTATACTCTCTTTGATTGTCTCACCTGTGAAGTTGTTTGCAGAGATGTTGAGGTACTGGAGTGAAGCTGGTGAGAGCTTGTCCACGTCATTAGGAATAGGACCCTCAAACAGGTTACCGGAGAGGTCGAGGTGGGTGAGGCCGGAGCAGCCATAAAGAGCCGTCGGAAAGCCGCCGGGTATGTTGTTCCAAGAGAGGTCAAGCTTTTTTAGTGTTTTGAGGTCACAAATGGAAGCCGGAATATGGGAAGTGATGTTGGCGTTGTAGAGGGAGATGCCAGTGACCTCCCCGCCGGAGTTGGAGGTGGCGGAGGAGGAGCACTGGATTCCCGCCCAGGAGCAGGGTGACGTGGCGGGACTCCATGAGGATAAGGCGGGTAAGTTGCCCCACTGGTTCTTGATGGATAGGAGAGTAGACCGTTGGGAGTGGAGGGTGTGTGAAAGTACATAAATGGGCAGCTGTAAGTTGAGGAAGAGGAAGAGGAAGAGGAGGGGTAATTTGGTCATTTTGAGTATTTTTTGAGGCTGTTCTGATTAGACTCAAGGAAATGCTTATAGGCAAGCAAATCTACGCGGCCTCACTTTAAATGGGGGGAGTGATCGACTTAGAGTAGTTGACTTAAGTCTCCCTGGCCAGAGTCAAGTAAACTGGTATGGTCCACTAAATTGAGGAATTAGTCTTAATGGAATCATTATCGACATCGTTGTTAGGTGTGTGATGTTATCTTCCACTATTTTTATCGTTGTATTATACGTAGTACATGATGAAACACTAAGGTAATCCTCTTTGCATTTTAATTATAATACATGATTTTAGTTTATAATGAATTTATTCTAAAAGTAGCGTTTGGATGGTAGTTTTACAAATTAAATTATAATCTATTTTTAGGTTTTCTCTTGCTTTCACCTACTCGTCTCGTGTTGAATTGGAATGTCGCCATTGATGTCCTTGTTGCCACCTTCTCTAAGGACCTCGCGGGCCATAATCTAATCGAGTTCAAGAGACAGGGTCAGCAAGTTTATTGTCGAAGATGAATTTTTGTTTAGGGCTTTGTAGTTGTTGAGATTGGTGGAGATTTTCTCTGTGCATGTGCTGGTTGCCTGATTGGAGTTTAGGGTTAGGATTTGGAGGTTTTTTACTATTGAGGCTTTCGATTGAGGGTGGGATTGGGTCGAACATGGAGTTTGAGCTCAAATCAATAGCTGTGATGGAGACGATTCGAGCGCTTTCGTCTGGAATTGGGCTAGTCAGGTTCGCATTCAAGATCGTGAGAGTGGAGAGGGAGATAATTAACGAGGCGAGATTGGGTGGGAACAGGAGAGACAGAGAGAGATGTAGCAGATGGTGATCTACGAAACATAGCCTTGACAGAGCAAGTTATGGTAGTTCAGGTCCAAAATAACAGGGTGTGGGGGTCTTTAAACCTTAAGTTTGAGAGCTCTTTTGGAGGTGAGGGCAACGAGGAGGAGAAGTGAAGCCGAGCACGAAGATCTCGTCAATGGCGGCGAATGAACTGTAAGGGTAAAACTAATTAATCAAGTACTGTACAAACCAATTATGATTATAATGAACTTTTCTATTTAATCCATCCAAATATAGAACATATAGTGTGTATAAACCAATAATATGATTATAATGAACTTTTCAATCACTGATCCGCTGGATCTTATATTTACTTTCAGGGTAGACACTAGTTCATTTTACAAAAATATTATATAAGTTTCGGTTAATAAAAAAAATACATTAATAATTTTTACGGAATTTTCGTCAAATACCCCTGAAGTTTAGGCTAATTCGCGTGGTGTACGAAAGTTTGACATATTTCGCCAGGTGCCCCTGAGGTTTCCATTTTTTTCGCCAGGTGCCCCTGAGGTTTCCATTTTTTTCGCCAAATACCCCTGAGGTTTTTATTTTTTCGCCAAATGCCCCTCTTTCGAATTTGTTAATGTTTTTTATTGAAAATAAAAAGAATAGAAAATATTATTTCATTATTATTTTTGTAAGGTATTATTTGAACAATATTATTTAATTATGGTAATTAAATTATCTAATATTATATACACAATACCATATCATATTACATTTTTAATCAATTGAATTAATTCAAAAAAATTTTTTGATAAAGTTAAAATTAACTATACAGTATTATTTCATTATGTATTAATTACACAATATCATTTCATGCTATTTATTTAAACAATGAGATTAATTCAAAACGTTTTTTTTTAAAATACATAGTTCCAAATATATGAATTCTTTTTTTTTCAAAGCAATTAATCTCTCTTTTTGTGTATGTACAATGAAAACTATTTTTTATATAATAATCTTAAATTTTGGAATTTCACACAATCAACCTAATCTACATAAATTTTCAAATAATAAATTTTTTAAACATTCTTTTAACCAATGAGATTTATCTATTCTAATTGTTAAATGAGAAATATTTTTTCTTAGATGACATAATAATTTTAATTTCACAATTTCCTCCCAATCAACCGAACCTTGAAAAAAAAAATCAAACTAATGAAATTTGTACACGTTTCTTTAATCAATCTAGTTATATCTAAATATTAATTAATAAGAATTTTTTATTAGGTGTTATAAACATATTTATTTTAGGATTTTAACCCAATCAACATATTTTACTTAAATCTTAAACTCGTGTAATTTTTACACATTTTTGATAAATATTTTAATTATTTTTTACTTAATTATCAAATCTTTTTTTTTTTGTATTTTATTTTGACGTTTGATAATATCTTATTTAAATTTATCATAGTAATTTTTTATACTTAGAAAATTTTATTTTTATTAAAAATATGCGCCATATTGGGGGAATTGTACTATTTTTCAATAAAAAAAATGTTAATAAATTCGACAGAGGGGCATTTGGCGAAAAAGTATAAACCTTAGGGGTATTTGGCGAAAAAAATGAAAACCTCAGGGGCACCTGGCGAAATATGTCAAACTTTTGTACACCACGCGAATTAGCCTTAACCTCAGGGGTATTTGGCGAAAATTCCGTAATTTTTATTAACCTATTTTAATAGAAAAAATATTTTAAAAAATCTATTGACCGAATTTGTACTTGAAACTTAAAACTTATATAAATCTAATTTTCATGATATCTAACCTCCCTTGAGCCAGTAATAATCATATCTAATATTAAATGATTCTGAACCGATTTGAAATTAAAAAACTCAATAAAAAGAACTGGCTCAATTTTACAAATGATATATATATTCATGCCAACCACCGCCCCAAATCAACCTAAAATTTCAGAGTTTAACTTGTACTTAACAACTTCTAATACACACTTATTTAAAATTTTAAAAATTAATGTTATGAAAAATCAAGCAAGGTACCCACTGCGTTAAAGAGAAAGATATATTTTTAGGGAAATTCAGAAAACTATCCGTTAAATATAGACTTTTACACTTAACCACCGGTTAAATATAAACTTTTACACTTAACCACCCTAACAAAATTAGAGAAAACCACCCATTAAATGTTTTTTTGTTAACAAATCACCACCTATTGTCAATTTCTATTAGGATTATGTAAAATATATATGATATTATAATATTTTACGCTTTATATTTAAATTAGAATTTCAAATAGATTTCAAAAAATATATTTTACCAAAATTTTTTTAAAAAAAAATTATTTAAAGGGAAATTCCGTTTGGTGCCCCTGAGTTTATGACAATTCCGGATGGTGTCCTACACTTTTTTTTAGTCCGGATGGTACCCCTGAGTTTTGTCAAAAGTTCGGCTCATGCCCAAAATTCATATTTTCTCCTTTTTAATGAATACAATCACCCATTATTTTTTCCTTTTTCATAAAAAGCCCCTTTATTTTTAACACATTGAGCAAAACTACCTATTATTTAACTACATTCAACAAAAAAGTGATAAAACCAACTTTATTTTTAAAAATTAACAAAATCATACATTATTGCCAAAGTTTTAGCAAAAAATCGCCCATTGTTTCCAAATTTTTTTGAAAAAAATCAACCATTATTTTTAACATTAAACAAAAGATCCATTATATATTTTTCATAGTTCGTAAAAAACAAATCTCATTATTTTTCAAACATTGTATTTGCATGTATATAATCACTCATTACAAAACTTTACACAAATTCACCATCTTATTACGTGAAAAAATAAAAATTAACCTATAAATTACAAAACATTCTTCATAAAATCATACTTTGGTAAAACCACCCTTTATGCTTTAAAAAAAATGCACAAAACCACTTCTTATATAATAAAAGAAGGTGTTATTCATTTATTTTGTTTGGAATACATAAAATCTAATAAGATAAGAATGATTAATCTTTTATGATAATTTTCTTTTATAAGAGAAGAAAATGAAATAAATAAACTTTACTTTACTTTTCAATAAAAATCTAATCGAGTATTTGGTTAAATTGATCAATCACGTTTACAAATGTTTAAAGTTAGTGAACTATAGGTTAAATATTATTTTGGAAAATAATAGATGTTAAATATTGTTTTGGAAAATAATTAGTGTTTATTTTTGTTTTTGCAAAGTATGAAAAAATAATAGATCTTTTGTACAATTTTAAAAACTTAGTGAACTTGTTCTATTTTTTTTTTTTGGAAATAAGGGTGATTTGTTTTTTACAAATAAACTCTTTTATGCCTCATACGGAGTTTACATTATTACTTTCATAATCTTTCATTCTTTCAACCTTTATTTAACACAATTTTTCAATTTTAACTTGTTTATAATTTTATCCACTTTTTCTACCTTGTCTCGTATATATGCACCATGGTGTTATAGTGTGAAACAATTTCTCTACGGAAAAAAAGGAAAGAAAAGAAAAAAAAAGTGAGAAACATTTTAAACCGGGGCGGATATTTTCACCGCTAATTTTTACTATTTCCACCGCTAATTACCGCATAGGTATACCGTGGTCTTAATCCACTTTTTCCCAGACCCACCGCATATACATGCGGTGGATTCGTTGACTGTATACGAACCCACCATATACCTATGAGGTGGGTTATGGCGACCGTATACATGCGGTGGGTTTTTGGGCAATTGAAAACCGTTTGTAGAAGTTATCCAAAACTGTCGCCATAATCTACCGTACACATATACGGTGGATTATGGCGACGATTTTGGACCGTTATCGAGACGGTTTTGGTCTGTTGTGGCGACGGTTCAAATCCACCGTATACATATGCGGTGGTTATGGCGATAATTTTGGACCGTTATGGCGACAGTTTTGGGCATGTATACTCCTCAACCCACTGTAAAGTATTGCGGTGGCCCACCGTATACCTATGCGGTGGGATCGTTGACTGTCATTAAAGTCACCGCAAACCTATGCGGTGATTAGCGGTGGAAATAATAAAAATTAGCAGTGAAAATATTGTCACCCATTTTAAACCCTACTTATAAAAATCTGAGTAAGTTATAACTTGTAAACGTACACGCTCATCTACCAACTAAAAGTAATAATATATTAAAGTATCCTTATCTTATGGTCTTAGGGCACGCAATAGAGAAATTGATATATTAAAATGATTTTTTTATCCTATGTCCTAAGGCCCTAAATTTGAACATCTTTAAAAAAAAATTATCCTTTTTTTAATTAGATTTTTAGGGTCGCTTGTCTTTTTAGAAGAAAATCTTTTTCAATTTAGGGTTTTATCCTATACTCTTAGTGTATGTATAGGCAGGGGCGGATTCTTTAAAGGACCGGGGGTGGCAGTCGCCCCTCCAATCAAAAATGAAATTTAGTATACATATTCCTCTCGTCGATAGCTTCGATTTGATATATTATAAGCTCAAATCCAATAACTGAGTAAAAAGTTATAAACGTTTCAAAACTGAAGCGATATAAATTATTTTTCACATCATTTATCAAATTAATACACTTCTATCATACTCATCATTTGTTAAACTCCATAACTTAATAGTTAATACTATAATTAAACCCGAAAACTTCAAATATTGATGATTTTTTCGGAAAAAAAATTAGAGATCAATTTTTCGCCCTCTCAACTAAACGCTTTAGGATCCGCCTGTGGCGTATAGGATAGAAAAACCGATATTAAAGAATATTATAATACAAGAACGGCAAATTGGACTTTGAAAATTAAACGGTGACTAAATATATTCCAGGACTAGAGCACGATAACATGGCTACGACTATACTTCCTCCACAGATTAGTCGTCCTGTCGTCCATTTATCTACAAACAAATATTCTTCCTCATAAAAAAAAATCCATAAATCAATTCCTTAATCCTTTAATTGTGGAATTTGATGCGATGCGCTATTGGCTTTGACAAGGTAAATTATCTTACGGTGCATTGACAGATCTAGGGGGGCCCATAAGATTCTAAATTTACAAATTTTTTTTAAAAATTTTAATTAGTTTAACATTTTTTTAATTAGATACTTAGGTTTGCTTGTTTTTTTTTTTTTAGGAAATCTTTCCCTATTTAGATTCTTATCTTATACCTTTAGAGTATAAAATAGGAAAACCGTTATAAAAATAAACATATATTAGTAAAGAATCACAAAGATGTGTAGTCTTTACTTTTTTTATAATTTTTGTTTGGGAAATTTAAAAAAAAACAAATTATAGGAAAAAAATTTTGTTAAAATGGTTTTTTCCGGAGGACGGATTCGTCAAGATAAACTGCGATGCGTCATCGAAGGCTGCCATGAGGTGTGGAGTGGGACTCTGGGAGTGATTGCCAGGGATGAACATGGTGTTGTCTACTGGGCAGTGGCGGAAAGAATTCAGGGGGGATGAAACCTTTGATAGCGGAATTGGAAGCCATTGTGAGAGCTTTGCAAGGGGCCTCTTCTGTCATCATTGAATCTGATTGCTCACAAGCCATACAAATAGTGCAAGCGCGAGCTTCTTTTAGAGGCGTGTGAGGGAGACTGGGTCACGAAGCGGGATGCCTTACTCGATGTTAGGAACCTGCGAAACCGACCTAGAATTAGGGAGAGAGAGAGAGAGTACAGAGAGATAGAAGAAAGAGTTTGTTATTCATTCAAGATAGTCCGACTACAACTCAGAGCTCCTGTATATATTGCCTAATATGGGCCATGGGCTTTACATTCAGCCCAATACTTTCCTAACCTGCTATGGCCTAACAATACCCACCACACAAACTACGACTTATCCTCAAGTCGTAACCTACTAGCTTTACTGGTGAAATCAACCGATTTCAATTTCTCAGTCAATGACTTCCTTGATTTCCTTCGGCGGTGTTTCCTCCACTACTGCTACTCGGTACACTACTTGGCCTATATACCCAGGCGCCTCTTTCTTCAACACCATCTGAATCCTTTTGCATTGTGCCAATTTCACGGCAGCACTATCTATTTTCTTCTTTGAGATCCCCTTGAGCTCCACCCCTTTCCCATCATTTACAAACGAAATTTGTACCTTTTCAAAATAAAAAAGAACTGGGCTGAACATCCTCATCCAATTTCCTCCCAATAGCAAATCGATGTCCCCGATTCTAAGCGCTCGAATATCAAATGAGTACTTGCCCCCAGTGGCGGATCTAGAAATTTCTGTAAGGGGGGCTGAATTTTTTTCCTAGAAATGACGGTTTGAAACGTTCGAGTTTAAGATTGTACCTATATACATCCTTACACCTCCAATCCTGCTTATATGTTAAATGGCACTAAAAACGCCACTATACTGTTTTGCGGATTCAGGAACCTACATCACCAACTGTAATCTAACACCGAACTTCACAATTTAACAGCAAAACTAAAATATCATTGAATTAATTTTTTGAAATATGCAGAACCACTGATCCCACAAACACAAGTTTTTGACTCACAAACTCTGAAACTATGTGCAAAATTATAAGGGTGAATTGCATTTTTTGTCCCTAACCTTTACCACTTGTTTCACTTTAGTCCCCAACCTTTGAAACGTTTCAAAATAGTCCTTAACCTTTCTATTTCGTTTCATTTTAGTCCATAACCTTTCAAAGGTTGTAAAATAGTCCCTAAGCTTATATTAGTTATTCGTTTTAGTCCCTGATATTAAAATATTATTTGAAATAATTATAAAAAATCACCCTAAAGTTATCATAATGTATATAAATGAGTAAATTACCCATATAAAGAATAATTATAAAACAAATATCCAACTTTATGATTTTTTTTAAAAAACGATCTCTTTTATTATTCAAATTCATTATTTTAATGGATTAATAAACATATATTGGATCTATGTATTGGTAAACAAAAAAAATATCCCACAATCTCTCATAGTTAATCACAAGATCTATAAATTTTATGAGAGCTTTTGTGAAAAAAAAAATATGGATAATTTTATATAATATGCTCTTATGATAAATAGTAAAATAGTTCGAGTATTTTTCAAAATTAAAATTATAGAGTTAGATGATTTTATATAATTTTCTTTGTATGAATAATTTTATTTAAATTATGAAAACTTTAGGGTGGTTTTTTTATAATTATTCCAAATAATATTTTAATATTAGGGACTAAAACGAATAAAAAATGTAAGGTTAGGGACTATTTTACAACCTTTGAAAGGTTAGGGACTAAAATGAAACGGAATAGAAAGGTCAATGACTATTTTGAAACGTTTCAAAAGTTAAGGACTAAAGTGAAACAAGTGGTAAAAGTTAGGGACCAAAAATGTAATTCACCCAAATTATAATGGTGGTTATTCATAGGAAAGTAACAAATTCACAAATTCATTCTCACAACCATAATCACAAACCACAATTCCGAATCACAAACAACCGGGATTCACAAATCTATTTTTCACAACAACCACAAACCACAATTCTGAATCACAAACAACAAATTCAGAAATTTATTTCTCACCACAACCACAAATCACAATTTCAATTTTCAAATCACAAATCACAAAGTCACAAATTTATTTATCACAAATCACAAACCCTAGTCCAAATTCCCAAAATTGATTCTCATTTCTCAAATCTCAACTCCAAAAATTCTAATTAAAATTGATTCACACTCAATCAATTCAACTTTAAAACAATCAAATTAAAATGAGAGGAAGAAAAATAACACAAAGCCACAAAATTATTTCTCACAAATCACAAACCCTAATTGAAAATCCCCAAATTGATTATCATTTATCAAATCTCAACTCCACAAATTCTAATCAAAATTGATTCACACCCAATCAATTCAACTTAAAAACAATCAAATTAAGGAAGAATAACCACCTACCTTTTGAAGTTTAGATTGAAGGATTGTTTCGACTCGATTCCCCTTCACAAGTTCGGCCGGGGTTGAAGATGACAGCGGCGCCGGCAGGCAGGCCGGAGGGAGGGGTGGCGGCGGCCGGCGGCTCGAGGAGCGAGGCGGGTTGGCCGGTGGGAGAGGTGGCAGCGGCCGGCGGCTCGGGAGCTCTCACGCTCGCTCGTTTTGTCGCTCGTACTGTAAGGAGAAAAAAAAAGAGGTTGGTTTTTAGAAGGAAAAAAAAACAGATGCAAAAAAAAGGCAGAAAAGGGATGATTAATGGGGATTCGAACCCCGGATGCCCAGCCCCTTCATTTAAACTCCATCCGTGTCCTAACCAGGTGAGCTACCCAAACATTGTAATTATATCTTACTTCACTTTTATATATTACTAAATTAACAGATATATAAAGATATACATATACCCTTGTTTTGGCCAGCGGGGGGCTTCAGCCACCCCGAGCCCCCCACAGATCCGCCACTGCTTGCCCCCTTGCATCTCCCAACTGAAATCCTTACACTCATGCATGCTGACATTTCAATTTCTCCCCCCTATGCCTTCCACCAACATCAGTCATGCCTTCTCCAACTCAAACCCTGCTTCGGATGCAATCTCTGGGTCGACGAAGCTATGCGTACTGCCACTGTCTATCAACATCATGATTGTCCTATTCCCCACTTTTCCTTTGACTCTGATTGAATTCTCAAGACAATTACCAGTTAAGGCATGTACGAAGGCCCAGGGCCGGACCTGGCGGCCCTGAGATTTTATTAGCCTGAGGCGAGATTTCAATACGGGGCCCTTTGTAAAGGGGAGTACGCAGCAACTAGTGCAGCAGCCAGAAATCAGCCATGGAGCAGCTACCGTACGTAGGAGCCAGAATTCAAGGCTGATTTTTGCAAGTGAAATCAATATTCAAACAGCAATTAAGCATTAAATTGAGATCGAATTATCGAAAATTCAGGGCTGATTTTTGCAAGTTTATGACGGTAATTAAATTGAAATCCAACACAATCTCCAACAGCAACAAAGACATGCCGACAACAATGTAGCAATTCAAGTTTTTTCAAACAACAATCACCCTAACCTATTGCAAAACAGTGAGATCAATTATCGAAAACCCTAGATTGAATCGAAATCAAAATTCAAAGACAACAAACATACCGTTAGGCGATCTCGGGGGCAATCTCGGCAGTTGGTGATTGAATCGGAGCGACGGTGGGAGTGGCGATCGAAGGCTCGGAGAGTCCATCAGAAATCAAAATTCTAAGGATGAGAATTGAGAACGATTGAGCGAAATTGGCGTGATTGCAAGGGTGTGTGTGCCGCGTGCCTGATTATTTTTTTTTTTTATTTTTTTTTGTCTCCGTTCCTTTACCTGTGTATTCAGTTTTTTATTTTAATATATATACGGGATGGCTATATGCACCTATGGAAGGTGCTATATACACTACATAGGACAGATCTATGATCCGTCCGTTATAAATTTGTAAAAAAATACACTGACGGATCTAAGATCCGTCCGTTATAGAAAAAAAAATAAAAATTACATAGGACGGATCTAGGATCCGTCTTGTGTATTATTAAAAAAAAAAAGAAGGAGGAGGAGTAAAAGCTGCTACTGTAGCTTTTACTTTTTGGATGAAACTTTAACAAGGTCGGATCCTAGATATGGCCCTTGTATTAATTTTTTTTTAAAGCTGTTGGGTACAACTTTTTTTGTTTTTTTTTATATCTATATATAACGGACGGATCCTAGATCCGTCCGTGTATTTTAAAAAAAAATTACAACGGACGGATCTATAATCCGTCCTATGTAGTGCATATAGCACCTGTCGTTGGTGCATATAGTACAATCCTATATATACATATATAATATATAAGGGTATTGGGCCCCTACGGGATGTCGGCCTGAGGCGGAGGCCTGTTGGGCCTCCCCTCACGTCCGGGCCTGCGAAGGCCTCCTGTTCAGCTTCGAGGTTGTCCAATTATGCACCTTCCTCCTCCTTAACTACTTCTTTCTCTTCGCAACCTGCATCACTAGTTGTTACCCAATTTACCTTCGACGTAGTCTTACATCTATGCCCAACAAAATATTTGTCCCCACAACGGTAACACAACCCCAGGGTCTTTCTAAAGTCTACCTGACCTCATGTGCTTCTTGCAGTTGTTGCACCTTGGTTCCCTATTTTGTTATCCTGTTGATTACTTGTGAATGGGTGTCCTACTGTCCCTCTGTTCGTGCCATTCCTCCATGGACTCTTGCTAATCTCAACGATTGCTTGCACGGACTCGTTATGCAATCTAGCCAATTCCAAAACTTCAGCCAAATCTTTCGGTCGCCCCAACTTAACCAATGATTTGATCTCCGATTTAAGACCACTAATATAACCAGAAACAAAGTCACTCTTAGGGAGATGTGGATTGTAAGACAACATACCCGATCGAAGCTCTTCAAATTTATCATTGTAGTCTTCTAGTTCTTTCGTTTGAGCCAGTTTGTTGAACTCTTCCACCACCTCGACGACATGCTTCTCTCCGGACCTGATGCAAACCGCCTCAGCAAGATCTTTCCGGCGAACTCCCTTCCTCTGTAATAGGTAGCCCTGGACCCAGACATCAGCGCGATCCTGCATATACAATGCGACCAACTCTACCTTATGGCTTTCTTGGATGTTAAAGATCGAGAAGTACTTTTCAGACTTCCGTACCCAGCTTCTCGGCTTCTTCCCGTCAAACACAGGAAAATCAAGTTTAGGCATTCGAAAATTACCTCCTCTGACTTCATGAACTTCAAGACGGCATTCCCTAGACTCTTGAATTCGTTCTTGTGGTCCTTGCTCCTTGTCAGCCGAAGCAGAACCAAGAATCACTCTCGCTTCTTGAATCTCCTTTTCTCGGAATGTCTCTCTTGCAATCAAATTGCGCACCAACTCATTGAGTTCTCCAAATCTTTGCTCCGTAAATGTCGTTAAGTTGTCGATCTTTTCATTGGTGTTTTTGTGAGATTTTTCCATATCGCTAAGCTGTTTTTGCGCTGTTCGCATGAATTGTTGAGATGCCACCATAAATTTTTTATTCGCCGCGGATAGTTGTTGCATATGCTGAAGTTGCGCCTCCGTCTTCTTCACACGGTCTTCCAACATCTTCATGGGAGTACCTTCCGCCATGGTTGTCGCACAATTTGAGATTTTCGGTCACTAAGACTGAAATTGAAAAAAATAATCAAGGTATAGGTCGGAGAATAACCTTGCTCTGATACCAATTTGTTAAGAACCTATGAAACCATCCTAGAATTAGGGAGAGAGAGTAGAGAGAGATAGGAGATAGGAGAAAGAGTTTGTTATTCATTCAAGATAGTCCGACTACAACTCAGGGCTCTTGTATATATTGCCTAATATGGGCCATGTGCTTTACATTCAACCCAACACCTTCCTAACTTGCTATGACCTAACACTCGACAGTTCCAATGTTGTAGATGGAGTTGGGTAAAGCGAGAGGGCAACCAAGCGGCGAACTATCTTGCGAAATTACGCACGAAGGAGCCAATTTCTTTTGTTTCTGAATTTAATTTTGCATCTATGTTGTTTGATATTACTTTTGCTGATCTGGAGTTTGAATAAAAGCTGAAGTTTTTCATAAAAAAAAAAGTCACCACTCATCGCCCATTGTCTATATATGTTAGGGTTTTGTAAAATATATATAATATTATAATATTTTATGCTTTATATTTAAATTAGAATCCCAAATAAATATTTAAAAATTTCACACATTTTCCCCTAATATATTATTGATTTTTTTTTATCCTACAATAAATATAATTTAAATATATTCAAGTTTAAACTTCAAATTTTTAAGTATAAAATATTAAATTTAATATATTTAATGAATTCTAATGAAAATAGGTAGTCGGTGGTGTTTTGTTGATGTAACCCATTTAATGAGTGGTTTTCTGTAATTTCATATTTAATGTGTGATTAAGTATAAAAGTCTACATTTAACGGGAGGTCTTCTGTAAATTTTCCTTTTTGTTTTTCTTAGTTTAATTTCTTCTACTAAAAATGTCTAATTAAATAAAAAAAATATTTAAACAAAAAATATTCTTTTTTTTGTTAATTACAAAAGAAAAATCTTTTTTTTTTATAAAATAAATTATAATTTTTTATAAGTTTTTTAAAGAAAAAATTCAACTAAAAATGACTATTTAACTCACAAATTTAAGATTTTTTTCTACTATATTTAGAAAAAAAAAATTTATATGTAGATGAAATAAAAAAATAGCCCCTCTTGAAAAAATTACTCGATCTACCACTACTTAGAACCATCTATTAAATATATGGATTTCATCAACAAATTAAACACCATTCATATACTATCAAATTAATAGAAAATCCATTTCATCCGACCTGATCAATGGATATCCGTTTCACCCGATCCGATAAAGTGGTTGAAAATCCAATATAATGAGTGAACGGAGCAGATGAATAATGAGTGAACGAAGTAGGTGAAACTTGAAACGAGTGATGGGTTGGATCAGATGGGGGTTTTACCGTTTTAGGGTGATGGGTCGGGTAGCGGAAGTAGATCATCCACCCACCACCCAATTACATGATCATCCTAAGATCATTCCAAGTAAAGAATTAGACCCACACCTTTACAACATCGAAACTCATTCTTCACTCATTCTTCTTTAATCTTTACCATTTGTGCTATGCTAGTGGGGTTGTAACCTTTTAACACAATAATTTGTACTTATTGTTCATGGTTCTCATTTTGCATGGCAATATTCGATCATAGTACTATGAAAATATTGATGAAAGCCTGAAAAAATGATAAAAATCACTTAGATCAGCTATATATTTTGCATTTACCAGGCTAAAGCTAGATTATGAACTTGGAGTTGGTCCATGCACTGATGCACAGCTCATCCATAATCTCTACCCTTGGTTCTAAAACGGCCAACTCTTTTGACAAATCGGTTCAGAGAACATAGAGGCTGCGTAGTGTACCAAGTTAAATGATTATCCATAATAACAGTGACAGAACCTCAAACTCAACAATGAGAGGACCGAACATTACTACGAGGAAAAAAAATTGTTTAGGGTTTAGAACCCGGGCAACTTAGGAGGGTCATCCTCACGCCTAATCGACTAATGAGATCAATTGAATTTACCATTTAGGAATTTACATTAACTTTATTTGAATCACTCTACCTAATCACTAATTAGATCAATTTAATTTTACCTATTGGGACAAAACTTTCACAACCTTTATTGTAATTGAGATTTGAGAGGGAGACTAGGAGTGGAGAATACAAAGTGAGTTAAAAGATCATGTCATTAATTCTTGAAAATTGGCATCCTGTAATTTCTTTTTATGGAGCCAGGGTCACCTCTGGCCATCAAAAAGGCTCCGCCACTGATAATAGCTCGCAATAAAAGTGACACCCAACCTCCACAACAAATCTCACGCTGGATCAGCAATCAACTTTGCTATATTTATCAAAATTACACATCTATAATTCACCATATTTCTTATCTATCAACTATCTGGAGAGAATCTACAACTTGTACCTTTGCACCATGGTAGCTTCAAGGCGACAAAGAATTGTCAGGCCTGGTAATTTCTACAAAATCGTCAATAATTGGTTCACAACTCATAGAGACTTAACTAGTATTGAATCTTATTTGTCCAACTTTGTTTGGTTCTAGTGGCCCATTAATCTGGTCATGGGCTTTACACAATAATCTGGCCCACCAAAGGCCCAAATCTATATTATATTATGTAACGCTCCAATGTTTCTTAATTGAATACCATAGGGAAATAGCCATACAAAAATAGTGTTTGAGAGAAACCTGAAAAATGCTGAAAATCACATAACTTTCTCATTACTATGAAACAAAAATGAAAATTTAACACTACAAATTAAATTTTCTCCAATCTTTTGTATATACATATACTAAAATTGATGCATATCGTCCTATGCGGCGTGTTGTGATTGATTCTAGGGTAAAATATTAAAATAATATGTTATGATAGTTTATAGGAAGTTATCATAATCCACAAATTTGTTTATATATTTTTTAGTTAATTGATAAAAATATAAATTAAAATTATTTCATAGCATACTTACTAAAAATATTAAATATGTAGTATTTGATATGTGTTATTATATTTATATCTAGATTATTTTTTGGGGCCAAAATAAATTATTAAAATATTATGTAAGCATAATATGTAGCCACAATCCACCAGTGTATAGATATATTAATGAATTAATGTAATAAAGATATACTACATGTTTAAAAAAAATATTAAAATATATTTAAAAAATCAACTATCTATTAAATTATACTACCTCCGTTGCAAAATATAAGTCCCTTTACTATTTGACACGTTTTTTAATGAGCTAAAAACTCTATAAAATATTAAATTTTTATTAAATTTTTTTACATAGTCTTATACATATTGTTAATATGTATAATACTATGTAAAAAAATTTGTGTTAGTAGGGTGGATCCCGACCTTATAACCAAAAACAAAAATAAATGCGACACGAGTCCTGTTTTCATACGACCCGACCGGAGTTTCTTGGAATCTCACATAATTTTGACACAACCAAAATCCTCATCCACCATTTCAAGCAAGAAATTTAATCTTTTAACAAAATCCTCATGAAATACAAAGCATATATAAATAACCTAGCTCTTTAGGCCTTAAATTAATCAGTACAAAGCTCTTATTTAGAGCCTCAAAAATACACAGCCAGTTTAACATGATTCATTCAACATATGCTGAAAATGTTCATTCATTCATACAAAGTTACAAACCAAACCCACTTCTATATAACAAGATTGAAAAAGCCAAAGCCATTTTCGACGTATATGTATATATATTCCTATATGCACGAGCTTCATGTCGATCTGGTATAGTCGAACACTACTCGTTTGAGATCTCAGATCTCTTCAGCACTCGAAGCCTCTTTACCGTTGATATAAACATGCTGCACACAAACAATTCATCATGTACGTGGTTCAGACTCTACAAAACTAATTTGAAAATGCATACATACACAAAACTAACATAGTAACATGACCAATAGCATTGCAAGAAAAGCATTATTGTGTCAGCTTATATGATGTGAAAGTACTTACTTCCATGGAACATCTCCGACGAGGACCCTATCTCCTTCATGATCCTCATAAACAAGAGTGTACTCTCCATTTCCATCCAATAGCCCTGTGATTTCTTTTGTATCGTCTAGCCTGATCTCCGTTCCACTACCAAAGGAGGCGTCTCTTCGAGCTATAAAATCATACACCAATTCAGAATAACATGAGAAACATACTTATGTTGTTGTTGTATTTCAGTTTTCAGTTTTGTGGTGTTTTTTTTTTCAAACTAGCTAAAAAACATGTTTTTGGAACCACCTTTATATTGTATTTTTTTGCGAATAAAATGAAGAAGACGGGGACAAAGAGATATATGGCTTATAGACCTGCAAGAAGGCCTCGGAAGAGCTGATCAACAGCGGAGGAGAGGGACTCGTAGTTGTTGTATGCTCTGAGGTTCACTTTCCTACCAATGGGGACACCATCCATGTTGATCTTAACAAACAAGTCCTTGGTTTTAGTAGCGGTTTTCACAATTTCTAGTTCAGTGGCATCTTCTCCTTCTTTGGTGTTAGCAGTAAGCTCCGGACAAAGCTTTGAGGAGCTAGGGGTGGGGGTGATCTTCTTCCTGAATGAGCGGATGGGAGGCCACCCGATCACAGAAGGTGGTGGTGCAATCCTGCATATGGAAACATCATTGCACAATCGAATGCTCAATAAGTTTCATTATTATGTCAATTTACACAAAACTAATCGCGCGCTATATGTGAAATTGTAAGTTAAGTAGACAATTTTTCAATAGGTTGTGATCACAATAAGTTCATAATCTATTGTACAACAACAAATAATGTTGCTTACTTTCTGCACTCTAGTGGCTTATGGGTATGTCCCTTCCTCTTTTGGAAGTAACTAGTGCATAAAGAAAAGCAACCACTAGGGTATGTCCTACTCAAACAGGGTCATCATGTAGGGTAGGATGAATTAGCCCTTGTAAGAGACCCTCATAAGCCTAAGTTAAGTTAGTTTCAAATGGAGATTTAAGAGTTAAAACTGCAAAATTAACAAATATGGTAGATTGAGACGACACAGGATGGATTCGACGAGGGAATAAGAGAGAAAACCTCTTCTGAGAGCAAGTGGTAGGAGTAGGAGGTTTATCACAAGCATGAGGAGGGCAACCGCTCTTCCTCCCTGCAAACTGCATTGCTACCTTCACTGATGAACTGTTTGGGTGCTGAAACCCACAAGAGATTGGGTCCTCTTCCTTTGTAGGAGGGCCAAGCCTTAGCTCAAGCTTGTCACTTGAATCCCTTTGATTGCCTTCATTGATGTCAAAGCTGAACAATGGAGGGTTTCCTTTCATGATCTTTCAACAAATTACACCCCACCCAAAAATACCCTTTTCAAGATCCCAAAGAAAACACACCCTAATGCAAAAGAGGGGAATTAGAGAGATTGGAGATGAGATGAATGATAGGTATATGGACTATGGAGCTTAGAAGGTGTATATAGTCTAGCTTAAAAGGCTATGGTTTGTGGGCAAGTGAGTTAGGGATAAAGATAGTGGGTTCCTAGTCCTTAAATTCCACTTTGGCAAAAAACATCTTTTCAATTAATCAAGCATGACTAATTATGGGACAACACAATCAAGTGCTCATGAGATTCCTCATCTCAAATCAACTTGTTTTAGAAATTTGTCACTTTTCAGTCAATTTAGTGTCTCACATTTCATCACTTTTTGTGGGGGGTTTAGCTTTCTTCTTGTAAGGGCTTATTAGACTATACACCAGCCGTCCTTGGACGGTTTATGTGCAACGACGCATATGATTTCTATTATTTTTTTTAAGTTACCTTTTTTTTTATACAAGGTAATAGTTTGGGTGGTGTCAGTCATGCTAATCCACAACCCAAGAGCATCCTTTCAGACGAGAATCTGGATCGATCTCAGGATGTCCGCCTTGAGAGCGGACATCTCCCCGCATAATGGAAGCAATAATGAATGTCTATGGTGATAAAGTTAAATATTTACATTGAGAAGATGAATGTCAATGTTGACAAAGTTAAATATTTACATTGACGGAATGGATGCAATAATCGGGGAGAGAGACTAACGATAAAGTTTAAACTTAAATCATAACTACTAGATTATTAAGCCTAATTAGAAAAGAAATGTCAATACATGTGTCTACAAACCATAACATTATCACTTTGACAGGATGAATGTCCACGGTGACATATCCAAATATTAACTTTGACAGGATTGATGCAATAATCGGGGTAGATAATTAAACTAACGATATGGTCTTACCGCAGCCGCAAGACGAGGTCAATGAATCAACACAACTGGACGAGGGTGATGGCACCAGAGGGTAAGGGCGACGAGCTGGAGTCAATAGGTGATATTGTCAACGTCGTTTCTCGATTGTCTAGATTGTTGATCGTACGTTAGGCCGGTGAGGTAGCGGAGGGTCGGGATTGATAGGTTATGGTTTGGTTTTTGGTTTCTCTATTTAAATTTTAATTCTTTTTATTTTTATTTTTATTATTTAATAAAATTTCAATATAAAAGAAAAAATATAAATACCAAATAAATTTTACATTTTTTTTATTTTCTGAATTTTTTTATGTTGGGTTAGTTTTGCTAATTGAATAAGGAATTTTCGCAAAGTTTCATATGTGAGTGCAATTGTTTTCAAAATAGGTATTTTTGCAAGTTGATTATGAAAATAGGTTTTGTTACTAATTCTCTTTAAAAATAATAAGTTATCTAAGGTTTATATTATATATAATGAAAGATCAAATGGTTAATGCCTATAAAAATTAAATAATGAATAATTATATTATCTAAGGTTTAACCTTTGATTTTTTTTGGAATCTTAGAATTAGTAGAATTGGCATTATAATACTAATTCTAGGATTTCTTTTAATGTTATATTAATTATGTAACAATTTAGAAGTGTTGGGTTATATCTATTTATTATTATTATCTAACACAAAAGGTTAAAATATTGTGCAAAATTCCATCATTTCTTAAAACTCATTATATTTAGTCAAACAACTTATTTGAGAGGAAATATTGTGCGTTAATCAAGTCAAGCACACAAGTCGAATGATGTTCCATTCTAAAACCAATTTGCATTAGAAAGAGTAATCCACCCACTTATATACAAGACTTTGATTCACTATATTTTCCATGTGGGATACATATATATCCTCAACAACTATATTTTCCCTCTCTATTGATCGATGGGGCTAATTAAATCTAATATTCGCTCATGACCATCAAAGTGATCAAACTAGTGGGAAAAGATTGCGACCGGATGGATCATTATAGGGCCAACAAGGGACCCAAATCGATTTCTTTAAAATGAAATCGACTCTCTTTCAATATGTTTAAAGAATCAAATCAAATATGGCGTGCAAATTAAAGTAATTTGACATAGTTATTTCCTCGTCTATTTTCAATGGGTTTTGAGCACGTTAAAGACTTAAAGTTAGGTTATTTTAACTTTGGAAGTTAAACCTGTACTTTTCATGCTTTTCTAGCTAATTTGGGAGATTTTTTTTTTTTAAGTATGGAAACAGTAGAATGCTTCGCTGATGCAAGGTTCATTCTTGATCATCCCTACAGATGATGTTGAGTAGCTAATTTGGTGGAATTGATTTAGTTATTTTAAAGGTTAGGTTTTAAAATTGTAAAGCTATTAGTTATTAATTAGTTTGTTTATTTGATGGAGATTGTACGATAATTAGACCCACAAGTAGCGTGATGAGTTGGTTTTGGAACTCTTCATCCTTAATTAGAGATTTATAGTTCGAATTTTGATTTCCATGTGTTAATATTTTAACTCTTTATCAGACCTATCAGTGTACAATGGAGTAAACTATTTTTTTTTTTTTTAAAGATGTATTATATAATTAATTAAGTGAGGAAAGATTGGAGGGGTTGGACAAATTATTGCAATTTGAAGGGCTTGGGTGAATCTTTTAGGATCAATCATTTTCAGAGGAAGGGACATGGAGATGTTCATTGAACATAAAATGTTAACACATGGAAATCAAGGAAGTGATGATGGTTATCATTATCATCGTTCACCACTACCATCATTTCACTTTGGAGGCTGAACTTTTGCCGTCTATGGTGGAAGACTCTCTTTTTCATTTCCCTCCCAAATTCAGTTCAATATAGTCTCAATTTTATGTCAATCTAGCTATCAAATTAGCGTCATTAAGCTAACAATTTGATATTTGATACGAAAATTTTAGAGGCAATATATATAAATTTAAAGGGGCTCAATTTTTTTTAGATAAATGAATTTTTTTTATTAGTAAGTTTAACTAAAGCCGTTATAGTGTATTGGTTAAAAATCTCATTCTTTCTCATCAGTCAAAGGTTCAATTCTCTTTGTCTTTAATTAATTTTGTTGCATAACCGATGCATAGCGCCCTATGTGGTGCGTTGTGGTTGATTCGAAGTGGAAAAATCTTATGTGGCGCGTTGTGGTTGATTCTAAGAAAAAAATTTAATAAAATAATATGTTATGATAGTTTATAGAAAGTTATATAAGCCACAATCTATCTATATATATTTAGATTTTAGTTAATTGACATAAATATAAATAAAAAATATTTCATAGTCATACTTACCAAAAATATTAATTGATAAATATGTAGTATTTGATTAGTGATATTTTATTTATATATATATATATATTATTTTTTGTTGGAAAAATGATCTATATTTAGATTATTATTATTTTATTTATTGGAATCTATCTAAATTATTTATAATATTGTATTAATGTATTCTCCGTACACGGAACGAGACCTACACTAGTTATATATAGTTATGAAAAATAAACAAAATTTTCTTAATATTTTATTTCTCTTTATCTTGTGAAACTTCACATTTTAAACATGAAATTTAGATTTTCCCTTTCTAAAAGAATAATTACCCAAAATCAAAATTAAAAAAAATATTTAAAACCACCCATATTGAGCTTTTTTTAGTTTAAAAATAGCTAAATAAAATAAAGGAATGAAAGAAAATTTTCTGAAAAAATAATATTAGATGGTCACATTTTTATATCCCGGACATTTCAAATCTCAGATCTCAGATCTCACCATGTATATAACACCTAAAAAAAATGTAAAAGGAAAAATCTTTACTTTCTTTGATAATAATCAATAAATGAAAGTTGAACTATTTTGTTTTTGTAGCATATAATTAATAACTTAAATTATTTGCTTTATCAAAAAACTGAAATAACTAACTATAGATTTACAAGTGGAATCACACTACTATATCATTATATGAAATCCTATTGAAACTTCCTTTGTGAGATCTTGTTTTTTTTTTTATAACTTTCTTTGATGATAATTATAGCATGGTTGGCCCATCAAGGCCATAATTAACAGTAAAAGCCACCTTGTGATTTTTTTCTCTTTCCCACGCTTCATGTTTTTTATTAGGGGGAAAAATATTTATCCATTGGCAAATGTGGAAAAAGTACGTTTAAAATTAAAGACAAAAGTACATAGGGTTGGCATGGTACGGTTACCATAAAAAAATGGTGATTACCACGTACCAACCACAAACTGATGGTAGACAAATTTTCATACCACGTACCAACCACAAGTCGTGGTTACCGCATACGTGGTAACCACGATTTGTGGTTACCATTGGTACATTATCATGGTTACCAAGCTTTAATTTTGTGTGTATTTTTTTGAAACCCCATGGCTACCTTTCAGCGGTTATCAAATTTATTGAACAAAAAGAATATGGTTACAAAAAATAATATGGTTACCATGTTTTAAAAGTTCAAATAAATCAAGTTTACAACCTAAATTACAAATCAATTCAAACCAACCAAGTTCAAAGTCTTGAAGAAACAAAAAAAGTTCAATTGTTCAAACATTCAAAATATTCCTGTAAATTCAAACAAAACAAGTTCATAGTCTTCAAACATCCAATTTAAGTCAAAATCAAAACACAAAATATAAATTTAAAACTTAAAACCCAAAGGTCATAACAATAAAACATTAAATAAATATATATATATATATATATACTCGGTAACCGTGGTAACCATGGTATTCAAATTTCATTACCATTACCGTACCACCTTCACGTGGTTACCACCACGATGGTTACCACCATGTTGGTTACCATAAGTGTGGTTACCAACATAGTCGGTTTGTGGTTGGTACGTGGTTGGTATGGTAATTTTCGTACCATTTGCCAACCCTAAAAGTATAGGCCAATATTGCAGTTGTATATGAAATTGATAGATATATATAGAGAGAGAGCTCTTGATTACATAGTACATCGATTTTTATTGTTTCCCTAGTAACTTATTTTGTGCCCCTTATGCTATAGGAACATTGGTTAAAAGGGCAAAAGTGTTTTTTTTTTTTTTAAAAAAATGGTAGATCTAATAACTTTGTCGCAATAGTTGAAAGTAAGCCTCGAGCTTCCTTCGTAGAGTCGTGTGTTCCAACTTCGCTTGGTTGAAAGATTTGATGCACCTGTTGCGAAAAATACATTCACAATGGTTAGAAAATAATAGAACATAGGATAAAAATCAATTCGGGAAAGATTTTCTACTAAAAATAAGTGTATCCTAAAAATTTAATCTAAAATTTGGCTAAAGTAATTAAATTAAGGAACGGTTTTTCTCTAAAAACGAGAATCTTATCTTATACCCCAAGAAAAAACCGTTATAAATATTTGGATGCCTTTTTTCATCTTGTATGATACTAAAGAGTTTGGATTTTTTTTTTCCTATTTAACATGTTAACCTATAGAGTACCTTGGAGCCATTTCTCTTTGATGGAAAGGGTGTTGTAATTGCAATTTATGTTAATATATGAAGGGTGACTATGGTATCGATATCGACCATCTTTTTTTGGTTCAGTGGTAGGCACTTAGGCCATTACAATATGGGGAAGGGGGATTCGAACTCGTGACCTATTGGTTACTATATGTCATCTTTACCAGCTAAGCTAGTAAGACTTGACATCGATATCGACCATCTAAAGAAATGAATACCCATAACTTGAACTAAGATTATGTGGTTCATATAAGCGAATATTGGCTCGTTGTTCAAAAGTTGATAATAAAACTGAGAGTACATAGATGATGAGTTACTCCATCTATTGCAAATTGATTTTGTGTTCAACCCCAATCGGACTCATATATTGGGCTTTCTGGTCCAGATCAACTCGCCTTTATGATAGACCCAATAAAAATTTTCTTCCTAACATAAATCAACATCAAATTCTCTACCGGACTTAGATTAGCAACATTAGATAGTGGTCGGTGGTTCCTGGCTACGCACTCACCTTGAGAATATTTGGTTTTGGCTGGGGAATTTTTTTATTTGAAATAACTAACCCGACTCCAATTCAATTAGGGTTAATATTATTAACATTTTTTAAAAAAAAAAATAGAGAATGATATGTTTTCGTTGCGCCATGTGCACCACCCTACCGATGAAACGATATGACCTAGATTAGACTACAACGCGCTAGTGTGAACCTACATGTGAATATATACTTACTGCAAGTGACCCGACTTGAATCCGACCAAACCAACTAACTAGCTAGCTACATTGATAACTTAAATATAGGGTAAGTAGGTATAGGTTGGGTTGAATACCCTTCAAGGTTTCTATCTCTGCAGAACTCCCTGAATCTCCAGCATTCATATATCACCTTCTTGGCCCCTATGCTGCAAAGTAACTCATCATCTTAACTAGTTTAGAGCATGGCCAATTGATACATAATAAATTAATATTAATTTTTAGTTATTGAATATGTAATTATACCTTGAGCTGCTCCCCTTGAATTGGTGCATGTAGTCATCCAGCTTGTCAAAGTCAGTAGGGTATTTAGCCCTGCTTGAACACACACATATATATATACCAATTTCAACTATTGCAATAATTAATTAACTTAATTGACCAACAATAATGACAGCAAAAAAAAACCTTATAACGTACAGTAATTGTTCAATGCCGTGGATAAGTCTAACAGAGTCAGTATAGAAAGAGGTCACAATCTCTTCCACGAAATTCGGACTCGTTTCATCCGCCAAGTTCTCAAGCTCAACGAATTGTTCATCCAGATAACCCTGCAAGAACCTCATCAGATACGAAATTGTTGTAATGAGATTTTTTTGGATGCAAGAAGGCCTTTATGATACATATTAATGAAACTTAAGCTGTTAAGTTAGTTGATATAAGCGAGTCCAATTTGCGAAAAAGAAGAAGAAGATCGAAGAAGAAATATAAAGCAAATCCATTCTCTATATTCATACAGTCACACAGAATTTTGTGGCTGATTTTTGTTATACCTGTCACTATTTCCTTGTACTGTACATTGCATCTCTTACAACTTTACAATTACATTATGCAGATTATATTCAATCATTACAGCTTTTCTTTTTTTTTTTTTTGGTAGAAAGTTTGTATATTCTGATTCCCTAGTTGTGGGGACCGCAGACAAACTATATTAGTTGATAGATCAACAAAAAAATATAGGTACAAAAATGTTTGATGTCTTTGAACATTAGCAATTTAACTTTGCGGTTTCGAAAATATCATCAGGAAAAGTGTTTTATACTCGCCAAAAATTTACAAGAAAATTACCTGATCAAAGAGGGACTTCCTGGTGGAGAGTTGGATAGACAGTTTATTTGCCGCCATTTTCTTAACGTTCAGTATATGTATGCAAGTGAAGAAATAGTTTTGTATAGGAGAAACAAATGTGAAGATGTAAGGAGTGATGCATACGATGGTCTTCTTATAGACGTAGTGAAAAGAGAAGGGATAAAATGTGCGGAAGTACACGTGTCAAAAGTCGACGTACAAGACATCAACACCGAGCATTCTGTATATTTCATGCTTGGATTCCTCCTTTGTGGTATGCTTTTATAAATATGCCATCCAACACTTACTTTCATCTTTGATAATAACTTTTTGTTCAGTTTCTTGATGCTACTATCACTAGCTACTAGCAGCTAGCTAGTAATCGAGTTATAGGTATATCGATCTTGCCCATCATGATGCATAGTTAGAAGGCTGATGAGATATGTGAAGAGACTAAAGAGTCTCACGTTGATAATATGAAAGAACAAGCCTTATAAGCTAGTGAACTACTCCTCGTATAGCCATTGGTTTTAGCATGGAACCCCACTCGACTTATGTGCTAAACTCAGAGGCGGATTCTCTTTAGGGACAGGGGTGGCAGTGCCCCCCCAATCAAAAATAAAATTTAACATACATATTCCCCTCGTTGATAGCTTCGATTTAATATATTATAAGCTCAGATCCGATATTTGAGCAAAAAGTGATAAGCATTTCAATTTTCAGCACTGAACATATGTAAATTATTTCTTACATCATTTACCAAACTGATATATATACTTTTATCGTAATTATCATATGGTAAACTTCATGCCTTAATAATATAATTATAACCGAAAACATCAAATTAGAAGGTTATATATATTGGAATATTTGAAAACAATGACATGATTTATGTTTTTATTTTTAGTTACATATCCATAATATTGATGATCTTTTGGAAAAGAAAAATTAGGGTTTCATTTTACATGAAAAATTTTATGGTAATTTTCTGCCCCCTCAATCAACAGTTTCAGGATCCACCACTGGCTAGACTTGCATATGTATTTATCGATCGACTAATATAGGAATGCGCAAACCATAAGATTGCTGTAGATGTCCGATACAACTAGCTAATCTTGAGGCTTCTAAGACATGTGATATGAAACAATACTATTTATTTTCGTTCCGCGGGCATCTTGATTGTATTCCTTTGTTTCTAACCTAAAAACTAGACCGAATACTTGCAGTTTTAAAGCCTGTAAAGACTATTAAGAAAAAATGCTTTCTTGAATAAAATGTCGACATGCTAGTCCTTGTCAAAAAATGCTATCGAAATGCCTGTGAATATGACACAATAGTTCTAGGATGGGAATCAAGCACCTTCAACTTTAACACATAAAACTACTCCGCCACCACCACAAAAATGATTTCACCAAGCTAAAAAGGTAGCTGAGTATTAAGGCGTACAGACAGACACACCCACACGAGAACGAGCATCCCCTAGCATTTGCAAACAGCAAGCCTAGTATATATTTGCAAACAGCAAGCCCAACACATAAGCCTAGTATATCAGAGTACTTGTACTTTCAATGTAAGACTTGTTTTTTTTCTTCTTCACACCTCAATAGAGGTGCATATATAAGTTTGAAATCCATCATCTAACACAGAACGGTAATATAATTAAGCTTTTTTTGGGCAAGAGGTTCAACATATAAGAGAGCCAAGTGAGTGTATTTTTCTTTCTTTATAATCAATGTGGGATATTCCACAATTCAGATAACCAACCAATTCGATTCAAAACAACGCGACGGATCTATTTACTAAGAATCTAACTATCTAAACTTTCTCATCTTTCCAGCCTATAGTTCCTCCATGAAAGCTAAGACCAGTCAAAAACAAAGGAAACAAAAGTTAGATAGAGAGCTAGCTATATAGGACTACAACATGTCATTGAGAAAAAAACAAGAAACCTTCCAGCAATGTCCATATAAATATCACTGGTCCAACATACAAATGTGCTACCACTCTCTTCTGAACCTATTCGAGGGCGTATAGAATCTAGCCAAAGAAAAGCTAAAGTATTCACAGAATTATACAAAATGTTGCTTTATTCCATGTTCCAAAACACTTCACACAAACCTTCCAACAAGGCCTACTCGATCCTAGTACGTTCGTACAACTCTCCGAGTTGGTTTTTCAGCCTAACCATAAGTTAAAATGTTACATGATATTTTGGTATGTACACATGTTCGAGTTAGCTAGTACGCATGAATTATATATATTACGGGTTTTTTTTTTCTGGGATGTGGTAGATTCGCGGTAGAATTGAGAGAAGCCCTTGTTGATAGCTCAGGACCGAGCATATTAATAGAGATGTGGTCCTACGAAGCACGTATGCTTCTTCAATTGGAGAGGGCGAAGATGCTCTTTAACTTTCTATCCCCATCCTTCTTGTGTGTTGATAAGAATCACACCCTGGAAATGATAAGGCCTTTGCAGAACATATCAGGTTTTGGTTTTTAGGATGAAAAAATCCACCTAACAAAAAAATCAGCAAGAATAAAAATTACCTTTCAATTCATCACATATTGATTGCTAGAGGATAAGGAGCAAGCTGCTCAAATGCTCAATCCTCAGACGTACTCCCTTTTGATTTTGGCGGACAAATTTCATGAATTGAGATCGATCTCGATTAGTTGAAGAAAATGTAAGACTTCCGGTATGTAGGTATATATCTAGATATCGCATAAACTAAATACACCTCAAATCAGGTTTAGGTGTGCACGTCCATATAAACGTGAAACCTCTTGATCGATATGTTTAATTATGTATATGTTTAATATAAACTTTAAAAATATATAATGTATAATTTATTTATTTTTTTACCGTGATGCCATATTTTTTCAAAGTAGTGTTTTGATGACATTTTTTTCTCTAATTAATGTGATGCAACTTTTTCAAAGTAGTATTTTGATGCCATTTTTCTAATGTAATTATATGATGTCACTTTTTTAAATAAAATTATTTGATGCCATTTTTTTTAATTTAATCAATTGTATATCGATATATTTTCATCGATTCTACTTTTATTCACAGATGACACATTTGTAAGTATACTTCATTGATGCAATCCCTTGTGGTGACATGTTTATTACATTTTTATACAATTGAGGACACAAGAGCATAAACTGTAATTAAATTTGAGTGATGACATCTTTTATTGATGACTTTTATTCATTGATGAAATGATTTTATTAGTTTAATATAGGATGAATTTTGTTATCTTAACGGATTGATATGACATTATAACACAACGAAATACTTTGATGCTACTTTTATAATGAAATGGAATTCAATTTTCTCCAAACGAGAGCCAATCTAAATCAACGATTGCATCTTGAATCTTGTCACCAACAACAATGTGAACGAATTCAATTATAAATTTACTTTCCTTTTTGAAAAGAGTAAAAGAGCATCACAGAGATCAAATCAATAGTTCATTCATGGTGATTGTTTCCTACTTTTCTTTACATCATATAATGATATTCAACATTAGTAAAAAGGGAACTAACTAGTAAAAAAAGGTATTTTTGTAGCTATATATACATGTCAAATTGATAGATTGTGTCCATTGGTATGCACATTTCAATGAATATCAATAACCTTTCAGTACCAAAAAGGGAACTAACTAGTAAAAAAATGCTATATTTGAGCTATCCGAGTACACGTCAAGCACCATTTGGGATCTTCCTTGAAATCCACTTTCTTTTTGCATCTTAAACTGCAGATGCCTTCATCTTCAGGAGCTCGCCAAAAAGCTTCTGGTAATGGGAATCAATGGCAGCGAGCTCTGTCTTCAGCTCATCATCACAGTTGTCGTTAAGTTGGAGTTGGACAAGTGCTCAACAGGCTAAAGGAATCAGAGCAAACATGTCCAGTTGGAGTCCACTGCTGCCATTCACTGCCAAGCACCACCATCGCAAAAAAAAAATCCACCGATATCAAGAACCCACACTTACCTGAACTACCTGCAGTATGGCAAAATTGGTTTGAGCAACCGAAAACACACAATTGTACGTGTTGATATTTAATTGAATGTGTTGTGGATAGCAAACAAGTTTGCACAAAAATATCAACATCCTACTTGCCTTGTTTGCAACCCCCTGGAAGAAGCTATTTATGGCTTACACAAGCTATACAACTACTACGAAGGACAGATCTATTTATGGCTTACACAAGCTAACAATGTGAATAGCAGTCTATAAAAGTTTCAGAGGGCTGAAAACCTGTTTGCAACCCCCAGGAAGAAGCTATTGCTTACTTTCGTAATCAAAATCTCTAGTTTCATACTGTATAAAGAAAGAATATGGTAACCTGATCAGATACCGAGATTCCTAATCAGTAGAGCTAGTTTTGTAATAAACACAGAGAACTTGTACTGCTAATCAGGCCTGTGCCAAACAGCCAATGCCTTGTTTAGAGATTCAGCTCACTAAACAATGTAATAATTCTACCAATCAGTTAAAAGCAGGAAAATTCGAGCATCAAGGGACCAGTAAAGGTAAGATGTGAATATGTAGATATCAGATTTCATAGTCAGCTTTCAAACTTGACAATTTCACTTATACGATAGTGTAAATATTTCAATTTCAGTAAAGATAAAGAGAGAACAATTAAGTCATAGTTATCTTGAATATCTTTTGGTTGTTTGCTTTCACTTACCAAATAAATGATCTTCTACGCTTCCTTTGGGCATGTACTCATAGACCAAGAGCTTTTCGTCACCATCAACACAATACCCAACTAGGCTAGTAAGATTAGTATGATGGAGAAGGCTTAGCATTAGAACCTCAATAATAAATTCCTGGCTCCCTTAAAACCCATCATGATTCAGCTGTTTGATTGCAACAATCTGTCAACAAATGCAAGCTCGCATCAACATGGAAGTCATTAATCAAACTCGCATCAACAAGGAAGTTATTAATCAAACTCGATAGCGGTTTTCGTAACGCAATGAATTGAAGTTAAAACACAATTAATGAGCATTCCATATAAAACAAGCCAAATATATGTGTGAATTGGACATGATCTTGCAAGACGATGATCACATTCAACCCTGCTGAAAATTTATGTGAAAACACAATACAATTGTGTTGCTTGTGAATGTAACAACTCTCTGGTCATCTAAAACTAATTACGAAATAGAAGCAAATAGATACTAGTTCGATTAGGTAGGTTACTCGGCCAACTCCTATATAAATCCCTCCAAAAGCAACCAAAATCAGCTCAAGGACTCTACATATTTCATTTACAATTACTAAGAGTCCGAGAGACCAAATTTGGTGGAGAAGGACTCCATTCATATTTCATTTACAATTACTGGATAACTTTCGGGCATAGGCATTTTGTCAAACACTTGGAGTGCAATGAAAACATAAACAAAGACCATCAAAAGAAATCCATACACAATTCAACCAAATTCCCAGGGGAAGTTCACCATTTGGTTGCTGCCATTTGAGGATAGTAACTATGAACAAAAAGAAAACATTCAAAATAAATTGCAAACAATACACGATGAAAGGGATAAAAGAGGCGATGGAGATGCTAACCTGCTCGATTCACGGAGGAAAGTTGGCGGTGGGAGCGGAATTAGGGCTCGAAACTGCCTTTGCAAACAGGCAACCTCCAGAGAACACCCGACACTCGAAATTAGGGCTCGAAACAGGGCTGCGCGACGCTAATTCGGGGATAGGGCTAAGCACGGGGCGGAAATCCAGGTTAGAGAACATCGAAGATCCTCGTGATGATGAAGAAATCGGGGGAGGAAGCCCGTCGGGAGAGCGACTGCGAATCCTTGAAGGAAGCGAAGAAGGAGAGCGAGAGGAGGGCGAAGATGATAGAAGCCTAATTAAATTTGTTTGGGTGTTAGCACGCCTAAAAAAAAATTGAAAGGTGTTAATTAGTTAATTAAATGTGTAAAAGGGCACTAAACACCAAACTTATCAGCAAAAAGAGTTTTGTAAATTGAAATTATTTGCTTTTTGGTGCAAATTGAAATTATTTGCTAATGTAATGATTTTATCAAACAAAATGAATGGATTGATTAATGTTTTTTTCTTCAAATATTTGGTTTATGGAAAAATGATTTTAGAGATGACGCTATTAGTTTTGATGAGGGTAAGTAGACCTGTCAAAACATAATCCGACCCGAAAACCCGACTCGACCGGCCGTAATTTTTTGGGTCAAGACCCGAAAATATTGACCCAGAAATTTATTTTGACCCGAACCCGAAAAATCGGAAATTTTCTGGGTAATCTGGGTTTCGACCCGGTGACCCGGTAATTTTGACCCGATTTACCTGATTGACCCGATTGATTTATAATTAAATATAATTAAATTTTTTATATATAATTAAAATTTATCGCAAAATTATCAAATCATGATTTTTTTAATTTAAAAAAGAAAAAATTGACAAACCCGAAATCGACCCGAAATGACCCGAAACCCGGTCAAACCCGGGTTCTAATCAACCCGGAAATACCCGGAACCCGTTTTACCCGAGACCCGAAGTGACCCGACCCGAACCGTAACCGACCCGAATGACCCGTTTGACAGGTCTAGGGGTAAGGCTTTGTCTTCCTCTCCCTCATACTTTCTCTTCCTGTCAAGATTGAAGAATCGAGTACTTAATGTAAATAATAATAAGACAAACACTCTAGAAGGGGGGTTGAATAATGTATGGAAGATTTTCGCAAAGTCTTTCTACAGTGGCAACTTCAATGCCTCTAAACTGGATCTCAAGATCTTGAACTGTACTTCCAAGGTCTTGAAATCGTTCCAGAAAGCTGTTTGTTTCTGCGGGCCTATTAAGCTATGAAAATAAAATGTTAATTATAAGTGCGTAATAAAATATAAAGAACACGTGAATTGTTAACGAAATTCAGCTATAACCAGCCTACGTCTCCGCCTAGGGTTATCCAACCCGTAGGATTCAAACAACTATTATTTCACTTCTTATGGATCCTAGATACAACCGAGAAGATCTTTTCTTCTTCTAAACTCTCGAAGCCTCACCCGCTCCTATCTAGTCAACTCAAATCCCTTAGAGTCCTAGATACAATTTAGAAGAACTACCCTTCTCGTAACCTCACTCGCTACTATCTAGTCAACCCAAAACGCTCGTGAAATAATAGTCCTAACCACACCAACGTGTGTATACGTTTGAGTATAGGGATACTCTTAGTATAACGAGAATGATTTATCCTATAACGCTCAGATTTTTTTCTTTTCACTCAACTAGAAATAAAAGCAATTACAATGAGGGAGAGAAAGAAAATAAATAAGCTTGAAAATGATTGCTTTGGCTTTGAAGTGCTTGCTTGAATGATGTGCTTGTCTTCCTATTTTCTTCACCACTTGCTCTCGTCTTTTATAGGCGCAGGGGCTGAATTGTTGTTGCTAGAAATCCCAGATTTTAACTTGAATTTCAGCCGATTTTAATTTGAATAAATTCCACAAAATCAGCTCGTTTAAATTCCATTTCCCCCAGAAAATAGGTGCATGTGTGCTAAACAAATCTTGCCGTTTGTAGCTTAAAATCTGAACATGTTAATCTCAAACAAATATCTAGATAACCACTTTTCAAACAAATCTAAAAGCAATTTAATAAAAAAGGATTTAGATAAATCCAATAACAAAATATGATTTTAACTCCACCTTTTAAATAAAACAAATCTTATCCAATTCAAAATCAAAATCTCATAAACTTTATTTTTCAAATATTTGTTTTAAAATAAAGCACATAAATAAGCATATATTCAAAACAAATAACAAATCTCTAAAAATCAGATTTAAAGAAATCAAATAAATCTTTTGAACCAAATCTGATTTTCAGTAGATATACCCGCATAATAAATATATCCGCATAATAAATCAAATCAAATAAAAGAACTATATAATATAATTGATATTTGCATAAAATACTACCTTATTTGTCTTCCATCATCCCTATAAAAATATATCACATATATTCATCAAGGTGGAGTCAACAATCTCCCCCTTGATGGAAGACAAAACAAATATCAATTATGCAAGTAAATATAGCACATGTTGAACATCATATAACAAACATAAGCATAAGCACCATATAGCATTTCTCCCCTTTTTGTCTTCTAACAAGTAAGGGAAGAAATCGAATTTTAAAAAAATAACTACCCAAAAAAAATCTATTACTGCCAAGATCTTGAAACTGATCTAAATGCCTTGAGATATTAGCAGACAACATTATAAGAACTGAGATTCAGCAGTCATTGCTCCCCTTACGATAATGCTTCCTTGTTCAACATATCAAGCTCCAAAGAGAAATACTAAGTAAAGAGAATCATTAGTAGCATATAAAAAATATCATTTAAAAAAACATTTATCCCCAAGAACGATTGTTTCAATCCATTTATGCTCTTTGATCTTGGTGACATCCTGCAAAACAACTAAATTTTAACCTTTTCGGCTAGACCAAGTTACATGTTCGGTGGTCTAGTCCCTTTAGGAACCCAAATTTGTTTTACCTGTCCTTTTAAACATAGTGGAAAAGTATTACGAATTATATAAGGATCATTTCTACGATAAGGACAAGTAGTCTTGACATGACCCTTCTTACAACAAAAATAACATATGGGTGTGCGCCAATTCCCTTTGGCTTTCACAAAAGTGGTAGGGGCTTTCTTTGGAAAATTCTTTTTGTATCCAATACCACTTTTGTTGAGGGATGATTGGTGCTCACCTAACATCCTATCGAGATTGGCCTTGGAATAGGTAAAATGAACAAGTGATGTCTGCTAGTCTCTACACTTCTCAGCCAACAAGATCTTTCCTTTCTCTAATTCCTTGGTGTAAAGACTTGGAGAAGAAAGATCTTGCTTCAAGACAGAATTTTCTGTCTCCAAGGCTTTGACTTTAATGTCAAGGGCTGACCGAGAGGCTTTGAGATTTTTCATTTCCAGCGACAAATTACTCATGTGTTTCTCATGTTCCAATAGCTTCTCTTTCAAGGTGTTAGTCTCCAAAATATTTTCCTCTTCATTCATAATCATGTTTTGCAAAAATTCAGACAACACAGCAGTAGGACTAGAAATCAAATTTCTCACCATTGCTCCAAGACGTTTCTTAAAAGTTTCTTCTTGATCTGCCATCAAGCAAAGATTTGCTAGATCATTTTTCGGGTCCGATTCACTAGAGGAATCTGAATCACTCTTTCGGTGTTTTTTCTTCTTCTTTTGAGGACATTCATTTGCAAAGTGATCTGTTTCACCACATTCAAAGCAGGTTAGAATCTTCGATTTCTTACGAGGGTTAGAAGACTTACCTCGGTGCTTTGAAGATCTGGAATATTCTCGATTTGAGAATTGTTTCTTCATCTTAAGTATTTGTGCTAGCCCTCTTGTGATTAGTGCAAAGGGATCCTCCTCATCTTCACTCTCGTCGTCGTCTGAGGATGCTTCTTCCTTCTTAGCTTTTAGGGATAAATTTTTCACACTAGAGGCTACTTCCCCATCTTCCTCGCCAAGGATCATCTCCTGGGTAATAAGCTTACCAAGGAGATCATCCAGAGGCAAAGTTGATAAGTTTTGAGCTTCCTCTATTGCGGTTACCGTTGGATCCCATTGCGCTTTTGGCAAGCTTCTCAGGATCTTTCTAACCTTTTCTTCATTGGTGAAGGTTTTTCCGAGAGAATCCAGGTTGTTCACGATCTCTGTAAATCTTGTAAACATTTCTTTCACCGTTTCTATGGGCAGCATTTTGAACAACTCATATTTGCGTAGGTAGATGCTTATCTTTGTTTCCTTTACTTGGCTTGTTCCTTCATAAGTTACTACTAACTTATCCCAGATTTCTTTAGCACTCCTACAAGATGAAACACGATTAAATTCGTCAGTATTCAAACCACAATATAGTACATGCATGGCTCGAAAGTTCTTGGCCACATTTTCCAGGTCGGTCTGGTTGTATTCTACTTCTATTTTCGCCACTTGTTCTCCTCCTGAAGTACCAAGCTTCATTGGTATGATTGGTCCTCTCTGTATGCGTTCCCAGAGCTCCATATCTGGATCAATGATGAACATTTTCATCAATGACCTCCAATGCACAAAGTTGTCACCACAGAAGAGAGGAGGGCGATTAGATGACCTTCCTTGAGCGAATCCATCTTCTCCTACAATACTCATGATCGATCTCACAGATTGTAAAATCAAATAAGTGAGTTAAGCTCTGATACCAATTAAAGAATCGAGTACTTAATGTAAATAATAATAAGACAAACACTCTAGAAGGGGGGTTGAATAAAGTATGGAAGATTTTCGCAAAGTCTTTATGCAGTGGCAACTTCAAGGCCTCTAAACTGGATCTCAAGTTCTTGAACTGTACTTCCAAGGTCTTGAAATTGTTCCAGAAAGTTGTTTGTTTCTGCGGGCCTATTAAGCTACGAAAATAAAATGTTAATTATAAGTGCGTAGTAAAATATAAAGAACATGTGAATTGTTAATGAAGTTCGGCTATAACCAGTCTACGTCTCCGCCTAGGGTTATCCAACCCGTAGGATTCAAACAACTATTATTTCACTTCTTATGGATCCTAGATACAACCGAGAAGATCTTTTCTTCTTCTAAACTCTCGAAGCCTCGCCCGCTCCTATCTAGTCAACTCAAATCCCTTAGAGTCCTAGATACAATTTAGAAGAACTACCCTTTTCGTAGCCTCACTCGCTACTATCTAGTCAACCCAAAACGCTCGTGAAATAATAGCCCTAACCACACCAACGTGTGTATACGTTTGAGTATAAGGATATTCTTAGTATAACGAGAATGATTTATCCTATAACGCTCAGATTTTTTTCTTCTCTCTCAACTAGAAATAAAAGCAATTACAATGAGGGAGAGAAAGAAAATAAATAAGCTTGAAGATGATCGCTTTGCCTTTGAAGTGCTTGCTTGAATGGTGTGCTTGTCTTCCTATTTTCTTCACCACTTGCTCTCGCCTTTTATAGGCGCTGGGGCTGAATTGTCGCTGCTGGAAATCCCAGATTTTAACTTGAATTTCAGCCGATTTGAATTTGAATAAATTCCACAAAATCAGCTCGTTTGAATTCCATTTCCCCCATAAAATAGGTGCATGTGTGCTGAACAAATCTTGCCGTTTGTAGCTTAAAATCTGCACATGTTAATCTCAAACAAATATCTAGATAACCACTTTTCAAACAAATCTAAAAGCAATTTAATAAAAAAGGATTTAGATAAATCCAATAACAAAATATGATTTTAACTCCACCTTTTAAATAAAACAAATCTTATCCAATTCAAAATCAAAATCTCAGCAACTTTATTTTTCAAATATTTGTGTTAAAATAAAGCACACAAATAAGCATATATTAAAAACAAATAAAAAATCTCTAAAAATCAGATTTAAAGAAATCATATAAATCTTTTGAACCAAATCTGATTTTAAGTAGATATACCCGCATAATAAATCAAATCAAATAAAAGAACTATATAATATAATTGATATTTGCATAAAATACTACCTTATTTGTCTTCCATCATCGCTACAAAAATATATCACATATATTCATCAAGGTGGAGTCAATAAAGACGAATTCACTATCTTTCGGTTTCCCCTCTTTCGATGTAAGCAATCCAGGCTTGTTCTTCAGGGTTATTCATTCATATAGCAGAGGGTGTCTCTAGGGGTGGTGACATTCTCAACGATTTAGGTCTCCAAGACCTCATACGTCAGGCAGTGCCGGTCCTATCATTTTATAGGCCCAGGCCTAACTAAAATTTTAAGGGCCTGATAAACATTAAAAAATAAAAATTGTGTATAACTTTATAAAATTTTCATATTATTTTTATATTTGAATTATATTTCAAATTTAAGAAAATAAAAGTAGGTCAATGAATAAAAAAATAATATACATTAAAAAAAATTCAAAAATATAATTGTAGTGAAAACTATTTATTTTTGCTTGGTATCCAGTATAATATGTCCACAAGTACTTAAGTTGTTATGTATAGGAGTATTAAAAAATTGTCTAATAATACTGAATGTAGTTTTTGTTCTAAGATATCACATATGTGACCTCCTATGACATCGCCTATATATGAACTAAAACAAAAATTTTAAAAAGGGGATTTTTTTATAAAAAAAATAAAAGGAAAAATTAGATACATCGAGCATATATGAAGAAATAAAAACAATACATTTTTCTCAAATAAAATAGAAAGAGTTATATATGTAAACTATAGAGCTTTATTTGTCACATAAAAAATTGTCTAATATTGTATTGAAAAGGTAAAAGTACAAAGAATTATGTCTAAATTAAATGAATATATGCTCCTCTATAAAAACATAAAAAAATTCAAAATTTAATGGATATGGGGCCTCTATATAAAAACATAAAAAAATGCAAATAGAGACATTTAGACTCTACACGTATAGGAATCCAAGTTTTGTTAAGATTTAAACTTACCATTGAGTCAAACTCGTATTTTGTTATATTTTTTTAACTATATATAACATATGTTTTTAATGGGCCCCTACCGAAAATGGGCCCTAGACGGTCGCACACCCTGCCCCACCCTTTGGGTCAGCACTGCGCGCCGTCAGGATGCGTACGGCTTTCCATCCCGAATATTCTTTCCTAATAAAAAAAATATTAGCGGTTATTTTATTTATTCTATATTATTTTGTGAAAGAATTAATTATTTATATGTAGATTAATATTATTTTATATTTCCACATGCTTTAATCATTACTCCCTCCGATCCAAAATATAAGTCGTTTGACTTTTCAACACGTATTTCAAGAAGCCCAAAACTATATAAAATATCAACTTTTTTAAAATTATTTTTTTACAACTTAATATTTGTTGGTAATAAGTATTGAATTGTAAAAAAATAATAATAAAAAAGTTAATATATTATATAGTTTTTAGCTCCTTAAAATACGTGTTAAAAAAGTCAAACGACTTACATTTTGGATCGGAGGTAGTATTAATTAAAATCCCATATTGTAATGTTTCCCCTCTTTCGATGTAAGCAATCCAGGCTTGTTCTTCAGGGTGGAGCGTTGTATCCAACAACAATACAACTATGGGATGGCGACGACGCTACCACAAGAAGGCTGACAGACTTCACCACCTAGTTCACTTTCAACAATGCCCCCGCAAAAAATATTTAGTTTATGCTAATTCAGATTGCTACTGAGATTAATTGCATGAAAAAAAAATCAGATTGTTACTTGGAGCAATCGTAGAATCAAAATACACATCAAAACCTATCAAACAATCAATGGAGAAACAAAAATAAATAAATAAATAAATAAACCATGTAAAATACACAATAGAGAGACCAAACCTGAAATTTTATGATGAATCTCATAGGTGGTAGATGTCAACAACTACAAAATTGAAGAACAACTCGCGTGATATCTTCTGTATGGGTTGAGAAATTGGTACGATTTTTAAGACTAGGTGCCGAAAGAACGTGGGAATGGGCTGCATATATGGGAAAGATACCCTATTTTCCCTACTCCATCCCTATTTTAGAGAATAGGTTGGAGAAACTGTTGGGTACAAAATAAGCTCAATACTTCCCAAAATCCCAAAATTCTCCAAAACATAGAGCATGTTGGGGATGCTCTTGATGAGTTAGAACTTTAGGACGAGTTAGGTTGGTAGAAGAATGGTGTTGGGATGAGGATGAGTTAGGTCAGTAAATTTGTTAGGGGTGGGCACAAATCCCGCAAATCCCGGGCCCGTCCCGGTCCCGGTGGGATTTGAAAAAAAATAGTGAATCCCGTCCCGTAAAAATTGTACGGGACGGGACGCGGGACGGAGATTCTTTATCCCGCAAATCCCGTCCCGTCCCGCATATATATTATATTTTTTTATATTAATATATTATACATTATATACATATATACAGTACAGATAGGTATATATCATATATGTCAAACGTATATCTATGCAGTGTTAATATATATATATACACACACAGTATGTATGCACATGTACACAGTGTCGATATATATTAGTATATCATCCAGTGTATTAGTATGTAATATATGTACACACACTGTGTTTGTACACGCAATGTATATATACATTGTCTATATATACAATACCGAGTGATATATATGTACTATATATATAAAAACTATAAAATATAGGCCAAATTGCAGAAAACCACCCTTTAAATAGGCTGTTTTGCGTGAAACCACCCTTTAAAACGAAAATTGCAGAAAACCACTCTTTAAAACCGTTTTCTTTGCAAAGTCACACCCATCCCCCAATTTTTGTTAATTAAATGTTAAAGTGTGTGGAAATTTATTTATACCCCTTATTATTATTATTTTACTCATTTCAATTGATATTAGTGGATATTTAACTTTTTGACATATTTTTCAAAAGAAAAAAAACTATAAATATAAAAAAAAAATGTTTTTTTTTAAAAATAATTTCATAGTTACAAAAACCTCTATAAAAAATTAATGTGTAATTTATGTTTTAATGTTTTATACATATAAAAAAAATGTGTAATACTAGGGCTACTTGAAGAAAATATTTTTTTAAAAAAAATAATATTTCATATAGTTTTTATTATTCTAAAAATATATGTGGAATAGTGAACATATTTTTAGAATAATTAAAACTATATAACATATCATTTTTTTAAAAATGTATTTTCTTTGAGTAACCCTTTAGTAATATCAACTTTTTAAAATATAGAAACATCAATCATATCTATTTTTTTTATAGAGTGTTTTTACGAATAAGTGTGAAATTATATTTAAAAAATGATATTTTATTAAAAAAATTACTTTTGAAAAACATGTTAAAAGGTAAAAATTAATTAATACCGATTGGGTAAAGTGAAATAATAATAAAAACAAGGGATATAATTGATTTTCATGCACTTTAACATTTAATTAACAAAAATTGGGTGATATGTGTGACTTTGCAAAGAAAACAGTTTTAAAGGATGGTTTTCTGCAATTTTCGTTTTAAGGGGTGGTTTCACGCAAAACAGCCTATTTAAAGGGTGGTTTTCTGCAATTTGGCCTAAAATATAAAAATATTATAAATCTATAGGTGTTATGTCTTTTTAAAATTGGAAAATATTAGAGAATTTAAAATACTTTTTTATATAATTTATATTTTATATAGTTTTTAAGCTCATTAAAAACGTGTCGAAAAGTGAAATGACACTTGAACGGAGGGAGTATACATTATTGGATTTTCTTTTATCAAGTTGTTTGTTTAAGGCATGTCCTATTTGAGATTACTAGTTAGTTACCGATTTCATCCAACCGTGGGATCAGTAAAGAAGTGAAAAGAGGGCCAAAAGTGCCCATATGGGCCGGAAGCATAAGATATGAATTTGGGCTCAGTAACGAGCAGGAGGCATCACCGGAGAGAGACGAGCCGATCCAATTTCACTTGATGAGGATTAAGATCGCAAAAGGTTCTATCCCACTATTATCCCACCCAAATGTGTAATGAGGACGTAATGAATCTGAAGCTGATATTCAAATATCTAGTTCGAAAGTTGAACACGAGTGTAAGCAGAAGCGAAATCGCAATGAAAACAAGCAAGAGAACACCACAGGTTTGTTTACGAGGTTTGATCCACGACTAACGTCCCCAAAACCTTATGTATGATCGAAGCCCTAAATCCACTAACTCAAAGGTAACAAAGGTGTGCAAGAGTACTCTTAGAACTTAGAAGTCATTTATTTGAACTTTAAGAAGTATAACACTGTAATCTTTGTCCCACAAGCATATAGCACTAAGTTAATACTCAGGGGGGTATGAACCTATTATCAGTTTATCACGTACTACTGCATGATCAATAATAATCTTAAGCAATGGGAATTCTTTTCTCAACAAATAGATGTCTTCAGTGGCGGATCTAGAAAAACTTCTAGGTGGGTTGAATATTTTTTCCAAGAATTTTTTTTTTGCATTTATATATGAAAATTATTATTATTTTTTGGTTAAATATGTTATGAAAAGCCTTATATTTGTGATTTAAACTGTCATTTTTTAGTTGAGAAAATTAGGAAAAAAACAAAAATTATTAAAAAATTAGAATTTTTTTATATGTATATATTAAAAAGAATTTTTATTTTATTTTAATCTATCAAACTATACGGGGTAAGTATGATCGATATCATAAACATGTAAGGCAGGTGTACGTATGATTAATCCTAAGTAAAAAATAGATTATGCTAGCTCAAAAAAAACAAAAAAAACAAAAAAGAAGAAGAAAGAAATATAGATTATGCGTAGTCATTAATTAGGATATGTGTGTATATATTTAGGATTGATTCCAATAATATACTTGCCCTATATATCTTAACATATTTAAGATATGTGTATATATTTTACTGAAAAAATAGAAACTAAATTTCCTAAAATATCGTAGCGTTAAATAATACAATGAATGTTATAGATTGCCGCCTATACATTAAGGTAACAATTTCACAATCAATTGCTTTCTTTCAGCCTCACGAGAAAAAAAAAAAACCCTCTTTTTTCAAGCTTAAAGTTATGAAATTTCTTTCCATGATTATGGTTTTGGTTGTGTTGGCAACCACAGTTCCAACCTTCTACGGAGCCCGAGCTCCATCTCATATGATGCGCAATCTCACCGAACCCAGCCGAACCGGGTTTCTTGTCAAACTCCTACACCGTAACCACCCCGAGATGGTGCGGCAATTCGGGGGCGAGCTCGTAGAACCGCTCACGGGACCGGATCGAGTGTTGCCCATCGAGAAGGTGGGCAAGTTAGTCTACTACGCTAGCTTCCTGGTGGGCTCCGAATCGGAGCCCGTATCAGCCGTTTACGACACGGGGAGCGGCTTCACCGTGCTGAAGCTCCGGAGCAAGTGGAGCTCAACCTACCAATCTCTGGCGTGCAGGTCCGACGGCCGCAGTGATACGTGCACGGAGGTCCCCGGACACATCTGCCGACGCCAATGCGGCTTCGAATACAAGTACAACGACGGCACGGCCGTTGTGGGCAATGTCGGGACCGATCAGTTTCACTTCTTTCAGGCGATAGTCGGCGGCCATGACCCCGACCCGACGCACACCGTCGCGGCCAAGATGGTGTTCGGGAGCACCAACGTGAAGATGCGGCACCCGGGGATAATGGGCGTGACGGATCAGCCCTTGGGGGTACTAACTGCGCTAAGGGCGACCGCTTTCTCGTCCTGTTTCCCGAAGAATGACGAGCAACCGAGCTATGTTAGAATGGGGTACGATCAGGCGTTTCTCGACGGAGATGACCCGACGCCCCTTGTGGATGGGTTTGGACACTATGCGTTCCGGGTGAACACGATTACTATCGGGGGAGATACTTTCGCAATAGGGGGGTTTGGGCCGTTTATATTCGACACAGGGTCATCGGAGACGCGGCTCCACCCAACGGTGATGGACGTGGTGGTGGAGCAGGTGAGGAAGTCGGTGAAGGCGACGCCTGAGCTGGTAGCGGGGTATTATGAGCTGTGCTATGATGCATTCGACAAGAAAGCTTATGAAGGGCTTAAGGTGACGTTGAACGTGGATGGGGGAGGGTCTATTCCTTTCAACTTCTATAATCTTTGGCGGGGCGATAGGACACATCACTGCCTTGCTTTCAGTCGATCGACTAAAAAAGAAACTGTGTTTGGTGTTTGGCAAATGCGGGGATGGAATTTTGGGATCGACCTCGATCGGGGACAGTTATATTTTCAATTAGATGAGACTTGTTCAACTTAATATGCTTAATTAGTATGTACGAACTCTTTCATTTATACAGTATTATAATAATAATAATTTAACTCCTGATGAGACTTGGACAGGTTCGGAGTAGGTGAGAGGTAGACCGCAAAAGAATTGGACGGAGGCCGGTTATCAGACATCAATGTTCTGAACCTTTATGAGGATTTGACTCTAGATAGAGATCAATGGCGGAGGTGCATCCGAGCGATAGATGTTTAGCTGTGTAACATCTAGTTTTTCTAAGCTTATGTTTAGCTATGTGGTGTCTAGTTTTTCTAAGCTTATTTGCATTTGTAGCTATTACTTACCTGCTACCTTTCTACTAATTTATTCTTTGAAATTTTTGCTAAATACTTAAAACTAATTCGTGTGGTGTACGAAATGTTGACATATTTTGCCAGGTACCCCTGAAGTTTTTATTATTTTCATCAAATGTCCCTGAGATTTTCATTTTTTCGCCAAATGCCCTTTTGTACGTCGAATATGTTAACATTTTGGATGAAAATAAAGAGAAAAAAAATATTATTTCATTATTATGTTTATAAGGTATTATTTGCACAATATCATTTAATTATGGTAACTAAATTATCTAATATTATTTACACAATATCATTTCATACTAAATTTTTTTACCAATGGGATTAAATCAAAACTTTTTTTTCTAATAAATTTAATATTAACTATACAATATTATTTCATTATGTATTAATTACACGATATCGTTTCATGCTATTTTTTAAAAACAATGGGATTAATTCAATTTTTTTTTTAAAAAAAATACATAGTTCCAAATATACGAATTCTTTTTTTTCTTTTTTTTGGGTGCACCAATCTCTCTCTCTCCTCTCTCTCTGTTTATGTATATAATGAAAACTATGTTTTATATATAACAATCTTAATTTTTGAATTTTCACCCAGTCAACCTAATCTACATAAATTTTCAAATAATAATATTTTATATATTTTTTAACCTAGTCAACCAAAATTGATCACGAGCAAACCAAAAGTATAACTTAAATCCCTAAATTAATCAGCAAACCGAAATCGAACAACTTAAATCCCATTGAGATGCAAGTACCGGTGTGAACCAATCCCACGACAGCGCCATCGAGGAGTCAACGATGACCTGAGATTCGCCGGGCAGGTTCCATCGTTGAGCTCGAGGAAGGCAAAGGATCCCTTGCCTTGCTCTCGTCCGGTCTTCACCCATCCTCCAACCACAACCTTCTGGTCGGCAGCCCAGTGCCGCCGTCGGGGCGGGAGAGGATGGAGCGGATGGGGACGCGTTGGGATAAGGCGGCTTTCTGGACGGTGTCGGAGGAAGAGTTTGCAAATACTCCGAATTTCAAAATATTATTTTATAAATTATTATTCACTTCCAATATAATTTTTATTGAGGGTTGTTATCCGGACGGTCAATTTCTCACCATCCACACGGTTTCGACGTCGGCCTCCGGAGTCAACATAATTTTCACCGATCCCGACCTCTCAAGTCGGCACCGAATGAGTGTCGTCCGTGACTTACGGAGTCGGCATATCACATACCACTTTTGCAAAGCTTTTCTATGGCAAGTGCAACTTGGAAATGTTCAGATTCATTGGCTCAAACCACCGTAGCGTCTACTAATGCAGCTTGTTTTCCGACCTCCTCTGTTCAGATTCACCCCTCCTCTTTTCTGATCAAAACTCAATAACGCTCCTTCTTTAAGCCGTGTACCGTCGCCCTAGGCCAAGAGCTCTCCGATTCCGACTCCGAAGAAGCCAAATCGAGCTCGATGAATGTTCTCCGGCGAGTTGGAGCCCCCTGGTGAACACTCACATATCCTCCCTTTCCTTGTTCGATTTCGTTTTGTTCCTTTCGTTGGGTTAGATGACGGGGAGTGATGCAAGGGAGAATCGAATATGAAACAAATATGAAATCGCAACTCCTGGTCTATCAAATAAATTCAAGACTCCCTCATTGTAGCGGAAGGGAATCAGATTCGATCCACGAGGAAGGGTGTCAGCAGATCCTAAAGTAGCCCAAAAACCACGTTCTGTAATCGACCAAAAGTCTCTCGACGTCGACTGGAATGCAATCGATGTCGGTTGGTGGCTTTCGATCTCGATTGAAAACCTGCAGTGACACAAATGAGCAATCGATATCGACTAAAATAGTCGATGTTGAGTATTAGTAGCATCAATCGACTGACTCAGAAGACTGTCAGTCAATCCAAGGCACTCGATGTTGACTGAAATGCACTCGATGTTGACTGAAATGTAGTCGATGTCGAGTACAAAAATAGTAACCAAAGTGCGTCGATAAAGAAGGATGAAGAATAAAAAGATAGAAACGAATGATGATCAGAAAACAGCAAAGGTGTCGAGTTTTTCGAGGACTCAATGAACGACAAACTACAAATGTAAACAATAAAGGAAAATTCTTCCAAAGTAAGGTTTTACCACGACAATAACCATGCACATAAAACCAATAAATCGCAAAAGATAAGTACTTTATCAATAAAAGGAAAAGGCTTTCACCAAATCCAGTAAATAGGTAAATAAATCTTTCAATAAATAAACCTAATTGTGTCTATCCTTTTCATAAATAGAGTTATTAATAATATTTCGAATAGAAATCCTAATTAGTACCCAAGTTTCGTAACATGAGTTCTGATAATGCCCTAAAAATATCGAAAATTTGAAAAACCCCGAAAAGGGAAAACTGAGATCAAGTCGCAGACCAGGAAACGAGAATGATCCACGAACGGAAGTCATGAGAGAAGAAAGGAGGTGTCCAACATGCCCCCGCCCACCCACGTGTCACTACCCGAAGGACACGTGGCAACCGGAACACGACAAATGGCTAAGTAAATAAATCGACGTGTCCCGGGGGCAATCCGGACCTCAACTATAAAATTCGGGAATCTCTCTAAAGAAGGGGCTTTTTTGGGAAACAAATGAGAGGAATCCCGAAGGTGGGGGGGGGGGGGGAAGGGGAGAGAATCAGGGGAATAATCAAGCTCACGCTACGCTAGGACTAATAAACCGATAGATCCGCGAACGACCTTAACCTACAATCAAGGATCGGGTCAGTGGATACAGGTACAGAGAGCTTGAATTGATCACGCCGAGATTCTGTCTTATTTACTCCCAAATCCAGGATAGTTTTCTTCCTTTCCGAAGGGCCTTGATGAGACCATCGCCCGGAAAGAGGATCGAGCCAGGCGCTATCTGTCATCCGCGGATGGTAAACCCAGGTAAGACCGTCGAAATTAATTAGGTCACCGCGGCACAGATCAAAGTGACCCCCTCTAAAAGGTAAACCCAGGGGGCACTCCAGGTAAGACCGTTGACCAACCACAAATCATACGCGTGGCTTCTCTCCCCCACGGTGACGTGGAGGGGGACCCCATTTTCACCTGTGGTTTCATCAAGTTCCTTAAACTTCCATTTAAAGATGAAGCACAAGGTAGAATAAAATAAAATACTTTCCTTCAGCGACTTACCAATCCACCAACATGGCTATCGTCTGCAGGCTCACCCTGACCCTAGAAGAAGGGGTGACTGCTCGCTCATAGTAATGAAAGACGTGATGGAAATAATAACTTGCATAAAAACGTACCAACTCAAAGTCTTCACAATTGTAGCGCTCCAACTTTCGTAAGAACATTAAACCCTAAAGCTTCGAAAACTCCTAAATCTATGAGAATTGTTTGCTCTGAAATTGAATGAATAAAACGTAGTCCAAGGACTTTATTTATAGCTACTAATCCTTGCTAGCCAAGGAAAGTAATCATAATCCTATTCTAATCGGAATTAATAAAACTATATCTAAATAAGTAAATTTTCTACGGTAAATAGACATTCACCTATCTTATAGAGGTTCATATGATAAGATAAAGATCTACTCTTTCGTTCTTAAGTAACTTCTCTTCAAATTGGATTCTTCAAAACACGACCACGGCCCAATAATCTTTCAGTTGACGTCACTTATTCATTTGCTTGGATTAAGAACTAATCACTAAAAACAGTGGTAAATTCACTCTCAATTGTCGTTCAATAACAAGAAACCTAGACTTCAACATAAATATATATTGTATATCATCATCTTCTCAATAAACCCCAGGGAAAAAAAAAGCAAAGGAAACTGAGCATCCACATTGAAGGTTTTTAGGAGGGGGTTTAAGAGAAAAAAACTAATAAAATAAGGGGAGAGAGAGAAGTTGGGGTTAAAAAAGGTTTGTAAATAAGGGGGAGAGAGAAGTTGGGGGGGGGGGGGTGGGTTGTAAATTTTTTAGTGGTTTCTACAACTTTTTTCTTGACGATTTATTATTTACAAACTCTTTGTAGAAACCCACTACAAAATTTTGGTCAACAAAAGGTGGCCATGTGTCAACCATCCTTTGGAGGAGAATTAAATGGCCTTTCCATATGTTTGGTGCAAATTGTGATATTTCATTTACACTTTTATATATTTTTTGTTGTTTTTTTATCTTTATAAAAAAATTAAATTTATTTTAGATATTATTTTTTTTGGTATGATATTTTAGATATTATTAAAAACAATAATTTGTTATCTACTCATAGACACTAATTTCGTATATGTTAAGTATTTGTTTATTGTTCTTGTATTCCGATGTTTGTTTTGTTCCAATAAAGTTGTTTGCATTAATATTTTATTATCTATTTTTATGTCATGGATTTTTTTTGAAAAAAATATTATATACTATTATTATATTAATTAACGCAAAATATAATGCATATATAAATAATGTACATCATATTATTATTATTATTATTATTTGAATATATAATAAATGGTGAATAGTAAATTAAGAAAATATAGAAATTCATATGGATGTGGATGAAAAAATAAATTGAGGTTTTTAAGGAGAGAGAAAGAAATAAAGTGATAAAGTGGTATTAAGAAACTCTAGAAACTCGCATTGATGCGGATGGTCTATATACGGATCAAATTTGAATCCGAGTATCAATTGATATGACTGCAAGTTTCTGAATTGCCGATTGAAATTGATGTTCATATAAAGGGCATATAATAAGACCATCAGCAACGGAGCTCTCCTCGAATAAAAAAATGTGCCAGCTCACCAATTTTTGGCTTTTGGAGGAGAGAGAAAATGTTGATTCGGGGAGGAGGAGCAATTACTAGCGTCGGCTCATCCCTCCTTTTTTTTGCTAACCAATATAAACACGCCACATGGCAGTGTGGTTTTAATTAATTTAAAACCTCATTTATTTGTTAAATAAATTTGTTTTTTTTATAAAAAAAAATTATTTTTGAATATGATTTATTTTTCTCTATCCAATGACACCCATTTTGCATATGTTTGAGGCAAAATTTTTTTGCTAAGTTTACCATATGTTAAAGATTTATAGTCACATAAACAACCTTAACTTAAATCAACATAAACTTATACCATAAAATACATAAATTTAAACATTAAATAACAATACTCACTACACATGGAACATGAAAAGACACACATATAATAAAACATAAAAATATACTAACAACTGCACTTTGTCGTACAATTTGAACGGGTAAGATTTTAAATTTTAAATTTCAAATATCAACGTTCAAATTATTAATCAATGAAGTTCAACTGTTTTTAGTTAAAAAACTAGTTTAGTACCCGCACCTTGTGCGGTTCTTTTTAAATATTAATATTAATATACTATTTATAATTGAACCTTATTTTATAACTACTACCATACATCATTAAATAATATAATATTGAAATAAATAGATCATAAAGAAGATATTATGATCGAACAGAAACATTGAATACAAAGCGATAGATCAAAATACAGTTGAAAACACTAAATATGTGTGAAGCAAAGTATAGTTTAAATAAGAAAGAAATAAAAAATCGCAAATATTATTTAGAACTGAAAAGTATAAAGCGAAATTGTGTTTTATCCTGAAGTTATGAAAGAGATAGAGAATATATATCACAATGAAATAGGGTTGTAGAAATTTTGGATAGGTGTTATCGATATTATTGATTTAGATTGTTGTAAAAGATTCATGATTTGGAAGAGATTAGTTAGTTACTTACATATCTATTGGTTCGAATTTGAAATATAAAAGAATATTTGTTGGAAATTTGATTGGGTTAGTTATGATTTAGGAGATCTTTTACTATTGAAAGAAAATTAAAAAAAATGGATTAGTTAATATATATGTAATTAAATAGTTATATGGATAATTGATTAAAAATACATTTGAAAAATAAAAATATCTTATCATCTAAATAAAAACCACTCAAAACCTATTTTTCTTTTAAAAAAAATCCCCATTTTAGTTCATACAATTGAAATCTAATTAAATACTACTAATTTTTTTTTTTTCAATTCTCTCTTATTGAATTCGGTTACATTAAGGATGTCTGAGAGAAGTGGTCACATCTCTCTGAGACAAATCCATACAAAGTTGTTAAAACGAATTTAAAATATTGCAATTGATTATTTTTTCTATTCAATTAAACAAATATAACCAGTTGGAGAAAAATGAGAAGGAAAAAAAAATCGTTACAATCTAAACATTTAAAAACTTTTATTTATTTATTTATTTATGAATAACCAACTTAAAATGCCTATATTAAAGAAGAAAGCACCACACGGATAACCAACTTAAAATGCCTATATTTGGGTTGATTATGAATTTATAATCTTTTCATGCAGATTTGTACCTATAATTTATTTTGACCAGGTGGAGATTTCTTCAATACTAACTACATGGGTATATTACCTATTGATACCTAATCTTTAATATATTTTCTAAACCATTTATTGTTTCTTTTTTTAAAAGTTTTCATAAAAAATAATTGTTCTATTTTATTTTTCTATATTCAATCTAAAGCTTTTAGTTATTAGGATATATGCAGATCATCGTTTAGTTTTTATTTAGATTTATCTGCATGCAATTATAACTTTATCACGTGAATTTGGTTTTAGTTATTTTTTTTAGCAAATATATCGGCATATCCAAACATTTAAACAATATATATATTATATATATATGCCATATTTTTTTTTATCGAATATATTTATGGTATATCCAAAGAATAAAATTTTTAATTGGATTATCAAAAATTAATTAAATTTGTAATTAATTTTCTAACTTAAAAATCATACTTTAAATTAATTTTCTAACTCAAAAAACCTATTTTAAAGATAAGCCACAACATGTCGACGAAGCTTATCATTAAACAAATCAATCGATTGAATTGTGCATATATCATTTCTTCTTATATTTTTAAGTCAATTTTGTGTTGATGAGCATCCTGGAGATGATACATAATAACAACTCTACACATTTACTCGGTGATACAACAAATAAGGTTAAATACCTCTAAATTTTGAAAGATGAAAGTATCACGTAGCAATGAGATGCACAAATTGATCTTGTAAGAGATCCGCCACAGGAACCGCCCGGAGCTCGTATGAGAGTTGTTCTGCTTCCTCTATTTTTTTGAATACAGACACTGTCATCAACAAATTTTGATTTTTATAATACCAACTAAATCATGACAATGGGATGAGTATAAATCTATTTCTCTAATAACACACAAACATGAGATCAATGGATTGAACTCAATTAAATCAAAATGAATCCACACAAACGCATAAATTAAATATTTAACTAATTTTTTTCGAACCTTTCTATTATTCTTCTCAAGGCACCTTACCTTTATCATTTGTTATTGTGGACAATCTAATCCAGCTCAGTTGAAAAAAACTTTTCATAAGAAATATCATGAGATTACTAACTCAATATATAGAGAAGAGATATAAGGCATATCTTTTATTTCGAATATTGCAAAATAGTTGGATTTGATTTTACCTGTTCCGTATCTTTTAATTGGACAATTACGGCTCATCATATGTAGATTTGGTTTTAGTTATAGGATATATACGGATCATCATCTTTTACTTATTAGTTAGATATTTAGATGTAGATTAGATATATCTTCCTGCAATTATAACTTCATCGTTCATGTGGATTTGGTTTTGGATTCGGTTTTAATTATTATCTAGATGATATTTCATTAATTTTTTTTGGTCGGTTGCAATTATATATACCTGCATGCAATTTTATCGGCATATCCAATACGGCATATCTTTGTTCATGCAATTATAGGATCTGACATATATACGGATCTTTTTATGCAATTATACGATTATAGGATATATCTACATGCAATTATAATATGGCACATATTTGTTTTGCTTTTTTAGCAAATATATCGGCATATCAAAACCTCCAAACAATATATATACGCACCATATCTTTTTTTTTAATTAGTAAATATATGGCATATCCAAACAATAATTTTCAAACTAAAAAATCCTACTTTAGATTAATATTTTAAATTAATTTTCTAACTAAAAAGTCCTACTTTAAAGGAGAAGCTATATCCAAACAATAATTTCTAACTTAAAAATCCTACTTTAAATTAATAATCTAAATTAATTTTCTAACAAAAAAGTCCTACTTTAAAGGAGAAGTTGCCACATGTCTTAGGCGACTTCTCCTTTAGTATTATAATATAGATTAGTATTGGGTTACATATAGTTAGCCTTATTTTTTTTTTGTTTTCATGTTTTTTCAGTTTATCAATTTAATAAAATATTTCTAAATTTAATTGTGTGCCTTTTTTATTTTAATTATACGTATTAATATTAATATTAATATTATCATTAACAAAAAAATTTAAGTAAAATAAATCAACATTAACTTAATAAATACTACCTCCATTGCAAAATATAAGGCGTTAATATGTATAATACTATGTAAAAAAATTTAATATTTTATGGAGTTTTTAGCTCATTAAAAAACGTGCTAAAAAGCAGAAGACCTTATATTTTGCAACGAAGTTAGTATAAAAAAGTGTAAAGTGAAATAAGAGTCGCGCGACTCTCTATTGTTGCGGATATAAAAAGTAAAAGGCTGAAAAGAGGGTCGGGTGCCCCAAACGGGGGAGGACCTCGGAGGCGGCGACGAGAGGGAGATTAGGGGAGAGTAAAAGGAAAGTTGCTACTCTATAAAACTAGACCGGTGGAGAGAGAGATCGGAAGAGGAGAGAGAGGGAGATTAGGGGAGAAAGGAAAATAAGGCTAGGGACCTTGCGTGCAATTTAGTAGAATTTTGTTTGCCAATAGCCCTTTCGATACCTTGCCTATAGACTTACTCAATGATATTTGATATTTCACCAAAATTTTCCTCAACGTCTCTTTCTCTACCCAGCCGGCGGCAACTCACGCTCCTCCAGCCTCCCACTTTCCAGTGCCACCGCTCAGGTTCTAGTTCTAAACGTTTCTGATACAGCATCACTTTCCTTTCAAACAGATTAGGCTTCCTTCTCTGTTTCCCCCCCCCCCCCCTGATTTGTGCGGATTGAGCATTTTAGGTTAGGTTTAGTACTTTAGGGGGTTTTTGATTTGGTTTTCGAATTGTTGCTGTGATGATCGTTGTAGCTTCGATTATTCCTTTCCTCTATTTCTTAGTGATTTAGGAATTATTATCTCATTGTGAAAATTTCGATTCATTTTCTGTGTCTGTTGGCTCTTATTAATTTGGGGATGGGGTTCGTAGTTCCTCTCTCGACCCCGTTCTAGATCTACAATTTGTTAAAATTTTGTTTATTTTTTTTTATGACGAATTTCTGACTTCGTAGGTTGAATCTCTGTATTTTTATTCTTAATTTGAGAGATTGAATTGATGTTCTTTTGAATTTGGTAGTTTGGTTGAATTTGTGTTACTTGTGTATTTTTAGGTTGAATAATTGTGATTTTCTCATTGAACCAAACAGCATGCTCATGAACCACTGATTCCAATTTTTTATTTTGATTCCAGTTTCCATTCTCATTCCAATTACTTCACAGACTTAGTTTGTTTGCAACTTAATTGGAGACCGATCGGTTACAATGGGACTGGCAGCCAACTTTGTGCTTATTTCTCTCCTAATAGCACCAGGTATTTCTTGATAGACTGATTATTAAGATCGAACTCCATTGCAAACCATTAATTTTACTTCTTTGGTGCACAAAACTGAGGAGTTTAATTAACCTAATTCCCAAATTCCCATTCGTATATGTGTGCCCTACCTAGGGTTCTTGTTATGCGCGACTTATCAACTAAGTGATGAAGAAGCACAACTCGTTGGTCGGGCTCACCTCGCTCAGGAAGAGGTTAAAGGCGTACGTCGTAGGTCTGATCGTAGTGTCGGTATCCATCTCGGTACGACATCCTCAAGCGTGGCGGTGTTCAAGCATCCCGGCCCCTGTGTGGGCATCTGCAACCCATGGGAAACACAGTGTTCTCCGTTGTCAAACTCCGACATCATTGAAGTTGTTAGCAATGAACGGGGTAGTAGGACTACACCCTCCTGTGTTGCATTTACAGACTCCGGAGTTCTAATTGGAGAACCAGCTAAGGATCAAGAAGCAGTTAACTCCGACCGAACAATTTGTGGGATCGTTCATCTACTTGGAAAGAGGTAAGCTAGCTAGCTAGCTAGCCATGGATTGACCTATACTTGTATTCCGATTGGTTTGGGGATTAATCATATCGTCTTTGTTGATGGTAGGTTTGATGATCGAGATGTCCAAAGCTATATCAAGACTTTGCCATATAAGGTTGTGAACAAAGAGAATAAGCCTCATGTACAAGTGAATTTCAAGAATGGAGAAACCAAAGTATTTAGCCCCGAAGAGATTTGTGCTATGATACTACGCAAAATGAAGGAAATCGCGGAGGCATACATGGGGAACGAGATCGAACTTGCGGTTGTCATGGCTCATCAGAGTAATTTATATTTCTAGATGAACTTTCCTAATGCACATTTATATTTTCTTTTTGTCAATAAAAATGTATGAATTCATGTTGTAGGTGATTCTAGCAAAGATGTAAGGCGACCCATAAAGGAAGCGGGCGAGATGATAGGACTTAAGGTTGTTGTTCCTCGTAGTAACTCTACACTTGCCGCCAAACTTGCTCGTCGATTATGGGTTCAAGACAACTTGAGAGTTCTTGTTTACAACCTTGGCAGCAGCGGATTCGATGCTAGTCTCGTAGACCATGATATTGATGATGGTGTGTTGGAACTCGTTGCGTTGAAGGGAGACACACTTGGGAGGCCAAGCATTCGATATGAGAGTTGTGGATTACTTCGTCAACTTGATCAAGAGAAAATACAAGAAGGATATCAGCCAGGACACTAGGGCTCTCGGAAAGCTTCGGATAGAATGTGAGAAAGCTAAAGTATCATTGAGCAACAACGACCGAATCATGATCAAGATAGAATCGCTCGCTGATGGAATCATGTTGTTCGAGGAGCCTCAAACAAGAGAGACTTTTGAGGAGCTGAACATGGATTTGTTCAACAAAACAATCGATTTAGTTAGGAGCGTAATGAACGAAGGAGACATGATCAAGAAGAGACACCTTGATGAGATAGTTCTTGTTGGAGGAAGCACTCGGATTCCAAGGATTCAACACATGTTGATGGAGGAGTTGGGTAGAGAGCCCTTGAAGGATGTCAACCCTGATGAAACATTGGCTTTCGCCGCTACTCATACGGTTGGTTTTTTTAGCGGAAAATTAGAGGATGGTAAGGGAAAGATATATACATTTGATCGATCATTAACAACACTTTAATATATGTTTTAATTTTGGGATATGCTTTCTTACAATGCAGTTCGCTTTGGCCTTCAAGTATCGAATTCCTTGAGTGTGGGAATTGAAGCAGTTGGTGGAGTCATGGCAACATACGTTGACAATGGTCAATATCTTCCAGCAAGAGCCTCTCGATATGTCACGACCTATCAGGACGGGCAAACTACAATCGAGATCAAGGTATTCGAAGGAGGAAGACCATTGACGAAGCACTGCCACTATCTTGGAAGTCTTCGAATATCTGATCTCCCACATGCTCCCAGGTACTGTAAGACCAATTCATTTGAATCCCAGTTGATTCATTGTATGCAAATGAAGTTAAATAATTTATTTGTGTGATTAATTGTCATATCTAGGGGAGTAACCATCGTGAAGGTGCAAGTGGAGGTGGATATAAACCGAAATGTACGTGTCACAGCACAGCATGAAGCACTGCAAAAGATTCAATCCATTGTTATCCCAGCTGAGCACAGGTATAATACCGTCGAAAAAATTTACCAAGAATATTCAGAATCCCTTGATATGTATACGGAGGATAAATCGGAGAAGACAAAAGTCGAAGAAGCAATCGGAATGGTTACGCCACCATCATATAGCACAGAACCTATTGTAGTCAATACATGATTTTGAATTGATATGTATTAATTTTTGTACAAAGATCATAAGGGTTATATATGTGAATTATAAAGATCCTATTCAAGCAATCATAAGGGTTGTGTGTTTTTTATTAAAGGGTTCATGAGGGAGATCGATCTGATGAGAAAAGAAAGATGAATAAAGAAAAGGGGAAAAAAAAAGAAGAGAAAATGATCTTAACCTATACAAGTGGCAACTTGTTTTCTTACAAGGAAGTTGTTATTGCTTTAATACTAGGAGAGATTTTAATGATTTTCATATATATAAAATATTTATTTTCAATGAAATAATATTTTTTTTAACAAAAAACTAAAATATTATTTTACTATTCAATTTTTTTTTTGTTTTTGATAAAGTAAGAATTCGAGGGATAGACAGGCCTGCGTTGACGCCTCGAGTGCTCGATAAAGTCGGCAGACGATGAATATTCAAAACATACAGCCTAAAATAAAAAAGTGCAATATGTACAGCCGAAGGCAAGCTAACTGATTCAGGTGAATAAATGAACCTAACCTTGGACGGCCGCAGTGATCTTTGCACGGAGGTCCCCGGACACATCTGCCGACGCCAATGCGGCTTCTACTACAAGTACACCGACGGCACGGCCGTTGCGGGTAACGTCAGGACCGGTCAGTTTCATTTCTTTCAGGCGATAGTCGGCGGCCATGACCCCGACCCGACGCACACCGTCGCGGCCAAGATGGTGTTCGGGAGCACCAATGTGAAGATGCGGCACCCGGGGATCATGGGCGTGACGGATCAGCCCTTGGGGGTACTAACTGCGCTAAGGGCGACCACTTTCTCGTCCTGTTTCCCGAAGAATGACGAGCAACCGAGCTATGTTAGAATGGGGTACGATCAGGCATTTCTCGACGGAGATGACCCGACGCCGCTTGTGGATGAGTCGGGATACTATGCGTTCCGGGTCGACACGATTACTATCCAGGGAGATACTTTCGCAATAGGGGGTTTTGGGCCGTTTATATTCGACACTGAGTCATCGGAGACGCGGCTCCACCCGATGGTGATGGACGCGGTGGTGGAGCAGGTGAGGAAGTCGGTGAAGGCGACACCTGAGCTGGTAGCAGGGTATTATGAATTGTGCTATGATTCATTCGACAAGCGAGCTTATGAAGGACTTTATGAAGACTATGGACCATGGACCACAACATCTTCTTTTATTTCCATTTCATTTCCTGCATTTTACCGTTTTATTGCCTCTAGCTGTAATAAGCCTCAATGGCATGCCTGTCACGTGATGTGTGAGCTAAGGACTATATAAGCTCAGTTGTCACCTGATTTTGTAGGGTTTTTGGGATCAACAATTGCAGCTTTGCTGCTCAGCTGTTTTGGCATTTATCACCTCTTTGAATGAGGTTTTGGTGAAGCATTTATTTTGCTTGGGATTCTTATAGTTTGCAGGTTCTGGCTGGACATTTGGAGTCCTTCACATGGTATTTGAGCTTGTGGGTACAGATCGGTGAATTTCTTTTCAAGGAAAGGAAGCGGGGAAGATGTCTACTGAAGTCAGCAACACGGTTAATTCAGGCAATAATAGAAACCATCAAGGTAACCTTAATGATCCACTATATCTGTCTAATTCCGATCATCTAGGGGCTCAGTTAGTGGGTATTTCGTTTGATGGAAGTAATTACATGACTTGGAGTAGAGGGGTTATGATGGCATTAGGAGCAAAGGACACACTGGGTTTTATTACAGGTGATTGTACAAGACCAGTTGATGATCATGTTGATTTACAAAGGTGGATCAGGGCAGATTATATGGTTAGATGCTGGGTCTTAAATTCCATGAATAAAAGTATAGCAGAAGGTTTTATGTTCATGGATTCGTCTAAGCAGCTCTGGGATGAGTTTGTGGAAAGATTTGGGCAGACAAATGCTCCCTTGATATTTCAGATTCGAAGGAAGCTTAACAACATCAGTCAAGGAAGTATGAGCTTAGCAGAGATATACAGTGCATTGAAGAAGCATTGGGATGAGCTGCAAGTGTTAGAAAGGTTGCCTGAGTGCTCATGTGGAGCAATAAAACAGTGTACATGTGATCTGAAAAGGAAGGTTGCAGAGATGCACTCAAGGAATAAGGTTATGCAGTTGTTGGCTAGTCTGAATGAGAATTATGATGGGGCTAGAAACCAGATCTTAGCTATGGATCCACTTCCTTCAATCAACAAGGCATATTTCATATTGCAACAGATAGAAAGAGGGTCAAATGCAGCTGGGGTAAATCAAGGAAACTCAATGGATGCCAGTGCATTCATAGCTGCTAAGAACTCTTACAGAAGTTAGCAAGGACCACCTTCGAATTTTCAGAGTTCTCAGAATCAGGGTTCTCAGGGCCAGAAGAAAGAATGGAAGGACTGGAAAGAGTTAAAGAGGCTCAAGTATGAACAAAAATGCACTCACTGCAACTACATAGGGCACACTGCAGAGCAATGTTTTAAACTTCATGGGGTACCTGAGTGGTTCAAGACATTAAAGGAAGGATAGAAGAGCACAATTGGGGGAAGAAGCTCAGCAAATGTAGCAGGATCAATGAACAGCAACATGATGGGCACTCCCTTTGATGACTTGGATGGAAATGATAAAAGTGGGCAAGATGGACAGATGGATAGTGCCATGGTAAATGCAGTGTTCCAAGAGGTCATGAAGAGGATGAAAGGCAAGAGTTCCACTGAGAATGCATATGCTAACTTTGCAAGTAAAGTTTCATCTTTGATTCATGATCGTGACTATGGTAGTGGTTCAATATTAGAGTGGATTGTTGATGCAGGTGCAACAGATCACATGATATCTAGTGATCACACCATGTTTGAAAAGTTCAGATTAGATAAGCTTATTCTCATAGGGTTGCCTGATGGATCCATAAAATCAATCCAGGAGAAAGGAAAACTACAGTTAAATGAGTCCATATGTCTTGATGAGGTGTTGCTTGTACCAGGCTTTAAGCATAACCTATTATCAGTGGGGAAGTTACTTGATGACAATGAAAAATTGATAGCCATATTCACAGACTCTTCATGTTGTATTCAGGACCCTGGAACTAGAAGAGTGCTGCTGGCTGGGAAGAGAAGGCATGGACTATACAAAGTGTTGTCAGAGGAGCAGGCTGAGGATTGGAGAAGGCCGGCTGAAGAAGGGAGAAACTGATCACAGTGGTTCTTTATTTCCTGCGGTATCTTGTAATAAAGTTAGCAGTACTTTAGTTGTTGCTCATGCTAGACTTGGTCACACTTCTGTGTCCAAGATGAGACACTTGGATTTTGTTAATGAGCCAGATTTGAACAATTTTCATTGTGAAACTTGTGCTCTTTGCAAGCACCATAGACTTCCTTTTGAAAGAAGTATAAGTATGGCAGAAAAGCCTTTTGAATTGCTTCACATGGATCTTTGGGGCCCTTATAGGACTCCAACTTACAATGATTTCAGTTATTTTTTAACTGTATTGGATGATTGTACACTAGGGCCACCTCGACCTTCTTGCTCAGAGATAAGGTGAGTGTATTTAAAGCTGTCAGTGACTTTGTGGCTTATGTCAAGAATCAATTTGATGCTTCAGTCAAATGTATCAGAACTGATAATGGGGGTGAGTTTACATTAAGGAAGTGTGAGGATTTCTTTTCTGAACATGGCATATTACATCACAAATCAGTGCCTTATACCCCTCAACAGAATGGAAGGGTAGAAAGAAAACATAGACACTTGGTGGAAACAGCAAGGTCTATGAGGATCCATTCATCTTTGCCTATGAAGTTATGGGGTGAATGCATTTTAGCTGCAACACATGTCATTAATAAATTGCTAACAGAAGTGTTGGGATGGAAGACACCTTATGAGAAATTGTTTAAAAAGAGAGCTTCTTATGAGGAACTGAAGGTGATAGGGTGCTTGTGCTATGCTCCAGTGAGTCATTCAGATAAGGACAAGATGAATGTCAGGGATAGAAAGTGTGTGCTATTAAGTTATCCGCATGGTCAAAAGGCCTACAGGTTATGGGATATACAAGGAAGAACAACCTTTGTTAGCAGGGATGTCACATTTCATGAAAATGTTTTTCCTTTTAAAGAATCTATGATAGATACAGATGTCATTGAACTTGAACATACTAATGTGTTGCCATTAGTGAACCCTGCTAGTGATGATGACATTATTTACAGACCAGTGAGTACAGTACCGGCCAATGTTGATTCTCCATCTGCTGGCATTGGAGGAGCCACATTGAGTACTCCTGAGCAAACCAGTGGTTATGTGAGTGATTCCTTATCCAAAAATGAGATTGCTAGATCTCCAGTGATAACTGCAGAAATGCTGAATGATCAGAATGAGTTCCCACCATTAAGGAGATCCACTAGACAATTTATACAGCCTAGAAGATTTAATGATTTTGTTTGTCAGAGGGAGAACAGAAACATGTCATCTTCACAATCTTTCCTTGCAGCTTGCTTGGATCCTACTTTGAATTTTGAACCAGGATTTGTGCATTCCTTTGTGTGTATGGCAAGTGTTTATGAACCATCACACTACAGTCAGGCAATCAGGCATGATCATTGGGTCCAAGCTATGGATCAAGAAGTGAAAGCACTGGAAGAAAACAACACTTGGGAGATGGTTGATCTTCCACCAGGAAAGAGAGCTATAGCCAGTAAATGGGTCTACAAAGTGAAGTACAAGCCAGATGGGACAGTGGAGAGATTCAAAGCCAGATTGGTGGCCAAGGGTTACAATCAGATCAAAGGGAAAGACTACAAGCACACTTTCTCTCCAGTTGCAAAGTTTAGTACAGTCAAGGTCTTGATTGCTATTGCAACTACTAAGCAATGGCCTTTGCATCAGTTGGATGTAAATAATGCTTTTTTGCATGGTTATTTAGAAGAGGAAGTTTACATGAAACCTCCAGAAGGTTATAACTCAGGGAATTCAAATAAAGTTTGCATGTTACACAAATCCATTTATGGATTAAAGCAAGCATCTAGGTAGTGGAATATAGAACTGTGTAAGTTCTTGATCAGTATGGGATTTGAGCAGAGCTTGGAGGATTACTCTATGTTTGTGAAGCATATAGCAGAAGGGATTGTGATACCTCTAATATATGTTGATGATGTTTTGCTTACTGGGAATGATAGTGTTCTTATTGAAGAAACCAAACAGGCACTGCATCAGAAGTTCACAATTAAGGACCTAGGATTGGCTAGGTACTTTCTGGGGCCGGAGATTTTGAGAGATGGATCAGGCACTCATCTTCATCAAAGGAAGTATGTGATGGATATTGTTACAGACTGCAATTTGCTAGACTGCAAACCTGCTTTATTCCCTATGCAAAAGGGATTAAACCTCTCAACTGATATGGGAGAGATAATGCCAGATGCTGAAGTTTATAGAAGGTTGGTGGGAAGGTTGTTATTTTTAAACCTTACTAGACCAGACATATCTCATGTTGTGCAGCACTTAAGCCAGTTCATGAGTGAACCCAGAAAGCCACATTATGAGGCAGCACTGCATGTTGTGAAGTACTTGAAAGGAACTGCAGGTGTGGGACTTTACTATCCTATTCATTCCAATATGAATTTGTCTGCTTATTGGGGAACTTGTCAGTTTAGTGCTAAGTCCTTAACTGGCTACTGTGTATTTATTAGAGATTCTCTGGTATCTTGGAAAACTAAGAAACAAGCAACTGTTTCTAAGTCATCTGCTGAGGCAGAGTATAGGAGTATGTCAACCACCACAAGTGAGTTGATTTGGGTTGAAGGAGTGCTCACTGCACTAAGGATCAATGTTCCATTGCATACCCCTCTCTACTGTGATAACAAGGCAGCAATTCACATTGCTGAGAACCCGGTGTTTCTTGAAAGAACTAAACACCTGAAAATTGATTGTCATTTTATTAGACAGTTCTTGGTGGCAGGGTTTATTAAACCTCAACATGTTCGTACAGGGATTCAGTTGGCTGATATATTCACAAAGCCTTTGGGAGAGAAACCTCATCATTTATTCTCTTGCAAGTTGGGACTTGTTGGCTTCGACACACGTCCAACTTGAGGAGGGGATATGAAGACTATGGACCACATATATGGAGACTATGGACCATGGACCACAACCTCTTCTTTTATTTCCATTTCATTTCCTGCATTTTACTGTTTTATTGCCTCTAGCTGTAATAAGCCTCAATGGCATGCCTGTCACGTGATGTGTGAGCTAAGGACTATATAAGCTCAGCTGTCACCTGATTTTGTAGGGTTTTTTGGGATCAACAATATCTCAAAGCAAAGTACAATCACATTTTGCAAGGTAGTTCAAATTTTAAATAAACGAGGGTAATTAAATTGGAAAATATATGGGTAAAATATCTAAAGTGACATGTTTTTCTGGAAAAAAAAAACAAAACTCTAAAACCACATGGTTTCGCGAACGGAGGGAGTAGAATTTTGTGTAAATTTCTAGCCTCGTTATCGACGTTGTGCTTTGTCGTCGAAAGTTTCTGACAACTTTCAATGTTGAAAAGTTTTGACACCTTTCTTGACGCCAGAGTCAGAAATGTTAATTGATTAATTAAATGAAACCTCTAGTCGATGGTATATAAAGTCGATGAACTACTTCTCCTAATATCAATTGCTTTAATTTTAAGACGAAACTCCACTTATCCTCAACTTGATTAGCATATTATGTATTCGGGCGTGTGACCTGATCTATTGGCTAGGCATCGGATTAAGGAGTGTGTGGAAGATGTGAAAGAATACAAAAAGTATCCTACGTTAATTATAGTTGAAATCTAGCCTCTTCTAATGCCATAGAATTCCACTGATCTAGTGTGTCCAGCTTGATTAGTGTATGGTGCTCTCAAACATTTATATGGCCCATTAGCTCAGTTGGTTAGAGCGTCGTGCTAATAACGCGAAGGTCGCAGGTTTGAGACCTGCATGGGCCAATATTTTGTTTTATTTTTCAAGCTCTGAATGTTGTACACATTGTGCTAATCAAACAAAAATACTTGTAAATTAAATAAAATAGTTGGGAAACACTGTGTATGAACCTAGCAAGTAGTCCACATGCATATGGCGTCGTTTAAATCCCATTTCGACGCCCCTTTCCATTTGCAATTGGTCGAATTGCACGCCCAAGCGTTGATCTCGTGTCCTCCATTTGCCGCTCATCCAATTAAGAACAACATTTCTCCAAAAAAAAAAAAAAAAATTCTTTAATGTCTTTTTGCCCAGTTGTGCAGCAGACACTGAGTCATGATCAGGTAAGAGTCCCTTAGCTTGCTGATGGGGTTATGTTATTCGAGGAGCTTCTAACAAGGGTGACATTTGAGGAGCTGAACATGGATTTGTTCAACAAAACAATGGACTTAATTTAGTATGTTAGGGACGTCTTAAATGAAGGAAGCGAAATCACGAAAAGACGCCCCCTTGATGGTATAGTTCTTCTGGCGAAAATGCTCGGATCCCAAAGATTCAAGACATGTTGAGGCAGTTTGGTGGAGAGCCCTTAAAAGATTTCTACCCAAACGATGTCGCATGGCTTTCGCCGCCACTCATATTGTAATTAGCGGCAAAATTGACCTGGTATATATATACACATATGCACTCTGTGATATGTAATTTAATTTTGGTGTGATCACAGTATGCAATCTTACAATGCAGGTGGTTTGAACTTCAATCCTTCAAACTTTGAAGGATTAATTTATTTTATGGAGTTATGAAGAATATGGTGTGTTCGAATTAATGACCGGGCTTGTTCCATTATTCTTCTCGAGATCGAAGAGGAGCCTATGAAGGATAGTCAAACATTACAAAAATCATTATATATCCCGGAAGAACATGTATTATACCGTCGAAGACGTAATGGAAGTCGAGGAAACAATGTGAATGCTTGTGCAACGCTGTAGAATGAACCCGTGAAATCGATAATAATATTATCAAGTATGGCTGTTAAATAGCTATGGAAAGAGATGGAGTTGCTTGTAAACTCTTACGTATGGACTGAAATTGAGGAAGAATTAAAACTGAGGAATGTAGGGCCTTACCCAAGCAGAGGAAGGGAGCCCTTCCAGAAATTCTCAACGGCCAACGGCCAAGCCAAGGCCGAAGAGGGGGTTTGGAAATAGTTTTCAACCAGCAATTGACGCGCCTCGGTTATTACCTCACTAGCTGCGTCATTGCCCCAAGCGCAAAGATACTTATCCTTTCCTTTGAGATCAACTTTTATACCCTGTCAGATTCTCCCATATGTCTCCTCTTCGATGTGGGATATGCACAAAAAGAAAAAGAAAAAAAAACCAACCTCAAGAAAAGAAACACACATCTCCCCGGCTAATTTCGATGGATAGATATTTGTTTCTATTAAAACAAAATTCTATATTATTATTATTATACTAAGGTCAATACATTGTACTGTAACATTTGCGGGTCACAAAATTTTCGCACACTAAAAAAATATACTAATAAACTGATTAAGATAGTTGCAATCTTATACAAAAAGATTAAATTATATATATAGTACTTATATTAATTTGATCTTATATCCAATTATACAGTATTCTATAAAAATGATTAAATATTATATTAAGATCTCATTATAGGATTATAATTTTAACATTATTAAAAATATTGATATATTAATTGTTACAATAAAATATACTACATCCGTTGCAAAATATAAAGGTTTTTACTATTGGGCTCGTTTTTCCAATGAGCTAAAAACTCTTTGTATTAATTTTTTATTAAATTTTTTTAAATAGTATTATACATATTGTTGGTAACTAAGACATAAATGCATTATTTTATGAAAAGATTAAAAGTTATTCAAAATAGAAATATATATTTATTTTTTATTTTTTTTATCCTATGTCACAACACAAGGGTATAGATAAGAAGTTTAATTGAGAAAGATTTTATAAAATTAAATTATTTTATCTTTTTTAAAAATTGATATCCTAGAGTTGATGCTATATTTGGTTCGATGCTCTATTTTCCTTGAGACATAGGATATAAATGTCCTTTTTTCCCAAACAATTTTACAAAGGGAAATTATTAGGAGATCGACAAATATTTAATTAACCTAAAAAAAGTTGGACAAAGAGTTTCAGGTAGGTTGTTAAACAAAATTGAAAATTTTGAAAAAAGATTTTCTTTTTAAAAGAAAACTGAAATTCATATTTATAATAAATTTTTATAGATAATTGATGTATTTTATAATTAATTTTGAAAAAATATATATATTCCCTTATATATTGATCTTTGGATGGAAGAATTACAGACTTACTTGGAGACCGATAGGAAGCAATGGGATTGGCAACCAACTTTTTGCTTACTTCTCTCCTAATAGCATCAGGTATTTCTTAATAGATTGATTATTATGATCGAACTCCATCGCAAACCATGATTTTTTACTTCTTTGGTGCACAAAACTGAGTAAATTAATTAACCTCTAACTCCCAAATTCCCAATCGTATGTGTGTGCGGCGCGTGCCCTAGGGTTCTTGCTATGCGCGACTTATCAATTAAGTGATGAAGAAGCAGAACTTGTTGGTTGGGATCACCTCACTCAGGAAGAGGTCAAAGGCCGTTGTAGGTCGGATCGTAGTGTCGGTATCCACCTCGGCACGACATCCTCAAGCGTGGCGGTGTTCAAGCATCCCGGCCCCCGTGAGGGCATCTGCAACCCATGGGAAACACAGTGTTCTCCGTTGTCAAACTCCGACGTCATCGAAGTTGTTTCCAATGAACGGGGTAGTAGGACTACACCCTCCTGTGTTGCTTTTACAGATTCCGGAGTTCTAATCGGAGAACCCGCTAAGGATCAAGAAGCAGTTAACCCCGAACGGACAATTTGTGGGATCGTTCGTCTACTTGGAAAGAGGTAAGGCCATGGATTGACCTATACTTGTACTCCGATTGATTCGGGGATCAATCATATCGTCGTTGTTGATGGTAGGTTTGATGATGGAGATGTCCAGAGCTATATCAAGACTTTGCCATACAAGGTTGTGAACAAAGAGAATAAGCCTCATGTACAAGTGAGATTCAAGAATGGAGAAACCAAAGTATTTAGCCCCGAAGAGATTTCTGCTATGATACTACACAAAATGAAGGAAATCGCTGAGGCATACATGGGGAACGAGATCGAGCTTGCGGTTGTCATGGCTCATCAGAGTAATTTATCTTTCTAGTTCAAGATGAACTTTCCTAGCTATGATGTAGGTGATTTTAATTACTTTTTTGAAAATAAAAATGTGTGAATTTATGCTGTAGGTGATTCTAGCTATGATGTAAGGCGACCTATAGAGGTAGCGGGCGAGATGATAGGGCTTAAGGTTGCTGTTCCTCGTTGTAACTCTACACTTGCCGCCATACTTGCTCGACGATTATGGGTTCAAGACAATTTGAGGGTTCTTGTTTACAACCTTGGCGGCACCGGATTCGATGCTAGTCTCATAGACCATGATATTTATGATGGTGTGTTGGAACTCGTTGCGTTGAAGAGAGACAGACACTTGGGAGGCCAAGCATTCGATATGAGAGTTGTGGATTACTTCGTCAACTTGATCAAGAGCAAGTACAACAAGGATATCAGCCAGGACACTAGGGCTCTCGGAAAGCTTCGGATAGAATGTGAGAAAGCTAAAGTATCATTGAGCAACAGCGACCGAGTCATGGTCAAGATAGAATCGCTCGCTGATGGAATCATGTTGTTCGAGGAGCCTCTAACGAGAGAGACTTTTGAGGAGCTGAACATGGATTTGTTCAACAAAACAATCGAATTAGTTAGGAGAGTAGTGAACGAAGGAGACATGATCAAGAAGAGGCACCTTGATGAGATAGTTCTTGTTGGAGGAAGCACTCGGATTCCAAGGATTCAACACATGTTGAAGGAGGAGTTGGGTAGAGAGCCCTTGAAGGATGTCAACCCTGATGAAACCTTGGCTTTCGCCGCTACTCATATGGCTGGTTTTTATAGCGGAAAATTAGAGGATGGTAAGGGAAAGATATATATACATTTGATCATTAACAACACTTTTATATATGTTTTAATTTTGGGGTATGCTTTCTTTCAATGTAGTTCGCTTTGGCCTTCGAGTATCGAATTCCTTGAGTGTGGGAATTGAAGCAGTTGGTGGTGTCATGGCAACATACGTCGGCAAGGGTGAATATCTTCCAGCAGGAGCTTCTCGATATGTCACGACCTATCATGACGGGCAAACTACAATCGAGATCAAGGTATTCGAAGGAGGAAGACCATTGACGAAGCACTGCCACTATCTTGGAAGTGTTCGAATATCCAACCTCCCACATGCTCCCAGGTATACTATAAGGCCCTCATTTGAATCCCAGTTGATTCATTGAATATATGCAATTGAAGTTACTTTATTTGTGATATTATCATATCTGTAGGGGAGTAACCATCGTCGAGGTACAAGTGGAGGTGGATATAAACCGAAATGTACGCGTCACAGCACATCATGAAGCATTGCAAGAGATTAAATCCATTGTTATCCCAGCTGAGCAGAGGTTTAATACTGCCGAAAAGATTTACCAAGCATATTCAGAATCCCTTGATATGTATAAGGAGGACGAATCGGAGAAGACAAAAGTCGAAGAAGCAATCGGAATGGTTACGCCACCATCATATAGCACAGAACCTATTGTAGTCAACACATGATTTTGAATTCATATGTATTAATTTTTATACAAAGATCATAAGGGTTATGTGAATCATATATGTGAAGCTGCACACAACTCCTTTGGCTCGATCAAACAGTGATCAAAATAGAAAGTTTTGTTTTGAAAAGGCCATTGTCGGCTATGACTTCATTGAATGGGGGAATCCCCAAAACCCTATTACCTAATGAGGAGACAATCAAGGTTTATATAGTACCTCAATCACACGTCTATCACGTGATGATATGTTGGCCTTATTACAACATTGCCCCAAAACAGAGAGAAATGACAAAACAAGAATAAAACCATAAGAAACTAAGGTAAAAGACAGGATATTCTCCATATCCCCCTTCAAGTTGGACTTGGGGAGAATCCAACAAGTCCCAACTTGGATGAGAGAAAGAGGTGTTGTTTCTCACCCAAAGGCTTGGTCATGAGATCAGCTAATTGAATATCAGTTCTGACGTGTTGTGGTTGAACAAAGCCATCTTGCAACCTCTCACGAACATAATGCCAATAAATCCTTAGATGCTTAGTCTTTTCATGGAAAACTGGGTTTTCAACAATGTGCAGAGCAGCTGCCTTGTTGTCACAGAACAAGGATATAGGCTTTGGAACTGTGATCATAAGAGTCTATAAGATACCATCAATCCATACCAACTCACTTGTGGTCACGGACATGCTTCTATATTCAGTTTCTGCAGAGGATTTAGATACCGTGTGTTGTTTCTTTGTCTTCCAAGAGACAAGAGAAGTGCCAAGAAAAACACTGTAACCAGTAAGAGATCTAGCTGTAAATTGGCAAGCACCCCAATCTGCATCACAATATCCTGTGATTGTAAAGGCAGAGTTGTTTGAATAATGAAGACCAACCGACAGGGTCCCTTTCAAGTATCTCACTGCATGGAGTGCAGCTGCATAATGGGGCTCTCTTGGTTGAGTCATAAACTGACTAAGATGTTGAACTACATAGGATATATCGGGTCTAGTGAGTGTCAAAAATAACAACTTGCCAACCAATCTTCTATAAGATTCTTCATCTTGCATGATGGCTCCTGAATCAGTGGATAATTTTAACCCCCTTGGAAGAGGAAAGGGAGCTGGCTTGCAATCAGTAAGCTTGCAGTCCCTTAACATATCAACAACATATTTTCTTTGATGTAGTAACAGACCTGTCTCATCTCTATATAATTCCAAGCCAAGAAAATGCCTGGTAATCCCAAGATCTTTGATTGTAAAAGCATAATGCAGAGCTTGTTTGGTGTGTGAAATGACCTGCTCATCATCACCAGTTAAGATCAGATCATCTACATACACAAGAGCAACCACAACTCCTTTTGGCAATTTCTTTATGAAAAGAGAGTAGTCTTCAGTTGATTTCATAAATCCCAATTGCGACAAAAACTTACTCAATTCCACATTCCACTACCTAGAGGCCTGCTTCAACCCATATATAGATTTATGAAGCTTGCAAACTTGCCATGTTTTTTCAAGTAAAAAACCTTTTGGAGACTGCATATATACTTCTTCATCTAAATGATCACGCAAAAAAGCATTATTAACATCAAGTTGATGAAGGGGTCAGTCCTTCATAGTGGCAACAACTAGCAACACTCTAACTGTGGTGAATTTTGCAACTGGAGAGAAAGTGTGTTCATAATCATTTCCCTTCACTTGATTATAACCTTTTTCCACTAGCCTAGCTTTAAACCTCTCCACATTTCCATCAGGTCTATACTTGACCTTGTAAACCCATTTGCTACGTACCAATAGCCTTTTTTCCTACAGTGAGATTAGTGACACTCCATGTTTTGTTTGCTTCCAAAGCCTGTAATTCATTTTCCATGGATTTCATCCAATTGGAATCACCAGCAGCTTGAGAAAAATAAGATGGCTCATAGACAGAGCTCATCAAGGAAAAAGTAGTTGTATACTGAGGATCCTCTTTGACAAGTGGTCCTAAACAAGTCACTAAAAATGACTGAGACATTGACTGTTGGCCATGATTTTGGCAAACAAAGTCATTCAATCTAGCAGGTCTGACAACAACTCTAGTAGATCTCCTCAAAGGAGGAAATTCTACAGGAACTTGGAGAAATTCTCCAAAAGTTTGTGGTGAAGACTGAACTCCAGGGCTAGATTGTGAAGAAGATTGAATCTCTTGATCAATTGTGTCACTGGCAACCTAATTCTAATGATCAATATGGGAAGACTCACCCATGGTTGCTGGAAAAAAACCATCATCATGATCTTCTGCAGGGTTAACCAAGGGAAGCTGGCCAACTGGCATTGGTATCACTTGATCATTCAATTCTGATTTACTCATTTTGAAAGGGAAAACATTTTCTCTGGAAACCAAATCCCTGCTAACAAACATAGATTTTCCATCTATATCCCATAACTTATAAGCCTTTTGTCCGTGTGGATATCCCATGAATACACACTTTCTGGCCTTATGCCCTAGCTTATCTCTTTCAGAGGGAGAGACAGAAGCATAGCGTAAGCAACCAAACACTCTCAATTCATCATAGCTAGCAGCTTTCTGAAATAACCTTTCATAATGAGTATCCCAGTCTAAGACAGCACTTGAAAGCCTATTGATAAGGTGTGTTGCAGCCAGTATACACTCTCCCCAAAATCTGATAGGAAGCCCAGCATGAATCCTCAAAGGTGTTGTTGTATCTATAAGGTGCCTGTGCTTTCTTTCAACCCTTCCATTCTGTTGAGGAGTATCAGGGATTGATCTATGATGAATAATACCTTCCTTAGCAAAGAATTCTGCACAATGTCTCTGCACAAACTATGTGCCATTATCAGTTCTAACACACTTCACTTTTCCTCCAAACTGAGTTCTGACATAGGCAATGAAATCAAAGATTGCCTTAGGCACCTGCACCTTATCCTTCAACAAGAAGGTCCATGTTGTTCTAGAATAGTCGTCTAAAACAGTTAGAAAATAATTGAAGCCATTGTTTCTAGGAGTCTTATAAGGACCCCAAAGGTCCATATGGACCAAGGCAAATAAAGCATTTGCCAAGTTTTCACTTCTATCAAATGGAAACCTGTGATGCTTAGATAAATCACAAGTTTCACAGTTAAAATCATTCAAGGCACTTTGATTAAACAAGTTCAAAAGTCTCAGCTTGGAAATAGAGCTATGTCCCAATCTAGCATGCATAACATCCAAGTCAACACTGACTTTATTACAATTCTTAGAAATTAAAAACCGTTTTCTGCCTCTACTGCCATATGCTTCTAACTCCTTCCTTAGCTACTCTTGCACTTTGAATTGATCAACTGCTAGGATTCTGTAAAGGCCATGTTTCCTTTCTCCATACAACATTGCTATCCTAGTTCCAGGGTCTTTTATGTAACAAGAATGCCGTGTAAAATAAGCAACTAAGTCATGATCATCAAGAAGCTTCCCAAGTGATAATAAGTTGTTCTTGAAGTCAGGCACCATAAGAATGTCATTCAAATTCACCGACTCTTATAATCTTTGATTACCCAATTCAGTTACAGATTTTATAGTACCATCAGGCAACCCAATATGAACAGCTTTACTGGTTCTAGATATTTGTTAACAAGACATGAAAATTCAGGCACCCTGTGATCAGTGACACCTGTATCCACTATCCATTCATTTGTTGTGGAAACTGCAGCATTATTAACATTAAAGTTTGCCATTTTACCTGCAAAGTTTGCAAATGAACTCTCACTGGAATTCCCCCCTTTCATCTTCCTCGTTATCTCTTAGTAAACTGCATTTACCATGGCAGAATCAAGTTGATTTGAACCACCTCTGTCATAGACAACATCATCCAAGGGACTGTTCTCATGACCAATACTCCTTCAGCCATCCATGTGACTAAAATTTATGTTAGACTCAACATTCATAGCTCCTCTATTTGACTGGCTTCAATTGTCTTTGTCCTTAGGAGATCTAAACCATTCAGGATAGCCATGGATCTTAAAACAGTGATCCACAGTGTGCCCTCTCATATTACAATGAGTACATAGCTTCTCAAGCTTTTGCAGTCTCCTAATTTCCTTCTAATCCTTCTTGAAAGGTTGATTCCCAGATAAGCCTCCTCTTTGACCACTCTGGCTGTGTTTCCCTACTGCAAAAGCACTAGAGTTAATTGAGCCACTCCCTGGTCCACCAGACACTGGATTCCCATTCTCAACTTGTTGAAGAATGTAATATACTAATCCTCGTGTTCGCCTATATTATATTATATAATATACTAAATCAGATACTTGATGTCTTTTTTAATTTGGTGTAATTCGCCTATATGTTATCTTCTGGTGCAATATATCTAACCTGAGTTCTTTGACACGCCAATTAATGATATGTTCATCTAACCTGGATCCAATCTTTTAAGTAACGTGCCAAAGTCTAAAGCCAAAACTTAAGACGTCGGCCCATTTCTGTACGTAGCTTCGGCCCAACTCTCTGCTCCCTCGGCCCATGGCTTTCTGAAGACACTCCAACGGCTCGCTTGCTTGTGTCCTTGCTGGTTGAAACACTGTGTTTCCTTTAGTTGGGGCTCGGGTATATAGCCTCGTCTTTGGAAACCCTAAAGGGTTGAGAGCTCTCTAGTTAATCGCTTCTGCTTCCGCTTCTGGAGAGAGAGAGAGAGAGAGAGAGAGAGAGAGAGAGAGAGAGAGATGGAAACCCTAAAGGCGATTCGGGCGATTCGGCGATGATCCCTGTTCCACACTCCGACGAGCTTGAATCTCAAGCTCTTGATGTGATCCAAGGAGTTCGAGCTCAACTTAAGAAGGAGACGCTGCTTGGTGCTCAACCTCGGCTCTTCACCAACTTCTGTTCATCTTCGTCTTCAAGATGGAGTGAAAGGGAGTATCTGTTCCTATTTTCGTGTTTCTCCTTGATTACCTGTTGCTTGAGCCTCTAGATCTAAGATCACTTTCTAGTTTATCCGTTATCTGTATCCATGACCTGTATTCGATCATACTTAGTGGATTCATGGGTTTGAGTCTCTCCCACTTGAGGCTCCGCAGAGTAGGGTAATTGAACTGCGTCACCAATCCTCGTGTTCTCTCTTGCTTTCGTTTATCTATGCTTAGCTCTCCATTACTTCTGTTCTAGGGTTTAGATCCGAAATCTGGTTTTAACAATATGAAAGTGAGGAAATCGAACCCCGGTGGCTAGATATGCTAAAAGACTTAATAATCTAGGCGGACATATCTTTGTGATAGTCTATATAGGCGGACATATTATAGATGCGTCTATAAATATGGTACCGAGTAGACCTGTCAAACGGATCATTCGGGTCGGGTCACTTCGGGTCTCAGGTAAAACGGGTCCTGGCTAAAACGGGTTCCGGATATTTTGGGTTGACTAGAACCCGCGTTTGACCGGATTTCGGGTTGATTTCGGATTTGCAATTTTTTTCTTTTTTAAATTAAAAAAATTATGATTTGATAATTTTGCGATAAATTTTAATTATATATAAAAAAAATAATTATATTTAATTATCAATTAACCGAGTCAATCGGGTAAATCGGGTCAAAATTACCGGGTCACCGGGTCGAAACCCAGATTACTCGGAAAATTTCCGATTTTTCGGGTTCGGGTCGAGAAAATTTTCTGGGTCAAAATTTCCGGGTTCGGGTCGGAAATTTTCCGGGTGTTTGGGTCAGGTCGACCGGGTCGGGTTGTGTTTTGACAGGTCTTGACTGAGGTCTTACGTGCGGATGCGCCTATAAATATGGTACGTGTAAGTGTAATAGTCTAGTAGACTAACTCTAATGGGTAAGCGTGTAAATGTACACATTTGTACAAGGTGTTTGAAAATGCACATCATTTTTTAGTTTTTTATTCTATTGGTTAAATGTGTATTTAATACACACCTATCTATAAATAAATTTGATTAAATTGAAAAGGAAAAAGAAAATTTTAAAAACAACCAATAGAAATGAATCCTACTTTATCGAAATGTGATAAAAGTTTTTGCACATGGGAAGATAATGTGCTTATATTTGAGTACTTTGTGTGCAAATGTGTATATTTTAAAGGGAAAATGGCAGAAAACCACCCCTTAAATATGACCTTTTGCAGAAAATCACCCCTTAAAATTGAAATTGCAGAAAACCACCCCTTAAACCCATTTTGCCTATAAATCGCCACCCATAACTGTTTTTACGTTAGCTTGCCGTTAAAAAAAGGTGAAAAGTCATTTTTACCCCTCCCTTTAATGTTATTTTAATGAGGAAAAATGTATAGATTGAAATAAATTAACAAAACATATTTATCTATCCCGTTTAATGAGATAAAACGTATGTTATTCTATTAAAATAACATTAAAATGGAAGAATAAATAGATTTTATCAATTTATTTCAATCCATACATTTTCCCTCATTCAAATAACATTAAAAAGGAGGGGTAAAAATGACTTTTCACCTTGTTTTAACGGCAAGCTAACGTAAAAAACAGTTATGGGTGGCGATTTATAGGCAAAATGGATTTAAGGGGTGGTTTTCTGCCATTTTCCCTATTTTAAATACTCAAAAGCAATTATTAGAACAAATGTTCATATTTAAACATTTGCATCATACTGTTAGAATTAGTCCAAACTGAATGAAATCGGTTACATGACCCACTTTTCTGTTCTACCTTTTCGGCACGTTGCACCTTCACTCTCATCCTTATTTTCGTCAGCAACCTCGTGCTGGATTAAGTTCAGTTTCTTGTTTTATTGAGAGATCGATTGAAGATGATGATGCAGGGATCTCAAATATACCCATTTGCCATAAACTACTATTTAAATGGACATTTCTAAGAAACCACTCTCTCAATAACTTTTGTCACCAATCAATCACCCCCGAAAGTATTCCATCCAAATTTTGATTAAACTTGTTCAATTACAAATTTTCCCTCTTGTTTAATTATATGATAATGAGAATTTAACAGTTAAAAAGAAAAAAAAAATAAGAATTAAATTGAGGGGATATAATTGACATCATCTCAAATAGACCTTTCTGCTTCCAAGCAGCCTGGTTATAGCATGATAATTTCAATACTTTTATGGGTGAAAAGTGGAACCGTGATTTGCACGCAACAGAATCCCTCTCGATTCTAATTGATGATCTCAAGGAGTGGAACCGTGATGTTTTCCGCAACATCTTCAAACGCAAGCGTCACCTCTGGGCTAGACTTGAAGGGATTCAGAATCGCCTAAGCAACAACGTCTCTCGGCACTACCTGAACTTAGAACAAGAAGTCAGCCGTCAACTCCAGGAAGTTCTTGCTCAGGAGCAAGCTTTGTGGTTCCAGAAGTCTCGGGAGAACTTCCTGCTCCATGGAGATCGCAACACCAGATTCCATCATCTCTCCACGGTAATTAGAAGGAAAATCAATCACACGTCGGCGCTCATGGACGAGTTCAACAACTGGGTGACTGATCCCCCTGCCCTGCAATCGTTGACCAGAGACTTCTTTCGAAGACTCTATTCGGCAGATGACACCAACATGGCAGCACCCTCACTGCTCAATTCCGTGTCCTTTCCGCCGCTCACTAGTACCCAACATAATTTATTGTCACAACCCTTTGAGACCAGCGAACTATGGGAGATCGTTAAGCAGATGGGTCCTTACAAGGCGCCGGGTCCGGACAGATTCCCGGCCATCTTCTTCCACAGAAACTGGGATCTTGTGGGACCCCAGGTAGCGGCAACAGTCCTCGGAATGATCAACGATGGGGAATTTCCGATTGGAATCAGTGACGCTTTGCTTGTATTGATCCCTAAGACGCAGACACCTACCCGCCCGTCTCAATTCCGGCCGATAGCTCTCCTGAATGTAATCTTCAAGCTGGCTACTAAAGTCATCGTCAACAGACTAAAACCGATCTTAGGTGATCTCATTTCACCAGCACAGGCAAGCTTGATTCCAGGGCGCCAGATCATAGACAATGTAGTCATAATCCAAGAAGCGCTCCACTCGATGTCTGAAAGGCGTCGGAGGAAGTGGATGATGATCAAGGTGGACCTAGAGAAAGCATATGACATAATCCGTTGGGATTTCCTCAAGGAAACTCTGATCAGCAGTGGACTCCCGGATCGTCTGGTAGAGGTAATTATGAAATGCCAAACCTTGGGCTTCTTTGAGATTCTGATTAATGGGGATCGCACGCTAGGCATCACGCCTTCGAGAGGAATCCGCCAAGGCGACCCTCTCTCTCCCTATCTCTTCGTTCTATGCATGGAACGACTGTCTCACATCATTGAAGACGCTGTCCGAAACGATAGTTGGAAACCAGTCAAGGTGGGAGAAGTCTCCCTCTCCCACGTCTTCTTCGCCGACGACCTGGTTCTGCTGGCTGAAGCTTCGGAGGATCAAGGCCAGGTTGTGAAGGATTGCCTGGACCGATTCTGTGCTAGCTCGGGAGAAAAAGTCAATTACGACAAGAGCAGCGTCCTTTTTTCACGCAATGTGGCAGCTTTAGTAAAGCAAAGAGTAAGCAATGTGCTTTCTGTACCCATGTCAAATGAATTTGGCAACTACTTGGGTGTTCCGACGGCGTGTGGACGTATGACAAGCAGCAGATATAGTTATCTACTTGATAAGGTATCGTCTAAACTGCAAGGCTGGAAATCGAAAACTCTATCTCTCGCGGGAAGAGTAACGCTTGCCAAATCAGTCTTAACGAGTCTCCCATTGTATACTATGCAATCGAGTTTCGTCCCAAGAGATATTTGTGATGCAATTGATAAGAAGGTATGCAGCTTTGTTTAGGGATCAACAGCGGAGACTAAGAAAATCCATCTCCTAACCTGGGACTCAGTCACTAGTCCGATGGACGAAGGAGGGTTCGACATCCGATCTATGAGGACGACAAACCAGGCTACCCTAGCAAAGCTCAGCTGGAGACTTCTGCAATCACCAGGGGCGCTATGGAGCCGAGTGGTTCGCGGAAAGTATTGCAGTGGCAGGCTAGATGTTGACATGTTCACGAAACGCTCCGGAGCCTCGAGAACTTGGAGAAGCATCGTCCATGGAGCATAATTACTCACGCCGAATCTGAGGACAGTTATAGGTAATGGGACATCAGCGCTCTTTTGGCTACATCCGTGGCTGTCCGAGCGGCCCCTGATCGATCTGGCTTTGAAGGAAATCCCGGAGGCTATGAGTGGGGCTACCATTGCAGAACTGTGGCATAGCAATGGATGGGATTGGGGAACCCTCTCCCAAGTCCTTCCATCTGAGATCCGACTAAGCCTGCAATCGGTGTACACATCAGCAGATGCTCAAGCAAGAGACCGACTTGTGTGGGGACTCAATCCATCGGGGATCTTCACCACCAAATCAGCCCTCCGGAGTTTAAGCAGCACTAGCACCGAGAACCCCCGAAGCAAAGGTTGGAGACACATATGGCGTATTCCAGCCCAGCAGAGGGTCCGTTCCTTTGTCCACCTAGCAGCTCATGACGCATTCCTGTCGAATGAGACCAAACTCCGTCGCCACCTCTCGAATTCGGATGCTTGCCCCCGGTGCTCATCGGCTGAAACGTACGGGCATCCATCTGTTGCGAGACTGTGGACAAGTTTATGATGAATGGAAGCTGCTGACAGAGAAGTATGGAATTAGGGAGTTCTTTGCGACTAGCAACATCAAACAGTGCGTGTTTGCAAACACAAAAGGAGAAGACAGATGGACAGCAGTGTTCGCAAACATGTTGTGGCTCACCTGGAAGAATAGGAATAGCTTGGTGTTCGACCTGAAGGACGATGTCAAAGGGGTCTCCGCGAGAGCAATGGTGTTCACAGATAACTACTTTCAGGCACTTGGGCGTGAAGACCTCCCCAAGGGGCCACCAGTTGGCGCGACAAGGCTCGCAAATTGTTGGTCCGCTCCCCCTGCAGATTGGGTCAAGCTGAACATAGACGGTGCTTCTAAAGGGAATCCGGGACTGGCTGGCGGTGGAGGTGTGTGCTGCAGTTCCACGGGGAACTTCTTATACGCCCTCGCCTTCAAGTGCGGGATTGCAAACGCGCTCAGAGCGGAGCTGTGGGCAGCTCTGTATGGTCTACGAATGAGTGTGAAGATGGGCGTCTCGAAGATCATCATCGAGACTGACTCCTCTGTGCTCGCTAACTTGCTTCAGTACAGGCTCCCGGACACTCATCCGGACTTGTACATTGCTTTGGAGTGCAGACAGTTACTAGATGAAGTCGAATGGGAGACTAAAGTTAGTCAGGTGCGTCGCAAGGCAAACTTTGGAGCAGATGCGATGGCCCAATTGGCCATGAGCTGCAGTTCCGATTATGAAGAGTTTTTAGAACCCCCTTCCTGTTTGTTTTCATTTCTGAACTCTATTTCCCCTATTTGAACTTGGTTTGTGAATTCAATAAAACACACGGGGCCTTAGCCTCGTCTTTCGGATAAAAAAAAAAGAAACATTTTTTTATGGGTTAGAGAAAGAGCCACATGGTCAATTGGACGGAGAGCAATTTTGTTGAAGTCAATACCATTTTATCAGTTACAATATTTGAAAAAAGAAAATAATATTAATATTTTCCTCTTAATTTCATACTCACTTATCTACATTTTTCTTTTTCTTTTTTAATTGTTAAAATTCTATTAGAATATTATATATATAAGGAGTGATAAAATTTTAATTTAATAAATTTAACATATATTTGGACGGAATATATTCGGCAGTGGTTGATTGATGATGAAAGTCATTTAGAGGGTGATTTTATGGAAATATCAATTTAAGGGGTGATTTATAGCAAATGGGTGTATTTATACGGTGAGTTTATGCAATTTGGCCTATATATATTAACGTCTCTTTCTCTAACCCAGCCGGCCAGCAGGCGGCAACTCACGCTCCTCCAGGCTCCCACTATCCAGTACCACCGCTCAGGTTCTACTTCTAAACGATTCTGATACACCTTCACTTTCGTTTCAAACAGATTAGCTTTCCTTCTCTGTTTTTTTCCCCTGAATTATGCGGATGGAGCATTTTAGGTTAGGTTTAGTACATTAGGTTTTTTTTTCTTTTTTTTTTTTAATCTGGTTTTCGAATTGTTGCTGTGATGATCGTTGTAGCTTCGATTCCTTTTCCTCCATTTCTAGGTGATTTAGGAATTATTATCACATTGTGAAAATTTCGATTCATTTTCTGTGTCTGTCGGCTCTTATCAATTTGGGGATGGGGTTCGTCGTTCCTCTCTCGACCCCGTTCTAGATCTATAATTTGTTAAAATTTTGTTTTTTATGATGAATTTCTGACTTTGTAGGTTGAATCTCTGTATTTTTATTCTTAATTTGAGGGACTGAATTGGTGTTCTTTTGAATTTGGTAGTTTGGTTGAATTGTGTTACTTGTGAATTTTTAGGTTGAATAATTGTGATTTTCTCATTGTACCAAACAACATGCTCATGAAATCACCGATTCCAATTTTTTAGTTCCATTTCGGTTTCCATTCTTATTCCGATTACTATTAGGGCGCTAAACAGGGCTTAATGTTTTGTGATTAATTTGGTTGTTGTTTGCTTTCTCACTTTCGGGAAATGGAAGAATTTCAGATATATATATATAGCTTAACACATTACGTGGTGGAGGCCATTCGCGCAACAATGACAGTGAGCTTGAGTTTTCTTCTGCTAGTCTCTCTCCTTGCAACATCAGGTTTGTTACAGTTTTTTTGAAAATAATTATTGGAAATCAAAGGGCTATAATTTTATTGGAAAAATAATTATTTATTTATTTTTGAAATAACAGTTTTTTTAGTGATGTTTCAAAATCTTACTGTAACCGTATGTTTCTTTATCATCTTTAATAATTAAGAGCACTATCTTGAACCATCAAACGATTGATCGGATCATTATTCACATTTGTTAATTATTGAAACCGGCTAATATTCATATTTAGTGACTTTGGTAATTGAATTTAAATCGCTAATTATTCATATAAATCGTTTATTATTCACATATCCAAATAAAAATGTGTTTATTCTTTTTTAAAGAAACAAATGTTCATTTTTAATAGGTTGAATATTCACTTTTATATTCGATATATATTTGCTTATAATTTGTAAGAATTAATATGGAAAAGAAAAAACATGTACGCTTAACCATCTCCATACAAAAAAAATAAAATTGTATTTTCAAAATCAATAATTATTATTTTTTCAATAAAATTTATCCTGTTATTCAAATGGCTCATATTTCATTGAAAAGTCACTATGGGTGTGGTTGGTAACCAAAGCTGAATGGATAGCCGAAGTTAAATGGTTAATTGTGTAAAATATATGTTAAATTAATCTGATGATAAGTTAGTGATGTGTTTGGTAACCTTAACTAAATGGGTAGCTAATAAAACTAGCTGATAAAATGAATAGATTTGTGTGTATAAAAAGAAAAGTTCCGAAAACAATGGGGTGTAGCGGTTCAAAATTCACTTCCAAAATGCTAGTTAAAATATAATGCTAGCTTTATTTCATTTAAAGCTTGGGGTGCTAATTGGGTTGCCAAACACACCCTCTCTATATATATATTCAACTTACAAAATAACTTTCAAGTATGGATTCTAAAAACAGATCCTAAATCGTACATAGGAGGAAATTGATTTATTTATAACTTAATTCCCAATTGTATAACCGTGAACATACTAGGGTCCAAGCTATCCGCAACATATGATCAGTCGGAAGAAATAACTATCCATCTTGATACCAAATTCCCTGATCAAGTACGAGATGAAGGCCGTGGTATCAAGGACCGTGTGGTTGGTATCCATCTGGGGATGACTCATTCTAGTGTTGCAGTGTTGAGGCATCCACGTCCTGCAGAGATTTTCTGCAACCCAAGGGAACAACAGTGTTCTGAATCATCAAACTCTGACAGATTCGTATTGGTTTTGAATGAGCACGGTAGTAGGACTACCCCATCCTGCGTTGCATTTACCGATTCTGGTGTTCTAATTGGGGAATCTGCCAAGGATCAAGCTCCTGATAATCCCGAACGAACAGTTTGTGGGATCATTTCTCTTCTTGGAAAGAGGTAACTTCTCTAATACTCTGATTGATTCATAAACTGAATATGCTCCAATTGATTGTTCTGTCAATGATAGGTTTGATGATCCACATGTTCAAAGCTACATTAAGACTTTGCCATACAAGGTTGTGAACAAAGAGAATAAGCCTCATGCTGAAGTCAAATTCGAGAACGGGGAAACCAAAGTATTTAGCCCTGAAGAGATTTGTGCTATGATGTTAGGGAAGATGAAGGAAATCGCAGAGGCATACATGGGGGACAAGATTGAATTTGCTATTGTCTATCTGCGTGACAGTAAGATTTTTAGATGAATTTGCCTACATTTTATGTTTTATTAAACTTACTTGTTAGCACCTTTACTGTAGGTTATTTTAACAAGGAAAACCACCGAATCACGCGAGCAAGCATCGAGGAAGCAGGCCAGATGGTAGGGCTTGTGGTTGCCCATGTTAGCGACTCTAGGAGTGCCTCGATTCTGACTGGTACATTTGGGGCTAAGCGGGTTCTCGTCTACAATCTTGGTGGAAGGGCATTTGATGTTAGTCTGCAAGAAATGAGTCATTTAACTCACGGTGTGTTTGAAATTGTTGCATCTCGGGGAGACGAGCACTTGGGAGGCCAAGCATTCGATATGAGAGTCGTGGATTACTTTGTCAACTTGATCAAGAGCAAGTACAACATTGATATCAGCGAGGACACGAAGGCTCTGAAAAAGCTTGAGATCGAATGTGAGAAAGCTAAAATATCATTGAGCAGTAGAGACCGAGTCCTGATCAAGATAGAATCCCTTGCTGATGGAATCAGCTTATTCGAGGAGCCTCTAACTAGGGAGACCTTTGAGGAGCTGAACATGGATTTGTTCAACAAGACAATCGACTTAGTCAGGAGCGTCTTGAACGAAGGAAGTGAAATCGAGAAAAGATGCAAAATTGATGATATAGTTGTTGTTGGAGGAAACGCTCAGATTCCGAAGATTGAACACATGTTGAAGGAGGAACTTGGTAGAGAGCGCGCCATAAAGGATGTCAACCCAGACGAGGCCATGGCTTTCGCGGCTACTCATATGGCCAGTAAATTGAACGAGCGTAAGAGAAATATTTATATATTCATAGCCACATATATCAATATATGCAATCTATGTTATATAACTTTGGTGTGCGCATTCGTACAATGCAGGTCCGTATGGTGTAGTAACTTACGAATTTCTTGGTGTATTCATTATGCCATATGCCGAAAATGTAATGGCTGGACTTCTTCCATCACACTCGTTGCAACATATTAGGCTCTATCTCCCCGGAAAAACTAGAATGAGAGTCACGGTCGATGTCGTCGAAGGAGAAAAGCCATTGGCAAAGGATTGCCGATCTCTTGGAAGGTTTGAAATAGAATATCCTCCCACTATCAGGTATGTACTTGCATAATATTACTACAGAGTACAGAGGCTTGAAATTCTATTATCTGAGATCTAGTGGATTATATATATCTTTGTGCAGCGGAAGAGTCATCATTAAGATAAAAATGAAGGTGGATGTAAAAGCAAATGTGCGCATCACAGCAAAGCATGGAATTGGAGATGGAGGATTATCATCAAAGATTACAAAAATTAGAATCCCAGCGGAAAAGTTATTATACCGTCGAAGAGATTTAGAAAGCATATTAGGAGGAAGACGTAATGTGAGTCGAGGAAACAACGCCAATAATGCTTATCCAACATGTTTATTACGCTATATAATGAATCCGTGAAATCGCCTCATGGTTTCCAATGCAAATTTTATTTTATTATATTAAAAAAAAATTTAGTAAATTTTTTGTGAAGATTAAACTAGTTTATTTAATTTTTTTTAATAGAAACTTTTAAGCAATAATAAATATGATAGGTTTTGTAATGACTTAAGATATGAGGTTGATAATTATTATAAATATTTTGATGATAAGATTTTATTGTTCAATAGATAATTAATTAAACGGAAATTTCACGAGGTACCCCGAGGTATCGCGAAATTCATGCGGTGACCGATTCTTTTACCTCTTTCACCTGGTACCATGAGGTTTGGGATTTTTTCACCTCGTGCCCTTCCCTCCTATTTTTAACAGCCTTCGTTACTTTTAATTAAAAAAAACAATTTACTTTCACCTGTGTTCTTACGCGATTATTTGCCCAACCGATGAGGAGGAACCCCAGTTGCCCAGCGAACAGCTTGCTGGAGGGGTGAACGAGGGCGACACATGCGGAGGGCGTCTCCGGCGTCGGTGGTGGTGGCGGACTCCGGCTTCGGTGGTGGTGGCGGACTCCGGCATCGGTGGTTCGATACACGCATCGGAAGGGTCACTCCTGTCTTCCCCTTCTCGTCCTGCTCCTGTCTTCCCAGTTCTGAGGGATGTTCTCTGTGCTCACCACCACTGCATAGGTGTTCCTATGCACCTACCATTAACAACAGCAACAACAACTCGCTTGCATCACAAACTAATTATACCACTTCTTGAATTGACTCATCACAAGAACAACAACATCAAAATAGGGTTTTTTTCTGAAAGATCCAATCATCCTCTAAATTTCAATTGGGGGAAATTAAAATTGGAACTACAAATGCGGAACAAAATCAATCAATTGGGGAATTGGATATTCGATTTGTATCAGGTTATAAAAAGAAATGAAATTGATGTGACAGGCAACAAATTTTAAGGCAACAAGCAAGCTGGGCAAGCTGTTCGCCGGAGTCTGCCACCACCACCGACGCCGGAGTCCGCCACCATCCTCGATGCCGGAGTCCGCCACCACCACCGACGCCGAAGACGCCCTCCGCCTATGCCGCCCTCGTTCGCCCCTCCAGCAAGCTGTTCGCTGGGCAACTGGGGTTCCTCCTCTTCGCTGGGCAAATAATCGCGTAAGAAACACAGGTGAAAGTAATTTTTTTTTTTTAATTTAAAAGTAACGGAGGAGGCTGTTAAAAATAAGAGGGAGGGGCACGAGGTGGAAGAATCCCAAACCTCAGGGGTACCACGTGAAAGAGGTAAAAGAAGTGGTCACCGCGTGAATTTCGCGATACCTCGGGGGTACCTCGTGAAATTTCCGTTAATTAAAAATGAAACCTTGTCATGAGATATTATGAACTAAAATAATCAATCTTAATGACTAAAGATAAAATAATTCAAGGTATAATATTTATGAAATAAGTAATGGTAAAATGTAAAATTTAATAACAAAAAATTTAATATAATGAATATAATAAATTATAATTTATTAACAAAATGTCAAAAGTATGGGTCGTTTTCTAGTGCAATTCACATATGCGTCGTTTTCCGGTGCAATCTGACAGTTTTTTGATATGTTAATCAATGATTATCCAATATATCATTTTATAAATAATAAATTAACTTAATGTATAAAAATATCATGTAAAATACCTTCAAGTAAAATAATTTTAATTATGCTAAAAAATAACTTATAAAAATATTTATAAAATAACTTATGATAAAATGATAGATTTTGTAATCACTTAAGATATGAGATGTACACATATGAAAGCAAGCCCAACATCATCTCTAAAATAGAAAAAAGTGGCATGAAAGTTTTAGAAAAAGGCATTTTTTCACCCCAACCGTTTTTGTAAACCCATTTGTAAAATAGAGAAATGAAAGGAGAGAAAAAAAAATCTCTAAATTTGGAGGAAGATAAGTAATCTCTATAATTTAATGTTTCACTCCTTTCTATATATAAATTTAATGATTACCCTTCACTTTGACACCCCTATTCCTCATGAACTATCCCTTCTATCATTTTTTAACCATCAATTATCTATATATTATAAATTTCTGTATTGAATATAGTGTATAATAAATGCAAAAATCTGTAAAATAGAGAATCTGTTAGAGTTAGAGTGGATTCTTTTTAGAGATTTTGCCATTTTGATATCTATTTTAGATATTTTTTACAATAGCTGTTGGGGTTGCTCTGATGACACATGGATAAATAGATGTTGTCATTGCTTAACGCTACTTAAATATATTGGATCCAGGTTAGATGAACATGTCATTAATTGACGTGTCAAAGAACTCAGGTCATAACATATAAGCGAATTATACCAGATTAAAAAATACTTCCAAGTATCTCATTTAGTATATTATATAATATATAATAATATATAATATATATATATATATATATATATATATATATATAGGGGAGATATCTAATGAGAAGTAACATTTAAATGAGAAGATGAGAAGTAAGCCTTATACCCCTTAGATTAAAATAATTTTTTTTATATGGATATAGGGGACATATCTAATGATAAATATATCAATGTTTTTTTAAAATTATTTTTTATGCTATTTTTTTAGATGATGAATGAAAAAGCTAATTTAAATTAGCATAAAAACCCTAAAATGAACCTTAAATCACCCTCTAGATAAATAGCGTAAAAAATAATTTTTTTTAAAAAACATTGATATATTTCTCATAAGATATGTCCTATATATCCATATAAAAAAAATTATTTTAATCTAAGGGATATAAGGCTTACTTCTCATCTTCTCATTTAAATGTTACTTCTCATTAGATATCTCCCCTATATATATATATATATATATATATATATATATATATATATATATATATATATATATATATATATATATATATATATATATATATATATATATATATATATATATATATATATATATATATATATATATATATATATATATATATATATATATATATATTCTACTGTTAACCTCGTTGTGTTCGATCATAGTTGTGATTCGGTCTCTTGTTTTTTAACTTTCCATCTTTTATGATGCTGATATTGACCAAGGATAGGTGGGCAGAGAAGCATTACATACATCCATTGCTTCATTTTGTTCACCTAGAGAGAGGCAATCATGATTTCGATCATTGTTTCATTTATTTAGATTTGATTTAGGTTAAATTAGATTTGATTAGAGTTGATTTAGGTTACCCCTTAAATTACATCACTCATATATAATTAATAATAATTCCAAGGGCCTATAAGTTATCTAATGTGCTGTAGTATCACAATTACTCTGAAACAATGAGATGTATGGGATTAGTACCCGTGATTTTAATCCTCTTAGGAGCCCTAATTCCCATCTCCTCAATCCGACCCTACTCAAAACACGATATCGATCTCTCGATCGTATTTGGTCGAAACACATTAACCAAAGGGGCTTTATCATGCCCCTTCTTCACCGAAAGCACCCGGAAATACAAAGGCACCTTCAAACCCTAAACCCTCTAGCTATATCGCCCATTGGACAAAATGATGGGAATATCGTCTTTTTCGTCGAATTTCTTGTGGGCTCTCGAAAAGAAAATACAATTGCGGCTTTCGATACTGGGAGCGGTTTCACTTGGTTGAAACCAAGAAAAACACCAAGTGAAACATACCAAGCAGTGTCTTGCACCGACGACGAATGTAGGTACGCACCCACCACGATGTGTCCAACCCAGTATGCACCGTGCTTCTACAAACTACAATATGCCGATGGGAAAACTTCGTCAGGCGAGGTGGGGATCGATTGGTTCTATTTCTATGCAACCGATGAAACTGGTCAACATAGGTTGGATTCCACCACACAATTTCGAATGGTGTTTGGCACAACGTCTTCTAGTACTAATGTTCCGTATGGTGGCGTAATGGGCGTCAACAACCACACTCTAGGGATCCTAACCGGGCTACAGGCTTACAAATTCTCGGCCTGTTTTCCGAGGCGATCACGCCAAGTGAGTTATGTAAGATTCGGAACGGATGCAAACCTTTGGGGAGGAAGTACGCCTCTTTTGTTGCCTAGTTCGCACTTGTCGTTTTATGTCAAGTCCATCACTATTGGAGGGTTCGAAGTGACCAATCTGGCACCCGGCGCAAGACAAGGTGACACTTTCACATTTGACACCGGAGCAGCCTTGACGAATCTCCATCCGGTTGCAATGGATGCCGTTTTGGATCGTGTAAAGAAATCGATCCTGGCCACACCCTCGCCTTTTCATGCTAAGGACTTCGAATTATGCTATAATGTACATGACAAACCAGCCTATAGTGGACTTGAGATCTCACTTGATTTGAATGGGGGTGGATCGCTTCTTTTCGACTTCAAAAACCTTTGGGTGGGTGCTACTACCGAGTTCTGCCTTGCTTTCAGGCGTTCGCAAAAGGGGAAAAATGTGTTTGGTGTTCGGCAAATGCAGGGCTGGAATTTTGGGTTCGATTTCGATGACATGATGCTTTACTTCTTGGAAGATGATTGCTCACTTCCGAAATAGGATCTTATATATTATGGAGAATATCATGTCTTTTACCTTAGTTTCTTATGGTTTTATTCTTGTTTTGTCATTTCTCTCTGTTTTGGGGCAATGTTGTAATAAGACCAACATATCATCACGTGATAGACGTGTGATTGAGGTACTATATAAACCTTGATTGTCTCCTCATTAGGTAATAGGGTTTCGGTGATTCCCCCATTCAATGAAGTGATAGCCGACAAATCGACAATGGCCTTTCCAAAACAAAACTTTCTATTTTGATCACTGTTTGATCGAGCCAAATGAGCTGTGTGCAGCTTCACTTGGTATCAGAGCTGTAAGGATTCGATCCTCTTCTCGGCGATCAGATCGCAGGTAACTCATGTTCAACACCAACGGGAGTGGAAACTCAGAAATCAGGACACCAGATAACCGAATGACAGCTCAAGGTAACCTCAATGACCGCTTGTACTTGTCAAATTCAGATCATCCAGAAGTGCAGCTCGTGACAATTACATTTGATGGATCAAACTTCATGACATGGAGTAGAGGTGTGACGATGGCCTTAGGGGCTGAGAGTAAACTTGGGTTCATAAATGGCTCATGTGCTCAACCGGCAAGTGATTCTCCAGACTTACAAAGGTGGATCATAGCAGACTTCATGGTAAGGTGTTGGTTATTGAACTCTATGGCCAAAAATATTGCTGAGAGTTTTATGTTTGTCAACTTTGCAAAGCATTTATGGGATGAAGTGGTGGAACGGTTTAGCCAGTCAAATTCTCCCATGATCTTCAAAATTAGGAAGGAGTTGAATGCAGTTTCTCAAGGTAGTATGAATCTTGCAGATTTATACAATATCTTGAAGCGATATTGGGATGAGTTACAGGTTGTAGAAAGTGTGCCTGAATGCTCTTGTGGAGTGATTGCTCAGTGCTCGTGCAATCTTGTGAAAAACATTTCTGATATTGAATCTAGAAATAGGTTAATGCAACTGTTGATGAGCTTGAATGAAGGCTATGAAGCAGCAAAGAATCAGATTCTAGCAATGGATCCCTTACCATCCTTAGGCAGGGCTTATTATATTCTTCAACAGGTTGAGAATAGGAATCCAGTGTCTGGTGGATCAGGGAGTGGCTCAATTAACTCTAGTGCTTTTGCAGCAGGGAAAAACAATCAGAGTGGTCAATCAGGAGGCTTATCTGGGAATCAACCTTTCAAGAAGGATTGGAACGAAATTAGGAGACTACAAAAGCTTGAGAAGCTGTGTACTCATTGCAATATGAGAGGGCACACTGAGGGTCACTGTTTTAAGATTCATGGCTATCCTGAATGGTTTAGATCTCCTAAGGACAAAGACAAATGAAGCCAGTCAAATAAAGGAGCTATGAATGTTGAGTATAACAGAAATTTTGGTGACATGGATGGCTCAAGGAGTACTGCTCATGAGAACAGTCCCTTGCGTGATGTTGCCTATGACAGAGGTGGTTCAAATCAACTTGATTCAGCCATGGTAAATGCAGTTTACTAAGAGATAATGAGGAAGATGAAAGGGAAGAATTCCAGTGAGAGTTCATTTGCCAACTATGCAGGTGAAATGGCAAACTCTAATGTTAATAATGATGCAGTTTCCACAACACATGAATGGATAGTGGATACAGGTGCCACTGATCACATGGGGCCTGAATTTTCATGTCTTGTTAACAAATCTAGAACCAGTAAAGCTGTTCATATTGGGTTGCTTGATGGTACTATAAAATCTGTAATTGAAATGGGTAATCAGAGATTATCAGAGTCAGTGAATTTGAATGATATTCTTATGGTGCCTGACTTCAAGCACAACTTATTATCACTTGGGAAGCTTCTTGATGATCATGACTTAGTTGCTTATTTTACACGGCATTCTTGTTACATACAAGACCCTGGAACTAGGAGAGTGGTGTTGTATGGAGAAAGGAAGCATGGCCTTTATAGGATCCTAGCAGTTGATCAAAGTGAGCAGCTAAGGAAGGATCGGAGTTAGAAGCTAGCATATGGGAGTAGAGGCAGAAAACAGTTTTTAATTTCTAAGAATTGTAATGAAGTCAGTGTTGACTTGGATATTATGCATGCTAGATTGGGACATATATAGCTCTATTTCCAAGTTGAGACATTTGAAGTTTGAACTTGTTTAATCAAAGAGCCTTGAATGATTTTAACTGTGAAACTTGTGATTTATCTAAGCATCACAGGTTGCCATTTGACAGAAGTGAAAACTTGGCAAATGCTTTATTTGCCTTGGTCCATATGGACCTTTAGGGTCCTTACAGGACTCATACATAAAATGTCTTCAATTATTTTCTAACTGTTTTAGATGACTATTCTAGAACAACATGGACCTTCTTGTTGAAGGATAAGGTGCAATTGCCTAAGGCAATCTTTGATTTCATTGCCTATGTTAGAACTCAGTTTGGAGGAAAAGTGAAGTGTGTTAGAAGTGATAATGTCACAGAGTTTGTGCAGAGACAGTGTGCAGAATTCTTTGCTAAGGAAGGCATTATTCATTATTGATCAGCTATGACTTCTGGAGGCTATGACTTCATTGCCTATGGTTTTATTCTTGTTTTGTCATTTCTCTCTATTTTGGAGCAATGTTGTAATAAGGTCAACATATCATCACGTGATAGACGTGTGATTGAGGTATTGTATAAACCTTGATTGTCTCCTCATTAGATAATAGGGTTTTGGGGATTCCCCCATTCAATGAAGTCATAGCCGACAATAGCCTTTCTAAAACAAAACTTTCTATTTTGATCACTGTTTGATCGAGCCAAAGGAGTTGTGTGCAGCTTCACATATATGATTCACATAACCCTTATGATCGAGCCAAAAGTAATAGATATGAATTCAAAATCATGTGTTGACTACAATAGGTTCTGTGCTATATGATGGTGGCGTAACCATTCCGATTGCTTCTTTGACTTTTGTCTTCTCCGATTTGTCCTCCTTGTACATATCAAGGGATTCTGAATATGCTTGGTAAATCTTTTCGACGGTATTATACCTCTGCTCAGCTGGGATCACAATGGATTTAATCTCTTGCAGTGCTTCATTCTGTGCTGTGACGCGTACATTTCGGTTTATATCCACCTCCACTTGTACCTCGACGATGGTTACTCCCCTACAGAGTACAGATCATATGATAATTAATCACACAAATAAATTCAATTCAATTGCATATATACAATGAATCAACCGGGATTCAAATGAGGGCCTTATAGTATACCTGGGAGCATGTGGGAGATCGGATATTCGAAGACTTCCAAGATAGTGGCAGTGCTTCGTCAATGGTCTTCCTCCTTCGAATATCTTGATCTCGATTGTAGTTTGCCCGTCATGGTAGGTCGTGACATATCGAGAGGCTCTTGCTGGAAGATATTGACCCTTGTCGACGTATGTTGCCATGGCACCACCAACTGCTTCAATTCCCACACTCAAGGAATTCGATAATTGAAGGCCAAAGCGAACTGCATTATATTGTAAGAATGCATACACCAAAATTAAAACATATATAAAATTGTTGTTAATGATCAAATATGTATATATCTTTCCCTTACCATCCTCTAATTTTCCGCTATATAAACCAGCCATATGAGTAGCGGCGAAAGCCAAGGTTTCATCAGGGTTGACATCCTTCAAGGGCTCTCTACCCAACTCCTCCTTCAACATGTGTTGAATCCTTGGAATCCGAGTGCTTCCTCCAACAAGAACTATCTCATCAAGGTGTCTCTTCTTGATCACGTCTCCTTCGTTCACTACGCTCCTAACTAATTCGATTGTTTTGTTGAACAAATCCATGTTCAGCTCCTCAAAAGTCTCTCTCGTTAGAGGCTCCTCGAACAACATGATTCCATCAGCGAGCGATTCTATCTTGATCATGACTCGGTCGCTGTTGCTCAATGATACTTTAGCTTTCTCACATTCTATCCGAAGCTTTCCGAGAGCCCTAGTGTCATGGCTGATATCCGTCTTGTACTTGCTCTTGATCAAGTTGACGAAGTAATCCACAACTCTCTTATCGAATGCTTGGCCTCCCAACTGCCTGTCTCTCTTCAACGCAACGAGTTCCAATACACCTTCATCAATATCATGGTCTATGAGACTAGCATCGAATCCGGTGCCGCCAAGGTTGTAAACAAGAACCCTCAAGTTGTCTTGAACCCATAATCGACGAGCAAGTATGGCGGCAAGTGTAGCGTTACTGCGAGGAACAGCAACCTTAAGCCCTATCATCTCGCCCGCTACCTCGATGGGTCGCCTTACATCATAGCTAGAATCACCTACAACATCAATTCATACATTTTTATTGACAACAAAAAGTATATATAAATGTGCATTAGGAAAGTTCATCTAGAAATATAAATTACTCTGATGAGCCATGACAATCGCAAGCTCGATCTCGTTCCCCATGTACACCTCAGCGATTTCCTTCATTTTGTGTAGTATCATAGCAGAAATCTCTTCGGGGCTAAATACTCTGGTTTCCCCATTCTTGAATTTCACTTGTACATGAGGCTTATTCTCTTTGTTCACAACCTTGTATGGCAAAGTCTTGATATAGCTTTGGACATCTCCATCATCAAACCTTTTCATCAACAAAGACGATATGATTAATCCCTGAATCAATCGGAATACAAGCATAGGTCAATCCATGGCCTTACCTCTTTCCAAGTAGACGAAAGATCCCACAAATTGTCCGTTCGGGGTTAACTGCTTCTTGATCCTTAGCCGGTTCTCCGATTAGAACTCCGGAATCTGTAAAAGCAACACAGGAGGGTGTAGTACTACTACCCCGTTCATTGCTAACAACTTCGATGATGTCGGAGTTTGACAACGGAGAACACTGTGTTTCCCATGGGTTGCAGATGCCCTCACGGGGGCCGGGATGCTTGAACACAGCGACGCTCGACGATGTCGTGCCGAGATGGATACCGACACTACGATCAGACCTAGAACGGCCTTTGACCTCCTAGGGCACGCCGCACACACATACGATTGGGAATTTGGGAGTTAGGTTAATTAATTTCCTCAGTTTTGTGCACAAAGAAGTAAAAAATTGTGGTTTGCGATGGAGTTCGATCATAGTAATCAATCTATGAAGAAATACCTGATGCTATCAGGAGAGAAATAAGCACAAAGTTGGTTGCCAATCCCATTGTTCCCTATCGGTCTCCAAGTAAGTCTGTAATTCTTCCATCCAAAGATCAATCAATATATATATAAGGGAATATCTTAATACAAAATTAATTATAAAATACATCAGTTATCTATAAAAATTTATTATAAATATGAATTTCAATTTTCTTTTAAAAAATTTCAATTCTTTTTAACAACCTACCTGAAACTCTTTGTTCAACTTTTTTTAGGTTAACTAGTCTTATTACCCGCGATTTCGCAGTTTTTTTAATAAATTTTATTTCACCATAAAATATTGAATTATATAGGGCGGAATTTATATGAAGAATTTAATTTCTTTTAATTTTGTTAAATGCTTATAAAAGTTTATAAATATTTCATAAAACTCTACAAAAAATACCCATTATATATTAAACATATATGTTGGATTAAAATGTTGAGGTGCACAAGATTATTAAAATTTGTATTTTCTTCCCTAAAATCTTATTACTCCCTCTAATCAAGAATGTAAGATGTTTGACCTTTTTACATGTATTTAAAGAGCTAAAAACTTTATAAAATATTAATGTTTTTTAAAAGATGAATAATTATTATTACTAAATATTAAATTTTTTTGAGAAAAATGGAAATTTAATATTTTATATAATGTTTTAACTCCTCAAAGTACATGTTAGTAAAAAGTCTTATATTTTATATAGAATGGAGTACTATATATATCCTAAATAAAATAAATGACAACATTATTTTGAGTTTGTGTTAGTGGTGATATTATTATCTCAGTTTTTTTTATAATAAATCTGATAAAAGATCTTTTACAAAATACTAAATAAAAACAATTGAGATAATAATGTTAATTATTTTGATTTTCGGATTATTGGTAACTCTATTATTTCATTTATTTATTATAAATATGATTAAATATCTTTAAAAATATGAAATAAAAATATTTTCCCAAAGTGATATATATTCTTCCATTCAAAATTGCTAAACCTAGATTTAGCTATTCTTCTATTTTAATTACAATTACTCCTATTTATAATATTCTTTTTAGTATTCTAATAAAATTGATGATTGATTGAGTGATATTGATTTTGATTTAAAAATAATTAATAAATAAGATTTCATGTTCCATCATGCGGGATAGAAATTAAACTATTGTACCAAATCAGATTACATGCTTATAAATCGATATAATTTATTTTAAGTTTATTTTATTCAAATAAGTGTAAAATATTATCAAAATGTAACTAACTAATATATGATAAGAATTTATTATTTAAATTAAGAAAAAATTTGCAAAATAGGCACATTATTTGGACGTTTTTGCGAAATAGTCGCGTATTTGGACAATTTTGCAAAATGGCCCCTATATATACCTAATTTCGCTTTTTTACGGACATTTTTTCGTGTTTCCCAAAAAATCGATTTCCTCCTCATTCCAACTCTCTCTTTGCTCGAATATTTTCATCTTGCGTTCCCGGCTCTCCATCTCCGGTTTGGTGCTTTTTCCGGCTCGATTGTTCTTCCTTGCTTCGGTAAAGTTCGGAGTTTGCATCGTTTACTTCAATGTCGTCATCCAGCAGCTTAGGTATAAATTTGGGGGATTTTTGCGAAATTTGTCGTGCTAGGGTTTTGGAATATGTTCGTTTATGTTGATTTTATTGTTTGTTCATTATAATATTGACAATCTATGGTTAAATCGATGCTTTATATGCATTCTTATGTGCGGTTTTTAGTACTTTCCGTCGTTTTTGGAAGTTGCATATGTAAATTCGGTTTGTTGAACTGTTTCTTTTCGTCAATTTTGCGGTGTGGCACTTTGTAAGTGCCTTTTTTAGTGTTCTTCGTGTATGTGAATCTGTTTTCCATGCTTTCGATTGTTTGTGTTGATGATACTGTACTTATCTGTTGCTATGTTCATGTGTATGGGGCTGACACTGTCTGTTTTTGTGTTAGTTTATTGTAGTTTCAACAATGTCTGTGTTTGGATTTGGTATTTTGTGTTGTGTTTTGTTTTGTGATGTTTATGTTATTTTACTATGTCTTTGTAACATTATATTGTTATTGTTTGTTGTTGTTTGTGTCATCACATATTCTATTATTGTATATTTACATTGTTCTGTATTTTGTTTCTTGCAGGAACTCAATCTTCTGATTCATCCACCTCTTATCCTGGTTCTGATGTAAGTTATTTTTTAGTTTGATGAGCAAGTTGTAGTTTTTTCTTAATCTGATGGTTGTTTTTTTTTGCTTAATTGTCTGTTATTGATCAGGGTTTGGAATATTGCATTCCTGTTTCTGAGCGATTTCGTTGTAGATCCAACATATATTCACATCCTTCTGTCTGTGATCTGATCAAGGAGCATTTGTGTCCTTCTCACTACAATACTCTGCAAAAAAGTTGCGTTGGATGGGTGCTGACGCAAGGCACCAAAATGGTTACGAATTTTCAGCTTATGCATCAAATGGTGCTCCATCAAGTACAAACACAAAAAGAGAATGAGTTGTGGTTTAGAGTTGGTGGACATCTTGCACATTTTTCAATTGCTGAGTTTCATGTTATTACAGGCCTTCCTTGTGAAGACCGTGTTTGTAATATCCTGAAGAAAGTGTCAATATTTGAATTTTTTGGGCAGAAGAAAATGACTCATGATGAGTTACTTGATCGTTTCATATCTGAGAAAAAGATGTCTAAGAAGAAGTTGATTATGGCAAAGTTGTTGCTGATTGAGAGGTTAATTGTTTATAGGAGGTCAGAAGTTGTAAGTGCACAATTCTTATCTCTTGCGTGCAATGAGAAGGAGTTTGAACTATATCCTTGGGGTAGAGAGTCATACACCCTTTTGTTGAAGTCATTGAAGAGTTCTTCTGTTGCAGATCGGAATGGGGTTAGGGGTTCTTATCAAATGTATGGGTATTGCCTTGCATTCCAGGTATTGTGCTTTAATTATTGCTTGTCTTATGTCATCATTTTTTTGTCTGTGTCAGCACAACTTTAATGCTTATGTGAGCATTATTTAAATATTGCTTTGTAGTGTCATAATGAGTTTTCTTTTGTAACAGGCTTGGATATTAGAAGCTTTCCCAGCTATCTCCGTTAATTTTGACTGTAATTTTAAGATGCCTGAACTAGATCCATACTTGTTGCACTGGCAATGTGATTATAGCCAAGTATACGCTGAAGCTGAGAAGTTCTTTCATGGCGATTTGGTAATATTTTTATATTTTCTCTCTGAAATAACATTTTTATTTGATGCATCTTTGGGTTTTTATTCTGATACATGCGTTTTGTCCAGACTCCGTTGTTCCCTATTTATGGGGAGTTTGCACGCACCGATAGAATGCTGCTAGAAAGAAACAGGATGGTAAGTCCTTTGAAACTGCTTTTGAAGTTTTCTCTGAGTGGGATAAAGAAGATGTAGGGACCTCAAAGAAGAGGAAATCTTCCACTGGAGTGATGGGTGGTAAAAAGAAACAGAAGGTGGATTCCAGCGATACCTCTGAGGAACGGGTTCTCCTGAGGAGGGGTCGTTCTGCAAGTCGTGTTCTATTCAATCCATACATTGCTCTAGACCATAAAAAATCTGTCAAGAGTGATGTAAAGAGGCCTCGACAGAAGGCTTCAGCAGTAAGGACAGGTGGTAGAGTTATTCCTTCTAAGGAGGTGAAGAGAGTTACTGCTGACACAGATTTGCATAAGGAGGTTGATGTGGTTGCTTCACCTTCCAAGCGATGTCGGTTGGGTACTGATTCATGTGACCTTTTAGAAGATGATGTCCCGCTGAATATTGTCTTTCAGTGGAGGTATAAGATGAAGAAGAACTGTGGTGTAAGTAGTGGTAGGCCATTATATGATAGTACTGTTGACAAGTCTTTTATTATTCCTTCAGTTCCTGTTGTTGATACTGAGGGTGCACATGTAGTGGAGCCTGTAGATATTCATGTTGCAGTCTCTACATCTGGTTGTGAAGTCAGTGTTGGTGATGACAAAGGTGAAGATTTTACTGCTGACACCCATTCTTCCAAAGTGGTGAAGTTCCTGTTTGCGACGACAAGGGTGATGTTTTGGATGCTGACACCCATTCCCCTAAATCCGATAAATTGGATTCTTGTCAAACTGCGAGGCTATATGTTTTGGCCGACCTTGCAGATGGCATTGATTGTGGTGACACCGTTGAAGGAGTTGAGACACCTTCTGCTGATAGTGATGGAGAGGGTGATGTACCGACCCCTTCTTTTCAGAGGTCACCCCTGGGGAGTGTTGAAGCACATGATTTTGTTGGTGGGCAGTCTGTGCTTGGGCAAACATATGCTGCTTGTGAAAATGAAGATGTTCGCATTTCAAGTGATGAAGCTGACAAAATAGCAGTGTCATCAGAGAAAGTGGAAGATATTGAAGATGTTTCTCCTCAAATGGATGCTAACGATGATCCAACTTGTGAGTTGCCTCCCAAAACGCATGGTGATGCTTTTGCTTCTTCTCTCCCATCTCATCTTGACTGGGTGAAGGAGATTTATAGGAGGATTGCGAAGCTTGAAGAGGTCCCTAAAATTATGCATATGTTGTCTGCAAGGGTAGATGCAATTGAAACAAAGATTGTTGAGTTGAATGAGCGCCTTCAAGAGTTTGGTGAGATGGCGAAGAGGTACGATGAGCTTGAGGTTAGGGTTGCTAATTATGAGGCTTTGTTTGAGAGGTTGCAGTCAAACCCTGTCAAGCCTGATGTTAAGGACACTTTTTCAAAAGTTGATGACGAAAGTGTTAGTGGTGCTAAGTGTCAGGACACACCTGTGAAGGCTCGTGATAAGCACATTGCTGGTAAAACTGCGAGCTCTCCTGCGGTAGTTGATGATGAAAGCACCAGTGGTGGTAAGTGCCAGGGCACACCTGTGAAGGCTGATGATAAGCACATTGCTGGTAAGTCTGCGAGCTCTCCTGCGATAGTTGATGGTGAACATGTCAGGGGTGGTAAGCCCCAGGACACACCCGTGAAGGCTGATGATAAGCACGTTCCTAGCAAGCCCGATGACACTCCTGTGAGAGGCGATGATGAACGTGTCAGTGGTGGTGAACCCCAGGCCACACCTGTGAAGGCTGTTGTTGAAGATGTGAACAAAATTTTGAATGATGTTGTGTCTGATCTTCAGCAGTCTTTCCCTGGCGAGGAGTTAATGTTGAAATCATCTCCCGCTTCTGTTGAAGTTGTGCCCGTGTCTTTGCCATCATTAAGTACTGAGGTTCCAGGAGTGGGTAAGGAGTCTCCACCTGTTGTTGTTGACACCGATTTTAATGTTCTTGGAGATGAGGTTGGGATTCCAGCAACTTCAGCTGAAGTGACGCAATCTACAAAGTGTGAAGGCGAAGGCGCTGGTGGTAAAGTTGCTGGAGTTACGGTTGACCCATCCCTGGAAAAGTACATTTGTCTGTCTGACAATGATGATGACAAGGGTGCAAGCGTTGATTGGGATTCGTTCACCAAGGATCCTGCAATCCAAATCGAAGTTGACCAACTAAAGGCTTCCAATCTTATCCCATCAAACAGTACATTCTTGTATGGTCCAGTTGTGGAAGTGAAGAAAGTGAGGATGCCAAAGCATGCCCCCTAAGAAATCACTGATCAGCTCGGAAGATCATGAATTTATTTATGGACTCGTAAAGAAGCAAAGGTATGGTTTATTTTTATGTTTAGTATTTTGTATGAAATGTTGTTGTTATTGTATTAGTTACAGCATCTTATGCTATATATATATATATATACATATATATATATACATATATATATATACATATATATATATATATATATTGGCTTTGTGTACTCTTTGGTAGGAATTTTTCCGTTGCTGGTCCAATCTCAAGGGTTAATAGAAAGTTTTTCCAACGGATTTTATTGAAGAATATGTGGTTTGATTGTCAGGTAATAACTGGTTGTATTTCTACATTATATATATATATATATATATATATATATATATATATATATATATATATATATATATTTGTGGATTACTTTTTATTGTATTATTTGATTGTTGAATTCACTTTTTTATTACTTTGTTTAGCATCTAGAAGCAGGTTTGATTCACATTAGGAAGCGCATTCATGAGGACACTGTCAAGTATCGAGATGTTCTTGTTCTTGATTGGCTATTTTATCTGAAGTACCTTCCCGACTATGCTTCATGTTATCGGGAAGACATAGATCTTGAATCCAGCACTGAGGATTATTTTGTCGGTACGTGCCCTGCTGATTATGGGAAGCCATGGGCATCTGTAAAGAAAATCTACACAATTTTCAACGTTATAAACAAGTACTGGGTGGCGTTGGAGATTAAAATTTAGGATAGGGTAATCAGCGTGTTCGATTGCAATGTTCCTGCTGTTACGGAAGGTGTTCTTGAAGAACAATTGCAACCATTTGCTATTTGTCTCCCAATTCATTTAGCAAAGGCTGGGCTTTTTGAAAACTTCGATTCCTCTCCTTTCCAGCTATACATGGTTCCTGGGTTAATGCATGATTCTACTGGGTATGTATTTGTTATCTTGTTTTGTTCTTTGGTTACGTTTAGATACTTGTTATTTATGTTCTTACATTACATTGTTTCTTTCATTGTCTACAGGGCTTCATGTGGTGTATTTACATTAAAAGCGATTGAAGCTTCTGTATTTGGGGGAGATGTTAAAAATTTCAACAACGAAAAGATCTTTCGTTTCAGAGAACTCATGTGTGCAGATCTGATCAAAGAAAATTGGAGTTTTAAATTTTAGAACCAGTAGTTAGATAGGTTGTTGGTGTGTAAGTGGGGAAGTTTGGATGTAATCTGACAAATTAAGTGCTCAAAATAGATAAGAGAACATTATGGGCTGACACCAACTGCCTAAGTACGAAAATAGTGGTGACACTGATGTTAGTTTCAAGCAATGTTGAGACTGTTGTTGTATTTTGCTGAACACTAGGTTAAATTTTGCACAAAAATTGATCTTTGTGAATTTTTGCTCATTATGATCCTATTTTTCGTTAATATAATTTTCTACTTTTTAAATATATATTTTCTTACGCTGCTGTCTTGTTTTTGGTCATCGTTCGAATTAAATTTCATACCATGGTCGATTGGTGAAAATTTGCTCAACATGATCATATTTCTGCTAAACAACAGGTTAAATTTTGCAAAATAATTGATCTTTGTGAATTTGTGCCCAATATCATCTTATTTTTGCTTAATATAATTTTTGAATCTTTAAATATATATTTTTTTACAATGCTGCCTTTTTTTTGGTCATCGTTAGAATGAAATTGCATACAATGGTCGATTAGTGAAAATTTGCTCAACATGATTATATTTTTGTTGAACAATAGGTTAAATTTTGCACAACAATTGATCTATGTGAATTTGTTCCCAATATGATATTATTTTTCCTTAATATAATTTTTGTATTTTCAAATATATTTATTTCATGATGTTGTCCTTTTTTTGGCCATAATTAAAATTAAATTGCACACCATGGTCGATTTGTGGAAATTTGCTCAACATGATATTATTTTTGCTGAACAATAGGTTAAATTTTGCACAACAATAGGGTTTGGACGAAATTGGTGGTTGGTTTATTTTAAACCTCCAGACATGAGACCGTGGCCCATTTCCTGATGAAAGAAGTTGGCCCAAGTCGGTAAGTTTATTTAAGGCGGTGTTCTTCCTTGTTTCTTCAAGAGTCCAACGTCATTCAAACCCTTTCCACTCTCTTCCCCCTTACCCTCTCTCCAAGTCTTTTCGTCGTCCTCCACAAGCTTTTCCTCTTTCCGGAGTTTTCTTCACAAGGTGCGCCCTTTCTTATGTATTTCTCTCCCTTTCGTTCTCATGTAATGTTTATACAATCGGTTAGGGTTTTTACATTTTTCCAGCAAGTTTTATTTTGTTTTTTCCTGATTTTAGATGAGTTTTTCATCATCTTTTAGTCGGTTAGGGTTTTGATTTCAGTAATTTATATGAGTGTATATTTATTTTGTTTGTGTATGTTTTGTATCCTTAGATGGCACTTCCACCTGCAACTCAAATTGGTTACCATTACACTGTCGGCTCTTTTGAAGTGGTAATCACACCAAGGCAGACGCCTTTGTATGGACCTAGCACACTGCACGTGGCTATTAATTCTGAAAGAATCCCTGAGCTGTTCCTGGACCATTTCACTGAGTGGAATGGTTTGCCGATGACTTATGAACAATGTGATCAGCTGTTACATGAAGCAGGGGTCACTGCTGTGGTTCGAACTCAAGTAGCCAACCTGATGTTAATGGATTATACTCACATGTGGTTTTCAGGCGATGTTGAGTTCGTTGAATATGGTCTCTGCCAAGATCCCATTATCGATGTACGTTACCTTGAAGACTCTGAAAATGACATGAGCTCTGATTCAAGCTCTCAATCTGAGATGAGCATCGACTTTGAAGAGGATGTGGATCCCCCAGCTTCTCCAGAAAATGCAGACCAAAATGGCAATTTACAAGAGCCACCTCAACCAGAACAGGATTGGGACCAGTGCTCAATATGTCTTGATGAGATGCTGCCGTCAACACCAAGTGTTCGGACACTGTGTGATCACACCTTCCACACAGGGTGTCTTCTAGAGTGGCTGTCGTATCAACCCATTTGTCCACTATGTCGATCACCCTTTTAGGCATATTTGTAATGTATATGTGCTTGGAAAAGACATTGTAGTTGCACCTATTTTGTCGTAGTTAAGCTAATCGAATGTATGGTATGAATGGAAGTTGGTGTCTGGCACCTTTTTGTATCTGATTTCCATTCCAATCATACCAATGTATTTTGTAACTATTTGTCATAACTGGTGTTTGTAAATGTATAATATTAATGAAGTTCGTGCACTGTTATATTTGTTTGTGTATGATACTGTGATTTATTTGAGGAAGAAAGACCACCTGAACTTTGTTGAATATGCTTATATACTATTATTTATGGTGACAGTGGCATAGTTTTTGTTGTTGTTGAAGTGTATATTTTGTAAAGAGTTTTTTAATGCCCAAAGTATTGTTAACATTTATTGTCTGATTAGTTTAAAGTAATGGCGACACCATACTTGTATTTTTTGATTTTGCATTGTGTGTGGTGACACTAGGTGTTTGGTGTCCCAAGTAGTACTGACAGTGATATCAGTTACAATTAGTGGTGACACTGGTTTCCCCCATCCCCCCCCCCCGATATTGAAGTCTTGTATTCTATGATTTTTGAAGTGTATGTATTTATATTTTTTTTCATTTTATAGTGTATGTGGTGGGCACTATGTGTTTGAGATGCAAAGTATTGGTGTCACTCATATTATATTACAAGTAGTGATGACACGAGTGTTGTATTTTTTTATTCTTAAGTGTATGGGGTGAAAGAGGTGTTTAATTACCATATTATTGTTGACATTGTGGGTTATATTAGTTTGAATTTGTGGTGTCACCAGTTTGATCGTTTTTTGATATTTGAATTTCATGTGGTGACACTAGGTGTTTTAGACCCAAAGTAGTGCTGACACTGATACTAGTTACAAATAGTGGTAACACTACACTTGTATATTTTTTATTTAAAGTGTATGTGGTTGCCAGGGGTGTTTAATGCACATAGTATTGACACCAGACTTGTATTAGTTACAACTAGTGGTGATACCAGTCTTCTATTCTATGGTTTTGCGAGTGTATGTTGTGTAAGTTAAACTTGCTCAACAATAGATTATTTTTGCACCACAATTGAGACTTGTGAAATTTTGTCCATTATGATTCAATTTTATTTGTCAATCTAATTTTATAGTTTCTTAATAGAGTGTCACACAACGTGGTCTTAATTTTTTCAATGATAGAATAAAGTTGCACAATGTGTGGGGGTGATTGGTGTAATTTTGCTCAACATCAACTTATTTTTGTTCAACAGTAGTTTATAGTTGCACAACAATCGATTCTTTTGAAATATTATCATAATGATTATATTTTTTGTCAATATAATTTTAAAATTTTCCAATAATTTTGTTTTTGCATCATGTTATTATTTTTGCTCATCATCAGATTAAAATTTCACAACACCGGCTATTGGTGAAAATTTGCTAAACATGATCTTATTTTTGCTTATCAACACATTAATTTTGCACAAATGTTTAAATTTTTGATATTGCCTTCAACATAGCTGTTGGGCTTCGTTTAGAGATGCCCGACCCATTTCCCGCTTATTTATACTGTGCTTAAACGTTGTTCAGATTGTCTGCAAGTCGTTTCATCTTCTTCTTCTTGTTCATCTTCATCCTCTCTCATTCTCATCAAGATTTCTTCTTTTCAAGGTGCGATTCCGGTTGTGGTATGTACTCCTTTCTGTTTTCTTCCTTTAAAAAAAAACGTTATCTGTTATTTTGATGTACTGTTTCAGCAAATTTCTTATTGTTGTATTCTCCGATTTTCGTTGAACTTCCCCTTGCTTTTTAGTCTATTAATGTTCATATATTGGTGTTTGTCTTGCTTATTTCCTATTGCATTATATTCTGTGGGTGTTATGTGATTCTTACTGTCATTAAAAGTCATCAGTTAGGGTTTTTCCAGTTTTTCAGACATTTTTTCTCTTTTGTCTTTCTCAAATGTTTATTTCTTATTAATATCGATGTAATGTTTTATTTTTAAGTGAATGTCTAATGTATGAGTATATTTTGGTTTTGTCTGTGTAGGTTTTCTCTCCTTCAATGGCATTCCCAACCTATACTGAACTAGATTATGACTACATTGTTGGTACTTATGAAGTTGAAATATCAACATCGGAGTCATACTGGTATGGACCGGGTCTACTTGTTGTGTCTATCCACTCTGACAGCATTCCCTTAACATTCTATCACACGTCTACTTGGAATGGTTTGCCTATGAGTCTAGCCCGCTGCAACGAAGTGATACAGGATGTAGGAGTAACTGTTGAGGTTAGAACCCAGGTAGCCAATCGGCTTCTAATGGATTACACTAGAAGTTGGTTTGATGCCGATGCTGATCTTGTTGAGTATGGTCTTTGCCCCAACATCACCATCAATGTACATTTTTATGATGACTCTTCGTCTGATTCAAGCTATGAGTCCGACATAAACGATGACATTCATATGGAGGTTGACCAAGCAGATCCTCCAGCACCTCCAGAGCCTATGGATGTTGACGGATTAAGGGAGATATATCACCTTGATCTTGATGATGAAGAATGTACAATTTGCCTGCTTTCAATGTTGGAGTCAGATCCTGTTCTTCAAACGCCATGCCAACATCACTTTCATCCAAATTGTTTACGATCTTGGCTTTTAGTTCAAAACAACTGTCCTCTTTGCCGAGCAGAATTCTAGATGTATATGATATAAGTGCAGTATGTAATTTTGTATGGTACTGATGTAACTTAAAATACATTTTATGAATGAATTTTGTCCTTGATCACATTTCTTTCTGATTTCTATTCAAATTATAGTAATCTTTGATATTTAAGTAAGACATTTGATGTGACACTAGTTGATCATATTGGTGGTTTCTGCCATTGAAGTTTATGGCTTGACATTTTCTGATATTGAAGCTTATGTGTGTGACATTATTAGGGTAAGTCCCAAAGTAGCGCTGACACTGATATTAGGTACATTTAATTGAGACCCTGGGCTAGTATTCTTTTTGTTATTTTTAAGTGTATGCTGTTGCACGAATTGGCAAGTGTTCAAAGTCTTTTGTCACATTATTTACATTGTTGGTTAGAGTAGTTGGATCTATTAGTGAAACTATTCTTATAATTTTGGCTGGTTTCTGTTTTTGAACTTTTTGTGATGACACTAGGTGGATAAGGCCAAAAGTAGTGCTGACATGAGATAGTTAATGTCCACCAAAGATAACTGTAACTCAAATAACTGTAATCCGTTTTCAGTTTATAGTTTTACAGTTTTGACAGTTTTTTTTTATAGTTACTCTGAAATGAACTGTCACAAATAACTGTTACAAGATGAAAATTGTCTAATTGTTGCCTATATATATATCCATTTATCATTCTTTGTTATCCATTGGTGCCTAAAAACTGGTTTTAACAGAAATACATCCCTCTCTAAAAAGATGAACTATGGTAACACTGTCGGGTTTTGCACGAGTTTCCATCAATTGATGGACGTGCTGGATAGTGTTGTTTACCGTGGTTATCACATGAATCTAGTTGATGAAGCATGCGAGACTAACAAAGAGGCTCGCAGGGCCGAGTTGTTGGAAGCCGTCGTGGTTCATTACACATTATATGAGGAATCCCAAAGATCCATAATAGCAACTGAACATCACATTCGGATTGCGTCCAAAGATGAAGATGGTGAAGCATTATCAAAGGTGATATTTGAAGTTTTATCCATAAATTTTTTTTCTATACTGTGATTGAGTCTTGTCTTTTATCTTTTATACAGATGGAAAGAGAACTGGGCAATCAAAGACAGTTGTTTGAAGACGCAAAGGACAATCTAATGGGGTGTGTTAAAGAGGTTTTAGATGCAGAAATGGAAAGAAGGAAGAAGATTGATGACTTCTTAGGACTGTAGTTCTACTATATTAATAAGTAATAACATTGGTACTTATTTATATGTTGAATGTATTTTTTTTTTGTTATTTTAGTTTATATGTGTTCCATCCTAATGATATGATGCAACATATTAATATCATAATAATCATATAATTATTTTGTAATTTCCTTGCTCATATTTCAAATTATAAATTGGGACTGAAGTTTTACGTCTATCCCTTGTTATACTGCGGACACATTTGATTAGTTTGTGGATTGTTTTGGTAAAAGTAGTGCTGACACTGTTTAACTAAGTTTTTATGTTACTGGTAATTTGCTCAACATCATCTTAGTTTTGCTAAACAATAGTTTATAATTGCACAACAAACGAATGGATATCACTAAATCAACTGTTTGAATAACATAGACCACTTGATTATCAGGGCAGAGAATTGTGCTGACACATTGAAGAACAAACACAACTGTTTAGAAGCAGTTAGAGTTGTATACATCTTGACAAATACTATTCATAAAAAAACCACAGGGATAACAAATGTCTTAACGGGTACGAGAAAACTGACCACAGGGACAACAACTGTCTTAATTGGTACGAGAAAACTTTTCAGAAGTAGCGTATATAACTTTCTACACCAAAATACATTCCAAAGTTTGCAAATAAAACACGAAATTGCGTTGTGGTTGTTCAACCAAGATTCAGTTTCTGTCCCTGAATTCCTTTTGAAGTCATTCTTGCATGGGATTTTGCTGCCTTCACAACATCTGTGTTCACTTTATTCAACTCTGAACATACTATATCTGTCAGATACTTCACACCTAGCTTTGAAATATTCTTGAAATTGCCCTTTTCCAATCCACACTTGTACCCTCTCTCTGTCCCAAAGAAGGTCTCCATGTGGCGTATGAGGCATACCCTAGAATATTGAACTTTCTCCTCTCCAGGCCATGTGATGGGGACTTTTGATGATGTTGCATCTGACACTATTTCTGCCTTTGCTCGGAGTCCCTTATCTGTTAGATAAGCAATCAGCATATCCCCCTGCATGGATTGAATTATAATTCATGTAATTTTAATTATAAAATGAGTTGATATTTAAATGAAATTAAAACAAGGAAAGAAATATTAGATATCAGTAGTAAAACTTACCAAACATTCAAAGGGTGATGCGAAGGGGCTAATTGGATCAGCCCAAGATGGTGTGACATCAACAATTTGGACCACTTTGTTTTTAAAGTTGAAGACAACCATGACATAGTCTGCTGTTCGTTCAACCCCAAATACAATCTAATCAACATAATAAAAAACAAATAAACATTAGTGATTGGTCTTGTGAACTTTATTTTTTTAATTGCAAGGGAGCACCATGTCTATATCCTTCAAAGAAAGGTGTGGTGACAATGACAATACAGTATCAATGTGGAGGTTAAACCTCTTGAACTGTTCATCACAAGCTCATAATGATACACTCTCTACATTAAACTGGATGAAGAATAGAAATTAGTAAAAAAACAGACGAATTGTAATAACGGCTAACAATGGAGTGTAATTGAAAGTTAAAATTGTAAAAATATTACAGTTTTGTTGATATTGACAAAAAGTCTTGCTGGTGATTGAGCACTTTTATACTGTTCCTTGTGGTTGAGGATAGTTGTCCATGCATCAATAATGACACTAGACAAGTGGGTTTCATCCTCAAGCGTAGCCATGTCTGTTCTAACAATTTCAACAGACTTGTGCTTAAACAAAATTTCCCTGCAATGTCAATCATTTTGAAGATGGATTATATGAAAATAACCTTTTACTTGTAACTGAACATACTTTAAGAAGATTAAGTTTAAAATGAACTTACCTGTTGTGTGTTGTTTTCATTGCTAAATAGGCTGAAATAGTGCGCTCAATTTCAGAGATAGGATCTGTAATGTCAACAACACGCGAGTAATATGGGCTTCTCAAAGATGCAGAAGGTTTATGTGCTCTCCTTGTAGCTTCTTCTCTCTTCATGTTATTAAGTTGTTCTGCAGCATTTCCATCAACTACGTTGATCCGCGGCGACCTTCTTGGTGGCAAGGCAGCAGGGGGAATGCATTTTATTGTATCTCCCAAAGAGTTCACTGGTGGAGTATCAGCTTTAAATTGAGTGGGTAGGGGATTAGGAGTAGCTTCAACACACTGTTGTATTGGAGACTGGCCATGGCTGTCTGGGGGAGTCTGGGTTGCTTCATTAGCATTCTTCATTTCAACCGATGTGTTCAATGATGTCCCTTCATCTTTCTTAAAAGCAGGATCATCTAGAAATATATCAAAGGAAAATTCCCCGTCCACTTTGATATTTGATTTCATTTTTTGCTTGTTCTGATATGCCATTTCGATCTGAGTAATGCAATCTAATAAAACAGGGTCTGCCCAGAATTTCTCTTGTGATTCGGTAAAATATGGGCTTACAGGGTCATTCATATTTGACATGTCAGCAGCATCCGTAGCCGTAGAAGCCTCAGAATTGACATTTTCCATCCCTAAAAGCTGGTTTGCTCCATGTAGAAGCATTTTCACCTTGTCATCATGTTGTAGTTCAATCGGGACTTTCGTAGACCACTCAGCAAAATCAGAAATAGCAGATGCAAGTGCAGAAGTCTTTTAAGCAAACAACTTTATCCAACTCTAGAAGATAACATCACATAAAAAATAAGAATAAAAAGTCATCAGTAAATATCAGAACATTGCTATACTGTACTAATATTACATTGAATTGGTTTAAATAATTCATAAAAACCTCAACTGGGGGTGGCTCTTTTTCTGGATCAGCAGGGTGACTGGTGCCTTCATCTTTTTGTGCAGTAGGTTGTGGACAAGCTGTAGATGGTACGTCTTGATGGTGAGGAACAACTTGGCGAGCCTGGACTAAGCCACAGCCAAAGCCTCCAGTACTTATATCATCAGTTTCTCGTTGGCGCAAGATTTTGTAATTTATGCCAACGAAAACCGGGAAAGAACGAGTCATTCTTCTTAGTGCGGTGCTTGTGAATAATTTCACCCTATCCATGTAAAACAACTGGCACGCCAAGGGGATAAACATATATCAGTATAACGATTGATCAGGGAATGCTGACATAAAGAATACTGTAGACATGTAGATAAAAGTAGGGGGGGTGACATTTGTACTACTGACATGGTAAAGAAATTAAGTTAACATCAGAGCAAAGGTTTGAAAAAAATACTTATAACCAAGAATAATAGAGGCCCTCTGAAATGGCCATTCTTGTTCTTTTCCCAGCTTCTCTTTGCATCGACCAAACTTTCCAACACAATAGCACACCAATTAGGTCTTTCAGGTCACCCAATTCAGGAACTACTCTTATTAAACTATGGTTGGCATGTCCGTTTCCTAGTGTATCAACCAAGATAGAGTCCAGTATAACGATAAAGTTCAGAAGGAATTGATCACCACAGTCAGTGTCAGCTATCAATTTTTCCATAACCATAGCTGTTGTTATATTGTCCTGGACATCAAATGTGGTTTTCCACTCTTGCACAAGACTGAAATTCTCTTTAGCTGATTTTCTTCCAACTAAAACTTTCCCTATTGGGAATCCCATTGTGATATGCACATCTATTTTTGCAATTTCAAGTTCGCCTCCATTAGCCAACACCAAGCAATACTTGTTAGGGTCAAACTGATCCACTAACCAATATGAAAGAAGCAGTGGTAGGGTAACAATATCCAAGTTGAACAAAAATCCAAAGCCAATATCCTCAATCATTTTCCTTTGCTTGGCATTCATTTTTTTCAAGGACGACACCAGCAAGCGTGGGCTTGACCGTGATTTCAATGATGGGAGATTTTTTTGTCTAGTGTTTCTCTCATTCCTCACAACCAGCTGCCTGTTTTCTGCGATAGGTTGTATGTCTGTGGTATCTGTTTGCTCATCAGATGTTATGATATGCACAGTTGGGTTTACATGTTGAACAACCGTCTCATTAGGTGAATGGTTTTCCAGCCTTGCAATTTCAATGGTCTCCACAGCAACAGTGCTAACACGAAGATCAATCCCAGGGTGCACTTCTCTCTTACTGTTTTTTCTTACAAGCGGTTGCGAATCTTTGGATTCAAGTGATCTACAACCCTCCCCTACTTCCAAGGATTTACCAGTCTTAATATCAACAGACAATTCATCCTTGAAGGGAGGTGAATCTCTAGATAAATCAACTACTGGAGGTTTAACTCCAGATCGTTTTGATCTCTTCGAATTTCTATTTTGACTGTCTAGAACAGGTGAATCACTTACACTCTGCGGACGTTTACCTATAGAATGAACACTTACAATCAATTTCTACAAATATAATTGAAGAGATGACACTGTAAGAGACTGTATTTTATGCCGAACAAATTCCCAAATTCCCAAATTATCAAATTCTCAAATTCAGCCTCCAGATTAATCACATTAACTTCAATTTATTATGCGAAAGAAATTGAAATAGCAATGGTAGGTCTTGTAAGGCTGAATAACTGCTTGATTATAAACATTAAATTCGCTTGAATAAGTGCGATTTTTCCTAATTTTTGTGGAAAACTAAGCCCTAAACTGTACTCGTTCTAATTTAAACTTTAATACACAGAAAACACGAAATCAAACCTTTCGGATCTGAAGACATCTTGATGTATGTGATAGATCTCCTTCTTACAAGCCTACAATCAAGCCTCAGGAAATCTCGCAGAGAAATGGAGAGAGTAGATTTAGCTGGAGAAAGAAACTAAAAGAAGGTGATGGAGAACTTTTCGAACTTGAAAAGCGTTTTGGGCATTTACACATATTTGCTTTTTATATTTTTTTTAGGAAAACCGTTTTCCTTTTTTTTTTTTTTTGTTTGCCAATAAATCGGGAATTTTGTGAGACTTTATTTATTTGTTATTATTTTACATATAATTCCATACCTTAGATTTGCTCAACATCGTATTATTCTTGCTCAACAATAGTTTAGATTTGCACAACGCTTGACCCTTGTGAACTTGCTCAACATCACCTTATTTTTGCCCAACGATACTATATGTATTGCACAAGCACACCACTTTGGTAGCAACAACATCTTATTTTTATCTATTTACGCTTTCATAGTTGCTTAATAGATTATTGCTCAACATTGTATTATTTTTGTTCATCAATGGAATAAAAGTGCACAACATATTATGACTGGGGAAAACTTGTTCAACATCACTTTATTTTTGCTCAACGATAGTACATATATTGCACAACAACACTTTCTTTGCAACGACATCTAATTTTTATCTAATTATGTTTTCATGGTTGCTTAATAGGTTGTTGCTCAACATGCTCTTATTTTTGCTCATCAATAGAATAAAATTGCACAAAATATTACAAATGGGGAAAACTTGCTCAGCATCACCTTATTTTTGCTCAACGATTGTTTATATATTGCACAACAACACTATGTTTGCAACGAAATCTTAGTTTTATCTAATTATGTTTTCATAGTTGCTTAATAGGTTGTTGCTCAACATGCTCTTATTTTTTCTCATCAATAGAATAAAATTGCACAACATATTACAAATGGGGAAAACTTGCTCAACATCACCTTATTTTTGCTCAACGATTGTTTATATATTGCACAACAACACTTTATTTGCAACGAAATCTTAGTTTTATCTAATTATGTTTTAATAGTTTCTTAATAGGTTGTTGCTCAACATACTCTTATTTTTGCTCATCAATAGAATAAAATTGCACAACATATTATGATTGGGGAAAACTTGCTCAGCATCACCTTATTTTTGCTCAACTATTGTTTATATATTGCACGAAACAAGACTTTGTTTGCAACAAGATCTTATTTTTATCTATTTATGACATAGATGGAAAAGAGTATACAAATTTGTATTATTACATGGTAAAATTTCAAAATTTATTCTATATTATTGAATTAATGTTAATTTTCAAAAAGAAATGTCATTTACAAATTTATAAACTGTATTATCTACTAACATTATTCTTATATAATACTGATGACAGAATTTGTGCTGACAGCCTTATCTTGAATGCTTCATCCTCCTCTTGTACTCTCCCAATGAAAGCTTTCTATTTGTAGGTGGTCTTCCTGCTCTTTTTCTTACTACTGGGGGGTAACAGTTGATAGATTTGATCACATCAGGGATGTTTCCTTCATTTTCATCCAACACTGGATATATTGTTTCTGCATATGTCATATGCCAAGCGTCATTGCTATAAAATTTTGCAAAAAAATCAGACACATTTGCTTTTATGTGTGTAATGGCTGCTAGAGCATGTACACAAGGTATTTTCTCGACATCAAATACTCTGCACGTACATGTCCTCGCTGATAAATCAACTATAGCTACAGCTCCTTGACCATTGATCTCAAATTGTGATTCATTCATCTTTTCTACTCTGCATACCCCAACTTGCGCTTGTGATTCTCTTATCAACTTAAGGATCTCAGGAGTTATTCTGTCTTGATTTGCCAGTGCTTTTTCTCTTCTGTCCAGGAACCATGATGTGAGCTTTTCCCTAGCAAACTCCACAAGTGCCACAATGGGATAATCCTTTTTGCCTTTGAAAACAGAGTTAAAACTCTCAGCATTGTTGGATGTCATCATGTTGTATCTATCACACTTTGAATGTGCTCTGACCCATTTATCAAAACCTGCTGACACCAGATATTCTGATAGTTTTGGACAAGTTGCTTCAATTTGTGCAAGGTGGTTGTTGAACTCTTGGATAGTGTAACTCTCTGCTGCTTTTTTGAACATTTTCCCTAGCTCTTTTTTCTTGAACGTCGCTTTGATCTTTTGTTTCAAGTGCCACATACATATGCAGTGTGTAGCTGTTGGGTAAGCTAAAGATAGAGCCCTTGAAATGCTAGCATGTCTATCAGAGACAAATACTAAGTCATTTGAAGGAGGCACAACCTGCAACAGCTGATACATAAACCATTCCCAGGAGCTGTTGTTTTCGGAGTCAACAATACCAAAAGCAAGTGGAAAGATTTGTCTATTTGCATCTTGTGCAACTGCTCCAAGTAACGTCCCTCTGTATTTGCCAGTTAGGAATGTTCCATCAACAACAACAACCTGGTATATAAAGAAATAAAATTACTTATGTTATCGAAGTTAAGGAAATCGATGACAACAGAATTTGTGCTGACACTGTTTAAGACATACCTTCTTTAAGAGGGGGAATGCTCTGATGCACTGTCCAAATGACAGAAAGAAGTACTGAAATCTATCTTCTTTGTCTTTTGAAATTAAAGTTATAGTCCCATTGTTTCTCTCCACGAGCATATGGCAAAATGATGGTAAATCTGCATAATTTGATTCTGGTGTCCCCTTAACCATTTCATGAGCTATTTTTGATGACTTCCATGCTCTTCAGTAGCTAATTTGCATCTTTTGTTCTGTTCTCATTTTATCCTTTATCTGTGCTGGTCTGTATCCAGCGGCAACACTGTGTAATTATAGTCAAATTAGAATAAATCATATATTAGAAAGCAAGTTAAAATATAAATACTATCTCTTAAAAAAAGTTCTCACCTTGATTCGATGATACTTGCAATCACAGAAAATGAAGGCTGTTTGCAGTGTTTTGTCCTGAAATCCCATGTGCAGGTGTGCATTTCCACATACACTATGAGCTCATGCCAAGTTGGACCAAAAGTTTTGACATGCACTTTCCATTTGCAGTCAGGATCTACGCAATGCACTCTATAATACTTTGTATCTGCTTTTACCACGCGAAAACCAAATATCTCGGTTATTGACAAGATTCCTAAAACATGCTTAACTGCTTTCCTTGATGCAAAGCTTTTGCCTACGCAAATCAAGTTTTGTGAATTGAGATTCACACTAGGCACAGTAGAGCTATCAGCATCCCAATCTTCTAGTGTAGTTTCTCTCCTGTGTGTTGTAGAATAGAATGCTCTCCATATTTCATCACTGTTTAGAGAATTCATGTCATCTCCAACATCTTCCAACAATACACCTTTCATCCTGGTATCACCGATCAATGTCATGTTATTTTCCCTTGTAACCATATTGGTAATAGTTGGATTGCATGCCACCAACTGTAAACTCTCAGCTGAGGATGCCTGTTGATCTTCAACTTCTTCACTATTTGATTTAATGCTGACACACAACTCCACAACAAATTTAACATTCTCTAGGTCGGACAACCTTAAAAACTCTTTCAAATCAGCATCACATTCAACAAGAAGCGGAGCTCTCAACAGTTTGAAAGGGTGTAAATGATTGAATTTCAATTCCAATGCACTATCTATATTGAATCTGTTGTGAACTTTTTCAGTTAAACCCTGTAATGTTATTTACTCGTCAATCATAAACACCTTTGAAGTAGTGTCTCCAACAAAGGTTGGACATGAATCATTAAACAACCATTTCCCACCACATACAACTGTAATAATGTGGTTTGCCATTGTAATCTGCAGAGTATGAATTTAAGAGGATAAATACATTTAAGTAATAACAAACACAATCTGATTAAAAACGATGACATGATCAACCAAAGTGAGTAAAATACACATCTTATGAGAAAAATTATTACAAAATTTGCACCTACGGTGCAAATTTTTTATCAGTCAAATACAGTGCTGACATTAAAACTTTCAAGGTGTAATAAGGAATCTATAGATCATTGTATTGTCAAAAGCAACAATAGATTTGCACACCTTGTTCAATTTTTCTATGACTTAATTGTAGTGCTGACATGGCTCAATCAATGTTCAATAACGATGACACGACCAACCAAAGTGAGTAAAATAAACCTGTTATGAAAAATTTGCGCCAAAGGCGCAAATTTTGATGCTACTGTATGTATAAGCATAGATTTCCATACTGTTATAGCATATATAAGCATAAAATATTCTAAACAGGCATCCCTTGTGCCATTTTATTATGACTCCATTGCAGTGATGATATGGCTTAATCAATGTTGAATAAGGAAGTCTAGTGATGACATTAGCAATCAAAGTCTAATAAGGAATCAATACTTCAATATAGAGTGCAGATTCAAGTGTAGTGATGACATGAACAACAATATGAATACAATACACCTGTTGTGAGAAGAATTATATAAAAGTTGCACTTCTCGTGGGGAACTTCTATGATTAAGGTCTACTGATTAGTTGAAACAATCATATTGAAATCACATCCTAAGCAATCATAGAGATGACTTGAGCAATGTAAAATATTAACAAGCATAAATAACCATAAACATACACATATTCGATTTGAAACTTGAATATTACACATATACAGAAAAAAATGCTCATAAACATTAATTTATGTATAAAAAATCAATCAAAATTTGCGCCAAAGGCGCAAATTTTGATGCTACTGTATGTATAAGCATAGATTTCCATACTGTTATAGCATATATAAGCATAAAATATTCTAAACAGGCATCCCCTGTGCAATTTTATTATGACTCCATTGCAGTGATGACATGACTTAATCAATGTTGAATAAGGAAGTCTAGTGATGACATTAGCAATCAAAGTCTAATAAGGAATCAATACTTCAATATAGAATGCAGATTCAAGTGTAGTGATGACATGAACAACAAAATGAATACAATACACCTGTTGTGAGGCGAATTATATAAAAGTTGCACTTCTCGTGGGAAACTTCTATGATTAAGGTCTACTGATTAGTTGAAACAATCACAGTGAAATCACATCCTAAGCAATCATAGAGATTACTTGAGCAATGTAAAATATTAATAAGCATAAATAACCATAAACATACACAGATTCGATTTGAAACTTGAATATTACACATATACAGAAAAAAATGCTCATAAACATTAATTCATGTTTAAAAAATCAATCAAAATTTGCGCCAAAGGCGCAAATTTTGATGCTACTGTATGTATAAGCATAGATTTCCATACTGTTATAACATATATAAGCATAAAAAATGAATCAAAGTTTTCGCAAAAGGCACAAATTTTGATGCATTCAATAACAGTAATAATTCTGTTCAACTATATTTCCATACTGTTATAGCATTTATAAGCATAGATAAACACAAATTTGGCGTAATCTACACTTGTAATCACACGATTCCAATCCGTAATCACAAAACCGAACCAGTAATTTGCGCCTTCGGCGCAAATTGAAGCAATAATCGCAAAATTGAAGCTGTAATTGCAAAACTGAAGCATACATAAACACAGACTGAATCAGTAATCGCAAAACTCAAGTAGTAATCGCAAACCAAAAAATTCTAAGAAATTTGCGCCTTCGGCGCAAATTTAAGCAGTAATCGCAAAACTGAAGCAGTAATTGCAAAACTGAAGCATAGATAAAGACAGACTGAAGGAGCAATCTCAAAACTAAAGAAGTAATCCAAAAATTCTAGTAAAATTTGCGCCTTCGGCGCAAATTTGCGTCTTTGACGCCAATTCTAATCGACTTAAAATTCTAGTAAATTGACTTACCTGATTCTCTAGATTACACTTCAAAATCGATAGCTTCGTTGATGTCGGAATGGTAATCTCTCGGAAATCCTAGCAATCTCCGGCGAGCAGGTCGGGAGAGAGAAAGAGAGAGCGTCCGGAGATGGAGAGCTGGAGGAGAGAGAAAATCGGGTTTCGAGAGACGGTGAAGCCTTTTATTTAGGACATTTTGCAAAAATGTCTCAAAACGCGGATATTTCGCAAAATTAGCCTATTTTCCTGGCTATTTTGCAAAACCCCCCTTAAATTAATTGTTATACCTTAAATAAGGTGGTTAAAAGATAAGGTAAAATTCATAATTAATTATCTATTGAACAATAAAATATTATCTCTTTAAAAAACAATGATTTTTTTTATCATTAATAGATATAATCTATCCATGGAGTATAAATAACGTAATTAACTAATTAATCAATTAAATTATCATTTTCTTATTAAATTGATAAGATCATATTTTTATTAAAAACTAATTGTACTCATCAATTAAAATTGATACATAGAATGATAAGATTTGTAACTACTTAAGATATGATGTTGAATATTTATATTAAAAATAAAATTTAATCTTCAATTAAAATAGACACAGAGGATGACACGCGTATAAATAGATGGGGTTATCATCTGATGTGGCTTAGATTTATTGGATCATCATTAATTGACGTGGCCAAAACCCGTCCCATATTGCACCAGAAAATGACACGTGAGCGAATTGCATCAGAGCCCGCCATATAAGATTTCCACGCCTCTGTTTTAGTATTATACTAGTGTATGCCCCGTCCCCTGCACGGGAATATGTTAACACAATATTATAAAATCATATTTATTATCTATAAGAAAATCCTATTATAAATATGAACATAAATAAATATGAATTACATTATGATAATTAAACTAATAACTGGAAATATAAGATTAAAATTAATCTAGATCTAAATAACTCATTCTCCTAAAAAATAATATAAATATAAATAAAATAACTATGAAATAATTAATTTTGATATAAATAATTCTTTCCAAAAAAATAATCGATATATAAATAAATAACACATATCAAATATTTGCTACTATCTATCTATTAATATTTTTGGTAATTATGGTCACTGTTTTAAAAAAACCTTTCAAGAACCGCCTAAACCCTTACCTCACCCCTCCGCCAAGGCCTTCAAGGTCACCAAGACCTGCCTATACCCTAAAGACCCGCCATAAAATTCATCTATATGACAATTGGGTGAACCTAATTTCCTTTTTAGGTCCCGTCCATATGGTGTAATTTATATATAAACCGTCCATTAGATAGATTATTTATAATCCAGATGGAGATACACTTATATGGCAATTTGTATAACTTTATATGTCATATTTATTCCTATTATTGCGTTTAATTATATTGATACAGTTATTTCCTTATATAATATTTACTCTTTGATAAGATATTCCATCTATTCAATTATATGACAATTACTTATTATTTTTATTAGATTTTCTTTTTGATGGGAGAGAGTTTTGCGAGATGCACTCACGTGCCGCCACGTAAGCAGATGCACTCACACGTCGCCACGTAGGTTCCAATGCATCGGTTTTAGTATATGTATATAGATATTGATTGATAATATTGATGATTGATTGATTGATATTGATGATTAAATATCTGTCGATCTCCTAAGAATTTCCCTTTGTGAAATTGTTTGAAAAAAAGGGCATTTCTATCATCCTATGTCTCAAGGAAAATATAGCATTGACCCTACCAAATATAGCATCAACTCTAGATAATCAATTTTTAAAAAAAAGATAAAATAATTTAATTTTATAAAATCTTTCTCAATCAAATTTCTTATCCATACCCTTGTGTTGTGACATAGGATAAAAAAAACAAAACAAAAATATATTTCTATTTTGAATAACTTTTAATCTTTTCATAAAATAATGCATTTATCTCTAGCTAGTTATATTTTATTGTAATAATTAATACATCAATATTTTTTAATAATATTAAAATTATAATCCTATAATGACATCTTTATATAATCATTCTTTATATAATATTTAATCATTTTTATAGAATACTGTATAATTGGATATAAGATAAAATTAATATAAGTACTATATATATAATTTAATCTTTTTGTATAAGATTGCAACTATCTTAATTATTTTATTAGTGTATATTTTAGTGTGAGAAAATTTTGTGACCCACAAGTGTTACAGTACATGTATTGACCTTAGAATAATAATAATATAGAACTTTGTTTTAATAGAAACAAATATCTATCCATCGAAATTAGCCGGGAAGATGTTTTTTTTTTTTTTTTTTTTTTTTGCATATCCCACATCGAAGAGGAGACATATGGGAGACAATCTGACAGGGTATAAAAGTTGATCTCAAAGGAAATGACAAGTATCTTTGCGCTTGGGGCAATGACTCAGCTAGTGAGGTAATAACCGAGGCGCGTCAATTGCTGGTTGAAAACTATTTCCAAACCCCCTCTTCGGCCTTGGTTTGACTTTTGGCCGTTGAGAATTTCTGGAAGGGCTCCCTTGCTCTGCTTGGGTAAGGCCCTACATTCCTCAGTTTTAATTCTTACTCAATTTCTTCAGTCCTCGATCAGTAGAGCTCCATTATGTACATTAATTGGCTAAGGCCACCGGTTTTTCGAGTATGATGAAGTGCTGCGCTGCAGTGGGAATGGTTAGATTATGTTGTCATTAAGAGCTTAGCTTGTTTACATAACTCATGGACCCAATTAGTATATATAAGTTAAGGTACATATCATCTGAGATTCTGTAAGCTCCATCTCAGCTCCTTTTACTTCTTTTGTAATTCCCTACCGATTTCAGGCAAAATATCAAGAAGCGTCTCTTTCCAAAGTTAATTGATAATATTATTGATCAAAGATTTTACATTGAAACCCATGAGATGATTTCACTGGTTCATTCTAAAGCGTTGCACAAGCATTCACATTGTTTCCTCCCTTCTATTACGTCCTCTTACTATACATTTCGTAAATCTTTTCGACGGTATAATACATGTTCTTCTAGGTCACAATACATACCTGGTAGAGGTAGGATAATCTATCTCAAACCTTCTGTCATGTATAAATACTCTTATTACTTGTAATTGAGACATCAATGAAATAATCGAGTGAAATCAATGTCCGTTTTCTCCCTTAACCCTTTCTCTCTCTTCCTTTTCTCTTCCCCTTCCCGTTCTCTGAGCTTATCTAAACCCAAATCTTTCTATCCCTAATTCATCATCTTATTCCCTTAATTCTTCCCTAATCTCTCCCTTCTCCGTTTCAATCTCTTAATCTCAATCAGCGACATAACATTAATTAACGTGTCAAAAAACTCAGGTCAGATTGCACCAAAAAATGACACATACTAGTTGTACCAGATAAATGAGACTTTAAGTCTTTATTTTAGTGTATTATACTACTCCCTCCGTCCTAAAATACATGGTCTTTTAGACTTTTACACATTAATAAATACTGTACCTAAATTATTTTGACAGCGTTTTTGACATTTTGTTAATAAATTATATTTTATCATATTAATTATATTAAAATTATTATTTTTTGTTAAATTTTACATTTTACCATTAGTTATTTTGTAAATACTGTACCTAAATTATTTTATCTTTAATCATTAAGATTAATTATTTTAGTATATTATATCCAATGACAAAGTTTCATTATTAATTAATTATCAATTGAATAATAAAATCTTATCATCAAAATATTTATAAAATAATTCTCAACCTCATTTCTTTAAGTCGCTACAAAACCTATTATTTTTATGATTGTTTGAAATTTTTTATTAAAAATTTCAAATTAACTAATTTAATCTTCACATAAAATTTAATAAAAGTTATTTTATTACCTTTTCAAGGATCAAGAAAGATTTTTTTTTTTGGTGCGAAGGATCAAGAAAGATGACTCCACAAAATAACTCATTAGAAACCATGAGGCGATATCACGGGTTCATTCTATAGCGTAACAAACATGTTGGATAAACATTCGCGTTGTTTCCTCGACTCACATTACGTCTTCCTCCGAATATGCTTTCTAAATCTCCTCGACGGTGTAATAACTGTTCCGCTGGGATTCTAATTTTCGTAACATTTGATGATCCTCCATGATGAATTGCTGTGATCCGGACATTTGCGTTTACATCCATCTTCATTTTTAACGTAACGATGAAATTTCCGCTGCACAAAGATATAACATAACCAACTAGATTGCAGATTACGCAGATCGATCGAATTTGAAGCCTCTGTAAGTAATGTACGTAATATGCAACTACATACCTGGTATTGGGAGGATAATCTATTTGAAACCTTCCAAGAGAGCGGCAATCCTTTGCCAATGGCTTTACTCCTTCGACGACATCGAACGTGATTCTATACTTTCCGGAGAGATAGAACCTACTGTCTCGCGAGGAGTGTGATGGAAGAAGTCCAGCTATTACATTGCCGGCATATGGCATAATTAAAACACCAAGTAATTCATAAGTCGCTCAAGTCATAGGCCAATTGAGTAGCGGTGAAAGCCATGGCCTCGTCTGGGTTTACATCCTTTAGGGGCTCTCTACCGAGCTCCTCCTTCAACATATGTTGAATCCTTGGAATCTGAGCGTTTCCTCCAACAAGAACTATATCATCAAATTGGCGTCTTTTCTTGATTTCACTTCCATCGTTCAAGACGGCCCTGACTAAGTCGATTGTTTTGTTGAACAAATCCATGTTCAGCTCCTCAAAGGTCTCCCTAGTTAGAATCTCCTCGAATAACATGATTCCATCGGCAAGGGATTCTATCTTGATCAGGACTCGGTCTCTGCTGCTCAATGATATTTTAGCTTTCTCACATTCGATCTCGAGCTTTCTCACAGCCTTCATGTCCTTGCTGATATCCCTTTTGTACTTGCTCTTGATCAAGTTTATGAAGTAATCCACAACTCTCATATCGAATGTTCGGCCTCCCAAGTGTGGGTCTCCCTGAGATGGAACAACTCCAAACACACTGTGACTACGGTCTATCAGACAAACATCAAATGCAGTGCCACCAAGATTGTAGATAAGAACATGCTGATTCCACATTGGACGGGTAAGAATGTCGGTGTGTCTAGAGTTGCTAACATGGAGAACAGAAATCCCTGCCATCTTGCCTGCTTCCATGATGCTTGTTCGCGTCATAGTTTTGTTTACATTGTCATCAAATAAACCTATACATCAAGGAATTTGCTAATTAGGTATCAAATGTAAGTATATATATGCATAGGCCAAAATTCATCTAAATATCTTACTATGTTGAAGAATGACAACCGCGTTTCCAATCATGTCCCCCATGTACGCCTCTGCGACTTCCTTCATCTTCCCCAATATCTTAGCACAAATCTCTTCCGGGCTATATAATTTGGTTTCCCCATTCTTGATTTTTCCTTGAACATGAGGCTTATTATCTCTGTTCACAACCTTGTATGGCAAAGTCTTAATGTAGCTTTGAACATCTGGATCATCAAACCTATCATTGACAGAACAATCAATTGGAGTACATTCAGTTTATGAATCAATCATAGTATTAGAGAAGTTACCTCTTTCCAAGAAGATAAATGATCCCACAAACTGTTCGTTCGGGATTATCAGGAGCTTGATCCTTGGCAGGTTCCCCAATTAGAACACCAGAATCGGTAAATGCAACGCAGGATGGGGTAGTCCTACTACCGTGCTCATTCAAAACCAATACGAATATGTCAGAGTTTGATGGTTCGGAACACTGTTCTTGCCATGGTTCGCAGAAAATCTTTGCAGGGCGTGGATGCCTCAACACTGCAACACTAGAATGGGTCGTCCCCAGATGGATACCAACCACACGGTCCTTGATATCACGGCCTTTTACCCGTACTTCATCAGGGAAGTTGGTATCAAGATGGATAGTTACATCTTCCTCAGTTAACTTGCCATATGCCGCGCATAGCTTGGACCCTAGTACGTGTTCACGGTTATACAATTGGGAATTAGGTTATACATAAATCAATTTCGTCCTCTGTAGGATTTAGGGTCTGTAATTAGAGACCATAATTGCAAGTTATTTGATCAGTTGAATATCTATATATATTCAGCTTTAAAATTATCAGGGAATTATATAACAAACCTGATGTTGCAAGGAGAGAGACTAGCAGAAGAAAACTCAAGCTCACTGTCATTGTTGCTCGATTGTCCTCCACCTCGTAATGTGTTAAGCTATATCTGAAATTCTTCCATTTCCAGAAAGTGAGAAAGCAAACAAGGACCAAATTAAACACAAAACATTAAGGCCCCGTTTAGCATTACTGAAGTAATAGGAATGAGATGAAAATCGGAATCAGTGATTTGCTGAGCTAGCATGTGTTGTTTGGTACAATGAGAAAATCACAATTATTCAACCTAAAAATACATAAGTAACACCAATTCAACCAAACTACCAAATTCAAAAGAACACCAATTAATTCAATCTCTCAAATTAAGAATAAAAATATAGAGATTCAACCTACAAATTAAAGTCAGAAATTCATCATAAAAAACAAAATTTTAACAGATTGTAGATCTAGAACGGGGGTCGAGAGAGGAACGACCATTGACGAACCTCATCCCCAAATTAATACTCGTAAGAGCCAACAGGCACAGAAAATGAATAGAAATTTTCACCATGGGATAATAATTCCTAAATCACTAAGAAATAGAGGAAAGGAATAATTAATCGAAGCTACAACGATCATCACAGCAACAATTCGAAAACCAAATCAAAAACCCCCTAAAGTACTAAACCTAACCTAAAAAGCTCAATTCGCATAAATCAGCGGAAAAAATTAGAGAAGGAAACCTAATCTGTTTGAAACGAAAGTGAAGCTGTATCAGAATCGTTTAAAACTAGAACCTGAGCGGTGGTACTGGTTAGTGGGAGCCTGGAGGAGCGTGAGAGTTGCCGCCTGCTGGCCGGCTGGGTTAGAGAAAGAGACGTTAATATATAGGTCAAATTGCATAAAACCACCCTTTAAATATACTCATTTACTATAAATCACCCCTTAAATTAATATTTCCAGAAAAACACTCTTTAAATGACTTTAGTCATCAATCAACCACCCCTGAATATATTCGGTTCAAATATAGGTTAAATTTGATCAATTATAAATTTATAATTTTATCACTCCTTGTATATAATATTCTAATAGAATTTTAACAATTAAAACAAAAAAATGTGAATAATTAAGTATGAAACTGAGAGGAAATTATTGACTTTATTTTCTCTTTTCAAATAACTGATAAAACAATGTAAAATTTTACAAAATTGCTCTCCCTCGAATTGAGTGACTAGCTTTTCCCTTCCAAATCACTTTTTAATTCTCCGGCCAATAGTTTCTACTACCCACTTTCAATTTGGGAGCAAAAATGATGTCAATCCTATCATCTCAATTTAATTCTTACTTATTTAATTTTTTTGTCTTTTAATTGTTAAATTCTCATTATCATATAATTAAACAAGAGGGGTCAAATTGTAATTTAACAAGTTTAATCAAAATTTGAACAAAATAATCTCGGGGGTGGTTGATTGTGACAAAAGTTAAGGAATAATATCATTGTTCACAAGTTATTTTTAATCTCAGCCGTTTGATTTTCTTAATCCGACGCTCCAAATTTGCTCACAAATTACACCGTAAGGGCTTCTTACACATGATCTATCCCACACACTGATGGATTATTTGTGAACCATCCTTATATATATTGAAATTGCTCGCTCGTATAATTTAAATCAATCAAAATAAACTTATTTCCTTAAAGCTCGTGAAAAAAAAAAGAATTAAACATATTCTTCAACCCAACTACCTTCCGATAAGCTAGCTAGTGCACAATCTCAACCAGATCCAACCAGTTGGGCTAGCTGTGACAACTACCCGGAGGTGGTGAGGCAGCTAGGACCGCTAAAAGTATGTTGCCTTGAGGAGTTGTGGGACAATTTAGTCTACTACGACCATTTCCTGGTGGGCTCTGAATGGGAGTCTGTATTTGCTGTTTACGACAGGAGTACTTTCACCTGTTTGAAACCTAGACACAAATCAAGCTCAACCTACCTATCTTAAATTTGTTGAGTAGGGCCACCGCTTTGTGTAATGAGGTTCCCGGACACACATGCATGCATCGATCAATGCGGCTTCAATGCAACGTATGGAGATGGTAGTGTTATTGCGGGCTAGGATGGAATTCATGAGTTTCATTTCTTTGAGGCTACGACTGATGGTGAGCATGACCCTGACCCGAGCCACACCGTTGCAACCAAAATTGAGTTTGGGACCGCAAATGATGACAATTATGTTTTGTGATCAGGGTGTATTGGGCATGACCAATCAACCCTTGCCGATACTAACTTCCATATGGGCTACCGCGAATGATATATACACATACATATATACATATATACATTTATATATATATATATATATATATATATATATATATATATATATATATATATATATATATATATATATATTGAAATTTCTCGCTCGTGTAATTTAATTCAATCACGATAAATTTATTTCCTTGAAGCTCACGAAAAAAAAATTAAATCTATTCGTTCAATCAGATCGTGAAAGTTATGGAATTTCTTAGATCTATGATTTTGGTTTTGGTTGTGCTGCTGCTACCATCCAAACTCCCAACATCTTCTTCAACCTGACTATACCTTTTGATAAGTTGGTGCACAATCGCAACCAAACCCGACCAGTTGGGCTAGCTGTGAGACTGTTACACCGTAACCACACGGAGGTGGTGAGGCAGCTAGGACCCCTTAATGTACGTTACCCCTTGAGAAATCGTAGAATAATTTAGTCTACTACGACCATTTCCTAGTTGGCTCGAAATTGGAGTCTTTGTTTGCTGTTTACGACACGGGGAGACACGGGGAGTAGTTTCACCTGGTTGAAACCTAGACAGAAATCAAGCCCCACCTTCCAATCTTTGTTGAGCAGGGCCACCACTTTGTGCAATGAGGTTCTCGGACACACATGCATGCATCAATGCAGCTTCAATGCCACGTATGGAGATGGTAGTGTTATTGCGGCCTAGGACGGAATTGATGAGTTTCATTTCTTTAAGGCTGCGACTGATGGTGGGCATGGCCCTATCTTTAGCCACACCGTTGCAGTCAAAATTATGTTTGGGACTGCAAATGATGACAATTATGTTAATTATGTGAACCGGGTGTATTAGGCCTAACCAATAAACCCTTGGGGATACTAACTGTCATAGGGGCTACTGCAAATGATATATACATATTTACATACATATACACTGATACACATATATACATTTACATATATATTGAAAATTTTCACTCGTATATATAATTTAATTCAATCACAATAAATTTATTTCCTTGAAGCTAACGGAAAAAAAAAGAATTAAACCTATTCGATCTTTCAATCAAATTGATAAAGTTATGGAATTTCTTAGATCTATGATTATGATTTTGATTGTCCTACTGCTACCATCCAAACTCCAACATCCTCTTCAACCCGACTACCTTCTGATAAGTTGATGCACAATCGCAACCTGACCCAACCAGTTGGGCTAGCTGTGAGACTATTACACCGCAACCACCCGGAGGTGGTGAGGTAGCTAGGACCGCTAAAAGTATGTTGCCTAGAGAGATATCGTGGAATAATTTAGTCTACTATGACCATTTCCTGGTGGGCTCGGAATTGGAGTCTGTATTTGCTGTTTACGACATGGGGATTAGTTTCACCTATTTGAAACCTAGACACAAATCAAGCTCAACCTACCTATCTTTGTTCAGTAGGGCCACCGCTTTGTGTAATGAGGTTCCCGTACACACATGCATGCATCAATGTGGCTTCAATGCCACGTATGGAGATGGTAGTGTTATTGCGAGCTAGGATGGAATTGATGAGTTTCATTTCTTTGAGGCTACGACCGATGGTGGGCATGACCCTAACCGAGCCACACCGTTGCAGCCAAAATGAGTTTGGGACCGCAAATGATGACAATTATGTTATGTGACCCGAGTGTTTTGGGCATGACCAATCAACCCTTGGGGGGGCTACCACAAATGATATATACATATTCACATATATACATATATACATACATACGTATATATTGAAATTGCTCGCTCGTATAATTTAATTTAATCACAATAAATTTATTTCCTTTAAGCTCACGAAAAAAAAAGAATTAAATCTATTCTTTCAAGCAGATCGTGAAAGTTATGGAATTTCTTAGATCTACTATTTTTATTTTGGTTGTGCTACTGCTACCATCCAAACTCCCAAAATCTTCTTCAACTCGGCTACCTTCCGATAAGCTGATGCACAATCGCAACCAGACCCAACCATTTGGGCTAGATGTGAGACTGTTACACTACAACCACCTGGAGGTGGTGAGGAAGCTAGGACCGCTTAAAGTACGTTTCCCCTTGAGAATTCGTGGAACAATTTAGTCTACTACGACCATTTCCTAGTGGGCTCGGAATTGGAGTCGGTATTTGCGTTTTATGACACTAGGAGTAGTTTCACCTAGTTGAAATCTAGACACAAATCGAGCTCAACCTACCAATCTTCGTTGAGCAGGGCCACCGCTTTGTGTAGTGAGGTACCCGGACACACATGCATGCATCAGTGCAACTTCAATGCCACATATGGAGATGGTAGCTAGTGTTGTTGCGGGCTAGGATGGAATTGATGAGTTTCATTTCTTTTAGGCTATGACCGATGGTGGGCATGACTCTGACTCGAGCCACACCGTTGCAGCTAAAATTGTGTTTAGGACCGCAAATAATGACAATTATGTTATGTGACCCGGGTGTATTGGGCATGACCAATCAACCCTTAGGGATACTAACTGCCATAGGGGCTACCGCTTTCTCATCCTGTTTTCTAGTGTGGTCTGGTATACCGAGTTGCGTTCGACTAGGAGTGAGGCATTTATCGATTGGGATAAGTTTTCTCTTCATTTCTCGCTCTGTTTTCTGTTTCTCTCGTTCTTGGTCTGGACATCAACATAGTATCAAGCTAACATATTCATTTTTCCCTTCGCATCTTCGATCTCTTTTTTGTTTCTCTCAGAGAAGATCTTATAATTTTATCTGAAATCAAATTAAATTTTGTTCTTGTCTTGCAATCATGGATCCACAAGTTTTTGTGAATGTTGGTGCTATCGATCCTCATGATCTACTTTATCTTCATCCTTCAGACAATCCTAGTTGTGCTTTTACAACCAAGGTCATCTTTCGATGGCAAAGGTTTCTTGGCTTGGTGTTGAGCTATGACTATCGCACTTTCTTAAAAGAACAAACTCAGTTTTGTTGATGGTGAGCTCCTTCGTCCTTTTTTTATTCTCCACTGCTTTGATGTTGGATTTGTTGCAATGATATGGTAATTTCTTGGCTTCTCAATGCCATGACCAAAGAAATTGTTGTTAGTTTTCTACTTTTTGGTCATGCTTGTCAGATTTGGCTGGATTTGGATGCACGATTTTCTTTATCAAGTGGCGCTCAATTGTTTGCTGTTGAGAAATAAATCAGTTCAGTTTCTCAAGGATTTAACATCACTGCTGGTTTATTCACTCGAGTCAATAAAGCATGGGGCAAGCAAGATTCTCTTTGAGCTTTTCGTCCTTGTTAGTGTAGCTTATCCCAAGCAATCAAGAAATAGAAACAAGAACAACGATTGATGCAATTTCTCATGGCTCTAGATGATTCTTGCACAGATTTTTGGAGTAGCATCGTAATGAATTAGCCTCTTCGACTATTAATCAGGTATATTTTCTTCTCACTCGATCAAGAGGAGACACAACGAGCTATGACAACCTTGCAATTGCTTGCTAACTGATTCTTCTGCAAATGTTGTCAGTGTCAAGAACACCAAGGATTGAGCTTCTTTAAGCTCATCGTCCAAAGATTCTGTTTCTGATAATGTCAGTCAGGCTCGTCACAATAGTGCCAAGCCACGCCATCTTTTTTTTTTCCCGTTGCTTCAAGCTCCATGGTTTTGCTCCTCTTGGTTTAAAGACTCGGAGCTATGTAAATTCTTCTGTGACAGCTGATTCTCCAGCTTCTTCATTCACTCAACCAGCTGTTCTTAGTTTGTTGTGATCAATATACTCAGCTGCTCACATTGCTCCAGAAATCTTCTTCATCCATAACTTAAAATGCAACATCAAGCTCTGGTAATTTTGCTGGTATATCTTGCTTCTCTTCATATTTGCAAACTTCATCTTGGAACTATATCTTTGATAAATTCACTTGGATCATTGATATGGGCACAAGTGATCACATGTGTCTTAATTTGGTGTTTTTACGGATTTGAGTCCTTTACGAAATCCAATTCAAATTGCTTTGTCGATTGGACATAATGTTTCTGTTACCTTAGCCAGTAGTGTGAGGATTTCATCTAAAATTTCTCTATCTTATGTGCTTTTTATCCCTGTGTTCAAATTCAATCCGCTTTCTGTTCGCAAGTTGGTTGCTTAGTTAGATTGCACAATATTTTTCACATTTGGATGGTGTTGGTTGCAAAGCCCTTCTCTAAAAAGTCGACTAGAGCTTGGTAGAGTGCATAACATAATATATGCTTTTTCTGCGCCTCCTCCCAATCATCCATGGTAATACGTTGATCACAACTCAATCATCCTTATCCTCGATCTGTTACTGCTGCTAAATCTGTTACTTCTTTGAAAGTAGCTAATTTTGGGCTTTTACATTATCGATTAGGTCATTTATTGTACTTCAAACTTAGAACCCTTTTTTTGTTATATAAATAAGGAGAGTATCTCTAATCTCTGATTGTGAAGTGTGTGGAAAAGCTAGGCACCATGGATCTTCTTTTCAGGATAGTTCTATTTCCACTACTACTGCTTTTGATTTGATTCATTTAGGCACCTAGGTCCCTACAATTCTCCAACTTACAGTGGTTTTTAGCATTTTCTTTTTACGATTGTTGATGACTATACTCGAGTCACCTGCACTCACCTATTGAAATATTGACAAGATGCTTTTTCTGTTAACCTAGTTTATTCAGCTTGTTCGTACTCAATTTGGAAGGCCGATCAAGATAGTTCGAACAGATAATGCACGTAATCTTGGGTTTAGTACAACAGGTACTGAGTTCTTCAAGGCGAAGCAAGAATAGAGCTCTTCACATGATCCAAAATAACATCCATTGCAACTGGATGGAGATTAATCAAAGTTGATCCATTGTCGAATGTGAATGTGTTGTCGTGTGTCCTACACCCGGCACCAGATTGGTCACTTCGAATCCCACGATGGTAATGGACTTGATGTAAAACAATGAGTGTGAACAATGCAATAAAAGAGGTGTGCTAGCTTGCTCCGCCTAGAGAGGTTTGCATCTGTTCAGAATCTTACATGGCTTGCTTAGTTTTAATGCCTCGGAAAACAAGCCAAGAACTGTAATCTTAGAGCCCGGTTAGTATCCCTAGAGTGTGGTTGCTGATGCCTATGATGCCATCATATTGAACCTTAGTACTCAAAGGCGTCAACCCATAACGTCGGGTGGTTTGCATTAAGGCAATAACCATACTTTAGAACATTACTGATCAACGAATTTGCATTGAAACCATGCTCTGATATCGATTTCACGGGTTCATTCTATACCTTAATAACTAATTATAACATGTTGTTCTTCGGGACCTCGACTAACATTACGCCCCTTGAATATTCCTTGTAAATGTTTTCGATGGTGTAATAGCTTCTCCGCTGGGATACTCATCATTGTAATAATCTTCAACGATCCTTTGTGCATTGCTGTGATGAGAACATTCGCGTCTACATCCACCCCCATGTGTACGATAATGTCGACTTGACGTTGTTCTTTGCTGCACATACATACAATATAATCAAGTAGAATTCAGCTTAAGCCCCCCGGTATAGCAATCTAGCTAAGATATATGCAAGCACATACCTTGTAGAGGGAGGATAATCTACTTCAAACCTTCCGAGAGTGCGGCAATCCTTTGTCATTGGTTTTGCTCCTTCAACGACATCGACCGTCACTCGAGTTTCTCCTGGGGAGAGATAGTACCTAATATGTTTTGAGGAGTGTGATGGAAGAAGTCCAGCCATTACATTTTTGGCATATGGCATAATGAATACACCAAAGAAGTCATAAGTTAATACATCATAATACAAACCTGCATTGTAAGAATGATCACACCAAAGTTAAACAACTGCTACAGGCTACAGCCTTGAATTTGGTAAATAAAGAGCGGCTATCTAGGGTTCGAATATATAAATATTTCTCTTACTGTCATCTGTATCGCTGAATTCACGGGCCATTTGAGTAGCGGCGAAAGCCATGGCCTCATCTGGGCTGACATCCTTTAGGGACTCTCTACCGAGCTCCTCCTTCAACATGTGTTGAATCTTCGGAATCTGAGAGTTTCCTCCAACAACAATTATATGATCAATTTTGCGTCTTTTCTCGATTTCACTTCCTTCATTCAAGACGCTCCTGAGTAAGTCGATTGTTTTGTTGAACAAATCCATGTTCAGCTCCTCAAAGGTTTCCCTAGTTAGAGGCTCCTCGAATAACCCGATTCCATCAGCAAGGGATTCTATCTTGATCAGGACTCGGTCTCTACTGCTCAATGATATTTTAGCTTTCTCACATTCGATCTCAAGCTTTCTCAGAGCCTTCGTGTCCTGGCTGATATCCCTGTTGTACTTGCTCTTGATCAAGTTGACAAAGTAATCCACAACTCTCATATCGAATGCTTGGCCTCCCAAGTGCTCGTCTCCCCGAGATGCAACAATTTCAAACACAGCGTCAGTTAAATGACTCATTTCTTGCAGACTAACATCAAATGCCGTTCCACCAAGATTGTAGATGAGAACCTGCTTAGCCCCAAATGTACCAGCAAGAATCGCGGCATTCCTAGAGTGGCTAACATGGGCAACCACAAGCCCTACCAGCTTGCCTGCTTCCTCGATGCTTGCTCGCATGATGTGGTGGTTCAACTTGTTATGATAACCTGCAGTAGAGGTGCTAACAAGTAAGTTGAATAAAACATAAATAAAATGTAGGCAAATTTATCTAAAAAGCTTACTGTCACGAAGATAGACAACAGCAAATTCAATCTTATCCCCCATGTACGCCTCTGCGATTTCCTTCATCTTCCCTAGCAACATAGCAGAAATCTCTTCAGGGCTAAATACTTTGGTTTCCCCGTTCTCGAATTTGACTTCAACATGAGGCTTATTCTCTTTGTTCACTACCTTGTATGGCAAAGTCCTAATGTAGCTTTGAACATCTGGATCATCAAACCTATCATCGATCAGACGATATAAATTAGCTCTTTTGACTGAAGTAAATATCACTGATCTATCACAGTAAGATCATCTCCATCAGATTCCCTAAAATTTTCCTAAAATGGGGAAACATGTTCAAATTATTTTTGCTTAAACTCCAACCGCTTCTCCATTTTGAAGATTTGGAGAATCATTTAGTTTGAAAAATGATGCAGATATAGGGATTACTATCTATATTTTCTGCTTCTTCATTTTGTAGAATGTGATGGTAATCTGTTTGACCAAAAAATACCTTAAAATTCTCCAAAAACTTCAAAATCCTAAAATGGCGAAACCATTGGAGATGCTCTAATTACCTTTTTCCAACAAGAGAAATAATCCCACAAACTGTTCTTTCGGCGTTATCCGGAGCTTGATCCTTGGCCGATTCCCCAATTAGAACACCGGAATCAGTAAATGCAACACAGGATGGTGTAGTCCTACTACCGTGTTCATTCAAAACCAGTTCAAATAGGTCGGATTTTGAGGGTTCAGAACACTGTTTTTCCCATCTGTGGCACTTGGTGTTTGGAGGACCTGGATACCTCAACACCGCAACACTAGAATGGGTGGTCCCAAGATGGATACCAACCACACGGTCCTTGATATCGCGGCCTTTTTCCAGTACTTCACCAGGGAAGTTGGTATCAAGATGGATAGTTACGTCTGCCTCTTTAGCAGTTGACCGACCTAGCATGTTCACACTTGAAATCAATTTCCTCCCCCTTCATCTGGAAAGTTTGATCAGTTGAATACATATATTCAGCTTACAATTATAAAGGAAATGCATAACAAACCTGATGCTGTGGTTGTTAGGAGAGAGACTAGCAGAAGAAAAATCAAGTTCTCTGTCATTGTGGCTTCCAACTCGTAACGTGATCAGAACCTAAATCTGAAAATCTTCCGTTTCCTGAAGTTAAGAAAGTAAACAAAGGCCAAAAAATAGTTGCATAAACATGGATCTCATCCCCAATTGATAAGAACCAACAGACACCGAAAATTAATCAAAATTTTCACAAGGAAAATCACCAAGAAATAGAGCATAAGAATTGAATCTAAAACACGATCATATCACAACATCATCAACAATTCGAAAACCAAATAAAAACCTAACCTAAAATGCTCAATTCGCAGAATCGGGGAGAAACCTAACCTTTTTGAAACGGAAGTGGAGTTGGATCAGAATCGCTTGGATCTATATCATAATTACAGGGTTTCCACTCTATCTATCTATCTATCTATCTGTACCACTACTTCTTAACATAAATTTTTTGACGTACGTTCAATGTAACTGATTAAACAAGATATTGTTATTTACCAATTCAAGATTAAACAAGATATTGTTATATTTATTTAATATAACCAATTAGAATGACTAATATATTCATATTAATTCAAAAATGATAAACAAAGTAAAATTTATTAAGAAATGGTGTAAACGCGGAAAATAAAACTAGTTAAAGACTTAAAGATATACTAATGATTAAGTCGCGCAATAGTCATCTGAATTATACCAATTCAAAACTCTTTGTCGCTGAGGTTGATCCCAAAATTCCATCCCTGCATTTGATAAACACCAAATATAGTTCGGTATTTCGTGGATCGATAGAATGCAAGGCAATAGAACTACTCCTCCACCAGGGATTGCCAAATGTTGGAGTTGAGAGGTATAGAACCGCCTCCATCTAAGTCTAAACTCAACTCAAGCCCTTCGTAAGCTGACTTGTGAAATCCAGTATAGCAAAGTTCAAAAGGACCCAGTGGCAGAGAAGGGGTCGCCTTGATAGACTTCCTCACCTGTTCCACCACAACGTCCATTATATCCGAGTGGAGATGAGTCATGGTTGCTCCAGTGTCGAATACAAAGAGGCCATTATCTTGGATGTTCAAACTGACACCTTGGATGGTAATCGATTGGACCTGAAATGCAAAGTGATTGAAGTTATCATATAGAAGGGGTGCGGGGCCATTCCCATCAAGAAACGCATGCTCCTCTCCCAGTCTAACGTACGTAACCCGGTTGTGCATCCAGCATTGGAAAACAGGATGAGAATGTCGTAGCCTCTAGGGCAGTTAGTATCCCCAAGGGTCCACCGGTCACGCCCATCACACCATGGTATCTGTTCTCATCATTTAAGGTTCCGAACATCATCCTAGCTGTGATAGTGTGGCTAGGTTCAGGGTCATGCCCATCGTCTGTAGCCGTAAAGAAATGAAATTGATCGATTCATGCCCGACCCTCAAAAACCGTCCCATCGTGGTATTCGAGTTCGAAGCCACATTGACGGTTGCACTTGTGTCCGGGAATGTTGTCACACAACCTAGTAAAGCACGTCAAAGATTGGTACGTGTTGCTAAATTTGTTGAACGACCTAAACCAGGTGAACCCGCTCCCCGTGTCATAAACAGCTAATGCGGGTTCAAATTCAGAACCCAAAAGGCAATGGCCGTAATAGAGTAACTTTCCATCCTCCATATCAATCGGCAACACTTGAAGCGATTGGTTGAAGGCTCCCAACTGCTGTACCACCTCAGGGTGGTTGCGATGGAGGAGCCTCAGAACTAGCCCAGCTCGAATGGGTTTGGATGGTTGGGTACGATTGTGCATCAGCTTCGAAGGTGCTCGGGTTGGAGAGGATATTGGAAGTGTGATTGCTAGCACAAACAAAATCAAAATCGTGCATCTAAGGAAATATTCCATAGCTTTCTCGGTCTGCTTGAAAGAAGAGGGTTTTTTTTTGTAAGTTATAGAAACTGTTTGTGATTGAATTTGCTTGAAAGAAGAGGTTTTTTTTTGGTGAGTTATAGAAATTGTTTGCGATTGAATTTATAAGCGCGGATTTTCAATAATAAAAAAATAAAAATTGTACTTGTGTTGATCAAAAGGGAGGGTGGTCGATCATGCTTTTTTGGTGGTCGATCTCGAGTCCCAACGGACTTCAGTAACTCTCCCCCTCCAAAAAGGCATGATCGACCACCCTCCCTTTTGATCAACGCAAGTACAATTTTTATTTTTTTATTATTGAAATTCCGCGCCTATAAATTCAATCGCAAACAATTTCTATAACTCACCGGAAAAAAAAACCTCTTCTTTCAAGCAAATTCAATCACAAATAGTTTCTATAACTTAAAAAAAAAACCCTCTTCTTTCAAGCAGACCGAGAAAGCTATGGAATATTTCCTTAGATGCACGATTTTGATTTTGTTTGTGCTAGCAATCACACTTCCAATATCCTCTCCAACCCGAGCACCTTCGAAGCTAATGCACAATCGTACCCAACCATCCAAACCCATTCGAGCTGGTCTAGTTCTGAGGCTCCTCCATCGCAACCAACCTGAGGTGGTACAGCAGTTGGGAGCCTTCAACCAATCGCTTCAAGTGTTGCCGATTGATATGGAGGATGGACACAAGTGCAACCGCCAATGCGGCTTCGAACTCGAATACCGCGATGAGACGGTTTTAGAGGGTCGGGCAGGAATCGATCAATTTCATTTCTTTACGGCTACAGACGATGGGCATGACCCTGAACCTAGCCACACCATCACATCTAGGATGGTGTTCGGAACCATAACTGATGAAAACAGATACCATGGTGTGATGGGCGTGACCGGTGGACCCTTGGGGATACTAACTGTCCTAGAGGCTACGGCTTTCTCATCCTGTTTTCCAATGTTGGATGCACAACCGGGTTACGTTAGACTAGTTTCTTAATGGGAATGGCCTCGCACCCCTTCTATATGATAACTTCAATCACTTTGCATTTCAGGTCCAATCGATTACCATCCAAGGTGTGAGTTTAAACAACCAAGATAATGGCCTCTTTGTATTCGACACTAGAGCAGCCATGACTCATCTCCGCCTGGATATAATGGATGTTGTGGGGGAACAGGTGAGGAAGTCTGTCAAGGCGACCCCTTCTCTGCCACGGGGTCGTTTTGAACTTTGCTATGCTGGATTTCACAAGTCAGCTTACGAAGGGCTTGAGTTGAGTTTAGACTTGGATGGAGGCGGTTCTATACCTCTCAACTCCTACAACATTTGGCAATCCCATTCCCAATCCCATTCCCTGGTGGATGAGCGGATCTATTGCCTTGCTTTCAAACGATCCACGCAATACCGAACTATATTTGGTGTTTATCAAATGCGGGGATGGAATTTTGGGATCAATCTCAGCGACAAAGAGTTTTGGTATAATTAAGATGACTATTGCGCGACTTAATCATATAGGTTGTGGTTCGGGTGTGCTCAAATATTATTTGGTGAAATGTGAAATATTATTCAGTGAAATTTGAAATATTATTCAGAGAAATTTGAAGCATTATTCGATGAAATGTGAAACATTCTATCGAATACCCTTATGTTTTTTTCACGTTCAGTTCAGATAAAAACGTCTCAATTCTATTGAATAATTTGTAACATTCTACCGAATAGTATTTAGTTTTTTTATTCATCCATTTCAAATAAAAGAAACCTCAATTCCTTAAAGAATACTCACATTTCAGTATTTCACCGAATAATGCTTCAAATTTCACCGAATAAATATTTGTACACAGTGCACACCTTACGGCTTGTGCACAAATGATCCATGCACTATATATATCTAACAAAAAAAATTATAAATAAAATATTACTTATGAAATCCAATAAAGCAAAATAAAATATTGAACGATTGTGTATGAATAGGTGTGGATTCGTGTAGAGTTTAATTTAGATCAATTTTGCTCAAATGATTTGATATTAGAATAAGTCTGTATAAAGATTGGTCGATACTAAATGATTATGATAAACAATATATTAGATAACTACATTAGGAAAATTGTTATAATAACGTACTAGTTAATTTAGTGGATATTCCACCTCTTATAAACTCCTACAATTATAGCCCCATTTATTCTCTTCCTACCTTGCCTATATATATAGTTACATCTACCTCTTTAGCAGTTGACTGACCTAAGTATATGTTCATACTTGAAATCAATTTTCTCCCTCTTCATCTGGAAAGTTTGTTCAGTTGAATACATATATATTCAGCTTGCAATTATAAAGGAAATGCATAACAAACCTGATGTTGTTAGGAGAGAGACTAGCAGAAGAAAAATCAACTTCTCTGTCATTGTGATCAGAACCTAAATCTGAAAATCTTCCAGTTCCTGAAGATAAGAAAGTAAACAAAGGCCAAATCACAAAACATAGTTGCATAAAGATGGATCTCATCCCCAATTGATAAGAACGTACCAACAGACGGGAAATAAATAAATAAAAATTCACAAGGCCGTAATAATTCCTAAATCACCCAGAAATAGAGGAAAAGAATTGAATCTACAACGATCATATCACAACACCATCAACAATTCGAAAACTTAATAAAAAAAACCAAACCTAGCTATGCTCAATTCGCATAAATAGGGTTTGAAACGGGAGTGGTGGTGGATCAGAATCGCTTAGACGTAGAACCCAGCGGAAGCGTAAGTTGATGCCGACTGGATTGGACTGGACAACTGGGACGATCGGGCATTGTGATGGCATTCGCCAAAGTCGGCCTGGAATACCTTGTAGTTGCAGAGTGTAGGAGGATAATTAAATAATTTAAATTTTATAGAGTTGTTAAGTCGTGGCCCACGACGTCAGGGTCACACACATGACACACCCTAGCTTTTGCTCAACGTACACTTTGCATGATCTATCCGCCACCCCATCACGAGGGTCACAGGCCCTAGCTTTTGCTTAACGTACGTACACTTTTTTTTTTAATATTGAAATTGCGCGCCTATAAATTCAATCATATCGCAATCAATTTCAAAAAAAAAAAAAGAACACCACTCTTCAATTCTTTCAAGCAAAATGAGAAAGCTATGAAATTACTTAGATGCATGATTACGATTTTGGTTGTGCTAGCAATTTAAACCACACTTCCAATATCCTCTCCAATTAACCCGACCACCTTCTGATAGCCAAATCCACAATCGCACCCACACCCAACCAAACCCATTCGAGCTTGGCTATCTACGAGGCTCCTCCATATTGCAACCACCTAGAGGCGGATCTCTTAAAGCGCAAACCCAGCATCTGAAATTTTTGTTTTTAAGCTTATACTTTTTTTTTTTGCTAGGGTAATTATTTTCTTTTTAGCCTTATTTTAATTAGACTCACTTGTAAATTTAAAAGTCTCCGATTTGTGCTTTTTATTTGTAATTAGAGTATTTCTTATAATAAATATTTTGTAACTCTTTTAATTATCAAAATTTAAATCTATTTTATATTTTTGGTGAAAACCTATATAAGAATCATATTTTGGTATGAAAAAAAATGGACATCTTCACAATAAATAATTTTTCGCTCACCTAACTTTAAAATATTAGATCCGCCACTGAACCACCATCCCTGAGGTGGTGAGGCAGTTGGGAGCCCTCGAACAACCGCTAGCTTCAAGTGTTGCCGATTGATAGGGAGGAGGGAAAGTTACGTTAATCTAGCTATATACGTATAATAATATATACATTATCACCCCATCTTATAGTCGAATCAATACATGTCATTTGTTTCTTGTACTAGTTGCACTTCTCGCGTGCGAAGCACGCGAGAAGTAAAAGCAATCAACAACAAAAAAACTGAAATTCTACTCTATAATTTATATAAGCAATTTATAGTAGAAGCATATATGTTAATTAGTAGGGGCAAAACCCCAGCTTTGCATTTTAGGCAATTAGTAGGAAATTTTTTGTTGCTTGCCTTTGCTCATCCTCAATTTCACTTTCAGTTTCTGAATTCGAGCTAGAATGTTGGTTGGCATTGTCTTGGTCCTTAAATTTAGAAGACATCTTCATAGAAGCTAAATCGAAACTAATATAAGACCAAAAAAATCAACATGTTATAACATGATATATAAGCAAAACACAATCTTCAAGTAAATCTAGATTCTAGATGAATATGTAAAGTTTATTTTCTCACCTGATGCCTTTCTTTCCATCTTGAAAATAAATCTTTCTCCAACAGTTGAAATATGAGATCTTGCTGCTCCAAGGGTTGGATCTTTTTCTTGCTCAGAGTGCATAGATCTTGACCCATGTAGTACCTTACCACAATTGCATATACTCGTGATCGATTATCAAATTCGAAGAAAAATATACAGTTAACAGTTGGGGAAGGAAAACAGCAGGCATAGATTGGATTAATGGTGAGAGTTGCAGAGGGAGATTAACCTGTGGTTTCTTAGCAGAAGTTCAACCTGCAACTTAAGCTTGGCATATTCATAGGTCCAATGTCCCTATAAACCAAATAAATATAAATAAATAAATGTTATTGATTAAAAAAAAGTTGTTTTAATTCTCTTAATTCAAGGCAAAAATTACATTGATTGCAGATTGGAAAATTCAAGTGTACTTCTCGGATATGAGAAACTGTGCATAATTAAAAAGAACCATATACCAAAAAGAATCATAAAAAATGCCCAATGTCACCAATGTGCATAATTAAAAAGTAAAATGCTAATTATTAGATCCAAAATAACTTTTTCATCCAATATTTAATAGGAAATTTTAATAATTTGTGTTGCTGCAAGGTTTAGCTAATTGTCTGTTTAAAAAAAAAACAGTATTCACTAATAGATCAATTTTATTTTAGTACTTGAAAAATGTTGAACTCTATAACTATAACTATATATAAGAAACAATGTAAGTAAATCTATACTTATAAGAAACTATATTTATAAGAAACTATACCAGAGTTACTACATATATCTATACCAATAAACATGTATTTAAAAATCTGCTATAAGAATATCATTTACAGATAGTGAACTACATAAGATTCTCATGTATTTGAACATGAATACATATTGAACTATATAAGAATCTCATACAATAAGCCAATAAACATGTATAAATACTGAACTATATAAGAATCTCATATAAAAAGCCAATAAACAAGCACAAAGGCGATAATCGACTCAAAATTTGTAAAGCAATCAATTTGTGTGCCTATGTTTGGTTATGTAGATTAACTAAATGTTCAAGCCTTGACTCAAAAAAAAAGCAAAAATAAATCTCTAAAGCATTCAATTTGTGTGCCTAGTTAGTTCTTTGTCTTGAATTAGATTCCACAACCTTATTTGCAAACATCTGGGCTTCACTTATAGAGCTATCTCATTATGAATTTCGAATTAGTTTATAGATCTATCTCATTATCTCAGCTTCACACTACTGAAGCAACATTCCTATTGTCAGTGATTAAGTAAAACAACAACACTGATAGAGTAAAAATCTGACAAGAGTAAATTTTTTGACAGAAATCAAATTGAAACATACATTAACTTCACACGGCAATAAAATTGAAACAGACATCAAATTGACACAGAAATTGAATAACTGATAGAGTAAACATTCATGCAGAGTGTCACTAATATAAAATTCACACAGCCATCAGTTTGACACAGAGTTCCACAAATTCGAAATTCACACAGAGGTGAATTAAATGCCTAAATGTCCAAAAATCAAGCACAATAAGAAAGAGGTGAAGAACCGCCTATATAGATCAAACTTTATACAAATCTACAATGCGAGGTAGCTTACTTAGAACAAATATAAGAACTATGCAGCCTCATACTGAACATTCTCAAGAACACAATGTAGAACTCCAAATGTAAAAGCAATGAGGTTTTGTCCCAATTTCAGACAGAAAAAATGCAAAGAATAGCTCAAGAGTTGTCGTGAGCATTCGGTTATTCACAAAACTCTCTTCATCAAAGTATTCTAAAATTCAGAATGCAAATTTCACACAATCAATTCACGTTTACAGATAGCAAGATCTACACATCACATTCCAATGGAACACAAACAAGACTGTAAACTGATGCCACATTTGTGAGAATCGAAAGCAGCTAAATCCAACGAATTGTAATATCAATACCTAAGGTTATGATTTGCAGCCCAAAATATGTTTGCAGGAGAAAAAGATGCAACATTTTTTATTTCACATTCAAAGATGAATTCAGCAAAACAATCAATTCCTTCAGCAATCTCAATCCAAAAACAAAGAGGCCTATCTGAGCTTTTATAGTAAGGCCATAACTCATAAGGCTAATTAAGCAAAGTAAAATGGAACTTTTAAAATACATGCTAGATGGAGGTTTAAATGAGTTTTTAACCAAGGTTTCTGTTAGGCATTTTATCAAACACGTGGAGTGCATACTCAAGGCACAAACAAAACCCTTGTATTTCAATAGTTCTTAGCCTTTTTTTTTGGTAATGAATTCAATAGTTCTCATTAGAGCAAAAATTTATATACTTCACAACCACAACAATTAATAAAAATACCCAATTCATAAAAACTTCAAAACCAACCAATCCAACAAATAAAAACTTACATGAATAATTTAGGATTAGTGCAATTCCAAAAATTGGTAGCAACACAATGGCATATGCATCACGGAGAAGGGAACCACCGAACCAATCAAGCATGAGGTTTGTAAAAAGCTACTCAAAGTGTTCGCTCATGGTGGTTTCCTTCAAGCCTCTATCTAAAGGGCGTTTGACGGAATTGGAATAGATGTGAGATTAGGCCTACAATTTGTATTAGAACCGAACAACAAGATCGAATTGAAAGAGGAAGCCAAAGAATTAAAGGAACGGAAGGAGTAAGAGGATGCAATGAGAATGGGATGAGAAGCCTTTGCAGGAGAAACCTGCGCTAGAGACTACAGATAACAGATGGGAGACGAACCGGACGGTCTGAAAAATCATGGCAAAGTATAATGTTAAACGTTACTCGAGTAGAAGTTTGAGAAACAACAAATGGTAATCTAACATGTTTACCTACTTGACATGACGAACACAAAATGGATTTATTTTATACAGCTCACGTACTCCACCCCCCTCCAAATTGGCATGATGTATCTGCCACCCCGGCCATCACACACCACACACCCTAACTTTTGTTCAACATACTTTTTTTGTCTTTAATATTGAAATGGAACAGTTTGCAAACTACACGTATAAGTTGGCCAAATTAGCAAACTATACAAAGTTTGGTAAAAATTAGCAAACTATACATCCCTTGTACTCCTCCTGCGTGCCCCCTCCTCTTATGCGTGCCCCCTCCGTGTCAGCAATTTTTTTTTCGCGCGTTAGTGCTGACGCCGACGTCGGGAATACTGACGTCAGCATTGCTGACACCGTGGTTTCCAAGGATGCTGATTTTACACAAACTATACAAAGCTTAATTGGCTATCTGTAGGGGTGTGCATGATTCGGTCCAAACCGAATTTTTGGGCCGAACCAACACAAACCGAACCGAAACGAACCGAAGTTTTTCGGTTCGGCTTTCGGTTTGAGAATTTTCATTTTTCGGTTTCGGTTCGGTTTGTGTTCGGTTTAGGTTCGGTTTGTGTTAAACCGAATTTTTTTATACACTACATAAATACATTGTATATATATTTGTATGATTTATATATACACAAATACTATATATATTTGTAATTTTGTATACAATGTTTATATAATTATACTATATTTCTATAAACATTGTATATATTTGTAATTTTATATACAATGTTTGTATATATTTGTACAAATATAGTATGTATCTAACATACTGTATTTGTATACAATGTTTATATACACACATATATTTTTAATTTTATATACAATGTTTATATATATTTGTATATTGTATTTGTATATTTTATATTGGAATATGTGTATATATACTATATTTTATATATATTTGTATACTTTTAATTTTTTTTATAGGAATTCGGTTCGATTATGTTAAAACCGAACCGAACACAATCCAAACCGGCAAATAACCGAACCGAACCTAATGCTTTCGGTTCGGCTTTCGGTTTGAAAATTTGAGATTTTCGGTTCGGTTCGGTTAGGTTTTTAGACCGATGCACAGCCCTAGCTATCTGTGAGGCTCCTCCAAATCGATCGCAACCATGCACCCTGAGGTGGTGAGGCAGTTGGGAGCCCTCGAACAACCGCTAGCTTCAAGTGTTGCCGATTGATAGGGAGGAGGGAAAGTTACGTTAATCTATTACGGCCATTTCCTCGCGGGTTCTAAATTTGAACCCGTATTAGCTGTTTATGACACGAGGAGCAGTTTCTTCTGGGGGCACATGCATGCCTCAAATGCGGCTTCGAAGTCAAATGCCACGATGGGACGGTTGTTTAGGGTAACATCGGGCAGGAATCGAGTCACACCGTTGCAGCCAGGATGGTGTTCGGGACCATGCATGGCGCCTGGGTGTGATTGGCGTGACCAATGAACCGTTGAGGATACCACCAACTCCACCCGGATGTAATGGACGTTGTGGTGGAACTGGTGAGGAAGTCTCTCTGGCATTTAGTGATTATGAACTATTCTATATGTTCCATTTGACAAGCGCCGGCGCCATGCCATCTTAGCAGGGCTTCGGTTTGTCGTTAAACTTGGATGAGGGAGGTTCTATTCCTCTCAAGTTCTATAACATTTGGCAAACCGAGCCGGGGTCCTACAGTTTATGCCTTGCTTTCGTCGATCCAAGAAACACCACAAATGCAGGAATGGAATTTTGTTGGAAGCAAGATTAGATCTGGAATTTGATCTTTGTATCGTAGATGGAGGCGAGAAATTGGAGAACTCTATCTCTGAATTTTGGAAAAATTTTGAATTGTGTTTTCTGATTACGAAATACGAAAGGAATAGCCTTATTTATACTCCAGCCCATACAAGCTTACTGGATCGGCACATACAATGATATAACCCAATCTATCATACTCTAATACAAACCTAACAAATTTTGGAATTGACCTCAGCCAACAATTAAGCTAGAGTTTCTGTGTTTAGGCAACTTGATACGGGTTCGTTCATATGGTCAAGTGGACTCGGCAAATGGTTGTAAGTTGTAACCGAATAAACTCTGGCTAAGACTTGTATAATAAGTCATCCACTTGGGCTCAAATAGGAGTAGTATAAATAGTCATCTTCATGTAATTCCGAACTATTTTACAAAATTATAAAATCCTGAATTTTGAGAGTTCTGCTTTTCCCTACCTTCGCCTGAGTATTATTGTGTGTTGAGCTTGCTCGATCTAGCTGAATCAACAGTTTCTTAATTTATAAACAGATTTGCTATTCACGCAGTCATTTTATCGCCGGTTGCACGGGTTTTGCAGATGCGGAGAGCAGATGCGCGGATTGGGGAGTCCGTACGCAATCGCGCACTCAGCATCCGCGAATTGGGTACTTGGGCAATTGCGTACTCAGCGTCCGCAATAAAACTTGTTGCTTAATTTGTTGAATTCCCAACCCAGTAGATATATGTAGTCAGATCACAAATTGTACAGTGTCTAGTTCAATTGGCATGGTGATCAGGAAACCACAATTGCCACTTAAAAAAAAAAAAACTGAAACTAAATATAAGACGCGGTTTAAGATCCCGTTTCTTTTATTTATTTTTTCATCCGCTTTTCTTTCAAACTGAAATTTTATTTTATACATAAAACGCAATTTCATCCTGCATTTTTCTGATTGTCCTGACAAAAATGAATATTTTGATAAATACTTTAAATACGTGAATTTTTTGTTAAATATTTATTTTTTTGTGAATATTTCAAAAATAAAATCTTAAATAATTGCCATAAAAAAAGGGTTATACTATTTTATCGCCATTTACACTGCCCGTAACTGCGGATTGCGATCCAAAATTGATACTAATGGGATATCGTCAAATATCGTTGATATTTATTGTTAATATTATACGTAATCTATTTTTTATTTTTTATTTTAAAAAAAGAGCAATTGTGCATTGCGAGTTTGCAGATTCTGCAAACTCGCAATGGGCGATTGCTGAAATTTAAAAAAAAAATTGCAACCGCGGATTGCGAGCTTGCGAAAATTTGCAAACTCACAATCCGCGGTTGCGGACAGTGTAAATGGCGATAAAATTACCATGTAAATAGTACAACCCTTGAGAAATTGCCTATAAGCTATACCATAATCTTGCTGTCTTCTTTCAAGAACCAGTGCAAAAATTTCTTGAGTTCCCAAAATGAAGAATATGGAATCTCTAGCGATGATCATAATTTCAAGTTCGATTCGAACACCAACCCATCTCGTTCATAATCACACCCTACACTCTGCACCCATACGAGCTTCCACAAATTTGAAACGAACCAGCTTTGCTTTCCCTCTCTTAAACCGAAATCTGTTGGAGAAATGTTCATTGTGGGGGTTTTCAATTGTGTCTTTTAAACTTCCTCTTTGTTCCACATTGATTACAAAAGGGGTTGGGGGTTGTTTTTAAGGAGGAGTTTTTCAAGGGGTTATTGAGAGTTGGGATAGGGATCCCACACGCGCGCACCACCACCGCCGCTGGTCCGGTCCGTGACACGTGCGCGGGGCGGTGCTCTCTGATAGAGTTGAATTAGGGTTTTTGACCAATTCAACTTTGTCACACGTTTTTGTAAAACAGTTTCTGATTTGGTCCGAGATCTCCGGGAGGTGGAGTGTCATCTCTTCTGTTTTAAAACCGACGTCCTCCTTCAGTTTTCAACACGGAGCAATCAAACTTCTCCTTCTCTCTTCTTCTTCTGCAACCGTTCTGGGTCCTGGGTGGTTCCTTTTCTTCGACGGCGAGTGCACGCCTGAGAAGCCTTTGTGTATCCTTGGGGGGCGACGCCAGTAGCCGACCTGCACCGTGGTGTCGGGGCGATTTCGCTTCTAAGGCAGTGGTCTCCTTTATACCACGCCACAGCAAATCAAACACGGGTTTTTACAGATTTTAAAGCAGTTTCTGATTTGGTCCGAGATCTCCGGGAGGTGGAGTGTCATCTCTTCTGTTTTAAAACCGACGTCCTCCTTCAGTTTTCAACACGGAGCAATCAAACTTCTCCTTCTCTCTTCTTCTTCTGCAACCGTTCTGGGTCCTGGGTGGTTCCTTTTCTTCGACGGCGAGTGCACGCCTGAGAAGCCTTTGTGTATCCTTGGGGGGCGACGCCAGTAGCCGACCTGCACCGTGGTGTCGGGGCGATTTCGCTTCTAAGGCAGTGGTCTCCTTTATACCACGCCACAGCAAATCAAACACGGGTTTTTACAGATTTTAAAGCAGTTTTCACAAACACATTGAGGCTACATTTCGCAGATTCATACCAACAATTTAGAAGCGAAATTTTCTGTTTCTGCGATGGCGTTTCAATTCTTCAAACCGCTCCTGGATCTGTCGAAATTGGAGCCGCTGGATGGGACGAATTACAAGCGGTGGGACGTCCTCCTTCAGGAGGCCCCTGCGGCTGCAGCAACCTCTTCTTCCACAACTGTCGCCGACAATAAGGGTAAGACCGTCGTCGTTGATGACGATGGTGATGCTGTCGACAAGGGTAAGAAGGTTACTGATGATGACCTCACTCGGGCCAAACAGTACGAGTCCGACAATAAGTCCGTGCGAGGCCATCTTCTCAGCCATGTCTCGACCCCTATTTTTAATCTGATCTCTGTTCATAAATATGCTAAATTTATTTGGGATCTGCTGGAGAAGAAATATGGGGCTGACGATGCAGGGAAAAACAAGTATGCTGTGGGAAAGTTTATGCAGTTCAAGATGGTCGATGATAAGCCTATCATGGACCAGGTGCACGGGTATGAGAATCTGGTGGCTGACATACTCTCCGAGGGTATGAAGATGTGTGAGATCCTGCAGGCGAATTTTCTGATCGAAAAGTTGCCTGATTCGTGGGGTGGCTATCGCAACCATCTGAAGCACAAAAAGAAGGATCTAACCCTGGAGGAGCTCGTCGGTCACATGAAGATCGAAGAGGCTAATCGCCTCAAAGACAAACCTAAGCCTAAATCTGCTGATACTGTGAAGGCTAATCTGGTTGAATCTTCTGTGAAATCTGATAGGTCCAAGCAAGGAAACAAGTCTGGAGGTTCTAAGCCTAACATGAAACCAAAGAAAGGCCAGAAGTTCAAGAAGTCTGGCAATCAGCCGGACAAGCAGCAGAAATAGGGAGGCACAGGGATCGGCTGCTATGTCTGTGGCAAGCCAGGCCACAAGGCTTGGCAGTGTCGCAATCGGCCTGACATCCAGAACCAAGGACAGCGGCAAAACAAGCCTGCAGCTCCTGCCCAGCAGCAAGCCAACGTTGTCCAAGACAACAACCAGCTGATAGCAATGATCACTGAGGTCAACCATATGGGTGGCCAGGTCGATTGGCTCCTGAACAGCGTAGCTACTCGACACTTCTGCGCCAACAAGGACCTGTTTGCTGAGTTTGAGGATGCTACAGACATCGACTAGGTCTACATGGGCAACTCGAGCATCTCTCGAGTGCTAGGCAAAGGGAAGGTTGCACTCAAGCTCACCCCAGGGAAGTCTCTTACCCTAGTGAATGTGCTTTATGTTCCTTCTCTGCGCCGAAATCTGATAGAGGCGGTGAATATTTCACTCATTCTTTGAGAGAATTTTGTGAGCAAAATGGCATTATTCATGAATTTACAGCTCCCTATAGCCCACAACAAAATGGTATTGCTGAAAGGAAAAACAGAACTTTAAAGGAAATGATGAATGCTATGCTTTCTAGTTCTAGTTTGCCTGATAATATGTGGGGGGAAGCTGTATTGTCCGCAAATCATATTTTGAATAAGGTACCTCACAAGAAGCTTGACAAGACACCTTATGAGCTTTGGAAAGGGCATCCGCCTAATCTGAAATTCTTAAAGGTGTGGGGGTGTCTAGCTAAGGTGGTGTTACCTTCGTTCAAAGTTGATACTATTGGATCTAAGACTTTTGATGCAATTATGATTGGTTATGCTGATAATAGTGCTGCATATCGTTTTATGTGCTTGAGTGATCGTACCTTGTGTGAATATCGTGATGCTGTTTTCTTTGAGCATGTGTTTCCTTTAAAGAAATCTGCATTGCCTGCTAATGATTCTTCATCTCACGATGCATCTTCATCCATGCCTAATACTGTTGTGCCTAATGCTCAATCTGATCATGATGAACCTAGGAAAAGTAAAAGGCGTAGGAAGGAAACTAGTTTTGGTCCTGATTTTGTGACTGCGTTTCTAGTTGAACTGAATGATTTAAATGAACTAGATGAGACGTTCATTAGTCTTCATATGATAGAAGATGATCCTAAGACCTATGATGAGGCAATAAGTTCACTAAATGCTAGTTTCTGGAAAGATGCTATTAACAGTGAGATAGAATCCATTATGTCTAATCACACATAGGAACTAGTTGATATGCCTAAAGGAAATGGAGTCATTAGTACTTGTAAATGGATCTTTAAGAAGAAGCTTAAAGTGGATGGCTCAGTTGATAGATATAAGGCAAGACTAGTTATAAGAGGATTCACTCAGAGATATGGCATTGACTTCTTTGACACTTATTCTCCTGTTACAAAAATTGCTACCATTCGTGCATTGTTTGCTTTGGCTTCTAGCCATAAAATGCTTGTTCATCAGATGGATGTTACAACTGCATTTTTGAATGGTGATCTAAATGAGGAAATTTATATGGAACAGCCTCCAGGATGCATTGTTCCAGGACAGGAAAACAAAGTGTGCAAGCTACAGAAGTCATTGTATGGACTCAAGCAAGCACCAAAGCAATGGTATGAGAAGTTTCACACAACTATCCTAAGCTTTGGATTTGAGGTAAACGGATCTGATGCCTGTGTCTATTCTAAGAGGTTTGGTGCTGATTGTGTGATTATATGTTTATATGTGGATGACATGTTGTTATTTGGATCACACATAAATGCTATAAACACAACCAAACAGTTTTTGTCATCTAAGTTTGAGATGAAAGACATGGGTGAAGCTGATGTCATTCTAGGTGTTAAAGTAACTAGAAAAGAAAATGGCTTCATTTTATCACAACCTCATTATGTAGAGAAAATGTTGAAAAGGTTTGATAAATTTGATGTTGTGTCAGTTAGAACTCCTTATGATGCTAGCATGCAATTGAAGAAAAATTTTGGAATTGGTGTGTCCCAAAATGAGTATGCTAAAATAATTGGGAGTTTAATGTTTCTGATGAACTATACTCGGCCTGATATTGCATATGCTGTTAGTAAACTCAGTAGATACACCCATAACCCCAGTAGTGAGCATTGGATTGCACTTAATAGATTATTGAGATATCTTAAGGGCACCTTTGATTGGGGTTTACATTATGTGGGTTATCCCCATGCTTTAGAGGGATACTGTGATGTAAACTGGGTCACTGACAATGATGAGGTTAGCTCCACTAGTGGTTATGTGTTCACTTTATGTGGTGGTGCGATATCATGGAAGTCATCAAAACAAACTTACATTGCTAGATCAACTATGGAATCTGAGTTCATAGCATTAGATTTAGCTGGTCAAGAGGCTGAGTAGTTGAGAAGCTTACTGGCTGACTTACCTTTGTGGGGGCATAAGACCCCAACTATTTCTCTACATTGTGACTCGCAATCTGCTATTTGTGTAGCTAACAGCAATACTTACAATGGTAAGAAGAGACACATACAGATTAGACATGAAGCTGTGAGACAGCTGATTGCTACCGATGTCATTTGCTTGGAGTATGTGAAGTCCGAGAGGAATCTGGCAGATCCGTTGACGAAAGGGCTGAACAGAAGGATGGTCCTTGAATCGTCTAAGGGAATGAGGCTCAAACCCACATGAGCTGAGATACACCATACCCATTCCCAGGACAGGTGTATGAGAAAGGATGAGTCTAGAACTCTTAATGAGTCCATAGCCCAGAGTTGGGTGGTCCTATTGAGAAGGATTTGATGGATTCACCGAAAACTGTAGAGGTTGAGCCTTGTGCTCTTAATGATACCATAGCCCTGTAAAGGGTGATCCTATTGAGAAGGACTTGATGGAATCACCTACGAGAGTGTCAAGGGTTGGTCGCCTTCTATGGAAGACTAGGATTGTCTTTCTAGAGCGTTTTTCAGCACTTAAGGTATGAGATGACTATTACCGTTGACAGTCAGATCGCAGAACCACCAGGGCAGTGGTGAAGGTATGTGCTGTTGAGGTCAACTCGCGAGTCTGGAAGTTCAAGATTCGTTCACTTCTATGACTTGCGAGATACTTGGCTTCACTATGTGTTGGTTCAAGATTCGTTCACCGGCATTTAAGTACTTTCTCCACGAAACCAGCTCAGGACGATGTTTTTTTTGTCTTAAAACCCCAATTCCTCACATTTGTGGGGGACTGTTGGAGAAATGTTCGTTGTGGGGGTTTTCAATTGTGTCTTTTGAACTTCCTCTTTGTCCCACATTGATTACAAAAGGGGTTGGGGGATTGTTTTTAAGGAGGAGTTTTTCAAGGGGTTATTGAGAGTTGGGATAGGGATCCCACACGCGCGCACCGCCACCACCACCGCCGCCGGTCCGGTCCGTGTTCGTGACACGGACCGGACCTGCATGTTTTTTAAAACAGTTTCTGATTTGGTCCGAGATCTCCGGGAGGTGGAGCGTCCTCTCTTCTGTTTTAAAACCGACGTCCTCCTTCAATTTTCAACACAGAGCAATCAAACTCCTCCTCTCTTCTTCTGCAACCGTTCTGGGTCCTGAGTGGTTCCTTTGCTTCGACGGCGAGTGCACGCCTGAGAAGTAGCTGTGTATCCTTGGGGGGGGGGACGCCAGTAGCCGACCTGCACCGTGGTGTCGGGGCGATTTCGCTTCTAAGGCAGTGGTCTCCTTCAACGCCACAGCAAATCAAACACGGGTTTTTACAGATTTTAAAGCGGTTTTCACAAACACATTGAGACTACATTTCGCAGATTCATACCAACAAAATCACCCAGAGATAGTGAGGAGGTTCAGAAGCGTCAAACAACAACCACTTGAAGTGTAACCCATCACGAAGAGGGTTGAGGACTTACTCTATTGCGCGCCCTGAAGCCTCTTTGCAGTGGGCGACAGTACTTTGAGTGGCCGGTTGTTGTCTGAGGGTTCTCCACCTCACTATCCCCAGGTGGTGGAATGTGTACACTTACTCCATACAATGAATGATCACAGTGGTCAACACCCCCCGGCTCGGGAAAAAAATAAAAAATAAATAATTTTTTTTGCATATATTTAGTATTTTTAAGATAATATAATTCTTTTAAGTGATATTTGAAACATAAATGCTATCTAGCTCAAGTGGTAAGGAAAGAGAGGGAGAAAGTAAGGAGAATCTAGAGGTGTTGGGTTCAAATCCCCACCACCTCAACTTTTTATTTGTTTTTACTCTACCACTAATTCTTCTTAATTTCTGTTTATTTTTTTTGTTTCTATCAACCAATTAAAAAAATGTCATATTTATGTTTAAATTATATATTAAACTCTTTCTTTCAATATTTATGTTTAAATTATATCTATATTTTTTTTGTTTCTCTTCTATATTTTTTTGTTTCTCTTCTATTTTTTTTGTTACTCTCAACTATTTAAATACAAAAAAAAATCATTAAAAATAACAAAATCTTCTTATCAAGTATACACCCAAAAAAATATTTCACGAAATTTTTTTAGCACCCCCTGCCCGGAATCCTGGCTCCGCCACTGGTGGTCATCACCATAGGATGAAGCTTCAGTTCTCGTGTGCTAAAGCCAAGGAATACGAATGGTGCATTGTCTGCTGCAACTCACTTCAGAGTGGTTTGTTTGATCTCAATTTACATTTGATACTTCAGTTATGTACACGCTTCGTTTTAGTATATACCTCTTGCTTCGTTACCTAATCACCAAATGTTTGATTCCATGGACTTTTGTATTCTCGTCGCAACTAATGAATAAAATGTCAATTTGCTTGATGAATCTTCTTATAATTCACCTGCAATTTTACTCCCCAACTGCTCTGGACCAGATTCATTCGAGTCAATTAATTTGACTGCAATCTCAAGGTAATGTAGATTCGGACTTTCAAGGTAATGTAGTTCATACTTCTTAGAAGTATAACTGTTACGCCCTTAAATTTGCTGCCTAAACCTTTTAAGTTCAATGGGTTTGTGAGACTGTAACAACTAACAACCCTAACTTCAAATGGGTGCAAGTACAAACAAGGCATGCTTTGTCAAATTAAAAGCTTTAAGATTATTGTTGATTAGCTAAGAGCGCAAGTAGAGGATCACAATGTCAGATGAGCAAAATTCAGATTATAACATATTGAATTTTAAAACCAAAACCAATGATAAATAGAATGATCACTTGAAGGGGAAGAACAGCAAACGATTTGTTAGTCATGATAACGATTTGTCAGAAGTTGAACATAGCAGCAGCCTTAAATCTCGTTGAACGGAAATCTGGGTAGTCTGTACTCTCAGCTATTAGTTTCCAGCTCGTCTCCGCAAGAATCCCATTGCTTGATAAACATCAGCAACAGTTGCATTTGCTATATCAGAAGCTTTTTGAGCTCCCTCAGCCAAAATTTGATCCAGATAGACCGGATCGGACATGATCTCTTCATAGCGAGCCTGCATGGATAAGTTTCGCCACTCAAATTAAAGAAGGGATTTATAGTGTTGCAAAAACCAACAGCAGAGCAACATTGAAAATCAACAATCAATCTGACTAACTAGTTGAATCAAAACTATTTTGTAGCCCTCCCTGTAAATGAATATGCAAACTACTGATACTGAAAACCTGTCAGATCCTGCGAGGATGCTGATTATATGTATGGGCATTGATTTCCTGCTTGTCATTTATTTGGATCCAAAACCCATTTGAAATTACAACCATCAGAATATTTGATGGGGGATAGATGATCAATCACAGCATCTGCCAGAAGCAGTTTGAATGTTCCCCAGTTCATATCCTGGCATTCTTGTACAACTTCCTGCAGGGAAAAAAAAAGGTCATTCTAGAGATTCATTTGTTTGTTCTACGTTAGTTGCTATACTTCAACAGAACCAACACAAAAAATTACATCTGTCATAAAAGTTTGACACTAACCCGGTTGAACACGAGAGAGGTGCATTCCTTGTAAATGCAGAAGGAATAATTTACCAATTTGGAGAGGAAAGCATGCAGTTTTTTGTTTTTTTATCAACAATGCCAAAGTTTATCGTATATACCTTATAAATGCAGAAGGATAAAAATCTTCTAGCGATAAAGGTGTAACTGTTCTCATAAAGTACTCGAAGCCTAAATAGAAAGATTAGCAAAAAAATCAGTGAATACTCATGAAAGATATTGGAAAGATGAATTTTAACCAATTCCATATTGTTAGGCTGCTTTTTAATCATATAGATAGGAACCCCCTAGGTGTCAGAAATAAAAGTGACAATTTAGGCTATTACCTCCTTTGTCTTCCCAGAAACAAGCTGGTATATAGAAAGAAGGTTGGTGCACTCTGGCCTTTCTGGATTGTCGATTTCCAAACTGCACCAGGGAGGTAAAAAAACAGTAAACTAGAGCAGCATAGAGGCAAATGATAAGATCCATATTTCTTACTCACTTCCTACCTTTTAACTGTTTATTTTAGGCTTCCGGTTCAGATGTGGAAAAATAGCTACCTAAAATTTTCCAACTTTTTGATAACTATAATGATTTGAGATGAATTCACAATATCATCAATGAGAATTCAGTTTTCTTGAAGGATAAGCAGAGGAAGAACTAACCCTGGACACGAATTAGTTTTGCAGCGTTTGATCTTGTTTGCTATGGCCTACAGGAAAGGCAAGTAGATGGGATCAAATTCAGGACAACAGAAATGGAGGGTGGGTCCTTTGTGACCAATGTAAAAAAGTTAACTTTTAAAATATATACAGAGTTTAATCTTCAAAAAGACGAGTCATTAACAACCACAATAGGTTCACCAAATATAAAACCACTCACAACCACACCAACAAGAAGCCCCATCATCTCTATAGTGATTGTAAATTGTAAATGAAGCGGTGTTTTCCTTCCAGCACTAGAGTGTCTAGCTGCTTAAAAATTCCCTGATCCACTTGAGATATGCAACCATAATTTTAGGTTGTAAACTAGACTCAAGTCCATAAAGGGTAAGTGAAGTATGCAGTTGCAATACAAGTTAAGACAATGTCATCTGATAGATGATGCATATCGACAAACATAGATTCAGAACTTATGTGAACCAAAGAAGTAGATCGAAAAAAGCAAAAAGAATCAGATTGGTTTTGTATTCAAGGGTGCAAATTTTTAACTTAGCGAAAATAAGAAATAGTCAATTCATATGGAATTTCAAAAAGTAGGGAAAAGAAGTGTACTCACGTCTTTTGGATCAAGTAGATTGATTCGAGACTGATCTGAAGGCGCAGATTTGGACATCTGACAACATAAAAATATTGTCAAACAAACCCAAGGAGAATAATATATTCATGCAACTTGAAACTGCATGCATCTTTAGCTTCTTCCTTCTAGATGGGTCAAGTTGTTCCACGTATCCTTGTTTAGAAGCCAGATAAATTGTTGAATTTTTTAAAAATCTTGTTCTTAAAAAGTTTCCCCGTTTAAGTATACGCATTAACAACTTGAATACAAGTGGTAAAACTCTATGGATTTTGCAGATAGCAGTTAATAGAGGCTTATAAACTCAAATTGCAGTCTACCCTTTTACAAGGACTCCAGTGGCATAATAGTCATGTAGACCATGGATGTCATTCCAGATCAACCAATTTGTTTGTCTTTAATTATTTTTGATGTTAATGAGACAAGGATTTGGGATTTCGAAACTAATGTTTATCGGAAAAAAGGGGCAGATAAGTCTCCATCCTAATCTGATCCCATGCATTCCCAGATTTACCCCAATGGATTTTGTATCTACTACTTACCCTGTGATCAATTTTCAATGTAGTAAATCCATTAAAATAGAAGTAATAGCATTAAGATATGTAGTTATTATTACAGAATAAACAGCAATAAATAAAACCTTAGAAAGGCAATCTGTTAAGGACATCACTCGGGCACCAGTTTGTTGGATAAGTGGCTCTGGAATCTACAGAAAACATGCTGAGTTTGAGTTAGGAGGTAACAATTACGAAACCTTTTAGGTAAAATGATGAATATTAAGTCAAACAGGGTATACCTTAAAAATTGTACCTCCTCTCCTAAATAATAAACAAAATTAATAGTTACCTCCTAACTAATAATAAACAAAAATTGTACCTCCTCTCCTTAAAAATTGTACCTCCTCTCCTTAAAAATTGTACCTCCTCTCCTAAATAATAAACAAAATTAATAGTCACAACATAGTTATACGATAACTTGAAAAATAGAAAAGTGAAAAGCTTTGCCTTCAAAAGATATCGCTGTTCTTACCCTCCTAACTTCTTCCACTTTCTCCGTCCATACATATGGTTAACACGCTCAGCAAGTTCTCGTGTCAGCTCGAGATGCTGCTTTTGATCATCACCAACTGGAACAACATCAGACTGCAGAGGCATGTTGCATTAAATAAGAATCATGCATGTTCAGGCTAATTGGACTTGAATTAGTTTAAGAAGTAAAATGATTATACCAGACACATTAGATGCACCATTTTTTTTTAAATTTAAAAATGGTCCAAAGAATCAGCAAACTTTCTTAATTATGCTAAGCAGTGCTGGTGCCAGCAGCACATTTAAACTGATGATGTATCTTTTTTAGTGTCCCAATTTTAAAACGATGTTATCAATCATGCAGATATTGACATGCAAACACATAAACAACAGCAAAGAACTGCATAGTGAAGCACACCTGATACAGAAGTATATCAGAAGCCATCAGAACAGGGTAGGTTAAAAGTGCAACACCAATATTTTCATCTCCCTGCGAATTGAATGAACAAAACAGAAGACAAAACAAACTAAATAGGGCAGCAGTGATAAGGAGCTAAATGCAAATGTTACGTGCTGCTTGATTCAAGATGAAAGAATTCTTCAAACATGTAAAGGGGAAAGTGCATTATGAAATATCATGAGCACCAGGGTTCTCTGAACTCAAGGAATTCTGTTATGCACAATGTTAGAGATATCGTGCCTCAGATTCTGGAAGGTTCAAGATCAAGCTGGAATGGATGGTTGGGCAGTAGGAAATACAGATACTAGTGTAAATGAAGGGCTAAGGCCATCTAGAGAGCTATTCTGGTATAAATTACTTGGAATAAGCAATAGCCTTGAGTGTGGCCAGTGAATGATTCCTCGTCTGGTACCCAGTGATTTCTTTCCAGTTGCTCAGATGGTGGGATTTGTGTGTGTTTGTGTTGATTATTGACTTTTATCTCTGTCAAACTCATCCTAGGATGTTGAAGAAACTCAGGCACCTTGACCAAAATAACAATAACAGTTCCCCATTATACTGAACTTCCAATTACTCATGTTATAGTTGCAGCACGCTTGACAAGAGTATCAACTTTCAATCTGAACTTTACACTAGCTGAATCCGAAACTAATAATAACTACATGTCTATAAAAGCTAAAGTTATCTACAAATAATGGATAACATGTGTTATTACTCCTACAGCCTGAATAAAGTGGGACCCTAGTGAATATTTTGGTAAATACTTTCAAACCCTAAATATTCTGGTAAATATTTTATTTTTTGTGAATAAAGTGACTAACCACACTATAAAAAGCATCCGCATAACTGTGCGTGCATTAATGTAATAAAGAAAGGATGCAAGCATTGAAATGATACATTTTTACTAATTAAAAAATATATATTAATATAATTCTTGTACGTAGACGGAAATTTGGCCTAGATTTATCGAGAAAAAAAAATGTGGTAGCTAGCTGGAAATTAAAATAAAAAAGCTTTGATATTTTATCATCTCCAAAGATTAATAAATGACAAACAAGACAAAAGTACGCAATCGACTAATCGAGGTTACCTTCAAAGCTGCGACAGCCGTGCAGTTAATGTTCAAGAATTAGAAATGAAAGGGTGGGGATGTGTTGAACAAGATGGAAATCTTCTCCTCCATCGCTTTCACCTTCCTCTCTCTTTTTAAGTCTTTTCCAGAATCTCATCGGCATAAAACCAACTTCAAGTAGTTGGAGTGTTTTGATGTTTCTTATTTCATCTGGAATTCTTTCCAATTGACGACACTCCGATATAGATATCTCTCGGAGTTGTGGCAAGGAACCTTCTGTTATTCTCCATTCCTTCAAACTGGGCAAATCCATCAACTTAAGCTTCTGAAGATTTGGAAGTCCACTGACAGTTAAGTTAGCCCCCTTGTATGCGCCATCATCTAGGACTAGTTCCCTTAGGTGAGTGACTTGAGCAATGACTTGATTCATATCATCCTCCTCCTCAACCTCTGTTCCCCATAACTCTAACGACAAAAGATTAGGAGGGAACGACCACCTTGAGCCCCGTTGCTTTTTTATCTTTCCTCTTAAGCGAAGGAATTTCAAGTGTTGAAACCTTTCCAGTTTCATCTTCTGCGAATCAAATTCCAACAATGGTTCTGATTTCAGACGAAGCTCAAGGGTTTCAAGACAGGTTACGGTGCTACTATTAACATAACTGAGTATAGCATCCAACTGTTTCTGACTGTGTACCTGGTATATCTTCAGTTGTTGCAAATCAGTGCTAACAATAGAAGGTAGCTCCTTAACAATCCATTCATCAGCATCTATCTCCAAAGTTTGCAAATTCCTTGGTTTGTCCACCCCCATTGAAATTGTTGGACTCTCAGCTCTGCTTCCAAGAAATCGTATATAAAGAACTCTGAGTTGCTCCATGTTACCAACCATGTTATCAGACAACTCCATATTACTCCTCCCAAGAATATTCAAGGTTTGCAAGTTTCTTAGTTTTTTGAGAAAGTCCATTTTTCCGGTTGTAAAGCTACACAAATGGAAATGCAAATATCTTAAAAGGACCATATTTCCTATATGTTTTGCGGAGTCCCCTAAATTAACGTTGCGCAGAGACAAAACCCTGACCTGCTTCAACTTTTCAAATGGGAATAACGGTTTGGGTAAGTCTTGACCGTATTCACTGCTCCATAATAAGGACCTCAGACGCGAATGGAACTCCAACACTTTAGATTCTGCACTGTGTATACAAATCGATTCAAACTTCATTAAATTAGTATATTCAATATATTAGCCATATATGAAACTGTAATAAGCATATATATATAAAGAGAGGCTAATATATTTGTCAAATTTTAAAGATAACTAAACATATTAAAACATTTAGAGATAGTATATTGTTTTTTATTTGTGTTAAACCTAAACATATGCAATATTTCTAAAGCAATTATCTTTTTTTTTTTGCTTATATAGTTGAATTGCATGTAGAAGTGAGTAAGAAAATAAATAGAGTCACGTTAATATATTTATCAAATTTCAAAGATATATAAACAGATTAAAACTTTTAGAGATACAAATTATTAGTAATAAAATTACAATGATAATATATTAATTAAACATATATATTTAAAATAAGTCCTCTATAACTAGTATCATTTTTTTTACTTATATAGTTGAATCGCATACAGAAGTGAATAAGAACATAAATAGAGTCAAATTAATATATTTGTCGAATTTCAAAGATAAATAAACATATTAAAACTTTTAGAGATAAAAATTATCAATAATAAAATTACATAATATATCAATTAAAAGTATATTAAAATAAGTCTCGTGTGAGCATGGGCATGCTCACTAGTTATGTTATATGAATAGGAATATTGTATGTTTCATTCTAATCAATGCAGGACAGTTAAAATATTCATATTCATAAAAATCAAATACTCTTATAAATGAAAATATGAATCATAATAAGTTCATAACAACTTCCATTCTTCCAACAAATGTATAATTATGCCTAACTTCCGCTCTTCCAACAAATGTATAATTATGCCTATTGTCAATTTAGTATCGGAAAAACAAAAAATACTACCTTAAAAACGACATATATATGTGTGTGTGTGTGTGTGTGTGTGTGGCATACCTGTTACAATTACGGTGATTTTGTACCACAATCCGATGACATGGTTCTATTTGAGTTGATGATGATGTAGATGGAGAGAAAATTCTAAAAAAGCCCAATTCCTTTGCCTTCTCTATGCAAATATCTCGCATCAAATCATGAATTCGAATATAGATTGCATCTTCCGCATAATCTCTCGAAACAACTTGAACCATACATCGTTGAACCAACTCTTCCAAAAAATTCTTAGCCACTCCATTAAGCCTCCTCCTTTCCGGACATTGATCTGGCTTTACAAATCCTTCATCTATCCACAAGTTGATCAATGTATCAACACGTATTGCCGCATCTTCTTCGAAGGTCCCCAAATAAAGAAAGCAAGGCTTTAGATAATAGGGCAAATCAAAATAGCTAAATTCAAGAACTTTCTTAACTGCCTCACAGCGAAGGGAACCTCTCTCATCTTTCATTATAATTGAAACCACATCATCCTTGATGCTTTTCCATTGTTGTATTGTGGCCTTTGTTCCCAAAAGTCCAGCTACTGCAATTATTGCAATGGGTAAACCGCCACATTTTTCAAGCATGACCCTTCCCAGTTTCGCAAACTCATCCTCCTCCTCCTCATTCTCCTTGAATTCAACAATAACTACCTTGTTATTGCAAACAATTGTTGAAAATAGCTCTCTACTCTGTTCTGCTGTGAGAAGACGCATATTATGGACCTGAAAAGGAGTTATCCCCGAAAACTGAACGATTCCTTCTTTACGAGTAGTGATCAAAACTCTACCATTTCCTGTCAATAGAGTAGGGAGAAAATCTTGTAAAGCTTCTCTCTCCCATACATCGTCAAGAACAATCAAACAAGAACCTTCTTTTTGAAGAAACTCTTCAAGTTTAACACGGGGAAACATTTCACCTTCTAAAATGTTAACCCCAAGCATTTTACATATTTGAAGCTGAAGCTCGTGAGTATTCCATTGCTGGGAGACACAAACCCATGCTCTTCTAGGAATCGCCTTCTTTATTTCTTCCTGATTGTAAAACTGTCTTGCGAGTGTGGTTTTACCAGAGCCACCCATGCCAACGATTACCAAATCAGCTCCACGCTCGCCATCCTTTCCAACAAACTCGGCAACGAGATCTCTACCATCCTCCTCTAGACCAATGATAATCTCTCGGTTGATAATACCGGGATCGGTTTGAAGCCTCTTCCTATAAGCAACACTGTTGTTTGGGAGTTGATAAACATCTGTCCACCCGGGAGTTTCTTTTAAGCTTTCACGTAACTCTGTTATCTCCACAACGAGCCGATGCTTATGGATGACAGGATTTGAGGCGCATGAGAAGAATGCCTTCAATTTTCTGAACAAACTAGGGGAAGCTGGCTGCTGTTTTTGATCGGTTACTGTGTCAAGGAAGTCTTCAATCTCAAGAAGGATCTTTCTGAGATGTTGAACTCTAGTTTGCGAAACATGACTCAGGGTTGCCAATCGTTCAATATCATCGATATCCCGGAGATAACTGTTGATAAGCTCAAGCTCCTGTTGCAATCCTTTAATCGCCCTTTCCTCATCAACTAGCAAAATGGTAGCCTCGTTCTTTAAAAGATCATACACTCGCTCAAGAACGAATCCTATAGGCTCAAATCCCATTCTTGTTTAGTGAGACAAGAGAAAAAAAAATTTGTTTAGTTGTTTGAGAAGGAGCGATGGGGAAAACAAAGTACTGATAAAAGAGAAAATTAAAGGAAATGAAGGATCAGAGGATGATGAAAAACCTGGAAATTTGACAAGGCCTGAAAAGGTAAATATAGAGATAAGGTGATAAACACCAGGGATTACAAAAGGAGGAGCCCATACACAGGGACTCATGTAAAAAAGGACACCGTATACCCAAAATGGCCCCCTATACCCTCCAAGAACTACCAAAAGACTATCACCAACTCAAACTACTCTACCTACTCTACCTCCGGAAATTTGACAAGGCTTGAGCTGGAAATGTGCACCAATTCAAACTAGTAGATCAATGGCTCCGTGCTAACAAATAAAAGATGTAAAAACAGCACTTTATAATCATATACGAACAGTGGCGGATCTAGGATTTTCGCCAAGGGGGGCTGAAAAACACTTATAGCAAGTTGCGAATCGAGATCAATATTAATATCAAGTAGAGCCATATGCTGAATTAGGTTGTTGGTTTGTTAATGGTTACAAATTAAGTAACAAGATACTCAACTTAGCTTGTTGAACTTCTAATTGATTTCAATTTAATTCTAGGTAAGGTTGCTTTTAGGTTAAGTCAAATTAGTTTGTATTTAGAATATTTTTACAATTGAATTTCATCAAGTACAAAACCTATTCAAATAATCACAACCAAAATTCTAATTTCTTGAATCTAAGGGAAAGATGTTGAGGGTCAATTAAGGGATAATGTTGCTTCTGAAATTCATTTGTTATTGTTCGGAGGGATTAAGCTTTCCATAAATTACTCACGGTTTAAACTCATAAGTTTTGTATGTTGTAAAGAGGTTGTTCGGATTTGTTTGGTGAATTTTCAATCTGCATTTCAATTTTTTACTTGTTTATGAAACTCAAAAATAATCACTCAAATAATAAATTCAATTCACAAATTCACAAAATTGATTCCCAAACCTAATTTCACGAAATTGTTTTCTAAAATCAAAATCCTAAATTCTCACATCCTACCTATAAATTGAATCTTAAATTAAAATTTAGAGCACAAATTAATAAAGTATAAACTATAAAATAAGAAACACTAACCTTTTTAATTCAACCTTCAACAAATTTGGATTTGAGAATTGGGAATTTGGGACTCACTATTGGTGGAAGGGAAAGAAGTGAAATGAAGTGAAGAAGAAGGGTTGCGGCACAGTTGTGGGGAGGGCTGGAGGAGGAGCCACCAGTGTCGCCGTCACGCCGGAGAGGAACAGACACCTGAGAGGAACAGCGGCCGCAGGCTGTGCAGTGTGACAGTGTGAGTGATGCGGCCTTCGGCTGTGGTGTGGGTTTGTAAAACAAAAACGTAACCCTTGTGCTGCTATGTGTTTCAAAAAGGAAAAAAAAGGGGGCGTCCAGATTCAAGTATTCAACCTCCAAAGTCCAACCTGTTGTTGTCTTGCCCCATTCCCTTCCTTTACCCTTTACCAAGTACCAACTAACCTAAGAAAATTTATTGTTACAGCCTTCATTCTAATTATAGACTTATAGTTATTACACAAAAATAGCATATATCCATACAAAATATTTTTCTCTATTTTTCTCTTTTCTCGAATCCATGGGGGGCTGAAGCCACTCCGAGCCCCCCGTGGATTCGCCACTGTATACGAAGGAGGCCTTCTCGGCCACATATATGTTGAAGAGATAGACACAAAGTTATTAGAATCGAGATTCTTGAATCGAATCACAACAGGGTTTGTGGATCGGATTGTAAGATCCTTGAAATATAATAAAATAATAAAATATATATAACAAATGGCATAATTTAAAGTTCTAAAATGAGGGAAAAAATGTTAGTCTCACAGTATATTTTGGTTTCAAGAGATAAAAAGCTACATTTACGACCTTAGACATTCTCATATTGATTAAAAGACTCGAAAACAATTGTCTCTAAGCCATTTTCCGCGTTTTATACATGAATGTATACTTTTAAACTCCCTAAAATCAAACAAGGAAACAAAACAAAATGTTTAAAGAATACATATTGTTAATAAAAATATAATCTTTAGGATCGAGTAGGATCGTAAGATTCTGTCGATCCATTAAGATTCTAAGAGCACCCACATCCCTTCAACCCAACAGGGTTCCTTATTTTCAATTTTTATCACTCTCTCTTCCCTTTATTCTTTTAACAACCCATTATACTTTTTCACTCACATCCCTACAACTCATAAGGGTTCCTTAATTTTTTCAATTCTTTTACCAAGATTAAAAATAAAAAAAAATTATATGATATAATAATAATTATATATGAATTTCAAGTTTCAACCCAATTAATTTAATTTTTTTTTTCATTAATTAACTATATTCATGTTTTCTTACATATTAAAAAAATATGAACTTGTAAAATATATATACTTTAAAAAAATTATATGGCTAAATTACAATAAATAAATAACATATCACAAAAAAACAAAATTTATCATCAAAAAAAAAAATCAATACGTACTTGATATTTGCAAAGGAATTCTCATGACCCTGTGACCCCCTCCTTGACTCCTCCTGTAGTCTGTGGCACATGGGCCCCACTTCTTTTGTATTTTCTTTGTATTTTACCGTAAACAACCTGTCCTATCGTTGTTTGTAATTTTTTTTGCAGAGATCCCTTTTTTTATTATTAGGTTGTTTAGCTATTGGGTTTAACAACCCCAATGTAGCTGCTCTAAAGATCCATCATCATTTAGCCATTGCATTTATTTTTCTCATTGCTGATCCTACACAAAAAAGATTCTATTCATAGATCCGAATCGAACTCCTGAGTAGAATCGTAAGATATTAAAATTTTAAAGTTTCGGATCAAGATTCCAACATACGCTCCATGGCTCCATGCTAAAGGTCGGTATTGTGGCATTGTCGATCCCATGAGTTGTACGTGCATATCACTACCGATAATAATCAAATTAGACGGTCTCTTAAAACTAATAATATGGAGACCTCGCATGACTCGTTTGGCTCATTTAAAACAGAAGTGTAACCTATAAATTGCTCAATGTAGGCACACTTATTTTTATTTTTATCGGAAATTCGTAATTCGCGTAGTAAACAAAGGTTTTAGATATTTCGCCCGGTAACCCTGGGGTTTTGAAAAAATTTGTGTCGCGCCCAAAACATGTGGGTTGAAAGAAGATTGTGAGTTTAAACTTTTATGGGGTAAATAATGTAATATTTAGAAATAATGTGGGGACTTTTTCTTAATATATAAAAATTGTTTTAACAACAGAAAGCTCGATGAGCGATTCAGAGGACGGAGAAGAAACCTAAACCTAGAAGAGAAAGCAGGGAGAAAGCGAAACCTTCAACCGGTGGCGATGGCGGAGGATACGACGACGACGTCTCCTCCGGCGGTGGCTTCTGGCGGACTGTGTGGCCTCCGGCGGTGGCTGCTGGCGGACTGTGTGGTGGCGGTTGGTGAAGTTAGAACGTTTTCGAAAATTGCAAGTTCGAAAGGTTTCGAAAGGTACGAAATTTCAATTATTTTTCTTAAATTTCTTTATATTGATTGATATGAGTGATCTAGAGTACCAAATTAGGATCAATTATTGATTGAATGTTTTCAATTTAGAATTTTAGGGTTTCGAAAATTGGGACAAATTTTAAGATTCATGGGACGAATCTAGGGTTTCGATAATTTGTTGCGTGAGGTTTAGAATTAGGAAATTTAGGGTTTTGTGTTTCGAAAATTTCGTGTGTTCTTGTGTTGATCCGATAATCTTTGGAAAAAAAACAGAACACTTTTATATGTTGAAACGATCGTCTCGTGAACACAGGAAATGCCATTACTGATGACCTTATTTTGACACAGATTGGGCTGATATGCTGTTGAGTCTTACTTGGAGCAGATTCTTTCCCATGGCTTCTTTCATGCAGACCCTGTAAGTTATTCACTGACGTCACTCTTCTCTCTGTTGGCATCTTTTAGAATCTTTTTAACATTGGAAGATGCTTCTGCTGAGGAATGGTGTTGACATCAAATGATCCACTGAAATACCTTAACTTGATTATGAAGCAGTTATGGTGCATTATATATGTTAGTGAGCCAGTGTTGGTTGAGGGCTAAAACTTTGAACTATAGTTATAAGAAATATTTTCAGAAGCTGATGCTTATGCATTAGAATTATAAAACCATTACATGAAAGATTAAGCAATATCGGAGGCTTCATGGTAGTTCAGTGAGCACAAATTTCCACTATAAAATTCCACAGTTCTGTTTCAGCTGCTGCCTAAATTTCCCGGTATAAAACATCAATTGACACTGAATCTGCTCTAGTCTGTTCCTCAATATCAACTAGACCTTTGCATCCTTTGCATGCTGTATTGGTGCATCCAAAAACATCCTTTGCATTTTTCTCCATATATTGTAGATGCTTCTAAATGGTTAATCTAAGATTATCTCCTAAGGAATTTGACCACAAGATTTATGGTTATTTTACCACTGCCATTTTTCCCTGGCAGCATCCTGGAAACATAGCTGTAGATGATGTGAATGGTGGAAGATTGATATTTTATGATTTTGGAATGAAGGGAAGGTACAACATTTTTCTTTCTTCTTCGATAATATGACAAATAAGACAGTACGATGATGTAATGTATCTGATTGTTCTTCCCTTCTCCTTGCAGTATCAGCCCAAACACTAGGGAGGGATTGCTGAAAACATTTTATGGAGTTCATATTAATTTTGAATTTTTTCCTACAAATTTTTAGCCTATTAGCTCAACCGGTAGAGCAATGTGCCTAGGCACAAGATATGGGTTCGAATCTCATATAGGCTATATACATATTGCAGAAAGTGAGAAGAATTCCTAAGAAGAAAAATAGGAGGATACATATTACGGCCATGATGATGTTGAAAACAAAGTTTTGATAGTGATGTACCATTTTACAAATCAACCTATGTGGGACTCGAACCCACATCATGTGTATAACACATTGCTCTACCATTTGAGCTAATTGGTTAAACAAATTTTGTCCATGTGCATTTAACTAGCAGCATAAGCAATTCAGCTCTGAGCTATATAACAAGCAAAAAATTATACACAATTCACCAAGAAAAAAAACCTGGTTCCTTTCATCAGTAGACAGGCTGAAATTAGCTTTAACAGAAATAGTAGCAGCATGTTTCCTGGATTACATAAAGCACCCGGAATTCAGATGGATTGATCATATGGATTCATCAGGAGACAAGAAGTCGAAAGATAATAATGTGAATAGGTACAATATAAAAAAATTGAGGCAAAGTGCATTCCAAAATCGTATAATAATATACAAAACATTTTAAATTTAAGCTTTGGAAAGAAGATTTGGATAAATAGGACACATTTGGATAAATGCAAAAATTGAATCAGAGATGTATGCAAAGATTTTCAACTTTATTTTGCTAGAATTAAAAAGAAAGGGAAGGCCAGTGGATGGAAAGATTTGATCCAAACCAAAGATTCGTGCACATGAACTGAAATATTCACAAATGAAAGCAAGATAGAGCTTCATGATTCACTGCCATAATTCATTACTTTGTGAGTCAGTAACTATAAATTCACATCATTTGAATAGATGGATCAAAATTCAGCTGTCATTGATGGTTAAGACATACCGAGGGGTGGTCAGTGGCGAACCAGCACAACCAAGTTTTTTCAACCATATTCGAAAAAAAAAGTTCAGCTGTCATAGCTGCAACCAAGTTTCGTCAACCCAAATCAAGGTACAATGAACAACGACAACAACAAGTTTTACCACACAGTGATAGATCATTCACATACATCCTTCATCACACACCATGATTCGAAAAAACCCCTACAAGCAACTACCAAAAAGAAGTCAATTTTTCGGACCCTAGAAAAAAAACCCAAAATTTTCGGACCCAAATCCTAAAATTCATAATTCGAAATTGGAAGCTTCAAACCATTATTTGAGTTGGATTTCACACCCTAGATCACTAATCCCACTCAGTAAGAAGTAAATTGATAGATGCGATCTTGAAATTTCGGGAAAAACCTATTCAAATTCAAAATTTTCGAAAGGCAAGTATACTCACTTTTAGACCGGAACCAGCTGCGTCGTTCAGAACAGCCACCTCCCGGGCCACCCCTCTCTCTGTCGCCGACCCTTGGGAGTAACCAGTTTCACGTCGGTCTGCCGCCTCTGCACTTCGTCTCCCTCCGTCTGCTATCGCACAGGTGCGTCGTTCGTTTCCTTCTGTTCGTCTCTCGCTCAGGTAAATGTAGGAAATGTTGGTATTTGTGAAATGCCTCCACAAACTTTGTTAATATTACACTACTCACCCTCTACAAACTTTAAAACACCGATTTTTGGACAAAGTCAAACTTTTGGGCACGACACAATTTTTTTAAAAACCCCAAGGTTACCAGGTGAAATATCTGAAACCTTTGTTTACCACGCGAATTACGCAAAACCTCAGGGTTACCACGCGAAATTTCCGTATTTTTATTTATAATATATTGAAATTGCACGCCTATAAATTCAATCGCAATCAATTTCTATCAAACTCACCAATTAAAAAAAAAAAACCCTCTTCTTTCAAGCAGAATGAGAAAGCTATGGAATTCCTTAGATGCATGATTATGATTTTGGTTGTGCTAGCAAACCACACTTCCAATATCCTCTCCAATTAACCCGACCACCTTCTGATAAGCTATGCACAATCACACCCACCCAACCAAATCCATTCGAACTTAATTGGCTATCTGTGAGGCTCCTCCATATTGCAACCACCCTGTCCCTGAGGTGGTGAGGCAGTTGGGAGCCCTCGAACAACCGCTAGCTTCAAGTGTTGCCAATTGATAGGGAGGAGGGAAAGTTACGTTAATCTATTACGGCCATTTCCTCGTGGGTTCTGAATTTGAACTCGTATTAGCTGTTTATGACACGGGGAGCAGTATAAGCAAATCTAGCACGCAACGTACCAATCTTTGGCGTGTGCCGATTTGTGTAACGAGATTCCCGGAGACACATGCAGGCCTCAAATGCGGATTCGAACTCAAATACCACGATGGGACGGTTGTTGAGGGTCAGGTCGGGCAGGAACTGAGCCACACCGCTGCAGCCAGGATGGTGTTCGGGGCCGTGGCGCCTGGGTGTGATTGGCGTGACCAATGAACCGTTGAGGATACCACCAACTCCACCCGGATGTAATGGACGTTGAAGAATTGTTTAAGACTGAATTGTTGATCTCTTTATTGATTGAGGTGTGTTTAAATAACACAATTACAATGAATATTCTATCTTAGTAAATAAGATAAAAGGAAAGATATAAATCTACCTATCTATAATAACTAAGATATGCTAAATTATGGTAATTTCCAATACTCCTCCTCAAGTTGGAGCATGGGTGGAATGAATGCCCAACTTGTCCAAGAGGAAATGAAATTGTTGATGCCCAAGCGCCTTGGTGAAGATGTCCGCGAGTTGTTGTGAGGAGCGAACATGAAATAGAGCAATATTACCAGACTGAACATGATCACGAACAAGATGATAATCAACTTCAATGTGTTTTGTGCGTTCATGGAAGACGGGATTGTTGGCAATATGAATCGCCGATTGGTTGTCACACCATAACCGCATAGAACCATGATGAGGGACGCCCAACGAGCGCAGAAGCGACTTGAGCCAGACAAGCTCGCATGAAGTCGTAGCCATTGCCCTATATTCGGCCTCAACAAAAGAGCGGGAGACCGTTGACTGCTTCTTTTTTTTCCAAGAGATCGGAGACTCACCCACTTTGACGATGTAACCGGTTAAGGAGCGACGAGTCAGAGGACAAGCTGCATAGTCAGAATCACAATAGGCCACGAGGCGTAGATCACTATGACAGGAGAGAAAAACACCTTGAGCAGGACGTCCCTTGAGATAACGCAGAACCCGAAATGCCGCATCCAAGTGAGTCTGGCGAGGCTGCTGCATGAATTGAGCAAGGACGTGAACCGAATAGCACAAAATCTGGTCTGGTGATCGTCAAATAAATGAGACGACCGACGATGCGGCGATACCTATCTGGCTGTGAAAGAAGAGCACTAGTGTCTAGAGCAAGCTTGTGATTCTGCTCCATAGGAAAATCGGCAGGCTTGGCACCAAGAAGACCCACTTCGCCGAGAATATCCAGAGTGTACTTGCGCTGAGACAGAGTGATGCCAGAAGAGGTTCGTGAGACCTCAATGCCCAGAAAGTATTTCAGATGGCCGAGGTCCTTCATGTGAAAACAGGAGTGGGGATAGGCCTTGAAGCGAGCAATAGATTCAGAATTGTTCCCCTCTATAATCAGATCATCAACATAAACAAGCACATGCAGAACCAGATCAGAACGAACAAAAGAGAACAAAGAGTAGTCGGCATAGGACTGATTGAACCCAACATGTCGAAGAGCATATGCTAGTTTCGAGAACCAATTGCGGGGAGCCTGACGGAGGCCGTAGAGAGACTTCCTAAGTCTGCAGACCCTGTGACTATCATCTGTGGAGAAGCCAGGAGGTAAGGACATGTACACTTCTTCCTCAAGGTCACCATGTAAGAAAGCATTGTGCACATCCATCTGATGAAGTTCCCAATTTCGGATAGAAGCAACTGCAAGGAAGACTTTGACGGAGACTAGTTTAGCAATTGGAGCAAATGTTTCAGAATAATCCGTACCTTGAACTTGCCGATTGCCGAGAGCAACAAGGCGTGCTTTATGCCGTTCAATGCTGTCGTCAGAGTTGTACTTCACTCGAAAAACCCACTTGCACCCGATAGCCTTCTTGTGAGGAGGTAAGGTCGTGACCTCCCAAGTACCATTGCGATGGAGAGCATCAATTTCAGACCGCATAGCATCTCGCCAATGCTGATGGCGAAATGCCTCGCGAAACGACGTGGGTTCAGGATTGGCACTGATGGCAGCCAAGAAGCTAGAATGCATAGGAGTGTAAGTATGTGTGTCAACATAATGAGCTAAGGGATAAGGCGTACCTGACGACGTGACGGAAGCAGGAGAAGCCAAAATAGGATCAACCTTGCGGATGGTGTGACACACATAGTCCTTGAGAAGGACCGAAGGGGTATGTGTGCGAGTATATCGGCGAGGGGGCGGCGGCGGTGGCTGAGCAGCCGGCTGGGGTTCGTCCGGGGCGTCATAGGTGATGGGGTTAGGGTATGTGGGAGACTCATGAGAGGGTCACATTGATAGAGGAAAAGGGAAGACATCCTCATGAAAGACAACATCTCGAGAAACAAAGAACTGGTGTGTTGCAAGGTCATAGAGACGCCAACCTTTCTGACCGAAGGGATACCCAACAAATAAGCATCTCCGGCTGCGAGGGGAAAATTTGTTTGTGGAGCGAGGAATGACAAACGCATAGCAAAGGCAGCCAAAGACTCTAATATATGTGTAATCAGGGGGCTTATTGAATAGACATTCATAAGGGGTTTTACCTTTAAGGACAGAGGAGGGGGTGCGATTGATGAGAAAACAAGCGGTAAGAGTGCACTCACCCCAGAACTTAACCGGAAGGTTGGCTTGGAACAGCAAGGCTCGAGCAAAATTGAGAATATGACGATGTTTACGCTCAACCCTACCATTCTGTTGAGGTGTAGCAACGCAAGAAGATTCAAAGAGAATGCCATGATCTGCAAAGAATGATCGCAGAGCAAGAAATTCGGAACCATTATCGCTGCGAATACACTTAATAGTTTTGTGAAACTGAGTGACAGTAAGAGCACATAATTGTTGAAGGAGTCGAGAGACTTCAGATTTGTGGACCATAAGATAGACCCAGGTGGCACGAGAGAAGTCATCAACAATGGTTAGGAAATAAGAAGCCCCAGACGAGGACGGAACACGGTAGGGTCCCCAAATATCACAATGAATTAAATCAAAAGGTGCTGAAGCATTTGACAGACTAACAGGAAAAGACAGACGTGTTTGTTTGGCCTTGTAGCATACATCACAAGGAACATTATTATGTGGTAAAACTGAACTAGAAGTTTTGAAAAATGAAGAAAGCAGAGAATATGACGGATGCCCGAGACGCTGATGCCAAAGAAAGGGGGACTCGACCTGGGTGGTGTGGCAAGCAGAGGTGACGGTGGTGGTGACAGGAGGCGCCCAGCATAGCCAATAGATCATATTCCGAGCTTCACCCGCTCCAATCAGCGTCCTCGAAGTGTGGTCCTGTATCACACAGAGCTTATCAGTCAAGGTAACAACACATCATAGATCCGCAGTCAAGCAACCAAGAGAGATTAAATGACAGGAAAGCCCAGGGACAAACAATGCAGTGATATCAAAAGAATCACATATAGAGATTGAGCCGGCCTGATTAGCTGAAACAACAGAGCCATCCGGGTATTTGATGCGTCAATCATCAACCGAATGAACATTCCGAAGCAAACTATAGTAGGGCTGATCAACCGGTCTGGATTGAACCGGACCGGACATTCCGGTCCCGGTCCGATCCGATGGACCGGAATTTTTGGAAACATGGACCGTGGATCGGACCGGGACCGAGAAATATGGTCCCGGGTTTTCCGATCCGCGGACCGGAAAGACCGGTTGGACCGGTGGCTACAATCCTGTTTTATATTTATTTATTTATTAAAAAAAAAACACAGCCACAACCTTCAAGGAAGGTGCATTGCAGGTGTATGAAATCAACAATCTGTAGTTGTGTTCTTCATGGGCCCTCAATCATCTTGCTGATCAAATCTTCAAAGAAGACGCCAGCCTCAATAACTGCAGGATGAGGATGAATCGGTTGAAGAAGCCCCATCCGGTAATCAAGCTCAACAGCGAAGAGGCCGAGAAGGAAACTTCTTAACCCTATATTTAAAATTGGGACTAGATTCTTCAATCTTAGTCTAAAATATTTATGCTTTCCCCAAATCTATACTTAAATCAACATTAATTTGTCAAAATATACATAAAAACCTATATCTAAAAATTGAAATTGAGAGAGAGGGAGTGACTTATTGACTCTGAGAGAGCCGCAACTGAGAGTCTAAGAGAGCCGAGAGGGCTGGTGGCGTGTGGCTTCTGGCGAGGGACAGTCCGATAGGATTGAGCGAGGGCTGGTGGGCAGAGAGACTGAGGAAGTGAGGAGCGAGGGGTGGCGGCGTGAGAGTGATGAAATGAACCCCTTATGAAACGCGTACCATCTTTCTGCCATAGTGCCATGGCCTCTTCTTCAGGGTTTTTTTTTTTAATATTAGTTCCGGTCCAATTCCGGTCCGGACCGGAAATTCTGGTCTGGTCCCGGGTTTGGACCGGAACCCGGAAATCAAAATATCTTGGACCGTGGACCAGACCGTAATATCCCGGTCCGATCCAAAGACCGTAAATTCCGGTCTGGTCCCGGTCCGATTCCGGTCCGATTCCGGTCCGATCCACATTTTGCCCAGCCCTAAACTGTAGTCCCCTGTCATGTGGATCGATGCACCACTATCAAGAATCCAAGGAGTAGAAGAAATACCTGCTAGAGTATCGGTCCTGGATTTAGAATTAAATTTCTGAAACATATCGAGCATGTGATCCCACTATTCGTTAGAGATGGTGATGCCCGGACGATCAGCAACAGTGATAGACTGAGAGCCAGACGCAGCAGGACCGTTGGTGACGACGGAGTTCACGGCAGCAGCTTTGCCACGACCCCTGCCGGCGCCGGAATCAGACGAAGGTGGAGCGAGAGGCTGTTTGTTCCGAGGCGGCGGTGCACTAGTGACGGGATCAGCAACGCCTCTCCCGTTGTTCCACCATTCCGGATAACCAACGATTTTGAAGCAGGCGGCACTGTTATGTCCTGTCTTGTTGCAATGGACACAGAAAAGAGATTTCTTATCAACAGTACCTGAAGATGAGCGAGGAGGCTGTCGGCGCTGAGCAGCGAAGGCAAGTGCATCCGTGACCGATTGAGGAGTAGTGCGCATAGAGAGCATTCGCTCCTCGTGGACAGCGAGAGAGTGTACCTTGTTGAGAGTCGGTAAGGTATCCTGAGCGACGATGGTGGAACGCAGAGTCCCATAGCCGAGGTCATCAAGCCCCATCAGGAATTGATGAGTACGCTCCTCCTCACGCTCCTTGGCATGATTGCCGCAGGTGCAGGCGCGGGGTGTAAGATGTAGAATTTAGAGAGGGATAAAACCCTAATAGATTGGTGGTGGAAGCCTCATATATATTAGAGAAGGCAAACACACCCTTATAATGTTATTATTCAACCCTTTATATAGGAATTACAATGCTTGGAGAATAAGTAATATAAAGATATCGATAAACTAAACCTACCAAAGATATATATCTCTAACCAAATATAACAATATTAAATATTATATCATAATACAATCATATCTAATATATCATTCCTAATATACCTCTAATACGCCCCCGCAGTCGAAGCGAGAGTAGAGCCACGAACGCTGAAGACTGGATGCATAATATGCGGTTGATGTAGATGGCTAGAACACGAACGGTGAGAGCCCGAGAGTCCATGTCAACAAGAACAAGGTAGAGGCCCACGAACATGATAGATACCAACGGACAAGGTAGATGCCGATGAACAAGGCACCCCCGCAATTAGACAAGGTAGAGGCCGACAAAATAGACAGAGTCGACATAAGTAGATAAGGTAGAGAATAGATGATCAACCAAGGCAAGTGGAGCCGACGACGATCAATCAGACGGTAAAAAAAAATATACGGATAGGGTAAGGTAAGGCAGCGGAAGTGTTTGACGTTTGACGAAGGTGATAGGCCAAGATCGAAACCTGCTCTGATGCCATGTAGAATTTAGAGAGGGATAAAACCCTAATAGATTGGTGGTGGAAGCCTCATATTAGAGAAGGCAAACACACCCTTATAATGTTATTATTTAACCCTTTATATAGGAATTACAATGCTTGGAGAATAAGTAATATAAAGATATCGATAAACTAAACCTACCAAAGATATATATCTCTAACTAAATTATGGTAATTTCCAATAGACGTTGTGGTGGCACAGGTGAGGAAGTCTCTCTGAGTCTCTGGCATTTGGTGATTATGAACTATGCTATGTTCCATTTGACAAGCGCCGGCGCCATGCCATCTTAGCAGGCCGGGCTTCGGTTGTCGTTAAAGTTAGATGAGGGCGGTTCTATTCCTCTCAAGTTCTATAACATTTGGTGAACCGAGCCGAGGTCCGACGTACACCACCACAAATGCGGGGATGGAATTTTGGGATTGACCTCAGCCAAGAAGCTAGAGTTAATTTCTGTTGAGGCAACTTGATATGGGTTCCTTCATATGGTCAATTCAAGTGGACTCAGCAAGTGGTTGTAACCGAATAAAGTCTAGCTAAGACTTGTGTAATAAGTCATCCACTTGGGCTCAAATAGGAGTAGTATAAATATGTAATTCCAAACTGTTTTACAAAATTATAAAATTCTGAATTTTGAGAGTTCTGCTTTTCCCTACCTTCTTCGCCTGAGTGTTATTGTGTGTTGAGCTTGCTCGATCTAGCTGAATCAACAGGTTCTTAATTTACAAGTCAGATGAGACATGTTCACTTCAATAACAATGTATCTTAAACTATAAATGGACTACACTCATTTTTTTTTTGGCGTTTCAAAGAGGGTAACACTCGAGGTCAGTCTTTCTTTCTCGGTATGCAACTAGAGCTGGCAAGTCGGTCGTTCGGGTCGGGTTTGGGTCATGCTTGCTCGGGTCGGGTCAATTCGGGTAAAATTTATGGTCGGGTATTGGTCGGGTCGGGTATTGGTCGGGTTCGGGTTCGGGCCGGGTTCGGTCATAATGAATTTTAGATTGGTCGGGTTTCGGGTTAAGTCGGGTCATGCCCATTCGGGTTCGGGTCAAAGCGGGTCGGTCTCGTTCGGGTTTCGGGTCAAGAGGCGGGTCGGTTTCATTTGAGTTTCGGATCAAAGTGGGTATAGAAGTATAGTTGGTTTGAGTTTTCGGTCGAATCATATTCGACCCGTTTGGATAATTAGGTTGATTTTGACTCGGTTGAATACTTAAATATGTAATTTACTTAAAATAAATTATTTTGACTCGTTTGAATACTTAAATATGTAATTTACTTAAAATAAATGATTTTGACTCGGTTAAATAACCATTTCAATTCGGATCAGGTCGGGTCGGGTTCAAAGTCGGGTCGGGTTCAGAGTCGGGTCGGTTTTGGGTCGAGTCGGGTCGGGTTCGGTCTCGGGTTCGGGTTATGAATAACTCCAGATTTTCGGGTGTCGGTCGGGTTCGGGTTCGGGTGAGTCGGGTCGGATTTTCGGGTCGGGTCAGATTTTGCCAGCTCTATATGCAACCAATAATAATATCAGCTTGCAATGATTTAGCATTTACAACCAGTGATCTACTTAAAAATGCAGAAATTTTATTTTCGGTTGTGGGCTTCACTGCACTAAAGGTTAGACAATGCAAAGTGATACACATTCATGTTATGGATTTCTCGGCTCGCCATGTTGCATTATTTGAGGAAATCCGGTGTGATTGAGAAATTGCCTATAAGCTATACCATAATCTTAATCTTGCTGTCTTCTTTCAAGAACCACTGCAAAAATTTCTTGAGTTCCCAAAATGAAGAATATGGAATCTCTAGCGATGATCATAATTTCGAGTTCAATTCGAACACCTGAACAATTTTGATAAGGAAAAAGCTTGTGTTTTCTCATTGATTGAACTTGATTAAATAGATACATATGGGAGAGAAATTCTATCCTAATTAGATAAGATATGATAAAGATATAAGGAAAGATATATCCAGGCCCATAAGAAACTGATGGGTGCGCTCCTCTTCACGTTCCTTGGCGTAGTTGCCGCATGTACATGTCCGAGAGGCGAGGTTGGTGTCGAGTTCATTCCAAAGCTTGGTCAGACGGCCAAAGTATGAAGCAACGGACTGACCATCTTGACGACAACGAGCAAGTTCAGAGCGTAGTTGAAGCATCCGAGGACCGTTGCCGATGGAGAATCGCTGTGATAGGTCATCCCAGTGTTCCTTGACGGTGGAAAAGTAGGTGACTGTTGAGCGTAAGGAGGGCTCGATAGATTGTGTGATCCATCCGATGAGCATAGCGTTAACAGGACGCCAATACTGATGATCGGAAGAGGTAGCAGCAGGTTGAGTGATTGAACCATCGAGGAAACCATCTTTGCGCTTAGTAGAGAAGGCGTTCTTCATAGCGATGGTCCACTCTTGGTAGTTATCTCCTTTGAGAATCACCGGACAAATAGAGAGACCCGGGTGATCGGAAGGATGAAGGTAGTAGGGAGAGGCGGGCGTTAGGGCCGCTGGTGTTTGAGCCATGAGATCGGTTGTGGTGTTGGCGGAAGAGGGTGGCGGCGGCGGTGTTTAGGGCCGACGGTGGGTTAGGGTTTAGAGGATCGTGGTTAAGCCTGATACCATGAACAATTTTGATAAGGAAAAAGCTTGTGTTTTCTCATTGATTGAACTTGATTAAATAGATACATATGGAGAGAAATTCTATCCTAATTAGATAAGATATGATAAAGATATAAGGAAAGATATATCTAACAAATATCCTAATATATCTCAATAACACCAACCCATCTCATTCATAATCACACCCTACACTCTGCACCTATTCAACTTTCCACAAATTCGAAACGAACCAGCTCTGCTTTCCCTCTCTAACACCGAAACCACCCAGAGATAATGAGGAGGTTCGGAAGCGTCCAACAACAACCACTTGAAGTGTAACCCATCACGAAGAGGGTTGAGGGCTTACTCTATTGCGCGCCCTGAAGCCTCTTCGCAGCGGGCGACAGTACTTTAAGTAGCCGGTTGTTGTCTGAGGGTTCTCCACCTCACTATCTCCAGGTGGTGGAATGTGTACACTTACTCCATACAATGAATGATCACAGTGGGCATCACCATAGGATGAGGCTTCAGTTCTCGTATGCTAAAGCCGAGAAATACGAATGGTGCATTGTTTGCTGCAACTCACTTCAGAGTGGTTTGTCTGAGCTCTCAATTTACATTTGATACTTCAGTTATGTACACGCGTTGTTTTAGTATATACCTCTTGCTTCGTTACCTAATCACCAAATGTTTGATTCCATGTACTTTTGTATTCTCATCGCAACTAATGAATAAAATGTCAATTTGCTTGATGAATCTTCTTATAATTCACCTGCGATTTTACTCTCCAACTTCTCTGGACCAGATTCATTCGAGTCAATTAATTTGACTATAATTTCAAGGTAATGTAGATTCGGACTTTAAAGGCAATGTAGCTCTTACTTCTTAGAGATGTAACTGTTACGCCCTTAAACTTGCTGCCTAAACCTTCTAAGTTCAATGGGTTTGTAACACTGTAAGTCTGTAACAACCCTAACTTAAAATGGGTGCAAATACAAACTCAGCTTTGATCAACTTAAATATGTTTCATCTTTTCAGTTAAACAAGGCATGCTTTGTCAAATTAAAAGCTTTAAGATTGATCAGCTAAGAGCACAAGCAGAGGATCACAATGTCAGATGAGCAAAATTCAGATTATAACGAACTGAATTTTAAAACCAAAACCAATGATAAATAGAATGATCACTTTAACGATTTGCTAGTCATTATAACTTTTACCGTTTGCAACGTCCGAAGTTGAACATAGCAGCAGCCTTAAATCTCGTTGAAAGGAAATCTGGGTAGTCTGTACTCTCAGCTATTAGTTTCCAGCTCATCTCCGCAAGAATCCCATTGCTTGATATACATCAGCAACAGTTGCATTTGCTATATCAGAAGCTTTTTGAGCTCCATCTGCCAAAATTTGATCCAGATAGACCGGATCGGACGTGATCTCTTCATAGCAAGCCTACATGGATAAGTAATCAAATTAAAGAAGGGATTTCGTGTTGCAAAACCAACAGCAGAGCAACATTGAAAATCAACAATCAATCTAACTAACTAGTTGAATCAAAACTATTTTGTAGCCTCCCTGTAAATGAATATGCAAACTACTGATACTGAAAACCTGTCAGATCCTACGAGAATGCTGATTATATGTATGGCAGTATGGATATTGATTCCCTGCTTGTCATTTATTTGGATCCAAAACCCATGCGAAATTACACCCATCAGAATACCTGGATGGGGGATAGATGATCAATCACAGCATCTGTCAGAAGTGGTTTGAATGTTCCCCAATTCATATCTTGGCATTCTTGTACAACTTCCTGCAGGACAAAAAAGGGTCATTCTAGAGATTTATTTGTTTGTTCCACATTTGTTGCTATACTTCAACAGAATCAACACAAAAAATTACATCTGTCATAAAAGTTTGACACTAACCCTGTTGAACACGAGAGAGGTGCATTCCTTGTAAATGCAGAAGGAATAATTTACCAATTTGGAGAGGAAAGCATGCAGTTTTTTTTTTTAATCAATAATGCCAAAGTTTGTCGTATATACCTTATAAATGCAGAAGGATAAAAATCTTCTAGCAATAAAGGTGTAACTATTCTTAAAAAAGTACTCAAAGCCTAAATTGAAAGATTAGAAAAAAATGAGTGAATACTCATGAAAGATATTGGAAAGATGAATTTTTGAAAAAATGATAACCAATTCCATATTGTTTTGGATGCTTTTTAATCATATAGATAGGAAACCCCTAGGTGTCAGAAATAAAAGTGACAATTTAGGCTATTACCTCCTTTGTCTTCCCAGAAACAAGCTGGTATATAGAAAGAAGGTTGGTGCACTCTGGCCTTTCTGGATTGTCCATTTCCAAACTGCATAAGGGGGGGTAAAAAAACATTAAACTAGAGCAGCACAGAGGCAAATGATAAGATCCATATTTCTTACTCACTTCCTACCTTTTTAACTGTTTTCAAATGCGGAAAAATAGCTACCTAAAATTTTCCAACTTTTCAATAACTATAATGATTTGAGATGAATTCACAATATCATCAATGAGAATTCAGTTTTCTTGAAGGATAAGCAGAGGAAGCACTAACCCTGGAAACGAATCAGTTTTGCAGCGTTTGATCTTGTTTGCTATGGCCTACAGGAAAGGCAAGTAGATGGGATCAAATTCAGGACAACAGAAATGGAGGGTGGGTCATGACCAATGTAAAAAAGTAACTTTTAAAATATATACAGAGGAGACGAGTCATTCACAACCACAATAGGTTCACCAAATATAAAACCACTCACAACCACACCAACAAGAAACCCTATCATCTCCATAGTGATTGTAAACTGTAAATGAAGCGGTGTTTTCCTTCCAGCACTAGAGTGTCTGGCTGCTTAAAAATTTTCTTATCCACTTGAGATATGTAACCATATTTTAGGTCGTAAACTAGACCCAAGTCCATAAAGGGTAAGTGAAGTATGCAGTTGCAATACAAGTTAAGACAATGTCATCTGATAGATGATGCATATCGACAAACATAGATTCAGACCTCATGTGAACCTAAGAAGTAGATCAAAAAAAGCAAAAAGAACCACACTGGTTTTGTATTCAAGGGTGCAAATTTTTAATTTAGCTAAAATAGGAAATAGTCAATGCACATGGAATTTCAAAAGGTAGGGAAAAGAAGTGTACTCACGTCTTTTGGATCAAGTAGATTGATTCGAGACTGATCTGAAGGCGCAGATTTGGACATCTGACAACATAAAAATATTGTCAAACAAACCCAAGGAGAATAATGTATTCATGCAACTTGAAACTGCATGCATCTTTAGCTTCTTCCTTCTAGATGGGTCAAGTTTCCATGTATCCTTGTTTAGAAGCCAGGTAAATTGTTCAATTTTTTAAAAATCTTGTTGTTAACAAGTTTCCCCGTTTACAGTGTACACATCAACAACTTGAATATAAGTGGTAAAACTCAATGGATTTTGCAGATAGCAGCTAAATAGAGGCTTATAAACTCAAATACCCTTTTACAAGGACTCCAGTGGCATAATAGTCATGTAGACCATGGATATTATTCCAGATCAACCAATTTGTTTGTATATAAATATTTTTGTTGTTAATGAGACAAGGATTTGGGGTTTTGAAACTAATGTTTATCTGAAAAAGGGGGCAGATGAGCCTCCATCCTAATCTGATCTCATGCCTTCCCAGATTACTCTAATGGATTTTGTATCTACTACTAAACCCTGTGATCAATTTTCAATGTAGTAAATCCATTCAAATAGAAGTAACAGCATTAAGATATGTACTTATTATTACAGAATAAACAGCAACAAATAAAACCTTAGAAAGGCCATCTGTTAAGGACATCACTCGGGCACCAGTTTGTTGGATAAGTGGCTCCGGAATCTACAGAAAACATGCTGAGTTTGAGTTAGGAGGTAACAATTAGGAAATCTTTTAGGTAAAATGATGAATATTAAGTCAAAGAGGGTCTACCTTAAAAATTGTACCTCCTCTCCTGAAGAATAAACAAAATTTATAGTCACAACATAGAAGATAACTTGAAAAATAGAAAAGAGAAAAGCTTTGCCTTCAGAAAAAAGTTTTGTTTAAAAGATGTCGCCGTTCTTACCCTCCTAACTTCTTCCACTTTCTCCGTCCATACATATAGTTAACACGCTCAGCAAGTTCTCGTGTCAGCTCGAGATGCTGCTTTTGATCATCACCAACTGGTACAACATCAGACTGCAGAGGCATGCTGCATTAAATAAGAATCATGCATGTTCAGGCTAATTCGACTTGAATTAGTTTAAGAAGTAAAATGATTATACCAGACACATTAGATGCATCCTTTTTTTTCCAATTTAAAAATGGTCCAAAGAATCAGTAATCTTTCTTAGCTATGCTAAGCAGTGCTGGTGCCAGCAGCACATTTAAACTGATGATGTATCTTTTTTAGTGTCCTGGTTTTAAAATGATGTTATCAATCATGCAGATATCGACATGCAAACATATACGCAACAGCAAAGAACTGCATAGTGAAGCACACCTGATACAGAAGTATATCAGAAGCCATCAGAACAGGGTAGGTTAAAAGTGCAACACCAACATTTTCATCTCCCTGCAAATTGAATGAACAAAACAGAAGACAAAACAAACCAAATAAGGCAGCAGTGGTAAGGAGTTAAATGCAAATGTTACGTGCTTCTTGGTTCAAGATGAAAGAATTCTTTAAACATCGAAAGGGGAAACTAGATTATGAAAAATCATGAGCACCAGGGTTCTCTGAACTCAAGGAACTCTGTTATGCACAATGTTAGAGATATCATGCCTCAGATTCTGGAAGGTTCAAGATCAAGCTGGAATGGATGGTTGGGCTGTATGAAATACAGATACTAGCGTAAATAGAGGGCTAAGGCCATCTGGAAAGCTATTCTGGGATAAATTACTTGGAATAAGCAATAGCCTTGAGTGTGGCCAGTGAATGATTCCTCGTCTGGTACCTAGTGATTTCTTTCCAGTTGCTCAAATGGTGGGATTTGTGTGTGTTTGTGTAGATTCTTGACTTTTATCTATTGTCAAACTTCCTAGGATGTTGAAGAAACTCAAGCACCTTGACCAAAATAACAATAACAGTTCCCCATCATACGGAACTTCTTACAGTTACTCATGTTACAGTTGCAGTACCTTGACAAGAGTATCAACTTTCAATCTGAACTGTACAATAGCTGATTCTGAAACTAATAATAACTACATGTCTATAAAAGCTAAAGTTATCTACAAATAATGGAAAACACATGTGTTATTACTCCTACGGTCTGAATAAAGACTCTAAAACCAATCGATGAGTTATGCAGTGCAGACTTGCAGGTCCTATACATGCTAAATATATAATCTTAAAAATAAAAGAATGAACAACTCCAAAAAGTCTTGGTTCAAAATTCCTCTATGAAGCTAAATATTGAGCAAGGAAGATAGCAATAGGAAAGGGTATGAACTGCTTTTCTCGATTTCTCCTTGAATTGAATCATTCTATTCAACCAACCGATTGGTGTTGCTGAACTTAACAACCACATCAACTCTACATGAGCATGAACATGAGATTGCACGAAGACTGTTGCCTGCATTCATATGAATAGAAATGTTTAGAATAATCATTGTGTCCTATATTTCAAAAGATATACTCTAGTATTGTTAAGAACTGAAAACTTCTATACCTTAGAAGGGTCAATACCACATGCCAAATAGATAGCTGCTGTGTCCCTTGTTGCTTTAGATAGTTCTTGTGTATCATGAGGCAAAGTTATCTGGAAGTTGTATAACCAAGATTAAAGGAAAGTACATAAAATTCAAATTTGTTATCTGATTATTTTGCTCCACATTTCAGTAAAAGAAAAGTAAGTTAACTGAAAAGCGTAGGAGGAAGTTTCCTTCACAAGTCAAGTACTATGGATTAAGCTCGAAGATCAAAAAAACATAAGAGACTATCAGATTCACTCAAAAAGGACGTTACTAGGCAGGCACATACAATTACAGCTCAGATTCCTTGAAATGAAAGAACTTAAGAGTAACCAGGATATTTTTGCAAGACCTATGCAAGTAGGTGTGCAGGGACCAATCACCCAAGTATCCTACATTCCACCAAAGTAATCATACTATTTCTATAATCATGAACTCTAAAAGACTAAAACATTCATACGGATCATATGCTGGTAATGCTAGCAGCGGATTGACCAGATTTAAATATTTAACTCTTCTGTGCATTTCTGCCATTTTTACACAAATTTGCTCCCCAAACCTGTACAAACAGCTAAATTCTATAAACTTCTATCTAATTCTTTCATGTAAACAGTGGATAGTGTATGTTTATCCTTAAACAGAGAGATACTATGTTACGACAGAAGGGTGAAACAGCAACATGAGAAAGAGAAAGAGTCATGAAACAAAAAGACCACATAATGATATGTTCTGATTTCTGAATCTAAATTATATCACTAATTTGATTATGTTGCTACAAAGAAAATAGAAGGGAAGGGACAATAAGATAAATCAATTACCAATGAAGAAAAGAACTTGATTATGTTTCTAACATACCGCATGAAGATCTACAATGAAGAAAAGGGCCTCATACGTGTCCTGTAAAAAAAGGTAAGGTGAAACAACAAGCTAAATTAGTTACCAAGAAAAAAAGGGGAAAGAGAATAGCCAACTTTTACAAGATCTAGAAAAGTGGGCTAAGTTACCTACCTCAGTGAGATGTTGAACATACATATTCAAAAAAAATTCCTTATATTCTGTTTTCAATATATTTTACATGTAAAAAAGGGATGAATTGCCTATTTAGTCCTCAACCTTACGAGTCATCTCAAAATACATTTCGACCTTTGGAGGTTGTATGTTGATTTATTATGTCCTCAGTCACTCCTAACTCGCAACACATTCAACAATATCCTGAATGAATATTTATGGAAGGAAGGACTAATTTTGAAAAAATTTCCCTCAGGCCTCAGGTCCAGGTGTTTCCTAATTACAGGGGACCAAAATAAGGGTTCATGATCATAATGAGACGACATTAAGATTAAGAACCAAACATTCTGCTCGAATCCTTGTCATGATATTCAACCGCATACATCAGAGAAGCAACTAAAAACAAGCAACCTTGGGGGATAAGATGAGAAACAAAAGCATACCTGAAGGGAAACCCAGTTTTTTATGGCTCCAAGATAGTTCCCAAGGTGCAAAGCTCCAGTTGGTTGAACTCCAGAAACAACTCGTTTCCTGTATGTAAACACAGTTAAGCATAGGATGACAAGGTACTTGATCAAGAATTAAGTATACAGCAAATCAAAGATTTGTCCCTATCAGTCATTGCTCCAAATTTCGCATCTTCTCAAATACATCAGGTTAGTCACTTGAAATCAACTTATGAAGAAAAGCAATTCAACAACAGACGAAACGAAGAAGGCCGGGAGAGATCGTCATACTTCGCAGCAGGCCGGGAAGCACTCTCAGGCGAAGAAGAAGGCACTGCGCTACAGCACCTAATGCCTTGGAGGCTCTGCTTCGAGAACTTGCTCGGCAATCCAGCGCGAAACCTAATTCAAAAACAAATAATTTGACTAAAAATTGAAATGCAATGCAACAATCCTTCAGTGCGAAAGAGAGAGAGGAGAATACAAGGACGAAGTAAAGCGCGGGTAGGTGCTCGAGCAGAGATGGTGAATGTGAGGGAAGAGAGAGCGGCTCATCCTGGTTTCTATCTCTCTAACTGTAATGCTTCACCGGCGGCACGGTAGCGGATCAGTAGCGGCGAGGGCGGACGACGGCGGCGGCGTTGGTGTCTGTGCTGGGTGGCTGGAGAACGGATGAGGAATGGCCGAATGGGGGAGAAATTGACCTTTTATCGTCCACGCCGGAACCATGCGAAATGACCTTTTTGTCCTTATATTTATCATATAATTTCAGTCTCGATGACAATCTGAAAAAATTAGTACAAGTGAAACGCTACTGAAGACTGATTCCTGAAGAAGCATTTGCCCTTCCATGGCGATGGCCGACTCTTGAGTCTTGACAACCTTCGAGTTGCAGCGCGTTGTTTGCCTCTTTCGATTTCGCAAACGAAGACAGATCAAAACCCTAGAAAATGGATGAAGACCGGATTCTGGAGCGGGAATTGCACCAAATCCAGCAGATACGGGAGCTCGATGAAGAGGAATTGCAGGTGGAAGAGGTTGACAGCCTCCAGAGCTCGTCCGACGAAGATGAGATCAAGTATGGATTAATTTTTGCGATTGTGATACTTGCTCGATTTTCACTTGGGTCGTAAGAGTTATTTTGGGGCACTGGTCGTTCGTGATCCTAGCTAGGCCAAAACTGTGGTTTTTGGTTGTTTTAGGTGGAATCACACTCGAATTCGATTCAGTTGTTCTGCTTTTAGTGCACAAGTTTGTTGCTATTCGCATGTCTAATGTGAACATTTTTTAAGGAAATAGATTTGCTTGAGTCAGGAATGTCTTGATGGGAAGAAACAACTGTTCATGAGCCTGAAATGAAAAGTTTGTGTTGGTAGGGTTTTTTATGCTTTGTTATGAGTTTCACACATCCAATGGTAGGGTTTCATTAGGGGCTAGCTTAAGTATTGTTAATGACTTTCTGCTTGAATTAGTAACATAAGAACTCATTTTATTCAATCAAATTCAAGCAGCACTGAACTAGAACCGGCTGGTTCTGTTTGTGAGATAGATCCTAGCACTGATAATTTAGGAAAACAAGACAAATGACCAACCAGCTAAACAATTTTACCCTTATTGTTCAAATGTATTCACACATGATAGGCCTTGATGAGTGAAAATTGAACCTTTCAGAATCTTCATGGTATTAGCTAAATGTTCGAAGGGTTTAGTAACAGATCTGAAGAAAATAGTTATGAATTTTTAGAATTGAGCATCTTTTTATGATAAATTTGATAATAACTTTTCCATGCACACTCTTTGACTTGTACAAGTGGTCAAGCTTCTGGAGGAGAAATTACCTTTGACGCCACGCTGGCTTCTTTGCATACTTATCTAGGCGGTAAGTGTAGGTGTTTATTAATTCCACAATTTTTCTGTATGAGATTGTCTGCAGCACATCATGATCTTATTTTGAATGTAAACAGAGGTTGAAGATACTCATCATAGGATAGCTTTTCTGGATGGTGGTGCAACCTTCAATCTTCCGCTATTCTACCTTGAAGGTACATGATTTAGTCTTGATAGATTCAGTTGGTTTTGTTTCACTTGAATGTCTCCTCCCCCTTAGGGGTGTAATTTCTTGCAATAGCAAGCCAATTACATATTATGATGTGATTTTGATACTTCCATGAACTAACAATTACATTTACCTCCCATTATATTTGCAGGAGTTGTGCTTTTTCCTGGGGCCACTCTACCTTTGAGAGTCATTCAACCAAATTTTATTACAGTTGTTGAAAGAGCTATGGGTCCAGCAGATGCACCTTATATGGTTGGTGTGGTAGGTGGATTACTGAAGCTATCCAATTCTGCCTTCTATTTTCTGTGTCACTTTTTTCCTCAGATTCTGATAAATAAAATTTGTATGATATTTTGCTCAGGTTCGTGTTTACAGGGATCGAGATAATCGAAACCTAAGATTTTCAAATGTTGGGACGACAGCGGAGGTAAATTTATGTTTAGTTGGGAGCTATCTTCTTTTACCAATATTGGATCTCAGCCTTATTCATGTTTGAAATACATGTCACTTTTGTCGATTTTATTCTTGATCATGTACTACCATCTTAAGGAATAGGTCATGGAAAGCTAGTCTGAATGGGTAAAATATATTAATGATGCTCAAAAGGTAATTACAAAAATAATGGGACCAAACCAGGGGTCATGTTGTAACATATAGAAGTCCTACTGGGTCAAAAACTGTTGTTGCCAACCAACCCAACTTGGCTTGGGTGACAAATTTAGCAATAATGTGATCCCTACACTCTCTAATAATCACAAAAGAGCAATTCCTAGGGGTCCAATTGACACACCACCATAGGAAGCTACCAAATCTCAATTTGAAGTATGATTTTTCCTAATGATTTGCTCTGGAGTTTGTGTGTCTGGATTATCTTTGTAGACCTGAGATATCTTTTTTGATGAACGACTAGCCATATTTATTTGAGATATCATTGTGTTATTACATGAGGGAAAAAAAGTCGTATTCACCTGCGTACTGTTGCATTTTTGTACTAATTGATCATAACTGAATTTTCAATCCTCTTAACTGCTATAGAGGGAGCTGTAGTGGTGTTTGAAGGTAGTAGGACATGGTTCAACCGTTCAACCAAGATGCTTAAGCACGTTTGATGTTAGCTGCAATGTCTTAGATATGGCTTACTCATACGCAAGTTTGTATTCTTTGTTCGATTAAGCTTGTTCCATGTTTTTTTTTGTGACTACAAAGGCTTCGTTAGTAATATAAACAAAACGAGTACATATTTCACGTAGTGATATCTTAGCCGTGGTCCTGTTTTTTTTCTACAAGCCTACAAGCAAACCCTGTTATGCTGTTTCAGATTCGTCAATACCGACGCTTGGAGGATGGTTCAGTAAACATTGTCACGCGTGGTCAGCAGCGCTTTCGTGTAAGACGCCGTTGGATTGACGTTGATGGAGCTGTAAGAAAAAAAAAAATTGTTGAACAGAATTTGTTGCTTGAATTATTACTGAATATATTTATAGACTGATTTTTAGATGATGTTGAATTATATTCCCAGCCATGTGGAGAGGTTCAAATTATTCAGGAAGATACGCCATTAAGGACTCCTAGGGATGCATTTGGCACCTTAGCACCATTGAGTAACGTGAGTGGCACAACTCTTTTGCATTCATCAAATCCAAGTACTTCTCATTCAAAAAGGCGTAGCCAATATGGTGTCATTTATTCTGACACGGAATCTGAGGGAAGTTTTGAGAATGAGCTATCAATGGCAGAGATGAGATTGCATCAATCTGCTATTGGTTCATGCTATGGTTCAGATGTTTGTGACGAAGCATCTAATAGTGATGATGAAGGGCGTACCTTTGAATCAGAGCTTCAACTGGGAAGATCTCCACAGCATGATTCAATGGGTTTATTGCAATTTGACGATAAAGGGAATTTCAGTGGAAGTATAGGGATTGAAAGGAACAAGAAGAAGAGGAGATCATTTACCGATAATGAAATGAAAAAGGACTGGATTTCTGGGCAGCGTAAGAGATCAAGGGAAGTTGCCAGAGCATTTTGGCCTCACTGGGTCTATCAAATGTATGATTCGTTTTGTCTGGCCAAGAAAGCAGCAGGTGATATATCTAATTTCTCTTTGTTTTGTTCCTATGGAGCTGGCCAACTCATCTGAAATAATATCCTTTGTCTTCTAGAACTTTTCTTGATTTGGAACCCATTCCAAAATTAAATTATTATCTAAAAGGATTCATGATTGAATTACTTACTAGTCTTGTAATGTAGGAACTGAAAGTTGTAGCTGTCAGTCCCTAATGCCATGGGCATTTTCCTCCTCTGCTTTACAGATATGTGGAAGCAGATAGTTGGAACACCGAGCATGGATGGTTATGTAAGAAAGCCAGATATTCTATCATTTCATATTGCTAGTAAGATTCCAGTTTCTGAGTCCACGAGACAGGAGCTCCTTGAAATTGATGGAATCTCATATAGACTCCGCAGGGAGATAGAATTGCTTGAGAGTTTTGACTGTGTACGTTGCAAAAACTGCAAGGTAATAAATAGCATAGCTTTTATCTTTGATTGTCTTTTTAATGATGTGTTTCACATCAGTTTCCCTAAGAAGGTTTCTTTTGTGTTTTTATTTTAAAAAATAAATTAATCTTCAATAGACTTTAATTGGAAGACGAAGTGATATGCTGGTGATGTCTAGTGAAGGCCCTATGAGTGCCTATGTCAATCCTCACGGCATTGTGCATGAGACAATGACACTTCTGAAAGTTAACGGTTTGTCGCTTACTGGCCAACCTGATACAAGATACAGCTGGTTTCCTGGGTAAGTCATTCCCTTAATTTACTAAAAAGATTTCAGCAAGCTATTTATCTGTGTATTTCATCAAACTTTAGTTCTTAAAAGACTTTTCAATTTCATGATCACATTAGTGGATAACAGCTTATGAACAAGACCTTTTTTATTAAAAAAAATGAATTAAAGTATTGATTCTCATTGAGATCTTCTGTGGGTATTGTGATGTGGATGTTTTGTATGTGTTTGTAGTAGTTTAATTTGCATGTACCAAATTTATTAATGCCTATTTTAGATTAATTTCATAAACTGCAACCGTGCTAGAACCCAATTAGCTTCCCAGATTTTTATTAAACAAACAAACTTGCTCAATTTTAGTTTACTAGTATGGGGATGAAATTATGCTCATACAAGATCCCTTGAATTATATCATATTCTTCTCTTTTTACATGTATTTATCTCGTGTATTTGTTAAGTGGAGTGTTGGTGTAGGAAGCTAATATATAAGGGAAGTAAAGCCCTTACATAATAGCTTAAATTTTGTGATAGAACTATAGAAGGTGGATTCAAAAAGTGATGCATATGCGGGCCTGTGCCTGCCCCACATATTGGCCACCGGACTTTGACAAATGTTCAAAACATCCAAAGCATCTTTCATATGGGCTATTCTCATTCCTTTTGCTGGTTTGTACTTTGAGGTTGAGCTATCTCTTTTACCAGGCTTCTTGCTCTTTTACCCTTTTAGAGCTTTCAAGTCTCTGAATGGGTCTGTATGAGAATCATTTGTGATCATTGAGGGTGTTGGAGGAACCAAAACTAACCATTTCCCTTGAAAGTCTTTCCAAGAAAACTGCCAAAACCGATATCATATTCTATTGACATTTGTTTTATAATACTTTCACCTGAAAAGATGAAATGGCAACATGCATATTGTTCAAGAACCGCTTAATTTGATGGTAATATGAGGTAAATTAACGCCTTGTTGGTGTTCCTGCATTTCAGTTATGCTTGGACCATTGCAGACTGCGCAAACTGTGGTACTCACATGGGTTGGCTGTTTACAGCAGCAAAGAAGAAACTGAAACCCAAGTCATTCTGGGGAATTCGATCTTGTCAAGTTGCTGATGATACCAATGCTTCATAAAAATCCCTTCAGCAACTTGTGCTTCTCCATATATCAAAGGTATATATGTATACTTGAGCTTCAGCACTATCCACCCCCCTGTGCTCTCAAAGTAGGATAAGAGGAGTAGTTTGAAGTTTTGATGTGGAAAATGTTTAGTTTTTATGACTATGCAGTATTATAGCAAGCATAAATGCGACTGTTTGATGTGGATGCTAATACTCCTAATGGAAGTTAAGCTGAAATGTTTCAAGTTTTACTTTTGAGAAGTGCTATGCAGATGGTCATTTTCTTCAACTTTTTGGAAGAGAACTTAAATAGAACTTTCAACGAACCACTTCTATTCCATTTGAATTAGCAGCACATTTTCCTGTGATATGAGACTGAAAGAGGAGCTAGTGACTAGTCTATATACACGTTATTGCACCAAGCTGAAACCTGAACCTGGAATCGTTACTCCGTAACGATCATGGCATTTTTCTTTTTGAAGTTACAATAGTTTGAAACCTAAAATTTGATTCAACTGCTTAATTCGGAGGTCAGATTGATACAACAACAACAATGACCCAGAGTATTCCTGTTGGGGTCAAAGGGCATGTATCCATTCCTCGAACAAACCGCGAGAATGTTTCCGAACAATCCAAGAATCAATGACAACCAAACTACTTTTAAAAAAAAACATAAGAACATATAAATAAAAACATACCAACATAGAAGCATCATAAAAACATACAGGGATATCTGTTCAAAAAAGATAGGATAACGCAACATAGCAGGAATGACCTAGTCAGATGGTCCCCATGGGAACCGCTTTGATAGGAAGGGAAATACACAATACAAATGAGCTACATAGTCGCACTCTTGGCAACTATAAACCCATGTTTGAGGGTCAATGTCTTTGTAGCAGGCAAGGCACCATTCATATTCCTCTTCTTTAGGGCACGAGAACTCCATCTTAATGCTATGGAGATGTGCACCGTGCTGATGCTCCTTTTGTAGAGGCAAATGTAGACATTCCATGTGATAGGAAGAGCTGCAAATATTGCAACAATACGCGCTTCTCATGCCAAAACGTCCACACGCCCTACAAAAATATAATAAAGACAGGGTACCCTGAGACAGGCCCGTAGTAAGTATATGATCTTGGTCACAAGAGTGCCTCAAAACTGGGGACAGAAGTCTGGATTTGAGAATGGTTCGATAAATGCAGGAATCACATGTCCCTGAAAATCCTTGATCTCCTCTGATGCAGGAGTAGCAAGCATAGATCTCAAAGAATTCTTCATCATACCTACGACAATATTTGATATAGTCTAATACCTGCGAAAACATCTCAGCAGTCATGGTCGGAGAGACACAGCAGCAGGCTTGATGGAAGGAGAGACTGCAAAATTGACAGTAGTAGGCTCTCTCTGTTCTTGTGATTTTCCCATCGCAAATCTCGCAAATTGCCTCCTCTTCCTCCTCCTTTTGGATGAGGTTGTGAGTAAGTCTGAAAATGCACTCACTGCGCCTGGGACACCAGTGGTTTAGGGTGGTGACTCTGGAGGCAAAGGATCGTCCCAGCTCCTCGAGTCGGTGGCGTCGCCATAGAGGGTAATCCACCACATGACTCCCATCTCCATAATTGTTGACGTCGTTGCAAGTGAGGATATCCTTAATTGCTTCAATAAAAAGAGAGCGCCTGTTTAGTGCACGTTTTGTGTAATCGAAATCATAATCGTTAGTGTTGAGATCTTCGTTAAGGTCGAGGACAAGCTTGATGGCATCAACACGAGTAGGAAGAGTATGCTGAAGGAGGGTGAGATAATAATCCTCGAGCCCTTCCTGTTGTCGATTAAGAATAGCCTTCTCAACATCCTTCCAACTCTTGGGCTCATACCACGGCGCCACACAATCTTTAACATCGATTTCCCGTTGCCATAAGAACTTGTTCTTCCGGAGGCAGTCGATGATGAGGAGGCGGCGGCTGCGGCCTACTGAGAGGTTACGTTGCAAGATATTCAGCAGCCCAAGGAGCTGTGATTTATAGGAGAGGATGGAGCTGCTGATGACGACACACTCAGTAGGTGCGCATTCAGACAGTTGGAAGAGAGCGGAAGAGCAGGTGATGTCGAAGGAAAGACACAGCAAGCGAGCAGCTTCCTCCTCAGAGGGAAGGCTACCCCTATCCCTATCCTCCGACAAGGAGTCGAGGATGACTTCGTGTGTCAACCACGGACACTTGGCCCAGTCTGCTATACAGCGACTCAACCCGTGACTGCCCGTGTGGGGAAGGCCCGTCACGAGGATGAAAGTTGGTCTCTTCAGTTTTGGAAACTCATCCGCCATTTTCACTCTCTTAGCTAACGAACACTACTACTCTCTCTTCAAAATTTGATCTACTCTTAATCGGTCAATACTACTCTCTCTTCAAAATTTGACACACGAACTCATCCGCCTTTTCTGCCCTTCTTTGTGTATATTTACACAAATTGAGAAGTTTCTGTTTCACGTTGGAGCACGATCGACCTTACCAATGCCAGCCAGGCTAACCTCTTAATTCGGATATGGAACCTGTTTAATTAATATTGATAGAATGATATATAATATAATACTAAAACTAAAATAATTTGCGTAGATCTCGATCAACGAAGCAAATTACAATTATTACATTTATTACAATGGCTAATGTATTACAAAGGAGTAATATTTTCCCATAAACGTCCAAATGGTATGGCACCACTTAGACCTAAGCAAATAAGGGTCAGCTCGCCCGTCCCGTCCTATTACGGACAGGTATGGATAGGAGGTAAAGCTCAGACGGGCCGCTAAGCTCAGCCTGCGTCCGCAGAGTGTATGGGATTTAACACCAATGTTTTCATTACGGGCCGCTATGCTTGTAACGGGTACCCGTTATTTTTTTAAATACATAAATATAGATTAATAAATAATTTGTTGTGATAATAGGTGGACCTCCCAAATCCTTCACCTCCTAAACTCTCACCATAATGACACAAATTTATGTATTTCTTCCTACCTTGCTTATATAAGGCTTATTAGCTCACTTGAGAATACACACAAGTCATACAATTCATGATCTCTTCTCATTGTTCTTATAACATGTTATCAGCACGATAGTTTCTATAAGCTAAAACCCTAAAAAAAATTTCCTTAAAACTTCATTTTAAAAACTTCTTTCAAATAGGTTTTGTCTCCTAAAGTTGCATAGATGCCGCTGAGATGCCACTGACATTTCAAGAGGTACGTACCGTGATTGGAAGTATAGAACTTATTTAAACTACATTTTATATCTCAAAGTTAAAACTTATTTAAACTTCATTTTAAAAACTTTCTTTCAAATAGTTTTTGTCTCGGAAATTTGAAAATACTTGAAAATAGATAGACAAGAACTAAACAATGTATATCTTCATTAGAAATGTTGCTCAACTTAGAAAAACATATCATATGCAAACTCAAATTCAAGTGTGAATTTTTCTGTACACTACCTTTACTTTCTAAGTTTCTGCACACTACTCCCTCCGATCCACTAAATTTGACGTTTTAACCAAAAGCACAAGAATTAAGAAATGATTGATAAGTAATTAATCCCCATGAAAGAGGGAGTATTACCGATGACTAATTACTCATCAAATTAATGTTGGGCCACAAAATAAAATTTACATGCATGTTCACAGTTGAAATAAGAATTAATTAGTCATCAAACATTAATTGCTATGTACTCCAGAAGCCACACTTATCAAATTACGGAGGGAATTGCAGCAACATTTAATTGGTAATGGAATGCTAAAAGCCTTCCAATTAAATGAGATAGGAATGAATTATAGCAACACATTTAACTCTCTTGTAAAAACGTCATATAATTTGAATCAAATTAATAATGCTAAAACGTCAATGTTTATGGATCGGAGGGAGTATTTGTTTTGCTTGCCTTAAGCTTCTCTTCCCTCCGTATGGATTGCATCTTTGCACTCAAATTTGATATTTTACTTTAGGTGCAAAGTAATTGATTTAAATGCTTCCCCGGCGATCTTTATCATTAATGCAACCTTCATTTTGCTCATTCATGAGTTGTTTGAATATAAATGGCAATGGCGTTTTTTTGTATGTGTGATTGAGATTGGATCTTTCCCTTTTTTGTATCTTGTTTGGTTTAGGTAAATTGCTTGTAAGGAACCAGCGATCAGACTGATTTTAATATAAAGAAAAAATTTGCAAAATAGGCACTTTTTTGGACGATTTTGCAAAATATCCGCGTTTTCGGACAATTTAGTGAAATGGCCACAATATATACTGCCTCACGCGCTATTTGCTACGCGCGCTCTCTCTCTCTCCGATCGGGATGTCCGTTCTCCCCTCCTCAGACCTAGGGCTTTAGATCCTCCTCCTCCTCCTTGCTCCGGCGCATTCAACTATCGATCGTCCTTCTCCTTGCTCGCCACCACCACCGCCGAATCGTCTCTGTCCAATTTTGCTGATCTTCGACTGTTTTCCTGAGATTCATGGATTCGGAGCGAGATTCATGGATTCAGCGCTTCTATCTCTCTCCTCCTTTCTCATATCTTCGGCGTCGTTCCTCGGATCTCCGGTCACCAGGTCCCTCGTCTCATGAAGATCCGGCTCCCATCGAGTAATCGAAGAAGAGGAGGAGGAAGATCCAACTCAGGGACAGGAATCGAAGAGGAGGAGGAAAAAGATCTGCCATTGTTGATATGTTGATTCCTCGTTGTTCTCGGTTCCCGCTTCTCAATTCAGACTCGGTGAGTTTCATTTTACAATTTGTTGATCTGACTTTGCTCATCGTTACTGGAGATTGTTCTGATGCAGGTTGAGCTTATTTGTGTGAAGGATATTTTATTTGTCCTTTTCTATTTCACTAGATAAGAGCTTGCTCACCTTGATCTTAATAGAGAACGATGATTTGTACAAGGAGTTGCACTGTGAGACAATCAAAGAGAGGAGCCACTGAGAACGATGATTTGTTCTCCCTACTTGATAGAGATTGGAATAAGGTTTTGATCAGTACTTGTCATGGAGGTGCAGAGGTCGAGTGAGCGGAGCGAGCGAGGTCGAGCGGCCGGAGCCAGCAATCGAGCCAGCAAATCTGGTTGTATTGTAGGTAAGTACAGCAGGTTGCTTTGTACAATGAGTTACCCTTTTGATTGCTTTGCTATTGGTTTTGTGGTTGAATTTGATTGGAATTTTAACATGGAACAGAGTTGATTTGAATAATAATGCATTTATCTTAGATATCCTTGGAGATGGGCAGCTGTGTCTCTTGGCTCTTTCTGAATCTGTATGTCAGCATGTTGAATTTGTCATTTAGTCTTTCTGAATCTATAGGTCAGCATGTGCTTGATGAGTTTATGGATAAAGATTATATATTGTGTCAATTGGGAGTTAGTTTAGGGAATTTATGGTAGGAGCATCGGAATTTGGCTAGTAGAGTTAAAATATAAACAAGCTTGCACATGGCTTAGTTGTAGAGGTGAATCTTAATGTAGATTTCTGTAGGTTGAACTGATTGGAATGGTTGTTAAGCTATTGCAATCTCCCAAGTTTTTCCAATGCATATTTAGATGTGTAATTGCTATGGATTCCAACAATGGTGGTTGTTCTGTCAAATCAGTTTGAACTGGAATGGAACAAATCAACACACACACAAAATAGACTAAACTTCCAAGGAATGGAATTAAAATTTACAGTTGATGCTCTTGCCATTCAGTGTTTTCTCTGCATTGTTCTAATTTATCATGTCTTCAAATCGAAACTTACATTAGTTGTTTGACTCCCTCAATTCATAGAGGTGTAGCTGGTAATGCAGCAGGGTTGATTATGAAACCGAATGCTCAAATCATGCAATAGCTTGAAAATTTTGTAATGGCCACAACAGTAGCAGCAGCATAAGCATCATTACTGCTAGCAGTGACTGGCTGAATGGAACATGGATCCTCATTTGTTGGTTAAACATGAGTTCTTTCGACGCCTCTTGCTATCTTGTTCTGCTGGCCTATGTGTTATTTTTGGCATGCAGGTTCCTGTCTACGACCAGCTACTCAGGAGAGCCATAAGAGCAGGAAGAGAATGAGTTGAAGCGAGCGTAAATAGTACGGCTGGAAGAAATGCTGCAGAGGCCAGTGTTTCCAGAGCTGATCCAAATGGTAGCCCTTGCGGAAACTCAACCTACGGAGTGGTCATGTCATATCCGCGTGAGCTGTCAACCTCTTGAGAAGAATTCATTGCCTGCTGCAGGGTGTGATCTGAAGCAAGCTCCTTCTACCACTCCTGCAAGAACATTGGTCAACCAAAATAACCCAAAGTTGATCAACCTCATATCAGAGCTCAACGGTTAAATGATAATTCTGACACTTCAACAAGATGGAATCGGAAACAAAATAGGTAACCGAGGTACTCAAGTGCAGAAGAACAAACAACTGATGAAAGAGGCAATGAAAGACCGAAGATTGTTTGTTGAAGCCTAGATTACGTCAAAATGCATAACCTAGTTACCGAAGTGCAGAAGACATGACTACAGAAAGGTCCATTTTCTGCTCTATGTAAAACATGGAAGGAGGCTTCACTGCCTTGAGTGCCTTCTCACAACCTCAGAGTCCAGACAATTGTGACATTTATCAAATATTCAAATAAAGGGTGCAAGTTTCTCACCAAGGAAATAAAATTGCTCATCCTTTTTGTATTGATCTTCATGAATGGAAAGGCAAAATCAACCATAGGATGAGAATCCATCAACACCCAAATCCTGACCTCCAATCCAACTCAAACCTGTATTCTTTCTCACTCTTGACCCTGTCATCTCTTTTCTTAAAACCAATGCTTCATTGAAGCTACCATCTGAAAAGTAAATGTTGGACATTAAAACATAACCCAATGAATTATAAGCTGTAATTGCTATGGATTCCAACAATGGTGGTTGTTCTGTCAAATCAGTTTGAACTGGAATGGAACAAATCAGTTTGAACTATGAAATTTTAGAGTTGCACGACGCTGTTGTAAGAGTTGCACGAATCTGTTTTAAGAGTTGCACGACTCTGTTGTAAGAGTTGCACGACTCTTGTTTTAAGAGTTGCACGACTCTCTTGTAAGAGTTGCACGACTCTTGTTTTAAGAGTTGCACGACTCTCTTGTAAGAGTTGCACGGCTCTGTTGTAAGAGTTGCACGACTCTTGTTTTAAGAGTTGCACGACTCTCTTGTAAGAGTTGCACGACTCTGTTTTAAGAGTTGCACGACTCTGTTTTAAGAGTTGCACGACTCTTGTTTTAAGAGTTGCACGACTCTCTTGTAAGAGTTGCACGACTCTCTTGTAAGAGTTGCACGACTCTGTTGTAAGAGTTGCACGACTCTGTTGTAAGAGTTGCACGACTCTGTATTAAGAGTTGCACGACTCTGTTTTAAGAGTTCTTGTGTCTCTCTACCTTTATAGGTTAATTTGCATGAACCAAAGTGAATAGAGGATACAATTCATGAACCAAAGTGAATAGAGCATCTTTTTAGAAATTAAAGGTTGTGTCAGCGGTGTTTGCAATTTTAGTGCTGACAGAGTTATAAAGAAATAAAATTGATCAATACATTTTCATCACTAAAATTGCAAACACCGTTGACACTAGTTGTTTTCTCTGATTAACAAAATAGAAAAAGATGCTGACACTACAATTGTGCAACTCTAAACTACGGTTGTGCAACTTTAAAATACAGTTTAAGAACCAAATTAGATTAAAAAGTGCAAGAATAATATTATAATGTGACCAAATTAGATTTTTAGTTTAAGAAAAATCAAATTAGATATTAGTTTGTATGAATAAAACTATAAATTTTATGAATAACACTATGAAATTTTAGAGTTGCACGACGCTGTTGTAAGAGTTGCACGACTCTGTTGTAAGAGTTGCACGACTCTGTTTTAATAGTTGCACGGCTCTGTTGTAAGAGTTGTACGACTCTTGTTTTAAGAATTGCGCGACTCTATTGTAATAGTTGCACGCCTCTGTTTTAAGAGTTGCACGACTCTGTTTTAAGAGTTGCACGACTCGGTTTTAAGAGTTATACGACTCTTGGTTTAAGAGTTGCACGACTCTGTTGTAAGAATTGCACGACTCTGTTTTAAGAGTTGCACGACAATCGAGACTTGTGAATTTATTCTCAACATGATCTTATTTTATCTCAATATAATTTCATACTTTCTCAATAAATTATTGTTCAACAATCGAGACTTGTGAATTTATACTCAACATGATCTTATTTTATCTTAATATAATATCATACTTTCTCAATAAACTGTAAGTGATTCAGAATAAATTGAAGCAAGTCTAGTTTTTTTTAATAGATTATTGCACAACATGTGGTGAAAATTAGTGCTGACACTGATATTAGTTACAATTAGTGCTGACACTGATATTAGTTACAATTAGTGTTGACACTGATATTAGTTACAATTAGTCCTGACACTGATATTAGTTACAATCGAGTCATCTTCCTAAGTAATAACTTTGTAGTTCGGTATATATTTTTTCAGTGTCAGCACTTTTTTCTTCTTCATGTTAGCACATTTTCTAGAGTTGCACAACCATATTTTAGAGTTCCACAAATTTAGTTTAGAGTTGCACAACTTTAGTTTAGATTTGCACAACTGTATTTTGGATTTGCACAACTGTAATTTTTTTGCACAACTGTATTTTGGATTTATTACCAATATATATTGAAGCAAATCTAATTTTATTTTTTATTTTTTTTTAACATTTTGTCGTGCAAATATAGCCGTAAATTGTGCAAATATAATCGTACGTTGTCCAAATATAACATTTTGTTTTGCAAAAATAAAAATAAAAATATAACATAACATAATAAAGTATAGATAGTTTTTTTAATTTATCATATTTGTGGGGTGATTTTTGTAATTTCACACAAAGTCCATCCTCTTCCTCCCGACTTCTGTGAATTGGAACGCCGGCCGGCCTGTGCCTCGCCGCCTCCGCGCCGATCTCTAGCCGCTCGACCTCGCTCCAGGCCGGATCTGAGCAATCGCTCACTCGCGCCGCCTCGCTCGCTCGACCTCCAGGCCGGATCTGAACTTCGTCGCTCGCGCTCCCTTCCTCGGCTCCCTCGCTTGCTCACGCCTCGTTGGAGGCCGTCGAATCCTCGCTCCCTCGCTCCGCCGCTCCCGACTTCGCTCCGCCGCTCCCGACGTCGCTCGCCCGCTCGCTCCGGCGCCGAAGCCACAAAATTGGAACATCACCAGCAGTACCTAAAATTGGAACATCAGATCTGAGCACAACAGATCCGTCCAGAGAAGAGTGACACCGGCTGGATCTACACAGCGCCACCGCTCGCTCGCTCAACCTTCCTCGCTCCCTCACTCGGCCTTGCTCCGCTCAGCCTGCTCGCTCCGGATTCTCAAATCCAGCGAGGGCCGATGTCGACGATCTCAGAGGAGATCTCCGGCGGCAATAGAGAAGGAAGTGGTCGAGGACGGCGCGGCGATGCGCCGGAGATGGAGGAAGATGGACAGAAGAGATGGATTCATGAATTGCCGGAGAGGAGAGCGCGTAATCGCCGGAGAGAGAGCGCGTAGGAGAGTAGGAGAGAGAGTGCGTGTAACAAAGGGAAGGGTTTTTATTTAGGACATTTGACAAAATTGTTCCAAAACGCGGACATTTCTCAAAATAAGACCGTTTTCGTGGCTATTTTGCAAAATCCCCCTAATATAAAAGACTAAATTAGTTAAGTTGCTTGTTTGGTTTAGTTAAGTTGATGCAAAGTAATCACTTGAAAAAAAAAATTGACACACTTTAAGGGCTCGTTTGGTTGAAATTTTGGAAAGGTAAAGGGAAAATAAACGAATATAGTCCAATTATAGTTTAAAATAGGGTTATTTTGGCAACTAGTACATTATGAATATCTAATTAGCTAACTAGCACCTAAACAAAATTAATTAACTAAACTAACACCCTTCCCAAATTGACGTCAACGGTCAACCTGTTTGACCGTTGACCGGCCAACGTTGACCGTTGACCGCACTACAAAAAAAAATGAAATTTGCATCGGCAAATAACCGTGGCAAAAGGGAAGAATGGGGTGGCAAATAGCATTTAGCTTCGGCTTAGCGACGGCATATGGGGGCGTGGTGATTTTTGGGGTGGCAAAATTTTGTAGCTTCGGCAATGAGCCGTAGCTAGGAATTTAGCCACGGCAACGCTACGGCTAGCGACTCCTGATGGAAAAACAACCCATTTGCCACGGCAAGCTGCCGTCGCTAAAGTGTTGCTGGAAAATTAAAAAAAAACCTGCTTTTTAGCCCGGATTCTTCATACCCGGGCTAAAAAGTCCAATATTTTTTTTTAAAAAAAATAAAATCATACACATAATTTACCTATATAATAAAATTTCATTAATTATACAAAATTTACATATATAATAAAATGTCAAAAGCTACATAATTTATATACAATAATATACACAATTATAAAATTTACATATACAATAAAATGTCCCAAACTAAATTTGCATTCACAAATTTATATATTACCATTCATAAACCAAAGGACAAAATAGTGACAAACTCACTGACATGATGAAAATTCAAGGTTATACCTACTTTGTATTAGCCTTATTCTTGAAAGAACCACGATTTTTTGTTTGATTTTTGAGAACTTCTTACTGAGGTCCCCATCCATCAAACAAGCTTCATCGAGCTCCTTTTTTGGGCCTCTTGTTCATCACTATCACACAAAACTCGATGCTGCTTCTTCCTGTAAAAAAAATCATGCCTGCTATTAAATTGCATATCAAACTGAACTAATTTAAGCTCATCTAATAGTAAAAATTTATAGGTAAAGATGCACTTACTCCCTAAAATATTCTTTCTGAAACAGTCATGCTCATTAGGCACTCTTTTTTTTAAAAGGATTTCTGTAAGTACCCAGGTACATTTTGACAAAAAAACAGGCTACTAATCAGGGAAAAGAGAGCCTAATAATGTAACTATCAAATATCTAAAATAAATAAAGATAATAATATGTATGAACTATGATATCTAATACCATGAGCTATTTATATTTTATATATATTCTGTCTTCACTAATGAATTTTCTTCTCTCAAAATTTCACAGTAATCAAGCATAATAAGTGCTGAAGGTTTACACATGCATTTCATGAAGAAAATGCAGTAAGGAACAATAATTACCTTGTCAGAAGGGTGAGAAAGTGCTTTCAAAAGGATGTCAAAGATTTCACTTAGAAATGATAAGACTTGTTTGAGAAAGTGAACAAAATCACTAATGCAGTAATGATGTAGCAGAGAAGTCTGCACTATAAAAAGGTACACTATTAATAGTGTATCTTTATCCATTAAAAAATCAGCACTATTTCCAGATAAATATCAGACTTATTCTTTCAGGAAATCACTCAGGAACATGAGAAAAGTTTTTGAAGGCCAAAACTGAAGAGGATGTTCACTTTGTTAAAATAAGTAACAGCACAAAAGTACATATAGAAAATTAACTTGTATCAACCCTATAATATTATTTTATCTTTTGAAGACTTGAAGTCCAACCGAAAATTATTAATTTAGAAATAAGGATCACTACATCCTTCACATCTGTCAACAACCATCTTAGAGGCAGCTGCATTCTGATATAAACTCCTCTAAAATTAATATGCACAAGGACATATTACCAGAAAGAGAGGTACATCCTAGCTGCAAATGTGTTTTACAACATAAAGACATGCACCAGCTTAAACTTGTGTAGATACCTGACTACCCCAGATTACTAATTCCTTTACTCTACCACAAACCCATTCGGTTTGTTTTGTTTTGACAGTATGACCATGGTAATTCCGGGCCTAAACTACAACACTTAACAGGGAATGGGATTAGGAGTTATATCAATCTCAGTTGTGCTGAATTTTGGCAAGCAAAGAAAGTAAACAGGTAGAACTAGAAGGTTCTACCGCTAGAGAAAGGATCATCTCAAAACCAGATCTCAACATACAACAACATTCTAAACTAGTCAGCATCTTCACATATACCAGCATGCATGATTACAGATAAACTCAGACATAACTAATTGACATTCCTAGATAAGTCAAGAGTCCTGAAACTCGAACCAATAAATATGTATACCATACACTGAATTTTTGGTCAATGGACACAAAAACTGAAAACAAAGAAGCTGAATAAAATAAAACCAAAATATGTACTAAGCCAGCATATCATAATCTGCACAAAATAGCATACCTTTTCTCTATATCTATTTAGAAGGGCTCAAATCCAGTGCAATGCTTCAATTCTAGTTGCCTCCCATTCACTTGATATGTGCCTGAGAAATTCAATCACCAGATGTTCAAAACAATTTAACATACAATAATCAGATACCATAAATTAGCTTAAGATAAGGCCCAAGAGGACAGTCATATTGACAAAAGACAGATAATTCTCTATCGATTTAATATGTACATGTGAGCTGGCTGGAGGCATCAGTTCTTTAGTAGTTAGCACCAACCTGAAATAAATTAGGCTTCCTTTTCCATTGACCTACAAAAATAAATTAAGGAAAGAGAATAATGATTTATGTACCTCATCTGCAATTTTCTTTTCAAAGTTCCTCTTTTCAACTTGAAATAAGAAAACATCCAGTTTTGAGAAAGAACGGATGAGAATGAAAAAGAAAGATATGCATTAAAATAATGCAAATATTAAACATGTCCAATGATGAGCTAACTAGCCATATTTTCTTGGGATCTCAAATTATTTTAATAGGATCATTTTTAGACTATTAATTTTGTTTTTAATAAATGAGAAATGTCCCTACTTAAAACAATAGACATGAATGCATGATTCCTGAATGGGATGAGTAAGAATAGACACTAACTTTTGACATTTGACTTCAACAACAGAAGCTTCAAGAAAGGGAAACAATTTATATGTATATAGTTATAAATTATAATTCTGAAAAATATACAGAGAAACTGGTAAAGTGAAGTCATTACTTGCTAAATTTCTCTTGCTTTTTACTAAACTACTTTTTTTGTTGTTTATACAAAGGATTAGGGAAATAAAAAAATTCCTAGTTAAAGTTGATCTTCAAAGTTAGAATTTAAGTTTAAGCAAATCAACAACGACAGTTTATAGTATACCTTAAAACACAAAAAGAAATAGCATTCAAGAAATCCAAATCCTTAAAATCAAATCTACAAGTGAATACTGATCAACCAGATAGTAATATAAAGATAAGATTCAAACACAAACCTGCAATAGACTAGATAATAATATAAAGATCTGCATCATTACTAGTTCAAACAAATAAAAAAGACATCGAGTTAACAACATAAACATTGGCATTAAATAAGAGACTTTAGATGTTTTTCCTATCATCTATTATGCATAAGGTTAACTAATAAGGAGCTGGTCAGGTAATTAAAAGCATTAGCAGAAAAGATAAAGGGTTGTTCAGGTACTCCTAAGTTACGTCACTTCAATATTTTGAAATCTAAGAGACCAAATGAAACACTTGATTCATTATAAAGAACTTACTAGAAGCATTGCATTATCCCTTGAAAGCAGCAATTTTTGCTGATTATTGTGCTAGCTTCCGTTTATTATCTTCAATTGCACAACATCTTCAGAAGCATTGTTTAAAGCTTTTAGTTGGAGTGTCCTGCTAAACACAAAGGTTGGGACTATATCCATGCCCTTCACAAACTGCCCCAACAGACCTTAATAGATTCTGCCAAAAGCACCACAACAGAACCAGTCATAATCAAGGAATGCCTTTCAATTATACCCAATAACCGGAAAAAAATCTCCAATCAAGCTCCATTTAAACAAAGAACGTACACCATTAGACCCCAAATATGGTAACAAATTGAATAACAATTAGGCAAATATGGAGTTCACAGGCAAATGTATGTTTGATTCTCCTATTTCTCTCATAGACATTTTATCAAACACCTAAAATGCATCAATAAATCACAAGTCTACACCCTTGTTTCAAGAGCTTTCAATCTACTAATAATCAGTGCTAAAAAAGTCTACCGGTGAACAAAACATTCAATTTCTCATATGTAGCTGCCAAGAAAGATCAATCTCCAAATAACCCCTAACAAATAACAATTCCTAATTCTTCCAATTTCTGATTTTTCATCCCAAAATTTTGATTTTAAAGAAATCAAATAAACCTTAATCTTTCTTCAATCGAAAATGAAACAGATCGAGAGATCTTTCAAACTGAATAAAATAAACTTACATTGATTACTCAATACTTGAATTGGAGAGGGAACCAGCACCAGAGGAGTGCGGCGCGTCGGAGATATTGAGAGAACGAGAGGGAGCCGCACTGAGCAGTGAGTGAGCACGAGTGGATCTCTTCGCGGCAGCGGCGAGCGAGACTGAGTAGCGACTTGGTAATGCCAGAGTGAGACTGATCAGTGAGGCTGAACTCTGAGAGCAGTGAGAGCTTGAGAGTTGCGAGAGAACTGATAGCGGAGAGAGAGAAGAGCGATGGCTGAAGAGCAGTAGGCAGGAGCGGCGCCGCCGCCGGCGAGCTGGAGCAGAGTGGCGAGAGAGATTTAGATTCGAGACTAGTACAGGTAGAAAGACAGAGAATCGGGGAAAGGAAAACAAAAGAGCAGGAGAATGACAAAGATGGATGGAAGAGGAGGAGGAGAACGAGATGGAGGTTAGATCTACCACTTTAGGGTTCCAGATTTTTCGAATCAACGAGATCCAGATTTATTGAATCTGAAAATAGAGGAGGTGAGAAATTTAGGGTTCCAGGGAAAATTCGTGAAAAAAGAGACCAATACCTTGGAAGATGATGAATTGACGAGATCGGAAAGAGGCAAGCGGGAATGGATAGCAGAGGTTGAGTGATAGAGGAGATCGGGAAGATGGAGAAGAGGAGAGAGAATGATAAACCAATCTGAGAGAGGGAGGCGAGTGGGTTGATTTCTAGGGTTTGTTTTTTTATTTTTTTCATAAAAAAAATCATTTGCCACGGTAAGTTTATTGGGGTGGCAAATTGAACGGCCTCACCTTACCATAGTAAAAACTACTCTGTAAAAAATTAAGAACAATAGCCACAGCAACTCCTCCGTTGCTACAAGGGGTGGCAATATCGACTCAATAGCCACGGTAATCCTTGCCGAAGCTACCATTAGTGGCGAATTTGTCTTGTTTTTCAGATTGAAGGCTTACCGTGGCTAATGCCGTGGCAAAAGGGTACCAATTGCCACGGCAAGCCTCTGCCGAAGCTAGATAGGGTGGCAAATTTGATTTTTTTTTGTAGTGCCGGTCAATGTTGATCGTTGATCGGTCAACGTTGACCGGCCGGCTCTTTCAGTTTTTTTTTTTTAAACCAATGATGCCACTTTTTTGCCGCTTTGATGCCTTTTTTATTACATTTTATTTTCGCTTTGATGCTACTTTTCTAATAAAATGGATTGATGACACTTTTTTAATTTCATTTTTTACAAACCTTGATGACATTTTTGTTTACTGTGATGTCACGTTGACAATTGATGCCATTTTTTTTACTGATGACACTTTGTTTATGTCAATTTTTTGATGATATTTTTACTGTGATGCCATTATTTTTCAAAGTAGTGTTTTGATGACATTTTTTTTTCTTTAATGTGATGTAACTTTTTCAAAGTAGTGTTTTGATGCCATTTTTCTAATGTAATTATTTGATGCCATTTTTTTTAATCAAATCGTTTGATGCCACTTTTTTTTTAATTTAATCAATTGTATATCGATATATTTTCATCGATTCTACGTTTATTTCACTGATGACACGTTTGTGATTACACTTCATTGATGCAATCACTTGTGGTGACATGTTCATTACATTTTTATTCAAGTGATGACACAAAAGCGTAAAATGTGATTAAACATTTAAACTTGATTGATGACATATTTTATTTATGACTTTTATTCATTGATGACATTGTGATCACGCTTCATTTATCTCACTAATTTGTTGGCCCTTCTATAGGCAATTCGTCATAAGCTTATCGACTGATTTGGGCAAATCAATACGCGTTTGTTGACGAGTCTCTTTTGTCATCGGATGCAAAACCACATATAACAAATTTGTACATTACTAGCTGCTTTTTTCCTCGGTTCAACACACCATATATTTACAAACAATAGATAAAATGGTTAAATTGCTTGAAGTCTCATTATGAGCTATTTACAACATGCAATAAAATGTTTCAGATTGTAACTTCACTAAAGACATTTTAATGCACTATCTAACGCATAAACAAAATCAGTATATAGATTACTATCAATTTACATTTATAATTAGCATTCCTAGTTTGAGAATGTCTTGATTACCATCAGATGGTGCCATCAAAGAATAACCAAATCACGGTCACATAGATACCGTCGTCTTTAAAGATTCGCCTTGACCTGATTAGCTCCAAAATCACAGCCGCATTGTTGCCATCAATTGTTTCAAAACCAGTGCGTTTGAAACCTGGACATATAGTAAACATTACTTTCATTATTTAAGCTACAAACACTTTCATTCCACAAAGACAACTGAAAATTCATGTAATCAACCTTTTCCTTTAATTGATAAGCATAAAACAATATAACAACTCATTTTTTGCACACACACAAGGAGAGTCAGGGGCTCACTACAACCACAATGTCAAAACTAAAAGAAAATGAATAAGAGGGAGTTGATCATACGCTTGTGGTGACATAGTTGAGGTTCTTCCCACTAATTCCAACATGACATTCGTATCAAATTGATGTAAGTGACCATATATTAATGAAATATACGTAAAGACTTTGGAACCTCTAGATGGTTGTTCTTCCATTTGTGAATGGAATCATGTGGTGGTTCCCAATGAACATCAACAGATTGATTCACATCGGCATCTATGACAGTTAAAATGAGTTGTAAAAGATCGATCAGTGATTCAATCCTATATCACAAGAGACATGTTATACTCCACAAAGACAAATATCAATGACAACCATGTTTAGATGCCAACTTGTACTAGAAAGTTAAATGAATATACCTACCAACGTTCATGCAAAATTACCAATAAAAGCATACAACTAAGTAGAACTTCCATGATATGTAAGGTCCTAATTCCAAATAAGTAACAAAGTTGTTCATAATAACCCCTAAAAATTAGTCGAAGGACTCTGAGGTGAGCATCAATATCCCAAAAACGGTAGAAGCAACTAAGAATCAACACAGCATCCAATAATTGTTGTTAAAAAATCAGCAACGTAGATGATTCTATAACAATAACACCAATACACAGGAGCCAAAACAAACTTACCTGCACAGATACGTTATTCCAACCCTCGGGTAGATGTTTCAATCGTGAAAAGGATAACGATCAAAGTCAAGTCGACCTTAAACACAAAGCTGTAAGAATTCAATTTTCTTGCTAACCATCCTTGTGGACATTTCGTCGAGCAGTTTGTGTGTGGTTGGAGTAAGGAGCTTCTCTGAGATAGAAGAGATATTCTCTACGTTTAAGGCATTCAAATCAATTTGTACCTCCTTTGGAATCATCATCATCGCTCCACAACCTCTTAATAGCCAATTTCTTGCCATCTTCATCAGTTCTAACTTGTTCCCCTCTCCTTCGGCCTCTTTGAGTCGTCCCCAACAAACTCAAACAACTGCGCTCTCTTTTTCTGTTTCGATGAGAGCGAATTGCTGCCGGTGGCGGTGGGAAGAGGAGGAGAAGTGGTGGTGATGACGGTGAGGGAGTTGACAGGGGCGGCTTGGTCCGTTGTTTGGGCTCGACATCAATCCTTCACCGGCCACCGAAATCGGGGGAGGTTGAGCCTGGCTTCGTCCGGCCACCGAAATCACGGGAGAGATAGAGAGTGAGGGAGTCAGGCAAGGTCGATGAAGGCGGGAGAGCACAGAGAGGTTGAGAGAGATCTCGCCATGGACCCAGATCTGATGGAGGTGAAAGGGAAAGTAGGTGAAAGGTAGAGGGCACAGACATCAGACACCTAAAAAATATACTCGTATTCAACGGATGTTAGCCCGGCTAAATAAATAAGGAAGAGTGTTAATTACCTAATTAAATTAGCAAAATGTGATATTTCACCAAAATTTATCTTTAAAATAAATTGTTAAAAAATTAAATTATTACCCTCTCCTCCTAACTTTTCATACAAAATTGGTTTTCTTCCTCCTTATTTCAATTACTAATTTGAGCAAGGGTTAACCATATCCCTCATATTTATCTAATCATTACCCCTCACATCATATTTGTTACACAAAAAATAGCATTCTTCTCTCATCCAGATATATTTTCATATACAAAATTTGTTTTCATTCTGTTTACCTTTTGTTCTTATACCAAATGAGCTGTAAGTAACAATCAATGGCTTCAGCCTTCAACTGGGGGAAATTTGCTTAGCCTGCAATCATTTTCAGTGCAAATATGCAGACCCCTGTAAGTAGGCTGGTATCAAGGTATGTTTGGATAAGGTTGTACCAATTCAATTGGATTATGTTTATTATAGGGTTTCTGCTCCTTTTTCAAATGAAGTTAAAACTTATTTGAACTTCATTTGAAAAACTTCTTTCAAATAGTTTTTGTCTTTGAAAGTTGCATCCCAATTGTTTTTGTTTAATTTAATTTGTTCGCATTATTTTCTTTTGAGTTTCGGTAGGCTTGGGAGAAGCTGCACAAAGGCCAGCCAAAAAGAGAGGTGGTGCTTGGAACATGGAGGGTGCAAGTAAGACGCAAGAGTCGGAGGTCATAGCCTAGCAGGCTAAGGAACGAGCCAAGAAAGCTGAGGAGGTTGCGCAGCAGGCGATTGAGAGGTGCATCATGTTTATTGGAGAGAATGATGCAATGAAGAAGCGTATAGAGGCACTGGAGTTGCTCGCCCAACAACTTCTCCCTTCACAACAAACCTCCGAGGTAGTAGGCTCTTGAAATTGTGCAAAATCTGGTCGTGCATTTTCTTTTGGAATTATTGGAAAGTTTTTGTCCAGTGAATTGGTACTATGAATATGCTGTGTTAATAGGCGAACAATTGGTTGCCTACGCCTTGTTGTGCATGCTTCTACTGTATTGTATAAGGGTTAAGTGAACTTGCAGGTTTTTGTACTCTGACTATGACTATGATGCGTTAGTAGGTGAACAAATGCAGCCTTTGTTGGTTTTTAGTATTTTCTGTCACGTGGGTATGTGGTGAACTAGTACTGGTATGTGGTGAGCTAATAGAATGTATTTGTGGCACTTTTGTGTTGATTGGTATTTGAAAAAACTTTTGTGCCATTAGCTAGGCTATCTGAAGGGAAAAAACGCTAGTATCATTATCTCATCGAAATTTGGATTTTGCGTGAAAATGATGCAAAATTCAACCAATTTACTACTCCCTCCTTTAGTGCACGCTTTTTAATGACTAGTTACAATCCCACGTGCGAAGCACGTGGGAGTAGAGTTAAGCTAGGTTTACCAAGGATGAATGGAGCATTGGAAGGTTCAATACAATTTTGATGAATAGTAGGTGTCTCATTCAGTTCAAGGATGCCTTTGTCTACTGTCATGCAATTGTACAGACTTCACATCGGAATCATCCTGGAAACCAAAGTTCAGAATAGAGATATAGTACCAAATGACAGCATGATGAGAATAATACAACTTTTAAACTCACCACATCTTATATGTGAAACTATTTGGTGCTCGAAAAAAAAATCCATCTTCTTGCAAGAAGTCTCAGACATAAGTTCAATCACACTCCTTTGTATCTTTTGGTCATTTAGTAATCCCTTCTATGGAATGGCTTTTGCCTTGTTCCTAGTAATTTTATGGAAAAACATCATAACTTTACCACTTTTCTCAACAATTTTTCATCATTCCATAAAATGAGAGAGGACATTTTTCATCATAAGATAGCCTACGGTTTATACTTTGTTCATTCTTTTCAATTTCAAATTCAAATCCTCTGCATTCTCATGGAAAGTTGCTCAAATAGTGGGGAAGAGAAGAAAAAAAATATACCAAGCCATGTATGCCCTACTGAGGGGCATTTCTGGCACACATTTTTGTGTGCTGTAGAATCCATCAAGGCTTGTTACTCCTCTTGAGCTTAGCTTATCTTGTAAATGTACAACTCTGAGAAATATTTCATTTATAAACCGGAAAAAAGGAATAAGTAGTTTTTAACTGTCTAAACATTTATCTATAGATTATAAATATGACAGCGACGGCTGCAGCGTGCGTTCAACAATAGCAATATGTATTATCTTCTCATTCAAAGATCCTTCCACCAACAGAGGAATCGATTCTCTAGAAAAAATAGTACGTCCAAGAGCTTTCAAGCCACCATAACCCTTGCAAACTTCACAATGAAAGGCAAAATTATCAAGCTTCTTGCGATGCCAATAGTTAACTACTATATTCAATATATGTCTTATGCCGTTGGATTCAGGTTCCTGGGCAAAACAAAACAAAACAAAAAAACATATGAAAGCAAGATCCATCAAACAAAGAAGGTCTATATATTGATCATAAAAGAGCACTGAGAGACCCAAAAAAAATACAGCAAATGAATTTCAGATGTTAAAAAAATAAAGAACAAATGTGATTGAAAGGAATAAAAAATTCAGTAACATGCAAATCTTCATTAAGTTATAATGCAGGTAAAAAGATATTTTAGAAAATGTTTTCTTTACCTAGCTTACTATTTAAGACATTAAATACAGTGTGTAACTGTGTAAGTCAATTTAGCCATTAACTCATGACAACGGTAAGTAATTAAGGCAAATTTAGTTTCTTTTGTTTGAGATACTTATTTAGAATATTCATATTATGGTGAATTTTTTTTGCAAATTATGACCTAAGATTCAATTTGCTTCCCTTTTACTTCTTTTCTATAACCAGCTCGAGATATTATGAGTAAATTTGTGCTAGAGTGTGTTTTGAGGTTTTTTTGAATTGAGTTGCATGCCTGAAATGGGTTAAATTTGTGCAATATGTAGCTCAAATTATACATTTGGGCTAAATTTGTGTGAAAATGTGTGCTGAGTTAGTTAAAATTTGAAAAAATAGTATTTTATAGAATTTTTACCTCATTAAAATGCGTGTTGAATAGTAAAGTGACATTTATTTTAAAATAGATGGTGTATATGTATTGGTATTAAAAATTACAAGTTTCCCTCTTTTTGCATTCCATACACTAGAAAATTAACATGACTTTGTCCAAGACAATGTTGAATTAAGTCAATTAACAGTTTTAAAATGCAAAATTTTGTTTAGGGTGATACGTATATTTGTTCGATAACAGTTTTTTCAAATAATTAATTTACTCCATCTTATTTTAAAATGCAAATTTTTGTTTCTCGCCAAACTAGAATTGATGTGAAAGGATTGTACTATATACACCGACGGCAGGTGCTATATGCACTATATAGGACGGATCTATGATCCGTCCGTTGTAAATTTTTTTAAAAATACACGGACGGATCTAGGATCCGTCCGTAATATATATACAAAAAAAACAAAAAAAAGCTGTCCAGCAGCTTTAAAAAAAAATAAAAAAATACAAGGGCCGGATCTAGGATCCGGCCTTGTTTAGTTTCATCCAAAAGTAAAAGCTGCAGTGTGCAGCTTTTACTCCTTTTTTTTTTTAATAGTAATACATAGGATGGATCCTAAATCCGTCCTATGTAAATTTGTATTTTTTTTTTAATAATGGACGGATCTATGATCCGTCCTATGTAGTGTATATAGCACCTGTCATTGTCATAGGTGCATATAGCCATCCCAATGTGAAATGGGGTGGGGTGGACCCTATATTTGAAGCCTATATATCCCTATCCCTACTTCCCTACTACTATAAAGGAGGCAATATGATTTTACTGTTCATAAAATCAAAGTTACATTGACCGTCAGATTAGGGATTCCATAGGATGATCAACGGTCTGGAATAGGGTGAGAAATTAGTGTTCTGCACTTTCAGATTTGGGTCAATCATGGGCGTCCGTTTTAGATAGAGGATGGAGATCAATGACTCATATGACTCCCATGTAAATTGTCATGTTTACCCCTCAGACCTTGAATTTGAAATTGTTTATTTTTTCTTTTCAATATCCTTTTCTGTCTTTTCCTTAATAATAAGCCTACTTTTTGCTTTTACAAACGTCTTCCCCACGGACCCACGCTTCCTGAAAACCCCCAAGGCCGGTGACGAAGAGCTCAGCGACGGAGAGAGATGTCCAAGAGTCGGAACGGGAACGATGACGACGAGCAAGTAGTGAATCCATGGGAGGTGTCCGCGTCTCTGCTCTCTCCGCGCATCTCTTCGCCACTTTTCCCCCTTTCAAGCTCCTTCGCCCTACAGACCTCTGCCTTCTTCTTCTCCAGAACTCTTTATTCGCCTTGTTCTTTCGTTCACCGACTTCAGTGTCGAAGAGGTACAGTTATCCAATTTCTCATTGTTTTGGGGTACTCAGGTTTGTTTATTTCTAAATTAGGGTTTCTTCTTAGATCTAATCCCTTTAGGATTCTTGTTTGCTATTGTTTGTGCTTGATTCGACTCAGTTTAGTTGAATTAGGAGGTCTGTGGTTCAATTTGCCATCTTTCCTGCTCAGTTTAGTTAGAATTAGGAGGTTTGTGGTTCAATTTTCTGTCTTTTTCTGCTGTTTGATAGGGTTAATTTTCAATAACAGTCAATTTAGATTTCAAACGCAACTGCTTCCAAATGTGCTCCATCTCTCCGCAGTGCGGAAAATAAGAACAAACTATAGGAGGCTTTGATGGTATTGGAATTCCATGACATAAACGTCCTTTTTACTTATCTATGTGTTCTCAATTGGTTTTCACTAACTTCGGTGTCATTCTAGGGAGACGACATTGACATGCTGAGTTCAGATCACTCACCAACAACTCCTGAACTTAAGCTGTTTCAGCAAAGTGATTCCTTGAAAGCATGGGGTGGAATATCATCTTTGCAGGTTGGTTTCTCTTATATTTGACTCAAAGAAACATGTTCTGAAACATTGCTGCTTTTTCTTTGATTGATTGCTCGTATAATTTAGTTTCAAGTGACATTGCATTCAGAAATTTGCATATTAAGGTTTAGTTTGCTTTTGTTTCCCTCAATTATTTGTTCTGACCTAATTTTTGTTATTTGTTTCATTCTTTTAGGTTTTTACTCGGCTTCAATTTCATGGATCGTTTAAAGGCGGTCAGTAGGTTAACAAATCTAACTCTAAAGCCTCTTTTCCCTCCTTATAATTTCTGCATTCGGATGAATTAGGAATTTCATTATATTCATTCAGATTTTTGTTGTTCTGACATGATTTAATTTTTCGGTTTTTTGTTTGTTTCAGTTTTGATTTAGATATTAGAATTGTTTTTTAAGTTCCACTGCTATTTCGGTTCGTTATTGGGCTTAATCTATTTTTTGTAATGCTTCAATTGGAAGATACTTGGTAAACTTATGCATATAAAAGTGTGTTGTATGCTTACTGCCTTGGGAATTTCCTGAGCCTACATTTTATTGTTTGGCATAGCTCCCACCACACTTTTGATCAGCGCTATCCTCCCAGCCACTGCGAGAGCTTTTGCCTACCGGCTCATTAGTCTTTGGCTGAACTTATCCAACAAAAACTCATAATCATTGATTTTCTTCCTACCATGAATGATTTGCAGTCCCAAGTATTATCCACTCTTTGAACTTTAGAAAAGTGCAGTGTGGTGTCTATTCCATTCCTTTTAGTATCTCTTACTTCTTTGGAAAAAATCCTTATTTGGCCTGATTGACACTCACCCTCCAGCAATCTCACAAAAAGAGTTCATTTATATAGGTTTCCACTTCGTTTGAGCAACCGCATAGTTGCATTCCATGCTATGGAAGCTACAATGTTTCGAGCTGATCAATTTGATGCCTTGCCTCTAATTCTTGCTAAGTAGCTTTCATTTTCCTGATCATTGTACAAGTAACTCTAGAACAAACCAGTTTCCATCTTCGTTCAAGTTATCAATAATAACACTACTTCCTGGGCTCTTGCACTGCAAAGAATATATGGTTATTAGTTAGTTTTCTTTTGCTCTGTATCTCGAACAAGTTAGCACTATTATATTCATTTAATTTTATCAAGTTTTTCAGTTTTTGTTATTCTGTTTGGTGATTGGCCTATCTTTAATTTGAAGCTTTTGATGATGTATTCTTGAATTGTTTCACCACACCTGGGCTTGATTAATATTTAGGATTTTTTTTCTCCTTTTCCCCCCTTTGGAAACCTATCTCTACTATTTACACATACTGATATGTTATCCTAATTTTTTATTTGATTTGTATTCATGTAGTTGGTAGCTTTAATCAATCAGGATCCAGCTCAATAGATTCACTCTAATATACATGGATCTCTGATGACTCCTACCAAAAGGAATTATGATTTGTACTGAACTCTCATGTACTACTTTTGAGGTTCTAATTTTGCTTCATGTGTGTAGGCCAGCTACCTATATAATGGCAAGACCTGCATCTTTCAGGTGAGCTCAATTGTTTTTTCACAAAATATGAATATAGTTGTTTTCAGTTCTCATGCTATTTGACAGAAAAAAGAAAGGGTTCTAAATTTGTGTATGAACAACCTTCTAGCTATTTGCTTGATTCTTAAATTAGAGATTAAATCTAATATTCTTATGAAATTGATATCCAAATGCTCTGTTTTTTCATGGTCTTATTAGGATCATAATGGCAAAGAAGTTCCACATTTAGGACGACTCGACAGTCGAATTGAAAGTGAAAGATGGAAGAAGTGAAGAAGGGCAGAGAATGGAGAGGAACCAAGAGAACGACAGACGAGAGAAAGTCGGTGTCCACAAAGGTAGTTGACTGCAGATTTTGTAAAAATTACCTAGGAGTCAGGGAAGAGGAATTACACAACAATTTGTAGCCATCAGAATGCAATTACATGGTCTTTTCGGAGACATCTGATAAAATTGGAACGATACAGAGAATGCAATTACATGGACGAATAAAAAAATTGAATAATGAAGGAAGTTGGTTCACATGGATGTTTTTAGGGTAAATTGCAGAAAACCACCCTTAAAATATACCATATTGCTCAAAATCACCCCTTCTATAACTAATTACTTAAAACCACCCTTTTAAATGATTTTGGTTGCCAAAAGCCACCCTTGGCACTGTTTCGTTACTAATCGTCAACCTTGGCCCCACATTTCATTTTTTTAATGTTGTTTTTTGAACAAATTGGGATTTTTTTATATTTGAAAAATGGAAAAACAAATTGATGAACTAAAAAATAATTAAAATAAGACAATTAGTAAAAACCCTCCCAACCTCTAATCGATTTGATCAAAATCAAATTGGGGGCATGTGATGACATGGATGGATATTGAAAAACGCAAAGTGAAGAATGAAATTGAAGGATTATGTAACACTCGAAGATCCCACGCAATCAGCCTTTAATTGGAGGCTCGTTTCAATTTCTTCCCTTGCCAATTACCCAACTCTAGAGCCCCGAACTTGTCAGTCAAAGGGCCGACGATGTCAAAGGTTATGGGTGACGGAGGGAAAACCTGTCGTTGATTCCGCCAAAGAAAACTCAAACCTATAGCAAGTATAGCAATAAGCAAGAGGTCGATCCACAGGGAAAATTATAACTCGAGTGTATTCAGGTGTCAATCAAAGTAACCAGTTTGGGGGTTTTTATGTGAAAGTTTCGCCTTTTATCAAAGCGAAGTAAAGAAAACAAAGTAAAGGAATTTGTTTTAGACAATTTAGGAGAAGCAATTCTACCTACAATTTTCCACTTTATTGGATTGAAGCGATCCTTGTAACTTCTTCTTGTCCTATTCAGTTTCCTATGAATGCCCTTGTCCCGACCTAATATAGTTACTAGTCCAATCAGTCATAGAAACCCTTATCAATCGAACAGTCCCTAAAGAAGGATTTAACCCAATTGATAGCTTTAAGTTCAGAGATTAGCCAAGGTATTTGCAGTCCCTAAAAAAGGATTTAACAACACATTCAACTTCCTACTCATTCAATTAGTTCAATCAGCCCTAAAGGAATAAGTTTGCCACTTAGGTTAAGGTTCACAATCAGGAATCTACAAAACTTTAGCGATTGAATTGATCTAACAAGTTGGCCAGACAAGAAAGAACAAATCAATAATCAATCAAGCACAAAGAAGTTGAAACATTCACAAATAGGAAACAAGGAACGAGAATTAGAAACTCACAATCAATCCGAATAAAGCTTCAAATTGCAGGCAGAATAGATGAGTTTAGTTCCTCATGGAAGACATTGCTCAAAAATCTCTAAAGTGTCTAATGAATAGAATGGAATAGAAGTCTCTCAAAAATAACTAAAAAGTGGCCTTTTGTATCATCCCAAAGTCGGCCATCAACAAAAACCAAAAAGGCATCTAGGGTTTTTAATCAAAACGGCGCGTTTCCGCGCTGGCGGCAGATGCGGCGGCCGCCGCATGTATGCTGTGGCCGCAGCATCAACATTGTTTTTGCAACGGTCCTGGCGGCGGCCGCCGCACCCCATGCTGCGGCCGCCGCATTACTGTTTGCGGATTTTTTCGTCTTTTCTCCGAGATTAGCTTCTTGAGGTGATTTGCTCCTTTTATTCCTTGCTTCTCTCCAATGTCTTTTATACTCCTCTTCAAGGTATTGCATCTCCCACATGTGTTCCGATTCGATCTGCGAGATAACCACAAATTTGCGCAGAATCCGAACTCTTCTAGAATAATCATAAGATGCAATTTAGTAACAAAGAACGAAAGAAATGCAACCTATCTAAGCTAAAAATGCCTATAATGCCTATCTAATATATGCATTATCAATGGGCGTCTGAGATTTATGCGCGAGTTTCGGTATATCCTGGGTGTTGACGAGCGCCCTGGTGACAGAAAGATGGAGAATTGGGCATAAGTCATCAAAACCGTAAATCAAATCGACTGATTCGGGGCAAACGATTGAAGATTTGTGCATATGTACTTACCCCCGGAATGCGGAATACCTTGAAATTGGGACTCCTCTGGTCTTTCTCGAGTAGCAGAAACCTTGATTCCTCTTCCTCTTCTTAGTCGTTGATGGCTTTGAGATCTGCCTGTTCCTTGACGAATGCTGCTACTGTCGCCCAGTTGTTCCCCTTCGAAAATCAAAGCTTTAGAGATTTGGGCTTGAAATCGCAGAGATCAAGATTTGAGTATGAAATTGTGATGATCGAGCACCAACCTTATAATTCCTTATGGATTTGCTGTTTTAAATCACCATATATATTCAATCCCTGCCTTTTCTTTTAGATTTGTGTATGAACAAGGAGGAGAAGATAAGTACTCCTGCATTTTCTTTTTTATTCCTTTTTAATTTTCAAGGTTTATTAGCTTATTTTATATTAAAAGAAGGGTGATAATTTTTACACCCCAAGATTTTACTATTAGCACCACAAAAAAAAAATCGTCCTTTTATTTGTAAATATGTGCGCCTCTAAAGGCGTAGGGCTATGACTCAAGAGGAGCAAGCCTATGACTTTTGAGGAGCGGCTCTTTGACTTATAAGGGGTACGTCTATGACTCTCGATGAGTAAAAACTTTACAAACTAATATTTTTCCCTTTTAATTAATAATAACAATATTTTTTAAATTATATAAATTTTTTTATGTTCTTTCAATTATTATTTAGAATGAATATAATTGGGTAAAATTATATAAAAATATCTAATAACACTTCATATATATTCATTTCATAATATCTTATCTTAAACGTTTCATAATAACATTAGATAATATTCTATCTTAACATTTTCATAATATATTCATTAGCTAAGTTAAATCACGATTTATAAATTTTTAACTCTAAACATTTCATAATATTTTATCTTCAATATTTCATAATATATTCGTTACCTAAACATTTCATAATGTATCTTAAACATTTCATAATATATAATATATTCATTAACTAAGTTGAAATTCTCCATATATGTCCTCGAATTTAACATAGATTCGTGTATGTTTGAATAAACTAATTTATAAATTGGGTGTCAATGCCAAATTTATTTCAATTATTATAACAAATTAAAAGATCTTGAATGTACATTAATGTATTCTCCTTTAACTATCATCATCGAGTTAGTTAGCATGAACAAAATACTAAGAAGTTACACTGAAAAGATATTATAAGAATTAATTTTAAATTTCTTTTAATGTACATAAGTTTGTTAGAAAAACAAAAAATTATTTTATAAAAAAGTATATGGAAAGAATCGAAGGTATGAAAGTATTGAGTTTTATCTAACAATATTTTGTTTTTGACACATCATTGTTGTTTTTGTTACTATTATTATTTAGGTAAAAATCTATAGTCATTTTGGAAACATAGCCAATGTTCATACTTATATTACACTATAGTCATTTTCTTATAAATTTCTACGTACATATAACAAAAGGTGTGTATTAAACTTATTACATACAATAAATAAGATTTATTTTTGTTACAAATATTGGTAAGGATATTATTAAATTGAATAATATTTCAGAAGGTATTGAGTTTTTTTTTTATCTAATATTGTATATGGAAAGAAGGTATGAAACTAATACAATTTCAAAAAAATATAAAAGTAGTGTACCTAAAGAGAATCGAACCCTTTCCATTATGCATAAAAACTCACACTAACAATCACGACAACTCTTAGTTAAATAAAAAGTTTTTCGATAAGGGCTTTCTTTAACAAAAATACTTATTTTCATCATAAAATTATGTATTTTGATTTAAAACAAACTTATTATATACAACAAGTAAGATTTCTTTTGTTACAATAGTTTAATGAATATTGGTAAGGATATATGCTTTAAAATATATTAACACATTTAAATAAAATTAAATTTTTGTCATATATGATTCTTTTTAAATATATTCGACAAAAGTTTGAATGTTTCCATATATAATTCTTTTTTAATTTACATATTTCAATTCTTTTTATCTTAATTTATTAAGTATACAATCAAATTTTTTTAAAATAATTATCCATTTGTACATCATATTTTAAATTATATATTTATAATTAAAATAAAAAAAATACTTACAAAATCACATAATTACTTTTCCAAAAAGCTTGCTAATTTATTTTTCGAAAAATATTAATATGCTGCGCCTCTTGATTCACACCCCTGTGACTCAAGAGGAGCAGGGTAGTTTTATTTTTTAAAAAAATTAAAAATCATGCGCCTCTTAATCCACAGGGCTGTGACTCAAAAGGGGTAGGGTATCAAAAAATAAAAATACCCTACGCCATAAGAGGCACAGATCTACGCCATAAGAGGCGCAAGAATTATAGTGAAAAATAACTAAATGAAATTTGGGGTGAATATAGTAAATTTTTGGGTGCGTATAACAACCGCTTAAAAGAAGCAAGGGTAATTTTGTAATTTCATTGATTTAACTGAGGTTTTGACGGAACCCTACAAGGGATGGTCGATTGCTAACGGAAGCCTTTTAAGGGGCGGTTTTCGGTAATTATACATGTAAGGGGTGGTTTTAGACAATATTGAGGATTTAAGGGGTGGTTTCCTGCCGTTTACCCATGTTTTTATACCTCCGTTAAACTCAGGCTTGTTATGTTTATGTTGGGATAGGGGTCCAAATATTTCCATTGATTGTTTTTTTTTTTTTTTTTTTTGATAAGGTAAAGATTTGGATGAGGTCAGGCCCTGCTGGACCACCACCCAAGGGCATCCTTGCGGATGAGTACACGCAGAGCAGGATCAACGAGGAGGTCCCGCGTGGGCGTTGTGTGGCTTAGATGCGCGATCCTGTCGGCGGTCGAGTTGACCTCCCGGAAGACATGGCCGAATTGCACCCTAGCAAAGTGTTGGAGTAGGAGCAGGGTGTCAGAAATCAGCATCTCAATCTCCCACGGGCAGCACCACATGCCTCGCAAACAGTTGATGACGGTCAGGCTGTCGCCTTCAATTGTGATGCTCGGAAGCCGGAGCTCCTTTGCCTTGGCGATGCCTCCTCTGATCGCCATAGCCTCTGCAGCTAATGCTGAGATGTGTCCACATTTGAAGCCGCCACAATCGATGACTGCCCCATTGTGGTCCCTAATAATGAAGCCTGCAGAAGCTTCACCCGAAGATAGTTTGGATCCATCAAAGTTAATTTTGAAAGATCCCTCATCTGGTTTGCTCCATCTCAAATTTCTTCTTCTCCGTGGTTGAGTTGTCCCAGTTTTCTGGTGTTGGTATGTGGCCCCCTCTTCAAAAGTTAATTTGGAGGCAGCCCAGTTCTGTATTTGTTGTTTGGTATAATTCTCCATGGTATGGATGGATGTTGTATTGAGATTTTCAAATACTTGTCGATTCCTGCTTGTCCATAGACTCCACCATGTCGTCGCAAGTCTTCCTTTTTGCTCGTGGTTGAGTTTAGTAAACATTTCGCATACAATGTTTTTGATTGATTTGTTTCTAGTGTCAATTTCTCGAATCACTTTTTCAATGTTTGGGTCAATTTTGTGAATCAGTTGTAGGGTGTTGTGGCATTCGGTAAAGAGATGGATTGGACTTTCATCCATCTGGTCACACAAAGCGCAAGATAGTGGAACATGAATGCCTTTATTTGCTAGTCTGGTTCTCGTCGGGATTCCATCTAGTGTGAGTTTCCAGATGAAGTTTTTTACTTTCGGGAATGTGTCTAGGTTCCATATCCATGTCGTGTCACAAGTTTCTTCTGTGTTTTGCTTTGTGATGTGTGCTAGTGCACTTGCCGTGCTGAACCAACCATTTTTACTTGGTTTCCAGTATAGTCTGTCTTCTATTTCGTGTTCTGGTATGTAGATGTCATCGATCTTGATGACCACATCCGTTGGAAGGATGTTAGATAATTCCTCAATTTTCCATTTCTTGTTGATGTCGATGTATTTTTCCGCCTTTTCATTTTCGTTGATTATGATATTTGGATGTTGTCGACCTTGTAATGGTTTTCCGTCTAGCCATATGTCTTTCCAAAAATTTATCGTCTTTCCATTTCCTATTTGCCATATTAGTCCTTTGTAGAATTCTTCTTTTAGATCCATTAATTTGGCCCATTGCCAAGATGAATTTCCTTTTCGCTGGTACTCAAGGAGGGGAGTTTCTTTCAAATATTTTTCTTTAATCACTTGGACCCATGGGTTACATGGCTCTGCTAAGATTTTCCAAAGCAATTTCATTTGTAGTGCTTGGTTCATATCTTTTGTTTTATGTATTCCTGCGCCTCCCAATCGTTTCTGTTTGCACACCTTGTCCCAGCCAATAAGGGGGGAGAAGGATTGATCTTTGTTCCAGAAGAAGCATCTGTTTATTTGGTCAAGTTCTTTATGGATTGTTGTAGGGAGCATAAAATTTTGCATAATATAATTTGGCTTAGTTGCCAGATTTGACCTTATTAGTGTCGCCCTTCCTTCTTGTGAAAGAGAGTTTGCTTTTCATTTCGTGAGTTGTTGTCTGGTTTTGGTTACTGTTTCTTCAAATGTGGTTCGGTTGACTCGACCATTGATGATAGGACAGCCGAGGTATTTATCAAGTGCTATATGGTTTGTGAAATGGATCGTACTTTGGATCAGTTGCTTTGTACTATTCGGGACTTTTGGGGTAGTTTGAAAGGCCGATTTGTGGAAATTGACCTTTTGTCCCGATATGGTACAATAGTCATCAATAATATTCTTCACCATTCGACACGAGTCTTGGTTTTCCTTGGCGAATATCATCATATCATCCGCGAAGGATAAAAATGGGATTTTCATGCCTGATCTAGATATTTTGAATCCGATGGATTGTCTGACTGGTTTGAAGCGATTTGTAGTTTCCTAGCAAGAATTTCTGCTCCTATGATGAATAGATAGGGTGAGAGTGGGTCTCCTTGTCTGATCCCTCTCTCCGGTATGAAGGGGTCCGTGGGGCTATCATTAACCAAGACTGAGAAGGAAACGGTCTGGACACATTGCTCTATCCATGTTCGAATTTTTTTGCAAAAACCGAATTTTTCTAGAACTTTGAATAGGAAGTCCCATTCTACTCTATCGTATGCCTTTTCCATATCTAGTTTGACAGCAATCCATCCTTCTTTTCCGCGTCTACTTTTAAATGAGTGGAAGATTTCATGGGCTATTAAGACATTGTCTTGGATCGCCCTGTCAGATACAAATGCCCCTTGGAGGGGGTGAATAATTTTCTTTAAAATCGGTTTCATCCTTTCTGCAATGATTTTGGCTATAGCTTTGTAAATCGTTGAGCAAAGGCTAATAGGTCTGAAGTGGTTTGTCGTTGTCGGGTTGTCACATTTTGGGATCAAAGTAATAAAGGTGTGGTTGATTTGTTTTAGGATTCGACCAGAGTGGAAAAATCCTTTGATTGCCTTTATGATTGATGGGCCTACGATATCCCAGTATGTCTGGTAGAATTCTGCTGTCATTCCATCAGGACCTGGGGATTTATCTTTTCCAATCGAGAAAACTGCATTTTTGATTTCCTAGTTCGATATCTTTTCAGTTAGCTTCGAATTGTCATCAGCAGTGATTTCTGTGTTGATGAGTGAGAGGTATTCATTTAAAAGGTTATGATTGATGGGTTGCATCTTAAACCTTTTTTCGAAGTCGTTTTTTATTTATCTTCTAATATTTTCTTCTCCTGTGACTGGTGTGCCATCTGTTGTTTGAATTTCTTTTATGATTTTCCTATTTCTCCTTCCTGATGCCATTCGGTGGAAATAGCATGAGTTTGTGTCAACCAGTTTGAGGTGTTTTGTTTTTGCTCGTTGGCTCCAATACATTTTATGGTATGATAAGATCTTCTCTCGTTTCTCTATAAGTCTGTTCTGCTTTTGGTTATCGTTTCCATTCTGGGGTATTCCGTTTGTGTTTTGTAATTCGATGAGTGAATCATCGATTTCTTTTAATTGACGGAATATATTTCCAAATGTTCTCTTATTCCATTCTTTAGTCAATCGCTTAAGTATGTGTGTTTTTTTCACCAGATTGTACATGTGCGATCCCGTAGCGTTTGATCTCCAAGCCTGTTGGACCACGTGTCGGTAATCTTTTCGTGTGGTCCACATTTTTTCAAATTTAAATGGTTGCGCTTTGTATTGCTCTTGGTTATCTAATTCTGTTACAATAGGACAGTGATCTGATGATGTAAAAGCATGATTTTTCATCATAATGTTGGGGAACCAATTGAGTATTTGCTCCTGTATTAAGGTTCGATCAAGTTTTTCCATGATGTTATTGATATTGGATCTATTTTTCCTCCATGTAAAATTGTTTCCTGTCGTATGCACTTCTTGTAGGTGGCAACTGTCTTTGAATTCTGTTAAGATTCTATATCTATTCGGGTGTGGTTCCACCCCTCCTTCTTTTTCTGAGCTATTTTGGATTTCGTTTAAATCACCCATGATCATGACTGGGCAGTCCAGGGTTTGGACGTATTGTTGTAGTCCGCTCCAGAAGTTTAATTTTTCGTTTTCATGAGGGGGTCCGTAAACGAAAACAATATTGATAGCAATGTTTCTAAGCTTATTTTCATATCTGATTACTATAAATCTTTGATCTTTATGTATCATTTCTAGTGATTCATTCCGAAGATAGTGACTTTTCCATAAAGCACATAATCCTCCTGCCCTTCCGGTTGCCGGGGCCCAAATCATATGATCAAATCCAGCTTTTTTCCAAACCGTCTCATTTGGTTGTCGTTCAGTTCTTGTTTCTAGTAGAGCAATTATTTGAATTTTCTCAATTTTACAGAATGACTCTATTTCCATCCATAGGTTTTTGCGGCCTATCCCGCATATGTTCCATGTGCATAATCTCATATTAACCTATTTAATTTGGGGTATTCTGTTCCAAAGTCTTTTCGTGGATCTAAATTTTTGTTCGTGATGCAAGTAAAAGGCTTCGCACCAAAGGTTTTTCCATGAGGGAAGAATTTAAAGTCTACCCATTTGATGGAAGAGAAGTTACACATGTCAATCCGACTAGCGGAATTCAGCTCAAGCCAATGACAGATCAATATAAAGTCTCTGAGATTCAATTTATATGTGTTGCTATTTTTCATTCCCTTTTCAAGAATCACAGTTGGATACAAAGCTTCCAGAATCCTATAGATCTTAGCACATCGGTTTCTCTCAAGATGATGGGTATTTTGTTTCAGGATGTGTTCAAAGAGGTCGAGTTTCTCTTCCAGGATATTTTGTCGTGCTTCTCTAGTGGTCGTCATTCTCTTTTCTTTGTTGTGGCTCATTCTATTCTTTTCAGCATCTTCTGGTCTGCACATCAAAACCATCATTTCAATTTTCTGTGTCAGCACAGTTTCATACATGGATGATATAGAATAGACAATAAGGATTCTAGTCTTCAATTCCATCAGCCTTTTGTACAACCGTAGGTCGATGAGAGGCCCACAAGTTGTCCTGCCCAACAATCTCAAGTATGTCGATTCACCTACTATATCTTCTTTTCCTTTCTGATTCTTACATAGGCATTCATTTATATTTCTAGTGACAACAGTCCCCATGGAGATATTTAAGGAGGTACTTATCTTTTCTCGAATCTTCTGTTTGTGTGTTTCTTCTATACTCCTATGATCTTTACTGGTTTCGGTTTTTGTCTCCTTGCTTCTCTTCACCTTTTGGTGAGTAGCTTGCTTTACCATATTCATGGATGACAAACAGAAGGAATTAGATATCTTATTCTTTCCTTTCTTTTCTTCAAATGTCAGTTCAAAAAGAAGATGTGAAGCCAAGGTTTCAGCCACAACATAAGAGAGTGTCGGTTCATATAAAACATAAATTACACTAATCAACAGGAAAGAGTGAAGCGGACTCAAAGCTACATCAATCCAGATTTCCCATTTATTATTTTTCAAATACATGATCACCCCTTTAGGCCTGGTGGGTTTCAATTCATCCAAATCGAATGGCTTCAATTTGAATTTATTCAGTTCAAGTTTCAATTCCTCCAAATCGAAAGATTTCAATTTGAGTTTATTCGGTTCAAGAGCCTTGGGAACTCCAGGCACACAAATTATTATAGACATAGAGCAAGAAAGGTAATACCTGACAGTAGTTTGTCGGGCATCAGATTTCTCATTTTTTGCTCTTGGTTCAACGGTGGATAGTTTCTCTTCAGGTTGGTCGGTTGGTTTTCCATATCTCGTTCTATTTTCTAGAGTTTTCGTTGTCTTTGTATCTGATCTTCTTTTCTGTTCCTTTCCTATTACTGATGTGTGTTGCATCTGTCGGCTTGTTAGACCATATCTACTCCTTGTCTTGCCATCAAATTGAAACCTTAGATGACATTTGTTTTCCTTTTCTTGGTTCTTCTGTTTATGTGCTTCTTCTATGCTCCTTGTATGGATCTCCCTCCTTGTGGTTTTGTTTTTTGTCTCCTTGCTTCTCTTCACCTTTTGGTGGGTAGCTTTGTTTTCCTTGTTCATGAGAGACAAACAGAGGGCATTAGATCTCTTGTTTCTTTTTTCCTTTTTTTCAAATGCCAAGTCAAAGAAGAAAGATGAATCCAAAGTTTCAGACACAACATACAAGAATGTCGGTTCATATACAAAGTAAATCACACAAATCAGACTGAGATATACAAGAGGACTCAGCGCAACGTCGATCCAGGTCTCCCGTTTGTTAGTTTTCAAGCATGGTTTGATCCTCCTTTCAAGACCGAAGGGTTTCATTTCAACCAAATCAGAAAGTTTCAGATCGGTTTTATTTGGAATGGTATATTTTCGTTTCTGTTCTCCTAGATCTGATGAGGCATCGATAACTTTTATTCGGTTTCTAGTATTCCAGAGGGGGGCCACAAAGGAAGAGAGATACCTGGAGGGTAATTCTAGATATACCTCTTCATGAATGTTTCCGAAAGAGATGGCTTTCTGGTCCCATCTTCTCAGTTCCGTTTCTTTAGCACACGACCACCGAGGGTGTGTCTCTTCCTTCCGCCATGGACGCCTCTGACCAGTAGAACCAGGAGCCGCCAGAGAGAAATTGAGGCCGCCGGAGAAACTAACCAAGGGAGGAGAGCCGCCCCCAGTACCCCGAATCACCTTACGAGCCCCTCGGAACCAGCTTCCACTCCAAAGAACACCATCTTCCTCATCGCGATTTCTGAGATTTCTTCCTCTTTTCCTTCTTTTTTTGTTGGCAGATTCACTTTCCTTGTACTTCCGCTCGACATCTATGGTTCTTCTCTTCGTTTTGTGCCTCGTCTTCCAATTTTTGTCTCTTTTTTCCCCATCCTTCTTCTTTATTTTGTGGGGATCTTCAATAGGGGTTCCGACAGTTTGCTTTTCATGCTTTCTTCCTTCTTTGTGGTGTTCAGTGGTCTGGATCTGGCTCCAAAAGGGCTTCTTTCGGTGTTCATAGGGTTTGGGTTTGGGGTTGGGGCGGCGATTTTGGTGTTCATAGGGTTTAGGGTCGTGCTTGTGGCTGAGAATTGGGGACTTCGGGGGGGCGGCGCTGGTAGGCTAGGGTTTTCTTTGTCTCTCTTCTCTCTTCCATTCTTCTCATGGCATGCATTTCCCTTGATTGTGGTAACAAATCTTGTAGTGCCATGATTTTTCTTTATACAAATACCGCGTGCAGAGCACGCTTCACCACCTAGTATAGTACAATGCTAGGCTTTTACGACTACATGTCAAATCAGAGATTTTTTACAGAAAAATCAAAATGAATAGAGCTGGCCAAGTTGTATCACGGAGGCAATATATGCGATATCTTCTACGAAAGGGCTGGTGGCTCGAACGAAGATGCTGAACAAGGCCAGTGCGGATTCCGCCGCCGGAGTTCAATTCAACAATTCAAGATCGAATCTTTCAGTAAGTTAATTGAATTCATCCAACAGGTCGACCAGGTAATTAAGACTCTATGCGTCCAATTCAACAATTCAAGCCGTCGACCAGGTAATCAAGACTCTAGGCGTCAATTGAATTCATCCAGCAGGTCCAATTATCCAATTCAATAATTCAAGATCGAATCTAATCAAGACGGGTTTTGTTTAGTTCTATAACTATCAGACATATGCCATAGTTACGTTATAATAGTCTAACCTCCCATATGTCATAGTTACGTTACTGACTATTGTGTTTGTCATGCCCAAGTTGTTTATGTTGGGCCCGACCAGAAAACCCAACATATAAGCCAGACTGGGACACCATCCTAAAACCAATTGACATTAGGTGGAGTATCTCATCCACTTATATATTAGCTTCAGCATCATTTCCACTTCCGATGTGGGATTCACAAGTGTCCCAACAAATCTCCCTCTCACTTGTGAATCCATCACAAGTCTAGCTCGGTTGAAATTGAGACCCCCACGTAACGGGTTCGACTAACCCGTCGTCATATACAAATGTGGGGTCTATCTTAATCTTCGGTGCAACTGGCTCACCCCAAACCGGGCTTTGATACCAGTTTGTTGGGGAAGTCTTGTTGGACTTTCTAGTAAGACTCAACCTACGGTGACGGGTTAGTCAAACCCGCATAAGACTTTAGTAAAAGGCGAAAGAATAGTTCGCTTTATACTTACTACATGGCTCTACAAACCCGCATTAGACTTAATTCCAAGGAAAGAGATTTTATATTAGAAAAATATATTCCAACCCTAAAATGGCCTGCAAACAAACGAATTTGGATCCACGCACCTTACAATTGTAAGAAATTAGTGGATTGGGCCCAACCATAGATGGGCTAAGCCCAAACGTATGAACGCTTTTATAGCCCACTAGATTAAAAGTCTAATCGCCCTACTTATACTTGGTGAACGGAGTGGAGTCATTTTCTATAATTTCTTTCATAAGATTATAAATTAAGTAGTTCAATTTGACAATAATGATGGTTGGATCCTAACAAAGAGTCATCATTAACTACCAATCTTAGTCATATTTATTTAATACTCCGTATAACTCAGTTGATTATATATTAAGTAGTGCAATTTACAATAATAATGATGGTTGAATGCTAACAAAGATCCATCATTAACGGCCAATCTTTGTCCTATTTATTTAATATGAATCGGTTGATTACATGTGGTACCACATTTATTGATATTAATTGTGGATTCTATCAATTGGCCAACAAAGAGGCAAAAATTATGTCTTTGCAGGGAATCCCACCGCCTAAATTCATTTTTTTATTCTTAATTTCATCAAATATGAATTATTCTTTTTAACTTTAAAACAGACCAAATATAAATGAGAGTATGCGGAGTCCAAATATATTTGTACCTGAGTTAGATTTGTTTTTACGATTATTATAATTAGGGCACACAGGACACACATCAAACAATATTTTGATTATTTTCTTTAAATAAATATTTTTATCGAATTTATTTATTTTAATTACTAATAAAAAAAAGTCTTTCTTAATCACTTTTCGACACGCTTTTTAATAAGATAAAAACTCTATAAAATATTTTTTATAAATTATAAAAATATTAATATTTATAGAATTTTAAAATTAAAAAATATATTAAAAAAATCAAACAACTAAGGGTTCGTTTGGTTAGCTTTCTACTTCCTGGGAAGTTCAAAATCTCAGGAAGTAAGAGTCAATACATGTGTTTGGTTTTTTTTTTTAAAATGAAAAAACCCATGAATTTAAATTCATAGGAATTTAAATTCCCATGAAATGGTACGTGGAATTTAACTTACCATGGAGGGGGTAGGTAAGTTCTACTTCCTTCATTCTTTTTTTTCCAAATCTTTTATAAAATTTATTTTTTATAAACAAAATCACCAATTTACCCATATAGATTTTGATTTTAAACATAAAGTAAAAGGTTACAAGAGTAATTTTAAATAAATTACTATGATAATTCCATGTTTAACCAAACAAAACATAGGAATTGAATTTATGAGAAATTATTTTCAACCAAACGTATTTTTACATTTCCCATAAAGTAGAATTCATAGGAATTACAAATCCCGAAAAATTACTTTCTAGGAAGTCTACTTTCCATGTTTAACCAAATGAGTCCTAATATTTTGGGACTAGAGTGTATTTAATTTGAATATCTGCTCATCAAACACACACTCCTCGCGGTGCTTACGCCTCTCGCCTATCACCGATTTTCGGTATTTAGTGAGAAAAAAAACTCACTTATACCAAAAGTGGTGTATTTAGTGGTCCGGACCTTTGAATATTAATTAGGATTACGTTATATCAATTCGCGGATGGGACTATTAAAGTCAACCACCAACCCAATCACTTAATCACCTCAAATTTTGTCTTCCCCGCACTCTTAAACCAAACAAAACCACTTTCCTCGATCGGTCACCCTCCAAAATGGAATTGGAAGAAGACCAAATCCCCCAAAAACCACCACTAAAATGGCAGGGCAAAGCAACCACCGAGCTCACCGGCCACAACTCCGACCAAATATGGCCACTCATCTCCGACTTCTGCAGCCTCCACCGCTGGTTCCCGCACGTGGCCACCTGCTACGCGCTGGAGGGCGCCGCCGGCGAGCCCGGGCTCATCCGCTACTGCGCTTCCGCCACCGTCGACGACGGCCAGGCGGCGACCAAGTGGGCGAAGGAGAAGCTGGTGGCGATCGACCCCAGGGAGAAGTGGCTCAGCTACGAGATCGTGGACAACAACGCCGGGTTCGGGGCGTACGCGGCGACGCTCAGGGTGGTCGACGTCGGCGTGGAGGAAGGGTGCGCCATCGAGTGGTCGTACGTGGCGGATCCGGTGGTGGGCTTGACCGCAGAGGGTCTGATGGCGTTTGTGGATTCGACTCTTGGTGCTATGGCTCTAAGGTTGCAAGAGGCTCTTCGCTCATCGGCTACACAGCGCGGTAACAACGTGGACTAGTTTGCCTACCAAAAAAATAAAAACGTGGACTAGTTTTTAGTTATGTTTATGTCTCATTTAAAGTGCAGTTTGGATCGTTTGTTACACTAGGTACACTTGATCTTTGGTGTATCCATAAATTATTTAGGTATAAACTGCAACTGAAAAAAATTTAAAATTTATGTTTTATGCACTAGTGTTTGTGTGAGAATTTTTATCATATGACACATCATGTTTTTTTTTTAATCATTTCATAAAAAAATCAATCTTTTAATTATAAATATTTTTAAAGGACAATTTTTTATAATATATATTCAATGTTTATTTATACACCAAATAATTTAAGTTAACATCAAAATTAGCCAATAGTGTAATAGAGGGTCTAACCTCCCTAAAGTGCGGTGTTAGATGTTGTAGTTTAATTTTGGATCGTTTCCGATGTGAATTAAGAATTTTTTATATTTTTTTTTAATTTGGAGTGGTGTGTGTGCGCGCGCCGATACGAGGTGAATTATACAAACTATCGGATAAATTGATGAGTGCTTGTTGAGAAAATAAAAGATGTGAAGAGATTAAAAAGAGTTCCACATCGATAGTTTGAACAAACAAGCCTTAGTATATAAGCTAGTGGGTTATTCCTCTTAATGCCAATTGGTTTTAGGATGGAATTCCGCTCGGCTTATGTGCTAGGCTATTAGCGCATGAGTGCACGTGTGCACACGACCCCGATCCCAACATCTTATAGCCGAGTTATAGGTTGGATTTGTGTAAGATAACTGATGAATGCCGGCCTCATGATGGCACGTTTGTAAAACAATATATCTAATGGATGGATATGAATCCACCAATTAGTTGGTTTGTGAGATAAGATGTTTAGATCCCTTGCACATTGTTTAGAGTTTGATATGTCTAGTTCAAGATATAGATGAATGTGATCTTTGAATTCACAATGAACACGAGCTAAATCATAAGACAAATATGAGAAAGAGAGCTAGAAACTAAAGAGGGTCCATCGACAAATCATAAGACAATGAACAAAGATATTGAATTTGATTAATTAGTTTTGAGCAGAAGAGTGCACGTACACCCAATAAACAATCAAACATTGTTGAGAGATGTGAAAAAAAAAAGCAAAAAAAAGTTGAACATCGAAAGTTGAACATAACGAACCATAATATAAGTCGGTGAACTAACTCCTTTTATTACCAATGGTTGATTTTAGAATAAACCTAACTCAACTTGTGTGCTAGTTTACCAGTTACCACCACATGTTTCGGAGGATGCTATAGGAGGCAACCAACGAAGACCGGTAATGGTCATTTTCAGTTTCATCAAATGGGAGTTTTCTAAGAGGTGTTGGTGGAATTTAGGAGGCAACCAACGAAGACCGGTATTGGTCATTTTCAGATTGGTCAAACGGGAGTTTTCTAAGAAGTGTTGGTGGAATTTGTTTTTAAAAAGGGTAAATTACATAAAACCACCCTTAAAATAGGCGAGTGTTCATAAAACCACCCTTAAAATAAAAGTTTGTATAAAACCACCTATAAATTTACTTTTCTTTCAAATAACCACCCGTGGCCATTTCTGTGCAAAAAACTATAAATTTTTTAAAAGTTTTTATATTTTCTTAAATATTTTTGTTATTTATTATATAATTGGGCTACTTTAAATACAAAAAATGAGAATTTAACATTTTTAAAATACTTTTTACACATAAAAATAAGGGTTAAGGGTTGTTCTTTGAAAGAAAAATAGGTTTATGGGTGGTTTTCTGTAAAAAATTTTAAGGGTGGTTTCCTGTAATTTACCCTTTAAAAAAAAGAAAAGGAAGTGTTATATGCACCCAATTTTTTACTAACTACATCGCATACTCTATTTTCTTCATTTTTTTTTTTAAAAAAACATGCCCCCTCTCTAGTCACAGACGTATGACTCAAGAAGCGCATGATATTTTATATGTAAAACACTATGCGCCTGTGACTCAAGATAGGCATGGTGTGGTGTATATAGTAAATAAAGTGGGTCAGTTTCCAAGTTATAATAATCACGGATTTTCTAAGTAGGCTGAGAGGTTTTGGGTGTTTATGAAGGGTTCAAAAAAAAAATATGCGTTGATGGTGTTTGGTGGGAGGTGTGACTGGGGTTTCAGGAGATGCGGGTGGGTGTTTTTCATCCTGATTTTGAAACCTTGAGCCCCCAAGATTTAGGAGGTTTTGCCCGGGGTTTATTCCAAATTGCCCTCGTCACCACCACTTCATTTGAAATAGCAAGAGGTACTGTGGAGGCGCGCAGTTTGAGCATCTCCGAGTGAACCACTCACATCCGGTGACGGAGTTTTGTAATATTAAAAAAAAATGTAAAAAAAATGTGAAAGTGAACACATAGGTTGTCTAGCTTAGTTGGTAAAAGGAGGGAATGAAGTATAAGGAAAGTAAGAGCGCCCACATTGGTAGTTTTTAGTGGGTTTTTAGAGGCAATAAAATCCAACTACACTAAAAATCCAAGAAACCCAAATTGAAGAGAGAGATAGAGAAAAGGGGGGGGGGAGAGAGAGTGAATGGAAATTGATGGGACAAAAGAAAAGGTGGGATCGCATACTATTATTTATATGTGTAGAAATAACAAATGATGGTTTTTATAGATATGGGTAAATAAGGAGAAATGTACACTTACACTGAGTGTAAAACCCCTAATCAAATTCAAGTTCTTCCACTAACCTGAAATAAAATAAAATAAAAATTCTAGTCCTTTGATGAGTTGTTTTTGTAATTTCCAATGCAAACGATGAAGACTTTTATTTTAAAAAAACCTCTCCATATTTAAATTTGATTTCTGGGTAAATCTTATACCAAATATACTTGTAAAAATTACTAATCTATAACTTGTTACGTTTATTGTTTGTTTGAAAAACCTCTTTCAATTATATCGATAAAAAAATAGTTAAATAAATAAATATATATATATATATGTATGTATACTGGGTACTATTACGTACAATCTGCTATAAGTTAATTATTTTGCATAATAATCTTATATCCACTCCTTAATGTATGTATATTAGTATAATTTTGATCATACGAGCTATATACAATCCTGGACTCTTGGGTATAATGCTGAAATAGTGTAGCCTAGCTAATCTAACGTTATCAAACAACAAATTTCATCGGATAAAAAAAAATCAAACAACAAATTTCACGCAAATCATCAAATTTTAATACAGTAGATAAAATAATTATTTTGAATTGAAGTTTAACTGTTTTAGTTAAATGGATTAATCCAAACCCGTAGACTTTAAAACTAATTCCACAAAACATCAATAATTTAATAGGAATATACTTTTGTTAAAAAATAAAGACAAAACTAATTAAAATAACCCAACATTTGAAAGGTTGTTAAAAAAATATCTCTTTCTTTGAATGATAATGAGATCATTTAACAAATTTTATACCATTGTTTTGACTCGATTTATGGTCGGAAAAATGACTTTGGGATATTTTGTTACCATCTCCTCCAAAGGTCGGATTATTTTTCTTACCGTTGAAAGGTGGGGATATTTTTTTAACACCTCTCCAAAGATTGAGTTATTTTAATTAGTTTCACCAAAAATAAAATACTATATTATATTGTCAAACACTGTTAATAATATAATATAAATATATTTTTGTTGCTTGATGACAATAATATATTAAATTATAAGTAATTTGTAAATGAAGTTAATATGGGTTGTTATTTGTTTTAAACAGTAACAATTATGTATAAAAAGAAATTCATATAGATATCTTTAATTAGCAACTGATTATTGTTGAACGTATCACTGGGTATCGGCGAGAACCAAATACATCTGATAGATCAAGTAGATTTTATATGTGGATATATTATACAATTAAAAATCAAGTTTGACCCAAAAAAAAAAAAACCTCATTTGTTAAGCTTAATTTCACTCATTTCCTATGGGGGGAAATCAAAAAAGATGAAGAGAGATTAAAAGATACTTGAAAAATGAGCACATATGTAATCATTTAATACCCAAAGATATACTTGAGAGTCTTTTTTATTGGACATGTGCATAGATTTAATTGGTAGTGTAAATTAGATACTTTACACTAAGTGTAAAAGTATCATGGTCCGGTAAAAAAATAAGTTGGGTTTTTTTAAGGGTAATTTTTGGCAACTAGCACATTATAAAGATCTAATTCGCTAACTAGCACCTAAATAAAATTAATTAGCTAACTTAACACCCTTTCCCAAATGGACTATTAAGGTCAACGGTCAACTTGTTTGACCGTTGACCGGTCAGCGTTGACCATTGACCGACTATTTAGGATTTTATTTTTTATTTTTGATTTTTGATTTTTGATTTTTGATTTTTGATTTTTGATTTTTGATTTTTGATTTTTTATGGGTAAGTGGTGACATTTTTTATGATGCCATTTTTGTCATTTTGATGCCATTTTTTATTAAATTTTATTTTCGCTTTAATGTCACTTTTCTAATAAAATTGATTGATGACACTTTTTTAATGCCACTTTTTTCAAATCTTGATGACATTTTTTTGTTTACTGTTGTTGACTCCACCTTGATGATAATATGTGATATATTTTTGTAGGGATGATGGAAGACAAATAAGGTAGTATTTTATGCAAATATCAATTATATCTTGTGGTTGTTTTATTTATTATTCTCGGTATATATTTTAATGTTCTAGAAGATCAATTATTTTGTTATTTCAATGTTCGGAATTTCTCACGTGCTTTATGAAAGATTTGGAAGATTTTATTTAACAAATATTAATTTGAAAAATAAATTGCTTTTTATTTGGTTTTTTACGTGAGATTTGGTCAAAGTTTGGAACATTGATTTAGCTTTTGATTTGGTTTGTTACGTGAGATTTAATTGGTTTAATATATTTACATGAGATATGCTTATTGGTTTAAATTCTATCAATATGTTTTCTAGTATTTTCGAATGGAATTAATTTAGATTGGTTTAATTTTTTTCTCACATCTTTTATTGGATTTTCGGTTAAGAGTATATTGGATATATATTTGTGGTTCTAGAATTAATTTGTACAGGTTTTTGTCAAACTTAATTTGGAAGAAAGAGATCTCAGCAAATCCATATCTCACCAAGTAATAAGGAGTTCTCAGCCAAGATGTTTCAACAACAGTAATTTAAACAAGATTCGGGGAGATAAAAATCAGCAAACCCTCAGGAGCTCTCGGCTATAAAGAAGAGAAGGCAAAGAGCGATAAAAAGACACCTTCTGAAAAGTCTTCTCTGCGCATCAAGAGCTCTCAAGTCTACAGACGCCATTGCTGATTTTATTTGCTTTCTTTCTCTCTCTATTCTGTATTCGATGTATTATCTTTGAGAGTTAGGAAGTCTTGAGCTTCATAGTTTATATTCAATCCCTGTTATACTAAGAGTATCATATACTCAAACGTATCACACTTCGGTGTGGCAAAGGGGACTTTTATTTCTCTGTATTTTGGGTGTACTAGTTAGCTGAGAGAGGTGGGGCTCTTCTAGATTGGTCTAGGACTCTAAGGGATCTGAGTTGACTAGATTGCAATTGTATAGGAGAGAGGCTTCTCGGTGAGCTATTAGGATCCATAAGGAAAGAGGAATAAAAGTTGTTGAATCCTACGGGTTGGATAACCCTAGGCGGGGACGTAGGCTGGTTTAGAGCCGAACCTCGTTAACAATTCTCGTGTTCATCTATTTAATTTCCGCACTTACGTTTATCTGTTCTGTTTGTTTTTAACGCCTGATTACATTGCAGAACTAGCAAGGCACGAAAAATTTGTTCAAGATCTTGAGACTGAGTTCAAGGCCTTGAAACCCACTATCCAGCCTTTGAAGTTGCTTGCTCTACACGACTTTGCCAAAAGCGTCTATACTCTATTCAAACCCCCCTTTCTAGAGTATCTGTCTCTTACTGTTAATTACTTTAAGTACTCGTTTCTTCAACTGTGATGCCACATTGACCATTAATGCCATTTTTTTTACTGTTGACTATTGATGACACTTTTTTTATGTCAAAATTTTGATGATATTTTTACCGTGATGCAACTTTTTCAAAGTAATGTTTTGATGATATTTTTTAATATGATGCAACTTTTTCAAAGTAGTGTTTTGATGCCATTTTTCTAATGTAATTATTTGATGCCATTTTTTTAATCAAATCGTTCGATGCCACTTTTTTTTAATTTAATCATTTGTATATCGATATATTTTCATCAATTATACTTTTATTCACTGATGACACGTTTGTGATTACACTTCTCATTGATGAAATCACTTGTGGTGACATGTTTATTACATTTTTATCAATTCGTGACCTTTGTGATTACACTTCATTGATCTAAATCATTGATGACATTGTTTGTTGATGACATTTTTATTAATAACATTTTTTAACAGTTGATAACATATTATCATAAAATTTGATTACAGTTCACTGGTGACATTTTTATTGGTGACACATTTGTGGTGAAATTTTTATCGGTGACATAAAATTATACCGTGTTAAACTAATCATTAAAAAAACACATAAAACAGGAAGATTCCATTAAAATGTATAAGTTGATAACCAATAAACATATAATATAATCTCAACAATGCAATGCTGAAAAGATTCACCAAAGGTGCATAATTTAATCAGCATAGATGATCAAGCTGAGAATAATGTAACCTTCAAAAGAAGGTAGAATTGCATGTTTTGTAAATACCAGAAAGGGCCACATAAGGGAAAATCATGGCATGCTTATCTAGCGACGACGCATATTACGTCTAGGTCCACGGTAATCTCAACAAAGCACCCACTAACAACTCTAAGTGCCACTACCGCCACACCAACTCACAAATGCAGCGTATAGGCACAGTTGGAAGCAACTGATTTGTCCATGTGATGAATCGGGCATGCTGAGGAAAAGAGGATGCACCACCCGCACTTGTAAGCCAGCCAATTCGCATCAGCAACAGCCCAATCAACTCATCGCAAACCATATTGCAAACCACAATACTCCCTGCAAGCACTTGCACCGAGCCCTAAAAGAAGGGAACATGGACCCGAGTCACCCGACGAACCACCGCAATCACTTAAAATGACCAAATGGATGGGCTAAAGACGGATCAAGTCGAGACCCAAAAATCTTGCAAGCTAGCTCCAGGCAGCACGAGCATCCCAACAAACCACCAAAAACGCACAGCCCACCCTCACCCAACCTAATTGAGCACAACATCAGCCAAACACCAAGGAAAGAAGCCCCAAATTCAGGTCAAATCACCAAGATGGCATGCCCCAAACACCTGGACAAGTTTGAAACTTCTCAGAATTGGATCATGTGCTTTGATTTCCCCACAGGTTTTATAGCAAATCACCAAGATGATTCAAGGAATTAATCTTTAACCAAATCAGATTCCTTGAATCAGATTTTCCCACATATCTTTTTACCACATTCATTGAATCAGATTCCTTGAATCATTTTCAGCTAGAGATTCATGTTCTTAGCTCTAATCTAATTAAGGAACTAAATAGTATAAAATTTTCATCTAAACATTGATAGCAACAAATATTTCTTGAATCCAAAAAAAAAGGGTAAAAAGAGCTTCATCAAGGAGTCCAGGTTACTGATAATCAAACACCAGCAATGAGCAAGTAAGCAATGCAACCAAATGAACAACTATATAAAAGAGTAAAGACCTTATATACTATCATATGTTAACAAAACTGAAACAAGTGACATTGAATCCATGTCCAACAAAAAAAGGAGCTAGTGAAATTGAGAATCATTTTCACAATTTCAACCAAAAGGAGCAATCCTAATTATAAATAGCTAACCTCTATGCATATTGCTTTGATGTCGGCTCTAGAAAATTCATCCCCGAGTAGTTAAACTACTGCATCACATAATCTGGTTGAAATCCTTGCACAAATCCTTGCACAAATCATTCAAAACAAGAGCAGTTAAACTACTGCATCCCCGAGTCCTTTTCAACTCAGTGAATTAATCAGTTAAACCAACTGATATCTACAAACTAAGTACCCTAAATGCAAGAATAACAATCAAATACATAACCAATAACGAATTTAGGTCAAAGGGAGGACAAACCTCAAATAGGGAGCCAAGTACACAATATCCTACAATCAGGGTTTACTAGTATCAATCCAATCGGCGTTAATCACACAATTGCATAAATTCAACAACCACAACAAAATCAAGCAAGCGAATTTAGAAAAGAGTAAAAACAAGGCATGGATTAGCATGAAGCAAGCACAAATCAGTCCAGCAACGTTCAGATCTCTATCAATTATAATATAAGGTGAATGGAATCAGCAAAAGGGGAAGGAGGAGGGAGATTACCAGTTCGGCAACTGGAAGGAGGGAGTAAGCAGTAGCAGAAGAAAAGGGCAAGTTGAAGCATCTCAACATCAGCCAGCGGTGCCTCAGCATCAGCGTGTCATCTTAGGCAGCGTCTCAGCATCAAGACGCCCATCCGAGCTTAGCATCGTCTTCAATTGAGCCCAATAGTGGCGTAGGAAGCGGGACGAGGCCGGTAGCAGAAGCAGCAAAAGCGAGGGCGAGAGAGCAGAAGAAGGGGAGCAGAGGGAGAGGGAGATTCAGGATGAGGTCGACGGCTTGGGGACGATCCGAACGGAGCCATCGGAGGTTTAGAGAGGGAGATCTCGCGACGAGGGCACCAGATCCGGACGAGGGCACCAGATCTGATAGAGAAGAAAGAGTAAGGTGCCACAGACCTAAAAAAAACATTAAAGAGGTGTTACCACGGCTAAATAAATAAGAAAGGGTGTTAATTACCCAATCAAATTAGCACATGGTGATATTTTAGCAAATTTTCTCTTTTGTTAAGGAGAGAGAGTGATAAAAGAGATTAAGAAACCCGCACTAATGCGGATGCTCTAAGAGGTCATAAGTTCAAATCTCATTACTTACTTTTTTGCACTACTTTTTATTCCTTACCTTTTTTGTTATATTTTTCTTTTAATATTTTCATGAGATTATTCATTATGTTACCCATATATTTACTGCTATGAAATTTTTTACTATCAATGTCATATTTAAACCATAATTTATGAGTTTTTTTGTCATACTTTTCAATCCTATCTTTTTTTTCATTTGCCAATGACAAATTCTTTAAAAAATTTATAATTTTCTTTCAATATTTTAAAAAAATCTTAATCCTGCGACACACACATATATAATATATATAAATTATTGTATGAATTTTTGTAATAAAATATCATATTTATACCATAGTTTATGGTTTATTTTCAATATATTTTTTAAAAATTTCTTTATTATATATACCGAGAGAAAAAAATTTCCCGACCAAAAATTCCGCCCCCCCCCCTAGAAAATCCTGCGGCCGCCACTGCTCACATCACCACTGGCTGAGCAGCTTCGACCGAACCACTCACATCACCACCACCACTCCAACGCTACCGACCCCTCCTATTGACACAACCACTACCGGCGGACGTTCTCGGTGCGACTCTCTAACGATCAGAAGGAGCCGCTTTAGCCCCCCTCCATCCGTGTAGTTCATGCCACTTATCTCAACGGCTCAACCTTTCAGTTGCGCCTCTTGGTGGGGATCGGATCAGCTTCCTTGGTAGCCATTGGAGCCAACTTCGCCAGGATCACAAGCTCCCTCCTTGTAACCTCGTTGTAGTTTGCCCGGAATATGAAGCTCAACGTCTTGTATCCTGTTCGAGTGAGTGGGGTAGAGCAGCATATGAGGGATAAAAAAAAGGAGGATATTTTGGATTTTTTCACCACACAAATTAAAAAATACCTTAAGTCGCTGTTTAGCGACTTTTTTTAAAAAAAAAAAAAATTTGGGCTAGAGTCGTTGTTTGTCAATGACTTAGCCCCGTTTTGGATAAAGTCCAAAATATTTTCAACTTTTGGCTAATTCGATTTTTTTTTTCATATTTTTTTGACCATTTTAAAAAAAAATCATTATTTTTTGGCATTAAATTTACAACAAATTGTACAATCTTCACGTTAAGTCTGTTATTTGCATGAGTCTATTTGCAACATGAATATGATGGTATGAGATACTTATGTCCCACATCAGGAGCCCCACTACTTATAATGACTAGCTTTTAGGGGTGGGAACGGGATTCCGATTGTATGCCCATTACATTGGTATCAGACAATGACATACCCTTTCCGAACATAAGAGGTAAAGTGAAACTCAATTCTTGCGGGGTGTCGTCATCCTCTTGTTCGGGGCCACCAAGACGTTGACTTTCAAGGACGGTGCTCTTTAACATGAATCTATATTATAATACTAAAGGAGAAGTCGCCTACGACATGTGACAACTTCTCCTTTAAAGTAGGATTTGTTAGCTTTTTTTTATTTAAGATTCATAATAAAAAAGAATTAGATTTTAAAATTAAAGTACTAATTAACCTAATTGATATGCCATATCTAAAATAACTAACTAACCAAAACGTAATCTTATTGTTTGCATGATGATATATGCAAATCCAGAATCTAGAAACTTACGCAGATCTTATCACTTTATTTTTTTTAATCACCAATCTTATCACTTTGTAATGTAATCTCTTACTGGATCTATTGCAATCTTATCACTAAAATAATTTTTAAAAAAAATCAGATTAGTCCATTCCAAGTTTCATAATCAGATTAGTCAATTTTTATTTTTATTTACAATTATTTATTAATTCAAAGTAGATCTCTAAAATCAATGATCTCTGATTTGGTTAAAATTTTGAATTTTGAAATCAGATTTTGTTATTCTAATTCTTTAGATCAACTAATCTGATTTGGTTACAATTTTGAATTTTGAAATTTAAAAAAAAGGTATTCACATCGCCAAAATCGTAGTACTACGCTACTACTGTTATAAATACTACCCTAACTCTTCCTGGTTCAATTGTTCACATTTTTACGGAGTATATTCATTTGCTTTTGTGCTGCTGTACGTGTTGCTGTTATATCTTAATCTAACATAATCATATTTGCAAATGCAGGTTATTGATTCTACCCTAATTTACTTGATTTTAATCCCACCCCCAACTTCCCTCTCTTATTGTCCTTCTCAGTTTATCCGATTAATTACGATTCCATTGATTCTACTTGGAATTATGTCCAGTTGTGCTTAACTACTCGGAAAATTGATGTGAAATCGATCGACTTTGTGTTGCTACGTGGAATCCTTAGTCAAGATGTACGTGAAATCATTCAACGTAACACTAAATACTTACAATTCGATTTGATTTGAAGTTATCAAATTAATCTTTTGGTTTCATCTTATAAATATAGGGGCAAGCTAATGCGGATTTCATTTATTTTATTTATGGTTTTAGTTAGCTGCATTCGTTCAAACATACTCCGTATATTCTCATGGTTATATAATTAAATTTATGGAAGATTTTGCTAATTAATCTTTTGAACCACTTTTTAATCAATAAATTTTAGATTTTCAATTATAATTTAGTCATGGTTATATAATTAAATTTATGGAAGATTTTGCTAAACAAATCACTTAAGATATGATTTGTTTGTTAGTTTAGATATTCACTGGATAAGATCAAATAAAATCATATTTATCTCAAAATCAAATTTGATTACATTATAACTTGCCATTTGTTCAAGAAAATATTTGATTCTATTTTTTTTGTTATATTTTTTATTCCACAAATTACTATAGAATATTTCGGTTTTAGTTTTAATTTCTATTTTTTTAGATAAATAACTCAAAATTGATTCATTCATTTAATTTTGAACCATATGTATGTTAATTAAAAGATAAAACCAAATCTCATAGGTTCTAATGTTTAGGTAATGTATCTTTAATTATTTTTATTTATTTCTTTTTCTTATCAGTTTGCTAGAGAAAATACATCTGTGACTCTTTTTTATACGGATGTTTTCCACCACATGCTATATACAAGAATTCAAATCCCTATTCATTTTTGTATGCAAGATTATTATCTCCATATGTATGTTGTATGGTTACAAGTAATGCTTACAAGTTTTGGTATCGATGAAGAAATGATAAATGGAATTATATAAACACATATTTTTAAAAAAGATCCGTGCAATGCACGGGGGTACTAAGCTAGTATGGTTGTATGAGACACTTATATCTCACATTGGGAATTTATGAACCCAGATGTGGGTATATAAGTGGAAGCCCACTACCTCTAATGCTAAAGAGAAACCCAGTTCTTACAGGGTGTTGGGTGATGTGCATCAGGATGTAAGAGGAAAAAAAGAGAGTTTAATCCTCTTGTTCGTATCAACATGTACATTAGACCAAGAATCTTCATGAATAGTCCTGTGACAAAGTTTCACTATCAACCCTACTTCGTTCTTAAATTCTACTTCACCTTGTCCCGAATAGGATGCACATATACACCTAAAATATACAGTGAGCACACCTTGTATGATTACTTGCAAAAGTGGTTTTGATGTAAGTACACAAAGTACATATACATGCAATTCAGCACAAACAAGCAATTTCGAATGAAACCCCAATCTTCTCAATCAAATTACCCAAAATTTTCCAAGAAGTACACCCATATATTTCTGCAAGTGAATGATCAAGAGTGCTAAATGAACCGCCAAATCTTCCGAGAATTCAATAAAGTAACTACATGACCTGAAACTCGTTAGCTTTTCCACCAACATTGCCTCTCAGATTATGCTGCTGTATGATCAGCACTGAAGCTGTGGTCGAAAATGTGGGCCCTGATAAGATATCGCCAAGCGGACCCAGCTCGGGACACTGCTCCAGGTCGTTCATGCCGACTGTCAATACTGAATTCGACCTGCCCCCTCTGCCTACTATGAAAAGGCTATACTGACCTTCCAAGGACTGCAATGTAGAGTAGGCTTGGGCAGAGTTAACAAGGTGCTTCTCCAGGTAGGCAACGCGCCCTCGTGCAACCAGCTTCTCGTAGAAGTTAGCGAAGCACTCATCATCGAGCTTCATCTCCTCCTCTTGCTCCACCATCCTGCCTCTGGCAATCCCTGCAAGACTGGAGGATCCCTCTGCGTCTGTGTCCAACAGGAATCGGATGACAGTAAGCCTTACTCCTGGGTGGTGTGCAACACGCGTGGCGTAGGCTATGGCTTCTCGGTCGTCCTTGCCTCCAATAAAGATGATGGCCACGCTCAAAGGTGGTGAGGGGGACGACTTGGGGATCTGGCTGGTGGTGCCGAGACCTCGGTCCACCAGGATTGCAACCGAGCATGGAGCATTTCTCAGCATCTGTTTTTACCAAAACAAACTATGTTATCTGCTAATCATAGGAGTTAGACAATAATGAAATCGGAACTATAATACTTGTTTCACATAAGTTCTAGTTTGGCGAGAAACAAAAATTTGCATACCTTACGGTTTACGTATCTGAATCCGGAATGACCAGTGTCCATATTCCCATCCTCTTGCATAGCTTTGTGAAAAGGCAACACTATGAGTGATACCATGGAGTCCTCGGCCAAAAGGCAGAGATCCTGGTGCATTGTGTTGAACGTTGCAAGACCAAGCATCCGTTTTAGGGTGATCCCAGCAGGGTTTTCGTTCATGAACTCCTGCAGCAAGCTTGTGATCTCTTGCCTCATTTGATTCACCGTCTTGTCAGTCACAGTCACAGATTCTGCACCTTCCCCAGGGGCCAATGTTGTGGCAATCTGCTCCGTGAGCTCAACCATGTCGGTTGCATACACCACTAGGCCAGGATCTGCCATACCGTGTGAGATCTCAATGAAACTGATAGAAGAAGGAACGTTATGAGGGCCATGGAGACACAGCAGCATCCGGAGCTCCTTGCTTGAATCATGCCATTCTAACCCCATCTTTTGTTCTGGTGAACGCTTTTTTGCACGCTCAATGATGTACAGCGTCACAAGTGGAATGTATATGATCGTTAAGACCATTGCGATGATCATTCCGATGCAAGTTGAGTTGCTGATTATTTTGTTCTGCGTTCCAGTAAAAAAGAGAATTTAGCAGCAATAAGGTTGCTAGAATTTCAAACTTTGCAACAACTGCAAGGAGACAGGATTCTTTACCTTCTTGGCGATTATAGCAAGATACATATGCAAATGGCCCTTGGCATTTAAAAGCAATCCGAGAGCGATTGATTCGGGCAAGTGAAATCCATAGATCAAACCAGAGAGAACTGCTCCAACAGTCTTCCCAATTATGCCAATCGTGAAGAAGCAGAACAATCTAAGCCAACTGGCAAAATCCCCTCCTTCAAACTTGCTGAAATCGGACTCCAGACCAACCCAAACGAAGAAAAAAGGGTAGAACACAAACCCGAGAAAATAGTTCACCTTGCTGATCATAAACTTTGAGATTCTACCATTCCTAGGGAGACAAAGCCCTGTCACAAACGCACTTAAGACGGGACTGAAATTCATCATCGGAGATACGGAACCGATTGCAACTACAAAGGCAATGGAGAGCACCAGGTGAGACCCCTTCATTTGCTTCCCATGTGGGTTCGAGAGGTTAACCCAGTTCATAACTATTGGCCCCAGACCAACGGCCATCAAAACCTTCAGAAAAGTAGAATAGACATTAGAGTTCAACACAACAAAGATCATACAAAAAGTCTAAACTTGAGCTCTACCATGTAAGATTTCTTGTTTGCTCACCTGCAAGAGCAGTACCACTGCCATATTAAGGACAGGCTGGGAGGTGGTGTTTGTTTTAGGGTCAGTCAAGCTCTTTCGAACCGAGAAGTTCTCTTCTGGCTGAATCACAATGTACCCAAGTGAGATGATCAAAAGAGTGACCAGCTCCGAGTGCACAGCTGCAGAGACCGCAAGTTGCCCTATGTCGGATCTACCCATCTTGAGGTCAGTGAGGACCCGGGCAAGCAGGGGAGAAGCTGTACTAGACAGTACGGCCGCAAGGGTGAGAATGAAAGCCTTGCTAGTGACGGCGTCAACAGGGTAGTGCAGGAATGGTGTGACACCGCAAGCAAGGATGAAAGATGACAGCATTCCAAAGTAGGCAATGTTGGTCTCCTTTTTGAGTTTTAGTAGCATGGATGGGTCCATTTCGAGGCCTAGGGCGAACATGTAGCAGATCATCCCAAAGTCTGTGATGAACTTGAGGTTTCTGCTTCCAGTGTAGTTGTGTTTCTTGTAGAATTCATTCCTCACTAATCCCCAGTTGCCAAGGCACATTCCCACCTGTATGAAGTGAATCCTTAAAGCCTGGTTATAAGTATACAGAACTCTAAATTTGGACATCATGATGATTTTGATCTCGTATTCTGTTACATCGATTTGATGCTGTTACTCAAAGTCCCAAATTATACAGACTAACAAGCAATTCAAACATAGGGACCGAACAACAGCGATGAAATTCAGGTATGAAAAGCTAATACGTAGGGTTTCAGGCAACATTTTGGGGGAAAATAAAAATCAGTCCCCACATTTGACAAGAACATTTGCATCTCCAAATCACGGAACAAATTCATACGCAAAAACCACGAAAATGTAAATGCATGATTGAGAGAGTGCTGTTACGATCGAGACGAGAGAAATCGAAATCGAAATCGAAATCTTACTAGGGTTTCCGAGATGATGCGCGGCTGGGAGAGCCGCTTGAGGGAGAGATTGACGACATTGCAGAGGGCCAACAGCAATATGAAATACAAGATGTACTTTCCGACATTGATGAAGCTCGTCGTGAAGCTTCCGACAGTATTGCACTTCCCCTGTCGATGTGGCTGATCTTCTTGACTATAAGTTCGGACTTCGTGGCCGCTTTGATCCGCCATTGACGAGAAGCGAAGGCCTTGGCCCTAACTCGCGAATTTCTTATCCTCTGCAAATATTACCAACAGATCGGCATTCATACAAACCCTAATTGGCCTCCTTGCGAGCTTCCGTGAGGATAAAAATCGCGATTCGTCGAATAGCCACAACGCATGGCTCCTCCCACTGCTGCGAAATCGAGAATTTGACTCCGATAAGATCGATCGAAGGGAGAGGTTGGGTGATTGATGCGGTTTGCTTGATTGTTGAGTTTGAATCCAAGAATAGGAAAATGAGGAAACGAAGATGACTCGGTCATCATCACGAGAGTATCTCTCCACATTTTGAGGGCGCTCCTTGTTCTGCAACTTTTTTTTATCGTTAGTTCTCTCCCCATCTGTTTTCAAGGGAGACCGCCATTAACACAATCATCCACTTGTCCCTCCTCCAAGTCACCCTCTCCACTTGAATCCATCATCCATGCTTAGGTGGCGTTTGGTTTTGAGGCGAGGAAAGGAAATTAAACTGGCAAAAATTAAATTCGTTGTCAAATATATATCCAAAAACAGCAACAAATTCAAGTCAAGCCTAACAAAATAGTGATGATATCACGATATGCATTGATCTGTTGCAATGGCAGTTGAAAATAGAACAATTCGTTGATTTGTTCCAGTGAGTTGAAAATCAAAAGCAAATTTCTCAACCCATAATTCAGGAATGAAGCATGCCAAACAGAAGCCCGGCCCAATGGGCTACTCGGTGGGAAATGGCCCAATCAACCACCTACTAATAAGCCCACTCGGTTAGAACACTAAAAAAATATAGCTCCGGAGTATATGGTTTTCAGCCTGAATTTTTTTTTTTTTTTTTTTTTTTGATTAGGTAAGGATTCGGGTGAGTTATCTACCCGAAAACATCCTGCCAGATGAGGTCAAGAAGACCTGAATCATGAGATAAATCTGGTCCCCTGGTAGAGTAGCTAAGATGTGCAACCTTATCTGCCACTCTGTTACCAATCCGGGGAATATGGGATATCCCTATGTGTTGTATGTCTTGAAGTAATACGAGAATATCTGACATTATCATTTCTATTTCTCATCGGCAGTTTGTTTTAGTTTGTAAATAGTCAATGATTATTTTTGAGTCTCCTTCTATGATTAGGTCACAAATTTTTAATTCTTTTGCCTTTTCAATGCCTTGTCTAAGTGCTAAAGCTTCCGCCATAATTGGAGATTGTCTACCGACTGGGCCGCCATCCATGAAAATAGGGTTACCATTCCACTCCCGAATGATGTATCCTGTAGAGCTCTTGGAATTTGCAAAGCTCGATCCATCGAAATTTAATTTGTATTTGCCTTCCGGCGGTTTTCTCCATTGGTGGTTTGTCGTGATCTTTCTTGGTTTGTATTTGCTCTTACACGGGAGTTTTTGGTCTTCTCCTTTTATGCTTAACTTGCAGGCCCTTTTCCAATTCTCTAAGTTATCCAATATCATTCTTCTAATCCCTTCTGGGGAGGGGATTTTTCCGTCTCTAAATATAATTTGATTTCTGATGAACCAGATCGTCCACCATCTAATAGCTATGGTTTGTTTGGTTTTTGTTGAGCACATAGATCCTATTATTTGCAGAACTTTACCCATATCTCTGTTGTCTTCCAGAAGCGTGTTTATTTGTAAGGCTATGTCGCTTGGTAGTTGTTCTTGGGCGTCGTTAATGGGGCATTCCGGGAAAATGTGGATATCGTCTTCGGTGGAGCTATTGCAGAGGCAGCAAGTGGAGGGTACAGCTACTCCCTTTTGTGCCAGTCGAGTCGCAGTTGGGAGTCCCTTCTGCCTGATCTTCCAGATGAAGTTCTTAACTTTAGGAGGGGCGTCAATTTTCCAAATCCAGTTGGAGTCTTCCTGTATTATATTTGAGTTGGATGTTATTAGGTTATATGCACTTGATGTTGTGAACCAGCCCTTTTTGGCCGGCCACCAGTACAATCTGTCTAGTAGAGGGGCTTTTGGTAGTGGGATTTTCATAATTTCTTCTACTATTGTAGCTGGTAGGATCGGATCAAGTTTTTCTTTCCACCATTGTCCTCCCATGATGTATTCGCTTACTGTTTCATTTACGTTAACGATGAATTGGGGATCCACCCGATCAGTTAGAGGTTGTTTTGAGATCTAGTTGTCTTTCCAAAATTTGATTGTTTTTCCATCATCGACTGTCCACACGAGTCCTGACTTAAACTTTGGGATTAGGAGGCAAAGTTTCGACCATTGCCAGGAAGCATTCCCTTTTTTTTCATAGTTTAGGATGTGGCTTTCCTTCAAGTATTTGTGCGAGATTATTTTGACCCAATTATTTTCTGGTTCTGATAGTATTTTCCATAGGAGTTTTAGCTGCAGTGCTTCATTCATGTCTTTGGATTTCCGCACACCGAGACCCCCGGCGGCCTTCGATTTGCAGATTTTGTCCAAGCTAATGAGAGGGCTGTGTTGAGCATCTTTGTTCCAGAAGAAAGTCCTGTTGATTTGATCAAGTTGCTTGTGAATTGATGTAGGAAGCATGAAGCTTTGCATAGCGAAGAGTGGTTTTGTCGATAAGTTTGATGCTATTAGGGTTGCTCGTCCTTGTTGGGATAAGGAGTTCGCCCGCCATTTACTTAGTTGATTCTTGGATTTGCATACTATTTCCCCAAATGTTTCCTTTGTGACTCGGCCGTTAATTATCGGACAACCCAAATATTTTTCCAGGTTCCGTTCTAATGGTATGTTAAGTATTGCTTCTAGCTCGCGTGCTCTTGTCCTGGGGATTCCCGGTGTGGTTTGAAATGATGATTTATGGTAATTAACTTTCTGACCGGAGAATTTACAGTAGTCTTCAATAATCTCCTTTGTTTTTGCACATGCCGTACTATTTCCTTTCGCAAATATGATAATGTCGTCTGCAAAGGCCAGAAAGGGAATCTTGGGGCCCGAATGGCCGATTTTAAAGCCTATGTTGTTGTTAGTTGATTCAGAATCTCTAGTTAGTTTACGAGCCAGGACTTCTGCTCCAAGGAGGAAGAGAAATGGGGATAGCGGGTCGCCTTGCCTTAGACCTCTTGTAGGTATGAAAGGTTCGATAGGTCCATTGTTGACAAGAACAGAGAAGGACACTGTGGTTACACATTCCATAATTATGTTCACAAACTTTTGATGGAATCCGAATCGTTGGAGTAATGACTTCGTAAATTGCCAGTCTACTCTATCGTATGCTTTTTCCATATCAAGCTTGATTGCAGTCCATCCTTTCGAACCCTTTCGGGTACGAAAGGAGTGGAAGATTTCGTGAGCAATGAGGATGTTATCTTGAATTGCTCTATCAGATACAAAGGCACCTTGTAGTGGGTGGATCAGTTTAGCCATTATTGATTTCAATCGATCAGTGATGATCTTAGATATGATTTTATAGATAGTTGAGCAGAGGCTAATTGGTCGATAGTCTGTCGTCATTATGGGGTTATCATTTTTCGGGATGAGTGAGATAAACGTATGATTTATCTGCTTGAGTATGTTTCCGGTATGGTAGAAAGCTTTTACTGCCTTGATGATTCCTCTTCCTACAATGTCCCAGTATTTTTTATAAAATTCTGCTTTGAACCCATCAGGGCCAGGGGATTTGTTGTTTCCAATTGTGAATGCCGCCCTCTTTATTTCACTATTGGTTGGTTGTTGGATTAAAAACCTGTTTTCCTCATCTGATATGATTGGGTTAATCATTGAGAGGTATTCTTCTAGTTGGTGATCTGAGTACGCTTGCTCTCGTCGAAATCTTTTTTCAAAGTCCGTTTGGATTTCCTTTTTAATATTTTCATCTCCTACTACTCGGGTTCCTTTTGCTGATATGATTGACTTGATAATTTTTCGATTGCGTCTTCCCATAGCCACTCGATGGAAATAAGAGGAATTAGTATCCGCTAATTTTAGGTGTTTTGATTTAGCTCTTTGGTTCCAGTATGTTTTTTGAAAGAGGAGTAATTTTTCTCTTTTTGCTAGGAGGGCTTGTTCTTTGGCTTGTGTGTTTATGTGTTGGCTTAGGTGAAATTTTGATTGGATTTCTAATAAAGATTCATCCACTTCTTGTAATTGTCTAAATATGTTTCCAAACGTTCTTTTATTCCAGGCCTTGGCTTTTTGTTTGAGGATTTTTGATCTGTACATGAGTTGAAACATTGCAGAGCCAGCGCAGGTTGCTCTCCAAGATTGTTTAACTATATTGCGGAAGTCTTTTCTTTGGAGCCATACATTTTCAAACTTGAACGGTGGTGGTTTGAAGGGGATATTTTTGGATAGGTTGATTGTAATTGGGCAATGGTCCGAGTTCGAGAATGTGCCGTTCTTAGTAATAAGATCCGGGAACATGTTGATAATAGGATGATGAACTAATACCCTGTCGAGTTTTTCATAAACATTATCCGGACCTACTTGTTTTTTCCTCCAAGTAAACGGGTTTCCAAAAGATGGGATTTCCACTAAAGAGCAAGTATCCTTAAAGTCCAATAGTCTCTTGAATCTGTCGGGCGATGTTACAGCCCCTCCACTTTTTTCCGAAGGTTGACTTATGTCATTTAGATCACCCATTACTAGACATGGGAGATTGCTTTGGGTAATAATTTGAGCGAGTGTATGCCAAAATTGTGCTTTCTCTGCAAGTTGTGGTGGGGCATATACGAATAGCATAAGACACTGGAATCCTTCCGAGAGATTTTCATACTGTACGCCAATGATTCTTGGGAGGTGTACTACCACCAATATTGTTTCATTAAGGAAGGAATTTTCATTCCATAGTAGCGTAATGCCTCCTGATCGACCCGAAGCCGGGGACCAGCAGATGTTTGTGTATCCCGCCGTTTTCCAAAGAGATTCTTTCGGTTCGTTTTCAGTTTTAGTTTCCGATAGGATCATCATTTGTACATGATCTGACATACGCCAGGCATTGATATTTGTCCACAAGGTTCTTTTTCCGATGCCCCTACAGTTCCAATACCTTATTATCATAATTCCCCTGTGTCGATATAGGCAAACATGATGCGTTTCGGCCCATACCAGCTTGTTTCCCTTTTAACCGCTACTCGTAAGATTTTGTCTATCCCATGTTGAGCATTTTTCTTATGAATTTGATGACTAATCTCCGTGGTAGGATTTTTATATTCATCTAACCGGAGTCTCGAGCCGTTATTAATGGTAACAGTGTTTATATCATGCTGATCAATTAATAATCGCCTGTCAAATCTTAGACTGATAGCTTTGTAGTTAATTAGATTTTTGGTAATGAGTGGTTTAACCATTGGGTGTTTGATTGGTTTTAGACTATGGCACATAATATAACAAAGAACCATTTCATACACTAGTAGATAAGGTATATGACAGTATGCGGAGACAGCCCCCAAGATGACACCTACTACCAATTGTAACAGTTCAAAGAGGTGATTGTGACTTTTAGGCCTATATATTTTAAGAGAAAAAATTAGATGAATGGGGGGTTCATAAAATATTGCTTCACACAAGTGATATATTTCGACCAGTTGGAATGCAAGGCTAGGCCAATAACAACACAAAGCCAATTGCAACAGGAAGATGAAGGCTTCCTCTTGAAGATTTCATTTGCAGAATAATGATCAGATAGGCTTAGAGGTTTGGACAAAACAAGTTGTCCATACTCAACACGATTAAATAGATCACCTTCTAAAATATCTTCCATCAAGTAGAGTAAATTATGTGCATACTGAATGTAATAGATTTTCAAGCAAAACATGCCTTTTTTCACTACAAAAAAAAAAGAAATTCGTTTCGGCAAAAAGCCGTGGCAAAAGGGGTTCAAGGGGTGGCAAAAGGGATTTAGCTTCGACTTAGCTACGGCAAATAGGGGGGTGGCGAATTTTGGGGTGGCAAAATTTGGTAGCTTCGGCAAATAGCCGTAGCAAAAAAATTTAGCGGCGGCTAAGCTATGGCTAAACAACCCCATGAAAGACACTACATATTTGCTACGGCAAGCTGCCTTAGCTAATGCTTTTTAGCCCAGTTTCTTTATACCCGGGCTAAAAAGTCCAATATTTTTAATAAAAAAAAAATACACAATTTACATATAATAAATTTTCATTAATTATACAAAATTTACATGTAAAAAACTACAAAATTTATATACATAATTATAAAATTTACATATACAGTAAAATGTCCAAAACTCTATTTTAACCCAAAAAATTGTCTAAAATTACATAATTTACATCAAATTGGACAAGCTAATAAAGAAAGAAAGAAATCAATCTCATAATAAAAAGCAGAAATGCACAGCAGCTGGAAAATCCACATAGTTGAGAGGCATTTGGTTAACATTCTGTCATCACACCTGATGAAAAGCAAGCAATTAAGTTAATTTTTAATGAAATATATACCATGGAAACTAAAAATTAATATATGCTCAATCTAACTCACAAAGGAGATAAAACTTTCAAGAAATTAAGTTATGCTCAATTAACAAAGGACTAACTGATATACTGCACAAATAAAAATGATACATCTCTTGCTGCTCAACTATTGAGATAGACGAAGAAAGCCAAGGCAGGAACTTCACCATCATATTAACTGATATATTGCACAAGAACCGCCAGAACAGTGAACATGGAGATGTATGATTTAAATTGCACATATAAGATAAAATTATGGTAAATTACCTTCCTCCATAAAGCAAGAAACTGAATGCAGCCACAGCACTGGGAAAGAAGAATATACAGGAAAACTAATTCAAGAACTAACAAATAAAAATGATAATGTCTAGTTCTCTAGGAAAGAATCCGAAGAAGAGTTGTTACAGCCATGTTCAATGAAAGATTTCGAGCTAACCTGCAATAAATACTTGTGCAATGGCTTGCACAATGCTACTATCATCTATCCACAAATATATCCACATACAAACCTGACAAAAAAAAAATCATTTCCATATGTTAAGACAAAATGACGAGGATATAATCTATTCCTGATTAAGGATGTAACAAATTCACCTGTATGATATAGATTACACAATTCACTGCTTTATACACCACCCTGAGCTTATCTGTCGAGAGACTTCTTGCATGTCAATGATAAATTGTTTTTATTATGAGGCTATGATACTAAGTTTCATGCTGCATTTTCACATGGAAATGCATTGGTACAATGGAAAGAATCATAAACAAAACATGCATTCTAGTAGAAGTAAGCAAAGTCATTTGAAATGAAAATCGGGATTAAAAGTGAAAAAGTGCATGATAATCGTAAAATCACATAGTAGCAGCTAGTTAAAAACAAAAATTGGGTCCACGTAGATCTCACTTTATAAACACACTGATTCTTTATAATCATGACAGTTAAACATGGAAAACAACACAATTAGGGTCCACTTAGCTTCAAAAACTGTCCTAATCTTCACATTTTATTGTTCCATGCAGTAGCTTTTAGTCCATCTCCAAATACTCAGTGAGATTAGATGAATTAGAAATAAGTCCATCTTCACACTTCATTGTTCAATGTAGTAGCTTTTAATCTTATGTTTGGTAAACAAACTAATTGATAAAGCCTAAAGAGATAACAAGGCAAAGGTAACATAATACATTTCCCAAACATAAAGAGGATGCAACCCCCTTGAAGACACTAGGCATGAGGCAACAATATAATACTTTATGCATTCAACAACCAATACACCACAAACATCCGCAAGCAGAATTCATCATCCCACAACAACATTCTAAGACTAAATAATACTTTATGCAAGTCATAAGAAGTTAGCCGAATTTCAGGAATGTATTGAATACTCCCTGTAAAACTATAGATTCATTAGGTGATGCTAAACAAAGTTGCAAGATAAAGTACAGTCAAGAAGTGATGAAACTTGAATAATTTCAGTCCCTTTGGGGTTTCAAAATAAGCAACTATTAATATTTAAGATGACACCTCATTTCACTGCAGCAAAGTATCTATTAGAGGGACAATCAAGATGACCATGGATGCATCTCACAAATGATGATATTGTCTGCTTAATGTATTAGCAAGTTAAAACAAAGCCAGGCATAGGTCCCAAGTTAGGGACAAGCAAGGAATCCCTAATAGAGATACATGGATAGAGCCCAATGCAAGACACAAGCCGCAACTTATCCAATTTAAACATGGGGCACTCCAAGAAGTTAGAAGGCTTTGTTAAGTTGTAAGATAGATCCTTTTGCTCAGGTACATCTCAATTATTTAATGCTTTAAGGATAGAGAGCTTTTTTCTCATAAAAGAAAGAAAGAAATAAATAAATATATGGTAATTGATCACTATCCTATAAATCAATAAGTAATTATATTTAGCTTTGAAAGTCAACTAATGCAGATTAATATCCTATGATTAATAAAAAATTATAATTAGTATTTTTTATTAGCTAATGAACAACTAATAAGTCAAAGTGTGGCAGTTTCTAACAAACCGATAGAACCATAGACTAAGGCTTTAAGCCCTGAAGAGAGGTTGGCCTATTTGGCCCTATTACTCATGAAAGAATATGCCTAACCTCCTCTATGATTTATAGAAGAGATGATTTTTCATGATTACTTGTCAAATCAAGTTGCAACTTTGTTTGATCAGCAGGTGTCCAAATGCTTAAAACGTGGATTGCAATTCTAAAGCAAATTCAAGGTACTATATATGAATATCCACATTTCATGATTAGCATATATTTGAAATTTAGGTTTCACCAGAAGCTTTCACTCCATTCATATCACGAGACAAAACAGAACTCTTTAAAAGCATCTAATACTATAAGACAAGTATAATGGAAACAAGCTTGTTACCAAGATTCATGCTGCATTTTCACTTGGAAATGCATTGGTACAATGGAAAGAATCGTAAACAAAACATATATTCTAGTAGAAATAAGCCAAGGAAGCATAATGAGCTTTGAAAGAAGAAATGAAGAATTAGCACACAAACTATAAATAATGGAAACAATGATGATGGTATTTGCACCTTTAAAAGAAGATTAAATTGAAACCCAAAATAAAATATATACCTCGTCCTTGTCAAACAAGTGGTACTCATCATTGTCCAAAGCATTTTGGCCTTCTCTTTCATCTTCAATGCCAACCAACTCAACTTCCTCTGCAGTATTTTGACCGAAGAAGGTAAGTATAATGTGATGCATCAAATCAGAAAAGATCTGAACCAAAAGCAAGCATCACACCAAAGCACCATTGTTAGAAACGAAATCAGAAATGAATAACAGGAAGTCCATCATAAGAATTTAAGAAAAAAAAATTGAACCCAAAAATTTCCAACTAGTAACCAGTTGAAGACTGTGCAGAAATTCAGCACTTTTATACACAGTTGAAGATTGAAGATTGTACAGAAATGCAAAAGATACAAATTCAGCACTTTTACTTTTAAATCGAGTGAAATAAAGAGCAAACAAGTAACATGAAGGTAACATTAAGAATTTAAGAAAAAAATTGAACCCAAAAATTTCCAACTGGTAACCAGTTTACTCTTTATTATCATATAATGTCTTTATATCGAGCTGAACAAATTAAGCATGGGTTGTCTCTACTTTGCAAGTGTAACGACATCAAACTACACTTTCACTTCTCACTTCTACCAATATTCTATTCATTTTACAAGTCTAGTTCGACTATGCTATACATAAAAATTTAATTCAGTTGATAAATCGATCCTATAAGTCTGACTGCACAGCTATACATTTCAATTCACTCCCAATCAGAAATTGCTTAACAAAATAAGTGAAATAGTGATTGATTAAACAAAGAGAGCAAACGAAACACGAAAAATTGGAGGACAAGAAACCCTAGAAATAAAGAAAGGTTACCGATTGGAAGCGAAATTAGTACAATCACGACCATTTCAGAAGAGACGTGGCCATGGGCGACGCCAGTGTAGGAGCCCCGGCTAAGAGGGTCGAAGGCGAGGCTCTCAGGACCCTGGATCTGGTTGAGAAACCGCAATTCTCTCTCCATCGAAGAACTGAAGTCCACATTTGTTTTCCTTTGTCCATGTCGAGCTTCCTTCTTCTTCTTTGAATTTGGGAGGCTAGAGAGAATAGAGATAGACGGAGATTTAGAAGGGGCTTACCATGATAGAGTGAAGCTCGAGGTCAAGTAGCGCCTTTCTTCACAGATAAGGAGAGCCAGGATGAGGAAGGAGGAAGGAGGAATGGCGGACATGAATGGGTTTGCAATAGGGAGGAAACGGACGAACAGAGAAGCGAGGGTTAGGGGTTTTTCAGATCTGAAAGTGAGCGGAAATAATGAGGAGATGGGTGGTAACTAGGAAGGGTTAGGGATTTTTTTTCCTTTTTTTTAAAAAAATAAACGCTTTAGCTACCGCATTACCTAGCCGTGGCAAATACCACCTAACACTACGGAAAAATTAGCAACGGGACCCATTGCCGAAGCTACCATCGGTGGCAAAAGGTACCAATTGCCACGGCAAGCCCTTGCCGAAGCTAGGTAGTGTGGCTAATTTCATTATTTTTTGTAGTGTTTGTAGAGTAGCGACCTACATCCGGATAGACACGGATTAGGTAGCTTGGTTTTATACCAAAGTGGTTGCTGCCAATTATACCAGTACAACATGCTTGTGTTCTTAAAGAAGTTAATTTCTAATGAAAGTGATAAGCATACACATATACACATTTCTAAGGGGTGAGAGGGCCAGTGTAGAATTGAACCGGGACTCGCGTTTTCGAAAGAGAGCCTGCACTTGATATGAATACAAGGAATTAAGCTAAGAGGCTTGCAAACGAAGATCCCATTCCAGGTCGGGAAAGACCCGAGGTTTCCTAGAGAAATAAAACTCAACACACGGGGAATTTGTGAACAATATTTTCTTGATGGTATTGAGGCTATCGATCCAAAATAGAGGACAAATGGCTGATCCCTAATATGGTTATACACCATAGCAGCAAACCAGGGGCACTTAGCAAAATCGATTAGCCATAGAGTAGGTTCACTTAACCCATAGGAGATCGTAAGAAAGTATTTATCCAAGTAAGACCTTATGTGATAGTTGCAAGAAACTGTAGATCTCAAGTCTGTTTTTAAGGAACCCCAATCAATGGGATGGTTACACAATAAGATGGTAATTTGGGAAATGAACATCAAAGGAAGGGGTGATGAGCAAGATGTTATTCTAACTTGGGATGTGAACATGTTCTGATTATGAGGAACAAATGAGGGCCAACAGATAGGAGGGGCACCCCCAATGACATGGTGCATTCTACTTTCAATCTCCCTTTCATTAGTACTAGTTCCACTAAATCCAGAGATACATCTTATATTGGTAATCCAAGCATAGTTATTATCCATAAAATAAATGACAAGAATTGTATTTTTCTTAAGATTAAATAATATAGTGTATGAACCCACAGAAGGGTTGGGAAGGTCCAAGAACTGGTGTCCCAAAGCATGAAGAGGTTGTATCCATATACATTGAAATAACCAGCAGTTAGAAAGAATGTGATTCAATAAAAATGCATCAGTAATCAACTTGTATTCCTTCAAAGCATTGTAAGAATTTTCACACATAAGCTTCATAAAAATCTGTTCAATGGAAGACATATTCACAAGCCAAGCAGTAAAATGATCCAGGCAAATGCAGCTAAATAAACATATGTACCCAGTGCAGTTTAAACTACCATAGGTAGTTGAATGTGTTCTGAATCTGTTTTTTCTGCCCAAAAGGTTGTTAGGAAGGCTTCTATTAAGGTTTGTGTTCAAAGGAATCACATGCCAGCAATTAAATTTAGAAATAGCTAGATTTTCATTATAGACTGCATACCCAACAAACCTGGTATTGAACACCTTCAGTTTCTCCATCTCCATCCTTTGTTCCTTCGATCGCCTCTCCTTTTTCTCTGGTTTCCCGTTCTGATCACCGGCGTTGGGATTCAGCTTCTCCGTTGGGATTTCTTTGGCCGAAGCCTTTTTTGGCCCTTTCGGGTGGTTTTCAAAGGAGGCACGAGAGACTCGGCCTCCATGGGTTTTTGGCCCTTGTTGTTGGACGAAGAGTCCATGGTTGATGTAACCACAAGAAAATGGTTAGCGGAAGGAAGACGACTGTAGAAGATAGAGAGAGAGAATATTGATGTGGAGGGGTGAGACCATAGCATCAACCCCCAATTTCTTAAATAGAAGTAAAGGGAAGGGAATGGCAAACCAGAAAAGGCGAGCATCAGCCACCCACAAAAGGAGCACCTCCGACAGGCACACGAGGGGTCGCCGCACGGATCAGTCTCAGAAGGGGGAACTCGGAATTTCTTTTTGCCCAGAAGGAGATCTGACTTTTGAGCTTCTTTGTTCTTTAGAATCGGCCACGGCGGAGGACGATCTCTCCATTCCAAGCGTTGACTCCATGAGGTGATGCCCATCAAAGGTCTTTTGTACTGAGATTTGGAGACCCATGGCACAGATCGAAAGCAGGAGGCATTGATGCGACCTCTACTTCCGGCAACATTCTTCCTCTCTGGACCAACACCAAAGAGTCGCCGGATTATGATAGTAAACAGAGGTTTATCACCACAGATCGACAATCTTTGCTCAAACCAACAGGCTTTGGAAGCAGGAAAAGGGTTTTGGCAGTCGATTTTGTGCAGAAAGCTTTCGCCTTTGGGAATTTTCAGAGATGAGATTTTTGAGGGGTTTCGTTTGCCATGGGAGGCGGATGGGCAAGACACGCGCGGCGCGTTCTTTTTTCTCATTAGGGTATTTTTTTTTAAAAAAAATAATCTTTTCAGCCTGAATATTGTTCTGAGTGCTCATTGTGTTTAGTCAATTGATATATTTTATTATATAAATATATTATTTATATTTATGATTTTTTAATTGATTGAAAATCAAAATTTTATATATAAAAGGACTATAGAGTGAATCTCTTATTTTGGATTTGAAGTTGAGTGTGAATCTTACAAAGTTAATATTCATTCCGAAAGTAAAAGGTAGGATGTTTTTGTTTCATGCAATATTGTTTTTGTTATTAAGAAGTTTATCGTACAATGACTTTACTTTATTCCTAAGCATTTGAAAAAGAAACGAAGGATCGAGTTATAGAATTTATACTTGAGACTTAAAGAGTGACATACCTTAATTAAAATGTAGAGCACGTTTTCAACTTAGACCCTTAATTAACTCTTGTACTTTAGATGGCAATTATGAAAATAGAAATGAAAAAAAAATATAGGTAAAATTTTAATATTCATTATGTCAATTCAAAGTGATGGAATATTTCCCTCAAAAGAATTAGGTAAAACTAATTCAAATAACCCAAACTTTAGTAGAGTGAGCAGGTAGCACCATGAACTTTATAAAGTGACAAAAATAACTCAAGCTTTTACTACTATGTGCTTATATCACCACCAATGTCTTTTTTAAAATAAAAAATAACACCTAACTTTATAGTTTTGAAATAAAACCTATAACAATATTAAATTAGATTTTTAATCAAAATTACACAAAGATATTTTTTTTAAATTAAAAATAAAAATTTTGACTTAAGATAATTGAAAAAAAAATATGACTAATTTATTCATATTTTAAAAACCCCAAATTTGGTTGAAACAAATGATATAAGTTAGAAATATTTTTGTAAAATATTTCTCAAATGAATTTTTTAAAATTTTCTTTAATTAAAAAAAAGAATAAATTAACAACAATACAACAAATTAAAAATATATTTCACTTGCGAATATTTTTGACTTGTATAATTCTTTCTAACCAAATTATGGGTTTTTGAAATATGACATAAATTAGCGAATTTTTTTCCCCAATTATTTTAAGTAGAAAATTTTATCTTTCATTTTAAAAAAATGTATATATTTTGTAATTTTGATTAAAACCCTAGTTTAATATTGTTTTAGGTCCTATTTGAAAAATATAAAAAGTTATATCATTTGAGAAATATTTTAAGAGAATATAAAAAGTTATATTTTGTGTAATTTTGATTAAAAAATTAATTTGAGAAATATTTTACAAAATATTTCTAATTTATATCATTTGTTCAAACCAAATTTTGGGTTTTTAAAATATGACATAAATTAGTGGTATTTTTTCAATTATCTTAAGTCAATAAATTTATTTTTCATTTAATTTTTTTTACCTTTTGTATAATTTTGATTAAAAAAATCTAGTTTAATATTGTTTAAGGTTTTATTTCAAAACAATAAAAGTTAAGTGTTATTTTTTATTTAAAAAAAAAAGACATTGGTGGTGATATAAGCACATAGTAGTAAAAGTGTGGGTTATTTTTGTCACTTTATAAAGTTCATGGTGCTACATGCTCACCCTACTAAAGTTTGAGTCATTTGAATTAGTTTTACCTAAAGTTTTTAGAAATTTATAATTAAATACCTTTAATAAATGCATTTATTTATTATAGTCTTTAATAAATATAAAAATCTGTAAAATAGAGAAGCTGTTAGAGTTGGAGTGAATTTTTTATAGAAATTTTGATATTTTAATCTCTATTTTAGAGATTTTTTTACCAAAGTTGTTGGACTTGCTCTTAGCAATTTCGTGAAAAGGACGACATAGCCTTTGGATGGTGTGGGCGAGCACTATATATACACTACACAAGCGGTGGTTCACAGTCATTTATGTATGAATCAAATTAAAGTTGGGCTGGTGTTGGAACTTGGAAGGAATCGGAGCGAGTAATTGCAGATCCAGGCCAATCTTCAAACATCTAATTAAACACGACGTCGTACGGATCTTAACGGATCAATTTTACAGTATGTGAGTTTTCTTTCAACTTGCTTCCATCATTTACTTGTGCTGTTTAATTTTGCTAGTTTCATGCAATTATTTACCAAGAACGTACTCGTAGAATAACTCAAGTTGATCTCTGGAAAAAATAACTTATTTTTATGATATATATTTTTTTTTTTGTGAAGGGTAAATTGCTTGTTTAATTAGTTCGCCCCGTTTCACATTTGTATTATTAAATAGGATCTTAATCATGGACGTCTCTCTCTAATGTTTCTAGCTACTCAATTTCATGGACGATCCTTTCATTAAATATTAAACGAATTAAATTGTCATGAACTCGAGTTATTAGCTAGGGATGTGTACGGATGACTCTCATATTTATTAGATCAGAAACCTACGGTTGTTTAAAGTTGAGAACCAAATCACAAATTTACCATTTTATTTATCTGTTTATATCACTTCATCAAATCATTTATGTTTTTATGTATTTTTTCTATTGCAAAGTACGTAGAGTTTTTTATTTTAAAAAATACTGGGTATTATTTCCTCTTGTTTTGGGAGCTCATTTGAAAAAAGCATAAAGTTAATTAGTTTGGTATTTGAGAAATAAATGGTTCGCTCTTGAAAAAAAAAACAGTAAAACATGGATATAACTTTTGTGAACAGTTTTTTTATTTTTTGAATAAAACTTTTGTGAGTAGTTAAGTGGTTGGAGTGTACCAAATAATTAAAGAGTTCTAAAAGTAGTTTGTACGTGGAAATTAGAACTCGGTCATGTTATTAATAAATCTGATCAACTTAAGGGTTTTGAAAATAATAAAAAAGGTCCCATATGTATTTTTTTTAGGTTTTTCTTTTTTTTTTTTTTCAAATTCAAAATGACATTTAAAAAAACAAATTAGTACATATATTTTTTTTTTAAAAACCTGGGTAAAGTTACCGGCTAAATTGTAAAATACTGTTGAATTTTGGCTAATCTCCAATTTTTTTTTTTATCTTTTTTGGCCAATCTGAAAAAAAAATAATTCATATATGAATATAAAACGAAATATTGTGTTAAAAGGTTAATTAGTGGATGTTCCTGTGAAATGGAGATATGTTTTGGAAAACATAGATATATACATGAATCATAATGTATTAATTTGTTATTTTAATTTGCAAAGTTAGAATTACAAAAAAGGGCCAGTACGTGTATTTAATTTTTATAATTATTAAAATGTAGACTTTGTTGAGATATATAGATCGATGGAGAGAGGTGGAGAAATGGGGGGTCATTTTCCATTCAAGTTGAAGAGACGAGCTATCATAGCTGTGATGGGGCTTCCCTTCACTTTTAGGATGGAGATGGCGAATTACATCGCAAACTGGGCAAACTGCCCCAACTTGAAATTGGAAGTCACCCTGAGTGAGTTGCCGAATGCTGGCGAACAAGGAGTTGTTAACGGTGGTGCTGATGTTATCAATTCCTCAACCTCAGATATTGCCTTTAATATTCTGTGCAAAACGGCAGTGTCTCTGCTGGAAAATGATCGCTTCCATCCAAATTGCGTGGTCATCAACTTCCATACCCCCACTAAACCCCAGCTTCAGAAATTGCTTAGTCTACATGTCTACGGTTGCAACAACAATGACGATGGTGTTGCTGATATGGAAGATGAAGTCAACGATGAAACATATATACGTCCCCATCGACTCCTAATCATCGAGTGCCAAAGGCGGAACAAGTTCGGGTGGAAGCAGGACGTCGAACATCCAGATCAGGGTACATTGATTAATCGCAGGTACCGCACGGGGAATAAAGAGCCAGGGAAATGGGAAGATGTTGAGAAGGCTGTCCTCAATCACCAACAGGAAGGCCTTGATGATTATTTGATCACTATGGCTGCTGATCAATGTTGTGATGTTGATGTCAAAAAGCTGGTGGTGGACCCTTTCCAAGATCTCAAGTCGCGGGATTTCACCCCGAGGTGGAGACTAGATAGAAAGTCTCTTTTTGCTGAAGCCATCAAGTATTACGTCAATTGTGACGACGACGAGTACAAGGATCTGAGGGTTACTTTGGACTACGCTCTATGGCGACGACAATGGTTGGAACACCAGGTTTCCTCTAGACGAGGAACTAGTACTCCTGTTGAGCACCACTGGTGTGAACCCGGAGAATGCATTTTAAGATTCACGGAAAATCTAGAAGCTGGGGTTGTTTGCGAGGCTTGTGAAAAGGAAGTTGCCGAGGGAGAGGGAGCCTATTATTGTCTATTCTGCAGCTTGTCTTTGCATGAGTTGTGCGCTTTGGCTCAGTCTGCAGCCACTACTATGGCTGCCGCAAAGAGCATGATTCCGCTTCCACGGGTAGTAGAAGCTTATTCCAGTTGGGATGAAGATATATTCAACAAGACACATGCTTGCAACTCTTGCGAAAGGGATGAGAAACACTTCTCTAAGAGTTGTAATGCCTGCATTTTCAGAACCCATCTCAAATGCCAGCTCCTGCCCACTGCTTTGAAGCATAGCTGCGACCAACACCATTTCCTCTCTATACGTCTCTCGTGGAGTGAGAATTTGAAAACAGTTTATGACTGTAAGGCGTGCGGACTGAGAGGTTTGATAAGTAGCTATTGTTGCAACATTTGCAATTCAGAATATCACTTGACATGCGTGCTGGACATGCCTCTACACACCAAGGAGATTGCACATGGTGGGCATAAGCATAGCATCAACATCGACTTCTCGTGTGGCCAAAGGGAAGACAAATACGAGTGGTGCGGTGTTTGCTACGAGGACATAAATCCAGATACATGGGTTTATACTTGCCAAGACTGTGATTTCGTCGCTCATTTATATTGCATCTTCCCCAGTGAAATATTTGATTTGTACAAGAAAGTGACACACGACGATGAGTGGGTAAATAATTGGTTAAATAATTAGTACATTATATATGTACGTGTGCAAGTGCTTCCATATATAATTTACATTGTATTCTTTTTAAGCGTTTGTTATATTCTCGACCCTTAAATTGATCAATAGATGGAGTAGATCGATCGATGTACTCCTAGCTAGCTTGCTAGCTTGTATTTTCAAATCTATTATATCACTAGTTATTTGCTTTGATAAAATGCCTTAAATGTATTGTATTGATAATGTGTGTTGTACTCTCGTCCCATGTCCATACGTGAATTGGATTTAGAAGCTGCAAACTTTTTGGCTTTTGCCTTCCTGGGACAACCTAATAACTATATGATACCGTTACGTATTTGAAGTGCGGAATATGCAGATAAAAGGCTAACAAATACTCTAGAAGGGGGGTGAATAGAGTATGAGAACTTTTCGCAATCTCATAATCGGTAAGACCTTACTAATCAGAGATAAGCTAGACCTTATAAAAAACGCAGAGACAAGATATGAATAAAACAGTGAATAATAAGAAAGAAAAGGATAAACAATAAAGATAAAGAGCAGAAGAGAAAGGGGACACGATCGAGATATATATGTTAACGAGGTTCAGTACGAACTTGGCTTAGTCCCCGCCTAGGGTTATCCAACCCTAGGATTCAAAACAACTCTATTTCATTTTTTCCTATGAGCTCTAGATACAACCTTTAGATCTAAGACCTTCCCCCTTCTAAACTCAGAAGCCTTACACTTCCTATCTAACAACCCAAACAATCCAGTGAAACAAAGTCCTACCGATACCGAAGTATCTTATACATTTGGGTAGAATTGTACCCTTAGTATAATCCTAATTATGAATTGTACGATAAAGCTCAATGTAAATCTCACACACTCAAAGAAATAAAATGCTCAAGTTGTAGGGTGAGATCTATGCTTTTGGGAGACTAAGGATTGCAGAGAGAACTTTTGTGCGCTGGGGGTGAAGCTTGTGTCGGCTGTCATCCTCTTTGTCTCCTTATAAAGGCCAGCCCATCCGAGTTTGAATTGATTCGAATGTTTGAACTTTGGGCGCCTGATTTGTTGAGAGTTGTTGCTATACTTACGGAGAGAAAACCCACAATTCAAAACTGTGTTCCAGAAGCTACGCTTGGGATTTGGTTTTATTTGAAACGTTGAAGGCAGATGGAGATTGGTTCAACTAAATCTCTTGAAGATCTCAACAAACCAACAACTTTATCTCCAAGATATGTGGGCTAAATGTGATCTTTGAAACAACCGGGATATATCTCCCTTGACCAAGATTTGAACTTAATTCTTCTAGAAGCCACCGAACAGATTTTTGAACTCTCCTTGCATTTTAGTAAAACAAAATACAGCCCAAACAATCTAAAGCCATAACTCAATTTTAACAAACAAATCCACATATATCCACAAATAAAACAAATGAATAATTTGTAATTCAAGATCAATAAATAAATTAGCATATATAAAAAAACAAATAACTTCTAGAACATTCGCTCAATTTAGCAAACCATATAAACAATATGTGAGCCAAATAAATAAAGTCCAAGACAAATAAATCACATAAATAATCTAATTGATATTTGTATAAAATAAATACTACATTTATTCGTCTTCCATCATACATATAATATTACTATCAAAATAGAGTCAACAATCTCCCCCTTGATGGAAGACAAAACAAATATCAATTATATGCAAATAAATATACTATTGCAACATATACGAATAAGCATCATATAACAAGCATAAGCAACCTAATCTCTCCCCCTTTTTGTCTTCCAACAAGGAAGGGACGAAATCGAGTTTCACCAATTCAGCAACCAGTCAAGACCTCGAAACTGATCTCAAGGCCTTGAGATGTTAGAAGACAACATTAAAAAAAAAACTAAAATTCAGCAGCCATTACTCCCCCTACGATAATGCTTCCCTGTTCAACATACCAATTAAGCTCCAAAAAATATTAAACAAAGAGAATCATTAGTAGCACATAACAAAAACATCTATATATATATTTTTAAAAAAATTATCCTTTATCACCAAGAGTGATTGTTCCAATCCATTTATACTCGTTGATCTTGGTGATATCCTGCAAAACAACCAAACTTCAACCTTTCCGGCTAGACCAATATACAAATTGAGATTCTTAATTAGGATAGACAATGTTTGGTGGTCTTGTCTCTTTAGGAACCCAAATTTGCTTCACCTGTTCTTTCAAACGTAAAGAAAAAGTATTTCGAATGATATGAGGGTCCTTTCTTCTATATGAACAAGTCTCTTTGACATGACCCTTCTTACAACAAAAGAAACATGTAGGTGAACGCCAATATCCTTTAACTTTGACCAAAAGTGGTCGTAGATTTCTTTGAAAAATTCTTGTTGTATCAAATACCGTTTTTGTTTAGAGATGATTGATGTTCACCCAACACCTTATCAAGATTGGCTTTAGAATTCGTGAAGTGGAACAGTGCAGTGTGCTAGTCTCTACACTTCTCAGTCAGCTTAATCTTTTCTTTCTCTAATTCACCGTTGCAATGTCTTAGAGAAGAAAGATTATGCTTGAGATCAGAAATTTCTTATTCCAAAGTCTTGACTTTAATGTTAAGGGCTGACTGCGAGGCTTTGAGATTTTTTATTTCTAGCGACAAATCACTCATGCTCTTCTCCTGTTCTAAAAGCTTGTCTTTCAAAGAGTTAGTTTCCATGGTGTAGTTCTCCTCATTGATAATCATATTTGTAAAAACTCAGAGAGAACATCAATAGGACTAGAGATAAGGTTTCTTACAATACCCTCAAGGTGTCTTCTAGATTTTTCGTTTTGGTCCGCCATCTAGCAAGATTCACTGGATCATTTTCCAAATCCGATTCACTTGAAGAATCCGAATCGTCTTTCTTTCGATCATTCTTCTTCTGCTTGTTCTTCTTCTTTTGAGGATACTCCTTCATCATGTGATATGTTTCACCACATTCATAGCATGTTAGAATTTTTGTTTGTTTTGTATGGATGTTTGCAGGTTCACCCCAGAAGGAGAAGGAACCAGGAGTAGGAAGAAGCCGGCCAGAAGAAAATCAATCCCAAAAGAAGCCACCCTGAAGTAACTGTTTGTAATGTTTATATAGGGTGAAAATAGCACAGTTATCCTCATCCCACGTTTTGCAATTGTTTTTTCTTAACTACATTTGATGTGGGTTTTTTTGTAACTATAATCAAAGAGAAGTTACTAACTTAACTTCTGCTCAGATTTTGTTGGACCTTTTTGCTTGACATGGATTTGAGCCTCACCTCTTAACTTAAATAAAAGGTCCAATTCCCTTAATATCATTGTATCAAGCTTTTATGCTTAAATGGAGAAAATTTATCACATTCTTATATATTTGAGAAAGATGTGATGATATTTTTTTATCAAATCATGAATTCAAGTAATTCACGAAAATTTACCCTCCAACACCTTTGACTCGGAATCATCCTCGCCCAACTTCAACAAAAAAAAAATCAGCATCTTCCTTGTTGCAGTAAGGGTATAATCGCCTCCATCATCAAGCTCTCACATAAATAGCGATTGGTCGAACATCGGACAATCTGTGCTTGATTTCATTATTTTTTTTAGATTAAATAAGCTACAAATATTCACCGAAAATCTTGTAATCCCTAACATTTTTTTTATTTTTGAGGATTTTGGAGTTTTTTGAGATTTTTAACATTGCATTTGCATTTTGTAAAATGGAAAAGCTGAAAAAAAAGTTTACCCAAAATATAAATAGATTTCTTCAAATTTGGAGAGCATAAAAAAAAGGTTAAATTATTAGTTTTTTTATTTTTATTAGGAAATAATTCGAGTTCAGATATACCAGTTAAACCCCCTGAAAAGGTGGCCGCAGTGACGGCAATCAAAACCCACCTCTTGGCTCCGATAAAACATGTTCATCACGTGGCCCTCCATCTCCGATATCTCCAGCAGCGACAAACCGAACTTCTCCTCCTCATCAACCTCATCCAGAGGCCGATGGTGGTGCTCGTCATCCATCTCATATCATTTTCCCACAAAAATAAATGGGTTCCACAATAGAATAAATAAAAAAAATATCAACTTTGTGGTCCCCAGACAAACTAGCCGTCAATTTTAAATGGTTATAAAGTCTTATCTGTCCTTCTCGTATCATTTTCCCACAAAATCTACAGTATCACTTTTCCATAAGTTAATTATTTTATAAATATTATACTTTGCTTTATTTTACCTTTAGTCATTTGGTTCATTTATATCTATTGATAAGATTTCATTAATAATTATAGCTGTGATGGGGCTTCCCTCCACTTTCAGGATGGAGATGGCGAATTACATCGCAAACTGGGCAAAGTGCCCCAACTTGAAATGGGGAGTCATTTTCCATTCAAGTTGAAGAGATGAGCTATCATAGCTGTGATGGGGCTTCCCTCCACTTTCAGGATGGAGATGGCGAATTACATCACAAACTGGGCAAAGTGCCCCAACTTGAAATTGGAAGTCACCCTGAGTAAGTTGCCAAATGTTGACGAACAAGGAGGCGCTGGTGGTGCTGTTATGACGACGGAAAATCCCTCAGTCTCAGATGTTGCCTTTAATATTCTCTGCGAAACGGCAGTGTCTCTGCTGGAAAATGATCGTCACCATCCAAATTGCGTGGTCATCAACTTCCCTACCCCCACTATACTCCAGCTTCAGAAATTGCTTAGCCTACATGTCTACGGTTGCCACGATGACGATGGTGTTGATGATGAAGAGGGATTATTCGAAGTTGATGATTACTATATACGTCCCCATCGACTTCTAATCATCGAATGCCAAAGGCGGAACAAGTTCCGGTGGAGGCAGGCCGTCGAACATCCATATCGCGGTATGTGATATAATCGCAGGTACGACACGGGGAATAGAGAGCCCGGGAAATGGGAAGATGTTGAGAAGGCTATCCTCAATCACCAACATGAAGGCCTTGATGATTATTTGATCACTCTTGCTGCTGAATGTTGTGATGCTGATGTCAAAAAGCTGGTGGTGGACCCTTTCCAAGATCTTAGGGCGCGGGATTTCACCAAGACGCAGGGGCTAGACAGAAGGTCTCTTTTTGCTGAAGCCATCAAGTATTACCTCAATTGTGATGACGACGAGTACAAGGATGATCCGGGGGTTAGTTTAGACTACGCTCTATGGCGACGACAACGGTTGGAACACCAAGCTTCCTCGTCTAGACGAGAAACTAGTAGTACTGCTGAGCACCACTGGTGTGGACGCGGCGATTGCATTTTCACATTCACAAAGAGTCTGGAAGCTGAGGCCGCCATTTGCGAGGCTTGTGATGTGAAAGTCGCCGAGGGAGAGGGAGCCTATTATTGTCTATTCTGTAGCTTGTGTTTGCATGAGTTGTGTGCTTTGGCTCAGTCTGCCACTGCTATGGCTGCAAGGAGCATGATTCCACTTCCACATGCACTAGAATCTTATGCTCCTTGGGATGAAGATATATTCAAGGAGACAAATGCTTGCAACTCTTGCGAAAAGGATGGGAAACACTTCTCTGAGAAATGCGATGCCTGCGTGTTCAGAACCCATCTAAAATGCCAGCTTCTGCCCACTGCTTTGAAGCATAGCTGCGACCAACACCATTTCCTCTCTATCCGTCTCTCTTGGAGTCCAAATTTGAAAACAATTTATGACTGTAAGGCATGCGGACTGAGGGGTTTCTACAATAGCTATTGTTGCAACATTTGCAATTCAGAATATCACTTGGAATGCGTGCTGAAGATGCCTCTACACACCAAGGAGATTGCACATGGTGGGCATACACATAGCATCAACATCAACTTCTCGTGTGGCCAAAGGGAAGACGAATACGAGTGGTGCGATGTTTGCTATGAGGACATAAATCCAGATATATGGGTTTATACTTGCCAAGACTGTGATTTCGTCGCTCATTTATATTGCATCTTCCCCAGCAGACTATTTAAGGCGTGGAAGGAATTGACACTAGAGGGCTAGTTATATGTGTGCAAGTACTTCCATATATATAATTTACGTTGTATTCTTCTTTCTTTGAGTTTGTTATATATCGACCATTAAACTGATCAGTTGAGTAGATGTATTATCCTAGCTAGCTAGCTTGTCTTTTCAGATCGATCATTAGTGATGTGCTTGGACAAAATGCCTTAATGTATTGATCGTGTGTCTTGTACTCTCATCCCATGTCTGTAGTACATATATGATTGGATTTCGAAGGTGCAGTACTTTTGGCTCCTGCCCTTCCTTTGACAACCATATGATAATTAAATTCACTTGTACAAATCGGAGCTTACCAGCTGTGCACTTTATATGGTTGCACATTTGTGAAGTTATCAGTATACTACCTCCATTTGTTTTTAGGTAAAAAAAATAATGATTAGCCTTCTGAATCTGATCCATTTTAAGTTAAAATTCATCGTTTAATATTTTAATCATTGCCCCTCTTCTATCATTTTTCATACAAAATTTATTTCCTTTCTACCATTTAATGGTCTAATTTGAGACTACACTACGAGAAAAGTGTGACATTTTCGACAGTTTGACCTCGATGCTTTTCATACCCGTCGATAATTTCTGACGTTATAGGCTGTCGAAATAGACACGACCCTTTATCGACGCTCTTTCATGTCGAGATTGGCCTTTTAAAAAAAAATACTAGCCAAAATCCCAAATCAGGTTGGTCAGTGTCCGCTTTACACCTTCTCTCTCCTCAAACGAGGTTTCACAAGCCCTAGATCTGAGATTTGAGTTCTCATTCCCCTCTCTCTCCATGGCTGCCAGATCTCTTCCTCCTCTCCTTCTCTCGCTCTCTCCCTCTAATCTCTACTCCGGATCTCGTCCTTGCTCTCGCTCGCCCTCTCCATATATGGCTGAATCGAAGTCGCCCCAGTCACAATTAGTCGCCATGCCAGACACTCCTCGACTCCATGAACGACATTAGACAGCCTCGCCTCCTTGTCGCTAACAAGACAAGACTGGCGCCAACGAGACCGAGCGAAGACCCCAGAGTCAGCGCCTCCCTTTCCAGGTGCGAGGAACACGAGCTGCTTGGAGCCAGCCTTGGAGACAGTAGACGCAACACAAGCAGCAAGCGAACGAGTGTGTGATGATTGATCAAATCTACCGATGCCATAGTCTTTGCTGTTGTAACTTGTAAGTCACTATCAGGAGTTGCTATGTGTTGATCAGATTGAGATTAGGTATATACTTAGATCTGTGGCTTGATTTGATGCTGGTCGGGAATTGTTTCTGTTGTTCTGTCACGATGTCTTTCTCGCAGTGTTGCATCTGTTGGAAACTTCATATGCTGCCTAGCTTGCTTGTAATTTTGGCATTTTCTGGTGTGTTACGGCCAAATTTGTTATATTGTTTAGGAGTAGTGGATGTGATTCATGTGAATTCCTGCTTTAGTTGTTTAGGAGTAGTGGCTGTGATTCATGTGAATTCCTCTAAAGTTGTGTTAGAAATGGATTAATTGAGTCCATTGGACTGTTCTTATTTGAGAATGCAATTTCAGGTGCTGTTAAGTGTTTTTTTATGCATTTTTCGAACATGTACAATGCCGAGAGTGAGTGTGTATCTTGCTTATGATGCTCTAAAATTGCGTTATAATCTTGCTTATGGTGCTCTAAAATTTCAGGTGCTGTGATTTTTGTATGCATTCCTCTAAAATTGTGTTATAATCTTGCTTATGGACAGGTTGAGGAACCATGAGAATGAGTGTCCTTAATGATGCTCTTCAGAAGATGTACAATGCCGAGAAGCGGGGAAAGCGCCAGAATATGTTCTGATTTGAGTACTTTTCTAATTTCTTTGAACATCTATCCTTAAATATAGCCAAAATCTAATTTGAGTACTTTTCTAAATTCTAATTTCCCTTATATGTTCTAATTTGAGCAAATTTTGGCTCAGGGAAGACTTGTTATGAATGAAAAATCTAATTTGAGTACTTTCCTTGAATATATGCTTTGAAACTGACAATAGTATCTTATGAATGCACCATGTTATGAATGAAAAATATGCCATTGTCATTGAATTATCAGTAGTTTTACTTGTTTTGTGAATCGTATCTAGAATATGATTAAGTTCATTGTTCCATTTTGAAATCTTGTATATTTTTGGTCAACTGGTAAGCCTCTGGAATTCTATTTTATGTAGCTAAGCAGCCTAATTCAATGTATGGGAGGAATGTTACATCTGTTTGGTGTGAAACAACCCCAAACTTTTTTCTTTGAAAACATGCCATGGATTTGAATATTTGATTAGAACACAAGTTTGTGAATTTCCAAGTTATCTGCGAAGTCAAGACAACTTACTACTTTTGTTCCTAGCTTCTTTGAAAACATTCCTCCAGATGCATGTCTCTGAGTTTCTAACTTACTGCAAAGTCAGACAACCCCAAACTTTTTTATTTGAAAACATTCCTCCAGATGCCTATCTATGAGTTTCTCTAGCAAGGTAACTTACTGCTTTTGTTCCTTCTTGTGTAGGGCAGAATCATGATCGCGCTGAGAACCGTCTTTATGCTGTTAGGATGTGCAATGGTGGCTACTCTCATCTACACTATCGCCATTGACGACCTATTTATGGGCAAAGTATTTGGCAGTAACTAGTTATCTAACTTTATTCATGCAGTTGGCCATCCCAGAACTTGTAAATCTATCTCCGCCGTTTCTTCTCTCATTCGCTCCGGCGCCACCTCCTCCCCTGTACGTATGCTACCTTGTCTACATAACTCTAACTAACTTTTCCCAATTTATTTTTGCCTGAATTTGAATTGATATGATATGAATTGCAATTAGAATTAGAATTGATATTGTATGATATGAATTTAAATAGTACGTTTTTGGACCTTTTTAACTGAATTTGAATTAGTCATCAATCAATCACTAGCCGTGTTGTTCAAAATTCTCTCCAAGTGTTGTGTTGATAGTTGAACAGTTTAATTTAAGTGCAGAGTTTTTGCAAGTGCATTACCATCAAACAAATGATATGATCATTTTGTATTGTTTGGTGGACCTGCCGAGGATGTTTGGGCAAGAGACGGCCGACAGGGTGCTGGGAGTCATTGGAGACATCTTCAAAAGATAAGACAACTTTATGAAATTTTTTTTATCTTTTCTGAAGTGAACTACAAAGAGTGCAATGCATAATCCCATTTGAATGTGTCCAGGGATGTTCTATATTTGATCAATTAGTAATGCTGTGTCGCTGGCATATATGATGCTACATTTCCCAGTTGAAATGGAAATTGGGTAAGGAATATTCTTGCTTATTTTTTTAAATGGTGCACTTGTATTGCTTTGTGTTTTACGGTCCGATTTAAGCTAATGGGTGAAGTTCTACTTCTAGATTGGTTTTCTGCTTTCAGTCCTTGATGTGATTGTGCAAAATACAAGTGTATTTAATAATAAAAATGTTATGTATTAGTTTTTGTATTAATTAGTTTGTTTTTTATATGATTTTTTAAGGGTGCATCCCTCAATAATACAATTAAAGGAAAATTTGGTAATTATTTTAAAAAAATTTAAAAGTCGAATTTACAATGTGCCAAAATAATCTTTTTGAAATTCGACAGCCTAAGGTGTCGAAATTTACATTGTAAATTTCTAACATCAACAGCCAATTTCGACACTTTATGGTGTCACAATGTAAACACCAATTTCGTCGCCTTATTGCGTCGAAATAGGAAATGCCAATTTTGACACCCTATGGTGTCGATATTGGTTTGCGACGCTTTAAAGCGTCGAGAATGGGCATCTGCCATTCGTGACGCTGGAATTTTCGACGCTTTAATAAAGCGTCGAAAATAGAAATTTCAACGATTTAAAACGTCGAAAATGGTATTAAAAAGCGTCGCAAAAGTACTGCTTTTCTAGTAGTGCTAGAATAACGAAAGAATAGCTAATGGGCTTAAGGCCCATTCTGATTGTAATTCTAGCCCAGTTATTAAACCCGGTTAGGAGGTTCTTGGTCCTTAAATACTTTGGGTTATTTTTTTTAATCCAAGAGATTGTATAATCTTGGTCATTAAATTTTTTGGACAGTGGAGATTGACTTATTAGACCTCCAAAAGTTCCAAAGAGATTTGAGACAATCTTCGGTAGACCTATATGCTACCGCTTCTCGTGGTCACAAGAAATAAATCAAGGCGAAAATAAAAAATATGAAGAAGGGATCCATGACCATTGTTGAGTATATGCAGTCCATGAAGGCAAGTGCGGATCTTCTTGTCTCTCTTGGTAGGCCTGTCTCCCAGGAAGACCGGATGGATTACATCATGTCGGGTCTTGACAAACTCTACAAACCGGTGATTGATGGCGTCAGCATGCGAGATTCATCGATCTCGTTTGAAGAGCTTCATGAAAAGCTCCTCGTTCATGAGCTAACCGTGAAGATGGTTGATAGCTCCCTTGCTTCTCCTTGATGAAATACATATGTTATAGTATCATATCATTTTATGCAGGATGATGACAGACAAGGTATTATAGCTTAAGATAAATTGGATATTTAGATAATGCAGATTACATATTAGATTTAAAGTGTGTTTTAAATCTAACTTTCGGTTAGGCTATGGTTTATATCTTTTTAGTTGCATATATTCGGTTAATGGATAATCGGATTTAGACGATATAAATATTTTTTGGATTAAAAATATATTTTGCTTGGTTCTAGAATTAACCCATGTGCAGGAAGATTCTATTAGGATTAAATTTCAAACCGGCCAAGATTTTAGCAACAAGAAATCCGAGCAGCAGGCCCGAGAATCTGGGATGAAGATTTGAAGGAAGGCTCCTCCGAATCAAAATCTCAAACGCTCCCAGAATTCAAATTCGAATAGGCGTTGGACTGTTGAGAAAATCTGTGAATAGAATCATCAGCAAGAGAGAAGGAGCAGCATTAAAAACAGAAGAAGAGTGGCATTCATAAACATATATCTTCACCAGCTCTTCTCTACGATCAAAAGCTTTCCTCTAGTCTCCATTGTCGTCTACTAATCTATTGTTCTTTTCTTTCTCTTATTGTAAAGACATTATATATTGAGAGTTAGGAAGAATAAGCGCTACAAAGTATAAGTTAAACCCTGTTATACTAAGAGTATCATATACTCAAACGTATCACACTTTGGTGTGGCAAAGGGAATTTTATTTCTCGGTATCTTGGGTTGACTAGATAGAAGCAAGGTAGGCTCGGGATATAGAAGAGAGGAAGTTCTTCTAGATTGTATCTAGGACTCATAAGGAAAGAGGAATAAAAGTTGTTTGAATCCTATGAGTTGGATAACCCTAGGCGGAGACGTAGACTGGTTATAGCCGAACTTCGTTAACAAGTGTCATTATTTATTATTTTCACATTCATATTTAACTTATTGTGTTCGTGAGAAAAACAGGAAATTGTAGTTATCTCAAGACCATTGAAGTTCAGTTCAAGACCTTGAGATCGAGTTCAAGGCCTTGAGATTCAATATAAAGCCCTTGAAATTGCTGCTGCAAGAGACTTTGCGAAAATCTTCCATACTCTATTTAACTCCCCCCCCCCCCCTTTTCTAGAGTATTTGTCTTATTATCGTTTATATTAAGTACTCGACTCTTCAATTAGTATCAGAGCTTAACTCACATTTATTTGATTTAACAATTAATCTGTGAGATCGATCATAAGTACTGTAGGTAATCGAGGTTTCGCTCAAGGACGATCCGCCAATCGACCACCTCTCTTCTGTGGCGATAACTTTGTGCACTGGAGGTCACTAATGAAAACGTTCATAAATATTGATCAAGATATGAAGCTTTGAGAACTTGTCAAGAAAGGCCCTCATGTTCCAAAGAAGCTTAATGCCGCAAGAGTCATGGTGCCTAAAGAGGAGAGCGAATTCAATCAAACGGACTTGGAGAATGTTGCCAAAAACTACAGGGGCATGAACATATTATATTGTGGTTTAAATGCTGACGAATTTAATCGTATTTCATCTTGAATGAGTGCTAAAGAAATCTGGGATAAGTTGTTAGTAACCTATGAAAGTATGAGCCAAGTCAAGGAGACCAAAATCAGCATCTTCCTGCGTCAGTATGAGTTATTCAAGATGCTGCCCACGGAAATGGTGAAAGAAATGTTTACAAGATCGATTTATACAGATCGTTAACAATCTGGATTCTCTCGGTAAAACCTTCACCCATGAAGAGAAGGTCAGGAAGATTTTGAGGAGCTTTCCCAAGTCCAGTTGGGGACCAAAGGTGACGGCAATCGAAGAAGCAAAAGATCTAAGGACTCTTCTCTTGGATGACTTACTAGGAAAGCTCATCACTCACGAAATGGTCCTCAATGAAGAAGATGGTGAACTATCCTCTAGTATGAAGAATTTGGCTCTCAAAACAAAGGAGGATAGTCCATTAGAAGATGAAGAGAGTGAGGATGATGAAGAAGACTCATTTGATTTGATCATAGGAGGACTCGCTCGAATCCTCAAGATGAAGAAGCAATTCTCAAATCGAGAATATTCCGGATCTTCAAAGCACCAAGATAAGTCTTCTAGATCTAACCCTAGTAAGAAATCGAAGATTCTAACTTGCTTTGAATGTGGTGAAACATATCACTTTGTAAAGGAACTTGATATTCAAGCTCGTCGGAGTGGAGAGCCGAGATCGTCGTTGAATCGTCTCTAAGGTCTCTCTCTCTCTCTCTCTCTCTCATGAGGATGCGGAAGCATTGGAATGAAGCTCTCTACCCTTTAGGGTTTCTGAAGATGGCGCTTTATACTCGAGCAATCACTAAAGAAAACGTTGCGTTTCAATCAGCAAGGACAAGAGCCGTTGGAGCGTCTTCAAAGTTGTATGGGCCTGGAGAGCAGAGAGTTGGGCAAAACTTCAGTAATGGGTCGAAGACATACGTGAGCTCAAGCCTTAGCCTTCAACACATTTAAAACCTTGGCATCTTAGACCCTTGAGCCGAGCTTCTTCAATTTGATCATCACTTGAGCCACCTTAGACCTAAGCCTAGCTACTAGTTTATCCATCTCTTGTATCCATATACCCTGATACACATGCATCTAGATTATATTAGGCATAACAAACACATCGAATTTATATTATTTTTTAAATTTCCAACAAAAATCATCTATCATCCATCATCCATGACTCGACCAACAAATTGAATCCATCATCTATCATCACCATTCGTCATTTTTATCAAAAATGTTATGTTTGAAGAGACCGAGTTTTATTTCAAGTCTAAACTAACCTTTGCAGCTCAACATGACACTAGTGTGGATAGTTCTGAGACGGGGAGGGGGACATAGGCGATTTATTGTCCCCGAGCAGGGACGAGGAGGGTACTCTCCACCCCGAATCCACACCTTACATCTCTAATTGTCACCCTCGAATTGATCAGAGTGCTCATTGTGTTGATCAATTAATATATTTTATTATATAAATATATTTTTATATATTTAATTTTTTAATTGATTGATATATATATTTTTTTAAATGAAATAAAAATCTATATATAAAAGGACTATAGAGTGAATCTCTTATTTTGGATTTGAAGTAGAGTGTGAATCTTACAAAGTTAATATTCATTCGGAAAGTAAAAGATAGGAGATTGTTTTTGTTTCATGTAGTATTGTTTTTGTTATTAAGAAGTTTCTCGCACAATGACTTTACTTTATTCTAAAGCATTTGAAAAAGAAACGAAAGATCGAGTTATAGAATTTACTCCAAAGCATTCCAAAGTAAGAGATTCACTATGTAGTCCTTTTATATATAAAAATTTTATTTCATTTAAAAATATATCAATCAATTAAAAAAATAATAAATATAAATAATATATTTATATAATAAAGTATATAAATTGACTAAACACAATAAGCACGCAGAACACACTATTTAGGCTGAAAAATGAGAACATTAGTTTCTTGGCCACACATTTTAAATGGCGCCAGTGAGAAAAAAAAGGAAAAAACTTATATCTAATTTACTTTAGAAGAAATGATTTAAAATATACATAGGGAAGAAAAACCTAATACTTATAGAGTTAAAAAAAACTCAACAAATCTGTTTGTTAATTTGCAAACAAAAATAAACAATTAACCTAAATGATGAAAATATTTTTTTGACTTTTCTTTAAATATTAATTTATACATAACTATATAGGGAAAAAAAATGTCCATATATTTAATCCTAATTAAGTAAATGTCCACTGTCATATCGTAATTGAGTAAATGTACACCAAATTTTAATAATTCTAAAAATGCACTTACGGCCCTACCTTTCTCTTCCCTCCTTTTTTCAAGTGATGCAAACATGCAACCCGAGCACACGAGACTAATAGGGTTTCATTTTAAAGCCATTTAATAATAAGAAAAGTAGCCCACCAGCTTATATAAAAGGCTTAAGTTCTCGTATTTTTCAATGTGGAACAAACATCCTACCCATCACAACAGTTTGACTTCTCCCATGGCGCTTGAGCAAGAGAGCATGAGAGAAGGAGGGGATGGATTGGATTTGGAGGGTTTCACATATATGCAACTGGGGTTGGGGAAGAGGATAAGGGTCAATAAAATGTTTTTGGACTTTTAGTAATTTTTAGATTCAACGGTGGATATTTAGTTAATTAGGGGAGAAAATTGGGGCATACTATAACATTTTGGCCGATATTTATTCAAGGTGAGTAATCAATAAAATAGGGTGTCCCTTGGCAATTTCGTTAAAAGGACCACATAGCTTTGGGACGGATGTGTGGGCGCTATATATATATATACACAACACAAGTGATGGTTCACTGTCATTATGTGTATACATGAACCAAAGTTGGGTTGGTGTTGGGACTTGGAAGGAATCGGAGCGAGTAATTGCAGATCCAATCTCCAAATTAACATCTAAACACGACGTCGTCGTACTCATCGATCTTAACCGATCAATTTACAGTATGTGAGTTTTCGTTCAACTTGTTTCCATCATTTACGTCGTTTAATTTTGGCTGTTTCATGTAATTGTTTTCTAATTCCTTGACGAATTATTTACCAAGAACTATATGCAACGGAAGTAAATCGAATTTCAGGAGATCAAGAACAGAGGAAATGGAGAAATGGAAGATTGATTCATTGTGACTTGATCGTCTAGTTGGTTACAAGGAGAGGTATTTATACACATCTTGTAACAACCACTTGCATCTAGACCGTACATGTGTATTCAGTTGATCACCTGTTAAGCTCCTAATCAAGCTGCAGCTAAGTGAAGGTAAGGTAGCTCATACCCCCCCCCCCCCCCCCCCCCCCCCCCCTTCAAGTTGGACTTGGAGGAGACTCGATCAAGCCCAACTTGAGTGACAGAGCTCGGTGCTGAACTTCACCAAGAGGCTTGGTGAGTATGTCTGCTAGTTGCAAAGAGGATTGTATGTGTGCAGTCTTGATGACTCCTTCATCAACTCTTTCCCGGACATAATGGCAATCGATATTCAGGTGTTTGGTTCTCTCATGATAGACGGGATTGGCTGCAATATGTTGTGCAGCCTTGTTGTCGCAGAACATGGTGACAGGCAACTGAACATGGATTGACAAATCCTTGAACACACCAATGAGCCAAACAACTTCACTGGCTGTAGTGGACATACAGCGATACTCTGACTCCGCACTTGACTTAGAAACTGTCTTTTGCTTCTTGGTTTTCCAAGAGATAAGGGATTGACCCATAAACACACAATATCCTGAGAGGGAGCGGGCAGTGAACTGGCATGCACCCCAGTCGGCATCACTGAAGGCAGTCAGGTCTAGAGAGCTGGTAGATGGAAAAACAAGCCCCAATTGACTGTGTGCTTGAGATATCGGACAACATGCAGTGCAGCTTGCATATGGGGTTGACGAGGAGAGCTGAGAAACTGACTTAAGTGTTGCACCGAGTAAGACAAATCTGGCCTGGTTAGATTGAGATAGAGGAGGCACCCAATCAAGCGTCTATAGGTCTCTGGATCCGGGAGCAGTTCCCCTTCATCAATTGAAAGTTTGAGGCCACGAGGGAGGGGAAATGTAGCAGGTTTGCAGGCACCACAATTGGTGTCTTGTAAGATGTCAATGATATACTTGCGCTGATTGAGTGTGGTGCCAACTGCAGATCGAGCCACCTCAATGCCAAGAAAGAATCTGACCATACCCAGATCCTTGATAGTAAAAGCTTGGTGTAGCTGTGTCTTTGTATGACTGATGAAAGAGATATCAGACCCAGTAATGAGGAGATCGTCGACATAAACAACTGCAATAGTCTGAAGCCCAGCAGATTCTCGAACAAATAATGAGTAGTCATGTTTTGATTGCTCAAAACCCAGTTTGAATAGAAACTTAGACAGCTCTAAGTTCCACTGTCGGGATGCTTGCTTCAAACCGTATAAGGACCGCTGAAGCTTGCAAACTTGGCCAGGTAACCCCTTGAAAAAGCCTTCAGGTGGCCTCATATATACATCCTCATCTAAGAAACCGTGTAAAAACGCATTGTTGATGTCCAACTGGTGGACATCCCATTGCTTTGAAGTAGCTAAAGCCAAGACAAGTCGAACTGTGGTGAGTTTGGCCACTGGTGAGAAGGTTAATTTGTAGTCTTTGTCTTTGACTTGAGTGAAGCCCTTTGCCACTAATCTTGCTTTCAATCTCTCAATTGACCCATCAGGTTTAAATTTGATCTTGTATATCCACTTGCACCCTATCGGTTTCTTGCCAGTGGGATGTTCAGTATACACCCAGGTCTGGTTGGATTCTAATGCATTGACCTCTTTCTGCATTGCTTCAATCCAACGGGGATCAGTCATGGCTTCACGATAGCTAGAAGGCTCTTTAACTGCAAGCATGGTGTGAAAAGAGGCCACAAAATCTGGAGAGTAATCTGAGAAATCAAGGAGAGATTGAATCATGAAAGAGGTAGATTGAGATGGGCTAGCAGATGGCAAAGTTGGGCAATGAAAATCAGCCAAGGAAGCTGGCAATTGGCGATTCCTAGTAGACCGCCGAGGTGCTGGAACAATAGACTGAACAATTGCTGGTTCAATTGGCAATTCTGTAGAGGCAGACGAGCTCTCCTGAACCACAACTGCAGGTGTCTGAGAACTAGAAGGTGAATGCTCATCAACCATAAACTCATCAGTACTGACATCAATGGTGGGATGAGGAGCCACATTGTCATCTCCAAATTGAACTAGAGGTAACAGGGGTGCCACTTGGGCAGGAGCAACTGAAGAAACAGGCTGATCCTTGAAAGGGAAGGATGATTCCCTGAAAATGACATCCCTGCTATAGAACACTTTGTTGGATTGTAAATCCAGGAGCTTGAAAGCTTTGACACCACCTGGGTAGCCTAAAAAAATGCATCTTTTAGCTTGAGCCCCAAATTTATCTCGATCTGGTTGTCTGGCTTTGCCAAAGCATAAGCAACCCAAGACTCTAAGATCACCATAGTTGGGAGATTGGTGAAAAAGGATCTCAAAAGGGACCTTCCATTCCAGGACAGAACTAGGAAGCATGTTTATGATGTGTGTGGCAGCAGTGACACAATCACCCCAAAAACGAATAGGAAGATTGGCATGTAAACGCATGGCACGAGCAGTTTCAATCAAGTGACGATGCTTGCGTTCTACACGCCCATTTTGCTGAGGAACTCCAGGGACACTGCGTTGATGAATAATCCCTTTTTCTGCTAATAAGGACTGGCAAGCAAGTTGAATAAATTCTGAGCCATTGTCACTCCTAATGGCTTTAACACATGTGCTAAATTGGTTCTCAACATAAGCCAGAAAATTTCTGATGGTTTGAAGGACCAATGACTTAGATGATAGCAGATAAGTCCAAGTATACCTGCTATGATCATCTAAGATGGTTAAGAGATAGCGAGAACCATCATAAGTACGGGCTCTGTAAGGACCCCAGACATCAAGATGAACTAAACCAAATGGAACAGAAGCAAGAGAAGAACTCATTTCAAAAGGAAATCGATGGTGCTTTGCAAGAACACAACTGTCGCAAAAGAAATCAGTACAACTCAAATGTTTGAATTGAGGTAAATGTTTCAATTTGGAAATGGAACTGTGGCCAAGCCTTTCATGAACTAAATGTAAATCATGACAAGGAACTGGCTTTATTGCATGATTAAAACTCTGGTGCTGTACTGTGACACCATGGAATGCAGCTTCAATCCCAGTATCAGGAGCATCTGTACGCATGATGTATAAGCCACTGACTCTATGTCCTTTCCCCACCAATTTCTTAGTGATAAGGTCCTGAAAGACACACTGATCAGCAGTGAACATAGCCATCAAACCACTTTCTTCAATCAATTTACCCACTGATAAGAGATTGTGCTTAAATGATGGCACCAGAAGCACATTATTCAACACAAGATTAGAGCTAAAACTCACTGTCCCAACAGTATCAACTGTAATAACAGAATCATCAGGCAAAGCAATTTGAATTGGTTTCAATAACTTTCTTTTGCACTCAAGCAATGAAACATCATATAGCATATGATCGGTAGCACCTGTGTCTACTATCCAGAAGTTTTTACCAACTAATTTTTCAATCATCAAGGCTTTAGAAGGAGCATAGTTACCTGAGAAATTTGCTGCAGCAAAGCAGTCATCATTCTCAGCCTTTATCTGCTTGCCCTTCATTTGTCTCAGAACTTCCTTGCACACAGCATTGACAAGAGCCCCATCAAATGATCCCTCTGAGCTGCTGCCAATCGGACTGTCACTGCGATTCTGGATATCAACAGCATTAGCCGATGAACGACCATATTGCTTCTCCTTGGATCCCTTTTCCTTATCAGGATATCCATGAAGCTTGTAGCACTTGTCCCTCAAATGACCAGTATTTCCACAAAAGTCACACTTAGGAGGACCATGTAACTTGTAGCAAGTGTCCCTCACATGCCCCTTATTGCCACAAAAATCACATTGCTTAAAATCCTCCCTCTGCTTCCTTGAGTCCTTATCTTTCTTCCAATTGCCAGTTTGCTGTCTTCCTGCATTCAGAGCAGTAGCATCTTCACCCATCCGACGGCTTGATGTACACCCTGCAGGGTTTCCACCACACTGTTCCACCTGTTGAGCTATGTGAAATGCTCTATTCACATTCGGCAATGAATCCATTGCCAAGATCTGATTTCTTGTAGGCTCGTACTCCTCATTCAAGCCCATCAAGAACTGCATTGTCTTGTTAGTATCCTCTATATCAAGGACTTTCTTGATAACCTGACAGGTGCACTTATCCAAGGCACCACAAGCACAGTGTGGAACCCCAGCAATGGTCGTCAATTCATTCCACAATTTGACCAATTTTCCATAATAAACACCAATCGGATCCAGACCTTGCTTCACAGAACTGAGAGATTTCTTAAGCTGATACAAGAGAGGAGCATTTGAATGTCCATACCTTTCAACGATTTCGCTCCACAATTCACGAGCTGATCCCGCGTGCATGAACGATTCTCCAATTGAACTCTCCATGGAATTGACAATCCAGCATCTGACCATGTAGTCGGCGCGAATCCACCTCTGAACTTGAGGCGAATCACCAGCCGGCTTTGTCGTCGATCCATCGATGAAACCTAATTTCAATTTCGCGCCAAGAGCCATCTTGACATTTCTCGTCCAACTTATGAAATTTGTTCCATTGAAGATTGCCGTAACCAGCTGTGCTCCTGGATGATCCGAGCTCACCAGGGCTAATGGATCATTGGACGCCATCTGGATTTGAGCATCAATTCCTCCTCCATTGTTGCGCAAAACCGAAGCGTATGAATCCGTCATCTTCTTCAGAACAGCAATCAACACACAAAAGAAACGCAAAATCTCAGGAGGAACGAGGATGATTCAACCGAATCCCCTTCGCTCTGATACCATATGCAACGGAAGTAAATCGAATTTCAGGAGATCAAGAACAGAGGAAATGGAGAAATGGAAGATTGATTCATTGTGACTTGATCGTCTAGTTGGTTACAAGGAGAGGTATTTATACACATCTTGTAACAACCACTTGCATCTAGACCGTACACGTGTATTCAGTTGATCACCTGTTAAGCTCCTAATCAAGCTGCAGCTAAGTGAAGGTAAGGTAGCTCATAAACTACTCAACTTGAGAAAGCATTTTGGAAAAATTAACTTAATTTAATGAGTTTTCTTAATTTTTGTGAAGGGTAAATTTCTTGTTTACTTCTCAACGAAACGTTTCACATTTGTTTTCACGTACGCCCCTAATGTTTCTAGCTACTTGATTTGATGGACAATCTTTTCGTTAATTATTAAACGCCGGTTTGAATTGTCATGAACTCGAGATATTAAGGATGTGTTTGTATGACAACTCTCATTTTTTGTTAGGTCAGAAACCTATATATAGATGGTGGTAAAAAGTTGAGAACCATAAATTTTTATCTTAACTTTTATTATTATTTTATATTATCAAGATTTTCGTTTAAAAAATTGTGTCATGTCACGGGAATTAATGTAATTCAGACTTTGCTGAGATAGATGGAGAGAGGTGGAGAAATGGGAGGTCATTTTCCATTCAAGTTGAAGAGACGAGCTATCATAGCTGTGATGGGGCTTCCCTTCACTTTCAGGCTGGAGATGGCGAACTACATCGCAAACTGGGCAAAGTGCCCCAACTTGAACTTGGAGGTCACCCTGCGTGAGTTGCCGAATGTTGACGAACAAGGAGCTGCTGGTGCAACCTCAGATATTGCCTTTAATATTCTCTGCAAAACGGCGGTGTCTCAGTTGGAAAATGATCGTCACCATCCAAATTGCGTGGTCATCAACTTCCCTACCCCCACTAAACCCCAGCTTCAGAAATTGCTTAGTCTACATGTCTACGGTTGCGACGACGACAATGTTGTTGATGATGAAGATGAAACATTCGGCGGTGGGGAGGATTACTATGTACTTCCCCATCGACTCCTAATCATTGAATGCCAAAGGCGGAACAAGTTCCGGTGGATGCAGGCCGTCGAACATCCATATCAGGGTATCTCGTTTAATCCCAGGTACTACCTCACGGCGGAGAAATGGGACGATTTTGAGACGGCAAATATAGAGATCGAGAAATGGGAAGATGTTGAGAAGGCTATCCTCAATCATCAACAGGAAGGCCTTGATGATTATTTGATCACTCTTGCTGCTGAATGTTGTGATGTTGTTGTCAAAAAGCTGGTGGTGGACTCTTTCCAAGATCTCAAGGCGCGAGATTTCACCAAGAAGCAAGGACTAGACAGAAGGTCTCTTTTCGCTAAAGCCATCAAGTATTACCTCAATTGTGACGACGACGAGTACAAGGATCTGGGGGTTAGTTTGGACTACGCTCTATGGCGACGACAATGGTTGGAACGCCAATTAAAAGCTTCCTCTAGACGCGGAACTAGTAGTACTGATGAGCGCCACTGGTGTGGACCTGGTGCTTGCATTTTCAGATTCACAAAGAATCTGGAAACTGAGGCAGTTTGCGAAGCTTGTGAAGAGAAAGTCGTTGAGGGAGAGAGAGCCTATTATTGTCTATTATGCAGCTTCTCTTTGCATGAGTTGTGCACTCCGTCTGCCACTGCTATGGATGTGGCAGATATTCGATGGGCCGTACACTATTATACCTATCGGCTTGAAGATATATTCTTCGAGAAACATGCTTGCAACTCTTGTGAAAAGGATGGGAAATGGTTCTCTAAGGATTGTGATGCCTGCCTTTTCCGAACCCATCTCAAATGGAAGCGTCTGCCCACTGCTTTGAAGCATATCTGCGACCAAGACCATTTCCTCTCTATACGTCTATCGTGGCGTAGGAATTTGAAAACAGTTTATGACTGTAAGGCGTGCGGACTGAGAGGTTTGATAAGTAGCTATTGTTGCAACATTTGCAATTCAGAATATCACTTGACATGCGTGCTGGACATGCCTCTACACACCAAGGAGATTGCACATGGTGGGCATAAGCATAGCATCAACATCAACTTCTCGTGCGGCCAAAGGGAACACGAATACGAGTGGTGCAGTGTTTGCTATGACGACATAAATCCAGATACATGGGTTTATACTTGCCAAGACTGTGATTTCGTCGCTCATTTATATTGCATCTTCCCCAGCCAACTATTTGAATTCTTCAAGATCATCACGTGGTGACAGGCGGTATTGATATTTGTGTGTGCAAGTAATTTTATTCATATATAATTTACATTATATTCTTCTTCTGCGTTTGTTATCAACCCTTTAAATAGATCGGATCAGTTGAGTAGATGTACATGTACTACTAGCTAGCTAGCTTGTATTTTCAGATCGATCATCACTAGTGATCGATGTGCTTTAATTGACAAAATGCCTTATGTATATATTGATCGTGTGTCTTGTACTCTCATCCGATGTGCTGCACCATTGGCCATGTCCTCACCCAATGCCCAACATTCAAACAAGCTTTCCCGATTGCAACTCTCCCATCCTCCAACCGCAATTGAATGTGGTCATGACCCCCTCCCCATCCAGCCCGTGGATTGTCGACAGCGGCGCTTCCCACCACGTTACCAATGATCTCAACAACCTTGCTCTTCATTACCCATATCCAGGTCTTGATGAATTGTTCGTTGGCGAAGCCTCGGATTTACATATCTCTCACTCTAGCACTCTTTTGTTACTTGGCTCAAGTAAAACCTTTCCGATTTCAAACGTTCTCTGTGTTCCCAAAATGTCTAAAAATGTGATTTTGGTGTCAGAGTTTTGTGCTGAAAACCATTGTGGCATCTTTTTCTTACATGATCGTTTTTTTTATAAAGGAACTTTTAACTAGTCAAACAATCCTTAGGATCCAAACAACTTGATTTTCTTCACTCCAGGTCGCAGACATTCTAATCAAAGCCTTGGGAGCCAAACAACATGATTTTCTTCAGTCCAAGCTGATCCTTGTTCTTCCTAGCCTCGGTCCAGCTTGAGGGGGTATGTGACAATGTGAGTGTGTATCGTTAGCTAGATCAGGAGGGAATTTTCGTCTTTTCAGTTGTGCAACTGGCCTCCTAATTCAGTAGCTAAAATAGGCGGGAATTCTTTGTTTTCTTCTGTAACAAACTTAGAACAGAAAACCTCCCTCTTGAATGGAGATTTCTGACATTTTTCCTTGTGGTTTTCTCCTTTGATTCGTGATTGATTTCTCCATTTTGTTCAAAGAATGATTAGAGAAAGGATGAAATCGAAATTAATGAATGCCACGAAAAGACTTCTATAAACACTAAACTCGATCTGGTTCAACGCAATAACCAAGTACATTTCTTAAACCAAACTTCTTCTTTGGATGCCTTGATTTCGAATATTATTTTGTGTTTTTGTAAAGCTCATCCCTCACTCCAAAAGTAAAAAGTTAGAATGTTCTTTTTTCTTTCTTAAACAATCGATTTGGAATAAAGCAAATTAAGTCGGCAATGTTTTTCATTTTGAGTTGAACTAATTAAGTACTACCTCCGTTCCAAAATATATGGGCTTTTGTTTTTTTGACACGCTTTTTAAGGAACGGAAAACTTTATAAAATATTATTTTTTTAATTAATTTTTTTATATAATTTGATATTTATTAGTAATAAGTATCATACGATATAAAAAAATTAACTAAAAAATAATATTTTATAAAGTTTTTTGCTCCTTAAAAAGCGTGCTAAAAATCTAAAGCCCATGTAATTTGGAACAGATGGAGTAATTAATAGGGTTTCACGCTATTGAATAAACTTAATTAAAGGGTACGGTATGTGTAATAGGGAAAATTCGAGCTTATCCCAAATAACGAATAGAAACGACATTAATCACACGTTGACCAGCATTAATGAGGTGACCGTTCTGATTCCTTTAATTAATGCCTTGTCCTTTTCTTTTATGAACTAGTATAAATACGGGAGCAAAGTTCTTATAGAAAAAAGAGGACTGACTTGAGCGTCGGAGGGTCTTCCGGGGGAGACAAGCCCCGCCCCGACGCGTTCGTTCTTGTTTTGCAGGCTAGGGTTCGGATTGAGAGGATCATCAAGATCGATCTCCTTCAACAGCTATGATGCAGATTTTATGCATCACAATTGGCGCCGTATGTGGGAAATTCGATCAAAAAGCCATAAGATCGGATCTCTCAATCAACAAAGCAACGAGGGATTGATAGTTTTAGAGCATTGGTTCGGATCTGGAGGCCGAATCTCTCCCTCCTATGGTGATGATGGTCAGATCCAGCACCGCTGACACTCCACTTCGTCGATATTAGATAAACCTAGGTAGTTAAGTAATTCTATCTTGTGTATATCTTCTATCAAAGATAAGATCTTCTTACCTAAGATATAATTTGTAATCTCCTATATATTGTAACGATATCAATCAATGGAACTCTCTCTTTCCACAATTCTACATGGTATACAGAGCCTAGGGTTTACTCCCAATTTTTTTTCGGTCCTCTTCTTCTCTCTCAGCCGATTAACCCTCACCACAATTCACCATGTCTACTTCTCAAACAAACAACAATATCCTTCTCTCTACCGGTGCGTCCACACAGATGCAGTTCCCTAATCTGTCGATCAAGCTTGATCGCAACAACTACTACTCTTGGCGCAGTGTCGTGCTCTCCACCTTGGAAGCCTACGACCTCGACGCCTATGTCCTCACCAAGCCCCAAGCTGCTCTCAAAGAAGGCGTTGCTCCCACCGCCGCCTACACTGCCTGGCGGAAAGCGGATCGGTTTGTCCTCGTCTGGCTCCGTTCAACCCTATCAGAGAAGCTGCTCTGCTATGTTGCCAAGGCATCCACTTCCTATGATGCTTGGGCAATGATCTCCACTATGTTCCAGTCTCAGACTCGTGCCCGTCTGATGAATCTTAAGGGCCAATTACAGAATCTTTCAAAAGGCTCGTTGTCCATGATGGACTACGTTGAGAAGAAACGCTCCGTGGCTGACGCTCTTGCCGAGTGTCAATATTTCGTTCAGGATGATGATCTAGTTGCATCCCTACTTCATGGATTGGATGCTTCCTATGGTCCCTTCAAGGCTGCGATCAACGTCCGCGTCGAACCAGTGTCTCCCAATGAACTTACTGGTCTCCTCCTTCATGAAGAAGAGCGTCTTCAACAGGAATCCGCTCTCACTGCTGGTGCCACCACTGTCCCGGTACCTCCAGCCTCGGATTCAGCACCGTCCCCGGCTGCAAATTCGGTCTCCAGTGGCTCCCAATCCAGATCTGACGCCCCGACTCGAGGCCGTGGTCGTGGAGATCGCGGCAGGGGCCGAGGCCGTGGACGCTTCCCTGATCAGTCCACCGACACCAGCAATTCCTCTCAGCCCTCCTCTCGTCCTGTTTGCCAAATCTGCGACCGTCCTGGCCATCCGGCTAGAAACTGCTTCAGTCGAATGGACGTCACCAGATTCCCATCAACCTATGTGCCGAAGTCAGCCAATCAGGCCTCTTCTGGATCCTTTTCTGCTGATCCCTCTTGGTACGTGGATTCGGGTGCATCTCATCATGTCACCAACAACATGAGGAACCTGTCTCTCCGATCTGAATACGATGGTACTGATCACCTTGCTCTTGGGGACGGTAAACCCGTTCCTATCACTCATATTGGCTCTACTTCTCTTGGTCAATCTCCGTTATCCTTACACAATGTTCTTGTTGTTCCTCAAATTGCCAAGAATTTACTTAGTGCTACCTCCCTCACAAGGGACAATGATGTCTTTATTGAACTGCATCGTAACTATTGCTTTGTCAAGGACTTGCAGGGTCGGATGCTCCTGAAGGGAACCGTTGAAGATGGACTCTATCGTCTCCCTCCCTCCTCAAGCCTCCCTCACGCCCTGCTCACCTGCCGCACCTCAATCCAAGGCTGGCACAACCGACTTGCCCACCCCCATGCTGCTGTTCTTAAGAGTCTGCTTTCAAAGTTTCATCTTCCAGTGTCAAATAAACACCTTTTGAGTGTCTGTGAGTCATGCCAACTTGGCAAGAGTCATCGTTTACCTATTACAAACACACATATTTCAAGTTCATCCTGTTTTGATTTAGTTTATGCTGATGTTTGGGGTCCTGCGTCTGTTCCATCTCTTCATGGAAACAAATACTTTGTTCAGTTTGTTGATGATCATAGTAAATTTTGTTGGATTTATTTTTTATCTCTCAAATCTCAAGTCCTCCAAACATTCGAAACATTCCACAAAATGATTCAAACACAGTTTAATAAATCCATCAAATTTCTCCAAACTGATGGTGGCGGTGAGTTTATTGCCTTAACAACTTACCTCCGTCTCCATGGCATCCAACACCGCATATCTTGTCCACACACTCCATCTCAAAACGGTGCTGTCGAGCGCCGTCATCGCATTGTCCAAGAAAAGGGTCTGTCTCTTCTAGCCCATGCCAGCCTTCCCTTCTCCTATTGGGAACACGCTTTTCATACGGCAGTCTATCTGTCAAATCGAACCATTACCCCCCTACTTCATCATGCCTCTCCCTTTCAGAAACTATATGGCACCCCTCCTGACTACACCCGCCTTAGAACATTTGGGTGCCTCTGTTATCCCTACCTTAAGCCCTATAACTCCACCAAACTTGCCTTCCGCTCTCAACCGTGCCTCTTCATTGGGTATAACTCCAAACACAAAGGGTATGTTTGTCTCCACTTACCAACAGGGAGGATTTACATATCTCCTCATGTAGTGTTCAATGAAGACTCCTTTCCTTACAAAACTCAAGCCCCTATACCACCCACCGTCACCCCTACCCATTCTGCTGGCCCTCCGGTCTCCTCCCGCCTTCTTCGAACGGCGGTGGATGTCCAAGCTCCTCCCCCCGCGACCTCGTCATCACATCACCTGCCCTCCCCCACTGCGTCCCCTACAGCGCCCTCCTCGCCAGCCACCTCCACACCGTCATCCCCTGTTAATCAGCCCTCGCCTTCCGAACTGTCTGCTCCGGAATCCTCGACCTCCTCCCATTCACCCTTGAGTTCATCCTCTTCGGTCGCCTTGACAGATGCTCCTGCCCCTGCCGTCTCCTCTCATGAGCACCTGCCATTGGACTTTCTCCGTCCTGCTGATCACTCGCAGCACTCGATGTCGACTCGTGCTCGGACGGGTGACCTCAAGCCCCGCACCTTTGCTACCACTCGTCACCCAGCTCCGGTGTGCTTTCTCACAGAGAAGGAGCCTTCTACATTCGCCTCGGCTGCGAAATCTGAGCAATGGGTTGCTGCAATGAAATCTGAACTTGATGCTCTTCAGAACAATGGCACTTGGTCTCTAGTTCCCTGCCCACCGACTGCCAATGTCGTCGGAAACAAGTGGGTCTTTCGCATTAAGTGGAAATCTGACGGTAGCATTGAAAGATACAAGGCCCGTCTCATTGCAAAGGGATTCCATCAAGAAGAGGGAGTGGATTACTTTGACACTTTCAGCCCTGTCGTCAAGCCGACGTCCATTCGAGTTGTCCTCTGTATTGCTCTGTCACGTGGATGAGGCATTCGCCAACTCGACATCAACAATGCCTTCCTCAATGGTGACTTAAATGAGGTTGTCTACATGTCTCAGCCGCAAGGATTTGTTGATCAGAATCGCCCTACTCATGTCTGCAAACTCCACAAGGCATTATATGGGCTCAAACAGGCACCTCGTGCCTGGTTCAACAAGCTCCGCTTATACTTGCACGGTTGTGGCTTTTATGCTTGTTTCTCAGACACCTCGCTCTTTGTTCTGCAAACTGCATCCTCCATTACATATGTTCTGGTCTATGTTGATGATATCATCGTCACTGGCTCTGACTCTGCATTCGTCACTAGCTTCATCGCTTCTCTCAACAAACGGTTTGCGCTCAAGGACATTGGTCGGCTGTCATACTTCCTTGGGGTTGAAATCCTCTACTCAGGTGCCACTATCCATCTCTCGCAGCAGAAGTATCTCCACGATCTTCTAGAGTGTTGTGCTATGTTAGAGGTTAAGCATATATCCTCTCCTGCAGACTCATCCGTTACAAAGCAGCATGTTGGTCCAGATTTGCCGTACTCAGATCCTCGTGCCTATCGGCATGTCGTCGGTAGTCTCCAGTATGCCTTGATCACTCGGCCTGAGATTAGTTTTGCCGTCAATCGAGCCTGCCAGCATATGCACAAGCCCCTGACTTCTCACTGGCAGCACGTGAAACGGATTCTCCGATACTTGAAAGGTACTCTCAGCCATGGTCTCACTCTCACAGCATCCTCTCGGTCCGATTTGGTTGCCTACTCTGATGCCGGTTGGGCTACAGATCCCAATGACCTTCGGTCTCAACATGGATTTGCAGTATACTATGGTGGCAACCTTATCAGCTGGTCCAGTCGCAAACAGAAAGCTCTTGCTCGTTCCAGCACAGAAGCCGAGTATAGGGCCCTTGCCTTCACTGCTATTGAGCTTGCGTGGCTCACCCAGTTGCTGCGTGAACTTCGCTTCCCCGTTCGTCCCACGCCAGTCCTGCTGTGTGACAATCTTTCGGCAACGTTTCTTGCCAACAATCCTGCCATTACAACCAAGTCCAAGCACATCCAGCTCGATTACCATTATGTTCGGCAGCAAGTGGACTCCAAGGATCTTGTCGTTAAGCATATCCCGGCCAAGGACCAAGTTGCTGACATCTTCACTAAGGCACTAACAGGCAGATTCTTCACTGCCATTCGTCCCAAGCTTCTGGTCGCTCCACGTCCTTCAGCTTGCGGGGGGTATTAGATAAACCTAGGTAGTTAAGTAATTCTATCTTGTGTATATCTTCTATTAAAGATAAGATCTTCTTACCTAAGATATAATTTGTAATCTCCTATATATTGTAACGATATCAATCAATGGAACTCTCTCTTTCCACAATTCTACAGTCGACACCGCCGCGATGCAACCGACGGCTCAAGCCAAGAGCCGTTTGTCCGCTGCAATTATGCAACCGGCTCCGCCGACACTCCACTTCGCCGGCCACACCAAGAGCGTCCTCTCCATCGCCTTCTCCGTCGACAACTGTCGTATCTCGGTCTTATCACGCCAAAGACGTCCCTGGCAACGGTGATCGAATCACCTAGCATCTCGTTGTACTGAGCATCGAAAGCGGTAGCTACCGGTCGTCGGCCTTGATTGTTGTCTCCACGTACTGGGCAAGTGAACCGTCGAACCACAGCGGGCAAGCCCGCGTCTGAGCCTCGCCGCACCACTGCGCTACGCCGGTTGATCGAGCCTCCGTCGCCACCAGGGCCGTCGATTCCGACCTCCTCTATCTCTCTCTGTGCGACTCCGATTGGACCTGGCTGAGGATCGCGCCATAGTCGCCGCCACCAAGCATCCCTTTCACCGAACCACGAGAACACATCGACATCAATGGAGACCAGTGCACCCGAACTCACTGATAAGGGTCCTTTGCCGCCGCCGAGGTCGAGGTCGAAGCAGGACAGTGGCCGCGCGAGCCGAGGGTGTCGATGTGAAGTCCAGCGCCGCCGCCCTTTGTAAACCTACCGAAGAAGACGATACGTTGATGATTTTTGTTTTAATTATAAAACCGGCCTCGGAGTTCTCAAAAATTGCAAATTGGCTTGTATTTTCAGGATAATTTTAGAAAAGGGCCCAAGTTCTCTGAAGTCAGAAATTCAGGGTCTGCTCAGCGCTTGGCGTTGCCTAGTGACCGCTTGCGATTGAGAAGTGCAAGATTACGGCTCAACGTTCGGAGAGGATATGCGGGAAAAACAAACTCACGCTAAGTTTCTCAATCTCCAACTATTTAACTCTTTTTATGATCATATGATATATTAGGATCTTGGTGTAGATCTATTATCGAATATCATTTGTCTCAATATATGCCTGCGAGATTTGTTGTGACATCTTTTCCAGGATCAATGTTACGAAAATCACCACAATTGACTTAGTATTACATGTAACATCGGGGCAAAGATCGATGGTGTAAACAATCTGGAGAGGATGTGATGTTATACGCAACACCACCATTGTGCCCTGCCAAATTCGTTGCTACGAATAGCATGGTGCTTTATCAATCGAGGGTGTCATTAACGCTATTCGGGGAGGTAACTAAGTTGTTAAGTATGTAGAAACAAATTGAGACTTCAATATATGTACATATACTGAAGTCTATGACAAGTTGCTTGCTTCATGATATGGTTATTTCTATAAAAAAAAATAGTAATTCTACTTATTTGACATTAAATAAGTAAAAAAGATATTGACATATCTTCTTGAGTTCTAAGCTAAACGAGCATGTATGTCATCCGAGCAGTGCTTCTTCAACGGTAGCACTGATTCAAATAATAACGTGAATGCTCATGCGAGCTTTTCAATGCCTTACTAGCCGGATACACTCGTTATTTGTATGCCTATATTGACGTTGAATTATAATCAGCCCCATTATATAGGTGTTACTGGTTGTTGTTGTTTGTTTGTTTGTTTGTCCGTCCAAGTAACAGAAGAGATCACGGAGTTGGAGTATCATCGTATGAACGTGATTCCTGGTGTTTGGGCTAGCTATGTAGTACACCAACTTTCTATCAGCTAAGTTTTCTAGTCCCATGTTTATATTTCTTAGTGATACAAGTATATATGCATGACATAAGGTTAGTCACAAGTCACAACTTGCGATGGGGGTTGAGGACCATGTAAAACCTAACGACACTTCGTAGTCTATTACTGTCACCTTCTTTGATAGGAGAGGTGATATGAATGACAACCTATACTCAAGGCAGAAGATTCAGGGTCTTTAACAATTTTAGCTCACATCGAGTGCTTTCAATACCTCTGCGAGGGACATGACGTGTCACCGGTGCTACGAGTGGCATGGGGGTAGGTTGCTAATGTTACGAACAACATTGGAAGCAAGTCATTACTAGGAATGAGACTGGTTAAGGTTATAAAGCAGATGAAACGATCATTTACCATATTTACAGATGGTCCAGGGTAACCACTTTCCCATCACATATTTGCAGTGGGTGTTCTCTCGGGACACTATCCCATTATTTGCCGTCACTAGGGGCACTACACAGTACAATACCACTCTTCTAATGGCTTAATTACTCTAAATTATGTAGAAGTACAATGTTTTTGACCAGGTCCAACGACTACATATGTCATGGAACGACGTGTTCAAAGCTACAACAATTGTTCGAAAAAGTGAAGATTCGCCACTTATGGCCAAGCAAATGCCAGTTAAGGTAAGAAGATTCGCCACTTATGGCCAAGCAAATGCCAGCTAAGGCAGAAAATCGCCACTTACGGCCACCGGAAATCGCCAATTACGGCCACCGGAAATCGCCACTTACGGCCACCGGAAATCGCCAATTACGGCCACCGGAAATCGCAAATTACGGCCACCGGAAATCGCCACTTACGGCCACCAGAAATCGCCACTTACGGCCACCGGAAATCGCCAATTACGGCCACCGAAAATCGACACTTACGGCCACCGGAAATCGCCACTTACGGCCACCGGAAATCGCCAATTACGGCCACCGGAAATCGCCAATTACGGCCACCGGAAATCGCAAATTACGGCCACCGGAAATCGCCACTTACGGCCACCAGAAATCGCCACTTACGGCCACCGGAAATCGCCAATTACGGCCACCGAAAATCGACACTTACGGCCACCGAAAATCGCCACTTACGGCCACCGGAAATCGCCAATTACGGCCACCGGAAATCGCCACTTACGGCCACCGGAAATCGCCAATTACGGCCACCGGAAATCGCCAATTACGGCCACCGGAAATCGCCAATTACGGCCACCGGAAATCGCCAATTACGGCCACCGGAAATCGACACTTACGGCCACCGGAAATCACCACTTACGGCCACCGGAAATCGCCAATTACGGCCACCGGAAATCGCCACTTACGGCCACCGGAAATCGCCAATTACGGCCACCAGAAATCGCCAATTACGGCCACCGGAAATCGCCAATTACGGCCACCGGAAATCGTCAATTACGGCCACCGGAAATCGCCAATTACGGCCACCCGAAATCGACACTTACGGCCACCGGAAATCGCCACTTACGGCCACCGGAAATCGCCAATTACGGCCACCGGAAATCGCCAATTACGGCCACCGAAAATCGTCACTTACGACCACCGGAAATCGCCACTTACGGCCACCAGAAATCGCCAATTACGGCCACCGGAAATCGCCACTTACGGCCAAAACAACCGCTCAAAGCCAATAAGTCGCCATTTGCGACCAATGAATCATAACTCCTGTCGGCTTCCCTCATCATTGATACATGATGAAGAAACCCGAGGGGCAATTGTAATAGGGAAAATCCGAGCTTATCCCAAATAACGAATAGAAACGACATCAATTGTTTTGTGGTATCCAAATCAATTCAAACATTAATCACACGTTGACCAGCATTAATGAGATGACCATTCCGATTCCTTTAATTAATGCCTTGTTCGTTTCTTTTATGAACTAGTATAAATACGGGAGCGAAGTTCTTATAGAAAAAAGAGGACTGACTTGAGCGTCGGAGGGTCTTCCGGGGGAGACAAGCCCCGCCCCGACGCATTCGTTCTTGTTTTGCAGGCTAGAGGTCGGATTGAGAGGATCATCAAAGATCGATCTCCTTCAACAGCTATGATGCAGATTTGATGCATCACAGTATGAAGTCACCGTGTTGCGTCGATCAATTCAGATATATATTTTAATACATAAATAGTTTATTTATGCCTATGATATATTTTTATAATTGATTGATATATTTTAAGAATTAAAGGTTACGAGGTTTTTTTTTTCAACTCTAAAGTATTATCTAGGTTTTTCCTCATTGGGGTCATTTAAAATGCGTGGCCGAGACATTAATGTTCTCATTTTTCAGCCTAAATATTGTTCCGAGTGCTCATTGTGTTGAGTCAATTGATATATTTTATTATATAAATTTATTATTTATAATCATCATTATTTTTAATTTATTGATATATTTTTGAATGAAATCGAAATTTTATATATACTAGATGGCGATCCCGCGCTACGCGCGAGACATTGTTTTTTATACCAATTCATTTTATTAGACCTATTTTGTAATATTTGATATACCAATATTAGTTTTAATAGGTAAGTTAAATAATCATGATCAATGATTTATAATTTTTAATATTACCCAAATTTATTTTTATACTTTATTTAAAAGAATTGATCTATGAAAATTTCAAATATTTTGTAATCTTCCAAAAAATATAAATTTTATTTTGGAAATTGATGATCACTAAATTAATGTGCATGGAATTATATATTTTTCTTAATTGTATCAACATTAATATAGTCACAATGACATGTATTTATTTTTAAAATAAAATTTAAATAATGAAAAAGAAAAGTAAGATATAATTATAGATTCTATTAGCGTGTTCCTTATATTAAAACTTAAATTAATTGAATTGATGACCACTAAATTAATATGCATAGATTTATATTTTCTAACAACATTAATCTAATCACAATGACATGTCTTTTTTTTTAAATAATGAAAAAGAAAAAGTAACGTATAATTATAGATTCTATTAGCATGTTCTTAATATTAAAGCTTGAAACAAAACCTACCTATGAAAAGGAGAAAAGAAGTATAAAAATTAAAAAGAGTAAAATTTATGTCTTATCAGATGATTGTTTTTAGATGACTACAAAGTTAGGTACTCAATATTTGTAATCATCCAATAATATTAAACATAAATAATACATTTTTTGTGCTCTCTAATCTTTTTATTTACCTGCACTTATATCTATTTTTTTATTTCACTTATATAAGAAACTTTTAAATAATATTAAACATAAAAAATATGTAAATAATATTTATTTTGTAAATAATGAAAAAGAAAAGTAACATACAATTATAGATTCTATTAGCATATTCCTTATATTAAAGCTTAAATCACTTGAAACAAAACCTGCCTACAAAAAGGAGAAAAGAAATATAAGAAGAGTAAAATTTATTTCTCATTAGATGAATGTTTTAGACGAATACAAAGTTAGGTACTGAGTATTTGTATTCATCCAATGATATTAAATAGACATAATACATGCTTTTGTGCTCTCTAATCTTTTTATTTAACTGAACTTATATCTATTTTTTAATTTCACTTATATAAGAAACCGTAAAATAATATTGAACATAAAAAATATGTTTTTTTTTTGTTTTTTAAAAATATTTTTCTTTAATTGCAACACCATTAAATTTTTAATGTAACGATAAATAAAATGGGATGAAGGGAGGAGATAAAATGCATGAAAAATAACAAAAGTTAAAAATGATTTAGTTAAGGAGATTTAATCACTTGACATAAAGGGTTAGAGCTATACCTAAAAGCAATAAGCTACATCTAATCTTTTTATATTTAATTGCACTTATATAAGAAACCATTAAATAATATTAAACATAAGAAGTACATGCTTTCACGTTCTCTCTTATTTTTATTTATTGCAATTATATAAGAAACCGTTTAAAAAATGGGACAAAATGAGTAGATAAAAGACATAAAAAAAAAAAAAAAGTGGTGTAGTTAGGGGGATTTGAACCCATGATCTAAAGGATAATAACTACACCACAAACCAATAAGCTACAACAACATTTTGATTCTTATGCTAATTTTAAATATATATTAGATAGATATGTAATCATTTAATATAGTATAGATAGTATAGATTTAAATATATATTAGATAGATATGTAAGCATTTAATATATGCAATTAATTGGGCTTCACCCAACTTTATATATATAGTATAGATAAAAGGACTATAGAGTGAATCTTTCATTATTTTGGATTTGAAGTAGAGTGTAAATCTTACAAAGTTAATATTCATTCGGAAAGTAAAAGGTAGGATGTTTTTGTATTGTCGCTCTTTAAGTCTCAAGTATAAATTCTATATATAACTCGATCCGAGCCTTAATTAAAAATAAAATATGTTAATTTTTTTTTTGGTGGGGAATATTACATGCACTATATATAGATATATATGACAGCAGTGAGTGATTATGTATGAACCAAATTGGGTTGGTGTTGGAAGGAATTCGAGTGAGTAATTGCAGATCCAATCTTCAAGCTTCCAAACTACCACGGATCCATCGATTTACAGTGAGTTTTCTTTCAACTTGTTTCGATCATATATATATTTTCTTATCTCCTCGTAACTTTGGTGTTGTTTCCTGTAATTATATATTTTCCTTCATGAACTATATGTACCAAGAACTCGTAGAATAACTCTTGAGAAGCATTTTGTAAAAAACTCAACTTATTTTGATGAGGTTTTGGGAAGGGTAAATCTGTTGTTCCAAGTTTCACGTTTGTATTTATTAGGTTTTTAATCTATCAAATGAATCATTTATGCACGTCCATATTAAACTGTTTAAATTGTTGTCAAATTTATACTTTACCTTTTTTTTTTGGGGGGGGGGGGGGGGGGGTGAGGGGTGATTCTAAGGTATCATAATAATCCACAATCTATCTATATATGTTTTTTAATTAATTGATAAAAATATAATCAAAACTATTTTATAGCCATACTTCTAAAAAAATATTAATAGATAAATCTGTAGTATTTGATAGGTTCTATTTTATTTATATCTAGATTATTTTTTGGTGGAAATAATTATTTGTATCAAAATTAATTATTTAATAATTGTTATTTTATTTACATATCTATATTATTTTTAGGGCCAAAATAAATTATTAAAATATTATATATCGAATATGTAGCCACAATCCATCTGTACATAGCTATTTTAGTAAACTAACGTAATAAAGATATACGGAGTACTACATATTTAATAAAAAAAAATACTAACATATTTTTTAAAAATCAATAATCTATTAAATTACATGATATATAATTAACGATAGATTAGGGGAAAAAAAGCCTTTTTCCTTATAAATGTGAATGTTATTGATGTTTTGATGGAATCTAAATAAAAATATATTTAGATTATATATAATGTGCCGAAATAATTTTATTTATATCTATGTTATTTTTTGGTGGAAAAAATATTTATATTTAGATTATTATTTTTTATCTATTGAAATCTATCTAGATTATTTATAATATTGTTATATTGTATTCTCCATGTATGGGATGGGACCTACACTAGTGTGATATATATAAACACGTCATTGTTATAATAAATCTTATTAATCTTCTTATTTTTAGTCAGTGACGTGAATTATAGGTTGCATATATGAGAATTCCCACCAAAAATATTATTTAAATAATATATTGTCATAATTTATATAAAATTATCATAATTCACATTCTATATATGTATATATATTTTCATCTAATTGATACAAATCAAAATAAAAATTATGTCATAGTCATACTTACCAAAATACTAATAGATAAATATCTGATAGGTGTTATTTTATTTATATTTGCCTAATTTTTGGTGAAATGAATTATTTATATTGAAATTAATTATTTGACATTTTATTTATCTCTATATTAGTTTTTAGTTAATTTTTATTTTGTATTTCCTACATACATTTTTTTATTGTTATTAGTTTAATTCCCACATTATAATTTAGATTTATAGTTTTTATCATATTTTTATTGTTATTAGTTTTTTTTTTTTTTTTTGGTCAGAAAGAGGGCGAAGGCCCATGAATTTATTTAACTAGCCAGCAGAAGAAAGTCCATGGCTCAAATCAGCCAGTACATGTGTTTGCAAGTGCGTAGGAATAGAATCAAAAATAAAATCAGAGCCAACAGACTCGAAAGCCAACTTGGCTAGACTATCAGCTACCGAGTTCGCACTCCTGTGGATACGATCAACCGTCACCGTCCACTCCGTGCGTTGAACAAGTTTGCGACACTCCTGGATTAGATAGTAATACATGTGTGTAGGAGGAGACTCTTCCCGTAAGAGTTTCCGGACTTCAGTGGAATCAGTTTCCACCAAAATCTTGTTAAGTGAGATCTGTCTGCAGAGCTCCAATCCTCTCCGGATTGCTAGCAACTCCGCTCTGAGGGCCGAGCAAAAGCCAAACTTGGTGTAGAAGCCTTTTACCACAGTCCCATCGGCTCTCCTGATCACCCCCACTCCACAGGCAAGGCCGGGGTTACCACGAGAGGCTCCATCTACATTCAGCTTGACCCACTCCCCCGGTGGGGGCTTCCATGCTATGACAGAGCTTGTTGGATTAGCTGGGATCTCCTTGATGTTTGCTGGTCTTTTGCGCCATTCCTCTGTGAACGCCAAGGCCGAGGATTTTGCCTTAGCCGTCACGGCCCTTGTACTCTCCAAATCCCCATTGAAGACTTTATAGTTCCTTCTTTTCCAAGCATACCATATCATGTAGCCAAACAAAGTGCTCCAGGAGTCCGCCTTGCCTAAGTTCAGGGTCAGCCACTCCAAGAGATTTGTATTAAAAAACATAGGAGGTAGCTGGTGGCCCAAATTTTGGAGCCAGATACCTTCTGTTTCAGGGCAGTCGCGGAGCGTATGGAGGATCGTTTCATCTCCTCCACATAGAGGGCACGCAACTGAGGAAGTAAGGTGTCGTTTGAGCCTATTAGCGTTGCATAGAAGACTATTGTGGGCTGTGAGGTAAATGAACTGGCGAATACGCTGCTGAACTGGGACTCGCCAGATCATTCTCCATCTAAAGCCCTGTTTTGCTCTTGAGGGGTGCGCTAAATTGTAAGCCGATTTGGTGGTGAACATGGATGAAGCCGAGTGCTGCCAGCAAAATCGGTCTGTGTCATCCTCGCTGCCTGAGATCGAGAGTGCTTGTAGACATGGACCCATGTTACCGGATAGGAAGGGATGTAACGTAGCCCAATCCCAGCCGATGTTGGTCCACATCTCAGCCACCGTAGCACCCAAAATCTCGTCCGGAATGTCAGTTTGGGCATCGTCTATCAGCGCTTTGTCTCCAATCCAGTGATGAAGCCAAAACAAAGTTCGTTTGCCATTACCCACAGAGTGTCTGATCCCCTTGGTCAGAAGTTCCGCCCCATTGAGAATGCCTTTCCATGTATAAGAATGGTTATTGATAGGTTGAAACATGTCTGCATCCGCCCTGTTAGCACAGTATTTCCCTCTCAAAATCCGAGCCCACATGGCATCTGGCTCTTGGAGGATCTTCCAGCCGAGTTTCGCTAAGTTAGCTTGGTTCGAGTGCCTCATCACCCTTATTCCGAGGCCGCCTTCCGCGACTGGGGAAGTAATCGTGTCCCAGGAGAGGAGATGAATTTTCCGTTGGCTTTCCGTCGATCCCCAAATGAATCCCCGAACCTTTTTGTCGATTGCTTCGCAAATACCCCTCAGAATCAAGGTTGATTGCATCGTATAGACAGGGAGGCTGGTAAGTACAGATTTAGCAAGAGTAACACGCCCTGCCATTGACAATGACCGTGACTGCCACCCATTGAGTCGGGAGCTGACCTTCTCCAGTAGATGTCGGTACTTCCCAGAGGTTCTCCTTCCCAACAGCGTCGGAACACCCAAATATGTGCCCAGATCACTAGTCTTAGGAATCTGCAGAGCTTCACTAATCTGATCCCCCAAGCTGTCGGATACATGCCGACCGAAAAACATGTTGCTCTTTGCAAAATTAACCCTTTCCCCTGAGGCATTGCAGAATTTGGAGAGGCAATTTTTTATAGCTGCGACCTGGTCAAGATTCGCCTCCGCAAAGAGGAGTAGATCGTCCGCGAAAAACAGGTGTGAAATTGTCACTCCTCCAATCACGATCGGTTTCCAGCTGCCATCATTGACGGCGTCCTGAATTAAGTGCAACAACCTCCCCATACACAGCACGAAAAGGTAAGGGGAAAGCGGATCCCCCTGCCTAACTCCTCGTGACGCTTTGAAGGATCCCGCCGCCCCACCATTCCATAGAAGCGTTGAGCTCCCCAAAGACTGGCATTTCATAATAATTTGCACCAAATGGTGCGGCAAACAAGCAAGCTTGAGGGTTTCCTCCAGAAACGACCACCGGACCCTGTCATAGGCTTTCTCGAGGTCTATTTTCATTACCATCCACTTCTTCCTCGGGGATCTAGCATGCATAGAGTGAAGAACTTCTTGGACGATGACAACGTTGTCCGTTATACTTCGTCCCGGGATGAAGCTTGACTGCGTCGGACCTACTAGTTTCGGAATGACAGCTTTGAGACGGTTCACGATCACCTTGGTGGCCAACTTGAAGACCACGTTAAGGAGAGCTATAGGCCGAAAGTGAGTCATGTTTTCCGGGGAATCTCGTTTCGGAATTGAAACAATTAGCGAGTCCGAGAGGCTGTCGTGAAAGGAGCCATGATTTATGAGCTGAGTAACTGTCTGCGTCACCTTCTCTCCCACAATCCCCCAGCTCTGCTGATAAAAATCCGCAGGAAATCCGTCCGGCCTCGGGGCTTTGTGAGGCCCCATAGTGCGGAGCGCCTCCCAAACTTCCGCAGCCCTTACATCCGAGCCAAGAGTCTGTGCCTCCAAACCTGTGAGCAGAGGAAATATGGTCTGTGTCTCGATCGTGCTTGGAGCTGGATGATGAGACTCTTCGCTGAGGAGACTTGTAAAGTGGTTCAGTGCGATTGATCTGATCTCGTCCTCCGACTGAACCCACAATCCTGCGCCATTCTGGATTGCTGTAACTTTGTTAGCTTTCCTTCTGATGATGGTAGTGAGGTGGAAGAATTTGGTGTTTCTGTCTCCCTCTAGCATGAAATTCGATCTCGACTTTTGGAGCCAGAGGAGTTGCTCTTGATTCAGCACCTCTTCTAGTTCCAGTCGGAGCCGATGTTCAAGTTTGAGAAGCCCTCCGTGGGGCCTGCTCGATAAGCCCCGTTGCACTCCCTCAAGTCTAGCATAGAGTTTTCTTTTGCGTTTAAATATATTCCCGAACACCTCTCTATTCCAGGAGGTCAATCCTGATGCTAAGGAGGCCAGGGAGTCAGGAAGGCTCATTTCCGGGGACCAGTGGGACGCTAGAAAGGGCTGAAAATTCTCGTGACGCATCCACGCCGACTGGAAACGGAAAGGACGATCTTGTCTGCTGCCAGAGGGTCGTCCGAGCAGTCTGATGAGTAGGGGCGCATGGTCCGAATGGGGAGAAGAGAGGTGCTTTACCTCTGCCTCAGGGTAACGGATGCGCCATCGTTCGTTGCATAAACCTCTGTCCAGTCGAGCAGCCCGCCAGCTTGGTGCATTGTGCCTATTTGTCCATGTCCAGGGGGGGCCTGAGAACCCCAGGTCGATAAGCTCGAGATCATCAATCCAATCAGAAAAGGCTCTGTCGGACCTGCTGGTTCCCCTCGAAATATGCGATCTCTCGTGAGTTTGAGCCGTTGCGTTGAAATCACCCGCTAAAAGCCAAGGTCTTCGGTTGGTTTGAGCAAAATCAGTCAGTATCTGCCAGAGTTCATGCCTCCTTGCTTCATGAGGGCTCGCATAGATAGCTGAAAAGATCCACGGCTCTTCATCCCTTCTGATGATCTCTACCGTGATGTGCTGGGGATTCAAGTGGATCGGGAAGACTGAGACCTCCGCGGTTTTCCATAACAACCAGATTCCGCCTGCAAACCCGTTAGCTTCCACTCTCCGGATTCCATCGTATCCTATCCGTCGGCAAATATCATCAGCTCTCTGTCCACTGATACGGGGTTCAACCAAAGCTATCACTCTCGGCTGGTGTTGACGGATCAAATCCAACAGCGCATTGAGGAAGCGAGGGCCACCAGCCCCTTGGGTATTCCAAATTAGAAGGTTGAGTTCCATCATGGAAAAGAAATCATGAAAGGTATCCCTGTTCAAAGACTGAACATTCCATCCTGCTACAACGCAAGCGGCTTCGACGTAGCGTTCATATGCTGCCTCCATTCGAGGCGGCATCGAAACTGTGCATAGGAGTTGTGGATTGACCTCCGCTGCCCATGGCTGTAAGTCTACAATCATCTTGTTCGCTAACCTTGGGAGGTAAGGGAGGAAGGGTCCCGTCCGGTGGTTTGTTATCACTATGTTCCTGCTCCGAATGACCCTTATCCGTTCTGTCGGAGGGATCTCCATTCCAAACGGGGGAATGGGGGTTGGGATTTGAATGCGGGGTTTGGATGATGGGGGGAGGGTTTGAGGAGGCGGCAGTGGTTGCGGACACCGAGTTCTTGGGTGGGTCGGTACTTGGCTTGTCGTTGGGAGCGGAGATGTTGGTCGTGTTCAATGGGGATCTGCTTTGTTGCGTCTTCTGTTGGGTCTTAGAGGAGCTTTCCTGGTCAGTGGGTGGGGTCGGAGCTTGTGTCGTTCTGGATGTGGATCCCTGGTTACCGGGGTTCTGAGTTGACTTTTTTTGTGGGGCTTGGGATTTATCTTTATGTGGCTGTGGGTTTTTGGACTTGTGAGTACGAGGGATATTAGGATTTTGGTTTTCTTTGGAAGGTTTGGATAACGGCGTATTTTCTTCCTCAAGATTCTGTAGGGCTGCAAATCTCGATTCTGTAACCACCGTATCTTGACTTCCTCCCTTTTTTTAATTTCCTGCCACGTCGCCCTGCTCTCTGCCTGTCGAGTTGGTCGTCGGAGTTGGCATCTGTTCCGGCGTCTCCCCGGGATTCCTAGTAACCTGTTGATCCTTGGTAACTTGGTTGGTGACGGGCACAGCGCGGCGTCTGCTAGGCTTGACGGGTTGCATCCATTCCCCGAAGTCTGCCTTTTCCGCCTGCTCTGTCATCGGCGGCTTCTTAGTGGTCATGGTTTCAGCAGCCTGCTCTTTCTCTTTCCCACATTCCGCCGCGTTATGACCCACCTTCCCGCAAGCAAAGCAGAGCATACGGATGCCCTCGTACTGAATGGGTCAGACCTTCCCATCCAAGCGAAACTTAGAAAGAAGAGGTTTGGACAAGTCTACTTCGACGCTCAGGCGGGCAAACTGTCCCCTCTCTGCAGAAGCTGTCGTGTTATCAATCCGTAGCACTTTCCCGATCCTGCGTCCTATCAGACGTAGGAACCGCTGATCAAAGTATTCTATGTTTAGGAACGGGATCCGGACCCAGACTACCAACTTCTTGATCTCTGCACTGTGCGCGTCAAAACGGGGAACCCACTTCCGTATGGACAAGTAGTTATCACCGAGCATCCAGGGACCCTCCATCAGGACGTGATCATAATCACTTTTGTTGGAGAATCTTGCAATGAAGTAGTCGTTACCCAGATCAATAAGATTGAAAGGGGCTGAGAGTGCCCATTTCTGAGCGAGTCTGCGTTGGAGTTGCATAAACCCCGGTCCTTTATCGAATAGTTTGATTATCAGCGTGTCTCTCCAAGGCCTCCAGAGCTCTCTCTTCTCATCAGCGTTCAGGACGATAGTCGGACACATTGGGCCGTCTTCTGCCGGAGGGACGCCGTCCTCCGTCTCATACCCATCCTCGCTGTCGAAGATCTGATATGCTGTATTCGAGTGTTGAATCGCATGACTTTCACCTCCCCCACCAACCAGTTTCTCTCTATAGCTCTGTCCCTTGTCACGCTTGGCATTCATTACTTCCTCAAGAGAGGGGAAGGATGATTGTTGCACTGTGACCATAGCAGTTTCGCTGAAAGGCCGAGCGATTTCTGAGGAATTGCCCTCCAACACCATGGTCGACTCTTGGTCCACTTCCATGGTCTCTTCACCATTTGTTCCCACACGGGCTCTCTTGTTTGAGGTGTCCTGTTCCACCAAACTGTGGTCCTTCACCGGGGGGGTGCCGCCTGGCCGAGTATCCGGCGGTTCTTGTGCAGGGCGACCGCCAGGGTTGCGCGTTGGACTGCGGCTGCGCTCTCTCTCCATGGCTTTCTTTTTTGTTTGTTATTAGTTTTTTTAGATGATGCATGTGTTATTTTAATTTGCAAAGTTAGAATTTAAAAAAAAAACGGTTAGCTTTTATTTATTATTATTAAAATTAAAACATCCTTTTTAACTTTCGAAAAAATATATGAAAATATAGATATAGAGATATATAGAGGTGGAGAAATGAGGGATCATTTTCCATTCAAGTTGAAGAGACGAGCTATCATAGCTGTGATGGGGCTTCCCTTCACTTTTAGGATGGAGATGGCGAATTATATCGCAAAGTGGGCAAAGTGTCCCAGCTTGAAATTCGAAGCCATCCAAAGTGAGTTGTCGACTGTCGACGAACTAGGAGCTGCTGTGATCAATCTCTCAGATGTTGCCTTTAATATTCTCTGCAAAACAGCAACGTCTCATCTGCTGGACGATCGTTACCATCCAAATTGTGTGGTGATCAACTTCCCCACCCCCACCAAACCCCAGCTTCAGAAATTGCTAAGCCTGCGTGTCAACGATGATGATGATGACGACGACGATGAAGATGAGGACATTTTAATACTCGACAAGGATGATGATATCGGTGATGACGATGATGGCGGTGACAGCTACTGTAAACGACGTCATCGACTCCTAATCATCGAGTGCCAAAGGCGGAACAAGTTCCGGTGGAGGCAGGACGTCGAACATCCAAATCAGGGTACATATCTTAATCGCAGGTACCGCACGGGGAATACAAAGCCCGGAAAATGGGAAGATGTTGAGAAGGCTATCCTCGATCACCAACATGAAGGCCTTGATGATTATTTGATCACTCTGGCTGCTGATCAATGTTGTGATGTTGATGTCAAAAAGCTGGTGGTGGACCCTTTTCAAGATCTTAGGGCGCGGGATTTCACCAAGACGCAGGGGCTAGACAGAAGGTCTCTTTTTGCTGAAGCCATCAAGTATTACCTCAATTGTGATCACGACGAGTACAAGGATCTGGGGGTTAGTTTGGACTACGCTCTATGGCGCCGACAATGGTGGGAACACCAGGCTTCCGCTGGACGAGGAGCTAGTACTGCTGAGCGCCACTGGTGTGGATCCGGAGATTGCATTTTAAGATTCACAAAGAATCTGGAAGCTGAGGCCGTTTGCGATGCTTGTGATGTGAAAGTCGCCGAGGGAGAGGAAGCCTATTATTGTCTATTCTGCAGCTTGTCTTTGCATGAGTTGTGTGCTTTGGCTCAGTCTGCCACTGCTATGGCTGCAAAGAGCATGAATCCACTTCCACGGATACTAGATTCTTATGCCTGTTGGCGTGAAGATATATTCAATGAGACACATGCTTGCAACTCTTGCAAAAAGGATGGGAAACACTTCTCTCGTGATTGCGATGCATGTGTGTTCCGAACCCATCTCAAATGCCAGCTTCTGCCCACTGCTTTGAAGCATAGCTGCGACCAACACCATTTCCTCTCTATACGTCTATCTTGGCGTCCAAATTTGAAAACAATTTATGACTGTAAGGCGTGCGGATTGAGGGGTGTCTATAATAGCTATTGTTGCAACATTTGCAATTCAGAATATCACTTGGAATGCGTGCTGGACATGCCTCTACACACCAAGGAGATTGCACATGGTGGGCATACACATAGCATCAACATCAACTTCTCGTGCGGCCAAAGGGAACACGAATACGAGTGGTGCAGTGTTTGCTACGACGACATAAATCCAGATACATGGGTGTATACTTGCCAAGACTGTGATTTTGTTGCTCATTTATATTGCATCTTCCCCAGCCAACTATTTGAGGAGTACAAGGAATTCACATTGCGTTTAGGGGTGTGCATGATTCGGCCCAAACCGAATTTTTGGGCCGAACCAACACAAACCAAACCGAACCGAAGTTTTTCAGTTCGAGAATTTTCATTTTTCGATTTCGGTTCGGTTTGTGTTCGGTTTCGGTTCGGTTTGTGTTAAACCGATTTTTTTTTAAATATTCCAATATATATATATTACTTTTTATACACTACATAAATTATATACATATATTTGTATACTTTATATATACACATATATAAAGTGTATAAATACATATATATATATACACTACACAGTGTATATATACACTAATACACATATTTTTTTTTGTGTGTAGTGTGTATATATACACATATATTAATATATATAGTGTATACACACATATATATACACTAATACATTTATTTATTTTTTGTTCGGTTTGTGTTAAATCGAATTTTTTCAAAGAATTTTTTTTTAAAAATTTCTTTTTATAGAAATTCGGTTCAACTATGTTAAAACCGAACCGAACACAAACCGAACCGGCAAATAACCGAACCGAACCTAATGCTTTCGGTTCGGCTTTCGGTTTTAAAATTTTAAGATTTTCGGTTTCGATTCGGTTCGGTTCGGCCCGATTCGGATCGGTTTTAGACCGATGCACACCCCTAATTGCGTTCTTTGTAAGCGTTTGTTATACTGCGTATTATTAACCCTTAAATTGATCAATGGAGTAGATCGATATGATGTATGTACTCCTAGCTAGCTAGCCTGTATGTTCAAATCGATCACTACTCACTAGTGATTTGCTTTGACAATAAGGGTGTGTTTGGATTTCAAAGTGTTTATGTTTATAATGTACTTATAAATATAAACACTTTGGAAATGTTTGTTTAGCTAAATTTTTATATATTTCAAATATTGTGAATTTAAACTAAAATATTGCGTATATTGTATAAATCAAATACTCAATATTGTGTTAAGTTTATAATTACTCTTGTTGATTCCACCTTGATGATATGCTTTTATTTTTTTATATGATGGAAGACAAATAATATCAATCCGTTATATATGCGAATATATTTATTTATATATTTATTTTGATATCTCCTGATATTTAAATTCAAATTAGTTTTTGGAGATTTTGTGCAAGATTTGATTTGGTTATTGAAGTTTTGGGGTTGACTTTCTAGAAGCTTCTTTGAAGATCTTGTAGAGCAATCTTCAAAGTCAAAATGTTGTTGGTATGTTGGGATCTTTAAGAGATTTGGTTAAACCAATCTTTGGTTGCCTCCAGCGTTTCAAAACAAACCACCAATACCAAAACAGAGTCAAGGCCTTACTGTTTGGAAAGAAAATCAAAACCATGGTTTCCAGGTTTTGGTAAGGTCTTACCGACACTGGTAAGACCTTACCGCTTATCCAACACTAGTTCTAGACATCATTGCATCCCGCTTATCATATGTCCCACTCATAGACAATCTCTATAGTCTCATAATCATCCGCACTTCAAGGCCTACATCCCCAGCCGAATTACTAGGTATCCCAACTCTTGTGCCATCAAGTCATCTAAGAGCCAGCCTACTTCGACATCCCGACCTCAAATCCTACTCGACTACCTAAAACCATATCTCGGAGTTCTCAATCGCATAATTTCCTTATTCTGGCAAGCTTAGAAACTCGACCGATTACCAATACTCTTTATAAAGCATACCCTCATCCTAGAGGTCCTCTACCAGCCTCATATTCACCTTCTAGGAGAAATCTCAAGTCCTCGACTAAACCGCTCTCACGATCAATCTAGACACCTCTTAACAATCTTGCTGATTCTTCCTAAGCTCTCAAGACTCCGCCTGACCATCACCTCCCAAAGGGACGTATCAAATCATCTCGCTAACCTGATCATACTTCCCACACCACTAACCACTCTTACTAACCATCCACCTCTAAGAACCCAACTCATACTAACCATCTCACACCTGTCACTCTCGACCAACTCCAACGCCGAAACTCAACTAGTGCTAACTCATAACAACGAATCCCCGAATTCCTCATCACCCGCGTCTATCCTCAATGACCAAACACAGATTCTACCTACTCGTCCCATTCCGAATCTCACAAAACCTAAACATCCATGACTCCTCAGCCGACCTATTCTAGATTCTCGTCTCAGTATATTTCCAGATTTCCTCATTCCAACCCTTACTAACCTTAACCATTCGAAAACCTCAAGTCGTCCTACTCCAGTTCCTCATCTCTTCATATTCCGGAATTTCCTCAAGCTCCTACTTCTTAACCATGACACCTTACCGTCCAAAGCTCTCTTTTACCGATCATCATTTCCGTAGAGTCCCTAGATCATCCTCATCCGAGTTTCCCAATTATCGCAACTTAGCCAACTCTCTAAAACATTCTTCCCCTAGTGTTCTCAATACTTTTATGATTTGTCAATTTCCAAACTTCATGCTCAAAATCTCCCTATCTTGACCTCAAACCCACAATCTTACGAGAAATCTCAACGACATTCTTGCCTAACTACCAGCCCTTCTTCGAGATTCATCTCACGCCCTCAAATACCTCACTAGCCACAATAACATCCACTCACAACTCTCGATTCATTCCCTATCCTAAAATCCTCCAACAACGCATCTAGAAATTCCTTCACTAACGAATTCTCCAAGCACTACCAATCATACATCCTAGTCCCAATTACTCATCACGCGCACATTCTTGATATGAACAACCTAATACCCAAGATCGATAACTTCCCAAACAACCTTATACTACTTTTCCTTAGCGATTCCTCAACCTCATCTTTTACCAAGTTCGCTCCCAATCGCCACACATACAACCTAGTCCCAATTCTACGATTCCTTAGACATTCGTTAACCGACCATCCTCAATGCCACCCACAATTCGCTCCAAGACTACTTAGACACTCTCTCCCAGTATACTAACCCGTATATCAACACATCCCCTCAAGAATCCCTCCAAACCACCCTTAAGTCACTTATCCACCTCTAGAACTACACTACCCGCACACGCTATTGTCCCACACTACCTCTAACGAAGACCTTTCCCTTGAAATCTTGCCATACTACTCTATTCCTCACCGAAGACCTACTTGGAATCTCAATTACACTCAATATCTGACAAGTCCTAACTCACTCGGCTCTTCTCAAGCTGATGCACCCTTCCTACACCTCATCTCACACAACCAATGACCCACTCGAAGACCTCAATCTACCTGCCATTTTCCGACCCATTTCACCAAGGAATCACTCGACTCATGCCCAAGACGAAACACCACTACATATATAACTCATAATCGATTTACTAGCAGGTCAGTACACTCGAGCATCAAGATACATCATCGCAAGCACAAGTTAGCCGGTCACTATTCACTACTGGTTCGACATATTCGTCACTACCAATCTCATCATGTCAGTTCTAGGCCTATCACACACCATCAATTCCGACTAATAAGAGAATCCACGGTTCGAATTAAGAATGCTCTTCCTCGAGTCAGTTGGGAGGATCCTGCTCACGTCTACCATCCTTGAAGCATATCCGTTCTTTTTGCCATCGGTGACGTCGTCCTTGGAGTCTATGGGCCATGGACCCACCATGCTTCCGCTTCGCCGTCCCGGTGCCACTTGGTCGTCGCTTCCTCCTTTCATGTCGGCGCTCATCGAAGGATTGCAAGGATTAGGAGTTACGGAGATAGGGGAGAGACAAGGGCGGACAACACGACTTCTTCAATGATTCAGACATGGACCAGGACTAGACGGTGAGACTAGAGATAAGATCTCAACCCGAGAGTTACAACGATGCCCTTAGGTCATTCTATGAGGTTATATTTGCCGCAAGGAACACATAGCAATCACGAAGTATCTCAACAACATTATTCCACACTAGCATGTACCTATCTCAAGAATAACGATTTATGAGTTCACAACACGTTCATCTAATCAATTCCTTCATGCACGCGGACAAGCAAGTACCCTATCACTTCATTTACCAGTCATGCCTGACATATTAAGATAATTTATACATGGACCGACAATGGACATATGCAACACAAGTTATGCAAGATCTAGCGAGCATCACATAATATAACATGTATGATTAATCACTCACCTTAGGTACACACATAAGCATATCAAGATGATATGGGGCCAATGCAGCATGTTAAAATGCATTCCAATAATCCTACTACAAGTATAGTCAAGTCCTACAGGGGGCGGTACAACAACTATCATATCACATACATTCATATTCACATAGTAAGACGAGTACGACAATTAATCATACGAGGGTCCAAATTTGGGAGGTATATGTCCTACATGATACTAGCAATACTCGTTAAACATATACATAGTCAACGAGGTCCAATTAAGTCAATTTAGCATGCTAAGACATTCATTCCTCATATTAAACATACAACAAGGGTTGATCACACTATCATGAACCTAATTCATGGAAAGATAATAATTCTGGAAGTTTCATACATATGGTACAAATATCTCCTCATAGAAGCAACCATGCAAGTTATCAACCAAGTCATGCTAAAATACCCCGACATTCCATGTCATGAAGTCATAAAGGAGGCTATCATTATAATCAGACAGAATTCCCTAAGGGCAATCACTTACTCATCACCCCGTTTCCCGTGGGACACTAGTATGACTCGCTCGGTAGGACACAATGACGTTCACGTTGTTCCCGAGAGATGAGGATAAACTCGTGTTTAGACTCCTATGGAAAGAAGACATGGTTGACCATTACGAGGATCAAAGGGGTGACTCCATGAGACAACTCACTCCTAACTCGAAACTACTTCAATCATCACTCACACTAACATACTCAAGTAATCCTCACATCCGACATGATTTTTGAAGGTAATTAGATGACCAACCCAAATTTCTCGTGGGAGACACCAACCTCTAGTACAAGACTCGGCAGAAGCATAGATGGTGGGATACCAGACAGGACTCGAAACGGGGTGAGCGGGTGCTCTTTGACCCTTGCTAACATGCCTAAATATTTTGGTGTGACGGATGACAAAGTCAGAATCATCAAAGGGTTTGAATTAAGGAAGTTCCATTCCGACATGACAGGAATTCCAATGACATAAGAACGAGGTACTCTCCCGCTATCCCGTTTGCACAGTTATTCAATACATGATTCAAGTCAAGACATACTGATTAGTTCTCTATCTTAAGCAAAACAGCACTCAACATTTAAGCAATCAACGGGGTTAATATGATCCTCTTCGAGGAGGATCGCCCTCAGGCCCAGTTGGATATAATGCATATAATAATAGAGACGATCTATGCCGTCCTTCGAGGGACGGCTGACCGGAGGGGCAAATACCTCACGGCCTCCTAACCCAAGCTACTCCAACCCTCGGGCTCCTTGGAGTCTTCAAACCCTATCTGTAAAATAAATCTAGTATTTTGCCTACCCATTCCCAACTACATCCAATAGGGATGGTCTAGCGCCTTTATTACCCCGTCATTTCCCTTTGTTTGATTACCGAATTTATTGAGTCAAGTTCATATTTAGTCCATTTGAGTTAGCCATATTAAATTCATTTTGCCCTTTCTAAAACATTTTGAAAAACCATTTGAAAACCTTGGGCCATTTCAAAACCACTTCAACCTATCATACTCGGTTTGCATAACCTCAGCTCTGATACCCCTTTGTAACGGCCCGGGATTATGATTCCCGAGTTACGTTTCGAGGGATTAAACCCCTCGTTAGGACCTTGCGCCCCGAGTACAGGTTGAAGGTTTCAAAACTTACTTTAATGTTTTCAAAGGGGGATTTCATACCCAAAATCGAAGGGATCGTTGGAATCCCCGGGGAAGTCCCCTGTACCTGTCGTAAGTCTAAGCGTGGAAATCAGAAATCATGCGACTAGCGAAAACAAGTGTAATACAAGAGTGTGCCACGGCAGAGCCGGGTCAAAACGGAGTCTAAAGTGTAAATCCAAAAATATAATCAGAGTCTGGTGAAGTCTATACCCCAGCGCTCACTCTTCGCCGACAAAATGACCCGCGCAATAAGCAAACAGCACCGATAGGATGAACATAAATAATACCTAAAAAAAATTGATATGGGGCGGGATCAGATCGATGCCCACTTAACTCTGCATCCCAACCATAAGCACACATATACGCTATACCTAATAAAGATGCTTCTAGATGCATGGCGGAATATTAACACACTAACATGCTCCTAAGATCAAGTACATAATAATAATAAGGCCTTAGCACAGAATACCAAGTGGTATATCCCTCTCCTACCTCCACCCCTTCCGATAGGTGGAGACTGGCCAGCTCGTGAATGCATTCATTCATAATAGGGCGGCACGCATGCCTAACCCGCTCCACAATAAAGCCCGCAGGCATCTCATAATATAAGGAAGTGCATGACTCGATTGACTCAGGGTACCCGATGAGGCTGGGCTACCCTATGACCCTAGCAATGACTCTAGTTACTTCACAGATAACGGCCGTTCTGTTTACATACGCATAAAGAAATGGGATGCTCAACGTAGATGCAACCTAGCATGGTACTACATGGCATGCTGATCATGAATGCAACACCTAGTATATCATGCACCTAAAGCAGGGAATAGCTCTATTCAATCTGAGTAAGCTCCGAAGAGACTTACCTGGTATCGCAGAACAGCAAAAGGCAATCAACCAGGCAATATGAAATCCGACACGTCACAGATGGTCACCTAACAAGTATAAGCACATCAATGAGTCTACCTCTAAGGCACACAAAGCATAGAATTATCACACACACATCTTCACAACTTAACATAATAACCGTCACATCGTCATTTTCATAACATCAACCTTATCTCGTAATCTATCATCTCAATATCTCACAACCATACTCAATATAATTCTCCAATTCATCAACTTAAGATAATTCCAATTCATACTTAACCAATTTGCATGCTATCATCTCGCAATCTTACTTAGCATATAATTGCACATCTTCAACATAATCATATAACATTTAACCACAATTAATAAATCACCACAATATTATATCTTAAACTCAAAACAACATTTTATATCTTAATCCCAATAATTTTACATACTACTTCTAACATCATTATAAAATATCTATAAAATCCCAACAATATTCATTTAATCAAAACATCCCTTTTTAAATTACTAACCCAACCTTAATTTATTTAAATTACCAAAACACACCTTCTTATTTTATAAAATCCAAACCGGCCCCTTTGTTTTAAATCAACCCCAAAACCGAGCCCTTTTTGGTTAAATAAGCCCAAAGACAAGTTTGGTTCATCTGAAGAAAATTAGGCCCAACAACTTGTTTAAAATGTCAAACCCGGCCCAAAAACAGATTAGGCCCAACAACTCCTTAAATCCGGGTCCAACAAAACCCAAGATTTTCATTGACTGAACCGGTCTGGTTTTATTAAAGAATTTCACTGAACCGGACCACAAATTAAAAGAAGAAAAGGGCTGGACCGCTTCTTCTTCCTAATGCCGAAGGAAAGAACGAACAGGGCCTCTCGCTTGGCCGGAGAAGAAGGGAAGAGCGGGGAGGCTCGCCGGCGGCGGCCTCGCTCCGGCTGCTCAGCCCACCACCCACACACGCACTCGGACCGGAAGGAAAGGAAAGAGGAGGAGGAAGAAGCTCACCGGGGGGTCTCGACGTTCGCCGGAAAACGCCATCGGAGGAACAATTCGGCCTCGTCGGAGTCGAAATCAAGTGTTCTTGGCCTGGGTCGAAGTGAGGAGTTATAAAGGTGAAGCTTTTAATGGTTTTCGAGTCAAAACGGAGGATCGAAGGCTTACCGAGGTCTCTCACATGAAGCAGAGGAGGTGGACTCGGCGCTGGACCTCCGGGGGCCTTCCTGGGTGCGCGCTGGCGGCTCAGAGATGTCGAGGAGGTGCAAAGGGAACGCCGGTGCTGCTGCTGGCTGAAGAAGAAAGAGGTAAGAGCTTTGGGTGCTCGGTTCCGGCGTTGCGAAGCAGGGGAGGTGGGCTCGGTTTTGGCTCCGGGCAAGGGCGACGACGGAGCTGGGGGTGATGGTGGTGAGTCCTGGTGGCTTCTGGCAGAACAGGAGGTGGAGTGGTGGTGAGTGGCGGCAATGGAGGAGGCTTTGGGGCTCAAATCTCTCGCCAACTTTCCAAGGGAAGAAGGGGGGTTTGTCTTTGTGCTACTGTCAACTGAACAAACAGCAAGGGGAAATGTTTTCAGAGATAGATTGGGCAAGGGGAGGGTTTGCATTAGAAATTGAAGAGAGAGGCTGTGGGAACGGCTTGCATCTGAGCTGGTCAAAGGCAGAGGAGCAAAACAAGGGTAGGAGACTAGGAGCTAGGAATGAGACAAGGGAGGTCTTGGTCCCTTTTTGTTTGTTTGTTCTCCAAAATTAGGGAGTCAAAGAGTGGAGGGAGGAAAGGAGAGGATAGGATTTTCCCGAACTAGAATAGGGTGAGTTGGATGGATAAGAATTCGGAATATGACGGAATTGAGATATTGAGTCGGGAATTTAAATTTCCGCTGATTGGTCGTTCAAGACCCGAAATGAAAGACGGAATTGATATTTAAATCGAAATTTTGGGCCGGAATTTATTTTTAAATTCATTTTGATTTTCTTTTTTTTTTCGATAATTAATATTTTAAAAAAAAAATCCGAGCCTTTACATCATCCACCTCTAAAAACAAGTCTCGTCCCCGAGACTAAAATCATTCTAAAGTAGGGGATGAAGTTGAAATTGGTGAGTCCAAGGATCACGTCATCGATCCCGTAAGTACCTCATAAGTGCCCCCATGAGAACTCACGGTACCGTCGTCATGATCATAATACTCCCAATCGGTCGTAGTAAGGATGTGGTAGGGGCCCCTACCACACCCCACTCCGACTCCTCGGGCATACCATAACTCGAAAACCATCATGACATCTCCGCTAGGTCTTAGCAAGCGATCTACAGGTGCCCCCATACATGCTGGTATCCACTTCGTGGAGCGTCAAAATGCAAGCTCGGTTGGAAAGTTTCAAGGGGAATCTTAGTTCGAAAAGGTTTGATTAAAACTCTCAATCGCGTTAAATTCCCAAAATCCAAGTTAGTTATTTTTAAACATCATTCAAAATCCCTTAACCCGATGTTAGTCAAGCAAACTTCAATTTCATGAGGTGGAATCATCCACCTCTAGGGCTAATCCCAATTTTCATCCTAGGTTCCAAGTTATAATAAAAATTCATCAATTCAACCTTATCATTCTACAATTTCGATTCAAGGCATCATGTAACATAACAACTGTTCAACATAGCAACCACATCACGCATTCATAACCAGATCATATTCACGTCAAGGATAGCCATATACCTTAACGGATCTAGCATAGTATCGCACGTAGTAGGATTCATCATATGATATCACAGGAGTTGCACATCACATCAATAAGATAAGCACGTCATATCATGCTAACTACCAAGCGTCATCACATTAGAGACAAAACAAATAATTCCGTATACTAGCATTTCATCGAGTTCAGGGGGCAACTATGTTAGTACTAACAATTCACTATTGTCTATGGCAATACATCAAGGAATCAACATCGTCTAAGCAGAGAATTCGCACCACATCCAGCCCCAAGTAAAGCATACACTAAGTCACATCCTCAAGAAAATCTGCCTATAATTACCAACCATAACAAGACTCGACCACCATTCCCTACCTCTCGCAAAAAGATCATCATTACCTCGGTCTACCAACTCAATCCAACACTAGTTCTAGACATCATTGCATCCCGCTTATCATATGTCCCACTCATAGACAATCTCTATAGTCTCATAATCATCCGCACTTCAAGGCCTACATCCCCAGCCGAATTACTAGGTATCCCAACTCTTGTGCCATCAAGTCATCTAAGAGCCAGCCTACTTCGACATCCCGACCTCAAATCCTACTCGACTACCTAAAACCATATCTCGGAGTTCTCAATCGCACAATTTCCTTATTCTGGCAAGCTTAGAAACTCGACCGATTACCAATACTCTTTATAAAGCATACCCTCATCCTAGAGGTCCTCTACCAGCCTCATATTCACCTTCTAGGAGAAATCTCAAGTCCTCGACTAAACTGCTCTCACGATCAATCTAGACACCTCTTAACAATCTTGCTGATTCTTCCTAAGCTCTCAAGACTCCGCCTGACCATCACCTCCCAAAGGGACGTATCAAATCATCTCGCTAACCTGATCATACTTCCCACACCACTAACCACTCTTACTAACCATCCACCTCTAAGAACCCAACTCATACTAACCATCTCACACCTGTCACTCTCGACCAACTCCAACGCCGAAACTCAACTAGTGCTAACTCATAACAACGAATCCCCGAATTCCTCATCACCCGCGTCTATCCTCAATGACCAAACACAGATTCTACCTACTCGTCCCATTCCGAATCTCACAAAACCTAAACATCCATGACTCCTCAGCCGACCTATTCTAGATTCTCGTCTCAGTATATTTCCAGATTTCCTCATTCCAACCCTTACTAACCTTAACCATTCGAAAACCTCAAGTCGTCCTACTCCAGTTCCTCATCTCTTCATATTCCGGAATTTCCTCAAGCTCCTACTTCTTAACCATGACACCTTACCGTCCAAAGCTCTTTTGTACCGATCATCATTTCCGTAGAGTCCCTAGATCATCCTCATCCGAGTTTCCCAATTATCGCAACTTAGCCAACTCTCTAAAACATTCTTCCCCTAGTGTTCTCAATACTTTTATGATTTGTCAATTTCCAAACTTCATGCTCAAAATCTCCCTATCTTGACCTCAAACCCACAATCTTACGAGAAATCTCAACGACATTCTTGCCTAACTACCAGCCCTTCTTCGAGATTCATCTCACGCCCTCAAATACCTCACTAGCCACAATAACATCCACTCACAACTCTCGATTCATTCCCTATCCTAAAATCCTCCAACAACGCATCTAGAAATTCCTTCACTAACGAATTCTCCAAGCACTACCAATCGTACATCCTAGTCCCAATTACTCATCACGCGCACATTCTTGATATGAACAACCTAATACCCAAGATCGATAACTTCCCAAACAACCTTATACTACTTTTCCTTAGCGATTCCTCAACCTCATCTTTTACCAAGTTCGCTCCCAATCGCCACACATACAACCTAGTCCCAATTCTACGATTCCTTAGACATTCGTTAACCGACCATCCTCAATGCCACCCACAATTCGCTCCAAGACTACTTAGACACTCTCTCCCAGTATACTAACCCGTATATCAACACATCCCCTCAAGAATCCCTCCAAACCACCCTTAAGTCACTTATCCACCTCTAGAACTACACTACCCGCACACGCTATTGTCCCACACTACCTCTAACGAAGACCTTTCCCTTGAAATCTTGCCATACTACTCTATTCCTCACCGAAGACCTACTTGGAAGCTCAATTACACTCAATATCTGACAAGTCCTAACTCACTCGGCTCTTCTCAAGCTGATGCACCCTTCCTACACCTCATCTCACACAACCAATGACCCACTCGAAGACCTCAATCTACCTGCCATTTTCCGACCCATTTCACCAAGGAATCACTCGACTCATGCCCAAGACGAAACACCACTACATATATAACTCATAATCGATTTACTAGCAGGTCAGTACACTCGAGCATCAAGATACATCATCGCAAGCACAAGTTAGCCGGTCACTATTCACTACTGGTTCGACATATTCGTCACTACCAATCTCATCATGTCAGTTCTAGGCCTATCACACACCATCAATTCCGACTAATAAGAGAATCCACGGTTCGAATTAAGAATGCTCTTCCTCGAGTCAGTTGGGAGGATCCTGTTCACGTCTACCATCCTTGAAGCATATCCGTTCTTTTTGCCATCGGTGACGTCGTCCTTGGAGTCTATGGGACATGGACCCACCATGCTTCCGCTTCGCCGTCCCGGTGCCACTTGGTCGTCGCTTCCTCCTTTCATGTCGGCGCTCATCGAAGGATTGCAAGGATTAGGAGTTACGGAGATAGGGGAGAGACAAGGGCGGACAACACGACTTCTTCAATGATTCAGACATGGACCAGGACTAGACGGTGAGACTAGAGATAAGATCTCAACCCGAGAGTTACAACGATGCCCTTAGGTCATTCTATGAGGTTATATTTGCCGCAAGGAACACATAGCAATCACGAAGTATCTCAACAACATTATTCCACACTAGCATGTACCTATCTCAAGAATAACGATTTATGAGTTCACAACACGTTCATCTAATCAATTCCTTCATGCACGCGGACAAGCAAGTACCCTATCACTTCATTTACCAGTCATGCCTGACATATTAAGATAATTTATACATGGACCGACAATGGACATATGCAACACAAGTTATGCAAGATCTAGCGAGCATCACATAATATAACATGTATGATTAATCACTCACCTTAGGTACACACATAAGCATATCAAGATGATATGGGGCCAATGCAGCATGTTAAAATGCATTCCAATAATCCTACTACAAGTATAGTCAAGTCCTACAGGGGGCGGTACAACAACTATCATATCACATACATTCATATTCACATAGTAAGACGAGTACGACAATTAATCATACGAGGGTCCAAATTTGGGAGGTATATGTCCTACATGATACTAGCAATACTCGTTAAACATATACATAGTCAACGAGGTCCAATTAAGTCAATTTAGCATGCTAAGACATTCATTCCTCATATTAAACATACAACAAGGGTTGATCACACTATCATGAACCTAATTCATGGAAAGATAATAATTCTGGAAGTTTCATACATATGGTACAAATATCTCCTCATAGAAGCAACCATGCAAGTTATCAACCAAGTCATGCTAAAATACCCCGACATTCCATGTCATGAAGTCATAAAGGAGGCTATCATTATAATCAGACAGAATTCCCTAAGGGCAATCACTTACTCATCACCCCGTTTCCCGTGGGACACTAGTATGACTCGCTCGGTAGGACACAATGACGTTCACGTTGTTCCCGAGAGATGAGGATAAACTCGTGTTTAGACTCCTATGGAAAGAAGACATGGTTGACCATTACGAGGATCAAAGGGGTGACTCCATGAGACAACTCACTCCTAACTCGAAACTACTTCAATCATCACTCACACTAACATACTCAAGTAATCCTCACATCCGACATGATTTTTGAAGGTAATTAGATGACCAACCCAAATTTCCCGTGGGAGACACCAACCTCTAGTACAAGACTCGGCAGAAGCATAGATGGTGGGATACCAGACAGGACTCGAAACGGGGTGAGCGGGTGCTCTTTGACCCTTGCTAACATGCCTAAATATTTTGGTGTGACGGATGACAAAGTCAGAATCATCAAAGGGTTTGAATTAAGGAAGTTCCATTCCGACATGACAGGAATTCCAATGACATAAGAACGAGGTACTCTCCCGCTATCCCGTTTGCACAGTTATTCAATACATGATTCAAGTCAAGACATACTGATTAGTTCTCTATCTTAAGCAAAACAGCACTCAACATTTAAGCAATCAACGGGGTTAATATGATCCTCTTCGAGGAGGATCGCCCTCAGGCCCAGTTGGATATAATGCATATAATAATAGAGACGATCTATGCCGTCCTTCGAGGGACGGCTGACCGGAGGGGCAAATACCTCACGGCCTCCTAACCCAAGCTACTCCAACCCTCGGGCTCCTTGGAGTCTTCAAACCCTATCTGTAAAATAAATCTAGTATTTTGCCTACCCATTCCCAACTACATCCAATAGGGATGGTCTAGCGCCTTTATTACCCCGTCATTTCCCTTTGTTTGATTACCGAATTTATTGAGTCAAGTTCATATTTAGTCCATTTGAGTTAGCCATATTAAATTCATTTTGCCCTTTCTAAAACATTTTGAAAAACCATTTGAAAACCTTGGGCCATTTCAAAACCACTTCAACCTATCATACTCGGTTTGCATAACCTCAGCTCTGATACCCCTTTGTAACGGCCCGGGATTATGATTCCCGAGTTACGTTTCGAGGGATTAAACCCCTCGTTAGGACCTTGCGCCCCGAGTACAGGTTGAAGGTTTCAAAACTTACTTTAATGTTTTCAAAGGGGGATTTCATACCCAAAATCGAAGGGATCGTTGGAATCCCCGGGGAAGTCCCCTGTACCTGTCGTAAGTCTAAGCGTGGAAATCAGAAATCATGCGACTAGCGAAAACAAGTGTAATACAAGAGTGTGCCACGGCAGAGCCGGGTCAAAACGGAGTCTAAAGTGTAAATCCAAAAATATAATCAGAGTCTGGTGAAGTCTATACCCCAGCGCTCACTCTTCGCCGACAAAATGACCCGCGCAATAAGCAAACAGCACCGATAGGATGAACATAAATAATACCTAAAAAAAATTGATATGGGGCGGGATCAGATCGATGCCCACTTAACTCTGCATCCCAACCATAAGCACACATATACGCTATACCTAATAAAGATGCTTCTAGATGCATGGCGGAATATTAACACACTAACATGCTCCTAAGATCAAGTACATAATAATAATAAGGCCTTAGCACAGAATACCAAGTGGTATATCCCTCTCCTACCTCCACCCCTTCCGATAGGTGGAGACTGGCCAGCTCGTGAATGCATTCATTCATAATAGGGCGGCACGCATGCCTAACCCGCTCCACAATAAAGCCCGCAGGCATCTCATAATATAAGGAAGTGCATGACTCGATTGACTCAGGGTACCCGATGAGGCTGGGCTACCCTATGACCCTAGCAATGACTCTAGTTACTTCACAGATAACGGCCGTTCTGTTTACATACGCATAAAGAAATGGGATGCTCAACGTAGATGCAACCTAGCATGGTACTACATGGCATGCTGATCATGAATGCAACACCTAGTATATCATGCACCTAAAGCAGGGAATAGCTCTATTCAATCTGAGTAAGCTCCGAAGAGACTTACCTGGTATCGCAGAACAGCAAAAGGCAATCAACCAGGCAATATGAAATCCGACACGTCACAGATGGTCACCTAACAAGTATAAGCACATCAATGAGTCTACCTCTAAGGCACACAAAGCATAGAATTATCACACACACATCTTCACAACTTAACATAATAACCGTCACATCGTCATTTTCATAACATCAACCTTATCTCGTAATCTATCATCTCAATATCTCACAACCATACTCAATATAATTCTCCAATTCATCAACTTAAGATAATTCCAATTCATACTTAACCAATTTGCATGCTATCATCTCGCAATCTTACTTAGCATATAATTGCACATCTTCAACATAATCATATAACATTTAACCACAATTAATAAATCACCACAATATTATATCTTAAACTCAAAACAACATTTTATATCTTAATCCCAATAATTTTACATACTACTTCTAACATCATTATAAAATATCTATAAAATCCCAACAATATTCATTTAATCAAAACATCCCTTTTTAAATTACTAACCCAACCTTAATTTATTTAAATTACCAAAACACACCTTCTTATTTTATAAAATCCAAACCGGCCCCTTTGTTTTAAATCAACCCCAAAACCGAGCCCTTTTTGGTTAAATAAGCCCAAAGACAAGTTTGGTTCATCTGAAGAAAATTAGGCCCAACAACTTGTTTAAAATGTCAAACCCGGCCCAAAAACAGATTAGGCCCAACAACTCCTTAAATCCGGGTCCAACAAAACCCAAGATTTTCATTGACTGAACCGGTCTGGTTTTATTAAAGAATTTCACTGAACCGGACCACAAATTAAAAGAAGAAAAGGGCTGGACCGCTTCTTCTTCCTAATGCCGAAGGAAAGAACGAACAGGGCCTCTCGCTTGGCCGGAGAAGAAGGGAAGAGCGGGGAGGCTCGCCGGCGGCGGCCTCGCTCCGGCTGCTCAGCCCACCACCCACACACGCACTCGGACCGGAAGGAAAGGAAAGAGGAGGAGGAAGAAGCTCACCGGGGGGTCTCGACGTTCGCCGGAAAACGCCATCGGAGGAACAATTCGGCCTCGTCGGAGTCGAAATCAAGTGTTCTTGGCCTGGGTCGAAGTGAGGAGTTATAAAGGTGAAGCTTTTAATGGTTTTCGAGTCAAAACGGAGGATCGAAGGCTTACCGAGGTCTCTCACATGAAGCAGAGGAGGTGGACTCGGCGCTGGACCTCCGGGGGCCTTCCTGGGTGCGCGCTGGCGGCTCAGAGATGTCGAGGAGGTGCAAAGGGAACGCCGGTGCTGCTGCTGGCTGAAGAAGAAAGAGGTAAGAGCTTTGGGTGCTCGGTTCCGGCGTTGCGAAGCAGGGGAGGTGGGCTCGGTTTTGGCTCCGGGCAAGGGCGACGACGGAGCTGGGGGTGATGGTGGTGAGTCCTGGTGGCTTCTGGCAGAACAGGAGGTGGAGTGGTGGTGAGTGGCGGCAATGGAGGAGGCTTTGGGGCTCAAATCTCTCGCCAACTTTCCAAGGGAAGAAGGGGGGTTTGTCTTTGTGCTACTGTCAACTGAACAAACAGCAAGGGGAAATGTTTTCAGAGATAGATTGGGCAAGGGGAGGGTTTGCATTAGAAATTGAAGAGAGAGGCTGTGGGAACGGCTTGCATCTGAGCTGGTCAAAGGCAGAGGAGCAAAACAAGGGTAGGAGACTAGGAGCTAGGAATGAGACAAGGGAGGTCTTGGTCCCTTTTTGTTTGTTTGTTCTCCAAAATTAGGGAGTCAAAGAGTGGAGGGAGGAAAGGAGAGGATAGGATTTTCCCGAACTAGAATAGGGTGAGTTGGATGGATAAGAATTCGGAATATGACGGAATTGAGATATTGAGTCGGGAATTTAAATTTCCGCTGATTGGTCGTTCAAGACCCGAAATGAAAGACGGAATTGATATTTAAATCGAAATTTTGGGCCGGAATTTATTTTTAAATTCATTTTGATTTTCTTTTTTTTTTCGATAATTAATATTTTAAAAAAAAAATCCGAGCCTTTACATCATCCACCTCTAAAAACAAGTCTCGTCCCCGAGACTAAAATCATTCTAAAGTAGGGGATGAAGTTGAAATTGGTGAGTCCAAGGATCACGTCATCGATCCCGTAAGTACCTCATAAGTGCCCCCATGAGAACTCACGGTACCGTCGTCATGATCATAATACTCCCAATCGGTCGTAGTAAGGATGTGGTAGGGGCCCCTACCACACCCCACTCCGACTCCTCGGGCATACCATAACTCGAAAACCATCATGACATCTCCGCTAGGTCTTAGCAAGCGATCTACAGGTGCCCCCATACATGCTGGTATCCACTTCGTGGAGCGTCAAAATGCAAGCTCGGTTGGAAAGTTTCAAGGGGAATCTTAGTTCGAAAAGGTTTGATTAAAACTCTCAATCGCGTTAAATTCCCAAAATCCAAGTTAGTTATTTTTAAACATCATTCAAAATCCCTTAACCCGATGTTAGTCAAGCAAACTTCAATTTCATGAGGTGGAATCATCCACCTCTAGGGCTAATCCCAATTTTCATCCTAGGTTCCAAGTTATAATAAAAATTCATCAATTCAACCTTATCATTCTACAATTTCGATTCAAGGCATCATGTAACATAACAACTGTTCAACATAGCAACCACATCACGCATTCATAACCAGATCATATTCACGTCAAGGATAGCCATATACCTTAACGGATCTAGCATAGTATCGCACGTAGTAGGATTCATCATATGATATCACAGGAGTTGCACATCACATCAATAAGATAAGCACGTCATATCATGCTAACTACCAAGCGTCATCACATTAGAGACAAAACAAATAATTCCGTATACTAGCATTTCATCGAGTTCAGGGGGCAACTATGTTAGTACTAACAATTCACTATTGTCTATGGCAATACATCAAGGAATCAACATCGTCTAAGCAGAGAATTCGCACCACATCCAGCCCCAAGTAAAGCATACACTAAGTCACATCCTCAAGAAAATCTGCCTATAATTACCAACCATAACAAGACTCGACCACCATTCCCTACCTCTCGCAAAAAGATCATCATTACCTCGGTCTACCAACTCAATCCAACACTAGTTCTAGACATCATTGCATCCCGCTTATCATATGTCCCACTCATAGACAATCTCTATAGTCTCATAATCATCCGCACTTCAAGGCCTACATCCCCAGCCGAATTACTAGGTATCCCAACTCTTGTGCCATCAAGTCATCTAAGAGCCAGCCTACTTCGACATCCCGACCTCAAATCCTACTCGACTACCTAAAACCATATCTCGGAGTTCTCAATCGCACAATTTCCTTATTCTGGCAAGCTTAGAAACTCGACCGATTACCAATACTCTTTATAAAGCATACCCTCATCCTAGAGGTCCTCTACCAGCCTCATATTCACCTTCTAGGAGAAATCTCAAGTCCTCGACTAAACTGCTCTCACGATCAATCTAGACACCTCTTAACAATCTTGCTGATTCTTCCTAAGCTCTCAAGACTCCGCCTGACCATCACCTCCCAAAGGGACGTATCAAATCATCTCGCTAACCTGATCATACTTCCCACACCACTAACCACTCTTACTAACCATCCACCTCTAAGAACCCAACTCATACTAACCATCTCACACCTGTCACTCTCGACCAACTCCAACGCCGAAACTCAACTAGTGCTAACTCATAACAACGAATCCCCGAATTCCTCATCACCCGCGTCTATCCTCAATGACCAAACACAGATTCTACCTACTCGTCCCATTCCGAATCTCACAAAACCTAAACATCCATGACTCCTCAGCCGACCTATTCTAGATTCTCGTCTCAGTATATTTCCAGATTTCCTCATTCCAACCCTTACTAACCTTAACCATTCGAAAACCTCAAGTCGTCCTACTCCAGTTCCTCATCTCTTCATATTCCGGAATTTCCTCAAGCTCCTACTTCTTAACCATGACACCTTACCGTCCAAAGCTCTTTTTTACCGATCATCATTTCCGTAGAGTCCCTAGATCATCCTCATCCGAGTTTCCCAATTATCGCAACTTAGCCAACTCTCTAAAACATTCTTCCCCTAGTGTTCTCAATACTTTTATGATTTGTCAATTTCCAAACTTCATGCTCAAAATCTCCCTATCTTGACCTCAAACCCACAATCTTACGAGAAATCTCAACGACATTCTTGCCTAACTACCAGCCCTTCTTCGAGATTCATCTCACGCCCTCAAATACCTCACTAGCCACAATAACATCCACTCACAACTCTCGATTCATTCCCTATCCTAAAATCCTCCAACAACGCATCTAGAAATTCCTTCACTAACGAATTCTCCAAGCACTACCAATCGTACATCCTAGTCCCAATTACTCATCACGCGCACATTCTTGATATGAACAACCTAATACCCAAGATCGATAACTTCCCAAACAACCTTATACTACTTTTCCTTAGCGATTCCTCAACCTCATCTTTTACCAAGTTCGCTCCCAATCGCCACACATACAACCTAGTCCCAATTCTACGATTCCTTAGACATTCGTTAACCGACCATCCTCAATGCCACCCACAATTCGCTCCAAGACTACTTAGACACTCTCTCCCAGTATACTAACCTGTATATCAACACATCCCCTCAAGAATCCCTCCAAACCACCCTTAAGTCACTTATCCACCTCTAGAACTACACTACCCGCACACGCTATTGTCCCACACTACCTCTAACGAAGACCTTTCCCTTGAAATCTTGCCATACTACTCTATTCCTCACCGAAGACCTACTTGGAAGCTCAATTACACTCAATATCTGACAAGTCCTAACTCACTCGGCTCTTCTCAAGTTGATGCACCCTTCCTACACCTCATCTCACACAACCAATGACCCACTCGAAGACCTCAATCTACCTGCCATTTTCCGACCCATTTCACCAAGGAATCACTCGACTCATGCCCAAGACGAAACACCACTACATATATAACTCATAATCGATTTACTAGCAGGTCAGTACACTCGAGCATCAAGATACATCATCGCAAGCACAAGTTAGCCGGTCACTATTCACTACTGGTTCGACATATTCGTCACTACCAATCTCATCATGTCAGTTCTAGGCCTATCACACACCATCAATTCCGACTAATAAGAGAATCCACGGTTCGAATTAAGAATGCTCTTCCTCGAGTCAGTTGGGAGGATCCTGTTCACGTCTACCATCCTTGAAGCATATCCGTTCTTTTTGCCATCGGTGACGTCGTCCTTGGAGTCTATGGGACATGGACCCACCATGCTTCCGCTTCGCCGTCCCGGTGCCACTTGGTCGTCGCTTCCTCCTTTCATGTCGGCGCTCATCGAAGGATTGCAAGGATTAGGAGTTACGGAGATAGGGGAGAGACAAGGGCGGACAACACGACTTCTTCAATGATTCAGACATGGACCAGGACTAGACGGTGAGACTAGAGATAAGATCTCAACCCGAGAGTTACAACGATGCCCTTAGGTCATTCTATGAGGTTATATTTGCCGCAAGGAACACATAGCAATCACGAAGTATCTCAACAACATTATTCCACACTAGCATGTACCTATCTCAAGAATAACGATTTATGAGTTCACAACACGTTCATCTAATCAATTCCTTCATGCACGCGGACAAGCAAGTACCCTATCACTTCATTTACCAGTCATGCCTGACATATTAAGATAATTTATACATGGACCGACAATGGACATATGCAACACAAGTTATGCAAGATCTAGCGAGCATCACATAATATAACATGTATGATTAATCACTCACCTTAGGTACACACATAAGCATATCAAGATGATATGGGGCCAATGCAGCATGTTAAAATGCATTCCAATAATCCTACTACAAGTATAGTCAAGTCCTACAGGGGGCGGTACAACAACTATCATATCACATACATTCATATTCACATAGTAAGACGAGTACGACAATTAATCATACGAGGGTCCAAATTTGGGAGGTATATGTCCTACATGATACTAGCAATACTCGTTAAACATATACATAGTCAACGAGGTCCAATTAAGTCAATTTAGCATGCTAAGACATTCATTCCTCATATTAAACATACAACAAGGGTTGATCACACTATCATGAACCTAATTCATGGAAAGATAATAATTCTGGAAGTTTCATACATATGGTACAAATATCTCCTCATAGAAGCAACCATGCAAGTTATCAACCAAGTCATGCTAAAATACCCCGACATTCCATGTCATGAAGTCATAAAGGAGGCTATCATTATAATCAGACAGAATTCCCTAAGGGCAATCACTTACTCATCACCCCGTTTCCCGTGGGACACTAGTATGACTCGCTCGGTAGGACACAATGACGTTCACGTTGTTCCCGAGAGATGAGGATAAACTCGTGTTTAGACTCCTATGGAAAGAAGACATGGTTGACCATTACGAGGATCAAAGGGGTGACTCCATGAGACAACTCACTCCTAACTCGAAACTACTTCAATCATCACTCACACTAACATACTCAAGTAATCCTCACATCCGACATGATTTTTGAAGGTAATTAGATGACCAACCCAAATTTCCCGTGGGAGACACCAACCTCTAGTACAAGACTCGGCAGAAGCATAGATGGTGGGATACCAGACAGGACTCGAAACGGGGTGAGCGGGTGCTCTTTGACCCTTGCTAACATGCCTAAATATTTTGGTGTGACGGATGACAAAGTCAGAATCATCAAAGGGTTTGAATTAAGGAAGTTCCATTCCGACATGACAGGAATTCCAATGACATAAGAACGAGGTACTCTCCCGCTATCCCGTTTGCACAGTTATTCAATACATGATTCAAGTCAAGACATACTGATTAGTTCTCTATCTTAAGCAAAACAGCACTCAACATTTAAGCAATCAACGGGGTTAATATGATCCTCTTCGAGGAGGATCGCCCTCAGGCCCAGTTGGATATAATGCATATAATAATAGAGACGATCTATGCCGTCCTTCGAGGGACGGCTGACCGGAGGGGCAAATACCTCACGGCCTCCTAACCCAAGCTACTCCAACCCTCGGGCTCCTTGGAGTCTTCAAACCCTATCTGTAAAATAAATCTAGTATTTTGCCTACCCATTCCCAACTACATCCAATAGGGATGGTCTAGCGCCTTTATTACCCCGTCATTTCCCTTTGTTTGATTACCGAATTTATTGAGTCAAGTTCATATTTAGTCCATTTGAGTTAGCCATATTAAATTCATTTTGCCCTTTCTAAAACATTTTGAAAAACCATTTGAAAACCTTGGGCCATTTCAAAACCACTTCAACCTATCATACTCGGTTTGCATAACCTCAGCTCTGATACCCCTTTGTAACGGCCCGGGATTATGATTCCCGAGTTACGTTTCGAGGGATTAAACCCCTCGTTAGGACCTTGCGCCCCGAGTACAGGTTGAAGGTTTCAAAACTTACTTTAATGTTTTCAAAGGGGGATTTCATACCCAAAATCGAAGGGATCGTTGGAATCCCCGGGGAAGTCCCCTGTACCTGTCGTAAGTCTAAGCGTGGAAATCAGAAATCATGCGACTAGCGAAAACAAGTGTAATACAAGAGTGTGCCACGGCAGAGCCGGGTCAAAACGGAGTCTAAAGTGTAAATCCAAAAATATAATCAGAGTCTGGTGAAGTCTATACCCCAGCGCTCACTCTTCGCCGACAAAATGACCCGCGCAATAAGCAAACAGCACCGATAGGATGAACATAAATAATACCTAAAAAAAATTGATATGGGGCGGGATCAGATCGATGCCCACTTAACTCTGCATCCCAACCATAAGCACACATATACGCTATACCTAATAAAGATGCTTCTAGATGCATGGCGGAATATTAACACACTAACATGCTCCTAAGATCAAGTACATAATAATAATAAGGCCTTAGCACAGAATACCAAGTGGTATATCCCTCTCCTACCTCCACCCCTTCCGATAGGTGGAGACTGGCCAGCTCGTGAATGCATTCATTCATAATAGGGCGGCACGCATGCCTAACCCGCTCCACAATAAAGCCCGCAGGCATCTCATAATATAAGGAAGTGCATGACTCGATTGACTCAGGGTACCCGATGAGGCTGGGCTACCCTATGACCCTAGCAATGACTCTAGTTACTTCACAGATAACGGCCGTTCTGTTTACATACGCATAAAGAAATGGGATGCTCAACGTAGATGCAACCTAGCATGGTACTACATGGCATGCTGATCATGAATGCAACACCTAGTATATCATGCACCTAAAGCAGGGAATAGCTCTATTCAATCTGAGTAAGCTCCGAAGAGACTTACCTGGTATCGCAGAACAGCAAAAGGCAATCAACCAGGCAATATGAAATCCGACACGTCACAGATGGTCACCTAACAAGTATAAGCACATCAATGAGTCTACCTCTAAGGCACACAAAGCATAGAATTATCACACACACATCTTCACAACTTAACATAATAACCGTCACATCGTCATTTTCATAACATCAACCTTATCTCGTAATCTATCATCTCAATATCTCACAACCATACTCAATATAATTCTCCAATTCATCAACTTAAGATAATTCCAATTCATACTTAACCAATTTGCATGCTATCATCTCGCAATCTTACTTAGCATATAATTGCACATCTTCAACATAATCATATAACATTTAACCACAATTAATAAATCACCACAATATTATATCTTAAACTCAAAACAACATTTTATATCTTAATCCCAATAATTTTACATACTACTTCTAACATCATTATAAAATATCTATAAAATCCCAACAATATTCATTTAATCAAAACATCCCTTTTTAAATTACTAACCCAACCTTAATTTATTTAAATTACCAAAACACACCTTCTTATTTTATAAAATCCAAACCGGCCCCTTTGTTTTAAATCAACCCCAAAACCGAGCCCTTTTTGGTTAAATAAGCCCAAAGACAAGTTTGGTTCATCTGAAGAAAATTAGGCCCAACAACTTGTTTAAAATGTCAAACCCGGCCCAAAAACAGATTAGGCCCAACAACTCCTTAAATCCGGGTCCAACAAAACCCAAGATTTTCATTGACTGAACCGGTCTGGTTTTATTAAAGAATTTCACTGAACCGGACCACAAATTAAAAGAAGAAAAGGGCTGGACCGCTTCTTCTTCCTAATGCCGAAGGAAAGAACGAACAGGGCCTCTCGCTTGGCCGGAGAAGAAGGGAAGAGCGGGGAGGCTCGCCGGCGGCGGCCTCGCTCCGGCTGCTCAGCCCACCACCCACACACGCACTCGGACCGGAAGGAAAGGAAAGAGGAGGAGGAAGAAGCTCACCGGGGGGTCTCGACGTTCGCCGGAAAACGCCATCGGAGGAACAATTCGGCCTCGTCGGAGTCGAAATCAAGTGTTCTTGGCCTGGGTCGAAGTGAGGAGTTATAAAGGTGAAGCTTTTAATGGTTTTCGAGTCAAAACGGAGGATCGAAGGCTTACCGAGGTCTCTCACATGAAGCAGAGGAGGTGGACTCGGCGCTGGACCTCCGGGGGCCTTCCTGGGTGCGCGCTGGCGGCTCAGAGATGTCGAGGAGGTGCAAAGGGAACGCCGGTGCTGCTGCTGGCTGAAGAAGAAAGAGGTAAGAGCTTTGGGTGCTCGGTTCCGGCGTTGCGAAGCAGGGGAGGTGGGCTCGGTTTTGGCTCCGGGCAAGGGCGACGACGGAGCTGGGGGTGATGGTGGTGAGTCCTGGTGGCTTCTGGCAGAACAGGAGGTGGAGTGGTGGTGAGTGGCGGCAATGGAGGAGGCTTTGGGGCTCAAATCTCTCGCCAACTTTCCAAGGGAAGAAGGGGGGTTTGTCTTTGTGCTACTGTCAACTGAACAAACAGCAAGGGGAAATGTTTTCAGAGATAGATTGGGCAAGGGGAGGGTTTGCATTAGAAATTGAAGAGAGAGGCTGTGGGAACGGCTTGCATCTGAGCTGGTCAAAGGCAGAGGAGCAAAACAAGGGTAGGAGACTAGGAGCTAGGAATGAGACAAGGGAGGTCTTGGTCCCTTTTTGTTTGTTTGTTCTCCAAAATTAGGGAGTCAAAGAGTGGAGGGAGGAAAGGAGAGGATAGGATTTTCCCGAACTAGAATAGGGTGAGTTGGATGGATAAGAATTCGGAATATGACGGAATTGAGATATTGAGTCGGGAATTTAAATTTCCGCTGATTGGTCGTTCAAGACCCGAAATGAAAGACGGAATTGATATTTAAATCGAAATTTTGGGCCGGAATTTATTTTTAAATTCATTTTGATTTTCTTTTTTTTTTCGATAATTAATATTTTTAAAAAAAATCCGAGCCTTTACACAATATTGGACCTATATGGAAGAATTGGAATTGGGTCTAATGATGCAAGTTCAAAATTCGAGTGGGCCTAACTACAAATGAGCTTGTTTTGATTTTTAGTGGGGATTTATTTCATCGTATTTATCCTATATCTATTTGTTAGATTGTTGAGATTTTGTAGGATCTTTTTGAACCAAGTCCAAGGATCCTCCAACGTATCTTTTCATTTAAGATCTCAACAAATATGAAGTGAAGGTTCTGGAATTAATTTCAAAGAGTCGAAGATCTCTCCAGGAATTATTGGTGCAACGTTCAACGTCTTTGGAGATATTTCAAATGTTTGAATTAAACGAAAACGGCCTATTTAAGGAGAAGAGGAAGAGTGCACAAAGATACAAGTCTACAGCGCATATCGATCTACTGCAATCTCGTCTCCTGCAAGCATCGGATCTCGCATCTCTCCATTGGTTTAAGTGTTTTATTTCTTTGAGAGTGTGAGGTTTACATTGAGCTTTATCGTAAAATTTATTCTAGGTTATACTAAGGGTACATCTCTACCCAAACATATAGATACTTCGGTATCGGTAGGACTTTGTTTCATTGGAGTGTTTGAGTTGCTAAATAGGAAGTAGTCTAGAAGAGAGAAGATCTTCTAGAGGTTGTATACAGGGCTCATAAGATAAAGTGAAATAAAGTTATTGAATCCTACGGGTTGGATAACCCTAGGCGGGGACGTAGACGGTTGTGCCGAACCTCGTTAACAATTCTCGTGTGCTTTACTTTATGTGCTTTATCCTTATTGTTTTCGTTTGCCGTGCTTCTTATTCGTTATTCTTGCTTATCTTGTTTCTGTTTTTCAGATAAGGTCTTACCTTTGGCTCGTAAGATCTTAACAGTTTCTGCATTTTCGAAAAGTTGTCATACTCTATTCTTCCCCCTTTCTAGAGTATTTGTTTGCCTTTTATCTGCCTATTCCGCACTTCAACTCTATAACCTTAATATAATTATTTTACACAATTTATAAGGTATTTTATTTTAAAATTACAATGTTTTAAACATCTTATAATTTTTTTAACCAAACACTTTAGAAATGTTTATGCTTATAAACATAATACCAATCAATTGGGAATCCAAACACACCCGTCACCCTAAATGCCTTAAATGTATTGATAATATGTGTGTTGTACTGATCTCGTCCCATGTCCGTATGTGAATTGGATTTCGAAGCTGCAAACTTTTTTTGGCTTTTGCCTTCCTGCGACAAACTAATAACCACACGGATATTCTATTTACCCCATAAATTTTTACTGTATACACAACATATTTTACTTTTTATTTTATTTTTTAAAATATACACTACCTCTCTTGAATCACATACGTGTGTCCTGCACCTCTTGAGTCACACGTTTGTGACTCAAGAGGGGCAGGGGTGTGACTCAAGAGGCGCGTATGAAATACATATAGTAAATTTTACGGGTGCAAATATTATCTCCCTAACCATATGATACCGTACGTCCGTACCCCAGCAACGTACTATCATCAAATATAAATTCACTTGTACATATTGGAGCTTAATTACTAAACGATGTTTGACTTTGGTGTACGTAGTTTTAGGTGCTAAAAATGATATAAAATCTTATTTATTTCAATTATTATTTTTCACAATTTAATACTTAAGAGTATTAAGTATTACATTGCGAAAAAAATTAATTAAAATAAATAAGATTTTATATAGTTTTTGCTCCTAACATTACGTGCACAAAACTCAAATATCATTTATTTCCGAACGGATAGAGTAGTTTGCACTATATATATATATGGTTGCACATATGTCTAATTATCAACATTTGTCTAATCCCGATAAAAATCCATCTAACACTGGCTATTTTTTTATGATTAGGTAAAAATTTGATATCAGACATACCTGGATCTCAAAGATCAACAAATTAACAGACGGATAACCGTAAAAAAAATATAAAGATGGTACAACATACAAGCAAAAGCGCTATCGTTTATACAAATTAATTCATTCATAATATTCTTGCCATCTATCAATTAGCCACCATACTATAGGCCTCCGCAACACATCATTATCATCATCATTATCATCATATTGTTAATCAAATCAAGTTGTCATTTTAGGGTCTAACTAGTTCAGTACCCGTACTTTTGTGCGGTCTATTTTTTAAAATTAATACATTTAATATTAAAAAATGTATAACTAATTTTTTGTAAGTAAACTTTAATCACTAATTCCCCCTCACACCTAAACATTGTTAATTGTTATATAGTTAAAAGGACTTTAAATAATTGCAATTAGAGACCAAATTTTATCTTATTGTTAATTAATATTTGTATGTACATAAATGCATGTATGTAAAAATAACCATAAATTATATATGCATTGTACCGTTATTTAGAGTTGAAATTGTTTTTTCTTTATTCTTCTTCTCCTTTTTTTTATTAGGAAAGAATTCGGGCGAGCGAGCTCTACTCGATGGCATCCTTACGGATGAGGTGTAGAAGACCAGAATCGTTGTTAATATCGACACCCCAGGCAGAGTGGCAAAGGTGTGCAACCTTATCAGCCACTCTATTGCCTAATTGGGGAATATAAAAAAAGGAAACTTCTTTCAAAGTCGATAGTAGAAATTTAACATCTGATAAGATCAGTTCGATTTCCCAAGGACAAGTAGATGTTTTATTTAGGTGGTTTATGATTATCATGGAGTCACCTTCAATGTGGAGTTTATTGATACGGAGTTGTAGATCCTTTTGGATTCCCAGCTTAAGAGCAAACGCTTCCGCTTTCAAAGAACTTTGTTTACCAAGTTTTTTATAACAGATCGATGTGCATCGAATGTCCTTCCCAGTCTCGGATTATGGCTCCAGCCGAGCTATCATTGTTTAAAATTGTGGATCCATCAAAATTTAACTTGAAAGTTCCCCTATGGGGTTTTCGCCAAGTAATGTTATCATGCTTTCTTTTCGTCGTTGGATGTTTGGAGATTATAAGGGGAAGTCCTCATCCAAGCTATACTCAAAGTGAGCTGTTTTACTCCAATTTTCCTTATGGGTTTTAATGATACGTAATGAACTTTCTCTATGAGGTATGGGGACCTGTCTAAAAACAAATTGGTTTCAAATGTACCAAGCCGTCCACCAAGAAAAGGCAAGCTCCACCTTGGCAACGGATGTAAGCTTGTTTCCGATGAAAGAAAAGATAGGTTTTATTTCCCGTGAATGATTTATCGTATTGGATATAGTTGAGTTGACGCGTGTAGGTAAGCGAAATAGAGGGCGCACATATTGGCATTCTAGTAAGAAGTGAACGTCATCTTCAACTGCACAGTTGCACTGATGACAGGTGGAAGTAGACCTGTCAAAACGTAACCCGACCCGAAAACCCGACCCGAACCGCCCGAATTTTTTTGGGTCAAGACCCAAAAAATCAGACCCGAGATTTTATTTCGACCCGAACCCGAAAACCTGATAAATTTTCGGGTCAACCGGGTCCGGGTCCGGGTCGACCCGATCGGGTCGGTGGTTATTAAAAAAATAAACGATGTATGGCAAAACGCGGCGTTCTAGCCTGCCCTAACCAGATGCGAATGTGATCGATCGCTTCTTCCTGCTGTTCGCGACCGCCTCCAATCTTGACCTCATCACCTTCATTCCGCCAGTTCACCTCATCACCGGCCGCTCCTCCAGTCTAGTCGTCTTGCCTCCAATCCTCGCTCCGCCACTTCCCGTCTCGCCTCCGTGCCTCTCGGATCCTATTCATCACCAGACGCTCTGCCTCGCTCCTCCACTTCATGTATGTTCATCACCAGTCGCTCCGCCACTTCATCTTCGCTTCGTCGACTTCCAGTGCAGCCTTCAGGTACAATAAGGTCTTCAGTTTCGAATTGTTCTTCAATTTCCGAATTGTTCCGAATTGTTCTCATCCTGATCTTGTTCCTAATTGTTCTTCAATTTCGACTTATATTCTTTCTCCCTTTATTTAAAACAGTAAGGTCTATTTGTGGTTGCTACTTTGCACCTCCTCCATTTCAATTTCATGAATCAATTCTCTGTACCTCAAAGTGAGTATTTCAATGTTGTGTTGTCTGATGCTTGGTGTTTTGACACTGCTTGTTAAGCTAATATTCAGATCTTCATCCTTATAATACTTATCGGTTTGAGAGAAATGATATCAGCTTTGAGAGCAGTGGTATTTAGCATTAATAATAACCCTTCTTTTTGAATTTGATGATGCAGATCAATACTGCTCATTGAGTCATTGTTAAATGTTTTGTGCCTTTTGTTCTTTTGCTTGTACGTTGTTTACTGCATAACTGCTTTCTGGTTCTTCTTAGAAAATATTCTTGTGGTGTTGCTCATTTTTAAATGCATTTTGAATAGGATTCAAGCAAAAATATTCAGATCTCAGCTTTCCACCTCTTCAAGGTGCGAACTTTCTTAAGGATTTTAATTTTGTCTGGAAGAAAAGAGTTTATTTTAGTCATTATATGTTTTTATTTGAATGTATGTGTGGCAATTAGTGACCAATCTTATGATCTCAACAACTTATGCTCACAATCTGGGAATTGGGAGGCGGAAACATAAGTTTTTTAAGTAAAGATACTTATGCTCACAATCTTATGAAGCATCGATTATGCAAAAGTGATTTGCTGAGTGATATAGAATGCTATTTTTAAATCAAAACAACCATAAACCTTAGAATTAAACCCACTTACTAATAGTTGATTGGGTATGGACTGTATGGTTACACTAGAAACATAACTTATGATACAAAGAATGATTTAGAGTATTATGTCATATTCTCTTATCGTTTGAATTTAGTCTGATTTGATCCTTGGTGATCTACTGGTTAGATGATGAATTACGTGGGAAGTTTAACTATCCTTCGATCAATTTCTTGGATTTAAAGCTACTGATTGACATTTGCATTTCTTGTTTCCAGTGTATTTGTTTTGAACACTTATAGATAAACCTCTTTCTTTATTGGCTGTGATACTATTAGAGACATCTCACTCATTTGTATTATGTTTTTTTCTCTTAACTGACAGCTTCTCCAGGGCCGCCTTTGTGATGAGCTCAATTTATATGTCCTTGAACACAATATCATCCAACTGGAAGAAACTGTGTAAACTGTGTTTGAAATCTGTGGCATTTCAGAAACACCTTGGAGCAGTCGGAAGTTAGAATTGGGAAGACACGTTTACTTTCTTGTTGAATGTTAGAATTAATTGGGTCTTTATTTTTACTGTAATATATCAATCCATTTCATATTTTCAAAGTAATGAATTTGTTACATGTGAAAATACAGCATTCCTATATCGCATAAGTGATTTATTGTACCATTTGCTAATCAATATTCTATTTTAACATTTTTTATTTCATCGCGCTTATTGCAAAATTTTAGTGCAAAAAGTTAAAATTGACTAACCCGAAATGACCCGAAACCGGGTCAAACCCGAGTTCGAGTCAACCCGTTTTACCCGAAACCAGAAGTGACCCGACCCGAATGACCCGATTGACAGGTCTAGGTGGAAGGTACAGAAGTCCCACGTTGAGCCAGCCTAGAGGCAGTAGGTAGGCCATTCTGACAAACTTTCCATAGAAAATTTTTGATCTTAGGCGGAATATCCAAATTTCATATCCAGGCGTTATTGTCTATGCTCAGAGAGGATTGAGCTGTGATTAGCTTATATGCACTTGACGTGGTGAACCAGACAGTCATATCAGGCCACCAGTATAAGCGATCCTCAAAGGGGGAAATGGGAAGTGGGATGTCCAGGATTTCTTTGACTACGTCATTTGGTAATGTATTGTTAAATTTTTTCGTCCACCATCTACCGCCTAAAATATAGTCACTGATAGTTTCTTATATGTTGTTAATTTGGGGGCAATCATCCCTAGATAGCAGAAAGCTTGTTGTAATCCAATTATTCGTCCAAAATTTGATAGATGAACCATTTCCTACTAACCAAATAAGTCCAGTCTTAAATTTATCTATAAGAGTTGTTAGTTTGGCCCATTGCCATGACGAATCTCCACTTTTCACGTATTCAAGGATGTTAGCTGAACGAAGATACTTGTGTTTAATGAGAGACACACAGACATTTTTTGGTTCAGCCAATAATTTCCAAAGTAGTTTCATTTGAAGGGCTTCATTCATCTCTTTCGATTTTCCTAAGCCCAATTCCCCCATATTTTTTCGGTCTGCAAATCCTCTCCCATCTATTAAGCGGGCGGTTTTGTAGATCTTTATTCCCAAAAGAACATTATGTTAATCTGGTCAAGCTCTTTATGTATTGATGAGGGTAACAAAAAGTTCTGCATCGTATACAACGGTTTGGCCGATAAGTTTGTATTAATGAGGATTGCACGTCCCTGTTGTGATAGAGTATTAGTTCGCCATTTACTTAGTTGCTCTTTAGATTTACATATGATGTCTTCAAAAGTGTGTTTGTTTACTCTGTCGTTAATAATCGGACATCCAATGTATTTTCTAATGAAATTTCATGTGTAATACTTAAGCAACTGCTAAGTTCTGAGATCCTAGAGTTCGAAATGCCTTTTGTGCCTTGGAAGCTAGATTTATGATAATTGACTTTTTGTCCAGATACTTTACAGTATGAATCAATTATATCCCTAACTTTCTGTCCCGCAGCAGCACTGCCTCTTGTAAAAATAATGATGTCGTTGGCAAAAGATAGGAAGGGGACCCTACGTCCACTCCTACCAAAGGAAAAACCAATTGAACTGTTTTCCACATTTGTTTCTGCTGAGAGTTTTCGAGCTAAAATTTCTGCCCCTAAGATAAACAAGAAAGGAGATAAAGGATCCCCTTGACGCAGGCCACGAGAGGGGAAGAACATATCAGTAGGACCGTTGTTGACTAGTACAGAGAAGGACACAGTCGTTACGCATTTCATAATCCACGTAATGAAAGTAGGGTGGAACCTAAATTTTTCTAAAACCTTTCTTATGAAGTTCCAATCAACTCTATCGTACACTTTCTCCATGTCAAGTTTTATTGCCAACCATCCCTCCCGACCCTTGCGCGATCTGAAGGAGTGGAAGATTTCGTGCGCTATTAGGACATTGTCTTGGATGGTCCTATCCGACACAAAGGCACCTTGTAGTGGGTGAATTAGTTTACCGATAATTGTTTTGATTCTTTCTGTCAAATTTTTTGAAATGATTTTGTATAAAATAGAACACAAACTGATTGGGCGGTAGTGACTGGTATTGGTAGGGTTATCCCGCTTTGGCAGTAGTGATATGAATGTATGGCTTATTTGTTTGAGATTTTTCCAGAGTGGAAAAAACTTTTTTACAGCTCTAACGATAGATAAGCCAACAATGTCCCAATATTTCTTATAGAATTCGGCTGTAAAACCATTTAGGCCTGGTGATTTGTTGTTGCCAAGGCTGAAAACAGCAGCCTTAATTTCATTATTAGACGGGTGTCGAATAAGATAATTATTTTCGTCAGGGGTAATTGAAGGATGGATTAGATTTAACATTTCTTGTAGGAGTCTATCATCAATCGGCTCCTTTTTGAATCTTTTTTCAAAATCACTCTTAATTTCATTTCTAATATTTTCTTCTCCTATTATCAAGGTTCCTTCAGTAGAAGTTATATTGCAGATTTGTTTTCTATCTCTCCGACCCGAAGAAACTCGATGAAAATAAGTTGTGTTCGAATCAGAAAGTTTAAGATGCTTTGTCTTGGCTCTTTGGTTCCAAAAAGTTTTTTGGTAAAGAAGTAGTTTTTCCTTTTTTTGTAATGAGAAGCTTTTCTCTATTGTTAGTTAACCTGTTATTACCTCCCGAAACCGAAGCTTGAATCTTGAGAAGTTCAGTTTCCACCTCATTTAATTGGCAGAAAATATTTTCGAAGGTTCGTTTATTCCATTCCTTAGCTTTTTCTTTAGAATTCTATGTTTGAACATCGGTTGATACATAGTCGAGCCCAGAGTGGAAAATATGCATTTGTTATCTTTGAATGCACCTGTCATGTTTGAATATCTTGTGGAACAATGTAAATGAACATGTATTTATATTTGAAAAATATTTAGTAAATTTATTTATTTATTTATTATGATTTGTTAGGTATAGTTGATATTGTTTTATCTCTTATTATAAATAGTTGAGATTTATTTTTATCTCTTAGTATAAATAGTTGAGATTCGTTAGATATTTTCGTTAAATTTTTTTTAGCAAATATATATGGCATATCCTACTTAAATGGATTATTGACAATTAATTGACTTTTCAATTAATTTTCTAACTTAAAAAAATTCTAATTTAATTTAACTTAAAAATCCTAATTTATTTAAATTAATTTTATAACTAAAAACCCTACTTTAAAAGAGAAGTCGCACATGGCTTAGGCGACTTCTCTTTAGTATTATAGTATTGATTATTACTCCTTCCGTTTCAAAATAAAAGTCGTTTTTCCTTTTGTACACGCTCTTTAAAGAGGTAATTAAAAAAACTATAAAATATTATTTTTTAATCAATATTTTTTTAATAATTTCGTACTTATTAGTCATAAGTATAAAAAACAGATTTATTAAAAAAATATGTTATAGAGTTTTTAACTTTTTAAAATGCGTGCCAAGAAGTGAAGGGACTTTTGTCTTGGAATATAAGGACGAATTATTATTATTTTTTGTTAATCTAGATTTTGTTTAGATGTTGATTGAGCAAAAGCGATTTGTCAGTAAAATGAATGAAATAACGAATTATTCATACTATTGTCAAGTGAAATTGGGTTATGGCATATTATTGTCGATTCTTCTATTATTTTGTGAGAATTTGTAGCAAATTGTGTGTGATGAGGGATCGATTTTGTGTATTTTCATGGGATTTAAGAGGTATTCGAAAGAAAAGTCGAATAATCAAGCGATACCATTGAATAATCCAACGATAGAGTCATCAAATACTAACCTATTAAAATCTAGTAACAATGGAAATTCGGTCGATCAAAAATTGTCCTCGTAGCAAAAGAAATCACTGAGTGAATCAATGTTAGCAAAGCCATGAAATCACTGAGTATGCTTTTGGGTTGCATATTTGGCAAAAATATAGACAATTATGTACAATTTAAAAGTAAAGGGTGATTTTGTGCAATATTGAAATAATAAAGGTTCATTTTCGCTTATAAAAAAGTGAAAACATTAATTTTGGGCATCAGACAAACTTTTTCAAAACCTAGGGGCACCATCCGGAAAAACCAAAATTGTGGGACACCATCCGGAATAGCAAAAACCTCAGGGACACCAACCGAAATTTCTTTTTTTTTTGGTGGTATGGGTTGGGTAGGGGTGAAATTGGGTTATGGAGTATTATTGTAGATTATTCGATTATTTTGTAAGGATTTGTAGCAAATTGTGTGTGATGACTGATGAGTGGTCGATTTTGTGTGTTTTCATGGGATTTAACGGGTATTCGGGGAAAAAGCCGAATTATGGACCAATTTTGCGCTTCATAAGATGATTTTTTTTATAGCATCGAATAATCAAGTGATGTTATCAAATAAGTAAGTGATATCATTGAATAATTATTAGATATTTGTTAAAATGACATAAATCAACACTCGAATAATTAAGTGATATTTTCGAATAACTACCATCGAATAATTTGTAGTTAAAAGTTCGGGCGTTTTTAAGGTGCTAGCCATTTAGAATCTAGGAAAAATGAAATTCGGTCAAAGTTGTCCTCGTAGCAAAAGAAATCACTGAGTGAATCAATGTTAGAAAAGCCATGAAATCACTGAGAAACTTAATATGAAATCATTCCAATAACCAAATCAAATTACATGAGAAACCTCATGCTCAGCCAAAGTTGTCCTCGTAGCAAAAGAATATATATATGTACCGCAGTATACACTCAAATGGGGGGAACAGGAGAGGTAGAGAGGGAGGATCTATTCACATCAGGCACAAACATCATGAGTGAATCAATGTTAGCAAAGCCAAACGAATAACAGAGCATATCATAAACGAATCTATATAAAACCTCCTGAAGCTTCACATGCTTTCAGTCCTGCCGGGAGGGGCTGAAGTCGTCGGCTTCAGTTTCGCCATATTTACAAGGTCCCCAAAGAGCTTGTCATCTCCTTTTGGTTGCTGCTTCATGGGTGGCAAGTAGGAGGCCATGGAGGCTTGGCTTGCAGCGCTTCCATTGAGAGCAGTGTCGTCTTTAACTGACTGACTGTACATTCTCTGATCAATGTACTGAGCATCCTCTGGCTGCTGCCCATAGCCATTAATGTAGCCATAGCCAGCCATTTGGTGGCCGTACATTGCCTCAGGGTAAACGGCAGTCATTTGGGTCGGCTGCATTGCCTGTGGAACCACCACTGCCATCGGTGCTCCTTGCAGGTGCTGTGGATACATGTGTGTTTGGAATGGTTGATTGATTGCAGCGAGTTGACTCCCAGTAATCGGCTGCACGTACATGCCCACAACCTGCTCATTCCCCGGTGTTGGAAGCCCTAGTGAGTGCATTCGTGGCGACTGTATAGTTGGAGGATACGGATCACCAAAAGGTTGAGTATCGTCTGTTGCCGGCAATTCCCAAGGTGGTGGTGGCAATGAACCTCCGTTTTGGGCACCAGAAGATGGAGACGGAGACTGCTGTGGCAGCTGCGTACTCTGAGCACCCCATGAAGGACTGGAGACTTGGGGATATCCAGATTGGTCATAAGGCGATCCCATCTTTGGAGTACCCCCGTTTTGGTATGGCGAGCCTCCTTGTTGTGGATTCTCCGAAAACATATCGAACAAAACTAAAGCATTCTGTTCAGAAGCAACTGGAGTTGAAGGTTGGGGGACAGACACTGGAACAAGGGCCAATGAGTTCTGCGTTGGTGACCCGAAGTCATCTCCACCCAGAAGGTCGCCACTGAGAAGGTCCATTTTAGGATCAGCCTTTGGAGTTGTCGCAGTACCATTCGCAGCAGAGGGTGAAGTAGATCTGACAACAAAGTCTATGCATTTAGGATATTAACCAATAAAAGACTACTTGGACTTAATCATCACACCGAGTCATGAAGGAAAAAATAGATTCATAAATTTCCTGCAAGGTTTAGACTTTACCTTTGATCACCCTGTTCGCTGCTGTCTCCAGCGTCAATGAGTTGAGGAGGGCTGCCCATGTCAACTAGATCACGAGTCATGGATTCAGGTGTAGATTTTTCATCTTTATCGCCATCTCTTGAAACAACAGATTCATACTTTGCAAGCACACGCTGCAAGTCATCATTCAGAGCAAGTCCTTGACATAGCAGTGATTCGTCCCTACAAACATTGCAAATATAGGTATTATTTTTTGCAGAATCAATCAATTATAGTCCCTCTGTTTTGTCATCATCCGATTTTTCCATGTGTCAATGTATCCACTTCCATAAATAGTGGAATGCTTTATACTTCTTTCAAAAGATTACTCTTGACTTGTTGGATGGTTAACATAGACAGTCAACAAGAAATCTAAATGGTTAGCCCAAAAAGATCTTACACAGTTGAATTAACAAGGTGCACAACTCGTTGTTTGTAAGTACGACATTGCTCCACCAAGTCAACTAAAGCCTCCTGCTTCAGGCTCTGCAATTATAAAGCCCTAAAATGATTAGATCGAAAGTCCGATTCTGCAAAATCAGAAAGCATATCTCACATATAGGATGCATCTAATGACAATATAAAGTGCAATCTAGATTAACAATCATGCGTATTTTAACCTAGTTACATGAGCACCATGCAACAAAACATCAGTTTTCAAAACATAAGTTTGGTTTTCCTTGAAAAAAAAAACTATACTGAAGAGCATGCTGCTAACTGGATCTGATGCTCCGTAGCACGTGGATGAAAGCAACAGTTAAATAATCAGAGAGAAGTTAGGCATCATCATCCCCTGAACACAAAAAAAAGGAAAAGAAATGATCAGAGAGAGAGATACCTCCTTGTTCACAGGATCTATTGCATTTATCATCTCAGCAAGTACATCCATGCTACCCCGTGCATTCTGGATTTCACTCAAGCTAGCAAGTAGGGAAAATGATTAGTCCAAAGAATATGCACCGATTATTGATCAACAGGAGAAGCATATTAGCTTTCCATATAAACAGAAAATCTAGCAAAGGAGAGAATATAATCAAGGACATGCTGTTTGTTCTATTTGTTTACTTTATCATATAAAAAAGGCAGATTATGAGGGGAATTGGGAGTCATGGTTCGAAAGAAGTGACATTATTTGGATCCTTGACTGGTCCCAATTTTTTTCATAATAATGTACATCATATAATATTTCTACTACACTACTATTAGATGTCAATGCCGTCTGTTTATAAATGCAGTTGTGACATAGAGACGGTGAAAGTCAAAGTGAGAGAGAGATTCTCTCTCTACTGCTCTCAGGAAACAAGGAACATCAAGTCCAGCTCCGAAACAGCTGATGTTCTCCATGTCCTTGGTGTTGGTCAATGACAACTATGATCCTTCCTCTCTTCTTTTATTTCTTCATGACAAGGAATTTTTTACTAATCTATTTCAGGAAAGGGATGAGGATAGGCAATGATTCAGAATAAGGTGTAGGACAATTAGTTGGTAACAAGCGACATCGTATTCTTTTTAGGCTGCTGACAGATTAATAGCTCCAGAAGCCATATCAATCATTTTATTGTGATTCTCGATCATGCCCTTCAGAATGGGAAGAAATGCCAAGTAATTTGATTAGCTACTCAGATTCAGAGTCGCTCAAGTGATTTGAATAACCAAGAACTGCCAATATATATCTCAAACTAAACGTATGAAGAAAAAATACCTCAAAGTGGGATATTCAGCCTCAACAGAAGACTCAGATCTAGCACCTTCATGGTTCAATGCTGAATTTCTCGCATTTTGAGAATAAGTAGACAGAGGATGTGACTGTGGTGGTGTGGCCACGGGAGCAGACCTCTCTGATCTAGGAGGAAATACGGCCCCAGCACGCTGATATAGTACCCAGAAGAAAACAATTTTGGAGGAACAAAATAGAATTCAAAAGAAAGTAATTTTTCCAACAGAAACAAAAATAAGACAGCGCGACAAAAAGGCATCATCATCCAACAGCAACAGAGTACTGAAATCGTTAAGTATTTGCTTAGAACTCTAGAGCGTACCAGCAGCTCCTGGTAAGCAGCAAAGTACTGAGGATATCTTGCCCTTGATCCTCCAAATGCTTCTTGCCATGTGTCAATAAGAATCAATATCTTCTCCTTGACTTGATAATCACACTACAGATAAAACAAAACTTGCAGTGTCTTAATCCCAAAAGTCATGAAGAAATATTGAAATAGCAGCCCTATGAAGATAAATAATCATAACTTTTCACCTTCTTTTTAGCAATTTTCACCATCTCGTGAGGCACATCTTTCTCTGCAACATGCATATGCACAATGTCGCCACAGTTCTTAACAATTGTCTCCAATAGCTAGAACACCACAAAAAAGTTGAAAAACATCAGCAGCCCATTTGCATGTTAGAAGATATACCACAATCGGATGAACAGGCAAATATTTGCACTAAGTGCACAGAGGAAATCCAAATATCTAACAAATCCAATGCCATTCTGAACAAGCCGGGATCTTCTTTATTGTTGTATAATCAATCAAGTAAATGAGCACAGATTTTTTAATTCTTAATGTTTCAAATATATATTGGTAAATTCCACTGTCCCTTTTACTACATTAGGAGATAGCTTGAAACGGACATTGGGAGATAGCACAACCAAAAAAATACATTAGCAGGTTGCAGGGAGAACAAAAATTACAAAATAAAGCAAGACAAGAGAAACACAAAATATGTGATATAGCATTTTTTTTTTGCAGACACATTAGCTATATCTTTGTTAAATAAATTTTCTTAAGGAGATTGATTTAATTTGGAGTTTATCTATTCTTCTCAAGCAAAAAATTACTCTGGAAAATTGTAAACTTGTATCATAAGCAGCATGCACAAATTCTGTAACAAAAGTCAACTCAGTGATTAACAAGCAAGCTTACCGATAGAGCTAGAAACTGGACTTTGGGTTTCTTGCTTCTTCTAATACGCCTTTTTATACCCTTTACAATGTCCTTGGCTTGCCTATTTAACCAAAACAATAAACAGGTAAGTCCAGACTAGTCTAAAGCTAAAAAGGCAACCAGTCAGCAAAACATAAAAAACCAAGATCAATTTTCAGCCAAAAAGAGAGAAACTGATGAAAAGCACACAAATTCTTTCTATCGTAACCAGCTACAAGCAATTGCGGGCCAAAAGAGACATCCTTGGAAAGAAGTTCCTTCATTAGATCTCCAGTACAAGTTATAAAGAATAAAACTGAAAATGTGAATCAAAGGGAGAACGCATAAATGAAAAGATTAAAGAAAAATCACAAATGAAAGTCTCATCTCTCCTCCAGTAGTCTCCCATTGGCATAAACTCCATAAGAAACCTAACTTACTGGAATCCGTATTCACCTTTGAGTTACAGCAACCAATGACAACAACAGGGAGCCCAAAGCCTCAAATGAAAGCCTCAAACTTGTTTCCATTTGATGAAAGAACGGTAAGATTCCCCTAAAATCCATACTTATTTCTGATAGTTGAATGTCCCCGGGTCTCATCTTTCAACAGCAAGGCCACAAATTACTTTGATGCTAATTACCTCACAAAATGAGCCAACATCCAGAACACTAGTATATTGTCCTAATACATGAATGCCCCAGACCTCATCTTTTGACAGACTTCAGGGCATACTACAGAGGATGTTAATTCAAGTGATCCTCCATCATTTGGAAAAAAATTGATAAACTACTCAAGCTCTTCAAGTAATCCTCCATCTTTTTTTTTTGTGTGTGTGGGTGGGTGGGTGGGTGGGTGGGTGGGTGGGGTGGGGGGGGGGGGGGGGGGGGGACAATCATAAACTACTTTCTTCGTGTTGCTGGAAATGCGAAGTCTGCGATAAACTAGATTATTGTCATCAATGAATACTTTTACATGACGTCTGCATCACCCGCCAATTGCTAAATCAAGAGGCTGGAACAAATTTTTTTCCACAATGTTTCCATGTCTGGTGGAAAACAAGAGTCAATGTATCATTGACCAAAGTGATCCGATTCAAATTTTTCCTAACTAACCAAGCAACTCATCATCCACATTTGTCCTGCGTGTTGCTTGTATTATGGGCAATCTATCGGCCTGTAGATTTGCTATCTATTCATAGAAGACAGAATTACCAGATCCAAATCCCAAAAAACAGTCCATTGAAACAAGAATCATAATGCAATAAAAATCAACAAGAGGTGCCGTATTTGTCAATCAACAACGTAATAATATGAAAAACTCTAGAATTCACTCCTTTTCAGCCCCCAAAACCTATGGCTACATCATCCCAGAAATACAAACAAATCAGCGATGTTCGACACAAGTTCAAATTTGATATGAAAAACAAGAAATAAACAGCAAAAGATAACCCATTGTTTCCCCGCGCACAATGTAACAGTAATTGCCAAAAAAAAAAAAGGAGAGAAGAGAGGAGTACGATACACGGGATCATGATTGAGCATATCAGAGATTTCGATGTTCATCGCCCAATCCGGACCGATCAACATATCGCTCGTAGCTCGTGCTACCATTGAATTCACCATCTTTAGAGACCTCCTTTTCTCGCTGTCAGGGAGCGAATCAAAATATGGAAATCAAATATTACGCCGGCGATCCACCAATTTTCCAAGCGAATCGCCGATTTCTTTCCTCTCTCCGATCTTTTTCTCGCCGTCAGGGAGCGAATCAAAATATGGAAAACAAATATTTCGCCGGCGATCCACCAATTTTCCCAAGCGAATCGCCGATTTCTTTGCTCTCTCCGATCTTCCTACCACTTCCTCTCTAAAGATCAAAATTCATCAATGGCGGCTTGAATAAATACCACCAAAATTTCGATGAGAATCCCGCAAATACCTCTCTGCAACCTCTCTCCCTCTCCTCCCCCTTACTCGAAGGGACCGATTGAGAGAACGAGATGAACGACTTTTTCCTAAGGCTTGCCTCTGCAGTTTGCACATTTATTTATTTTATTTCCCTCCCTCTCTCTCAGATTTATAAAATTAATTATTAATATTATTTTATTATGATATAACTTAAAATGAAAAACTAAAATATTCTATATTAAACTTATTTTAATATTTTCATTTATTTTTTATGATGAGGCGATAAAAGCCGATCAGCTAGACCTAGTAAGAGAGAGCAAGGTAAACATTAGATTTTCATCAAAGGAAATCAACGGAGGCATGGATCGAATCGGAACCACCTCTTGATTCGCAGTTCGCACCACTAAGTTACCCCGATTTTAATTATTCAAAATTCACACATTTTTCTAAAAACTACAAATTTAATAAAATATTAATTTTTTAATAATCTTTATATTGTAATTCCATATTTATTAAATTATTAATAAGTATCAAATTATTTTTAGAAAATTAATTAAAAAATTAATATTTAATAAAAAATTTAACTTTTGAAAAGTATACTAAACTGATAAATAACCTAAATTTTAATATAGATAAAGTATCATTTTTATTATTATTTACAACCATTATTGTAAAATTGCAATAGAGTTTTTATTTTAGGGTATATATCGCTATTCTCTCATAAATTATTTACTCAATTAAAAAAAGTTTATTTATATTAAAAGTTGTGTATACAATTTTATAACTCTTAAACTCCCTACTAAAACACAATATTGGTAGAAAATTAATAAGTATCAGTATCACTAAGTATCACTTTTTTTAAAAATGAATAATTTTCAATTAACATTCTAGTCTTTTTTTTTCTTTTTTTTTTTTGAGAAATACTCAATTATATTCCAAAACTAGATTTAATAAATGTGAAAATGAATTACGGAGTAGTTGTCATTACTTATAAATTTGAACTTTTATTAGAAAAAAGGGTTTGATAAACGAAAAAGTGAAAAACAATAAGCGAAGACAATCGAGCAACAGCACACAGAGCACAAATCTGGCTCGTCTCTCCTCCTGAATCTCCTCCTCCTAAGCAACCTGATAATCGGAGGACTCCATACCCTCCTCCAACCACCGCCATCCCTATCGATCTCTCTCTCATCAATCATTCCTTCGAATTTCAGTTTTCTTCTCAATCTCATCCATCTCCCTATCTTGCCAACCGCCAAGGGTCCAAAACCCTAAAATTCAACAATCCGCCTAAACCGTGAGTGTCGCCGAGCTTCCAATTGATCGCCGGGGACCATTTCTCCGATGGATTTGATCGGCGGCGCTCTCCGCCAGGCGTTCATGCCGAAGCATGAGTACGAATGCCTCCGAGATGAAGACAAGGCCTGGCTTCAGCTTAGGAGGCCGGCTTGTGTAGTCGCTTTGTGTGCGATCTCCCTTGCGATCGTGATCTCCACTGCGATCAGTTTGGCGATCGTTTTCCCGAGGGATTCTGGTAAGAGGCCCTTCTGCAACGACCTCAGGCTTCAACCGCTGCCTCTCAACGTCAGCTCTATTGAGAATTCCGATTCTCTGCCTGGTGCGTTTTATCTCACGGATCAGGAGACGGTTGATTACTACTATATGGTGTTGTTCCTTCCTTCTATGTTGGTGTTCTTTGCTTCGGTTACTTATCTTGTGGCAGGTTAGTCCTCGTTCTTTTACTTTAGGTTTTTAGCTGATAATTGCCTTTGTATGTTTTCCACTATATTGAAAATTACTCCGGGATACGATGTTACGATTAGGTTAGCTTTGCTTATCAATTATCCTTGTATAGATGAGTATTTATCCCTGTTTGGAATCTATGTTGCATTCACTGATCAGATGATCCCAGAGTTTCTTTGATCCTCTGGCCATTTTTTCCAATTTGGAAGTCAGTAGACTAATGCTGCAAATTCGTAAAAATATTCCATGAGTTCCGAGCTGCGTACCACAGTTCCAAATTTCAGCTGGACACTTGGATACTAATAAGTTGATAATTGGATAGTTTGGTGGGAGTCTTGATTCATTCTTTAGCTCAGCTGCTCAGGAGCAGATATGCTGATTATGGTTCTGTCTTGAAGGAAAGCTTACTTCATTGCTTAACGGAAGGAGAAAGGATATAACTAATATTTTTAATTGTGACTTATTTCTCTTCCATTACATTTGTAAGGTTCTGGCTATTCATGTTAATGTATTGTCTGTTGTTGTTGTTGCAGGTATGCTTGTTGCATACTCGGCTTCAAGAAGGCATGGATGCTTAAAAGTGGTTGAAAACAACTATTGTGCTTCAAAGAGAGGTGTGTAGTATTATCTTCTCCAATTATGGCAGTTTTAAGAGTAAGCATATGATGTAGTTGATGCAGAATGTAGTTACGATCTAGGATGACTTGGCAGCTTTACCCTTCCTGGAAAAGAAAATTTGTTTAAGATATTGGTTAGTGGTTACATTATGAAGATTCAAGCTCTTTAGCTTCTACTCTAAATTCTTTTACCTGTTTAGGTCTCTTTAAACTACCATGGAAATCCCTCCTGTCTTGAGCACTTGAGCTCACTTGATATCCGTATATCTTCGTGAGCCTCAGAAAAAAAACGTTGCGTTATGTTTCATTTTATTCAGTAGTTTTGTTTTCCTTTTGATAATGTTGACCATGAGGATAGTGGTTCATTTGGTCCCTCCTCCATGTGATTTCCACCACACACCATTCACATATGAAAAGAAAGATGAAAAGCTTAACTGCAAAGCCACAGACTTCTATGTCACATTTGTGGACAAAATCTTTTATCTCAATTTATCCCTTTCATATTTGATCCATCCAATTTGTGGTTTTTGAGAAATGATCAGCTAGGTTTCTAGCAATTTAGCATCCATGTGAAATTTATCTGCCCAGAGGGAATGCTTCTTAAGTTGGGCTAAATGCACGTATAGTATAGTTTGGTTTCTAGAGTTAAAGTTCTTTACTTCAAAGCCAGATAATAGATTGATCAAAGGCATGAATTGTTGATGATGTTCTGTTTTTTGTACTGTAGGGGGGCTCCGCTGTCTTGCCATCCTTAATTATGTGTTTGCTCTCATTTTTGGCCTCCTTGCTCTTTTCCTTGGTTCAAGTCTTCTCACACTAGGAAACAGCTGCACTTTGCCTTTGTTTTGGTGCTATGAGATTGCAGCATGGGGCCTGGTTGCACTACATGGAGGAACTGCTTTTTCCCTTAAAAGAAAGGCAACTGCGATTGCCGATGGGGAAGATTTCGTGGGGAGAAATATGGGGCTAGAAATGCTGGAAGCAAATCCACTGGAAATTACACCTGATGTGGAGAGGCGTGTGACTGAAGGCTTCAAGACGTGGATGGGCTCTTCTCTATTATCATCTGATGAGGAGGATGATCAAGATGACGACTATTTGGAAGTTGTGCAAAGGACAAGTAGTTCCGGTATTGGCAGGCAAAGAACACCTTCCCCGGGGGATTCATTCCAACAAGTATAGCTTTTCTCCTGCTGAATATGAGCAGATAGAATCTAGTTTGAGGTTTGACTGTCAAAGGTAAGAGCACTGATGTAAGTTAATTTACTAGTGCATGTTTATATGTATACACCGAACTGAAAGATGCTGACAAGTAGGATTTGGTACTTGAGGAAACAAATGCAAAGGCTGGTTAGTGTTCGTATCTCAGTCATTGTACACATGCTTGTTTGATGTCAACATATCACAGTCAAACCACTCTAGCCCGAGGTCTTGTAGGCATCTGGAATTTGGCTTTGGCAGCTGCTTTTCGAGTTTTCGGTCTAAGCTTCTTATTTGGAAGGAAGGCCTTCTGGTTGTCTGAATTAGAAAGTTTCAACTTTGAAAGCTTATTTGGATCTTCTCAACTCCCAAGCTATAGGTTGGCAGAATGGATCTCGAGTTCAGTTCAGTTCATTTCAGGTCGGGGGTGTTTGGAGTCTGCCTATAGGATACATAAAGCAACATCTGATCACTGAATTTCTTCCTCTTGGACGAAATTTTGAGCCTACTAGCACAAATTTGCCCTGATATGTGTACTGAATGTGTGTTTCTCCTGGGAGGTATACATTTGTATCAATCTATCGTTCATCATTTCCTGAAGCTCGATCTCTCCCTTAAATGAACCAGGAGAAAGCCCCTCACACGAGTTAATATTTCATATATCTTCATGCATAAGGCCACAAGGGAAAACAAACTCATGAGAAAGCCATTTCTGACCTTGCAATTTCCGAAGTCACAACAACAGCAATTCAATTAGACAATTACTACCGGGATTATGATATTACATATTCAACTCCATTGGATATTGGGAAAAAAGAGAGGATTCAATGTTTTATTGACACAGTCAAATTCGAATGAACAAAATATTTGAGTTGTCGCACCATTCTCTTCCTGAAGGTTGCTTGCCTGGAACTATCAGTCATCATCTTCAAGATTGCAAGTCTACATGTCTATATCTATATATAAAAAGCGAGGAAGGGCTTCTTAAACAGTAAATTTACCCTTTTATCCCTGGTCTTTTGTGAAATTCCAAGTCCACTCTGAACCTTTTGCTTCTCCAGCTCTCCCCGTTCCTTTGGCTTCTCATCTCCCTTGCCCTCACCCTCACCTCTCTGTCTTCCTGACTCTCCTCTCTTGCCGTTCGTCCCTCTCTGCTACTGTCGGAATTCCCCCTAGATGAACATTAAGTGGGTGTTTTTGGGTGCTCCGACGTCTGAAGGGCACCTATGCGGTTATGCCAGTCGTCTCTCTTCGCCACCGGAGACCTTGTTCGCAACGAGCTCTCCTCCTTCGGTCCTCTTTCTCAACAGGTTATTCATTCTCCCCTTGATTTATGATTTCAGAGAGTTGATTGGTGGAGGCAGCAACTCATTTTTAGGGGTTATGTGTTCCTGTTTGATTTTCTGAATTTTGGCTTTAGGATTGATTAATTCAGCCTTCTAATTTGGAAACATTAGAAGCTAAAAGTGAGAGAGATGAGTTTCTGAATCTAATTCCGATATTTATATATCTACCATGTGGAAAGAACTCTGTAGAAATTGGTATGTTTGAACCGATTTGAAGATTTAGAGGAAAGGATTTTGTTTATTTGATTATACCTTGTCTTCAATGTTTAGGTGATGCACTCAAGGTGTTTGACAAAATGCCTATAATAAGATTTCTAATTATTTCAGTTATTTTGAAAAAAATTACACTTTGTATATGTCATATGGGATATGCAAATGCATTATTGTTGATAAAAAAACCCAAAATAAATCTAAGTTTAATTGATTGGAAATGTATTTGATCTTAATTCTTGCTTGTAATTATTCTGTTGTTTACTTGTTTGTGTAAACAAAAACCAATTTTGCTCAGTTAAAGCCAAAGAGATTGGCATCATCTTTCCTTGCATAGTTATAAAACAATTAATGAGGCTGATGGTAGTTTTGTGTAACAATAGGCCCATTGCCCATCTTTTTCAATAAGCGTTATCTTCACAAACGACCTTACGCAGCCGACAGCACCACTACCTCGCTTTTCTTCTACGTTCAATTCCTCTCTGATAAGTGGTAATCACCGCACCTCCCTTCACCAGTAATCTTCTTTAATCTTGTCCTTTGAACTCCACTTTCGGCTCTTTGCCTCCTCTTCTACCGGACTGTCTGCATATGTTCTCCTGACTCCTGTACACTGAATGTAACACTACAACAACAATCAGCTTCTTCTTCCTCTTTCAATCCCAGATTCGAATTTGCTAAATTGAAAAGGGTTAGTGTTTTATACCTTAATACTTTGAATTTGTACTATAGCTTTTGATATAAGATTGAATTTGTATATAGGATATGAGAATTCGTTTTAGTTTTTGATTTTAGGAATCAATTTGGGAAATTAGGGTTTTGATTTCGGGTGGAATCAATTTGGGAAATTTAGGAAATTAAGGTTACGATATTGTTAGAGATTTATTGCTAGAGATCATGGTTTATTGACATTGCTATAGTCAGTAGCTTATTTTTGTGCGCTAAATAAGCAAAAGTGTTTCTATTTTGCTTCTTCTATTTCTGCAAATACACATAACTTATCTTTCTATTGATAGGTGTTATAACATGCATAGGGTCTTAACCTTTACTAATTAATCTAGGAAATTAAAGTTTGTGATTGTAAATGAAATTAAACATCTAGAGCAGTACATCAATTCCTTATTTGGGATGATTATATATGCTAGGTTTTTTATTATCTTAAACTAATAGAAGTTAATTTAGCCTCCTTAGTTATTAACTGTTGTTCAAAGTCTAAGTTTGGCAAATCAATCTTCAATTTTGTCGATCTGCTTTGTTTTTGCTGTAGGTTTTCATCAGCTCTTGAGTTGTGACTTGTGATTTTTTATAAGAAATTGGCCGCCTGTCTGGCTCGGCTCAAGATGAGCTAAGATAATCTCGAAAACAAATTTGATCTCACCCTAAACAAAATTCACGGATCTGCCCTTGTATCTATGATAATGTTAATCATGCTAATATTTTAACTACCAATAGTTATCTTTTGTTTACTAATAACTTACTCTTAAGGCTTATTATCAGCAAAAACTAACTATTTTCTGCCTAATTAGAAGATTCAGTGCTGAATTCTTCATAGCTTGCTGTGCTATATGTTGTAGAAATTGAATCTTGCACAACATGATAATGCTGAATTCATCTAATGTGATGTATTGTATTGTATTAAACTATTTCTGAAATAATGTATGAAAGAGATTCTGAGATAAAAAAAGCTGAAACTTGAGCTGCAGCAAGATTGTTCTGTGGAGGAAGAAGACAATGCCGAGCCAGATGAAGTTGAGTGCTGCGTACGAAGTACGCAGAACACAACTAGTACTCTAGATACGAAAATATGCACTATCAACCTTTACATCAAAACATAAAAACTTCGTTTATCCTCACCCGATGATATGAAAATAAGGCTTAACATATATATATATATATATATATATATAGGTTGATAGTGCATATTTTCGTATCTAGTATGCACATATTATCTCATGGTATTTTATACTTTATGGGAAAAAAAAAGGGTTAAATATAAGATTCTAGAAGATGAATGGATGGAGTGTGGGAAATTAATGGGACAACGAATTGTACCATCAATGAGGAAGATAAGATTGAACGATATATTGCAACAAACAAATGTTGAAAAGTCGCCTGACTTATAGGGTTTGTTTGGTTAGCAACTGAAAAACCCAGTAAATAGAAAAATCCAGGAAGTAGATGAAATATATGTGTTTGGTTGGAGTTTTATTCACAGGAAAACTCAGGAAGTTAAATTACCAGGAATTTGAATACATCAATTTCAAGGGAATTTAACTTACCTACTTCCCCTTAGGTAAGTTCCAATTCCACCTTTTATAAAAAGAAATTTCCAATTTCCCTATTTTAATTCCTACCATTTAAAATCCAACCAAACATATTTTTTCAATTCTCGGGAAGTGCAATACGTGGGAATTGAATTCCCGGGAAGTAACTTCCTGGGAATTGGTCTTCCCGTGTTAAACCAAACGAACCCTTAAAATTTTTTTACCATAAAACATGGTACAAAAGATTCATAATATTAGAATCCCATAAGTAGAGATTGAAGACTGAATTTATTGAAAAGTCAATCGCCATGGTTGGTTTTCTACCTCCGTAACCCTACACCAAATTACAAAACATTGTCGAGCCTAAGAAAGTGATATCGCGTGGATATGAGATATGAAATGCTTTCCAGATGTCAAGAATGTTATTTGGAGACTAGCTATGAATGAAGCCTCAACGAAAAAAGGATAGCGGAGAAGGGGATGGCAGTGCCCCTTACTTGCATAGGGGATGTCGAACATCCATTCGCAAGTTGTCACCAATTTAGTAGAAAATTAAAAAAAATCTATTTTAATTTGATTGGTTAACCCTATAATTATGTTGGTGATGACACCTCATAAAAAAAACGCGTCTCTTTTAATTATGACGGTGATGACACCTCATAAAAAATGCGTCCCTTTTAATAGTCAATTATAGATTATAGATTTATATACATAAAATCATAATAATATAAAAATTACTATAAAATAAAATGAAATGTGTTTAATTTAATGTTTTGATTTGAACCAATTTATTAGAAAGTGTATAATGTACTAAGAAATAAATAATATGGGAATTTAATGTTTTAAATTGAACCAATTGATTGGAAAGTTAAAAAACAAAATTAATTTGATTGGTTGAAAACCCTATTATTATGGTGGTGATGATACCTCATAAAAGTTATCCTCTTTTAATAGTTAGATATAGAAGACGTAGATATAGATTATTAGAAAATGTATAATGTACTAATAAATAAATAATATGCTAATTTAAGGTTTTAAATTGAACCAATTGATTAGAAAAAAAACTATTTTAATTTGATTGATTGAAAATCCTATAATTACAGTGGTAAGTGGTGATGACCTCTTATAAAAAATGTATTAAAGATACAGATAGATAGACAGATAGATAATCAATTGTAAATTGTAATTGACATATCAAAGACGGGCCGGCCCACACATATTAGGCCCATGAAACAAAAGCACCAAGTATTACACCTTCAACTCGCTCTGCTCGATCTTTACTCACTCCCAAGCTGATCTAAGATTCCAAGGTGCTGTACTCATCAAAACCCTAATTTTCACCCCTTCGCCCTATCCTTCATCCAGCCATGGCAGCCAACTTCGACTACGACGATCACCAGAGACCACCGCCGTCGGCGTCCTCCGGCGCAGCCGCCGTGGAATATGATCCCAATTTCGTTCCAGATTCCGTCAAAACTTTCGTCGCCCATCTATACCGCTACATCAGGGAGAAGAATGTATACGAGATCCACCAGATGTATGAGACCTCCTTCCAGACCCTAAGCGAACGGATGTTCAAGGACACTCCGTGGCCCTCTGTGGATGCCATCGCTCCCTTTGTCGATAACGACCATGTCTTTTGCCTCCTCTACCGCGAGATGTGGTTCAGGCACCTCTATGCTCGTCTTAACCCCACTCTCAAGCAGAAGATTGATAGTTGGGATAACTATTGCGGCTTGTTTCAGGTGGTCTTGCACGGCACTGTCAATATGCAGTTGCCTAATCAGTGGTTGTGGGATATGGTGGATGAGTTTGTGTACCAGTTTCAGAGTTTTTGTCAGTACAGAGCGAAGATGAAGAACAAGACTGAGCAGGAAATTGCTCTTCTTCGTCAGTTTGACCAGGTTTGGTCTCTTCGTGATTGATTTATTTCCTTCTTCTTATTGTTACCCCCTCTATATTTGTTAAGTTTTGCTTTTTATGTATTTTTTTGTGATTGCTGTGTGAAAAAGTTCGATTTTTTCCCATATTTTTGGCTACCTATGATGAATTGCTGATGTCTTTTTCGGTTTTGGTGATAGTCGTCTCCTAACTGTTCTAGTGAAACTCATATTTATGATAATCCATAGCTAATTTGATTGGGGCCTAGTTTTCCTGGTGTAAGACTAATGTCACTAATTTGCTACGTCTGATTTGGTGATAATGTCAGTTTTTGGGTACGGTGTTTAGTCGAATGTTACAAATTTGACCCGGGCTACTTCTGATTTATTGGAAAGATGTCGTTTTTTGGGTTGGTTGAATTGAAATGTATTGTTTATCTTGTTATTAGTTATTTTGTGAATAAAACTTGGGTTGAAGTTTTGCTAATTGGTTTGAAATGTTATATTTACATTGTAGTTGAATTTTGAACTTTCATGGTTGATGGTTAATTATTCTGGTAGGAGGTTACTATAATCTTTTCTGTATGTGATATAGGCATGGAATGTTTATGGTGTCCTCAACTTCTTGCAAGCACTTGTAGACAAGTCCATGATCATTGCGATTTTGGATGGGGAAAAGGAGGGTCTTGAACAATTCACAGCTACAGATGGTTATGATTACAGTGGCGGTAGCAATGTTGTGAAGGTATTGGGGTATTTCAGCATGATTGGTTTATTGAGAGTTCACTGCCTTCTGGGAGACTACCACACTGGGTTGAAGTGCTTACAACCTATTGACATTAGTCAACAAGGTGTATACACTAGTGTCATTGGAAGCCACATCACCACCATATATCATTACGGCTTTGCTAATCTTATGCTGAGGAGGTATGCACTTATGCTTCTAGCTTCACTGAAACTAATGGCTTACGTTAGACTTGAATGCAAGTGTTGCTCGAGCTTTAAAGGGATCATAGTCGATTTCATTTGGCATTAATGTAAAGTTCTTTGGTGCCCACTCTTTCGCACCTCTTCATACATGAATTTCTTTCATCTTAAACTGATATCTTTGGTTTCAACAGTGGATTCTGCCAACCATAATTAGGTTTCAATGTACAAGTAGGATTACTTCGCATATTCATTTTTTTTTGTAGTTCTTTGCCTACAATCCCCCACTCCCTCGTTGATTTGGCCTTAGCAGGTCTTTCTTAATTTCGGCTCTATTTTTCATGGTTAGCACTTATTCTGTATTTCTCTGATTGATTATATTGTCAGTAACCTGATATGCTTTTTTCACTATGACAGATATGTTGAGGCAGTACGCGAGTTCAATAAAATTCTTTTATATATACTGAAGACGAAGCAATATCATCAAAAATCCCCACAGTATGAGCAAATACTAAAGAAGAATGAGCAGATGTATGCCTTACTTGCAATTTCTCTGACCCTTTGTCCCCAAGTAAAGCTTGTAGATGAAAATGTGAACTCTCAGCTGCGAGAGAAGTATGGTGAGAAAATGAGTCGAATGCAAAGGTGGGATGATGAGGCACTTGCTCATTTTGATGAGCTTTTCTCATATGCATGTCCCAAGTTCATAACTCCTTCAGCTCCTAACTATGATGAACCTCTGGTCAATTATAATCAGGTATTTACTCTAATGCAACGCAATTCTTGGTCCCTCATTCTTGTGATGTGAAATATTATCAATATCCTGTATAGTTAAAAATTCAAATTACTGAGAACACTGTATTGCTCCTTATTTGAGCAATGCCCCCTTTGACGGTTCTAGCTCTTATGTATAGTTTAGTAACCTTGAATCTCTCAATTTCATTGACTGACCCTTCACAGTAGTTGTATCTCCTACCTGTTTAAATATGGATAATAGATTGAGGATTTGAGGACACTATTGTGGTTTGTGCCTTGGGTTAAAGATGTGATCTAACGGAGTTGACATTTGATAGAAACATGATACATTGATTATGGGATAATTTTTTATTTAGGTAACATTTGATAAATAGGCAAATATTGATGGCTTTGCTTTTCAAGTCGTGTGTAACTTTTAGTTCTCTGCATTGTATTGTGTTTCTTATGCTTATATTAGATTTGAAAGAAGACATTCAACAATGCATGTTTTTCTACTTGCATTCAGGATGCCTATAGGTTGCAGCTGAAGCTGTTCCTCTATGAGGTTAAGCAGCAACAGTTGTTAGCTGGTGTCCGCACTTTCTTGAAAGTGTACTCGACCATCTCTCTTACAAAGCTTTCCACATACATGGAAGTTGATGAAGCTAACTTAAGGTTAGCAGTTTCCTCGTGTTTGGTTTTTTGTATTGCTTCGTATTGACAATATAGGTTCTGAGCTGGTTTGCCTTTTTAATAACATGGCAGAACAATCTTGATGACGTACAAGCACAAGACACATTCAGTTGGCATTGACGGAAAGATAGTCTCCAATGCAGATATTGATTTTTACATCAATGACGTATGCTCCTTTCCTACACTTTCTTTTATCCATATCTGCATGGGAGTGTATATGCATCATTTTATCACCTCTGGTTGATCTGTTTCTCGGTAATGCAGGACATGATTCATGTTGTCAAGGCAAAGCCATCAAAGCGTTATGGGGACTACCTGTTGCGGCAAGTTGCTAAGGTCCGTTTCTGTTTCATTCCTAGACTCTTTAATCATATCTCTCTACTTCGTGTTTGTGATTATTTTTGTGCTGCTGCAGCTCGAAGGAATGATGACTGAGCTGGACAGGGTAAAGCTCGAGTGATTCAAGCTCACAAATCCCCTCCTACATGTTCAACAGTTTTGCCTCCCCTTCATCCGCCCCTTGGTTCTTAGAGGCTGTTTTGGATCCTTTGACGAGGCACAAACGAGGATCCGAAGGGGGCTTCTAATTTATGCATCTTTTTTTGGCTTTGTAAGGAAATCTGTGTTACTCGTGACATTTTAATCTCCAAAATAATATTATCGGCACTGTTCTATGAAGCACCATTTTCAACTGCCAAAAATTTGACTGGTCGATAGATGCAATATCGACTAGAAATTAGGGTTTTGTTGATGGTAAGAGCATTAAATACAAACTGACGACAACGAAAAGGGACGTTATAGATCTTTTCACACGTTTTGTTGTTGTTGAGACCTAATTCTGACGGAGTACATATGATCCATTGCAATGCTGGATAATGGATATGGTCACCTCTCGTTGACAGGACTGACAAAATCATCCTTTTCTCTGAGACCGAAAAAATCAGCCTTTCTATAGTATCTACGGTACATACCTTAAAATTCCTCATTTTTGGCAATATATTTCCGTTTATACTACGTATAAATTTAAGTTACTTTATTTTTAAAACTATATAAAAAAGACTATAAAATATTAAAATAATTTCATAATTATTTAAAATATCAACAACTCTATCAAATACAGTATTAATTTTTAAAATAATTATGTAGTGGTTTTTTTAGCTTTTAAAAAGTAAAGAGACTTAATCGAGTTATGTAGCATTGGTCAGCTACCGTGGTGGTGATTGGCTTGGTCCTCGTTTGTTTCTTCGACTAGTTGGTTTTCGTTTGACCTTGGTTTCACTGTAGTGTTGCAGGTTTAGTTTTCTTAATGCGTTTTTTTCTATTTTTTTCGTGTGTGACGGTTGTATTTGTCAGCCTCTTGAGAATCTGGTATATCTAATCTCAAATTTTTTTGTTACTTTGCTATAAATTTTGATAGGAAATATTAATTTGTGGATTATTTGTAGTTTAAAGAAGAACTACACTAACATCTATTTTTACAATTTGAATACAAAAGATCATTTTTATAAAACTTTTCCCAAAATTACGTTGAAATTACACACATATTTTTGTTTTCCGAAATAGCCCATAACTTTAATTTCTTTCATTAGTAACTCTTTTCCTGTTAACGAAATATTATTAGTAAACAAAGTGATACTTTGTATTTTTATGCCTAATATACATTTATTAGTAGTGGTTTTGTAAAATTAACCCTATATATATATTTTTTTAAAAAAAATTATAAGGGACAGTTTGACCGGTAGGCATAGGAAATGGCAGCTGCCAAACTAACCAATGCCAGCCCTCATTCACCCATAAACTAAAAAAAAAGCCACCAACCAACTCATCCATCACCAGTTTAGTCCCCTCTTCAAACTATAAACCCCCAAAACCATAGCAATGGGTAATTTTGTAGCTTAAGACCCCTCAAAACCACCTTTGAAACTCTCAGTACAGTTAAAGAGAAAGGAGGAGGAGCATCATGACAAGGGCAAGGTGGTGCTTGAAGGCGTCACTAAGAACCCTAAACACGGCGGTGAACGTCACCGGAGTTGGCATGATAATCTACTCCCTTTGGCTGCTCAAGGTGTGGGATGAAGGCGTTGCTCAGCTACCGGCTTCCTCCGCATCTGACCTCCCCAGGCCCTGGTACTCTTCACTCCATCTCTGATAATAACTCTGATTTTCAATCTCTTTATAGTTATGGATTCAAATCTTCTCTCATCTCTATCAACCAAATTGACATCATGTTTTAAGAAAGGTAGGTTAATTATGTGATTTTTTTTTATGACATAACTCCTGCTGCCAATTTATAAATATTTAATACATTGCAGCAATATCATATAGAGCCCTATGCAAGAGGTTTTTTTCTATACAATTGGAATTTTGAGTTTGAGGATACCAATTGCTTCTTCATTTTGAAGTTTTTTTGATTTATTTTTTGATGATTTTCTCCAAAACAGAAGAACGACCGTTTTTTCAAAATCTACAATATTTTTCAAAATTAAATGCTTTTGCAAAATACCTAAAAACTTCCTCTATCCTTTCGATTGAAACGGACATTTTTGTCTTTCCGTCACAAAAAAATTCATTCAAAATTTGAACCATTAACTATTGACTTGTGACTTGACTGCGAATTCATGAATGATTCTTAGATTTAGATCTCAAATTATGTTTCCCTAATGACATAAGAAAGTCAAAATAATAACCAATTTTTCTTGATTTTCTTGATTCTTTTCAATAATAAAATCTTTTTTAATTTCCACTTTTATCAATTTCAATTATATAATAAAAAGTTTATATATGTAAAGCAAACACCGTAACCAGAGCAGAACTTACCCAGATATATAATTGGCTATTAAAAAAATAGAATCTATGATGCACAAATGAAAAGCTGGAGTTGGAAAAAAAAAATTAAAGAATAGGTGGGAAAACCGTTGGAAAAATAGGGAGTTGACTTGTAATAACACTAATTGCTAAGTTTTGACTTGAGAAAAAAAAAAGATGTTATACATAGCAGCACAAAACGAACTATTCTTTCGTCTTTTACTTATGTTACAGTAGTATTATGGATATAATTAATGTGTACTGATTTGGAGAAATGTGCATCAGGTTTATATTGACGTGTTTAGGAGTGGGAATGGTGGTTTCGCTCAGCACAATTTGTGGTTACATGGTTGTCAACCGCACCAAACATTCCATCCTCTATATTGTATCCTTTTTCTTTCTTTCTTTCTTTCTGTTTCATTTTATTCATCTACCCGTTTGCCTCTCAATTTATCGGACACTATTTGATATTTTAAATCATTTTCTTATAACAAAAAAATACCCTATTTTTACACTCAAGTTACAAAAATGGTGCATTCCAAAAGCAAAAGAGGGCGAGAAGGGATTCGAACCCCCGACACTATAACCTAATCCTACAATCTACATATCCTACCTTGAGAGGAATATACTAAGATTGTTGTGAGTCATTACAAATAATAATACTTTTTTTCGACGGGTGTGAATTGTCCGAAAATAGACTTGATTTTAACTAGACGATTATTATGAATTTATTATATTGTTGACGTTAACCAGTATAAAGTACATAGCAAGCATAGGCTCCCTGGTTTTGCTTCAAGGAGGTATCATCATTGTAATTTTCTTCAACATGGATTTGGAATCGGTATGTATTCTCCACTTTCTCACTTCTCGATTTTCCTTTTTAATTTTTAAAATAAGTTTTGAAACTTTATTCGGTATCTGGTTTTACAAATTTCATATGGTAGATAACTTCTTTAAAACTTGAAACCTTATGTTGATAGGTTATAAACGAAATAATAGATGACAATCACGCAAAATTCAAGCACTTCATCATTTATTCTCTCCACATGAGTCGATGGGTCACGATCATCGTTTTGATCGCACAGGTAAACCATTCAAAATTTGTTTGACGCAATGTGTGTATTGTTTAGAAGGATCGATATGGAACTTATTCAAGAGGATAAACTTTGATGCACCAATTTTATTTCATTTTTTCAATTCATTGCTTTAATTTTTGGAATTCATTGCAGGTGAGTTTGATCATACTAGCAGCGACTTTGTGTGTGGTGGGAGCTGAGCCAATCAACTCACAGTCTCAGTTGCTGGCTTCAGTGCCTGATTTCAGATACTCCTTTTTAATCCCCCAAAATCCCCATGTAAATGACAATGATAATAATCTAATCTTCTCTGAAGAAGTTGATGCATCAAGAACTACAAGATCTAAACTGCTTCAATTTCTTTGTGGTTGGTGAACAAGTTTCAGACTTTCATTTCTCACCTGTTTTCCACTGGATTGCTCAATGCTGATGCATGCTCCAACATTGATGAAAAACTGAACTTTCAAGATGCAATAACAAGGATCTGCAAAGTCGTCATCATACTCATAGCATAGTGACATGAATGTGGATGGTAATGAGTCGGGTGATGGATGGCTAGATAGCCTAGATCATAACCGTCAAACCCGCTAACAGCCTAACATCATCCACCACGAGACCCAACTTGTGGCTTGACAATAGCTCTACTCTTACCTCAATCCACGGATGATAGATGATCTATCCATCCGTGGGATATTCGGGTGGCTTATATTTTTTCCACAACAAGTATTCTGCAAATATGATACTCCGTATCATTTACTCATTTAGAACCTCAAGCATGACAGACTGACAGAGATATCTATAACATCCAACTAGGAGATATCAATTTCCCTTGGTGCCCGAATCACCTAACTTGAAAAGCTGGTTAGGTGATCCGGGCATCAAGGGAAATTGCTGTCCGATACAAAAAACAATAAGGATGGGTGTGCAAATTTCATGCTTGAATCAAGTCACTATCGGAACCGAGGAATATGCGCGCAGTGCCATAAGCTCATTGCACGCGAATTAAATCAAAATTTAGTCTATTTAACGCAGATGAATAGCTCTTCTCGTATCATTGACACCTCTAAGTACAGCTTGACAAGAGGCAGAGGGAGAAAGAATGAACAAAGGAATATCGTACAACTGTAGCCTTCACAAAATTCTAATTACAGCACTCGGATATCTAAAAATTACACTAGGTATAAATGAAAGATGCCAGCATCCCAGGCAACTGAATACCAGTTACTTGTTACCTGTAATTCTTGAGAAGAGAGGAGTTAGGGCTTGATAAGCTTGAGCTGGAGGTAGACTTACCCTTATCCGTTGATATCCCTGGGGAGCCACATTCACTGAAGTCGAGTGCACGCCACTCACCCTGAAAACTTCCCCAATCAGGCAGGTATAGAGGTGACAAAACCAGAGAATATAAGCAGCTTACAGACAAGACTAATAATACTCTAAGCATGATAGCGACTGCTAGGTTTTAACAGGTCATATCTAGAAATATGATTATATATTACTCCTTATAATAGTATAATGAATTTTATTGATTACTTGAACGGTTGAAATATATAAATATATTAATGCACCATTATGAATAGACCCTATCTAAACTAAAATAAAGTTGAGCTATATTTATTAATTTACATATCATACAAAATAAACTAATTGTGATAATCAACTCATGAAGAGCCAAATTAGAACCAAATGTCACCTTTATTAAATATGAAACATGTGACTAAAGCCAAATGACACAAGCATGTTTAATAAAAAAGAATTAGGCATACTGTAAGGTCACAGGTACTCCAGCTAAGTAATTTGAAGTCATGTTATTCATACTTTCCCCCAAACAGTCAAAATTGGGTAGGGTAGCATATATATCAACAGCTGTATGATTAAAGACACTTCTAAAGGGATGAAAAAGAAATGACGAACCGAGAAATTCGAAGCCAGATGCATACGACCCGGCTGCTGATCATTTCTGCCGCAATTATCCTCCTGGCCTGCATTCTGCTTATGGACGTATTTCTTTTTCAATATACTCTCAGGAGTTTCCTTTCCCAGTGTTTCCCGGGCATCTGAAAATGAATCAGCACTCTGCTCATTTATTTGTTTCATTAATTCAATTGCATCAAGGTTTTCTCCTGGGCTCATGAAAATCCTGATATCCTGCCAACCAGAAAGGGAAGAAGTGGATGATGAAGCATTTGCCCCCTTAAGGCAGATCTCAGAAAGATAATTACATGTGCCAGTTTAATACCTCCATTGTCAGGTCTGTATCGAACCTTGAACCAGGAATTAATGAGTTCAGAAACCAAGGGGATTTCCATGCTGAAGGAGATTCAATTCTTTGCCTAAAAGGGGTTTCACCAAAACTATAACAAAAAGGAAACACAGTGACTATAAGTTGAAAAATTAGGCAAAATAAAGACAGACAGAAAAACAAACAGTCTAGAACGTATCAAATAAAATGGAGCATGTTCTCACAGATTATTTTCAGTTCCAAATCCGTTATCAAGATTTTCCAACATCATGGGAGCAGAAGGGGAAGTTGATGGCCTTGATGTATCGCCATTATCTTGCTTTGTTGGCCCAATGGAGTTAGCAAATGTAGGATTTACATTCAAAGGTTTTGAAATAGCTTTCTGCTTGGATGTGACCTCCAATTCATGATGATCTTCCAAAGCATCACCGGTCAACTTTACAGCTCTCTCTTCTTTGGATTCGACACACAAGTTATGATCAGCAAGGACTTTCCTAGTCTGTCATAATAGTAAAGCAAATTTGAGAAACAGCAGTACCATACTATTCAGTGCAAAGTAACTGTGAAAAATTCACTCACAGTTGCAGAAGTAGCATCTGTATCAATCACTTCCTTGACATCCACATCAGGAGTCCTTGTGTTGCAGTGTCCATCATCATTGTCGTGTAATTGCTGTTCTGAGAGTTTGTCAACAGAGGCAGCATCAGCATTGCTTTCGTCTTTGGCATAAAAAGGACACATATTTTCCTTATCTTCAACAGAAGTTTCAAGGATGCCTTTTTGGGGTTGTGATGGGTCATGCCCAGGATCATTGGAAGTGTCAACTTCATCAAGGATCACATAACGAGAAAATTCTTTTGTCAAACTAGATGTACACAAGATCCCTTGACTGGTTTGGCCACCGGTTTTCTTGCCATATCTTCTTTCCGAGAATGGTGATAGTGGTGATAACAAATCACGATGTCTCTTCTTCAAAATAGATGGTGCACATGTGAAGGTTTTTGAAGCACCATTTGGCGCGGCATCTGGACTGTTATCTGGTGAATCCCACAGCTTAAAGGGAGTAAGGGTGTTCATAGAAGGGATCATCAATCGACGAATGCCAAAAGGACTGTATTCTAGTTGTGGATCCATACCAGACTGAGCAAGGTCACAGCTACAGAATGGGATATCCAGACTTGGGAATCGTGGAGGCTCATAGCACAATGCTCCTGCATCTTGGTCTTCTTTGATGACAGGACTTTCGTTACCTGAAGAGCATTCCTGTTGATCTCTTGATGAATCAGAACCAAAAGCATTTACAGGGACAAGTTTGCTTGAATCCTTTACCAGATAATTTTCATCTGTTAAATCTCTTATATCTATATGATCATGAAATGATGTGGAGGCATCATAATATGCAAATCCATCTTCTGGACTTATATTGCATTCCAGTATTGGAGAATCACCCAAGCACTTGTTAAGCTCATCTGGTTTGGCATCAGAAATAACTGGACCATTTCCAGTTGATGAATCTGATTGAACAGAAGAAAACGATTTACCATGTGATACAACAGCCAGGTCTCCCTCAGCTTCAGGTAACTGAAAGCTGGAAGACTGAAAACATGGTGTATTCCTGCTTGGGATGTTGACATTAATACCTTCACCTTCATGAACCAAGTTACACGCTGAACTATCTATGGACATAGGTGTGCAAAGTGCATTTGAAGTTTTCACTACATGACATACCACTTCAGGGACATCCAGCCTAGCAGAACACTCAGGTAAACTAGATGAAGAGGGTAGCATCTCACCCATCATATTCAGCCCGCCATCATGCAGAAAATTATCTTCACAGTGTTTTGGTGAGCAACTTAATTCATAAGATATTTCTGGAAAAGAAAAAGTGATACCCTCAGGAAAAGTATTATAAGGTGCCGAGTATGCAGCTGTTGTACTACTATTTTGCTTGTTCCTGGGATGAGATGCTTCAGGAAAACCAAATTCATCCTTAGTACAAAAAACTGCAGTAGACATATCACTTGCCATTTGCGAGCAACCAACAAAAGTTGAGCCTTGACTGCACTCTGAATTTTCATCCAACTCTTTCCCATCTTTGCAAATACTGTCATCCCCACTGGCCGGAGTAATTCCCAATGAAGACGGATGCATAGACTGAATTTGATCTTTGATATCAGCCATCTCTTGAAACTGTGCAAGTAAACCTGACGCAACATAAGAATCCACTTTCTTCTTCACTGAGCTATTCCAGTGGTTTTTAATAGCATTATCGGACCTGTATAGTCAAAATAAAGAGATGGAAAAGAATAGTTCATATCAAATCACAACCAAAGAGAATATACAATCCAACTTACAAGTATATAATGGCTTGGAAACCTCAAAGGCTCATACCCATAACTTCCAAAATAAAGAAGCAAACTTGAAAAAGGTGATAAGAATAACATGATCCCAACATGTAAGAAGCCTACCTTCCGGGCAAGAACTTTGCCAAGTCTGCCCACTTGTTCCCAATGATTTGATGATAATGAATCAAAATCAACTCTTCTTCTTGAGTCCATGCTTCCTTGTTTATAGCTGGATTGAGGTGATTATGCCACCTAAGAAATTCAAAGAAAGCAGCCAGATTTCAAGAACTAGAAGAATCAAAGGTATATGATTCATGCCATCTCATACTGATTACATTATTGGGACTTCAAGGAGTATGGAAGGACAAATCCGTTCCCAACAGAATGATCAAAGATGGAGTTACATCAGGGGAACCAAAGAACAGGAAAAGGATTATTGAATAAGACAAAAATGAACTTCAACATACCTTTCTCGACATTGCTTCCCAATGCGCCCTGGTAGATGTTGAGCAATAGCAGACCATTTTTTTGGCCCAACTTTATTTACGAGTTGTAAAATTATGTCATCCTCCTAATTAGTTAAGAAGTGTTCTCACGACTTCAGCATACATGTAGCACAGATTACAGGCCAAATTGACAGCTATAGGGAAAAGTCCAGTAAATAAACCTCTTTAGACCATGGGCCTTTTATGAGCTCTGGATCCAGGACTTTCTGCCATCGGTGCAGGCATTGAACATCTGTCCGATCTTTGAAGCACTCCGCTGCAAATACAAAACCACTTGTTTAATAATGCAAGCCATCACATTTAGCTAAAAAAACAAGGCATAAAAGAATGACACACACAAGTCTGAGCAACATTGAGTTATCATGACTGAGTGTATAAATGACGAAAGGTTCAATGGCCACAGAGATGAGATATTGCTCATTTTGAAGAAACCAGATTATGAAAAGAATAATAAGAAATTTAAGACATTGATTATTCAGAAGCTGAACAGACTGCTCTTTCGTATCCAAAAATCAGATCACAATCAAATTATGACCACCAAAAACTCCAAACAACTTTGCACTTTATGCTAAATCAATCGTGTTAAAAATATATTTAGTTGAAGCTTATAATAAACATTAAGCTATGAAAAACAAAGTTTACCTATCTTCTTCCAGTTTTTCCCTTTATAACTCTGGACGGCGCTGCGTAACACTTCATCCTATTCAGAAATAAATGACAGTGATTTCAGATAGTCTGTTTCAAAAGTAATATATTTATAAATGTCCCCAAAAAAAAGAATTAAAGAGTAAAGAAGAATATATATTATATGATGTCAACTTTTTGAAGAGCAGGAAACAAGGTCAGGGAGGAGCAGTAAGATTTCAGTGCTGACTATATTTACAAAAAGCACAACTTTCAAATCAATAATGAGGATGCTACCATTGGAAGAATGTGCTTGAACTTATGTGCACAGCATCTATAACTACAACGAACCCATTGGATTCTTGGGTTAGTTGATAATAAGGAACTCCTATGAGCCCAGATCGTGCACCCCCATTTTCCTCTTTCTTTTCTCCTACCGAATCTAGTTTACATTCACCTATGAGGCTATTACCCATAAGCTTCTTAACAAATTCTAGAATTAGCGATAGCTAAAAATACGGATCAACTAATAGTGACAACACACAACAGAACAAAGGAATTTAAAATAATAAATTACATAGTATAAATCAAGCATGTTTTTGGAATTTCAATACAAATTAAAAGATCAAGTAGGAAAGCGCTTGCCTCTTCTGGGGTCCAATGGCCCCTCGTCGACCTCCTTGTAGGTCCAGTAGTCCTCCTAAAAGCAAATAGGATGATGTAATAAACAAAAAGTCCTTTTGGAATATCAATAAGATGAGAATTGGTCAAGGAATAACAAAATAAAACAGCAAGAACATTTGCAAATATATCAAAGGTTTATTAAAAGAGTATGAAGAGAATTTCACGATTAGGCTTATCAGAAATGATAAGCAGAATATCCAAAATATCATCACTTACAATCAAATACACTGTTATTGGTGTACAAACCTACGAAAAGACCAACACTGCATAAATTGTTGGAAGATCCTTAACTTCATTAATTTAAGCTGAATATATAATATATATTAGAGTCAAATCACCAGTTGAACTTGAAGATCGTAAGAAAATGAACAGCATAACCCTATCCTTGATAGGCCTCAATTTGGAAAACAAGAACCTTCAAACTTGACAAGGGAGAACTAAATTATTGGAGCAACATTCCTTAAACCTACGTTGCATACACTTTTGCTAATTTTCCAAAATTAGCAAAAAACTCCAATTAAAGATACATTATTGGCTTTCTTGCAAAATCTCCAATTGAGGCCACCCCCAACCCCCTAGTGTTGAGAAGTTCTCCTCTTCTAATGCTCCATACCTTATGATTAGAACATTATATCCCCTCATATATCTAAAATAGGGCCTCTCCATCTCTCCTGAAATCCTTTTTCCGCTTCACACCGCAATATTTGCTCAAGCTTTCCATTTTTTAATAATCATGACACTGATGAACATGTGCACTACAAAGGATATTTTCCCTGTTTTGATGTACTACAAGTCCAACCTTATAGGAGAAAGAAAATATGAGAAAAAGGAATTTAGAAGTAAAAAATACCCATGTAAAGATCGCACTCTCTGCAAGCTGTTGTTAGTTCCACCCTGTTCAAGTGGCTGTGCCGGTGATTGTGGTGGGGGTGGTGTTGAAGAAGCTGCATTAGAAATGGTATTGTCGCATCCCATAGTTGCTTATGAAAGAGCTAAAATAGGATACTCAATACCAACACAACAACAAGCTTCTCCAATAGATGCTCCCAAAAGCATTTCAGTCCTAGTACATAGCATAACAACTATATCACCTGGAACCAGAAGGAAATATTTGAATTACAATCTACTTACCATTATTGGAAATAAACAACAGTGGAATAAACGTATGATTTTCAAACATTGTTAGTTCGCCAGCTATGAAGCTGATAAATATAGCCGTTAACGTATCCAAATTCACAATAACTGCACAGAAAGATAGCTGCTGAAGCTCCGACTAATTTCAATGGCAGGTGCTGCTCACTTTTTAAGATATGAGCTCCAAATTCTATATCTGAAAGCAACAAATTTCAAAACAAAACAAGGATCCCCCGATTTCACTCCCATTCCAGGAAATCGAATTCAACTAAGGAAACCCTAAGCCGCTAACCACTACCAGCTGTCGGTGAGCGTAACACGCAAGCAAATAGAAATATAGAATAGGAGGCTCCAATTAGAAACACAAATTCAGACAAATTACTTCGACCACAAGACCTAATTCGAACAAATTGAAAAACCAGCTAACCAAGCTAACCACTTTGAGCTTCAGATTGTGAAGTCGTACTGACTACTGATCGGAAGAGAGAGAAAACGGCAGCAATCCAGCGAGAGGTAAACTCAGTGGGGATGACAGATCCAACAGGGGAGAGAGAAAGATCTGGAAACGCACTACTGATGCTTTCGGGCTTAGTTGTGGACGAAGAGAGCTTCGGAAACGATTCAACAATATCAAAAGTCAAAACGTTGATGCGAAAATCCAAATCTCAGTTTCAAAGTTCTTCAAGCCCTAAAGTTTAAATTTGGGGGACAATTTGATGTTTCCTGATGAAATTTGAAACGGCAAAGAGGAAATGAGTACTATAAGAGTAACAGTCAAAGAGGCAACGATAAAACTATTTGTGTACGGTTTGCGAATAATTCAGGACCGGTTTTATAATTTTGAAAATAATTATTATCCTTTTTTTTTAATATAAGAAATAATTTGAAGATCGGACAAGTGGACAACACACTTTATTCTCAATGGCCGGCGTATTATTAGACGAACTAATCATCATGCTACAGTGTAAACAAGACACTTTCTACCTCTCCACACCAAGGTAATCCCTTTTCTTTCTTTACTTTAAGGTTTTACCTACAACTATGGAGTTACCTTTTAGCAACTTTAAGGTGAGCAAAACCCATGGTTGCTCATGCTTTAAGGGAGCTTCAACCACCTCGAGCCCCCCGTAAATCCACCACTAATGTAGGCCATTAGAAGAGGGAGATTCGAACTCGTGACCTACGTATCATCCTTACAACCTTACGAACTTTTTTCTTAGTAAGGTTTCACATTAATTCTATCTTTAACTTTTTGAATTGTGCAAACCTTAGAAACTACACTACATACTTTAAATTTACAATATTTTTTCCAAGATGATTCGAAATCATAAGGGTTTCAGGCAAGATGGGAAAAATACTATTGGCAAGACCATTTTTTTAAAATTGCACACAAGTCCTTCACATTCTAAAAAAACAATTACAAATCTGCCCGAAAGAAGAATTGAAAACCACCACTATTCAACATCGTTTCACTTGGACGAGCCACACACAATAGAGATAAATCACTTATACCTTGTTCATTGCAGTAGATTTGTGAGGACTTTCAACATATCTACCAAATTTAAGGTAAGAAGCTTCATTTACAATTGATTTTAATGGTTTTTATTTGAACAAATTGTGTGTTTTAGGATTTGAAATTAGAATTGAAATTGATGAAATTGGTTGTTTTTTGTATGTTTTGTTTGATTGTTGTTGATTTCGGTGTTGTTTGAGTTGAATTATGAGTAGCAATTGTAACGAAAACGAAAGAAATTGCTCGTTTTGTTACGATTGGAGTTGGTTTCTTTGACGTTTTTTCATGGCTTATTGTCGGGCAAAGGGCTCATGTAGTTCTCACGAGGTGATGATATATGCTCGACTACTGTCACCGAGCCTCTTGTGTACCCTCGCCACTTTTTGCCGAGGTTTCTTCGTACCCTCGATAACTTTTTCCGAGCCTACTTTGTACCCTCGACATCATTTGCCGAGGTCCCTTATTTAGCCCATCCTCTCTGAGGTTCGACAGATTTTTCAAATGACGACTACAAATAACCGTTGAATGTCATTCGATAATCATCCGTATTGATCGACATACGAAAGTGAGTGTCGATCAATTCGTTCCTTGATAAATTTCACTGATTTTAGCCAGTTTTCGAGCACAACAATTCATTCGAGATATTTAGGTTTTTTTCATTCACTCTGTTCGTAGATGAGAGTTTTGAACCTTTTTGCAATTTGTTTGAAAAAAAATGAAAAAGACCCGTATTAAATTACTTAAAATTGTCTTGACAATAGTCATTTTGCGATCTTGTCTAAAGCCGCACTCATTTGAAATAAGTGGTGATCCAAAATATTTACCTTTCTCCCCACCACACTCTTAAAATCATGTCAAGTTTTTTAAATATTCATTCAGGCCAAATAAATCCAATCTTACAACCGTCCTTTTGTTCCTTCCCTGTTTTATGAGCAAAGAATGTAAATGCAGTGTAAAGAACCAATTCATCTTTCTATGTTCTTCTTTACCTTTCAATCTGTTCTTCCCATTGCAACTCCATTTTCTCATGAATTCACACCTTCCATTTATCATCACCGCTCACAACATCCAAGAATCTTAAAACATGGAATTCGTCAGCGCTATCGACAAGAAAGTATTTCTTGGAACTGTGCTTTCATGGCCCTTCGAAGACATATTCAACGCCGACTTGTACAAGGATAAGGTAATAGACGAACACATTCACATAGATTATGTCGCTCTAGTTGTCGAATTATATATATATACATTGTTGTTGAACATTGTAGGTGAAGACGATACCTGAGACTTTCGCCTCCAAGGAAGATTACATGAATTCATTCGTCTTTCCGCTGCTGGAAGAGACGCGGATGGAGCTGTTTAGTGCAATGCAGAATGTGGCTCAAGCACCTGCTTGTGTGGTCTCAACTGTTGAAGATTCGATACTATTCAAGTATCCGAAAGACTTGTACTATGAGATAACCACCAAGAAGATCAAGGATGTCAAGGGTCGTGTCGTAGGGAAGTATGAGCCGGAAGCTGGAGATGTGTTTGCAATCACAGATGTCAAACCGAAGAGCATAGAAGACATCAACAGGCCTACGATAGGGTACCTCATTGCTTTCGTTCAACGGATGAAGGACGATGACACGGAGAAGATCCCAATCCTGACTTCAAAACCAATACAAGTAGGTTTTCATAGACAGCTGTTTGCTGTTTTCCTTGTGAATCTGATGACAAATTTGCGCATATGGAACGCGCTGCATCCTGAGCCTCTCGGGTATGAGTTGAGCATGATCAATAAGGTGCTGCAGACGGATCGTTTGGTAAGAGTTTCAAGCTTGATTTGTGATTGAAATTTGTTCATCCAAGTCATGAAATCGGTTCCAATGTTTCAATAATGTTGCAGGAAGACAGTTCCTGTGAGATCTGTTCCTTGGAAGAAGCTGATTTGAGTGTGATTGAAGCCTCTGAGCTGGATGAATCACAGTATGAGGCGGTTTCGGATGTGATCAAGACTAGCAAATGTAGCCATCAGAACACCATCAAGCTGATTTGGGGGCCTCCCGGGACAGGAAAGACGAAGACGGTTGTAACCTTACTAACTGCATTGTTTAGGATGAAAGTGAGTACAGTCATCTGTGCTCCGACAAACACATCTGTCCTTCAGGTTGCTTCGCGGCTTAGATTGATGCTGCTCGACACCCATCTTGACCACGGAACTTATGGCTTGGGCGATCTTGTTTTGTTTGGTAATGAAAAGAGGATAAAGATCGACGAGCATGAGGAGCTCTTGGATGTGTATCTTGATCATCGCGCGAAGCTTCTCTCCAAGTGCTTCTCGCCGGTATCTGGTTGGAAACACACATTAGAGTCATTGATATGTTTACTTCAAGATCCTCAGAGGCAATATTTCGAGTACCTTGAGAAGATTAGACAGAAGATTGAAGCTGAAGGCGGCGAGCTTGACTCTTGTTATCAATTGTCAGAGTCTTTGATATGCTTCTTCGAAGAGTATCAAAGGCAACACGACACATACCTTGAAAAGATTAGAATGGCTACAGCAGCTTCAGATTATGAATCTGACACTAGTGACCATTTATCAATTGAAATTGAAGAAGATGATGATCATGATCAAGATCAGATTGTGATAGAAATTGAAGGTGATGAGCCTGAAATCCGCGATCATCATCATCATATGTTGTTTGATGAGTTCGTAGTGGATCAACTCAATTCGTTGCGTACACAGACAGCTTTCTGCATCAGGACTATAATCACACATCTACCTACTCTTTACCTTTCATTAGCGGAAACAAGTACCTTGGTACATGCTCTTGATTCAGTTGAGACGCTCAAAATCTTCGATGTGTACACCTCATCAAGTGTGAAGCTCATCGCGGTCCTCAAGTCTCTTCCGACATTTCTCTGCCAGCTGCCTGGTTTGTTCATTGGCCGCCAAGCAATCAAGGACTTTTGCTTAGGAAACGCGCAGATGATCATCTGCACGGCATCAAGCTGTGCTACACTTCAAAGAAAAGGAGTGCTTCCTGCGAGGTTCATCGTCATAGACGAAGCTGCCCTTTTAAAAGAATGTGAATCCACCATTCCCTTACAGCTCCCGGGGCTGCAACATGTGGTGCTAATAGGCGACGAGAGGCAGCTTACGCCTATGGTTCAAAGCAAGGTAAGGGATCCAAGATAAGCTCATCAATACATCTCTTTCCACTGTTTGGTAATCGTTTCTTACAGGTTGCGGAAAATGCGAAGTTTGGGAGGAGCTTATTTGAGAGGCTATCAATATTGGGTAAGAAGAGACATTTTCTCAATGTTCAGTACAGAATGCATCCGTCAATAAGCTCATTCCCTAACGGAGAGTTCTACGACAAGATGATTTTGGATGCTCGGAATGTGACACTACCGAGTTACAATAAGCAGTTCCTTAAGGGAAGGATGTTTGGCTCCTATTCTTTCATCAATGTGTCTTCTGGAAACGAAGATTTCGACAAAGGACACAGTCCAAGAAACGCGGCAGAAGTGGCTGCTGTCGTTGAGTTAGTTGGAAGACTTAAAAAGGGTACGAGACGTTACATATAATCATATAATGTAAGGTCTAGACAGTTCACAAAGTATATGTATACATTACATTGACAATACTTTGAACTCAATTTGTTTTTGAGCAGAGTCAATTGAAACAAATCAAGGGATCAGTGTAGGAGTGATATCTCCTTATAAGGGTCAAGCTGCAGCTATTCAGGAAGAGATAGGTGAAAACTACAACACAAACAGGTTTGTTTGTGACAATGGCAACCAATATTAATACAAACTTTAAACTAGCTGAAGTTGAAAATATAGTTGAAAGATTAAAAATAAACTGGTTTATGTTTAGAAGAAAAAATTAACTAGTTGTTGGCTTCGGGTATTTAATAAAAGGAAAAATTACCAAAAATAATACAAAATGAACCAATATTAATACAAACTTTAAAAATCACTATAATGCATGAACCAATTTCGATACAAAACAAATTTCGGCCAATTTTCCATCCAATTTTTTGACATATCAATTAGAGGTTCGAAAATTTAATGACATGTATAAATTACCAATTGTACATTTTGTTAAAAAATTGATTTTGAGGAAAAATTGGATTTTAAATTTAATTTACTCATCTAATTTTAAATCAAAATTATTATTACTCGTATTATTTTTGGGACATTTAATAATGTGACGCCATATCATTAAATTTACAAACTTTCGGTTACCATTACCACATCAAAATTTTGTCCTGAAATTTAGCCTGAATTTGTCTCATATTGAAATTGATTTAATGTGAAATAGTTTATAAACCTTATAGTGATTTTCAAAGTTCATATTGGTTCCTAACTAGTAATAGTTTGTATTATTTTTTGATTATTTTTTCTTAATAAGAATAGGTTGTTTGGTGTAATTTAATCTTTAAGTGAAAGATAAGATTGTGATTTTATAGAGAAACGGTATTCATTTGGAGAAAAAGCTTGAAAATATAGCATTTCATTTAAACTAGGTTTTCAACTACCTGAAGCTTTTTAAACTATGTGTGAACAATATATGGGTCACTTGTGCACATCACTGTTTAGGTTTTCCGTCTCCATTGGCTCGGTTGATGGCTATCAGGGCATGGAGAAAGACGTGGTTATAGTCTCTACTGTTCGATGCAACAAGACCGGCTTAGTCGGTTTCCTTTCCAACCGAAACAGAATCAATGTCGCCTTGACTAGAGCTAGATATTGTTTGTGGATACTCGGGAGTGAAGCGACACTAACCAAGAGTAGATCTGTTTGGAAGAAGATCATCGATGATGCAGAGTCGCGTGGGTGTTACTTCGATGCAAACGAGGACGAGAAGCTGGCTCGAGCTATAACTTCTTCTACAAATAACAAGCAAGGAACAACGTTGGGCTCTATTAAGCCTATGGATGATTGAATTACAAATGTTACTATCTATGTATAATTTAAGCTGTGTGCTTAATTTATTGGAAATTGACTGTCCTATTTGGATTATGGATCACATATGAATATGGAGATGATCATTTCTAGTGAATCTCTTATTCGTAGGAGGGTAGAGAGCTGGCGAGATCTAACCCAAAATCCGAATCCATTCATCTCTAATCCGGGTTTAACCCGATTTCGGGTCAAATTGGGTCATTTCAAGTAAAACGGGTCTTGGGTAGATCCGGGTTAACTCGAATCCGGGTTTAACCCGCTTTCGAGTCAAATTGGGTCATTTTCGGGTTTGTCAATTTTTTCATTTTTTAATCAAAAATCGTATTTTGATGGCTTTATGATAACTTCAAAATGTTAAAGTCAACGATGTGGTTGTTAAGTTGTTCTTTTGTGCTCTATACTTATTAGAAGATGTCATCCAAAGCTCAAGCGCTTGTAATTATATACTACCTCCGATCTAAAATATTTGAATTTTTTACTATACTCATTATTTTTAATAAAATTTAAAACTCTATAAAATATCAAAGTTGTAATTAAAATTATGAAATTATTTCATACCATTTAGTAATGACTAATGAGTATAAAATTTTAATTAAAAGTTTTAATATTTTATAGAGTTTTTTTTAGGCTTTTTAAAAAACATATTGAGAAATAAAAAATAAATATTACCAATCGGAGGGAGTATTATACAATGCAAATAAATAAATATTGATTTGATCGAAAAAGAAAGATCTAGCGTTCATAATTATAAAATGTAATAAATTGGAATCTCTATGAATAATTTTAATAATATATTAATTACTGAACTTACCCGAATACTCCGTAAGATTTTGGAATTTTCTTAGCTTTTTTATTAATCAATGTTTTATTTAAACTAACCGGGTCGGAACTCATTTGACCCACAAAAATACTGATTTTTCGGGTGCAGTTCAAAAAAATTCCCCAGGTCAAAATTTGACCAATTTTTTTTTTTCCAGATGTATAGGGTTGGGTTTTGACAGCTCTAGTTAAAATAGACACTGTAATATTTTCCACTTGCAACATAGAAGTGCTCCGTAGTGGAGTATATACTTTCACTCATCTGTAAGTCTGTAACAGGTACAACGTACAAAGCATTTACGAGATACTCCGTAGTAATCTATTGTAGTACATGAATCATACGGAGTATATATAGAAATCACGACAAGTGCTTAATCTCAGTTCAGTTCCTGAGTGTAGTTGATTCGTTTTCCTGCATCAGGCAAAAAAATCCAGGCATGTAATCTTTAAAATCACTAGATCCGATGATTCCATTGTCTATAACAAAAGACAGAAAACAGATCCAGCCAGTAGCATCATACACTTGCATTACACACCCATTACCCATAATTTAACTAAAAACACGAGCTTTGCCCTTTCAATCATCCCCAAGCCTAAGAGAGGCTAGTGACACTCTTACCTTGTCTGAGCTACAAGTTTTGATAGCCCGACCCAGATCCTTGTCCTCATCCGCGTCAAAGTAGCAGCCACGCGACTTTGCATCATCAATAAGTTTCATCCACACACTTGCACTTTTGCTCAACGTCGATCCACTCCCTATTATCCACAAGCAGTATCTTGCTCTAGTTAGTGCAACATTTGCTCTTTGTCGATTGGAGAGGAAACCAATGGAGCCGTTCGTGTTGCATCTGACGGTGGAGATTATAATCACATCTTTCTCCCCTCCCTGGAAGCCATCAACCGAGCCAACACTTACAGAGAACATGGCTTTTTCATCGGTGCTATACTTCTTCCCTAGCACTTCCTGAATTGCTCTAGCTTGACCCTTGTAAGGAGATATCACTCCTACACTGATCCTTTGGTCTCTTACTGTCGAAACTGCCAAAAAAGCATGTTGAGGAAATTAGTACTGCAATGTGTAGTTTGTGACTCAATTGACACTGAATCATAGTGTACCATTTTGAAGTCTTCCTACTAACTCCGCGACAGCAGCCACCTCAGCTAGGTTTCTTGGGCTGTGGCTTTTGTCAAAATCCTCCATTCCAGAAGATACATTGATGAAAGAATATGATGAATACATATTTCTTTCAAGAAATTGCTTTGTATAGCTTCGTAGCGTTACATTTCGAGCATCAGAAATCTTCTTATTATAAAACTCTGTATTTGGGAATGAACTAATTGATGGGTGCATCCTGTACTGAACATTCAACAGATGCCTTTCCTTGCCCAGTATTGAAAGCCTTTCGAATAAGCTTCTCCCGAAGTTGGCATTTTCTGCAACCTGTAAGAAACAATCAACTAAGAATGACAAAGATTAAAAGAAACAAGTAGTTAAAAATCAATGAATCACCTTGCTTTGGACCATGGCTGGTAGCTGCCTTTCGTCGCCTATAAGAATCGCATGCTGCAGCCCGGGTAGCTGCAGAGGAATGGTGGATTCACATTCCTTTAACTGTGCAGCTTCATCGATGACCACCAACTGCACGGCTCTCGGTCCTTGGGCCTGAAGTCTAGCAGTCCCAGACACCGTGCATAGGATCAATTGTGCGTTCTCCAAGCAGAAGTCCTTGATCATGCTGGTTCCAACAAAGCCCAATAGGTTAACAGATTCGCGTAGAGACTTCAAGATCGCAACCAACTCTAATCTTGACGACGAAGTCCAAACATCAATGCTTGTGAACAGGTTAATCTATTCAAGAGCATGAACCATGGTACTAGCCATTGTAGGGGAGAGGAGATGAGTAGGCAGATGTGTGTGCAGTGTTTTGATGCAGAACACCATCCACGGACGCAATGAATTGAGTCTTTCCTCCGCAAACTCAGATCTCGACATATGATGAGCATTGCTGGACTGAAACAAGTTGAACAGCCACTTAACCACTCTGAATACGAAATTAGTGTCAACCTTATCACCTTCAGCTTCCTTTCTGATCTTCTCAACGTAGGCCTCGTATCGCTCTTGAGGATCTTCAAGAAACCATATCAGTGAGTCTAAATTAGAATGCCAACCAGATACCGGCGATAAGCACTCAGTTAAAAGCTCAACATGACGATCAAGGAACACATCCATAACATCATCATGCTCGTTGATTTTCATCCTCTCCCTATTGCCAAACAAAACGAAGTTGCCCATACCATATGGGACACCCTCTATCTCTATATTAAGTAGCTTCCGAACCCGAGAAGCGACCTGAAGTATTGCTGTGTTTGTAGGAGCACAAGTTACAGTCCTGACTTTCATCCTGGTCAACGCAACTAAAAAGGTAGCAACCGTCTTCGTCTTCCCGGTTCCGGGTGGCCCCCATATAAGCTTGATGGTGTTCTTGTGGCTGCATTTGCTTATCCTGATTACACCTGAAACCGCCTCTTTCTGCGAATCATCCAAATCCGAACAGTCCGATAGAGGAATTAAACTTAAAGAACAAATCAAGCAAGGCCTATCGCTGATATTTAGGGCATTCTCGATGATCTTCAACTTAGGCCCTCTAGGGTCGGGGTGCAGCCCTTCCACACCCGCAGATTCGTGGTCAAATTCACAAGGGAAACAGCAAACAGCTTCTTGATGTGGTCAAATTGTAGAGGCTTCGAGGTCAAGATCGAAATCTCGGTCCTGTCTTCGCTCTTGATACATTTAACGAAGGCCACAAGATAACCGATTCCAGGCCTGTTTATGTCTTTTATCCTCTGCGGCTTGACATTCGTGATGGCGAACAAATCGCGGTCTCCGACTCGTACTTGCAAGCTCCACGAATAGTCGAATTTGAAGAAGTCGTTGTGATGATATCGTAGTACAAGTCCTTGGGAGGTTTTTGGAGATATAAGAGTTTAGGAACTTTCTTGTAATTAGTTAAATAAGAGTTCCTTAATTGTAAATAACAAGCTGGTAGTTGTTAGGTTGTTAGCTGTGCTATATAAGCACTTGAACTCTCTCTGTACAGCTCACGATCATTGAAACATAATTGATTCCATTCCACCAAACTCTCTCTTCTTCTTTCAAAGCTTATTTTCGATTCTCCAATGGTGAATTGATCATCATTTCAAATGGTATCAGAGCACAGGTGAAGTAGAGAGTGTCGGAGGTTCAATTCTGATCACAGATTCAGCCATAGCAAAGCAACCTTGAAGTTCCGGTGCCGAGAGAAATGGTGACGCCGAATGATGTTGTTCTTGAAGCCTCGCAACTGCAATCAAACGTCCTTGCATCCGGAGATCCGCTCGCCCTCACCAATTCAGACCATCCAAGTGCGCAAATTGTATCTCTGCAATTGACTGGATTAAATTTCCTGAATTGGAGTAGAAATGTCAAGATGGCATTATAAGCGAAATGCAAACTATGTTTTATTGATGGAAGCTGCAAGAAACCTGGTTTGGATTCATCTGATCATCAAAGATGGCTGAGAGTCGATTATATGGTCAGATGTTAGATATTGAATTCAATTGGGAATTCAATTGCGGAAACTCTGATGTATGTGGAATCTGCGAAACAACTGTGGGACGAATTGGTTGAGCGATTTGGCCAGACGAATGGACCATTGCTGTATCAACTCAGAAGGACATTGGCGTCACTGAAACAGGGAAACAAGTCAGTTGGGGAATACTATGGCAGGCTCAAGAAGATCTGAGATGAAATCGGGAGCATTGAAGGATTACCTGAGTGTGAATGTGGAGTCTTGGCGCAATTCAAGTGCAGCGTGATCCAAAAGATTCTTGACAAGGAATCTAGAGCGAGATTGATGCAGTTCCTTATGGGACTGAATGAGGAATTTGATGGAGTCGGAAGCAACATGCTATCATCTGAGGTACTGCCTATTGTGAATCAGGCCTTTTACATAGTTCAACAAGTTGAAAGGCAGAAGATGGTTACATGATCAATTCAGATAGATCAAGAAGGTTCTGCTCTGCACGTCAACATGCAGTATCAGGGTGGAAATGGCAATGGGAATAGAAATGTAAGAAAAGAATTTAAGTCTGATTACAAGTCCAAATGAGACAAGAAATGTTATTTTTGTCACATGAAATGGCATACAAGAGATGAATGTTACAAGCTCATTGGGTATCCAGACAAGAGCAGAAATGGATACAAGAATGGAAAGCCATATGGAAATAGGATGGCTAATGCTGTGGATGCACAGGAGCAGGACAGCCCCTTTGACACAGCAGATGAAGAACATTCAGTTGGTCAAGCATTAGTGAATGCTGTTTGCAGAGAAATGGCAAAGATGTTCAAGGGAAAGGAGATCATGGTGGATAACTCAGTCTCCTCAGCAAACATGGCTAGCACTTCCTCAGGCATCTCCTCAGCAAACTTAGCAGGTACTGTTGCTTTCTCGAGTGCTTTAAGTGCAGCTTTGAGTAGAAGTAGTTCTGTGTGGATAGTAGATTCAGGGGCTACTGATCACATGGTTACAGATGTGGATATGTTGATTAGAACAAAGAAGCTTAGTAAGCCTATCAAAGTTATCTTGCCTGATCATAGCATACAACTGGCAGACACAGTTGGAGATTTGGTCATAAATGAAAAGCTTGTAGTTCATGATGTGCTTGCTGTGAATGGTTTTCAGTATAATCTGATGTCAATGACCAGATTGCTAGATGATGGGGTTCTAATCAGTGTGAATCCTGATAAATGTGTGTTACAGGACCCTATCACTAAGGAGATAGTGGGCATTGGACAAAGAGTAGGAGGATTATTCATCCTAGAAGATTCTGAAGGCAAAAGAGGATCCAGAGGACAGGAGCATGGATTAAGAGTCATTACTTGTAATAAAGCTGATGTGGGTCACACAGCTGAGTCAATAAGCATAATTCATGCTAGGCTAGGTCATTGCTCAAATAGCAAACTAGAGCATTTAGATATGATCAAATGCAAGCCAGTAAAGGATTTCTTTTGTGAGAGTTGTATTTTTGCAAAACAGTCAAAGCAAAGCTTCAATAGAAGTGAATTTTTAGCTGCAAATGTGTTTGATCTTGTGCATTTAGACCACTGGGGTCCATACAAGACAGCTACCTGGTCTGGTGCTTCATATTTTGTGACATGTGTGGATGATCACAGTAGATATACATGGGTGTATCTTATAAAAGATAAACTACGGGTTTATGATGTGCTTAAGTCCTTTGTGGCTTATGTTGAAACTCAGTTCAGTACAAAGATTAAGATGCTCAGAAGTGATAATGGCACAGAGTTTGTGCAAAAAAAATGCAGAGATTTGTTCAGTGAGAAAGGGATTATACACCAGATGAGCATACCTGGGAATCCCTAGCAAAATGGAAGAGTAGAGAGGAAGCACAGGCACATCATAGAGACAGCAAGAGCTATGAGAATACATGCTGGGATTCCAGTGAGATTTGGGGGAGACTGTGTGTTGGCAGCAGTCCATGTCATTAATTTACTTCCTAGTGCTGTAAGGAATTGGAAAGTACCTTATGAAATGGTACACAAAAGGATTCCAGATTATGGTCATCTAAAGGTATTTGGTTTTCTTTGTTATGGGAAACCAAATCAACCTAAGAAGGACAAATTTGGTTTGCAATCTAGAAAGTGTGTCTTCATGGGATACCCAACAGGCCAAAAGGGTTATAGATTGTATGACATAGACAATAAGTGTTTCATCACCAGCAGAGACGTGATCTTTCGAGAGAAAGAGTTTCATTTCAAGGACAGCAAGCCAAAAACAAATAAAGTGATGGCTGAACTGAACCTGCCACTAGTCAATCCAGCAACAGATGAAGAAATATGGAGTTCAAGATCACAGAGATCTCATGAATTGTCTAGAACACAGCAAAATGAGCACTCAGAATCAAACAGTATTAACAGGCATATTGTTGAAGACTCTGAGAGCAGTATAAGACAAGACAGTGAGAGAATGGATGAAAGATCAGATTCTAGTCCTACAGTACCTGTTGTTGATATACACGAGCAGACAAGAGAAATAAGGAGGTCTGAGAGAGTGGTCAAGGCACCTACAAGGCTTCAGGACTATGTGTGTAGTCGTAAGCCAAAAAACTCAGTATCTCCTTCCTTCCTAGTTCAGCAGCTGTTTGACATGTCAGATTATTCAGAAGATTAGGCGGGCTCTCTAGCAAATGCTTGCAAAATAGCAGAACCAGTGACTTATGCACAGGCTAGAGGTCATCAAGAATAGGAGGAAGCAATGAGGAAAGAAGTTGAGGCCTTAGAAGCAAACCAGACATGGATTCTCACTACATTACCTAAGGGCAAGGAAGCCATAGGGTCTAAATGGGTCTATAAGGTCAAGTATAGGCCAGATGGAGAGGTTAAAAGATACAAGGCCAGGTTAGTGGCAAAGGGATACAACCAAGTGGAAGGGAAGGATTACAAATCCACTTTTTCTCCAGTAGCAAAATTAGCGTCAGTAAGGATGCTGATTGCCATTGCCACTGCTAGGAAATGGAGAATCCACCAGTTAGACATTAATAATGCCTTCTTGCATGGATTCCTAGAAGAAGAAGTGTATATGACTCCACCCTTGGGGTATGAGAAGGCACAAAAAGGACAAGTTTGCAAGCTACAAAGATCACTGTATGGGCTTAAGCAAGCATCAAGGAAGTGGAACATCGAGCTAACTGCATTTCTTGTTAAGAAGGGATATGCACAATCCAAGAATGATTACTCAATGTTCATTAGAAGGGAAGGAGATAAGGTAGCAATGGCACTGGCATATGTGGATGACCTTCGGTTCACAGGAAATGATGAGGAATTCATAGCTGAAACAAAAAGGGATCTGCATACAGCCTTCACCATCAAGGACCTGGGAGAAGTTAGATTCTTTTTGGGAATTGAGGTAGCCAGATCAGAAAAGGGAACTGTATTGAACCAGAGAAAATATGTACTGGAGATATTGAAAGATTCTCACATGATGGACTGTAAAGCAGCTTCATTTCCCCTACCCACTGGACTGAAACAGTCAACAGAAGAGGGTGAATGCTTGAAGGAGCCGGAAGAATACAGAAGGTTAGTTGGGAAGCTATTATATCTCAACATTACAAGGCCAGACATCTCATTTGCAGTACAACATTTGAGTCAGTTCCTGAGCAATCCAAGATAACCTCACCTAAAGGCTGCAAATCATGTGGTGAGGTATCTAAAAGGAACTGCTAACATAGGGCTGTTTTATGCTTCGGATTGTGATCTCAAATTGACTGCCTATAGTGATGGAGGGGAGCGTGCAACTTCACAACAAGGTCTGTTACAGGTTATTGTATGTTTCTAGGGAACTCAATGATTTCATGGAAAACAAAGAAGCAGAAGACAATGTCGAAATCATCAGCTGAGTCAGAATATAGGAGCATGTCATCTACATCCAGTGAAGTGGTATGGTTGTACAGAACTTTACAAGATTTGGAAGTGATGGTTAGCCTACCCATTACAATGTATGGAGACAATAAGGTAGCACAGCACATAACAGCAAATCCAGTATTCCACGAAAGAACTAAACACCTAAACATAGACTGTCACTATGTTAGGGAAAGAGTTGCTGAAGGATTCATCAAGACTGCATTCGTGAGATCTCAAATGCAGTTAGCTGATGCACTTACCAAGCCTCTTGGAGAAGCACAACACAAATTCTTTGTATCCAAGTATGGACTTGTTGACTCATCAACATGTCCTACTTGAGGGGGGGATTTGGAGATATAAGAGTTTAGGAACTTTCTTGTAATTATTTAAATAAGAGTTCCTTAATTGTAAATAGCAAGCTTGTAGTTGTTAGGTTGTTAGCTGTGCTATATAAGCACTTGAACTCTCTCTGTACAGCTCACGATCATTGAAACATTCCATTCCACCAAACTCTCTCTTCTTCTTTCAGAGCTTATTTTCGATTCTCCAATGGTGAATTGATCACCATTTCAAAAGGTTTGTGGTGCTTGGACGGTTGGATGGCGGAGATGACGTAGGTTGGAGATTGAGACACGCTCTGAATCTTGGAGAAGAGATCGGTCCTGGTTTCTTCCAGTAATGGGAAGACGAAGGAGTTCATGTAAGATGCAGTGGACTCGAAAGTGTCGGGTATTGTCATCACATGCAAAGTGCGTATCAGCAACACGAAGATCTCATTTGGGAGTAAAGAGACACGCATTAAACGGATGGGTTTAAGACGAATTGTACGCGTATAACTGAATTGATTACCTTGTCCTTGTAGAGATTGGGTTTGAGTATGTTGCTGAGGGACCATGAAAGCACTGTGTTGAGTAGCCCGGATATTGAGACACCGCCATTTTCAACTTCCTTTCTAGCTTCCATTTTTGTTTCCCTCCTTGTTTAATTTGCAGTGGTTACTGGTAAACACCAGAAAGACGCTTCTAGTTGGGAAGGATACATGGGGGGCGGTTCGGTTTCCAAAACAAGGGTGTGTTACTGTTTTTTTTTAATAAAAAATAGGGAAATTCCGCGTGGTGCCCACGAACTTTTACAAATTCCACATGGTATACAAAGTTTTAAAAAATTCCACGTGGTACCCACAAAGTTTTGTAAAAGTCCACATTGTGCCCACGAGGTTTTTCCAAAGTTTATGTGATAATAATAATGGGTTTTAATATTGGAAATTGAGATTAAAAATTATATTATTGTAAACTATAATTTGGAAAAACACTCTACAATATTGGTTATTAGTTTGAATCTTTTTTAAAACTAGTTTTTTTTATATATAAATTTTCTTATAGATAAACTAACAAATTTTTTTTCTCAAAAATCTTACGTCTTTAATTTTTATTTATTTTCAATATTTAGTTTTTATTTATAAGGAGATGAGCATTTAAGAACGTGGCATGACATCATAAATTCCCAAAATTTTCTTAGAGATAAACTAGCCAATTTTTGTATAAACTTTCTTATAAGAAAATTTTCAATATTTTGTTTTCAATATTTATTTTTATATAAACTTTCTTATAAGGAAATTTTCTTAGAGATAAACTAACCAATTTTTGACGTAGTAACCGGGGTTGAAGAATTTAATAACGCGGTGTGATATCATAAATTTCCAAAATTCAATTTTTTATAAAAACTAAATTTAACCAATTTAATTTTATAAATCGTATTTTAGAGGTAATTATTTACTTATCAAATTTTATAAAAATTAAAATTGAGCATTTAAGAACGTGGTGCCATACTATTTTTCTATTTTTAATACTCAATTAAAATGTGAAACTTTTAATTGTGTATTAAAAATTATCTCGTATAAAAATTGGTTTATTGTGGAAAAGTGTACGTGTACATCTTCTTGTAATTTTCAAAATTTTCATTAATATTGGTTCATTGTAAATGACCAATATTACTACATATTTCTTATTATTTTTTCCTCATTTCCTTATAAATAAAAATAAAATATTGAAAACAAATAGAAATTAAAGACGTAAGATTTTTGAGAAAAAAAATTGGTTAGTTTATCTCTAAGAAAATTTATATTAAAAAAACTAGTTTTAAAAAAGATTCAAACCAATACCCAATATTGTAGTGTTTTTGCAAATTATAATGTACAATAATATAATTTTTAATCTCAATTTTCAATATTAAAACTCATTATTATTATCACATAAACTTTTGAAAAACCTCGTGGACACCATGTGGACTTTTGCAAAACTTGGTGGGCACCACGCGGAATTTTTTAAAACTTTGTACACCACGCGGAATTTGTAAAAGTTCGTGGGCACCACGCGGAATTTTCCTAAAAAATAAAAAGCAATTAGATGAAAACTCGATTGGTCGGGTTAAGAGTAGATGTTGTTGATCGTTTTGTATGGTTGTATATGTGTATGTATTGGTTTTCAAAGGGTTTTTCCGTCTGTCGACTTGGTCAGCTTTCGAGTTTCAGATATGTATAAACTCGAATTCTTACCTGCTAAAAAAAGTAGATGTTGTTGACCTAAAGAATGCTAATATATCCATTACACTGTTAATTTTTCGAAACACATTACGAATATGGCCGGTCTAGAAGCGACAAAGGTTCATCAAGGAGTCATAATGATCATTTCAACTTCTATCACATTGTTTTAGATATTTAGTTTTAGTGTTCTATGAATTCCGGTTCTCAAAGCAGTGGCCTCGACCTTAATGACCAAGCATGATGGGATGCTAGCGCTCTCCATTGAGACTCGTTTTGCTTCGTGATCCCGAACTACATAGCTGATTGTAGAGTTTTCGGTGTTCCGAAAGGATCCATCCAAATTTAACTTGAAACCTTTCTTTTTGTTTTCCCATTTGATTCCTTTTTTCTTTCTGTTTTCATCGCCAGATGAGTTGGTAGGATGTTTCAGAGTTGGTATTATGTACTCTTTCCATTTCATAATAAATATCGTTTGTCTTTTAATGCACACTTTTTTAAGGAGGTAAAAACTCTATAAAATATTATTTTTTTAATCAATTTTTTTAATAAATTGATACTTATTAGTAAGGGCAATTGTCACTGCATATGGACCCGAACTTCTAAAGAAATTGAAACGGCTCTTAGGTGTGTTTCAATTGAGAATTTGTTATTTTATGAATTCTATGATATTGTTAGTTGTGATGGTCTCATTTTTAAGACTGTTTGGTTTCTAAAGTATCAAATATTTCACCATATGATTGTCATTATACATGTTTTCTTAATAGTTTGCTTAAGTGTTTTAATGATGGCATGTTCATCTTAGACATTTTCATTCCATTTGTTTATGGCTTTGGAAAAAAAAATCGTCTATTCGATGCACTATTCTAAAAAATCCTTCAAGACCCGCATAGACCCCCGCCTAAACCCTCGAACTCTCCCCACCACCAAGGCCGTCAAGGTCGTCGTCGAAACCCGCCTAGGCTACAAAGATCCGTCATAAAATCCGCTTATACCCCGCCTACACCCTTGATCCTACCCTACCGCCAAGTACCCGCTAAGCGTTTTTTAAAACATTGATTTGATGGATGATGTTTTTGACGAAGTTGCAATCCATGAATAGATGGAAGAAGTCTTCTATATGGTGGTAATAGAACTCACATTACATATAGAAATTGCAATTTTACGTTCTTCCAAATTTCCTTTTGTTGAAGTTCCTCCTTGAGAGGCCATCCACAAGAAATGTTTTATCACGAGAGTGCAATCTAAATCACATATCCAATTGAGTTCAGATTTAGAATGACCTATTCTTTTATGTAAAAGATTGACAAATGAGATTTTGTAGAAAACCACTCATCCGACTCAGTCTTCAGTAGAGTCTATCAATTATCTCAATTGGGATTGATTATTTGTCATTTTAACAAGTGTGTCTTTCTAGGTGGTTTCATATCTTCCTACTATTTATTTTATCTCTATCCATCCCATTTTTATTGTATGTAATGAATTCATTGGCTTTAATCATTTCTCTTAATTATTAGGCTTTTATCTTTGACTATTTTAATAAAAAGAGTGTTTATGACCCAATTATCAAGTCAGAAGTTGACGGTGTTCATATTCCGGCCCTACATGCCACTTGAGACCCGAGATAAATAGTTTCATAAGGGACATGAGTTTCACCTATTGCCATGAAGTTGAATTCTTTTTCTTATATTGCATTATGCTACGATTTTTAGGTACTTTTGTTTCACAATTTTGACTCATGTATGATTAGAATTTTACAATAATTTTGACACCAGCTTAAATTGTAATGCTATGTTGATTTTCTCTATTTTTTGCCAGTTTTGTTTGGACTTACAAATATTTTTCCATCTAATTAGGGGTGGTAGTTTCCTTATTCAAGTAGAAGTTTTTCTTGAATTTATCTAGTCCTGAGATAATATATTTTTATAAAAAGAAACTTTGCATGATGTGTTACTGTTGGATTCACGACGGTGTTTATAAAAATGTTTGGTCAATTAACACATAGCTTAAAATAATTATAAATTTAAAATAAAACTTATGGAGCATTATAATTAATTTGTGTCAACCAATTAATGTTTGGTTTAATTTATCAGTGCAATATAAATTGAACATGTTATTTTAAACACATAATCATGTGTATTATATACTCCGTATATGTGTGTGCAGGCTGCAGATTTAGCATCTGGAATGCAAGCGCTAATACAATACAGTAATGGGTTACTGGTAAGGACGTTTTTTTTTTGGTCTAGAGTCTCTCGACAACGAATTTGGTATAGGTATATACAGTAGATAGGTTACACTCTAATTTTCTTTTCTTTTTTTCAAAGTGAAAATTAAAAACTCATGGGAGATCTCCATTGCGATACTCATCATGTACTCTTGTACAGTACTCCATTTGATTTACCTGACACATACATACAGACTGCACTGATGAAATGATGCTCTGGGATTAATGGGTATGTCAAACGACGGTGTCATGGGGGATGCCTTTGCCTTGGAAAAATAAGAGGCGGGCACTCAAGGCAACCATTTAATATATGATTGATGGACTGATGTAAATCATTGCCCATCTATTTCCAGTACCATCTCTTTTTAACTTTCCTCTCCTTTTTTCGAATTTCTTTTTCAATTGGTCATAACAAAAAATGATTTTGGAAATAGCAAAATTAAACGAAATAATCAAAACATAAATAAATTAGCAACAATCGTTGAAATATTAACAATGTACTCCATTTAATGGGTATGTCAAACGCCGGTGTGTCATGGGCCATGGGGAGTATCTTACACTATAAATAGAATAAATTTTTACCGTTGGTGTAGTGGTTATGGGGCTACATCCCATGCCTCGAGGTTCGAAGTTCGAATCCCTGTGGAAACATGGAGATTCGAATCCCCGTGGAAACATGGAGACACTTGATGGGCCTACAGTAATCCGATTCAGCCGATCCAGATGTAGAGTGGGCTAAGCTCACTTGAACTGGAAAGGATAAGAAAAAAACAGAATAAATTTTTTTCATTTTCTTTTACCATTTTAAAATTTTAACCAAAGAGCCCTTATATTTTACTACTCCGAGTGTCTCACTATATCACTCCTACACTAATGATCTTATGATCCATTACTGTATCTGTTTAGAAAAACAAATACGGAGTACTTAATTTGGAGTAATACTTCGTCTATTTTATTTTTTTGTTCCTGCAGATTCAATTCAAGTTCAAGCAGCCCGAACCCCAAACTCCGCCCTTCAGGCTTCAGGTAGGGTGCCACAATGAATTTGGACTGGTGGAAACACACATGATAGTGTTGAAATTGGTAGTTCATACAGTATTTGATTGAGATCCACTACAAAATGATGCAAGCTCGGAAGCTAACCTTGTTCTGGAAATCGAAGCGTCACACCCACCTCTTTGAGTATCTGTATCTGTATGTGCACTCACCGGCACCAATATTCCACAGTAACATTCATACATCCCCTTCTTCAATGTACTCCAAAAAAAGCCCCGGTGATGAAATGGGGTCCATACCCGACATTTTCAACAACCTCCTCTACAAAGACAAGGTAATTCCTTACACATTGACGAGTTTATTTTGCATTCTAGTTAACGTACGTACAATTGATCGAGTTTAATTCCTTGCAGGTGAAGGAAATACCCAACACTTTCGAGTCGAAGGCAGATTACCTGAACTCGTTCCACTTCCCGCTGCTGGAAGAAACCAGGGCGGGGCTGCTGGCGAAGATGCGCAAAGTGTCCCGAGCGCCTGCTTGTGTGATCTCTACTATCAAGCACTACGGCAATCCTCCTGAGAACTTGTACTATGAGATCACAACAAAGCCTATTGTGGATTCCAACGGCCGTGCAATCGGTCAATATGAGCCTTCACCTGGTGATCTAATTTTCATCACCAATGTCAATCCGAGGAGGATCAAAGCCATTAACCAGCCTGGGATCGGTTATCTTGTCGCTTTTGTCCAACAAATGAAGGATGAAGACTACGACAACAACAACAACCCAGTGAATCCCACAAAAATCCTGCAGGCTTCCAAACCAATACCATTTGGAGGCAAGGATGTTCTGTATGCTGTTTATCTCTCAAACCTGACTACGAATATGCGCGTATGGAAGGCGCTGAACCCTGAACCTAAGTTGAAATCCATGGACAATTTGCTAGAGATATGGAGTACGGGTTGCTTGGTACGTGCTGCAAGCTCGATTTGCCTTTGAACATGTCTAATTTCTTGTATTGTTGTAAATGATTGAATTCGAATGAGTGTATGTATTGCAGGAAGATAGGCCCTGCACAATCTGTTCTTCTTCGTCTGATGTGTTGGAGTCCGATGCAGTTAGATCTTCCAAGCTGGGTGATCCAAATAAAGAGGCAGTTTCAGCTGTGCTCAAGATGAGCAAGTGCAGCCATCAGAGCAGCATCAAGCTGATATGGGGGCCACCCGGAACTGGGAAGACGAAGACGGTTGCTACCTTTTCAGCAGAATTGATCAGGGTGAAAGTCAGGACTGTAGCTTGTGCTCCTACAAACAGGGCAGTTCTCCAGGTTGCTTCTGGGCTTAGGGAGCTAGTTGGCAGCCATGTTAAGCATGGAAGCTATGGCTTGTGCGACATTGTTTTGTTTGGGAGTGGAAAGAGGTTAAAGATTGACGATCATGAGGGCCTTTTGGATGTGTATCTACACCATCGCGCTCAACTTCTTTCCAACTGCTTCTCACCGAAAACTGGCTGGTTGCACACATTAGAGTCCTTGATATGCATTCTTGAAGATCCTGAAGGGCAATACAATGAATACGTTGAGGATATTAGGACGGAGATTGAAGCTAAAGGCGGTGTTGATGTTCATGATCATCGTCAGATGACGAGATATGAGTTTGAAGAGGAAAGACTTACTTCTTTGTTTCCAAAGATGGTTTTCTGCATCAAAACATTGACTACTCATCTTCCTACTCGACACCTTACGCTTGCAGTGGCGAAAAACATGCTACTTGCTCGAAAATCAATTGAGAAGTTCAAAAGCTTGCACTTATGGACCTCACAGTCAAGGGTGAGGCTGCTCAAGAAACTCAAATCTCTTCATCGGTCTTTCAAGCTGCCGAGTTCCTCTGAACCGATCAAGGACTTCATCTTAACAAATGCGGAGCTAATCATCTGCACTGCCTCAGGCGCTGCTAGACTCCAGACCGAAGGAGTGCAAGACGTGCAGTTGTTGGTCATAGATGAAGCTGCGAAGTTGAAAGAATGTGAATCCATCATTCCTCTGCAGCTGCCCGGCCTGCAGCATGCTGTTCTTATAGGCGACGAGAAGCAGCTACCGGCCATGGTTCAAAGCAAGGTGCTTCATTGAATTTTAACTACTTGTTTGTTTGTTAGTCAATAGTCATCCTTTTCATTCTTAATTGGTTGTTTCTTACAGGTTGCGGAAAATGCAAACTTCGGGAGAAGCTTATTCGAAAGGCTTTCAATATTGGGCAAGGAAAGGCATCTGTTGAATGTTCAGTACAGGATGCACCGTTCAATCAGTTCATTCCCAAATAGGGAGTTCTATGATAACAAGATTTCTGATGCGCGAAATGTAACGCTAAAAAGCTATACTAAGCAGTTTCTTGATGGAAAGATGTATTCATCGTATTCTTTCATCAATTTATCTTCTGGAAAGGAGGATTTCGGCAAAGGGAACAGCCCTAGAAACATGGCTGAGGTGGCTGCTGTCGCGGAGTTAGTAGGAAGACTTCAAAATGGTAGTTGATTTATTGTAAATTGATGCACAAACTACACATTACAGTAATAATGCACGACTTTAACACGCTTTTTTGCAGATTCGACAGTGAGAAACCAAAGGATCAGTGTAGGAGTGATATCTCCTTACAAGGGCCAAGTTAGAGCTATTCAGGAAGCACTAGGGAGGAAGTACAGCACCGATGAACAAGCCATGTTCTCTGTAACCGTTGGTTCGTTTGATGGCTTTCAGGGAGGGGAGAAAGATGTGATTATAATCTCCATAGTCAGATGCAACACAAACGGCTCTATTGGTTTCCTCTCCAATCGACAAAGAGCAAATGTGGCGCTAACTAGAGCAAGATACTGCTTGTGGATAATAGGGAGTGGATCAACATTGAGCAAAAGTGGAAGCGTGTGGAAGAATCTTATTGATGATGCAAAGTCGCGTGGCTGTTACTTTGATGCTAAAGAGGACAAGAAGCTGGCGTAGGCTATCGAAACTTCTATCTTTGACAAGGATTAACATCAGTGTATGATGCTATGAAGTACTGAACTGATCGATTAAGCTCTTGTTTGATTGCTATTGCTCTTGTTTGATTGCTATCAACTTTCGGATCCCAAGCATAATTCAAGTTTGTTTATTTGGATTCGGGTTTGGGTTAGATCTCGCCAGCTCTACAATTAAGAGATTCACTAGAAATGATCATCTCCATATTCATATGTGAATGTGATCCATAATCCAAATAGGACAGTCAATTTACAATAAATAAGCACACAGCTTTATACAGAGCCCAAAGTTGTTCCTTGCTTGTTATTTGTAGAAGAAGTTATACTTTCAACTTCAGCTAGGTTGCCATTGTCACAAACAAACCTGTTTCTGTTGTAGTGGTCACCTATCTCTTCCTGAATAGCTGCAGCTTGACCCTTACAAGGAGATATCACTCCTACACTGATCCCTTGATTCGTCTCAATTGACTCTGCTAAAAAAATGAGTTCAAAGTATTGTCAATGTAATGTATACAGATACTGTGAACTGTCTAGACATTATATGATTGTATATGTAACGTCTCGTACCCTTCTTAAGTCTTCCAATTACTAACTCAACGACAGCAGCCACTTCTGCTGCGTTTCTTGGACTGTGCCCTTTGTCGAAATCTTAGTTGCCAGAAGACACATTGATGAAAGAATAGGAGTCAAACATCCTTCCCTTAAGGAACTGCTTGTTGTAACACAGTAGTGTCACATTCCGAGCATCCAAAATCATCTTGTCGTAGAACTCTCCGTTTGGGAATGAACTTATTGATGGGTGCATTCTGTACTGAACATTCAGAAAATGTCTCTTCTTACCCAATATTGATAGCCTCTCAAATAATTAAGCTTCTCCCAAACTTTGCATTTTCCGCAACCTGTAAGAAACGATTACCAAACAGTGGAAAGAGATGTATTGATGAGCTTATATTGGATGCCTTACCTTGCTTTGAACCATAGGCGTAAGTTGCCTCTCGTCGCCTATTAGCACCACATGTTGCAGCCCCGGGAGCTGTAAGGGAATGGTGGATTCACATTCTTTTAAAAGGGCAGCTTCGTCTATGACGATGAACCCTGCAGGAAACACTCCTTTTCTTTGAAGTCTAGCACAGCTTGATGCCGTGCAGATGATCATCTGCGCGTTTCCTAAGCAAAAGTCCTTGATTGCTTGGCGGCCAATGAACAAACCAGGCAGCTGGCAGAGAAGTGTCGGAAGAGACTTGAGGACCGCGATGAGCTTCACACTTGATGAGGTGTACACGTCGAAGATTTTGAGCTTCTCAACTGAATCAAGAGCATGTACCAAGGCACTTGTTTCCGCTAACGAAAGGTAAAGAGTAGGTAGATGTGTGATTATAGTCCTGATGCAGAAAGCTGCCTGTGTACGCAACGAATTGAGTTGATCCACTGTGAACTCATCAAACAACATATGATGATGATGATCGCGGATTTCAGGCTCATCACCTTCAATTTCTATCACAATCTGACCTTGATCATGATCATCATCAGCTTCAATTTCAATTGATAACTGCTCACTATTGTCAGATTCATCATCTGAAGCTGCTGTATCCATTCTAATCTTTTCAAGGTATGCGTCGTGTTGTCTTTGATACTCTTCGAAGAATATCAAAGACTGACAATTGATAATGAGAGTCAAGCTCGCCGCCTTCAGCTTCAATCTTCTGTCTAATCTTCTCAAGGTACTCAAAATATTGCCTTTGAGGATCTTTAAGTAAACATATTAATGACTCTAATGTGTGTTTCCAACCAGATACCGTCTTCGTCTTTCCTGTTCCGGGAGGCCCCCAAATCAGCTTGATGGTGTTTTGATGGCTACATTTGCTCGTCTTGATCACATCCGAAACCGCCTCATACTGTGATTCATCTAGCTCAGAGGCTTCAATTACACTCAAATCACATTCTTCCAAGGAACAGATCTCACAGGAGCTAGCTATCTTCCTGCAACATTATTGAAACATTGGAACCGATTTCATGACTCCGATGAACAAATTTCAATCACAAATCAAGCTTGAAACTCTTACCAAACGATCCGTCAGCAGCACCTTATTAATCATGCTCAACTCACCCGAGAGGCTTAGGATGCAACGCGTTCCATATGCGCAAATTCGTCATCAGATTCACAAGAAAAACAGCAAACAGCTGTCTATGAATGTTGATGTACAGAAGAGAGAAAGAGGCAAAATGTGAAAATTGTATTAAGACTTGAGAGTAATCTGATTACTAGACCATTGTATTTATACTACATTTGTATCCTGTCTTATACTAAGTACATATATGCCAACACCCCCCTCAAGTTGGAGGTGATTCATGAGGAATCAACCACAACTTGGGCAGGATAGATAAGGGAAGAGGTCCCTGCAGAGGCTTTGTCAACACATCTGCAAGCTGGGAGTGCGTAGGAACGTGCTGCAACTGAATAAGGCCTGCAATGATCTGAGCACGAACATAGTGACAATCAATGTCAATATGTTTCGTGCGTTCGTGATAGACAGGGTTCCTAGCTATGTAGATAGCAGCTTGACTGTCACATTTAAGTGGTATGGGAGTGACATCAGATACCTCCAGTTCATGAAGCAATCGACTAAGCCAAGCCAACTCGGTTGTGACACGCCTCTCATTGATCTGTATTCGGCCTCAGCATAAGACAATGAAATCATGACTTGCTTCTTTGACATCCATGAGATCGGAGACGCACCGAGAGTGATGTAATAACCACTAATTGATCGTCTAGTTGTAGGACAAGCAACCCAATCAGAATCACCAGAGGCTCTCAATCGAAAATCACTTGAATTACCTAGAAGAATACCCAGATTTGTTGTGCAGTGTAGATATTAGGCAATAATTCACATCAACATACTAGTTAGTCACCGATCACATAATTTTCCGAGTTAGTCCTGAAAACCATTTCGAAAACCGAGTTAACTAGTTAGAAATTCCGACTTTGGAAAATATTTGTCAAATCCCTTTTTCGAGTTAAATCCGATAATACCTTTTTAAATCTCCAAGTCTCATAATATTATATTTTCTTTTAATCACTGTGATATTATATCTTTAATCTCAAAATAATATTTTATATCTTAATCTCAATAATATTATATAATATTTCAAATACTATTTTCTTTTAAACATCTCCATAAAATATTTCTAAATCCTTTAAAATCCCAACCAGTTTTACTTTATAACGAATCAGCCCTTATTTTATAAAAATTACAACCGACCCCTTTATTTTGGAAACTACCCAAACCGAGCCTCTATTTTAACTTACCTAAAACCGAGCCCCTTTATTACAAAATCATTTGTTGTTTCCTGAAAATAAAGGCCCAATTCATTTTTGTTTTAAAAACATTCCACTCAGCCCATCAGAAAATAGGCCCAACAAATCATCTCCCATTCTTTTCTATCTTGAAACGCAGGAAATGAAAGGAATGGAAAAAAAATTAAAAAAAAAGGAGGTGGCCCCACTCGCTGACGTGGACGCGGAGCTGGAGGCGGGCCCATCCGGTCTTCTTCCTCCCACCCTTGCTGCTGGAAGGAAAAACAGAGGGAGTACGGTCTGTTCGAAAAAACCGAGGAAGGGAGAGGAGGAAGGGACCTCGCCGGCGGTGGCGCTGGGCTCCGGCCTTTCGACACACACATGACAACAAGGAAGGGAAGAAGGAGAAGGAAGAGGGCTCACCGAGGGCGTCGACTAGCCAGAAAATTCCGTCGGTGCGCGATTGGGCTCGACGGAGGCTCAGGGCTGCGTTTCTCGGCCTAGGGCGAAAGAAAAGAGATTAAAGGTGGAGCTTTGAGACATTTTTAGGGTGAGAGGAGGAGGAAGCTAGCTCACCGATCGGAATCGAAGAAATCGAGGAAGCGGAGAGAAGAAGACCTCGGCGGCGGTCGGCTCTCCGGGAGATCTTCCGACTGCTACTGCTCGCCGTGGGTTCCGATGAGGTGGGGAGATACTGCTCGATGCTGATCGCGGAAGATGGAGGAGAAGTGGAGCTGGGTTGTTCGTGGGTTCTCGCGGAGGAACAGGGGAAGACAGAGGAGCTCGCAGCTGGCTCGGACAGCGCTTGGGCGCTTGGAACTGCGCTCAACGGTGCTCGGGAGACGCTCGGGTGCCTTAATTTCTGCTCGGCGCTTGCAGAAGGTGGTGAAGGTGCTGGTGTGGCATTTGGTGGTGGCGGCACCCAGGAAAATGAAGGAAATGGGGGGTTTTGGGTTTGTCAGGAGGATGAAGTGAAGAGGAGAGGAAGAGTACGGGGAGAGGTGATCTGCGGTGTGAATGGAAAGCCAAAGGGGATAAGGGAAAAGGGGATTGTGGGTTGGCGTGGGTCCGGTGGGATCTGTTCGATTTCAGAGAGAGCTGCTGCCTGATTTGCAAAGGGAAGAAGAGCAAGAAGACAAAGAGTGCTCATGCAGGGCTGCCTGATGGGGTCAAAGGAAATAAGAGATGGGTTGGCATCTTTGCCCAATTTGAATGAGATAAGTTGGAGGTGAGGTGTTGTTTGTTTTTCAAAAGAACTGGAATAAAAAAGAGAGGGAAAGAAGTAGAGATAAAATTTTATCCGAAAAGGAGGAGATGAGTTGGAATAAGATAAGAATGGGTAATATAGGACGGAATTGTGGTCTGAGTCGGAAATTCAAATTTTCGACGATTTGTCTTCCGAATTCCGTTTTTTAGATCAATTAGATTTTTAAAACCCGCATAGAATACCGTAATTCGGATGAATTTTTGAATCCCGAGGTGAAAGACGGAGCTGATCTTTAAATTTTCAAAATCGGGTCGGAATTCGCTTTAAGAGTTCAAAATTTTGAGTTAGCGAGTTTTCCGTTAAATTCCGCTTCTAAATTCATTTTGATTTTTCTATTTTCAGAAAAAAATTTGATTTAAAAATCCGAGTCTTTACAAGGAAGGGAGAAAGTGGGAGGAAGAAAGGGAAGGGTCCACCCTACCTAATTTAATTTGTTTGGGGTCTAAGTAGCTAATTAGTTACCTAAATCACCCAAAAATGAATGCAATTTATTTTTATCTACCCATAGACATTCATTTTGCAAATGTTTTTTTTAAATCAAAGATATCAATACCCATATTCACTTCTTATGCCATGTTTATCAGTTACTATTCAAGATACTAAAATTACTATTTTTTTATTCATCTCTCTCTACCACATCAGCATAGCATCCCTTACTCACATTTTCCACTTTAACAATAGCATCCCTAGCATCTCACAATCCATCTTTTTTTACCAATTCAATTTACGAATATACCCTTCTATAACAATTATTTCCAACATTTTTATAATATGATTTTAATATTATATTAGTATTTAATTACTAAAATGTAATTATAAAATTTAGATCATTTATAAAATACATAAGTAAAATTATATAATATCCACTCTTGAGATTTAAAATAAAATAGCAACTCTATTGATTAAACAAAAGAAAATTACACAAAATATAATACATAAACTAAATTGCAATGTAACAAACATAATACGAAATTTGCGAAATCTAATTGCCTCCACGTGTGGATCCAAATCTTTTTGAAGATTTAAAATAAGCAATCGGACATCTAACGCCCAAGATCCAATTTACCGAGGAAAATTACAATATAATTATATCGAAAGAAATCATGTTTTTGAAAATATGTCAAAACATATTCAAAATTGATGTCTATGTGTAGATAAAAATGAATCTAGCATTATGGTAATTTTTTTTTAAAAAAAATTACATTTTAAATAGAGAAAATGACATTATTTGAATGTAATTAAAATGTGTCAGATTAAATCTTGTTGCTTCCCTTCAATCTCAGCCGCTCCTTCCCACCGCCAATGAAAGCGTGACATGTGCCCCCCCCCTAATTTATTATATCCGGAAGCATCGATACTTAATTAGCATTGATTAAGCATCCCTCTCCCCCTCTTTCAACATTTTACTATTATTTTCCCATTAAGCATCATGAATAGTGCACTGATAAAAATGCTCTTAGTATCTTAGTATATTACATAGACCTGTCACTCTCCTCTCTCTAGGTTTTCTAGAGAGAGGGAGGTTGGGAAAATCCCTTCGAGGTCCAAAATTCTGATCGGCCACCCTCGCCTCCGGCTGTCTAACACAAGGCTCCGGCCTTCCTAAATCCGGGCTTCGGCGATTAATCTAAGTTGGCACCTCTCAAGTCTCAACCACCCCGCCTTCTGTCTTCCCCCAACTCTGTTTGTGGTGGATTTCTTTTTGATTTTTTTGGATTTGCCGTGTGGAATCACCGTCGGTTCTTAGGTGATCTCAATCTCTCTGTCCTGGCCATTTTCCTTCCGTCATCCTTGCTTCCTGCTTCGATCTCGTGCCTCCTGGGTCGAGACGGGTTGAACAAATTTTTGCTCAGGGTTTCAAATTAGTTTGGGGATCTTTGTGGTGGAGGGTTCTTGCTTTCTCACGGAAGTTTCTTTAGCCCTCCTGCCCACCATATACCCTCCGCCGCTCCGATTTGGTTTCGCCGCCAGTGGAGGTCTCTCATTCGGTTGTCTTCCTTCAATCTCAACCTTTCTTATCTCCTGCATGGTCGCCTCTCCTCCCTCGCCTGGCTGTCGGGGTCGCTCAGGGCGACGCCCCTTCCCCCTGGGCAGCCATGGCCATGTCTTCGGTGGTTGGCCGAACGGGTCACTGGGTCTTGACCCTAAAGGTCCCGGATCATTCGGGTTCGAATCGATTTTGGATCCTGGATCTAAAACACCGGGTTCAAACTCGCAAAATTACTATACGTCGTACAGGTCGAGTCATGTTTTGACAGGTCTAATCTTACCCATTAAAAAATATTTTTATCCCATATTTTCTCATTGTTTATCCCATTTTGTATATGTTTTTTTCCAAAAAAAAAATCAAAAATAGCAATATTATTATTCTACTACTAAATATGTTTATTATTACTAAAATATGACGTAATGAAGTTAATTAAGAAAGGATCAACAACAACAACTTGCATTTATAAACTTGAAGAAAAAAAAAAGAATATATTAAAAATAAAGTTTAGTGTCATAGAATTCATTAATACTCCGTAATTTGCTGGAAAGGTTAAAAAAACGATTTAAGTTTTTTTATAACGTTGTTGCAGGATGGACAGTTAAATTGAGGTGAGGTAGTACTAGTAAGAACCAAATCGAACTGATAAATAAACATGCTACAAGGTTGACTGCACGCTGCAAATTTCACAAGCTCAATCAAAGTGTAAAAATGTCAAATCTTTTAGTACGGGAAGAAAAGAACAATCCCACATTCACAGAGTAATCACAGAGAGAGAGAGAGAGTGTGACAGCACTTTGATTCCCTACATCTCTATATTTTAATAATTCTCCATCTCTGTGACTCTGTCTTCTTCTTCTTCTTCCTCCTCCCCCCATTCCTCTTCCATCACTCCCCTCACCCACGGACACACTCCAAATCCATGTCACAATTGGTCCCCCAATCCTAATCCCAGCACCATGATCTTCTCTCTCCTCCTCGCCCTCCTCCTCCGCCTCTCTGTCCCTGCTTCCGCCTTCGGATCCCTCGGCCCCATCGCCGCCTCCTTCGGCCACGGTTCATTCTTCTGCGCCATCGACGCCGGCGGCCAGCAGGCCCCAATCTGCTGGCCCAGCAACGCCACCTCCTCCGCCTCCCCTGGCAACTTTACCGGTGTCCCCTCTCTCTCCGCCCTCTCCGGCGGCCAGAGCTTCATGTGCGGCCTTTTGTCCACCACCTCCCAGGCCTTCTGCTGGGACTCCTCCGGCTCAGGTGCAAACCTCGTCCCTTCCTCCCTCCGGTGGATCTCCTACTCCCGCATCTCCGCCGGCCGGAGCCACGTCTGCGCCGTCCGCGGCTCCTATTACTCCGAATCCGATCTCGGCTCGGTCGATTGCTGGGACATTGTTCAGAGATCCACCAACGGGGGTTTCAGTGCCGAACAGACTACTCTGTTTAACGAACCTCGCCTCTCCAGTACAAGCCTCACCGATCTCGTCTCCGGCGACGGGTTCAGCTGCGGAAATGTTAAAGATGGAAGCTTGATTTGCTGGGGACCGAATTCCTCATCTTTAGGGATCTCAAAAGCTTCAGCGGGATCAAGTTTCGTCGGCCTGACTTCCGGAAGGAACAGCGTATGTGGGATCGGTAAAGATTCAGGGGAGGTCAAGTGCTGGGGCAACAGCGATACCTATAAGAATCTTCCGATTGGAGTTCCTTTCGTGTCACTGACTGCGAGCGATCACCATTTCTGCGGGATTCGAAAGGACACGCACGAGATCGAGTGCTGGGGGAGGTTCAACGCCTCCACGGTCCCTAAGGACTCGGGATTCTTCGCAATAGCTTCATCCGATGCGGTCACCTGCGGCATCAGGGAGGTCGATTTGGTCCTCGATTGCTGGTTCTACGACACCTCGACGGTGCCACCGGATTACGATCCGCCCCTGCAGCTGTGCAGCCCAGGGCTGTGCCGGATGGGGTCCTGTCCGGCGGATGCATTCGCATTCAATGCGAGCACCCTCAACGAGGCCGGTCTAAGCAGCCTCTGTGCTCGGAAGGACCTTGCGATCTGCTCCCCTTGCGCTTCCGATTGCTCCAAGGGCTTCTTTCCGTCGAGCCCTTGCACCCCGAATTCAGACAGGGTTTGCACCGCCTGCTCCCTCTGCCAGAACAGCTCGTGCTGGGGCGTCTGCGGCCTTCAGGCGGGCGAGATGCAGAGGAAGCACGAGCGGCAAATGAGGCGGCTGGTCATCATATTGGGGCCTGCCATTGCCGGCTTCTTGTTGATCGTCATCGGCTGGTGCCTCTTCCCTTATCTCTTCTTCTTCAAGGGGAAGCAGGGCCCCAAGAAGCAGTTCAGATCGTGCATCGGAAAGCCGGATTTGGAGGCCGATGCCAATGCTGATCCAAACCCTCCGATGATGATTGATGCTCCTCATTGCCCAGGGGAGCCTCAGATTTTCAGGCTGTCGGAGCTCAAGGACGCGACCAATGGTTTCAAGGAGTTCAACGAGCTTGGCCGAGGGAGCTATGGTTTCGTGTACAAAGCCGTGCTTACCGATGGGAAACAGGTGGCCGTAAAGAGGGCCAACGCGGCTACCATCATCCACACCAACATTCGTGAATTCGAGATGGAGCTCGAGATCCTTTGCAAGCTTAGGCACTCTAATATTGTTAACTTGTTGGGGTATTGTACCGAGATGGGAGAGCGGCTTCTCGTGTACGAGTACATGCCCCATGGGACCTTACACGACCATCTCCATGGCGGCCTCTCCCCTCTCAACTGGAGCCTCCGGCTCAAGATCGCAATGCAGGCTGCAAAGGGTCTTGAGTACCTCCACAACGAGCCGGTTCCTCCTATCGTTCACCGGGATGTAAACACGTCCAACATCCTCTTGGACTCCGATTGTGGGGCGAGGATTTCTGATTTTGGATGCTCCAACCTGAGCGATAAGGATCTTATTGTCGACATGAAAGGCGATGTTTACAGCTTTGGGATTGTACTGCTCGAGATCCTTAGCGGAAGGAAAGCTTACGACATAGATTATACGCCCGCGAGCATCGTAGAATGGGCGGTGCCTATCATAAGAAAAGGCAAGGCAGCGGCCATTATCGATCGTTACGTCGCTCTTCCGAGAAACGTCGAGCCGTTGCTTCGGCTCGCTGACGTCGCAGAGGCTGCGGTCAGAGAGAAGCAGCCTACGATGTCTGAATTGGCGCAGTGGCTAGAGCAGATTGTCAAGGAAGGATTGATGTTGTAGCTACTCCAAGAGAGTGATAAATTTGGAATGGAAGCTTTTTGAGTGAGTAAAATTGTATTGCAATTGTATATTATTATAATTTTTTTTTATGAGCTCTTTTGTACATTGCATCAGCATTGCTTGTGCATTTTCTGTTTTGCTGTTGAATTTACTTCACAGAGTGAAAGTGATTGCCATTATTGTGGCATTTGTGTAATTCTTTCCCCAAAAATATGCCTAGATCAAATAATAATAATAATACTTCATTCGTCAATTAAAATATACTGTATCGTTTTAGATATTTGCACATTTTTTTAAGAAAATAAATAAAAACAAACAAAAATACAATTATATCCCTAATTACTCCCTCCGTTCGTTTATATTAGTCGTTTTGAGGATAAGAGCATGTCAACCATAAGGTAACCTCTTTCACTTTCAAAATTTTATCATCATTTGACACTTCATTTATTTTTTTCTTTAAATAATTTTGTACTTTTTCTACCTCTTCCTAAGAGGTTTACCTTACAACCATGGGGTAACCTTGTTCCATCCCTTTTTCCATCTCATTAGTTTTATTTATCAATAAAATTAAAAAGTGCTTGATATTAATATTTTTTTATTACATTAGATGAAAAATAAAAAAATTAATAACATTATATTATAAGCAAATAACAAAAATAATTACATTAGTGTATGAGAATGGAATATGAAAAAGAAGTGCAAACAATATATTAGGTCAAGATGAGTATATATATAGGAAAAAATTATACTCAAATTGTGGAGAAAAATAAAATAAAATTAATGGTATAATTATTATTTGAAAATAGTAATAATAAATATATATTATAAATACATTTGAATAATTAATACATCAAATAAATATAGTAATAAAAGGTGGGGCCACTTGTGGTGGAAGAGGTTTACCTTTTAAGAGCATCAGCAACCATGGGTTACCTCTTCACCTTTTTTATTTTCACCCCCTTATCATCATTTGACACTTCATTTATTTTTTTCTTTAAATAATTTTGTACTTTTTCTACCTTTTCCTAAGAGGTTTACCTTATAATCATGGGGTAATCTTGTTCCATTACTTTTTCCATCTCATTAGTTTTATTTATAAATAAAATTAAAAAGTGCTTGATATTAATATTTTTTATTACATTAGATGAAAAATAAAAATAATAATAACATTATATTATAAGCAAATAACAAAAATAATTACATTAATGTATGAGAAATTGAGAATGGAATATGAAAAAGAAGTGCAAACAATATAATAGGTCAAGATAAGTATATATAGGAAAAAATTATACTCAAATTATGGAGAAAAATAAAATAAAATTGATGGTATAATTATTATTTGAAAATAATAATAATAATAAATATATATTATAAATACATTTGAATAATTAATACATCAAATAAATATAGTAATAAAATGGTGGGGGCCACTTGTGGTGGAAGAGGTTACCTTAGTGGGAAGGGGTAATCCCTTCCAACCTCTTCCCTTAAGGTTTGTCTTGCAACCATGAGTTTACTTTTTAAGACCTATAAGGTAAGTAAAACTCATGGTTGCACATGGTCTAACTAGTTATTTTCCCGAACCATGTTCGGGTTTGTTTTTCTTCATTCAAAAAAATTGATGGATTGTGAATGATAACTTATCAAAGTTAAAATCAATCGAGCAACACTTACATGCCAAAATAGGATGAGACCCGTCAATCGGATAGAAAAGAGTATATAAATACATACAAATTAATTCATTTGTCATTATGATTTGTTGTCTTACTTGCTTGTAGTTTGATTTGGATTTCATAGATGAAGGCGATCAAGCCCGTTCGGGTGGAATCTCAATAGTACTATTTGTTCATTGTTCAGTTTGAAAATAGATTAATCGGTTGCGTTTGGATAAAGTAGCATTTTGGAGCTCTTCGGATAGCTAAAGTTGTTAGAGTAGCCATAGCAATTGAGTAAGCTATTTAAAGGAGTGGTGTAAAAAAAGAATCAATTAATTAATAATTAATAAAAAAAAGGTCTTTATATCCTATGTCCTAAGAGCATAGGATAAAATTCCAAATTGGTAAAGGTTCCCTGCTAAAAAAAATAAACGACCCTAGAAATCTAATTACAACAAAAGTTAAACTAATTAAAACTATAAAAATATTTCTGAATTAGTACTCTTATCCTATGCCCCAACGACATATAATAGAAAAACTAATAAAAAAATTACACAAGAGTTGTCTTCCCAAAACCTTGCTCAATCTTGCTATTGCTGGCCAAATCCATATATGAAGAACATATAAACCCTCCAAACCGTAAATAAGTTGAAAATGAAATTATGAGACCAAACTTGAATGCTAAATCCTCCAAATCGATGAAGAACACCAAATACACATTACATATAAAATCCCCCAAATCATGAAAGGTCACACAAATCAGACCATAAATCCATTGGGAATGAAATTCTAAAATCAAACCTTGTTTAATTTGGGTACTTTTCGAAATAGGAATGAGATTTGTATGTTAATGATGTTGTTAAATTCCCGCGTGTTTTGAATTTGCAAAGTGATATTTTTCGTAAGCCATCAAAGTTATGGAGGAGAGGGGCGGGAAAGCTACAAAAGAAATATATTTCATAAGCTCTCAAGAGCTTGTAAAATAAGTGCTCCAACAAATAAGCAGAGCAAATAAGCAACCTTCAGCTCTTCTTCAACCGCTAGTATTATATATAAACCATTTCACTTGAGAGTTTCAATAGTTCCAATGCAACAAATAACCAAGAAAGAGGAGAGTTGAGCAAAATAGTTAATACACGTAGACAATAAGTTAAAACACTAATTACTAAAAAGAACAACAACTCTGCTAGTATACCTAGCACAACACAACAAATCTCGATGTCTTCGACTCTAGGATCTCAAGCTGAAACTCGGTGATCGGAACTATGAAATGTTCTTTCGATGGCAACCGGGGCCTACAAACTGTAAAACCACTCGAAGATATATAATTGGAGCTCAATTCATTGACACTAAGTAGTGCAACATCTAGATTTCTTCACGACAGACACATCATCCTTGCCGCCAACATTGATGGTCGTGGTTGGCACCTTGGGCACAGAAGTTGGATCATCCCCTGCTTCAAGAGCCTTCTTGCTGACATCCTAGTATATCCGGGTAAGAATGTCTTCTCCTTCTCAGAATGTTGTTTGGTCTTCCAATTCTTTCCTAGTTACTCTTTAAAGAGCAATAACATGTCTTCTAAGTACAATTCGTTGATAATTCCTTCATCTTCAAGCTTTTAGGGTGTGCAATGTACCCCAAAGAATGTCATCCAAATATGTGAAGATTAAGACATGATCAAATTTCAGAAATTTGCATATAAAATTTAGATGAGAAAATTTATTTCATATAAATAGCTTGCAAGGAAAATGGTTAAAGGTGTTCAGGGTGGTTTTTTTTTTTTTTGATACAAAAGGTGTTCAGGGTTGTGATTTCCAATAAACCTCATATCTTTCAAAGTTTTTTTTAGATTGTGAATATGTCATAATGACCTAGTAAGAGACGTAACTTTTTACAAATTGAAAAAGCACATACATAAAAGAGCAAAAAAGAAGGCAGAGAACAGCAAAATTAAAAGGATTTGGTCAAAACTAAGAAAAACATCAAATTACGAATCAAGCCAAACCTATAATCGAACAAAAAGTGGAATTGATTGTGAGAGAGATATTATCTTCACCTTATTGATAAGGTATCTCAAAGACATTGGAATGCATAGGGATAGGCCTTTCTCAAAGCATTCGTATTCTATTATTTAGTTGAAAACCTCCCAAGCATCCTGACCACAAATGAATCTCTTAATTTCTTTTTCTCATAGGGAAAAATTCTTGGAAAACAACGAAATGTCAACCCCAAATATAATGTTAAACTCTTAAGTAATGTGCAGACTTAAACTCGGCTACCTCACTTGAATTAACCAATTGTATGTTTGTCCCGTTTCTCGCAAGTAATCTTTATTTGAACGGCTTCGAAAGCCGTTTGGTTCCTTCGCCCATATGCTTCATCAATGCACATTAAAATAGATATTTTTGTAACACTTTCACGCAGTATAATTATCCAAATTCCCGGAAAATAACGAAAGGTCAACCCCAAATATAATGTTAAACTCTTAAGTCTCTTTACCGGTGGAGCCGATTCCCATCACGTTGGATCGTTGCCCCCATGGTTCATGTTATACTTTATGAAAGTATTGTTATATTAAACGAAGCTAACCAACCTTAATTGTACTTCTTAAGCCGTTATTACGTTTCCTGCTATACTTTATGAAAGTATTGTTATATTGAATAGATAATTGACCTCCAAGAACGGCGATTATATGCTTCATCAATGCACATTAATATCGATATTGTTATAACACTTTCACGTAGTATAATTATCCAAATGCTCGGATAACAACGAAAGGTCAACCCCAAATATAATGGTAACCTCTTAAGTAATGTGCTGTGACTTAAACAGATCTATATTAATCCTACCAGAACCATTTATACTAGTCTCACCCTTACACTAACCCTAACAAAACCAAAGATAATATGACTATATTAAACGAAGCTAACCAACCTCAATTTTACTTCTTAAGCCGTTATTACGTTTCATGCTATACTTTATGAAAGTATTGTTATATTGAATAGATAATTGACCTCCAAGAACGGCGATTATATGCTTCATCAATGCACGTTAAAATGGATATTGTTATAACTCTTTCACGCAGTATAATTATCCAAATGCTCGGATAACAACGAAAGGTCAACCCCAAATATAATGCTAACCTCTTAAGTAATGTGATGTGACTTAAACAGATCTAACCAACCTCATTTACAAAACACATTCGTCCAGGGGTTCTTACAGAATAAACCCTTTTAAAGACACGCAACTGAGCCACGTACGCATTCCCAATACGCACGTATTTTAAATGCGTACGTGCTTAAACCTACCAGAACCATTTACACTAGTCTCACCCTTACACTAACCCTAACCAAATCAAAGCTAATAATACTATATTAAACGAAGCTAACCATTTACACTAGTCTCACCCTTACACTAACCCTAACCAAACCAAAGATAATATGACTATATTAAACGAAGCTAACCAACCTTAATTGTACTTCTTAAGCCGTTATTACGTTTCATGCTATACTTTATGAAAGTATTGTTATATTGAATAGATAATTGACCTCCAAGAACGGCGATTATATGCTTCATCAATGCACATTAATATCGATATTGTTATAACACTTTCACGTAGTATAATTATCCAAATGCTCGGATAACAACGAAAGGTCAACCCCAAATATAATGGTAACCTCTTAAGTAATGTGATGTGACTTAAACAGATCTATATTAATCCTACCAGAACCATTTACACTAGTCTCACCCTTACACTAACCCTAACAAAACCAAAGATAATATGACTATATTAAACGAAGCTAACCAACCTCAATTTTACTTCTTAAGCCGTTATTACGTTTCATGCTATACTTTATGAAAGTATTGTTATATTGAATAGATAATTGACCTCCAAGAACGGCGATTATATGCTTCATCAATGCACGTTAAAATGGATATTGTTATAACACTTTCACGCAGTATAATTATCCAAATGCTCGGATAACAACGAAAGGTCAACCCCAAATATAATGGTAACCTCTTAAGTAATGTGATGTGACTAAAACAGATCTAACCAACCTCATTTATAAAACACATTCGTCCAGGGGTTCTTACTTAATAAACCCTTTTAAAGACACGCAACTGAGCCACGTACGCATTCCCAATACGCACGTATTTGAAATGCGTACGTGCTTAAACCTACCAGAACCATTTACACTAGTCTCACCCTTACACTAACCCTAACCAAATCAAAGCTAATATTACTATATTAAACGAAGCTAACCATTTACACTAGTCTCACCCCTAAGATGGTTGGTTCCTTTACTTTTATCCAAGATATCACTCCTATCAAAGATGATTGGGAAATTCGCATACAGATCATTCGGTTGTGGAGTGCCCGACAATCTACGTTGGAATCAAAATCAAATTTGGAGATTTTTTTTTGATTAAGTAAAAATTCGAGTTCAGACAAGCCTGAAACTCGAGAGGCCGACAAGTCGGCAGACAGCAGATCGTCAAACATACAACAAACACATACATAAACGGTGCAAATGACTAGACTATACAACAATCGAAAGATGAAACACATCAAACCTAAAGCTAACAAGTCCGGGACGTAGACTACGGACGAAGCCAAGCACCATCGTGAAATGACACCGTTGGCCAGCGATACATCAGGCATCCATGTGGTCAGTGAAGACGAACCTCCAAGGAATTTTTCCGTACACGGAGTCGTCCCGTACACACCACCACGATCCCAGCCAATCCCAACTCCGACTGTCAGAAACCCCAACAAAACCAAAGACCCCCACGTCACACCAAACAAAGCCGAAATCAAATTTGGAGATGATTTTCAAAGATGAGAAGGTATTGTATCTTCAATTTTTTTTACTTTATATACAACCATCATAACTACGTACTCTCTTTTTTTCCATTATTTTTTTTATATACTTTAAAGTACAAATATTTTATCTTTTTTTTATAAACATTTAGCAGGGGGATACAATACAAGCAACGTTGAAAAATACTTTACTAGATGACTTTCCAATATCTCTCGAGGAGGGGGGATATTACATCGTTAAACATTTTTCCGTTGCTACCAACTCGGTGAAAAACTTTTTGGCCACATAACATAAATATAAGATATATTTTGCATTGGCTACTTTAGTTACAAAGTGGGATGATATGTTATCTAATTTGATCCATCTATATCGTTTCGTTGATTTTGAAACGATTGAAAAAAGCAATCATGCTGAAAAATATTTAGTAGGTTAGTATTTTATTTATTTCTATCATCATTATACATACACATATAAATTCAGTTGGTACGTATATCTCTTTATTTGTCTATATGTTAATTTTGATATTTATTTTTATTTTCTATGTTGTATTAGATGTAATTGGGTTCCTCTCTACTATGGATGATGTTCACAACGTTGTTCCAAGAAATAAGCCAAAAACCAATATACTTGAGTTCCATCTTCATGATTTAAGGTAAATGAATATCACTTTGTTTGTTATTATCCAATTTTGAAGGTTGAAACAGTGGCAAGGTAAATGAATATATTTTGCCCCCTACTATTTACACCCGATTTGTGATTTTTTCCCCTCATATATTTATGATAAATATAAATTCATCAATATGCTATAGGTAAAAATGTGTTATCCAACTCATTTGATATCACTAAAATCATCTCGGATCAAGCCGTTGATGCCATAGTAGATTTCAAGACGAGGTATGCATCTTATTTTTGCTATATCTAAATTTATTCTTTTGTGATTAGTCATGTCTAAATTATGAGTTTATTTGTCAACCGTAGTTAAACAAAAAGATATTACATGCGGATTCATGACTACCATGGGACTATGTGAGATTCTATTTCAAAAGTAACTTTACAAAGCTCAAGCCAGTCTTCGTCTGCACCCACTCATTTTTTACATCCCTCAGATAGGAAGACTTTGGATGAAATAAGCCAACTCAAATAAGTATTTCTTTTTGTTTACCATTTGTTATTTTTCTTATCATATTTCATCCTTTTATATTTACAAAAATACTTCTAATCCAATTTCTAATCAAATTCTACTTTCCTATTAGGAATGTCAAGTTGTTACTCTTGCTACTATTAGGAATGTCAAGTTGTTACTCTTGTTACTATCGTTGCTATTGAAAATATGCACGTTGTACTAAAGGCATAAAGCAATAGGGCGAGTCTTCATGGTGCCATGCTTGCAAAAAGATTGTAACGTCTCTCATCCCAAGGTTTATACAATTTGCCAATCTCTTTTATGCATGGTAACAACATTAATTAAAATTCAACATTTCTATGTATGTTTGTGTAAGCGAGTCTCATGGTGTAATTTGTGAGCAATTATAGACCTTTAGATGATTGAAGATAGATGGACAAGATTAATCCAAGATTTTGATTAATTTTTAATTAATCACAATGGGGCCCACACTATAAGTTGGTTCACTCTCGTCATAGGGAGAGTGACATCCACTCTCTATACAAGATTTTGGTGGGATATGTATTATATTCGTATCTATCATAACATTTATTCATAGGTAATCATAAAATTGTTCATATGTAACATAACATTTATTCAAAATAATTATTATTTTTAAATCATTACTAATAATTTATCATAATTGAAACGAATATTATGTCAGGTACATACGAATAAAATCATGTATACAAACGAATAATCGTTTATATAAATGAATAATCTCCCAAAATCGAATAATATCCAATTTTACTCCAATCATTGGAAAGTTTTGATAAACATATAAATGGATAATCTTCTAAAATATCTACATACATACGAATATTTGATCACATACAAATGAATAATCTACAATTTAACCCACAAAATACAATTTCCAAACCCTTGATAATCAGTATAGGAATAATCTTCCAAAATCATCCACATACACATGAATATTTGACCCTATACAATAATACAAATGAATAATCTACAATATAACCCACAAAATACAATTCTCAACCCGCAGATAATCAATCAGGCTAAAGGCCCTCGAGATCCTCCAATTCTATCTTATTACCAGTGAAAACTCCACCGATCGAGGACTTTACAATCGAAACATATTTGGAAGCTTCTCATGGCAGATTGCTCGACCTCACAAAGCAATGACCTGTAACCAAATTTAAGGATCAAACATATATACTACAAGATCAACATGTATAAACATAACAACTAACAAATTCATGGGGGCAAAAAATAATTTCAAAACGAAAGATATTTTTTCATGCTTCAAATAAATAGCTTTTATACGAAGAAAAAGGGAAAGCCGTTCAAATCTTTACAATGGAACATGAAGACGCATGAGAGAAATCAATGAACCTTTTGAATGGAATGAGATCGGGAGCGGAATGAAACTGATGGATCTATGAGCACTGAGTCAAAGAGAACGGTGCATATCTACTATCTACACGAGAGGACGAAGAAGCGCTGATGAAGAGGGGTGGTCGATCTAGAGTTAATTTGCCGGAGAGGGACGCGGTCGGTGATTTGAAGATGGCAAGAAGATGAGATCGAATCCCCTTCTCCCTCCTAGTAATTAATAATGGTCTCTCGCAATTATGAATTTAAAGATAACTAGGTTATTAACCGCGCGCAAATGTGCGCGGTGTTGTCATCTTGTATATAATTTGTCTGCACTTTCAACCAATCTAAAACAACTTAATAAATTTAATGGGTAAATATATACAATAATGTCTCACTTAAAGTAAGTAATAAAAAAAATACATAGGTCTAAAATATTGCAGCTCCACATGTTATATTGGAATCTCGTAGCTAGTAAACATAAGATTCATTACGAAACAACACTGATACGGGGTTAGCCGCAGGTTGGTCCGATCTTCGACAACAAGCAAGGATAATCAAGAACTAATAAAGAAACTCAAGAACTTAATCAAGAAGGATCAAGAACTCAAAGAACGCAGCAAGAAATAACAAGAAAGATGCAAGATTTATGCAAGACTCAACAAGAAAGCAAAGAAACGCAGCAAGACTCTCAAGATTCGACCAAGATAGATCAAGATCGATCAAGAATGTAACAAGACTCGACAAGATTAATAAAGACTCGAAATTGAATTGCAAGAATTGAAAGACACGACCTGATAAGGACTGAGTCGATCTATATAGAACAAGATAAAGACCCCAGGCCTCCTAAGAGGGTAGGAACCAATACCAATGACTATATAACCCGTCTCTACAACCCTACACAATCAAGCGGACAACTTGAAGGCACAAGGAGGGGGCTTGTGGATACTAGGATCACCAAGTCTTGCGAAGTTGATGAACACAAAGCAAACCAAGCTAAAACAAACCAATTCGATGATCAACGAGCACAGCTCTAGTTGGATCAACATCACTCAATGTGTTTCACACAAGTTTGAGAGAACTAATTCTATTCATTGAAAGCTTAATGTTTACAATGTATGAAATCGAAATATATAAGCTATGCTAAGGCCTGATGGGCCGAGTTTAATGATAGAAAGATAATATCTGACATCTAATTAAAACACCTAAAATCATAAGTAAATAAGATCTCTAGAAATAACACTTAAAATAGCCCAATTTCGGCCCAATAGGAACACTAGGCGAAATGGGGTTCCAACACTTAGTAAAATCCCGTCAAAACAGTGACAGCTTGCAAAGATGTGCATTTTCGGCCAATTTCGAGGTTGAATCTGGAAAAACCTTCAACAGAAAAGTTGTATATCTCTTCGTCCTCGTTCCAACAAGGTATGGCACGCCTCAATCCAATCAATATTGAATCTGTACGACCCATTTTACAGAGACGTCGAAAAGCTGTCAAGTTGCTGAACGAATGTAAAAACGCCAAGCTTCCACTTTTGGACCTTCTCCCATGGTGGAGCCTTCTTCTTCCTCTTGATAATGACATCGTCCTCCCTTCCTTGAATCATAGGTCCATCCTCATGTAAGATATGTGCGTCCGCAGGTGGTGTCTTGGATGGTCCCGCATCAATCTCCCTTTCTTGAAAAGGATTCGTCCTCGAATCCAAGCTCATATATGATTCCGCACATGCAGCCACACGAGCTCCTGGATCGAACACCATATGCCCATGGAAATCCATCTCAAGAACGATTGGTGTAGGGATTGACCACTCCTCGATGGTTATTATCTCAGCTTCATCTACAAAATCAAGAAAAGAAACTTTATGAGTGCATAATTCATATTTTATATCATCATTATGTTCTAACGTAATATGCACTTTAGCTTGGTCAATAATCCCTAAGTTTCCATCAAATACTAGCAAGTTTTCTTCCTTTTTCAAGACTGAATTTTCAACTAATTCAAGGCTAGCAATAGTAGAAGAATTTTCACCATCAATGATCAAATTAGACACTTTGCCTATTTCTAAGCACAAATACTCTCTTTGATTATCCTCACAAGGACTAGGTTGAACACTTAAAACTTTACTATCAATCAAAGAATCTTCATTCTCATATTCAATGCAAACATTATCATGATCATAGGCAAGTAAATTAAGATCTTGATCATTATTATCAATATGATTTACATTTTCAGCAATAAAAGAAGCATCTATGCTAGAAGAAACATGATGTTGAATAGCATTATTAGGAGGAATAGGAAGAGTTTCTTCCCTTTCATTATGTGGCACGTCAACTCTAGGTGGTACTCCTTGTCTGGGCACCGTATTAGAACCAAAACGCTGAAGCTCTATTGCCGTCAAGCTTTTATCTATCTTAGCTAACTTCTCCATGACGGTATTGTACCAGTCGTTGCCCTGGGTATTAGACATTGCAAATAAAGACAAACAAAGAACTATGTGAAAGGTTAGAAAAATATAAACAACCTCACAATGTGTTTCGCTCACACTCCCTCTCTAATTGGTATGTCACGCTTGTTGGGGCAATCCGCTTTGGGCAAATCAACAACCAAGCAATAGACTAAGCAATCAAAGTATTTAATGAATGAAACAACGCAGAAGAGTACTCAACAAGGGCTGTAGAGAACTCGATGTAAGCAACAAACTTAGATTCAAGCAAAACAGATGGGAAATTACAATGAATCAACTCGACACAACAAGGAGATCACTCGGCAGGGGCTGAGATCACTCGACACACACAAGAGAGAACTCGGCAAGGGCTTGAGATCACTCGACTCAATCAAAGCAAGCACACAACAGCACTCGATCAAGGTGAGAAAGGGTACTCGACGCAAAGTAGAAACAAGCAAAAGCAACTCGATATGTAATAAAGAGAACTCGACAAGGCTGAGATCTTTTTGACACAACTCCAAAAGCAACTCGACAGTAGGAGAATTGCTCGACAACAGCCTCAAACAACTCGACAGAAGCTGTACATAAAAGAGAATAACAAAGAAAACTTAAGAAAGAATGGAAATTTACCTCTTTTGATTGAAAACCTTAAGTTATGATGTTATAGTTGCAAGGTAGGGTTTCAATTTTTGTGGAGGTGTATGTGTTTAGGTTTAGGGCTGTCGACAAGGGCTATGGAGATCACCAAAAAGTTGAGTCCTTTAGGTTTTCTTGCACTAGATCAACAAACAACAACCAAACACTCTTTTTTTTTTTTTTTGAATTTTCGGAACTTTAATGTACTGTTTTTTTTTTTTTTTTAACTTATGAAACTAATGCAAGAAAGAACACTAATAATGGTATAGGACTCGAAAATCTGAGGTGTGGTGATAGATGATAGAAATTCAGCCCTTAAAGATGTATTTATAAACAACCTTTGGATATATAAGGTAACAAGATCTATCTAAGCCTCTTTAAGATAAAAGATAGATAATATGGATTAATCTATCAATTAAAATCAGATTGTAAAAGGCAAATAGAATAGATATAGGATAGATAAAATATTCCAAAGATAGCAAAGGATAGAACAAACTAGGGTTTGCTTTGTGGTGAGGGATTCGGCCAAGTCTCAACTTATGGGGACAGATATCTGCCGTCGGCTAGGGTGATGCACAAGGGTGCTTCACGGCTTGGTCGACTCCACTGGTCTCGGCTAGGCTTGTGTTTAGGCTATGCAACCACAAACAATGACAAACTTCAAGATTAGTGCAATAATCAAATAATGAAACAAGAAGTAAAAGACCAAAACAAGAAAAGGACTCTTTTTTTTGTGGTTTTTGTGTTTATGAAAAAGAAAAGACTCAAAATAAAGTGTAGGACTCAAAAATTTGAAGAAGAATGGTGAAAGGATAATCAACGAGCTTCAGGGTGGTCCGATCTTCGACAACAAGCAAGAACTAAGCAAGAAACAAGAAAGACTCAACAAGACTCAATCTTGATGTCGGAAACCAAATCTCTGATACCAATTTGATACGGGGTTAGCCGCAGGTTGGTCCGATCTTCGACAACAAGCAAGGATAATCAAGAACTAATAAAGAAACTCAAGAACTTAATCAAGAAGGATCAAGAACTCAAAGAACGCAGCAAGAAATAACAAGAAAGATGCAAGATTTATGCAAGACTCAACAAGAAAGCAAAGAAACGCAGCAAGACTCTCAAGATTCGACCAAGATAGATCAAGATCGATCAAGAATGTAACAAGACTCAACAAGATTAATAAAGACTCGAAATTGAATTGCAAGAATTGAAAGACACGACCTGATAAGGACTAAGTCGATCTATATAGAACAAGATAAAGACCCCAGGCCTCCTAAGAGGGTAGGAACCAATACCAATGACTATATAACCCGTCTCTACAACCCTACACAATCAAGCGGACAACTTGAAGGCACAAGGAGGGGGCTTGTGGATACTAGGATCACCAAGTCTTGCGAAGTTGATGAACACAAAGCAAACCAAGCTAAAACAAACCAATTCGATGATCAACGAGCACAACTCTAGTTGGATCAACATCACTCAATGTGTTTCACACAAGTTTGAGAGAACTAATTCTATTCATTGAAAGCTTAATGTTTACAATGTATGAAATCGAAATATATAAGCTATGCTAAGGCCTGATGGGCCGAGTTTAATGATAGAAAGATAATATCTGACATCTAATTAAAACACCTAAAATCATAAGTAAATAAGATCTCTAGAAATAACACTTAAAATAGCCCAATTTCGGCCCAATAGGAACACTAGGCGAAATGGGGTTCCAACACTTAGTAAAATCCCGTCAAAACAGTGACAGCTTGCAAAGATGTGCATTTTCGGCCAATTTCGAGGTTGAATCTGGAAAAACCTTCAACAGAAAAGTTGTAGATCTCTTCGTCCTCGTTCCAACAAGGTATGGCACGCCTCAATCCGATCAATATTGAATCCGTACGACCCATTTTACAGAGACGTCGAAAAGCTGTCAAGTTGCTGAACGAATGTAAAAACGCCAAGCTTCCACTTTTGGACCTTCTCCCATGGTGGAGCCTTCTTCTTCCTCTTGATAATGACATCGTCCTCCCTTCCTTGAATCATAGGTCCATCCTCATGTAAGATATGTGCGTCCGCAGGTGGTGTCTTGGATGGTCCCGCATCAAACACCAATCTTTTTAGTCTCACCTTCATCAAACATACACATATGGCAGTTTATAAGCCTACACAAAAGTCGAAGCAAGATGTTAAGTAGGCCTTGCAAGTGTTCCACTGCCTCTGCTTTCCATCGCTTACCACTGCTCTCTTACCTCGCTTTGTCTTCACTTTCAATTGTAGGTTTCTTTCTTTCCAAGTTACTCTTTCGTCTTCTCTTCTCTACTTCCTCACTCTTTCTAAATCTTTAATTTCAAAAATTTTGAATCTAAAAACTTCATATAAAACATCAAAATGCAGCACAACCCTCTCAATTTATCAAACTGCAATCCAAAAGTGACTGAATTTTAGCTATTACTTTTGCCATCAATGTTGTAGCTATTACTTTCAAGAGTGTTTTAAATTTAGGAGATAAAACTAAAAGAGGAATCATTAGCAAAGAAGAAATATGCTCGATGTGCAATTAAAGAGTAAATCCAAGCACATAGAAGGCAAACAGAAGAGGAGCAAAGGCCCTTAAAAAGGTTGGCAAAAGATGTTGAAAATGTAGACGTGTGTACAACTGCATTCTAGAATCTAGGTCTCTGAGTTCAATAGATGATCAAAGTTATTAATCTTTCTATTTGGAATTCATGCACATTTCCATTGATTTATTATCATTTTTTCAGGTCAATATTCCTATGATTGTTCTCTACTTCCACTCCAGTGTTGACATTGATTATTGGCACCTGTTTCATTATCAGATTTGGTTTTGGGAAAATATGCAAATAGAAAGGCACTCTAAAATGCATGCATACCAATTTCAATGCTATTCCCTTAAAAATAGCAGCATCGTTGATTAATTTTTATACAGTAGCATTGACAAGGAAGTTCATATCAAATTCCAACAATAACTTTAAAAAATGAAGCTTTTTATGCTCTATGTATTTTATAAAAATAAAATATTATGTGAAAAACTAAATCCTAAAACCTTGAAGACTGAAACTCTCAACATTCAAACCCCAAATTATTTAACCCTATGACCCTAAGTCATAAACCTTAAAATTTAAAGTTAATTTCAAATGTCTCCCTAGACATATGATTTCCTAAGTCATTAATCTGCTGGTTTGCATAGGACATATGATTTCCTAAAGCCTCCCTAGACATTCAAATGTCTTCTTCATAATTTTTTTCTTACAAATTTTCATATATCAATAATATCCTAATATCATTCCAACACTTCTAAAAGAGTAAGTTTCAAGTTCCCACTGCCCTCTCTTTCAACTGCCCAAAACCAAAAATTTCCAAATTACAAATTATCAAAATCAGTCCTAATTGATTTTTCATGGAACCCGAATCACTAAAATCAGATCAAATTAAGGGCAAATTGCGTAGAAAAGTAGGAAAATAAACCTGCAGAAGCTCTCGGCATCTTCAACTTGCAGCAAATTGATTCAGATCTCCACTCTTCGAAAGCGCTCATCTTGTTGTGGTTAAGCTCGGCTCCAATCGCCTTCGTAAACTCCAAATTCCCGTTGATGTTGAGCAAAATCATTTCGCCGATCTTCAAACCCTCCTTCCAAACCCTAATTACGAATGCATCATTCACAGAAAGGCTTTGTGGGTTGGCGCCTGGTGGAAGCGGACACAAGAAAGGTAATTTTACACATCCTTTTCTTACCTATATCTCACCTTTTTCGTTCACTCTTATGTTGTTGGCGAATCCTGGTAGGATAGCAAACACTTCAATGCTTCCAGCTTTCTCGCCTTTTTGCCAGTACTGCTGCAGCCTGCAAATGCATATTTTCACCAGGCACCGGATAATCTTATCAAATAGTCTGTCTGAAACTCATATCAATGCACACACAAAAACCCGACAAAAGTTACCCTCTAATGCATCCTTCGGTGTAGATAAGGGATGATCCATCCTTGCTGAGTGAAATGCCGTTAGGGAATTGGACATTCCTCACAAGCACTGTGGCCTTATCTGCCACTGGATCATACTTTAGAAGACGATCGCTGTTATCAGAAGAGAACACCAGCTGTAGGAAGTTCTTGGACAAGTAGTTTGTTGAAATAAGGTCATCATATTGAACACTGACAGCCATGAGTTATCAACCATAGAGAGATACTATGTTGTAACACAACCTTAGAGATTATAGTAACGAAGAACACAGCATCGCAGGAATGCACAACAAGAATCTACAAGTAATTTTTATCATTACCTTCTTTGGTAGACAGTGCTGCTATCTGTAAAATAAACATTTCCTTCATCATCAACATCCAGATCATTGGTAAATCTCAGAGGCACCCCTTCCACTTCTGTCACAAGTGGCGTCGCTAAACCGCCCTCTGGGCCCACCTTCATGAGGCCAAAGTATGCATCTGCAATTTACAAATCACCTGCTCTCTTGTGAAACCGCAATCCTAGCGGCCTACTGCATATGTGCTCATTTCTTAGGTAGTCCAACATGTTCGGACTTGGTTTGCAATGAGATCTACGTACCGAAACACAGACAGACAAAAATTACCAAATAGATCACGAATTCAACATTCGAGCACTATATGAGCAACAGAAAGAAGTGCAGATATTAATGGTCCCTTTAGCCATCAAATTAACCTTTCCGAATTACTCATTTGGCAATGCCAAACCATTAAGCATGTGCTCCTTTTAGGGTTACAAGTTATGAAAAATCCCTAAAGGTAGCTTTCAATCCCTAATGGTAGCCTTCAATATCGATTTCCATTAGCAAAATACACGAATCATGAGAGAAAATCTAGCTGCACATTGATCCAATTGACCTATTTCTGGCTTCTAAAACAAAGGTGTGTTAAAGTTGGAATCTTTACACTATGTTCAACCTAGATAGGTGATTTGTGGTTTTCAATTAAAAATCTCCATCCTCTTTCTAAGTAAAACCTGCTAAGTAGGCAGTCAATGCCGCCCTCACCAAGTGAGTAAACTCAGTTCGAACCACAAAAGGGAACCAAGCAAGCAATTAAGCGAAATTAACGGGAATGAAGTTTAAAGCGGAGCATGAAACCCTAAAAGGAGCTCACTCACCGGTTGGACGAAGTATATGCGAAATCGGTCCATTGCTGGCCGTTCCAGAAGAGGACGGTCGTCGACGACGCCGGTGTAGGGGCCACGGCCAAGCGGGTCGAAGGTGACGCCCTCGGGGCCCTGTGCCTCGTTGACAAACTTAACCTCGGATCCTTGGAGGCGATTTTGGGGGTCTTCCGGGAAGGGGATTTCAGACCAGGTCGGCATATCCACCTTGTGGGAGACGAAATCGGGGAAGCCCACGAAATCGGGGAAGCCGTAGGTGGCTCTGTGATTGAATGGATCGAGCCCGCAGTAGAGAGCTAGGAGCACGACTGTCGGAAGTAGAGAAGGAGAGAGAGACGAATGGCGGTGGGTGAGAAAGAAAGCCAGAAAGGCGAGAGAGATGGACAGATGGTGAGAGAGAGACTCTGTCGGTAGTAGAGAGGAAGAAGGAATCAACAAATAAAATATCAAGTACACCCTCAATTTAGGGAGCAAATGAGAAATTAGCGAAGGCTAAATGGGTAATCATACTTAATGAACAGTAATGGCCAACTTGGACATTTATATAGTAATGATAAAATGAATCTTTGCTTTCCTTTTTACGTTTTTAACAAATCCCTAAATATTAGCATATCCTCCTCCTTAATTGTATCTCACGCACCGAATGAGCTAGTGAGCAAAGAAAGTTGGTGGACCCCACCCAATTTTCATTATTTTTAAATAAATTTTCATTCAATCTCATCCATTAATTTGTTTTAATCCAACTGTTAATAATTGCTCACAAAATACACGATAAGCCTTGCTTACGATCTATCCTCTATATATATATATATATATATATATTAGTAATATAAATTAGTATCAATACCATATATAATATTTTTACTATCAGATTTAAGGTGAAAGTGAGGGTTTTCGATGACAAAGGGAGCGCGTTGTTTATTTTAATTTGTTTGATCGAGTAGTCTCTCAGTTGATGAATAAAAGTGCTGCCGAGCTCCGTGATGCACTGCTAGAGGTTAACTTGCTCCCTCCAAACACCTTGGATTTATTTATAATATGTTTATGCATGATATACTTTACAATATTTTTAATCTTATATATTTATACATATTACTTTTATTTTATTAACAATGTAGACCGGTGGTGATGATGCATTTCCTGAAGACCTCAATCTTTTGGTTGATATGAAGTGTCTCTTTAGAATTAGCATCAACAAAGAACATATCGACGATCGATGGAATGTATACCCGGTCGCACATATGAGTCATGATAAGTCGTTGATTGACCAATTTCTACAAGGCAACAACTCACTGGTACATTATTTTATACATATATGCTTTTTTTTTTTAAGCAAGATAAGAAATTCGGTTCGCTAGACAAGCCTAGCGAAACCGAGAGACCGGACAAGCCGGTAGATGGACTAACCATCATGTACAACTGAAGCAAATGACAGAAAGGAAATTACAGAAGTAAATGACAGAAAGGAAAATACAGAAGCAAATGACAAAAATAAACAAACACAAAGAATGTACAAGCCATCCTACATTAAAACAAGCCAAAAGACGAACGAATCGATCGGACAAAGGGGCAACACACACAGAGAACTCTGGAGACAAAGCGGACATCTCAGATTGTGGACTCAAACGAGCCATCAGATGTCGATCGCACATCCACGACGTCACCGAACATGTCAAATCTAGCACCGTTCATAAGAAGCCTGCAACACAACAAGAATAGCACAATACACAAGCCCGCAAACCCAATCACAAACCAAACCATTGCCCATACAAACCACCCATGAACTCATCACAACCCTCGAGGACGATAAACTAGATCGTAAATAGGCTATCACAAGGATAAGCCAAAATAGAGGCGATAAAAATGAGACAAGGAAGCTAACACGAACAATAGCGAACTGGCAACGCGAATGAAAGAGCGGACATAAAACCATTTAATTTTTTTTAAATTGATTTCTCTCAAAAGAAAGAAGCTTAAGAACAGCCCTGTGTGGCAAACGACGGAGGACCGCCACCAGGCAGCACAACGCAAGGAGCAGAAGGGCAGCGGGAGGGCGGGGCCGAGGGTGACCCATCGGTGACCGGAACCCAAAGACGAAGCATCGGAAAGATCATCGGAGAACCGGCAAGGCGGAGGAGGCGGCAAAACGACGCTAGGGGCTGGAAAGCCAAAGAGAAATGATTCCGCATAAGGAACCGGTGGGAGGCTGCAGAGGCGATAACCAAGGCGGCGGCAGAGGGAGGGGGAACATGGCGCCCCCACACACAGCCGGAGAAGCCACAGGCCACCGACGATGGGAGACGGAGACGGAGGCCGAGGAGTTCGGTGGTGGTTGCTGGCACCGGAGAAACGGTGAACGATTGTAATGCAGAGCAAAGGACCAAGGTTGCTGGTGTGGCTGGCTGCTGGTGAGGTAAGGAGAAGGCCAGGAGAGCGGGGGCGGTACAAGACCAACGCCTCTCAAAAGAGAGAGCGTTTTAGGTCAATTGATAGTTCTTATTTTATACATATATGCTAATATCACTTTGAATTGATACACTCCTTTTTTATGTTCATTACTCATTATTACATTCCATATATATATACCCTGTTTTTTCACATTATACTCTTTATAATTTTTGATCGTAACCATTTTTTTTTTCTTTTCAGATCTCTCAATCTAATACTTATGAAGAAGTACAGTCAACCATCTCTTCTGATGGGCTCAAAACACCTCGGAAGCTAACCACTTGTCAGAGTGGATAATCTCCGTTGGGGTTGCCTTCGCTATCATTAGAATATATATATATAGGAGTACAAGATAGTTAACCTTAATTACAAATGGGTAATTGGGCCTATACATATATTCTATCTAACATACCCCCTCAGTCAAAACAGGAGGGCAGCGAATAGTGAGATTGTATCTAAAATCAAGAAATAAATGGCGAGACAATCACTTGGTGAATATGTCTGCATACTGGTACGGGGAGGGGACATGTAGGACACGCACATGTCCCATAGCTACCTTCTCACGAACAAAGTGGATGTCAATCTCCACATGCTTGGTTCTCTGATGGTGAACCGGGCAGTGAGCGAGGTAAGTAGCGCTGACATTGTCTGTATACACAACATACGCTTGACTGAGCGGACAGTGGAGCTCAAGCAATAGGTTGCGAAGTCAGACACACTCAGCGACAACATTGGCAACACCGCAATATTCCGCTTCAGCACTAGAGCGAGAAACCACATGTTGGTGCTTAGAAGACCAAGAGACTAGAGAGTCGTTGAGGAACACACAATATCCTGACGTAGACCGTCTGGTGTCCGGACAACCAGCCCAATCAGCATCCGTGTAAGAAACCATGGAGAGAGGTGAAGCTGACGGGGTAATAGTGATGCCAAGAGAAGTAGTACCCTGAACATACCTGGTAATGCGCTTAAGAGCAGCAAAGTGAGACTCTCTGGGGTCATGCATAAATAGACAGACTTGCTGAATAGCATAGCTAATATATATCAGGACGAGTAAATGTCAAGTACTGTAAAACACCAGCAAGGCTACGGTACAAAGTCGGATCAGACACATGCGCACCCGCAGCTTGGGCCAGTTTGGCAGTGGTCTCAACAGGCGTTGCAGCAGACTTGCAGTTAGCCATGTTAGCCTTGGCAATAATTAATCTCCTTGGCATATTTCTCATGTGAGAGAAACAAACAAGAGATTCCCAAAAAGAAGCTGAGAGGCCCGAGATCAGACATAGCAAACTCCTTGCTGAGTTGAGTAATGATGGCAGCCTGAAAAGTCTCTGAAGATGCAGTAAGGATGATATCATCGACAAATAACAACAAATAAACAATCTGATTACCTCGGCGAAAGACAAACAAGGAGGAGTCGCTCTTGCTACTGACGAAGCCAAGCATGTGCAGGTAAGTAGCAAAGCGAAGATATTACGCCCGATGTGCCTATTTAAGGCCATACAGAGATTTCTGCAAGAGACAAACATGGCTTCGTTTGGTCCTGTCAGCAAAACCAGGCAATTGGAACATGTACACTGTCTCATTCAGATGACCATGAAGAAATGCGTTCTTGATATCAAGCTAATGAATAGATCAATCCTTGGAGACAGCGAGATGCAAGACGGTACAGATGGTAGCTGGTTTGAAAACCGGACTAAAAGTGTCATCACAATCGACCCCCACCTGCTGAGAGTTCCCATTGGCGACCAGCCGCGCCTTATAGCGCTCAAGAGATCCGTCAGAGCGAAACTTGTGCCGAAAGAGCCACATGCACCGCACAATGTTGGCCCCAGGAGGCTGAGGAACCAAGACCCAAGTGTTGTTGCTAATAAGAGCCTTGTACTCATCAAGCATGGCAGCATTCCAATTTGGGTCTAAGGCGGCTGTTTTATGGGAGGTAGGGCTGGGCGATAGGTGAGAAACGGAGAGGTCAAAAATCTGTTTGGGGCGAGAGATGCCACTCATGCTCCGAGTTTGGATCTGGTTGACGGGCTGTGTGGGGTTAGGTGGTAGGGTAGGGGCTGTAGGCGGGGGAGGGATCGAAAAAATTAGGGTTGATTTTGATGAAACCTAGAGGCTCAGATATCATGTCAGAGTGAATATCCCCGTTGGGGTTGCCTTCGCTATCTCATTAGGATATATATAGGAGTACAAGATAGTTAACCCTAATTACAAATGGATAATTGGGCCTACACATATATTCTATCTAACACCACTGAATCCATGGATCTGATAAATACTAGCCATCCCTCAAGTATTCGCAAGATGTCTTCTGACCTTTTGGATGCTACAAGTGTTGACGATCCCTCAGGTTCTCCTTCGAAGCATATCTCGGATCTTCCACTTAATGCTCGCAGTACTACTCATGCGGCGAACACTTCTGAATGTGTTGATCTTACAAGTTACAAGTTACAACTGATGATAATCTCTTAACTCTCAAGAAGCGCACTTCTGAACCTCCACACGTTTCAAATGCCGATGAGGAGAGCCTGGGTAAAGCTTTTGCCCACTCATTTGTCTTTCAAGCTTAGAAGAAGGCAATTTCTGGTTCTTGTCTAACTATTAAAAGAGAAGCATTTTCGATGAGGTGTCACTCTCTCCTTAAAAGTAGATTATTCAATCAATTTTTTGTAAAAAAAAATCAATTAATCCATGATCTTAGCCTAAATTATAATTTCAGTAGTTTTAAATAAAAACAATAGGATTAATTCAAAACATAAAATTAATTAATAATAAGGAAACAGAAAAGTAGGTTGCTACTTTAGTTGTTTTCTCAATCAATCTATCTATATCTAACTATTAAAAGATAAACATTTCTAATGAGGTGTCACTCTCTCCTTAAAAGTAGGCAGTGTTCTAAAAAACGGCCTTGGCGGCTGCCAAGACGGCGCCAAGACGCTTGGCGGACCCACACCGTCCCGAATTCGGCCTTGGCGGTGTAGCTTGGCGGGGGAGGGCCTTGACGGGAATGGAACAACACCTTGGCGGCCTTGGCGGGTGCAAGACGGAGACTTGGCGGGGAAGAGTTTTGGCAGGTACGGGACGGAGGTTTAGCGGTTTCGACGGTTTTAAATTGAGATTATTTAGTTTATATGCTTTTAAATTTCTCTATTATGAAGTCGTGATACTTATTTGAATATATCTATATGATTTTATATTTGATTTAGACAACTTAAAAAATGGGTCATTATGATTTTTTATTTGATATGTTATAAACTTAAAATTAATACATAGTTTATTACATAATATATGTTTTATACATAGTTTATGGGATAAATATAACAAAATAATCAAAAACAATTTTATCCGCCAAGAACCGCTAATAAGGCCGCTAAACCGTCTTGGCACCTAGCGGTACCCTGCCGCTAAGCATCCGTCGAGCGTTTTTTAGAACATTGAAAGTAGATTATTCAATTAATTGTTTTAAAAAAAATCAATTCATGATCTTAGCCTAAATTATTATTTTAGTAGTTAAAAAAAACAATAAAATTAATTCAAAACATAAAATTATTTAATAATAAGGAAACATAAAAATAGGTTACTAATTTTAGTATTACCCCAGGAACGATCCCAACACAAACCCGAAAAATCCGACCCAATCCGCCCAAAATGAATTTAGCCCGAATCCCCAAAAAACTTTGTACGTGTACTGTTCATAATGGGGCAATGAAACCCTTGCCAGACAATCACAAGATGATATAAGGTTGTGAGGTTATATCTTATGTCAGGAGGTTAGAAGTTTGAATCCCATTGAAAATTTGGAGTCTCCTATAATTGAAAATGGTCAATGATCAACTATTTAAATAAATAACACAGTCAGGACATGAATATATATAGACTGTGTATGACACCACATTTTAGCTGTTAAAATTGAAAGAGTTTTTGTTCTTAAAAAAATAAACATCTAAAATGTGTGTATGACAACCCAAAATGAGCATTAATCAGTTAAAATTTGTGTTTAAAAAATAAGCTACTTGAGATAGTTTATTTTGGTGTTTATTTGGTTTGAAAGTACCATAATACTCCTAATAATAACCAAATAAACACCATTTTTTTTTACAAATAAACACTTTTTCGTCCCATACGGAGTTTATATTTTTTTCATAAATTTTAAACCACTTTTTATCAAAAGTTTATAAATTTTAAACTATTTATAATTTTAGTCAGTTTATTAACCCCGTCTCATATGAACCCATAGTATGACTATGTATATACAAAGAATATACTCCGTACATGATTGTGTTTAAAATAACGTGGATTTTTAAAGTAAGGGTGTGTTTGGATTCCAAATGCATTATCATTATAATGCAAAATGATAAGGCGGTGTTTGGCTAACAAAATTTTTAAGGCATTTCAATTATGATATTTTTGGATTCCACGATATATTAATTAAAATACAATTATTTTATCTCGATTTATGTAATTATTTGATTAAATTACGTTTTTACCTCGGTTTTTACGAGATTTTTTTTTACAATCAAACGGACACAAAAAATAAGGTAAAATAATTACATTATAATGAAAATGCAATGGAATCCAAACACACCCTAAAACACATTGTGAATTGTCAATATATTTTATATTGCAATGATAAATTGAACCAAACATTTGGTTGACACAAATTATTCAGTACAGTCATACGGAGTACTCCATAAGTTTTATTTTAAATTTATCCTCCCTCCGATCCAAAAGATTGTCGTTTGACTTTTTAACACGTATTTTAAGGAAATAAAAACTATATAAAATATCAACTTTTTTTAAATTATATTTTTACAACTTAATATTTGTTGGTAATAAGTACTCCCTCCGTCCAACAATACATGGGTTTTTAGTAGACCTGTCAAAACACAACCCGACCCGGTGACCCGACCCGACCGATCGAAATTTTTTGGGTCAAGACCCGGAAATTTTGACCCGGAAATTTTTTTCGACCCGAACCCGAAAACCCGGAAATTTTCCGGGTAATCTGGGTTTCGACCTGGTGACCCGATTGACCCGGTAATTTTGACCCGATTTACCCGGTGACCCGATTGACCCGGTTGATTTATAATTAAATATAATTAATTTTTTTTATATTTAATTAAAATTTATCGCAAAATTATCAAATTATGATTTTTTTAATTTAAAAAAGAAAAAATTGACAAACCCAAAATTGACCCAAACCCGCCCGAAACCCGGTCAAACCCGAGTTCTAGTCAACCCGAAAAACCCGGAACCCGTTTTACCCGAGACCCGTTTTACCCGAGACCCGGAGTGACCCGACCCGAACCCGACCGGAATGATCCGTTTGACAGGTCTAGTTTTTAGATGTAAATTTTTGTCCAACAATAGATGAGTTTTTAGATTTTCTAGGTAAAAATGTGTAGTGTGTGTTAAAAAATAATAAAATTTATGAAAAAGTTAGTGCAATGATGATGTGTTTTTAAAAGTAAGGTGTTTTATTAAAACTTGTGCAAAATGCTAAAAGACAATGTATTTTAAGACGGAGGGAGTATTAGATTATAAAAAAAAAAAAAAAAAAAAGTTAATATATTATATAGTTTTTAACTCCTTAAAATACGTGTTAAAAAGTTAAACGACATTTTTTTGGATCGGAGGTAGTAATTATTTTAAGCTGTGTGTTAAATAACCAACATTTTTATAAACACCATCTTTCAATCCAAACACAGTATTCGAGTCTGTTTGCATAGCCTTAACACACCATTGTTTTGGAATCCGAAGCGCCCCATATATATCCTCTCAACTAGAAGCTCTTCTTTCAAGATCGGGCACACCATTGTTTACCAGTAATTAATTAAGGAGGGAAACCAAAATGGAAACAAGAAACGAAGTTGAAAATGGCGGCCTCTCAAGATCCGGGCTACTCAACACAGTGCTTTCATGGTCCCTCAGCGACATACTCAACCCCAATATCTACAAGGACAAGGTAATCAATTCAATTATATGCCCTGCTCTTTAATTCGGGTCTTTTTCCTCCCCAATTCGATCTTCTCGTTGTTGATACGCAGTAAATTTGCAGGTGAAGACAATACCCGACACTTTCGAGTCCACCGCATCTTACCTCGACTCCTTCGTCTTCACATTACTTGAAGAAACCAGGACCGATCTTTTCTCCAAGATTCAGACCGTCCCCGAATCTCCCACCTGCTTCATCTCCTCCATTACAAGCCTCCCAAGGACCTGTACTACGATATCATCACAACAACTTCAAATTCGACTGTTCTTGGAGCTTGCAAGTACGAGCCGGAGACCTGCGATTTGTTCGCCATCACGAATGTCAAGCCGCGGTGCGGAGGGTAGAGGACATAAACAGGCTGGAATCGGTTATCTTGTGGCCTTCGTTCAATGTATCAAGAACGGAGCCACGGCCGAGATTTCGATCTTGACCTCGAAGCCGCTTGAATTTGATCAAACCAAGGAGCTGTTTGCAGTTTCCCTTGTGAATCTGACGACGAATCTGCGGGTATGGAAGGGGCTGCATCCCGATCCTACAGGGCCTAAATTGGAACTCATCGAGAATGCCCTAAATCCGAGCTGTTTCAGAGATAGACCTTGCTTGATGTGTTCTTGGAGGAGAACTCCTCTCTCGGATTGTTCGAATTTGGATGACTCGCAGAAATAGGCGGTTTCCGGTGTAATCAGGATAAGTGAATGCAACCACAAGAACACTATCAAGCTTATTTGGGGGCCACCCGGAACCGGGAAGACGAAGACGGTTGCTACCTTTTTAGTTGCGTTGATCAGGATGAAAGTCAGGACTGTAACTTGTGCGCCTACAAACACAGATGTAGAATTTGTGAAAGGCAAATTGTGCTCTTTTCATTGATCATTTCAGAATATATACACAACAAGATATACAAAAGACGGAGATGCCAGAGGGTGGAGTCGGCGGCTTCAGTGGTGTGGCAGAGTTGAGGAGAGGTCGGCGGCGGATGTGTGGAGGGAAGGTAGGTCGGCGTGGTCCAACGAAGCCAATAGACCCCATCTCTAGGTTCACCCACTCCAGTCAGCGTCCTCGAAATGCAGTCCTGAATGACACACAAACAATCAGTAATAGTGGCAACACAGTGTAATTCAGCCATCAAACAACGGAAAGAGATAAGGTGACATGTCAATCCAGGGACATATAGAACATTGTGCAGAGAAAGGCGGTCACAAAGAGGAATAATTCCAGCTTTGTCAGCTGTAACGATGGTGCCATTGGGGATCTTAATTGAATGGGAAGAGACCGGACCAACGGCTTGCAGGAGGCGAATATCACCGGTCATATGAAGAGAGGCACCCGTATCAAGAATCCAGGGAGTTAGAACCGTATCTTCTAAAGTATCATTACCAGATTTCGAGTTGATGGCCTGAAGGATGGTCTGGAGAGTAGAGCATTGTTCGTCGGTGATAGTAGGACCAAGAGCAGCACGATCATCGGCGGTTAAAGGCGGAGCAGTGGAAGAAGACGCAACATTGGCGAGGACGTGCTGAGCAGAGCCCCTGCCGCGGCCGCTGCTGGAAGAGCTGCGCTCGCTACCGCTGGAAGAACCACGTCCTCGGCCTGCAGATGGGGGAGCGCCGGTGACGGGATCGCTGACGCCACGCCCGTTGTTCCACCAGTCCGGAAACCGATGATTTTGAAGCATGAAGAGACATCGTGGCATGTACGACCGCAGTGAGAGCACTGGAGAGCCTTGCGATCCGATGGAGACGAAGAGGACTTAGAAGACGCCGGAGCTAGAGCAGCAAAGGCCATAGAGTCGACCTTGGCATCCCGATCTTTGGTGATAGACCGAAGGCGCTCCTCCTGCACAGCCAAAGCATAGATGCGGCTGAGAGCGGGAAGAGGCTCCTGGGCGACTATGGTGGAGCGCAGAGTACCATATGTGTCGTCGTCAAGACCGATGAGGAACTGGTGGATCCGTTCGGTGGCCTGCTCCTTAGCGTGCTGGCCGCTGGTGCACTGGATCGGCGAGATCGCCGACAATTCTCCCGAGAGACGTTTCAGACGGCCATAGTAAGCCGAAATTGACTGGCCGGTTTGAGTAAAGCGCGGGATCTAAGAGCGCAATTGCATGATCCGGGGGCCGTTTCCGAAAGAGAAACGGAGTTGAAGTTCATCCCAAAGAGCCTTAACCGTGCCCGACAGAGTAATCGTCGAGCGAAGAGACGGCTCCATTGATTGAGCCAACCATCCGACAAGCATAGAGTTAACCGAAAGCCAGTGAGGGAGATCGGCATGATCATCGCCAGGCTTGGCGGGGTCGCCGGAGAGGAAGCCTAGTTTGCCCTTCGCTTGAAAAGCGTTGAGCATACTTGTTGTCCATTCCTGATAGTTGTCACCCGTGAGAACGATCGGACAAATAGTGAGACCGGGATGATCGGACGGATGAAGGTAGTAGGGAGAGGAAAAGGCGGGGGCTTGGGCGGTGGCGGGTGGAATGTCGGCCATGGCCGGCGGCGGCGGTAGGAGGTAGAAGAATTAGGGTTTTAAAAAAAATTATAGGAAGAGAGGAATTGTCTGGCTCGATACCATGTAGAATTTGTGAAAGGCAAATTGTGCTCTTTTCATTGATAGTTTCAGAATATATATACAAAAGATAGAACTTGGGCTACAAGGATAGAATCTCTACATATTTATCTAGAAGGATATTTATAATATATACAAAATATCAATAACAGAAGCGCTTCAGGTCGCTTCTCTGGTTAGGAAGCTACTTGGCGGGAATCATCTAGAGGGTGTCCCATATGGTATGGGTGACGTCGTTTTGTTTGGCAATCGGAAGAGGATGAAGATTGATGATCATGAGGACGTTATGGATGTGTTTCTTGATCATCGCATTGAACTTTTAACCGAGTGCTTATCACCGGTATCTGGTTGGCATTCTACTTTAGAGTCACTGATATGGTTTCTTGAAGATCCTGAAGAGCGATACAAGGCCTACATTGAGAAGATCAGAAAGAAAGTTGAAGGTGATAAGGACAAGGTTGACACTAATTTCGTGTTCAAAATGGTTAAGTGGTGGTTTTAGTCCAGCAATGTTCAAGTTGATCATATGTCGAGATCCGAGTTTGCAGAGGAAAGACTCAATTCATTGCGTCCGCTGATGGTTTTCTGCATCAAAACTCTGCATACACATCTGCCTACTCATCTCCTTTCCCCTGTAGTGGCGAGTACCATGGTTCGTGCTCTCGAATCAATAGACCGGTTCACAAGCATTGATGTATCGACTTCGTCGTCAAGATTGAAGCTGGTTGAGATCTTGAAGTCTCTGCGCGAATCTGTGAACCTATTGGGTTTTGTTGGAACACGATCAAGGACTTCTGCTTGGAGAACGCGCAATTGATCCTCTGCAGGACGTTTGGGACTGCTAGACTTCAGACTCAAGGACTGAGAGGCGTGCAGTTGGAATAATTGATGAAGCTGCACAATTAAAGGAATGTGAATCAACCATTCCTCTGCAGCTGCCCGGGCTGCAGCATGCGATTCTTATAGGCGACGAAAGGCAGCTACCAGCCATGGTTCAAAGCAAGGTGATTCATTGATTTTTAACTACTTATTTTTTGTAATCTTTATCATTCTCAGTGGATTAATGTTTCTTACAGGTTGCAGAAAATGCGAACTTCGGAAGAAGGTTATTTGAAAGGCTGTCAATATTGGGCAAGGAAAGGCATCTGTTGAATGTTCAGTACTGGATGCACCCATCAATTAGTTCATTCTCAAATAGTGAGTTCTATGATAAGAAGATTTCTGATGCTCGAAATGTAACACAACAAAGCTATACAAAGCAATTTCTTGAAGGAAAGATGGATTCATCGTAGCTTTGACAAGGTAGGAGTGTCATTGCACCCTCTTAGGCTTAGAGATGATTGAAAGGGCAAATCTAGTGAATGTAAAATTAAGTTGTATGCTTGTTTATTCTAATGTTTTTTGTCATTCGGTTGATGCAGGAAAACGAATTGACAAATTTAGGAACTCAACTGAGATTGAGCACTTGTTGTGATAGCTATTGTCGAATTTGTTCATATCCAAACACATACGATATAGTTTTCAAAAATAATCTCCACTCTTTAAACCCCTTAAAACACAACCTGAATCTCCATTGTACAGTAGACATGGCCACGGGTCCGACTGCCGGGTCGGGAACCCAGGGGACACGACCCGAACCCTAACTCGAAAATGTCACGGGTTGACAGGTTCGGGTCGACCCGTTGACCCGGCAGGTCACCTTATTTTAAAAAAATTTATTTTTTTTAAAAAATTGACTATTGAAAATAAATAAATAAATGATATGTGAAGATAAAATCGTCACAACACATTTTATCACTTTGATATTGATACGAAGGGTTAAAAATGTGGGATTTTATATCTCAATACCAATTCTTTCACCCACAATAATTTCAATGTGAGATGTTAGAGGAAAAAAAATATGAGAATGTATTTTTTCTCAAACTTTATTTCCAACTTCATTTCCAATGTAGGAAATGTAGGAAACAAGTGAAGTGGGAGAAATATGATAGTGGGATACTTATATATAGCTTCATGGCTTCTCATTCAAACTCCAAATTTTCGATGTGGGATATAGTTTTTGTCACACATTGGAAATGAAGGAATGGAAGGAAGACTTCCAAATCTATAAAATGAGAAGAATGGGGTTCATTTGTCACAAATAGCCATTGCATATTAGTTTATACTTTTATGTAATATTATGAATTATGAATTATTCTAACAATAATTTATATAATTTACATAATAATTATAAATTTATTTTATTAAAAATAAATCAGAAATTTCGCGAGGTACCCCTGAGGTATTGCAATTTTCGCGGGGTGTACAGAAGTTTGACAATATTCGCGTGGTACCCCTGTGGTATTAATCTAATTCGCATCGTGCCCTTGCAATGTTAAAATTAACAGGGTTTGTTCTTCTCCGTTAGGTTTTAATTAAAAAGAAAAAAGAAAGTACTGCGATAGACGAGGATGGAAAGGCGATAGCGATGGAGAGAACTCGTGTGAAACTCGACTGAGAGAGAAGTTGGAGACACATCCGCTCGACACCGCCTACAACCTGGAGGGAGAATCTATATCAAGGCCGACCCCAACCCGGAGGTAAGTTGTGAATTAGGGTTTTGAATTGGGGATTTTGAATTAGAGAGCTCTTTCGAATTGAGGATTTTCGAATTATGATGTGATTTTGGGTATTTCCGAATAGAGGATTTTCGAAATTCAATTGATTTCCATTCTTTTTTTTTTGAAAAAAAGGGAAATGGGTGTTCAAGAAATAGGGCTGGTGTTGAGAGAGGTTTGAATTTTTTGTCTTCGATGAGGGATATGGGATAATTGAAAATAAAGCTTTCGATGAGGGATTCAGTCGACCTGGTTTTGACTCAAAAAATTCGATTTGAACCGACTGGTGAATAGCCTTATCCAGTTGAATTGAATCGATTTTTATTCTCTTTTACTGTCTTAGCAACTCTAGGACTTGTTTCTAAAGTACCATAAGCACCACCAAGATGTGGCAAGAAATGAGAATTCTGGTTTACTTAAAGAAGCATGTAAAGTACACAGTATCTCGGTTATGTTGTAAGTGGTATCGTAAACTCTTTGGAGGGTGTTATTGATTTTTGGGAATAGATGTTGTAGTGTAATTGATGTTGTTGGACAATGGAATAATAAATGGTCGATATCTTCAAAATTCATTCCACACGAAGGGCAGTCAGTGGGTATACCTACACCACGGCAGGCTAGTTTAGCGGATGTTGGTAGGCCATTTTTGGAGATGCGCCACAAGAAATCTTTGATTTTTGGGGACACATCCACCTTCCATATCCAAAAGAGCTCCGAAGCTGAGTGGTTTTTTGTTTTGTTTATTAGTTCCATGGCAGAGGCCGTTGAGAACCAACCGTTTTTACTGGGGGCCCAGTATAGCCGATCTTGCTGGATATGTTTTGGGATTGGCGTTTGTGTTATGTTTGTCAACATTTCTCTACTGATCCGGTTGTTTAAGGTGGTTTGTAGTTTACTTATATCCCAGGTTCGATTCTCCATAATAAAGTTTCCAACTAAAAGGTTCGTGTCAATTGAATTTGTAGTTGTAGCTTGTGCCAGTAGGGGGGAGTCCCCGGTCCACTGATCTTTCCAGAAATTTATGGATTTTCCATTAGCTATTCCCCATCGTAGCCCTGATTTAAAGAGGGGGATAAGGGAAGTCAGTTTTGACCATTGCCAAGATACATTTCCTTTTTTCTCATAATTGAGAATTTGTTTATCTTTTAAATATTTCTGGGTTACCAGCCTAACCCAAGGATTTTCTGGCTCCGCTAGTAGTTTCCAGAGGAGTTTGAGTTGAAGTGCTTTATTCATGTCTTCTGATAGACGGAGACCTAGGCCCCCATTAGATCGGGACTTACAGATCTCGAACCAGTTAATAAAGGGCCTGTGTTTGGGGCCTTTGTTCCATAAGAAAGTCCTATTGATCTTATCTAGTTCTTTATGTATATATGATGGGAGAAGGAAGCACTGCATGATATGTAAGGGTTTGGCAGCAAGATTGGATTTGATAAGTGTACATCTTCCAGCTTGCGAGAGATTGTTTGCTGTCCATTTTGTCAGTTGGGCTCTGCTAGATTTTGTGATGTCTTCAAAGGTGGAGTTGGAGACTTTGCCAGTAATGACCGGCCATCCTAGATAGATTCCCAAATTAGTTGTGTAAGGAATCTGGAGTTCATTCTTTATTGTGTTTTTTATTACGTTCCCCACATTTTGTGTTGTGTAGAATGCAGACTTATGGTAGTTTATACGTTGTCCCGAATGGTGGCAGAAATTCTGGGTGATGGCATTGATTTGGTCACAAGCAGTTTTGGTGGCAGATGCAAAGATGATTATGTCATCGGCAAAGGCCAGAAAAGGTATCTTAAAGCAGGATCGTTTGATTGAGACTCCGAGATGACTACGTTGCTGGTCCATTTCGGATTGTAGTCCACGGGCCAGGACTTCAGAGACCAGTAGAAATAGATACAGTGACAAAGGATCTCCTTGACGAAGGCCCTTTGATGGGTTGAATAGATTAGTTGGTTCATTGTTGACCAGAACCGAGTAGGATACGGTTGTAATGCATTCCTTAATCCAACAACAGAATTTGTTGCAGAAACCAAATTTCTCCAGAATGGTGAGCAAAAATTCCCAACGAACCATGTCAAAGGCCTTTTCCATGTCTAGTTTAACGGCCATCCAACCGAAATTCCCTTTTTTTGTGTTGAAATGAGTGAAATATTTCATTGGCGATCAGGATGTTATCTTGGATTGATCGCCTAGCGATGAATGCACTTTGTAACGGGTGAATAAGTTTTGGTAAGATTTGTTTTAGCCTATTCGCTAGAATCTTGGATATTATTTTGTATATGGTTGAACAGAGGCTTATGGGCCTAAAGTTATTTGTAGTTTGTGGATTATCACATTTGGGAATTAGTGTGATAAATGTGTGATTGATTTGTTTGAGGATTCTCCCACTCGAAAAGAATCCTTTAGTGGCCTTTGTGACAGAAGGACCAACTATGTGCCAGTAGGTGCGGAAAAAACCCGCATGATAGCCATCCGGGCCCGATGATTTGTCTCTAGCAAGAGAGAAAACGGCATCCTTGACCTCTGAATTCGAGACTGGTTGTGTTAGCAAGTCATTGTCAGTTGTGGATAATGCGGGTGATATGTTGTCCAGGAGGCTACAAGAACCATGGGGTTGGGAGGTGGCCGAGTATCGCCCTTCGAAGTCTTTCTTGATTTCGTCTCTAATTAACGAGACTGAGTCTAAGACAGTGCCATCCTTGGTGGTAAGGTTTTTATTATGTTTATGTTTCTTCGCCCAGTTGCGAACGATGGAAATATTTGGAATTAGTATCCAGATTTTTAATGTGGATTCTTTTTGCTCTTTGTCCCCAATATGTCTTTTGGAAGTTTATCAAGTTGTTGTATTTGTTTAGAAGACGCTGAAGTCTCCTCTCTATATTTTCATCATACTTTGTGAGCAGATGTGTTTGTAGTCGTAGCATTTCTGATTCCGTGGTGGCAATTTGGGCGAACACGTTTCCAAAGGTTTTCTTACTCCAGACTTTACTTTTCTTTTTAAGTTCTTGGAGTCGTTTAATTAGTTTGAAGAGATGTGAGCCCGGAGGATTTAATCGCCAAGCTTGTTGTACTATCTTCTCGTATTCTTTGTGTTTTGTCCAAGCTAGTTCGAACTTGAAGGGCTGCATTATTGGGAGTTCATTAGGCAATAGCTCAAGGGTTATTTGAGAGTGGTCTGATGTTGTGAACGCGTGATTCTTGGTGATTAAGTGCGGGAGGATTGCATATATATTTTTATGAACCAGAAATCGGTCCAGTTTTTCATAAGTGTTGTTTTCAGCCTGTGAACTTTTGCGCCAAGTGAATTGGTTCCCAGTAGTTGGGAGATCTATTAAATCATGTTTTAGTATGAAGTCGGTTAGTCTAGAGCATCTAGCCATTGTGGGGGTTGCCCCTCCCGATTTGTCAGAAGGGCATAGGATATCGTTTAGATCACCAGCTATAATGCATGGATGGGAGCTAGCTTGGATTAGATAAGATATTTCATTCCAAAAAGCTGGTTTTTGGTGTTGGTGCGGTGGTGCATAGATAAATAGAATTGCAAATGTTATGTTTTGGTTAGCACTATGGTACTCAGATAGGATATATCTGCCGCCTGATGATATGACTGTAAATGTATCCTTATTTAGATGAGATGATTTCCAGAGTAGGCAGAGTCCACCTGAGAGGCCCTGAGACGGACAAAAACGAAGGGTTGTCGAAGCCAATACTACGCCAGTGAGAATCTTTAGGGGGGGTTTGGAGCTTAGTTTCAGCTAAAGCTAGGATCTGAATGTGTTCGGCTTTACATGTTAAGTCTATCTGAGTCCATACGTTTTTCCGGGCTAGGCCCCGTACATTCCAATAGCTGACTTTCATGTAATTATCTTATTTTGAATCTGGGTAGCTAGGAGGTATTGCTTTCGCAAAAGAGTTAGCCCTATAGCTAGGACTTGGATCCTATCAAAGCATATAAGGATGTCTAGTTTTTCCTTAACATTGACCCTTGCATTAGTGTTAACTTTGTATAGTTGCTTTGTAATTGGTAGTTTAGCTATAGTCCAAAATATACTTTTGATATAATAAAAAAGATGGACTAGAGCACCAAGCGCTATAAGAGTACCAGCTGCAAGACAACAGCAGAACAAATAGTACATGTGCCTCGTTGCACGATTTGATCTATGCAGGTTGAGGAGTGCTTCAAAAGGGGTGGGTGTGCCGATGAAGAGCAAGAGATAGCAGATCTCAATATGAACATGAATACACGATGGATGCAAAGGGCCCCAAAAAGTCCAAAGCAGCTTGAATCTCACAGTTAGGGTAGCTTTTATGATATGTAATGCCTTCAAGTAATAACAAGTATGTTGCTGTTGAAGCTTAAGCGATGATCGATGAAGAGGCAGTAGCAACCAAGACAAGCCTTGATGATTGGGGGTGTTGATGCGATGCAGAAAATCATCCAAGAGTAGAACGTATCTGGGTAGATTGAGAGTCCTGCTAAACAGCATAAAAGTAGGAGTAGAGGTTTCTTGGTTGTTCCTCATAAGGGTTAGTTGTGATCTCAAAGAATACATAATAGCAGTTAAATGAAGGGCATGTATTGATCTAATGTAAATGCAACCGATTGGAGATAGTGCACTGCTTGTTTGCTTTGCAGCTAATGAACTAGTGCATTCATATTTAAGCAAACAAACTGAATTTATTTTGAATAAATAGAATTTGCCGTTTGGAATTAGGTTAATGATAATCTCTTGAAGAACGTGGTTGCAAGCAATAGTAATTGATAAAACGGAGATGATTAGAGCCTTACTAGGCATAATTATACTACAGGGGTACATAGTAAGTAGATATCTATGCATGATGCAACCCATAGAAAATAATGGACTTAAAGGTGAAGCGTATATAATATGTAGATTGTTGTAAAGTAAAGGGTCAGTCATATGATATTGAGTATGGTAATACAAGGATCTGTTGTGACCATAGCATACAGGATAGTTGTTCGGACATATAATGTCAATTTTCCCTTTGCCCTTGTCGATACAAATCGACTTGGAGGGATTTGGTGCTTGTTGGGTGTCGCACAAGTGCTTCCCAGGATATTGTTTTTACTGTATGATTGATGGACTGATGTGAATCCAATGGCCATCTAATTCAAATACCAACTCTTTTTATTTTTTGAAGTTTTCAAATCACTAACTACTACTCTATTCGTTTGAAATTAAGTGTCGTTTGTCTTTGTCTATATGCTTTTTGAGCAGGTAAAAACACTATTTCATCTGTTTGGTAAAACATGTCGTTTACCATTCACGCACGTTTCTTTAGAAGGATAAAAACTATATAAAATATTCATTTTTTAACAAGTTTTTTCTTATTAATACGTAATAACTAAGAAATTGTTAAAAAATTATATAAAAACTAGATATTTTATATAGTTTTTATCTCTAAAAAAGCGTGCATGAATAGTAAAGTGACATGTTTTGCAGAACGGAGGGAGTATAAAATATTATTTTTTAAATCAATTTTTTAAAATAATTTCATACTTGGTATTTAGAAGTATAAACTTATAAAAACAAATTTATTAAAAAAAATAATATTTTATATAGTTATTATCTCCTTAAAATACGTGTAAAAAAGTCAAACGACTTTTATTTTGGAACAGATGGAGTAGTTTTTTTAGGGGAAACTAATTAAAATACCCCCACCTTTTGGGGTATGGTAAAAATATATCCCCAACTTTCAAATGTAATAAAAATACCCCAACCTTTGAGGGTAGTGGTAATATATTACCACGAGTTTTCTAATGGGTAAAAAATGTTGACAAGATAGCCTACGCGGATTTTTTTTAACAAGGCAGCCTTCGTTGAAGCTTTTTTACAAATTATATAGTTCTAAAACTGGGTTTTCTTGAAAGGTTTCCTTAGGAAAAAAATAAACCGACAACAAATTAAATTAAACCCGAAAAACAAAATTGATTCAACAAAGTAACTAATCCGGTCAAAATTGCCTCAAATCAACACAACACGACTATTCCTAACACCAACCCGACAACAAAACTAAACCAACAACAACAACGAAGAGGGGAAAAAAACTTACTCAGTCAAATCCGTGAACAAATCAAAGAGAAAGAAGATGTGAGAGAGACAGCTTAAGATAAGCGACCATGAGGGAGGAAGACTTTCATTGAAGATGAACCATGAGCTACTTGGAAGACCTAGAAAACAGTTCAAGAAGCGATCACATAAGAAAATAGGAGGGAGAAAAAGACGTTGCGTATGAACCCGGTCTAATTTTTTTAATTTTTTCCTAAGAAAATTGTTCAAAAAAACCCTTGTTAAAAAAATTCCATACAGGCTGCCTTATGTCATCATTTTTTACTCTTGAAAAAACTCGTGGTAATATATTACCACTACCCTCAAAGGTCGGGGTATGGTAAAAATATATCCCCAACTTTGGGGATACATTACCACTACTCTTGTTAAAAAAAAATGAATATAAGGCAGCCAGTGTGGAATTTTTTTAACAAGGGTTTTTTTGAACAATTTTCTTAGGAAAAAATAAAAAAAATTGGACCGGGTTCATACGCAACGTCTTTTTCTCCCTCCTCTATTTTCTTATGTGATCGCTTCTTGAACTGTTTTCTAGGTCTTCCAAGTAGGTCATGGTTCATCTTCAATGAAAGTCTTCCTCCCTCATGGTCGCTTATCTTAAGCTGTCTCTCTCACATCTTCTTTCTCTTTGATTTATTCACGGATTTGACTGAGTAAGTTTTTTCCCCCTCTTCGTTGTTGTTGTTGGTTTAGTTTTGTTGTCGGGTTGGTGTTAGGAATAGTCGTGTTGTGTTGATTTGAGGCAATTTTGACCGGATTAGTTACTTTGTTGAATCAATTTTGTTTTTCGAGTTTAATTTAATTTGTTGTCGGTTTATTTTTTCCTAAGGAAACCTTTCAAGAAAACCCAGTTTTAGAACTATATAATTTGTAAAAAAGCTTCAATGAAGGCTGCATTGTTAAAAAAAATCCGCGTAGGCTATCTTGTCAATATTTTTGACCCATTAGAAAACTCGTGGTAATATATTACCACTACCCTCAAAGGTCGGGGTATTTTTAATACATTTGAAAGTTGGGGATATATTTTTACCATATCCTCAAAGGTGGGGGTATTTTAATTAGTTTTCCCTAATAAAAATATCCTGACCTTTGAGGGTAGAGGTAATATATTACTACATGTTTTCTTACGGGTCAAAAATGCTGACAAGGCAGCCTACATCGATTTTGTTTTTGATAAGGCAGCTTTGTATTCAAGTAACTCACAATGGAATTTGTTGAAGATATAAGATTAAATGGTTATCACATCGAAACCATGAATGAGAATGATATTGAATGTCTATTTCTTACATCTTTCAAGACGGGTCAGAAGCAAGTCTTAGAAAAGATGACAACATGCATTAACACCTGGTTTATATGGCATGGTTATATACCTCATTGAGAGTCACAATGTCACAAACTAGAAGTTAGTTGACAATGCAAAATTTTCTTTGTGGCGTGATAGACTCGGTCACCCAGGTGATACAATGATACGCATGATCATTGAAAGTTCACACGGATACACGATAAAGGACCTGAAGTTCCTATCAAGGGGTGACTTGTCGACATGTGCGTCTTGTTCTCTTGACAAATTAATAACAAGGTCGTCAATGACAAAGGTAAATGTAGAATCTCTTATATATGTTCCTAGACCGAATTCAAGGTGAAATATGCGGACCAATTACACCACCATGTGGACCATTTAGATATTTTACGGTGTTGATAGATGTTTCAACACGATGGTCACACATAAGCTTACTATCAACACAGATTGCTGCATTTGTAAGGCTATTAGCCAAGATTATTAAATTAAGGGCTCACTTTCCTGATTACAAGATTAAAAGAATCAGGTAATTAGAGAATGCGGGAGAATTTTCATCAAAGTCTTTTAGTGACTATTGTCAATCAATTGGTATTGTGGTTGAACACCCAGTGGTTCATGTCCATACCTAAAACGGCCCTGCAGAGTCGTTAATCAAGCGGTTACAGATAATAGCGAGACCGATGCTAATGAGGGTTAGATTACCTTCATCGGCTTGGGGACATGCAATTTTGCATGCTACAGCTTTGATTCGTCTTAGACTGAGCGCTAATAATTTCTCCCCATTACAACTTGTCTCCGGACGAGAGCCCGATATTTCTTATTTAAAAATTTTCGGGTGCGCAGTGTATGTCCCTAATCCTCACCCTCAACGAACTAAAATGGGACCACAAATAAGATTGGAAATATACATGGGTTCAATTATTAAATACCTAAAAGTCTATGACCGGTGATCGTATTTAGATTGTCACTTAATTTGATGATACAAAAATCAGGAGGAATTGATAAGCAGTTCCAGCTAAACAAGAGAAGCTGGACAGTGGGCATCTCTTTTTAGACTTGTATGATAGGGAAAGTTATATAATAAGAGAAGCTGTGATATACAGTATGCTTTAATGAAACCGATTTGTGCAGATAGGTTCCATTCTTTGCAATCATCAAACTCACGTGGATCTTTATTTATTTTTTTGTTTAAAATTATTTTCACTTTTTTCTAGCTCTTTCTAAAAGGTTTCTTCCACAATCATGGGAAACCTCTTTCACCCATTTTCAAATTTATTTTCACTTTTCCTTTTCCTTTACATATTTTTTCCTTTATTATATTGTTATCATCATATATTATTGTCAATTATTTTTATTTATAGTTTTATAAATAAATAAAAATAGCAAGTACTTGATATAAATATATTTTATTGCATCTAGATTAAAATTAACAAATTTAGAATCATTATAACATGCGTAAATACTAATCGAGCTACCTATAAATTCGAATCATAGCCTTGGGCATTCGGGTGTTGAATGATTGTTAAATATTTGTAACATCACGTGAGATTGATGATTTTTTAGAAGATTTGGATCAAAATGCATATTTGGAATGGGTGGGTTTTTTGGATTATTGTGATCCATAGTGAGAATAAGTGCAACTACAATAGATCAAGATGTGAGTATATATAGAGTAAAATTGAGCTCAAATTATAGAGAAAAATAAAATTAAACCAATGAGATATTTTATTTAAAAAAATAATGAAATATAAATATATTTTCTATTTCATTTTACACACGTTTACAATTAATAAATATGGATGCAAAAGAGAAGATGTTACTTTTTCATAAAAGAAAAGGGAAAACAAAATTAGAAAAGGAAAGAGGTTACCTCTCTCTACCAAGGTAACCCCTTCCATTCCCTTACCTTAAGGTAAGACCCACAACCATGAGCTTACCTTTTACTAACCTTAACGTAAGGAAAACTCATGGTTGCTCATGCTCTTAGACTAACTTCAATGGTTAAGTGTGCAAATGTACATATTTGCACATGGTGTTTAAAAATGCACATCACTTTTTGATGTTTTACTCCATTGGTTAAATACTAAAATGTGCATTTTATACACACCTATCTCTAAGTAAATGTGATTAAATTAAAAAGGAAAAGAAAAAAATTTAAAAACAACCAATAAGAATGACTTTACTTTATTGAAAAGTGATAAAAAGTTTTTACACATTGGGGAGGTGATGTGTTTATATTTGAGCACTTTGTGTGCAAATGTGCACATTTTAAACACTCAAAAGTAGCCATTGGAGCACAATTTACATCAAAATGTGCATATTTAAACATTTGCACCCTATTATTGGAGTTAGTCTTAGCTGGTGTCTCTTTCAAGTCCAAATAGGTTCCCGTTCTTTGCAATTGCCATGATGAGGTTAGGAGCACGTTTTTCTAAAAAAATCTCTAAAATAGATAACAAAATAACAAAATCTCTAAAAAATTTACACCACAACTCCAACAGATTCTCTATTATACAAATTGTTACATTTATTATAAACTATAATAGATGCATAAATTCATAATTTAATAAATAAAATTCTAATAAATTCATTAAATCAGTAGACAACAACCAATGAACTAATAGGTAGACATTGAAAGGGGTGAACGCATTAAATTTTAAAGATTCTAACCCTTTCTCTAAATTTAGAGATTTTTTTCCCTCTTTCCATCAATTTCTCTATTTTAGAGATGAATTTAGAAAAGCTGTTGAGGAGAAAAAATGACTTTTTTCTCTAAAATCTCTTATTTTCTCTATTTTAGAGAAGCTGTTGGTCTTGTTCTAAGTAGTTTTTGTTGCTAATCCTAAACAGAGGAAATCATCTAGCTGCTCATATATCTTTCATATGGGCCGAAAATGTAGCTCAAATACTTTTTTTTGTTGTTGATCCAAATAGTTTGTGATACTTGTGCACAAAGAGAAAAATTGGTTTCCTTTCCAATCGACATGGAATCAATTAATGTCACATTAGCTAGAGCTGGATATCGTCTGTGGAAACTTGGGAGTATGTGAAGCGATCGATGTGAAGCAAGGGTAAATCCTTGTGCAAAAGACGATCGACGATGCAGAGTCGCGTGGGTGTTACTTCGGTGCAAACAATCGAGGACGAGAAGCTGGCTCGAGAGCTATTTTGAAAGTATTTGTGGGCTTGTTTTATTGGATATCGACTGTCATATTTGGATCATGGATCGATCACATATAATGCATATGGTGATCGATATGGGGATCTTCTTCTGTTGAGTTTGCAAAAGGGTAGATCTAACTAGCGAGATCTAACCCGAATCCAAAGAAACAAACTCGAATTATTCGTGGGGACCGAAAGTTGGCATCTGCTTCTGGTTGCAATCGAAAAAAGGAGTGGAAACTTAAAAAGAGTGTAATGGAAATGGAATTAGATCGATGGGCATTGATTCAATTCACATCACTACATACATCAATCATAGTACATATGTTTGCCTTGCCTACCTCGATCTTAACACCGTCGCATCATTTTATCAGTGTACTTTATCAGGGAAATCGAATTCTCCATTACTGTGCAATACTTACGGAAGTGCGTAAAATTTAAGAGCATCTAAATTTCTAGTTTGATTCATACTACTGTATAATCTTTCGGGAGTAGGGAGCAGGTTTTTAATTAATCAATCTTCAGTGCGGAGTAAGAGGGAAACAAAAATGGAAGCTAGAAATGGCGGTGTGCCAAGATCCGAGCTACTCAACATAGTGCTTTCATGGTCCCTCAGCGACATACTCGACACCAATCTCTACAAAGACAAGGTAATTAATCGTCTTAAATCCGCCCTTTCAATTAATTCGCGTCTTTAATTTTACTCCCAAATTAGATCTTCTTGTTGCTGATACGCAGTAAATTTGCAGGTGAAGACAATACCCGACACTTTCGACTCCACTGCATCTTACCTCAACTCCTTCGTCTTCCCATTACTGGAGGAAACCAGGACCGATCTTCTCTCCAAGATTCAGTCCGTCCCTGAATCTCCCACCTGCTTCATCTCCGCCATCAACATGTCCAAGCACCACAAGCCTCCCAAGGACCTGTACTACGATATCATCACAACAACAACTTCAAATTCGACTGTTCGTGGAGCTTGCAAGTACGAGCCGGAGACCGGCGATTTGTTCGCCATCACGAATGTCAAGCCGCAGAGGATAGAAGACATAAACAGGCCTGGAATCGGTTATCTTGTGGCCTTCGTTCAATTTATCAATAACGAAGACACGGCCGAGATTTCGATCTTGACCTCAAAGCCGCTTCAATTTGATGACAGCAAGGAGCTGTTTGCAGTTTTCCTTGTGAATTTGACCACGAATCTGCGGGTGTGGAAGGGGCTGCATCCCGATCCTACAGGGCCTAAATTGAAAATCATCGAGAATGCCCTTAATCCGAGCTGTTTTGGAGATAGACCTTGCTTGACGTGTTCTTGGAGGAGAACTCCTCTGTCGGATTGTTCGGATTTGGATGACTCGCAGAAAGAGGCGGTTTCCGGTGTAATCAGGATAAGCAAATGCATCCACAAGAACACTATCAAGCTTATTTGGGGGCCACCCGGAACCGGGAAGACGAAGACGGTTGCTACCTCTTTAGTTGCGTTGACTAGGATGAAAGTCAGGACGGTAACTTGTGCTCCTACAAACACGGCAATACTTCAGGTCGCTTCTCGGGTTAGGAAGCTACTTGGTGGCGGGAATCGTCTAGAGGGTGTCCCATATGGTACGGGCGACGTCGTTTTGTTGGGAAATCGGAAGAGGATGAAGATCGGCGAGCATGATGACGTTATGGATGTATTTCTTGATCGTCGCGTTGAACTTTTAGCCGAGTGCTTATCGCTGGTATCTGGTTGGCATTCTACCTTAGAGTCACTGATATGGTTTCTTGAAGATCCTGAAGACCGATTCGAGGCCTACGTTGAGAAGATCAGAAAGGAAGCTCAAGGTGATAAGGCTGATGACTCTAATTCCTTATTCAAAGTGGTTAAATGGTTGTTTCAATCCAGAAATGTTCAAGTTGATCATATGTCGAGATCCGAGTTTGCGGAGGAAAGACTCAATTCATTGCGCCCGCGGATCGTTTCCTGCATCAAAACTCTGCATACACATCTGCCTACTCATCTCCTTTCCCCTGCGGTGGCGAGGACCATGGTTTTTGCTCTCAAATCAATAGACCGGTTCACAAGCATTGATGTATGGAATTCTTCATCGAGATTGAAGCTGGTTGGGATCCTGAAATCTCTACGCAAATCTGTTAACCTATCGGGTTTTGTTGGAACAAGGATCAAGGACTTCTGCTTGGAGAACGCGCAATTGATCCTCTGCACGGCATCTGGGACTGCTAGACTTCAGACTCAAGGACTGAGAGGCGTGCAGCTGGTGGTCATCGATGAAGCTGCCCAGTTAAAGGAATGTGAATCCACCATTCCTCTGCAGCTACCCGGGCTGCAGCATGCGATTCTTATAGGTGACGAAAGGCAGCTACCGGCCATGGTTCAAAGCAAGGTGATTCATTGATTTTTAACTACTTATTTTTTGTCATCTTTGTCATTCTTAGTGGATTAATGTTTCTTACAGGTTGCAGAAAAAGCGAACTTCGGAAGAAGTTTATTTGAAAGGCTGTCAATATTGGACAAGGAAAGGCATCTGTTAAATGTTCAGTATAGGATGCACCCATCAATCAGTTCATTCCCAAATAGTGAGTTCTATGATAAGAAGATTTCTGATGCTCGAAATGTAACACAACAAAGCTATACAAAGCAATTTCTTGAAGGAAAGATGTATTCGTCATATTCGTTCATCAATGTATCCTTTGGAAAGGAGGATTTCGACAAAGGGCACAGCCCGAGAAACCTGGCTGAGGTGGCTGCTGTCGCGGAGTTAGTAGGAAGACTTCAAAATGGTACACTATAATTTCGTGTGAATTGATTCAAAAACTACACATTGCAGTAATAATTACCTCAACACGCTTTTTTGCAGTTTCGACAGTGAGAGACCAAAGGATCAGTGTAGGAGTGATATCTCCTTACAAGGGTCAAGCTAGAGCAATTCAGGAAGTGCTAGGGAAGAAGTATAGCACCGATGAAAAGGCCATGTTCTATGTAAGTGTTGGCTCGGTTGATGGCTTCCAGGGAGGGGAGAAAGATGTGATTATAATCTCCACCGTCAGATGCAACACAAACGGCTTCATTGGTTTCCTCTCCAACCGACAAAGAGCAAATGTGGCGTTAACTAGAGCTAGATACTGCTTGTGGATAATAGGGAGTGGATCGACGTTGAGCAAAAGTGCAAGTGTGTGGACGAAACTTGTCAAGGATGCAAAGTCGCGTGGCTGCTACTTTGATGCGGATGAGGACAAGAATCTGGGTCGGGCTATCGAAACTTGTAGCTCAGACAAGGTAAGAGTGTCACTTGCCTCTCTTAGGCTTGGGGATGATTGAAGGGGCAAAGCTAGGGGTTAATTTGTAGATAAAGTATGGATGTGTAATGTAAGTGTATGATTCAACTGTTTAATTTGGACATGTTTTGTTTATTGTTAAAGACAATTGAATCATCAGATGTGGTAATTTTAAAGATTACATGCATGAATTTTCCGCTTGATGCAGGAAAACGAATCAACAACTCTCAGGAACGTACTGAACTGAGACTAATTAAGCACTAGTCGTGATTGTTATATGATTCATGTACTACAATATATTATCTCATAAATGCTTTGTTTAGTTTGTTGTAACTGTTACAGATGAGTGAAAACGTACTTCTATGTTGCAAGTGAAAAAATTTCTCCATTTTAATCAACACTCTAGCATTTACCAAGTGTTTTGTTTGACAATGTGGGTACTGAAGTCCGTTGGGACTCGGGACCGGGGGTCGTGTGCACACGTGTGCCAATGCGCATATAGCCTAGCACATAAGCCGAGCGGGGTTCCATCCTAAAACCAATTGGCATTAGGTGGGGTAGCCCACTAGGTTATATACTAAGGCTTCTTTGATCATATATAATCGATGTGGGACTCTTTGGTCTCTTCACACCTTTTCATTCTCTCAACACGCCCCCGCAAGTGCAACTAGGGTCGTCTTTCGCCTCTAGTTGACACTTGGACATCGGGTCTAGCATCTCATTCTCTTTTTAGCTAGCCCAGGATCGAGAGTCGGGCCGTTTGGCTTTTCCGCTCTAATACCATACTGAAGTCCGTTGGGACTCGGGACCGGGGGTCGTGTGCACACGTGCGCCAATGCGCATATAGCCTAGCACATAAGCCGAGCGGGGTTCCATCCTAAAACCAATTGGCATTAGGAAAAACTAAGAAGGTTAAAAGAGATTTACCGAGGAAAAGAGATGATTAAAAGACGGGATTGCTATTCACACGGTGAATATCTCGCCAATTGTACGGAAGTATTTGCAAGCGCGCAATCCGAGTACGCGGTAGAAAAAGTGGAACAGCAGGAAAGGGCGTTCGCGGAGTACAGGTCCGCAGTCAATCGCGAATCCATGACCGCCCAATCTCAAGCAACCCTTCTCCTCCAAAGGTCTGTTTCCACTCCCCCTTCCCGATCGATTGATTGTTACGCAATCGTCTTTCGCCGGATCTTCAAGGTTCTCATTCTAGAACCCTCTTTTTCTCTCCGGCGCATTGGCGGGCCTCCTCTCTGGCGCCAACACCGCCCAACTCCCCACCATCGGGTTCTCCCTTCGCCCTTCCAAATCGAAAACCGTACAGATTCCAAGGTCCTGTTCCGGCCGGCTCAGGGACCGAACGCTATGCTCCGTCGGCAAGGTTGTCTGCCTCACCGGTGACTGTGGCTCCGATTCCGTCCAGTGCAGCGGCAATCAAGGCTTCGAGTCCGTACTGATTAGTAGGGGTGGGCACGGGACGGGACTCGTCCCGCGAAATTTTTACGGGACGGGATTGACACTTTTTTTTTCGGGACGGGATGGTGTCTGGACGGGACGGGATCGGGACGGGACGGGCCTTGTCCCGCAAATAAAAATAATAAAATATTATATAAATTTGCAAAGTGAAAAATGCTTTCATAATTTATTAATTTGTATAATATATTGAATACGGTATTCTTCTCAACTATATTATTCAATATTATTGTTATTATTATTATTATAAATATTAATATTATAATACTATTATTAATTCATACAATGATTGTATAATTAATTATAATGTTCAACATATTTGGCTACATTATCTTACTAGATCAGGAAGGAAAGGGATTGAGACGAGATTCACCAAACATTGTCTCATTATCGATTGATAGTTGGGAAGAATACCGTATTTAGCTATTTGCCTCTTGTAGTTCTAAATGGGTATAATAATAATAATAATAATAATAATAATAATAATAATAATAATAATAATAATAATAATAATAATAATAATAATAATAATAATAATAATAATAATGCCACGTTATAATTAAAAAAAATAATATTATTACTTATTTTTATTGTTATTATTATAAAATAATTATACTTTACAAGAAAAAATATAATATGATATAATAATAATTTTATTATAAAGTAATGTTATTAATAAATTAAATTATAATATTATATAATAATATTATTATTATAATCAATTATTATTATAAATTGAAAATTATTATTATAATTATAAATAATATTTGCGCAAATAATAATAATATTATTATTATAAACAAATATTATTATTATTATTATAAATGGAAGATTATGATTATAATTACAATTATAATATTTGCTCAAAATAATAATACTAATAATATATTATTATTATTCTATAATATTATAATATTATTATTATTATTATTATAAAAATTATTATTATTATTATTATTATTATTATTATTATTATTATTATTATTATTATTATTATTATTATTATTATTATTATTATTATTATTATTATATGCGGGACGGGACTGGATTTGCGGGATCTCACCGGGATCGTCCCGCGTTTCGTCCCGCATAATTTTTGCGGGACGGGATCGGAACGGGATTAGCTATTTTGTCCTAAATCCCACCGGGATCGAGACGGGACCGGGACGGGATCGGGATTTGCGGGATTTGTGCCCACCCCTACTGATTAGTGATTGATTCGGTTTCCCCTATCTTGTTTCAATCCTTTGATGTACTAATTTGCAAAAGATGAAAATTGCAGCCATGGAAATTAACAGTGAAGGAAGGAAAATGGCAGCAAAGGACGACGACAATCAAGGCTCAATCTAAATAGCTTGTAAATTAAATTTGAGTAAGATTGCACATCAGGCATTTGTTCAGATTCAAGCTTATCTCGAAATGATGGAATTCAATCCTACTGATTTTTGGTGGTGAAATGTGATTTGTAAAAGGAAAAAAAAAAAGAAAAAAAAAAGCAAACGCGTACTGCGGATCCACGGAAGTGTAAAAGGCGATATTTTAACCGTGTAATTAGTAACCCCTTAAAAGAACCCATTAAATAGCTGCACTAAACCACCTATTTAAAAAAACATAACTGCGTAAAATTGCTAGTTAAAACATAAACATTTTAAAAACACCACTCATCTCTTCGATTAAATGATAAATTTACTATTAGAAGAAACACCAAACTAGAAAACACTCGGTTGGCTAGGAAAGTCATCTATAGGCGAAAAACAATACTCCATCCGTCCTAAAATACATGGTCTTTTAGACCCTTGCACATTAATTAAGGAAACCTATTTATATTTAAATTTCATTATAATTATAGAGGGGAACTCTTAAATTGTACTTACTATTGTACTTTTTTAGGGGTAATAATTACCCTATAAACCTAAAAGCCTATGTATTTTTGATAAAAGTTTGTGGTCTAAAAGACCATGTATTTTAAGACGGAGGGAGTAATCAAGAGGATCCCGCAAGTCCTCTCGATATAATCAAAAGTGAAGCAAAAATATACACGTCACACCAATTCACAAATCAGTCTCACACTATCCGAATGATAGGTTTCGTATGAGACGAGGTTAATAAACTAAATAAAATTATAAATAGGATAAAATTTATAAACCGTTGGTAAAAATAGTTAAAAATTTAAACAATAAGATAATCTTACCATACACCCCAAGGTGTAAAACACACGATAAACAAGTGTTATAATCATACTAGCGACAATCTCCATAGGCATAGATTTTTCATCAAACACGTACCAAAGCATTTCGGGCGTGCCAGATGAGGTATAACGAGAGGCTCCAATCGCAAGAACGTACACGGGCTCGATCATGAATACACTTACTTTTTCAAGCAGTACATAACACATTGCTCCGCTGCTTGACCACGAATCTGAAAGTGTTGCCGCAACCTTCCCCACACCTCCACGGAGAACCGACACTCAAAGAATAAATGATCATGTAGCATCATCACATAATCAAAGGTGGTGAGCTTACTTTGCACGACCAGCCACAAAGCCCACAACATGAGAGAATGCTTAAGTGTACCCCTTGATCAAACCACAAGGTGCCCAAGCGACCAGTGGCGGATCCTGAAACTGTTAGACTGAGGGGATGGCAAATGAAACCCTAATTTTTTTTTCCAAAAAAAATCGAATTTTTTTTCTTCTAAATATCCAAAAACAAAAAAACGTATTCGAAGATTAGCCAAAATCTGAAAGTATTTTGCGAAATAGCCAAACCGGGGCTAAGTCGCTGTTTGAAACAGCGAAATTAGCCTTGATCTAAAAATAAATTCATATAATAGGTAAGTTGCCATTTTTTTTTTTACAATCTAAATGCAAAATAATACAATACGGGAAAAAAATATATACATTGGGAGAGTCGCTATTTCAAGCAGGGGCTTAACATCGGTTTGGCTATTTCGCAAAATATTTTCAAAATTTGGCTAATCTCCGAATACGTTTCGTTTTTTGGCTCTTTATAAAAAAATCATCAATATTATGAATGTGTAACTAGAATAAAAACATAAATCGTGCATACTTAATTTCATGAGTTTTAAATATTTTAATATTACATACTAATTTGATGTTTTTTAGTTTAATTATACTAGTATTTACGTATGATAGAAGTATACCGATTTAATAAATGAGTGGAAAATAATTTATATAAGTTCATTCTTGAAACGTTCATAACTTTTTACGCAGGTGTCGGCCGGATTTGAACTTGTAATATATATATCAAATCGAAGCTATCGACGAGAGAAACATATATATTAAAATTTATCACACCAACCTGCTCTAAGATTCCTTTCCTTGCATTCGCGGACGACATTATTATTTTTTCTATAGTAACAAAAATGGCTTGCGACCAACTAAATAATTAAGATTCTGCAAATAAATTACCACCATTCGGGATAACACATTAACTTTCACAAATCTGTTTTTCCAAACTACTCCTAATTTGGATTGCCAAATAAAAATCACCATAGAAAATGAACTTAATATACCATATTCCACTAATTTAGGCAAGTATCTCGGCTGTCCGGTCATCACCAACAAGGTCTCCAACTCAACCTTCGCAGAATTGACCACCTCTAGCAGAAACCAATCCTCCAATACACAAAAAAGAGAAAATTCATCATGGCAATGGGCTAAACTTACTTCTCTTCTACCTCTCTTCAAATCAGGTTTGTGTTGGGGTATTGGTAACACTGATTCCATTAGTTTCTGGAATGACACCTGGTCCAATCATGCTCCCTTATGGACCCAGGCAACCAACTTAATTATTGCTTATTAACCCTGAACTTAAGGTTAGCCACTTTATTACTCCAGATAAAAAATGGGATGTTCACAAACTTGAAACCTTCTTGAGGAATCACTTAAGCACAACTATTATTAACTCAATAACCAAAATCCCAATTCCCAAATATATCCACCAAGACAGAATTTACTAGGCATGAAGTAAGAATGGTTGGTTTTCCACTGCCTCAGCAATTGAAATAATATGTCACTCTAAGCATCACACCTCTTCTGATTTCCATTGGATATGGAAACTGAAACACTACCTAAAATTAAAGATTTCATGCAGCGTCTCTTTAAGAATGGCCTTCCCACCGCTGCTATTCTGACAAGCTGTGGTCTAGGTATACCAACTGACTGTCCACTCTACAAAATGCACCATGAGGACTCCGTCCACTTTCTCTTTGAATGCCCAGTAACAAAAGCCACAATCCAACTTCTCTCTACAAATATTGCTGACAAAGTACAAGAAACATATGACCGTTCAACTGGTCTTTTTGGTACTCTGACATCCCTTAAATATGTACTTGGAATTCATGATTTCTCCACCCTCTCCTCTGCTTGGTGGTATGTTTGGTTCTTCCGAAACAAAACACTTTTCGACAACGCTACCTCTAACCCCATGGCCATAGTTGCCTTCATAAGATAACGAATACTTAACTGGAAAAGGCAAAGGATTTAGACAAAGAATCCAACCTAGACATACCATAACCAAACACATTTCCAACTCAAACACACCGCCGACCAACTAAGTGGTGTAAACCAAAACCAAACTAGCACAAATTAAATTTCAATGGTGCGGTATCCGCCAATAACTCCAGTTCGTATGGTTTTCATATCCGCGAGGACAACGGACACGTCATTTTTGCCGAATCTAGGGACTCCTTTTCCCTCTATCGTTGGTACTGAGAGCTTCAACATGTGGAAAGGCATTTCAGAAGCTATTGATCCTCAAATAAACAAAATATGTATAGAAGGTGATAATTTAGGAATTATTAAAAGCCTTAAAGCGGGAGTTTCGTGCTCGGAAGAGATTGAGATGCGCATCTCTGACTCTCTTTTTTCACTCCGCTTTTTTTTTTTCTTTTTTTTCCCTTATTTCGAGATTTCTCACATCTACACGGATTGTAATCGGGCAACTGACCACCGATCTCACACCCATCAGTGAATATCAAAGAAAATGTAGAACAACAACACTCCAGTATATCCCGCAATCAAAGAAGATGTATTGAATGGCAAAAAAAAACATCGGAAATTTGATTTTGATTTAAAAAAAATAGGGGTATTTTGTTATTTTTGTGCGTCCTTAAATTCTAACTTAGCTAAGGGATAGGTGGTGTTCTATAATTATGCTTTTAGCAGTTGATTTAGTGTAAATAGTGCTAATTAAAGGGTGATTTCCAGAAAACTGGAATAAATTTCAAAACAGTAACACGTGAGGCGGGAAATCACCCTTTCTTTGAAGCTTCCGGCGTCCCAATGGGCCAATGACCTGTAAAAGTAAATCATCGCCGCCGGGGCGGGCCCACCCCTTCATACCTACCAAGAGCACCTTCCCACTTACTCCACTAGCCAGCTGCATCAATCTTCCCATTGACCACTGCGATCAAAACCACACTCCGTACTAAAATGGAAGCTAGAAAGGAAGATGAAAATGGCGGTGTCTCAAGATCCGGGCTTCTCGACACAGTGCTTTCATGGTCCTTCAACGACATACTCAACACCAATCTCTACAAGGACAAGGTAATCAATTCAGTTATACGCGAACAATTCGTCTTAAACCCGTCCGTTTAATTCGCGTCTTTTTACTCCCCAATTAGATCTTCCTGTTGATGATCGATACTCTCTTTGCAGGTGAAGAAAATACCCAACACTTTCGACTCCACTGCATCTTACCTCAACTCCTTCATCTTCCCATTACTGGAGGAAACCAGGACCGATCTCTTCTCCAAGATTCAGACCGTCCCTCAATCTCCCACCTGCTTTATCTCCTTCATCATCACGTCCAAGCACCACAACCCTCCCAAGGACTTGTACTACGATATCATCACAACAACAACAACTTCAAATTCGAATGTTCTTGGGGCCTGCAAGTACAAGCCGGAGACCGGTGATTTGTTCGCCATCACGAATGTCAAGCCGCAGAGGATAGAAGACCTAAACATGCCTGGAATCGGCTATCTTGTTGCCTTCGTTCAATATATCAAGAACGAAGACACGGCCGAGATTTCGATCTTGACCTCGAAGCCGCTTCAATTTGATCGCAGCAAGACGCTGTTTGCTGTTTCCCTTGTGAATTTGACCACAAATCTGCGGGTATGGAAAGGGCTGCACCCTGATCCTACAGGGCCTAAGTTGAAGATCATCAAGGATGTGCTAAATACGAGCTGTTTCGGAGACAGGCCTTGCTTGATGTGTTCTTGTAGTATAAATCCTCTATCGGATTGTTCGGATTTGGATGATTCGCAGAAAGAGGCGGTTTCGGGTGTACTCAGGATAAGCAAGTGCAACCACAAGAACACCACCAAGCTTATATGGGGGCCACCTGGAACCGGGAAGACGAAGACCGTTGCTGTCTTTCTAGCTGCGTTGATCAATATGAAAGTCAGGACTGTAGCTTGTGCCCCTACAAACACAGCAGTGCTTCAGGTCGCTTCTCGTGTTAGGAAGCTATTTGGCGGCAATCGTCTAGAGGGCGTTCCATATGGCATAGGCGACATTGTTTTGCTTGCCAATCAGAAGAGGTTGAAGATTGGCAAGCATGATGATGTTATGGATTTGTTTCTTGATGGTCGTGTTGAGCTTTTAACCAAATGCTTGTCGACGGAATCTGGTTGGGAATGTACTTTAAAGTCACTGATATGGTTTCTTGAAGATCCTCAAGACCGATACGAGGCCTACGTTGAGAAGATCAGAAAGGAAGCTGAAGGTGACACTAATTTCATATTCAAAGTGGTTAAGTGGTTCTTTCAGTCCAGTCAGGTGCAAGTTGATCATATGTCGATATCCGAGTTTGCGGAGGAAAGACTCAATTCATTGCGTCCGCGGTTGGTTTTCTGCATCAAAACTCTGCATACACATCTGCCTACTCATCTCCTTTCCCCTGCAGTGGCAAGTACCATGGTTCTTGCTCTTGAATCCATTTACCGGTTCACAAGAATTGATGTATGGACTTCGCCGTCTAGATTAAAGCTGGTTGCGATCCTGAAATCTCTACGAGAATCTGTTAACCTCTCGGGTTTGGTTGGAACCCAAAGGATCAAGGACTTGTGCTTGGAGAATGCGCAATTGATCCTCTGCACGGCGTCTGGGACTGCTAGGCTTCTGACCCAGGGACCGAGAGCTGTGCAACTGGTGGTCATTGATGAAGCTGCACAGTTAAAGGAATGTGAATCCACCATTCCTCTGCAGCTGCCCGGGCTGCAGCATGCTGTTCTTATAGGAGACGAAAGGCAGCTACCGGCCATGGTTCAAAGCAAGGTGAATCATTGATTTTTAACTACTTATTTCTTATAATCTTTGTCATTCTTACTTGATTGTTAATTTCTTGCAGGTTGCGGAAAATGCAAACTTTGGGAGAAGCCTATTCGAAAGGCTTACAATATTGGGCAAGGAAAGGCATCTGTTGAATGTTCAGTACAGGATGCACCCATCAATTAGTTCATTCCCAAATACAAAGTTCTATAATAAGAAGATTTCTAATGCTAAAAATGTAACAATACGAAGCTATACAAAGCAATTTCTTGAAGGAAAGATGTATTCGTCGTATTCTTTCATCAATGTATCTTCTGGAATGGAGGATTTTGACAATGGATACAGCCCAAGAAACCTGGCTGAGGTGGCTGCTGTCGCGGAATTAGTAGGAAGACTTCAAAATGGTACACTATAATTTTGTGTAAATTGATACACAAACTACACACTGCAGTACTAATTACCTCAACGTGCTTTCTTGGCAGTTTCGAATGTAAGAGACCAAAGGGTGAGTGTAGGAGTGATATCTCCTTACAAGGGTCAAGCTAGAGCAATTCAGGAAGTGCTAGGGAAGAATTATAGCACGGATGAAAAGGCCAATTTCTCTGTATGCGTTGACTCGGTTGATGGCTTCCAAGGAGGGGAGAAAGATGTGATTATAATCTCCACTGTCAGATGCAACACGAACGGCTTTATTGGTTTCCTTTCGAATCAACAAAGAGCCAATATCGCGTTAACCAGAGCAAGATACTGCTTGTGGATAATAGGGAGTGGATCGACGTTGAGCAAAAGTGCAAGTGTGTGGATGAAGCTTGTTAAGGATGCAAAGTCGCGTGGCTGCTACTTTGATGCGGATGAGGACAAGAATCTGGGTCGGGCTATCGAAACTTGTAGCTCAGACAAGGTAAGAGTGTCACTTGCCTCTCTTAGGCTTGGGGATCATTGAAAGGGCAAAGCTACGGTTTGTATGTAGATAAAGGATGGATGTGTATGATGCTACTGTTTGGACTTGTTTTTGTTTTTGTTAAAAGTCAATGGAATTATTGGATCCGGTAACTTCAAAATCTATTTATTTAAGTAATTTCAATAATTAAATAAGTTTTTTCCCAAACAAGGCAAGAGTTCGAGTGAAATAATGAAATGAATAAACATTGGGTTATATTAATATGAATATGACGTTACGTGGATATGAATGTGTGAATATTGTGGTGTGTGGATATGAATATAATGTTATTCACTTTGTGTTATGTGAATATAAATAACAGTATATTCATATACTCATATTTACATCATGCTCATATTCACACAACATAATATTCATATTTATATATTCAAATAACATAATATTTATGTTCATTATGATACAATATTTATTCGTTTCACCGTTAAACCGTTTTATTCGTTTAATTAGAACCCTATCATACAAATATTATCGTTGGTGAAGTATTGGGCAACTAAGTTAAATGGGCCTGTAGCAATCCAACCCACCCAACCGGCCCATTTTGAGGACACCTCCACATAAGCTGCCCAAATCTCTCTCCGTGGGTTAAAAAAACTCATCTCTGCCTCCTTCCATATATCTATACCATGGTGATTTATTGCCTTCATTACATACACACAATCGCTCAAATCATGGAATATGATTCTGGCAATCTGATGATATCATTGCAGGCTCCTCATTTATCGTTCAACCTTGTCATAATGTTTTCTCCTTCATCCTCTGCAATCTCCCGAACACCCACCGAAAACCACAACAGCCAACTTGCTCGGATCACCCTCGACCACGATTCCTGCGACACCAAGGCCAAATAACACTACCAAAGGGCTTCTTCATCATATATGTGAAGAAAATCATGAGAATTGTAATTTGGCTCGGTAAAATTTTGTCTCTTTAACTAATTGTTTTCCGCTCACCTAACTTTTATAATTTAGATCCGCCACTACCGGCAGCGGATTCATCGAGGAGCTCGACTACGGCGACTCACCTCTCATCCCTCCCTCCCCTCGCCGCCTCCTCCGCTCCGGCATCGAGATCCTCAGAGGCGGTTTGACGCCGATGTGAGTCTCTCCGACTTGTTCATTCAGCCAAATCGCCCAATTCCATCTTATCCCTAAATCTGCCGGTCGTTGTTGGCGATGGCCTACAATGGCGCTGCGAGGGGGGTGGTGGTGCGAGGAACTACGAAGCAGGGAGACGGGAGGTGGGAGATGGTGTGCAGCGAGGAGGCGGGAGGTGGCAGGAGAACGATTTGGCTCTGACGGCAGGGAGCTCAAGGAGAAGAGGAAAACGATTTGGCTCTGACGGCAGGAAGGGGATCTGTTCAATTAGGGGATTATAACAAGTAGGGGCAAAATTGGACAAAATGGACACTCATTTAATATTTCACCCTTTTTATCACAGGGCTTAAATTTTGGGCAACAAAAAGACACTTACCAAATTGACCCCTACTCATATATCTTTCATATGGGATTATGGGAAATAGCCCGAAAATGTAGCTCAACTACTTTTTGTTGTTGATCCAAATAGTTTGTGATACTTATGCCGATAGAGAGAAATTGGTTTCCTTTCCAATCGACATATGGAATCAATGTCAGTACATTAACTAGAGGAAATTGGGTGGAGTATATCATTTTCAAGTTTTTTTAAGTAATTGTTCTCCTCCAATTTTGTTTTAGGTAATTATACTTTTTTTTAAAGATAGATATCACCTATTTACCCTTAAAATCAATTTTTACCTTTTTCAGTTTTATCATTTTTTAAAATGATTGATGATGAAAATATTTTTAGCAAATTAAATTTTATCCTAATTTTTTTTATTCTTTTTTAACAAACTTTTTCCTTTTAAAAACTACCCAGTTAGATTACTGCGGACGGATTGGTGGATGAAGGGATTATTATCAACGGAGAATTTTCTAGAATACCACTTTAAGAATTTTCTAGGTTACATGTAACGTACGTTACTCTTCAAATTATTTGATTAGAATCGTTAATCGATCAATTCTACCCTAAATTATTGTGTGCAAATGATTTTATTGTAACAATTTTTGTTTCTTTTTCCAGTTTGCAGCGTAGAGATGACCGAACAAGATGACGGAGAGTCCATATCATCCCAGGTTCAACTACACAATGAACCTCCAACATTGAGTTACTTACAAGAAATCACACTCATGTAATGCAATAATATTCATGCAATCAATTCTTGTAATACAATAATATTCATGTAATACAATGTTATGAGTTACTTACAAGAAATCACACTCCTGTAATACAATAATATTCATTTAATCAATTCATGTAATGAATGAAACCTTGTAGAGTTGTATTACAAGAAAATAGTATAACCAACTAAAGTAGCATACAATTCTTGTAATGAATGATTTACTGTAATGAACGAATTCTTGTACCCATTACTATAACCAACTACAATAGCATACAATTATTGTAATGAATGATTTTCTGTAATGACCGAATTCTGGTAAAGACAAGTATCAATTAAAGTAGCATACAATTATTGTAAAAATAGATAACGATTATTGTAACCTAAATTATTGTCTCTAAGTAACAAGAAGCGAATACAATATCCGTAGGTAAGATATCGATTCCATCAAACTTGTATCTACCCTACATCTTCATTCTTTGTGTCTGTATCGGGGCGCCTAACTCCCGTGGTTGAATTAGGGTTCTCAAATTAGAGTTTACTATAACATGGAATTTACAATAACAACCAAAAAAACAAATAAATCAAATTTAGCAACCTTCAATGTCTTCGCAATCACCGTACTTCAAGAAAGATCCAATGGGATGAGCGTCGCTTAATTGAAGAGAGGAATGGAAAAGAACGAGCGTTGATAGAAAAGAACGAGCGTTGATAGAATGAGATTAGCGTCAATGGAATATATATCTATATAAACTCTTAATTTAAAAGAGTTTAGGATGATGTGTCAATCTGAGAGGTATTTTAGGAGTCTTAACTAATCATATTTTTTTTTCCATTTTTTTATTTTCTTTAATTCTCCTTTTTTTTTTCTTTTAATTCTCTCTTTTCTTTAATTTTACTAACCATTGGACATAATTCAAAACATTGAATTCGATCTAATATAACTATCTATATAAACTCTTAATTTAGAAGAGTTTAGGATGATGTGTCAATCTGAGAGGTATTTTAGGAGTCTTAACTAATCATATTTTTTTTCCATTTTTTTTATTTTCTTTAATTCTCCTTTTTTTCTTTTTCTTTTAATTCTCTCATTTCTTTAATTTTACTAACCATTGGACATAATTCAAAACATTGAATTCGATCTAATATAACTATAAACTCTTAATTTAGAAGAGTTTATGATGATGTGTCAATCTTAGAGGCATTTTAGGAGTCTTAACTAATCATATTTTTTCTTTCCATTTTTTTTTTATTTTCTTTAATTCTCCTTTTTCTCCTTTTTCTTTTAATTCTCTCTTTTCTTTAATTTTACTAACCATTGAGATTTGGGCATAATTCAAAACATTGAATTCGATCTAATATAACTATTGGGTTTAATTCTAAACATTGAATATAACTATTGATTATGACACATCACATTTAAACAATGTTATAATGATATTGATATTATTATTACCGAGTAATTTAAAATATCTATATTTATGCATTATACTCCACATAAGATTTTTAAAAAATAATTGTCTGAGATAATTATAAGATACATTTGTTTTAGTTTAAAAACAAATGTATATCATATTTTTATACTCCACATATGATTTTTATCTTAACATTTATTAATATTTTATAATATTTTTATATATAATGTTTTAGTTTAAAAAAAACAAGTCATGGCACGGGGATCGTACTAGTTAAAATTAATTAGAGATTCTTTTTTTATTGGGGGTGGGGGGATTCGAACTCGTAGGTCACTACATGTCATCCTTACCAGCTAAGCTAGTAAGGCTTGACATTAATTAGAGATTCTACTATTAGTTGTTACAATCATATCAAAGGCAAATCTATCATAACAAAAACAAAATCTTCAATGATACATTTGCCAAAAAAAATGAAAAGGGTATAACTACCCAATTTGGCCTAAAATTTAAGAGCATCTAAATTTCTAGGTTGATTCATACTACTGTATAATCTTTCGGGTCGGGAGTAGGGAGCAGGTTTTTAATTAATCAATCTTCAGTACGGAGTAAACAAATTAACAAAGAGGGAAACAAAAATGGAAGCTTGAAATGGCGGTGTCTCAACTCTCAAGATCCGAGCTACTCAACATAGTGCTTTCATGGTCCCTCAGCGACATACTCGACACCAATCTCTACAAGGACAAGAGTAATTTACATAATGTTTTAAAAATTTATAAACATTTTCAAACATAAATTAAGATAATTATTCTAGGCTTTATTGATTATTATTTTTAAAAATAAATACAAAATTCCCTAAAATATAATTGGATCCTTAAATTCAAAATTTGAATATATTTACAATCAAATTTGAGTTTAAAAATATTAAAATATAATATATTTAATGATAAAGTAACGAAAATAGTTGAATGGGTGGTGAGTTGTAAACAAATAACATTTAAAGGGTGGTTTTCTGTAATTTTGAATTTAAGGGGTGATTAAGTGAAAACACCCATATTTAATGGGTGGTTTTATGTAATTATATATATATATATATACTAGTTGTCTATGCGTGCTTCGCACGCGCGCTCAAACCTTTGGTAATTCCAACTCCTCTGTCCTTACTTCTTTAGTCAAACGAAAATTTCCTACCCATTTGATATAGGATACAGATGCATATGGCAATACAACTACAGGGAGTTTGGAATTACTGCAACGCAAATAATTTTGCATAGTAAATTACTTCCATTTCCATCCAATTTTTTAAAACCCATCATGAAGCATCTTTACCAAGATCACAAGTCAAAAATACATTACAAATATATAAATATTTAGTAAGTTAAGGGCTTAAAGCTAACCTATCACGACTTCACTGCATTACAAATGTACTTGAAACTCTAACTATCCCATTAGGACTTTCAAAACACCAGATGTAGCATGTAATATTCATCATTTTGGTCTTTCATCCCGATCTTCTTCGCCTTGCAAATATCGGAATTACTATTCCTTATAAAGAGTTACCGGAGGGTATGCTCTACCATGCATTATATATCATCTGCACTGCCAAAGGATTTCGGGACTCGCCGATGTTATCCATGTCCTTGATAGCTTGCCACTTCTTTAGAGTCTGTCAGTGCGACAAGCTAATTTGGTGGTTGATCCCATATTCGATTTCCAGGTCTACAGGATGGCATTCACCGTGTGGCATATCTCGGGACTCTAGTTCTCTTGTACAACAATAGCCTATGAGCTCGACAATTGTAAAGGCTCGAATTTTCAAATCCTAATTTTCAGAAAAATGAATTTAAATCGAATATTTTAAGAAAAACTCGTCCTCAATTTAATCGAACGCGAAACTCTTAAAGTGGATTCCGGTCAAAATTTGAAATTTACGTAATATAGATTTTTTTTCTTCCCACTTTCGCATATCGAGAATTGGAAAATGATGTTCGAATTTCATTATTAATTTCAGATTTGAAAAATTTTAGATTTATTTTGATTAAATCGGGATAAGGTCAAGAAAACGGATTTTAGGGTTAAATTTCGGGTATTTTAAATCGGGTTTTGGGACCACTTGTGTAACTTGTTTCCTTCCCTCCCTGTCCTCATCCGGTCAACAACAGCACTAATTTGTAGTGTTCCAAATCAAATCCAACTCCCACCTCCCATCTATTCTCCCTGAGCCACATCTTCCTTCCCTTTTGATGAAGTGGAACCGAACAACTTTTGATTCCTGCAGCACAACCCACACCATTTCAGTTCTGATAAGCAGCCTTTGTCACAATTCAAACGTAGACCTGCTTGCTCCCCTCTTGGAATCAATCCCCTCCTCTCTCCTTCTTTTCTCTCTTTCAAGCTCACCCTTTTTGTCCCCTTGCCTGCAACTCCCACACCAAATAGCAGTCCCTCCTCCTTGTTGATTTCAAATCTCAGCAGCTTCCCCTTTTCATTTCAAATTCACCCACAAAACCTCCCTTCATCTCCTCTTTTGTGCTCTCGGAAAACCCACCTCCACCAGTTGGTTGTCGTCGTCTTCGTCCACCACTGGGAGCCATAGCCGCGAGCTCCTCCCCGCACTTCTCTCCCTTGTTTCTTCCACGAGCAACCAAGCCCCACCAAAGCTCCATTCCTCCTCCTTCTTTCGCGAGCAGCACCCAGCAGTTACTCCTCCGACGTCGTAGGAAGCAGACCCAGAAGACGACCCTCGGACCTTGGATCCACTGCCACCATAGCAAACCCCTTTCGTTTGGTTCCGATTCCGAGCATCACCAACAGCTTCTTCCTCCTCTCCCCGTCAAGCATCAGGAGCTGCCTTCCCCGGCGTTCCAGGCGAGACCGAGCAGCCCAGGAGCAGTTCCGGAGCCATTAACGCCGACCACCCTTCTCTTTCCTCTAATTTCCGATTGCAAGCCGCGGTAAGGTTCTCTTTCTCCTTTTCCATCCGAAAACCTTGTAAAGCCACACCTTTATGACCAAGCGCGCTCGATCTAGGTCCGAGGAACGCAGCGCCGCCTCCGACGAGCCCGAAGGAACCCCGGCGAGCCCGACGAACCTCCCCGGCCATCAGCGGTGCGTCTCTCGGTGAGCATCTTTCCTTCCTCCTCCTTTCTTGTTCAAACTCTGGGTCTTGGTGTCGGGTTGAGTGGTCTGATGCCCAGTTGTCGCCGGCAAGGAGCTCTTCCTCCTCCTTCCTCTCCTTCCGTTTGTTGGCGTCTCAGAGCTCTGTTCGCTTGTATTGAGGAAGACGAGCCTGTGGACCTTTCTTTCTTTTCTTTGGGCCACCGGGTTGGGCCGGACCCTAATTCCACAATCCGGGTTATATCATGTTTTCCGGGTTATGTCATTTAAGTCTTGGGTTGGGCTCAACTAGATCCGGTTCTCCTTCTTTCCTTTCTTTTCTATGGATTCAGGTTGTGGGCTGGATCCGGCTCATGGGCCTTTTCTCTCTTTCTTTGGGTTTGGGTTGGTTGAGACTTTGCCCATCTTATTTACCAATTTAATTATTATTTAGTTGTTATATAATTGTTTAATTAATAGTTATTAAATTATTCTGAAATTATTATATGTATATTTAGGTATGTTGTTTTATAAATATTATTATTTGGAAAAGGTTGTCATATGATGTTAAAATGTGATTTTGGGATTTCGAATTGATTTATTGGCTTGCTTTATAAACATGAATTGTAAGAGGATTTAAGTTGGTATTGTATTTTTAGTTAACATATTGCTTAGTAAATTATCTAAAAAGAGAGATTTGGGAAAAAGGTTTTCAAGGAATGGTAAAATGAGTTATTGATGTCGTTTAAAAGGGATTGTTCAAAATGGATTGATTTTAGTGTTTATTTTAGATAAATGTTATTTGAGTTATGGGTTATGATTATATTTATGGTTATATGTTTTGAGATTATATGGTTAGTAATTGTTAAATTATTTGAATATTATTATTATTATTTTGGGATTTGGTTATAATTATAAATTTCGGAAATTAATCGTTATATATTGTTTATTTGTTTTAAAATAGTATTAATTGGATTATTTATATATGGTGCGTTTTATGAGGATTTAGATATGTGATTTTGGGATTTTTTGAAAATGAATTATTATAACATGGTTAATGTTTATGTTAATTGATGATAAATTATTTCTAAATTTCGAGAATGTCTCTTAAGGAGTTGCGTTTGGAAATCTAAAATGCCGATTTTTATTCTATAATGATTTCGAAATAAGAAACATGCCGGAACTATTCTAATGGTATAAATTTACAGGTTGATTAAAGACTTAATGTTTTATAAAGGGGTTTTGGCCAATTATGATTTGAGAAAATGTATTGAATATGAGTTGACTTAATTTGGGATTTAAGAGTTTGGAAAATATGGTTGGTACGATTTTATCAATGGGATTGATTGGAAGTAAATGATTTTGGTTGATGTTGATCAAATCGGAAAGGTTTTGGAAAATGGTTTTATCGTCGATTGGTTTTGAGGATATGGAGATCTTGGGTTCAGGTGTGTAAGAATGTTGGTTCGGTAGCTTATGGAAATGTCTTGATGATAGATGTGTATTGCTTTGGACTTGCAATTTGGGCCCTTGCTTGTGTTATCTTGCTGTTCTGCATCTTCAGGTAAGTTCCCTAGGGGGCTTACTCAGGTTGGACATTCATGCCTGTTGTTGCATTTTATGTTAGGTGTTGCATATGCATAAAAGCATGCCATGTAGTATCCTGTTTAGGTTGCACTAATTGAATGAGCATCTGCTTACTTTATGCGTTTGAAACAGAACGGCCGTTATCTGTGATAGTCCTAGAGTCTTTGCTAGGGTCATAGGGTAGCCCAGCCTCATTTGGTACCCTGAGTCAATCGAGTCATGAACTTCCTTATATTATGAGATACCTGCGGGCTTTATTGTGGAGCGGGTTAGGCATGCGTGCCGCCCGATTATGATGCAATGCATTCACGAGCTGGCCAGTCTCCGCCCTATCGGAAAGGGGGTGGAGGTAGGAGAGGGATAAGCCACTTGGCATTGTCTTGGGCCCTTTACAGTATTTCTGCACATTATTATAACTAGGAGCATGCTAGTGTGTTTGACTTTCGTACTGCATTAGAGCATCTTTATTAGGTATAGCACATACTATGTGGCCTCAGCGAGGACTGCCGGTCCCGCATGAGTGGCTCGATCTGACTCCTTTCCCCGTTCTTTATTTTAAGGTATTTTCTACAGACTTTGATTGCTCGATGTCTATATGACGGGGTTCCCTTTTTGCGAATCGAAGAACCTGGCTAAATCTCTAACTCATTATAAATGGTAATCATCCACTTATGTTTTGGTTTTGACCCGGCTCTGCCGTGGCGCTTTGTATCTTAATTTTGCTTCCGTCTTGCTTCCGTTTGAAATGAATTTCGCGAGTTAGTCCCTAGGACAGGTTAAGGGTACCCAACGACCCTACGATATTTTCAGGGTTCGAAATCCCTCTTTATTACTGACCATAAAAATGAGTTTGAAACCTCGACCCGTACCTGGATTGCAAGATCCGAACAAGGGGTTTCATCCCTTGAAACGTAACCTGGAAATCATAATTCTGGGCCGTTACAAAGATGGTATCAGAGCTGAGGTTGTGCAATTCGGGTACACAAGGGTCGACTGTATGTTTTGGAAAACCGCCCATGAATTTCAAATGATTTGAAAGTGTTTTAAAGGGGCAAAATGAACTTAAGAGGCCTACCTGAAATTGGACTAAGTAATGAACTTGATTTGTAATAAAAGAGGAAAACCGACCAAACGGGGACGCGAGTGGGTAGTAAAGGCGCTAGACCACCCCTATTGGGTGTAGTTGGGAACGGTAGGCAAAATATCAGCTTGGTCTTTACAGATGGGTTGGGAGACTCAAATGAGATCATTATGAGTGTATTAACTGATTCTGTGTTGAGTGCTTGCTATGCTAGAGATCTGATTTGATATGTTTAACAATGAATTGTGTATTGACTGATCTGTGCAAACGGGATAGTGGGAGTACCCTTATTTCCGTGTAGCCAAACTCAGCTTGTGTGGAACAACCCTTTCCACTATGTTAACCCCTTGGCGGTTCTATCGAGCCCTTCTCCCGGATGTCAGAGTCTTCCACGGGGATTGGGGTGGTAAACACATTGTGTCGGGAATCATGTATGGATGTGAAGGTTGTCTGAGCGAATATTGGAAGGTGGTTCCTTATGTCCCTTTAAGTCAAAAGTAAGGTGTTTCTGGGCTGTATTTCTTGATTCTTGTGACGATCAACCCGTGTCTTCTTGCCACAAAGAGTCATACCAGAGTCCTACGGGAAAGAGGGGTGAGAAGTCAGTCGGGAAAAGTCAATGGTTGCCCTTAGGGATCTCTGTCCGGTTGTAATGACGACTCTTTCTGAATTGCATGACATGATTTTGTAGTCTCTAACACGTGCCTTATGAATAACCATTGGTACCTAGTTGTTGTGTTATATTTACATGTGTGACTAGTTACATTGCCTAAGTATTTTGTTATGTATTGTCTTCTATCATGATTATATGTTGTTTATAGCATGCCTACTTGACATATTGTATTAATTGCGCTAATGATCAATTGAAAGCATGAACCACATGATATGAACCTATATGCTTGTTGTTTTGCCTGGGTTAGGTGCATGATAGTGTGATCAACTCCTCTTTGTATGAATGCTGATAGATGATCGTCTTAGCATGTTGGATGATGACGTGTCAATGCTTATTATCCTTTAGTAACAAGAATCTATAGTATTCCCATCTGTTCTGTATTCGTCATATTAATTAACGTTGATTGTTTTGCAATTTGTGTTGTTGTGTGATTACTTGCGTTGGATGGAGAATATGTGGTATGATTGAGTCTTGAGAAATGCGTGTTTTATCTTAGTATGTGTTGGTTTGAGCTCATGTCCACGTATTCTAGTCATATTGCCATTACTTAAACTCGTGTTATACATTGTAAAACCTTCCTCATGTTTCTATGTTGTTGGAATGTGATTGAATTGATTTCTTACGTGTCGCCATGATTAGTTTAATGCATGTATCGGTAGCATCGTATAGGACCTATGCCTCCTAAGTGTAAAGGCCCGGATTTTTAAATAATAAATTTCCATAAATAATATAAATGGATTTAAGTCGAAAAAAATAATAAGATAAAATAAAATAAAAATTCGGATATTTCAAGAAAAACTCGTCCTTAATTTCCTAAATCGAAATTGAAATCCTTAAAACGAGTTCCGGCATTATTTAACTGGAAATTTAAATTGCGTTGTACTATGCTTTTATATACCGAAAATTTGAAAATAATATTTGGAGTCTTATATTAAATTCGGATTTGGAAAATTAAGAAGTATTTTAAACGCGTCGGGATAAGGTCGAGCGAGCGGGTTTTAAGTCTAATTCCGCTATTTTAAATTATTTTTTTTTGTGGGACCATGTCACCCCTTATTTTCTTTCCCTTCTCTCTCTTGTTCTCAGAAAATGTTGAGGAAAGATTCCTCTGTTCTTCCCTAAGACACAGCTGCACTTGTTGTTGTTTTGTGCCCATTTCATACCCTAAAATCCCCCTCTGCCTCTCTCTCTCTCTCGCACCAACATTTCCACCAAAGCACCCAGATGAAGCTGTTCCCTTTCTCCCAATTGTGCTCTGCAAAAACCCAGAAATTTCCACCTCCCAAACCTTGTTTTAATTCTAGCTGAACGACCTCTCTTCACCTCAGGATTTCGCAGCCAGCAACCTCATCCTTTCCCTTCTCTTCGATCTAGCACCACCATCTCTCCCCTATTCCGCTTCCAACCACCACCACAGTTTCGCCGCCGTCATCGTCGGAGAGACCACACCGCAGTCTCCCCCCCTCTCTGTTTCCTTGAAGAAGAAGTCGAGGCCACCTCACCCACTTCCTCCTTGTTCCTGGTTGAGAGTATCTCCCAAGCTTACTGGACACATCAGCAGAGCATCCGAGCGCCGCCAGGAGCACCACCGCCGGCACCAAACCCCCCGTCAGTTCCCTGTTTCCGTCTCGAAGAGGGGCGGTAAGGTTTTTGCTTCATTTACGACTCAGAACCCCTTAAAGCCCCACCTTTAATCCATCTCTTTCCGTCCCAGATCAAGCTTGCTCGATCCCGCCTCGGACGGAGCCCAATCGTGCCCCGGCGAAGGTTTTCCGGCGAAGTTTTCAGCCCCTCGGTGAGCATCGTTTCATCTCTCTCTCTCCTTTCTGCGTTTGCATCTTTCTGGGAGGGTTGTAGTCGGGATGTGGTGTCGATTCAGAAGGGTGAGGTCGGGTCGGAGAAGAGCCGCCGGCCGGCCTGGGTGTCTTCTCCCTTCTCCGTCCTTTCCCGTTAGGTTGAAGAGAGCGAGTATCTGTGTTGGGGAAGAAGATGGGAATGGGTCTTATTGGGCCTAATTTATCGGGTTTGGGCTCGGGTTCGGATCTCTTTATTCCGGGTCATTTTGTGAGGGAGATAGAGAACCGGGTTGGATCCCTTCAGATTGGGTTTCGGGTATTGGATCCGGGTTGGGCCTTCCTTTTTATTTTCTGGGCCTCTCTTCTTCCAGATTTTTTTGGTTGGTTGTTGGGTTAATGATTTTATGATTTTATGGATTGTTATGTTAGTATTATATGTTATCTTGTTATATAACTTATATAAATGATATTTATTAGATTATTATTATTTTTATGTTATTATACTATTCTGATTTCATGATATTATATTTTCTGGAAATATTTAATATACTATAATTTATGTTAAAAAGTGTTATTATATGGGATATGTATTTGGGGTGATTTAAATGTGTAAGTTGGGAATTTTGGAAAGGACTTGTGGGTTTTGGATTTAAATAGGGATTTTGAAAATAGATTTAATTTAAGGCGTTATGTTATAAAATTTATTTATTTATTTAATTATTATGAGAAGTATTCTGAATTATTTATTGAAGTGACCATTTCTTCCATGGGTTTATTTACTATGTATGTAAAATAGTTTGGTTGGGTAGTTATTTAATTTGCGATATATATTGTCTTAAAAGTCCATTTACTTATTAATTTCTCATTCCTATTATTAAAATTATATAGATTGGTTGGAATATTTCTAAAATGTCGGAATTTGGCCAAGTATGAATTGAGAAGTTGTTTTAAATATGAGTTGATTTAACTTGAGATTTAAGAGTTGGAAAACTTTGGGAAATGAGTTTTGAAATATTATTTTAATATTCAATATTAAAGAAGGGACTTGACGGAACTTGAACTATTTGATCTTGAGCTTGAAGTTATGTTAAAAGTGTCATTTCAAATGTCGAGATTTTGTCTTGGCTTGATGATGTTGATTTTGAGAAGGAAATTGGAAGAACGACTTTGGTTGATGTTGATCATATCGGAAAGGTTTTGGAAAATGGTTTTACTATCGGTTGGTTTTGAGTATGTTGAGAACTTGGATTTCGTGTGTATGGATGTTGATCCGGTAGCTTATGGAAATGGCTTGATGATAGGTGTGTATTGCTTTTGGATTGCTTTGGAGTCGCGTTTGGGCCCTTACTTGTATTATCTTGCTGTTCTGCATCTTCAGGTAAGTTCCCTAGGGGGCTTACTCAGGTTGGACATTCATGCCTGTTGTTGCATTTTATGTTAGGTGTTGCATATGCATAAAAAGCATGCCATGTAGTATCATGTTTAGGTTGCATTAATTGAATGAGCATCTGCTTACTTTATGCGTTTGAAACAGAACGGCCGTTATCTGTGATAGTCCTAGAGTCTTTGCTAGGGTCATAGGGTAGCCCAGCCTCATCGGGTACCCTGAGTCAATCGAGTCATGAACTTCCTTATATTATGATATGCCTGCGGGCTTTATTGTGGAGCGGGTTAGGCATGCGTGCCCCCCGATTATGATGGAATGCATTCACGAGCTGGCCAGTCTCCACCTATCGGAAGGGGTGGAGGTAGGAGAGGGATATGCCATTTGGCATTGTCTTGGGCCCTTTACAGTATTTCTGCACATTATTATAACTAGGAGAATGCTAGTGTGTTTGACTTTCGTACTGCATTAGAGCATCTTTATTAGGTATAGCACATACTATGTGGCCTCAGCGAGGACTGCCGGTCCCGCATGAGTGGCTCGATCTGACTCCTTTCCCCGTTCTTTTTTTAAAGGTATTCTCTGCAGATTTGAGTGCTCGATGTCTATATGACGGGGTTTCCTTTTGGCGAATCGAAGAATCTAGCTAATATCCTAATTTAGTAAAATGGTAATTACACACTCATGAATTGGTTTTGACCGGCTCTGCCGTGACACTTGTATCTTTACCTTGCTTTCGCCTTACTTCCGGTTGAAATGGATTCCGCGACATAGTCTTAGGACAGATTAAGGGTACCCAACGGCCCTTCGAGGTTTTTAGGGTTTGAAATCCCTCTTTCTACTAATCTTAAAATGAGTTTGAAACCTCGACCCGTACCTGGATTGCAAGATCCTAACGAGGGGTTTTATCCCTCGAAACGTAACCCGGGAATCATAATCCTGGGCCGTTACACTAAGTGTATCTCATTGTATGATTACATGCCATTCTGAACCTACAATATGATTCTTGTTATTAGTTGTGATGATTACTATGCCGCCTTATGTATTTTCGTATGGTGCTTAGTTTGATCGTTATGATGTACATCGCCATGCTATATTTGACCTCATCTTGTGCTGCATGTACCATTCTTGTACGTTTGTTCATACTCATGATGCCTGTTATCTTTATTAAACCCCGCATGACTTCGAATCTTGTATGATAATTACTGGCTCCATGAAATAATAGACTGCTAGCCTGTCTCACATGCATCAGTGTAGGACTTGATTGTGCCTTTTGGAATGAATATGCATGTCGTTCTCTTTGAGATAGGTACAAGTTAGTGTGGATTAATATGACTGATATGCCCCATGATGAATTTGTATCTGATTGTCACAATTGCAACCTAATAGACTTTCATAACGGCGTCGTTGCTATTCTCGGGTTGAAGTTTTGTCTCTAGTTGTCGTCTTAGTATTGGTCCGTGGTTGGTTCCGAGAGGAACTTTGGGTTGTCTTCTCTTGTCACTCCCCTATCTCCGCTAACTTGGACCCTATGCGATACATTCGACGAGCGACCGCATGGAAGAGGGAACGAAAAGTTAGATAGCGATAGAGCAGTGCAGCTGAAGCGTGGGCCCATAACCCACGGGCCTCATGATCAACGATTTCGGAAAGACAAGCACATTTCGAGAATGGCGGTTACTGATTACGATATGACTTGCAAGCGAGAGTGTTCTCTGTTCGAATTGCTAACCCTTTTGAATTTGTTGACGATGATATTGCACTAACCTGGCGATGAGATTTATGTATTGATGTGCTGACTTGATGATGACCGTTGCCTGATTGCCTATTGTCTATGATGATATGATTTGATGACTTATAGATTTCATGTACCATGATGTCTTGACGTGATGCTACTCTAAGTTGCTAAGCATGATTTGAATTCCGTTGCCTGTAAAATGTGAACTACATATGTTAAGAAGCATGAATTGTATCGGATAAGGTTATAATGCAACATGTTAGCTTGACTTCATTATGATCATATATGATGTTTGCAATGATTATTGAGCATGATGGTAAAATGAGACTTGTTGAACCCATGATGTTATGCTTATAAATGCTAGCTGATATGCTGCAGACCTTACGTTTGATGATTTTCATGATTGCTTCTTCCTTAAACCTGTGGGTGAGGTCATTGGTAGTGTGGTTGTAGGGTGGTGAAAGAATTTTGGACGGTTGGGAAGATCAATGGTATTAGGAGGTGAGTTGCAGGAGAGGGATGTTGGCTTAGGTAAGACTGAGTGAGCTTTGGGACTTATGGTAGGCAATGTTGGTGGTTCTGATGAGCTTTTGGGTGATGCTTGTGACGCTTCGGGTAGTGCGGGGAGTTTAAGGAAGGACTCGTGAATATTGAGGATATGGTATTAGAGGGTAATTGGGTGTGAAGTTAGAGATAGGAGTCGGATTCTTAGAGGTGGATGGTGTAGTAATGCTTGGCGGAAGGAGGGCCGAGATTGAGCATCGGGAGAATTGGGATTTCTTTGAGAAATTTTGTCTGAGATGACGTTGGCGGGTCTAGAAGAGGATTAGTCTTGGTTTGAGAGTGGAGATGGGCGAGTGGAGATTGTGTTTTATTTTGACTGGTATGATGTGAGGATTTTCCTGATTATGTGATTTATTTATATCTGCTGGAATGATGTTAGATAGTGACCATGATAAAACCTGATATGGAATAACATTACCTGCTGAAACGCAATGTTAAAATCTAATTGGTAGTGACTAGTGTTATCATGATATATTGATGTTTTGTTATCCTGTTATGTTGTTTTAGAAGCATGGTAGGACGTGTTGTGATATGATGTAAGAAATAATGATGAGTATGAACTATGAGATAATGGCGTGTTACTATATGGAAGCATGATGTTTATTATGTGGTAGTAAGCATGATGTTGTAGCATATAGTTGACAAGCATGATTATTGATTATGCAAATGATGAATATGACTTGAAGTATGATCATAATTTGTATTTATAAGATAATGGTGCATAATTTCTAAATGATCGTTATATGGCACTGTGATGAGTTAAGATGATGTTTGGTGAATATGCTGACATTCGATGACTGATATATTGTTTGACCTCCCCTTTCGCGGAATCTTGATAACATGACTTGTTGTGTTGATGTGTTGACAATGAGTTTGATTCATTGACTCTGTGATGAGGATGTACCTGTTCTGACCTTGGTGTGATATCGAGATGTGTGTTATGATTTTGGCATAGATGCATATTATGACCTTTAGTATGAGGTGGAGACGTTGATGTGATCTTGTGGCAGTGTGCTGGCATATGTTTAAGACTTGTTATATGATGTAGTCGTTAAATGATCGATTGGTTATGTGGTTATGCATTGCATATGACTTGTGAATCTTACTTGAATTGAGACTGATAGATTGATTTGATTATGGAAACTAGGAAGAGAATATGGGATCAGCCCTTAGAGGTGGATGATTCCACCTCCGAGCTTATGAATTTGATTGTTTGTTATGTGGGAAACTGATTGGGTTGTTGGAAGATTTTGAAGAAATCTTGATTTGAAATGATTTGACTGGTTTTGGTGTACGGTTGCTTGATTAGACGTCTTATTTGAAGATTTTGAACGATTTTGAAAAAGGACCAACTTTGATTGTAAAAGAATGAACGATATCGAGAATTTTGAGGCTAATCTTTATTTTCAATTGTAGAATCTCTTTAGAAACTTTTCGAACCCGGGCAACTCTATGATACTTCACGAAGTGGATACAAGCATTCTATGAGGGCGCTTGTAGGGTACTTGCTAAGACCTAGTGATGACATTGTAGAACTTTTAGAGTTGTGGTACTTCCGAAAAGTCGAAGCAAGGATGTGATAGGGGCGCTTATTGCATACTTGTCAAGGCCAATTGGAGATGTCACGACCGTGACTAGGATGTTGTGAGAATCTCGGAAGACGCAAACGAGATGATTACAAGATCTTTGGACATGGTCCTTGGACTCATCAATTTCAACTTCATCCCCTACTTTATTTTGGTTTTAGTCTCGGGGACGAGACTTGTTTTTAGAGGTGGATGATGTAAAGGCTCGGATTTTCAAATCCTAATTTTCAGAAAAATGAATTTAAATCGAATATTTTAAGAAAAACTCGTCCTCAATTTAATCGAACGCGAAACTCTTAAAGTGGATTCCGGTCAAAATTTGAAATTTACGTAATATAGATTTTTTTTCTTCCCACTTTCGCATATCGAGAATTGGAAAATGATGTTCGAATTTCATTATTAATTTCATATTTGAAAAATTTTAGATTTATTTTGATTAAATCGGGATAAGGTCAAGAAAACGGATTTTAGGGTTAAATTCCGGGTATTTTAAATCGGGTTTTGGGACCACTTGTGTAACTTGTTTTCTTCCCTCCCTGTCCTCATCCGGTCAACAACAGCACTAATTTGTAGTGTTCCAAATCAAATCCAACTCCCACCTCCCATCTATTCTCCCTGAGCCACATCTTCCTTCCCTTTTGATGAAGTGGAACCGAACAACTTTTGATTCCTACAGCATAACCCACACCATTTCAGTTCTGATAAGCAGCCTTTGTCACAATTCAAACGTAGACCTGCTTGCTCCCCTCTTGGAATCAATCCCCTCCTATCTCCTTCTTTTCTCTCTTTCAAGCTCACCCTTTTTGTCCCCTTGCCTGCAACTCCCACACCAAATAGCAGTCCCTCCTCCTTGTTGATTTCAGATCTCAGCAGCTTCCCCTTTTCATTTCAAATTCACCCACAAAACCTCCCTTCATCTCCTCTTTTGTGCTCTCGGAAAACCCACCTCCACTAGTTGGTTGTCGTCATCTTCGTCCACCACTGGGAGCCATAGCCGCGAGCTCCTCCCCGCACTTCTCTCCCTTGTTTCTTCCACGAGCAACCAAGCCCCACCAAAGCTCCATTCCTCCTCCTTCTTTCGCGAGCAGCACCCAGCAGTTACTCCTCCGACGTCGTAGGAAGCAGACCCAGAAGACGACCCTCGGACCTTGGATCCACTGCCACCATAGCAAACCCCTTTCGTTTGGTTCCGATTCCGAGCATCACCAACAGCTTCTTCCTCCTCTCCCCGTCAAGCATCAGGAGCTGCCTTCCCCGGCGTTCCAGGCGAGACCGAGCAGCCCAGGAGCAGTTCCGGAGCCATTAACGCCGACCACCCTTCTCTTTCCTCTAATTTCCGATCGCAAGCCGCGGTAAGGTTCTCTTTCTCCTTTTCCATCCGAAAACCTTGTAAAGCCACACCTTTATGACCAAGCGCGCTCGATCTAGGTCCGAGGAACGCAGCGCCGCCTCCGACGAGCCCGAAGGAACCCCGGCGAGCCCGACGAACCTCCCCGGCCATCAGCGGTGCGTCTCTCGGTGAGCATCTTTCCTTCCTCCTCCTTTCTTGTTCAAACTCTGGGTCTTGGTGTCGGGTTGAGTGGTCTGATGCCCAGTTGTCGCCGGCAAGGAGCTCTTCCTCCTCCTTCCTCTCCTTCCGTTTGTCGGCGTCTCAGAGCTCTGTTCGCTTGTATTGAGGAAGACGAGCCTGTGGACCTTTCTTTCTTTTCTTTGGGCCACCGGGTTGGGCCGGACCCTAATTCCACAATCCGGGTTATATCATGTTTTCCGGGTTATGTCATTTAAGTCTTGGGTTGGGCTCAACTAGATCCGGTTCTCCTTCTTTCCTTTCTTTTCTATGGATTCAGGTTGTGGGCTGGATCCGGCTCATGGGCCTTTTCTCTCTTTCTTTGGGTTTGGGTTGGTTGAGACTTTGCCCATCTTATTTACCAATTTAATTATTATTTAGTTGTTATATAATTGTTTAATTAATAGTTATTAAATTATTCTGAAATTATTATATGTATATTTAGGTATGTTGTTTTATAAATATTATTATTTGGAAAAGGTTGTCATATGATGTTAAAATGTGATTTTGGGATTTCGAATTGATTTATTGGCTTGCTTTATAAACATGAATTGTAAGAGGATTTAAGTTGGTATTGTATTTTTAGTTAACATATTGCTTAGTAAATTATCTAAAAAGAGAGATTTGGGAAAAAGGTTTTCAAGGAATGGTAAAATGAGTTATTGATGTCGTTTAAAAGGGATTGTTCAAAATGGATTGATTTTAGTGTTTATTTTAGATAAATGTTGTTTGAGTTATGGGTTATGATTATATTTATGGTTATATGTTTTGAGATTATATGGTTAGTAATTGTTAAATTATTTGAATATTATTATTATTATTTTGGGATTTGGTTATAATTATAAATTTCGGAAATTAATCGTTATATATTGTTTATTTGTTTTAAAATAGTATTAATTGGATTATTTATATATGGTGCGTTTTATGAGGATTTAGATATGTGATTTTGGGATTTTTTGAAAATGAATTATTATAACATGGTTAATGTTTATGTTAATTGATGATAAATTATTTCTAAATTTCGAGAATGTCTCTTAAGGAGTTGCGTTTGGAAATCTAAAATGCCGATTTTTATTCTATAATGATTTCGAAATAAGAAACATGCCGGAACTATTCTAATGGTATAAATTTACAAGTTGATTAAAGATTTAATATTTTATAAAGGAGTTTTGGCCAATTATGATTTGAGAAAATGTATTGAATATGAGTTGACTTAATTTGGGATTTAAGAGTTTGGAAAATATGGTTGGTACGATTTTATCAATGTGATTGATTGGAAGTAAATGATTTTGGTTGATGTTGATCAAATCGGAAAGGTTTTGGAAAATGGTTTTATCGTCGATTGGTTTTGAGGATATGGAGAACTTGGGTTCAGGTGTGTAAGAATGTTGGTTCGGTAGCTTTTGGAAATGTCTTGATGATAGGTGTGTATTGCTTTGGACTTGCAATTTGGGCCCTTGCTTGTGTTATCTTGCTGTTCTGCATCTTCAGGTAAGTTCCCTAGGGGGCTTACTCAGGTTGGACATTCATGCCTGTTGTTGCATTTTATGTTAGGTGTTGCATATGCATAAAAGCATGACATGTAGTATCTTGTTTAGGTTGCACTAATTGAATGAGCATCTGCTTACTTTATGCGTTTGAAACAGAACGACCGTTATCTGTGATAGTCCTAGAGTCTTTGCTAGGGTCATAGGGTAGCCCAGCCTCATTTGGTACCCTGAGTCAATCGAGTCATGAACTTCCTTATATTATGAGATGCCTGCGGGCTTTATTGTGGAGCGGGTTAGGCATGCGTGCCGCCCGATTATGATGGAATGCATTCACGAGCTGGCCAGTCTCCGCCCTATCGGAAAGGGGGTGGAGGTAGGAGAGGGATATGCCACTTGGCATTGTCTTGGGCCCTTTACAGTATTTCTGCACATTATTATAACTAGGAGCATGCTAGTGTGTTTGACTTTCGTACTGCATTAGAGCATCTTTATTAGGTATAGCACATACTATGTGGCCTCAGCGAGGACTGCCGGTCCCGCATGAGTGGCTCGATCTGACTCCTTTCCCCGTTCTTTTTTTTAAGGTATTTTCTGCAGACTTTGATTGCTCGATGTCTATATGACGGGGTTCCCTTTTTGCGAATCGAAGAACCTGGCTAAATCTCTAACTCATTATAAATGGTAATCATCCACTTATGTTTTGGTTTTGACCCGGCTCTGCCGTGGCGCTTTGTATCTTAATTTTGCTTCCGTCTTGCTTCCGTTTGAAATGAATTTCGCGAGTTAGTCCCTAGGATAGGTTAAGGGTACCCAACGACCCTACGATATTTTCAGGGTTCGAAATCCCTCTTTATTACTGACCATAAAAATGAGTTTGAAACCTCGACCCGTACCTGGATTGCAAGATCCGAACAAGGGGTTTTATCCCTTGAAACGTAACCCGGAAATCATAATTCTGGGCCGTTACAACAATGGTCATGATCACACTGTTTTCCAGGTCTCATCAAGGGCTTTTTAGCCTATAATCAGCTCCATCAAAAAAATGTAAACATCAACCTTCATAGTTATCCGTCCCATCACTCAAAAAGAATGGCTAAAGATCCATCTTTACGAGAAACACCGAACCTCTGAGTTCAAAATAAAAACCCAAATTATAGGCATACGAAAGATAAAAAGAAGCAAGATAGAACAAAAGCCTTCGATTAAAGTCACTCCCTGCACCACCATCACCACCAAAAACAACTCAGTATATCCCACATAAGTAGGGTCTGGGGATCAGGATGTATGCACTCTTACCCCAAAAGAGTCGCTCCCTGCACCATCCAACATTAATTAGGCAGGAATTGGACTAAAGCTTTGTTAAAAATTACTTACCAACCAACCTATGTGACTCAAGTGGCTTTTCATTGTTTGATAGCTCAACTAATAATGACAATAGAAAAATTGGCAACTTTTGTTCCTAAAACTGCCCTAGATGTCCCTCAGCTTCATTCCGTGCATTAGCATCAGGAGACTCGTAAAAAAGAAGGAACTGTGTAATATCCATGGCCATTTTTTTTTAGTGCATCAAATAGTAAAAATGTTTAAAATTAAAGATATAAAAAGTCTCAATTGGTAAATTTCATGCATTTTCATTCACATTACAAAAAGAAAGAAAGAATCAATGGAAAGAATAACATCACAGTAAGATGGAAAGAATAACATCATAGAAGTGTAAGCAACTAAAATTGAACAATTGAAAAAGTAGAAATGGCAAGATATTAGTGGATTCATACAACAAATGCTCCTCCAATTTCCCTATCAGTTACGCAACCGGATTACAAGTCCATAAACCTTTCGATCGAAGATGGAAGAGAAAAACAGTGGAAAAATCAGTTAAAATATCATATAGACCCAACATATTGAAATATCTCAAATTATTTTTGGGTATTTCTTCTATAATTCAAATAATAATATTTTCTTTATATTATATCCCCAAATTATTTTCGGAACATTCCATTTTGTTTGTAGTTATTTATATACACAATTAGTAACTGAATTATTTTATAAGGTAACATTACACATATTTCAAAATAAAGAGAGATTCGTGCACATTCAAGTCTAAGCTTCTGCTAGTTAATTCTAAGCTTCTACTCTCTTTCCTTTATACCTCTTCTCCCTACTCCTTTTCGTTTTCTAAGTTTCGGGACGAAACTTATTTTTAAGGAGAGAGATATGAAATACCCAAATTATCTTTGGGTATTTCGTTTTAAGTAAATATAATTTCCGTAATAAAAAAATTATTTTTACTTTGAAAATTAGAAATTTTAAAGTGGATATATATAAGTTTTATATATAACTAGTTTAAAGATGTTTTATCTTAGGTGCATATATATAGTAAATAAATCAGTTTTTAAGTTATACGGAGTAGTGTTTTAATATAAAGTGATATATATTTTCTTTAAAAAAAAATAATAATGAAAAGATGTAGTATTTTGCTTCTGATCAGTTTCAATCTTCGGAGTGTATCTGGCGGTTACCTTGAATCTCTCCCGTATCAGAAATTCAGAATTTATCAATCTTAGCTAGCTCCTTTCGGATCGTACCTTTCTTCACACAAACCCAAGATCTCTCCCTCCCCTCGATATCACGCACTCTCGCTCCCCAGTTCGCCGGAGCCACCTGCTCCACCACCGTTGTCGACCACCACTACACCCGGAAGTTCCCTAGGAGATGTATCACGCAGCCCAGTCGACTGAAGCCGTTCTGAACAAAGCCCAGCAGCCGCCTCAAGCTTCGAATTGAGGCCATTGTCTCGACTGGTTTCTGCAGCAACTTTCGACCTTCCGTTCTCTCTCGTTTCTCAGTGGAATTTCAAATTCTTTATACCAAATCGTAGATCTGTAAGTCTACTTTCCATTGCCTCTAATTTCATTCAATTCCGATCTGGCATTAGGAAATTACGGATGCTGAAGGACAGCAGCGTCTGAAACTATGGCAACTGTCGACAGGTTCTTGCGGGATGCCCCTAGGAGGCTGTGATGGGTCGTCTCTTTCCGTTCATAGCCCGTTTCAAAGACAACTCTGTGTACTACAACTTTTATTCACAAGTCATGGCCAAATTCTAAATGATTCAAGATTTTTAGAAGCATCAAGGCGGATGCAAGTGCCCAGGAAAATTCCAGATTGAGCGAAGACTGCGACGAATTGCGGGACCTCGTTCTCCGTCGTCTTTCGCTCAAACCCCCTGTTCTTTATATCAAAATGAAGCTCGGTAAGTCTAGTTTCCAAAACTTTCAGTTTTTCTTAATTCTGATTTCATACGAAGGAGTTATGAAAGTATGTTCAAAGGTCTGTCAGTATTCTAAACTAATCTAGTTCATGTGCGTTGGTCCACATTTCCGCAGCCATAGCTCAACGCCTTCAACCCCGAATCAATTCCACAGAAACCTTGCACATCAATGCGCAGTGGTAAGTTTGAAATACCCATTTTCGACGTCCTTAATTGACGAGTCGAATTGCAGTCGAACTTACTTAACCAATCATGTTTGTGCGTGTGCTGTTTTGTTTAAATCGCAGACACTGTTCAGGCACTTGTCTTGACATTTTCGTCCACCCTTCCGACAAAACGAAAATAACCACGATGAAGTAGAGTTTGCACTCGTCAGTTTGATAGGTCATAAGTATCAAACGGAGCTCTGTGCAAGGAGAACAAGCCGCCAGAACATCGCCAAAACCCACTGTCGAATCTGCGCGAAGGGACCTGTCGAGCTGTTGAAGGAGATGGTATAATTACGCCTAACCTCCCAACTTTTCCATCTTTACAAAATGTGCCCTGGTTTTAGTTTTTAAAATTTCAGAAATTACCCTGCAGTTTAGATGTTGTTCTAACTCGGGTAATATCTTTAATCCGCAGCGTCATCGTCGAACCTCTACCCATCCTCAATGATTGAAGATACCAAAGAAGATCGTATTGGTATTATTTCTGGCTTTTTAAATTAATTCGATTTCTAGTCGAATTAAATAAGTCGATTCTAATGATTAAATCCTTGATCTTTTTATGTCTCCTATTTCATACGTGTAGATTAATTCGTAGACTTCGTCAACCTTGTCATCAAGTGCTTTGAAGTCCATAGTTGGTACCGAAATCCAACAAGATGAATAAGGCAAGTGACATTCCGAGCCTTTCTGCTCAATTGGTGCCTTCGTGTCTTGTTGGTTTTCCTGTCTTTGATTGCTTGCCAAGTTAAATAAAATAAATCACAATTCACTTGCTTGTGTGATTTATTTACCATTCATTTTGAATTTGGCAAGTTTAATTGGGTGACCTTGATAAGATAATAATAATATAGTTACCCACCGGTCATTTAAAGCATGATTTATTGTTGTCCTTTCATGCTAATTGGTTAGGAATGGAACATGTTATTTCTTTGATGTTTCCATCATTTATTTTAATTGCTTTCATTTCATTTGGCATCCATGTTACCTATAAATAATATGGGTTATTTTGTGTTGTGTGATCACCTAGGATATCTAAATAAAATAGTAATAATGCGAGGATTGTGTGTTACGATTGGAACTCAATTGAATCAAGATCAATGAAAGTAAAACGCATCAATCAACGTAAACCAAATGTGAACCGTAATGTGTGAAGTCAAGTGAAAGTGATGTTGTAGAGTCAGGTCGGGGCCGTTACTCCTCGGTCTAAAGGTTTCATGAAACTAACACATTTCCGTAGAGAAATGTTACACTACCTCCGGTAGTAGGCTGCTATCTGCTAGTGAGAGCGGGGCCGGTATCATATTATAACAAATAGTGTGTGTTGTGAAACATTCAATTCATATTAAGAGTGGTAGATGTGTATAGCATATAAACCTGTGTTTAAGCTACTCAATGTGAGGAAGTGAGTGAAGTGTGTTATATCAATCTGTTTTAAGCTACTCAACGTGAGGAAAGTGAGCGAAGTGTGATATATATATATATATATATATATATATATATACATCTTCTTAACATAGTAAGAACAAAGCTTTATAGTGATCACAATTAATTCAAGCTATATCATATTCCATCTGTAATCGGAGTATGGTTCCTAAGAGTGCTTGTCGCTCGCATCTTTTGTTACTCAATCCTACTGGATTATCCGTGTCACATGAGTCGTGTCTTAAAATGTTAAGCCTTCACATAAAATATTCTTATTAATCGCATTTGGGTTTATATTCATACCGTATTATGGTCACTGAGTTTGAGTCCAAAGAAGTCCCAGTTTTCGAGCCGTCATTTGCTAGTTCTTGCGAACTAACCGTCCTTTATTTGGATGGCTGGTGTCCTTCATTCCGGACGCCAGACCAGTTTTCGCAGGTTTAGGTCGAGTCTCAGAAGAGAAGAGAAAAGAAGTTGAGAAGACATCTAAACTATTTTTAACGTTGTATTTAAAGTTTAAATTTATAGATGTATTATATAGGCGTTTAAATATTTTATTTCCTTTAAAAGTCATCCGCTGTAATATTATCAAATTGTAAAGTTAAATCCTCAATTTTTGAGGAAAGTTTAATAAAGAGTTATTTTTATTTTCCAAGTCTTCCGCTATTTCTATTTATTTTACATACCATTATTTGTTATCATCTTGTTTATGGGAGCATGGTTGCATGTCCCTATAAGCCTAAGGTGGTTACGAAGACATTAAAGTCCGAGTAATCACTGGCGCTGTGACATTCCCTCGTGTTATAAAAGGGGGTGTTACAGAAGGTGGTATCAGAGCCAGGTTTTTCGTACTCGAATTTTGAATGGAATTTTGCTTTAAATCATTTCTTTAAATGTTGAAATATTTTTTTTTTTTGATGTTTTAAAATGAGAGCAAATATGTTTCTTTGGGAAAAAAAAAACTCCATATAGAAATGTTAGTTTTATCTATAAAAATATTTTCATAAAATATAAAGGTTAATTTAATAAAATTAAATTCTTGAAATAAATTATAATAAATCTTAAGGTGAAATCCTCTTTTATTTTTCGCACTTTATTTAAAAAAAAAATGCAAGTGTAATCCTTTCAACTAAAATTCATTATCAAAGATATGTGTTAACCGTCAACGTATTTTTCATGTGTGCAAGTGTGTAAAGATTATTCTATGTAAACCCCCCTAGTATTCTAAGAAACGATATGATTATTTGTGTAGCGTTTTCAACCTCGTCAAAACATTTGAAGGGAATCTTATCTGTGACAACTGACAATTTTGTATTCTATGAAAATTTTAAAATGATGAAAGATAGTGTTGAAGTTTTAAGAGGTTTTGAAAGTAAAGTGTGTAAAGCTTGTATATGATTTAAGTGTGTAAAAATTCATTGTCTCAATTCCAACTTCTCGAGATCGACTCTAAACTACTTCTAAGTCCCACAAGTCATCTATCTCTTGTGTCTTTATTCCTTCTAATGTAAGTGTTTGTGGTGAAGGTCCATGTGACATACTCGATATTTCTATAGTAAAGAAACGAAATCCTCGTGGTCTACCGTGTGTGTGAAAATGAGTAAAACTCAGTTCTTACTTGTGTTCCATCGTCCGTGCCCTAGTAGTAACTCCTACTGTTCCTTTCTCAATCTTGGTGTAATATAAATCTTGTCTGAACTCTCATGGTCGAACGCATGAAGTAATAAAAAGTAAAATACGTTAGAATTATATAATAAAAATAAATTTGAAAATCATATCCGCACTCAAGAGGAAGATAAAACACCGGACAACGTGTTATTCAATGAACGCGAAGAATATCAAAAGAAGAACTCGTTCCATACGGAGCACTCGTTACACGTGAATAGGATATCAGTTCTGCCTATAGTGGTTGCCTTCGAAACCATCGCGCGACCATTTGGTAACTTGGAAAAGGAAGCCAAGTGGGGTTGAGAAGAAAGCCAAGGGTAGGCTGGAATACCATGTTCAATGTGTGATAAGAGTTGACTAACTTGCGTTAAGGTTTAACATATCGTCGAACGTGCTCAAATAAATAAAATAAAAAAATGTGTAAAACAACTCGATCGTTCGTGCTTAGGCCTAAGTTAAGAGGCAATAGTAAGAGAAAGAATTCTTAAACTTTAGCCATGATGAGTTCGGTGAACAACTAATTACAATAGAAGTAATTATGTTGTTTTGCTCTTTAAGTAATTCCATTTCGTAAGGTACTCAGTCAACCGTATACATCCAAATATTCAATCCAATACTATGAGCTCTCAAGGTTATCGATGGCCATATCTCTATCCCCGTGGATGCTCCTACAATTGAAGGCAAGTATGTCAAATGTGTTGATGATATTAGTTCTTCTTGTCAAGTGGTGTTCTCTCGTGCCCAATCCCCCGTGATTACTTTTTAGCTCTTAGTTTACTAGGCATATTTGAATCGTTTTAACGATAAAATATATTCTTTTATATCATTTCTACCCATTTCTTTTGTTCCTATAATTCGGAACGAAGTTAGGTAACTCCTATCATTCTCGAAAGTCGAAACTCCTTCGAGTACCCTCTCATCCTTAGTCTAGTGCTGTTCTTTCTTTTGTTTAAGTTTCGGGACGAAACTTATTTTAAGTGGGGAGGAATGAAATATCCCAAATTATTTTTGGGTATTTCTTCTATAATTCAAATAATAATATTTTCTTTATATTATATCCCCAAATTATTTTCGGAACATTCCATTTTGTTTGTAGTTATTTATATACACAATTAGTAACTGAATTATTTTATAAGGTAACATTACACATATTTCAAAATAAAGAGAGATTCGTGCACATTCAAGTCTAAGCTTCTGCTAGTTAATTCTAAGCTTCTACTCTCTTTCCTTTATACCTCTTCTCCCTACTCCTTTTCGTTTTCTAAGTTTCGGGACGAAACTTATTTTTAAGGAGAGAGATATGAAATACCCCAAATTATCTTTGGGTATTTCGTTTTAAGTAAATATAATTTCCGTAATAAAAAAATTATTTTTACTTTGAAAATTAGAAATTTTAAAGTGGATATATATAAGTTTTATATATAACTAGTTTAAAGATGTTTTATCTTAGGTGCATATATATAGTATATAAATCAGTTTTTAAGTTATACGGAGTAGTGTTTTAATATAAAGTGATATATATTTTCTTTAAAAAAAATAATAATGAAAAGATGTAGTATTTTGCTTCTGATCAGTTTCAATCTTCGGAGTGTATCTGACGGTTACCTTGAATCTCTCCCGTATCAGAAATTCAGAATTTATCAATCTTAGCTAGCTCCTTTCGGATCGTACCTTTCTTCACACAAACCCAAGATCTCTCCCTCCCCTCGATATCACGCACTCTCGCTCCCCAGTTCGCCGGAGCCAGGGGCGGATCCATTTTAGGGCCAGTAGGGGCAGTCGCCCCACCAATCGAAAATTACATGGTTTAGGAATGAGCTTTTTGAAGGGGAAACAAAATAGATTAGGAGTTATGTGCAAAGAATATATCAATAGTCACATTAACATGTAGATTTGTAGACCAGTTCCCACCTTCTCAAATCTCAACATCCAGTAAAGCAACATCTAGCGAACCAAGTCAAAACCAAAGCAATACTTGCATCTAAAGGATAAACCTCATCTTCTACTTTCTCAAAGTCACTTATCTAAACATTTGAAGGAATCAAGGACCAAAAAATTAGAAGTGATGTCTTTTATCTACTTCCACATGGAGAGTAAATATAATATTCAAAACTTCCCTAACTATTTAACCATGTAATAATCGATCATATGGATATATAATAACCTAGGGTGAATAGCATATACCAAGAAGCTCAAACCACTACAAATTGATTAAATTGCGTTCTCCAAATGATCTTAACCCTAACTATCCAAATCCTCTTGCCCATATACGAGGAAACGATGCATCCAAAAAAACAACTTGACAATTCAGAAGAAGACGTACAAGAAACAAGCAGCAAAACAAAATTAATGGTGGGGGAAGCTTTCTCCAACCTGCCACCTGAAATCAAAGATATAAAAATCTAAATGAATCTAAAATAAGAAAACAGACAAAGTAGAAGAAGGAAATCGAATTCCATAAACAACAGCAGTTCTATCGATTATCAAAAGCAGATTGTGACCAATTATAATCAGAGCTAAAACATAAAACCCTAGAAATCATCAACGCAAACCTCAGTCACAATTTCAAGTCGAAATAGCAAGGAAGAATTGCATATCGGTTGCCCTCGATTAATGCAGCAGATACAATTTAAATCTCTCATGGAATTGATGATGAACATCCACAGAGAAGGAGACAGAGGCGACAAACAGATCCGAATAACCACGGGAAACCTAGAATCCTAAAAAGATTGAAACCGGAACCACCAACGTCCTATGCCGCAAGAAAAAGAATTTCGATCAACTCAAATACAGGCGGAATTAGGGTTTTCGAAATTTAACCTGTGAACTCTCTCATGGAATTGATGATGAATGCCCACAAAGAAGGAGACAGAGGCAACAAAGAGATCCAAAAGATTACCGACAGAATTAGCGAATGACTTGATTGGAGAACTCAAATCTGGAGAAGGAAAGAGAATCATAGACACGACGAGGAGAAAGCAAAAGCAAGCGGGTAGCAGGTGAAACATGGATGAATTAGATGAAAAGACCAAACTGTACATTGAAATAAAAAAAAATAAACATTTTCAAATTGAAACTTTGAGGGGCAAATAAGACACTATACCTAGGATAGCTTTTGAGCCGTGGATCAGATCCCGCACTAAAGATGGACGGATAAGATTAGCTAATTTTAACTATTATAAGCTACAGTAAATCCTTCCTTCCCTCACATTTATAGTAGTAGTAGAGATATATGGGAGGGTTCAAGTGAGAAATAATCCTACGGGTAAGAAGGAAAGAAACATCCTAATTAGCTGAAAAATCGAATTAAAAAAAATACAAAAATAAAACATAAAAACCCTATCAGGCGCTTCCTTTTTCAACCCTATAGCGTTTCTTCTTCAACCGCTTCCTCCGCCATTGGTAGATTTGCAGTCCTCCGTTCTTCTCCCCCGTCTTTTCGATCTGCTCCCCTTCCCTTCTCTCTCTCTCTCTCTCGCATCTGCTTCCCTTCACTTCGCTCCTAGACCGACAATGATTTCTGATTGATTCAGAGCGAGATCTCAATACTTACCAAGGATTCCGACTCCGCCGATCCTTCCAGCAAAGCCGATCGATGTCGGTTCCTCTCTCCCTCTCAGTTGATCCACTGCGTGCCTTCAATTCCACATTCGTTGTGGAGCTCATTGGATGTCGGTTCCCTTCACGTCTTTTAGATCTCATTGGATGATTATCAATTTGTTTCGGTCATTGTGGAGCTCTGTTGCATTTGACGTTTTCTTGATTGCAATTTGGTTGGATAAGATGATTGCGCTGGATAACATTCCATTGGATGATTATCATTTTTTTTTTTGTTTTTTCAACTAATTCTTCCTTGTAATTATAAACAACTTGAGTTTGATTTAGGGTGTTACTGTTGATAAAACAACTATGTAAAACTATAGATTATGATTTGGGGTTCACAGGATTTGGTTAAAATTAGTTTACTAGATGTGTTTCACTTGGTGTGGTTTATCGAGTGTGGTTCACCGGGTGTGGTTTATTGTTTGTGGTTCACAGGATTTGGTTAAGATTGGTTCACTGGTTGTGGTTTACTGTGTGGTTCACGAGATTTGTCAATCACTCCATAATTGATTTATTAATAATGGTTAAGATTGGTTCACTGAGTGTGGTTCACTGGGTTTAATTGGCTCAACAGTAAATGGTTCAGTGACTAAATAAAGAGTGCTTCGATAACTAAAAAAAATTAACTATAAAAATATAAATCGGTTCAGTGACTAGATAGAGAGTGGTTCAGTGGCTAAATAGAGGTTGGTTCAGTGACTAAATAGAGGTTGGTTCAGTGACTAAATAAAGGTTGGTTCACTGATTAAATAGAGATTGGTTCAGTGGTTCATTGACTAAATAGAGAGAGGTTCAGTGACTAAATAGAGAGTGGTTCAGTGACTAAATAGAGGTTGGTTCAGTGACTAAATAAAGGTTAATTCACTGATTAAATAGAGATTGGTTCAGTGGTTCATTGACTAAATAGAGAGAGGTTCAGTGACTAAATAGAGAGAGGATTAGTGACTAAATAGAGATTGGTTTAGTGAACTATTTTATTTTAAAAGAAAATGAATGAATTAATTAATTAATTAAAAATAAACATTAAAAGAAAGTAAAAGAAGAATGAAAATTTTATAATTATTAAATAGTAGTGGTTCATGAAATAAATTCTAATGGTTCATCAAATAAAGAGTAGTGGTTCATGAAACATTTTATTTTAATATATTTAATATCATTTTTTTTAAAATTAAATTAAAAAAATGTGAAATTTTTTAGGTTCATGGACCACTTCTTTATAGCTTCATGAACCACTTCTTTATAACTTGTGAACCCTATGAATCACTACAAATAAAATGGCTGAACCATTGTGAAAAAAGTTGTTAAACCATTGTGAATAAAATTGATGAGTCACTGTGAATAAAATTGATGAACCATTGTGAATGAAAATGTTGAACCACTGTGAAGAAAATTGCTGAACCACTGTGAATAAAATTGTTGAACCACTGTGAAGAAAATTGCTGAACCATTGTGAATAAAATTGTTGAACCACTGTGAATAAAATTGCTGAACCACTGTGAATAAAATTGCTGAACCACTTTAAACAAAATTGCTGAACCACTGTGAATAAAATTGCTGAACCACTGTGAATAAAATTGCCGAACCACTTCTTGTCAATTTTTTTTTCAACAAAACATATACAAAGTAGGTGTCTATGTGTAGATAAAATTAAATTAAACCCAAATATATATTTTATATATTTTTTTAACAAGTGAAATTGCCAAAAAAATGATTTTTAAAAGTTCATGTAAACACTCTTACATGTAGGGGTGATATTCGAGCCGAACGAGCCGAGCTTGACATGTTCAAGCTTGGCTCGAACGGGAAACGAGCCGAGCTCGAGCCCAAAAATTATTCGAGCTTTTTTTGGCGTTCAAGCTCGGCTCGCGAGCCCAGGGTGAAACTCGAGCTCGGCTTGTTTGAGCTCGAACAAGCTGAACGAACGAGCCTGAGCTCGTTTGAGCTCGTCAGTTGGGCTCGTTCAAGCTCGTTCAGCTCGGTTCGTATTTGAAAATCAAAATGAAAATTAAAGGAAGAATAAATTTCGTTGAACAACAAGAAGAACAAATTTATAATCACCATATTTTTTAATTTAGCTGTGCATATTTCGTTGAACAGCAAGCTTTACATATTTCATTGAACAACAAGAAGAAACAGTAAGATGAACATTGAAATAAAATTTGAAGTTGTACATATTTTTCATTCTAGGCAAAATTTGAAGTAAAACTTCTACAAATTTCTAATCCTTTTTTCAATCTAGGCAAAATTTAAAGTAAAACTTCTACAAATTTCTAATCTTTCTAATCCCACAGTAAGCAACCAACGCCTGAACTAAAGGAGAGGAGCAAGGGAGATTTACAGGGAGGGAGCGAGGAACCACAAAGGAGCGAACGAGAAGTGGGAGAAGCAGCTCTGAACTCAGCCTGAAGAGGCGGTTGTGAACTGCTCAGCCTGAAGAGTATTGAAGCAGTGAAGACAGAAGAGCAGTTCAGCGCTTCGACGGGGCTGGCAGTGAACGAGGTCGTCGATTGATCGAACGAGTAGCCATTGATGAGGAAAGCAACGAGTGAACTCATCCAGAAGAGGGACTAGGAAAGAGAAGAGGAAGAAACGATCGAGTAACCATTGATGAGGAAGGAAGGAGTAAACCCAGTCTGAATAGAGACTAGGAAAGAGAAGAGGGAGAAGCGGCGTGAACTGCAGCGCTTCAGTGAGAGTTATGAGAAGCGCTTCATAACCCTAGGGTCGGGGGCAATATTGTAAATTCTCATATCGAGCTTCTGGGCTCGGCTCGAGCTCGGCTCGGGCTCGGTTCGAGCCTATAACAATGTTCAAGCTCGGCTTGTTTTGTGTATTCGAACGAGCCGAGCCCGAGCCGAGCTCGAGCTGTTCGGCTCAGATAACAGCCCTACTTACATGTCTCCGTAGCTTTTCTAATTAGCGCGTGCAATTAATTAGTGTGTTTGATTAGGCGCGTGTACAGTGAGAGTGGGGATGTTACTAATTAATTTGGGTGAGTGTTACTAATTAATTGATAAGTCCCGCGTGCCTCACAATTTTAATTCACTTTTGGCCACGTGGACCAATCAAATTGCTTCTTTATATATATATATATATATATATATATATATATATATATATATATATGTATATATATATATATATATATATATATATATGTATATACATATATATATACATATATGTATATACATATATATATACATATATGTATATACATATATATATACATATATGTATATACATATATATATACATATATGTATATACATATATATACATATATGTATACATATATATACATACATATATGTATACATATATGTATATATATATGTATACATATATACATATATATATATATATATATATATATATATATACACATATATATACATACATATATGTATACATATCAGAGAGCGAGGAGAGCGAGGAGAGAAGTGCGACGGAGAGAAGTGCGACGGAGATGCGATTGTAGACGAGAAGGAGGGCGACGCTCACACGCGGTGGACCTTCAGATCTCCGGGCCGTCCGACCTCCAAGGGCGGCGCCAACTGGTCTGAAAGCGAAGGAGATGCGGTCACCCTTAGCCCAGATCCGGCCTTCCTCCGGCAACCACAAGCCCAGATCCGGCCACCCTTAGCCCAGATCCGAGCCCCACCACACCCAGCCGCCACCAGCAGTGTTTCCCCCTCGTCGATCTCACGCCGATCTCCCCAAATCCGAGAGCCCATCGCCGAGATGAAGGGGCGGGCGATGGTGACGGCGATGGTGGTGCGGATGGCGAAGGCGGAAGCGATGGCGATGGAGATCCTGCTCAGGGAGGCCGGATCTGGGCGAGGTGGCGATCGACGGTGGTCGAAAGCGGCCGGATCTGGAGAGCCCTGCTCAGGGAGGCCGGATCTGGGCGAGGTGGCGATCGGCGGTGGTCGGAAGCGGCCGGATCTGGAGAGCAAAGGAGTGGCGGCAGGGGCTGCGAGGAGAAGAAGGAGAGGATGAGGGCTGCGGTGGGGGTTCGTGGGTGCACCGGTGGGTGGATCTGGGCAGGACGTCGCCGGCGATGGTGCTGCAGGTGGTGGCGGCGGCTGGGTCTGGGTGTTGATCCAGGATCTCCGGCATCTCCACGCCCACTCTCTCGCCTCCAACGCCGACCTCGCCCTCCAATTGAACTCCCATTTCAAGATCAGAGATCGAAGATGCGGTGCTGAGTTCTAAAGATTGTTGTTTGCTTGGTCGATTTGGGTAAGTTTGTTGATTTTGACAAACGATTTTGGGGATTTTTTTTGTTTGTAGAATTTTTAGGGTTGAACTTTGGGCATTCGTTTGATAATCGGATTATTGGATGATTTTTAGCGGATGATTTTTGCGAAATTGAGTGGCATGAGTGTTCGATCAGAGTTATTCGGGGGAAAAGCCGAATTATTCATTTGTATGGATCGATTTTGTGCTTAATGAGATGAGTTTTTTTTATTATGAATGAAAAATGTATCGATACCATCGAATAATTATGTGATACTATCGAATAATCTTGCAATATCATCGAATAGTTTTTAAAGGCTACCAAAAAAATCCAGATGACATCGCATAATCTGTCGATACGAGCGAATAATTATTCATATACCACCGAATAATCATTAATCATTAAAAAATGAGTGAATAATCAACCATTTGTAAAGGTTAACAAAAGAAAAATCCAGATACCATCGCATAATCCGTCGATACCATTGCATAATTTGTCCATACAATCGAATAATCTATATATACCATCGAATAATCCAGATATACCATCGAATAATTCCAAGAGAGTGCATCACACACGCTCCCAATTCAGCAAGTGGGCTAGAAAAAAACGTGGGTCCCACCATTTTCTCAATTAAAAAAAACAAAATTGCACATTAATCTCAACCATTCATTTCACCAAATCAATGGCCTAGATGTGTTCTCATGTTACACAATAAGGCATGAGTACTCATGAACCATCCTCTATATATATATATATATATATATATATATATATAGAGAGAGAGAGAGAGAGAGAGAGAGAGGTTGATTCAGGTGTATACATGTCTTATTGTGTATCATGTGAACAAATCTGGATCGTTGAAGGATGATAAATCAAAGGCTGAGATTATTTGTGTTTTGGTAATTAATTTAATATGAAAAAAGGAATATGGTAGAAAAAACACGTTGTAGTGCGCGTGCAATCAAACCCACTTCCTAATTTACTTTCTTTTCTTGAAAAAAAAAAATTATATTCATTCTAAATTAATCAAAACCTAAAATTTCAAGGATCAAGCGAAGATCTACAATTGCAAAGCACTATGTACGCCTCTGAAAGACCAAGATCTATCGATTGAACACCTTCCGTCGGCGAGTCCGCACTAATCTAATCGATCGGTTGAAGACGCCTGGTGGCCACCCCCATCTCTGCTTCTCCCTCCTATCTTTCCGACGAAGAGGCTCTTTCCGGCGACGAGTCTCTGCTTCTCCCAACTAATCTTCTTCGATTTGATCTCTCTCGCTCTCACCGCCTCTGTTCAATCATTTGTGCTTCATTGTTGACATCCCAATTGGGGTGTTTATTATTGTTGTCAACTATTCATTTATTTTGTGAGGATTTGTATCAAATTGTGTGTGAATAGACGTCGAATTTGTGTGGTTCCATCTAATTTAAGAGGTATTCGCAGGAAAAGTTGAATTATTCATATGTATGGACCAATTTCGTGAGATGAGTTTTTTTTTATGTTAGAATCTATTAACCACGTAAAGTCGGTTGTAGCACTGAATAATCCATTGATATAGTCGAATAATCTAGCGATACCATCGAATAATCCACCGATACCATCGAATAATCGACCAACCTTCAAATAATATAGTATATGCTCTAATACCACCGAATAAAATGCATCAAAATCATTGAATAATCAAGCGATACTATTGAATAATCAAGAAATACCATCGAATAGATTATTTGATACAATTGAATAATCTATTTATATCATCGAATACTCCATCGATATCATCGAATAATTTATCGATACCTTCGAATAATCTATCAATACCTTTGAATAATCTATTTTTGGGGGAAATTCACAATAATAATATGGAGCGCTAATTAGAACCAAATCATAATCTATTTTTTAGGAAAATTTTGAATACATAATATTTGAAAAGTTTACATTGAATACATTTGAAAAGTTTACATTGAATACATAATATTTGAAAAGTTTACAGCTATAAATTTATTAGGGTTTATAACAATATGAAAAAATAATAAAGAGAATATAATAAAAAAAATAACAATACTCCGTATTTATTAGGTTGGCCCCACATACCATCCCCAAATCCAATTCTAGCGTGAAAGCAAAAGCTGCTCCACAACACCACAAGAGTGACCTACTGGCTACTACACGCGTCCGATCTTGCAAGTAAGCAACATAATGAGTGGGGCCCGCCCTTTTTTATTTAAAATAAAAGGGGAAATTACTTATTAATCTCAACCATTCATATCATTCAATCAACGGTTACGATGTGTTAACATGATACATGTTAATGCTTGAGTACATTTGATCTACCCTATATATATATATATATATATATATATATATATATATATATATATATATATATATATAGAGAGAGAGAGAGAGAGAGAGAGAGAGAGAGAGAGAGAGAATGGGTATAAAGTGCACACCCCTTAGGGTGTACTTTGTGCACGATTTCTGGCCATTGATCTATAGGAAATGAATGGCTAGATTTATGCCACGTAGATGGGTATTTAAAAAAAAATGGAAAAGAAGGCTCAATCTCACATGTGAAGGCTGTGAAGCGCGTGTGCAAACCCTATTAAAAACCTAGCTCCCTCAATCTCTCCACTACTCGATTATAACCACCACCAATTCAGCCGCCATCGATGGCGATCTTGCTCGACCATGGCGACGAGGGATCAATGCCTTCACCTATTCCTAAATCTAATCCATCTCTATTTTTTTTTTGAACTTCTGTCATGAACTTCTTCAAGTGGATCAATGCAGTCACCAATGCTTTCTGTCACGATCTAAGAAGCATCTATAGTAAAAAGAAAAAATTTGAGCCCCACTGAGAATATTCCTGACTCCGCCCCTATATATGAGAGAGTAACGACTCACCCTTTTTAATTTTTTTTAAAACATCATACACTCTTTCTCTCTCACAAATCAACCCAACTTCCCCTCTCTCTACAGTACTCTCTCTCTCTCTTTCTCATATCACACACCCACCCAGTCCCACCCACCCTCCCCCTCTCAGTCTATCTCTTCCCGACTATTGCCCCCACTCGCTCTCCCCCTCCCTAAGTTTGCCTTTAAAATAAAAATATAAAAAAAAGAGTCATCATTATAAACAACGACTTTCCTATATGTATTTTTTCCATTTTTCAGTGTTTTCCCATTAATTTTTTTTAAAGCTAGTAAGTCGTTGTTTGAAACAACGACTTACTTATTATATTTTTTTTTAAACCCGGGGTAAAGTTGCTAAACAGCAACTTTACCCCGGGTTTAAAAAAAATAATATAAAGTCGCTGTTTCAAACAGCGACTTTACCCCAGTTTGGCTAAATCACAAAATCCTTTCGATTCTTGGCTAATCTCCAAATTTTTTTTCTTTCTGATTTGGCTAATTCGAAAAAAAAAATTCATGAGTAACATTAACAAATACAATTGCATGACGAATCTGTGTGGGGTTAATCTGATGTCTGTATGACGTCTACATTGTGTTGACTCACCGGGTCGATTTTGACCCAACGGGTCACTGGGTCTTGACCCTAAAATTCCCAGGTAATTCAGATTCAGGTCGATTTCGCTTCCTGGGTTTAAAACACCGGGTTCAAACCCGTAAAATTACCGGGCATACAGGTGCGCTTGGACGTGTGACTCCACATGTCATATGGCCCACCGGAATTTAACCTGGTATCATGAATTCATGAGTGGTGCGGTCCAAGGCATTGGACTATTGAGCTAGCCGTCTTTAAGGCATTATATCATCAAATGCAACCGACACATATTGTATAGTCAGACAATCGCACTTAAGGAAGAGTTGCACTTAAGGAAGTGTGTGAAGATACAAAATGTATCCCACATTAATAATATAAAAATCCAACTCATTACTTTGGCTTGTGTGTCTGACTTCCGATAGCTTTGGGCCTTTGGCTTGAGGAGATAGGATCCGCACATGGCTTAGCCACATCCCTATTGATTCCCTAGGAAATAAGCCTCACACATCATATAGGTACAAAGAGGGTCTGTCATCATTTTGGTACCTAATGCATTCTCAACTAAACCACTTGTAAATATCTATTTTTCTAATATATTTTAACCTTTAAAATAAATAAAAAATCAAACCGTGTATATAAGTAGGTGGGCTATCTCCTATTGTCAATTCATTTTACGATTACAAGTCATGTTAGGATTAAACCCTATTGGTCTTCTCAGCTTTGATTAGCACATCGGCTTGGTTTGTACATGATGCGCTTGACTTGGTTAGTACACATGATGCGCTTGGATGTGACTCCTGGTTATATACCCTTCGGTTATATGGTCCATCGGAATCTAACGCATACTCAGACGAATCTCCCTGAAGAAACATAATATTCACATCAAATGTACGCAGTCATCTTCACCATATGTGAAAATGTCTCATTTGTGTATTCTCGTTTTTGTGGATCGAATTGAACCTCATTCGAAACTCTTCCACAAACCTCCATCGATCTCCTCCTCTTTTCTACTCATCTCACCACATCCTTAAAATGGTGTATATATATATATATTGGTTCCCTTGTGCACACCCCTTAAATGGAAGGTCATGATTAAAAGAGTTTTTTTTTTTTTGAAATGGTGGGACTTATGTGCCAAAAAAAACCTATCTCCTTTCTTTGTACGTGTGATCTACATCCACCCCCCACACCCCATTTTGCCTTTTTTTTTAATTATTTTTTTGGTATTTTCTTTTTTTTAAAAAAAAAATTTTTGTGAAAAATAAATAATTATGAGAGATTTGATGTTGAGATGCAGCTGATTTCATTTTTTAATTTTTGTAATTCCACCGAATAATATTTCACATTTTACCGAATAATGTTATGTTATGTTTTTCAAAGATGGTGTTCCTAAATATCGATTTCTACTTACAAAATTCCCATATTCCATTGAATAATTATTATAAATTCAACGAATAATATCGAAACCTCGCAACTCAACCACACATTGATTTCAAATTACAAAATATACTCAATTTCATTGAATAAGTATTTAGAATTCTACGAATAATATGGATCAACAATCTCGATCACACATTTATTTCGAATTACAAAAGACACACATTTCGTTGAATAATTATTCAGAATTCAACGAATAATATCGACAATCTCGTATCTCAATCACAAAATACACACATTATATTGAATAATAATTAGAGATTGACTGAATAATGTTTGAATTCCACCGAATGATTCACCTATTGAACAATATCTCGATTTCGAAGAAGCCTCTGCCTTCATCATCACTGCCCATCTCCGGCCACCATCACGACCTGTAGACCACCGCCAACCATCGAGGAGTCCAAATCCGCCTCTACAGCAACGACGAACTCCCAGCAGCCCTCGCACCCTCTTGGCACGCACCTCCACAAAACCACTTCCTCCCTTAGTTTCTCCGACCACCACACCCGCCGCCGGAAACTGCCCTGCCCAGATCCACGCTCTGCTGGCCAGATCCAGCACCACCATCGATCACCCGACAGCCCATCCTCCCTCCTCTTCGCAACACCCACGCAGCCACTTCGCCCTCACCTCGCAACCACCACAACCGCCCTTCCTCTAACTTTTTCGACCACCAGTGCCCACCTCTAGCATACCCAACTGCCCCCGCCGGCCACCACTGCCCTCTGGCGATCGAATCGCACACTCCGCCTTCGCCTCCCTATCAACTCTCCTCCCTCTTCGCTGCCGCCTCGCCTCAACGACGAACCCCCAACGACGAACCTCCAGCTGCCCTAATCGCCTCTTTTCACACCGCCATAAAGGGATCTCCGGGTGATGGCGCCGATCAGATTGATTTTCCACCAAGATTTCAGATCTGATTTTACCATGGTGGTGGCGATTTTAGATGGGGGCGATTTTATATCTGGTTTTCCACCAAGATGACCGGCTAATTAAAAAAGGGGGCCTAGGGTTTTTATCAGTTTCCTCCACCCGGCCACACAATCACACGCGCTACATTTGAGAGAGTATATCCGGATTCCACTACTATTGGGCGGAGCCCACCTCCATTTAATTAAAAGATATAAAACCTTCTTTTAATCTCCTCCATCCATTCTCATGCAATCAAAGGCTCACAATTGTGCACAAAGTACACCCTAAGAATTGTGCACAAGTAATCTATTCTCTCTCTCTCTCTCTCTCTCTATATATATATATATATATATATATATATATATACTAATTAGTTCGGAAGTTGCTAATTAACCAAAAATGTTGAAAATCAAGGAGTCGAAACTGACCCAAATGGGATTTGAAAATTTTCAAATTTCGAATAGAAGAATTGTCCTTCTTCTATCAACTCGAAGCCTCACCCGCTTTTATCCAGTCAACCCAAACCGCTCCTGAAATAACAGCCTAATGAATACGTTTGAGTAGATGTATACTCGTATATAACACTTATATAGACTTACACTAGTGCAGATTAGCGCTCTCTCGGGGGTTTTTTAACAAAGCTTACGGGAGTTTCCAGCCTCCCCTTATTCGGTTCGCTGAGAGATTTCTGTCGGGGGTTTTTAAAAACGCCCGAGATATATAAGTTCGGTCAGGGGTTTTTAAAAAACTCCCGAGAGAGTGTGTTTTTAAAACGCCATTTCAGTTTTAGCTCTCTAGGGAGTGTTTTTAAAAACTCCCGAGATATACTATACATTATTGGCGGGTAATTCTTGGAATATGTCGGGAGTGCTTCAAAAAACCGCCGAGAAATATATATATATTTTTTTAAATGTTCCATTCGTTTTTCAAATTTACTCACCTGTACGTATTGCACTAAACATTACCTGTATTACAACACCTTAAAAAACACAAACCTACGAACTTGTCATCACACCACCACAAATGTAAAATTTTGCAAAACTCTTAATTGCAAGATTCAATCACTCCAGAAATCAATGTGAACACCTAGAATGTCAATGATTTTCAAATAATCCATCCATCTATTCTAAAAGTATGGATCGAACAGTAACACATCAATGTAACTATCTAGATATAGCAATGTAAACCCCTCACTAATATAAAGACCTTCTAACTTTCAAGCTACCGTTGTGTGTCCAAATATTATAGCCATTCCTCTCGTAACTCATCAAGATTCGATTTGTCGTAGACTTCCCCTGAATCTCGAAAATACTACAAAATAAAAAATATTACGAGTCAACACTTACAAAAATTAACATTCATGTATATTTTACAATGACACAAAAACCAATATGTTATATAGTTACCGTGATAGGGACAATGGTGCACTTTTGATCTATAATCTCTCTCATGTATCGACAAATGTAATAACCGCAATCGATATTGTTTGGCTGTTTAGGACACTTCAAAAATAAATAAAAACAAAAACAACACATGTCAACCAAAAACAACGTGATTCTAAAATAATACATACAACACTTGTAGGAAGACTTACCGAAATTTTAACCCAACGTGTCTTTTTTCTATTAAGCTTGTTGATATTGGTTAAAAACATTGAAATAGCACTGCAAAAAAAGGGTCATTTTACACTTGTAAATTAGAATATGAACATATATGTATCTAATTTAAGATCCAAATTACATGAATAACTTACTTGTCTACCATAGCTCTCAAATTTTCTCTAACATCGCCCTTGAGTGGATCTAGCCAATAAACGATATTGTCCAATGGATTTATAAGAGCCAACATCCAATGACGCCTAGAATAAATTTAATCCATTAAAGGTATTGTTAAATTTAAGATAGAAGTGTAATTACAGTTTAAGATAATAATGACTTACCCTTCATTATAAGCTGCAAACCATAGACGATTTTTCATCTCTTCTTTTCCCATACAGTTTGCCATGTATTGTTGTTTTTTCACTCTCCTTCCAAAATAAAATATTTAATTATTTGATACAAGTGTACATATATATATATTAATTAAAATATATCATTTTAATTTTTAACATATTTTTACTGAATCAAAAAATTATACAAAATATTAATTTTTACTGAAATTATGAAAGAAAAAAAAACATATCACTTTGATTTTTGCTCCTAATGTGTCAAAAAATTAAAATTAAATTTTTTAACTGATGGATTTATGTTAATTGATTATTTAATTCAAATAAACCAATTATGTACCATTATTGATCACCTACGGATTTTATGAAGTTATATATAACATTTTATTACACTACTTAAACATAAACTCTTGTCTAAAGTGTGCACAGTATTTTAATTTGGATAAAATTACATGGGTGAAATTAAAACAGTGTTTCTTAGGAATATATCTTATATGATATATCCAATCAAGGCACTGTTATCTTATATATATATATATATATATATATATATATATATATATATATATATATATATATATATATATATATATGCAAGTTTTTTCTATCCATGGAAGATAAACACATCACCTTTATATATCTTAGCCCAATTCAATTACTAACAGTGGAGGTCAAGATTTGCTGTGTAGATGTTATAAACATCTAACAGCAGAAAAAAGTCAAGTCTAAAAAAATCCAGCAGCAAAAAAAAATGATTAAAAAGAATCCAACAGCAAAGGTTGAAGCCAAATTTATGTCTAATTGTTGAACAGCAAGACCTTATTCTCCCTACCAAACCCTTACAGATTCATTAGTCCAGTTTTAGCTAGCAAAGACAGTGATATCCATATATTGCAAAGCATATTTTTCAGATTCATTAGTCCAGTTTTAGCTAGCAAAGACAGTGATATCCATATATTGCAAAGCATATTTTACATCACTTTACATATGTAGATCTTTTTAAATTCCTCTCCATTTGATGTATATCAAATGACATTAGAACAGGTAGTATTTTCTTTCTAAACAGAGTGTAAAGGTGATGTGTTTATCTTACAAATATCATTTGTTTTTTCATGGTTTTGCAATTAGTAATTGAATTGGGCTAAGTTATATCAAATGACATTAGAACAGGTAGTATTTTCGTCCATGTTATACTACTATCACTGCTTAGATAAAAGCAAACCTAACTTCTAACATACTGTAACTTCATTCAAAAATTGGCTTGAAACTCTAGAACCCTAGGTGCTAAGAGAATCATACCTAAATTCAATTCAACAATCACAAAAAAGGGAATTTTCCACCATAAGAGCACTCAATCTCAGCCCATATGATACAATTCTTCACCATCAGAAACTAAAAAGGACCAAGCACATATCACTATCATAAATTAAGCATAGAGAGCAAGACATACCAGAGTACAATTAGGCGATTTTCGTGAGAAAAAACAAAGACCCTACACCGAGAAGCCAAACAAAGCAGTTCTGCAACCAAATTAGGGATTTGATTAGAGTCGATTTCACCCAACCGTTCTACAATTTCAGCCAAATAATGTTTCTGAAGAGAATTGAATGACCAACCTCAGAGCGAATACAGCCCTAAACAACAAGATTGATCGAAAACGGCGAGAGGAGCGAAGCAGCCAAGTCTCTAACTTCTCTGGCGTCTCCGTCGACCCTCTGCAGCAGCAAAATTTCTGGCGATTGTGGGTGACCCTCTCCGTCGACCCTATTCAGCAGCAAGATTGATCGAAGAGGGTGAGAGGAGCGAAGAATCGACAGAAAAGGGTGAGAGGAGCGAAGCAGCAAGTCTTCTTCTCCGGTGTCTCCGTCGACCCTCTTCAGCAGCAAAATTTTTGGCGATTCTGGCGATTGTGGGTGACCCTCTCCGTCGACCCTATTCAGCAGCAAGATTGATCGAAGAGGGTGAGAGGAGCGAAGAATCGACAGAATTTCTAGGTTTTGAGCGAAGAATCGGCAAACCCCTTCAGTACTTCGATTTTGAGCGACGCCCTCTCCAAGTGATCGTATTTTCTAGGTTTTTTCTTTTGAGAAGTTTTTGTAAAGATATAATTAATTTTTAAAAGATATATTTATTCTATTGTAGATAGAACGCGGGAATTGTTTGTAATATTTTCCGGGTCTTTTACTAAAAGCTCCTGAGAGAATTAATATTTAACGGGAGTTAAACCAAAATACCCGTAATAGTATAGCTCAATATTACCGAGTTTTATTTTTTTATACTTAATATACAACTAACGGGAGTTTTTATAAAAACCCCCGTGCGAAATTTATTTCTCGGGACTTTTTTAAAACCCCCGAGATTTTTGTCCCGTAAGATACTTGTTTTGTACTAGTGTTATATCGCTCAACAAACCTCTTAATCAATATATAATATTAAAACAGAGGCGTGGAAATCCTATGTGGCGGGTTCTGGTGCGATTCGCTTACTTGTCGTATTCTGGTGCAATCTGGCCCGAGTCTTTGACACGTCAATTAATGACGATCCAATATATTTAAGCCACGTCAATTAGTGAAATCCTATCTTTTAGCCACATCATTTAATATGGTTCATCTTTATTAACAATGAAAAATAATTTAAATAATAAAATATTATCGTATCGGAGTATAATTCATATTTTTAGTTAATTGATTTTTACTTATTTAATACAAATTAACTAAGTAAAATGATAGAACTTACAAATTATAATAAAACTAAGACCAAATGGTATTACATACATAAAAGGTAACCTAATTATTAAAAGATACTTATATGTACGCCATCTTATTATCTATAAAACACTTTCCATTTTCTACTTATATTATAAATGAAAAATAACTATATCCTAATAAATTAACTTTAATCTATCATTCTATTACATAAATCGGGTTGATAACAAAAAAGAGTTTGTTATTTATCAGATTATAATAAATATACAAATTATCTATTATCCTAATCGGTAATATATCAAGTATAATATACAAAACTATAAGTATCTATAATAATAATAGCTAAAAGATTATGCACCAAGAAGTATGAGATTATATAAAAAAAAAATTTACATAGTTTTTTTTTATCAACCTAAGAAAACATGTGTAGATAGTAAAAGACCTATATTTTAGAACGGAGGGAGTATGATATTGATGATGATTTAATTTATTATAATATGTAAATAATACTAAAACAGAGACGTGAAAATCTCGTGTGACAAGCTTTGGTCGATCGCTTTCGTGTCATTCTTTGGTACAATCTGGGTCGTGTTTTTTTACCACGTCAATTAATAATGATTCAATAAATTTAAGTCACGTTATATGATAACCCCATCTAATTATACATGTGTCATCCTATGTGTCACTTTTAATTAATGATTAAATTAATTTTTAGTATAAATATTCAATCTCATATCTTATAAATCTTATCATTTTACTTTAAGTTATTTGATAAATATTTTATCTAGAAAAAAATCTACATTAGATTAATTTATATGAAAAAGGTTAGATTACTTTTATCCATATCTTTAAAAATAAAAATAAATACATTGATATTATTTATAAAAATATTAATGGGATTATCTGATGAAAAATAAACCAATTTCGAATAAATTGTTAGAAAAATAATTAACATGATTAAAATAGTAAACAAACTTTAAGATGTGAAAATAGTAAACAAAGAGATTAATAAAGATAAGGATATTGTTACATAACAATTCTAAATAAGGTTTAAACAAATAATAAAGTATATTTAATTGCAAATTGTATGAATATAAAGGCCAATGTTTATAACACTATTGACAGTTAATATGATTATAGCTTCAATTTTTGTATATTAATAATTAATTTTATGTAACTATGTTTTGCTTGAATATAAACAAAACATTATCTTTTCTTTCACCTACGAGTGTTTGATCATGTATACAATTAAATATTTAATTAAAATAAGGAGCCTTTATAATCTATCTCTTAAAGATTTAGCCTAATCTTATTTTATAGTCTTTCATAATCATAACCTATATATACACACACATACATATTGTTATAGGATAATTAATTGAAATACCTTAATTATATAAAAAAAAGTTGTATGATATTTATATATATACACAAATAAAAATGTGTGAGAATTATATATTTTTAAAATTATTTAGACTTTAAAAGTTATTTTTATATAAATAAAAGTTATGAAAAAACCGCGAAGCTCGCGGGAAATAAAACTAGTACTTAAAGATAAAACTAAGAACAATGTCAAAGAATTGAGAGAGAAATAAGGAGATCGAAAGCAGTGAAGTTTAGAGCGCGCTCTGGAGATCAGTGCTTGAAAGCTTCGTTGTCCTACACTGCGCAATCCATCGATCTATATATACTGCTTCCTTCGCCCTTTTTGACGCCGTTTGAAATTCAAACGTTTATCTTTGTATAGCTGAAAAGAGGGCCAAAAAATCTTCAACAGCCTTAGAAGAATATACTCCTTCCGTATCGCAAAACTTGTTGTTTTAGAGTGTTAAAGTTGTATCAAAAAAACTTGTTGTTTTAGAGTGTTAAAGTTGTATAAAAAACTTGTTGTTTTAGCTATAATTATTGTCTTTATAAGTAATGATTGCTCTTTTTATAGGTAATAATTAGTCCTTTTAGGTATTTTAAGCTATAAAAGTAAAGTAAAGATAGGTTTTATTAATAAGTGTGCATAGAGTTAAAACAACAAGTATTGCGATACAGAGGGAGTATTTGTCTTGATCAAGGAGGATGTGGACACCGTGAGTTGATTCTGTGACGATGCTCATGAAACACGTGATCATTTACATGCAGGTAAATAGGGGCGGACTTAGGTCCACTCCTACCCATTTTTTAAAAATATTTAAAAAAAAATAGGTAAAAAATAAGAAAATAAATAAATAAAAATTATGTATTTTTTATTAGATTGAGAGTTTTGTTAATAAAAACTATAAATTAATATATGGAAATTTTAGTTTATTCAGTCTACTCGAATATTATTTTCTAGTTCCGTATCTGATCATTTATTCTTTGAGAGACGGTTCTCCATGGAGGTGTGGGGAAGGTGCGGCAACACTTTGATTTCATATTCGTGGTCAAGCAGCAACAGTGGAGCAATGTGTGCTGCTCGAAAGAATAATGTTAAGTATTGGTGTAGAAGAACACGTACACTTTCTATTGATTCGTACAATGAAATATATAGAGCTTACAATGAAGTAAGTAATGGAGATTAAGGTGGAGAGGTGGAGAGAAATTTACTCTAACTAAAGTTGACTTAATCTAATTATAAAATAATAATTAAAAGATAAAGCCTAAATAATAGTAAATTTAGTTATTCCAACAAGCGCATGCATGATCGAGCCCGTGTTCTTGTGCTCGGAGCCTCGGTATACCTCATCTGGCAAGCCCGAAATGGTTTGGTGTTAATTTGATGAAAAAACTATGCCTATGGAGATTGTCGCTCGTATAATTATAACACATGTTTATCGTGTGCGCTTTACACCTTTTATCCTTCGGATAGTGTGACTGATTTGTGAATTGGTGTGACGTGTACATTTTTGCTTCACTTTTGATTATTTACATATGTCGAGAGGACTTGCAGGGAATGAATATATATGTTTTTGGCAAAATTACAGAAAACCACTCATTAAATATGGGTGTTTTCACTTAACCACTCCTTAAATTTAAAATTACAGAAAACCATCCTTTAAATGTTATTTGTTTACAACTCACCACTCATTCAACTATTTTCGTTACTTTATCATTAAATATATTATATTTTAATATTTTTAAACTCAAATTTGATTGTAAATATATTCAAATTTTGAATTTAAGGATCCAATTATATTTTAGGGAATTTTGTATTTATTTTTAAAAATAATAATCAATAAAGCCTAGAATAATTATCTTAATTTATGTTTGAAAATGTTTATAAAATTTTAAAACATTATGTATTTACAATCAAATTTTCTATAATATTTTTAAAAATTATAAATTTTTAAAACATTATGTATTTACAATAATTACTCTTATTCAAAATATAAATAAATGAGAGTAATTTTCTATAATATTTTAAAATTTTAAAAACATTTTCAACCATAAATTAAGATAATAATTCTAGTCTATATTTATTATTATTTTTTAAAAATAAATAAAATAATCCCTAAAATATGACCGAGCCCTTAAATTCAAAATATGAATATATTTACAATCAAATTTGAGTTTAAAAATATTAAAATATAATATATTTAATGATAAATTAAAGAAAATAATTGAATGGGTGGTAAGTTGTGAACAAATACCATTTAAAGGGTGGTTTTCTGTAATTTTGCCATATATATATATAGATATATAGAGAGGGTTGGGTTCGGGAACACACAACTCTAAGAATGAGAAGGAAAGAAGTGATTTAATTGGTCTAGATGAATAAAAACAATCCAAAATAAAGTGAATCCGGCGGGATCCTACGCGCTTGAAATTTCCGGAATTTTTTCGCCCAGTCGTCCCCCACTCGCAAGCGCCCTCCCCATTTCGCGTGTGTTTCACGCGCTAAATTAAAAAATGTGCGGCTCCCGAGTATTGAACAAAGAACCATCAAAGCCCGTTCATGTTTGTATACCACGATGCCAACTGCTATTTGCTTTTCAATATCACTATTTAATAGGTTTTATACCTTTTTTCGTTTTATTTAAAAAATTAATAGTTTTCCATTTTTAATAAATGATTTAATTATGTTTTTTTCTTCACCAACGGGCTTTTAAAAATCAATTTTTTTTTGGCATTTTCACTTGTTAAAAAATTATAAAAAATATATATTTGGGTGTAATTTAATTTTATCTACACATAGACACCCACTTTGTATATGTTTTGTTGAAAAAAAAATTGACAAGAAGTGGTTCAACAATTTTATTCACAGTGGTTCAGCAATTTCATTCACAGTGGTTCAGCAATTTTATTCACATTGGTTCAGCAATTTTATTCACAGCGGTTCAACAATTTTATTCACAGTGGTTCATCAACTTTTTTCACAATGGTTTAGCCATTTTATTTGTAGTGATTCACAGGGTTCACAAGTTATAAAGAAGTGGTTCATGAACCTAAAAAATTTCACAGTTTTATAATTTTTTTTAAATGGTATTAAATATATTAAAATAAAATGTTTCATGAACCACTACTCTTTATTTGATGAACCATTAGAATTTATTTCATGAACCACTACTTTTTAATAATTATGAAATTTTCATTCTTCTTTTACTTTCTTTTAATGTTTATTTTTAATTAATTAATTAATTTTCTTTTAAAATAAAAGGGTTCCCTAAATCAATCTCTATTTAGTCACTGAACCTCACTCTATTTAGTCACTGAACCTCTCTCTATTTAGTCAATGAACCACTGAACCAATCTCTATTTAATCAGTGAATCAACCTCTATTTAGTCACTGAACCAACCTCTATTTAGTCACTGAACCAACCTCTATTTAGTCAATGAACCAACATCTATTTAGTCACAGAACCAAACCTCTATTTAGTCACTGAACCAAACCCAGTGAACCACACCTAGTGAACCACACCCAGTGAACCAAATCTAGTTAACCACACCCAGTGAACCAAACTCAGTGAACCACACCCAGTGAACCAATCCCTATTTTCTTTTATTTTCTTTTAATATTTATTTTTAATTAATTAATTTTCTTTTAAAATAAAACCCTGAACACTTGGTATAAAAACCCTGAACACTTGGTATAAAAACCCTGAACAGTTGGTATAAAATCCCTGAACCACTTATTATTAAAAATCCCGAACCACTTCGTTTAAAACTCTGAACTACTTAGTATAAAAACTCTGAACCACTTGGTATAAAATCCTGAACCACTTGGTATTAAAACCCTAAACCACTTGGTTATTCATTTTCATGAGTCTAACTCATATGTTCAATAAAATTATTAAAACTTTATTATATTATACAATAGTTTTTAGTATTGGAGTATGAATTTGTAATAATATCCATAATCGCACTAGGAATTGCACAATCAAGTCGAACGAAGTGCCCAGATCAAGCAAAAATCAAAATTTATATAGCTCTGTACTATTTTTCAGAATAGATTGATAAGGATCGATTAGCTCATAATTAATTTCACTAATCCTCCATCAGAATCTACAATTGAAAAAACCACTAATCTCCTCCAAATTACAATTAATCAAAAGCCAAAGCCACCATATCAGAATTCAACCAGATTATATGTTTCTTCATCCAGCTAGCTGCAAGCGGCGATCTCGCCCAAAACGGTCATCGAAAACCTTTTCCCGAAGCGATTTATCAGTTGAGGAGACGACGGAAGCCTCGCGGAGAAACTGTTGAGCGGAAACTCGTGAACCGCGTTGCCTCGTCTTCGAAATTGAGGGCATAGCTCATCGGATCGTATTGGAACTTCTGCAAGAGAAAGGGACTGGACTGGAGGGGTCGCCGGAGGGTTGGACGAATTGATTCAAGCAAATCAAATCTAAACACCGCCAAATTCCAATCAATACGAAGAGTCAAAAATTCCAATCAAATTAGATCGACGGCGGAGTTGTGGTGTTGCCGAAATCAAAGGAGTTGTGAATGAGGAAAAGAGATGCGAGGGAACGAAACAACGGATTAGATAGGAGTGTGGGAAGGAGACGAAGAGGACGCAATAGGGGATATAGAGGCGCGTGAGGGTATTTTTTATTTAGAAAAAATCAGACCTATTTTCACCAATGAGATCACTTCTTTCCTTCTCACCTTCTCCCCGGACCAGATATTTCTCACTTGAACCCTCCCCTATATATATATATATATATATATATATATATATATATATTCTCTTAATGATTCTAACAAAAATGAATTTTTTGTGCCCAAGAACAATTTGTATTCTCAACGGATCTCGGAGGGATTTGCAGCTATTGCGGAAATTCCATTTTCTATGCGATTGCTCTCTTCCTTAGAAGGAAAAGAACGAAAAAAATATAAAAATTTACGATCAATTCATTCCATATTTCCTTTTTTAGAGGACAAACTTTCACATTTAAATTATGTCTTATGGAAGTATCGACGTAATTTATATATATATATATATATATATATATATATATATATATATATATACTAGGTAAGAACCGCGCGCAAGTGCGCGCGGTTTTATCGTAATTGCATTCTATATAGTCTCATTACATATCTCTTTCTCACCTCCACATCGTGTAATCAATCAAAAAATGGAACACAAAGCTGAGTGTCACAGTTAATAAGCAAATACAGTTCACATTAGGATATTCTACATCCTTGAAGAGGCAAAACAAACTCTAAAAAGAAGACAAGGATGGACAACGTTTCAGGGTTGAAGAAAGCAACATAAACTAAGAAGGAAGGACTTAGTTCCCAGTCATAAGAATCATACCGCTACATGTGTAGGGATGAACTCCAGTACATCAATAATCTACACAAAATAAGAAGAAAAAGGAATTGTCCTTTCGAAACTTAAATTAAATCATAAAACCATCATACTTTTGGCAAAATAATGCTAGGGAACACAATGCTATAAAGGCCATACACAAAAGAGTGCAAATGAACCATCAATAAGGAGCTGCTTTCTTCACATTTGAAGATGAATCTTGAAACTCACAAACAACCTAAAGAAGTCACTCAGTAATGCATTTTTTTCATTAACAAAGATTTTATGTTCCCTATCTTGCTTTATCATTTTACAAAAGTATACCTTGAGGGCATTAGAAATAAATAAGCAAATCTAAAAGCTGTGAAGATATAAAGCAAGCCCTATGACACTTGTTCACCTATGAGATATGCCTTGCACAGGGACACAGCCTCATCTCGGATGTGGAAAGGATCTTTGGGGGAATTAGACAATTGTAGGGATATAGCCTTTTATTATAATTTGAGTTGAGGAAGAGGGATTCAAAGGATGACTGCATCATGCAGCGGGCTGTATTTAGAACTCAATGGAAGGATTTGGTAATTACAATAACTTTATCTGGACAAGGAAAGCACAATAACAAATAGAAAATCTAAGGTAAGGAAGGCAATCCTACCTAAAGCTTTAAATTATAAGTGGTTGATAGTTGAGGCAAGAAATTGATAAGAAGTAGCAAATCTGCAAATGATTTCCAAGAATCTGGTAATCGATCACTCTATTAGCCCTGCCCCTTATTTGGTTCAATTGGCTTTTAAAGTCTCAAGGAAGGACAGAGACTTCCCAAAAAGATTCTGTGACTCTATCTAACAACCTATGAATTCGTTTGATATTATCTCTGAGAGGAATTGCTTGTAAGCAACGCAAGCTGAGGCAGGAGGACATAAAACATGAATATTTTTGCCAAAAAAAAATCTGATTTATTATTTATACATTTCCTTAGTTCTCCGTGTACATATCACATCTTGCTCTTATAAAAAAAATAACAAGATTATCACGACTTGATTTGTGTCAAGAAATCTACACAATTAGAAATTGGAATAAACTGCTCTATACAGAACAACCTCTAAAGAAAGGCAACATTTGGTAGATAACTGAATTTATGGAATAAAAGAGCATATGCAATGCATTATATTCAATCACATTTAGCTTACAAGAGATAAAGCTGGCAATATAGTCAAAACCCAGTCTCCACTGCCATCAGCATGTGACAGATAGCCATGTTGAAGTTTTGCTGCTCAACATATGAATAAAATAATCAATTAATCATTGTAGGATAGGGAGAAAACAAATCAAAATTAATATGGCAGTAAAAAGTGAAGAATGTTCCTAGAATGCCAGCTGGTTATTGAGTAAGAGGTAGTCTCTAAAATGTTCCACATAGATGAGCCACAAAAGGATGTTCAATCTTATATAATCCAATTACGTACAACCACATATTATCTTCAAATACATGCGAAGCATGAGAACACTTCACCATATTTACCCAACCAAATGCAATATATAAAGAGCTTGTTCTATAACAAATATGTTATCCTCATTTCCTTAAAATCATACTCACATGTTCACATGCTTATATGAGTTGCTATAGACTCCAGGCATGACCAACTAACCAACCCGCAGTCCTGAAGTCCAAAAAAATACTTTCATCTAACATCAGGCATTGACATGCACAGGGTAGGGTCTTCAAATCCACAAAAAATCATCAAAACTTGTTCTTTCTTCAAAGCTATGACAAATAAATTGCCTTTATTTCTAGACCTTTAAAAATTCAAGAACTTTTCAACTCAATTCCTAGGGCAGAAATGGTAGAAACAGGATCAGTAATCAATTGTTTGCTAAGTTTACACATAGTACTATCACTATATATATATTCCTTTGAACATAGGTTTGCCTTGTTTGCATACATAATGAGCTATAGGAATTACATACCCAAAAGCTTGTAGTATACCCGGTAAATGACAGATGTGCCATCAATGAGCATCAATCTACCATTTGAGCAGTTACTGCTAGCCTGACTATTCACGATCTTGACTGAATAAAAAACTATGGAATCTCCCAGCTCTTCTGTATTTGTGGAAGTCATTCCCATCCTGCTATTAGAAGAAACATGGGCATTTCCAGCCCCATCTGATGCCAAAGTATCCGAAGGAAGAACTGCATTGCAGCTTGAAACTTGTTTTGTATTGGAATTTTCTGATTTCAATGTTGATGATAATGAGGAGTAACACTGATAAAAGATATATGTAAGAAATAAAAAATAAAAATAGAATGAAAATTTTCTTACTCTTAGTAAACAAGCTAATAAATAGAAACATTAAAAAGCTCAAATTGGGTTTTTACACAGCTAAATCAACTTTCTTCGATTTAATTTTCAACTATTACAACAATACACAGCTAAAGACAGACAATTAAACAAGAAGAGGACGGAAGAGACTAAAACAAAGTTGATTAGAATGAAACAAGAAGAGGATCAGAAATATGCATATGTTAACCTTATTTGTATAAAATCTTAAATCTCTTGAATACAAAAAAAAAAAAAAAAATTCTCTCTCCATGCTAAATTATCAATCTACCCAAATCTGTTCTATATTCAAGCTGTCATTGAAGGTTTTGTAGGATGTAGCTACATAAATTTCTAACTTAAACAAGCAATGTTAACCTTATTTGTTTGCTATTTCTCAAAGCAAATCCTAGAGTGAACTTAACAAAGGGAAATTGGACTGATTTAATGCAGAAATGGGTTTAGCTTTAGTGCAACATCCAATTTCTAAATTAAAGCAAAGAAAAGAAAGAGTCTAACCCTGTATTGGCGGCTTCGAAATCCTTTCTTGAAAAGCAAAATGGGCCTGTAATTACACAATTCGAATAAAAACAGTTGGATTAATCAATGGAAAAAATTTACCCATAAAATTTTTCTAAAACTCTACCAAAATAAGATTAAAAAAAAAACAATGGGCATGTAATAAAAACAGTTTGAATTTAAGATCTCAAGTTTAAAAATGTTTATTCTCTATCAATTAAGCTAAACAAAATATGTATTCTAGTATAAATAAATCCATATAATTTGTATTGAAGTATTTGTAAGAAAAGAAATATGCATAATCCAAATAAAATAGAGTAAAATAAAAGTTTGCATTTCCCATTACCAGTAATCCTCACTCGTCACCTTGCGCAATCCACATATGAAAATAATTAAATTGGTACTTAAAAAAGATAGCAAGACGTTAAATTTTTTGATAGGATATTTTAAACTTAATCTCGCTAATCCCTGAATAAAATTTTCATAAGAAAAAGGGCATTCTTAGCTCAAATTCTTTTATGCAAAAAAGTATATTGTGGTGTATTTCTTTGAAACTTTTGCAACATATAAAAGAAGACGTGTTTTTTCTTTCTTCTCTTTACCAGCCTATTTAGCTCATGCAATATTTGAAACATTGTTCTTAGAGAACAATAAACTGTGATTGAAGCCTAGATGGAAATACCTGCAACATAGAATGTCTTTGAGAGTTAACATGAGTTGTCTAATAATATCTTAATTAGGGAAATATGGAATCCGGTTTATCAGTTTAATTTGATACGCCTAAAGTGTTATACTTTATGTCATCATTTATCCTATGCAGATATAGAATATAATGCTTTTTTACCTCAGTGTAGTAAATTGAAAGCCCTTGAGAAATTATAGCACAAACAAAAGCTTTCACTTAGAGAATAACCTGATGGATAAAAAATAAATTAGATCGTTAATTGTAAGAGAGACTAAATTAAGATAAAAATAAAGGCTATCAGTTGAGATACAGTAGTGTAATTCCTTTAAGTGATATCCATTCTAAAAACTTCATCACTAAAAATAAAAGTTTTTACTTAGGGAATAACCCGATGAGTACAAAAATAAATTAGATCGTTACTTAATTGCAGGCTACCAGTTGAGGTTATTTTCAAATACAACAGTGTAATGCCTTAAGTGATATCTATTTTAAACACTTCATCACTAATGCTTGGAAATAAGTCCACTAAAGAACATCAGTTTAAAAGGAATTACCAGAAACAAGGTTTGAGCTTCAACCTACAATATCCCTGACACCCTGAATGTATATCAAAAAAATTCAGTTTCTTGCGAAATGATGTTATAGTTTTGCCTGCCTTATGATTCACATTAACAACAACTTTATTAATCCTTTTATTATTATATTATTATACAATACTAAATTTAAAACACCATAAATTTTTCAATTAAAACAGAACAGCTCTTCTCTAAATTTAACTCTCAGATTCTTCTCAGTTTCTAGATATATATATATATATATATATATATATTTTTTTGTTTCACAATTTAACTCAACTATTTCTAAACATAATACTTAGAAAAAATTGGTATATCTTGCATTTCTAAAATGAATTTCACATACTCAAATCTCCTCAATTACTCACCCAAGACCTGACATCTACGAAAGCCCAGGAAAGGTAAAAGAGCCTTACTTTTGTCATCAGGTTTCAAAGGATGCAAAATAAATATATTTCTATAACCTATTCAACACACGCACTACTGTTGCACAACTCATCTACATTCCACAACCTATCCAAACCTAGAAATGAATAAATGGGTTTGATCAATTGATGAGCAACTCAGTAAATTAGACCAACAAGTCCAGTTATATAAGCAATTTCGATCAAGTTTCAAAAGCACAGTTTGTAAAATTAATACAACAGAAGGGGAAAAAACTAAACTCAGCGAACTCAAAATTTATATTTAATCAAGTGAAATCGAAACTCGAAAGGCTCACCGTTCTGGATGAATCCGCCCAAAGCTGTTGAAGTCGGACCCCCATTGGAGGAACAGGGCTGATTCGAGGAGCGCACCACTCCCAATCGCCGCAAACCCTAGAACACCGTGGGGTCTTGCCGCTTTCTCTTCGTTAATCGTTATCGTCAGACGATTGTATTAGAGTCGAACAAAATTCGGAAGGAGGAAGGAAAGTAGGCACCATCTTAGGAGCGATCGGAGACGGAGCAAACGAAAAGGGAGAGAAGGAGAACCAGCGAGAGGGAAGGGAAAGGAGAAAGGGAAAAGCTCGGAGTAAGAGGCGGCGATTTTGGACCAGGGAGAAGAAAAAGAAGAAGTGACAATTCTGTAATATGTGTTTTTTTTTTTTAAATATAGACAGAACCGTTTAAAGTAACGGAAATTATTAACTCCGTTAAGTCACTGTTCATTTGGCTGTTCGCCCTTTTATATATAGTATAGATATATATATATATATATCGATCAGATGTCTCCGAAGAGACAATCTTCGGTTTCGATGGGCCTAATCTGGCCTCGGCCCCCCAATCTGGCTTTGGCCGCCTCACCTCATCTCCGACCGCCTTCAGGCGAGATTGCATCCCCCCCTTTCAGCCTCAATCCGGCTCCACTCTCGCAGCCCCAAATTCCTCCTCCGGTTGTGCTCAGTGTGGTCATCTGTTGGTGGCTGCCTCGCCGTTTGCTTCTCGTCGGCGTTGGGGTTAGTGTCGGTGATTGATCCTCCGATTCCGGGCCGTTGACTGCGACGGTGATGCTCTGCACCGCCTTCGCCGTTCTCTTTTGTGCCTCTTGATTTCTAATTGATTTCTTATCTCCGCCTTTTTTGCCTCGATTGGGCTCGGTTTGATATTCGTCGTCATCTTCCCCGCCTCGCTCGTGTCTTTGTAGGCCGGTGGTGCTCCGCCGATGGGTCGCGAGGCCTTGCGGTGGTCGTTGTCTCCTCCTCCCTGGCCCGAGCTGCTTGGCGAGGCATGTACCTATATAAAAAAATAATAATAAATAAATAAAAGGAAAGTCGCGTGATGTCAATCAAAGACTTGGAGTACAAGCAGTTAAAGCATGAAATTGAAATCTCCTTCGGGAGCTCTACATCTCCTTCGGGAACCAGCAACCGCCTCTTCAGCTTGATAATTCCGGTCTAGCCCCTGCTCTCGTATTGAGGCTTCCTTTCCCTCTGACTTGATCTCTCCTCGCTTTTGTCGGCTCAACCTCCTGCTGGTTTGGAGTTTCCTATCCTCCGTGGCTTGTGAAATCCAACCTGGTCTCCAACCTAATGGAAAAATCACACCCTGAAACCCCAATCCGAATCCCCGAAAATTTGTTTTCAAATGGCCGTACCCGACTTCGGCTGGGTTCGTTCTGTCTTGCCGGTCTACCATCTCGTCGATTGTTGCCCGATTCTACTTCCTCCTTGATCCATTCGTCGATTGCATCCTCCCCGATATCCCTGATCCGAGTCTCCATTGGTCGATTGAGACCTCCTTGCAACACAAGGACTTTGATGGAGGGAAAAAAAAAAACTTGCGCATCAAGGACATCTATAAATTAAAAATTCGGATTTTTCTATTTGTAAATATTTACATATTTATTTTTAGTTTAATTCGGAGTATTAATCATTTTTTATACACATATCTATTTTGGATATGTATTGCTTACCAAAAAAAGTTGAAAAAATTTGCAAAACAGGCACTTTATTTGGACGTATTTGTAAAATGGTCGCGTTTTTGGACATTTTAGCAAAATGACCTCTATATATACGTATTTTCACTTTGTACGGACATTTTTTTACTGTTTCTCAGAAATCCGAATCCCTCCTCCTCCGAACCTCTGTTTCCGCGCTTCGTCCTTCCTCTTCCGAGACCACTCCTCCTGCTCCGTTTCCAGATCTGTGGATCTCCCGTCACTCACGCCGACCAGGGCTCCTCGGTGGATCTCGGATCTCGGTCAGGGCTACGTTTCCAGATCTCGGATTCCGTGCTTCTTCATCCAAGAGGAAGAGCAAGAGAGATTTTTGATGCGACCCCGCGTTGGCGAAGATCCACGTTGGAATCGAAGAAGAAGAGGAGGAAGATCCGACTCCGGTGGCGATATGCCGCCGAATCCGCCGCCGCCTGCCGATGCCGCCGAATCCGCCGCCTTCTACGAGTACCAGTCCATATTTTGTTATCAATTGAATTTAGGGTTGCTTCAATACCATCACGTACGAGGATGAGGGGCTCCTATAGCGCGATTTTTGTCTGAAATTTGGGGTTTTCTTCGTTATTGCGCGAATTTCGTGATTTTTTATTCATTGCATCCCATCCTTTACAGCCATTACAGGTTATATCAGTGGCTTTCGCTTCCTCTTGCTACTATGTTCTCTTATATCTTCCATGGCTGCCAGATTTGAGATCTATCTGAACCTGGGACGAGCTTGTTTAACTGAACCTGGCACGAGCTTCTTTTCTTGCATTTCATCTCACAAATATCTGGAATTTTCATGTAGACTTCAAAAATCTGAATTTTTCTTTTAATTTGATAAATTTTTTCCTTCTACTTATGCTCTTTCTCCAATAGTGCAGTGTGCTTGTTTGAGTAGAAGACTTCAGATGTACTGGCTTCTATTGTAGGCAGTGATGAGTTGCAGAGAGGTTTTACTGCATCATCGTTGTATGTCAGCAGCTTCTCCTTGTATGTCCACCTTCATCGTTGTATGTCAAACATCTTACAAACATTTCTACCTATGGCAAAGAGATTGCAGGTATGTCTAAAAGCTTATAAAGATTTTTTTTTCTAGTGTGGTTTAAGTTTTGGAAGGACTTTGTTAATCTGAGCCTAATTTTACCTGATTATTAGCACATGGGCATGTTTGTAGTATGATCATTGTAATAATTGGGTTTTCTGTACCTGCAGGAATTTGGTCATCATGTGAGGTTGGTCATTCACCTTAACTTTAGAGTTATTCTTAATTTACCCTTTCTTTATCCATCATTTTCATCTAGTAGTTTGCATTACCTATTTGGATTAACAAGTTTAAAATGTGCACAGGAGATTCTATTGTCCAAAATGGGGCAACGAGCATGGTTGGACAGTGCGTTATTCAGCTTGCTCGACAACAAGGTGTCCACAACATTAATATAATAAGGGACAGGTACCAGTTGAACAGTGCAATCGTTTTGCCTTATTATGGAATTCGCTTTACCGACCAGTCCATTTGTTTAGAGTTAGTAAAGATAGTTTGTAGAGGATTATGCAATCATGTCTGCAAATACAAATATCCATTATGAGAAATGCTAATTAGCATCATCTCTTGGATTCTGTGCTCAGGGCTGGGGCAGATGAAGCGAGGGGAATTCTTAAAGAGCTAGGTGCCGATGAAGTATTCACTGAAAGCCAGCTTGAGTTGAAGAATGTCAAGAGTCTTTTGGTACATTATACCTAATATATTTTGTGTTATCATTATTTGGGTTCATAGAATAAGTTACTTTCAGCTGATAACTTGTCGTTTCTAATCTGTGCATCGTTTAGGTTAATTTGCCCGAACCAGCTCTTGGATTCAACTGTGTTGGTGGCAATGCTGCCTCTCTTGTTCTCAAATTCTTGAGGTGTGAGTTTGTGACTTGTTGCTGTTGCCAAGTTGTTGGCTTTCTAAATAATGGTTTTCCAGATTTCATGTTTAAACTTTGGTATTTTCTTTGGTATTCTCAGTTAATTAGATCGATCTTTGCTTCCGAATGTTTTTCTTAGAGTAGCACAACTCGAGCTTAGAGTTGCACGTTGCACAGCTCGAGCTTAGAGTTGCACAGCTCGAGCTTAGAGTTGCACAGCTCGAGCTTAGAGTTGCACAGCTCGAGCTTAGAGTTGCACAAATCGAGCTTAGAGTTGCACAACTCGAGCTTAGAGTTGCACAACTCGAGCTTAGAGTTGCACAACTCGAGCTTAGAGTTGCACAAATCGAGCTTAGAGTTGCACAAATCGAGCTTAGAGTTGCACAACTCGAGCTTAGAGTTAGTACAAGTGTTACCCCCCTTGTGTCATTAATCAAGTTGTTTTTGCTTAAACCCCGTTGTTAGCAATTGAGCATAGATCCATCACATAATTGTTTGGACATACTTGTGTCCACAACCATTTTAAGGAGTATTTATGCTGTCAGTGAATGAACATTCTCTCTAATTCAAATTTCTTCCTTTTTTATGCAGCTTGGGGTGGACATTGTTCCTGTTCTTTTTGGACCCATCTCCTATTTGTTGCTATCTAAGCCTGCCAAGAGTGTTGAGGAATCCTTCTCTCTTCTTTCTCTCTTGCCCAAGATCCTACCAATCTACAAGTGAGAACCGGACTAGTCCTTGATTAATTATGTTATTAATGTTTTCACAGTTTGATAACACAAAATACATATATATACAATAGGGAAGTTGTTTCTGAATTGAAGGCAGCTGGTGCTTCAACAATTCAGTTTGATGAGCCTTTGTTCGTGATGGACCTTGAATCCTACCAATTGCAAGCATTCACAGCAGCTTACGCTGAACTTGAGTCAACATTGTCTGGTTCGAATGTTGTGGTTGAAACATACTTTGCTGGTCTTACCTCTGGGGCATACAAGACCCTTACCTCTTTGAAGGGTGTCACTGGATTTGGATTTGACTTGATCCGTGGGACAAAGACTATTGAGTTGATCAAGTCTGGATTCCCCTCTGGAAAGTACCTCTTTGCTGGTGTTATAGATGGAAGGAACATTTGGGCCAATGATCTTGCTGCATCCATTGCTACTCTCGAGTCCCTTGAGAGCATTGTATGGAAAGGTACATGTTTTGTATTCAGTATGATTCCTTAATTCCTTAGTATATAATGAGTTAGACTAATTCAGTTGTCATTTGATTTCAGATAAACTTGTGGTCTCCGCCTCTTGCTCACTCCTTCACACAGCTGTGGATCTTGTCAACGATACTAAGCTAGATGACGAACTCAAGTCATGGCTTGCATTCGCTGCCCATAAGGTTGTTGAAGTGAACGCCTTGGCAAATGGCAAAGGCTTTGGCTGGTCACAAGGATGAGGTATTTTTCTTGTTTAATTTCATATTTCTCTTGCACTGGGAGCCAAATGCTATGAATTTTACAGTGGTATGTAACATGAGCAACTAACATTAGAGCAAGGAAAAACACGAGCAACTAATTATGATCGTAGGTTCTTGCTATATTGCTTTCTCGTTGACCATTTTTTTGTATTTCTCTTAGGCTTTCTTCTCTGCCAACGCTGCTGCCCAAGCTTCAAGGAGGTCTTCCCCAAGGGTGAACAATGCAGATGTTCAGAAGGCTGTAAGTTCTATAAAAGTTTATGGCGACTTCTGATGTTGCTTCAAGTAGCTGCCAAACTTACACATTTTTTGTTGTTTGTGCAGGATGCTGCCGTTAAGGACTCTAATCACCGCCGTGCAACAAACGTGAGCGCTAGATTGGATGCTCAGCAGAAGAATCTTAACCTCCCTATCCTCCCAATCACCACCATTGGATCTTTCCCACAGACCATTGAGCTCAGGAGAGTTCGTCGTGAATACAAGGCCAAGAAGTGAGTAGCTTCTACATGTAAAATATCAGTGTGTCTCAAATGCTTTGAAATTGATTTATGAAAATAGGTTCTTGTTCTTTGCAATCATCAAACTCATGTGGATCTGACCCTTGGTTGTATCTCTTCAGTCATACTGTGCACATTTACATTTTTGCTGTCATTGTTGAAATTCTCGAATCTTCTTCATGGCTATATAACAGCAGCTGTGCTGGTGCATTTCACACATTTCTCGTGCTCTTCACATTTTTGTGGAGTTATTTAGTTTCTTAGTGGAATGCTTTTAGCCTATTAGCTCAAATGGGAGAGCATTGTGCTCGTGCACAAAGATATGGGTTCGAATCCCATATAGGCAAATTGAATTGTGATTAAAAGGTGCAATTTTAGTTTGAATTTTACCTTTTAGTGTTTGAATTGTGATTTTTTCTTGAATGAGTTTTGTACACTAGATGAATGGGTTTTGTGCTGACAGAAGGGGTTGGACTCTTGAATCTAAGTTTGCTTGTATGTAAGTTTGCTTTGTGTCCGCTTTCATCACCCTCAACCCTCTGAACACATGCCTGCAAATGCACATGGTATGCTACTACTGCTAGGAATTCGGTACACGGCATACACTTCCTTTCTTAATTAGAGCAAGGCTGATTCCAACTCGACTGCGACGTTATCTTTGCAACTTCTGCGTGAACTTCTGTGAAAGAAACGTTTGAAAATGATCCTTTATTTGGGCATCATAATAATAAAATGACGGTGCAAGAATAATAATTTAGATTTATAGAGTTGCACGACTCTGTTGTAAGAGTTGCACGACTCTGTTTTAAGAGTTGCACGACTCTGTTGTAAGAGTTGCACGACTCTGTTGTAAGAGTTGCACGACTCTGTTGTAAGAGTTGCACGACTCTGTTTTAAGAGTTGCACGACTCTGTTTTAAGAGTTGCACGACTCTCTTGTAAGAGTTGCACGACTCTGTTTTAAGAGTTGCACGACTGTCTTGTAAGAGTTGCACGACTCTGTTTTAAGAGTTGCACGACTCTCTTGTAAGAGTTGCACGACTCTGTTTTAAGAGTTGCACGACTCTTGTCAAGATTGCACAACATGGGGGATTGATGGAAATATGCTCAATATGTTCTTATTTTTGCTCAACAATAAATTATATTTTGCACAACAATTGTGACTTGTGAAATTGTGCTCAACATGATCTTATTTTTTCTCAATATTATTTTATAGTTGCTCAATATATTATTGCACATCATGGTCTTATTTTTGCTCAACAATAGACTATAATTGCACAACATGGGGAATTGGTGGAAATTTGCTCAGCATGATTTTATTTTTGCTCAACATCATCTTATTTTTGCTCAACTATAGGTTATTTTTGCACAACAATCGAGACTTGTGAATTTGTTTTCAACATGATCTTACTTTTAGTAAATATAATTTTATACTTTTTAATAGATTATTGCATAACATGCTCTTATTTTACAATTGCACAACTGTATTTGCATAAATAAGATAATGATAAAATGCAAAAAATAAAATGATAGATATGAATAATAAAATGATGGTGCAAGAATAATAATTTGTAAAAAAGGGCCTTTTTTACAAATTTTTTCATATTATTTTATACTTAAATGTGTAATTTTACACTTAAATGTGTAATTTTAGTTTGAAAAAAGTATTAGAAAGCGCATATATAATATTAATTTGTTCACTATTTTATGGAATAATACTAATTTGTGCAACTCTAAAGTCTTGTTGTGCAACTCTAAAGTATAGTTGTGCAAATCTAAAACACAATCGTGCAACTCTAAAACACAGTTGTGCAATTTTAAAACACAGTTGTGAAATTTTAAAATAAAGGTGTGCAACCCTATACTAAATGTGCAATCGTAAAATTATAACGGCGTTAATGGTATTAAAGATGACAAGATGAATAATTACAATCATGCTGACATCAAGTCTATTTCAATAAAGATGAACAATTACAAAGATGAACAATTTCTGTTCTTTTCCATTGAGATGGTGTGAAAAAAACAGTAGAAAACCAATTGAAGTAGCTTATAAACAAATATGGAATCCCATTGGTGTTTACAGTCCAAAACTTCAATGCTTAGCTAAACCTCCACTTATACCATTTGAAATGCACTTGCAAAGACAACAGTAACTTCAGGTGTGTTGTTGTGCACCCAAGCAACTCCAGAGCATAGGACAAGCATTGTCACCAGTTAACATCCAAAAGTTTATGCCTGCTTTCCTCAGCATCTCGATGGTTTCAGGGACTCCATCCTGATAAATTTAGAAGGATATAACTCTAAAAGTTAACACCTGATATATTAGAGCTATGGATCACAGAGGAGAAGAATTATGGCTTAACTTGAAAATTCCCACTAAAAAAATTCTTTACCTGAAGCCGGTCCTCTATTGCAGTTACCCCAAGAATTTGAAAGTCATGCTCTATTTTCTGGCATACCTCAGCTACCCGCCACTGCAATTGATACAAGGTTCAGACGATCTATAACAATTTTGTTTAGCAATCAATATTGATGAATATAATACGTGAATAATACCTCCCTGTCCACCAAACTGCTGTTAGCCTCTTTAAACAGAAAAGCCCACTCTTGATACTCATCTTTCTCCAGCTCACGCCAGGCCAAGCATAGAGTTCTCAGTCCCAATTGTGCATATTGCTCAACAGCCTCAGTAAACACTCTTATCTGCTGACCTGAGATAACAAGACTGCTATCAGTCAGATCAGTGAAAGAGAAGACAAGCATAAAAAAGCACAAGGGTCCCAGAAGGGATACGTTTCAATATCACTTCCATCCAACATGAAATCTTAAAGAAGGATAAGGGCGCACATGGGAACCAGATTTAAAAACTAAGCATCTTCTAACTAAATCAATTGAATGCAAAATTTTGGGAAAAAAATTCTACGATTTTCCTTAGAAAAAAGCAAAAGGAAAAAATGTACTTGTAGTAGCATAAGGTAGAATAGCTTCATCAGCGCCCTTAGACAAAAGAATAATTTTCCCATTCTTGCAATCTCTTAATACCACAGACATTCTCTTCCTGTCAGAAGTGAACTCCAAGATATCCAGCAGTTCATAATGGAGAGTTGAAGAATTGAATCTTAACTCTGACAAAAGAAAACCGAAGATCATGAGAATTTTAAGTTAAAAAAAACAGATCCTACAACCTTACTAAAGTGAGACTAGATGGGATAGTACCAAGCATGTTAGCATTATTTTGTACAAGAACCATATTTAAGCGAGCTGCAGCTTGAACTAAAGCTTCCTCAACACCATCATAACTTCTGGAGATTGCTGCATTGGCTACCGTGGCCGTGTGCTGCTCAACTTATGCACTGGTTTAGCCGCAACACCATCATAACTTCGAACCCAAATACCATATTTTTCTTAGAAGCACAACTGAACCTCCCCCCTCAACAGCTTCAGCTGTCCTGTAGACAGCAGTACCACCCTCTTCACGTTTTGGTGCGACCACACCCGCCTCTCTTGCACTAAATTCTCCATCTATTCTGCCTTTTGTCTCCAAATCTGATCAGCAGCTGCCCGCTCAATCATAATCTATAAAAGTACACCCAGAAAGTCAAGGTATTTGAACAAAAGCTCATTAAATCAACTAGCTTTGATAATAGGGTCAGTCTTAACAGCATCAAATTACCTCAAACAGAAATAATTTCAGTTTGACAGCAGACAATCTTGAAAAATAGAATATCAGCATAATATGAGGTGAGATTCCCCAATGTTAGAAAGTCTTTGAACATAAATATACCTTTGCCTCTTCCTATTTTCTCGGATCTGTTTCCATTTTCTCTTCTTCTGTTCTAGCCATCCATGATAATCTACATCTCTATCTATATCGGAATGAAGATCCTTCTGAGGATCTACAATCTGATCTTGATACGTACGGCCAGGTGAAGGAGCTTCTCCCACCAAGTCTTGTCCTTCAGCAACTTCAAAATTGCGAACAACAGGTCTACATGGAGTTCCCGTTCTGCGTTTGTTTCCAAAGTCCTCAAGATCTACATCCCTTTCTATATCGGTAACTTCCTTTAATTACAAGCTGAGAGCACCTAATTCGACAAGCTGCCAGACAGGATAAGAATAACAAAAGATATACTCAAATATTTGATTCAGCAATCATCAAATACCATATTCTCATATAACTCAGCAATCAAAAAAAGAAAAAAGTTAGCATGATTCAGCGATCATTTTTCTTCAAATAAGATTCAATCCATATAGCATAAAAAAAATTCATGATTCAGCAGTCAGCACAACATCATAATTCAGAAATCTCAAAATTTATCATTCAATTTCATTTGTCATTGCTAAGTTAAAAAGACACATCCTCATATCAAGATCCATGACATCTGAAAATGCTCACGAACTAGAGCTGACAGATAAAGAGAAATAGCACTAACATGTAAAGGCAAAGACACTGGAGCTCACGAACTCGCCTGTTGAACCAAAGTCCTGGCATCAGCTGATCACACCAACCGAAACCAGTAAGCATATTATCTATAGCAAAATGCTTTAGAATCCCAACAGAACAAGAAGATTATGTTTTGTGTAGATACAATTTCCATTAAAGGTATTAACTTTACATCAAATATACTGAAAAAATAAGATCTCAAGTGCTACAGATGTTATCAGATGACTACCATATCATGAAACATAAAACCTTAACTTCAACTAGTGAAAGGCTATAAATAAATTAATAATAAATCTTGAAAAGTGCATTTATGAATCTTGACACAACTCCACATGGTCAATTTGAACTACTATTAGTTCAAACTCACAATTTGATTACTAAAACCCTAGCAGAAAGAGTCGAAATCTCAATTTGCTAAAGAAATTAATCACTATTGGAGAATCAAACCTGTCATGCCAGTAGCCAATAGCCCAAGGTACTTAGTAATTGGGAAAAGGTGCGTAACACTAGTTTGATCCAGAAGCTTGTCCTGCAAACCACAATATAACACAAAATGCAGAAGCTGGACAATTGCTCAGAAATGCACGATCATCATTGAAAAAGAACACAAATCCGCCTTATTTCAGCATAGAAAAACACAAATCTTAGAACTGAAATTTTCCTTATCAATCGATCTTCGATCGATTGATAAGGAAAATCTGCAAAACAGATGCAAAACTCTCATGAGTAAAAAAACCGGAGTAAATAGTTGAAACTACATGCTAATTGAAACAAACATGACATTGGATCTTCAACCATCTTCAAACAAAATTTGTGCCTTTGGCGCAAGTTTTCTGTCATTCCATTGCTGTAATTACTGGATTCAACTATATTTGATTCGGATACAGCAAAAATGATCATAAACATTCACATATTCGAATGGAGACTTCAAAATTGTATCCAATCACAAACATAAAACAACAAGGACAAGATTTAAGATTTCGTTCAGCAATTGCAGCCATCACAAACAAAATCGAGTTCCTTATCAATCGATCTTCGATCGATTGATAAGGAAATCGAGCGACGTAGAATGAGGAACACAGAAAATCGATCTTCGAGGCAGAAAACGCATGAAAACAAGAGAAATTATTCAAATGCACATCAAATAAGCGACGATTGTTTCGCTACAAATCAGGCGAGGCGTACATACCAGGAACGGAAGTGATTGAGCACTAAGACACGAACAAAACCCTAAGACAGTGGAACAAGCAAAAAGAACAGCAATCAGAACAATGAACTTGACAGATCCACGAGAACGCAAACAACAATTACAGGTAGAGGGAGAGAGATTCGAACTTTGTTCGTCGGTGAGAGAGCAGCGCGAAGAGGAGAGAGAGAGCAGAGCGCGAAGAGGAGAGAGAGAGCAGAGCGCGAACGAGAGAGAGCGTCGGAGAGAGAGCGTGTAGAACAAAGCTATATATTGCGGACATTTTACAAAATTATCCCAAAATGCGGGCATTTCGCAAAATAAGCCCATTTTGATGGCTATTTTGCAAAATCACCCCAAAAAATTTTGGATATGTATTTAAAATCAGTAAAAACCACCCGAAATAATTCAATTGGCCCGATTTCTCTTGGGTCCATTGGATTCCTTTGGGCCCAAGTTAGCCCGATTTCAGTCCTTCGAGCTTCGGCCCTGTCTTCCCTTGCTCCCCGTGCTGCTTCCTAGCTCCTGGGAGCTTCCTTGCCCTGTTTGGTCAGTTTGGGCCTAGGTTATCCCGATTGTGATACATCTGGGGTGTGCCTTGGGCTTGGGCCCGATGTTATGAGGTGTTACTGGTTTCCGGGCCCGGTTTGGCTTCACTAAAGCGATCCGTGCTATAAAATGCAAAATAAAAACTTTATATATATAATTTATAAAAATTGTCGGATTTTTTTTATTTATATTTAAATAAAACAATAAAAACGCCCGAAAGAGCTTAATTAAAATCTTGTAAGGGCTCGAAACACCGCTCAAAAGAGCTTAGATTAAACCCCGTTTGGGCTTTGACCGGTCCGTAAGGACTCCGTGTTCGGGAAGGAGCTTCCTGGAGGTTCGTCTTCACTACCCACAGGGATTCCTGATGTATCACCGGCCATCGGTGCTGTTTTAGGATGCTGCTTGGCTTTTGTCCGTAGTCTACGTCCCCATCGTGTTAGATTTAGGTTTTCTTTGGCTTGTTTCTTGTAGTGTGCGTCTCCACTTGCTGTATTGCTCCGCTTTTTGTTTTCGTTTGTATGTTTTGACGGGTTTCCGTCTGTTAGTTGCCGGCCATCGAGATTCAAGTATATCTGATCTCGAATTATTACCTTATATATATATATATATATATAGGGGTGGTTCCAGAGTGCACACCCTAAGGGGATGTATCTTGTGCACAATTATGGACCATTGATTTTCAATGGAATGGAGGGCTGAGAAAAAGCCACGTTTCCGTGTGTTTAAAAAAAATAATATAAAAGCAATCTTTAACCCACAAAACAGAGCGTGTAGCGCGTGAGATTTCTGGGAGAAACTAAGCGTCTTCTTCTTCACCGTTTGGACTAGGGGATTCAAGGAGATTGAAACTTTGACGATCGGTGTACCCATCCTCATCATTTGTTTTTTTCACTGGCGGACCGGAGGCGATTCGAGGAGGAGAAGTGACCGGAGGCGATTCGAGGAGGAGAAGAGCGGAGGTTAGGCGGCGGTGCACGAAATCGAATCGAAGACAGGGGTTGGTTCGGCTCAGCGCGCGGCAGGCTTCCTGTGTAGCAGATCGGCGGAGCGTGCAGCGTTGACGGTGTCGGCGACCTCTTGCCAGTGCTTCTACCGGAGATTTTCCTTGTTCAATTAGTGTCAACCGGTCGAGTATAGAGCGTTTCCTTTTAACATGATTGAGTACCTTGTTCAATTGGGGTCGAGTATGGAGATTTCCCTTGTTAATTAATCAAGGGAATATGTGAGTTTATTATTCATCAATTTGTTTTTTTTTACCTAGTAAAAATAAGAATTTTACCGAATAATCCACCAATTATTGTTCATTGTATGAGTTAAATCCATTGATTCAACCGAATAATTCTAAAAATTACTTATTCACAACGGGTATGCAATTATTCATCGCTTATGTGTACCTCGTAACAATAAGAATTCTACTGAATAATCTCCCAATAATCGTTCAATGGTACTGATTATATCGATCGATTTAACCGAATAATTCTAAAAATTTACTTATTCACAACGGTTTTGATATTATTCATCGCCTATGGGTACCTCGTAAAAGTAAGAATTCCACTGAATAATCTCCGATCCCAATTATCGTTAAATATACGCGTTAAATCGATTGATTCAACCGAATAATTTTAAAAATTTACTTATTCATAAAGGTTATACAATTATTCATCGCTTCTGTGTACCTCATAAAAATACGAATTCCACTAAATAATCTTCCTAAATATCGTTCAATGTCCGCATTAAATCAACCGATTCAACCGAATAATTAACTTATTCACAATGGTTATGCAATTATTCATCACTTCTATGAGTTGTATAATTATTCCTCTTTCCAGTAAAACATTGAATAATTATTTTATGAAAAATAATATCTTACGGTTATGGAGATTTGAATTTTTTAAAAATATTTCTAAAATCTTTATATAAAAAAAATGATTTGGATATGTTTCTAATCTTTATAAAAAATGATTTGGATATATACCTTTCTTGATTTTGTGGTTCATATTCCTTCCAGCTACCGTTAATAAAAAAAAGGAAAAAATACCCCCCTTAATATTAAAAAAAAAATTAAACGGTGGTTCATTACCTCTTTTTCCACTGCCGTCTCGGTCTCTTTTGTTGCTTCTGTCTATGGTTGCTCTGATCGTTTCTTTTTTCCACTGTGTTGCTCCCTCGGCTTGCTCTAGGTTTATTCCCACTGCTGATCCGTTGTTGGTGGTGTCTGCCCTCTCGTAGTCGGACTCGCTTGGTCGTTTGTTTCGCAGCTTCGAGAGTTTCCCTGTTGGGTACGGTGCGTTTCTTCTTCTTTATGTTTTGATTTAGGGGTGCAACGGTGGCAGATTGGCTGTATTTCTGGTGTTGGCTGAGTTGGTGTTGGCCTATGGCTGAAAGTTGTTGCTTTGGGTTGCTATTTTCTTTCGCTTGTGGTTTCTTGTGACGGGGTGGTGGATTTGGTTGTGGTGTTGGTGTGCGAAGTTGGTAATGACCTCTTTTGTGTTCGGGCGATTTGCGTTTGACCAAGACTCAGGCTTTCGTTTCTTGTTTGAGTTCTTTGCCGTACGTGCTTCGGACGTTTCGGTGTTGCTGCTGCTCTGCTGATCAGCCCTTCCTCGTTCAAGTTTGCGAGTTTTTGCCTCTTGTGTCAGCTAGTCATCTTTTTATTTCTTGTTTGTTTTATTTAGTTTTCTGTTTAGATTCCAGCTATATCCGGATTTTTACTTCTTGCTATTTCCTTTCCGTCGTTTGTTTATGTTTGTAAATGATGGTTAGTCTATCTACCGGCTTGTCCGGTCTCTCGGTTTCTCTGGGCATGTCTAGAGAACCGAATTATTATCTTGCTTCAAAAAAAAAAATTTAAACGGTTGAATTGTAGAAGCTTATAAAAAAAATGTAAAAGCTACTAGTAAAAGGTACAGTTAATCAACACATTAGCTATAGTACTTTGCAAAGCTAGACCGATGCTTGGTCTAGAATACAGTGCTAATAGCCTTCGACAGGCTTTAGATTCGTAACCATGCATTTACTTCATCCGACCATTGCCCAATTACAGTTGATTTTCGTCACGCCACTCAGTTTGTTTCTCGACCATTCAAATTCGAGTTAGCATGGACCAAACGAAAGGATTTTGAAAACATTGTCCGGCAGGCTTGGCGTCTGTATAAAGCCGGTTCCTATATGTTTAAGCTCGTTCAAAAGACCAAACTTCTAAAAACTCTAGCCAAAAAATGGCACAAATCAACATTCGGTAATATACATGCCCAACTAGACAAATCTGATGAAGATCTTCTGGCAATACAAGCTGCACTTCTTGTCTCCTTTGACGACAAGAAGTGTTTACTACAGAAACGACTTCTTGCTAAACGGGAGAGACTCCTTGACTTCCAACGCTCTTATTGGCGTCAGCGAGCTAAGGCAAAGCGTACTAAGCTTATTGACTCTAACTCCGGGTACTTCCATCGAGTTGCAACAATCAAACGTAACCATAAACTTATTAAGTCCATTACCCTCCCTGATGGCTTATGTACCTCTAATCCTACCTCTATTCGAATAGAGTTTGAATGCGAGTATGCTCGCCGATTTCGCTCCACTCTTGATCCGTAGATTGTTTTGGTTAACAACCTTGGTATATTACGTCCCGTTGTTTCTCAACAAGATAACGACCGCCTTACGGCTCTTGTTTCAAATGCAGAAATTAAGAATGCAGTCTTCTCTATTGACGCTGATAAATCGTCTATGTCTGATGGTATGCCAGCTGGTTTTTATCAAAAGTATTGGTCTATTGCAGGCCCAGCGGTCATCAAAGCTGCTAAGAGCTTCTTCTTTTCAGGTAAACTTCTCAAACAAACCAACCATACGTTTATTGTGTTGATTCCTAAAATTGATGACCCTGCATGTATTAATCATTTCCGCTCAATTAGTCTATGTTCGACCGTTTACAAAATCATTGCAAAAATTCTTACGGCAAGACTAGCCACATTACTTACAAAATTCATTCACCCTTTACAAGGAGCCTTTACAAAAGGACGTTCCATTCATGATAATGTTCTCATTGCTCATGAAATTTTCCATTCATTTAAAGTAAAAAAGGGTAAGGTCAGGTGGGTAGCCCTTAAGCTTGGTATGGAAAAGGCTTACCACCAAATTGAATGGTCATATCTTCAGTACGTTTTACAGAAGCTAGGCTTTCAGAGTAAGTTTGTTAACTAGATTATGGAATGTGTCTCCACAGTCTCCTATTCAATCTTGATTAATGATGCTCCGACACAATAATTCTTCCCTAGAAGGGGTCTTCGACAAGGTGACCCTCTCTCCCCATTACTATTTATTATTGCCTTAGAGTTTCTTGCCCAAACACTACAACATGAAGCTAATAGGAATACTGACATTGGTTTTCCTATCACTAAAAATGGACCTACTGTCCTATTTCTCGCCTTTGCCGATGACGTGATGATCTTCACTAAAGCTTCCGCTTTTGCCTGCCAAACTGTTACCTCTATTCTATATAATAATTGTAGGCTTTCTGGCCAGAAAATTAATTACCATAAGTCGTCCTTCCAGGTTTCGAATAACACCACTAATACTTCAAAAGCAACTATTACATCCCATTTAGGCATTTCATGCTCAACTGTGTTGGAAAAATATTTTGGTTGTCCGATTATCAATGGCAGAGTCAATAAGGACACATTTGCGGATGTCGTTATTAAGACTAAACGTCAACTCACCAAGTGGAAGGCCTCTTCTCTGTCGGCTGAGGGTCGCAAGGTCCTTATCAAGGAAAACGTAAGTGCTCAACCCATTTTCTTAATGCAATCTTTTATGCTGCCTGCTTCTATTCTTACTGAATTAGATAAAGTCTACAGACGATTCTTTTGGAATAAGGAAGAGCGGTATACTCCGCTTATAAGTTGGGATAAAATTTGCTCCGACACGTTAAACGGTGGTCTGGGCATTTACAAAGCAGAAACAATGAACATAGCTCTACAGCTCAAACTCTTATGGAAAATACTTGCAGAACCCACTAATCCATGGGTACAGGTTATCCAAGCTAAGTATCTTAAAAATTCGTCGATTAGGACATACGAGAAGAAAGGTGTGTCTTCTTGGCAGTGGTCCAAGCTGATACAACTACGTCCTTTGTTTGAAAAGGGACTTCGATGGAGTGTCGACAATGGCGATGACATCCTTTTTTGGTCCGATCATTGGGCATTCGAGGATGGCCTTGTCTCTCGCTCGGACACCCCTTTGACCACTGAACAACTGTCTTGGAAGGTTATTAGGTTCATTACTAGCAATAAATCTTGGAATCTCCCTCCCTTACATTCTGATCTGACAGGGCTATTACCCACACATATTATCACACATATCAGTACACTACCTCTTACTATTACCAATCTTTCGGACCGATTGTATTGGGGCCCGGACCCTTCGGGATGGTTTACCATCAAATCTGCGGTATCTTTGGTGCCTAATGGTGCTCAAAATACCCAATTCCAGTGCCAGTGGATTTGGAATTTAAACATTCCGCCTAAGTTAAAGCACTTCATATGGAAAATTTCTACTGACTCTCTACCATCCAAAGGACGCCTCCAAAGGTCCCATGTTAGTGTCCCTATGCATTGTGTTTTATGTGATTGCACGTATGAGTCGACTCAGCATCTACTATTTGACTGCCCTATGACCAAGCGGGTTCTCAGGACTATCAACTATACATTACCCAATGGGGGCCTAGCCAATTTTGATGACCATCGTCACACTCATGTTTTACAATACCTCTTCTATGCAACTAACAAATCAACCTTGACCGATCTTTTTTATTGTTGGTGGGCTATTTGGTTCTGTCGGAATAAATTGGTCTTTGGTTCAGCCACTACAGTTACATTACCTCAGATTCAGATTCAATTGCTTTCTACCAAATAAAGTTGGGCTGAAGCTTCTCGCCTCGATCTCGCTTCTGACAACTTTCTCCCTACTAGGGCCACTACAGCACAAGTTTAGATAATTTAGGAACTTCTATCTTTTATCTTAGGATATATTTAGGAAAGTTAAATCTTCTATCTTAGGTTAGTTTGAACTATTTAAGCAATTGTAGGCATGAGCCATGTCTATCTCATTCATATTATTAATCAAATATTGGTTTAGAGAATTTTCTCTTTATCTCCTTGGTGGATTCCAAGCCCTTTTCTGGTGGATTCCAGGCATATTTCCTAGGGTTTCGTCGCTTGCGAACCCTTTATCATCAAAGGCTCGCGCTTGCGTGCCTTCCACGACTTCCTACTGCGTCAACTTAACATTCATAATTTGTCAAGAATAATGTCTCAAAAGGTGACAAACAGACAAGGATAATGTCTTAAAATATGACAAACATACAAGAGATAAATCACACATCCAAATATCCAATGACATCTCTAGTTTCAAATGTCATCAACGCAATTAACCACATCATGAACAATTTCAGGCGCTCAGACATGGGTTTGTCGAGTTGAGTAACGAAACAAAGGCCTTAGGGTTTCAATTCAACGTCTTCACTCTTCTGCCCTTAATTTCTAAGGAGATGGGCTGCTTAAAAAATAAAAAAAAATAAAAAGGCTCATCGTATCCAGAAGGCCCAATATCCAAACAAAACAAACACAATTACACAAATATGCTTTTTGCTAGAATCAGATATTTTTTCTAGGATCGATAGATCCTACCGATCCCATAGGATCCTAGGTAGATCCTAGCACAAAGGAGTCTATATGCCCGATCCAGATCAAAACCTTTCCTAGAATTGTAGGATCGTAAGATCCGGATCGGGATCCTAATAACCATGTCGGGATGAAAAAAAGTAGTAGAACACATTTACATTTTCCAAAAATAGAAAACAAAAATATAATAATTCAGATGATGAGTTGAGACTTGAGACAAAACATAATGAATTTCTCTGAGATTTCTGCTTTCCGTCTTTTTGGCGGCGAGGCATCGTATCAGCAGGTGTTGTCGTCCCATGCGCTTGCTATCCACTTCACCACGTCGGGCTTCCTTCCTCTCGTTGTTGTGTCCGTTTATTTGCTTAGGGTTTGGGGTTTTTCAGGTTTGCTTTAGGTGGTTCTTTTGATGTATTATGTGATTGTATTAGTTCTTTTCGATCTTCGTGATCTCATCCTTTGGGATGCTCTCGGGTAGGCTAACCACCACCCGAATTTTTATCTTATCAAAAAAAAAAAGAATCAATTTCTCTGCAACTCCTTCCTCACTAAAACCACGATCTCAAAATCTCATAATGGTATCAAAGCCGTAAAACCAAATGGTTTGACTCTCGATCCTAAACTAGCTAAAAAGATAATGAGATGTTAGACTCGTTATCTAAATTAAATGTCACCTAGAGGTAAAAAAAGACCCTAATTACATTTGTGGGGTGTGTTTAGATAATGTGAAGAGACTAAAAGGAGTCCCACATTGAAAATATGAAAGATCAAGATTCAGTATATAAACTAGTTGGTTACTCCTTTTATATATTGTCAATTGGTTTTAAGATAGAACCCCACTCGGCTATCTACTAGGCTACTAGAGCATGGGCAGCACACAACTCCCGGTTACGAGTCCCAACAGACTTTGTACTGTATTCTTGGGTGGTGGTGTTTGTTTTAGTTGTAGTTCTTGTTGCACTTGTTAGACTTAGTTGGTGATTTTATCTTATGTATTGGTTGTATCAAATACGCCCACTTTGCAAAAAAAAAAAAAGAATTTTACATCTATCAAACTTCAAAACCTACCATTTGTATGTGTTTTCATTCTAGCAAACAATAAGAAAACTTGCATCATTAGATCGATACTTAACAGAAGAAATGATTTCTCAACATCTTAAAGCAATAAGAAATCAACCATCCACTGCAAAATGGGCTAATGCCAGACAATATTTAGTAGGAAATCTACACAACCAAGTCAAAAGAAGGCAATCCAAATCAGCCTTAACACAAGAAAGACACAACCAAGTCAAAAGAAAGCAATCCAAATCTCAACTTTAACATAAGAAAGACACCCATGATACGATCAACTATTGACTTCCTGGATTCCACGGGGCTGAGCACATCACATCTTGGAACTATTGACTTTCTGGATTTGTTTATTTTTCCGATTTGTACTTGTTCTTTGCCATGGTCAATCTCCCAAAATCACCAAGTAGGTAGTTTTATTTTTTTATTTTTTTTAAATGTTATTTAATAAAGGAATTATAAAAAAAAAACGTGAATTTGGGATAATTTGGGATACAAGGTTATTTGGCGAAAAAAACAAAACCTCAGGGTTATTTGGCGAAAAAAAAACAAAACCTCAGGGCTATTTGGCGAAATATGTAAAAAAGTTGGGTACCACGCGAAATATGCAAGACCTCAGGCTTACCAGGCGAAAAATCCGATAAATAAATAAATAAATAATAACATTTGGCCTTTCAAAAGAGGAAGCCAAATTTGAAAAAAACAAGCCAAAAACAAAAAGGCTAAATGTGGTTTTGACCTAAGGTGAAAGCAAAATTAGGCCAAAATCATAACCCAATTTTTAGCCTACCATTAGAGATGACCTTACGCTCTGTTTGGCAAGTGGGTATTTTATGGAAGGGAAGGGATTGGAAATTGAGAAAGAGAAGGAAAGTGGAGAGAAAGGGAAAGAATTTCAATTTTTCATCAAATTTCACAATTTTGTTGGGGTGTGAAATCCATCAGATCAGAGAGGTTAATTATTCAAATTTAAAATCTCTTTTATTCCTCCAAATTGTCCACCTAAACACTCAATTCATTTTTCCTTCTATTCCATCCCTAAAAATCCCATCAAATCCCACCACCCAAATGAAGTGTTAAGAGTGGTAATTTTCTCCTTCCCATTTTCACAGCCGGTACGAAAATGTGAATATTTGGTTTGAGATAACGAGCTACACGTTAGAATACATAAATTTTATTAGGAATTTTTAGCTAAGTGTCCATTTTCTATAAGGCCTTTTGCAAAATGTACACTTTTATTTTCCTTTTTGCAAAATGTCCTAATATTACATTTTTGCCCCTCCTTCCCATTCCCTTCCTTCCCATTTTTATTTTGACCATTGACCGGTCAAAGTCAATGAATTGGTGACACAACTTTGGTGACACACAAAAAAATTTGGTGACACGTTTTTTTTTTCGAATTTTTTTTTACGAAATTAGTGTCACCACCTTTATAAGTGGTGACACCGGTCAATGGCTTTGATGACACAACTTTGGTGACACATGTATGATGATAAACAAATTTTTGGGTGACAAATTTTTTTTTTTTTTTACGAGATTAGTGTCACCGCCCTATCGCTGTCACCACAACCCATATCGCTGTCACCACAACCCTTATCGCTGTCACCACCACCCATATCGCTGTCACCACCCTTATTGCGGTCACCACCTCTATCGATGTCGCCTCCCTATCGCTGTCACCACTCCTATCGCTGTCACCACCACCTATATCACTGTCACCACCACCTCTATCACTGTCACCACCACCCATATTGTTGTCACCACCCTTATTGTGGTCACCACCTCTATCGCTGTCACTGCCCTATCGCTGTCACCACTCGTATCGCTGTCACCACCACTCCTGTCGTTGTCACCACCACTCCTATCGCTGTCACCACCCTTATTACTGTCACCACCTCTATCGTTGTCACCACCCTATCGCTGTCACCACTCCTATCGCTGTCACCACTACTCCTATCGTTGTCACCACCGCTCATAACGCTGTCACCACCACTCCTACTACTGTCACCACCCCCTATCAATGTCACCACCACTCCTATCACTGTCACCAACACCCATATTGTTGTCACCACCTCTATCGCTGTCACCCTATCGTTGTCACCACTCCTATCGCTGTCACCACCACTCCAATCGCTGTCATCACTACCCCTATCGCTGTCACCACCACCCCTATCGCTGTCACCACCCTTATTGCTATCACCTCCTCTATCGCTGTCACCGCCCTATCGCTGTCACCACTCCTATCGCTGTCACCACCACTCCTATCGCTGTCACCACCACTTCTATCGATGTCACCACCACCCATATTATTGTAACCATCCTTATTGTTGTCACCACCTCTATCGCTGTCACCGCCCTATCGCTGTCACCACTCCTATCGCTGTCACCACCACTCCTATCGCTGTCACCACCACCCCTATCACTGTCACCACCCTTATTAGAGGTGACACTCTCGGTGACACATTAATTTCATGAAAAAAAAATAGTGTAATCAAATACAATATAACCAAAATAAATAAATAAATAAAAGAACATATAATTTCATGAAAAATATAGTGTAATCAAACACAATCTCTACAAAAATAGTGTAATCAAACACAATATCACCGAAAAATATACATCATGAATTTCCAAGAGTGTCACCTCTAATTTCGAATCCATCTATACAATGAAAGTGACATTAGAAGGATCTATACATCGTAAATTTCCAATTCATCTACCCAAACAAAAAAAACACCTTCCCCATGAATTGAAATCTTCCATAAAGAGTTGAGCCCAACACTGTCATCAAGAAAGCATGCTTCCAATGCTCATGGAAAATGGGGATCGTGATCTACAAAACTAAAAAAAGAGCAAATCAAAAGCATTCACGCAGCTTCTAAACGATGCATATCAATTCAGCAAATAGTGATTCTCCGGGTCAACCCACAGATCACCACCACTACTCAATCTCATGGACTTGATCAATTCCTAATCTTATTTGAAAATTCAACCCCAATTTAACTGCAAAATGTAGCTTCTGGTCCCAAATCCCCCACAACCAACCATATTCTAACAACTTTCAAAATAAAATTAAAAAGAAAATTAAAAGAAAGCGCACCTTCTTCTTCGCTCGGCTGGTACCGAACTGGGAAAGTGCCACCAGTGGTGGAATGGCGCCCTCACGCGCCACCAGCGCCTGGTACGGGGATGGGAAACTGCTGGAAGATTCCACGCCTGGCGGCGTCTGGCGACGACAGGGAGTGGCGCCGGGGGCCAGATCTGGCGTTGTGCAGCGGTGACTTTCCCAGGCAGCAGAGCTCGGATCTGGCGCCAGGTAATTGCGAAGGAGGCCTGTCAGCGCAATGCCGAAACCGATGTCGGAACCGGAATCTCCAGGTAACTGTGAAAGAGGCATGTCAGCGCAAGGCCGAGGCTGTGCCGAATTGGCGAAGAAGGCATGTCTTCGGCGCCGATGTCGGAACCGCAATCTCCAGGTATCCGCTTTCCCTAAACGCACAACAATGGAGGCATGTAAGCGCAACTGCGAAGAATGAACAATCGACGGAGGCTCGTGCAAGAGGAAGGGAAATTAGAAGTGGAATCGACGGAATGAACAATCGACGGAACCGCAATCGTCGGCCAATTCCTAACCACCACTGCACAATTGCAAGGAAAGATCGAATCAGTGGTGGTCGAAGTGGAATCCGGATGCAGATGTAGGAGATTTCGACGGAGATAGAGCGTGGACGTTGTCGATGGAGAGGCGTGGACGGAGATTGAGATCTCAGATCTCGATGCGGAAGGACGAGATAGAGAATGGTAGGAGGGACGAGATAGAGGAACTAGATCTGGATCTCAAATCTCAGATCTGGATGGAGAAGGGAAGCTTGGAGGATTTACAACGAGCCAAGGATGAAGATACGGGAGAAGCAGTATTAATTAATAATAGGGGTAGATTGGGGTTTTCAAAAAATTTTAGGACATTTAGCAAAAACTCATTTTAAGTGGACATTTTGCAAAGAGGAGTTGACAAAATGGACTTTTAGCCAAATATCTTCATTTTATTTCTATTTATTTGATTATAAAAATAAATAAGTGTGAAACCCGCTCCCCCTCCCCCATATTTTAAATATTTAAACAAATAATTTTTAAATATTAAGTGAAATGATATTTCTTAAATCAATTATAATATAAATAATTTTTTATTTTCGTATTATTTTAGCTCTTTGATAGAAAAAAGTAACTTTAAATATTGAAATAATTAATAAAGGGCCGAATGTTTCGATCATATTGTATTCATTTATTTGAAAATAATACAATGACAAGTTTCAAAATAAAACCAAATATTAGATTTTGTACATTATTTTATTTATAATATAGTTAAAACTAATTTTTATAATCCGGCCAGGTCATACTTGTACTATACGGAGTATGATATAGTAGCTTGTACGTAGATATCTCAGCATCAACTGATTAATTAATCGAAAAAGACAAAGAAAAACGAATCTCGTGATAAACGTGACGAAAATGTAGCGGATGGAGCAAATAAATTGACAAGACAAACTCACAAAGATAATGTAGAAAATGTGGGAACATAAAAATCAGTGGCGAACCGGCGCCGGGCCTTTTTAAAGAAGAATTAACAAGCCTCGTCACATTAAATAGCACTCCCTCCCCTCCGTTTAAAATTTAAAAATAGGGGTGATTATTAGGATGTCTAAAATTCTGCACTTTATTAGGAAAATGTTCATCACTCTCTCCATATTAGCCAAATGTTCACCCACTGCTGAAACGAAGTTGCTGAAATTGAGTTTTTTTTTCCGCGAAATCGAGTCTTTTTTTTCCGCATTGCAGAAACTGCTGAAACCGAAATTGAGTTCCTTTTTCCACGAGATTGAGTTTTTTTTTTCCGTGTTGCTGAAACCGAAGTTGCTGAAATTGAGTTTTTTTTCCGCGAGATTGAGTTTTTTTTTTCCACGTTGCTGAAACTGCTGAAACTAGAGCTGGCAAGTCGGTCGTTCGGGTCGGGTTCGGGCCAGGCTTGCTCGAGTCGGGTCAGTTCGGGTAAAATTTATGGTCGGGTATTGGTCGGGTCGGGTTCGGGTTCGGTCATAATGAATTTTAGATTGGTCGGGTTTCGGGTTAAGTCGGGTCATGCCCATTCGGGTTCGGCTCAAAGCGGGTCGGTCTCGTTCGGGTTTCGGGTCAAGAGGCGGGTCGGTCTCATTTGAGTTTCGAATCAAAGTCGGTATAGCGCTATAGTTGGTTTGAGTTTTCGGTCGAATCATATTCGATCCGTTTGGATAATTATGTTGATTTTGACTTGGTTGAATACTTAAATATGTAATTTACTTAAAATAAATGATTTTGACTCGGTTGGATACTTAAATATGTAATTTACTTAAAATAATTGATTTTGACTCGGTTGAATACTTGAATATGTAATTTTGACTCGGTTGAATACACTCATTGTTATTGACTCATCGGTTGTCGATCGATTTTCAAAAAAGTCATAATCGGAAATTCCATATTCGACAACATTGTCCTTTTTTAAACATTTAAACCAATTGATCGGTGCTATAATTAAATCAAATTAATTGTACATTTCGGTTTTAACATTATTTTAACTAGCAAGTTGCAAATGGGCTTGTGGTTTGACTATATCATTGGCCCATATCATTTTCAATGCCCATTTCATTTTTAGCTTTTGGCCTATTAGTTTTTTTTTTCATTATTATTATTAGTTTTTAACAAATCTAGATATAAATAATTAATTCTATCAAAATATAATAATATAGATAAAAATAAAATAACAACTACAAAATTATTGGTTTGGATATAAATAATTCTTTCCGCAAAAAAATAGAATTATTATACTTATATTTATAAAAAAAATTATTCATACCCATAGTTATGAAATTTAATAGAATTATTATACTTATATTTATAAAAAGAAGTCCATTTATAAAAACCAAAAACTACTAGAATTAATAGAATTATGAACACTAATAGTCTAATATAATTTTTTAGGTGAAAAAACCCCTTAAGAGTTAGCTTTATGAAAATTAATAGAATTATTAACACTTAGTTATGAAAACCAATAGAAGTATCATACTTATAAGTTATACCTATAAAAAGAAACACGTTTAAAAAAACAAAAATTATAAATAAAACTTATAAATACTTCATCTTCGATGGATTCGAATATTCGATGTATTTAAAGTCTTGAGATTTGAAATTTGAGATTGAGATTGAGATTTAGTAGTTGTTGGAAGGATATGTTGTTGGGTTACACGCTATATCATCTGCAACGATTAAGGAACTTTTAGCATTTCTGACTCGTAGTATGTATCGATGTTTTGACGTATGACGGTTGGCTTACTTAACTCATTGACTTATCTGCTTATCTATTGATTTTACTTGGGTTCTTATTCATATGATAACAATTAACCAAAATAATTGGTGTTTTATATGTTAAAATATAATCATAAACTTGTGTTAAAATAAAAAAAAACATTTAACATTCAAGTATTAAAATATTGATGTTAAATAACCATTTCAATTTGGGTCGGGTCGGGTTCAGAGTCGGGTCGGGTTCAAAGTCGGGTCGGGTTCAGGGTCGGGTCGGGTTCATAAACTTGTGTTAAAATTAAAAAAAAAACATTTAACATTCAAGTATTAAAATGTTGATGTTAAATAACCATTTCAATTCGGGTCGGGTCGGGTTGAGAGTCGGGTCGGGTTTATCTGTGTTCGGGTATGTTTCGGGTCGGGCCAGGTTCGGGTCGGGTTCGGGCTATGAATGACTCCAGATTTTTGGGTTTCGGTCGGGTTCGGGTGAGTCGGGTTAGATTTTGCCAGCTCTAGCTGAAACCGAAGTTGCTGAAATTGTGCCCCTGTGCCCCCACTTGTTTTTTTTTTTCCGCGTTGCTGACCCCGGTTTCTGCAACGTTGCTGATGCTGAAACCCCGGTTTCAGCAACGTTGATGATGCTGAAATGGTTATTGCTGACACAGGGGTTGCTAAAACCGTGTTGCGGAATATAAAATTTAGCCTATGCGGGATTCAAACCCACGTATTTGCGCATAAGCAAATTGCTCTACCGTTGAGCTAAGAGGCTTTTAAAGGCGATTTAAAGCAAGTTCATCAACAACAATTTCAGCAAATTCTAGTTTTAAAGCAAGTTCAACAAGTTGTATGCTGATGGGGGAATCGATTCATGTGCTTATCATTACTGATTTCATTCTCCTTCCTATCACTGTGAAACCTCTGGTTTCTGAAATCTACTGAGCACATCACACAAATTTCACACATGCAAAGCAAGATCGAAAAAAAGGAATCAATCAATCGCAGATTCGATCAACTAGGTCACACATTTGATAGCACAGAAGATAAGATCCAGGTTAAATTTTGAAACGAAAACGAAAAGGTTCGCCGATTACTGACCAGGAGAAGATGAAGAAGAAAATGGTGCAAGCGGTGGATCCGCCGAAAGCAAGTCCTTCACTGGTGATGCCATTGATGTAACGGTCCAGAATTATGATTTCCGGGTTACGTTTCAAGGGATGAAACCCCTTGTTCGGATCTTGCAATTCAGGTACGGGTCGAGGTTTCAAACTCATTTTCAGTGTTAGTGGAAAGAGGGATTTCAAACCCTAAAATCTCGGAGGGCCGTTGGGTACCCTTAACCTGTCCTAACACTATGTCGCGAAAACCAATTCAAACGAAAGTAAAGCGGAAGCAAGATTAGTTTACAAGGTGCCATGGTAGAGCCGGGTCAAAACTAAAACTTAAGCGAAATATGATCATCTTATACCGGATTAGATGGTTAGCCAGGTTCTTCGATTCGCCAAGGGTTTCCCGTCACAGAAGCAAGGAGCAATCAAGGGGCGGTACCTGACACTAACCACGAAGTCAGGCCCGGTAATCGCCTGCGGGTCCTCTGACCGTGCCGAGGCCACATAACATGCCTATACCTAGGATAAAGGATGACTAATGCAGTACAGTAATTAACTCATGAAAGCATGTTGAATAGTTATAATATGCAGAAATGCTGTAAAGGGCCCAAGAAAATGCCAAGTGGCATATCTCCTGATCTGTGCCCACTCCGAGGCATATATGTCCATACCTCGCTCCGAAGCAGCCCAGGTAGAACGCTCGGTCGGTGCCGCAGCCTATATGTCCGTACCTCACTCCGAAGCAGCCCAGGTAGAACGCTCGGTCACCACCGCAGCCAGATCATATATAAGACTCGATTGACTCAGGGCACCCGATGAGGCTGGGCTACCCTATGACCCTAGCAAGGACTCTAGGACTATCACAGATAACGGTCGTTATGTATTCAAACACACATAGTAACCATATGCTCAGTTCAATGCAATCCTAGCATGATACTATATGGCATGCTTTAATATGCAATAAAACTACACATCACATGACACATCAGGCAGGAGGTCCAGGTTGCTGAGTAAGTCCCGTAGGATACTTACCTGAAGATGCAGAACAACAAGATAACACAAGCAAGGGCCCAGATGCAAGTCCAAAGCAATCCAAAAGCAATACACACCTATCATCAAGTCATTTCCATAAGCTACCACACTGACATTCATACATACGAAACCCAAGTTCTCAACATACTCAAAACCAATCGATAGTAAAACCATTTTCCAAAAACTTTCCGATACGATAAACATCGACCAAAATCATCCTTCCAATCAAACCCATTGATAAATCATACCAACCATATTTTCCAAACTCTTAAATCACAATTTAAGTCAACTCATATTCAAAATAATTTCTCTAATCATACTTGACCCAAAATTCATTTATAAAACATTATCCTTTAAATCAATTTATTTTATTGTTATTCCAAAACAATTCCGACTATGTTAGGGTAGTTTCAAAATCATCCTTTTAATCTATTGAATCAACATCCATTTATAAAACGTAGTCAAATTCTCATTTTATCAACTAGACCCGACAAGGTTAGGACTTTTCTAAAAATCCTATTTTAAATTCATTAAACAAATTTTGCATAACCTTTAGACTATATTAGTATTATAGGTAAATGAAATCAATTAGGACCCAATCCTACTCAATCCAAGGTAAAGGACCAAAGGAAAATAGGCCCATAACTCTTCTTGTCATAAACCGGATCCACGAAATAAGAAAACAGAAGACCCAACCTAGGTTACTGTTCATCATCCCCACCGAAATCTCCCTGCATTCGAAAGGAGGAAAGAAAAGAGGGAGGGAAGGAGCTGCCGGCGTCGAATGCCTGCTCCGACCACCAACCGGACACCAAAGGCCAAACCTTGAACAAGAAAGAGGAGAAGGAGGGGTGCTCACCAAGAGGGTCGAAGTCTTCGCCGGAAAACGCTTCGTCGGAGCTCGAGGTGGACTGCCGGAGTCAAAATCTAAGGGATCCTGGCCTAGGACAGAAGAAGGAGCTTAAAGGTTGAGTTTTATGGGGTGTTTGGTTGGAAAGTGAAGAGGAATGAGCTTACCGAGATTCACAACGTTCGCCGGAAAGAGGGCTCGATTCGTCCGATTCGGCCTTGGTGGCGGCGGAGGGTGCGCCGAGGTACCTGGGTTGGAGGTAGATGGTCATAAAGGGAGACCTTTAAGGGGTTTTCGAACGAAAGGATGGAAGAGAGGAGTTTACCGACTTGCTTGAGCGAGAACAGGGAGGCGAGGAGGAAGATGATAACATCGGCTTCGGGGCTGCGTCTTCGACTGTCGGGAAGTTGCTTCTACTGTTCGGACACAAGGATGAAGGGATTGGGATTGACGCTCAGGCGCGGCTCTGGCGGCTGCTCTAGGTGCTGCTTGGCAACGAGGAATAAGGGGAGGGGGAGATGCGAAATGGGGATGGTGGTGGCGGTGGAAATCAATGAAAAGGGTGGGGGAGCATTTCTTCCTGGGTTTGAAAAGGGGGAAAATCGGATAGGAAAGAGAGATATGGAGAGGTAGGGAGAGATAGAAATGAAATAGGAGAGGTTGGGGGGTTGTGTGTGTGCTCCATTGGCTCCAATTCAAATTAAGGGGAGAGGATGCAGGATCTCCTTCTGATTTGGCGTGGATGAGGACAAAGATATGCAATTGGCATTTTGCCAAAATAGGGAGGGAAGAGCAGGCTTGAAAGTTGAATGTGGGGAGGGAGGTCTAGCCAAGAAGGGAAGGAAGTGGCGTGGTGCTTCCCTGCTGCCACTGCTTCTGTCAACAGCCGAGAGAGAGAGAGAGAGAGGGAGAGAGAGGGAGAGAGGAAAAAAAAAAGAAAAGAAAATATGGAGGAAAGGTCCTCACAAGACCCAAATTTCAAAATAACCGGTACTCGTTATCTTGACGTTATCCCGACCCGCTCAAAATTTTAATGAAATTCTCCGAATCTAAAATAAATAATGAATCTCAAAATAAATTCCAATATCGAAGTAAGAAAGCAAAAATAAAATCCATCGGAATCAAACTTTAAAACGATGCCGGAATCATTCATAAGGATTTTAAATCGGAAGTTGTACTCGAGAACAAGTTTTATTTATATATATATAAATGAAATAATATACTTGTGATTAAAATAATATTAAAAATAATATTTCGGTCTTTACATTCATCCACCTCTAAAAACAAGTCTCGTCCACGAGACTAAAATAATCATAAGGCAATGGGAAGAAGTTTTGAAACTGGTGAGTCCAAGGATCATGTCATCGATCCCGTAAGCACCTCATAAGTGCCCCTATGAGATCCCCACAGTATCTCGTCGTGATCATGATATTACCAATTGGTCATAGCAAGTATGTGACATGGGCCCCTATCATATCCTTACCCCGACTTCTTATTTATATCATAACTCAAAATCTTCATAATGTAAATCAAATTCTGAAAGTTCAATAAAGTGTTGTCACGAGAAGACTGAACTTGAAATCCTTGAAACTCTCGATAGTGTTTGTTCCTTTAAAATCCAATTTAGCCCTCATAAAACCATTCAGAACTTCAAATTCGACATCAATCACCAATTCTAGATTTTGAGAGGTGGTGGCATCCACCCCTAAGGGCTAACCCCATATTTCCTTCATAGGTTCCAAATCATTCAAACATCATTCATAACTCAACAAGGATCATTACCAAAAAGTCTCATCTACTCATATATAAGCATCATACCATAAGTCATCTTTCACATGGCAAGTCTCAACACCTCATCAACATGCCGACAAGGCTCGAGTACCAAAAAGGACAACAAGTCTCAACATGCTAAAAGTCATAAGTCATAACAACACATATACTACCAAAAGTATCAACGAACTTCATCGAGCACGTCATCACACAAGCCGGGAGAACCGATCTCCAGCATCACCTCAGCATAGAGTCTGCACACAAAATAAGCAATCATAAGCACATCATCATAGAGGCACCCATCCATCCCAAAATAAAAGACCACTAGACTCACCATTAAGCTCACGAGGTCAAGGTCAGGTCGTCGCTCGGCTCGGCGTAAGAGCTCAAAAGCTCATCTACAACGCTCCCGTAACTCGCTCTCAGGCTATCCTCAGCCTCCCAAGTGGCCTCGTCAGGGCCCCTCCTGGACCACTGAAAAAGAAGAAGAGGTACCTCCTTGGTCCTCAACTTCTTGACTCAGCGGTCAAGTACTCGAACCGGGGTCTCTACGTATGTGTGGTTAGGCTCAATATGAAGGTCGGAATAATCTAAGACATGACTCGGGTAAGGGATATACTGTCGCAACTGAGACACGTGGAAAACATCGTGCACGCCGGCCAATGATGGTGGTAGGGCTAACCGGTAAGCGACCTCACCGACCTTCTCAAGGATCTCAAAAGGTCCCACAAACCTAGGGCTCAGCTTGCCCTTCATGCCAAATCGACGAACTCCCCTGGTCGGTGACACCTGAAGCCAAACATGGGCTCCCACCTCAAACTCGAGCTCTGTCCGACGACGGTCTGCATACTTCTTCTGTCTGTCCTGGGAGACTCTCAAGTGCTCTCGAATGCGCCCAATCTGATCAACTGTCTCTCTGACCACCTCAGGTAGCGAAGCTGTGGTGTCGGCCGGCTCGTCCCAACACACTGGCGACTTGCATCACCGCCCGTAGAATGCCTCATACGGGGCCATCCCAATCGACGAGTGATAGCTGTTGTTGTAGGAGAACTCCACCAGTGGCAGATACCTAACCCAACGATTGCCCCACTCTAGTACACAAGATCTCAAGAGATCCTCCAAGGTCTGGATCGTCCGCTCACTCTGACCGTCTGTCTGCGGGTGATAAGCTGTACTGAAATGCAATCGACTCCCCAATGCGTCATGAACCTGTCGCCAAAACCTCGACGTGAACCGGCCATCTCGGTCTGAAATGATACGCTCTGGAACTCCGTGGAGTCTCACAATGTGCATGATAAACGAATCTGCTAATCTCGCGACTGGCCAAGTCTCCTGAATGGCTATGAAGTGAGCCGACTTGGTCAATCTGTCAACCACAACCCAGATGGCATCGAACCCTCGGATGTCTCTCCTCAGTCTCGTGACGAAGTCCATGGAGATGTCTGTTCATTTCCACTCGGGAATTGGAAGCGATCGCACAAGCCCACATGGTCTTTGGTGCTCGATCCTGACCTGCTGGCAAACCTGACATCTAGCGACGAAATCTGTGATGTCTGCTCGCATCCTCAGCCATCAATAGGACTTCCTCAAGTCCTGATACAACATATTCGTCCCTGGATGGACAGAATAAGGACTAGCGTGAGCCTCCTGCATAATCTTCTGCCTCAAATCTGCGGTAGACGGCACTACAATCCTCCTTTGAAAGGTCAGCAGCCCGTCTGGTCTCTCTGCAAGCTCACCAACCCATCCCTGAACTATCCGCTCTCGCAAGGCTGCTACCTCGGGGCACTCTACCTGCTCTCTGCGAATCTCCTCTGTCAGCTCTGACTGAATCTCTAAGAAGGACAACTGGCCGCGCTCTCTCTAAATCCAAACCTCTATGCCACACGACATCAGCTCTGCCTGTAAGCTCCGCTGGGCTGTTAATCGAGCCACAGCCACCTCCTGATGAGTCTTCCAGCTGAGTGCTTCGGCCACTACATTGGCCCTCCCTGGATGATAGACGATATCCAAATCGTAGTCCTTTAGAAGATCCAACCAGCGCCTCTGCCTCATGTTGAGCTCCTTCTGGGTGAAGATATACTTCAAGCTCTTATGATCCGTCATCACCTTGCACAAGGTGCCATATAGGTAATGCCTCCAGATCTTCAGAGCATGGACAACAGCAGCCAACTCCAAATCATGAGTCGGGTAGCTCTCATCTCCGGGCTTCAACTGGCGTGAAGCATAGGCGATAACCCGATCCCTCTGATGCAGAACACAACCCAATCCAGCTCTGGAAGCATCGGTGTAGATCACGAAGTCCTCAGTCCCATCTGGCAAAGCTAAAACTGGTGCAGTCGTCAGCTTCTCCTTCAGAAGCTCAAAGCTGGCCTAACACTCCTCGCTCCAAACAAAGGGAACATTGACAAGAGGAAAACCTGTCGTTGTTCTTGCCAAAGAATACTCAATCTCACAACTAGTATAGTGTGTAAGCAAGAGGTCGATCCACAGGGAAATCTATCCAATTCAAGTATAATTCTAATCGCTAGTAAGAATATGGGGGGGTTTTGGTGTGAAAAGATCCGCCTTTTATCAAAGCGGAAGCAAGCAAACAAAGTCAAGTGATTGTAGAATGCAGTGGAGAGAAATAAGTTCACCTACAATTTATCACTTCGATTGATGAATTCGATCCTTGTTTCAGCCTCTAGTTCTTGTCTTTCCTATCAATGTCCTTGTCCAGATCTTAGGTAAATTACTAGTCCTACGAGTCCTAGCAACCCTTATCCCTAAATAACCCTAACAGGGTTAAGATTCAACCTAGAGATAGCATTAAGATTATGAATTAACCAAGGTACACATAACATCAAGCTACGAGTCGATATTCAACATGTATTCAACTTCCTACACATCCAATTAGTCCTACGAGTCCTAAAGAGATATGATTGCCACTTGGGTTAAGGTTCGCTACGAGGAATCTACAAAACCCTAGCAATTGAATGAATCTACTCTAACTAGTCGGCCAGGCCAGAGAGAATAAAACACATTCAAGCAATTAAGCACAAAGAAGTCAAAACATTGCAATAGGAATAAGAACTAGATTAAGAAACTCACAATCCAACAATCAAAGATCCAAACTGTAGGCGAAACCTTGAGAGTTTAGTTGCTCATGCTCAACGGCGCTCTCAACAATGGAATAATGTGCATAAGGTGAATGAAAATAATAACTAGAAAAGCCTTAAATAATCTTGAGAAAGTCGGCCAAAAATAACTAAATAAAAACCCTAAGTAAAATCCGGAATCGATGTTCAGTTCCTGCACGGGCCGCGGGGCGGCCGGCGATCAGCGAAGTCTTCCGTTTCTGTCTTCGAGCCGCGGGGCGGCCAACTATCCTGCGGGGCGGCCTGCGATTCTTCCGAACTCTCCTTCTTTGTTTCCAGCAGCTCCTATGTATTTCTTTAACTTGTTTTCGCTCTTTTACAATTCATTTCACCTCCAATCTACTTTACCTGAAATAAACCATAAAATCATGTAGATTCCGCCTCTTCTAACTCAACAAGTGATTATATAAATTCAACTAAATATATGCAATATTCACAACTAAACTATGCTAAATGCACTCTATTATGCAACACTAAATATGCTCTATCAAACATCCTTCCGAGTCAGCTGAGTCATCGGTCGGGCGATCCTCGAGAAATCCCGGACGAAGCGGCGGTAATAGCTGGCTAACCCCAAGAAGGAGTGAATGTCTCGTACGTTCTTGGGCACCTCCCAAGCAACGATGGCATCAATCTTCGCCGGATCCACGGCGACTCTAGCGGTAGAGATCACATGGCCTAAGAAGGCCACCTCGGAAATCCAAAAATCGCACTTGCTGTACTTCCCGTACAGCTGATGCCTCCTCAACGTCTTCAGAACAATCCTCAAGTGCTCCTCGTGCTCCTCTCGGCTCCGCGAATAAACGAGGATATCATCGATGAAGACGACCACGAACCTGTCAAGGTAGTCTATGAACACCCTGTTCATAAGCTCCATGAAAGCTGCGGGGGCGTTGGTCAGTCCAAACGGCATGACCACAAACTCATAATGCCCATAACGCGTCCGGAAGGTGGTCTTCGGAATATCCTCTGCACGAACCCGAAGCTGATGATACCCGGACCTCAGATCAATCTTCGAGAACACCACGGCACCCTGTAGCTGATCCATCAAGTTGTCGATCCTCGGGAGGGGGTAACGGTTCTTTACCGTAGCCCGGTTCAGCTCGCGATAATCGATGCACAGTCTCAGCGAACCATCCTTCTTCTTCACGAACAGCACCGAAGCTCCCCATGGTGATGTACTCGGACGAATATACCCCTTCCCTGCCAGCTCCTCTAACTGTGCCTTCAGCTCTGCCATCTCAGTCGGCGCCATCCGGTAAGGTACTCGGGAGATGGGCCTAGTGCCCGGCTCTAGCTCGATCGCAAAGTCGACCTCTCTCGGCGGCGGCAGTCCCGGGAGATCATCCGGAAAGACGTCAGCGAAGTCACGAACTATCGGCATGTCGGAGATGCTGGGCCGATCTCTATCCACCTCTAGGGCATAGCACCAGAATCCTGTACAACCCTGATCGATCAATCTTGCAGCTCTGACTGCACTGATCATTGCCCCATTCCTCTTGGAGTCGCTACCCCAAACCTGATGCTCCGAACCATCCTCAGCCAAGATAGACATGGTCCTCATCCGCAGATTGATGATCGCCCCGTAGTGGTCCATGAAGTCTATCCCAAGGATCAAGTCGTAGGTCTGCAGTCTCAGCACGATAAGGTCGGCGGGCCACTCACTCTCACCTATACGGACAGGTCATCCTAAGATCTCTCGACACGTCCTAGCCCTAGTCCCGTCCGGCATACCCACGACATAGGTCGGACCTCTCGTGCAGCTCAGGCTCAGCCTAGCGACGCACGACTCTGCTATAAAGCAGTGGGTAGCACCCGTATCGAACAAAATAGCCAAACAAGCATCACGGAAATGTATCGTACCTGAGGCACTCGGAGCGGACCGATCATCTCCTCTCATCTGAAATACGCGGGGCGGTGGGGGGCAAGGCAGAACCAGAACCTCCAGACGTCTGTCCTCTCCCATAACCTGACCCAGATGGCCCAGCTGACGATGATCCTATACTAGACTCAGACCCTGACGATCGGCGACCTCCTCTACCTGAGCCTCTGCCACGTCCTCCAAATTTGCCTCTAGCTGATGAGCCACCTCTCCCCTGCCCCTGGGGATAAGTCAGAAATGGGGGCTGAGGGGCGGCGGGAAGTCTCGGTGCTGCTGGTACATGGGAAACTCCTCGCGACTGAGGACAATGACTAGCTCGATGTTCCTGGGTGTGACAGGTGTAGCATATCGTGGTCCTCCTAGGGCAGTGCTGTAAGGCATGCCCCTCCTCATGACATCCATAGCAAATCATGGCTCGGACAGAAATCTCCCTAGGCCATGCAGATGGTGGGGCCATCGGTACACCTCCGCGGAATCCTCCACGAAAAACTCCTCGGGGTCTCCCATCTCCCCTGGTGTCAGCCGACCTCGACCTCTTCGCCTCAGGGCGAGAGGGAGCATAAACAGTCTCTGTGAGAATCTTCTGCTGAGCGTACATCTGAACAACCTCCAGAAAGTGATCAAAGGGGACAGCTCCCAGGCTCGCTGCATGCAGGAGAACGTCCGGCGGCAGCCTCATAGACAGCATGCGGATGCGGCTCTCGTCGGTAGGGCAAAGGTGAGCACAATGGACCAACTCTCTCTTGAACTGACAGATGATCTTAGAGACCGTGCGGGTGGGGTCGTAGACAGCAGTCACAACACGCATGAAAGTGACGTCTCTCGTCGTCTGTGTCCCTGGCGGATGAAACTCTTGAAGTAATAGGTCACAAAACTCGCCATAAGTCCACTGTGTACGCTCATCCTTAAAGGTGAGCCAGTGCAAGAAGGCGTCCTCTCGAAGGAGACATGCGGACAGTCGCTGACGCTCGGAGACGGGGGCGTCGATGAAGTCAAGAATGCTGTCGATCTGCATCAGCCAAGCCTCTATATCCTCTCCGGGTCCTCCCGAGAAGTGTGGCGGGTTGCAGTGACTCAGTGATCGAACCCAGTCGACGCGCTTCACGGGGCGCGCGTCGGCGGCGTTTGGCCCCGTCGGCTGACCGACAGAAATCTCTCCGACAGGCTCCACTGGCTGTCCGGCGGGAATCTCTCCAACAGGCTCCACTGGCTGTCCGACGGGAATTCCTCCACCAGGCTCCACTGGCTGTCCGACGGGAATCTCTCTAACAGGCTCCACAGGCTGTCCGGCGGGAATCTGAGCCTCTGGTGGGGGGTCTCCGACCAATCCTCTCAACATCTCGATCAAGGTCGCTCGGTCCATCTATCGCAGAACCTCCTCCGGTTATGGAGCCGGGATCTCAGCGTCTCTGGGGCCCTGGGCCCCACCATCTACAACATCAGCCACAACTCGTCGAGGTCGTCCTCGCCCTCTGCGCACTGGGCCCCCACGCCCAACCGCCCCACGTCGTGCGCCAACCATATTGCTGCATATTCGAGGTTCAATTAACACCCAGCAAAGAAGCACACAGAGACAATATAATGATCTCCTTCGGGGAAGATCGCACTAAGGCCCAATTGGTATATAGGAGACACATCAGGGTACCTAATGTCGCTCTTCGAGGAGCGACTGACCGGAGGGGCAAAACCTCGCGATCCTACCTAACTCGCCACTCCAACCACCTTGGGGAAATCTCCTTGGAGTCTTCCGGACCCTCTGTAAAGAGCAAACTAGTATTTTGCCTACCCATTCCCGACTACATCCAATAGGGATGGTACTACCGCCTTCCTACCCGCTCGTTCCCCATTCGGGTCGGTTTTCCTCTTTTATGACAAGTCAAGTTTATTACTTAGTCCAATTTGGGTTAGGCATCTTAAGTTCATTTTGCCCATTTTAAATCGTTTTAAAAAAAAGTCCTTGAAACTCGTGGGCGGTTTTCAAAATATACTCTCAACCATTGTGTACCCGAATTGCAAAACCTCGGCTCTGATACCAACTTTGTAACGGCCCAGAATTATGATTTTCGGGTTACGTTTCAAGGGATGAAACCCCTTGTTCGGATCTTGCAATTCAGGTACGGGTCGAGGTTTCAAACTCATTTTCAGTGTTAGTGGAAAGAGGGATTTCAAACCCTAAAATCTCGGAGGGCCGTTGGGTACCCTTAACCTGTCCTAACACTATGTCGCGAAAACCAATTCAAACGAAAGTAAAGCGGAAGCAAGATTAGTTTACAAGGTGCCACGGCAGAGCCGGGTCAAAACCAAAACTTAAGCGAAATATGATCATCTTATACCGGATTAGATGGTTAGCCAGGTTCTTCGATTCGCCAAGGGTTTCCCGTCACAGAAGCAAGGAGCAATCAAGGGGCGGTACCTGACACTAACCACGAAGTCAGGCCCGGTAATCGCCTGCCGGTCCTCTGACCGCGCTGAGGCCACATAACATGCCTATACCTAGGATAAAGGATGACTAATGCAGTACAGTAATTAACTCATGAAAGCATGTTGAATAGTTATAATATGCAGAAATGCTGTAAAGGGCCCAAGACAATGCCAAGTGGCATATCTACTGATCTGTGCCCACTCCGAGGCATATATGTCCATACCTCGCTCCGAAGCAGCCCAGGTAGAACGCTCGGTCGGTGCCGCAGCCTATATGTCCGTACCTCACTCCGAAGCAGCCCAGGTAGAACGCTCGGTCACCACCGCAGCCAGATCATATATAAGACTCGATTGACTCAGGGCACCCGATTGAGGCTGGGCTACCCTATGACCCTAGCAAGGACTCTAGGACTATCACAGATAACGACCGTTCTGTATTCAAACACACATAGTAACCACATGCTCAGTTCAATTCAATCTTAGCATGATACTATATGGCATGCTTTAATATGCAATAAAACTACACATCACATGACACATCAGGCAGGAGGTCCAGGTTGCTGAGTAAGACCCGTAGGATACTTACCTGAAGATGCAGAACAGCAAGATAACACAAGCAAGGGCCCAGATGCAAGTCCAAAGCAATCCAAAAGCAATACACACCTATCATCAAGTCATTTCCATAAGCTACCACACTGACATTCATACATACGAAACCCAAGTTCTCAACATACTCAAAACCAATCGATAGTAAAACCATTTTCCAAAAACTTTCCGATACGATAAACATCGACCAAAATCATCCTTCCAATCAAACCCATTGATAAATTATACCAACCATATTTTCCAAATTCTTAAATCACAATTTAAGTCAACTCATATTCAAAATAATTTCTCCAATCATACTTGACCCAAAATTCATTTATAAAACATTACCCTTTAAATCAATTTATTTTATTGTTATTCCAAAACAATTCCGACTATGTTAGGGTAGTTCCAAAATCATCTTTTTAATCCATTGAATCAACATCCATTTATAAAACGTAGTCAAATTCTCATTTTATCAACTAGACCCGACAAGGTTAGGACTTTTCTAAAAATCCTATTTTAAATTCATTAAACAAATTTTGAATAACCTTTAGACTATATTAGTATTATAGGTAAATGAAATCAATTAGGACCCAATCCTACTCAATCCAAGGTAAAGGCCCAAAGGAAAATAGGCCCATAACTCTTCTTGTCATAAACCGGATCCACGAAATAAGAAAACAGAAGACCCAACCTAGGTTACTGTTCATCATCCCCACCGAAATCTCCCTGCATTCGAAAGGAGGAAAGAAAAGAGGGAGGGAAGGAGCTGCCGGCGTCGAATGCCTGCTCCGACCACCAACCGGACACCAAAGGCCAAACCTTGAACAAGAAAGAGGAGAAGGAGGGGCGCTCACCAAGAGGGTCGAAGTCTTCGCCGAAAAACGCTTAGTCGGAGCTCGAGGTGGACTGCCGGAGTCAAAATCTAAGGGATCCTGGCCTAGGACAGAAGAAGGAGCTTAAAGGTCGAGTTTTATGGGGTGTTTGGTTGGAAAGTGAAGAGGAATGAGCTTACCGAGATTTACAACGTTCGCCGGAAAGAGGGCTAGATTCGTCCGATTCAGCCTTGGTGGTGGCGGAGGGTGCGCCGAGGTACTTGGGTCGGAGGTAGATGGTCATAAAGGGAGACCTTTAAGGGGTTTTCGAATGAAAGGACGGAAGAGAGGAGTTTACCGACTTGCTTGAGCGAGAACAGGGAGGCGAGGAAGAAGATGACAACGTCGGCTTCGGGGCTGCGTCTTCGACTGTCGGGAAGTTGCTTCTGCTGTTCGGACACAAGGATGAAGGGGTTGGGATTGACGCTCAGGCGCGGCTCTGGCGGCTGCTCTAGGTGCTGCTTGGCAACGAGGAATAAGGGGAGGGGGAGATGCAAAATGGGGATGGTGGTGGCGGTGGAAATCAATGAAAAGGGTGGGGGAGCATTTCTTCTTGGGTTTGAAAAGGGGGAAAATCAGATAGGAAAGAGAGATATGGAGAGGTAGGGAGAGATAGAAATGAAATGGGAGAGGTTGGGGGGTTGTGTGTGTGCTCCATTGGATCCAATTCAAATTAAGGGGAGAGGCTGCAGGATCTCCTTCTGATTTGGCGTGGATGAGGACAGAGATTTGCAATTGGCATTTTGCCAAAATAGGGAGGGAAGAGCAGGCTTGAAAGTTGAATGTGGGGAGGGAGGTCTAGCCAAGAAGGGAAGGAAGTGGCGTGGTGCTTCTCTGCTGCCACTGCTTCTGTCAACAGCCGAGAGAGAGAGAGGAAGAGAGAGGGAGAGAGGAAAAAAAAAAAGAAAATAGGGAGGAAAGGTCCTCACAAGACCCAAATTTCAAAATACCCGGTACTCGTTATCTTGACGTTATCCCGACCCGCTCAAAATTTTAATAAAATTCTCCGAATCTAAAATAAATAATGAATCTCAAAATAAATTCCAATATCGAAGTAAGAAAGCAAAAATAAAATCCGTCGGAATCAAACTTTAAAACGATGCCGGAATCATTCATAACGATTTTAAATCGGAAGTTGTACTCGAGAACAAGTTTTATATATATATATATATAAATGAAATAATATACTTGTGATTAAAATAATATTAAAAATAATATTTCGGTCTTTACAATCGACAACGGTGTGGCTGATGAGGAGCAGCCCGAACGCCGCTAATCCGTTCGCCGGCAGCCCTGCGGACAACAAATGCACACAATGAAAGCACAGAAAAATAGATCGTTGGATCTGAGGGAAGGCCCTACGGAATTAAGGAGGATGTGAGCTCATACCTTTAGCCACCATGGACGTAGGGAAGGTCCTCGACGGCTTGGAGAATCCACCACAGATCGCCAGCGAGATCCATCCATACATGCTGAAATCGAGCAGAGCCAGCGAGATCCACCAATACTTGCTAAAATCGAGCAGAGTTAGAGGCTCTTCCTCTTCATCTTGCCGTCGCCAGCGAGATCCCCTGCGTACTCCCACCGCCTTCAGTTCCGCGCGCTTGATCTCGGCTTGTAGATTCCAATCTCCGGCCTCTTACTCCGCCGATCTCCAACAGTTTTCGTCGCCGCTTCCTGATTTCGTCCGCCGACTTCAACAAAAACAATGGAGCCGTGCTGGCATCAACGCTCGTTGATTCCGAGCCTCTTGCTCCTCGATCCATGCTGTCTGCTCTAATCATCCTTGTTCGACATGCATATGAATCGATTCCCCTATCTTCTCCCCCCTTCCAATCAGAATCAGGCGCAGAAATAAAGATCGACAAGGTCAATCCTGATCCGATTTCAGATGAAAGATAAGAAAAAGTGCGAATGTGGATTGAATCGGCAGCCATTGGAGGAAAAAATGAAAACAACTAGCGGATGGGGCGAGAGAGTGGGAGAGAGATCTGGTGAAATGACGAGGAAGAGAGCGAGAGTTGCAAATTATGTTTATTAGGAGGGTCATTTTGTCCAGAAAAAAAAAATGGACAAAAACCAAATATGACGTACTTGACGGACACTCCCTCAATAAAAGCAAAAAAATAGGTCGGGTTGGCAAATTTTTTCTTAAAAATATAAGTCAGTTATTTTTTTCATATTTTTTAATGAGTTAAAAACTATACTTCCTCCGTTCTTTTATACTCCGTATTTGACATTTTAAAAACATGTATGTATTTTTAGAAAAGTAAAAACTATATAAATATTACTTTTTATTCAATCTTTTTTAATAATATTATACTTAGTACTAATAAGTATGATATTATTAAAAAAATTATTAAAAAATAAATATTTTATATAGTTTTTATCACCTTAACCAACGTGTATGAATAATAAAAAGACAAATAAAAAAGAACGGAGGGAGTATAAAATAATATATTTTTTATTAATTCTTTTAAATAATTATATACTTATTAGTAATATATACTGTATAAGACAATGTAAAAAAAATAATAAAAAATATTATTTTATATAGTTTTTAACTCCTTAAAAACGTGCCTAAAAGTCAATGAACTTATATTTCTAAACGGAGCTAATATATAATTTGTACTCCATCTGTACGTTAATTAAAACTTGTCATTTTAGAAATCTACACGGTTATTAAGAAAACAAACAAAAATACACTTATACCTCTAATTATTACTCTTTTTTTTACTTTATCAAAAAGTACAACTAACAACTATCTAATCATTACACAGAACATTTCGTAAAGTAGATGCCAAAATATCTAAAATGACGAGTTTTTCTTAACAAGATTTATTTCCTAAAACGACGAGTTTTAATTAACGGACAGAGTATTAAATTATACTCCCGGTTAATTAAAACTTGTCATTTTAGAAATTTGCACACTTTTTAAGAAAACAAACAAAAACACACTTATATTCCTAAATATTACTCTACTTTTTACTTTCTTGAAAACTACAATTAACATCTATCTAATCATTACAAAGACAATTTTGTAAATTTGACTGCAAAATACCTAAAGTGACATGTTTTTCTTAACAAGATTTACATCCTAAAATGACATGTTTTAACTAACGGAGAGAGTAGTATATATCATTGATAGGAATAGCAACAAAATATTCCTATTATTAATAGCCTCTCATAAGTTGGCTCAATAGTGAGGAATATGAGTTAATGAGAAGTATTGGATTCGATCTCTGTCTCTATCTTTTCTTTGAGTGAAAAAATCAAGGTTCACCTTACTTCTTATAATTGGGTCTAGCTGGTCGGCGCAATCTGGTTTATCTGGTGCATGACTGTTATTTTCAAGAATGGAATGAGAGAGAGAGATGAACAAATGAACAACAAAAATGATCAATTGAACTGGAAAACTCAAATTCTATACATAAGCTGTTGGAGTATTTATACAGCAAGAGAAGCTCCCGTAATTGCCATCTAACAAACAATGAAGAGGTAAAATTACCATTTTACCCTTACTCCACATACCTCCCTCAAGCTGGACTTGTGGAGGGAAGCACTAGACCAAGCTTGGAACACAAACTGTGGTGTTGATAAGCCCCCAGAGCCTTATTCATTACATCAGCAGTTTGCAACTGAGTGGAGATATGAGTAGTGACTAGAAACCCTTGTTGGATGAGCTCCCTTATGAAGTGACAATCTATTCGAACATGCTTAGTCCTTTCATGGTAAACTGGATTAGAAGCTAGACTTTGTGCTGCCTTGTTGTCACAAAACAAAGTAACTGGCAACGGGAGCTCAATGTGTAAGTCTGATAATATCCTTGGACCCAAATGAGCTCACTAGCAGTGTATGACATGCTCCTATATTCACTTTCAGCAGAGGACTTGGAAACTACCTTCTGCTTCTTAGATTTTCAGGAAATAAGAGCACCTCCCAGGAATACACAATAGCCAGACAATGACCGACCAGAATCAGGGCAATTCCCCCAATCAGCATCACTAAAAGTAGTTAATCTAAGGTCTGAGATAGCAGGATAAGAGAGAGCCATGTTGAAACTCCCTTTCAAGTATCTAAGAAGATATAAAGCAACATTCGAGTGAGGTTGACGAGGGCATTGAAGAAACTGACTAAGTTGTTGCACTACAAAGGAAATATCAGGTCTAGTGAAAGTGAGGTACAACAAACGACCAACTGACCTCCTGTACAATTCCGGATTGGAGAGAGGCTCTCATTCAAAGGTAGATAATTTGGCACCCTTTTGCATTGGAAAAGAAGCAGTCTTGCATTCTACCATATTTGCATCCTTGAGTATATCTAAAATATACTTCCTTTGATTGAGTAGGATGCCTCTTGAAGATCTGGATATTTCCATTCCTAGAAAGTGCCTTGCAATCCCAAGATCCTTGATAGTGAATTCCTTGTCCAAAGCTGTCTTGGTGGCAACAATCTCAGTGCTATCATTACCCATGAGAAGCATATCATCAACATAGAGTAAAACAACAGTAAATGAATCACTGACTGACTTGGTGAAAAGAGAATAATCATGCAATGATTGAACAAATCCAAATTCCATTGTCTGCTAGCTTGCTTTAATCCATACAAAGATCTGTGCAGTTTACAAACCTTTCCCGAGTCTGCTTTAGTGTAACCTAAAAGGGGAAGCAAATAGACTTCTTCATCAAGGAAACCATGCAAAAATGCATTGTTGACATCAAGCTGATGAAGTTTCCATCCCTTTGCTGCAGCTAATGCAAGAACAATCCTTACAGTGGATAACTTGGCAAATGGAGAAAAGGTTTGTTTATAGTCTTTATCCATTACCTAATTATATTCTTTTTCCACTAACCTTGCTTTGAATTTATCAACTTCACCATTAGGCTTGTACTTGATCTTATAGATCCATCTGGACCCAATGGCTTTTGAACCAGGAGGCAAATCTGTAAGTGACTAGGTATGATTACTTTCCAGAGCATCAATTTCAGCTTTCATGGCCAATTGCCAATTCACATCATCCTTAGCTTGATTGTAAGTGCGAGGTTCAAAAACAGTACACACATTTACTAAGGATTGCACATAGGAAGATGACAGATGAGTGAGATGTTGGGTAGAGAAAACTGAGAAAGACTGAGATTGTGATTCAACTCTAGTTGGTAAATCCTTACAGATGTATTCAAGCAATCTCTGTGGTCGGTGAATGACTCTCTTAGCAGGCAAACCTTGCCTCTGCTCCACCACTGGACTAGATCTGAACTCAATACTGCGTTCATTCTGATCAACCACAATGAGAGGACTGGAGACAGTATCATTGACTACCACTTCATCAGAAGGACTGACAGAAGATTGAGATTCACTCAAATTCCTATGAAGTGTAGATGACTGAGGCAAAACATCATGAGGGGACTGAAATAAGAGAGGAGAGCTCTCATTAGAGGCAGGATTGACCAAGGGCAATGTAGACTGTGCAGGAGCTGGTGCTACAGACGACTGTACAACCTTATAAGGAAAGACATTTTCCTGAAATTTCACATGTCTGCTTACTAAGATGACATTCCTGTCAATATCAAATACCTTGAAAGCCTTTTGACCAGGAGGGTAGCAAAGGAAGATACATCTCCTTGCCTTAGTCCCTAACTTGTCTTTTAAATCATTAGGTTGATAGGCATAACAAAGACAACCTATCACTCTTAAATGTTCAATGGAAGGTGACTTTCCATACAAAACCTCAAATGGGGATTTCCAATTTAACACTGCAGTTGACATTTTATTTATCAGGTAAGTTGCACCAAGTACAAACTCACCCAAAATTTTGATAGGAAGACCAGCAAAATGCCTGATAGCACGAGCTGTTTCTATCAAGTGACGATCCTTTCTTTCTGCTCTTCCATTTTGCTCAGGTACACCCAGAGCTGACCTTTGATGGATGATGCCATGTTGTTCAAACAAGGTAGCACACACCCTTCGTGTGAATTCTGTGCCATTATCTGTTCTAACCACCTTGATTGTGGCATTGAACTGATTTCTGACCATGCTTACAAAAGCAGCTATCATTCTATAAACTTGTGTCTTATCTTGTATCAAGTAAACCCAAGTAGCTCGAGAGTGATCATGTAATATGGTAAGAAAATATTTTGCCCCACATAAAGCCTTTTCTCTATAAGTCCCCCAGACATCCATGTGAACCAAACTGAACACCGAATCAACAATAGAATCACTCTTAGAAAACTGTAATTTGTGATGCTTTGTCATATCACAAGAATCACAATGAAAAGTACTGAAGTCACAAGGCTTACAAACATCCAGTTGCTTCATCTTAGAGACAGACATATGCCCAAATCTGGCATGAAACAAGTCTAAACATTCAACATTATTATAGAATCTCCTAAAATCTTTATTGAAGAAAGAAACACAACTTCCAACTTGAAGACATCTCCTACTTGTCCTTCCACTGTCAAGAGGTGTGACCTTCAAGTAGTATAGACCACCATCTTCAATACCTTTTGCAATAATGCAATCAGTTGTAAGGTCCTACAATGTGCAAGAAACTGAATCAAAACCAAAGGTTCAATCCCTATCTCTCATCAATTTTGATACTGACATCAGATTATGTTGAAAATGTGGCACAAAAAGAACATTATTCAAGCTCAATGTAGTAGAGATAACAACAGTACCAGACTCCCTAACCACAAAGAAGGTTCCATCAGGCAACCCAAGAGAAACTATTATATCCAAGGAATGTAATTCAGAAAACACACTCTTGTCAAAGGCTATGTGATCAGTGGCACCTGAATCAACAATCCAAGACCATATATCTGCTTTGTTATTTCCAACAAGAAAGGAAAAGCTCATAGTACCTGCAAAATTCACAAAGGGATGATTGACTGAACTGTCAGTCCCATCCATTGGAGCCTTGCCCTTCATCATTTTCACAATTTCATGAAACACAACATCTACCATGCCTGGATCAGGTTTAATGCCATCAGTGTCAAGAGGATTGCCAAACTAAACATCCATCATCTATTGGCCTTCAGCATTAGCAGCAAACCTGCTAGAACTAGCTTTCTAAGCATCACCATCACGAGGCCCCTTGAACCACTCAGGATACCCCACCAATTTAAAACAATAATCTCTGGTATGCCCTTTTTCCTTGCAATAATCACATTGCCTTTCAAAATTTGCCTTTTTAAAATCCCTCTTGACCTGATCAGTAGCTTTACTCTGAACAGATTTATTTCCAATAGCAAAAACATTACTATCTGATTGACTGTTCCTGCTAACAGCTAAAGCATTCATGTCAACTTGGAAACCACTAATCCCTTTTTGCCTCTCAATCTGCACTGCCATTTGAAAGACCTTGTTCAAACCTGGCATGGGATCCATAGAGAGTATGTTGTTCCTAAGATGCTCATAGGCATCATTTAATCCCATCAAGAACTGCATGATCTTAGCTTTATTTTCCCTGTCTTGCATTAGTTTCAATATCACACAACTACAATGATTAATACCCTCACAACTGCAGATAGGCAATGGATCAAGTAACTGCAACTCATCCCAAATCTTTTTAAGTTTCCCATAGTAAGCAAGAACCGACAAATTCTCTTGTCTCAAGTAGCTAATCTCACGACGCAACTGATATATGAGTGGATCATTTGACTCATAAAATCTCTCCCTAATCTCATCCCATAACTCTTTCGAGGACTGAACATACATGAAATGTTCACCTATTTCACTGTTCATGGAGTTTATGAGCCAGCACATGACCATGTAGTCGGCTCTACTCCATCTTTCAAAATCATCACTATCTTCTTCAGGTCTAACACAAGCACAAGTAATGAATCCCAATTTAGCCTTATCACCTAACGCCATTCGCACTACTCTACTCCAACTAGTAAAGTTTGAACCGTTGAACAAATTCGACACCAGTTGCATACTTGGATGATCTGAGTTCGATAGAAAATACGGATTGATATGCACATGATTCATACCTTTCACGAATTCGCCGAATTGAATCTGATTTTGGCCAAATCTTGGGATTCCAGTAGCTCTACGTCCAGATCCAGGTTCTGGAGGCGTGACGAATATGCCTCTTTCGGCACCATTTCCACCTCCTACGATGATTGAACAGAAGGAGAGACGGCGATAGAAGAGGGTGAACCTGGACTTGCAATGGATCTGTAGAATTCAGATTCGAATTGGTTGTAGGATGGTGGTGGCAACAACATCAGTATCGTCAATAGCTCCGTCGTGGCCATTTACAAACAGAGAGAACGAAAGAAAAGAGGACTCATTAGTGGATTTGGAGAGAAGCTTGAGGGAAATTTGGAAGAACTTTTGGCACCATAACCTCGCGAAGCTTGGGGCCCGGGGCTTCCATTTTCAGCAAAAATAAACTCAAAAAGCACACACCTTCACCTCCCACAAACCCACACGAAGCTGTTGCCACACATGAAGAGCAGGAGTTACTTTTTTTTTTAACCTCCGGAACCTCCCAAAACCTACATCCAAACACATGTTTAGCCGCATTGATTACTTCTAGGTGTGGGTTCTAACACGATGTTGCCATATAGGAAAAGATCTGCAGGTACAAATTTGAAGGGTACGTTTACCTTTGTGATTCATTTAAGCTTTATAGTGAAGTTGAGCAGTCGTCTGATGATGTGAAAGCATGGTTAGTTGTTGCTAAATTTTAAAAATTTTGTAAGATTTCAGGGTGTACAAGGGTTTTATCAAGTTTCTCATAGATGTTGTTTATATATCAGTTTTGTTTTGTCTCCAGGTGAATTCATGCATTTCCCCTGGTTGGGATTTCCAGTAGCTCACACTGTTTGTTGAATTCTTTGAGCCTTTAAAGTGTGCTTTGCACCTTTGCACAGGGTTGCATCCCCTTCTTTTCAGTTGTCGATTTAATTTCATTAAAATATCCCATGATGACGAATGTGAGATTGATACCCTTAATGTATTCTACAAAGGAACACCAGAATTCTGTTATCAACTGAAAAACAGTGTCATCACTTCAATGAATAAAATGTGGAATAAAAAAAGAGTGGCATTAACTAAAACCATATATTATAATATTGGTTATGTACATAAAATCATATATTATAATACGACATCAACTAAAATCATATATATACGTGTGTATAAATAAAATAGGGGGTAAAATAGTAAACTGACAAGGCGCGACAGGGCGAAGGTGTGTGTGTATAAATACCGCAGGTGTTGGGACGGCATATACATATGAAAAAGCAGAAACACAAGTAAGCGAGAGTGAGTAACTTACTAACAATGGCAGCCAATGTGTTTGGAAGCCCAGTGATGGACGAGGCGGTGTTGAAAGTTTATCCAACGGCGGACATCATAACGGCGAAAATGAGGGCAGAAGTGGCATTGCTGTATCGGAACGCGGACGACAGGAACCTGATGGTGAACCAGTACGTGCACAATCTCAAGGCAAGGTACGGATCAGGAACCTCAACACTGTGCATGATTTTCAACGCCACCGGCGGTCCCCTCCGGTTTTCCAGCATCCACACTTGGGAAGGCACTGTCTGGCAATCTCCACTCCCTACTCTGCTTGAAAATGGGCAATGGGCTGGCTTTCTCCACGTCCGCGATCGCCTCATTGGTCCTTCCAAAGCCGCTGTCGTCTACTCCGGTGTCAATAATGATGGCGCTGGCTGTGACTGGATGTTGGCTTGGAACACCACCCGCATGAATTATGATAATCGGGTCAGTAATCTCCCTCTCCCTCTCTCTCTGTGTTAATTAAAACTTGTAATTTGGTAATTAATAATCTGATGGATGGATCTGCAGGTGTATAATGAAATCCGTGGAGCTGGGCATTTTAATGTGGATCGTTGGGCGTATATCGACGGTCTGATGAATCAACAATCTCATCATCATTCTGATACATGGAGTGGATGCGTTTCCACGATTTCAGTAGGAGGAGGCAGTTCCCCGGGACTTGAGGCGACTATGACCTTGGATGATCTCGGTCCCAAGGCTATGGAAATTGCGGCTGCCATTGCGGTGCCGGGGGGGCTTGATTCCAAAACCGTTGATGATGATGGTGAAGCTGCAGCTGCCGAGTAATCCTTCACGTACTCGAATCGATCACCTTGAAAGCTTGGCTAGCTGCCCATGCCATCATCCACCTACGTACCTGCTGCTTTAATTTTAATTCAATAAGGCGGTCGTTAAGTCCATCATTCGTAGTTAACTTATTATGTATGTCCTAAATTCTATGGTACGTGGATAATGTTGCCAAAATAAAACGTGCACGGCCAAGGTGTACTATTTCTACAATGCTTATATAAATTTATGCACGCTTTTAATTATAATAAAATTGGACGATGCAATCTCCTCCTAGCTCTCTTTACCTCAGACCCCGCTTAAACGCGGGATTAACTGGGTTGTTGTTGTTGTTTTAATTGAGTAGTGCGTGTGTCAACTGGATTAGTGAACATATATATCAACTGGATTATTAGTTGTTAGAACTTGCACTCCGAAACTGGCTTAGTAAACATATCAGATGGATTATCAGCTGTTCCCACATTCTTCATCCTGATTCTCTTCTCGTTCGTCATAAAATGGTACGTGATATCAATCTGCTTCGTCTTCTCATATTGATGGACTTGATCCTTAGTTAAGCATATTGCACTCAAGCTGTCACAATACACTAAAGCCTGATCCTGATGTAGGCCTAGATCATTGACCAAGCCCTTAAGCTAGATTCCCTCCTTAGCAGCTTCTGTCAACGCCATGTACTCTGCCTCTATGGTAGACAAAGTGAACGTAGGTTGTAGAGTTGTTTTCCAACTCACCACAGAACTTTCAAGAGTGAAAACATAGTCAGTCATCGATCTCCTACTATCCGCATCGCTGGCATAATAAGAGTTTAAGAACCTAGCAACCAAGCACTCTCTATCATTCCCATAGCACAAACCAACATATCAATAGTGCCTCTGAGGTACATGAAGATCCTCTTCACAACTTGACAGTGCTCCTTCCCAGGCTGAACCATAAAGCGACTTACCACGCTAATAGCGATGCTGGATCTGGTCGAGTGCAAACCATAACATACATAAGACTCTCAACTGCGCTAGCATAAGGGACTCTAGACATGTACTCCTTCTCCTCCTCAGTCTGAAGTGTGTACATTTCTAGCTTGCTGTTAGACACCATTGGAGTATCTATAGACTTAGCCGAAGACATTCCAAACCTACTCAATATCTTCCTGATGTACCCTTCTTGTGATAAGAAAAGTTTTCTCTGCTTCCTGTCTCTATAGATCCCTGCTCCCAAAAATTTTCGAGCAGCACCCAGATCTTTCATATTAAACTCTGCACTGAGACAATCCTCCAGCTTCTGGATATATGACTTGTTCTGAGCAGCAATCAACATATCATCCACGCACAACACTAGATAAATACGTGAACCATCATCAAGATTGTTGTGGTAAACAAGGCAATAATACGGACTCCTATTGTATCCAAGTTGTACCATATAACTATCAAATCGATTATACCACTGCCTTGGTGACTGTTTCAACCCATACAGAGACTTCTTCAGTTTGCAAACATGATTCTCTTTTCTAGGAGCCTGAAAACCATCCGACCGAGACATGTATATTTCCTCTTCCAACTCTCCATGTAGGAAAGTTGTCTTCACATCTAGTTGCTCAAGCTTCAAATCCTGATGTGCAACCGTTACTAGTAAAACCCTGATGGAGGTATGTCTGACTATTGGCGAGAAAATCTTGTTATAGTCTACTCCCTTTTGCTGATTGAATCCTCTTGCAATTGCAACTACTCATGCTTTATACTTAACATCCTGAAGAGCCGATAGTCATTCCTTTTTCCTGAAGACCCACTTGCAAGTAATCACCTTCCTATCAGCAACCAATTTGACAGGGTCCCAAGTCTGATTCTTCTAAAGAGACTCAATCTCTTCTCCCATTGCTGCAAGCCACTGTGCTAACTCATCTCCAGAAACAGTAGCCTTGTAGGTGGACGGAGCATCATTCTCCACCTCCTCGGCCACCTGCAAGGCATATCCCACCAACTCATCAGACCTATATCTCGCATGACATCTGATGTCAGCCTTTCTTGGTCGATCTAGAGCAATACTTCAATGTGTCGCTCCTCCCGCTCCTGTGCCTAGTGGTATATCCTCTGTCTCAGGAGTGTCTGACTCAGTAGTACCTGACCGTGATGATTGGTTGGTGGCCAAATCAGGTACCTGACTCTCAGATGGACTGAAGTCTAAATCCACCTCCTCAACAACAGTCACTTTCTCAACTACATCAATAGTCTTCTTCCTAGAATTCAGCAAAGAACTCTCATCAAAGACTACAATTCTACTTAGGATAATCTTATTGTCAGACCAGATCTTGTACCCTTTCACACCTTTACCTTAACCCATGAAAACTCCCTTCTTAGCTCTTGGCTCTAACTTAACCTCGTCAACATGATAATAAGGAGTGCACCTAAAAACCCTCAGATTAGATTAATCAACAGTCTTTCCAGTCCACACCTCATAAGGTGTTTTGCAGTCGATACCTGCGTGTTGGCTCCGATTAATGAGATAGCAAGCCATTGAAACTACTTCTGCCTAAAATCGCCTATCAAGGCCTGAATTGGAAAGCATACACCTTGCTTTTGCCAAAAGTGTCTGATTCATTCGTTATGCTACACCATCCTGTTGTGGTGTATATCTGACTGTATGATGCCAAGCAATGCCTCCATCTCTGCAGAACCCATCAAACTCAAATGAACAGAATTCTAGGCCATGCATTAATCATTATCAATTCATAGCCTCTTAATCTTCTTTCAAGTCTGATTCTCTGCTAGAGTCTTCCACTCCCTAAACTTACTAAACGCCTCATTTTTATGCCTCATCATGATTACCCAAGTCATCCTAGAGTAATCATCAATACGAGACAGAAAATACTTGTGACCACCCAGCGACTGAACACCTGAAGGACCCCAGCAACCTGAATGGATGTAATCCAGTGTGCCTTTATCTGATGAACTGCTTTAGGAAATTTGTTGCGATGTAATTTGCCAAACACATAATGTTCACAAAACTCAAGGTTCTAAGCCTTATGGCCTCCCAAAAGATCTTCTTTGCAGAGAGCATCATTCCCCATGGATACATTGCCCCCTGACTGAGCCAACACGGTATTACCATTACCAACCAATTTGAAATTGGTTGGTAACGGTAATACCAACCAATGCCTACCAATATATATTTTTATGTTTTTTTTTAAAATTTATTTTTCAATTCTTTTAAGTTTTTAAGTTTTTCTATAAAATGCAATTAGGGAAATTAAGAAAAAAAAAGCGTTGCTTTGAGAGTTTAGATTCAGATCTAGATTTTTTTCAACTTCAGATCCTTCAATGGTGGCGGCCACCCTCTGAATTCATCTTCATCTCCTTCATTCGTAGTTCCAACTTTTGATTTTTTCCCCTAAGCGTTAGTAGGAAGTCACATGTGGACATTTTAATATTGTCGGACCTAGTTCATTATTTATGTTGCTTTAGTGCTTCAATATTGTCGGTTCAAATGAAAACATAAGTGTTGTAATAACTTAAATTTTTTTATTATGTTGTATTGTATATGTATGGTTTTTTTTTCTCAAATCTCAAAACATGGTAAATTATCAGTACCGAAATGTACCAACCAACTTAATTGATAACCAATAAAATTGGTACAACCCCTTCGATGGTTGGTAATGGTAGGAGTTTTACGATTACCAATTTAAATTGGTTGGTACATGGTAAACGAAAAAATGAATTGGTGATGTACCAATTCCACCCCTAGTAGGAGGTAGGGTGCTTGGTAGACATTTAATAAATAAAGCTGGCTTGGTGGATATTTACTTAATTAGGTCTTATTATATGAATATTTACTTTTTTCTCCCAGTAACTATTTCCCATGGATTCATACACTTCTAAACCCATTTGGATCCCATAAAGTTTCAAAAAAACTCTATGGGTAGAGTTGAGAGAATCTCAACTATTGATTTTTAAATCAATGGTTAACCCCCCCCCCCCCCCTCCTTTAAAAAATTTTGAAAACATGATTTTTGAAAATAAAAACTTATAAACATATGAAAATAAAGGTTTATAATATATAAGTAGTTTTTATAAAAAAAAATTTAATATTAAATAAATGTAAAAATAATTTAGTGAAGGATGAAGTGTTATAAAGAGTGTTGTCGAGGATTTGGATTGATATATCCTACGCATCTAATATTGCAGCGGTAAAAAAAAAAGAACTTGTACAACTAATTAAAGACATAGGGTGTGTTTGGATTTCATTGCATTTTAATTATAATGCAATTATTTTACCTCGTTTTATGTGAGCGTTTGGGTATAAAAATAAAAATCTCATAAAAACCGAGGTAAAATCGTAATTTAATCAAATAATCACATAATCGTGATAAAATAATTACATTATAATACATTGTGGAATCCAAAAATTACCATAATTTTAACACCTTAAAAATTGTGTTAACCTAACATCATCTTATCATTTTACATCATAAACATAATGTATTTGGAATCCAAACACACTCATCGATTTCTACGGTAAATACACATAGAGAGACATTGAATGCAAAACTCGATGTGTAACATCATCTATATTTGGGCAAGTTCTACACATGGCTCTTGAATAACTGCTCAACACTTGGAAAAATCCAAATGTTGTTTTCCATGTGACTTTTGTTTTTTTTTTGAAAAAAGTAAACCCGTTAATTAGTTACTTGTTTCATCCCGACAGGCTACTAGGCCAGTAGGCTATACAGCTTGCTCTAATACAATCAACATAAGATTCCTATTCATCTCTCTTCCTCTCCTGCTGATATATTTTCACGTGGCCTAAAATGATCTATGAGTCGTACCTACCGTGCTAATTAATTTGGCATAAAATGACATATGAGTCGTACACTCGTACCTATCGTCAGTGGCGGACCCAGAAACTTTTGAGGGGGTCACCAGGGTGGGTGCAGCGACGGGTTGCTGGGTGGGTCGAGGGTTCGACTCGGACTTCTCTCTCACAGTCGGCGGCTACTGTAAATGTAAATGGGGGAAGGGGCGGCTACTGATCGTAAATGTAAATGGGGGCTTTTGAATTTTAACCTATAAAAAGATTTTAAAAAAATAGAGGTAAAAAATTAAAATTTGGTGTAAAAAAAATAGAGGTAAAAAATTAAAATTTGGTGATTCGAACCCGGGTCTCTTAACTCCAAAGGAGCTTACCCATGTCCTTTACCAATTGAGCCAATGCTGTTTAGTGATTTCTTACTCTCTTCACTTAATTATATCTAAAACGAGTTTTTTTTTTAAAGTACATATTTCCCGGGCCGAGGGGGGGTCACGTGACCCCCAGGACCCCCTGGGTTCGCCACTGCCTATCGTGGTAAGTAATTTAGCCCGTATAAGAAATTTTGTTTGAGGCAGAGAAAAAAAAATTATACTACCACCTTTTCGTATTATTTCTTCGCAGATCATCCTTGCGAATGAAAACTTGAAGGTCTAGGTCCGTCCTCTAAACCACTATCGATCAACCGGACTACTATAGGTAAAATGTGAAATCTTATCAGTACTAGCTTTAAAAAATATATATAATTTATGAAAACATTAGAGAAAGATTAAATATTTCGTCAGATTGTAAAAACTCAATATTTTAGGGGCAGGGGTCCACACGTCCGAGCGCATATACGCACCCGAGCCAAGCACACAACCGTGGGGTTCCATCCCAAAACCAATTGGCAATAGGAGGAGTGGTCCACTGACTTATATCCAAGGCTCGGGTTCTCGTGTTTTTCGATGTGGGACAAAGGCTCCAACACATCACAACACGCCCCCCCCAAGTGCAACAGTCTGGCCCCGCAATATATATCAGTTGCACTTGACGTCTTGCCTTAAGGCCGGCTAGCCCAGTAGTAGACCAGGGGTCCCGGACCGCATCGCTCTGATACCATGACAAATCCCGATGGGCCATATAACGTGGGGTGTCCACACGTCCGAGCGCATATGCACACCCGAGCCGAGCACACAAGACCGCTGGGTTCTATCCTAAAACTAATTGGCAATAGGAGGAGTGACCCACTGACTTATATGCAAGGCTCGGGTTCTCGTGTTTTTCGATGTGGGACAAAGGCTCCAACACATCACAACACGCCCCCTCAAGTGCAACTGTCTGACCCCGCAATATATGTCAATTGCACTTGACGTCTTGCCTTAAGAACTTATTTTATCATTGTGCAATTCACTAGAATATGTTTCGTACACTAATGAAAGCAGTCACAGAAAACACAATTCATAGGTACTGCATTATGTGATCGTTGTAAAAGGCCCAGAGAGTAGATCATCCCTCGCAATTTTCGATAGAAAGTGACGAACCTCAATTAGGAGGCTAACTTCCGAATCCACGCGCGCTCGAAATCCCTGCCTTGTGCCACGTTCAGAATAAGAGAAGTCACTGTCGAAGATGGTCCCCAATATAGATGGCCTTTCAACATGTTAAGAGGTAACATATATAATATATATTGCACAAGTGGTTTATATCCTCCCGTTGTGCAGAAGGTCTAATAGTAATAGCTGTAGTCCCATGTCTTTTCCATGGAGTAATAAATTAAATGGCTCACGTTCCAAGATGCATGGGAATAAGATGTTTTAGAAGGCGGGTTGCTAGCAGTTTGTCGAAAGCCTAGCTAAATGTCGAACTAAAATTCTCTAATGTACCATCCCTAATCCACACCAACGTAAACCTTGGACGAACAAATGACGGATAGACACCAATTTAAACCCACTTGATTTTCCGGCAACGGCGCCAATTTGATGAACGATTTTTAGTCGCGTAAACCGCATCAAAAGTAACTCAAATCTACAAACTAGTATAGCAAGTAAGTAAGAGGTCGATCCCACAGAGAATCAAGTATTCCTTTACAATGTGTATTTACCAATTAGTGAAAATGGGGGGTTTTGGATGATTGAAATAAGAAAGAAAACAAAATAAACTATAAACAAGTTGATGCAAAACTATTTAGAGAAGATCGCTCTAACTACAACATTCCACATTATTTGGTTGAATTGATATTGTAACTTCCTCTTGTCCTTTTAGGTTTCTTATGAATGTCATTGTCCCGACCTAATATAGTTACTAGTCCAATCAATCCTAGAAACCCTTATCAATTGAACAACCCCTAAAGAAGGATTTAACCCAATTGATAGCTTTAAGTTCAGAGATTAACCAAGTTATTTGCGGTCCCTAAAGAGGGATTTAACAACACATTTAACTTCCTACCTATCCAATTAGTTCAACCAGCCCTAAAGGGATAAATTTGCTACTTGGGTTAAGGTTCGCAATAAGGAATCTACAAAACCCTAACAATTGAATTGATCAAACAAGTTGATCAGGCAAGATAGAATAAAAAAACAATCAAACATTCAAGCACAAAGAAGTCGAAACATTCAATATAGGAAATAAGGAACAAGATTCATAAATTCATAACTCAATCCAAACAAAGCTTCAAATCGTGGATAGAACGAAGACAGTTTAGCCGCCCATGACGAACATCGCTCTCAATCTGCAACTAAATTCGTCTTGAATCCTAATCTAATGAATGAATGAAAAACTAGGGCTAAGCCCTCTCTAAAATCGTCCTCTTTCGTGTCCAAGTCGGCATCCAAAAGACAAAGATAGATAAATAGGGTTTTGGATAAAATTTGTCGCCACTTAGAAAGCGTCGCTGCTGGAACTTGCCGTGGCGGCGGCCGCATCATATTACTGCGCCCGCAACATATGGCGGCGCCCTCTGCATCAGTCTTTTACGGAAAATTACGGTCGAATCATCTCTCGACGTAAATAGGAAAGTTGTAGCTCTCTGAAAGAGCTTTCCAACGCATGGTCATAATATTCGATCGGACAACCGAGGCCTCCAGAAAGTACAAAACAAGTTCAGCATGTATGACGACAACTTCTGCAGACTTGTTCTTCGTTTAGACTCGCTTCTTTTTCTCAGAACCTCTTTAGATCTTCATTTAAGCTTCTTCGATCAACTAGGCTTCCTCATCTAATGCATCATCAACCCATTTCTCCTTCTCGGATCCACAGTTACATGAAATAATCAATAAAAACATGTAAATTCCGACTCCACCAACATAGAGAGCAAATATGCAAATTGTACTTAAACCGTGCATGATATGCATCATAACTAAGGTAAATGCAACCTATTATGCCTACCTAAATGCATGCTATCAAACTCCCCCACACTTAAGCTTTTTCTTGTCCTCAAGCAATGAAAAACAAATATAGAATTAATCATCCCACAAATAAGATCTTCATGCTATAATTTTATAAAAGGAACATCAAGCAATAAGAGCCATGAATAAGAGAACAAATATCCTAGCAAATATATGAGGGATCCAATAGTAAAGGCAAATTCCTTCCTGTCTCTTCCCTTCACATACAAGGCAGGCTCATTTTCACTTCTTTCAAATCCACTCTTCACAAACAAAGACTCAATTTTGTTGTACCATGCCCTTGGGGCTTGCTTTAATCCATAGAGATCCTTCTTAAGTCTGTAAACTTTGCTCTCCTCACCAGCTTTCAAAAAACCTGTAGGCTGTTCCACATACACTTCTTCTTGAAGTTCACCATTCAAGAATGCAGACTTCACATCAAGTTGATAGACCTTCAACTTCCACTTTGCAGCTAGCTAGAGCCAAAATTACTCTAATTGTTTCAAGCCTTACCACTGGTGAAAAAGTCTCTTCAAAATCAATTCCCTCTTGCTGTGCATAACCCTTGGAAATAGACCTGTCAAAACACAACCCGACCCGGTGACCCGACCCGACCGACCGACTTTTTTTGGATCAAGACCCGGAAATTTTGACCCGGAAATTTTTTTCGACCCGAACCCGAAAATCCGGAAATTTTCCGGGTAATCAAGGTTTCGACCCGGTGACCCGATTGATCCGATAATTTTGACCCGATTTACCCGATTGACTCGGTGACCCGATTTACCCGGTTGATTTATAATTAAATATAATTAAATTTTTTTATATTTAATTAAAATTTATCGCAAAATTATCAAATTATGATTTTTTTTAATTTAAAAAAGAAAAAATTGACAAACCCGAAATCGACCCGAACCCGCCCGAAACCCGGTCAAACCCGGGTTCTAGTCAACCCGAAAAAACCGGAACCCGTTTTATCCGGGACCCGTTTTACCCGAGACCCGGAGTGACCCGACCCGAACCCGACCAGAATGACCCGTTTGACAGGTCTACTTGGAAACCAACCTTGCCTTGTACTTTGCAACACTTCCATCTGTGTTAAATTTGGTTCTAAACACCCACTTCAAGCCAATTATGTTCTTCTCTGGTGGAAGTTCAACCAAACTCCATGTCTCATTTTTTTGTATAGCCTTCATCTCTTCTTTCATGGCTATCATCCACTTGCTTTCACTCTTAGCCTCTTCAAAGCTCTCTGGATCAGCTGCAGCTAGAGCAAAACCACAACTGGCATAAATGTCTGCAAGTGTTCTAAACCTTCTTGGAGGAGTTTCACTTGATGAACTTGAGGGTGAAGATTGTTGGCTACTGGATGAACTGTACTGAGGCACTGGTGATGCAGGAGAATTTTCATTTTGATCATCATCATCATCATCAAACATATTCTCCTCTCTAGTCTCTGCACTTGAATTGACAATGTGCATCACATCTCTAGTTGCTTGATCACACCTGCTGGTTTCTCCCAGTCCCAACCAACCTCTTCATTAAAAATCACATTTCTACTGACTATAGTCTTCTTGCTCACAGGATTATACAACTCATAATCTTTGGATTGAGTTGCATAACCAATGAAGACACATTGCTCACCTTTGTCATCCAGTTTTGATCTCAGGTTTACCATTGCATAAGCAACACATCCAAACACTCTCAGATGACCAACATATGGCTTCTTCATTCTCCATACCTCAAAAGGAGTCTTGTTGTCAACAACTTTTGTTCGAGAGACATTAAGAACATAGACCGCAGTAGCAACTGCCTCACACCAGAACTGATTTGGAACCTTCCTTGCTTTCCACATGCATCTAGCCATCTCAACCACAATTCTGTTCTTTCTCTCAGCCACCCCATTTTGCTCAGGTGTATAGGGTGTTATCACTTCCCTTCTAATACCATTTTCTTCACACCATGACATGAAATCAAAGGACATAAATTTTCCTCCTCTATCGGTCCCTAAGGCCTTCACTACTTTGCCTGACTGTTTTTCTGTGAGAGCTCTAAACCTCTTGAAACACTCAAATGCTTCAGACTTCAACTTCAGAAAATACACCCAACTCATCCTACTGAAATCATCAGTGATGAGAAAGAAATATTTGCTCCCACCAAGTGAATCTGTCTGCATAGGTCCACAGAGATCTGCATGAACCAATTCTAAACCCTCACTTGGTCTCCAGGCTACACCACTTGGAAAATGGTCCTCTCAATTATTTTCCATACACACATCCTTCACACACGTCAAGTTCATCCACCCTAGGCAGACCTTGAACCATTGACTTTGTACTAAGCATCTTCAAACTTTGAATATTTAGATGCCCATACCTCTGATGCCACAACCTAGAGTCTTCACTCCCTTTTGCTGTCATGGCCCTATTCACACCTCTTGCCAAGCCAAGAGGAAACATTCTATTTCTTGTCATGCTCACATTCACAACCACCTCAGATGTTCTCTTCTCTCTGATCACAAAGGCATCCTCATCAAACAACAGTGAGTAACCTGTTCCTTGGAGCTGTCCTACACTCAACAGATTGTGAGCAAGTCCTGGCATAAACTGAACATCTTGTAAGAATTTCTCTCTTCCTTGCACACTTTTGATCACTATGGTACCTCTTTCTTTAACCTGCAAAACCTTGTTGTCTCCAAGCTTGACACTCCCCTTCTTAGATTCATCAAGCTCTCTAAACATATCACTTGAACTTGACATGTGGTTTGAGCAACCATTGTCCAAGTACCATATGCTACTTGTAGAGTCTGCAATAGATGACAAGGCCATGAATAATCTCTCTTCATGCTCAGTTTTCTCTGTGTAATTCACTCCTTTCTGCTCATTCTCTTGTTTTTCCCAGCAGAAATCCTCGTTATGCCCGAATTTCTTGCAGTAGTAGCACTTGATTCCACTTCTCTGTTGTCTTGAATCATTGCTTTGATTCCCATTGGAATCCTTCCACTACTTTTTCTCTTGATCACCTCCACTTCCTCTTCTTGAGCAATTATACTATCCTCTACCATAACCTCTTCCACCTCGGCCTCTATGACTCCCTCTGTAGTTACCCCTTCCTCTATAACCTCCTCTAAAACCACATCTACTTGATGAGCCTTCAAACTTGCTTTTCTGATTCTCATCCTTCACTTGGAAGACTTTCTCTTCCTTTTGCTCAATTGTTGTACTCAGTCTTTCCTCATGAGCTTGCAAGAAGCTTGACAGTTCCTCAAATCTGTACACAGACAGATCTTTGGATTCTTCAATGACTGTAACTACATGGTCATACTTCTTTGTAAGGCTTCTCAACACCTTACTCACATCTGCTGGGACATTTCATATCTGCTTCTTTTCTGCCTTCCTTTCTGCTATCTATCGGTTATCTGGCTATCTGCTTTCTATCTATCTGCTGTCTATTGCCTCATCTCCTATTAGGTGACCTGGGACGTTGTGTTTCATATGCTCTATTGTTCTGGGTCTTCCGGAAACACTCTCTTAAATAGTTCGGGGAAAGAGTGCGTACATCCGACCCCCCAGACCCTGTTTTATCGTGGAATATAATGGGTTGTTGTTGTTATTGTTGTTGTTGTTGTTGTTCAACGCCTTACTCACAATGGCCTCATTGCTCACAGTTTTCCCATATGTTCTCATATGGTTAACAATCCCTGACACTCGAGACAAAAACACTTGAACTGTCTCTTTCTCCTTGCATCACTAGAGTCTCAAACTCTTTCCTCAAAGTCTGCAACTTCCCTGTGATAACTCTCTTATCTCCCATATACTCTTGCTTCAAAACTTCCCAAGCTTCATGAGCAGTTGTGGAGGCAGCTATCCTTGGAAAGATTTCATCGTCTAAGACACTTTGTATCGTGAACAATGCCTTAGAATCTTTCTTCCTCTTGTCTCTCAATTGTTGATCAGGCTCAGTAGGTTCTGTGTCTTCAAAGCCTTGCTCCACCAGGTTCCAAACCTCTTGTGATTTGAACAAAGTGGTCATTTTTAAACTCTAAAAATGGTAGTTTACTCCCTTAAAGATTGGCAATTGAGGATTGCCAACACTGCTATTTCCATTATTCTGCATCTTGATGAACAATGATATCTCAAAGTGTTTCCCTGTGTTTTACTCTCACACCTCTCAATTCCCATAATGCAAACCCAGCAAGAGCTTTGCCCTTTGCTCTGATACCAAACGTTAGAATGGCTAAGGGGAGAACCACAATCACAACACACATAACACACACACATACACTTGCACTGTCAATCGACAGTTGCCCAGAATTTGAAAGAAAACAAGAACACAGATGAACAACCAATAACTCCTTGAATTGATTGAACAAAAACAAACTCCTACATGACCCCTTACAACTTTGGTAACCGACACCATAACTGCGAAGCCCATTACTCATGTACTCCACTACCTTAGCTAGGACTGAGTTGATAGAAATTGACTCTAACTTACAACCTTAACTCGACATTGACTACTACACACAAGTCTACTCGAGATCGACTAGTTATAACTCTTTAACAGAATAAACTAACTTTAAAAATGCTAAGGTCTTCACAACTAGTTTGAATCACACAGATTTACACTACACTTTTAACATGACTTCCCAAGAAAATTAAACCAAGCCCTTAGGTCAACTCACATCCCTTATATATATATAGATACATAATTATCCTTAAAACTGATCAATTCTATTAATCCCTTAATTTTATCTTTTTACCGTTATTAATACTTTTCTATTTCCATTCTTTAATTACCCCTACCTATATTGCTAACTACTAGTTATGATCGCATGTTTTAGTAACTAAGAGTCAAGGAGGGCGATTATGTACATACTCCCACCCTTATAAATTGTCTCGTCCTCAAGACTATTGGAATAGGCTAGGATATCTCTCTCGCATAAACTCTTCTGTCTCCCAAGTTGCCTCGTCGATACCATGGTGAGACCATTGCACCTTGACCAGAGGTATGACTTTATTTCTCAATTGCTTTGTTCGACTTTCCAGGATTGATATCGGACTTTCCTCATACGTGACGTCCTCGGTTATCGCGAGATCATCATAACTAAGGACATGAGTTGGATCCCGAATATACCCTCTCAACTGAGATACATGGAACACCGGGTGAACACTTACTAGTGATGGTGGCAATGCCAATCTATAAGCCAACTCCCCAATTCGCTCTAAAATCTCAAACGGACCAACAAAGCGGGGGCTTAGTTTTCCTTTAACCCCAAACCTCCTAATGCCACGAATTGGTGAGACCTTTAACCAAACATTATCTCCCACTTTGAATTCCAACGGTCGCCTTCGAACATCGTCATAAGACTTCTGACGGCTCTGTGCAGTTCGCATTCTTTCCCTAATTAAAGCAACCTACTCCACCGATGACCTTATTGAGTCTATTCTGCCCCCCACCCAATCAGCTGGCTCATCCCAACACAAAGGTGTTCTACACCTACGGCCATATAAAGCCTGATAAGGTGCCATCTGAATAGAAGCATGCCAACTATTGTTATATGTGAACTCAACTAAAGCCAGATGATCAGTCCAACTTGCTCCCCAATCCAAGACACAAACTCTAAGCAGATCTTCCAAGGATGGAATTATCTGCTCGGTTTGTCCATCCAATTGCGGATGATAGGCGGTGGAGAAATTCAGTTGAGTGCCCAAGGAATCATGAACGACCTTCCAGAAATGTGATGTGAACCGAGCATCTCTATCTGACACGATTGATGTAGGTACTCCATGAAGTTGCACAATTTTCCGAATGAATAGTGAGGCAAGTCTTGATGTAGGCCAATCCATCCTAATAGGTAAGAAGTGGGCTGATTTGGTTAGCCTATCTGCAATCACCCAAATAGCATCTGGGCCCCTCCCTTTAGATGCATGGCAGCCTAGTCAAAAAATCCATTGAAATTTCCTCCCATTTCCATTCTGAAATGGGTAAGGGCTGGAGCAACCCTGCTGGTCTCCTATGTTCAATCTTCACCTATTGACATACCATACATCTCTAGACAAACTCTGACACATTCCTCTTCATGTACTCCCACCAAAAGTATAGTTTGAGATCCTTGTACATCTTACTTAACCCGGGGTGGATAGAGTAAGGCGTGGAATGGGCCTCCCACATAATTTTTTCTCTCAGCCCTACATCCAAGGGTACACAAACTCAATTACGAAATCGTAGAATCCCATCTTCTTGCACCACAAACCCTGGTGCTTTACCTTCCAATGCATCCCTACAAACTTGAATGATTATAGGACCCGTTTCCTGCTTTTTCCCGAGCTCCTCCATGAGTCCCGATGTGATCTCAATGGTATTCAATTGACCTTGACAACGTTGATCCCACACTTCGATCTCACTCCTTATCAACTCTGTCGGAAGCTTTTCTTTTCTAGTAAGTCTAGCAACCATCTTCTCTTGGGCAGACTTTCGACTGAGAGCATCCGCCACCACATTCGCCTTCCCTGGGTGATACTGAATCTCCAAATCGTAATCCTTTATTAGTTCTAACCACCTTCTTTGCCTCATATTGAGCTCTTTTTGCGTGAAGATATATTTGAGGCTCTTATGGTCGGTATATATTATACAAGTGGTGTCGTATAGATAATGTCTCCAAATCTTCAAGGCAAACACTGCAGCCACTAGTTCAAGATCATGTGTTGCCTAGTTTACCTCATACAACTTCAACTGTCGTGAGGCATATGCAATCGCCCGGTCATTCTGCATCAATACACAACCTAGTCCCTGCTTGGACGCATCCTTGTAGACCACGAACCCATCATTGCCTTGTGGCAATGTCAAAATCGGTGTTGTAGTCAGTCTTCGTTTTAACTTCGTGAAACTGCGTTGACAATCATCATCCCACACGAATTTCTTGGACTTTTGTAACAATTGGGTCAATGGTCTAGCTAAACTAGAAAATCCCTCCACAAATCGTCTATAGTATCATGCCAGTCCAAGGAAGCTCCTTACCTACCTTACATTCTTAGGGGGTTACTGATAGAGTATATTTTAGTCATATTTTAGATATAGATTTACATATTATTTTAGGATATTTTTACATATTTTATAGCTTAATTTGTATTGGTTGGTTTTCGGAGTCTACACTAGTGCTTTTATATATTTCATGTATTTTCAGGCTAAATCGGATGAATTTGGAGATGACGAGGGATTATTTTGCAAATTAGAAGATGGGACGGAGATCAACTGTGGAGCTGATCGGAGGAGCCACATGATTGTTGCGAGCCGCACCACTGTGCTGCGCTTCATGCCTTCATGTTATTGATATTATTATTATATATATTTAGACTTAAATTAGATATATTATTATTATATAGATTAATTAGATTAGGTTTATACTACTATAAATACCTTTCATACGGTAAAGCAATGGCGGCACCACGGCCGACTGACTCAATTCTAACTCTAAACCCCTATTATGTTTTGTCTTATTTTTATGGAGATCTAAACTCTTCCGTTTCGTCTATGGATTAAAGCTTTGGTTTGATAAAGTTGTGAGATTTCTATTCTTGTTCTATTCCTATTGATTCGTATTGATTCTTTTCCGAATATTGTTGGTTTCTTCTAGTCCGCGCAACTAGTTGAGATTATTGCTAGGATTTTGTAGATTCCTCGTAGCGAACCTTAATCCATGGTAGCAATCATGTCTTTTTAGGACTCGTAGGACTAAACTGTTGTGTAGAGAATCAATTATATGTTGAATGCTGACTCGTAGCTTGGTGTTGCATGTATCCTAGTTAATCCTTAATCTTAATGCTACTATTAGGTTGAATCTTAACCATGTTAGGGTTATCTAATCAGTAAGGGTTACTAAGACTCGTAGGACTAGTAATTTACACAAGATTAGGACAGGAACAATAATAGGATGAAAAGAGAACTTGAAGAAGAATCAAGGATTAACTAGTCAAACTAAAGTGGATATTTGTAGATGCAACCATTTTCTTAGTTGTTTTCTCTATTAATTTGTTTATAGTTTATTTTATTTTCTTTATAACTTCACCACCCGAAAACCCCCGTTTTCTATTAATTGGTAAATAGACTTGACTTAGAAATAACTTGATTCTCTGTGGGATCGACTCGTGCTTACCGCGCTACATTAGTTAGGTAGGTTTGATTTATTTTGATATGGTTTACGCGACTAAAAACCGTTCATCAGTTACCAAGCAGCTACAGCCTCCACCTTCTGTGGGTCAACCTTAACCCCTTCCGCTGATACCACATGACCCAAAAACACCACTTCAGTCATCCAAAAATAACATTTTGAGAGCATTGCATACAATTGGTACTGCCTCAATTTACTCAACACTACTCTTAAGTGATCAGCGTGTTCCTCTCTACTTTTACAGTACACCAAGATATAATCTATAAATACCACCACAAATCTATCCAAATAATCGATGAAAACCATGTTCATCAATTCCATGAATACTGATGGTGCATTCGTTAGCCTAAATGGCATCACTACAAACTCATAATGACCATACCGTGTACGGAAAGTTGTCTTTGGTATACCCTCATCTATAACCCTCAATTGATGGTAGCCCGATCTGAGGTCAATCTTTGAGAATACAACGGCTCCCTGGAGTTGATTTAATAAATCATCAATTCTCGGTAGCGTGTACTTGTTTTTAACTATTCCTTGATTCAGCCCTCTGTAATCAATGCAAAGACGAAGTGATCCATCCTTTTTCCTCACAAATAATACCGGAGCACCCCATAGTGAAGCGCTCGGGTGTATGTATCCCTTCTCGCTGAGGTCTTCCAACTGCTTTTTCAACTCCTGCATCTCTATAGGAGCCATCCTATACGGTGCCTTAGAGATTGGGCTGGTGCCAAGCTCAAGGTCAATGGTGAAATCAACCTCTCTCCTACGTGGGAGCCCAGGTAGCTCATCTGGAAATACATCTTCGAATTCTTTCACCACATCGATGGTAGCAATATCGGAATTCGCCTTCTCTGCCTTTGCTATAAAGCACCAGTACCCCAAGCACCCAGGTCGCAGTAACCTCTCTGCTGTCATTCCACTAATTATAGCTCCCGACTTCCTCTCTAGTCCCCACAACACGTGCCTTTTCCCATCCTCTGTGGTGGCAGTGATAGTCCGCTTTTCAAAGTCTAAGATCGCGTTGTAGTGGTCCATCCAATTTACTCCTAAGATCATCTCCTCTTCTGGGAGCTTTGTCACCATGAAATCAACATACCAGCACCCCTTTTCCACCTTGATTAAACACCGCTTAATCTCTCTATCATTTTGTGCTCTACTCCTATAAGGAAATCTAACCACCAATGGTTCATATATGCTAGTATGTAAGCCCAACCTTGTCACACAAGACTCGGCAATAAAACAATGTGTGGCTCCAGTATCAAACAAATAAACAATTGGATCAGATTGGTTCTGAATCGTACCTGTAGCAGTTGGTGCACGTGGGTCACCTCCTCTAAGTTCAAAATGTTTGGCTTGCCCATTTCCCACGTTGCCGCTACCATTGTTGTGATCGCGACCCCTGCCGTGTCCTTGTTGAAAAGGCACAGGTGCCTGCTGTTGTGTCTGATCCCTATACATCCTTGAGCCCGGTGAGGAGCCCTGCGATGGTGCAATCGTCTTTTGGCGACAGAAGATTGCAATGTGTCCTTCCATTCCGCACTGGTGACAACGCTTCTTCGGCGCCCCACACGTGTCCCTGAGGTGACCTTTACTACCACAATTGTAGCAACGTCGACGACTAGTCACTGATTTGGAGTCGTGGTTGTGACCCATTCCTCCCTGATGAGATTGCACTCTTGAAGCCACATTTACTGGCCGGGGCCGATTCATCTCTCGTCGAACTTCCCTGACTGATTAGTGTCTTTTGCTGTTTATTGCTCGGGCCGCTTTGCGCTTTGGTAGTCGACGTCTCATATGCTAACGCCTTGTGCTGGTATTCAGTTAGCCTAGCACACTCAAACCCAGCAACATATCGTCTGACATCCTCCTTCAACCGCTGGGCTAAAGTAGCAATCCTCTGCTCTTCCATTGTTACTACATGGGCAACATATAAGTCAACTCTTTTTTTGTGCTTCTTAATTGCATCCAATGTTGAAATATCCTCGGGTTGGGCAGCCAAGAATTCTCGAACCCTTGCCTCTCTAACAGTGGGAGGGCAATACTCAACTCGGATCATCCTCGTAAACTCCTCCCATGTAACAACTCTACCAGTGGGTCTCATTGTATTCCACCAATGAAAAGCTGATTCTTTCCAACCGATTTTGCACTAGGAAGACCTTCATGTCATCTGGAACATTCATCCCCTCAAGTATAAAAGTTATCTCTGCGAGCCAATCATCAACCGCCCCACCCGGCTCTCCAGTAAATTTAGGGGGTCTAAAACTCATAAACCCCTTCATATTACGGTCTGGTCTATGGTCTGGTTGCCCTCTCACCTCTCACCTCTTTTATTAATAAAAAAAATTAATATTCCGGAATGGCTCATTGGTCTATGGTCTGGTCTGGTCTATGGTCTGGTCTAGTTGCCCTCTCACCTCAAAAAAATTAATATTTTATATAGTTTTTAGCTCATCAAACTATGTGTAAAAAAGTCAAAAGTCTTATATTAAAAATCGAAGAGAGTACGTTTAATTTTATTTATATTTAGTTCAATTTTTATTTTATAGAATATATTTCTTTTATTTTTGTGCGGACGGAGCAAACTGATGCGAAATAGTTCATTGGAAAGAAATTACGGGTAGTACCCAAAGATTTCCAATTCAAACCCCACGTATTACCGATTCAAGAAGCAAACTGATGTGACAAGGCTCAAAGGTTTGTTTTTGAAAGGTCCAGTGCCAGTTCACAAACTGATTTTGATGTTCCCACGTGTTTGTCTTGTCAATTTATTGTTATAGCTACATTACATAGGAATATAGGATGATAGGAGTACGATGTTTAACTTCTCAATTTCTTTCTACTCCATCGTTTAATGTCTCCGAAAAAACTTGTCAGTCGGTTATTACTGCATCCACTACATTTTGGTCGCATTTATCACGTGATTCGTATTTCTGATTTTTCGGTACTTTGCTCCGTTTGAATTTCATCCGCTTGTTTATGAGATACGGAGTATTTGTGGTTTTGATATTATATAGTAATAAATAAAATAAATGTAAGATTTTAATTTAATTAGCTTCTGAAATAAGAGTATTTTTACCGTTACTCCCTGAAGCTTTTCACAACTTATGATTTTCTATTTACAAGTTTCATCAGCTACTCCAACCGCTAGGTTTACGAAACATCATACTCCGTACTAGCTTATTAACATATATTTAACACAAATAATCAATAAGCTTCAGTTACCTCATCAGCTAATATTTTGTCAAACCTTAATGGGTTGATGCTGAATACCAACAAGCTATATCTACAGGTCAAATACTAACTTTTTTTTTACCCCCATGTTAAATACTACCTCCATCTAGGGGTGGAAGTGGGGCGGGTTATGGGTGAAAATCTCAATTCCATCACCCGCTCCGCGCGTATAAACCTTGAACCGCTTTGCTCCGTCACCCACAAATCCTTCACCCGCCGCATCCAACCCGTGCGGGTGAGCGGGTGAAGCGGGTGATTATTGGATATCTAATCAGACGAACCAAATATTTTTATTTTCAAACATTATATGAAATATATACCTTAGAAACACATACTAACATATCAAGTTCAAGTTCAACAATATGTTAACAATACACAATTTGTAAAGTAAAAAAAAAATTCGAGGTCTAGTTCAACAATACGTCGAAATACATAACTTAGAAAATAAAAAAGACAAGAATATCTTCAATGAGATCACAATATAGAAGCATTTTCGGATTGGTTAATAACAATATAAACACAATATAGTAACATTTTTGGATAAATACACAATTTAGTTTTCAGATTAACAATGGAATCTACTAACAATATAAACCCAAATATAAAATTAATGTGAGAAAATGATAAGCAAAAGAAAGAAATTTATGAGTTTTTTAAGGGCTAAAAAAGTAAAATCACATATTTAATTGAGTTGTCGGATTCTTATTGGGTGATTATTGGTGCGGGTTAATGGGGCGGGTTTTGGAGCAGGTATTGGATGAAAAATCAACATCTATACCCGCCCCATCACCTACTTCACTCGTCATCCGCATCACCCATCACCCGCTTTTTGCGGGTTTTCGCCCGCAAAAATGGTGTGGGTGGAGCGGGTGAATTGAATATCCGCGCCCCATTTCCGACTCTACAACTCCATCTTAAATTTTAGGTCGTTTTCTTTATAATACGTTTTTTAAAAAGCTAAAAATTATATAAAATATTAAGTTTTTTTAATTAATTTGTATTTTAAAACTATATAAAATATTAAATTATTTTATAAAATAATTGATAATTATATTTTAAAACTATATAAAATATTAAATTATTTTATAAAATAATTGATAATTTAATTATCTATATTTCCAAAATGTGATTTTTCACAATAAAAATTATAAATATATCAATATGAGGGTATATAATTTAAGAATAATTTTATTTATTTTTAATATAAATTTATACTATAAATAATTATGTGATGAATAATTTTTTATTATTTTCCTACACTGTTGAGAGCAAGAAAGGTTGTAGAGGTTCCCACTGATATATCACGGATTCAAAACCTATCACTATATCAATTTAACCCATCCACTAGCCCAGGATGAGGGACGGAGCCAAAAAGTTTTGAGCAGGGGTCACCATAGTAGTCGACAATAAGATCGAGAAACAAATCACAAAACACAACGTGATCGATAGTACAAACTAGTGTCAACCTATGGTTTCGAAAATACTACAAATATATAAAACGAAAATAAGGATAAAAAACCAAAAATAAAGATATAAAACACAATAAATAAACATTGCATTATTAACATGTAATAATGTATAACTAGATATAAAAAATTTAAACTTGCGTAACTTCTTATCATATTCTCAAAATAAGTAATATAACCTATGGTTTCGAAGCTCTCGAGATGAATTATAATATGTGAATGTCAATTTAAGTAAAATATTAAAGTATTAAAGCATATTGAAATAAAACTAAAGTGATTAATACTGCTGTAATTTTTAAACATTCATAACTTTTTACTCAGATGTCGGATTAGGGCGTATTGTATATCAAAACAAAGCTATCGATGAGGAGAATACACCTAGGTAATTTTTCGGATGAGGAAGAGGTCACGTGACCCTTTAGGACCCCCTAGCTCCACCTCTGCCCAGGATAGAGTAGGTAGGGACGCCGGAGTCGAACATCATCTTTTGAAAATATAAATTACTTAATACGGAGTATATAACTATGATAGTCGAATAAATTCATGTGTGGAGTGGAGATGACTTGAGAGCAACCACATCAATAGCATTTAGTGGGTTTTGAAGGCAAAATTGTCAGATAAAGTATGAGAGAGGGAAGGGTTGGAATTAAAACCCCATGGGAGAGTTTGGTACTTCCAAACTCACTTAAAACCCATGAAATGGGACCCACATGGAGCAAAGTCCGGTTTTTCCAATTGTTTAATATGTTTGCATGGGGTCCACTACACATTGTTTAATTGTTTAATATGTTTAGCTAGTTTTTAGTCATTAAATATAAAAAAAAAAAAAAAAATTTTTTATTAAAATTCATAATTTATTTTAAGCTATTAATAAACACCAATATTATATATGTTAAAAAAAATATAATACATACATAAATAATGTACAACATAATATTTTTATGCATATTGTATTATAAAAAAATTCAAAATTATTTTAGATATTATTAAAAAAAATTATCTATTTATAGACACTAACATAAAATTAAATAAAATTGTTAAAGATGGTACAAAGATGTGAAGTATTTTTTTCCACCGAAATTGTTAATTAAAGATGAATTTATGAAAAAATAAAATTAAATAATCTATTTCCCTATAAATATGTCCATCTCCTTCTCTTCTTCCACACATCCATCCACCATCTCCTCAATTCTCAGCTTCCCCTATTGAATCTCTACAATCTTGAGATGGATCCAAATGACCCACAACACCCGTACAACTTCCGAAATTTTTTTACTAGTATGGAGAATTCCTCAAGTATGAATCCTCAACATCTTTCCTACTCTCCAGATTTTTCCAACTTATATTCATCACAATCTCCCATGACCCATCACTCTAATGCTCAAAACTTCTCATCAAATCCCAACTTGTATTCATCGCAATCACCTATTACCCCTACATCTCATGGGAGCTCTTATGGGGTGAATATGTGGAGCCAAGCGGAAGGAGTGGCAAGTCTTGACGATATTCAAGATTCACCCCTAGAGGCTAACCATGCAAGAGGCACTCGTGGGGGAGCATCTCGTGCGAGGGCCACACGTGGGAGAGGGGCTCGTGGGAGATCCGCTCGAGGAAGAGCCACTGGTGAAAGGGGAGCTAGAAACTCATGGAGCAAAGGTGAAGATTTGTTACTCATTAGTGGTTGGATTAACACAACCACTGATGGTCGAACAAATACTCAACAAACAGCAGGGGCTTTTTGGCAGAGAGTTGCTGATTACTACAACACCAATAGGGATGAAGATTGGCCAGAGAGGGTTCTTTCGACGGTTAAGCCAAGATGGTATACCATTTCCTCTTCTGTTTCCAAATTTGTAGGGTGTTATGCGAGTGCCAAAAATCGCCAAGGCAGCGGAGAAAACGATTGTGATGTCATGAGGAATGCACACACTATCTACAAAGGCGATCATGGAAATGACTTCCTATTCGAGCATGCATGGCGTGAGCTCAAGACTGAGCCGAAATTCCATAGGTGGGTTGCAGCAAATGCTACTCCTAATGAAGGAGGCTCGAAGAGGACCAAGGTTAATGAATTTGGATCATACACATCAACTGAAGGGTCGGGTACCCCTTCTAGTGTTAGTGGATCAGAGAGTACTCCAATGCGACCTGAAGGCATAAAGGCAATGAAGCGAAAGGGAAAGCAGGTGGTGGGAAGCTCAAGTGATTCTGCCAGTAGAGAAGCTGAAGAGGTTGTGAGGGGATTATTTGAACAAGGAGTTCACATGAATGCCCAGGCAGAATCCGATAAGGCAAAAGCTGCACATGAGTATGCAGTAGCACAAAAGACTATCTTGCTTAACAAGTTGATCATGGAGCCGAACTTAAATGATGCACAACTATTCACTAGGGATTCCCTCATTAAAGAATTGTTCGGCGAAAAATGAGAATCGAAGGCGATCATGCTTCTGGCTATTGATGTTGTAGTGTCAAGTGTTTATTTCCCTAAGTGAAGACTAGCTTCACATTGTTACATGTTGGTTGTTGTCACTTTGTTTTAAATTTCCCTAAGTGAAGATTAGCTTCACACTATTATGTATGCTTTATATCAATGCAATGTTCAATTCCCATTAAAATGGTTAGTATGTGATTGAAATGTTTTATTAGTCTTATGCGACAAGAAGACGAATTGCTCTGCTCGAGGGTCTGCAAAGATGCTCTGCGACAAGAAGACGAATTGCTCTGCTCGAGGGTCTGCAAAGATGCTCTGCGACAAGAAGACGAATTGCTCTGCTCGAGGGTCTGCAAAGATGCTCTGCGACAAGAAGACAAATTGCTCTGCTCGAGGGTCTGCAAAGATGCTCTGCGACAAGAAGACGAATTGCTCTGCTCGAGGGTCTGCAAAGATGCTCTGCGACAAGAAGACGAATTTCTCTGCTCGAGGGTCTCCAAAGATGCTATGCAAAGTAGTATAAATTAACTCAAATGTCTACCATTCAGTATCCATCTCTTTAGTTTCCTCTAATTTGCAAACACAAACCTCAAATGGATCCTCAAGAAATGTATGACTACCTCACCCAATCTTCAGGTCCATCCACTGATGAGCTAACCCAAGCTTACGCCAAGTGGTTGTATCTATCCACAAAAAATAAGTCAAGCGTGGAGGCGGGAAGTTCTAGGCCAAGGAGACCTCGAGCTTACATTGAAAGAGAACGTGAGAAGGGCCACGATCAGCTTGTCGCGGATTATTTCTCAGAGGACCCACCTCCAGTGTACCCAGATGCAGTTTTCAAAAGACGGTTCAGAATGCGAAGGCCATTGTTCTTACGCATTGTGAACCAACTCTCAAGCGAGGTCGATTATTTCATGCAAAAGCCCGATGCCACTGGTAGGCTTGGCCTATCTGCATTACAAAAATGTACCGCGGCTATGCGCATGTTGGCGTATGGCGTAGGTGCGGATGCGGTTGATGAGTATCTTCGACTAGGAGAAAGTACAGCCAGGCTATGCTTATCCAATTTTGTGGATGGTGTCATAACTTTGTTTGGTAATACATACCTTCGGAGACCAAATACAACAGATATACAACGCCTTCTTCATGTAGGAGCACAACGCGGGTTCCCGGGTAGGATCGGTAGCATCGATTGTATGCACTGGGAATGGAAGAATTGTCCGACGGAATGGAAAGGCCAGTTCGAAGGCAAAGATGGAAGACCAACCATCGTGTTAGAGGCAGTAGCATCATATGATCTATGGATTTGGCATGCATTCTTTGGCACCCCAGGTACGTGTAATGATATCAATGTTCTTGATCGTTCTCCTGTATTCGATGATGTGCTACAAGGGATATCTCCACCAGTTAACTTTGAAGTCAATGACCATCAATATCATTTAACCTACTATCTAGCTGATGGTATTTATCCAAACTGGGCGACTTTTATACCATCTATCAAGCTCCCACAAGGAGAGAAGGCTAGGTTGTTTGTTCAATACCAAGAGGCTACTAGAAAGGATGTAGAACGAGCTTTTGGAGTCTTGCAAGCCCGATTTTCCATAGTTAAAAACCCAGCACTTGCATGGGATATTACTTTGGTAGGGAGGATAATGAGAGCTTGTATAATCCTTCACAATATGATAGTGGAGGACGACCGAGAGAACTACAGTCTTTCCTTTGATTTGTCGCAGTTCGATCAAGCTGAGGATACCGACACTTCGTATTCAAATAGGCGACCCGTCCCCATGGAGAAATACATTGAAAAGCGAACGCAACTTCGGAATAAAATTACACACTATGCACTGAAGCAAGATCTGGTTGAACACATATGGCAAAAGTTTGGAAATGACTCTTAGGAAAATTAAAATTTTCTTCAAGCATTTCATGTAAGATTAAGAGTACTCTTTGTATTTTATTTTTATTACTTTTGTATTTCGATGATTTTCCATTTCATGTATGATGGAGAGTACTCTTTGTATTTTATTTTTATTGTTCTTGTATTTCAGTGGTTGCTTTGTTCCAATAAAGTTGTTTGCATTAAATTTTATTATCTAATTTTACATTTTGGATATTTTTTTTAAAAAATTATTATATACTATTATTATATTAATTAACGCAAAATATAATACATATATATAGATAATGTATAACATATTATTAATATGTTTATTTAAATATATAATAGATAATAATTGGTGAAAAGTAAATTAAGAAACTCTAGAAACTCATATTGATGTGGACGAAAAAGTAAGTTGGGGTTTTTAAGGAGAGAGAAAGTGATAAAGTGATATTAAGAAACTCTAGAAACCCGCATGGATGCGGATGGTCTGAGTGGATAACTTGGAAACTATATGCACAATAAATCCACGTCAGATTCGACGTATAGAAATCAACGTTTGATTAGATGTGGATAACGTCGCATTGGACGTGGAGTAATGACAGTCTAATCATCCATAAAGACGATTGGAGGTATTTTTTTTAATTTTTTTTTTGAAACGAAAAAAATTTGACCATAGGGCTAAGCCCTGTCAGCCAAGAGCATCCGTAAGGATGAGATTACGCAATAGAGAATCATCAGGAGTCATAGATCCATGTGAAGCAGAACAGAGACGCGACAAACGATCAGCCACTAGATTTGCTTCTCGGAAGACATGACAAATCTCAACAGAACCAAAGAAGCCCAGCGAGACTAGACTGTCCGAGATAATCATATCAGAATCTCCAATAGGCTTCCCCAAACCTTTTAAACTTTTAATAATTGTTAAGTTGTCTCCTTCAACGATCAATTTCGTAATGTTCAAGTTCTTTGCATCTAATATACCACTCCAAAGTCCATGGCTTTCACATCCACAGACTGAGTTGATAGGTGATGGTCCCCAACCACAAAAAATAGGAGAACCCTGGGAGTCACGAATGATAAACCCAAAAGTACCCCTATCATTCGAGGAAAGAGAGCCATCGAAATTAAGTTTGTAACCCAAATGACGATTGGAGGTATGATGAATTGAAGATTATCTCACGTCTAATTGGACTTGGCCTACATCGGATTAAATGTGGATTTGCGGTGTATCTCACAGCTGTCATTGGATATTTGGAATTAATAACAACTAGTACAATCCCCGCGCTATGACGCAATTTTTAAGAAATAAAATTTTAATAATATAATAAATTAATATTATAAAATATTAATAAAAGTTAAGATAAAATAATGATGGTAGACTTGAAATCTTTAAGAAATTGGTAAAAATATTTACAATAAAGTTAGGCTTCATAAAAAAGGTTTTTAAATTAAGATATTATATTGATAGAAATTATTATTATAATGTATGAAGATATATATATATATTAATAGTAGACATTACATTTAATTCAATGTTTTGAACTAAACTAAATGGTTAGTAATTAGAAGAAAAAAGGAAAAAATGGGAAGAAAAAAAAAGGCAAAAGGAATAATTAGAAGAAAAAAAAATCCCATTGGATAAGGAGGGGTGGGTTAAGGAGGAGGCGACAGATTAGCGAAAGTCTTTGGTTTTAAGTAGTTATATAGATATATTGATAGAAATTATTATTATAATATATGAATATATATATATATATATTAATAGTAGACATTAGATTTAATTCAATGTTTTGAATTAAACTAAATGGTTAGTAAATTGGTAAAGAATAAAAAGGAAAAAATGGGAAGAAAAAAAAGGGATTCAGATTTCACCTCGGGCACCATCGATCTCTCACCTATTTTTTGCTGATGATTGTGTTTTGTTCTTGCGAGCTTCCTGCCAACAGAGCGAGACGGTGATGAATATCCTCCATACTTATGGAGCGGCATCAGGACAGCAGGTGAACTTTTCCAAGTCAGAACTATCCTTCAACAGTAATGTCAGTGAAGATCAAAGATGTGCTATCCGGTGAGCCACGGACATCAAGGAGGTGTCCAAACATGAAAGGTACTTGGGGTTACCAACCATGGTCCGGAGATCAAAAAAGGTGATTTTCCAGCAGCTAAAGGAGAGAGTTTGGAAGAAGATGAAGGGATGGAAAGAGAAGACGTTATCGAGAGCAGGGAAGGAGGTGTTGATCAAGTCTGTTGCACAGGCCATTCCAACCTATACTATGTCGTGCTTCATGCTTCTGGATGGTTTGTGCAATGTGCTAGAGATGATTATGAGCAATTTTTGGTGGGGGGAGGGTGGGGAGGAAGGTAAGCGGAGCACACACTGGATGAGCTGGAAACGCATGTGCAAGCCCATGTGCGATGGGGGAATGGGCTTTAGGGACCTGGAATGCTTCAACCTAGCCATGCTAGCTCGGCAGGCATGGAGATTGATTTAGGAACCGAAGTCCCTATTGGCACGACTGCGTAAGGCCAAATATTATCCTCGAATGTCTCTATTGGAAGCGCCGATGGGTCATCAACCGAACTACACATGGAGCAGCTTGCTAGTGGGTCGTGATGTGCTAAAGGAAGGCTTGATCTGGTGCATCAGAAATGGTTCGGGGGTGAGTGTTTGAGATGACAGATGGCTTCCGGAAACAGTCAGTGGCCGAGTGATCGGTAATTTCTTTGGCGGCGAGGCGGACATGAAGGTAATAGAGTTGATAGACTGGGAATATGAGCGCTGGGACGAAGAAGAGGTTAGACGTTTGCTTTTTTGCCAGTGGATGCGGAGAAGGTGCTGAGAATCCGATTGGGAAGTGTGGATGTGAGTGACAAGCTGATCTGGAGGCTCACAAAGGATGGCTTGTTCTCGGTTCGGTCGGCCTATCACATAGTTCGGTGCTTAAAGGAGGAGGGTAATGGTGGCGTTGGCCAGTCGGATTCGAGCATGACAAATAGATTGTGGAAGCCTCTCTGGAAATTAAAGCAGATCCCTAAAGTCACTTATCTTGTATGGAGAGAGGCAAAATACATTTTGCCTTGTAAAGGAAATCTATACCGGCACAGATGGTGTCGGACCCGCTTTGTGAAATATGTGTCCGAGTGGAGACGGGTATCCATGCGATGTTCGAATCTCCACATCTCCGAGCTCTATGGCGACTCCAACCTGCTTTAGAGAAACGACGGAGTACGGGTTGTGGGTTTTTGAGGCCTAGCTTCATGATTGTATTCACCAAAGACAACGAGGAGGAGCGGTGATTGTAGTCTATGCTACTATGGTAGGCTTGCGAAGCGAGGAACAAGCGGCTGTTTGAAGGGACGATGAAGGTGTCGAAGCAAATGCCTAGGAATGCTCAACAACTGTTGAGCGAGTTCTTGAGCCACAACGGCCATTCGACACCAGTTCAAGTGGCAGCGCCGAGACCGGGGAGTGAAAGGTGGAGCAAACCGGCGTCGGGGGTCATCAAATTCAATTGCGACGCTTCTATCTTGGCTGACGGGAGTGCCGGAATCGGATTCATAGTCCGCAATGTCAGGGGAGACTTTGTGCTTGCAGGACACAAGGGTGTGCAACCTTCCGACGATCTCGAGCTAGTTGAAGCAGAGAGCGTGTTATGGGCTCTTGGAAGGTCCAAAGAGAGGGGCTACAGGCGGATTCAAGTGGAATCGGATTGATTGTGTCTAATATCCAAACTCAACGGAGGATACCGAGGGCTAGGAGCGCTACGGTATCATCGACAACATTCAGCAGGAGGTCAACTTCTTTGAGACAATACAGTGGACACATGTGAGGAGGAAGGGAAACTTTGTTGCTCATGTTTTGCCCAATGTCAGGCCTATTTACGATACTCTATTCTTTAATGTTTCGGTTTTACCCCAAGCTATATTGGACAAGATGTGTGATGATGATGAATGATGGAGGTCGTTGGCAATGAAGATGGGTGCTGCTCGGTTCGCTAGTCCTTTGTGTCGGTTCTTCATTCTAAGGTGTTCTCCTTCTACCCTCCCTTTGATTATTCTGATTTCTGTTATCATGATCTCGATTGGTGATGTCTTGAAATTGTTAAGTAGCAAGACATGTATTTACAACTTCACCCATGATGAATATTGATTGGTTCATCCCCGTCCACCGGGAAACCAAGGAGAACTCGTGAACCAAAAGAAATACATTGATGAAATGGAAACCAAGGGAAATGCGACTCTTATCGAACAAATTTTTATGATCCCCTTCATGGTTTGGTTGTCTACCCTTTGTATTGTGTGCAGTCCATTGATGTCGTTTATTAGCCTCTGGCATATTCTTGTTTGCTTATCTTTTCTGCTTCTGCTGTCGACTGGTATGGCACCCAAGTTGAACCTCGAACCCATTATGAACCCAAGCAATAAATCGAATATGAAACAGTGCAAGCCCTCAAAGCCATACTTTTGTAGCTTGAATTTTGTTTTTAAGTCTACTCATGGTTTTACATCACTTTGGATCTGCAACCCTGAAAATGAGCCCATCAAATGTTTTCGGACTAGAATTAGACTTGAATCAATGACTATTTCCGGCCGATCCCTCACTTCTGACTCCTCTTATCCTCGGCAATATGCGTTCATGCTCTTGCCGCTGGATGTTTCTGCTTTCTTGCTCCTCAAGGATTGTTCAATTTTAGCTTCCCTCAGAAGCTTGATCAAAAATGAAAAATAAAAAAGAAAATATTTCTTTTGGCATGTCCTTGTACCCTTGGAGGCCAAGCAGTGCACATGTCTCGAAAAACCTATACTGGACCAATCTACTTCTTCTTAGGCAGTTTCTTAAGAAAAAGGAAAATGATGACATTGACTATGAACACGTGACAATACTGCGGAATTGCTGCGGAAAAAAAACAATGATGATTATGAAAACATGAGATCTGAGAATAGCAAAAGGAACCTGCAAACAGAAACCATGACCCCACACTATAAATTGTGTCCAGGATGAAGATATGCTCATGGAATTGCTGTGGAATTGGAAAAAGAAATAGATGGACAGACATTGAAACCCTCTGCAAAATCGAAAATATATATCCAAATTTTAGCTCTGTTGGAAACCAAAACTGATGTCCAGCCTCAGGATGCAATTTGAAAAAAGGCCGAGTTTGACTCAATCTGTTTTGCCCCGGCTGTCAGTAAAGCTGGAGGGATTTGTGTGCTATGGAAAAACTACGAGCTGACTGACGATGAAATTACTGTCATGCACAAAGACGAACGCTTTATCACATTAAAAATTGAAAACAAAGAGAGAGGAATAACTCTCGCGGTTTATTTTGTTTATGCCCTTCCTCAAGACAGAGATAAGGTCTCTTTCTGGCCTTATTTGACATCCTACATTCAGAACCAGACGATACCGATCATTCTGATGGGAGATCTCAATGAGATTCAATGCTCTAGTGAAAAGGTGGGTGGTTCTGCTCCTCACCCTTCCCGTTTTGATAGATTGATCTCCTTCAAGGATCAATGTAATTTGCTATATATTCCTTCATGTGGAAATGTTTTCACATGGAGAAAGAACAAGACAGATGTAAACAATATTTATGAAAAGTTGGACAGAACATTGATACAAGATCAAATACTATAATGGTACCCAAGTATCGCTACAAGGAACCACGCATTCTCGACCTCAGACCACTGCCCAATTTCTGTACAACTCCAAACAAATGATAGAAGAAAGGCTAGACCTTTTAAGTTTGAGAAAATGTGGCTTTCTAGGAAAGACTACAAGAACATAGTCTCCCAAGCATGAAGAACAAACTATGAGGGTCCCTACATGTTTAATGTAATGAAAAAAAACTCAGTTACTCAAAAGACTTACGAAAGAATGGAACAAGAAAACATTCGGCAATATCTTTAGACAATTAAGGGAAACAGAAGATAAATTGCTAGAATTGGATAAGGACACTAACCAAGGACAACAAAATGATAATATTAGACGTCAACAACAACTAATAAAGAAAAAGGAACAATTACTGAATTATCAGAAACAATATTGGAGCCAACGAGCAAAGACAAAACATTTGAAACTATCAGACTCAAACACTGGATACCACCATAGAGTTGTGTCGGGAAGACGAAATAGAAAAATAATAAGGGAAATTAGAACACAAGAAGGCATAGTAATAATTGACGAAGAAAATATTAGAAAGGAAATCAAAGACGATTTTGAAAAAAGATTCAAAAAAGAAAACATCATCAACGGATTACTCCAAGAGTATCTACTCATAATAGACAAAGAGATCACGACAGAGGACAACAAAAACCTCACAAAAGAGGTCACCAATCTTGAGATAAAATCTACATTCTTTTCTATTGGAAAAGATAAATCCCCGGGCCCAGATGGGATGACAGCAGAATTCTATAGAAAATATTGGGACATTGTAGGACCATCAGTCACTAAGGCTATTAAAGGATTTTTTAGATAAGGGAGAATGTTACGCCAAATAAACCAGACATTTATCTCTTTAATCCCAAAATGCGATAATCCGTCAACAACGAACAATTATAGACCAATTAGCTTGCGTTCCACTATCTATAAAGCGATTGCAAAAATACTTGCAGAAAGAATAAAAATGATTCTTGCGAAAATTATTCACCCTCTTCAAGGAGCGTTCGTTACTAATCGAGCTATTCAATATAATGTTCTTATAGCTCACGAAATTTTTCACTCCTTTAGAACAAGAACAGGAAGACAATGATGGATTGCAATAAAACTTGATATGAAAAAAGCCTATGACAGAGTGGACTGGAGCTTTCTGCTAGCAGTCATGGAAAAATTCGGTTTTTCTGGTAAATTCTTAGGTTGGATTAAAGAATGCATCCAAAATGTTTCTTTATCTGTGTTAGTCAATGATGAACCCACTGAGATCTTTCGACCACAAAGAGGGCTGAGGCAAGGTGACCCAAATTCCCCCTACCTTTTCATTTTAGGGGCGGAAATCCTAGCAAGAAAACTACAACAACAGTGCAATGAAACAACAAACTCGATAGGCTTTAAGATGACCCCAAACGGAACACGAATCCCGTTCCTATCTTTCGCAGATGACATTATGATTTTTGCTAAAGCAAACCAGGAATCGTGTACAAAAGTTAAAAAAATAATTGACGAATATTGTCTGATTTCGGGACAAAAGGTGAATTTTCATAAATCCGCTTTCCAAGTAACAAAAGGGGTTTCTTCCGGCCAAAGACAACGAATCCAAAGCATTCTACTTATAATGAACCAAATGGCTATGGACAAATACCTAGGCTGTCCTATCATTAATGGTAGGGTGAACAAAGAAACTTTTGAAGACGTAATAGGAAAAACGAAACTGCAACTAACAAAATGGAAAGCGAATACGTTGTCACAGCAGGGTAGGACAGTTCTTATAAAAGCGAACCTACTAGCCAAACCAAATTATGTCATGCAAAACTTCATGCTCCCGACGAATGTCCATAATGACTTAGATAAACTAAATAGATTCTTTTTCTGGAACAAGGACCCCAGTTACAAACCATTAATAGGATGGGACAAAATATGCAAATAAAAAAAACTAGGAGGATTGGGACTCCATAAAACAAAGGACATGAATAAAGCCCTGCAAATGAAACTCTTATGGAAAATTCTTGCAGAACCCCACAACCAATGGGTTAGGATAGTGAGAGAAAAATACTTAAAAATTGACCAAATATGGGACTATAAAAAGAAGAAAAACTTGTCATGGCAATGGGCCAAATTAATTGAATTAAAAGACGAATTCTGCTCAGGTCTCATCTGGCAGATTGGAAACGGGAAAACGATACAGTTCTGGAAGGACAAATGGCTAAATGAAGAGAGAAAGCTTGAGGACCATCGACTGACTCTGAGCATAGATGACCAAGAAAAGGTTGAAAACTACTTATTGCTAAACAAGACATGGAACGTGGATAAGCTACGAGGAGTGCTGCCAGTAGATATTATAGAAACAATTACAAATATCCCTCTTCCATCGCAGGAATTTGAGGATAGATTATACTGGAAACCAAACCCAAATGGTTGGTTCACTACTTCTAGCGCGCTAGACTTTATCACGAACTCCAATGGAAACGAAATAGATCTCTTCAATGGGATTTGGAAAATTGATTGTCCGCCAAAGGCGAAAAACTTTCTATGGAAAATGGCACAAGATGGACTCCCGACCAAAACAAGATTAAGAAACAAGGGTATACACACTCCCATGGTTTGTACCCTTTGTAACTCCAAAGAGGAAGACGCTATTCACCTACTCATGGAATGTCCAACAACATTAAGAATGATAGGCTCACTAGACAAGAATATTGAGCGACTAATTAGAACTACTGACAAGAGCAATAAAAGTATAAAGATTATCACCGGCGAACTTTTCCGACAACTTGACTCTGAAGAAAAGGCTACTCTTTCTTTCTCTTGGTGGAGTATTTGGACTAAGAGAAACAAGTTCATTTTTGAAAACCAAAGCATAAGAATAATAGACGAAGTGATAGAAACAATCCACATGAAAAACTGGAAAACATCAAAACAGGACAGCCCAGATGAAGAAGATGTAATCACAAGAACACTCAAATCAAAGAATAACCCCCGCCAAAGAAAAGTCATTAGATGGCCGATGAAGGTAGCTACAAGCTCAATTTTGATGGCGCTAAAATCTCTTCTGGTTGCGCTTCTGCAGGTTTCCTTATTAGAGATGACGAAGGAAGATTGGTCGCCTGCGATGCCAAAAGGTGCGGGATGGTGTCGGCATTACAAGCCGAAGCGATTGGATTGGAGCTCGGGCTGATGGAAGCTAAGCTCGGAAGAGGGGGGTTCGACGACTAGCTGTGGAGGGCGATTGTCTCGCCCTCCACAGTTCCTTCTGCTCAATTCCTTTGAGTCCATCTCCGTTTCCCACATCTTCAGGGAGGCTAACAGGACAGCCGATCGTCTTGCTCGCCTGGCCTTGGTTTCCATCTCTTCCCCTTGGAGTTCCGACCTTGAGTTCCAAACTCTCGTCCACAAGGACGCTCTTGGGTGGTGGTACAACCGTAGTTGACACCTTCCAAATTTTCGCCTTTGTAAAAAAAAAAATTTCATTCTTACGGAGTATCTTGTTGTAAAAAAAAATTCTGAATTCTAAAAAAATATTTTGTGAAAAGGTAATGGGCACTAATTTTTTTTTACAAGCATCATTTGATTTCTATGTCACAGGAGAGAATATTAATCAATTTCGCGTTATAATAACGTTTATATGCAATCAGACAATCGTTTCTATTATAAAATACGAAGTAAGAAATAAATAATCTATTATATCGATCTAATAGTTCATATACATACACATAATAATCGTCAGTATACATACAAATAATATGGAATTGTTTCACGCAACTAACACGAAGGATAATTAATATAACTTTCATCACTACATATGAATGCATATCACTTTATATCAATGAACAATTTCGTTAATTATACGAATAATTTCTCGATTCATCGAATAATGCATGTTGAAGTGTCGTGTACATTGTACATCCACCATTCCTATTATTTTAGCGGCCTTTCTATTCGCACGGTAAAATATCGCCAACTGCGCAGTGCTAATACCGACTTCCGAATTCTGCAGGCTGAGAGCCGACCTCATCAATCGATGTCGGTGGTACGAGGTCAAATCGGAGTTTGAAGATGAAGAAGGAGGAATAGTGTGGCCCAACAATTCAGCTTTTATATTGGGCTTTCAGCTGTTATACAAAATAAGCCCAATTCAGTGACTTGGCCGAATAATCATTCAACTTTTAAATGTAGAATACATCCCTAAAAGTTTTATAACAGGCTCGAATTTGAGGTCACCATGGATGCCGACTTAGAAAGTTGGTTTCGGCATCCAGCTTTCTGTCTTCGGCCGATAAAAGTTTTGCCGACTGAGATTTAAGAGTTTGGAAAACCTTGGGAAAATGATTTACTTGATTAAATCGGTGAATTTGTTGTTGAAATCTGCTTGAGAATTATGTGAGTTTTAAATAAGATATGAAATGTTATGTGATGATGCAAGATGAGATGATGGATGAGATATTATATGCTGAGATGAGGTGAATATGAAATGATATATGATATATGATGAGATAAGACGGAATGATCGGAAATTAGATATGTGAAGTTATGTGTGATAGTTAGGGGCGTCTTGTGTGACTTAGATAGACTTATGCATATTTGTATATTTGTTAGGTGATTGTTGCTTGTTGGACTCCGCTTGCGTTATCTTTTGCTGTTCGGCATTTCCAGGTAAGTATCATACGGGACTTACTCAGCAACCTGGACCTTCTGCCTGATGTGTCATATAGTGTGTAGGTGTTGCATATGCATAAAAGCATGCCATGTAGTATCATGCTTAGGCTTGCACTTATAAATGAGCATCCCTATTCTTTATGTGTTTGAAAAGAGAACGGTCGTTATCTGTGAGTCCTAGAGTCTTTTGCTAGGGTCACAGGATAGCCCAGCATCATCGGGTTTGTCCTGAGTCGTTGTGTCATTACATGAGACGCTATGATAGCCCAACACATCGGGCCTGAGCATGATGATGATGATATGATGATTGATTGATGTGCACTTATATGATGATGGATATACTATAGCATCGAACTGGCCAGTGTCTGCCCTGACGGAAAGGGGGTAGATGTAGGAGAGGGATATGCCACTTGGCATTCTTTGGGTGCCTTTACAGTTTTTCTGCATTTTATTATATCTTGATAAAGCATGCCTTGTGTGCTTAAATCATGTACCGCATTAGACCATCCTTTATTCTAGGTATAGACATATTATATGGCCTCAGCGCGGTCTTTAAGGCCCGTAGGTGAATATTGGGCCTGACTTCGTGGATAGTGTTAGGTACTTGCTTCTTGCTTACTCCATGTTTCTATGACGGGAAATCTCTGTGGGCGAAATCGAAGAACTGGTCTAACCTGCTAACTTGGCTAAGTGGTAATCAATTATACTTATGGTTTTAGTTTTGACCCGGCTCTGCCGTGGCGAGTCGTACTCAATGGCCCTACGATTGTTTGGGGTTTGAAATCCCCGTTTTAAATACTAACTTTTAAGAGGTTTGAAACCTAGACCCGTGCCTAGATTGCAAGATCCGAATGAAGGTATCCGACCTTCGAAACGTAACCCGAATATTTATATCTGAGCCGTTACATCAACCATTTTATTTTAAGAAAAAATAAATAAAAAATTAAAAAATAAACACACGAGTAAAAGGGTTGAACTGCTATGAGTAAAAGAGCTCAACCATTAAGAGTAAAATGGTTGAACCACACGAGTGAAATGGTTGAACCACTAAGAGTAAAAGGGTTGAACCACTATGAGTAAAAAGGGCTGAACCACTAGGAGTAAAAGGGCTGAACTACTATGAGTAAAAAGGGCTGAACCACTAAGAGTAAAAGGACTGAATCACTATGAGTAAAAAGGGCTGAACCACTAAGAGTAAAAGGGCTGAACCACTAGAGTTAAAGAGCTGAACCACTAAGAGTAAAAGGGTTGAACCATGATAATGCATATTTAGATAGGCATTATAGAGTACTTTTAGGGTCATTTAGATGTATATATTGCATTTTAAAGGGTTAGTTTACTTGTTTGCTCATTTGATACTTAAGTGCGGAATCTACACAAGTTAGCAAGTAATTGTAGATCTTGGATTTGAAGAATGGAAGAGGTCATTCATTAGAGTCATATGGATCATATGGAGGCAAGAACGAGCTAGAGAAGCCAAGTTGGAATGCACAAGGAAGAGGAACAAGGGAAGCCAGAAAACCGCACCCGCGGCCACAGAAACCGCACCCGCGGCCTTTCCAGCAAAGAACCAAATCTGGGCAGCACCCGCGGCCGCACCCGCGGTTTTTCTGGGTCGATTCTGCGCGGATTTTACATATTTTCTATGTTGGGCTTATCTTTGGAAAACACTTTCTAGGTTATTTTGACGGTGTTCCTAGGTTTATAAAGACTTATTTTAGATGCTTTTGAGGAATCTTTATATCCTTTGAAGAATTGAGAGACGGCGTTTAGGAGCATGAGCAACTAAACTCATCGTGTTTTGCCTACGATCAAGACTTGGTTTTGTTGAATTGTGAGCTTGGAATTCTAGTTGTTTTCTATTATCTACTTCAATTTCTTTGTGCTTTAATTGCTTGATGGTGTTGATTCTATCTTGATTCGCGACCTCGTTAGAATGGCATCATTGCTAGGGTTTTGATTCATACGTTTGTGAAACTTAATCCAAAGTAGCAAATACAATTGAGTGGATCTCATAGAAAAGCTTGATTGTATAAGGAGTTGACTATAGGTTAAATGTTAGTTATTTAGGGAATTAATATTGCTTATAAGCTTTATATATCTTGAGACTTAGTGCAATTCCTAGGATTAAACCTTAATCCGTGTTAAGATTGCCTAGGAGTAAGGGATTATTAGGACTCATAGGACTAATAATCTATTTAAATCAAGATAAGAGTGGAAATGGAAAAGATACAACTAGAAGGAAGAACTATGATCTAGGAGACGAACCAAAGTTGAGATTCGTAGGTGAAACATCTTATTCATCATTGTTTACAACCATCACCATTATTTACTTCTTAAATTCCTTGCATCTTTACATTTCCACAACCCCCTTGTTTACTCTTGTTGGTAATTATAACGCATAAAGTAACGGTAGTTCCTTGTGGATCGACTCTGGACTTACTAGCTACACTAGATGGTTAGTTTGGATATTCTTTTGATAGGAATACGACGATTTTGTCCTGTCAAAATTTGGCGCTGTGCCCGGGGAACTATTATTTGTTTACTTTGTGTGTTTAATTACTAACCTTGGTTTGGTCCACTTACATGGTCTGCACTTGTGCTACTGACCAATGTTGAAGGTGAGTTTATTGCAGTTACATGGAGAGAGTTGTCATCAATACTTTACCAGATTGCAGGAGTACATTAATAATCTTTGTTCATGGGGTTATCAAGCTAGTACAAGGGAAGTGCTTCTATGCATCTTTGATGGTATGATTACTGAGACAAGGAGCCTTGCTGAGCGCATAAGTTAGGTTTATTAGATATGGGACTCTTGGAGATGTGGGATTTTTTATGCTACATGGATTTTCAATGTGCGAAGAATGAGTCACTTCCCCAAGTATCTCAAATCATTGAGACTTCTGTTTCACCTATTGAGGTCATAGCGGGGAATCATACTGAGAAGATGGAGGAAGACAAGACTCAATTTGATGAGATCACCCCTAGCTCGCCCGTTGATGAACCAAGTCTAGAGCCAACTGCTGAGGTGGCTCAAGAGGTAATGAAGGTCAACTATTGCGATTGGGAAGGTAGTGGTGATTATGACGATCCATGGGAGCATTACTTCAATGTACCACCAACGGAACTGTGTTGGTGGACTTACATACCCTCGACCGAAAGTCAGGCTCAAGAATATGATGATTTGGTAAGATTCTTGAACTCTATACTATTTTCTATCAACTTTTTCATATTTTGTATCCATTCATCTCTTGGATGGGCACCAGAGTTTGATTTACTTTTGAGAATGCTAACAATGTCTACTTAAGTCTTAAACGGACAACCAAAATGAGTCAAGCCAACGACATAAAACAAAGGCGCTTCTCGAGAGGCAACCCGAGGTAAGTAGACTATAAGTTTTCTTTTCTCTATTAATTTTTTATTTTTCTTAGCATGATTAGAACCGTCGTAGATTTTAGGAAGTTGTTTTCCGCCATGTCAGACTAACCTTTCAGGGGGAAGAACGAAGAAGGTAAGAAAGGCAACGCTTTGGAAAGGCAGCGGCCGCGGCAAATCTGGGCAACAGCACTGAAACCGCACCCGCGGTCCAAAAACCGCACCCGTGGCCAATATTGGGGAGGGTTTTGGAATGGCAGCACCCGCGGCCCAGGAGGCAGCACCCGCGGCCTTAGCATGCAACCTCCTCTTCATTCATTTTCGACGCTCTTCCTTTCGTGCCCACCTCCACCTCCTCCATACCAGTGAGCTTGTGAGCTTTACTTTTCTCCTCCATTGTTCTTTCTAATTTTTGTTGTTTTGATTTCATTGAGACAATGAAAGTTTCAAGTGTGGGGGAGGGGATTAGTGTACATAGTATGTTGCATTGCATATCGAGCATGTTTAAATTATTCTGCATAACATTCATGTTTTAATGCTTTGCATCTTAGTTTTATTTTAAGAAAAAAAAAAGCATGCATTTGCATAAAATATATCATTGTCTAAACAACCACCTAGCCAAGTGAGTCCTCAAATTTTTTATTGAAGTTATGATCATATGAGTCCCATGACATGTTTGAATTGTTTTAGCCTTATCACACTTATTATTTTTATGCGAAACATAGCTAGGTGAACATAATTGAGCTTGTATGATCTAAGTTCCTAGCATGTCTGAAATCCAACAAAATTTTAACCTTATGAGATAGATTTTTGGCCTTAGTGGGACTACACTTCATTGAGTCCTTTTGCTCTTGTTTCATGTGTGTGAATACTCTCCAATGCTTCTACATCTTGGAATTGATTTTGTTATCTATGTCAAGGTTGTACTTATATGTTTGTTATTGGTGAATTTCACATGATTGAGGCACCTTTATTAGCCCTATTTGACTTTATTCCACCTTATATATGATCCTCTGCTTTAAGCCAATTTGAGCCTAATTGCCTAGTCTTTTGTAGCTCCACAAGATTTTTCCATAGCCAATTATAGCCTGACCCTATCCGGGAATTAGCAATGGTTGGTGAATACTTATATTGCGGATGATGGTTTTTAGTGATGGATTGTATGATTGATGTACCCTTATGAGATGTGTGATTATTGCTAGTACATTCATTACTTGGGACCTAAGGAGGATAAAATTCACTTAGGGGTAAAAGTCAAGGAAAATCATTTGATATAGCATGAAAAAAAAGGAAAAAAAAAGAAAAGAAAAAAAAAAGAATAAAGGAATGAGTTGAGTATGGTTTGTAAAGTTATATGCTTAAGATTGGAGTTGTATTACATTGTAGAGTTATGGTATGAGTTTATGAGTGGTATTGTGATTTGGTTGCTTCCTTAGTTCCCGGATTATGAGCACCACATGGCCTAAATTGTTCCATACCTTATGTTTTCTACCTTGGCCCATTACAACCCATAAAAAGACCTCATGATGAGTTTTGCCGGTAATGACATCCACGGTGGAGATTGTGATTCAATTTCAATTCTTATGTAGCTTAGTTGCATTTTGGATAGAGTTTGAGTGTTCATTGATAAACCTAAACACTTGAGTGAGAGCAAAAACACTTTATTCCTGGTGAGGTTGGATGGATAAGCATGCAGGTTACTTGATCACATGAATACTTGCTAGGACATTGAGGGTCTATGTTTGCACTTTGATGAGATGTTGCTTTTGATGAAGCTATTGCATGAAGGATTGTGTTTGTGGGATGAATGACTAATAAATGTTTTGTTTTGCTCGAGGACAAGCAAAAGGCAAAGTGTGGGGGAGTTTGATAATGCATATTTAGATAGGCATTATAGAGTACTTTTAGGGTCATTTTGATGTATATATTGCATTTTAAAGGGTTAGTTTACTTGTTTGCTCATTTGGTATTTAAGTGCGGAATCTACACAAATTAGCGAGTAATTGCAGATCTTGGATTCGATGAATGAACGAGGTCATTCATTAGAGTCATATGGATCATATGGAGGCAAGAACGAGCTAGAGAAGCCAAGTTGGAATGCACAAAGAAGAGGAACAAGGGAAGCCAGAAAACCGCACCCGCGGCCACAGAAACCGCACCCGCGGCCTTTCCAGCAAAGAACCAAATCTGGGCAGCACCCGCGGCCGCGGCCGCGGGTTTTCTAGGCCGATTCTGCGCGGATTTTACATATTTTCTATGTTGGGCTTATCTTTGGAAAACACTTTCTAGGTTATTTTGACGGTGTTCCTAGGTTTATAAAGACTTATTTTAGATGCTTTTGAGGAATCTTTTTATCCTTTGAAGAATTGAGAGACGGCGTTTAGGAGCATGAGCAACTAAACTCATCGTGTTTTGCCTACGATCAAGACTTGGTTTTGTTGAATTGTGAGTTTGGAATTCTAGTTGTTTTCTATTATCTACTTCAATTTCTTTGTGCTTTAATTGCTTGATGGTGTTGATTCTATCTTGATTCGCGACCTCGTCAGAATTGCATCATTGCTAGGGTTTTGATTCATACGTTTGTGAAACTTAATCCAAAGTAGCAAATACAATTGAGTGGATCTCATAGAAAAGCTTGATTGTATCAGGACTTGACTATAAGTTAAATGTTAGTTCTTTAGGGAATTAATATTGCTTATAAGCTTTATATATCTTGAGACTTAGTGCAATTCCTAGGATTAAACCTTAATCCGTGTTAAGATTGCCTAGGAGTAAGGGATTATTAGGACTCATAGGACTAATAATCTATTTAAATCAAGATAAGAGTGGAAATGGAAAAGATACAACTAGAAGGAAGAACTTTGATGAAGGAGACGAACCAAAGTTGAGATTCGTAGGTGAAACATCTCATTCATCATTGTTTACAACCATCACCATTATTTACTTCTTAAATTCCTTGCATCTTTACATTTCTACAACCCTCTTGTTTACTCTTGTTGGTAATTATAACGCATAAAGTAACGGTAGTTCCCTGTGGATCGACTCTGGACTTACTAGCTATACTAGTTGGTTAGTTTGGATATTCTTTTGATAGGAATACGACGATTTTGTCCATTCAAAGCATGCGAGTAAAAGAGTTGAACCACTAAGAGTAAAAGGGTTGAACCACACGAGTAAAAGAAGTGGTTCATGAAATAAATTATAGTGGTTCATGAAATAAATAAATAAATAATAAACATTAAAAGAAAGGAAAAAAAGAATGAAAATTATACAATTATTAAAAAGTAGTGGTTCATGAAATTTATTCTAGTGGTTTCATGAAATAAAGAGTATTTGGTTCATAAAATAAAGAGTAGTGGTTCATGAACCATTTTATTTTAAAAAAATAAAAAAAAATTATTAAAAAAATAAAGGAAAATAAAAATGTATTGGTTCATGAAATAAATAATTAAAAAATAATTAAAAAATAAACATTGAAAGAAAATAAAATAAAAGAAGAATTAAAATTTACAATTATTAAAAAGTAGTGGTTCATGAAATTAATTCTAGTGGTTTAGGAAATAACGAGTAGTGGTTCATCAAAACACATAGTATTGGTTTATGAAATAAATAGTATTGGTTCATGAAATATTTTATTTTAAAAACAAACAAATAAATTATTAAAAAAATAAACATTAAAAGAAAATAAAAGAGTAGTGGTTCATGAAAAATTATTGGTTCATGAAATAAAGAGTGGTAGTTCATCAAATAAAGAGTATTGGTTTATTAAATAAATAATTAAAAATAAATAAATAGCAATGGTTCATAAAATAAACATTAAAAGAAAATAAAAGAGTCGAACCACTAATAGTAAAAGAGTTGAACCACTGAGAGTAAAAGAGCTGAACCACTATGAGTAAGAGGGATGAACCATTATAAGTAAAAGGGCTGAAAAACTAATAGTAAAAAGGTTGAACCACTGAGAGTAAAAGGGTTGAACCATTGAGAGTAAAGGGTTGAACCACACGAATAAAAAGGCTGAACCACTAAGAGTAAAAGGGATGAACCACGCGAATAAATTCTAGTGGTTCATTAAAAAAAGAGTAATGGTTCATTAAATAAAGAGTAGTGGTTCATCAAATAAAGAGTAGTGTGGTTCATGAAGTAAAGAGTAGTGGTTCATGAAATAAAGAGTAGTTGTTCATGAAACATTTTATTTCAAAAACAAATTAACAATTAATTATATATATATATTAAAAGAAATTAAAAGAAGAATGATCCCAAATCCCACCCCCCACATTCAAATTAAAATTGGTGTGGTTATTCCGATCAGTATTATTTGCATTTCGAAATTGATAGTTCATGTGTTCCCCTCTTCACCATTAACACGGTAATTTCGATCCTAGCTCTTACTTTGGTATTTTAGCGCGGTAATTTCAATCTCTACTCCATCTTATATAAATTGTGAAGTTGTGTATATATTGCCCACATTTAGCTCCTTGTGATTTCATATCGATTGCTCTTTGTTTTAGCAATTTTAGTTGCCTTCTTTTCAATTCTTTATTAATTGTGTTAGCTTCTTTTTTTCGCCAATTTGGTTTGTTCTTTGTCTGTTGTGTTTCTTTATGTTGCTTGGTGTGTGCTTTGGGATACTCTTTGTTGCTTGGTTGTGTATTGCAAATTGGTGTTTATTCCGGTGGAGATGAACGGAGGAATCGGGAGGAGCAGGGATAAGTCTTTTTGGCTAAGAGTGGGATCTTGAAATATTGGAACCCCTACGGGTAAATCTATCGAATTAGTCAAAATCCTCAAAGAGAGTAGAGTTGAGATCGCGTGCATTCAGGAGACCAAGTGGGTGGGGGGACAAGGCTAGAGTGATCGACGGATGGAAGTTGTGGTACTCTGGATCTAACAGGAGAAGGAATGGAGTGGGGATCCTTATGTCTGAGTCTTGGAGCGAGCATGTGGTTAAGGTTGATCGCATGAATGACAGAATGATGTTGATTAAGTTGGTGGTTGAGGGATCTTTGATGAACATTATTAGTGCCTATGCCCCGCAGGCGAATCAATGTGAAGAGGAGAAGAGAATTTTTTAGGAGGAGTTTGACGATTTGATTCGAGGTATCCCAAGTTCCGAGCGTATTATAGTGGGTGGCGACTTCAATGGTCCCATAGGACGCGCTAGTGATGGACATGATGCAGTGCATGGAGGAGGGTTTGGTTTCGCTGACCGTAATGACAATGGAGTAGCTTTGCTGGAGTTCGCGGTAGCTTTCGATTGTGTTATCGCCAACTCATGTTTTCCCAAGAGAGAAAGCCATCTAGTTTCTTTTGTGAGTAGAAGCGGCAAGTCTCAGATTGACTACTTCCTTGTTAAGGGAGAAGATAGATTCGGTTGTCGAGATTGTAAGATTGTCCCGTTTGGTGGCCTTACAACCTCACACCATTTACTAGTGCTTGTTTTCGAGGTCAAGGGTATTCGAAAGAGAAAGATGAGTAGACAAAAACCCAAGATCAGATGGTGGAGACTTACAGATTCAACTGGACCGTTATTAAGGGAGAAAATCCTAGAGTAGGCTGAGAGGAATGGAGCCTGGAAAGCTAAAGAAAGTACAGATGTGATGTGGGGTTGTATGGCTGAGTGCGTTCGGTGAGGGGCTGCTAGTGTGCTGGGTTTGTTGAGAAGCTGCGAGGTTAGTAAGAGACACAGAGACAACGAGGTTTGGTGAAATGAAGAAGTGCAAGAAAGTGTCAGGGCTAAGCAGACAGCGTATAAGCTACTAGCGAGTTGTTCCAATGAGGAGGAGAGAGTTGTTCGTTTGGCTGAATACAAAGAGGCTAAGAAGAACGCAAAGGCGTCAATTGCTAAGGCTAAGGAGAGGGCTTTTGATAGAATGTATAAAGCTCTAGACGAGAAGGGTGGAGAACGACTTCTACTCGCCCTAGCCCGTGCTAGGGAAAGAAAGGGTAGGGACTTGGATAAAGTAATTTGTATCAAGGATGAGTTGGGTACAGTGTTAGTGGATGAGCTTCAGATTCTGCGGAGATGGAAGAGCTATTTCGCTGAGCTTCTCAATGAGGGCTACAGTTCGTCTGACTACTTAGCCAGGGGCCCAATCAACCCCAGTTTCTATAGACGGGTCTCATATGGGGAAGTTAAGAGGGTGGTTAACAGATTGAGGAGTAAGAGAGCAGTGGGTCCGGATGAGATCCCAGTTGAAGTGTCGAAGTGCAATGGGGTGAGAGGTCTAGAATGGCTTACACAACTCTTCAACATTATTCTCAGAATAGCAAAGATGTAGAAGAATGGAGGCGGAGCAAGTTAATTCCTTTATACAAGAACAAGGGTGATGTGAAGCAATGCGGGAACTACAAAGGTATTAAACTCCTTAGCCACACAATGAAGATATGGGAGAGAGTTATTGAGCTGAGGTTACGTTGGAGTGTTTGTGTGTTCGAGAACCAGTTCGGTTTTATGCCAGGGCGATCGACTACAGAAGCCTTATACTTAATGAGACGTTTGGTGGAGAAATACAAGGAAAGGAAGAGAAATCTTCACAAGGTTTTTATCGATTTGGAGAAAGCTTACGACAAACTGCCGAGAGAGCTCATTTGGGAGTGTTTGCAAGCTAAGGGTGTTCCAGGATCATACACCAAGATCATCAAAGACATGTACGAGGGTGCGTTGACTAGTGTTGCCACCTCTGTAGGGGACACTAAGTACTTCCCAGTGAGAGTAGGTGACAGGCCTAAAGTCGTTATGCCAAATCAAAGTAAATTCCTAAGATGCAAACTATAACAAGTATAGTAGGTAAGTTAGGGTCGAACCCACAGGGAAACAGAATCAATTGTAAGAGCAAGTATTATTACCCAAAAGTAACCAATTCAAGGGGGAGTTTTGTGTGTAAGCAATAATGACAGAACAAGTTGCAATAAGAGGTTGCGAATATATGATGGAAAAGTATCACACCAGGTAATTATCCGCACAACAATTGAGATGGTTCATCATCGCATTCTATGAGTCTCAAGTTCTAATGTCCAGTAATTGTTCTCAATTCAGATCGTGTAATAGCTTTTAGTCCTACCAGTCCTAAAAGCACTTATCACCAAATTACAAGGGAAAACCTTCACCGAATAATAAAGCGATAGCATTCAAACATGAATTATAATGAGATACAAGCGATTCTAACATCCCGTTAAAATAGCCTGTAATCGAATCTCCTTCACAATCTACCACAAGCAACCCGCGTATGGTGATTGTGTTCGCTACAGTGAATCTACAACCCCAAACCTGGAATTGGAAACCCTAGCAATATGATTAGTATCGATAAACCTAGGTGATCAATCCAGATTAACCAATAATAAGCAATCAAGCAATAAGCTCAGGAGATCGAAACAATTAACAAAGGACGAACAAGAGTAGAACACTCACAACCAAATCAATCGAAGGCTTCAAAGAACCAAGTGTAACAACGGAGAGTTAGTTCTCCATAGGGTTTGTGAGATGAGGCAAAAGGAAACTACGTCTCTGGAAAATAACCTAATTCTCTACTGCTGCCTTCTCGGCCTATATAAACATATTAAATCGGGTTTAACATCCCGTAAAAATATATAAAAATATAATATTAAAACTAATAAGATAGGGGAAACTCGGATAGGAATCCGACCCCAGGGACCAACGCGGGCGCGCCATGTAGCAGCGCGGCCGCGCCAGCCTTTGACTTGCTTCTTCTGTCTGGTGAATTGACGCGGCCAATTCCTCCTAGCAGCGTGGGCGCGCCGATGGCAGCGCGGCCGCGTCAAGTGACAGCGCGGGCACGTCAGCTTCACCAGATTCCAGCTACTTCCGAATTTCTTCAAAGGTTCCGATTCGATCTGCAAGATAACCACAAATTTGCGCAGAATCCGAACTCTTCTAGAATAATTATAAGATGCAATTTAGTAACAAAGAACGAAAGAAATGCAACCTATCTAAGCTAAAAATGCCTATAATGCCTATCTAATATATGCATTATCAGTAGGGCTTCATCAAGGTTCGACCCTTAGTCCTTTTCTTTTCACTTTGGTCATGGACGTAGTGTGAGGGCCTATCCAAGAGGAGGTTCCATGGTGTATGCTCTTTGCTGATGACATTGTGTTAATGGATGAGACGAGAGCTGGGGTGAGCAGGAAGTTAGAAAGGTGGAGAGAGACGTTGGAAGGCAAGGGCTTCAGACTGAGTAGATCAAAGACGGAATATGTGGAGTTTAGATTGGGAGGTGAGGAAGACGTAGAGCAAGACGTAATGTTGGGTGAGGATGTTGTCCCGAGAAAGGATAGCTTCAAGTACTTAGGGTCGGTGATGTAGAGTGACGGTGGTGTGGACATAGATATCAGACATCGGATTCAAAGGGGATGGCAGAAGTGGAGGGCGACATCAGGGGTCTTATTCGATAGGAGAGTTCCCCCAAAGCTCAAGGGAAAATTCTACAAAGTGGTAATTAGGTCTGCTATGTTGTATGGGGCTGAGTGTTGGGTAACTACGAAGGCACAGGAGCAGAGACTTATGGTGACAAAGATGAGGATGGTCAGATGGATGAGTGGTTTTACTAGACTTGACAAGATCATAAACGAAGTTATCCGCGACAAAGTGGGAGTATGCAATATCCAAGATAAGTTACGGAAGTCAAGGCTTCGCTAGTTTTGTCATGTGCAGAGAAGAGAGCCGAGCGCGCCAGTTCTTAGGTGTGACAGTTTAGAGATCGATAGATTAAGATGGAGCAGAGGGAAACCGAAGAAGAGTTGGAGGGAAGTGATAAGACAAGATTGTGTCCTTCTGAACCTTACCGAGACCATGGTTATGGATAGAGCGCATTGGAGGAGAGTCATCCACGGCGGAGAGGGTTAGATTGGGCCTCATTTGTCCCGTTCACACACCATGTCATCATCTTTTTTAGTTTCGTTTGCTTCATTTGTCATTGTATTTTTCTATGAGTTTATATTTTATTTTTTTTAGTTTCTTTTGTTAGATGTGCCATTTTTGTTGTTCTATGAGTTTATATTTGTTGGTGTCTGGGCTACTAGAAAACACTCTCTCGACAACATCAGGGAAAGAGTGTGTACAATTTCGCCCCCCAGACCCTGCCTCGGCGGGACAAACTAGGTATGTTGTTGTTGTTGTTGTTGTTGTTGTTGTTAGTGGTTCATGAAATAAATTCTAGTGGTTCATCAAATAAAGAGTAGTGGTTTATCAAATAAATAATTAATTAAAAATAAAAATTAAAAAAGAAAATAAAAAGAAGAATGAAAATTTTATAATTATTAAATAGTAGTGGTTCGTGAAATAAATTCTAGTGTGTCATAAAATAAAGAGTAGTGGTTCATAAAATAAATAGTATTGGTCATTAAAGGAATAATTTAAAATAAATAAATAAATAAATAAATAATAAACATTAAAAGAAAATAAAAGAAGAATTAAATTTTTAATTATAAAACTATGCAATTTTAAGGGTGATATATAAATTAGATGATACGTATTATTTTTATTTATAATTATGAAAAAATAAAAAATTACCAGTTCTTAATAGATTCATGAACCACTTCTTTATAGCTTCATGAACCACTTCTTTATAGCTTCATGAACCACTTCTTTATAGTTTCATGAACCACTTCTTTATAGTTTCATGAACCACTTCTTTATAGGCTCATGAACCATTTCTTTATAGGCCCATGGACCACTTCTTTATAGACTCATGAACCACTTCTTATAGGCCCATGAACCACTTCTTTATAGTTTGATGAACCACTTCTTTATAGCTTCATGAACCACTTCTTTATAGCTTGATGAACTACTTCTTGATAACTTGATAAACCACTTCTTGATAACTTGATGAACCACTTATTGATAACTTCATAACTTCTTTATAATTTCTTTATAGTTTGATGAACCACTTCTTGATAACTTGATGAACCACTTATTTATAGCTTGATTAACCACTTCTTGATAACTTGATGAACCACTTATTTATAACTTCATGAACCACTTCTTTATAGCTTGATGAACCACTTCTTGACAACTTGATAAACCACTTCATGATAATTTGATGAACCACTTCTTGATAACTTGATGAACCACTTCTTCATAACACATCTTTATAGCTTGATGAACCACTTCTTGATAACTTGATGAATCACTTCTTTATAGCTTCATGAACCACTTCCTTATAACATCATGAACCACTTCTGTATAGGTTCATGAACCACTTCCGTATAGGTTCATGAACCACTTTCGTATAGGTTCATGAATCACTTCTTTATAACTTTATGAACCATTTCTTTATAGCTTCATAAACCACTTCTTTATAGCTTCATGAACCACTTCTTTATAGGTTAATGATCCACTTCTTTATAGGTTCATGAACCACTTTTTTTTAGCTTCATGAACCACTTATTTTATAGGTTCATGAATCACTTCTTTATAGGTTCATGAACCACTTCTTTATAAGGTAATGAACAACTTCCTTATAGTTTCATTAACCATTTCTTTATAGCTTCATGAACCACTTCTTTGTAGCCTTTTATAATAAGGCTAAACCATTATGAGTAAAAGGGTTGAACCACTATAAGCAAAAAAACTGAACCACTAAGAGTAAAAGGGTTGAACCACACGAGTAAAAGAGTTGAACCATTATGAGTAAAAGGGCTGAACCAATAAGAGTAAAAGAGTTGAACCACTATTAGTAAAAGGGTTGAACTACACGAGTAAAAGGGCTGAACCACTATGAGTAAAAGGGCTAAACCACTAAGAGTAAACAGGCTGAACAACTGAGAGTAAAAAGGGACGAACCACTAAGAGTAAAAGGGTTGAACCACTTCTTGATAACACCATGAACCACTTCTTTTATAACTTGTGAACCACTTCTTGTTTTTTTTTTCAACAAAACATATACAAAGTGGATGCCTATGTATAGATAAAATTAAATTAGACCAAAAAATATATTTTTTTATATTTTTTTAACAAGTGAAAATGCCAAAAAATGATTTTTAAAAGTTCATGTAAACATTTTTCACATGTATATACGTACCGTTTTTAATTAATTAGCAAGTTGACGCATGCAATTAATTATTGTGTGTGATTTGACGCCTGTACATGTGAGAGTGGAGGTGTTACTAATTAATTTGGGTGAGTGTTACTAATTAATTGGGGGGAAGTTGCGTCTCTCATATTTTTAATTCACTTTTGCACACGTAGACCAATCAAATTGCTTCTTTCCTTCTCACCCTAACAACCCTTCGCACCTGAACCCGACCCTATATGTATGTATATATATATATGTGTGTGTATATATATATATATAGGGTTGGGTTCGGGTACACACAACTCCAAAAGTGAGAAGGAAAGAAGCAATTTGATTGGTCCAAGAATGAATATGATTGGTCCACGTCAATTAAAAATTCCAAAAAAAAAATTGATACGCTGGCACTGAAAGCTGTCCGAATCCCGCATGCTTGCTACTTGCTAGTCCCACTCACACAGACCGATCTCTTCGGCGCGTCACCACCACGCGCCTACTAACCCCTAAATAAAAATTGCTCTCCGTGTCTCTGATAGGAATTGAACCGTTGTTCACACGACATATTTCAAATGCCTAACACCAATGCGCCACAACAACTTCCTTGCATATTAAGAAGTAATTAAAATATAATAAAATAAACTTACTTGTCATTACACATTAATAAACTAATATATAATTAATAAATGCCCCTTAAAAATGTGAAATTCATTCCTTTCTTGTAATCAACGCCCCTTAAAAATTACACATCAATAATTATAATGTTCCTACCAAAATTTATTAATTACACATTAATCGACATATTAATATATATTTTGCCCTTGAAATTTCACATTTTTATAGTTGAGTCACTGAACCACCCTCTATTCGGTCACTGAACCACTCTCTATTCATCCCTGAACCAACCTCGAGTAACTCACTGAACCAACCTCTATTTAGTCACTTAACCAACCTTTATTTAGTCACTAAACTAACATATTTACTCACTGAACCAACCTCTATTTAGTCATTGAACCAACCTCTATTTAGTCACCGAACCAACATCTATTTAGTCACTGAACCAACCTCTATTAAGTCACTGAACCAACCTCTATTAAGTCACTGAACCAACCTCGATTTACTCACTGAACCAACCTCTATTTATTCACTGAACCAACCTCTATTTAGTCACTAAACCAACCTATTTACTCACTGAAACAACCCCTATTTAGTCACTGAACCAAGCTATATTTAGTCACCGAACCAACGTCTATTTAGTCACTGAACCAACCTCTATTAAGTCACTGAACCAACCTATTTACTTATTGAACCAACCTCTATTTAGTCACTGAACCAACCTATTTACTCGCTGAACCAACCTATTTACTCACTGAACCCACCTCTATTTAGTCACTGAACCAACCTCTATTTAGTCACCGAACCAACCTCTATTAAGTCACTGAACCAACCTATTTACTCACTGAACCAACCTATTTTTTCACTGAACCAACCTCTATTTAGTTACTGAACCAACCTCTATTTAGTCACCGAACCAACCTCTATTTAGTCACTAAACCAACCTCTGTTAATGAAGTTATCAAGGAGTGGTTCATTAAGTTATAAAGAAGTGGTTCATAAAGTTTTCATTCTTATTTTATTTTCTCTTAATGCTTAATTTTTAATTATTTATTTGTTTGTTTTTTTAAATAAAATTGTTCATGAACCAATACTATTTACTTCGTGAACCACTTCTATTTATATGTGTTGAACCACTTGGTTTAAAAACTCTGAACCACTTGGTATAAAAGCCCTGAACCACTTGGTATAAACCCTTGAACCACTTGGTATTAAAACCCTGAATCAATTGATATAAAACCCCTGAACCACTTTAATTAAACATAGTGAAATATATATGATTTGAATCTTAGTCAAACAAGAGCTAATCGAAATCTTACATTTGCAAAGCAATTGAACCCAAATTAAATTTTACATTTGCAACCCATTTACAGAGCAATTGGAACCAAATTAAATTTTACATTTGCAATCGAAGAGCTAATCGGAAATCAATCGAAATCTTCAAATCAAGATTAAGGCCAGTTTCAAAAGAGTCATTTGCAGCAAGAAATAATCGGAAATTCTTCATGGTTGCTCCACCCCCTTCTGCTTCCTATCCTTGACCAATCTCAACAGCCCAACCAAAAGACTCAAACATGAAACGAGCTCGGAATCGAACTCCTTCACCTCCATCAAATTCTCAATCAACCTAGTGCAATTGATATTGGTCTCAATTGAACCCTCATTCAACATATCCACCATCAAAGAAATCTTAGCCGCTTGCAACAAATTGGACTTGGATTCCGAATCGAGACTCAAATTCACTACAATCCCCACAACCTCCGATCCTACTGAATGGCTAGTAAAGGGTCCAAGAAGAGAACTCACCAGTCCAATTAATCCCGCCATTTTCGACCACCGTCTTCTTGGCTGAGGCGTGATTCGCCACCAAACATTTAAGCTCCTTGAGAGCCTGAACCCTAATTTGTCCCTTGACCTTCTTCAAGCTCTCAAGAATCACCGTGACTTGGACCTGGACATCTGGCGAGAGCGCGGCGGAGATCGAAATCCGACGGGAGCGCGGCGGAGGGAGGAGGAGGGCGAAGAAGCGAAAGAGACGGGCGAAGAAGGAAATTGAGAACCTGAACCCTAATTTGTCCCTTGACCTTCTTCAAGCTCTCAAGAATCTCCATGACCTGGACCTGGACATCTGGCGTGAGCGCGGCGGAGATCGAAATCTGACGGGAGTGCGGCGAAGGGAGGAGGAGGGCGAAGAAGCGAAAGAGACGGGCGAAGAAGGAAATTGAGAGCATGAACCCTAATTTGTCCCTTGACCTTCTTCAAGCTCTCAAGAATCTCCGTGACCTGGACCTGGACATCTGGCGAGAGCGCGGCAGAGATCGAAATCCGACGAGAGCGCGGCGGAGGGGGGAGGAGGGTGAAGAAGCGAAAGAGACGGGCGAAGAAGGAAAGAGATGGGCTCTCAAGTATAAAGAAAGAACGAGGCGCATGAGCGTGTTTTTTTATTTTATTTTTCTTAATTAAATTTGACCAATAAGAATCCTTCTTTCCTTTTCAACGGACCGATTACTTCTCACTTGAACCCTCCCCATATATATATATATATATATAAAATATATAGGGTGTGGTTAAAGAGTGCACACCTCTTATAGTGTACCTTGTGCACAAATATAGACCCTTGATCTTATTGAAATTGATGGACAAGATTAAAAGTGTTTTTTTATTTTTACTAGAAATATGGTGGGCCTGCTTTTCCAACCCATTTACTCTCTCCTTAGGCGCGTGTAATCCGTCATCCGTGTATGTATTGCAGTTTGCAAATGAAGGGTATGCGCACTTTCCTTTCCTTTTTTTTTTAGTACGAAATCATTTTTTTATATAAAAAAAAAGTTAGTGGGTTTACATCATTTTTTTTTGCACAGAATGATTAAAAGTGTTTTTTAATCTTGCTTTCTTTGTTTTTTTTAACTGTCATTCTTTTTTTTTTAAATTGCGGATTTTTTAAGCGGCTTTTTTATATATATTTTATGAAAAATAAGAGTGATATGTTAGTGGAACCACCTGATTTTATTTGTTTTTAAAAATTGTCAATTTAAGCGAATAATATTTAACATCCTACTGAATAATGTTATGTTATCTGTTTTCAATCCAGTTCATATTAAAATTAACCAATTTCATTGAATAATTTGTTACGTACTACCGAATAATGTTTTTTTTTTCACATCAAATTCAGATGAAAGAAACCTCAATTTCCTAAATAATACTTACGATTTATACGAATAATGCTTTATATTTCACTGAATAATCTCATAGTTCATGTGTTGCGATAAAAAAAATTCTTCTATAAACGAATAATCATTAATAATGCTTGTATCTCATTGAATAATGTTTCATGTGTAACGCATAAAATTAACCATATCAGATTTCTCTAAAAAAATGACAATTGGAATGAATAATATTTAGATATTCGCCGAATAATACTTGTATTAAGAACTCAACAAATAATATCGAAAACCTTAGAACTCAATCACACATTGATTTCAAATTACAAAATACACATATTCCATTGAATAAGTATTCAGAATTCAACTAATAGTACGGATCGACAATCTCATATCCTAATCTTATTTCGAATTACAAAATACACACATTCCGCTAAATAATTATTAAGAATTCAACATAATTCAACGAATAATATCAACCAATCTCATCTCTCAATTACAAAATACACATATTTTATTGAATAATTATTAGATATTTACCGAACAATGGTTGAATTAAAAAATAAAATCACTCGATCGAAGCTTTATTGACCGGCCACGAAGATCAGTCCTGGTCTTTGATGGTGGAAGAGAAGAGCGGAGTCGTGCTTGGTCTCAGATTGTAAATCGATACTATGGAAACAAATCTGATGGAAATTGGGAATGGGAATTGCACCGACAAGGAAATTGGTCCGATTGAGAGAAGAGATTTCAGATCAAGTAAACAGAGGAGTTGGGGAGGGGGAACCAGAGGAAGTCGTTGCAGGAGGAGGACACCAGAGACGACGAAGGCGAATTGGAAGGGGTATGAGGGGGATGAAGGACCTCCTCCACCGGCAATTGGGAATCGGAAGGCGAATTGGAAATTGGGAATGGGAATCGCACCGGGAAGGAATTGGAAGGCGAAACGTATCGGAGTTTGGAGAGGAAAGAGGCGCTAAAGATGAATGAAGAACCGAGCCCCATCGCCCGACTGAGAAGGGATCTCAGAGATTAGGTTCCCACCACGTCTTCTCCTTCCTCTCGATCTCGCCATAACTAGAAGGAATAGGACGAGAGGGGCCCAGTCATCGGTCGTCGCTGGCCATCGCCTCTCGCCGCCTGCATCTATGCTCGCTTCTCCGCCGCACCTCCATGGATCTGCCTTCGTTGGCCCTCCCTGCATTCGACTCCGCCATTTTTGTGTGCTAGACTTCAATATCGGGTTGTTTCGAACAACCTCTCTCCACATCCATGGAGGCTACTTCAAATAGACACTTTTTGAAGATGATAAATGGAAAAATTAAATTAAAAGCTTGATGAGACTGAGAGCACGCTCGATTGAGGAGGATTAGGCAAATTTTGAAGATCTAAAATTTTAGATTTTAGGGAGGATTGTTGAAGAGATTGTACCCACGCGTGAAGATAAGTTTGTGGGGGGTTAATTTTGAATGGGGCCCATCATTTTTTAATAAAAAATAGAAAAAATTGAATTAATCCCAACCCTCCATTCCATCTCAATCAAAGGTCTAGATTTGTGCATAAGGTACAACCTAAGCCTTGTGCACAAATTACCTATTCCCTATATATATATAGGGATTGACTCCGGTGAAAACCTCAAATTGTGGTAAAAACCCGTGAGGACTACTTTATATCTCGATTTTTTTGAAACCCGTGCTAAAAACCTCAATCACACGGTGACTTTACAACTCGGTTCAACCTAAAATCCGTGCTAAAAACTCCAATTTTAAAATAACACATGACTTTATAGTTCGGTCAAACCGAAAAATCGTGCTAAAAAGCTAATGTTTTAAAATTATACGGTGACTTTATAGCTCGATTTTATTCAGAACCGGGCTAAAATTTGTGACTTTATAGCTCGATTTTATTCAGAACCGGGCTAAAATTTGTGACTTTATAGGTCGGTTCTATTCATAACCGGGCTATAAAGCAAGTGAACCGAGCTAAAGAGCCAGTCCTCATGGGTTTCTACCGCAATTTTGGTTTTCACCGGAGCGCGACCCTATATATATATATATAGGGTCAAACTTAACAAAATTGCATTTTTATCTACGAATACTGATTCTTGATTTATCGAATTATGCCTAATTTTCTTTAAAATATCTCGTCAAATAATGCAATATATATAATTGTTTCAAACTTCCTCGTATCTATGAATACTCTTTGTGATTTTATCAAATAATATACAAGTTTATTGATTATTAATTTAACATTGAAAATCAATAAATGTGTTAATAATCGCCCTCTTACATATGAATAATCTATATAATTTAACCAAATAATTATTATGTTATTTGTTTCAAACTTATTCTTTTATATATAATTGTTTTCGGCGTGAGGACTAGCTCGGCAAAGTTCTTCGATTCTTGAGTGTAACCTCGGAAAGGTTCGGCGAGCAAACACTATAAACTCGACAAATTTCTACGAGTTTATTGCATAACCTCGGCCAATTTCTACGAACCTATTGCATAACCTCGATCAATTTCTACAAGCTTTCAAATTTTCCAATTTCGAAAATCAAGAGGCCAACAACTTCCTATGCACAGCTCGACCTAGTTGGCCGAGTCTATTCTATATGCTTGGTTATATTGCTAAGTTCAAGTGCTTTCCTCTGCCCAGGTTGCTGAGTATGTCAATCTCAACATGTAATCCCCCGAAATCAACCGTCTATACCCTACATCGCCACCCAATCTTGCAAATAGAACCTCCTAACACGACAACAACAACAACAAAACACAAAAACAAAAACTAACAAAACAACACAAAATCGAGAGCATATGCCGAATTTTCAAAATTTTGCCCAACATTCAAAACTTCCAATTTCTATATCAAATCACCTAGAATCAATGAGATTTTTACATTATGTATATGCGATAACATACTTTTGTAGTTCTAGATCGGTGTAGATTTTGCCAAAAACGCTCTAAAAGTGGCTAGATCTGAAGATGAAGTTGAATTAAAGGTTGAAGATGAAGTTGAAGATGAACGTAAAACTTGAAGGAGGAAGCAATCTAGGCTGTAAAAATCTAAGGTTAAAAGTAATTTTTTTGTCTCGAATCAATCTGTAATTATTTTATATAAAATGGAAAGGACTCATCAGATGTAATTACATAAAACTTCATTTTTGCTGCCGCTGGAGGGTTGCAAATTTTTTTAAAAATAAGGCATATTGATATTTACATTTTACCATTGAATGGTCCTACACCAATTTTTGACATTTTCCGTTTGGATGTATATATAATTGGAGTACATGAGAACCGGTTTTCCTCACTCATAACTCATCCGATCCCCAAAGCTACCAATAATAATATAACAATCTGTGTACGTTCTTCCTAGCTCCCACTTTGCATTTGCAATGGCCACTATAATTTTCCTGAAAGAGGAGAAGCTGCGAATCCTTGCACAGCTGATCCGCCGCCATGAAATATCCAACATGCACAACCTTAAATTCGCGTCGATAGGAGAGGAATTGGAATACCTGAGGATGTGCAACTCTAATCTGGAATCTGTGAACACCGTCCTAGACGATTGCAATGCAACGGTGAGCAAGTACAAGCTGGATGCCGATGGAATCCGAGGTCCCATCTCCAGTCTCATCCATGGCTACATGGAGAACTGCCTCAACACTGGGCTTCAGCTCATCAGGAACTACACTCTGCGAAGGACCTACCTTGACCGATTGATCGCGCATAGCCTCCAACTTATCCAAGCTTTGGAGGAGTTGGACACTTCGAATCCAGCTCAAGTTGATGATTTCACCCTAAAAATTGAGGACTACAACCTCAAGGTTATGAGCTTCATGAGGTTGAGTGTCGACACTTATGCTTCGCAAGAATACTCAAGATATCTCAGGCATTCCGGCATCACCTTTGAAAACCTTGTCCGAAGGTACGCATGCCTAACCTACGTACATACGTACGTTGTTAGTTGTTAATTGAGGTGTGACCACGCGCACACGCGCACACACATTCACACACATAAATGTGTGTAATAGGCTAGTTTAATACAGTATATATACACACTAATTAATAATATTTGAGTTATGTATATATATATGGATCTATGCAGTCATCAGGCAAGGCTTGGGTTTACCGGAGCATTTCAGGACTTGAAAGATGAGCAAAAGCTAGAGGTAAATCATTAACCTGCTAATTAATTGCACATATATATATATATATATATATATATATATATATATATCAATTTTCTATTTTATACAGTAATTCATAAAAAGGGTTTGTTAATTTGGTATGTTTGTTAACTTTTGGCTGTGTTGTAATTTCGGTGAGTGATGTGAGTGAAATGTGTTGAATTTACAATTCATATATATGTGTGAGAGGTGATTCACGTGGCCCTGCCTGTGCCGGCCATTATTCAATTTCAGGAGAATTATAAAGTATTCGTCCGTTGTGCGTTTATTTTGATCAATTTTATTATATAAAACATCGAATTAATATAAATTAATACCCTATATAGAGTAAATATATATTGTTTTTAATTGTGTTATGTTTTTGAGAATGTAAACATGTTTGAATATAAATTTAATTATATTTGTCCTCTTATGAAAAAAATGATTGAAATCTATTTTTATAAGTATATCATACACATGTCAAAAACTTTTAATATCCTATTTATTTTATAATTTATTTATTTATTAAAAAGATTCATGATTTAGAAAATATTATAAATATACAATCTTTGTTTCAAGTATACATATTACTCAATATACATACAAATTAACATTAATATACTATTTTAGTATTATATTTATTGACTGATTGATATTGATATAGATATATAGAGAATATTTAATCGGAAATATATCAAATAAATGTAATCTATACATTGTAAATGTAGATGGTGAATAATTTTATGGAATTAAAAATACTCACAGTAGACAACTAATGCATGTATCTTTTCTGTTAATCTTTATATTTTTTTGTTTAAATTTGACTATTTTATAGTCATATAAAATAAGAACATTTTTGAACAACTGAGAGAGGCGGTGTGGAGCCGCGTCTCTATTGTACAAAAATTTTAAAAATTACATAATTTACCCCAAAATAAAATTAACAATAGAAACGCGGTCTGAGACCGCGTTTCGTTTGTTAAATTTTTGTCCCCTTTTTCTTCAATTTTAAAATTTTCACCTTCTGAATAAAACGCGGTCTCAGACCGCGTTTTTCTGAGACCCCTGCAAAAAATTAACATTTTTGTAAATATTTTGAATGATTGAATATTTTATTAATTATTTATTTTTAGTGAATATTTTGAAAAAAAATTCGTATATTAAAATGTTGATAAAAATGTATATATTGAACATATTAAATCATATCAAATTTTATCTTTATAATATTTTTTAAGAATTACTCCATAATTCACATTATTTATTTATATAATCTATAACATATAATCAAACTTTTGAAAATCTTCAATACTCCGTAGTAAATAACACATATCAATATAGACAAAACAAAACAAAAATCATGAAATTTAAACAGGTAAATAAAAAGGAGAAACCAATTAATACAAAAGCTATAAATTTTGTGTGCATGTGTGTGTGTGAGAGAAGAGGATAGCTACGTACTAATTGAAATGCACCTTATAAAAGTATTATCCATATGTTACATATTAAGATGGTGTATTGTAAATTTCAGGAGTCATGTTTTAAAGTAAATAGTTATCTTTGTTTATAATTAATTACATGCATATATGATATATCATATATGTATGGTGGTTGCAGGTGTATGGTTCAATAATCGAGGCATCGGGTAGGCTGAGCACACTGGATGACAGAAGCTTAAAGGCTTTCTCATTTTATTCTTCAGATGGGAAAGCTACGGCCGGTACCGGCCGTATTGAGGATTTGGGGGGAAAAGCCATATTCTTGATGAACATGGGAAACATAATTTGGGACGTATATTCATCGAATCACCCAATCGAAACTGCAACACGAGAGGCGATGGTGCTAGCAGCCAAGACAGGAGGTGCTAAGTTAGGAAAGATTGTGGGAGCTGCCATGGGAACCAAATTAGTAGGTGTTCAAGCAACTACATTGTTCGTGACCGCCCTCGGAACCGCGGCCGCTGGAGTTGTGGGAGGCTTTATTCTGGGAGCTGCTGCTGGCCTTCTCTTTGATCTCATTTTCAGCTCCGGAGGGACTGCCGTCCTTCCAACTGATGGTATTACTTTCTATGTAGCTGAGATGCCTAATGGCGTTGATTTGGCCAGACAAGTTAACCGCTTATAAATTATCTATCCTATATATCTACTAAACCAAAACCCCGGCCTATTTAAATAAACCCGGCCAAACCTACCTAATATTAATTAATGGCCATTTCTCCGGAGGTATTATTGCATCAACTGTACGTGTTCCTTGTAAGTGTGGTTTCCTTAATTATGAGTACTGTATGTGGTTGAGACCCTATCCGTTGGTTGGGCCTTGTGGTTGATGTTTGTTTTGCTGGTATGTGTTGGAGGGCCTGCGTGCTTTTCTAAACGTACATCCATCTGTGTGCTTTTGCTGGTATCTTGTTTGATTGTACTTGGCCTTATCAGGCTCATAAGCTTCTTGCAATATCCTTTTACTGGTTTATTTACATGGTATCAACCTAAACTCTCGGTCCTCTCGATCGTCATCATATCAAACATTCCTACGTATTTCTCCCTCCCACGTCTCTGTTGGTGCGATAGCGAATGTAGGCCTCAATTTCTGTGAAAAAACGCTTGAAAGAAAACCCTAAAATCCGTGTTTGAAAGTGTTTGAAGGCTGTGGCGTGGCAAAAATGGAACCACAGCCTTAGAAGCGAAATTGCCCCGACACGGTGGTGCAAGTCGGCTACTGGCGTCGCCCCCTCAAGGATACACAGCGAACTTCTCGAGCGTGCACTCGCCGTTGAAGTATTGGAACTACCTAGGACTCAGAACGATTTACAGAAGAAGAGAGGAGGAGAGTAGATCGTGTATTGAAAATTGAATGGCTCTTCGGTTTTTTTTAAAAGAAGAAGACGCTCCACTTTGTTGAAAAATCGGAGAGAATCAGAAACGGTTTTAACAAAACTGATAAGGATTGAATTAGTCAACAAAACCCTAATTCATCCTTATCGGACGACATTTATTTGATAAAAATTAAAACCCGATGCAAGGTGACAAGCACCACACCGCGCACGTGTCACGAACACGGATCGGACTGGCGGCGGCGGCGGTGGTGCGCGCGGGTGGGACTCTTATCCCAACTCTTAATAGCCCCTTCAAAACTCCCCTTTAAAAACAACCCCTCAACTCCTTTAGTTTTACAATCAATGTGGGACAAGGAAGTCCAAAAGCCAAGTTTAAAACCCCCATTGAACATTACTCCCAACAGTCCCCCACTAATGTAAGAAACTAGGGGTTTTGAATCAAAAACATTGTTTTGAGCTGGTTTCATGGAGAAAGTACTTAAATGCTGGTGAACGAATCTTGAAACAACACATAGTAAAGCTGAGTGCCTCGCTTGTCATAGAAGTGAACGAATCTTGACTTCCAGACTCACGAGTTAACCTCAACAGCACATACCTTCACCACTGCCCTGATGGTTCCGCGATCTAACTGTCAACTGTAATAGTCATCTCATACCTTGGGTGCTTAAGAGTGCTCTAGAAAGACAACCCTAGTCTTCCATAGAAGGCGACCAACCCTTCACACTCTCGTAGATGATTCCATCAAGTCTACCTCACATAGACCACCTTTATAGGGCTATGGTATCATTAAGAGCATAATGCTCATCCTCTACATTTTTCGGTGAATCCATCAAGTCCTTCTCAATATATAGGACCACCCAACTTTGGGTTATGGACTCATTAAGAGTTCAAGACTCATCCTTTCTCATACACCTGTCCTGGGAATGGGTATGGTGTATCTCCGCTCATGTGGGTTTGAGCCCCATTCCCTTAGACGATTCAACGACCATCCTTCTATTTAGCCCTTTCGTCAACGGATCTGCCAGTTTACTCTCGGCCTTCACATACTCAAAGCAAATAACACAGGTAGCAATTAGTTGTCTCACAGCTTTATGTCTGATTCGTATGTGTGTCTTCTTACCATTGTAAGTATTGATATTAGCTACACAAATAACAGATTGTGATGCACAATGTAGAGAAATAGTTGGGGTCTTATGCCCTCATAAAGGTAAGTCAGCCAGTAAGCTTCTCAACCACTCAGCCTCTTGACCAGCTAAATCTAATGCTATGAACTCGGATTCCATAGTTGATCTAGCAATGCAAGTTTGCTTTGATGACTTCCATGATATAGCACCACCACATAAAGTGAACACATAACCACTTGTGGAGCTAACCTCATCATTGTGGAGCAATGCAACTCCTTTAGTTTTACAATTAATGTGGGACAAGGAAGTCCAAAAGCCAAGTTTAAAACCCCCATTGAACATTACTCCCAACAGTCCCCCACTAATGTAAGAAACTAGGGGTTTTGAATCAAAAACATCGTTTTGAGCTGGTTTCATGGAGAAAGTACTTAAATGCTGGTGAACGAATCTTGAACCAACACATAGTAAAGCTGAGTGCCTCGCTTGTTATAGAAGTGAACGAATCTTGACTTCCAGACTCACGAGTTGACCTCAACAACACATACCTTCACCACTGCCCTGGTGGTTCCGCGATCTAACTGTCAACTGTAATAATCATCTCATACCTTGGGTGCTAAAGAGTGCTCTAGAAAGACAACCCTAGTCTTCTTCCATAGAAGGCGACCAACCCTTCACACTCTCGTAGGTGATTCCATCAAGTCTACCTCACATAGACCACCCTTATAGGGCTATGGTATCATTAAGAGCATAATGCTCATCCTCTACATTTTTCGGTGAATCCATCAAGTCCTTCTCAATATATAGGACCACCCAACTTTGGGTTATGTACTCATTAAGAGTTCAAGACTCATCCTTTCTCATACACCTGTCCTGGGAATGGGTATGGTGTATCTCCGCTCATGTGGGTATGAGCCCCATTCCCTTAGACGATTCAACGACCATCCTTCTATTCAACCCTTTCGTCAACGGATCTGCCAGATTCCTCTCGGACTTCACATACTCAAAGCAAATAACACCGGTAGCAATTAGTTGTCTCACAGCTTTATGTCTGATCCATATATGTCTCTTCTTACCATTGTAAGTATTGCTATTAGCTACACAAATAACAGATTGTGACTCACAATGTAGAGAAATAGTTGGGGTCTTATGCCCTCATAAAGGTAAGTCAGCCAGTAAGCTTCTCAACCATTCAGCCTCTTGACCAGCTAAATCTAATGCTATGAACTCAGATTCCATAGTTGATCTAGCAATGCAAGTTTGCTTTGATGACTTCCATGATATAGCACCACCGCATAAAGTGAACACATAACCACTTGTGGAGCTAACCTCATCATTGTCAAAGACCCAGTTTGCATCACAGTATCCCTCCAAAGCTTGGGGGAAACCCACAAAATGTAAACCCTAATCGTAGGTGCCTTTAAGATATCTCAATAATCTGTTAAGTGCAATCCAATGTTCACTGCTAGGGTTGTGGGTATATCTACTGAGTCTACTAACATCATATGCAATATCAGGCCGAGTGTAATTCATCAAAAATAGTAAACTCCCAATTATTTTTAGCATACTCATTTTGGGAGACACCATTTCCAAAAATTTTATTCAATTGCATGGTAGCATCATAAGGAGTTTTAACTGGCACAACATCAAATTTATCAAACCTTTTAAGCATGCATTTTCTCTACATAATGAGGTTGTGATAAAATGAAGTCATTTTCTTTTCTAGTTACTTTAACTCCTAGAATGACATCAGCTTCACCCATGTCTTTTATGAGCGAACTGGAATCAAAGTGAGAGCGCAATCAAGAACAAAACCATGTGGAAAGTGATTTCTGTATTAACAAATTGGGGAAAAATCTTGTGTACAATTAGAGCTCTAACAACCTACTTATAGCTCCCTTTCGTAACAGCCAAAACACTCACAACCATACACGTGTCTCACCTTTTCCTGCAAAACTGAACTTCCTAACCGCTCAAGCCCAGAACTCGATCTCGACCACTCCTATGCTCTGCTTAGTCGATCTCGAGTAACCTCACTCATATCTTTCATCTCAAACTTAGATGACAAAAACTGTTTGGTTGTGTTTATAGCATTTATGTGTGAACCAAATAACAACATGTCATCCACATATAAACATATAATCACAAAATCAACACCAAACCTCTTAGAATAGACACAAACATCAGATCCGTTTACCTCAAATCCAAAGCTTAGGATAGTTGTGTGAAAATTCTCATATCATTGTTGTGGTGCTTGCTTGAGTCCATACAATGACTTCTTCAGCTTGCACACTTTGTTTTCCTGTCCTGGAACAATGCACCCTGGAGGTTGTTCCATATAAATTTCCTCATTTAGATCACCATTCAAAAATGCAGATTTAACATCCATCTGATGAACAAGCATTTTATGGCTAGAAGCCAAAGCAAACAATGCACGAATGGTAGCAATTTTTGTAATAGGAGAATAAGTGTCAAAGAACACGGACCGGCGGTGGTGGTGGTGCGCGCGTGTGGGACTCCTATCCCAACTCTTAATAGCCCTATCAAAACTCCCTTTTAAAAACAACCCCTCAACTCCTTTTACAATCAATATGGGACAAGAAAGTCTAAAAGTCAAGTATAAAACCCCCATTGAACATTACTCCCAAGTCCCAACAGTCTCAACTTATGTTTTCTATTGCCTGTTATGGGTCCTCTTCGAATTTAATTCCATCTTCCAAATTTCGGAATTCGCCTAGCTTGATCTTGGAAACTGCTCCTTATATATGGAGAGGCATTGTTCATTCTGCACTTGAGGCTTTCGATTTAGACTCTTTCCTTACTCCTTCCAAGCCTTCGCCGAGGACACTTACCTCTTTGATTAGTGAGTCCTCATCACTAACTACAGATGCTACCCTTGCTACTTAATTTCAAAACTGAGACACCTCAGCCCAATCGTCCCAATCATGTGCACCTTGCTTGGGTTCGCAAAGATCGGCTCGTGCACTTATGGATTCGTTCCACCTTGACGACTCCTCTTCTTGCGCACGTTGCTAGAGCAACCACTACTGTTGAGGCTTGGGGGATTCTGGCTTGTATGTTTCATGCGCAAAACCAGGCGAGTCAGATGCATCTTCGGCATCAGCTAGCTTCAAACTCTCACAAAAGGATCCATGTCCGTCTTTGATTATGTTGAGAAGAAGCGTGCTCTTGCCGACTCGTACGTTAGCTGAGTGTCTCATTGACATATATTTTGGATGAAGACTCGGTGGCATTTATCTTATTTGGACTTGGGTCCCAATATGCTGCTTTATGCTCGGCGTTGTTCATCAACTCCGGCCTTATCACGTCTGATGATCTTCTTCGGCTAGTTGCCAGAGGAGAAACTCTTTGAGGATGACCAGCAACCGGACGCGATTGATTCCCAATCGAGAAGGGTCTACTCAGTCCGACTCATCTCCATCTGACCGTGGTAGCTCCTCCTACCAGATTTGTAAGAAGGCTGGCCATGAGGCTTCTAATTGCTTCAATGGCCTCAACCTGAATGAGTTTCCCGCAGTCACCAACAAACACGCGGCTGATGCGTTGCACAAACATGGTTCTTCATTTGGCGACAAAGGTGCTTATCTTGGGTGCCAATCTGTGAATCTGACATTTCCGACCCTTGGGTCGTTGATTTTGGAGCGAGCCATCATGTTACTAAAACCAGTTCAAGCCCTTCTTCTCCTCATTTTTTTTTCTAACGATAAATATAATATTTGGAAAAAAAAACTATATAAAAAAAGTAATTTTTTTATTTCGACCCATGGACAGATCTAGCCATGATATGATGATGTTTAAGAATAAGTAGAGACAGAAAAAAAGATTTGAAAATAAAAACACAATAACTAAAAAAAACGTACGTAGTATATATATATCCGCCATCCAAATGCTTTCGAGTCCACTGCATCTTACATGAACTCCTTCAATTCGTCTTCCCATTACTAGAAAACACCAAGACCGATCTCTTCTCCAACATTCAGAACGTGCCTCAATCTCCCACCTGCTCCATCTCCGCCATCAACACGTCCAAGCACCACAACCCTCCCAAGGACTTGTACTAGTACTCAGTGGCGGATCCAGAATTTTCGTCAGAGGGGGGATGAAAATTACAAAGAACGATGATATTTCTGAATAGGTTTTCGTAATCCCGGATCACTAATAATCCCCATTGTTCCTCCAATCGAGTTTTTTTTCCTCACTCTTACATTATTTCTACGAATACTAGTAACATCATCTTCATTTCCAACCGGTTCGACGTTATGATATGGATTAGGAAGATGCATATGATTGATTAAAGGAATATAGCTAACAGTAGGAATAGATTACTTAGAGTATTAATTGATTAAGAAAGTACAAATTATAAGTACGAAATACTAAACTTTTCAATTCATATTATATATTCCTATAAAAATAGGATCCACACATCTCAAAATCAATTCACAAAATTGATTCTCAAAAGATAAAAAAAAACGAGCAAAGTGGAACTAATGTGTAAAAAAATTCAGTTAGTGTGTTAAAAAACCGAACTAACTTGTGTTAAAAAAAGTTGAATTAAAAAAAAAGTGGGCAAATAAATAAAAGAATGAATTGGAAAAAAAAAGGGCGGGTGTGTTAAAAATCAAAAGAATGAATTAAAAAACAAAGTGGGCGGGTGGGTGAGCAAAAAAAAAAAAAACAAAAGAGGAAAAAAGCTAATAGGTGGGGGGAATCAAACTCACAACCACAGTATCTATCATCCCATCCCACTTCCGCTCTTACCACCTAGGCTATCATGAACTATTGGTACTTCTTTACTCTTATTTTAATTATTACAAATTAAGACCCATATATATATATATACATATAAACGTTTTTTTTCCCGGACCCAGGGAGGGGCTAAAGCCACCCCGAGCTCCCCGTGGGTCCGCCACTGCTAGTACTACGATATATATCAACAACAATAACAAATTCGACTGTTCGTGGAGCTTCCAAGTATGAGCCAGAGACCGGCGATTTGTTCGCCATTATGAATGTCAAGCCACGGAAGATAGAAGACATCAACAAGCTTGGAATGCGCTAAATACGAGTTGTTTCGGACCTTGCTTGATGTGTTCTTAGAGGAGAACTCCTCTATCGGATTATTCAAATTTGGATGATTTGCAAAAAGAGGCGGTTTCGGGTGTAATCAGGATAAGCAAATGCAACCGGCCACAAGAACACCATCAAGCTAATTATATGGGGGCCACCCGAAACTGGAAAGATGAAAATGATTGCTACCTAATTTCTAGCTGCAGTGATCAATATGAAAGTCAAGACTGTAAATTGTGCTCCTACAAACACACCAATACTTGAGGTCACTTCTCGGGTTAGGAAGCTACTTGGTGGGAATCATCTAGAGGGTGTTCCATATGGTATGGGTGACGTCGTTTTGCTTGGCAATCAGAAGAGGATGAAATTGGCAAGCATGAGGGCGTTCCATATACTCTAATTCATTTCCTTGGATTTGGAAACTTGACGTTCCGCATAAAGTTCGACTTTTCCTTTGGAAAATCTCGCGCGACGGTTTACCCACCACTGAAAGACTTCAACGATCGCATATGGTTGTGCCGTCAAGGTGCCCTCTTTGTGGTAACACGCTTGAGACTGGGTTCAACCTTCTTTTGGATTGTACTATATATCACTTCTATGCTTCTCAAAAGCTTTCATTTAACCATTCACTAGTAGGAAAAAGGGCTTTTAGCCCGGGCGTTTTTTAGATTATAGCCCGGATATAGAGCTTATGGGTCCGGGCATCAGGTTAATGTGATAATAGGTAAAGAGCCCGGACCCCAAATCTACACGCCCGGGCTAATAGAGGTCAGTGTGATTTGGGTAAAAAATCTCACAGCTTTTATAGCCCGGATGGAAGTCTAATATCCGGGTTATTTAGTATATCAAATATCCCCGATATTTTATCTCCGGGCTATTTTCCCTGTCCAAAAAGCATGTAAGCAGATTATATAGCCCGGATATTGGTAGATCCGGGCTATTTGGTCTGTTATTTTTACAGCATGCAAATTGTGTTTATTTTCCGGATTTTATACGTCTGGGCTCTTTTATATATATTTTTTAAATTGCCATTTTTTTAGGTCTAATTCCACTTGTACATTTGACATTGTTCCTGTTCACCTGTTTGTTTACAAATAAAAATGGAATCCACAAAGAAACATGAAAATGGGGGTTTCCAAAGATCCGGGTTGCTCACCACTGTCCTTTCATGGTCCTTCAAGGATGTACTCAACAAGAAGCTTGTTAGAATTATTTTATAATTCGGACATTCTTTTATATATACGCCCAAAAGATAAATAGCCTAATTTATGTAATTAGGGGATTAATTCTTATTCCTTAAGAATTAATATGAGGATAGATAATATATATATTCGTTATATATTTATCTAATAAAATAAGAGATAAATTCTCTTATTTCTATAAGATAAGGAGAAGAGACGCGTCTCCTAAGAAGTCAATCATTCCTTCTAACCCTCGATAGTCTGTTCGTCAGACGTTCCTCTCAGGAAAGAAACCCACATAGAACTCTCATTCGTGGAGAGAGTCTCATTCCTTTCCAACACTCTCCCATGATGTGTAGGCTGTGAATTGTATGTTCTCTCTTGCTCCCAAATCTCTAACGAGATTTGGTGCTATGGAGATCTACCCGGTGATCAAATTCGAAGGCAATACGATCTTGATTCCGCTTCCGCTATTCGAGGTAATCTGTATATCCCTCAAATTCTAACATTGGTATTAGAGCTTTAGGCTCAAATTGCCTTTGAATTTCGTTAAACCGGATTATATTCACAGCATGATCACCTTAATGCGAAATGGATTTACGGTTTTTTGTTTTGGCATTCTTGAAATTCATGTGTGCATATTTATCTATGTTTGCTGTGCATATTCATGTACTCCGTATTTGTCCAAGTTCAGATGTACTCCGTATTTGAAATTTAGAGCATACTTTGCCATTATGATGCCTAGGCTCTAGTTTTTGGTAGGCTTTGACTTCTTTTCCCCTTTACGGAGTATTTAATTCAAATCAAAACGAAGAGAAGGTGTGGCCCGTATAAAAGAGATCTGTTTTTTCTCTCTCTCTGCGCTTTCATGCTCATATCTTCGGCTGATCTCGCATGTTTTTATGCTTCCATGGTTGAGGGGTTTTTGTTCTCTTTTTTTTATTTCTCTGTTCATATTTGGGGTTTTGGATTTGGGTTTTTTTTTGAAACCCTAGATCTGAGATTTGGTTTGATTTTGAGATTGAAGAATGAAATTAGTTAATTGAGAACACTTGACCCTTGAAACTTCGATCTTTGCCCAACAAATTCGTGTTTTGGTATACGATTGTGCTTTGTTGTTGTTCTGTGTTTAACCCCTTTCAGAGAACGACAAAGAAGAAGATCGAAGGCCGAGCCTTGGTAGCGAGTCGAAGGCGTTGGTTCGTCTTCGTACTTCGGGAGACCAGGGATCAGTACCTTCCCACCTTGGCCGCGGGATCGGATATTTCGAAGACATGGGGCCGCTGGTGGTCGAGGGAAAGATGGCTGGCGATGCCCGCCCTTCGTGGGTATTGGTGACGTTCGCTCCATCGCATAGGACCATCACCAGCAGCCCGGAGCACTGCAGATTGGCAATCTCGGGTCTGATTGGATCGCGATTCGTCTTCGTGGTGAATCGGTTCCCTTGTTGACAGCCCTGCGAAAGTCCGATCTCGGTCTGATTGGATCTTGATTTACCTTCGGGGTGAGTCGGGTCCCTTGTTGACAGACTCGGGAAATGATGTCTCAGGTTTGATTGGATTCCGATTCATCTTCGTGGTGAGTCAATTCTTTTGTTGACAGACTTGAAAGATGTCATCGGAAGAACGCCATTGCTGAGCTTGGAGATGCCTGAGTCTTCTTGGGACTCGTGGCTTGTTGGACTCGCACTTTGGTCCTTTGTGGGCGTGGTTTTTTTTTATGGGCCCAATTGGGGACTGTCTTGATAAACTAAATCCAGAATTCGTTTCTTGATTAACGAGGACACATATTTTTGTTTGTTTCGAAATCAGACCAAGTTACTTGTAACATGGGTCGATAAAGTGTTTTGGATAATTTGCTCTCAATTCTAACCAAGTTTCGTACTTTGTTGGATCTTGATTGAAGCGAATGAATCCAGGAAAATAAAACGAGCAATGAAGAGTCTAATATTATGTATATAGACTGAGCTCATTAAAAATTTTACGTAAAATTTTTGGAATTAAAGATGTTTTGACCATGATGGGTTGAATTTCTTTATATTATGAGCTATTTATAAGTTATTTCGTTTAACTTATTGGAGGAAATGTGTTTGGTACAAAATTTTCTCGATTAAAACTGGTTGTTTCCAGTGGGAGTATGTCAAATTTTCAGAACAATTTTTGTTTAGAAATAAGGCATATGTTTCAAGGATGTTTAACCTTGGTTGAATATCGTTTTACTTGAAAATTGAGCGGGTTTAAATAATTCAATCGTGAGTTGTTTAAAATTATTTTGAGTTAACAGATAGTTATCGCGTATAACTTATTAACTTAAAATGGAAAATTGACTTTTTGTAAGTTAATTAAAATCTGAGAAATAAATCTTTTATGTAAAGATTGTATAAGAGATAAGCATTCGGGGTGCATCTTTTATGTAAAGACACTTGATTTGTTTGAGTGTAACTGCAAGGTAATCGAGCAAGTAATTCATTTGTTAAATGGATGAAATATATTCAGTAATTTTGAATAGCGTTTTTAAACGTAGTTCTGAAAATCTGAATAAACCCTTTAAGGGTTAAGGACCTATATGTCTAGGATCCTGAAAGTCGATAGTCCTAATGAAGACATGTTATCTGTCTTTGCTCGATTATACTGGATTTGTTCTAGTGTATATCCATACGTTGGACATACAAATAAAGTGAGCTGATGTTGAGTACTCCGAGTACGTCAACAGTAATGCAGTTCCCTTGAAAATTAGAAAATGAGCAGATGGACTTGATGAGAGTTTGACTCTTGAGTCCTAGGCTTTAAAAATTATTTTCTAATTTGTAAAGCTCACTTTGAATTTTCTCAGATCAAAAGAATTGTAAAACTGAATTTCATGGTTCTAAGGCATTTTCATGCTAAGGAAGATTGTCATTCCGTATACTCTGTTTCACTTCGGAACATTAGTTCTAGTGGGAGGAAATCTTTAGACTGACTCGCACAGTTCAAAAAGATAACCTTAAACATATGTTGTTTGAAAATCGTCAGATGGGCGATTATGTCGTCATGAATCTGTGTTCTAACGAAGTTGATTGCATGCTACAAGTATGTTTTTGCTTTGAAGGTCATGGTAAATGATGATATGTGTTGGTTTGTGCTTCGTGCATAAACGGTAACATGTTTCTGGCCAATGATGATAGACGGGTAATATACTCATTTCACTGATCTGAATCACAAGTTAGCAGAACTGAGGTAACATTGATTTATATCATAGTAATATAAGTTTAGCTTTCCTGAAATGTCAGGGGTTTCTGAAGTTTCCTTACAAAGACCATGTGATGTCATGATGCTAGTAATGGAACATACCTTGAGATCTTATTGGATTTCGGATCCAATGTTAAGATCAGAAGTTTATTTGTCACTTTTGTAATAATGGTTGCAAATAAGATTTGTAGCTTATGCATAATCTGATCATTGGGAGTAAGCAAGTCGTTGCTAGGTCCAAATGATGAAGTTGCGATCTACTTGGTCCAAGTTGATCACTAGGCAACTAGATCAGATGATATACCCAAGGATTGGTGCTGAACTTCGAAGTTTAGCTGAAGTCAAACGTATAGATGATGTCAAGTTCAGATCTTGACATTTTCTAATCCTCACTGAATTGTTGTAGTTCATGAGAAGTATCACTATGGAAGCATAGTTTAACCACTTTGGAAAGTGATAAAAGGTAAATGAAATGCATACTCTAATAAGGTATTCTACTAGCAAGTGGGAGAATAGGTTCAATGGAACCTGAGAAAAGACAGAGTTGTCAGAAGAGGATATTTCCTTTTCTAAAAATGATGTGACACACCTTGGGGTATGTCCAGGATGATCATTGTGGGATTGTCCAAAGAGACTAGATGCTTATTGCGTTAAGCACTTCTCTTGAGGCTTCGAGGGTAATCTGTTACTTGTAACAGATCGCCACATTTTTTGTAGACTGCGTTCTACAAAATTTAGAAGCTTAAAGCACAAATTCTATTGTGCTGTTTGAATTTTATTATCTCCTAAGATCAATATGGATCTAAGGGTGTATAAATGGATGTTGATATACAAGGTGAGCTTGTTGGTTAACATATATCCATGCTTTCTCTCACATTGAGTGATGGAGAAATCAGATAAAATTCAAAAAAGTTTTTCTGTCTTAAATTCTTCTGTTGACTGAAGTTGCAAAAAATGGTCAAATCCGAGCACCAAGCATTGGTTTCTGCTGAGTGCGTATTGTGCTGATTTGTGGAGTGGTTCATTTGTTGGACACTCCTTAGTCAGTTACTTCCTAGAGATGGCACAAGTGTGAAGTGTCATGTTAAAGGCTAAAGACATAAGAGGATCTCTGGGAGATGTACTTATAATTGAGGGTTACTTGATGAACCTTAAGATATGGAATAAGCTTAAGAAGCTGGTTCTTATACATATTTTAGCCTTATCTGTTTAGCTGCATCAAATCCATTTGGATAAAAGGTGTCATTATGAATGTGTGTACTAGGCATGAGGCTAGGTACATGATCACATTCTTAAATCAACTTGGAAATGCGGACCTCTAAGATTGATGAAAGCAATCTGATAAGGGAAATGAGTTTTCGTAGCTCAGGGATCCTTATTCATGATTGTGAGACAGTTGTTAAGACAACTTAGGATGAGTTTTGATTGATGAAACCATAGCATAGCCTCTGGTAGTTCAATAATTACATCGTCCTATGATAGTTGTAATACAAGTCTTGCCACATTAACGTTCAGGATATTCTGGATCAATCGTGATCTAGTGCTCCTGAGAATGTTCAGAGCTAAAGAAGTTTCGTTCTTGGCTCACAACTTGTTGAACAAATGTGTTTCGAGTTTAGGATTTTCATCTAGAATGGTTGTGAGCATATCGAAACCACTTTAGAGTTGGAGTTGTTTTGAACACGAGGTATCTCAGAAACACATTAGTTGTGGTTGCTCCAAAAGTATCCAAATGAGACAGCACCAATCACCACTAGAGTTTGTGATCTGTTGGTAGATCTAAGACATAACTAGTGGATGGTGATGACAGATAATGAGTCTATAGGAGAAGCCATGTTCTGAACTGGTTTCTATCATGCCTAGATATAAAGAAATGAGATAGTTGGGTTCTTAAAGCTTTATAGGCGGAATGATCCATTGAGAGTTATACCCTAGATCAAGAGAGTTAGGTTGGAACCTTCTCTCTACATGGTTAGAGTGTGTTCAATCAGACCGATGAATGGCTACAAAAGCTTGTATTCGTTTACAAGTTGACCTAGATAGCAAAGTTTTTTCCAGTGGGAGGACTTCTAGAAATTCGTTTTCTAGATTAGTTTCTACTAAGGTTTTGAGAAAGACACTAGTCTTGTACTCATACCTATGTAAGCATTGAAACATGCATCTAGATGACAATGATAAGATGTTTTGTACTTTGAATCATTGTAAGTATGTCATATTGGAAAGTTTAACTTTCTGATGTTGCAGATGACACACTGATAGCCAGCTATGTTGTGATTCTAGCATGACAACTTTGATACAATTGTCAGGTGAATCTGTTACATAGAAATTGGGTAGTTGTCTATGAGGTTATTTCGTATAATCCTAGGCATGCCATTCTCATATATGGAAATGTGTAAATGGACTCATATAGGAAGTGGATTAAGTGAGGAACACTTGAGAAACTGAGTGCAATCTCGCATTTTGTTGTATGCTGAGATGAGACAAGCGAACATGTGTTTGTTTACAAACTGATTCGAGTCTTATGCACCGAACACAATAAATGATTGCAAAAGCACTCTTGTATACTGTGTATTGTGTTATGGTGGATGATGTCTATGTCCATGTTAGAACATAGATATGGATCTTAGTGATCTAAGGGAGGAGACACTGATGTATGTATCAACATCGGTCTGTAGGTCTTATATCTAAGGAGAAGAGACATTGTCTAGCAAGAAACTGTCTTGCTTGTCCTTCCACCATGGAAACTGAGGTTCTTACATCATCAGTAGCTTTCGAGGAGATTATGAAAAAGGATTCTCCTGAAAACACAAAATTTGGTTGTAGCAAAATATGGTGAGCGGATGTCATGACTATGGGTTGTGACTGACCATTTTTTTTCAATACCAGGATTTCCAAATGATGTTGGAGATCAAATGATATTCAGATCAAACCCTGTCCAGTCAGAGAGACGTTGTTCAATAACAACGTTGTCATAATATGTTTGACTCTTGATGGTTATGTGAGCCACCTCTTTGATTTGAGTTTTTAGCAAGTATGAGACTGGGGTCAATGCGTTGAGTGGTGAGGACCCCCACAAGCACTTATCTGAGTTCCATACTGTTGTGGTGGGGATGAAACCAGGCAATGTCACGGAGGAGCAAATCAAGTTAAGGGCATTCCCCTTTTCGCTTAAGGACACTGCTAATGAGTGGTTCTACTACTTGCCACCAGGTAGTGCAACAACATGGATACAATTGAAGCGTCTCTTTCTGGAAAAGTACTTCCCTGCAACCAAGTTGAACAGTCTGAAGAAAGAAATCAGCAGCATTGACCAGCAGGCTACAGAGACACTCTATGAGTACTTTGAGCGCTTCAAGAAGCTTTGCTCTAGTTGCCCTCACCATGGTTTTTCAAAGAAGGATTTAGTGCTCTTTCTATTCAATGGATTGCTTGCCGAGGAGCGCAAGACGGTGAACTCTGCATGTGGAGGCAACATCTTGAACAAAATACCCAATGCTGCTTGGGAGGTGTTTTCAGAGCTTGCTGATGGCTCTAGACAATTCAGCAAGGGACTTCATGCTAGAGGGGTACTCGTCGTTGACTCCTCAATTTCTGCATTACAGAGCGATGTGGCTGAATTGAAGGATATGATGAAAAGGTTCATGCTACAAGGAACCCCACAACAACTTAAGGCATGTGGCATTTGCGCTGATCTTTATCACCCAACGGACACTTGTCCAATGCTGCAGGAGCCAAATTTAGAGCTGAATGCCATGGGGAACTTTGTTCCTCAGCGACCCAGGTTTGGTAAATATGCTAATCCCAATCAATACAATAACAACTATAATGCAGGTTACCAGGGGTATGGCTATGGTAATAAACAATCAAGCACAAAGAAGTTGAAGCATTCAAATATAGGAAACAAGAACGAGAATTAGAAACTCACAATCAATCCGAATAAAGCTTCAAATTGCAGGCAGAATAGATGAGTTTAGTTCCTCATGGAAGACATCGCTCAAAATCTCTAAAGCGTCTAATGAATAGAATAGAATAGAAGTGAAGTGCTGAAAAAATAACTAAAAGTGGCCTTAAGTATTATCCAAGGTCGGCCATAAATTAAAACAAAAAGCATCTAGGGTTTTTAAGTATTCAAAACGACGCGAATTAACGCTGACGACCAATGCTGCGGGCGCAGCATAGGTGCTGCGCCCGCCGCACACTGTTTCCTCCAACATTTGCAAATTGATTGGCCGCGGGCGCCGCAAGGTTGCTGCGGCCGCAGCCAGGGGCTTTTCACGGAAAATCTGTTTTGAATCAGCTCTCGACGTCAACATGAAAGTTGTAGCTCTCTGAAAGAGCTTTCCAACGCATGGCCATAATAGTCGATCGGACAACCGAGGCCTCCAGAAAGTGCAAAACAAGTTCAGCATGTCTGGCGACAACTTCTGCAGACTTGTTCTTCGTTTCGGCTCGCTTCTTCTTCTCAGAACCTCTTGAGATCTTCATGTAAGCTTCTTCGATCAACTAGACATTCTCATCTAATGCGTTATCAACTCATGTCTCCTCCTCGGATCCACCATTACCTGAAATAATCAATAAAAGCGTGTAGATTCCAACTCCGACAACATAGAGAACTAATATGCAAATCGTGCTTAATCCATTAATGAAATGCATCTTAACTAAGCTAAATGCAACCTATTATGCCTACCTAAATGCATGCTATCACAAGCCCCTTTCAATCCACAAGGAGGACCCCATTTCAGACCTCAGCAACCATTTGATCAAAGACAGAGAGGGCCTCCACCAACTGATAATCAATCCAATGAGGATCCTCTCAAAGCTCTCACAAAGATCTTCCTGGGTCAAGCTTAGCACCAAAAGAGACAAGATGAGCACCAAAAGAATATGGAGAAGCAACTTAGCCAAATGGCTCAATCGCTGAGCGAATTGCTGGCGAAGGACTCAGGACAGCTACCATCTCAAATGGTGGTGAATCCCAAGGAGAACGTCAGCGTTGTGACGCTAAGAAGTGGTAAGGAACTGATTACCACTCCCCATAATGATACTAACCTTGATAATTTTGAAACAGGTGCGAACGAGGAAGAAGAAGGGGTTCGAAATCGCCAGCCGCCCCACGGCACCCCTGAGCCGCCCCGCGGCCACGGCGATGCGGAAGACCTGGAAAATCGCCGGCCGCCCCGCGGCCAAGCTGAGCCGCCCCGCGGCCTCTCCAGTGACTCCTCTGACGGGTATGTTCGACCTGATTTTCCCCCTCTTAATTCTTTTAAACCCGTTCCTCCCTTTCCTGAAGCACTCAGAGACACAAAAAGACCAGACAATGACAAAGAGATCTTTGAGACGTTTAGTAAGTGCGAGGTAAACATCCCTTTACTCAATCTGATTAAAAGTATTCCTCGTTATGCCAAATTTCTCAAGGAACTTTGCACAATAAAGAGGAATCAAAAGTTGAAAGGGAAGCAGAAAATTAAGGTAAGCGAACATGTGTCTGCTGTGTTTCAAAAGCACCTGCCTAAGAAATGTAGCGACCCTGGCATGTTTACAATTCCATGTGTGATAGGTGAAACTAAGTTTGATAAAGCTTTGTTAGACTTGGGTGCATCTATTAATGTTTTACCTTATTCTCTGTATGAATCATTGGGTTTAGGACCTTTGCATGAGAGTAGAGTGGTAATCCAACTAGCGGATCGATCAAATGCTTTTCTTAGAGGCATAGTTGAGGATGTTTTAGTTATGGTTGACAATTTGATCTTTCCTGCTGATTTCTTTGTCTTGGACATGGAGCATGGTAACCAAGAGGCTCCTATTCTGCTAGGAAGGCCCTTTTTAAAGACTGCTAGAACAAAAATTGATGTGTATTCTGGTTCTTTGACTATGGAATTTGATGGTAAGAAGGTTGAATACAATATATATGATGCTATGAAATTCCCTTCTGATGATCATTCCTTATGCTTTATGGATGCCATTGATACTTGTATGCAGGATACCTTTGATATGAGTTGTGTAGATGACCCGCAGGTAGCTTTAGAATCTCCTACTGAGGAATTTTCATTGAACTATATTTTGACTACTAACCTGCAGGATACCCTAAGAGACTTGTCTTCCCTCCCTTCCAAATCGCAAGAAGAAACCTTTATGGCATTAACTATTCCAAATGAAAAGCTCTTACCTTCTATCGTACAGGCACCTGAAGTTGAGCTCAAGCCTCTTCCTGAGCATCTGAAATATGCATTTGTGGGGGAGGGTGACACCCTGCCTGTTATCATCTCTAACAAGCTTACCAAAGAACAAGAAGAGAGGTTGGTAGGAGTGCTCAAGGAGCATAAGACAGCTCTGGGATGGACCATAGCGGATATCAAGGGAATCAGCCCAGCTACTTGCATGCACATGATCCTGCTAGAAGAGGGAGCCAAACCTTCAAGGCAACCTCAACGGAGACTCAACCCACCTATGATGGAGGTAGTGAAGAAGGAGGTGCTCAAACTCCTTCAGGCAGGTATGATATATCCCATCTCTGATAGTCAATGGGTTAGTCCAACGCAGGTAGTACCAAAGAAGGGAGGCATTACAGTGGTTGAGAATCAAGAAAGTGAGTTAGTCCCTACCAGAGTCCAATCAGGCTGGAGAGTTTGCATCGATTATCGTAAGCTGAATGCGGTAACTCGAAAAGATCACTTTCCCTTACCTTTCATTGATCAAATGCTTGAAAGACTTGCTGGTCGTCCATATTACTGCTTTTTAGATGGATATTCAGGGTACTTTCAGATAGCTATTGCACCAGAGGATCAAGAGAAGACAACATTCACTTGTCCGTTTGGCACTTTTGCATATCGCAGAATGCCTTTTGGTTTGTGCAATGCTCCTGGGACGTTCCAACGGTGTATGGTAAGTATCTTCTCTGAATATATAGAGCAATTTATTGAGGTCTTTATGGATGATTTTACAGTCCATGGTGATAGTTTTGATGCTTGCCTCAACCATTTGGCGCTTGTGCTTAGAAGATGTGTTGACACTAACTTAGTGCTCAATTCAGAAAAGTGTCACTTTATGGTTGAGGAAGGCATTGTTTTGGGTCACATTGTCTCACATAAAGGGATTGAGGTTGATAAGGCAAAAATTGACATCATTCAATCATTGCCTTATCCTACTAATGTGCGTGAAGTGCGTTCCTTTTTAGGCCATGCAGGATTCTACCGCAGGTTCATTAAGGACTTCTCAAAGATCACCTCACCCTTGTGCGAGCTACTGAAGAAGGAGGTTACATTTGCCTTTGATGAGAAGTGCAGGACGGCGTTTGATGAGTTAAAGACTTGTCTTACCAGTGCACCAATCATACAAGCACCAAATTGGTCTCAGCCGTTCGAATTGATGTGTGACGCTAGTGACTATGCTGTGGGAGTCGTGCTTGGACAAAAGGAAGGGAGAAGCTCTCATGTCATATACTATGCATCGATGACCCTGAATGGAGCTCAAAGAAATTACTCAAACACAGAAAAAGAACTTCTTGCTATAGTTTTTGCACTTGAGAAATTTAGATCTTATTTGCTTGGTACAAAAGTTATTGTTTACACTGATCATGCAGCACTTCGTTACCTTTTGACGAAGAAAGAGGCTAAACCAAGACTGATTAGATGGATCTTGCTTCTAAGCGAGTTTGACATTGAAATCAGGGACAAAAAGGGTGCTGAGAACCTAGTTGCTGACCATCTAAGTCGTATTGTGCAGGAGGAGAATGGACAAGATGGCATAGTGGGGAGCTTTCCTGACGAAGAGCTTCTACAGGTATTCGCCATCGCCAGCCGCCCCGTCGCCACCCCAGGCCACCCCGCGGCCGAGTCATCAGAGGTGGATTTCTCCGCAATCGTTGGCCGCCCCGTAGCCACCACAGGCCGCCCCGCGGCCGAATCCTCGGAGAAAGTTTCCCTCGGAATTGCCGGCCGCCCCGTCGCCACCTCTGGCCGCCCCGCGGCCTCTGCAGACTCTGAACTCGAATCTCTCCTCAAGGTTAGTGCTCTTCCACGCCCTTGGTTTGCTAACTTGGTAAACTTTCTAGTGTCGGAAGAGTTTCCACCCAACTTTTCAAAGGCTCAAAAGGACAAGATACGTCACGATGCTCGTTTCTACGTTTGGGATGACCCCTACCTATGGAAGCATTGCGTAGATCAGGTGATACGTTGGTGTCTTCCCGACAATGAGGTACAATCTGTCCTTAATTTTTGTCATTCCCATGAATGTGGTGGACACTTTGGACCACAAAAGATAGCTAGGAAGGTACTTGATGCAGGATTCTTTTGGCCTCATATATTTCGTGATTCTTATGCTTTTTGCAAATCCTTTGATCGCTATCAGAGAGTTGGGAATCTTTCTAAGAGGAATGAGATGCCACAAACTCGCATGATATTTTGTGAGATTTTTGATGTTTGGGGCATTGACTTCATGGGACCATTCCCTAACTCCTTTGGAAACCTATATATTTTGCTTGCGGTGGACTACGTCTCCAAGTGGGTGGAGGCGAAGGCCACCAGAACTGATGATTCAAAGGTAGTTGCAGGTTTTCTCAAGGAGCTATTCTCTAGATTTGGAGTCCCAAAAGCACTAATCAGTGATAAGGGGACCCATTTCTGCAACAAGACTGTGAGTGCCCTCTTAAAAAAGTATCATGTGACTCAAAGGGTGTCTACTGCATACCACCCCCAGACCAATGGGCAAGCTGAGGTGTCTAATCGCGAGATAAAGACTATCTTGGAGAAGACTGTTGCCCCAAACAGGAAGGATTGGAGTGTCAGACTTGATGATGCTCTATGGGCTTATCGAACGGCTTACAAGACTCCCATTGGGATGTCTCCATTTATATTGGTCTATGGAAAGGCTTGCCATCTTCCTGTCGAGCTTGAACATAAAGCATATTGGGCGGTGAAGCAGTGCAACATGCAGATTGGCGAAGTTGGGGAGTTCAGGAAACTACAGCTGCAGGAGTTGGAAGAGTTGAGATTGGATGCCTATGATAACTCTGTCACCTATAAGGAGAAGACAAAGGCATGGCACGATAAACATATCTTGCGAAAGGATCTCTAAGTTGTGGAAAAGGTCCTGCTATTTCAATCGCGCCTACAACTCTTCCCAGGTAAGCTTCGTTCTAGATGGACAGGACCATATGTGATTACTAATGTCTTTTCTCATGGTGTAGGAGAGTTACTAAATGAGAGGAATGGAGACATCTTCAAGGTCAATGGTCATCGAGTTAAACCCTATTATGAGAATTTTGTCAAACAGGACGGTGATGAGTTGGTTCTCACTGAACCAAATGCTGAGGATCAATAGGGTGTCATAACGTCGAGCCAACGACGTTAACTAAAGGCGCTGCTTGGGAGGCAACCCAAGGTAATAGTTTAGCTATTTTCTTTTTGCATTACGTTTTTTTTAGTTTATTTTTGTTTTGGTTGGACATACTAACACTGCAGGGAGAAAGAACAAAGGAAAAGGGCGAAAAAGATTCTGGCCGCCCCGTCGCCAGCCAGGCCGCCCCGCGGCTAGGTCACAGCGAAATCCCTTCGCAAAGATCGCCGGCCGCCCCGTCGCCTGCCCTGGCCGCCCCGCGGCCTAAGCCGGATAGGAAATTTTTTAGGGGCCCGTGTGGGCCCCCACTTTCTACCAAAATAAACCCTAGCCTCTATCTTCTTCCCATTCTATCTTCTAGCCGCCCCCGTCGCCTCTATCCCCTATCTTCTTCCTCCTTCAAGCTCCCACAAATCCTCCATTACAACACTTCCCCAAGCTTTCTTTCCCCCAAATTTCCACAAAACTACTCTTTTCTCACATTCCCATCTTCCTTCCACATAAAAACTCCACCCCACCACCTCATTCTCCTAGATCCACACAAAAAATCGCTCCTCCCAAGTTTTTCTAGCGAATTTCCTTCGGATCCACTATAAAGAAGGACGGTTTTGGGACGTCGAAGAGCAGATTCGACATCGGAGTACACAGATCCGGAAAGTCTTAGGCCGCCCCGTCACCTGACCCGCCGCCCCGCGGCCACACCTGTCGCCGGCCGCCCCGTCGCCACCTTCGGCTGCCCCGCGGCCCTTGCAGAGACTGATTTTCCGTGAGTTCTTCTTTGATTTCAATTCTTTTGGTAATATTTCTTAGCTCAGATTCACTATGTCGAGACCACATGGAATGAATAAAAATCAGAAGGAGAGATGGACTGCGTTGAACACTAGAAACTTCTTTGTAACGAAATTCTTTCATGAGCCTACCTTGAGATTATTACAGATGGATGCCTGCACTAGGCAACTATTAGAGCATGGGGGCCTAGGAGGGTTTTTAGAGAAGAATGCTCCTACTTATCCGAGTTTATGTAAGGAGTTTCTAGCCACTTTGAGTGTGGGACGTACATCCATTGAGTTTCGATTATTATCCTCTGCTTGAAGCCAGTTTAAGCCTAATTGCCTATTCTTTTATAGCTCCACAAGATGATTCCATAGCCAATTATAGCCTGACCCCATCCGGGAATTTAGGAATAGTTGGTGAATATCTATTGTGGATGATGGTTTGTAGTGGTGGATTGTATGTTGGAGGTGTATTTATGAGATGTTTGATTCTTGCTAGCATTTTTATTACTTGGGACCTAAGGAGGATAAAATTCACTTAGGGGTAAAAGTCAAGAAAAATCAGTTGATATAGCATGAATGAAAAGAAAAAAAAAAGAAAAAAAAAGAATACAAAAGAAGAAAAAAAAAAGAAAAAAAAAAGAGAAGAATAAAGGAATGAGTTGAGTTGGTTTGTAAAGTTTTGTGCTTGAGATTGGCGTTGTTTGGCATTATAGAGATATGGTATGAGATGTTTATGAGTGGTTGTATGATTTGGTTTCTTCCTTAGTTCCCGGATTATGAGCACCACATGACCAAAATTGTTCCATACCGTATATGTTCTACCTTGGCCCCATTACAACCCAATTGAAAGACCTCATGATTTTTGTTGTGTGTAGAGTCACCAGCGGTGGAGATTTAGAACACTGGTGCAAGGCTCTTGTAGCTAAGTTTTTGAAGATTGAGTTTTGAGCGTAAACATTTAAACCCAAACACTTGAGCGAGAGTGAAACACATCTCCTTTGTGAGGTCTAGAATGGATATGGTTGCCTGATTTCATTGATTATTCCAATTATGTGCTATGATGTTATTAATCTTTTGTGTTTGCTAGTTTTCATGCACTTAAAGCATATTGAGGTGTGGATACATGAATTGTTATTCTGTGGGGCTGCAGAGTTAAGTTTTCTATTGCTTGAGGACAAGCAAAGGTTCAAGTGTGGGGGAATTTGATAGAGCATGTTTAGTGTTGCATAATAGATTGCATTTAGCATTATTTAGGTGTGAATATTGCATTTATTTAGTTGAATTTGCATTATCACTTGTTGAGTTAGAAGAGGCGGAATCTACATGATTTTATGTTTTATTTCAGGAAAAGTAGATTGGAGGTGAAATGATATTGAAAAGAGCGGAAACAAGCTAAAGAAGTACTTAGGAGCTGCTGGAGACGAAGAGGAAGAAACTCGGAAGAACCGCAGGCCGCCCCGCGGCTCGAAGGAAGGAACGCAGGAATTCGCTGATCGCCAGCCGCCCCGCGGCCCATGCAGTAGCTCGGAAGCGGATTCTACTTAGGGTTTTTATTATGTTATTTTGGGTCGAATTTCTCTAGACTATTTAAGGCTTTTCTAGTTATTCTTTCATTCACCTTATGCACTTTACACCATTGTTGAGAGCGCCGTTGAGCATGAGCAACTAAACTCTCGAGGTTTCGCCTACAGTTTGGATCTTTGATTGTTGAATTGTGAGTTTCTTAATCTAGTTCTTATTCCTATTCCAATGTTTTGACTTCTTTGTGCTTAATTGCTTGGATGTGTTTTATTCTCTCTGGCCTGGCCGACTAGTTAGAGTAGATTCATTCAATTGCTAGGGTTTTGTAGATTCCTCATAGCGAACCTTAACCCAAGTGGCAATCATATCCCTTTAGGACTCGTAGGACTAATTGGATGTGTAGGAAGTTGAATACATGTTGAATATCGACTCGTAGCTTGATGTTATGTGTACCTTGGTTAATTCATAATCTTAATGCTATCTCTAGGTTGAATCTTAACCGTGTTAGGGTTGTTTAGAGATAAGGGTTGCTAGGACTCATAGGACTAGTAATTTACCTAAGATCTGGACAAGGACATTGATAGAAAAAGACAAGAACTAGAGGCTGAAACAAGGATCGAATTCATCAATCGAAGTGATAAATTGTAGGTGAACCTATTTCTCTCCACCGCATTCTAAAACCAATCTCCTTTGTTTGTTTGCTTCCGCTTTGATAAAAGGCGGATCTTTTTCATACCCAAAAACCCCCCATATTCTTACTAGCGATTAGAATTGACACTCGAATTGAATAGATTTCCCTGTGGATCGATCTCTTGCTTGCGCACTATACTAGTTGTGAGTTTGAGTATTCTTTGGCAAGAACAACGACAGGTTTTCCTCTTGTCACGCTCCCTGTAGCGCACTGTCATACTACTGTGTGCTAGTCGACCCTGTGAGTAGATAGATTGATCCCATCTCTATCACTGTGTGAGCTAAGATGTATGTAAACATGGCAGCCCATAGTGACTAATGGCTTGGGTTACTGATTGTGGTGGTGATGCGCTACTTTGGTTGTGTTCCGATGGCCATGAGTGATGCGGTCTAAGTGGGGCATTTCTGGGAAAGTGGTCATCATTTACATGAAAGTAATGCCAATGCGAACGGAAGGTATTATGAGTAATCGTTGACGAAAATGGGATTTGCTGGATCCAGCAGTTACGTACTGTTGTGAATCGCCATTATAGTTGAACTAAACTGAGAGGGATCCAGTTTTTTGTGTCAACTAGTCCAATGAAAGATAATCCTAGGGATGCAGCAATACTTTCCAACTAACGTTGTGACCTAGTCCCTAACGGGATTTTTATGCAGGTAGTATTGCCGGGTCGCACGGCCTATACGCTACAAGTATGAGATTGAGTTTTGGAGGAACATAATCTTTTGTGCGAGTGGGAGATGTTAGAATTATTTTATAATTCGGTCATTATTTTATATATACGCCCAAAAGATAAATAGCCTAATTTATGTAATTAGGGGATTAATTCTTATTCGTTAAGAATTAATATGAGGATAGATAATATATATTCGTTATTGATGTAAGCCTAATTCGCCATGTTTTATATCCACTTTTATATCGATTTCTGCATACATTTCATATATATATATATATATATGGGTTAGAATAGTACAGAATTTGTGTAGTTTATGATTATTTGCAATATATGGAGGTCTACAAAAGTTTTTGTTATATTTTACAGAAATCGGACGCACTTTGGAGCTTAAAGGAGAGTAATGAAGAAGCTAAGGATGGTGCAGCTGGAGAAAACGCCATATTTCGACATCCATCATTCTGAATCAAGCTTTGAAGTCTTCATGAGAGTTGTATCCCTCGAAAATATCTTTCCAACGCATGGTCATATGCGTCAATCCGACAAACGAGAACTCGGGAAAGTGCGTTTCAAGAACAGAGCAGAAAGCTGGGAGCTGAAGATGTTGCTCGATATCTAGAAATTTACTCGATATCGAGTAAAACCCAAGTCGATTTCCACTTCTGGAGCCGAGGTCGATGAGCTGAGCCAAAACCGAGGAGATGTTAGTCAATGTCGAGGAAAATTACTCTATGTCGAGGAAAACTCAAGTTGACATGCATCCTGGGAGCCAACATCGAGTTGCTGAGCAGAAGACGAGAAATTGCTAGTCGATATCGAGCAATCCTACTCGATATCGAGTTGACCAAGGAGGCGGATTCCGAGCTTAACCGACATCATGTTAAGTTTCTATCCCAAAGCCAATGGTGATATTTTCGAGATGAAATTCTATCCACATCTATCAAGAGCTATCAAGTCAAGGGAGAAGATATTTTTATCCACATTAGATATAGTCCTAGTTTTATTTATTTATTCCATTATTTTATCTTAAGTAAGTAGATATAGATATAGATAGGATATTCTTTCCTAATTAGAGAGGGATTGAAGCCTATAAATAAAGCCTTAGGGGCTGATTTCCATTCATTCAATTTCAGTTACAATTAGTTACATAGAGAGAGTAGAGAGAGCTTGTGGCGAGAGTAAGGTGGAAAGGCGAAAGCGGATTTGGCTTGTTCGGTTGTAAGCTTTCTTTTGTTTCAATTAATGCAAGTTAGTTTCTTTAGTTATTTGATGAGTTTCTTGATGATGAAGAGCGAGTAGTCCACCCATTTCTGGGGTCGGGGTGAGCCCGACGATAGCCATGTAAGGTGATGCGATAAAGGTACAATCTTTTGATGCAATTCGTCTTCTATCCCTGAAAGCATGATTCTTTTGTGAAAGTTGAAGGTGATCCTTATTTGTGTTATTGAAGCGAAAGCGATCTTAATACAACTTGGGTTAATTATGTGAAAAGGGTTAGTAACAATTAGGGTTTATGCGAAAGCCTCTATATTCCTATTTGTTAATGACGAAAGTTATTTGATGAATTGCATGATCTTTTATGCCTTTATGTGTTAATTTACATGGTTATCGTTGTGGTGTTGAAACCTTGGCCTTGGAAGTCTTTTAGTTTATTGGTTTATTTCATTGAAATCCGTGTTCTGTGTGCGAAAAGTTGCAATTTCAAGTTTCTGTCCTTTGTCGATTTCGAGAAGGTTTTTGTCGACATCGAGGAATCTCCTCGATATCGAGGAAAGTTTTACTCGACATCGGGTTGTCTTTGCTGAGTTTCGTTTCTGTTTGTCGAATTCGAATTCTGTTCGTCGATATTGTACTCGATATCGAGGAAAAGTTGTCGATATCAACTTGTTTCTGTGCTTTGCTTTCTTTTCTGCTTTTCTTTGTATTTCTGTCTTTCTGCCTGTGAGATCTTTCCGCTTCCTGAGATCCGCTGACACGCTTCCTCGAGGATCGATCCTGACTTCCCGCTGCTACATCAGGATGAGGTCTTGCAATTATTTGCGTGGGCACGAATCTGGTTTGATCTATTTCATTATATTTTGAACTCGATTTCCTCCTACAACAAATTCGTGCCGTTTCCGGGAGATATCAATCGCGCCTAGTTTAATTGTGTTTAAGGTTCAGAAAAGCCCATCCCTTTTTCTTACCCTATCGCATACCCTACCACCACCAACCTCACCGGTACCAACTAGGTGCCAAGCTTTTGCCACTAATTTGTGTTCTTGATTGTAATTTCAAAGCTTAGGTACAAAGATGGAAGACTTTGTCGAAGGGAATCCTGCATGGGAAGAATGGTTTCAAGATTTGAGACGGAGAAATAGGATCGCAGTGGAGGAGTCATGATTAAGGGTAATAGCTCGGCTGGAAGACGAAATCCGAAGGCTTGAGGCTTCCATTCAGTCTAAAGGACCATGCCCTCCTCTCGACGAGCCAATTGACCCACTCGATGTCGACAACCAGGTATGTCCATCCTCGAATTTCATTCCTACTTTGCTACCTATTATTGATGAATCATATGAAGGATCCCAAGGCAAAATAGCACTAGAAGAGAAGAAGTTGGACATTGTTGACCAGGGCATTCCAAGATCGCTTTTACCTTACAAGGTGAAGGCTATCCCCGATGATTTTGAGCAACCGATGTTCGTATTCAAGTATGGGGTCCTAGCAAAGTGGCATGAAGCTCCGCAGGATGAGGAGGAAATATCTCTTCCCTCTCCACCGTTCTGTTGTGGTGGAGATACACAACCAAGTGAACCGATGAAGCGGAAGAGGTATGATGATGAGGTATGTATATTTTCTTTATATCTTCCCTTATACATGCTAGCTCGAGCCAGGGAAGATGAATGGGTGGAGCCATAGAGCGTCCACTCGGGGAGGTTTAAGCTTCTTCACAAGATGCCCCCGGATGACATCCCACGCTTCCCACCACCGGAGGAACCACCAGATCCACCTATACCTCCGGACGAAGATGAGCCAGGCTAATGCTTAATGAAGAAGTCGGCCTAGCGACTATAAAATCTAGAGCTTGTAAATAGACAATTATTTTTGGGATTTTCGGACATTGTTGCTTTTGTTTTTGGTTTTGGACATTGTTTTTAAGTTTTTCTGTTGTGGGTATTTCTTTTCTAACGAATCTTGCAGGGAAGAAAAAGATGCAGATCTACTCGACGTCGAGTAGACTCCTCGACATCAACCACGCATATCGAGCAGAAAGGAGCCTGTGGTCGAAAAGGCCACCCGGCCTAGAGGCAACAAGTTACTCGATCTCAAGTAACCTTGGTCGACATCGACCAATCTTCTCGAAATCGACCAGCCCCTTGTCGATGTCGACCAGGACAACAGCAACATTTGCACTCGATTACGACGTCCTGCACATCTGTCTAGTGAGTTTCTTTCTTTACCCTTATTTTTTATACAATGAGGACACTGTAATGTTTAAGTATGGGGTGGGGAAGGGCTTACTTTGAGCATATTTGACCATATTTGACATTATGTGTGCATGATTTCTTGAATTGCTTATCCATGGCTAATTTGGAATTCATTATTGATTTATGTGCGTATATGCATGTTTTCCAAAGTTTAAAGAAAAATCACCCCCATTGACAATTTAATTTTTTATTAATGTCATGGAAGCTTATATTGAACTCGACGATGCAAAATTGGATTCATTAAAGATATAGCATGAAATTGCCTAGTAAAGGGAAGTCACAATGAAGTGCATATTTGTATGAAAACCATGAAAGGAGGTAAATTTTGAAGTTGCTTTTGACATGCTGCATGATAATAGGATGGAGGACTTTATATTTCCATATAATGCTCATTGTTATATTCCTAGCCCTTACCTATGCTTATGCATCACAAAAGCCATGTTATGCCTTATTTCATATTTTGCTCCACATGATCTAAAAATTGACCATTCTTTACCTTATTTCCTATCCGGGGATTATGTTGAGAATGATGTCACATTATGGAGATTATTGTATGGTTGTTGTGTTGTGTTGTTATTGTCATTATTGGAGTTTGGCGGAATTGTTTATATGGAAAATTTAATGAGTGAAAGAAAATCCGATCAAAGATCGACCCTGCTCGCTGAGATAATAGTTCAGTGAGATGGGACTCACAAGGTGAGGAGTCCAAAACACTAAGTATCCGGGGCCATTCATGACACCCATGTTTGCGACTCGCGAGAAGGCAGTGCTGAGGTTAGAGAGGTAAAAGCATTATTATTGATAAAAGCAATATGGAAGGTGAGAAATCAAAGGAAGAAGGAATGTGGTAAAGAAAGTTTGGAAATTCTCCATTTCCCCGGATCATTAGCACCACATTGCCAAAAAAATTGCCCACCTTTAGCCTTTTACTAATCTACTCCTTATTTGAGCTTAAATTAAAGTCCTCTTGATTATTAATGCTTTGTGACATGAATTGTTTTTACATAACCCTCCTTTTGTGAGTAGATTTTGCTTTTTAATTGCACATGCATGGATTTGTGACACTAGTACCTTTTCGAGGATGGTAATTGATTGCAGGGACATATGACAATGAATCTAATATGTTGAGAGTTTTGATTTCTTCCCCTGAATGACAATTAAAAGTATTGCTTGAGGACAAGCAAACTTAAGAATGGGGTGTTTGATGTGAGCCTCATTCGCCATGTTTTATATCCACTTTTATATCGATTTCTGCATACATTTCATATATATGGGTTAGAATAGTACAGAATTTGTGTAGTTTATGATTATTTGCAATATATGGAGGTCTACACAAGTTTTTGTTATATTTCACAGAAATCGGACGCACTTTGGAGCTTAAAGGAAAGTCATGAAGAAGCTAAGGATGGTGCAGCTGGAGATAACGCCATATTTTGACATCCATCATTCTGAGTCAAGCTTTGAAGTCTTCATAAGAATTGTAGCCCTCGAAAAGAGCTTTCCAACGCATGGTCATAAGCGTCAATCTGACGAACGAGGACTCGGGAAAGTGCGTTTCAAGAACAGAGCAAAAAGCTGGGAGCTGAAGATGTTGCTCGATATCGAGAAATTTACTCGATATCGAGTAAAACCCAAGTCGATTTCCACTTCTGGAGCCGAGGTCGACGAGCTGAGCCGAAACTGAGGAGATGTTAGTCGATGTCGAGAAAAATTACTCGATGTCGAGGAAAACTCAAGGCGGCGGATTATGAGCTTAACCGGCATCTTGTTAAGTTTCTATCCTGAAACCAATGGTGATATTTTCGAGATGAAATTCTATCCACATCTATCAAGAGCTATCAAGTCAAGGGAGAAGATATTTTTATCCACATTAGATATAGTCCTCGTTTTATTTATTTATTCCATTATTTTATCTTAAGTAAGTAGATATAGATATAGATAGGATATTCTTTCCTAATTAGAGAGGGATTGAAGCCTATAAATAAAGCCTTAGGGGCTGATTTCCATTCATTCAATTTCAGTTACAATTAGTTACATAGAGAGAGTAGAGAGAGCTTGTGGCGAGAGCAAAGTGGAAAGGCGAAAGCGGATTTGGCTTGTTCGGTTGTAAGCTTTCTTTTGTTTCAATTAATGCAAGTTAGTTTCTTTAGTTATTTAATGAGTTTCTTGATGATGAAGAGCGAGTAGTCCACCCACTTCTGGGGTCGGGGTGAGCCCGACGATATCCATGTAAGGTGATGCGGTAAAGGTACAATCTTTTGATACAATTCGTCTTCTATCCCTGAAAGCATGATTCTTTTGCGAAAGTTGAAGGTGATCCTTGTTTGTGTTATTGAAGCGAAAGTGATCTTAATATAACTTGGGTTAATTATGTGAAAAGGGTTAGTAACAATTAGGGTTTATGCGAAAGCCTCTATATTCCTATTTGTTAATGACGAAAGTTATTTGATGAATTGCATGATCTTTTATGCCTTTATATGTTAATTTACATGGTTATCGTTGTGGTGTTGAAATCCTGGCCTTGGAAGTCTTTTAGTTTATTGGTTTATTTCATCGAAATCCGTGTTTTGTGTGCGAAAAGTTATAATTTCAAGTTTCTGTCCTTTGTCGATTTCGAGCAGGTTTTTGTCGACATCGAGGAATCTCCTCGATATCGAGGAAAGTTTTACTCGACATCGGGTTGTCTTTGCTGAGTTTCGTTTCTGTTTGTCGAATTCGAATTCTGTTCGTCGATATTGTACTCGATATCGAGGAAAAGTGGTCGATATCGACTTGTTTCTGTGCTTTGCTTTCTTTTCTGCTTGTCTTTGTATTTCTGTCTGTTTGCCTGTGAGATCTTTTCGCTTCCTGAGATCCGCTGACACGCTTCCTCGAGGATCAATCCTGACTTCCCGCTGCTACATCAGGAGGAGGTCTTGTAATTATTTGCGTGGGCACGAATCTGGTTTGATCTATTTCATTATATTTTGAACTCGATTTCCTCCTACAATAGTTATATATTTATCTAATAAAATAAGAGATAAGTTCTCTTATTCCTATAAGATAAGGAGAAGAGACGCTTCTCCTAAGAAGTCAATCATTCCTTTTAACCCTAGAGAGTCTGTTCATCCGACGTTCTTCTCAGGAAAGAAACCCATATAGAACTCTCATTCGTGAAGAGAGTCTCCTTCCTTTCCAACGCTCTCCCATGGTGTGTAGGCTGTGAATTGTATGTTCTCTCTTGCTCCCGATCTCTAACGAGATTTGGTGCTATGGAGATCTACCCGGTGATCAAATTCGAAGGCAAGACGATCTTGATTCCGCTTCCGCTATTCGAGGTAATCTGTATATCCCTCAAATTCTAACAAACCTCTACAAGGGCAAGGTAACTAATTACTCCCTACGTACATTATACTCAATTCGTGTTAAAGTTTTGATTCAGTGATCCGTTGCAGGTGAATACAATACCCAACACTTTCGATTTGACGTCCGAATACCTCAACTTCTTCATTACTCCATTGCTGGAAGAAACTAGGGCGGAGCTGTTTTCGGAGATGCACAATGTGCCTTGAGCGCCTGCCTGCGTCATGTCGTCTGTCGAGCCCTCATCCAAGTTCTACAAGCCTCCAAAGGACCTGTACTATGAGATCACAACAAAGCCTGTTGCGGACTCCAACGGCCGCGTGATCTGTAAGTACGAGCCTGAAGCTGGCGATTTGTTCACTATGACGAGTGTAGATCCAAAGAGGATCGAAGACATCAACAGGCCCGGAGGCAGTTATCTGGTTGCTTTTGTTAATCGGATGAAGGATGAGTCCACTGGAAAGACTTCGATCCTGAGCTCCAATCCTATACCGTGTTCAGGCCAGTTTGCTGTATATATCGGTAACTTGACGACGAATCTTCGTGTCTGGAAGGCATTGCATCCCGACCCTATGGGGCCAAAGCCGAAGATCAATCGAGATTGCAATACAAACTAGTTTTTTGTAGGGAGATAGGCTTGCTTGGTCTGTTACTCGAACGGAATCTGTTGGTCGAATGTAGTTGGATGCTCTGAGCAGGATGATTCGCAAAGAGAGGCAGTTACGGATGTAGTGAAGATGGGCTATTGCAACCATCAGAGGAGCATCAAGCTGATATGGGGGCCACCGGGGACAGGGAAGACAGTCAGGACGGTAACTTGTGGTCCTACGAATACAGCAGCTCTTCAGGTTGCGATTCGGCTTAGGAAGCTACTTGGCAGTTATCTCCCCCATGGGACCTATGGATTAGGTGATGTAGTTTTGTTTGGAAACGAAAAGAGGATGAAGATTGATGATCATGAGGAACTCTTGGATGTGTTTCTTGATCATCAAGCTAAACTTCTCTCCGATTGCTTCTCACCAGTAACCGGTTGGAATCACACTCTAACCTCAGTCATTGATATGTTTTCTTGAAGATCCTCTAGCCGAATATAACGCCTACCTTGATAAGATTAAACGGGAGATTTAAGCTTGTTGATTCCACCTTGATGATATGCATATATATATGTGATATATTTTTATATGATGGAAGACAAATAATATCAATCCGTTATATATGCGAATATGTTTATTTATATATTTATTTTTATATCTCCTGGTATTTAAATTCAAATTAGATTTTGTGCAAGATTTGATTTGGTTGTTGGAGATTTGGGGTTGACTTTCTAGAAGCTTCTTTGAGGATTTTGTGGAGCAATCTTCAAAATCAAAAGGTTGTTGGTTTGTTGAGATCTTCAAGAGATTGGTTGAACCAATCTCCAGCTGCCTTCAACGTTTAAAAACAAACCATTAGTACCAAAACAGTGTCAAGGCCTTACTGAAAGCCAAAACCTGGAAACGGCCTTACAAATACTGGCTCCAGTCTTACACGAGCTCAGTTTTAATGGGCTTGTTTTAATGGGCTTATAATTTCAATGTTATTTGGACCAATATGTTTTGGGCTTAGATTTATTTTATGGGCTTGTTATTTGCTCAAGTTTTGTTTTTAGTTGCTTTTGGTTGATTTGCTTTGAGATTTTATTTACTAACCTACGTAGATATTAATTTGTTTTGTTGAGATCTTCAAGGGATTTGATTTGACCAAGCCTTCAGCCTTCAACGTTTCAAATCAATCAAAATCCCAAGCGTAACTTCTGGAACGCGCTTTTGAATTACAGGTTCTTCTCTCTGTAAGTATCGCAACGTCTCTCAACAAATCAGGTGTCCAAAGTTCAAACGTTCAAATCAATTCAAACTCGGATGCACTTGCCTTTATAAGGAGACGAAGAGGATGGAAGTAGATACAAGCTTCACCCCCAGCGCATACAAGTTCTCCTGCAATCCTTTTGTCTCCTACAACACCGATCTCACATCTCTCCATGCTTGAGTGTTTTATTTCTTTGAGTGTGTGAGATTTATATTTAGCTTTGTCGTGCAATTCAGTAGGATTATACTAAGGGTACATCTCTACCCAAACGTATAAGATACTTCGGTATCGGTAGGACTTTGTTTCACTGGTGTGTTAAATAGGAAGTAAGTTTAGAAGAGGGAAGGTCTTCTAAATGTTGTATCTAGAACTCATAGGAAGAAGTGAAATAAAGTTGTGTTGAATCCTACGGGTTGGATAACCCTAGGCGAGAACGTAGGCAAAGTTTTGTCGAACCTTGTTAACATATCGTGTGTCCTTTCTCTTCTGCTCTTTATCTTTATTGCTTGTTTATCCTTGTCGTGCTTATTATTCGTAATTTTGTTCATAACTTCTTGTTTCTGTGTTTCAGATCAGGTCTTATCTTTGTGTGGTAAGGTCTTACTATTTCTGAGATTGCGAAAAGTTTTCATACTCTATTCATCCCCCCCCCCTCTAGAGTATTTGTTAGTCTTTTATCTGCCTATTCTGCACTACAAAGCTAAAGGCAAGAAGGCCTACCCTGGCCACATTCATCAGATGTAGAGTTATGAGTTTGCGGAGAAAAGAATCAATTCGTTGCGTGAAAAGATGGTTTTATGTGGAAAATCAAACAAAAAGGATTACCAACAGCTACACGGTTAGCCTAGAAGGGGGTTGTTGTCCCCACTACATGCATCTTGTGCAATCAATCATCGGAAGATGATATTCATATCTTCATAGAATGTCCCTTCAACAACTTTCAACAACAATTTCCCAGAGAAATATCCTATAAAGTCAACACACTTATATTAGAAAATAGAGATATGGATCAAATTCTTCAGCTTTTGAGCACCACTCTTTCGAAGGACAGCAAACAGAGTATAGCATTTAGATGGTGGAAATTGTGGTTTGTAAGGAATCAAATAATCTTTAGAAATTCCAAGATCCCATCTATAAAGGGCATTAAAAAAATTGTTCGGGAAAATATCGAGAATTGGAGAAGAACCATCAAACTGAACCTTGAAGACGACGAGGATACCACAATCCGAAAAAGAGGAAAAGTCCACCCTAAAAATGCCAAAAAGTCCACCCGATGGAAAAGGCCACTCATGGGCAAATACAAACTAAACTTTGATGGATCATATATATTAGATTCAAAGAGCTCTTGATAGCATGCATTTAGGTAGGCATAATAGGTTGCATTTAGCTTAGTTAAGATGCATTTCATTGATGGATTAAGCACGATTTGCATATTAGTTCTCTATGTTAGTGGAGTCGGAATCTACACACTTTTATTGATTATTTCAGGTAATCGTGGATCCGAGGAGGAGACATGAGTTGATAACACATTGGATGAGAATGTCTAGTTGATCGAAGAAGCTTACATGAAGATCTCAAGAGGTCCTGAGAAGAAGAAGCGAACCTAAACGAAGAACAAGTCTGCAGAAGTTATCGCCAGACATGCTGAACTTGTTTTGCACTTTCTAGAGGCCTCGGTTGTCCGATCGACTATTATGACCATGCGTTGGAAAGCTCTTTCAGAGAGCTACAACTTTCATGTTGACGTCAAGAGCTGATTCAAGACGGATTTTCCGTGAAAGACCAATGCAGCGGCCGCCGCATGGTGTGCAGCGGCCGCCGCCAGGGCCGATGCAAGAGGAATGCTGATGCTGCGGCCGCCGATGCGGCGGCCGCCGCATCTGCCGCCAGCGCGGATACGCGTCATTTTGATTTAAAAACCCTAGATGCTTTTTGGTTTTTGTTTATGGCCGACTTTGGGATCTTTTATAAGGCCACTTTTTAGTTATTTTTGGATCACTTCTATTCTATTCTATTCATTAGACGCTTTAGAGATTTTGAGCGATGTCTTCCATGAGGAACTAAACTCATCTATTCTGCCTGCAATTTGAAGCTTTATTTGGATTGATTGTGAGTTTCTAATTCTCGTTACTTGTTTCCTATATTTGAATGCTTCAACTTCTTTGTGCTTGATTGTTTATTGTTTTGTTCTATCTTGTCTGGCCAACTTGTTAGATCAATTCAATTGCTAAGGTTTTGTAGATTCCTGGTTGTGAACCTTAACCTAAGTAGCAAACTTGTTCCTTTATGGCTGGTTGAACTAATTGAATGAGTAGGAAGTTGGATGTGTTGTTAAATCCCTTTTTAGGGACTGCAAATACCTTGGCTAATCTCTGAACTTAATTAACACTAGTACAAAAGATTGATCTTACGGCACCAAATTCTCAGGAGTTTTAAAAAACCGCTATGAAATGAATCTCGCAAGGGAGTTTTTTATAAAAACTCTCGTTAGATATTAATTTATTTTTTCTAAAAAAACTCATCTGTACGCTTACGGGGTTTTTTTTTAACCCTCGACAAACATCAATCTTTATCGGGAGATGTTAGTAAAACTCCTGTCAAATATACTCTGCCTCTTAATAAATTATATCTTCAGATAAACAATGCACGGACCAAAACCTAACCCAACTGCTTCGCCTCCTCGCAACTTCGATCGATCAATCACTTGTAGACCAGAAAACAAGCTTCTCAATCACTTGCCGCTTCGCTCCTCTTTTGCATCTTCGATCAATCACTGAGTGTCTTCAAAAATCGATCGGCTCAATTGAAGAAAAGGGTTGAAGTCCGAGATTTCGCCTCTTCGCCCCTCTCGCCCTCTCCGATCATTCGTGCTAATTAGGGTTGTCTTCTCTCTCTTCGATCGATTATCTGGCTGAAATTGTACTCAGGTTTGGTCATTTCTTTGGTTGAAATTGTAGTCAAGTTGTTTGTCTGGCTGAAATTGTACTCAGATGGGCTGAAATGAACTCTAAATCGAATTGCTTGATTTGGTTGCAGGCCTTCTCTGTTTGCCCTCTCGGCTTAAGGTTTCTTTGATCATTTTTTCTTATTGACATTTCCTAATTATTCTCAGGTATCTCGTTGACGGAGGGAAAGTCGTTGATTCACCTCGCCAAAAATAAATCTCAAACAAACAAACTAGTATAGTATGCAAGTAAGGGGTCGAACCCTAGAGAATCAAGTATTTCTAAATATTGTGTATTTATCAATATAAAAGAAACGATTTTTATGAATGAAAATAAAAGAAAGTAATATTGACAAAAGCAAATAAAGGATAGAAGAAAAGCGTTTCCACCTACAAGTTCTCGACTTTGGTTGGTTTTATTGATCATCGAATCCTTTTCAAGTTATTATCTTTTCCTACGAATTCCTCTCGTCTTGGTTTAAGTAGATTAAAAGTCCTACGAGTCCAATTAATCCCTTACACCTCAATGCAACCTTAACACGGTCAAGATTTAACAAAGAGATAGCAAAACATCCCAAGAACTTGAGCATATAAATAACACCAATTAAACACGGTAAATCAATGTTTAAGATATATGTCAACTCCCTACATAATCATGCTTCAAACACGGAATCCACAATCTTATGCGTGCTACTACGGAAATAACACAAATACGAAAGTATTAAATCCTAGCATGAAATCAATATCATCAAGGTCGCGAATCAAGATAACATCAATAACATAATCAATATCACACAAAGAAGTTGAAAGAATTAAAGAGGAAAAATAACTTAAATTAGAAACTCACAAACCACCAACCAAGTCTCGAAAGTGTAGGCGGAAACTACAAAATTAGCCAAACATGGCTTACCTAAGCTTCCTTCTCTTCAATGGTGATTTATTTAATTGAAAACTTAATTAAACTAACCCTAGAACATCCTATTTATAAGCCTAATGTCTTCCATAAAAGGTAGATAAAAGATAGAAACTTCCTAAACAAACTAGATAAAAGATAGAACTTTCCTAATTTAACTCAGCGTCGGATTCCGCTGGCAGCGAGAAATTCCGCTGGCAGCGAATGGCCTTGATTGAGCTTCTGTTGGATTTCCGCTACCAACTCGCTGGCACACTCGCTGGAAGCGACTTTTTCATGCCTTAGAAACTTTCAAGCCTCCTAGGACCCTTCCTTCCGCTTCCGCGAGACGCTGAATGACAAGAGGAAAACCTGTCGTTGTTCTTGCCAAAGAATACTCAAACTCACTAACTAGTATAGCGTGCAAGTAAGAGATCGATCCACAGGGAAATCTATTAAATTCAAGTCTAATTATAATTGCTAAGAGAGAAAAGGGGGAGTTTTTAGTGTGAAAAGATCTGCCTTTTAGCAAAGCAGAGACAAGCAAACAAAGTAAATTGATTGTAAAATTCAGTTGAGGGAAATAGGTTCACCTACAATTTATCACTTCGATTGATGAATTCGATCCTTGTTTCAGCCTCTAGTTCTTGTCTTTTCCTATCAATGTCCTTGTCCAAATCTTAGGTAAATTACTAGTCCTACGAGTCCTAGCAACCCTTGTCTCTAAATAACCCTAACACGGTTAAGATTCAACCTAGAGATAGCATTAAGATTATGAATTAACCAAGGTACACATAATATCAAGCTACGAGTCGATATTCAACATGTATTCAACTTCCTACACATCCAATTAGTCCTACGAGTCCTAAAGGGATATGATTGCCACTTGGGTTAAGGTTCGCTACGAGGAATCTACAAAACCCTAGCAATTGAATGACTCTACTCTAACTAGTCGGCCAGGCCAGAGAGAATAAAACACATTCAAGCAATTAAGCACAAGGAAGTCAAAACATTGCAATAGGAATAAGAACTAGATTAAGAAACTCACAATTCAACAATCAAAGATCCAAACTGTAGGCGAAACCTCGAGAGTTTAGTTGCTCATGCTCAACGGAGCTCTCAACAATGGTGTAAAGTGCATAAGGTGAATGAATAGAATAACTAGAAAAACCTTAAATAGTTTCTAAGAATTCAGCCCAAAATAGTTTAATGAAAACCCTAAGTAAAGTCCGCTTCCGATGTTCAGCTACTGTACGGGCCGCGGGGCGGCCGGCGATTAGCGAAATCCTCCGTTTCTTCCTTCGAGCTGCGGGGCGGCCAGAGATACTGCGGGGCGGCCTGCGATTCTTCCGAGCTCCCTCCTCTTCGTCTCCAGCAGCTCCTAAGTCCTTCTGTAACTCGTTTCCGCTCTTTTCAATATCATTTCACCTCCAATCTACTTTACCTGAAATAAACAATAAACTCATGTAGATTCCGCCACTTCTAACTCAACAAGTGATAATGCAAATTCAACTAAATAAATGCAATATTCACACCTAAATAATGCTAAATGCAATCTATTATGCAACACTAAATATGCTCTATCAAATTCCCCCACACTTGAACCTTTGCTTGTCCTCAAGCAATAGAAAAACTCAACTTTGTAGCCCCACAGAATAGCAATTCATGTATCCACACCTCAATATTCTTTAAGTGCATGAAAACTAGCAAACACAAAAGATTAATAACATCATAGCACATAATTGGAATAATCAATGAAATCAGGCAACCATATCCATTCTAGACCTCACAGGGAATGTGTTTCACTCATGTGTTTGTTGATAGGAGGAAATCGAGTATGCAAATAAAATATAAATAAATCACAGCAAACCAGATTCCGTCCCTTGCAAATAATTACAAGACCTCCTCCTGATGTAGCAGCGGGAAGTCAGGATCGATCCACGAGGAAGCGTGTCAGCGGATCCTAGGTAGTGGAAGATTCTCACGGTCAGAAGTCGACAACAGAAGTCCTCGAGCTCGACTAAGGTTTAGTCGATAGAAGCTCGGACGAGTCGAACACAGCAGCACTGCTCGGCACAGGTCTAGTCGATCTCGACTGGGGTCTACTCGAGATCGAGTACGGCTCGTCGAAGTCGAGTTGGTCTGGTCGAGAATCTGCACAGGTAAGCTACGGCGACTCTAGGTCGAGAATCAGTAGTCGAGGTCGACCAAGGTGTGGTCGAGATCGACGAGGGCAGGGAAAGAAAATGAAATAAAGAAAGTAAAAACAAATGCTTTTGGGGTTTCGACTAAACTTAATGTAAAAGGACTTCCAAGATTGGGGTTTGCAACGACAATAACCAAGCATGCATAAGGTAGAACCAAACAGATATTCATATAGTTCGCATTAAAGGACTAAGCTTTCGCCTTTTCCAACAATTAGACAACTCTCTCAAGAAACCCTAATTGTCTCTACCGATTTTATGTTTACAATCCAAGTGGTTAACATGGATCTCCATTAGATGGGCAATAAACACATCAACAAGTAGGAAAATGCTCTAAATATGATAAAGGTCGGATCTTTACCTCAATTATGCATGGCTATCGTCGGGCTCGCCCCAACCCTAGAAGTGGGTGGACTACTCGCGCTTCATCGCAAACTCAGACATCTTTGATTGAAAGGAAATAACTTGCATTAAACTAAATTCAAAGACTTTACAATCCCGGCAATCCAACTCTCGTTGAATGCCAAAACCCTAAAACCTTCGAACTCCTAAACTGTCTTTGTGGAACTACTTGTCTTGCTCTGAAATTGAATGAATAAAACTGAGCCCCATGGGCTTTATTTATAGGCTTCATTCCCTAGCTATTCTAGGAAAGAAATATCTATCTATATCTAAAATTATATCTAAAAGGCTTTAAAGATAAATAAAAACAATAAAGGAATTAAATCTAAAATAAGGAATTATATCTAAAATGTCTTCAACGGATAAATCTTCTCCTTCATGATGTATCTTGATGATTTTGGATAGAATCGGCAATCTTCCAGCCCAAGCAACCCTATACCGAGTAGGATTCGTCAAAACCGAGTAACGCGTCTTCTGGAAGTCTACTCGATCTCGACCAGGGTCTTGTCGATCTCGAGTAGCCCTCCTCTGTCTCGAGTAGGCCTCGTCTGTCTCGAGTAGGCCTCGTCTGTCTCGAGTGACTGGTGCTCGACAAGGCTCGGACATGGCTCGGAGGTCTAGTCGATCTCGAGTAGCCCTACTCTGTATCGAGTAGGCTTCGTCGTCTGGCTGGCTTGGTCGGGTAGATTTGCTCGACAGGCTCGGATCTGGGCTCCTGGGCTCGTCGATCTCGACTAGGGCTCGTCGAGGTCGAGTAGAGGTGGTCTGCGTCTTCGTCCTCGGCTTCTCGGCTCGGCACAGCTCGTCGACTCCGGACATGGCTCGTCGATCTCGACCAGGGGTACTCGAGATCGAGTAGGGTTCCGGGAGTCGGGTTGTCTCTGACTCAGTGTCCTCGATCAGCTCTGCTCGACCAAGTCTGCTCGACCATGGCTCGTCGAGATCGAGTAGAGTCTAGTCGATCTCGAGTAGCGTTTTCTCAACTTTCTGCTTTGTTCTTGAAACGCACTTTCCCGAGTCCTCGTTCGTCGGATTGACGCATATGACCATGCGTTGGAAAGCTCTTTCTGAGGGCTACAACTCTCATGAAGACATCAAAGCTTGATTCAGAATGAAGAATGGTGAAAAATGGCGTTTTCTCCAGCTGCAACATCCTTAGCTTCTCCATGAGTTTCCTTTAAACTCCAAAGTGCGTCCGATTTCTGCGAAATATAACAAAAACTTGTGTAGACCTCCATATATTGCAAATAAGTGTAAACTACACAGATTCTGTATTATTCTAACCCAAATGCATGCAATGTATGCAGAAATCGATATAGAAATAAGTGTAAAACATGGCGAATTAGGCTCACATCAGTGTTTAGGCTTTAAAATACAACTCTCAACTCAAACCAATCATGCACTAAGCTCATAGACATTGACCACTATATCACCAATTCTCTACCGAAATGTCATTACTTGCGGGACACAATAAAGAAGATAAAATGTGACATTTTTTTTTTCTTTTCTTTTCTTTTTTTTTTCCTTGTCTTGGTGCTTTCCTTACGCGAAGCGCAAACATGGGTGTCATGAATGGCCCCGGTCTATCAACACCTCAACTTACTAAAGTGAAGTCCACTTGAACATCTTTTGACGCAAGTTGCAAACATGGGTGTCATTAATGAACCTGGTTACTCAATGATCAAGCTTCCTTTCCTTGTGGATAGTTTTCAACACCTTTTTGCGCGAATCATACCCATGGGTGTCATGCCTAGACCCGGTTACTAAGTGCATCAACCATTGCCACCTTATTCACTACATATTCACAATTTAAACAAAAGACTCAAAATATAAACATAAAGTCCGCAAGCAATCAGACATGTGCATCGGTCTTTTAAAAATAGATATTGCAGTCAATGCCAAGAGGTAGCAACACTAGGCGAGTAATTCACACAACTGAGCAAAAGAAACCAAATAAGGCCAAATATCCTCACAGGGTCATGTCTAGAACTTCAAGATCACCCAAAAATTCAAGATTTTACGTGCTCAATTATTAACCAATCATGCCCACCAAATAATATAGAAAACATATATCGAAGGCTTCAACAATCCAAGCACATCATGGGGCATAAATCTCAATAGAAAATATAGAGGACAAACGGCATCCATATGGGGAAATTAGACCTATTCCTAATAATGCAAGAACTAAAACTGTTTTTGTTTTTGTTTTTTTTTAAGTAAGAAATAATGGAAGAAACTAACTATGCAACAACCAATAGAAATAAACATGCAACCTTAAAATTTAAAATGCAGTGCAAATCAGAACCAAAATACAGAGAGTTTTCAAGTCTTCTCCCTCACACTTAAACCTAACATTGTCCTCAATGTAGAAAAGAGAACAAAAACATCAAAATCAAAATAAAATGGAAAAGAAAAGAAACAACTAACATGCTCACTGCTGAGGTGGTGGAGGCGGTGGATATGGTGGGAACTGTGGATAGGCGAATCGATAGAAGTCCTCTTGTCTCTGCCATATCTGCTCCTGCATCCGTCGGATTGCCGCCTGGCTCTCAGAGACCTCCTCGAGGTGGGAAGTCAAGCCACGTACATCTCGACGAATGTCGCCGACCTCAACATACAGCTGCTGGTTGTGGTCCCACATCGCGTCCTGGCGCTGGTGCATCCGCTGCTGGTTCTCCCACATTGCGTCTTGACAACGCGACATCATCTGCTGATGCTCCCACATCGTGTTCTGCTGGAGAGACATATCAGCTATCTGCTGTGCCAGCGAGTAGTAATCTGGACCAGCACCTCCAGCTGTGCCAGAAGGTCCAGCTCCTCCAAAATCCGTCTGAGCTCTGGGAACATCCTCAGCATCGTCCTGCTCAGCATCAGGAACCTGCTCCTCCTCCTCCTCATCATCCTCATCCATCTCATCTCCCATATAAAAATCAGCAGCTGTAGGGCCAAAAGGAAGAGGACGGGGCAGTCTCAACTGAATACTCCTCTGATGGCCTGCCCTCCAGATCCACATCGGCGACCTGCCCTCCAGGTGACCAGCTTTCCTCAACTGGGCCTCATCATATAGAAATGATCCATGCTGAGCATCATGGACAGCGCTCACATCGATGCATGTGCGAGCGATGAGGGGGATAAGACCCCCAAAGCTGATAGTCGCCTTGTTGCGCTTGTCCATTATGTCCTTGCAGTTCATCAAAAAGAGATCGACCCAACCTGGAACGACAGGGCTCTCCGGCGTCAGACACCATAGGAATGACATGTCCTTCAGCGAGATCTTGTTGACCTCAGCCTGCGCAAAGAAGGTGTTCGCCAGCACCTTGTGAATCAGTCGGAGTGCAGGATGGCGAATACTGGAGTTGTACTGGCCCTTCTTGGCCTCAAAAGGCACCCTAGTAGATGCCATCCAGAAAGCAACAGGGCCCTCACCCTTGCAGACATCAAGCCACCCAGCAGTGGGCGCAGCAGTAACACCCAAAATCTGTGCCAATCTCTCCTTGGATAGCGTAAAATCTCTCCCAAGCAACCGGAAATCAATAGCTGTACGTCCCACACTCAAGGTTGCTAAAAATTCCTTACATAAGCTAGGATAAGTGGGAGCATTCTTCTCTAAAAACTGTCCTAACCCCCCATGCTCTAACAGTTGCCTAGTGCATGCGTCCATTTGTAATAATCTCAAAGTAGGCTCATGAAAGAACTTCGTGACAAAGAAATTCCTAGTGTTTAAACCGTTCCATTTCTCTTTCTGACTTCTACTCATTCCGTGGGGTCTCGACATGATGAATCGGAGCTAAAAATTTACACAAAAGAAATGGAAATCCAGAAAAAACTCACGGAATTTGGCTTCTGCAGAGGCCGCGGGGCAGCCGAGGGAGGCGACGGGGCGGCCGGCGACAGAGGTGGCCGCGGGGCAGCCGGATCGGCGACGGGGCGGCCGGAGAATTTCTGGATATGTCTACTCCGACGTCGGATCTGCACTCCGACGTCCCAAACCTTCCTTCTTCGCGGTGGATCTGAGAGAATATCTTGAAAAGCCTTGAAGTGCGGGTTTGTGTGGAGATCTAGGAAAATGATGTGGTGGGGTGGAGTTTTTGTAGAAGGGTGATGGGAATAATGGTAAAGAAGGGTGATTTTTGGGTGGAAGAAGGAAGCTTGGAGGATAGTTTTAATGGAGGATTTGGGTTTGAAGAAGGAAGAAGAAGATAGAGGATGGGGGCGACGGGGGCGGCTAGGGTGATAGAGAAAGATAGAGATAGGGTTTTTATGTGGGTTTTAAGTGGGGGCCCACACGGGCCCCTAAAAAATTTCCATTCCGGCTTAGGCCGCGGGGCGGCTAGGGTGGGCGACGGGGCGGCCGGCGATTCCGCGAAGGATTTCGCTGGTCGTCCAGGCGATGGGGCGGCCTAGGCTGGAGACGGGGCGGCCGGCGATTCTCGTGAAATTTTTCGCTGAGATCCAGCCGCGGGGCAGCCAGGGTAGGCGACGGGGCGGCCCTGCTTCTTTGCCGTCAATTCTCCTTCTCTTTCTCCCTGCCATGTGAACCAATACCTAATACAAAAAAAAAGAAAAATAATACCTAACCTATTACCTTGGGTTGCCTCCCAAGCAGCGCCTTTGGTTACCGTCGTTGGCTCGACGTTATGACCCCTAATTGATCTTCAGCATTTGGTTCAGTGAGAACCAACTCATCACCGTCCTGTTTGACAAAACTCTCATAATAGGGTTTAACTCGATGACCATTTACCTTGAAGATGTCTCCATTTCTCTCATTTAGTAACTCTACTGCACCATGAGAAAAGACATTAGTAATCACATATGGTCCTGTCCATCTAGAACGAAGCTTACCTGGGAAGAGTTGTAGGCACGATTGAAATAGAAGGACCTTTTCCCCAACTTTGAGGTCCTTTCGCAAGATATGTCTATCGTGCCATGCCTTAGTCTTCTCCTTGTAGGTGACGGAGTTATCATAGGCATCCAATCTCAACTCTTCCAGCTCCTGCAGCTGTAGTTTCCTGAACTCCCCAACTTCGTCAATCTGCATGTTGCACTGCTTCACCGCCCAATATGCTTTATGTTCGAGCTCGACAGGAAGATGACAAGCCTTTCCATAGACCAATCTAAACGGAGACATCCCAATGGGAGTCTTGTAAGCCGTTCGATAGGCCCATAGAGCATCATCAAGTCTGACACTCCAATCCTTCCTGTTTGGGGCAACAGTCTTCTCCAAGATAGTCTTTATCTCGCGATTAGACACCTCAGCTTGCCCATTGGTCTGGGGGTGGTATGCAGTAGACACCCTTTGAGTCACATGATACTTCTTTAAGAGGGCACTCACAGTCTTGTTGCAGAAATGGGTCCCTTTATCACTGATTAGTGCTTTTGGGACTCCAAATCTAGAGAATAGCTCCTTGAGGAAACCTGCAACTACCTTTGAATCATCAGTTCTGGTGGCCTTCGCCTCCACCCACTTGGAGACGTAGTCCACCGCAAGCAAAATATATAGGTTTCCAAAGGAGTTAGGGAATGGTCCCATGAAGTCAATGCCCCAAACATCAAAAATCTCATAAAATATCATGCGAGTTTGTGGCATCTCATTCCTCTTAGAAAGATTCCCAACCCTCTGACAGCGATCACAGGATTTGCAAAAAGCATAAGAATCACGAAATATATGAGGCCAAAAGAATCCTGCATCAAGTACCTTCCTAGCTGTATTTTGAGGTCCAAAGTGTCCACCACATTCATGGGAATGACAAAAATTAAGGACAGATTGTACCTCATTGTCGGGAAGACACCGACGTATCACCTGATCTGCGCAATGCTTCCATAGGTAGGGGTTATCCCAAACGTAGAAACGAGCATCGTGGCGTATCTTATCCCTTTGAGCCTTTGAAAAGTTGGGTGGAAACTCTTCCGACACTAGAAAGTTTACCAAGTTAGCAAACCAAGGGCGTGGAAGAGCACTAACCTTGAGGAGAGATTCGAGTTCAGATTCTGCAGGGCCGCGGGGCGGCCAGGGGTGGCCGCGGGGCGGGCGGCGATTGTGAGGGGATTTTTCTCCGAGGATTCGGCCGCGGGGCGGCCTAGAGTGGCGACGGGGCGACTGGCGATTGCGAAGACCTGTAGAAGTTCTTCGTCAGGAAAGCTCCCCGATATGCCTTGTTGTCCATTCTCCTCCTGCACAATACGACTTAGATGGTCAGCAACTAGGTTCTCAGCACCCTTTTTGTCCCTGATTTCAATGTCAAATTCGCTTAAAAGCAAGATCCATCTAATCAGTCTTAGCTTAGCCTCTTTCTTCGTCAAAAGGTAACGAAGTGCTGCATGATCAGTATACACAATAACTTTGGTACCAAGTAAATAAGATCTAATTTTCTCAAGTGCAAAAACTACAGCAAGAAGTTCCTTTTCTGTGGTTGAGTAATTCCTTTGAGCTCCATTCAGGGTCATAGATGCATAGTATATGACATGTGAGCTTTTCCCTTCTTTTTGTCCAAGCACAGCTCCCACAGCGTAGTCACTGGCGTCACACATCAATTCGAACGGCTGAGACCAATTTGGTGCTTGTATGATTGGTGCACTAGTAAGACAAGTCTTTAACTCATCAAACGCCGTCCTGCACTTCTCATCAAAGGCAAATGCAACCTCCTTCTTCAGCAGCTCGCACAAGGGTGAGGTGATCTTTGAGAAGTCCTTAATGAACCTGCGGTAGAATCCTGCATGGCCTAAAAAGGAACGCACTTCACGCACATTAGTAGGATAAGGCAATGATTGAATGATGTCAATTTTTGCCTTATCAACCTCAATCCCTTTATGTGAGACAATGTGACCCAAAACAATGCCTTCCTCAACCATAAAGTGACACTTTTCTGAATTGAGCACTAAGTTAGTGTCAACACATCTTCTAAGCACAAGCGCCAAATGGTTGAGGCAAGCATCAAAACTATCACCATGGACTGTAAAATCATCCATAAAGACCTCAATAAATTGCTCTATATATTCAGAGAAGATACTTACCATACACCGTTGGAACGTCCCAGGAGCATTGCACAAACCAAAAGGCATTCTGCGATATGCAAAAGTGCCAAACGGACAAGTGAATGTTGTCTTCTCTTGATCCTCTGGTGCAATAGCTATCTGAAAGTACCCTGAATATCCATCTAAAAAGCAGTAATATGGACGACCAGCAAGTCTTTCAAGCATTTGATCAATGAAAGGTAAGGGAAAGTGATCTTTTCGAGTTACCGCATTCAGCTTACGATAATCGATGCAAACTCTCCAGCCTGATTGGACTCTGGTAGGGACTAACTCACTTTCTTGATTCTCAACCACTGTAATGCCTCCCTTCTTTGGTACTACCTGCGTTGGACTAACCCATTGACTATCAGAGATGGGATATATCATACCTGCCTGAAGGAGTTTGAGCACCTCCTTCTTCACTACCTCCATCATAGGTGGGTTGAGTCTCCGTTGAGGTTGCCTTGAAGGTTTGGCTCCCTCTTCTAGCAGGATCATGTGCATGCAAGTAGCTGGGCTGATTCCCTTGATATCCGCTATGGTCCATCCCAGAGCTGTCTTATGCTCCTTGAGCACTCCTACCAACCTCTCTTCCTGTTCTTTGGTAAGCTTGTTAGAGATGATAACAGGCAGGGTGTCACCCTCCCCCACAAATGCATATTTCAGATGCTCAGGAAGAGGCTTGAGCTCAACTTCAGGTGCCTGTACGATAGAAGGTAAGAGCTTTTCATTTGGAATAGTTAATGCCATAAAGGTTTCTTTTTGCGATTTGGAAGGGAGGGAAGACAAGTCTCTTATGGTATCCTGCAGGTTAGTAGTCAAAACATAGTTCAATGAAAATTCCTCAGTAGGAGATTCTAAAGCTACCTGCAGGTCATCTACACAACTCATATCAAAGGTATCCTGCATACAAGTATCAATGGCATCCATAAAGCATAAGGAATGATCATCAGAAGGGAATTTCATAGCATCATATATATTGTATTCAACCTTCTCACCATCAAATTCCATAGTCAAAGAACCAGAATACACATCAATTTTTGTTCTAGCAGTCTTTAAAAATGGCCTTCCTAGCAAAATAGGAGCCCCTTGGTTACCATGCTCCATATCCAAGACAAAGAAATCAGCGGGAAAGATCAAATTGTCAACCATAACTAAAACATCCTCAACTATGCCTCTAGGAAAAGCATTTGATCTATCCGCTAGTTGGATCACCACTCTAGTCTCATGCAAAGGTCCTAAACCCAATGATTCATATAGAGAATAAGGTAAAACATTAATAGATGCACCCAAGTCTAACAAAGCTTTATCAAACTTAGTTTCACCTATCAAACATGGAATTGTAAACATGCCAGGGTCGCTACATTTCTTAGGCAGACGCTTTTGAAACACAGCAGACACATGTTCGCTTACCTTAATTTTCTGCTTCCCTTTCAACTTTTGATTCCTCTTTATCGTGCAAAGTTCCTTGAGAAATTTGGCATAACGAGGAATACTTTTAATCAGATTGAGTAAAGGGATGTTTACCTCGCACTTACTGAACGTCTCAAAGATCTCTTTGTCATTGTCTGGTCTTTTTGTGTCTCTGAGTGCTTCAGGAAAGGGAGGAACGGGTTTAAAAGAATTAAGAGGAGGGAAATCAGGTCGAACATACCCGTCAGATGAGGTACTGGAGGGGCCGCGGGGCGGCTCAGCTTGGCCGCGGGGCGGCTGGCAATTTTCCGCGTCGCCAGAATCGCCTTGGCCGCGGGGCGGCTCAGCTTGGTCGCGGGGCGGCTGGCGATTTTCCGCGTCGCCAGAATCGATTTGGCTGCGGGGCGGCTGGCGATTGCGAACCTCTTCTTCTTTGTCGTTCGCACCTGTTTCAAAATATTCTATGTTAGTATCATTATGGGGAGTGGTAATCAGCTCCTTACCACTTCTTAGCGTCACAACGCTGACGTTCTCCTTGGGATTCACCACCGTCTGAGATGGTAGCTGGTTTGAGTCCTTCGCCTGGAGTTCGCTCATCGATTTAGCCAATTGGCTAAGTTGCTTCTCCAAATTCTTTTGGTGCTCATCTTGACCTAAGACGATCTTTGTGAGAGCTTTGAGAGGATCCTCATTGGACTGATCATTAGTTGGTAGAGGTCCTCTTTGTCTTTGATCAAATTGTTGCTGAGGTCTGAAATGGGGTCCTCCTTGTGGATTGAAAGGGGCTTGGTTATTACCATAGCCATACCCCTGGTAACCTGCATTATAGTTGTTATTGTATTGATTGGGATTAGCATAGTTACCATACCTGGGTCACTGAGGAACAAAGTTCCCCATGGCATTCAGCTCTACCTGTGGCTCCTGTAGCATTGGACAAGTGTCCGTCGGGTGATATAGATCAGCGCAAATGCCACATGCCTTAAGTTGTTGTGGGGTTCCTTGTAGCATGAACCTTTTCATCATATCTTTCAATTCAGCCACATCGCTATGTAAAGCGGAAGTTGAGGAGTCAACGGCGAGTACCCCTCTAGCATGAAGTCCCTTGCTGAATTGTCTAGAGCCATCAGCAAGCTCTGAAAACACATCCCAAGCAGCATTGGGTGTTTTGTTCAAGATGTTGCCTCCACAGGCAGAGTTCACCGTCTTGCGCTCCTCGTCAATCAATCCATTGAATAGAAAGAGCACTAAATCCTTCTTTGAAAAGCCATGGTGAGGGCAACTAGCGCAAAGCTTCTTGAAGCGCTCAAAGTACCCATAGAGTGTCTCTGTAGCCTGCTGGTCAATGCTGCTGATTTCCTTCTTTAGACTGTTCAACTTGGTTGCAGGAAAGTACTTTTCCAGAAAGAGACGCTTCAACTGTATCCATGTTGCTGCACTACCTGGTGGCAAGTAGTAGAACCACTCATTAGCATCGTCCTTAAGCAAAAAGGGGAATGCCCTCAACTTGATTTGCTCCTCTGTGACGTTGCCTGGTTTCATTCCTACCACGACAGTATGGAACTCAGATAAGTGCTTGTGGGGGTCCTCACCACTCAACCCATGGAATTTGGGTAAGAGATGAACCACCCCAGACTTTAGCTCAAAATTGACACCATCAGCAAGTTCAGGAAACACGATAGCCAATGGTTGTTGAGCTAAGTTTGGTGTTGTGAGCTCCTTCAGCGTTCTATCATCCTCATTAGCAGCCATCTCTTCACTCGCTTCTTCTCCTTGATCGAAAGGTAACTCGCGAAAGCGATCACGAGCTTCTCGCCTCAATCTAGAGAGAGTCCTCTCAATCTCCGAATCTAAAGACAATAGAGATGAGTTAGTAGCACGAGTGTGGACCATATAAGTGGTCCACACAAAAATTAGCAATTAAAACAACACAAGAATTCAATCAGAAAGTCCCCGGCAACGGCGCCAAATTTGACAAGAGGAAAACCTGTCGTTGTTCTTGCCAAAGAATACTCAAACTCACTAACTAGTATAGCGTGCAAGTAAGAGATCGATCCACAGGGAAATCTATTAAATTCAAGTCTAATTATAATTGCTAAGAGAGAAAAGGGGGAGTTTTTAGTGTGAAAAGATCTGCCTTTTAGCAAAGCAGAGACAAGCAAACAAAGTAAATTGATTGTAAAATTCAGTTGAGGGAAATAGGTTCACCTACAATTTATCACTTCGATTGATGAATTCGATCCTTGTTTCAGCCTCTAGTTCTTGTCTTTTCCTATCAATGTCCTTGTCCAGATCTTAGGTAAATTACTAGTCCTACGAGTCCTAGCAACCCTTGTCTCTAAATAACCCTAACACGGTTAAGATTCAACCTAGAGATAGCATTAAGATTATGAATTAACCAAGGTACACATAATATCAAGCTACGAGTCGATATTCAACATGTATTCAACTTCCTACACATCCAATTAGTCCTACGAGTCCTAAAGGGATATGATTGCCACTTGGGTTAAGGTTCGCTACGAGGAATCTACAAAACCCTAGCAATTGAATGACTCTACTCTAACTAGTCGGCCAGGCCAGAGAGAATAAAACACATTCAAGCAATTAAGCACAAGGAAGTCAAAACATTGCAATAGGAATAAGAACTAGATTAAGAAACTCACAATTCAACAATCAAAGATCCAAACTGTAGGCGAAACCTCGAGAGTTTAGTTGCTCACGCTCAACGGCGCTCTCAACAATGGTGTAAAGTGCATAAGGTGAATGAATAGAATAACTAGAAAAACCTTAAATAGTTTCTAAGAATTAGGCCCAAAATAGTTTAATGAAAACCCTAAGTAAAGTCCGCTTCCGATGTTCAGCTACTGTACAGGCCGTGGGGCGGCAAGGCTAGGCCGCGAGGCGGCCGGCGATCAGCGAAATCCTCCGTTTCTTCCTTCGAGCCGCGGGGCGGCCAGAGATACTGCGGGGCGGCCTGCGATTCTTCCGAGCTCCCTCCTCTTCGTCTCCCGCAGCTCCTAAGTCCTTCTGTAACTCGTTTCCGCTCTTTTCAATATCATTTCACCTCCAATCTACTTTACCTGAAATAAACAATAAACTCATGTAGATTCCGCCTCTTCTAACTCAACAAGTGATAATGCAAATTCAACTAAATAAATGCAATATTCACACCTAAATAATGCTAAATGCAATCTATTATGCAACACTAAATATGCTCTATCACTGAACCCGCTGCCGCGAGCTGCTCCTCCCGCTGCCGCGAGTCCATCCTTCCGCTGGAGCGAGTTGCTGAGTCTCCGTCGCCTTGGTGCTTCTCGCTGGCAGCGACTTTTTCCGCGGCAGCGAATGTCTCGCTGCAGCGAGATTAGTCGCTAGCAGCGGACGCTGCTTGCTCTTCTTCCCTCGCTGGCTCTCTCTCGCTGGCTTCCCGCTTGCATGCTCGTTGGGCTTCCTGGTTATACTCGCTGGCAGCGAGCAGAACTCGCTAGCAGCGAAATATGCCCAGAGACTTGATTCTTCCTTGTTTTTTCCTCGTTCTTTCTTTCCTCCTTTCTTTCTCTTCTTAGCTTGATTTCTTGACTTTTCTTGGACATGTTTAACATCTTCCCCTTGCTTTCCACCATGTCGGATCTACGATTCTGCACAATTTAAACGAAATAGCGTAGATTCCGAACTTTTCCACAAAAAGAGTTTAATCTAAATTAACACTAAAACATGCATATTCTACAATGTAAATGCAACTAAATTATCCTATAATGCCCATTAGAAATGTGCATTATCACTCGTTCTCTCTATGTTTAATTTATGATGGTGATATGTGATTGCTCCATGTTTGCTTGGTGCAGTAGATCGCGTGTTCTCTCGCTCTCCTGGTAAAGGATTGTTTTCCACTTAAAGCATCGCCCTCTATCTAGTGGTTGTAGGGTCGTCCACTGCTTCCAACCATTTCTGTGACCGAAATTGAACTATAAATGGTTAGTATCTCTTTCTCCATTCTTAATTTATGATGGTGATCGAAGTGAATTTGAACTGTACAGAGAAAATGGAGAATGATATTGCCCATAAGAGTAAATAGTAAAGGCTTCACGTGGGTGCTCTTTATTTCCACATTGTTGTTTGACTCACTTGTTTCCTTGTTTGATTGAATATTTAGCGAACATGTATTGCGAAAATGTTTTACAGATGTCATGTATAGTTAAGCTAAAGTACCACTCCTGGTCTTGGTGGACAAATAGTTAGATGATGTTCTTCAATGTTAGACGCTTGATTGTGGACCTTGAGGTTTATGATGGCCTGCAGTCATCTCCACAATTAGTAACACTAGGAAGTCAGAAGTCAGACACAGGTTACACATCTAGTTCTCCAAGGTTGGGGAATCCTTCCTTTTTTTTGTTTATTACTTTATTTATACTCTAAATGAAATGAGCTCAGTTTAATTACTAGCTTTGATGGTGGAAAGGAAGCAGATTGTGTTTTTCGCTCCTCGTTGTGTGGGATTTGTTTGCCTTTATATGGTTTGCTTAACTTTGACATGTTACTGTCTTACTTGCATGCACTTGGTAGATTTGAATAATTAATTATCCATATACTTATGGTTGTAATTTTAGATAAAAGAGAGTACTTGTTCTCATTCTACAATTTAGATAAAAGAGAGTACTTGGTGACCAGTTATTATAAATCTAAAATTACACAATTAAAGTAAAATAGAAAGAAGAGTACAAAACATGGGTTATCTTCAACTGCCTAATGTCATAGGTGTAAAGTTCACATTAAACAATCATTGGCGTGATAACAGTGCCAATGTAAATTGCTATTTACTTTTGTTTGTTGTGAAATATTGTTTAACTAATTTTTGGTAATGACTGTTTTGCTAGGTACTTGTGAGAAATGCGCACCTGGATGCAGATGAGTATACCAGTGAGCTTGTGGAGCACTTTTTTTTTTTGGTAAACCATCCAGACCATTATCTATCTAACACAGTATTTACTTATCGACATCCTGTACTTATGTTTCATAATCCCAGGGAATGAGTATAGCACATTTAACATTGTATTTGTGATTGAACTTTATTGTTGCTATTCAGGAAAAAGCTAGTTCAGTAGCTTTATCCCTAGTGGAATGACTTTTTTTTTATTATTCTCATTTTATTATTAAAGTTACAGAACCTCATAATATTATGAGGTTCTGTTACACTCTTTAAAGGAAGGAAAGGCTTTGATTTGTAAATGGCCAGATAAAAAAGGTCCTTTCAATATTATTTGCACCTTTGGAAAGAATGTCACTTGTAATCATATCGTTGATTGTTAATAAACTTGCAGGATCAGGAGGGATAAGCACTGCAGGACTATAAGCCTAAACTAGACTCTAAATCCGCCCCTTCAGTCTTTGCTACAAACTCTAGTGGTGTTGTTTATATAATTGCAATGAGGCTGGCTGAGTTTTTAGATAGCACAGTACTATACGTAGAATAGGAAACTTGCTCCCTTTTCTAACAAGATGTTCCATGCATTGGTGCATCAGAGATTCCATGGGATACAAGGTACTTTGCTCGGCACTTTATTATTTATACAACTGTTAGTTGCAAAGACCAATAAAAACTAGTTCAAGAAACCATTAGACCATCTAATTCATTATCTCATATCATCTCTTTTTCGTCTCAGTTCACCTGCATGCTTCTAGTGTCATTTGTTGAAAAGATACTGTCAAAATCAACGTTCAAGGATGAGGTAGATAGCATATGGACATCTCTAGTTGAGAATTACATAAACATTGATGAGGTTCTATTACATTCATCTCCATGTAGCATGATCTTTGAACAATGTATCTCATTTATGACATATAAAATGTGTTTGATGTTTACAACAGAGCTTGTAATTATGTTACCGGTTCAAAACAAGGTAGAAATGATTTTGGTTGCAGATTTGTATTTATAAATGCTTTTTTAAAAGAGGTTTAAAAAAAAAAACCTTGCCTTTTCTCAGGTGTTTTTTAAAATAACTCCCTTTATATATCTTTCAGGGGTTTTAAATAACTCCCGAGAGCGTCGCAATAAACTGGCGGGGTAAAAACGGGTTCTCTCGGGAGTTTTTAAAAAACCCCTGACCGAAAATTTGTCTCTCGGGATTTTTTAAAAAACCCCTGAGAAATATTTCTCAGCGATCGGAATAAAAGGAGTCCCAAAACTCCCGTATGCTTTGTTAAAAAACCCCCGATAGATACCTAATCTGTACTCAATTGGGTTAAATCCTTCTTTAGGGACTGTTCGATTGATAAGGGTAGGACTGGTTGGACTAGTAACTATATTAGGTCGGGACAAGGGCATTCATAGGAAACATAATAGGACGAGAAGAAGTTACAAGGATCGTTTCAATCCAATAAAGCGGAAAATTGTAGGTAGAATTGCTTCTCCAAATTGTCTAAAAAAAATTCATTTACTTTGCTTTCTTTATTTCGCTTTGATAAAAGGCGAACCTTTCACACACAAAAACCCCCCTTTTGGTTACTTGATTGGCATCTAAATCACACTTGAATAATAATTTCCCTGTGGGATCGACCTCTTGCTTATTGCTATACTAGTTATAAGTTTGAGTTTACTTTGGCGGATCAACGACAGGTTTTTCCTCCGTCAAATTTGGCGCCGTTGCCGGGGAAATTTATTAATTCTTGTGTGTTTTTAGTGCTGATTTTTGGTGTGGGCCACTTACATGGTCTGCACTCTTGCTACTGACATATGTTGATGGTGAGGTTATTGCAGTTACCTGGAGAGAATTTTCATCAATACTTTATCAGACTGCAGGAGTACATTAACGATGTTTATTCATGGGGATATCAAGCTAGTATAAGGGAAGTGCTTCTATGCATCTTTGATGGCATGACTACTGAGACACGAAGTCTTGCCGAGCGCCTGAGTGATGGAGGTTTATTAGATATGGGACTCTCGGAGATGTGGGAATTTTTCTGCTACATGGATAATCATTGTGCGCAGAACGAGTCACTTTCTCCAGTATCTCAAATCGTTGAGACCTCTGTTGCACCTCTTGAAGTCATTGTGGAAAATCACATTGAGAAGATTGAGGAAGAAGACACTCCATCTGATGAGATCATCCCTAGCTCCCCCATTGATGAATCTGATCTAGAGCCTACTGCTGAGGCTACAGAGAAAGTAAAGGTTGCCTCCTGCACTAGAGAGAATATTGGTGGATACGTTGATCCATTTGACTGCTACTTTGACAAGCCACCAGTAGAACTGAATTGGTGGTATTATATACCCTTTGTGGGTAGTCAAGCTTCTGAATACAATAAGTCTAAACGGTTCTTGAATGTATTATTATTTAGTTTCAATTTATTTGTATGTAGCGCATGCTTGTTTGTTAGTTGTGCACAAGAGTTTGACAGATTGTTGTGGGCTTTGACTATGTCTGATTAGTGTCGTAAGCTTAAGCAAAACGTCGAACCAAAGACTTGAAACAATGGCGCTTCTCGGGAAGCAACCCGAGGTAAGTTTTTCTTTCTTTTCCTTTTCCTTTTCCTTCACCCTGATTATATTTGATTTACTTTTGTTGTCTTTATTGTTTCATTGAGGACAATGAAAACTTTAAGTGTGGGGGAGAGGAATTCTGTATATATAGATGCATATAGGAGATCATATTTAAATTTCTGCACCATGTTTAATTTATTTCATTTTTTTAATTAATTTCTTGTTTATTTTCGTAATTAAAAAAAATCGAAAATCCAAAAACAAGCATGCATTGCATACATATGTGTTATCCAAACACCCATCTAGCTTAGTTTGTCCTCTTATTTAAATTTCAAGCATAATCATATAAATCCCATGGAGTTTTGGATGTTTTGATTTTGTCTTTATTTGATTTTTGTGGAACATAAGCTAGCAAATGTAATTGAGCATGTATGATTGAGCTAAAGTATGATTGAAGTCCTCAAAACATGACCTTGTGAGAATGTTTAGCCTTATTTGAAATCTTTTGCTCAATTGTGTGAATTACTCTCCTCGTGTTGCTACCTCTTGGCATTGACTGCAGTATCTATTTTTAAAGACCGACTTACATGTCTGTTGCTTGCGGAGTTTATGTTTATATTTTGAGTATTTTGATTAGAATTTGTGCATATTTAGTGAATAAGGTGGCAATGGTTGATGCACTTAGTAACCGGATCTATGCATGACACTCATGGGTATGATTCGCGCAAAAAGGTGTTGAAAACTATCCACTAGGAAAGAAAGCTTGATCATTGAGTAACCAGGTTCATTATTGACACCCATGTTTGCAACTTGCGTCAAAAGATGTTCAAGTGGACTTCATATTAGAAGGTTGAGGTGTTGATAGACCGGGGCCATTCATGACACCCATGTTTGCGCCTCGCGTAAGGAAAGCACCAAGACAAGAAAAAAAAAAGAAAAAAAAGACAAGAAAAAGAAAAAAAAACAAAAGAAAAAGAAAAAAAAGTGTCGCATTTTATTTTCTTTATTATGTCCCGCAAGTAATGACATTTCGGTAAGGAATTGGTGATATGGTGGTCAATGTCTATGAGCTTAGTGCATGATTGGAATGAGTTGAGAGTTGTATCTTAAAGCCTAAACACATGAGTGAAACACATATTTCTGGTGAGGATGGATGATGTCTACTTCTAAGTTTTGATCACTGGAATACATGCTATGACGTTTGTTTGCTTGGCTTATGTTTTAACTTGCTATGATGTTGCTTTTTGATGAGGTTGAAAATTGAAGGGATTTCCTGTGGGATGCGTTGATTCATGTTCATTCTATCATTGTTTGAGGACAAGCAAAAGTTAAGTGTGGGGGAGTTTGATAGCATGCATTTAGGTAGGCATAATAGGTTGCATTTAGCTTAGTTAAGATGCATTTCATTGATGGATTAAGCACGATTTGCATATTAGTTCTCTATGTTAGTGGAGTCGGAATCTACACACTTTTATTGATTATTTCAGGTAATCGTGGATCCGAGGAGGAGACATGAGTTGATAACGCATTGGATGAGAATGTCTAGTTGATCGAAGAAGCTTACATGAAGATCTCAAGAGGTCCTGAGAAGAAGAAGCGAACCTAAACGAAGAACAAGTCTGCAGAAGTTATCGCCAGACATGCTGAACTTGTTTTGCACTTTCTAGAGGCCTCGGTTGTCCGATCGACTATTATGACCATGCGTTGGAAAGCTCTTTCAGAGAGCTACAACTTTCATGTTGACGTCAAGAGCTGATTCAAGACGGATTTTCCGTGAAAGACCAATGCAGCGGCCGCCGCATGGTGTGCAGCGGCCGCCGCCAGGGCCGATGCAAGAGGAATGCTGATGCTGCGGCCGCCGATGCGGCGGCCGCCGCATCTGCCGCCAGCGCGGATACGCGTCATTTTGATTTAAAAACCCTAGATGCTTTTTGGTTTTTGTTTATGGCCGACTTTGGGATCTTTTATAAGGCCACTTTTTAGTTATTTTTGGATCACTTCTATTCTATTCTATTCTATTCATTAGACGCTTTAGAGATTTTGAGCGATGTCTTCCATGAGGAACTAAACTCATCTATTCTGCCTGCAATTTGAAGCTTTATTTGGATTGATTGTGAGTTTCTAATTCTCGTTACTTGTTTCCTATATTTGAATGCTTCAACTTCTTTGTGCTTGATTGTTTATTGTTTTGTTCTATCTTGTCTGGCCAACTTGTTAGATCAATTCAATTGCTAAGGTTTTGTAGATTCCTGGTTGTGAACCTTAACCTAAGTAGCAAACTTGTTCCTTTATGGCTGGTTGAACTAATTGAATGAGTAGGAAGTTGGATGTGTTGTTAAATCCCTTTTTAGGGACTGCAAATACCTTAGCTAATCTCTGAACTTAAAGCTATCAATTGGGTTAAATCCTTCTTTAGGGACTGTTCGATTGATAAGGGTTGCTAGGACTGGTTGGACTAGTAACTATATTAGGTCGGGACAAGGGCATTCATAGGAAACTTAATAGGACGAGAAGAAGTTACAAGGATCGTTTCAATCCAATAAAGCGAAAAATTGTAGGTAGAATTGCTTCTCCAAATTGTCTAAAAAAAATTCATTTACTTTGCTTTCTTTATTTCGCTTTGATAAAAGGCGAACCTTTCACACACAAAAACCCCCCTTTTGGTTACTTGATTGGCATCTAAATCACACTTGAATAATAATTTCCCTGTGGGATCGACCTCTTGCTTATTGCTATACTAGTTATAAGTTTGAGTTTACTTTGGCGGATCAACGACAGGTTTTTCCTCCGTCAGCTCTATTGGCTACATTATACGGGACTGGAATGGTTACCCAATCAGCATGGATGGTAGGGTGATTGGGGGACACTCTCCTATTATGGCAGAAGCATTGGTACTACGACTTGGGGTGGAAAAGGCAAAGAAACTAGATACCGACAACCTAATCATCGAAGGAGATTCAAAAGTAATTACGGATTTCTTAGAAACACACATGAACTGCCCTTGAGAAGTAGAATTAGTAATGTCAAATATTCAGACCATTCTCCTAGGTGTAAGGAATATAGGAATTTCCCACATTTCCCGGATTGGTAACCGGGTAGCGGAGAAGGTTGCACACATTTGCTACTCTACCAGGGGACTTGATTTATACAATCACACAGGTCTACTTGACCTCATCCGACATGATGTTTTCGGGTAGAGTATTCTCACCCGAATTCTTACCTAATAAAAAAAAATAACATAAATCACGGACTCCCTTTTATTTTAATAGATAGATATATAGATAGATAGATGGATGGATAGATATAGATAAGTTATCAAGAAATCGCCAATCTCTTGCTTTGGAAGAGACCTATAAAATGATACGGAGATGCGTCGAGGAATGTACTTACCTGGATGGGATCTAACAGGTGATCAAGAAAATCCGTGGCTTGGGCAGGTGACTTCCATTGCACTGAGGATGGGTATCTTAGGGTGTATGTCACAATTTGTGCTTATTGGGGGCTTGTGTTCGCGCAGCCCCCTCCTAATCAAACAAGCTTAAGGTCCTAAACTCCATTAATATATGCACAAAAACAGCAGATGTGCAACTCAATCCAAAGCAAACGACCATGTGACTTTCACACACATACATCCATCATATATCCTGTAACTAGCTAGTTTAATTTTCCGACTTTAAATCTGATGGTGATTAGACCCAACGAAAGAAGTTCTTACTCTGCTCGAACCCCGATATCAAAAATCACAAGGTTAAGGTTATTAAGATGGGGAATGTTTGAGCCTCGATAAGTACAGTTTTAAGAGCAGAAGCTTATGCACTCCGGATTGGAATCAAAGAAGTTCAAAGGCAAAAGATACGAAACCATGCAATTAAAGGTGCGTGATTAATGTAATCATGAATATATGAGATGTTATTGGGAGATTGAGATGATTATAACCGAATTCCGCTTGAATGTCATATCATATCTTTTGACAAAATCGTCATCCGGTGTCCGGCACCTTCTCATAATTACAACACTTTCTCATAGTTGATAGACTGACTAAATTGACCACTCGATCTATCTCTACCAACTAGACTTTCCAAATCTTTTCTTGTTAATAAAAAATTACAACACTTTCTCATAATTTCCATTGAATAATTAGTGAAAGAATAAAGCTGAGAAATGGGGTTTGATTAGTTAAAGAAAAAAGAAATGAATACTCCGTACTTTCTCATGGTTGTTTGTTTTAATAAAGTGAATTGTTTCCTGCTTCAAATAATAATAAAATAAGGGTATCGAAGATCTTAGCCCTTCAATTTAACAAGTGATTGATTTGAGATTTGACCAACTATGAAGGAGTTGACGCTCAACTTCACCGGATCCGAATCCGAATCCGAATCCTTACCGGTAACCAGTGCAAATTAAACAAACAAGGAGGGAAACAAAAAATGGAAGCTAGAAAGGAAGTTGAAAACGGCGATGTCTCAATATCCGGGCTACCCAACACAGTACTTTCATGGACCCCAATATCTGTTGTAAGGAGGAAATCAAGATTGCAAATAATAAAATATAAATAAATCACAGCAAACCAGATTCCGTCCTTTGCAAATAATTACAAGACCTCCTCCTGATGTAGCAGCGGGAAGTCAGGATCGATCCACGAGAAAGCGTGTCAGCGGATCCTAGGCAGCGGTGGAATCTCACGGTCAGAAGTCGACAACAGGGTCCTCGATCTCGACTAGGATAGTCGACAGAAGATCGGACAGTCGAACACAGCAGCAGCAACTCGGCACAGGCTACTCGATATCGACGAAGGGCTACTCGATATCGAGTACAATCCTTGTCGACCTCGGGTTGGTCTTGTCGACTTCCTGCACAAGTAAGCTACGGCGACTCTGGGTCGAGAATCAGTAGTCGAGATCGACCAGGCTTGGTCGAGATCGACGAGGGCAGAAAATAAAACGAAAGAAAATAAAGAACAAAGGCTTTGGGATTTTGAACTAAAACTGTATGTAAAAGACTTCCAAGATTGGGGTTTGCAACAACGATAACCAAGCATTCATAAGGCAGAGATAAACAGATAATCATGTGAATTGCATCAAATGACAAGCTTTCGCCTTTTCCAACAATTAGACAACTCTTTCAAGAAACCCTAATTGTCTCTACTAATTTTATGTTTATAATCCAAGTGGTTAACATGGATCTCCATTAGATGGGCAATAAACACATACACAAGTAGGAAAATGCTCAAAACATGATAAAGGTCGGATCTTTACCTCAATTATGCAGGGCTATCGTCGGGCTCGCCCCAACCCTAGAAGTGGGTGGACTACTCGCGCTTCATCGCAAACTCAGACATCATTGATTGAAAGGAAATAACTTGCATTAACTAAATTCAAAGACTTTACAATCCCGGCGATCCAACTCTCGTTGAACGCCAAAACCCTAAAACCTTCGAACTCCTAAAACACTACTTGGAACTACTTCTCTCTGACTGAAATTGAATTGTCTCTGAAATCGAATGAATAAAACTCAGCCCCATGGGCTTTATTTATAGCCTTCTATTCCTTGCTACTCATGGATAGAATATCTATATCTATATCAAAAACTATATCTAAGACTTTAAAGATAAATAAAAGCTTCAATGAAATTAAATCTAAAAATAGGGAAATATATCTAAATTGTCTTAAGTGGATAAAACTCTCTTCTTCATGATAGATGTGGATAAATCGGATAGACTTTGGTAATCTTCGGCTTCAAGTACTCCAATTCCGAGTAGGACTGCATCAACGCGTCACGCGGCCTTCTGGAGTCTTCGTCGATCTCGAGTACGGTGTACTCGATCTCGAGTAGGCAAGTCGTCGACTGGGCTTGGCTGGTCGGGTGACTGGTGCTCGACAAGGCTCGGACATGATTCTCGACTTAGTCGATCTCGAGGACGTCTCCTCGATCTCGACAAGGGATGGGTCATCGACTTGGCCAGCTTGGTGTGTCGGGTAGCCCTTGTCGACATGCTCGGACACTGGCTCCTGGGCTTAGTCGATCTCGACTAACTCTTGTCGAGATCGAGTAGAGATGTGCTCGGCTTCTTGTCCTCGGCTTCTCGATCAGCTCTTCTCCTTGTCGACTCCGGGTGTAGCACTAGGCTTCGTCGATCTCGACCAGGTCTTGTTGAGATCGAGTTGGGTTCCGGAGCTTGGTTGATCTGGCTCTCGACGTTGCTCCTGGTCGACAAGGCTGTGCTCGGACGTACTCGTCGAGATCGAGTAAGGGCTACTCGAGATCGAGTAGCTTGGGTTCTTAGCTTGATTCGACTGGTTCCGCTGCTGCTTTGACCTTGGACTTCTGTAGTGGATTTCCGAGCTTTTCCGACCTTCCTTAGAATTGCTGTAAAACGCCTCTAATTCTGCGATTTAAACAGAAACTGGTGTAGATTCCATAATTTTGACAAATAAACATAAATTACACAGCTTCTGTATTATCTTAACCCAAATGAATGCAATATATGCAGAAATCGATATAAACTTAAATGTAAAACATGGCGAATTAGGCTCACATCAAACACCCCATACTTAAGTTTGCTTGTCCTCAAGCAATACTTTTAATTGTCATTCAGGGGAAGAATTCAAACTCTCAACATCTTAGATTCATTCTCATATAACCCTGCAATCAATTACCATCCTCGAAAAGGTACTAGTGTCACAGATCCATGCATGTGCAATTATACAAAAGCAAAATCTACTCACAAAAGGAGGGTTATGCAAAACATTCGTGACAAAGCATTAATAATCAAGAGGACCTTAATTTAAGCTCAAATAAGGAGTAGAATTGGTAAAAGGCTAAAAGGTGGGCAATTTTTGGCAATGTGGTGCTTTTGATCCGGGGAAATGGAGTATTTCCAAACCTTCTTAACCACATCCCTTCTTCCTTTGATTTATCACCTTTCATATTGCTTTTATTCATAATAATGCTTTTACCTCTCTAACCTCAGCACTGCCTTCTCGCGAGTCGCAAACATGGGTGTCATGAATGGCCCCGGATACTTAGTGCGTCGGACTCCTCACCTGGTGTCCCATCTCGCCAAACTATTATCTCAGCGAGCAGGGTCGATCTTTGATCGGTTTTTCTTTCACTCATTAAATTTTCCATATATTTCAAACAATTCCGCCAAACTCCATTATAATGATAATAATAACACAAACACCATATAACATCTCCATAATGTAACATCATTCTCAACATAATCCCCGGATAAGGTAAAGAATGGCAAATATTTAGATCATGTGGAACAATATTTGAAATAAGGCATAATATGGCTTTTGTGTGATGCATAAGCATAGGTAAGGCTAGGATTATAAACAATGAGCATTATATGGAAATATAAAGTCCTCCATCCTCTTATCATGCAACATGTCAAAAGCATTTTCAAATTTTACCTCCTTTCATGGTTTTCAATAAATAATGCACTTCATTGTGACTTCTCTTTACTAGGCAATTTCATGCTATATCTCTAATAAATCCAATTTTGCATCTTCGAGTTCAATATAAGCTTCCATGACATTATCAAAAATTTCAATGGGGGTCATTTTTCAAATTTTGGAAAACATGCATATAAACCCATAAATCAATAATGAATTCCAAAATAGCCATGTAGCAATTCAAAAAAATAATGCACATATATGTCAAATATAGCAAATATGCACAAAGTAAGCCCTTCCCCCACCCCATACTTAAACATTACAGTGTCCCCACTGTATAAAATCAAATAAAAACAAGAGTAAAGGACGGAACTCACAGGATAATGCATCGAGGAGGCTGAATCAGTGTATGTCGAGTAGGTAGCTAGTCGATATCGAGTACAGGTCACTCGATCTCGAGTAGCTTCGTCTGCGTCCAGTGGTTTCTGAAGTCGAAGAGCTTCTGATGGCTTGTCGACATCGAGTTGGCCTACTCGATATCGAGTAGTGTCTGGGCTGCTCCTCCTTGTCGTCGTCGACTTGGCCTTCGTCGATTCTGACTGTTTTTCAGGGACTTCTTCTTTCCACCTTTCGCGATCCTTATATTCTTGCCGACCTAAAAGTGTTAGATTGCCCAAAAGAACAAGACTATCCACATGAAGTATTCTAAAAGACCTAAAACCAAAACCAAAAAACCAAAAACCAAAAAGTTCAAAAGTCCCAAAAAGTTAATAAAGTCTTATATACATGCTCTAGATTTTAGAGTCGCTAGGCCGACTTCTCCGTTTGCGCTCAAGGATCATTATTGTGGGTCCCACTCATGCTTGGCCCTTCTCCTGGATCATTTAGGTCCTGATGGTAGTATGCAAGCTCAGCTGACAGGTGGTTGCTTGCATCATCTCCTTTCTCTTTCTTCTTCTTCTTTTCAGCCCTTAGTTTCCGCAGATTCCCTTGCCATGGTGTCTTATCTCCCCTTAATTTATTAAAAAATTTCTTTATGAACTGAGGGGGAGTAGAATTCATACCTGAACTTATCTTCTCGGACCCAAAACAGGAATCTTTGGGCTTGAGTCTACTCGATGTCGAGTACTGTTGGTCGAGATCGAGTACAGGGACCCCATACTTAGGCTCTTGGCAAGTCTCTGGTTCAGTGGAGGTAGTCGAGGTTGACAAAGGCTTGTCGAGCTCGAGGAGAGCGCTTGTCGAGATCGAGGAGGGCTTGTCGACCTCGAGTACAGTTCTATCGCTTTCCTCCGCTGTTTGCTTGGTCCTGTGATCGCTGATGCTTTTCACCTCTAATCATGAAATTTCCTCCTTTGTAGGGCCAAAAGAGAAATCCAAAACCTCATCGCCTATGGTGAAGGGGAGTGATCTATTTTTGACACTGATTCTGGCATCTGCAGTAGCTAAGAACGGTCTACCAAGAATAATAGGGCTAGTAGGATCTTCAGCACAGTCAATAATAAGGAAATCTGCTGGAACAAAGAACTTACCAACCTGGACAGGGACGTTCTCAACTATACCTGTAGGGATGACCACTGTATTGTTCGCCATGTATAATTTGGCATCCACAGGTTCTATACATCCTATCTTGACCTTCCGCCAGATTGACAGAGGCATGATGCTCACACTTGCTCCTAAATCGCATAGAGAATCATATTTATATTGTCCAAAACCCACAGTAACAGAAAACTTACCAGGGTCAGGCCTCTTTTCAGGGAAGTGGAGTACTTTGCATTCGCCTGCGATCTTTGAGATGGATTGCTTCTTGCTCAGGATTTCCTTCAGAAACATGACATATCCAGGCATCTCTTGCAGGGCTTCTGTAAAAGGAATAGAAATATTCAGTTCATGCAGCATATTAACAAATCTGGTAAACCTACCTGCAGTGGGATCTTTCTGTGGTTTTGAAGGGAAAGGCAGTGGTTTTTTCTGCTTCAGAGCCAGATCAGCTGTCGGAGATGCTGCAGAGTCGTCGACCTCGGCTTGCTGCTCCTCGATCTCGACCACGGGCTCCTCGACATCGAGTAGGGTGGTCGACCTGGAGTTGCTGGTCTGCGCAGCGGAGTCCAAGCTCAACTTCTGGTCTGTGTTGAGTAGCTGCTTGTCGACATCGACCACGGGCTCATCGAGGTCGAGTTGGGTCTGCTCTGCATCGAGTTCCTGCTCTGCTTTGCTTTGCTGTTTCCCGACCTCTGGCACATGTAACTGATGCCCACTCCTGAGTTTGATAGCTGCAACGTGTCCAGTCTTCCCTTTAGGATTTGGCTCTGGTTGCCCAGGGAGTTGTCCGGATGGTCGTGGGACTTGTGCAGCGATTTGACCCATCTGTGTCTCGATTCCTCTTTTCCAGATGTCCAGCTCTCCAAATTTTGTGTTGAAGTTCTGGAGCTAATTGTTGATGGTGTTTGTAGCCTGCAGGTTCTGTGCATGATTCCGACGCATCTCCTCAAGGATCAGCTGCAGATCATCCTTCTTTTGATCCCTTTCTGGATGTCCTGGGGATCTGTAGGGTGGGGGATTCCTAGGAGGACCTTGGTTCCACTGAGGTTGATAGAACCTTTGGTCCCCCATATAGCGATTGGGACCCCCTGCGTAAGCTGCCTCTTCATGAATCTCTGCCATCCTTACTTGTTCCGTATGTGGGCACTCAGTAGTAGTATGCCGTTGTGAACCACATCCGATGCAGGGTTGGTTGACAGAGAGATATTTGACTTGTTTGAGGAGCTTGCGATTCTGATCTCGGTAATACTGCTCCTTGACATCAGGGTCTATCTCTTTAGATGGCTCATAGAGAGGCATGGATGGGGCTGGTCTGGCATAGGCGTTCTCATCATAGTTTGCAGAAGCCCCATACTTGTTGTCATATGCCGTGAGCTTGTCTAGCACGCCCCATGCGTCAATTGGTGGCATCGTCAGGTACTCATATCGAGTGTACTGATTGATCCTGTCCTTAGTGACTTGGTCAAGAGAGTTGAAGAAGATCTCCTGAATGACGTAGGGTGGCTGTCCATGAGTAGGGCAAGATCGCAGTAGTTCCTTGTACCTTTCCCATGCCTTTGCTAGCGGCTCCCCATGCTTTTGTTTGAAAGCCGTGATCTTTTGGCGGAGGAATGCTGTCTTGGCAGGAGGGAAGAATTTGTTGAGAAACTCTTGTTCTACTTGTGCCCATGTTGTAAGGGATCTTGGTTTCAGTCCTTCTAGCCACTTCAGTGCAGGTCCAGCGAGCGACCAGCGGAAAGCTTTCATCTTGACATATTCCAGAGTTGTACCTTCAGCAAGAGTACGGCACATGTCATGAAAATTGGTAATATGTTCAAGAGGGCACTCATTAAATCTTCCATGAAAAGCATTGTTTTTAAGTTCTATAAGAAACTGAGTGCAAATTTCAAAAGAGTTTTCAGGGATTAGAATCGCTGATTCAGGCACGACGAGAGTTGGATGCATATAATCCTCTGCTGTAGTTGGATATTGGGCAAGCTCAGCTTCTGCTTGCTCCCTTGTTGCTTTCTCAGTGGCGATAGCAGCATCTTTAGCGGCCAATTCCCTTGTAAGCCTTGCGATCAGCTGTTCCTGTGTCTCCGCAGCTGCCATGGCTTTTTGTAGTTTAGCTCTGATGTGAAAAAGGCGTTCCGGTTCGTCTAAGGCGTCAAACTCAGGTATTTGACCAGAACGACGCATACACCTGTAAAGTAACTCAAAGTAGATGTGAGATTCAACTACCTAAGGCGCGAATGATAGCTTCCCCGGCAACGGCGCCAATTTGTTGTAAGGAGGAAATCAAGATTGCAAATAATAAAATATAAATAAATCACAGCAAACCAGATTCCGTCCCTTGCAAATAATTACAAGACCTCCTCCTGATGTAGCAGCGGAAAGTCAGGATCGATCCACGAGAAAGCGTGTCAGCGGATCCTAGGCAGCGGTGGAATCTCACGGTCAGAAGTCGACAACAGGGTCCTCGATCTCGACTAGGATAGTCGACAGAAGATCGGACAGTCGAACACAGCAGCAGCAACTCGGCACAGGCTACTCGATATCGACGAAGGGCTACTCGATATCGAGTACAATCCTTGTCGACCTCGGGTTGGTCTTGTCGACTTCCTGCACAAGTAAGCTACGGCGACTCTGGGTCGAGAATCAGTAGTCGAGATCGACCAGGCTTGGTCGAGATCGACGAGGGCAGAAAATAAAACGAAAGAAAATAAAGAACAAAGGCTTTGGGATTTTGAACTAAAACTGTATGTAAAAGACTTCCAAGATTGGGGTTTGCAACAACGATAACCAAGCATTCATAAGGCAGAGATAAACAGATAATCATGTGAATTGCATCAAAGGACAAGCTTTCGCCTTTTCCAACAATTAGACAACTCTTTCAAGAAACCCTAATTGTCTCTACTAATTTTATGTTTATAATCCAAGTGGTTAACATAGATCTCCATTAGATGGGCAATAAACACATAAACAAGTAGGAAAATGCTCAAAACATGATAAAGGTCGGATCTTTACCTCAATTATGCAGGGCTATCGTCGGGCTCGCCCCAACCCTAGAAGTGGGTGGACTACTCGCGCTTCATCGCAAACTCAGACATCATTGATTGAAAGGAAATAACTTGCATTAACTAAATTCAAAGACTTTACAATCCCGGCGATCCAACTCTCGTTGAACGCCAAAACCCTAAAACCTTCGAACTCCTAAAACTCTACTTGGAACTACTTCTCTCTTACTGAAATTGAATTGTCTCTGAAATTGAATGAATAAAACTCAGCCCCATGGGCTTTATTTATAGCCTTCTATTCCTTGCTACTCATGGATAGAATATCTATATCTATATCAAAAACTATATCTAAGACTTTAAAGATAAATAAAAGCTTCAATGAAATTAAATCTAAAAATAGGGAAATAAATCTAAATTGTCTTAAGTGGATAAAACTCTCTTCTTCATGATAGATGTGGATAAATCGGATAGACTTTGGTAATCTTCGGCTTCAAGGACTCCAATTCCGAGTAGGACTGCATCAACGCGTCACGCGGCCTTCTGGAGTCTTCGTCGATCTCGAGTACGGTGTACTCGATCTCGAGTAGGCAAGTCGTCGACTGGGCTTGGCTGGTCGGGTGACTGGTGCTCGACAAGGCTCGGACATGATTCTGGACTTAGTCGATCTCGAGGACGGCTCCTCGATCTCGACAAGGGATGGGTCATCGACTTGGCTAGCTTGGTGTGTCGGGTAGCCCTTGTCGACATGCTCGGACACTGGCTCCTGGGCTTAGTCGATCTCGACTAACTCTTGTCGAGATCGAGTAGAGATGTGCTCGGCTTCTTGTCCTCGGCTTCTCGATCAGCTCTTCTCCTTGTCGACTCCGGGTGTAGCACTAGGCTTCGTCGATCTCGACCAGGTCTTGTCGAGATCGAGTTGGGTTCCGGAGCTTGGTTGATCTGGCTCTCGACGTTGCTCCTGGTCGACAAGGCTGTGCTCGGACGTACTCGTCGAGATCGAGTAAGGGCTACTCGAGATCGAGTAGCTTGGGTTCTTAGCTTGATTCGACTGGTTCCGCTGCTGCTTTGACCTTGGACTTCTGTAGTGGATTTCCGAGCTTTTTCGACCTTCCTTAGAATTGCTGTAAAACGCCTCTAATTCTGTGATTTAAACAGAAACTGGTGTAGATTCCATAATTTTGACAAATAAACATAAATTACACAGCTTCTGTATTATCTTAACCCAAATGAATGCAATATATGCAGAAATCGATATAAACTTAAATGTAAAACATGACGAATTAGGCTCACATCAATCTCTACAAGGACAAGGTAATCGTACTTCTTAAACCCGCCCAGTGAGATCTTCCTGTTGCTGATCGATACTCACTTTGCAGGTGAAGAAAATACCCAACACTTTCGACTCCACTTCATCTTACCTCAACTCCTTCGTCTTCCCCTTACTTGAAGAAACCATGACCGATCTCTTCTCCAAGATTCAGACCGTGCCTCAATCTCCCACCTGCGTCATCTCCGCCATCAACGCGTCCAACGACCACAAGCCCCCCAAGGACTTGTACTACGATATCATCACAACAACTTCTTCAAATTCGACTGTTCGTGGAGCTTGCAAGTACGAGCCGGAGACCGGCGATTTGTTCGCCATCACGAATGTCAAGCCGAGGATGATAGAGGACCTAAACAGGCCAGGAATCGGTTATCTTGTGGCCTTCGTTCAATATTGTATCATGAACGAAGAAGACATGGCCAAGATTTCGATCTTGACCTCGAAGCCACTACAATTTGAGCACAACAACAAGGAGCTGTTTGCTGTTTCCCTTGTGAATTTGACCACGAATCTGCGGATGTGGAAGGGCCTGAGTTGAAGATCATCGAGAATGTGCTAAATATGAGCTGTTTCAGAGACAGACCTTGCTTGATGTGTTCTTGTAGCAGAATTATTCTACCGGATTGTTTCAATTTGGATGATTCCCAGAAAGAGGCAATTTCGGGTGTAGTTAGGATAAGCAAATGCAGCCATAAGAACGACATCAAGCTTATATGGGGGCCACCCGGAACAGGGAAGACAAAGACGGTTGCTACCTTTCTAGCTGCGTTGGTCAGGATGAAAGTCAGCACTGTAGCTTGTGCACCTACAAACACATCAGTGCTTCAGGTCACTTCTCGGGTTAGGAACCTACTTGACGGGAATCGTCTAGAGAACTTTCCATATGGTATAGGCGACGTCGTTTTGCTTGGCAATCAGAAGAGGATGAAGATTGGCAAGCATGATGATGTTATGGATGTGTTTCTTGATCGTCGTGTTGAGCTTTTAACAAAGTGCTTGCCGCCGGAATCTGGTTGGGAATGTACTTTAAAGTCACTGGTATGGTTTCTTGAAGATCCTCAAGACCGATACGAGGCCTACGTTGAGAAGATCAGAAAGGAAGCTAAAGGTGACACTAATTTCATATTCAAAGTGGTTCTTTCAGTCCAGCTATGTTCAAGTCGATCATATGTCGAGATCCGAGTTTACGGAGGAAAGACTCAAGTTATTGCGTCCGCGGTTGGTTTTCTGCATCAAAACTCTGCATACACATCTGCCTACTCATCTCCTTTCCCCTGCAGTGGCGAGTACAATGGTTCTTGCTCTTGAATCGATTTACCGGTTCACAAGCATTGATGTATGGACTTCGCCGTCTAGATTAAAGCTGGTTGCGATCCTGAAATCTCTACGAAAATCTGTTAACCTCTCGGGCTTTGTTGGAACCCAAAGGATCAAGGACTTGTGCTTGGAGAATGCGCAATTGATCCTCTGCACGGCGTCTGGGACTGCTAGGCTTCTGACCCAGGGACCGAGAGCTGTGCAGCTGGTGGTCATTGATGAAGCTGCACAGTTAAAGGAATGTGAATCCACCATTCCTCTGCAACTTCCCGGCCTGCAGCATGCTGTTCTTATAGGAGACGAAAGGCAGCTACCGGCCATGGTTCAAAGCAAGGTGAATCATTGATTTTTAACTACTTATTTCTTATAATCTTTGTCATTCTTACTTGATTGTTAATTTCTTGCAGGTTGCGGAAAATGCAAACTTTGGGAGAAGCCTATTCGAAAGGCTTACAATATTGGGCAAGGAAAGGCATCTGTTGAATGTTCAGTACAGGATGCACCCATCAATTAGTTCATTCCCAAATACAAAGTTCTATAATAAGAAGATTTCTAATGCTAAAAATGTAACAATACGAAGCTATACAAAGCAATTTCTTGAAGGAAAGATGTATTCGTCGTATTCTTTCATCAATGTATCTTCTGGAATGGAGGATTTTGACAATGGATACAGCCCAAGAAACCTGGCTGAGGTGGCTGCTGTCGCGGAATTAGTAGGAAGACTTCAAAATGGTACACTATAATTTTGTGTAAATTGATACACAAACTACACACTGCAGTACTAATTACCTCAACGTGCTTTTTTGGCAGTTTCGAATGTAAGAGACCAAAGGGTGAGTGTAGGAGTGATATCTCCTTACAAGGGTCAAGCTAGAGCAATTCAGGAAGTGCTAGGGAAGAATTATAGCACGGATGAAAAGGCCAATTTCTCTGTATGCGTTGACTCGGTTGATGGCTTCCAAGGAGGGGAGAAAGATGTGATTATAATCTCCACTGTCAGATGCAACACGAACGGCTTTATTGGTTTCCTTTCGAATCAACAAAGAGCCAATATCGCGTTAACCAGAGCAAGATACTGCTTGTGGATAATAGGGAGTGGATCGACGTTGAGCAAAAGTGCAAGTGTGTGGATGAAGCTTGTTAAGGATGCAAAGTCGCGTGGCTGCTACTTTGATGCGGATGAGGACAAGAATCTGGGTCGGGCTATCGAAACTTGTAGCTCAGACAAGGTAAGAGTGTCACTTGCCTAGCTCTCTTAGGCTTGGGGATGATTGAATGGCCAAATTAAGCTCGTGTTTTGTATATAAAGTATTGATTTGTAATGTAAGTATATGATGCAACTGTTTGGACTTGTTTTTGTTTTTGTTAAAAAGTCAAATGGAATTATTGGATCCGGTAACTTCAAAATCTATTTATTTAATTAATTTCAATAAATAAGTTTTTTCCCAAATAAGGCAAGAGTTCTAGTGAAATAATGAAATGAATGAATATTGTGTTATCTATATACATATACTAAAATCGATGCATTGGTGCCTGCGTGGCGGCGCGTGAGTGAATCTGCCTACATGGCGGCGCGAGAGTGCGTCTCGCAAAACTTTTTCCCGTTAAAAAGGAAATCTAATAAAAATAATTATTTTATTTTACCATTAACACATATAATTGGATAGATGGAATATCTTATAAAAGAGTAAATATTATATAAGGAAAAAACTATATCAATATAATTAAGGGTGATTTTGGTACATGGCTTTTTTTGAATATTCAATTGGGCACTTAGGCCCTAAATCAATTTAATTAGTTTTGCCCTAAATCCCTTCCTAATAGAGTGGGTTGGTCAATGGTCAACTGTTTGACCATTGACCGGTCAACGTTGACCGTTGACCGGTCAATGTGCACCAACCCATTTTGATGCCAAATTTTTTTTAATGCCATATTTTACCGTTTTGATGCCAAAATTTTACTATATTTTATTTTCACTTTGATGCCACTTTTCTAATGAAATGATTGGATGACATTTTTTGTTTACAATAATGTCACGTTGATCATTGATGCCATTTTTTTTTACTGTTAACGACTGATGCCACTTTTTTTTATGTCAATTTTTTGATGATATTTTTTTTACCGTGATGCCATATTTTTGATGATATTTTTTCAAAGTAGTATTTTTGATGACATTTTTTTCTTTAATGTGATACAAATTTTTCAAAATGGTATTTTGATGTCATTTTTATAATGTAATTATTTGATGCCATTTTTTTTAATAAAATCGATTGATGCCACATGTTTTTAATTTAATCAATTGTATATCGATTTATTTTCATCGATTATACTTTCATTCACTGATGACACGTTTGTGATTACACTTCATTGATGCAATCACTTGTGGTGACATGTTCATTAAATTTTTATTCATGGATGACATTTGTTATTACGCTTCATTAATCACAATTATTTATGGTGACAATTTTAAATAATTGATGACATAAGAGCTTAAAACGTAGAATCAAAATATTGTCACCTTATTACACATATAAAAATACAAAGTCTTTGAAACTACGACATTAATATTGGTTGTATACGTAAAAACACCTATTATAACATGTCATCAACTAAAAAAAATGCATCAATGTAAGTAATATAATGCGGAATCAATAAAATATAGGGCCAACCACTTCGGGGGTTACATATCACCTTCAGGATATGTGAATACTTCACATGGGCAAAATATGCATCCCTGAAAGTTTTAGGCCGCTTTCTATAATTATATAAAATATAGGGCCAATCTGTAATTTTTAAAAATTTCGGGCCGGTTTCGTGACTTATTAGAAATTACAACCCAAACCCTTCTTCCCCGTTGGAAAATTGCAGAGATGGCGGCGGGTCAAATTGCGGGCGTCGGCAACCATTGGAGCTTGATTCCACCGCCGATGAAGAGCGCATCGGGATCCTTGGGCATGACAGGAGCCGATTGGTGGGAGGCGGCTTCGGGGCAGCGCAGTCCTTGGTGGGAGGCGGCTTGCAGATGACGGTGGAGGCCACAAGCGACGGGAAGAACCTCCGGTGAGCTCCCGAGGGCGGCTCCGGCTTCGTCGGCTCCAGATCCGGTGAGCTTTGAGGAGGAAGATGGGAGGAAGGAAAGACTACGGCTAAAAAAAAATTAGAGGGGTTGGTTGTGCGTAATAAACAAATTAAGGGGGCTAACTACCTAATCAAATATGGTGAAAGGTCCATTTCAACAAATTCCCTCTATAATTAAACGTAGTAGTAGTAATAATAAAAATAATTAATAAAACTAATTTTCATAGTCATACTTACCAAAAATATTAATAGATAAATATGTAATATTTGATAGGTGCTATTTTATTTATATTTAGATTATTTTTTGGTGGAAATAATTATTTATAACAAAATCAATCATTTAATAATTGTTATTTTATATCTATCTATATTATTTTTTGAGGCCAAAATAAATAATTAAAATATTATATAGCCATATATGTAGCCACAATCCATTCGTGATCCGTACATAGATATTTTAGTAAACTAATATAATAAATATATACTACATATTTAATAAAAATAAATATTAAAATATTTTTAAAAATCAACTACCTAATTAAATTACACGAGATTAGGAAAATAATTTATATTTAGATTAACGCATTTCCCGTACACGGGACGGGATCTACACTAGTATTAATATAAATATGACGTTATGTGGATATGAATATGATGTAATTCACTTTGTGTTATGTGAATATAAATAACAGCATATTCATATACTCATATTTACACAACATGATATTCATATTTATATATATTCAAATTACATAATATTCCTGTTTATTATGACACATTTCACAGCTAAACCGTATTATTCGTTTAATTAGAACCCTACCCATACAAATATTATTATTGGGCAACCAAGTTAAATGGGCCTTTTAGCAATCCAACCCACCCACCTGGTCCATTTTGAGGACACCTACACAGAAGCTGCCTAAATCTCTCTCCGTCTTCGCAAAGACAGAACGGGGGCTGGGTTAAAAAAATCTCATCTTTGCCTCCTTCCATATATGTATACCAAGGTGATTTCATGCCTTCATTACATACACACAGTCACTCAAATCATGGAATATGATTCTGTAAATCTGAAGATATCATTTCAGGCTCCTCATTTATCTTTCAAGCTTGTCATAATGGTTTCTCCATCATCCTCTGCAATCTCCCCAACACCCGCCGAAAACCACAACAGCCAACTTGCTCTGATCACCCTCGACCACGATTCCTGCGACACCAAGGCCAACTAGCACTACCAAAGGGCTCCTTGATCACCCAAGTGACCACCATGCAAGCCCCGATGCAGCAGCTCACCGGAAAGACATCCAAAAAGACTCCGGAAGTTTATGCAAAAATGTGATTGACAGGTCTAACTTCAGGATTTTCCACCATCACTACAGTGATCCGATTCCTTCATCTCTGAATCCAGCGTGTACATTGCAACACCCTCTTTCGAGCGCAACTTCTCTTTTGCTTAGAACTAATCTGAAAGGCTCTCACCAAAGCCTCCAATTGGACTGGTGATCAGTTTTCTTTTTTGCATAAAATTTTGATTTTTATGTGCGTTTTTGGAACTCTTTCGCCTCAAGGGCTGATAATCCTCATGAATTCTTATGATTTAGAAGTTAGAAGCATACCATACCACGGGATCTTAGATTCGAAATTTGAAAATTTTCGAATCCCATTTGGGTCAAGTTTTGACTCGTTCTTCTCATTTTCAACGTATTTGGTTAATTAGCAACTCCCGAGCTAACTAGTATATCGTTTGAAGGAGGTGGTGAGATGAGTAGAAAAAAAGGAGGAGATGGGGGTTTGTGGACGGTCTTCGAATGAGGCTCAATTCGCTAAAATGAGACATTTTCACCTATGATGAAGATACTCCATTTGATGCGAATATTCTGTTTCTGCATGGAGGGTATCTTGGTCATATGCATATGTGCATCATGCACTAATCAAGCCGAGAACCAATGGGGTTTAATCGGATGAGTAGTCCATGGACTTATATACACGACTTGGATTTTTATATTATCAAGGTGGGATACATTTCACACATCCCCTCAACGCAACTGTCTAACCACGCAATATCTGTCAGTTACACTTGACGACGTAATGCTTGGTAGGTCATATGACATATGGGGTCACACGTCCAAGCGTAACATACACTGATATGTGGCTAATCCTGGTCCTCTGCCTGTGGTGTCAGAAGACTCAGAACAAAGATCAACTATGTCGGAGAGTGCGCACTCTTACTTTTGTTCTTGTATGTTTTTCTCGAGCTAGTATGAAAGGCTTTATACATAATCTAACCTAATTCTATCTTTAAATTCTTTAATAATAAGATACAAACAGGAGTATCATTCTAATTTACATTATTCTTAATTCATAAAATAATAAATGCCAATCTAACTAAATCTATGATTGCTGCCAACCCCATGCCCCCTTCATGAGTGGGTTGTGTAGGCCTCTTCCAATTCAACTAGGTCTGAGGTGGATTGGGCCTAGTTATCATGTACTAACCAAGTTGAGCACATAAGTTCATAGGCTTTCATCGTAAAACTAATAGACAATAGGAGGAGTCCACTAACTTATATATAAGGCTTGAATTCTTTATCTTATCAATGTCATATACATTTTGTATCTTCCCAATATTCTTTGATAGGGCATCTATATAATTTGCAAATCACGAAAATCCTTATACTATATCAATCAAGCATCAAGGCAGTAGAACTCTAAGTTGTCTTCCACTCTTTTTTCTTGAAGGTTTTCGTTATTCTAAAATGATTACTTTTTGTTTCTTAAAGTCACATGCATCTACTATTCTTCTATCCCTACCTTGTGTGTGTAACGTGTTGTGTGTGTGTGTGACGGAGAATGATTCTTCTGCTATAAAATCCTTGAGACATACGGATGGTAGATTCAAAATCAAGAATTTAGGCTAGCTTAATTTCTTTCTAGTTTTTAATGAGAAATTCAATTATCTGGACAAGCTAGCTAACCATGTCACCAAGTGTTTATTATTTTCACTTTCACTGTAATAAAGTAGTTTATTTTTTTAACGAACAAGCTAAGTATATAAAGCCTCTTTCGTCTTAGGGATCATTTGGTTTAAATTTTAGAAAGGGAAAAAAAATGAATATAGTATATTAGTATATATATAGTTTAAGATGCATTGTTAAAAAATTTAATCATTACTCCCTCCTTTTAACTTTTTATACAAAATTAGTTTTGTTTCTCCTTATTTTAATTACTCATTTGAAAAAAAGTAACCATATTCCCTACATTCCTCTAATCATTACTCTTTCTATCTTATTTTCTTATACAAAAAATAGTATTATTTTCTTATCTAAATATATTTTCCTAAACAAAATTTATTTTCAAGGCCTTAATTTGTAACAAACTCGAGATATCTTATTGACAATGAAATAGTGTACGTGTTCAGAGTATTCTCCAAGATTTAATTGTACTTGATTTCTGTGTTCCATCATCAAAGGTTAAAACTGTATATATCTATTGGTGAGGGGTAAAATAGTAAACAAAAGAATTGAAGTACAAACCCATCGGACAAAATCATTCATGATCGAAGTGGTGGTAAGTACCAGCTAAATTAACAAGATTGGTACCTTTAAGTCGTTTTACGCCACGTGAAATTCCCCGGGAGAGGAAGAGATCGAGATGAATAGAAATCACATGTTGGCTGTATTAGAGCTAGCTGTATATATAGGGATGAAAAAAAGTAGCAGAACGCATTTACTTTTTTTTTAAAAAAAGAAAATAAATGTATATACATACATGTATTAAAATCGATGTATAACATTGATCCTATATAGTACATTGTAGTTGATTTAAGGAAAAAAATTTAATAAAATAATATGTTTTTATAAGGCAACGAGAATAGCAGTTGGGTCTTATGTTCCACTCTTCTGTCCTGTCTACCATCGCTCTTGCTTTCGTGTCGCCCCCACCATACATTCTTCAGTGGCTTTAGAGTCTTTTGTGTGCTTATCTCTCTTTGTATTTCTCTATGTGGTGATGTTTATTCCTTATTGCCTTAGTATGTTGCTTGTATTGTGGGCTTCTCTCTGTGTTTCGTCCTGCCTTCTGGGTCATGTGGAAACATTTTCTTGATTGGTGTATTGATCTTTTTTGGAAAGGGGGTGTGTGCGAGTTGTTTATTTCAAGAATAGACTGGGGTCATGTGGAAACATCCTCTCGACTTTGTCGGGGAAAGAGTGTGTACGATGAGACCCCCCAGACCCTGCCTATGACGGGATATAATGGGTTGTAGTTGTTGTTGTTGTATAATATATTATTAATTGACAAAAATATGAATAAAAAATATTGCATTGACAAAAATATAGTATTTGATAAGTGCTATTTTATTTAAATCTAGATTGTTTTTTGATGGAAAGAATTATGGGGTGATTACCTCGATGTCCATAATTTTGGGCTTTATTAGGAAAATGTCTACCACCCTCTCCATATTAGCAAAATGTTCACCCCTAAAATAAAGTTGCTGAAACTCCTGTGCTAACCTCTGTTTCAACAGTTTTTTTTTTTGTTTTTTTTTTCGGATTTCCAGAGTTGCTGAAACCCCTGTGCCACCCTCTGTTTCAGCAGTTTTTTTTTTCGTTTTTTTTTTCGCGTTTCCAGAGTTGCTGAAACCCCCGTGCCACCCTCTGTTTCAACAGTTTTTTTTCGCGTTACTGTTTCTTTTTCGCCTTATTTTTTTTTCACGTTGCCGAAACCGGAGTTGCTGAAACCCCGATTTCAGCACTGTTGTTGATGCTGATATCCCGATTTCAGCACTGTTGTTGATTCTGAAACCCCGGTTTCAGCAACGTTGTTGATGCTAAGCCCATGGTTTCAGCAACGTTGTTGATTCTGAAACCCCGATTTCAGCAACGTTGTTGATGCTGAAACCCCGATTTCAGCAACATTGTAGATGCTGAAACTGTTGCTGAAACCGTGTTACGGGAGATAAAATTTAGCCTATGCGGGATTCAAACCCACGTATTTGCGCATAGCACATCGCTCTACCATTGAGCTAAGAGGCTTATAAAGGAGATTTAAAGCAAGTTCAACAACAACAATTTCAGCAAATTCTAGTTTTAAAGCAAGTTCAGCAACAATAATTTCAGCAAATTCTAGTCTGGAAAAATAAATATATAGATGCGGTGGTTAAACCAAGGTAACGAAAAGAAGTACCTCTACCGGCCTTTTACATTAGCTAATTAAAAACATCGACTCTACCTGCTAAAAGTGCTGAAACCGGAGTTGAATCATAATCAATCATCTCAATTCAATAAACCTAAGTGTAGTTACGATAAAACCAAGTAACACAAAAAAATAAAATCTCAAACTAGCATTTCTTTCAAAGAAATTGCTATTTACACATCTTTAATCATGCACATTCCTCTCAATAAGCCTAAATCTAACAAACATATACATATATTATTTTGCTGAAATGAATCAATAGGCAATTAGCATACATATATTATTTTGCTGAAATGAATTGCTCAAGAAGTACCTCGATCGTTTCCTGAAGAGCGTGCTCCGAACTAAACGCAGCCGCCGCCAAGAGCAACCACCAAGAGCAACCACCACCTGCTCTTAAACGTTTCCCTCTAATCTTAAACGCAACTGCTGATCGTTTCCCGCTGATCTTAAACGCAATCGTTGCTCTTTTCGATCGTTTCCTCAGATTCAGCAAAATCGTTTCCCGCTGATCTTAAACGCAGCCGCCGCCAAGAGCAACCACCACCTGCTCTTGCCACCCCCAAATTGCATCTTCCAAGATAACCGGCGGCAGATTCGGAACTCCTCTGGTATCTGAAATTGAGGAGCCCCGGTGGCAATTTTCGGCAAAAATTCGCCAGAAACCTAGCATTTCCATAGCCCACCGTTGCCCCGTCGATCGAAAACTGTAAAGAACTCGAGGAAGCCATCGAAAATTGTAGAGAGCGATAGCTAGACATTAGCGAACATCACAGATCGATCGGCGGATCGATTGTCGCATCGGCCTCCTCCTACTTGCCGCATTGGAGACGCCATTGGAAAGAGATCGATTCTCCGTTGGAAAGAGACGCCATTGGAGAGAGACGCCATTACCGCATCAGCCTCCTCCTGATTGTCGCATCGGCCGCCTCCTGATTCACAGTTGGAAAGGCCTCAAACTCCCTGATCTCGCAACCAGGACCTCGATGAAGATCGGAGCACATCCATATAGAAGATCGGAGGGAATTGAGCGAGATCCAAAGAGAGAGCAGTTTGAAGATCCAGCCAGATCTGGAACGATCTCAACAAGCGGCCGGCGGCGTTCGATCATCACGGACACAATTAAGGCCGCAGGTCGCCGGAGAGGAAGAGAGCGATGGGAGGCTTCATCTCTGTTGTTGCGATTGAGGAAGGAGATGGAGGACGAGGAAGGAGATCGGGTTTTTTTTACCTTGTGCTGAAACGGCGAAGAGATATAAGATTAGGTTTAGATAAGAGGGGTAATTTTGTCTAGAAAATTTTTGGTGGACAAATCTCCAATTTGCCACACTTGAGGGACACTCCCTCAATATGGTCAAAAATTTGCGCCTTCGGCGCAAATTTTCTCAAGAATTATTTATATTAAAATTGATTATTTAATAATTTTGTATTATATTTTTGTATATAATTTTATTTATAATATATTTAAGACTAATTTTTATAATCCAGGTCATACTCGTATATGATATAGCATGTAGATATTTCGGCATCAACTTATTAAATAATTGAAAAAGACAAAAGAAAAACGAATCTCGTGATGGAGCAATAATTGAGAGGAAAATGTAGTGGATGGAGCAATAATTGAGAAGACAAACATATACTCACTCCCTCCAATAATATAAGGGTTTTTAGAGGTGAGTTTTTGTCCGATAATAGAGAAATTTTTATATTTTCTAGGTGAGAGATTGTAATGATTTATATTGATTTTTGTGTTGTTGACTTTTTAAAAGAATTTAATTGGTTAAAATGTGTAGTAAGTGTTAAAAAAATAAAATTTATTAAAAAGTTAGTCCAATGATGATTTTTTAAAAAAAGTGATGTGTTTTATTAACATTTGTGTAAATTTTTAAAAGCCCATATATTATTGAACAGTGTAATATAATGGGTGCTAATATTTACACCCGTAAATTTTACTATATGCACCACATCTACGCATCTTGAATCACACTCCTGCTCCTCTTGAATCATACACCTGCCCTTCAAGAGGCGCAGTGTATAATGTAAAATACACTGCGCCTCTTGAGGGGCAGGTATGTGACTCAAGAGAAACATGGTGTATTTTAAAATAAAAAAATTGTGAAATATGTGGTATAAATAATAAATTTTGTGTGTAAATAACATTGGCTAATATAATGTAACAACAAGTAGAATAAAAATTGAGACGACAAAACTAAAGAACATAGCAATAAGATAATTAAGCATGAAGAAAATGTGGGAACGTAAAAATCAGTGGCGAACCGGCGCCGGGCCTTAAAGAAGAATCCTATCTGCCTCGTCAGATAGCAATAATTTGTACTTCCTCCGTTGCAAAATACTCCATCCGTTCGGTAAAACTTGTCATTTTAACTCTCCACACAACTTTTAATAAAACTAATAATTACACTTCTTTTTTACTAATTTACCCTCAATTATTACTCTACTTTTTACTTTATCAAAACTACAACTCACAACACATCAATCAAATCAATGGCATTTTAGTAAAGTAGAATCAAAAATACCTAAAATGACAAGTTTTTCCGAACAAAAACAAAACTCTAAAACGACAAGTTTTGCCGAACGGATGGAGTATCTGTCCACTCTTTCATGTACTATACAGAGTACATTTAAACAACGTTACTCCGTTAGTAGTAAATTTTTTAATTACGTCAATTTATCTCATTAATTGTACAATATTTGATTTCCAATATACTTTATTAATAATCCAAATTTTCATACGATCCTTTTTTTTCATTGATCTATTTTTTCACATTATTTATTTGCTAAAATTTTAACTATTCTTCTTTCTATTTTTAACTTTTTTAAAAAGTGTGAAATTGGTCAAAAAGACAATGGTACCAATATAGAGGGAGTATTAAATTATAGTATCATTGATTGATAAGGGATAGCAACCAAATATACCTATTAATAGTCGATAGGGTGGCTCAATGGTAAGGAGTGAGGGTTAATGGGAGGTCTCAGGTTTTATCATTGCATCCACCTCTTCTTTGGGTAAAAAATCAAGGTTCACATCGGTCGGCACAAGCCGATTTACCTTGTTTGTGACTCTTGTCGACTAAGTCACGTACTCACGTGCTCAGGATTTACCATCAAAAGTGTGGTTCTAGAGTGTACATCTCTTAGAGTGTACCTTGTGAACAAATCTGGACATCTGATCTAAAGAAAAGAATGGCCATGATTAAAGGTTTTTTTTTCATTTTTTCCTTAAAAAAAATAGTGGGACCCACCTAATTAAAATAATGCATGGCCATTAACTTTCTTCACCCGGTGTTACTTCACTTTCAGTGGGGCCCTCCAAACATACTCCAATTCTCTAGACGTGTACAGATTGTATTTAAAAAAAATTTAGTGGGACCACAAATATGGGTGGGATCAAATCTGGTTGTTTTTTTAAATTTGGGATTTTTTTTATTTTTAAAAAGGTTACACGAGTTTTTTTATTTCTTGCATTATTCCATCCTATCATAAATTTTTATTCAGTCATTTTGAAACATTATTCGGTCGAATAGTTATATTTTTTAGGGAAACAAAAATAACATTATCCGGTTAATTTTTATTTGGTAGAATAGTTATATTTAATATCAAATGAAATTATGGTTTTGTGAAAAATAAATGATTGTGAGTGATTCGTTGGTGGGTGTTATGATCCTAATGGATCTTTGTGAGATTGGATAGAAAAGAAGAGAGATTGAGGGGGGTTAGGGAAGGAGATGAAGATCTGGTAAGAGACATAGAAGGTAGAACGAGAGTAGGAGAAAGAGAGAGATTGAGATTAGGGTAAAGTGGTACTATTGAATTATTCCTTTCGTGCCCAATTACAATGTATAAGGGTATATTTATACCCTAAACTTTCCTAATCTAACACAATACCTAATATATGGGATCATAATAGTGGGATCCACATAATTTCATTCGTTGTGAAAATTTGGTAATTCCATCGAATAATGTTTCATATACTACCGAATAATGTTATGTTATATTTTTCCAACAAGTTCAGATCAAAATTTACCAATTTCACCGAATAATTTGTCACATGATACCGAATAAATTTTTTTGTTCATTAATTTCACATAAAAGAAACCCCAAATCCTTAAACAATACTTACGATTTTTACAAATAATGCTTCCTATTTCCTCGAATAATGTTTCATATTTCACCAAATAATGTTTAGTTGTGTAATTATACTAGTGCGATGATTGTTTTTTATGTTGTTCGTCCAACCGAAGACTCCATATATTGACGAATAATGAATCAGATTTCATCGAATAATTAACCAACTAAAATTTGATATTTTAAACTGAAATTTGATTATAAATATACATAATAAAACATTTTTAAAATTAACACAAGTGCCTGTTGACGTGGTGGTTGTTGAATTGCTACGAGGCATGCATGTTTTCTTATAGTCACGGGTTCAAATCCCAAATTTAGTACAACTATCAAGATTCTAACCTTTTTTTCTATTGGTTAGGCCGCCCCACCTATTTCTCTTCATTTATGTAACTAATTCCGAGGCATCAATAAATTTCATCAAGTCATAGAGTATTAAATTATTAATCCAAATTTAAATCCAACTAATCTTTTAGTTTCATTTTATAATTATGTCATTAATGAACAATTTTAGTTTTATTAACATAGACATTCAAGTGAAACACCCCTTCCCATAGAAACCAATTTAAGGTGGAAACTTTTAATCTCAGCCCTTCCTTTCTTGATCAATGGCTAATAGTGGGGCGGTGGCAATTTTGAAATATTTATAAACTTTGAACCTTTTTATCAAAACGAATAGAGAGAATTCAGAAAGAAAAATAAAAACGCGTTTAGGTCAAATCCTCTCCCTTCTCTTCTCCACCAGATCTGGGCGATTCTTCCTTCCTCACAAGCGCTGGCCTCGCATCCTCTTCCTTCCGGTCGCTGCAGCCGGCGCCTCGCCTCCTCTTCCTTCCGGTCACTACTGCAGGCGCCGCATCCTCTTCCTTCCTCACAGAGCGCCGACGCCGCCTCCTTGACCTCTTCCTTCCGGCCACTGCAGTCGCTTCCTCTCGCCGGTCGTATCCGCCTCCCCCTCGCCGGTCGTCGCGGCCTCCCCCTCGCCGGTCGTTGCCGCCTCCCCCTCGTCGGTCCTTATCTCCGAGGAATTTAGAGGTGAAACCCTCTCCCTTCTCTTCTCTGTCAGACGGGATTTGTTATTTGCGTTGGTTTTGGAATTTGCTATAGTTTTAGGGTTTAAAATTGATGCTTTATTAGAACTTAGAAATGATTGGAGATTTAGAGTTTTGATATGAGTTGCCCGATTTTGAGCTTTGATCTGAGTTGCTGCAGTTTTGGATGGAAATTAAGGTGATGAAATTCCTTTTAGAGGATGATGACAATTTTGCAATGTTAGCATTTGCAAGAGGATGAAGACAATTTTACAAATTTTCCCACTTGTTAGGTTTGGATTTTGAGTTCAATTTTTGCAAAAATGTTAGCAGACTATGATATTGTCTATTTGCTGGCGAAATTGACTTATTATTGGCTACCTTCTGAGATTGTTGTTGTCCCTCTGTTTGTCACATATTAGCCATCTTTTGAGATTGTTGTTGCTGTCCTTTTAGGTTGTTGTCCTGTTTAGGTTGTTGTTTGTTTGTTTCAAAGGTATTAGTCTATTAGGTTGTTGTTTATTTGCTTCTCATGTATTAGTCTATTAGCTCAAATGGTAGAGCAGTGTGTTATTATACACATGATGTGGGTTCGAATCTCATATAGACTCTCTATATACAGCATGTCTGAGAAACAAATACCCAATAAACAATCTGAAATATGACAATAGAAACAAACAATCTGAGATCATATGAACAGCAGCACATAGGAAACAAAAACCAATAGTCAGAGCAATCTCAAACAGAAGCAACAATCTGAAACATACAAAATCAACAAGGTCTTCAAATTGATCTCAAACAGAAGCAACAATATGAAACATACAAAATCAACAAGGTCTTCAAATTGAAATAACAGATGAGTTTTTTATCACTTCTTGGAACAAGTGCGACTATTATGGTTTCCTTCTCCACATGTTCTACAAAGCCTTTTACGCTTTTGTTGCAGCTCCATTGCCAACTCCTTTCCTCCTTTTATTCGTTTACCACTTCCCTTCGTATGTACTTCATTAGGTGGAAAAATATCAACTACACTTGGAGCACTCGATCCGATGAACGACTCTAACTTGCGAATCTTGCTTCCACTTGCATTGCCATGATTCTCATCTGGGTCTCCCAATTCCTTCATAGCATCTTTTATCGCCTTCGACACAATTGCTTGTCTTGTTATATCCCTTCCTGCAAGCTGCATACAACTCAAAAAACTCATCCAATTTTTCTGAATTTGTAGCTCTTCACTCCCCATTTGGGAACAACCTTCTAGCACATTTCCCTCTAGATCATATACTGGCTTGCTTGATGCTAATTTTGTCCACCTATCGATGACATAAAACCTTGGAAGCTCATCTAATCCTTTTAAAAGACACAATATATGACGGCAAGGAATTCCTTCACCTTCAAACATCTTACATGAACATTGAGCTACATGAGTTAGAGAATTGTACTGAACTGTCCTTCGCTTAGCATCCTTTTGACTGGAATTTGTGATGGTGATCACTAATCCCCCTTCCTCCATCTCTTTTCTATCATAAACTTCGTAATCCATACAAGCACACCACAATTGTTTTTGAAATATATCAAAGTTGGCACCAGTATAGATTGTACCTGCATGAAGGGATTATCGTTAGATATATATGCAAAAAAATAATAAGCAAACTATGTGAAAAGTGTGTACCTGCATGTCTCTCTAAACCTCTGTTTGTCTTTAACTGAGGCACCGAAGAGAAGGATTTATGGTCTAATAAGGATTGTCGATGCCTCTGTATCTCAACTGCACCTTCATATCGCATCCAGAACTCCACTAAACTGAGATGAGGATTCATGAAGTTGCAAAAGAAGTTATTCTCACTTTCAGATCTCGAAGTTGTCCTCATCACTCTCCCTAGACACAAATCCTTCAAAAACGCTGGTATCCACATGCTCCTAATTTTGTATAGGCCTCCTAACCAATCATTCTTTTCCAAGTGATACTCAACAATGATAGAATTCCAGCTTGACTCAAACTCCTCTATCGTTTCTGAATTGTATACACATGCCTTGAATTTGGAATTAAAACCAACATCACTCCACAAGGACACCCCTACCTTTTCTGAAAGCTTTCTCATTAGAGCAACCCCAACAGTTGCTGTATAATAGAGGAAATTGGAAATTTTAGAGAAAAGTGGTGTTTTTTTACCCCAACAGCTCCTGGAAACCAATTTGCAAAATAGAGAAAGGCAAGGAAAGAGAAAAAAAATCTGTATATTTAGAGAAAGATTGATGAACGGCAAAATTAAATTCTTCACACCTTCCCATGGAAGTTGATTAATTCACCCTTCAAATTATCTGCTTCACCTTTTAAATTTTCATCCATGTTTAACAAAAGACTTGGTGCGGCTACTGGGTAGGGTTGCTTCGGTTTGATCGACAAAAAGGAAGGGTTTTCTCATTCCATGTTCAATTTTGGTTTCAATTTTTGCCCGAATGTCTTGTGTTCGATAAATTTAGTTTTTCGATTTGTTGTTTCTGAATTTCACTACAATTAATTATTCTGACGGTGGCTGTTTTTCATGTTCGATCAGGGGAGTTGCTTCTATTGAGTATTGCTTTTGATTTTTTTAGAACAACCCATTGGTTTCGAACAATCAGAACAATCGGAACACTTATGTTGCAATTTGTTCAATTTGGATTCAAGCAGTCAGACAATTGATTTCGATTAGGCTGTAAATTGTTGGATCAAGCTATTTTTCCTAGTTCTGAATTTTCGGTTTTGACTTACTATTTTTCATGTTGTTGCTGTTGTGTATAGTATGCTACTAAACTCCGATTTAAATTTTTAGTTTCAATTTCATGTTGCTCAAAGTGAAGATGTTATCAAACTTGCTACTGATCTGAATATCATAGTCGATTTCATGTTGTTTTTGTTCAATTGCTACTGAATTTTTGTTTTCGATTTCTTGTTGGTCGAAGGGACGAGCCTGCTACTGAACAATCAATTGGTTTCATGTCACTTGCTACTGAACTTTCTAAACTGCTGAATAGCAGCAGATTGCTCTGAGAGAAGGAATGAATGTTCAGCTTTGATTGTGATGCATTTTTAGTTTCGGTTTCATGTTGCTCGAAGTGAAGATGGTACTAAACTTACTACTGATCTGAAGTGTATTCGATTTCATGTTGCTTTGATTGTGATGCATTTTTACTACTGATGTGCACATTGAATCAATCTTCTCTTCATGATACTCATAGTTTGATTAGTGATATGTTATGATATATACTCTATGGATCCTTAATTAAGGGTGTGAAGTTATCAATGCACAGCAACAATTGATTGCAAAAGTTGAATTGGCCCAAACTAGAAAAGGTCATGTCAATATAGATATCTGCCATTGCACTCCATCATGTTGTTGCTTCTGTTCGGCTCCTACTTCAATTTCTTGTTGGTCGAAGACTCGAAGTGAAGAGCTTGCTACTGAACAATCAATTAGAATTAGTTTTTCTTAATAAATGTATTTATTATATTAAAAATTTATGTATTTATTATACTATGTAATAAATGCAGAAATCTGTATAATAGAGAAGCTGTTGGAGTTAGAGTGTAATTTTTTTGGAGATTTTGGTATTTTGATCTCTATTTTAGAGAATTTTTACAAGAGCTGTTGGGCTTGCTCTTATATGCCAAAGACAGAATCTGTGAGAGGTAGTGTCAAAAACAAGTGGAATTGCATTCTTCATAGCAGGATCCTGATCTGTGATTAAGCACATAGGTTTATGGCCTCCCATCGCTTCTAGAAACTTCTCAAACAACCAAACAAAGCTCTCTATTTTTTCCGACACAAGGAGTGCAGCTCCAAACGTGATGCACCCCCTATGGTTATCAATTCCGGTGAAAGGCGCAAAGATCATCTTATACCTATTGGTATCATATGTTGTATCAAACGACACTGCATCACCATATACTGCATAATTTCTTCTCGACACACTATCACACCAAAACACATTCTCCAATCTACCATCATCATCGACTTCATATGCAAAATAAAAGGAAGCATTCACTTCTTTCTTCCTTCTCAGATTATCAATAAACATTTGAGCATCAGAATCCTTGATGAAAGTCTTCAAATCCCTTTGAAAATTCTTCAAATCTTGTTGGCTACATCCAACATTTTGGAAACCACCAACTTGTTCCTTTATAATGCGATGAGATTTACTAGCGCCAACATTTGAAACACTTAATGACTTAAACAAGGTACGATGTACACTAGTTATACCCCTATTTGATCTTAACATGTGCTTTTTGGAAGGAGTTGTAAGCACATGTGTATGAGCTTCATGGAATTTGTACACAACATATTTACCATCATCGGTTCTTCTAAATCCCACTAAAGCATTACACCCTTCCCTTGTCAATTTCCGATTTCGTTTCTTTCTATTCTCTTGTTTTTCTTTCCCCTTGGACTTATTAGTATCTTCCTTAAAGCCTTCCTTCAAACAACGCAAGTATCTATACTTAACATCACCAACATTATCTTTTCTAGCAATGGATTTCCTCATGCTAAAGCCAACATGATGAGCATAAGATTTGTAGAATTCCTCACATTGGGCCAATGTTTCAAACTCCATTCCTTCTTTAGGCTTCAACTCTTCATCGCATTTCAGAATCCATTCTTTCATTACAATTATCGCCCCTTTGTCGGTTTTTGTTGGTGTTTGATCTCTCACTCCTTCAAGATCGACATTAGCATTATAATCTATCACAAAAAGAAAAAAAACATCGTTATTTTTTAAATCTCAATGTAAATCACAAATATGAGAAGCTTCTGTTTGTGAAATTTCTCTCTTCAACCATTAAACCCTAAACAAGACACTGTGTTTCTAAACCTATTAAAGTCTCAACAAACACTAATAAATGAAAAATGTGGAAATCTTACCTGATTGAATTGCAACACAACCAACCGAATCGTTTCCCGACATATGTAATTCGCTCCCCGACATTGAAAGTCTTCCCAAATTTAGGCAGAAACAACGACAAGATGAGGAGGGGTAGAGGGGGCGAGGTCGTACCGGAGAAGTGGGGCGGGTAGGGAAGAGCTGTTGTCGACAATGGCCGGAGACTCGACGGAGGCCGGAGGGAGGGAGGGAGCCAGGGAGGAAGGAGGCAACGGGAGAAGATGGGGTCGGAAGGGAAACAACGCTGCTTTGGGTTTTTTTTTTAATTTATTTTGCTTTAATTTTTTATCTTTAATGAATGAAATTTTAATAGCCTTTGATTCAGAATGAAGGGCTGAGATTAAAAGTTTCCACCTTAAATTGGTTTCTATGGGAAGGGGTGTTTCCACTTGAACCTCCCCCTATATATATATATATATATATATATATATATATATATATATATATATATATATATATATATATATATATATATATATATATAAACACTCGGGTTTTGTGTTTAAAAACAAATGACACAAATTTAAACGTGCAGTATATAAATTATTTTTAATATTGTAAAACTATAAATTATATAGAGCAAAAGATTGATAAATTTAGCTTGCATATGTAATTTGTACTATAGATAAACATTTTGTATAAAAATTTTACCAGTGATTTTCTTAAAAATTCTTATTTTAAAGAGTTTTCTATAATTTTCTTTAAATATCAACAAAAAAAAATCTAAATTTTTTTAACATACTCATCCTTAAGATATAAAAAAATTTAAAAATTACATATAACATTAATAATTTATAAAATTATGTTCCGGACCTCCAAAATTGATTGTACGGCCTGTTGACCGTATGTTTGAATGATGAACAGGCAAACAATTTTGAGTAGACAAAAAATATCATGATTTAATAGTTATTATCAATATGTAAAATAGTAGTGCGTACTTTTTTTTTCTTTTGAGGCAGCCAAAAACATAATATTTAAAAAGACATTTGTTTAATCTCATGCATTTCAATATAGCAAGGATGCAAAATTAAAAAGTAAAACAAGCGAGCTGTGAATTATCTAATAAAGCTTCAAAATCACAGATCTTTTCTTTATGAAGATATCAGAAGTTAAAGATGTATAAAAACATATGGCCAAACTACCAAATTGGTATTTAAAACTGGCAGTCTTGGACATATGGGTATTTAAAATAACTCCGGTGCCAAATTGGTATTTAAAAAGTCACCGACGGACATATAGGTATTTAAAAAACCACCAGCGGACATATAGGTATACTTTTTTACCGGATGTTCGGTTTTCGTTCTAAATTCTTAGAGAACGCAATTTAGTAAGCTTGAATTATTTTTGTTGGTAATTAAAAAAAATTAAACTAGCTTGGTTGATAATTAATTTTTAAAAACTCATCAATGTATCTTACAATACATAAAATGATAAAAATAAAGTCTTTTTTTAAAGAACTCATTAATGTATCTAAAAATATATAAAATGATAAAAATGTAGTCTTTTTTTATCAGTTCGCATATATTGGTATCTTTATTGGTTGGAAGTTAGATTCTCATATATTATTATTTTTTAAAACATATTTTTCAAAAATAAAAATTAGTAAGTTAATTACCATAATTAATCCCATATATTTTTATTGGTTGGATTTAGATTTTTAATATACATGGTTTAATGATGATAATTAACTTGTTGAATTTTATTTGTGAAAAACTTAGGTTTTTAAAAATATTAATATGTAAGTATCTAACTTCCAACTAATTAAAATACCAATATGTGAAAACTAATTAAAAAAAAGTATGGATTTAATTTTATCTTTTTTATATAACATTTATAGATATATTAATGAGAATTTTTTTAATGAATTTATCAACATAAAAAACTTCCGGCCAAAAAAATACCTATATGTCCACCGGTGACATTTTAAATACCAATTTGGCACCAGAGTTTTTTAAAATACCCATATGTCCAAAGGTGCCAGTTTTAAATACCAATTTGGTAGTTTAGCCAAAAACATATCAGCGTACCAAAGCATCAATCTTAGTGCTTGTTTGGAAGTCATCCAGTTGAATTCTATTCAAAATTCTAAACCGCTTGAGGTGAAAATCAAATTGCAAATCGAGAGGTGAAAATCAGAACAGCTAGAAACAGTAGGTTGAAACCGACGCAGAAAATGAAGAAAAAGAGGGAAGGGGACCTACGCCTCATCGAACACAATATTTCCGCAGCCTCATCGGACAATTTCCGCAGCTTCTCTGTCATCTCTATCATCTGCCGCATCCGACTTCAGGAGAACGAATCCAATTGAATCCGCATCGAACACAATTGAAGCCGGATGCGCCAGTACAACATCGATCGGAGAGATCAGAGGGAAGCGGCGGTGTCGGAGCAGAGAGCGATAGCCAGACATTAGCGAACATCACAGATCAATCAGCGAGATCCAATCGAAAATCTGTTGTTGTCGTCGCTCTCAACGGCGTCGATCTTCAAAGAAAACAACGGCCAGGTCTTGAGAGCAACGGTGGACCCGGTCAGGTCATAGATCGATCAGCGATGGATGAAGATCTGCCGGTGGACTCGGTCTTGAGAGAAACGGTGGACTCGGTCAGGTCTTGAGAGCAACGACGGCCAGGTCACAGATCGATCAACGATGGATCCCATCGATGGCAGTAGAGGAAGAAGATGGCAGAGAGCGATGGACGAAGATCTGCCGTTGCGATGGATGCGATTTCTGATTTAGGTTTAGGAGGGCAATTTTGTTCATAAAATTTTAGGTGGATAAAACCCAATTTATCACTCTTGATGGACATTCCCTTAATATGACCGGAAATTGAATATATTTAAATATTTTTTCATTATTTGTTGAGATCGGATCCCAAATTTAGATTATACTCCCTCCGTCCAAAAATACATTGCCTTTTAGGCCTCGAAATTTTGTCGGAAATACATGGACTTTTAGATGTGTAGGTAGTAATTATTACCTCTAAAGTACATTTAACTCTAAAATTTACCCCATAATTTACCTTAATATGAATAATCAAAGGTTTTAAGTTTTTAACTTTTAACCTTTAATACCAATGATGAGGAAAATTAAGAGATAAAATAGATTCCTTAATTTGCGTGCACAAGCCTAAAAGACAATGTATTTTTAGACGGATGGAGTAATTTTTAAAAGGGTGATTAACCCTTTTGAAGTAGCTAATTAAGCATTAATTGCACCATAAACAAATTTGTTTAGACCCATGTGTGGGTTCAAACACGATGTTTCATGTTACCATATTTATATGAAAAGATCCGCAAGTTTAAATTTGAAGGGTATATCTTTGTGATTCATTTCAGCTTTAATTTCCAGTGAAATTGGGCAATGATCATGTGAAAGCATGGTTAGTATGTTGTTGCTAAAATTTGAAGTTTTCGTAAGATTTCAGGGTGCACAAGGCTCTTATCAAGTATTTCATAGATGTTGTTTATATCAGTTTTGTTTTGTATCCAAGTGAATGCATTTACCGATTGAGATTTTCAGTAGCTCACAGTGGTTGTTGAATTTTGTGAGTCTTTGAAATGTGCTCTGCACAGGGTTGCACACCCCCCCTCTTTTTAGTTAACTAACGATTTAATTTCATTAAAACCCCTATGGCGATGGAGGGGAGATTGAGATCCTTGATGTATTCTACAAGGGAACACTAGAAGAGGAAATTGCACTAAATAGCCCAAAAAACGGGCCTATTTGCACAAATAGCCGGGATGGGGGGGGGGGGGGGAATGGGCCAAAATGGCCAGGCTATTTCTTGCAAATAAAAAGGCCAGTCATTTGGAACTGTTTGCAACCTGTTGTAGCAGGTAAGCGTCGGAATCCCAGAGAGGGGAGAGTGAGGCGGTGGGTGCGGGTGGGCCTAAGGGGAATCCCAGAGAGAGAAGCCGGGGCTGGGGCGGATGGTCCTTCCTCTCAACCGCCGGACCTTCCTTCCGCCTCGCCCCACTGCTGCCATTCCGACGGTGAATCCCATTCGCTGTTGGCGGTGCTGAAACGGCACCGCTCGGCGCCGTTTCCCCTGTTGAAGAAAACCCAGACGAGACGACCCCATTGACGAGACCTCCGAGATCTGCTTACTTCGCCTTCTTCACAAACTGTTACCACTTGGCGTCTCTGATACGTTGGTGTGAAGGAATAAATCGGGGAAGGAGAGAAAGGGAAGTGTGGGAGGGTTACCGATTTCGATCTGGAGAGAGGATGGCTAATAAATCGGGGAAGGATAGAAAGGGAAGTGTGGGAGGGTTACCGATTTCGATCTGGAGAGAGGATGGCTGATTCGAGTATGGAGCTACAGGAATCGGGGTGGGAGGAGCTGAGGAAGGAGGCTCGGAAGATTGAAGGCGATCTCGATGTCAAACTCTCTTCGTATGCTAAGCTCGGTGCTAGGTTCACTCAGGGAGGTATTCTTTGATCTCTGTAGTCTTACTGATTTCATGTATTCAGTTCTCCTGAATTTTTGTTTGATTTGATGGAATTTGTGTTTCTGGATGATAAATTGTTTGTTTCTGCCTTTGATTTCCTTATATTTGCATTTGCTCACCTTTCTCTTTCTGTGTTTGATTCTTTGATGTTGTAGAAATTCCTAGAATTTTAACTTGAAATATAAAACGTAACTCAGGATTCACATTTCATTGGTTGAGGGAGCAAGAGGAAATTCACAAACGAAGCCCTTTGATTGCTAGAACCGAGACAGAAGAGAGGATTATAGAAAAAAGGATTTTTGAGTTCTAATAAGCCAATTCTTCTTGTGTCTGATCGGAGACATTATATATATAGGCTTTACACTCCATCCCATTCCTACGATTTAACATGGTAGAAAATATATACACTAATGGCAGGACAAATTTATAAATCTGGTACGACAAATTTATGAATTATGAATATCTCTGAACTTATACAATTATGAATTTGGTAGGATATATGTAGACTAGTGATAAGACAAATTTGTAAATCTGGTAGGATAAATATACGATATTGGTATGATAAAAATGTAATCACCGAAATAGTAGGATAAATGTACACGAATGGTAAGATATATTTGTACTATTGGCAAAGAAGTAGAATTAATATTGATCAATCCACAAATCCCAGACTAGTAAATTGCACTACAAAAAAGAATTCCTTTTGCTACACGACTTAGCAACGGCAAGAATTTCCCGTGGCGAATGGTTGGTTTTTGCGACCCCTTTGCTACGGCAAGGGGGGGCCGTTGCTAGCCACTCCAAAAAAGCTACGCCGTATTGCCACGGCTTTGATATGCCGTTGCTACGGCAAGGGGGGGCTCATTTCTCTCAAACCTCTCTCCTGCTCGCCTTGTCGCTCAACCTTTCACTCCCATTCCCATCGCCCAAATCGAGCTTCAAGCCACCTGCTTTCTGCCTTCTTCTCCACTTCATCCCGCTCACTCTCGTTCGGGACCTTGCCTCTTCCATTCTTGGCCGAAATCCGAGATCTCCTCTCATGGTTCCAATTGCCCTCTCTATCATTTTCAGACCGAAGCCTAGGCGACAAAAGAGCTAGAAGCCGTCCATTTCCGCCAAGTGTGGCGCCAGCTGAATCTGTCCTTGCCGGTGACAACCAGTCCGTCGGTACCCAAGGCCGATGCTTCCCAGAGGCGCTACCCACATTCCTCATCCTTCCTCTTACCTCTGGTTGTCGGATCCGGCATGGACAAGGCCCGAATCTCACACCCTCGTCAGATTTGAATGATTTATGTGGCTCAAAAGCATTGCTATTACTATTTATCTTAATGAGTTAACCAAATTTTGTTGTTGTCGTTTTTGTGAGTTTAAATTTTGGGGTTTTATTTGATTTGGTTGTGTTAGGGTTTTATTCCTCTTTTTTAATTGATTTTTTGGATGTGTGCAGAGATGGTGGAAAGGAAAGCGGAGGTTGTAGTGAGGTTGAAAGCCCTAGAAGAAATCGAGGTGCCACTGATCTCAATCGCCGCTCTGTGATGCTCGTTTGCTAGATTTGATTTTCTTCCTCATTATAATCTCCAAGTTTTGAGTTTTGTTATTCAGGTATGAGGTCTGTCCTATGACCAATTCTTTCTAAATGTCATGCTAGAACCTATATTTGTGCTGTATTCAAAAGAAAATGACTTTGGAGTGGAATTGTCTGTATTTCAGTGTTGATATTTGGTTCTTCTGTGCTTTTTTGTGTAGAGGGTATGCCTATTGATACTGAGCAGAAGTTGGTTTATTTCAACGTTGAAAGTACTTACTTTCATAGCTAGAAATGAGACGGTGTTTGTTCAAAATAAAATAAAAATGTTGGTTTATTGACTGAAAGTACTTACTTTTGTGCTTTATATAAAAATGATGGGTTGATAAGTAACTTTATAAATAGAGTTTAATCATTTTATTATGGTGGATGGGTGAAAGATAATCAAAGATGGCAATAGGAAAGAAAATTGGTTCATGTTCCTCAACAAAATCCATGGAGTGGAGCCGATTGTCTATTTGATAGTCTTGAAGGGAAATTGTATATTGATGGATAGTGAGTACTTTGAATCCACTTTTGAGTTTATGTTTGATTATGATTTTGTAAGTTTTCGAATTCACAAATTTGATATCTGGAAAGTTGTTAAGACCTTTACTTTGTAGTAAAATTGGATGTATTCTATTTAATTGTTGAAATATCTTCTTATCACATTTCTTTTTGTTCGCGGTTTGATGGAAAGGTTTGCTTCTTAATTGATGTGCCACCGTCTGATATTGAGTTAGCTTTTTGTTCATTCTATCCATTAGATTTTTCTAGGTTTGGTAGTACATCCTTATTCTTGCTAGTCCACTTAATGGGTTACAAGTTTGAATTGCAATTTGTTCAACCCTAATTTGCTAATGCAATATCTTTGTTGTTTTCTTGATCACTAATGTTGTTGACCAATGACTATAGATGGAAAACAGTTATCAGGGATGAAAAAATCATCTTCACCTGGCCCTAGAAGCTAGGGTATCATAACTTTTTTCACATGTGATTTATTTGTACACTGTTTATCTTTTGGAAGAGGTCATTCTTGTTTCTAAACCAATTAATATTGGCACTATTTTGCTTGCTCAACCGGCACCCACTTTTTTTTGTGCTCTGGGATCATACAATTCTAGAATAGGGCTTCATGTGTTCAATGTCACAAAGGAACTATTTAGACAACCGTTATGCGCAACTGATCTTAAATGTCAAGTTGCACATGAAGTGTGATCACTTCAACACATCAGCTTTACCCCCTTGTCCACTTCTGAACTTCGTATAATTTCATCCCTTGTCTGAAAATCTACTCAAAGATTACTTATTTGGTTCTACTTGTTTGACATTTTTATGGTAGCCTTAGCTTTATTGCCACATCCAAGTCCTTTCTGTTACAATGAACATGGATAAAGGTCGAATTAATGAACTGAAAGTAGTCTTTTTTTAAAAAAATATCAAATTTTTCTTTAGTTCATCAATACTAAAAGAAGGTAATAATCTTATGAGATTCATGATGTTAGTATGAGTTTGGGCTTTCTTCTTTCTAAGTAAGTACATGGCCCCAAAATTAATATTTATTTGTATCCACTTTCTATTAATTGATCATCTACTAGCTGCTCTAAATCTTTAACGATTGAAACAAATTATGTTCCCCTTTTCCGAAGTATTTTTAGATGTTCAATGATATTTATGTTTGATTTATTCTTTATCTTCTTTAAGGTATTCATCCTGACATAGCTGAATCTAAAGATGAATACTGGTCTTCACTTTTAACTTAAGTTTTTTACTTTCATTAGAGGTGAGAAGGATGGATATGATTACCTTTGGATTGTTGAATGATCATTCTTGTACTCTTGTTTAATGCCTGAGCTAAAAAACTTAACATTTTGATTCATCTATTTAGGGTGTGTTAATCATGTTATTACTAAAAGGTGTTATTCTATTTTCACTTTCAGCGAGGAGGTCCTTTGAAGCATGCTTAAGAACACTACTAGAAAATTACAATCAGACATCTGTTGACAACAGATGTCTTTCAAAAAAAATTCCGATCTCTATGTGCGTGTAGTAAAAGATCAAAACTTTTCACATCGGTTTTAAGCAGATGTCTTTTCTTAGTTAAAACATCTGTTTTATTTTAAATATAGATATAAATCAACCCCTCAATTTTGTTTATGACATGTTCACTTGTTGTTAAACCCTCGTTATTTTTCATTTAAAAGCATATGAATATGTCCATACCAAGCCAAAATTTAACATTTACATCACTATTTTTTAAATAACCAATGTATTAAAACAAATTAGACATCTTTTTTATTGAATTTATTATGTGTGTATTAATTTCATATATATAATTTATTTTTTTATATTGATTTAAAGTAATGCCCTATATGGTATGTATATAAAACTAATATTGTTATTCATATTGATATCGATTTATTTTTGGAAAGTGATGTCTTTTTATTATTCAACATCATTTTAACTTTTTCTAACGATGTTATTGTTATCAATATATATCAATTTATATTAGCATTGTAATGTAAAAATATGTGCTAGACATTGATTTAGGTTAATTAGATGATGTCTTTAATAATATCGGTATCCATTTTTATATAATGATATGATTTTAAAGCTACAAATGGACTACATTTTTCATTTCTAATCCGATGTCTTTTCATTCGATACACAACACTCTTTGCTCAATATAAAATATGATTTTGCTTATGAAAATGAACATATCAATACTTTAATTAACTTATAAAACATACTATATATGTACACGGTAACATCGACAAAACAGACTAGGAAACAACACGACTTAACGTCTAAATACATATTACATATATCCGAGTGGCTCCCATAACAATAAACACCCAATGGCTCAAGTAAGCAACCCCAAACTTGGAATTAAAATGGCTGAAAATTGAGTAAATCAACTCCGAAAACAACCGAAAACCTGGGGTAATTGCGCCAACAAAACAATCCATAAAAGTGTAAAATAGCTAGTCGTCCCACAACTGAAAAAAATAGCTGTGTTCTTTATCTTTTATGGAGAGGTTGCATAACTTTTTTCATAGTTAACTGCATCCATACCAAGTATGTTACTTTGGGAGTGGATAGCTTCTTGAACTTCAGGGCTCACAAGATGAGCCCCAGTGGGAACATAGCCGGAAGAGAGAGCTTGTCACATGTAGAGAAGAAAGGAGAAGCTGATGAATATCAAACCGCCCATGGAAAACCTACCTAAAAGAGACACTATGAAGCGTTCTTACCTTTGCTATAGATACAAGATCATGGTATAAACTCGATAGAGTCACTAACGGTCACCAACTTCGCATACCTATTTTCCAGTGGCCTTGTACCTATCAATTATAATCAGATTGAGAGCACATTATCTGATACAAAATAATTATACACTCTTAGCTTACAAAATCTACTAAGGTAGGCACATCTTCTCTATATGCGAGTACTAAACAAGAGTGATCCACAGAAGCTGCATTTAATTGACTCAAACTAACCTCAGGAGCCATCCAGCTATACATTTTAGTTTCTACAACCTACAGTCATAACTCCGGACTGAGTTTTAACTCTAGCTACTCCAAAATCAGCGACCTTAACCACCTAGCAAGACAAAGCACAAAATATTCAGACCAACCACATTTCACTTTCAAGTCTGTGTGAAGTGTATTGCTCTAATGTAAACCCGAAAAAAGGTGAAGGTAAACATCTTACTTGGACATGTCAGTTGCTACTTTCTGCAGAGTTGGAACCTTGAACGTACCTCTATGCTTGTGTAAATAATCATACACGCTTCCCAGACATAAAATCTGTACAAAGAACACACAAGAAGCCATATATGTAAGGTAATAGTTAAAGTTAGTTTTGGGAAAATAACTAGGTAATAAAAGAATGAAAGGGAAAAAGAAAGAAAAAAACTTTGTTAGGCACCAAGGCATTGGTTGGGGCGAGAGCTTGCTTTTGCATGCTGGTGAGGATCAATCCTTGTATACAAGCCCACCCCCATTGTATCAACTAAATTATAGCACAGAACAAACATCCATGGAAAGTCTTATTTTCCAAGAGGTTGGATTGAAGAATTGATTACTCATTTGGTACTTATAATGCAGGCTCAATACCTCACGTGCTTCCAATGGTATTGCCATCAATTAAAACAGTCTAAATTCAATCATTTCATGAAGCATTAACAAGTGCAGAACTAAACTAACCAAAATCCATAATAGTATAAGTAAGATAAATGGGAGTGTATTGATGATGGGGCAATGGGTAGCCACATTCATTAGTCAGGTTGCTTCACTCAAATACAAATTTATATAAATACAAACATCATATTTTTTATATTTTGAAATGGGAGTGATTACTGTACCTACTATCTCCTTGTTGTTTGCTGCAGAAAAATACAGATCTGTATGTATATGCAGCTATGTTAAGAGGATTTCTCTAAAAAGATAACGTTTCCCCATTTCCATTTATTGCAAAATTAAATGGCTGAACTATCAGAAGCAATCAGGAAGAACGAATTTAGGAGGGCGTTCGATTTCTTCGTACTAGGAAGAATGTACATTTTTGATCACCAACTAGTTAGTTGGTTAAAACAGTTCAAGTTAAGTTGTTAAGAACAATGTCAGGTAGCATGTATAAAATTGGTTTACACTATAATTAAATTTGCAATTGAATTGAAGGTGATATTGTACGTGATGTCTTAAAACTCACTCATGATAAGCCAACGCGGTGTCTTCATGGGGAGCAACAGCTTGTTGATTCAGCAGCTCGACTTCACTGCAAAAATGAGTGTAATTCCACATAAGAGAATGTAGCCATTGTCAAATTTAATTTAGGGAAAGGGATGGACAGAGTAAGTGGTTGGAGCTGACCTTTTCGCCATTGATGACCGATGAGTTCTTTAGGGGATGCAGCTGCTGTTCAAAACATGAATAGAGACAGAGAGACAGTCAAGTTTGAGCTTCCAAATGCTTAAACAGAAAATCAATGGAGCATATTACCATTACCTGAGCCACGTAACTTGCTCGTCTTTCGTGTAGTATTCATCATTTGCGGTACAAGTGAGGAGCGTGGAACCTCCTCGTCTTTCTCAGTCGAGACCAGCACTACAGGGAGATAACACAAGGAGGCTCTAAAACCACCAGATCTAGACCCTCCAACACCCTAAACATTGTGGATTAGGCATTTCAAAATGAGGATTAAATTCTCATAACAACTTTGGATATAGATTGTGAATTAGACAATTCAAACCGAGGGAATTTAGTAGACACGTCGATTTTTGTACTTTGAATTCCTTGTAATGTAGAAATGATGATTAACAAACCATGGAATGAGATAACTATAATATAATATAAGGTTCTAACTAATGCAACCCAATTAGACCATTGGTTGAGAAAAGGTAATCTTGAATTCTATCACAATAGAGAAAACCATTCTAAATTCATAAAATGAGTTGAATTTCGTAAGAACACGAGAATGCTATCACAATAGAGAAATGAGCATATTCTAGAACAAACATAGAGATTAAATTATTAAAAAAAAAATAAACACCAACCTCAAATACAGCAAATTCAGCTCTTGACAACGGAAAAAAGCACCCAGAAACAGCCTCAAATGGAACAGATCACTACCACTGGAAAGCTTTTAGCTCCATGAAATACATGATAATGGACTCAATTAATTAACAAGATAATAAACTAGTTTAATAATTAACATTCGAAGTTCATATTTTACATGTTTCACTGTTCCAGGGTTCCAGCTTCCAACCAGAAAGTTTTTAGCTCCTATTAGCATTAGGCTCTATTTGTTTGGCAGGATCAAACCCATTTTGTTTTTTCTGAAATATGCTAAACATGAAACTGTACTGCAACAGAAAACTTATCATCATCCAACAATAACAAATAAACATACAGTTTTTCTGGGAATATCAAGAGTTATTCCACCACCATCCTTGACCAACCACAATTCATAACGGAGTCTTTATCCAGCTATATAGAACCCAAATGTAATACTGAAACAATGAAATTCAAGGATGACGTTCATTTAAACATTCAAACTATACCATAGCTTGTATCTTTCTTCAAAACAGGCAGATATCTCAGCTCCTCTGAGGACTCCCCCCAAGATACAATCAAAATGAGAACCTGACAAAAATTATTGAAAGCCCATGATATACTAATACTTTACACAAATTGATCGATAAGAACTCGTTGGTATGATTTTATAGTCTTATTTAATGAAGTGAAAATGGTTTTGTGAACAAAAAAACAAGTAGTTCGGAAGACGCAAAGAACTCACATTTTTCTGATATTTGGTTCCAAGACAAAACTAACACAAACCTAGCAATCCTATTTATAAGATAAACATCTCAAAATCTGATCCTAGGACTATGCTAACTGCTAATAATGTCTTTGATGCGGATGAGAGAAGATAAAATTGTTACCAAACCAGCCTTTGTTGAGAAGAGAGCTTAATATTGCAGCCCATCAGACCACCTAAAGAATAACTAGGAAAACTTCACACATGCAAAGAAAATTGAACATCAGGTGCAATGTGCACTAAAACAAGGTGGTTATTAAATTCAATTAATTACTATATTACTATATCAACCAAAAAATTAACCATTAAGGCAATTCAATCCTTAGATATCTAAGCCACTTCAATCTTTATGATTTAACACTTAATTTTAAGGATGGGTTTGTGCAATGTGCACTAAATTAAGGTGGTTTTGATTAGTTTACCCTAATAAAAGAACATTCAGAAGAACAATAAGGGATCCAGATCAGACAGTCAAGAAAACCCATCCTAAAAATTTCACTTGATCAGGAAAGGGGCGGAATCCGAAACAGCCAACCTTGTGTTCATGCTAGAATTGCACACATAGCAGATCAGACAGTCAAGAAAATGCAAACATGGAGTTGAGATTAAGAATACTGAAAGAAGAGAAGTTACCTTGCAGTTGAAAGCACAAAAGTTGATGACCTTCGTCTTCATGAGAGGTAACACGGGAGGTACAAAGGACGCCATTGTTGCAATATGTGCAATACAAATTGCATATGCTTTTCTTAACATCGGACTTCGACAAGACCTGGCTAGGGTTTCCGTCATCTTCTACGACCACTAAAGAAGACAACGAAAACAACCAGTGAACTCCAGACCTAGCTAGGGTTTCGACTGGACGCAAGATTTCAAATTGACATTGCTGGAAGAGGTAGGGAAGAAGCGAATGGAGAAACCCTCTAAGATCTGGAGGGAACGTGAGGGATTTTGGGGGTGGGGCGAGGGAGGCTTGGTTTTGAGATCTAGAGAGAAGAAGATCAACAATGTAGGCGGTGACCGGGGGAAGAGGCTGTAGCAGAGAAGAGAGGAGGAGGTGGACGAAGGTTGCTGGAGCCGTGGAGCGGGAGAAGGTCGCTGCCGGAGCTGGAATGGAAGGAGGTGATTGAGATAGCAGAGGAAGATCGGGGTCTAATGAATGTGGAGAGAGATGAAAATTTTCTAGTGTTATAATTTTTCCCCAAATTTTGAAAGCCCTCCAAATTTTTTATGGGAGAGAGATGAAAATTTTCTAAGTGTTATCATTTTCCCCAAAATTTGAAAGCCCTCCAATTTTTTTTCTTCGTGCTTCAATCCCGCTCAGTTTTACTTAGAAATTTTAAACCCACGCGTGTTTTAATGTTTTTAAGAACAAACAATTTCACATCTGTCAGAAAATATGACAATTGTCTAAATATTTTTTAACATCACAAAAAAAATTATTGATGTAATAGATGAATTTAAAATCTGTTGTTTTTTTGACAGACTTAAATCATATGATGTCTAATTGCATTATTCTAGTAGTGTATTATGTCTAATCACACATGGGAACTAGTTGATATGCCTAAAGGAAATAGAGTCATTAGTTGTAAGTGGATCTTTAAGAAGAAGCTTAAAGTGGATGGCTCAGTGGATAGATATATCATATAAGGCAAGACTAGTTATAAGATGATTCACTCAGAGAATGCCTCTGTGTGGATGATCTGTCATACATACTCACTGCCTATCGGCCCTGCTGAAAGATGTTATGTTAGCAGTAAAATGGTTTCCTTCTCAATAAGAATGACAAATTATCCCCACCTATTGTACTACTAAATTACTAACACCAACCAAATTAAAATAAACAGAGATTAAAACATGGCTAAGATAGTGGGAAAAATGGAAAATACACACAAAAAAGGGCTGACATAATGTGTATTAATATGACTTACTGTAAACCCTGTAACTTGAATAGAGCCGGCAACTGGATCAAAGGGTCCTGCCTTCGTGTACATTTCAAGAATAAAAGCAACGCATGAAACAGACCTCCCATCATTATAAAGCCAATCATCTTGTTTAGGAACCGCCAGCAACTCCACAAATGATCACGAACCACGCTTTTCAGCTTTTACAAGTATTTTTGGTAGGTCAAGGCCCTACATTAGACATATAGGATATAATTTCATAGACGAGATTAAAATAAAAGTTTAAAAAACCAACCCATATTCAAGCAAGAGTCTGAAGCAATCACTAGATAGTAGATATATAAGCGAAAAACAAATCACCTCTATCCCCAGCCGTTTGTTCAGTGCTCCACTCCACAAATTTGCTGCATATGCTAGCTCCATCTGGCTCCAAACCATACTGAAGCAACCTATTCAAGAAGAAAGCATGTTGTCAAACAGCTACAGAACTGTCAATAAACTACAAACAGTCACAGATCAGTCTGTCATCACAAACTACACACAGTCACAGATACTTCTTGTTATTACATTACTTGATGCTGCATAATATGCTAAAGTTGTAATAACAAGAACTATCTTGCAATTCATACTTCATTATAATATATGATTTATGATTAGTTGATTACCAATCTCTAAAGTTGTAAAAACCTAAATTTCACAAGCGAGTACTCTTGCTAGGGCGTCGATGATGCATAACGTATGTGCATCCAAAGGCGACGGATAGTTGTCACTCAGTTTCAATCGAAGCGAGGGATTAGGATTGAGAAAGATGAGCAGGATGTAAAAGCGAGGGATTAGGGTTTCGTCTGGAACGGGGAAAATAGAGATTGGAAGCAAAGAGGGAGTCGGATTCGAGCAAGGAGATAAGAAAAGCGAAGGAGATCGATTGGGATCTGCGAATCATCAACATATATAGGAAATCATTGAACGTGAGACAGAGCAAAATTTCAAGCTTAATCCATGAGAGAGAGAGAGAGAGAGAGAGAGAGAGAGACATACCAGGTGAAAGATGAACAAACGTGCTTTGTCTTCGATTGAGAGAAGTCCCAGAGAGATGCGAAGAGGGGCGAGGATGGCTGTGGATATGAGATCGAGCGGTCTGCCATGGGAGAATAGCTCGCGATCTTGGCTCCACCGATTCGAACGAGAGAGCAAAGGGAGCAAGGAAATTGAGAGATATGAGATGTGGATTGGAAATGTTTCATATTCGAATGGAGATGGAGATCTGGGATTGAAAGGTGAGAGACGGAGTCAGGCAGGGAGATCCAAGATGTTTCAGATATGAGGTAGTCGGGCAAGGAGATCCAAGAGGAGGTCCCAGATCTAACGAAAAGAGGAAGAAACCGGGAGAGATAATTTTTTTCGATTGAAATTGTGGAGAGAAATGACCCTACAATTTTTCCAAGTGTTAGATAATTCCCAAATTTGAAAGCCCTCCAATTTTTCTATGTATTGGATAATTCCCAAATTTGAAATCCCTCCCATTTTTTCTACTAATTCAATCCCGCTCGTTTAAGTTAGAAATTTTACACCCGCGCACATTTTAATTTTTTTCAAAACGAGCAATTTCAAATCTGTCAAAAAATTTGACAGATGTCTAAATGTTTTTCAACATCACAAATTTAATAATTGACGTAACAAACTAATTTAACATCAGGTGTTTTCTTGACAGACTTAAAAGATGTGATGTCTAATTGCATAATTCTAGTAGTGGAAGGGACTGACAACTCAACTTTCTGGTTCTCTCTTGAAAGTAAAGAAAACTATATTAGCAACAAATCATCACAAAGCATTGTCAGAGATCCTCATTTATATGCATTTTCTGTCAAAAACGGTTAAGCTTCAGAATTTTTCATTAAACCTGTTAGTTAATTTGATATTCAGTGAGTCCGTTAGAAACTAAGCCAAGAGGCATATAATATAGACTTGAATTTTCACGCGTTACACAAAAATAAGTTTGTTTTAATGCTAAGCTTGAATGATTTCTGCCCTGTAAAGTTTTCGGTGGATTTTATTTGGGTTGGTTAATCAATAGACTCAAAGAGAAGCAGATGTCTTTTGAAATGGGAAAGGTATTCACCAGCTGTTTTTTGCTGCTTTTTATCATCTTCACAATCCATTGTATTTAATTTTCTCAACTCTTGCTCTCACACCCTATATATCAGGTGTGTACAATGCATTCTGCAAGCTATGGTGTTACTTATTAGTGATGGATGGAAAATGGTAGACGCTCAGATGGAAGCCGGGATGGTCATTATACGATCCTATGCCAAAAATTCACCTCCCACCACGATCCAAGGTTCAAAGGTAATGCTGTGATTTTACTTTAACTTATTTTCTTGATTTTATAATGTCCTGCAAATTTTTTGTTTTAGATACAGGTTTTTATAGGCGTACACTAATTTCTTCCTCAATATCACTATTGATAATTTTATTGGAAAAATAGAATAGGGGGAAATAAATTAATTAAGGAGAAAGCCCATAATGGTAGTGGCAAGCAGTAGCAGCTAGTGAAAATGTCGAAATTATACTATATTCCATGAATTTAGTCTCCAAATTTACAGTGAGGTTGAAAGTAGGTTGAACTAATTAAAATAACAATATTTTAACTATGTAACAATATGTATTTTTTAAAAATATTTTAACTTTATGAAGGAACTTTCAAAAACCAAAAAGTGTCAGCTAGCTTCACCCATATATTATATCTTCACTATCTATGGTATAAGAAATCGCTTTCGATTATGAAATTTTTTTTGGGATGATTCATATTAACCCCTTTTTCAACTTCCTTGCAACTGAAATGTACGAGTGTATACATTCTACTAATTAAGAATGAGATATATATGTCCTAGCCTATATATGTACGAGTGTATACATTTTGATGTTTGGAAAATGTTTGTTTCATGATCATCAGAACTTGGTGTGTTGCAGTCATGCAAAGACAAATTGAATTCCTATTGTTTGCCTTTAACATTTGAGAAATTGGAAATATATATATATATATATATATATATATATATATATATATATATATATGCCTTATACTCAACATATGGATTGTATATACTCTTGATTTGAAATTCTATTATTTTAGTTGTTCTGTTGATGCTAATGATCAAGCATATGTGTGTGTGTGCCAAATTCGGTGAACCTTTGTTAAAATCACTATTATATCCACCTACCCCATCTTTTGAATTAAAAGCTTATCAACCAAACACCGGCATTAATTAATTGTTTAGTTCTTGGTTTTCTATTATAGGCTACGTCAAGTGCTCATCGCAAGGAGTCAATTGAAGATGGATTATTTTTATTATCGGATGAGGAAGTTGACAAAAATTGACGAAGAAGAATCACATGGACATCTCAAAATGCTAAGAGCTTAAGCTGAGCACGTAAATACATGTTCTTGGTAATCTGAAACATCACAAGGATGTAACATATGCTCATTGTTCTCATTGAAGTGAGGATTATTCGATCTTATGCTGTATATAAGTTGATGTTGATGAGTTGAATGTATTGTGGATTTGCACTTTTGTATATTGTAATGTAATGATATATTATTCAACTTGGTATTCAATGAATGCATTGTGGATTTTCACTTTTGATACACTAATCTAGAAAATGAAAACACAGGTGCTGTAAGGACAAATTTCAACAATGGCAACGGCAAAAATGCCGTCACAAAAGAACTTTTGGTTCTTGATTAAAAAGGGCGGGATTAATTTGCTACGGCAATTGCCGTCACAAAAAAGGAGGGAAATCTAATATTTGGTGGGAAATGGTGAATTATTTTGCGACGGCACATGGGGTCGCAAAACATTGCAGCAAATTTGGGGCTGCATGTGCCGTCGCATAGCCGTCGCCAACCACTTTTTGCTACCTTAGGGCTAGCTACCCCTGTTTTCCCGTCGCATAGCCGTCACTAATGCTTATTTGCGACGGTAATCTGACCTTTTGCGACGGTTGTTAGCCGTTTCTAATTCGATTTTTTTTTTGTAGTGTTGGTATGATAGATGCACAAAAATGGTAGGATATATGAAAACTAATGGTAGGATAAAACAACGATATCGGTAGGATCAGAATGGTAGGATTGATGGAAACTAATGGTAGGAGAAAACAACGATATTGGTAGGATCATAATGGAAACCCAGTAATTCTTGTATAACTTGACACTAATGGTAGGATAGATGCACACTGATGGTATGATATATTTATACTATTGGAAAAATGTAAATGCATAATTGACTTTACGAAAAAAAATTACTTCCACATGAATCTCAGAAAAGCAAAAGGAGAAGGCAGGCTCCACAAGCAGAGACTGAAGTTATATGAACCACAGATGCAAAAGCTATACATGGATATATCATGTGCGATGATGAATCTCAAGCTATGGTCCCTATCCTAGATAAAGTTAGTGCTACACTGAAAGACAAGATCCAAGTAGTGAATATTGACACTCAGAAGTACCCAGTCATCGCTGACAAGTTCATGATCATCACAGATTTGTCCTATCACCAATGTATATATTTTCTGTCATGTTTATAATCGTATAAGTTCAGAGAGATTTATGAATTTGTCCTAACATGTTCGTAAATGTGTCATACCATTAGTGTATATATTTTCTGCCAGGTTCATAATTGTATAAGTTTAGAGAGATTCATGAACACACATACTCCGTATTATCCTATATTAGAGTCGAACTCACATCTTTGTGTGCAAACACAGTGCTCTACCAATTGAGCTAATAGACTATTTTCAATGGGTCCTTATGATCGTCTAGGCATCAAGAAGTGATAATTTCGCAGGAAGCAAAAATAGCGCTTGAATTTGTTATCTTAATTTGCAAGTCATGCAATTGATCAAAAAGAGAGTATAAATTACGAACTCTCTGCAACCGGTCTTGTGAAACCGTCACCTTGGGGTAGTTATGTTATAAGAAAAATGAATAACTACAAAGGATAGGTACAAGATCACTTACACATCGCTGCCACTGTCATCGGACAAACTTCTTGCACTTTTTCAGGTATGAAAGGACAGTTGTACACTATTGGTAGGACGGAAATATTCTATTGGTAGGATGGGGACTGTATCGTTTCCTAGAATGAACGGGTAACTTTTTCCTCGTCCTTTCCGCTTTTTGCAGAGCATGTTATGGTGTTTCAGATCCTCCTTTCAAGCTTATATATGTTTTTGGGGGACACCCATCAATGCAATCATTGCATTTTCCCCTCATAAATGCTCCCCCCTTTTCTAAAAAGAGGAATTCTGTTTTGGCGCCAAAAGTACACTGACAGCCCGCCAAATCAGTTACAGTGAATCCCCTCCAGATTCTTTCCAAAATATCTCCAAGTATGGAAAGACAGGTTTAGCCTATTGGTAGGACAAATTAATTCTATTGGTAAGATGGACAGTCTACAGTTTTCTGAAATGAACGGAGGATGCATTTTGGTGCCACATGTCACTGACACCTACTGACAGCTACAGTGTAGCTACAGTGTCCCCCACCTTCACCTGCAACTTCCTCTCCCGGTTGCTATTTTTATTTGCAAAAAATGGCCACTTTCTACCCCATGCAAATAATCAAGGCACATGGCTAGTTGTGCAAAGTTTTTTTTTTTATATGGCTAGTTATGCAAATTGGCCACACTAGAATTATGTCATCAAGTAAAACAAAGTGCATGTCATCAATCCAATGAATAAAATGTGGAATCAATACCCTACAAATTCAAACGTAAATCCAAAACAAAGTCAAATCCTAAACCATTCAAATTCAATTCCAAATTGGGAAACTCCAATCTACCAATCCTAATTCCAAAACCCTAATTACAAAAGTCTAAAACTAACAAATTAAATCCAAATTAATAACTCCGAACTAATTATACCTGATTTCACAATTAGAACTTAGAGGGGAGCCTAGGAGGAGAGGTCAAAACTTTTGTTGGAGTCTGGAGGGAATCTTAGTCGACAGAAACTGAAAGAGGTTGCGCCAATGCGGTTGGAGGGAGAGGCTGACTGGCCGAGAGGGCCAAGGGGGAGCTTGAGAGGAGAGAGCGACAACCTGGTCGTGGTTTCGACAATCACATGTCAATTACCTAATTAGCATTTTCAAAGGGAAATATTACAGCAATTTATCTCTTTTCAAAACATAAATTTAAATTAGAATTCTATAAATTTAATTTTTGGTTATATTAAACATGTGAAACAAAGATATCTTTTTGTGTTTCATTTATAAATAAATAAAGTTCATCCACTTCATTTATGGTAATAAAATTATGTTCCATTTTTAAATGAAGTTCATCCACTAATCTTGTTTTGCTTGTATAAAGATGTTATTTATATATAGGGGGTAAAATAGTAAATTGCATAAAGATGTTATTTATATATAGGGAGAGAATATCATCTACACCACACAATACACCCTTAGGTGTGACACAAAAATAATAAGGGTTGATATTTATGTTTAAAAAAATTATATTTATCTTATAAATAATAAATCATATATATTTATATATTTTTCTCATTAAAAAACATATTTTAAAAAATATTAAAATTATTATCATCAAATAATCATCTTTTTAATTTTAATATTTTACAAACTATGTTTTTTCATGAGAAAAATATATAAATATGTTTGATGGGTTATTTATAAGATCAATATAATTTTTATAATTTTTTTTAACATAAATATCAACCCTTTTTATTTTTGTGTCACACCTAAGGATGTATTGTGAGGTGTAGGTGATCTTCTCTCATATATAGGGGGTAAAATAGGAAATTGACAAGGCTTGACAGGGCGTAGGTGTGTATAAATACCCCAGGTGTTGAACCGGCATATATACGAAAAAGCAGAAACACATATATATATATAATTAAGCGGGAGTGAGTGAGTGAGTAGAAGAAGTTAACAATGGCAGCCAATGTGTTTGGAATCCCAGTGACGGACGACACGGTGAGGCTAGTTTACCCAAACGCCATAAACGTAACGGCGAAACAGAGGGCAGAAGTGGCGTTGCTGAATCGGAACGCGGACGACAGGAACCTGCAGGTGAACCAGTACGTCCACAATCTCAAGGCAAGGTACGGCAATGGAACCTCAACACTGTGCATGATTTACAACGCCACCGGCAGGCCCCTGAGTTTTTCCAGGATGCACACCTGGGAAGGCACTGTCTGGCAGTCTCCTCTCCCCACTCTCCTTCAGAATGGGCAATGGGCTGGCTTTCTCCACGTCCGCGATCGACTCATCGGTCCTTCCAAAGCCGCCATCGTCTACTCCGGTGCCAATCATGACGGTGCTGGCTGTGACTGGATGTTGGCTTGGAACACCACCCGCATGAATTATGATAATCACGTGAGTATCATTATAATGTAAATCTTGTTAAGAAAAACGTATCATTTTAATTATTTTGTCATTCAATTTACAAAATTGCCCTTGTATGGATGGGATGGAGCAGGTGTATACTGAAATCCGTGGAGCTGGGCATTTTAATGTGGATCGTTGGGGGCATATCGACGGTCTGATGAATCAACAATCTAAACAGCATTCTGATACATGGAATGGATGCTTTTCAACTATTTCAGTTGGAGGAGGGAGTTCGCCGGCACTTGAGGCGACGATGACCTTGGCTGATCTGGGTCCCAGGGCTATGGAAATTGCAGCTGCCATTACTGTGCCGGAGGGCCTTGATTCCAAAACCGTTGATGATGATGATGCTGCGGGAGAGGCTGCCGAGTAATCGATCACTCGATCGATCGATCACGTACCTTGACATCATCCATCTACGGATCTACCACCTGCTTTAATTATAATTCAATAAGGGGGTCGTTAAGTCGATCATTCCATTCCATAAATTCTATGGTACGTGCATGGATAATGTTGCCAAAATAAAACATACTACATCCGTCCAAAAATACATTGTCTTTACTATTCACGCACGCTTTTTTAAGAAGGTAAAAACTATATAAAATATTAACTTTTTAATTAATTTTTTTTAATAATTACAAACTTATTGATAATAAATTTGTAATTATTAAAAAATAATAATAAAAAAGTTAACATTTTATATAGTTTTTAACTCCTAAAAAAACGTGCATAAATAGTAAAAGTCCATGTATTTTTGGACGGAGGGAGTATTAATTAATGCAACGATATGAGGTACTATTTCTAGAATGCTTATATAAATATATATATTTATGCACGCTTTTACAATAATTGAACGATGCAATCTCCTCCTAGCTCTCTTTTTCCAAACAATAATGGAGTATGATCCCTAAATCGATCCACTCACAGAAACCAATCGAACACCACCCAATGATCATCGGTTCGATTTCCAGATATGACCGCTCTATATTTACCAAATCGATCAAGATATAGATAGTCTTTGTGGCTAAGCGTGTGTTCGGTAGGGGATTGTGGGGGTTTTTGGGAGATTGCTCTGAAATACAAATTAGATTTTAGGGGTTGCGATGGTGTTCGGCGGGGGGATTGTGCAAAATTCGGATTGGGGATTATGGGGTTTTTGGGAGATTCTTTCACAATCTTGGGACCCCAAGATTGTGCAGATTGTGGGGGGATTTCGGTATATGAGATCCAATTTTGCCCTTTTCTCCTCTACGATTCCATTTCAGATCTGGGACTGGGAGAGCGCAAGAAGAGAGAGAGGAGAGCCTCCGCGCCTGAGATATCGGCACTTCGCCACCACCGCCACCAATGCTCCGGCCACCTCACCTCAGCCTCGGCCGCCTCAATCTAGCTTCGGCCGTCTCCGATCTGGCATCTATTTGTCATCGCTTACCAATCCGACGCCTCTGGCCTCTTGATTTGGTCTCTCTTCCGGTGAGGTTCTCGCTGGCCTCGACCTTGTTTCGCCTCCCTCTGTATCTGTTCGACCAACTGTTGTGTTATCCAGTGGTCGCCATCTCCGGCTCTGCTCGGCCCCCTCCCTCCTACTGTTTCGAGTTCACTTTTGGGGTGAGCCTTCTTCATCCCGATTTTGTCAAATTAATTTAGGGTTCCCCTCTGTCTTCGCGGGTTTCTTGTCGGAGTGCCCTCTTTTCCCGACTTCTCTCGTGTAGCACCCAAATCAACTCGGGTTCCGGCCCTGGGTTCAATCCTCGTCCCTTTCGGTTTGGCCTTGTTCCTCGGCGAGGACGTTCTCAAGCCGTCGGGGTGTCGTGTGGGAGCCGACGAATGTGAACTCTGATTATTCGCAGTGTGGGTTTGGGAGGAAGGAGGAGGGGTACGAGGGTTTTTTTTAGGGGCAATTTCGACCTTTTGTTACTTTATAATACACCACAATCTCATACCAACCAAACACCTTTTACGAGATTTCCGACCTCCATAATCTCAATCCCCACAATCTCATTAATCTACCAAAATAATCTCTATCTCCTAACATCTACTGAAATCCCCATAATCCCTATAATCTCCATCTAGTGCCAAACACAGCTTAAATCATATATCCTTTTGGATTATCCTGCAATCGACAAACAAAATCACCCTTAATGTAGTCCGTTGTGTGGCTCAGACTCCCGAAGAAGGATCCATCAATTTAAGAGTACAAAGGCGGGCTAAATATCATTTACGTCGTCGCTTCCTGTTTTAACACTTGCAGTTAAGTTAAGGGAACTTATTTGTTTGTGAAGCTAATTGAGATTTTATTGTTAAATTTATTACCCTCGTAATATTATCATCCCATTAAACAAAATCAAAGGTATACAGCTAATTTATCCTATATTATAAGGAAAAATCAATTATATATAATAAAAAAGAAGTTGACTGAGACCAATTATGATAACGATATATACATGTCTTATATTTGTTTCATTTAATTTGGTCATTTTATTTCATTCTCTAATTTGGTTTTATAAATGTCTATATTTACAATGTTCCTTAGGTAGGAATGGATACCAGTTGGATTGAACCGCCAAATAGCCATCCAACCTATATAAATGGTTTCAGGGTTTTTGGTTCACGGACTAGTTTGAAAATTAAAAATATTAAAAATTAATTAAATGGATTTTAAAATAATTTATAATATTTTTTAAATTTGTTTATTAACTAATATGATAATAGACATAATTGAATTAATCGATGGAAAAAAATTTATAATACTTTCCACTTGATTAGTTTATTTTTATTTTTTTGAAAAAATACATATATGTACACATTTCGGTCCACCGGTCCGGGGCTGTAATATTTCCGGTCCGATCCCGATCAGATCCAGATTTTATGCTCGGTGCTAATTTATTAAAGTGATTATCTAATTTTGGCATGTTAAATCGGTACGTAATGTTATTTTTATAGATTATCTAAGTTAGAAAAATGACCAAATGTGCTCACATTCTATAAAAGTATGATTTATTAATTAGTACTCTTTCATGCTAAATTTAATTATGTGATATATCCGTTTTTATATCCATAATTGTTGTTTATTGGTTTCGAACTAATTTGCATACTTCGACATGAACTTAGGTTATCTTTTAAATCTAGTCTTATAAAATCTATACACACGTACATCATTTATTGATTTTAGATTTGTAGTTTAACGTTATAGAAGGTGAATATATTAATTATAAATTAAAATTAACCTTTGATGATGGAAGACAGAGATCTACTCGATCATTGTGCTAATTATTTAGCTGGTACCAGCACTTCATGAATGATTTTGTCCGATGGGTTGGTTACTCCAACTCTTTCGTTTACTATTTTACCCCTCACCAAATAGATACTCCGTCAAATGTGTGCAGAAAAACCCGACATGACAGACACGACACGACACGGAAAAACACAAAACCGAAAAAACACGACACGAAAATGACACGAACCGAAAAAACACGGTTGTAATTGGTTCGTGTTCGGTTCGGCAATATCACATTGTCGGATACCCGACACGAACTGTTTAAATTTTTTATTTCAATTTTTAGATCCGGTGGTATTAATACTTGTATAAAAAAAGATCCCCTAAATAACAAAACGTTCAACTGGTTCAATTGGTTCAAGGGAGCGGAGGTACTGGGCTATATATTCAAACAGATCTGAGTTTGAATCTCACCTTTTGCTCTTTTTTATTTTTCCTTTCTCCACTCTCCAGACCTCTTAAATCCCTAACTCTCTCGGCCCTTTCACCTTGTTCACCTTTAACCTTCTTCACCGACAGTGTTCGTGAATCCTTCCTTCCATCCTCCTCCCTCGGATCCGAAGCCCCTTCCGCCAACACCGTCTTCTGCTCGGACCTCCATTCACCTTGTCACTCTACCAACCCTTTTGCTCTTCGACTTTCTCAGCCCTTTTGCTCCTTCCATCCTCCTCGCTCAGATCTGAAGCCCGGGCCGCCAACGCCGTCTCTCGCATCTGAAGCCCCAGCCGCCGACGCCGTCTCCCGCTCCGACCTCCGTTCACCTTGTCGATTCGAAGGAAGGAAGAACAGTTAAAGCTATCAAGGTTGCTCCTTGCTCCTCATCACACCTGCGCTTATCAGAGCCGAAGCCAGTCAGCGTCGCTACCTCCCTCCACCTCTCTCTCTCAGATCTCGCTTCCCCACACCTCGATCACCAATGCCGCCTCCTTTCTCACGCAAGCGGTGTCCCATCTCGTGCCTTGACCAACGACAACGGAGGCTGAAGTCTAGGCGCCAGCCGGACTCATCCCTCCTCCCACCAGCACCTGTTGATGCAGCAACAGCCACCACATCGGCAAGGCCCAAAAAAAGAGAGAGAAAGAGAGAGAGCGTAACAGTTCGGGTCCAATAACACGGGTATCCGACACGGATTCGAATATCTTTATCGTGTCGGATACCCGATTCATAACGATTCGTGCATAATTCGTCCTATTTGTGCTAAACGGTTTCGGGTATCCGACACGATTATCTGGTTCGTATCGGATATCCGGTAATGCCCACCCTTGTACTTCGTATACTACACAATTTTAACCTTTGATGATGGAACACAGAGATCAAGGTTGAAGAGCAGGTACAATTTGAAGAAGTGATATTAGTAAAAGAGTACGGAGTATTTTTATTTTTTTGAGGCAGAGAAAATTTTAGAACCAAACTACAACCTTTTTGTAGTATTTCATCTTAGGATATCCTTGCGAACGAGCTCGAGAACTTGATGTTTTGGGTCACCTTCTAAATCACCATCGATCGGCAGGGCTACTGTAGGCGAGATGTACAATCTTATTTTCTATAGTATTAGCTTCCATAAAAATACGATGTATGAAAATATTAGAGAAAGACTAAATAGTCAACTTCGTATCATATTAAGCTCAACATTCTAAGGGCACATTCAGTCGATCTCATTTATTAAGCTTTTATAATTACCACACTTAAATTGTCCCTTTCAACGAGGAACGAGGAGTCATTGATTTAGACGTAAACCAACCTGCCGAAGAAGGTCCCCAATATAGACGGTATTTCAACATATTAACAAGTAGCATAATGTTGCATGAGTGGACAATGTTTCATAAACATATATGACACATGAACACACAGATAAACATCAAGAACCGAAAAAATAACAGCGGACCAAAAAAATATGGGAAAATCAAAAGCAAAATACTCACATTGAACTGCATTTTAAGGAAATGTAAATCAGAAAAAGAAAATCCTACACATAGACCTATCAAACGGGTCACTCGGGTCGGGTCACTTCGGGTTCCGGGTAAAACGGGTTTCGGGTTGACTCGAACCCGTGTTTGACCGGGTTTCGAGTCGATTTCGGGTTTGTCAATTTTTTCTTTTTTAAATTAAAAAAATCAAGATTTGATAATTTTGTGATAAATTTTAATTATATATATATAATTATATATATATAATTATAAATCAACCGGGTCAATCGGGTCACCGGGTTGAAACTCAGATTACCCGAAAAATTTCGGGTTCGGGTCGAAAAAAAAATTCGGGTCAAAATTTCCGGGTTCAGGTCGGAAAATTTTCGGATCGTTCGGGTCGGGTCACCGGATCGGGTTGTATTTTGACAGGTCTACCTACACATGATAGAAGACAATAAAAATGATTACCCATAGGTTAATGAACAATTTCATGACAACACAAAGAAACCCCTAACAACAAGCTTGTTCATTAAAGAAGAAACCCTATAAACGAAACCACACTGCTAACTCGGGATACATTCCTCGATTCAGCCATTACAAGAATCAAACGACAACCAGTCATAGTAGGAGAACGATAATCAGTCCGAACCAGACGAGAAGGAAAAAGGGAAGATTAACAGAAGTAAATGAAAGGGAAAGCGAGAAGGCGTACAGTAAAACTGTCCGAAAGGACAATCACTGAATTCGGACTGATCGGTGACCAATTAATTAATTGAGAGAGGAAATTAGCCGAGCCGGGAGGTCCAATTTTCTCATCTATATACATATATTAAAATCAATGCATAGCGTTATACGCGGTTTCTTGTGGTTGATTCTAAAAAAAAATCTTCTGTCAAATAAAATTATTAAAATAATATATTGTCATAATTTATTGAAAGCTATCATAAGCCACAATCTATCTATATATTTTGGTTGATTGATAAAAATATAAATAAAAACAATTCATGCTATTACTTACTAAAGATATTAATAGATAAATATTTAATACTCCGTATGCTTTATTTTATTTACATTTAGATTAATTTTTATTTTTATGTTTCATTCACACATTTTTTATTATTAAGTAATAATTCGAGCTCAAATATATCTGAAACTCGAGAGGTTGACAAGTCGACATACGAATGCACCATCAAACATACAATAAAAACCGAAAATACAGGCCTCAGTCGGGGTGGCCTAGTGGTAAGGAGCAAGGGGGGGGGCGTAAGGAGGTCCCGAGTTCGGTCCCTGCTTCCGCCTCTTTCCTTGGTGAAAATCCAAGGTTTACCTTGCTCCTTACCATAGGGTCGAGCCGGTCGGCGCAAGCCGGTTTACCTAGTACGTGGCTCTTGCCGGCTGGGTCACGTGCTCGGTGTGGTGTGTTTGCCACCAAATGTGGGTTCCTCATCATAAAAAAAAAACCCCGAAAATACAGAGAAAAAAAAAAGCGCATATAACGCTTAACATGTTTTATACACACATTGATCGTTTTTAGTAATTTTCACAAAGCAGGCTTCTTTTAGCTGTGTTTGATTTGTCATGTTCGATGACGTCGTGGACGTGCGTTGACATCTGATGGCTTCTTTGAGTCCACAATCTGAGGTGTCCGCTGTTGCTCCCCGGAGTTCTCTGTGTGCGTTGTCCCTTTGACTGATCGTTTCGTTTGCCTCTGGCTTGTGATTTCGGTGTAGGATGGCTTGTACGTTTAGTGTTATTGTATTTATCTCATTTGCTTCTCCAATTTCATTTATGTCATTTGCTTCTGTAATTTTCTTTCAGTTGTACATGATGATGGTTAGTCCATCTACTGACTTGTTCGGTATCTCGGTTTCTCTAGACTTGTCTAGTGAACCGAATTCTTATCTTGCTTCAAAAAAAAAAAGTTATTTTCACATTGTAATTCAGATTATTATTTTTTTACTATATTTATAATAGGTGTTTTTTCTAGATAACGTAGTGATGTGACAAGCCTGAAAAGGCCCGGCCGGCGCCCGTTCGCCACTGATTTTTACGTTCCCGCGTGTTTGTCTTCTCAATTATTGTTATTGCTATATGGTCCATATGGAGTAGGATTACTAAAGTATGTATATCTTCTCAATTATATAGGTTGATGATATCTTCTCAATTATTGTAATAGCATGAATTATTAAAATAATATATTCACATTTATCACGATATTCGATTCTGTCTTTTCAATTATATAAGAGAAAATTTGTGTAAAGGCACAAATTTTCGCTCTAATTTGAGAAGTGTCCTAGTTTCTATAAAAATTGGTAGAGTGTCCACATCTCAAAAATTAAAAAATAAAATTGAAACTCTTCTAATCCCTAATCTGATGCCTCCATCTGAGTCGTCTCCTTGTTGCTTCCGCCCCCTCTCTCTCTTTCTCTTGATCTCGAGCCGGAGCCCTCTCCGTCGCTGCTCCCTGTGGCTCCTTTCGGTGGATCCGCTGCTACCGAGATTCAACGAGGGATTTCTCCCGTTCCGGATTCAACGAGAGATTAATTCAACGATGTATCTGTGTTGAGTAGCAAATGGAACTTAAATCCGACGATTGCACCCGTTCCGGCCTCGCCTCTCCGACTACGCGGTTTCCGATTCTGGCTCCCTCCATTGTCGAAGATCAAGGGCTTCACCAATCGCTAATTATCACCAGTCCCCTACAATTTCCGATTTCGCCTCCTTCCATTGTCAAAGATCTAGGGTTCCGATTCCGCCTCCCGTTCCGGCCATGGCAGCTGTACGCATGTCCGCCCTCTCTCCTGCTCTGCCCTCGACTTCCTCTCTCTTTCCCCCTGCAATCAGTCCCCTGCAATAGCTTCTGTAAGTTGGCACATTGTGTGTACATACTCATCATTTTATCTTTATTCTATTGCTGTGTTTTTCTCCTGCAATCAATCCCCTACAATAGCTGTTATAACTATATCTTTTGTTCATTTGTTGTGTTTTTTCTCCATTGTTCATATGTGTGTTGTGTTTTTTGTTGCTGGCTATGTTATATGGGTTTGCCTGGCCACCTTGGGTAAGAAAACGACTTTATGTATCATTTCTATTTTATTAAATTTTTTTACATTCGGCGAGAATTATAGGTTGTGCATCCCTCTTTATAGACGATCAAATTGAAATTCGTTAATATATCGTTATAAACATACTCTTTGAAATTGGTGTTTGGGTACATATGTTTGAATGTGTTGTTGGTTGTGTAAGCACCGAGCCACTTGAATCGGACACAAAATTGCTTAGTTATACCTAGTCAAATGATGATGTCAGCACATAAATTAGAACATGTCAGCGCACATTTAGACCATGGATAAATTCGAGTTGATTCATGCTTCACTGCATTCGAATTGAAAATGGATAAATTCACATTCGCCTATGTGTTTCTCTGATTGCTTGCTGATTGTGGTTCATATTAAATGTTGACATCTTCTGAAAACTTTAGAAATTCATTAAATGTTGACATCTAGCTTTCGATGGTCAAAAGCTTTATCTTTTATTAGAGGATTGTAGAAGTTTGAGCTTCTCATCTTATGTAATATGATATCAATTTTGAGAATAATCTTATTTGTAAACTTTATATTTTACAATATCTTTTAGTAAATGCTGACATCTTCTGAAAACTTTAGAAATTCATTAAATGTTGACATCTAATTGTTGATGGGCAAAAGCTTTATCTTTAACAATAACTTTTATTAGAGGATTGTAGAAGTTTGAGCATGATATTCTTTGTAAACTGTATGATTCCTCAAACTTGTAAATGCTGACATCTTCTGGAAACTTGTAAATACTGACATCTTCTGGAAACTTGTAAATGCTGACATTACCTGGAAACTTGTAAATGTTGACATCTTCTATAGTTATCAAAAGTCGTCAATGCTGACATCTTCTAGAAACTTGTAAATGTTGACATCTTCTGGAAACTTGTAAATGTTGACATCTTCTATAGTTATCAAAAGTCGTAAATGCTGACATTTTTTGAAAACTTTAGAAATGCATTAAATGTTAACATCTAGATGTTGATGGGCAAAAGCTTTATTTTGTACAGTATTTTTTTTATTAGAGGATTGTAGAAGTTTGAGCATGATATTCTTTGTAAACTGTATGATTCATCAAATTAACATGTAAATGTTGACATCTTTTGGAAACTTTTAAATGTTGACATCTTCTATAGTTATCAGAAGTCGTAAATGCTGACATCTTCCGGAAACTTTAGAAATTCATTAAATGTTGACATCTAGATGTTTGACGGAGGGAAAACCTGTCGTTGATCCGTCAAAGTAAACTCAAACCTATAACTAGTATAGCAATAAGTAAGAGGTCGATCCATAGGGAAATTTGTTATTCAAGTATGATTTAAGTGTCAATTAAGTAACCAAAGAGGGGGATTTTGAGTGTGAAAGATCTACCTTTTATCAAAGCGGATTGATGAAAGCAAGAGTAAATGGTTGTGATTCAAACAATTAGGAGAAGCAGTTCTACCTACAATTTCCACTTTATTTGGTTGAAACGATCCTTGTAACTTCTTCTTGTCCTATTAAGTTTCCTATAAATGCCCTTGTCCCGACCTAATATAGTTACTAGTCCAATCATCCTACAAACCCTTATCAATCGAACAGTCCCTAAAGAAGGATTTAACCCAATTGATAGCTTAAAGTTGAGAGTTTAGCCAAGGTATTTGCAGTCCCTAAAGAGGGATTTAACAACACATCCAGCTTCCTACTTATCCAATTAGTTCAATCAGCCCTAAAGCGACAAGTTTGCTACATAGGTTAAGGTTTACAATTAGGAATCTACAAAACCTTAGTAATTGAATTGATTCTAACTAGTTGCGCGGGCTAGATAGAATAAAACAATAGACAATCAAGCACAAAGAAGTTGAAGCATTAAAATATAGGAAACAAGGAACGAGAATTAGAAACTCACAATCAATCCAAATAAAGCTTCAAATTATAGGCAGAACAGATGAGTTTAATTCCTCATGAAAAACATCGCTCAATCTCCAATAGTCTGATAGAACGTAGAATAGAATAGAAGTTAATGAAAACTAATTAAAATCGGCCTTAAAAGGTTCAAGTCGGCCAAAACAAACCAAACAACTAGGGTTCCACTTAACAATACGCGACGTTTCGCTGACGAACAATGCGGCGGCCGCGGCATTTGCCTTTCACGGAAAAACTGTCCCAAATTTGATCTTCTTGTCAACAGAAAAGTTATATTTCTCTGAAAGAGCTTTCCAACGCATGGTCATAATAGTCGATCGAACAACCGAGGCCTCCAGAAAGTGCAAAACAAGTTCAGCATATTTGGCGACAACTTCTGCAGACTTGTTCTTCGTTTAGGCTCGCTTCTTCTTCTCAGGACCTCTTTAGATCTTCATTTAAGCTTCTTCGATCAACTAGACTTCTTCATCTAATGCTTCATCAACCCATATCTCCTCCTCGGATCCACAATTACCTGAAATAATCAATAAAAGTGTGTTGATTCCGACTCCACCAACGTACATAGAAAGAAAATACGCAAATTGTACTTAAATCATGCATGATATGCATCATAACTAAGCTAAATGCAACCTATTATGCCTACCTAAATGCATGCTATCACTGTTGATGGGAAAAAACTTTATCCTTTACAGTATCTTTTATTAGAGGATTATAGAAGTTAAGTTTGAGCTTTTGATCTCATATAATATGATATCAATTTTGAGGATGATATTATTTGTAAACTTTATCTTTTACAATATCTTTAATTAAATGCTGACATCTTCTTAAAACTTTAGAAATTCATTAAATGTTGACATCTAGCTGGTGATGGGCAAAAGCTTTATTTTTTAAGTATCTTTTATTAGAGGATTGTCGAAGTTTGAGCTTATCATCTCATGTAATATGATATCAATTTTGAGAATGATCTTATTTGTAAACTTTATCTTTTACAATATTTTTTATTAAATGTTGACTTCTAATAATTTGCACAACGGATTGTTATTTGTGCACATCATAAAGTTATAATTGCACAACAGATTGTTATTTGTGCACATCGTAGGTTACAATTTTTTTTGGTGGGTTGTATGTCAACATTCAATTATTTGTCTTTATACAAGCCATTCTAGTGTAAGCTTATTGTAATATGACTCTTAAGCTTCAGTTGATGTTATTAAAGTTCTCAGAAGCACTCATTCTGAATTATTATTTTTTTAGAAAGAAACGCTCTCTTTCTTTAACAATGAAATTGATGTTTCTGGTAACTTGGGAATATTTAAAATGAAGCCTTTTCATTTTTTCCTTTTTATAAGGTTGTTGTGTTAGTCTGCTGACACCGCAAAAAGATGACATTGACCTATATTAGCTTCATTTCCCTCATAATTGTGAGTGCTGACATGTGAACAATATATGATTAGATTTGCTTGAATGTGCCTGCGGCAATTCAGCAAGCTTAGATGTGCTTGAATGTAATTGCTGGATGTGTGTGGTTAGACGTGCTTGTGAAAATTCAGTAAGCTTAGATGTGCTTGAATTTAATTGCTGGATGTGTGTTGTTACATTGAAATTGAATATTGAGGGACAAGTGCAATGTGTGTAGTTATATGATTAGTTTATGCTTGCTCTTGTACACAAATTGACTGATTTTTTTACTGCAGATTGTGCTTGCTTTTATATGATTAGTTCATTCTTTTATATGATTTGTCATATTATTTGGTTAAAATTAAGAGGTACAAACAACGTTGCTGACATATATCTGGTGTCAGCAATAACAATTTGCACAACAGATTGTTACTACCTCCGTTGCAAAATATAAGAGCTTTTACTTTTTGGCACGTTTTTAAATGAGTTAAAAACTCCATGAAATATTAAATTTTTATTTTATTTTTTTACATAGTATTATACATATTGTTAATAAGTATAATACTATGTAAAAAATTTAATAAAGATTTAATATTTCATGGAGTTTTTGGCTCATTAAAAAACGTGCTAAAAAATAAAAGCCCTTATATTTTGCAACGGAGGTAGTATTTGTTTATATCATAAAGTTATATTTGCATAACATTAACTTATATTTGCACAACATAAACTTCTTATTTTTCAATATTTTTTTTAAAATTCAGATTGCTTGTTTTTTAATTGGATTTGCGTCTCTCACCCATGTTCTCATCCATTGTCTCTCTTTTGTTTATCTATTTATTTAGTCGAAGACTTGAAATCGATTTACTAATTGTTGTTTATGCCAATTTTAATCCTAATGTCAAACTTCTTGATTGTCTTTTTGAACCGTAGGTTCCTTTTTTTTTTTTTTGTGAGAACATAGCAAGGATTTGTGATATGCTTTGCTAGTTATGCTATATTTATCTCATTCTCTTTATGAAGCATTGAATTACTTTGCTAGTTATACTATGTTTTATATTGATTTGGCATTTATTGTTCACATGTTATTGCTCTTGCTAAAAGCTATTGATATATTGTAGAATTTGTTAACTATGTTGATTTGAAAATAGATAAACAAAAAGAAAAGATACGTGTGCTGACATGATCTCTTTTTATGAAAATCAAGTTGATGTGTAGGTTCTTTTTATATTTCTAATTGTGTGCTGGCATGGTCTCTTTTTGTGCAATTCAAGTTGATGTATAAGTTTTTTTTTATTATTTCTAATTGTGTACTGCTAACACGATCTCTTTTTGTACAATTCAAGTTGATGTATAGGTTCTTTTTTTTGTTAGAATGTATAAGTTCTTTTTTATTTCTAATTATGTTGACTTGGTCTCTTGTGCAAATATAACATGTTGAATTCGAATTTGTAATTAACTTGATTTGACATTTGTATAAAATTCATTTAGTACTTTAATGTTTGTTGGAGAATTATGCAAGAATGGCGGAGACGCTGCATTAAAGTGCGTTTTCTTTAATTTTCCTTGTTATTTTTCGTAATATTCCTAATTGATGAGTCATCTTTTTGAGATTTAGACTTGCATAACTCTTTACTAGACTCATTGCTGGAGGAATATGATTTTTCACATTATTTGCTTAAAATTAAGAGGGAATAACAATCTTGCTGACATCCGGTGTCAACAGTAACAATTTGCATAACAGATTGATATATGTGCACATCATAAAGTTATATTTGCATAACAAATTGTTATATTTGCACAGCATAAACTTCTTATTTTTCACTTTTTTAAATTAACTTTCTCTTTTTTCTTTTTTCTTTTTTTGGTTATGTGAGAACATAACAACGATTTGTGATCTATTTTGCTAGCTATGCTATATTTATCCCATTCTCCCTATGAAGTATGAATTCACTTGCTAGTTATGCTATGTTTTATATTGATTTGGCATTTATTGTTCACATGTTATTGCTCATGCTAGAAGCTACTAATGTATTGTATAATTTGTGTAACTATGCTGATTTGAAGATAGATAAATAGAAAGAAAAGATATGTGTATAAGGTTTGGTTATTTCTTCAAATTTCTTTGCGAATTAGAGCTTGTTCAGCTTCGTGTCTTTTTTGAAGAGCGATGTTTTTTCTTTTTACATCAATTTGTTGTAGGGTTATATTGTTTATCTGAATATTATGTTATAATATAATTAAAAGCCTTTTAGCCTATGCGGGATTCAAACCCACGTATTAGCATGAATTATTAAAATAATATATTCACATTTATCACGAGATTCGATTCTGTCTTTTCAATTATATAAGAGAAAATTTGTGTAAAGGCACAAATTTTCGCTCTAATTTGAGAAGTGTCCTAGTTTCTGTAAAAATTGGTAGAGTGTCCACATCTCAAAAATTAAAAAATAAAATTGAAACTCTTCTAATCCCTAATCTGATGCCTCCATCTGAGTCGTCTCCTTGTTGCTTCCGCCCCCTCTCTCTCTTTCTCTTGATCTCGAGCCGGAGCCCTCTCCGTCGCTGCTCCCTGTGGCTCCTTTCGGTGGATCCGCTGCTATCGAGATTCAACGAGGGATTTCTCCCGTTCCTGATTCAACGAGAGATTAATTCAACGATGTATCTGTGTTGAGTAGCAGGTGGAACTTAAATCCGACGATTGCACCCGTTCCGGCCTCGCCGCTCCGACTACGCGGTTTCCGATTCCGGTTCCCTCCATTGTCGAAGATCAAGGGCTTCACCAATCGCTAATTATCACCAGTCCCCTACAATTTCCGATTTCGCCTCCTTCCATTGTCAAAGATCTAGGGTTCCGATTCCGCCTCCCGTTCCGGCCATGGCAGCTGTACGCATGTCCGCCCTCTCTCCTGCTCTGCCCTCGACTTCCTCTCTCTTTCCCCCTGCAATCAGTCCCCTGCAATAGCTTCTGTAAGTTGGCACATTGTGTGTACATACTCATCATTTTATCTTTATTCTATTGCTGTGTTTTTCTCCTGCAATCAATCCCCTGCAATAGCTGTTATAACTATATCTTTTGTTCATTTGTTGTGTTTTTTCTCCATTGTTCATATGTGTGTTGTGTTTTTTGTTGCTGGCTATATTATATGGGTTTGCCTGGCCACCTTGGGTAAGAAAACGACTTTATGTATCATTTCTATTTTATTAAATTTTTTTACATTCAGCGAGAATTATAGTTTGTGCATCCCTCTTTATAGCCGATCAAATTGAAATTCGTTAATATATCGTTATAAACATACTCTTTGAAATTGGTGTTTGGGTACATATGTTTGAATGTGTTGTTGGTTGTGTAAGCACCGAGCCACTTGAATCGGACACAAAATGGCTTAGTTATACCTAGTCAAATGATGATGTCAGCACATAAATTAGAACATGTCAGCGCACAATTAGACCATGGATAAATTCGAGTTGATTCATGCTTCACTGCATTCGAATTGAAAATGGATAAATTCACATTCGCCTATGTGTTTCTCTGATTGCTTGCTGATTGTGGTTCATATTAAATGTTGACATCTTCTGAAAACTTTAGAAATTCATTAAATGTTGACATCTAGCTTTCGATGGTCAAAAGCTTTATCTTTTATTAGAGGATTGTAGAAGTTTGAGCTTCTCATCTTATGTAATATGATATCAATTTTGAGAATAATCTTATTTGTAAACTTTATATTTTACAATATCTTTTATTAAATGCTGACATCTTCTGAAAACTTTAGAAATTCATTAAATGTTGACATCTAATTGTTGATGGGCAAAAGCTTTATCTTTAACAGTATCTTTTATTAGAGGATTGTAGAAGTTTGAGCATGATATTCTTTGTAAACTGTATGATTCCTCAAACTTGTAAATGCTGACATCTTCTGGAAACTTGTAAATACTGACATCTTCTGGAAACTTGTAAATGCTGACATTACCTGGAAACTTGTAAATGTTGACATCTTCTATAGTTATCAAAAGTCGTCAATGCTGACATCTTCTAGAAACTTGTAAATGTTGACATCTTCTGGAAACTTGTAAATGTTGACATCTTCTATAGTTATCAAAAGTCGTAAATGCTGACATTTTTTGAAAACTTTAGAAATGCATTAAATGTTAACATCTAGATGTTGATGGGCAAAAGCTTTATTTTGTACAGTATTTTTTTTATTAGAGGATTGTAGAAGTTTGAGCATGATATTCTTTGTAAACTGTATGATTCATCAAATTAACATGTAAATGTTGACATCTTTTGGAAACTTTTAAATGTTGACATCTTCTATAGTTATCAGAAGTCGTAAATGCTGACATCTTCCGGAAACTTTAGAAATTCATTAAATGTTGACATCTAGATGTTTGACGGAGGGAAAACCTGTCGTTGATCCGTCAAAGTAAACTCAAACCTATAACTAGTATAGCAATAAGTAAGAGGTCGATCCATAGGGAAATTTGTTATTCAAGTATGATTTAAGTGTCAATTAAGTAACCAAAGAGGGGGGATTTTGAGTGTGAAAGATCCACCTTTTATCAAAGCGGATTGATGAAAGCAAGAGTAAATGGTTGTGATTCAAACAATTAGGAGAAGCAGTTCTACCTACAATTTCCACTTTATTTGGTTGAAACGATCCTTGTAACTTCTTCTTGTCCTATTAAGTTTCCTATAAATGCCCTTGTCCCGACCTAATATAGTTACTAGTCCAATCATCCTACAAACCCTTATCAATCGAACAGTCCCTAAAGAAGGATTTAACCCAATTGATAGCTTAAAGTTCAGAGATTAGCCAAGGTATTTGCAGTCCCTAAAGAGGGATTTAACAACACATCCAGCTTCCTACTTATCCAATTAGTTCAATCAGCCCTAAAGCAACAAGTTTGCTACATAGGTTAAGGTTTACAATTAGGAATCTACAAAACCTTAGTAATTGAATTGATTCTAACTAGTTGCGCGGGCTAGATAGAATAAAACAATAGACAATCAAGCACAAAGAAGTTGAAGCATTAAAATATAGGAAACAAGGAACGAGAATTAGAAACTCACAATCAATCCAAATAAAGCTTCAAATTATAGGCAGAACAGATGAGTTTAATTCCTCATGAAAAACATCGCTCAATCTCCAATAGTCTGATAGAACGTAGAATAGAATAGAAGTTAATGAAAACTAATTAAAATCGGCCTTAAAAGGTTCAAGTCGGCCAAAACAAACCAAACAACTAGGGTTCCACTTAACAATACGCGACGTTTCGCTGACGAACAATGCGGCGGCCGCGGCATTTGCCTTTCACGGAAAAACTGTCCCAAATTTGATCTTCTTGTCAACAGAAAAGTTATATTTCTCTGAAAGAGCTTTCCAACGCATGGTCATAATAGTCGATCGAACAACCGAGGCCTCCAGAAAGTGCAAAACAAGTTCAGCATATTTGGCGACAACTTCTGCAGACTTGTTCTTCGTTTAGGCTCGCTTCTTCTTCTCAGGACCTCTTTAGATCTTCATTTAAGCTTCTTCGATCAACTAGACTTCTTCATCTAATGCTTCATCAACCCATATCTCCTCCTCGGATCCACAATTACCTGAAATAATCAATAAAAGTGTGTTGATTCCGACTCCACCAACGTACATAGAAAGAAAATACGCAAATTGTACTTAAATCATGCATGATATGCATCATAACTAAGCTAAATGCAACCTATTATGCCTACCTAAATGCATGCTATCACTGTTGATGGGAAAAAACTTTATCCTTTACAGTATCTTTTATTAGAGGATTATAGAAGTTAAGTTTGAGCTTTTGATCTCATATAATATGATATCAATTTTGAGGATGATATTATTTGTAAACTTTATCTTTTACAATATCTTTAATTAAATGCTGACATCTTCTTAAAACTTTAGAAATTCATTAAATGTTGACATCTAGCTGGTGATGGGCAAAAGCTTTATTTTTTAAGTATCTTTTATTAGAGGATTGTCGAAGTTTGAGCTTATCATCTCATGTAATATGATATCAATTTTGAGAATGATCTTATTTGTAAACTTTATCTTTTACAATATTTTTTATTAAATGTTGACTTCTAATAATTTGCACAACGGATTGTTATTTGTGCACATCATAAAGTTATAATTGCACAACAGATTGTTATTTGTGCACATCGTAGGTTACAATTTTTTTTGGTGGGTTGTATGTCAACATTCAATTATTTGTCTTTATACAAGCCATTCTAGTGTAAGCTTATTGTAATATGACTCTTAAGCTTCAGTTGATGTTATTAAAGTTCTCAGAAGCACTCATTCTGAATTATTATTTTTTTAGAAAGAAACGCTCTCTTTCTTTAACAATGAAATTGATGTTTCTGGTAACTTGGGAATATTTAAAATGAAGCCTTTTCATTTTTTCCTTTTTATAAGGTTGTTGTGTTAGTCTGCTGACACCGCAAAAAGATGACATTGACCTATATTAGCTTCATTTCCCTCATAATTGTGAGTGCTGACATGTGAACAATATATGATTAGATTTGCTTGAATGTGCCTGCGGCAATTCAGCAAGCTTAGATGTGCTTGAATGTAATTGCTGGATGTGTGTGGTTAGACGTGCTTGTGAAAATTCAGTAAGCTTAGATGTGCTTGAATTTAATTGCTGGATGTGTGTTGTTACATTGAAATTGAATATTGAGGGACAAGTGCAATGTGTGTAGTTATATGATTAGTTTATGCTTGCTCTTGTACACAAATTGACTGATTTTTTTACTGCAGATTGTGCTTGCTTTTATATGATTAGTTCATTCTTTTATATGATTTGTCATATTATTTGGTTAAAATTAAGAGGTACAAACAACGTTGCTGACATATATCTGGTGTCAGCAATAACAATTTGCACAACAGATTGTTACTACCTCCGTTGCAAAATATAAGAGCTTTTACTTTTTGGCACGTTTTTAAATGAGTTAAAAACTCCATGAAATATTAAATTTTTATTTTATTTTTTTACATAGTATTATACATATTGTTAATAAGTATAATACTATGTAAAAAATTTAATAAAGATTTAATATTTCATGGAGTTTTTGGCTCATTAAAAAACGTGCTAAAAAATAAAAGCCCTTATATTTTGCAACGGAGGTAGTATTTGTTTATATCATAAAGTTATATTTGCATAACATTAACTTATATTTGCACAACATAAACTTCTTATTTTTCAATATTTTTTTTAAAATTCAGATTGCTTGTTTTTTAATTGGATTTGCGTCTCTCACCCATGTTCTCATCCATTGTCTCTCTTTTGTTTATCTATTTATTTAGTCGAAGACTTGAAATCGATTTACTAATTGTTGTTTATGCCAATTTTAATCCTAATGTCAAACTTCTTGATTGTCTTTTTGAACCGTAGGTTCCTTTTTTTTTTTTTTGTGAGAACATAGCAAGGATTTGTGATATGCTTTGCTAGTTATGCTATATTTATCTCATTCTCTTTATGAAGCATTGAATTACTTTGCTAGTTATACTATGTTTTATATTGATTTGGCATTTATTGTTCACATGTTATTGCTCTTGCTAAAAGCTATTGATATATTGTAGAATTTGTTAACTATGTTGATTTGAAAATAGATAAACAAAAAGAAAAGATACGTGTGCTGACATGATCTCTTTTTATGAAAATCAAGTTGATGTGTAGGTTCTTTTTATATTTCTAATTGTGTGCTGGCATGGTCTCTTTTTGTGCAATTCAAGTTGATGTATAAGTTTTTTTTTATTATTTCTAATTGTGTACTGCTAACACGATCTCTTTTTGTACAATTCAAGTTGATGTATAGGTTCTTTTTTTTGTTAGAATGTATAAGTTCTTTTTTATTTCTAATTATGTTGACTTGGTCTCTTGTGCAAATATAACATGTTGAATTCGAATTTGTAATTAACTTGATTTGACATTTGTATAAAATTCATTTAGTACTTTAATGTTTGTTGGAGAATTATGCAAGAATGGCGGAGACGCTGCATTAAAGTGCGTTTTCTTTAATTTTCCTTGTTATTTTTCGTAATATTCCTAATTGATGAGTCATCTTTTTGAGATTTAGACTTGCATAACTCTTTACTAGACTCATTGCTGGAGGAATATGATTTTTCACATTATTTGCTTAAAATTAAGAGGGAATAACAATCTTGCTGACATCCGGTGTCAACAGTAACAATTTGCATAACAGATTGATATATGTGCACATCATAAAGTTATATTTGCATAACAAATTGTTATATTTGCACAGCATAAACTTCTTATTTTTCACTTTTTTAAATTAACTTTCTCTTTTTTCTTTTTTCTTTTTTTGGTTATGTGAGAACATAACAACGATTTGTGATCTATTTTGCTAGCTATGCTATATTTATCCCATTCTCCCTATGAAGTATGAATTCCCTTGCTAGTTATGCTATGTTTTATATTGATTTGGCATTTATTGTTCACATGTTATTGCTCATGCTAGAAGCTACTGATGTATTGTATAATTTGTGTAACTATGCTGATTTAAAGATAGATAAATAGAAAGAAAAGATATGTGTATAAGGTTTGGTTATTTCTTCATATTTCTTTGCGAATTAGAGCTTGTTCAGCTTCGTGTCTTTTTTGTAGAGCGATGTTTTTTCTTTTTACATCAATTTGTTGTAGGGTTATATTGTTTATCTGAATATTATGTTATAATATAATTAAAAGCCTTTTAGCTCAATGGTAGAGCAATGTGCTTATGCGCAAATACGTGGGTTTGAATCCCGCATAGGCTAAAATTTATAATAATTCTAGTAATTTACAAAATTTTCTAATAAATGTTCTATAATAAGATATATTAGTGCAATTTTAAAATATAAATGCATTACAAAATGTTCAATAATAAGATCTATTAGTGTCGGCAGCATGACGCCGACATCTCCGATGTCAGCGTCAGGATCTCCGATGTTGACGTCAGCAACATCAACGTCAGTGTCAACATCTCCGATGTCGGCGTCAGCAACATCAATATCTCGAATGTCGGAGTCAGCACTGTCAACGTCAGTGCTAACACGAAAAAAGAAGCGTTGACATGAAAAAAAAGCATCTTCGACGTCGACGTCAGCAGCCTCGGCATCATCGATGTCAGCGTCAGCAGACATCTCCGATGTTAGCGTCAGCAACATCAGCATCTCGAATGTCGGCGTCAGCAATGTCAGCGTCACTACTAACACGAAAAAAGAACCGTTGACACGAAAAAAAGCATCCCTAACGTCGACGTCAGCAACGTCGACGACATCGATGTCGGCGCCAGCCGAAATCTCCGATGTCAGCATCACCGGCGTCAGTATCTCCGATGTTGACGTCGGCAACGTCAACGTTAGTGTCAACATCTCCGATGTCGGTATCAGCAATGTCAACGTCAGTGCTTCTGACACGGAAAAAAGCATCTTTGACGTCAGCATCAGCCAATATCAGCGTCAACGCTGACACGAAAAATGTTAGTGGTGTTCGCAATGTTAGTGGTGACAGTGTCAGCAATGTCAACAATGTCAGTGTCAGCGGTGTCAGGAATGTCGGTGTCAGCAACATCGACGTTGGCATTAATGCAATTTTAAAAGCCTCTTAGGTCAATCAATGGTAGAACGATGTGCTTATGTGCAAACAAGATATATTAATACAATTTTAAAATACAAATGCATGTGCATATTCTTTTCATAAGGTTGTTTAAGCTTGCATAACATAATATTATATTTGCATAACATAATATTATATCTGCATAACATCGCGTTATATTTGCATAACAGAAAGTGCTGACATATAATTTTTTTTTATAAAAAATAAAAAAATAAAAAAATAAAAAATAAAAAAAACTGGACACGCGAGGGGGTGCCTGAGGGCACTGAGGATGGGGGGCAGGGGGGATGGACACTCCACCAATTTTTACAAATTTTTGGACACTCTCCTAAATAGAGCAACTTTTTTGAATATTTTACAAATTGCCCCATTATATAATCGGTTGATGCTGAGATATCATCAAACCATCAAAGCCATATCTACGGATCAACTATTACGGAGTAGCTTTTTTTTTTGAACCGGAAAGAATTCGACTACTGGACATGCCCAGAAAGTCGAGAGGCCGAAAGATCGGCAACGGATAAACAGTTATGAGAAGAAACGAAAATTATAAGGCCAAATAACACACACCAAAGCACCACAACAAACTAGAGAATGAAGCCCATGACTAACGAAGGCAGACGATGTTGGAACCGGGACAATCTGCGTCATCACTCTTGACTGTTGGTAGAGGCCACGCAGAGTAGGGCTGCTCAGAATGTGGCTCGGCCCGAAAACCAACCCATAACCGAATCGAAAAAATCAATTTCGGGCCGGCTCGGTATGAAACGGTTCGGGCTTCGGGCCAAGGAAATCTGAAATTCGGTTTCGGGCCAATAACCGTAACCGAACCGAAGTTTTCGGTTTTGGCCCGAAATAACCGAATTTTTTTTATAAAAAACCCTATTAGCCTACTACTTTGCTTTCCTTTCCATCTTTTCTGGCGGCTGACCCATCATTTCTCTTTGATCTTTCTGCTAATCTGCTGTTTCTCGCTCCTCACGGTCGCCAGTCGCTCCTCGCTCTCGGATTCTACTGCCCTACCCAGCCGCAGCCCCACTGGAGTCGCTATCCCGACGTCACCTCCCTCTCCCGTAGCCGCCTCACGAGCCACGAACCCACAAGCCACAGGAGTAGCACGTAGCAGCAGAAGCAGGCTCGATCGCCCAATCCTCTCAGCCTCACTCGACACTCGATCCCTGAAGTCCCCTCACCGCCTCGTCGAACTTGCCCACCCCTGTCGTTGTCGTTGTCGTCCCTCATGGCCGCTAGTGCTGCTCACCTGCCTTCTCCCTCAGTCCCTCTCCCTCTTCCTATCCGGCAGTCCCTCATCCGCACTTCCAATTCCCAAATACTAGGGGTGGGCGCGGGACGGGACGGAGGTCGTCCCGCGTCCCGTCCCGCGTTATTTTTGCGGGACGGGACCGAGACGGAATTACCAATTCAAGGACCGAGACGGAATTCACTCGTTTTTTTCTAGTCCCGCACGGGCCTTGTTCCTCACGGGACGGGACGGGCCTCGTCCCTCAATTAAAAAAGATTATAAAAAATTAGAAAATTTCATATATATTTTACGATTTTCAAAGACGTAATACATATAGATCTATAATTCTTTTATATTTTACGAAATACACACCGATGCCGTGTATATATATGTAATAACAGTGTGTATAACATTATCGAAGCAGTGTGTATATATGTAATAACAGTGTGTATATACATATGTATATCGAAACAGTGCATGTGTATACATGTAATTGTATATGAATCCAATCTATGTATACAGTATACACTATATACTCCCTTCGATGCATTATATATATATATATATATATATATATATATATATATATATATATATAGTGAGTGGTTCCCTTGTGCACACTCCTTAGAGTGTATCTAGTGCACGAATTCTGACCGTAGATCTGAACGGATTGGATAGCCTACATTACGCCATGTATAATTGTTTTTTTATTAAGAAAAAAATACCACTCCCATTCACTGGGACCCACATGCAAAAAAAAAAAAACCCACTCTCATTCACTTAAAAGCGTGTCATCCAACCTCCATCCATTGCCTTTTTTTTTTGGTTTTTTTTTCTTTTAAAATATATAAAATATTTATAAACAAAATGCTTTTTTTTACTGGAGAATAAAAAAATTTTTTAACCCACCTGATTTTAGTTCGTTTGAAAGATTGACAATTCCACCGAATAAATGTTTTTTTTAACCCACCTGATTTTAGTTCGTTTGAAAGATTGACAATTCCACCGAATAATGTTTTGGTTGCTACCGAATAAGATTCTGTTATCTTTTTTCATTTAGTTCATATAAAAAAAATACCAATTCAATTGAATAATTTATCACATTCTACCGAATAATGTTTATTTTTGTCAATCATTTTCGGATAAAAAAGACCTCAAATCCCTAAATAATACTTACAAATAATACGAATAATGGTTCCTATTTCACCGAATATTGTCTCACATTACACCAAATAATGTCTCACATTTCACTGAATATTGCTTTATTTTATACTGTTTACCAAACCGAACACTCCATATTCTGGTGAATAATGAATCGGATTTCACCGAATAATTTAACTAACTCGTTATCACTAGTAATCAAAATTTGATACATATTGACGAATAATGAATCAAAATTATGCTTCTCGAAAACCCTAATCCAAACATACACCACCACATCCACCACCCCCCTCCTCCCACCCACCACACCCCCACCCATCATCGTCAGCCTACAGTACCACTAACCCCCCTCCCCACCCCATCAAAACAAAAGACGAAGCATTTTTGTGAATTGGTCATTAATTAATTCACAAACCTAACTATTTGCCTATCTTATCATCTAACAATTTGCCCATCGGATCTGAGAACTCACCGCCGTCGGAATTGGGGCCAACGAAATTGGGGCTTGATGGCGACTGGAATTGGGGCCAACGGAATCGCGCCGGCCAACTTGTGAACTCACCGATCTCTCCGAAGTCGATCGTCGATCTCTCCAAAGTCGCACTACTCTCGCCTCCGCCTCGCCGTCGAATTGCCTCCGCCTGGACATCCGCTCTCGCCACCGACACCAACCCCTGGACCACGAAGACGATTTCCGAAGTCCTTCGCCGCCGCCGATTAGCACAAGACAGGTCTGGTTACGATCTGCTCACGCTGTCTCTCTCTTCGGCAGGGGTCGCCTCGCCTCAGCCTCCGCCTCGCCGCCTTCACCTTCGCCTCCACCTCGCCGGGTTTGCCTTTGCCTCCGCCTCGCTCTCTTCGACTCCATGGGTGAACAAGAATGAAGAATCAAATGTCGGCCAAAAAAAAAAAAGAAGAAGAAGCAATTAGGGATTTGGGATTTTATTCAAGCAAACAACACGCGCTTTTCATCAATTGTGTGCGGGGTCCACCTGTTTTTAATTAAAAAAAAAATAGAAAAACCCTTTTTAATCTCAACCATCCATCCATACCCGATCAATGGCCTACACTTGTGCACAAAGTACACCCTAAGGGGTGTGCACAACTTACCCATTCTATATATATATATATATATATATATATATATATATATATATATATATGCGGGACGGGACGGGATTTGCGGGATTTGTGCCCACCCCTACCAAATACAATCTAATCCTCCTTTTTAAATATTCAATTTTCCAAAATTTCATGGTTGTTATTTTGCACTTATAATTTCAGTTTTACGGAGCATTTTTACACTTGTTATTTCAATTTTACAGAGCATTTGTTTGGTTTCAGAATTTGAGAATACACCAGGGTCGAGTTTTTCGATTTTATCGGGCTTAGAACCGAAAAAATCGAAAACCGAGGGGTTGGTTTTGGTTCGGGCCTCGGTCTATCCACCCAAAAAAATCGAGCCATCAGTTCAAACCCGAACCATTTAGATCGGGTCAGTTCGGACCGTTTGCGCCACCCTAACGCAGAGAAATCCTAGGGAACAAAAGTGGAGACCTCAGTTTGGATTCTAGACGGAAATCCATCTAGGCACCACCTAGTCTCGCCTAGACCTCACTTAGGCCCGTCTAGGCACCGCCTAGTCAAGCCTAGTGCAAATATTATTCAATTTTAGCTTCTAAGCATGTGATTAGTTGACTTAGATTTTTTTTATCTCCCAAGTCAGGATATATTTGCTTTTGAGTCGAACCTATAGTTTGGATTTTAGAAGGTTTAGAGTTGTTAGTCAAACGCGTACTTTTGCGTTTATTCACTTTAGTGTTAGTTAAGCACTGCAAATTTGGGTTTATGAGTGATATTATCGATTATTATTACATTATATGAATTGTTGACAAGTGTTGTTCCTTAAAATATAAGGAAATAATTAAGTTTGTTCTAAGTACGTCTAGGCACCCGTCTAGCCGCCTAATCTAGCGCCTTTTAGAACATTGATAATGGATTGTTTGTGTTATACGCATACAACTTGCTGAAGTGTCCTAGTATAATAACTATAAATGGATAGTGTTTTTTTTATCCATTATGGAACTATTTGACCAAATCTTGTCTAGAATTAACCTCAAATTTTGACAACTTTATAGTTTATATCTTGATATGGTGAGAACTACATCATGTCAGCATCTCTTTTCTTTCATGTCAAATGCGAAAAATTAGCTTCGACGATATGGGCTGCTCATATTTATACAACTTACTCCAAGTGTCTTAGTATAACAACTACAAATGTAGTGTTTTTCGATCCATTATGGAATTATTTGACCCAATATTGTGTAAGATTAACCCCAAACTTTGACAACTTTATGGTTTATACCATGACATGCTGAAAACTACATCATGTCAGAATCTTTTTTTTTTTATGACGAGGAATCCACCTTTTGGTGGCAAACCCCTGGCACGTGACCCAGCCGGCAAGAGCCACGCACCAGGTAAACCGGCTTGCACCGACCGACTCAATCCACTGGAAGGGAGCAAGACAAACCTTGGGATTTTCACTCAAGGAAAGGGGCGGAGGTAGGGATCGAGCTTGGGACCTCCTGACTTCCCCCCTTACTCCCCACCAGTGAAGGCAGTGAGCCACCCCGACTGGGGCAATCTATTTCATTTCCTATCAAATGGAAAAAGCTATCTTCAATATTTAGTCGCTCATGTTATACTTATACAAATTGCTCAAGTGTTTCAATGTAACAATTACTATTTAGTAGGCCTGAGCATGGGCCGGGCCGGGCGGGCTTGGGCCGGGCCTTGACCAAATTTCCAGCCCATTAAATCGGGCCGGGCTTGGGCCAGGCCCGGTTTTTTGAGTCTAGTGCCTTGTCTAAGCCCGTCCTCATTTCCGGGATGGGCCGCCCACCGGGCCAAGCGGGCCTAACGTCTCAAATTCATTTTTTTATCCGAAATCAAACTAATTTTTTTAAAAATAAAAGCAAATCATAAATTATACCAATACTTTCAAATGTGAGGCAAATCTGGATACAATATTAGCTTACTAACAAATGCAATACAAAGTTATATACATAATGTAATACAAAGTTATATATATACTGTATAGAAATTATATATACATGTAAACGTGTATACATGTTATACACTTGTATATATACTGTAAATGTATATATATGTTGAAATGTAAATGTGTGTCCCATATACTGTAAATATATAATTTCAAATGTGTGTGGCCGTGTGAGAGTGTAAATATTTATATACACAGTGTAAATACATACATATATATGTATCCTCGTTCCACGTCCCGTTTCGCATAATTTTTGCGAGACGGGTCTAGAATTTGCGGGATTTGTGCCCATTCCTAGAAATTATGTATATATTTTTATTATGTTATATATAACTTATATCATTATATATATAATATTAATATTAATATATATATATAACCGGGCCGGGCCTGTCGGCCCGCTTAAGCTTTACCCTATCCCCAAGCCCGCCCTCTGGGCCTACCGGGCCGGGCTCGTCGGCCTGCTTGGGCCAACTACTTTGTCCAAGCCCGCATATTTTCCCGGGTGGGCCGGGCGGGTTGGCCTATGTTTGCTCAGGTCTACTATTTAGATATATATTGTACCATTGTCCACGTTGCAAAACCAAATCAAATCAAACTCAACAACACCCAAGGTTAAAAATGTACTCATACTCGGCTCGTTTAGAAAATGAACGAACTCATTATTTTTAAAAAACTTTTACAAACCTACCTAAAAATATTGCAAAAATACCTAAAAAAAAATTCCATTATGAATCAAACACCCAAAGTTTGGCTTGTTCAAATTAAGCTCGAATAGTTCGAATTTTATGAAATTTCTAAAATTCTCTTTAAGTTACTGTATAATGAGCCACTAGAACAGCTTAAAGCTCGAAAAAAGTTCGGCTCGAGCTCGTTCATTTCCTAAACAAACCAAGCATGAGCACATTGTTAAACCCGAGTTGTTCGGCTCGAATAACAGCCCCACTTTTACCATTAAATGGGCCGGCCTAACCAAATTTTGACATTTTCCGTTGGGGTCTATATAATTGGAGTACATGAGAGAACCGGTTTCCTCACTCACAACTCATTCGATCCCCAATTCAAGCTACCAATAACAATCTCTTGACGTTCTTCCTCCGACTTTGCATTTGCAATGAACTCATCTGCAATTGTTTTCCTGAAAGAGGAGAAGCTGCGAATGCTTGCGCAGCTGATCCGCGGTCATGAAGTAAACAACCTACACAGGCTTAGATTTGCGTCGATAGGAGAGCAATTTGAATACCTGAGGATGTGCAACTCCAATCAGGAATCCGTCAACACCCTCCTAGACGAGTGCAATGCAACCGTGATCAAGTACAAGGGCGACGCAATCCGAGGTCCCATCTCGGGTCTCATCCACGGCTACGTGGAGAACTGCCTCAACAATGCGCTTCAGCTCGTCAGGAACTACACTGTGCGAAGGAGCTACCTTGACCGACTGATCGCGCACATCCTCCTACTTATCGAAGCATTGGAGGAGTTGGACACTTCGAATCCAGCTGAAGTTGATGATTTCACCCAACAAATTGAGGAATTCAACCTCAAGGTTATGAGCTACATGAGGTTGAGTGTCAACACTCATGCTTCACAAGAATTCTCTAGATATCTCAGGAATTCCGGCGTCAGCTTTGAAAACCTAGTCCGAAGGTACTTATACATACATACGTACATACATACACACATATATTTATATACACACTATTTGAGTTAAACATATATATATATATATATATATATATATATATATGCAGTCACCAGGCAAGACTTGGATTTACCGGACCATTTCAGGACTTGAAAGAGGAGCAAAAGCTAGAGGTAAATCATTAACCTGCTAACTAATTGCATATATAGATATAAATAGTATCAATTTTCTATTTTATACAGTAAGTCATAAAAAGGGCTCGTGTTTTGTATGTTAATATAAAGATTCATAAAAAATAATTATGTGTATAATTAATTATTTTTTGGTGTGTTTAATTATTAACTTTTGGCTGTTGTAATTTCGGTGAGCGATGTGAGTGAAATGTGTTGAATTTACAATTAATATGTGAGAGGTGATTCACGTGGTCCTGCCTGTGCCGGCCATTATTCAATACTCCCTCCGATCCACTATATTTGACGTTTTAACCAAAAGCACAATAATTAAGAAATGATTGGTAAGTAATTCATCCCCATGAAAGAGGGAGTATTACCGATGACTAATTACTCATCAAATTAATGTTGGGCCACAAAATCAAATTTGCATGCATGTTCACACTTGAAATAAGAATTAATTACTCATCAAACATTAATTGCTATGTACTCCAGAAGCCACACTTGATCAAATTACGGAGGGAATTGCAGCAACATTTAATTGGTAATGGAATGTCAAAAGCCTTCCAATTAAATGAGATAGGGATGAATTATAGCAACACATTAACTCTCTTGCAAAAACGTCATATAATTTGGATCAAATTAGTAATACTAAAACGTCAATGTTTATGGATCGGAGGGAGTAGTATATTCTATTATTCTATGTGACAAATCTTCTACTTCACCACTCTACTCCTACAACATAAAAATATTTTGATATTTATTTAGTCTTAAAAATTATTATAAAAATAATTATATTTATATTACTAAAATCTTTTTTAGATATTTATAAAATTAGCTTTCTAAAATCATGTTTTAGAATTTTTAAAATAAAATTTTAAGAATATATAAAAATAGAGGGTTGTGATATAAATATGATTTTTATATTTTTTTTTAATATTAAATAAACCTCAAAATATTTCTGTGTTACAGGAGTGGGGTATATAATATATGAATAGATGATATAGATAGATATGGGGTTCGTATGAGACGGAGTTAATAAACTGACTAAAATTATAAACAGGGTAAAATTTATAAACTGTTGGTAAAAGTAGTTAAAAATTTATGAAAAAATATAAACTCCGTATGGGGTGAAAAACAGTTTATTTGTAAAAAGTGTAGTTTATTTTGTTATTATTAGGGGTATTATGGTATTTGCAAATCAAATAAACCACATAAACTCCAAATAAGCTTCCTCCAACAGTTTTTTTTTAACACATAATTTTAACTGTTTATATGAGTTTTTGGGTGTCATACACCTTTTTAACAGGTTAAAAAAATAAACAGCTGATTCGACTTATTTTTTTAACTGGTTTTTTTGTAGCCATACATGTAGGGAAAAAAGTAGGAAACAAGATAAAAGAAAATGGGGATTGGTTAAAAATGGGAGAATTAAGGTAAAGATGATACAATATAAGGAAAAAAAAAATTGTTTTCTTTTAAGAATATATATGGATATCGATGGTGTATATATATAACTACCGTAATTAGCTGATCGATGTTCCTCAAAGAAAATGAGGGAAAATGATGTAATCGATCTATAAGACGCGATGGATCTCCGATGACCGCGCGCGCCAAGTTGTGAATCTCCTTTAATTGAAGGAATCCTGTGCCAATTCAGCAATATGTATATCTTTGTTTTTAATTACATACTGTATATGCATATGTAATATATATATATATATATATATATATATATATATATATATATATATATATATATGTATGGGCGGTGCAGGTGTATGGTTCAATAGTAGAGGCATCGGGTAGACTGAGCGTACTGGATGACAGAAGCTTAAAGGCTTTCAAATCCTATTCTTCTTCATATCGGAAAGGCAGCGGCCACGGAAAATTTGGGGGAAATGTGATGTTCTTGATGGACATTGCAAACATAATTTGGGACGTATATTCATCGGACCAGCCAATCGAAACAGCAGTACGAGAGGCGATGGTGCTTGCAGCCAGCACAGGAGGTGCTAAGTTAGGAAAGATTGTGGCAGCAGCTGTGGCAACCAAAAAAGTAGTAGGCGTTGCGGCAACTACAGCATTCATCACCGCCCTCGGAACCGCCGGCGCTGGAGCTGTCGGAGGCTTTATTTTGGGAGCTGTTGCTGGCCTTCTCTTTGATCTCATTTTCAGCTCCGGTGGCTCCGCCGTCCTTCCTACTGATGGCTTGACATTCTACGTAGCCGAGATGCCTAATGGCGTTAATTTGGCCAAACAAATTTACCACTTGTAATTATGTATCCTATCCTGTCATATTTACTAAACCAAATTCCCGGCCTATTTGAATAAATCCGGCCAAACCTAATATTAATGGCCATTTCGCCGGAGGTTGTTGTACTCATGTTTTCAGATTATTGCATCAACGCTTCCTTATGTGTGTGGTTTCCTTAATTAATTATGAGTGTGGTTTGAGACCCTATCCGTTGTTTGGGCATTGTGGTGGATGCTTGTTTTTTGCTGGTACATGTGTTGGAGGGTTTGCTTCTATATTTTTAATCATATCTTTAAATCAGATTGTAATCTCTTGTGCTTGTATCTTAGTATCTAGGACTTAGTTATATATACCCTCTTGCAATCCTATTTAACGTCAATCAAAGAGAAGAAGTTAATAAGCTATTTGCATTATCCTTTTACTGGGCTACATGGTATCAGCCTAAACTCTTGATCATCATCATGTCAGACATTCCTACTTTTCCCACTCAACTTCTGTTCTCTGCTGCCTCTGATGGATAAGCAAATGCAACCACAAGAACACCATCAAGCTTATACGGGAATGGGGGCCACCCGGAACCGGGAAGACGAAGAGGGATGCTACCTTTCTAGCTCCGTTGATCAATATGAAAGTCAGGAGTCAGGACTGTAACTTGTGCTCCTACAAATACAGCAATACTTGAGGTTACTTCTCAGGTTCGGAAGCTACTTGGTGGGAATCATGAGGGCGTTCCATATGGTATGGGTGATCGACGTCGTTTTGCTTGGCAATCGGATGAGGATGAGGATTGAAAAGCAATCACTGATATGTTGAATGCAATCACTGATATGTTGAAAGGATTTGTATTTCATTCTATGAGATTACATTTATATAAGTACAGAGTTTTTGTGTCTATGCACACTATTAGAGAAGGTTTCCTATTTGAGCTGTCGATGAGTGTGTGGATTCATCACCTTAATTGGGCTGATTCCTTGGGCTCTCCTTTGGACTGATCATGGCTTCCTTTATGGGCTCGACAAGAAGTTGGCTCGGGCTATCGAAACTGTAGCTTTGACAAGGTATGAGTTTCATTTGACCCTCTTAGGATTGGAGATAATTGAAAGGGGCTTATTCATATATGTCTTGAATCTGTTGTTAACCGGTAAACGTAGGTTCAGGGGTGGAGTCCCTCGTAGGGGGTTCAGGGGTAGCGTCCCACGACGATGATCTGTTTTGGGTTTATGGCACATATGGGTTTGATGAGTTCTTTATATATATATATATATATATATATATATATATATATATATATATATATATATATATATATATATATATATATAAATTTCTATGTAAATATATATATAAATTTCTATGTAAATTTAAGTTGTATGCTTGTTTATTTATTCTAAGGTTTTGAGTTGTTTTTGTTTGCTAAGACAATCAAATTATCGGATCTGGTAATTTCGCTTGATGCAAGAAGCGAATTGACAAATTTAGGAACTGAACTGAGATTGATCGAGCTCTTGTTATAGCTATTGTTGAATTTGTTCATATGTGCAATCATCTCATATATGCCTTTTCTGAACCAATGCAGAGTGAGACATGCATATGCTCCATTTTAGATGCTCCATAATTTTTATTATGAGGGCATACAATGGGCTTGTGTTTTCGCCACCTCCATCTGTTGGATATGGAAATGGAGATGCAAGATGGGTTTTAATGACGAATCTTTTGCAGGGGACAAGATTTGGTCTGTAAAGAAGCAAGTAATAGAGTATCATGGTGCGTGCAAACCAATGGAGAAGGTGACCTCAAGAGTGGAGAAGCTGATCTCATGGGAGAGGCCTATGGAGGGATGGATGAAGGTGAATACGGACGGCTCGGCAAGGGATAGCGGTCTTGCAGCAACGGGCGGAGTCATCCGGGATAGTGATGGTCGTTGGCAGGTAGGTTTTGTTTACAATATTGGTATATGCACTGTTCCTATGGCAGAGCTCTGGGGCATCCTCCATGGCCTGCGTCTTGCTTGGTCCAATATGTTGCTTTTTACACGGTGTTGTCCATCAACTCCGGTCATATCACGTCTGATGATCTTCTTGGGCTCTTGTTGCAAGACGTCCATCAACTCTGACAATTTGCTTGGAGGTCGGAAAAACATGATGATTGGAAAGCATGAGGATATTATGGATGTGTTTCTTAATCGTCGTGTTGAGCTTTTAACCAAGTTCATGTCGTCGGAATTTGGTTGGCAATGTACTTTAAAGTCACTGATATGGTTTCGTGAAGATCCTCAAGAGCGATACGAGGCCTACATTAAGAAGATCAGAAGGGAAGCTAAAGGTGATAAGGTTGACACTAATTTCATATCCATGGATATGAAATTAGTGTCAACCTTATCACCTTTAGCTTCCCTTCTGATCAACTTGAACATTGCTCGACTGAAAGAACCACTTAACCAAATTGGCCAATTTGGTTAAGTGGTTCTTTCAGTCGAGCAATGTTCAAGTTGATCATATGTCGAGATCAGAGTTTGCGGAGGAAAGACTCAATTCATTGAGTCCGCGGATGGTTTTCTTCATCAAAACTTTGCACACACATCTGCCGACTCATCTCCTTCCCCCTGCAGTGGCTAGTACCATGGTTCTTGCTCTTGAATCGATTTACCAGTTCACAAGCATTGATGAATGGAGTTTGCCGTCTAGATTAAAGCTGGTTGTGATCCTGGAATCTCTACGTGTTGTGAATTTCCACGAGTGAATATCGCTAAAGAGAAAGAGATTAATTGAACAATAGGACACAAATGATTTCTGTGTTTTGGCAAGAACCGCGCAGAACATCATGCAGAGAAAAACCTCTCGATCTGCAGCTAGGGTTTCTTATTATATTGTGATGCTTTGATGGAGACATAATTTCAACCCTACATGCCTCTGTTTATAATAGAGAACCTCCTATAGATAACCCTATAGATAAACCTAGATATAGATCAACCTAGATGTAGATAAACCTATCTGACGGAAGGAAAACGTCGTTAGATTTCACATCGCCAAAGAAATAACCCAAACAAATAAACTAAACTAGCAACCTAATATAGCAGATAAGTAAGGGGTCGAACCCACAGAGAAACAAGTACTTCAATGCAATATGTGTTTATCAATTATGACACTAACGATAGAATAGGAACACGAATGAAGAAAGACAACACAAATAAACTAAGATAAAGATATGGATAGGAACAAAGAGAAGACAAACGGTAAGAGTGTGTTTTGCCTACAATTCGCAACATTGGTTGATTTATTGATCCTTGAGATGATTGCAATATTATTATTCCTAAGCCTATGTCGACTTGACTAAAGTTGAAGGATCCGCATAGATACAATAACCTTATTCAATATCACTAAAGAATAGCATTAAGAACTCAAGTACTTAGACTAATTGGCACATTGATTCAATGCAATTAAGATAGATAGGTACAAACCAAACTGAACCCTAATCGAATCTACACAACATAGATCAACTGTTATCATCCACTACAAAGGCATAGAAATATCACTAAATCAATGACTTCGTTTGCTATCGAGAAATGTTGTGAGCCTAAATTGTCATGTTTTATACTTACTTTTATATCGTTTTCTGCATACATTTCATGCATTTGGGCTAGAAGAGTATAGAATCTATGTAGTTTATGTTTATTTGCCAAATTATGGAGTCTACACCAGTTTCTGTTTAATTTGGCAAAAATCGAGGCAGTTTACAACAGTTTAGAGAAAGGGAGAAAAGCTCGAAGTCAACTACAGAAAGTCCGAGGTCAAGGAGTAGCGAAACCAGGACAAATCGAGCTGGAAACAAGAAAGTCGACTCGGCACCATCTAGTCGATATCGAGTACCATTAGTCGATATCGAGTTAGCAGTCGATTTCCACTCAGACAAGCCAGAATCGAGGAAGGAGTACAGAGTTGGTCGATATCGACTTCTCTTAGTCGATATCGAGTTGATCGATATCGACTTCCCAGAATCGACCCGAGAAGCTGAAGAAGAAAGGAAGAGGTCGATATCGACTTGACCTAGTCGATATCGAGTTGAAGCTGGTCGATATTCATCTTGGAGACCGAGATCGAGTCAGGAAGTGAAGACGGAAAAGGTGCAGGTCGATATCGAGTGACCGAGGTCGATATCGAGTTGACACCCAGTGGCCGATTTCGAGCTAGTCCGAGTTCTTGTTAAGGTTCTATCCCGAATCCAATGGAGATATCCACAAGATCAAATTCTATCAAGATGGAAGAGATATTTATCTATTTTAGATGTAATTTCCTTAGAGATTTATTTCCTTTATTTCCAAGTTTTATCTTATGTTATTAGATAGATTTAGGTATAGTTGTTCCATCCTAGAATAGCTACATGGAACACTATAAATAAGGCATTAAGGGGCTGGATTTTATTCATTCAATCATCCAAGCTACAAGCCAATAGAGAGAGGGAGAAATCGAGTAGGAGAGATAGAGAAGTCTTGGAGCCGAGTGGAGTTTGTGAAGCGAGAGCGGATTTGGCTTTATTCGGTTGTAAGTCGTGTTTGATTTTATTTAATGCAATTTAGTTCCTTTTTGTTATTGATGAGTTTATTCATGATGAAGAGCGAGTAGTCACCCAACTTCTAGGGTCGGGGTGAGCCCGACGGTAGCCATGTGAGGTGATGCGGTAAATGTACAATCTTTTGATGCGATTTCATCTTCTATTCCTATGAGCATGATTCTTTTGCGAAAGTTGAAGGTGATCCTTGTTTGTGTTATTGAAGCGAAAGTGATCTTAATACAACTTGGATTAATTATGTGAAAAGGGTTAGTAACAATTAGGGTTTATGCGAAAGCCTCTATCTTCATATTTGTTAATAACGAATGTTATTTGATGAAAAGCATGATCTTTTATGCCTTTATGTGTTATTTTGCATGGTTATCGTTGTGGTGTTGAAACCCTGATCTTGGAAGTCTTTTATTTTATTGATTTATTTTACAAGTTTCGAGTTTTAAAGTTTTTGTCTAGTCGATATTGAGTCACTGCAGTCGTTTTTTTTAGTCGATATCGAGTTCTACCAGTCGATATTGACCAAGTTGTTGCCTTTGTGTTCTGTTTGTTTTGAGTCGATTTCGAGCACTTTCAGTCGATATTTTCACTCGATATCGAGTCATAGTGGTCGATATCGACCAAAGTTTCTGCTTTCTGTCTTTTTCTGCTTTTCTCTGTGTTTCCTGTTTGTCTGGTTGATTTTCTGTTGAGATTTGGAATTGAAAAGGCGGGCGCTGACACACTTCCTCGTGGATACGATCCTGACTGCCTTCTACTACAACAGGAGGAACTCTTGTATTTATTTGCTGAGACAGGGAGTCAGTCTGGTTTTATATTTATATTTATTTCATACTTGACCATCCTCCTGCAATAATAAGAAACCAACAACGGATTCATAGCATAGATGTGAACTCTAACTACATGCGCGGTCATAGAAAGAATCATAAATATAGACAATCAACCAACCAAGTCTTGAATCATAGCAAAACCACAAGAATTCTAGGCAAGCATAGCAAACCTTGAATCCATAAACTTAAATCCTCTCATTGTAAAGAGGTTATGGGGAAAAGACTTGAATGAATTCCCCTCCTAAAACCTTCTGAAAATATGTCTAATATAGCCTCCTTTCGTCGGCCAAACCCTAGAATAAGTGAAGATACAAGTCCCATAAAGATGGGCTGGGCCGTGTATTGCAAATCCGGGATCTGACGAGGCGGCGGGCGCCGTGGGAAGGGCAGCGGGCGCCGTCCCTACAGTGCTGACAGCTTCAGCAGACTGAATTTGTAACGTACTTTCTGGAGTCATCCATTGTCCGATTGACGCATATGAATATGCGTTGGAAAGCTCTTTCCAAGCACTACGATTCCCATAGAGACCTCAGAAGCTAACTCCAATTTCTAAGAACCTTAACGATGGGATTTCTCCATGTTCTCCATTTCCGCTCTTGTTTCTTAGCTCTTCTTAGTCCATTTTGCTCCATTCTTTCTCCACCTTTCGAGGCTGGATCTTATAACCCGCAAATAAACACTAGAAACTGTAGATTCCGCACTTTGAATACCAAATGACCAAGAATATGAATACGCTTATTAAACACGCAATATGACTACTGATAACTCCCTCCCTTGATGAAAATCGGAATAAATGTTTCAAAGGCTTTGACAGGATGTTTGTGTCAAAGGCCTTGGATTATTAACAGTTGATGAAATACAAAACCTGTTTTATAAGTCCATATATTATTTAATCTTATTATATACTTCCTTTATATTATATATATATGAATGACTAATCTTTTCAGGAAGTATTTCCAGATTATATATTTCCTTTTGGTGCATATTGAGGAGATCAAATTCAAAGAAGATCATGTCTTCAAAGTATCCTAAAATAGAAGATCTGGGCGCGCCATGATCTTTACTAGCCGTTGTTGAAGACCCTCACGCTCCATGTTACTTCTATAAAGGAAAGGAAGAAGAAGACAGAACCAACAAGTGCTACACGAGCTTTCATTCATTCAAGCGAGATCTGTCTTCCAAAGTGTCTCTCTGCTAGCGCTCAAGAGTTTGTTGTTTATTTCAAAGCCTTTGAGAGTCACTGTGAGCTTATAGGATATATTCATTTATAGTGTTACTCGAGAGTTTGTAACTCGGGAAGTTGCACTAGGCTATTGATTTGTGAGAGTAAGAGGATTGTACTAGATAGCTGAGAGAGGTGGGGCTCTTCTAGATTGGTCTAGGACTCCAAGGGAACGTGAGTTGACTAGATTGCAATTGTATAGGAGAGAGGCTTCTCGGTGAGCTATTAGGATCCTAAGCTAAGCGAATCAATAAAGCCTTTTGAATCCTAGGGTTGTGGAAGAACCCTAGGCGGGGACGTAGGCCAAGTTCGTGCTGAACCTCGTAAACAATTACTCGTGTTCTTTACTTATTGCTTTACCTTATTTCCGCACTTGGTTCGATTGTCTAACTTTGTGATTCAGGTTTAATCTCAAAGGATTTTATACGAGCTCCAAAAGTCTTGAGACTTTCTGCGAAAAACGGGCATACTCTATTCAACCCCCCTTCTAGAGTATTTCTATATTACATTGTTTTATATTATCGAACCTTCAACTACCTAATACACCTAAAACCACCTATAAATGACCATATAAAATATGCATTATCACTATCATATCTAGAACCTATTGTAGATAAATCATCCACAATAATCCTCCTATAGAAAAATACCTTCTATAAATAGACTTTCTAAAGATAGATCTAAATAATTAATTGTCTCAAACAACAATCTCCACCTAGACAAATAATCTATATCTATAGCAACGAACGGAAACATCTCCAGGATTTGTCTAGCCCGTGTTTTCCTGTGCTCTATTCCCCAGGGCTTTTCACTCAACTAACATCGAGTAACATGAACCAAATTCAAGCAATGCTTGAACTTGTCTGCGGTGACTGGTTTGGTTAACATATCAGCAGCATTATGAGAGGTTTGAACTTTCTCTAAGATGATTTCTTCGGACGTTACAACCTCCATGATCTTGTGAAATCTCACATCAATGTGCATCGTCCAAGCATGATATACTTGATTCTTAGCCCGATATATAACACTCTGACTATCACAGTATATCTCAACTCCACCTTGCTCAACACTCAGTTCCTTAACAACTCCTTTGAGCCATAGTGCCTTCTTGGTTGCCTCTGCTAAAGCCATGTATTTTGCCTCGGTAGTAAAAAGCGCTACCAGAAACTACAAAACAGATCTTCAACAAATAGGCCCCTAACAAGGGTAAAGACATACCCCGTAGTGGACCTCCACATCACCGACGGTTATCCAGCCGAAGTTACTGGAGCCATCGTTGACCAAGGGGCGACTTCCGAAGACGTATTCTTGAGCCATCGTATCTGCGTGTGCGCGCTTACCCCAATTAATCTCCAACTCTACTAATTGCCATAGTTGCTCGAATCCTCTATTAAAGGTACGGAAATCTTCAATACTAAACCTATTTTGTGGAAAAATTGCAACTTTGATTTAACATTGTGATGTTTATTCCGAAATTGCAACTCTGAAATTTCACCGGTCAGTTCAAATACCTATGAATCCACTTGCATGCATTCCAGTGTTCCCTCCCAGGATTAGATGATGTCCACTAAAGTAACCATGTTTTTGTGCATATTTTCGCTTCTTATTCTAAGTATTTTGCATATTTTGGTTTGGGGATATGTTGAGTTTGTGTAGTATAAGCTTATTTGTAAGAAATAGAGGTCTACACAAGTTTCTATTTAATATTGCAGAATTTGGAGCGAAATCGGAGCAAAACCAAGAAGTATAGAAGTCACTCGAAGTCGAGTGAAGAGCCATGACGTCGATCTTCGGCTTTGGAAGAGACCTATAAAATGATACGGAGATGCGTCGAGGAATGCACTTACCTGGATGGGGTCTAACGGGTGATCAAGAAAATCCGTGGCTTGGGCAGGTGACTTCCATTGCGCTGATAATGGGTATCTTAGGGTGTGTATGTCACCATTTGTGCTTATTGGGGGCTTGCGTTCGCGCAACCCCCTCCTAATCAAACAATCTTAAGGTCATAAACTCCATTAATATATGCACAAAAATAGTAGACGGGCAGCTCAATCCACAGCAAACGACCATGTGGCTTTCACACCTATACATCCATCATATATCCGGTAACTAGCTAGTTTAATTTTCCGACTTTAAATCCGATGGTGATTAAACCCAACGAAAGAAGTTCTTAATCTGCTCGAATCCCGATATCAAAAAACACAAGGCCAAGGTTATTAAGATTGGGAATGGTCGAGCCTCGATAAGTACAGTTTTAAGAGCAGAAGCTTATGCACTTTGGATTGGAATCAAAGAAGCTCAAATGCTAAAGATACGAAACCACGCAATTGAAGGTGCATAATTAACGCAATTAGGGACATATGAAGATGCTCTTGCAATTGGAGAAAGCGGATGAGGCGGGGATGCAAGGGCCTGCAGAGGTGGTGAAATGGCAAGTGCCGGAGCAAGGATTTATCAAGATTAATTGCGACGTGACGGTGGATAAACAAGGTGAGTGTGGAATAGGGATGGTTGGCAGGGACGAAGAGGGGGTCACTTGCTTTGTGGGAGCTAAGAGGGTCCATCCAACGGAGGATGTCGAGCTCACCGAGACTGAAGGGGTGTTGTGGGAGCTGCAGAAGGGAGCTTGTGCTGGGGTTACTCATGTGATTTTAGAAGGAGATTGCTTGTCGCTGTTCAACAAGCTCAGGAGGGGTTCGACAATGCGGGGTGAATTGGGGTATGTGCTACAAGGAATACGAGCGGCGACGCTTGAATTTGAGGAATGTCGGTGGTCCTGCGTGCGAAGGGGTGCTAATGGAGTTGCTCACTGGCTAGCTAGGCTTCGACCTGCAAGTGAATGTTTCACTGAATTTAGTTCTTGTTTTCCTGTTGGTTTAGCAAAAATTGTAGATGAGGACTCCAATTAATGGAAATTGCATGTTGTTTCTCAAAAAAAAAACTAATCTATGATTGCTGCCAACCCCATGCCCCCTTCATGAGTGGGTTGTGTACGCCTCTTCCAATTCAACTAGGTCTGAGGTGGATTGGGCCTAGTTATTATGTACTAACCAAGTTGAGCATATAAGATCATAGACTTTCATCCTAAAATCAATAGACAACCGGAGGAGTCCACTGACTTATATACAAGGTTTAAATTCTATATGTTATCAATGTCTTTATGTTATCAATGTCAGATACATTTTGTATCTTCCCATATTCTTCGATAGGGCATCTATATAATTTGCAAATCACGAAAATATATACTTATACTACATCAATCAAGCATCAAGGCAGTAGAACTCTAAGTTGTCTTCCACTCTTTTTTCTTGAAGGTTTTCGTTATTCTAAAATGATTATTCTTTGTTTCTTAAAGTCACATGCATCTTTCTATTCTTCTATCTCTACCATGTGTGTGTTGTTTGTGTGTGTGACGGAGAATGATTCTTCTGCTATAGAATCCTTGAGACATTATACGGATCAGGGTCGGCCCTGAGCAAGTGCAAAGTGTGCACTTGCCCAGGGCCTCTAATTTCGGTGGGCCTCTAAAAAAATAGGCCCAATGGTGGTATACTTCTATTTTTATTTTATTTTTTTGTTTTTGTACTGTATTACACGTCTGACGCGCTTCTCCCGATGAATTGAAAGTGGAGAAACAGCACGCCTCGCCTCTTCATCTTCTCCATTAATTTTTCATAGAAAACTTCAATCTTTTCCCTTCTTCAAGATCTCTAGAAAACTTCAATTTTTTTTTGTCTTTCAACCGATCTATAAAGGCATTGCTATATTGGAGGCCTCTCTACAAATTAACATCCTTCCCAGGTATGTAATTATGTAATCTAATTGCAGAATTCCGATTAGCAATTGCCACTTGCTCTCTACAAATCTCTTACTCGAATTTGATGTTCACAGTGCTGTTAGGAACAGGCCGGCTTCTTGGTTGTTGGAGGGCCGAGACCTGAGAATCCATTCGTTTGTAGGTCTATTCTTGTTTCGTCGAGTCCTCCAATTGCAGCAGTAGGTGACGTCCGGTCTCCATTCTTATTCTGAAGATGGTGCGCAACAGTAGGTGACGGCTCAGGCTCGCTCCGATTGCAGCACTATAGCAGGTCGGTGGCATCTCCAATTGCAGAAGGTGACGGTTCTTCTATCCTTTTTAGCTTTTTGTTCCTGGAGGCCGGTTTAGAAGGGCATTGACAAGTGGATAACCCTAATTTTTTGTGGATTATTGCAGTAATTGTAGTTGGGGATTTCTTCATAATAATATACATGGAAAACACTGTCCTCAATTTTCTTGTGATCAAATTACTTCAATTTGTGACCTCAATTGCTCTTGCTGTAATTGGCTACTAGGTAGATGTCAACTGTCAACGATCATGTCAAAAAATGGTTGGCTTTTCACTTGTAGGTTTTGTTGTGATTGTGTAATCTTGAATTGTATAAGTTAGGCTTATTTGTGTGGCTATGGCTATTGAACATGTAATCTCTCTAGGTGATGAAACAATATATCCTAAATGTGTGATGTAGGACACATTCTTAAGGTTGCAAGGACCCCTTAGACATGTCATATGTCTAAGGTTTGGATCCCTTGATCTTAAGATAGTGACCATATCATATATTATGTTGGTGTATTGTTTTAACACTTAGTTACAAACCTCATTTACAGATTTCTGTTAGTGGGCCTTTTCTCTGTGTTTGGGCTTGTCCAGCCCATTCTGGATTTGTGGCCCTCTCCCTTGTGACCGTTGGAGGACTTGTAACCCTAGCTCTCAGCTGCTCGGGTATATATACTCCTTATGTGCTACAGGAACCTTTGGAGCTTCATCAGGTAAACCCTAAAGGACAGAGAGAGAGGGACGTCGGGCATCTTGTGTGTAACCCTAAACCCCAGAGGAGGAGAAAGAAGGGATCCAGTGGTGCTGCCGGTGGTGCAGCTTGAAGATCTCCTTGAGAAGCTTCTCTGAAGCTTCTCGGTTGCCCATCCAGGGGGCTTCTTCTTCTTCCTTATTTGCATCTCTCTGGAAGAAGGGATCCAGTGGTGCTGCCGGTGGTGCAGCTTGAAGATCTCCTTGAGAAGCTTCTCTGAAGCTTCTCGGTTGCCCATCCAGGGGGCTTCTTCTTCTTCCTTATTTGCATCTCTCTTGGTTTTCTGTATTTGAGGTTCCCGTGTTACTTGTTCTTGTGCTTAGCCACCATAGCCAACTTGTAACTCGTTTTTCTGATGCTTAGTGGAAACTGGGACCGGATCTCCCCTCTTGAGATCCCGCAGAGTAGGGCTTGCCCGAACTGCGTTATCAAATCGTGTGTTCTCTTTTGTTGCTTTTGTTTTTGAGTACTTTGACTTAGTTTTAGTGAAAAACAAACATCAAATTGGTATCAGAGCACTAGTTCCTCTGAGATCTAGGGTTTCTGACCTTAGGGCTCAGATCCAAGGTCCCTGTGTTTAGATCCAACTTGTGTCGCTTCCGCTTTTCTGTTTGTGTTGTTTGTTCTTCGTTTTTGTGTGTTTTTCTGTTTGTAAAAAAAAATGAAAGTAGAACACAGATTTGGGGGTTTTCTGAAGTGTCAAAAACCCTAGATCTCCCTTCAATCCACCAAGTGTTATTAGCTCTTTGTGTTCTGTGTTTGTGTGTTTCTCGCATTCTTCTCTAACTTTCTGTTTTTGGTTGTTGTCTGTCAGGTACCAAAATGTCAGAAAATGGAATGAGAATCAAGCCCTTTGATGGGACTACAGACTTCTCTATCTGGCAGCTGAAGTTAAAGGCTATTCTCATCAAGGAGAAGTGTTGGAAGACAGTCAAAGGGGAGTACCCTGAGGGAGCTACTGAGGCCAGCAAAAAGGATCTAGATGAGACGACTCATTCTGACATCTTCATCAGGTTGGCTGACAACGTGGCTCGTCAGGTTGTGAGTATCACTAACCCTAAAGAACTTTGGGATACTCTGGAAACCCTATACTTGACTAAATCCTTGCCTAGTCGGATATCAATCCTGTGTCATCTGTTTAACTTTAAAATGGACACAAATCAACCTCTTCAAACTAATCTGGATAAATTCTTAAGAATGACTCAAGATCTTGAGAGATGTGATAAAAAGGACACTATTAAGGATGAATATTTGGCTATCTTGTTGCTTAACTCTCTGCTTGCTCAGTTTGATGTGCTTAAAGATGTTATACAGTACAGTCAAGACTCTATAACTAAAGACAAGATCCTTGAATCTATTATTCAGAAAAATGAGAGCTTAAAAGTGTTTAAGTCTAAAACTGACAATAGATCTGAGGTTAAAACTAAGGTTTTGATGGTTAAAGGCAAGAAAAAGAAGAACAAGAACAAGGATAAAAAGTCTGAAAATGATGATAAGTCTGCTGCTTCTTCTAGTTCTGAGAAGAAAAATAGAAAATGTCACTACTGTGGGATCCCTGGCCATTATATTAAAGAGTGTCATAAAAAGCAAAGAGATGAAAGTGAAAAAGGTCAAAATCAATCTGCTTCTGTTCTTGAGTCACAATATCCATGTGAATTGCTTGTTGCTGATCATCAGTATGCTATTAGTGATGATGCCTGGATTCTAGATTCAGGGTGCACTATTCATGCTACTCCTAACAAGTGTGATTTCAGTACCTTGCAGGTTTTCAATGGAGGAAAAGTCATGCTAGGTGACTTGACCTCACTGGAAATTAAAGGTATAGGTAATGTGCCTCTATGCATGTATGATGGTAAGGTTAGAGTCCTCCAAAATGTTAGATGGGTCCCTGACCTTAGAAGGAGGCTCTTATCTGAATCTGTTTTTGATGATTTGGGTCTTGATATCAACATTAAAAATGGGATTAGAGATGTTAAAAGGGATGGAGCCACCATTATAAGAAGTGTTAAAAGGGGTGGACTTTACTATGTAATCCCACCTCCTGAAGCAAATTAACACTGCTTGTAATGATGGAAACCTGAACTTGGATCAAACCAAAATTCTACATAGTAGGCTTGGTCACATTGGAAACAAAGGCATGCAATATGTGTTTAAACATGGTTTAATTGATAAAAAACCTGCCCAGCTTGACTTCTGTGAGACTTGTGTGCTAGGAAAGAAAACCAAACATGCTTTTCCTTCCTCTAATTATGTGGCTGAGAGGCCCCTTGAGTACATTCATTCTGACCTTTGGGGGCCTGCACATGTAGAAACTGTTGGAGGTAAGAGATACTTTATTACTTTTGTAGATCATTTCTCTAGAAAGGTTTGGTTATATTTGTTAAGGTCTAAAAATGAGGCTTTTGATAAATTTGTAACCTCGAAAACTCTTGTTGAGAATCAAAATGGCAAAAGTATTAAATGTCTTAAAACTGACAATGGTTTGGAATATTGCAATGTTGAGTTTGATGATTATTGTAAGCAACATGGCATTAAAAGACACCTTACAGTTCCTGGTACACCACAACAAAATGGTACTGCTGAAAGAATGAATAGAACATTGCTAGAGAAGTCTAGATGCATGTTAGTTAGTGCTGGTTTGAAACATTCCTTGTGGGGTGAGGCTGTCTCAACAGCAGCTTACCTTGTCAACCGATCCCCATCTTCTGTGGTGAACTTTAGGGCACCACAGGAGATGTGGACTGGTAAGAAACCAAACATGACCTACCTTAAGCCATTTGGATGTGCAGCCTATTCCCATGTTTCACAAGGGAAGCTGCATCCGAGGGCTCAAAAAGGGGTCATGCTTGGTTATCCAGATGGTGTTAAAGGATATAAAATCCTCCTTATTCAGCCCCATGGCTATAAGGTCATCATCTCAAGGAATGTAACCTTTGTTGAGACTGAGTTTCCTTTTAAATCTGTACTAACAAATTCATCTAAGCAGATAGGTACCAATGCAACTGAAGGTGGTGAAGCAGTTCCCACAAGGCATTTCTATGAGCAGGCAGACTTGCCACCCGAGCAAGATGAAGTGGAGTTTGACATTGGATACAACTCCAATCCAACTCCAAGTAGCTCAGCAACAAGAGATGATCAAGTGCATGCAGATGAGTCTGCAAGCAAGGAAAATACTCGGCCCATTGAGGCTGGTGAATCTTCTGGAAAAGGCCTAGAAGCAGAAAGCTCAAATACACAATAATCAAGGGAGGGAATTCTGCAAAGGGAGTTAAATTCTAACCCTGACTCTCTATCTTCTTCCTTTCATGAATCTAATGCTGATGATGTGAGTGATTCTGTTGTGAAATCTATTCCTCTGCATGACAATTCTGATTATCAATTAACAAGGGATAGGAGTCCTAGGATTAGAATTCCAAACAAAAAATTTCAAACCAATATTGTTGAGCATGCTTTGCTTGCTTCTGATGTTGTGATAAATCCTTTTGTGCCTGAAACCTATGAACTTGCTGTGAAATGTTCTGAAGCCAAAAACTGGGTTAAAGCTATGCAAGAGAAAATTAGCTCTATGATGACTAATAACACCTGGATATTAGTTAAAAAACCAGAAAAGGCTAAGGTTGTTCAGTGCAGATGGATTCATAAATTGAAAGAAGGTGTCAGTTCTAAGGAACCACCTAGATTCAAGGCTAGATTGGTTGCTAAGGGTTTTACTCAGCAGGAGGGCATTGACTATAATGACATATTTGCTCCTGTAGTTAAGTATAAAACATTGAGGTTAATGCTTGCTATGGCTACTGTGTATGACTGGGAACTTGAGCAAATGGATGTGAAAACTGCTTTTTTACACGGAGAACTTGATGAAACTATTTATATGTCACAACCTAAGGGTTTTGTTGATAAGCTGAGATCAGAACATGTGTGTTTGCTTAAAAAATCCATCTATGGCTTAAAACAGTCTCCGGGGCAGTGGAATCTGAAATTTGACTCTTGCATGATTAAGCTTGGCTTTCATAGAAGTGAATATGATACTTGTCTTTATTTCAATGGTGCTGGTTCTCATTCTCCCTTATATGTGCTGCTGTATGTGGATGATATTCTTATTGTTTCTAACTCTAAGGTTATCATTTCTGGTGTTAAGAGAGATTTGAAAATGCACTTTGATATGAAAGATCTTGGTCATGCTCAGAAGATACTTGGTATTAATATTCACAGAAACAGAAAGAGAAAGCTTATGTGGTTATCCTAGTCAGAATATGTTCATAAGGTCCTTGATAGGTTTCATATGCTTAACTCTAAACCTGCAGTTGTCCCTTTAGGAGGGCACTTTGAGTTATCTAAGAAACAATGTCCTACTTCTAAAGCTGAGATTCAGAAGATGAGTTATGTGCCATATGATGTTGTTGTAGGATCTGTAATGTATGCTATGTTGTGTACTAGGCCAGATATTGCTTTTGCTATCAGTGTGTTAAGCAGATTTATGTCTAATCCTGGTGAGTCTCATTGGAATGCTATGAAATACCTGCTGAGATATTTGTGTGGAACTGAAAAGAAATGTCTTACCTTTGCTGATCACAATCCTAAGCATGAATTAATTGGCTATGTGGACTCTGATTATGCTAGTAACAAGGATAATAGGAAGTCTACAACTGCTTTTTATTTCACATGGGTTGGGTGTTGTGTATCTTGGAAATCTCAGCAGGAATCAGTAGTAGCTCTCTCCTCTACAGAAGCTGAATACATGGCTACTACAGAAGCTACAAAGGAAGCTATTTGGCTTAGAGGTCTCTTAGAGGAAATAGAAAGAAAGACTTATCTGCCTACTGTGTTTATTGATAATCAAAGTGCTATATATCTGTGCAAAGATCCTCTATATCATGAGAAAACCAAACATATTGATGTTAGGTTTCATTATATCAGGAAAAAGGTTAAACACAAGCTTCTTAATGTGTGCAAGATTAAGAGTGCTTTGAACCCTTCTGATTTTGGCACCAAGGTTGTCACAGCTGACAAGTTTGCATACTGCAGGGATGCCCTGCATATTCTGGATTCACCTTAGCACAAACAACACTTGGATCGAGGACGGACGGGAGAAACACCAGGACCCTAAGGTGGCAGAAAAATGAGGATCAATTACAAGATTAGAAAGGCAATTGTTGTGATTGTGTAATCTTGAATTGTATAAGTTAGGCTTATTTGTGTGGCTATGGCTATTGAACATGTAATCTCTCTAGGTGATGAAACAATATATCCTAAATGTGTGATGTAGGACACATTCTTAAGGTTGCAAGGACCCCTTAGACATGTCATATGTCTAAGGTTTGGATCCCTTAATCTTAAGATAGTGATCATATCATATATTATGTTGGTGTATTGTTTTAACACTTAGTTACAAACCTCATTTACAGATTTCTGTTAGTGGGCCTTTTCTCTGTGTTTGGGCTTGTCCAGCCCATTCTGGATTTGTATCCCTCTCCCTTGTGACCGTTGGAGGACTTGTAACCCTAGCTCTCAGCTGCTCGGGTATATATACTCCTTATGTGCTACAGGAACCTTTGGAGCTTCATCAGGTAAACCCTAAAGGACAGAGAGAGAGGGACGTCGGGCATCTTGTGTGTAACCCTAAACCCCAGAGGAGGAGGAAGAAGGGATCCAGTGGTGCTGCCGGTGGTGCAGCTTGAAGATCTCCTTGAGAAGCTTCTCTGAAGCTTCTCGGTTGCCCATCCAGGGGGCTTCTTCTTCTTCCTTATTTGCATCTCTCTGGAAGAAGGGATCCAGTGGTGCTGCCGGTGGTGCAGCTTGAAGATCTCCTTGAGAAGCTTCTCTGAAGCTTCTCGGTTGCCCATCCAGGGGGCTTCTTCTTCTTCCTTATTTGCATCTCTCTTGGTTTTCTGTATTTGAGGTTCCCGTGTTACTTGTTCTTGTGCTTAGCCACCATAGCCAACTTGTAACTCGTTTTTCTGATGCTTAGTGGAAACTGGGACCGGATCTCCCCTCTTGAGATCCCGCAGAGTAGGGCTTGCCCGAACTGCGTTATCAAATCGTGTGTTCTCTTTTGTTGCTTTTGTTTTTGAGTACTTTGACTTAGTTTTAGCGAAAAACAAACATCAGGTTTGATTAATTTAAATAATGTTTTTGGAGTTGCTTTCAAGGTTACAAGTGAATTTATGGGAACACGGGGGACACAAGTCTCTACTCTACTTGATCATTTCAGAGTTGAAGGACTCATCAATCAACATTGCTTTCAATTTCTAGGTTTTTTTGCTATTTGAAAGGAGGGAGTTGGGCTTTGTGAGTTAAAGTTGTAGGCTTGAATTGTAGCTTAAGAGTTTTGGTACTCTTGTTGGAGTTTGAAGAATATTTAATTTTGTTATTTTGATTAAGAAGTACTTGATAATTCAAGTGTAATTAGTTGTTATTTTAATTAAGAAATATTTATAATTTAAGTGTTTTGTTGTTATTTTGATTAAAAACTATTTTCTTATGTCAATGTTAAGTAAATTTCATCAAAAATTTGAGTCAAATACCATCACGTTCAAAATTTTGCATGGGGCCTCCGAAATCCATTGGACGGCACTGATACGGATGGATGATAGATTCAAAATCAAGGATTTAGGATAGCTTAATTTCTTTCTAGTTTTTCATGAGAAATTCGGTTATCTGATCAAGCTAGCTAACCTCGTCATCAAGCGTTTATTATTTTCACTTTCACTGTAATAAAGTACTGTAGTTTAATTTTTTAACGAACAAGCTAAGTATATAAAGGGATCATTTGGTTTAAATTTTAGAAAGGGAAAAAAATGAATATAGTATATTTTTATAGTTTAAGATGCATTGTTAAAAAATTTAATCATTACTCACTCCTCTTAACTTTTTATACAAAATTGGTTTTATTTATCCTTATTTTAATCACTCATTTGAAAAAAGGTAACCATATTTCATATACTCCTCTAATCATTACTCTTTCTATCTTTTATACAAAAAAATAGTATTTTCTTATCTAGATATATTTTCCTAAACAAAACTTGTTTTCATTTCGTTTACCAAATAAGCCCTTAATTTGTAATAGACTCGAGATATCTTATTGACAATGAAATAGTGTGTTCAGAGTATTCCCCAAGATTTAATTGTACTTGATTTCTGTGTTCCATCATCAAAGGTTAGAACAAGTCCAACAACATCTCTAAAATAAAAAAAAAAGTTGAAGTTTTAGAGAAAAAAAAATATTTTTTCACCCAACAGCTTTTGTAAACTCATTTGTAAAATAGAGAAATGGAAGGAGAGATGAAAAAAAATCTCTAAATTTGTAAACCCATTTGGGAACTTGCGTTCGCGCAGCCCCCTCCAAATCAAACAAGCTTAAGGTCCTAAACTCCATTAATATATGCACAAAAACAGCAAACATGCAGCTCAATCCAAAGCAAACGACCATGTGGCTTTCACACCTATACATCCATCATATATCCGGTAACTAGCTAGTTTAATTTTCCGACTTTAAATCCAATGGTGATTAAATCCAACGAAAGAAGTTCTTAATCTGCTCGAACCCCGATATCAAAAACCACAAGGCTAAGATTATTAAGATGGGGAATGGTCGAGCCTCGATAAGTACCGCTTTAAGAGCAGAAGCTTATGCACTCTGGATTGGAATCAAAGAAGCTCAAAAGCTAAAGATACGAAACCATGCAATTGAAGGTGCGTGATTAACACAATTAGGGACATATGGAGATGCTCTTGGGATTAAGATGATTATAAGTGACTTCCGCTTGAATGTCATATCATATCTTTTGACAAAATCGACATCCGGTGTCCGGCACCTTCTCATAATTACAACACTTCTCATAGTTGATAGACCGACTACACTTGACCACTCGATCTATCTCTACCAACTAGATTTTCCAAATCTTTTCTTGTTAATAAAAAATTACAACACTTTCTCATAATTTCCATTGAATAATTAGTTAAAGAATAAAGCTGAGAAATGGGGTTTGATTAGTTAAAGAAAAAAGAAATGAATACTCCGTACTAGATCCATGAGATAATTAATTGTGAGAAAAAGTGGTATAAGTGGGATTGTGACTCAGTATTGTTGTTTGTTTTAATAAAGTGAAGTGTGAAATAATAAAATAAGGGAATCGAAGATCTTATTAGCCCTTCAATTTAACAGGTGATTGATTTGAGATTTGACCAACTTCTATGAAGGAGTTGACGCTCAACATCACCGGATCCGAATCCGAATCCGAATCGTTACCGGTAACCAGTGCAAATTAGACAAAAACAAGGAGGAAACAAAAATGGAAGCTAGAAAGGAAGTTGAAAATGGCGATTTCTCAAGATCCGGGCTACTCAACACAGTGCTTTCATGGTCCCTCAGCGACATACTCAACCTCAATCTCTACCAGGACAAGGTAATCGTACTTCTTAATTAAACCCGCCCAGTGAGATCTTCCTCCTGTTGCGCGCTGATCGATACTCACTTTGCAGGTGAAGAAAATACCCACCACTTTCGACTCCACTTCATCTTACCTCAACTCCTTCGTCTTCCCATTACTCGAAGAAACCAGGACCGATCTCTCCTCCAAGATTCAGAGCGTCCCTCAATCTCCCACCTGCTTCATCTCCGCCATCAACACGTCCAAGGACCACAAGCCCCCCAAGGACTTGTGCTACGATATCATCACAACAAAAAATTCGACTGTTCGTGGAGCTTGCAAGTACGAGCCGGAGACCGGCGATTTGTTCGCCATCACGAATGTCAAGCCGAGGAGGATAGAGGACCTAAACAGGCCAGGAATCGGTTATCTTGTGGCCTTCGTTCAATATTGTATCATGCTCGAAGACAGGGCCATGATTTCGATCTTGACCTCGAAGCCACTACAATTTGAGCACAACAACAAGGAGCTGTTTGCTGTTTCCCTTGTGAATTTGACCACGAATCTGCGGGTGTGGAAGGGCCTGCACCCCGATCCTACAGGGCCTGAGTTGAAGATCATCGAGAATGCGCTAAATATGAGCTGTTTCGGAGACAGACCCTGCTTGATGTGTTCTTGTAGCAGAATTATTCTACCGGATTGTTTCAATTTGGATGATTCACAGAAAGAGGCAATTTCGGGTGTAGTCAGGATAAGCAAATGCAGCCATAAGAACGACATCAAGCTTATATGGGGGCCACCCGGAACCGGGAAGACAAAGACGGTTGCTACCTTTCTAGCTGCGTTGGTCGGGATGAAAGTCAGGACTGTAGCTTGTGCACCTACAAACACATCAGTGCTTCAGGTCGCTTCTCGGGTTAGGAACCTACTTGACGGGAATCGTCTAGAGAGCTTTCCATATGGTATAGGCGACGTCGTTTTGCTTGGCAATCAGAAGAGGATGAAGATTGGCAATGATGTTATGGATGTGTTTCTTGATCGTCGTGTTGAGCTTTTAACAAAGTGCTTGTCGTCAGAATCTGGTTGGCATTCTACTTTAGAGTCACTGATATTGTTTCTTGAAGATCCTCAAGAGCGATACGAGGCCTACGTTGAGAAGATCAGAAAGGAAGCTGAAGGTGACACTAATGTCATATTCAAAGTGGTTAAGTGGTTCTTTCAGTCCAGCAATGTTCAAGTTGATCATATGTCGAGATCCGAGTTTGCGGAGGAAAGACTCAATTCATTGCGTCCGCGGTTGGTTTTCTGCATCAAAACTCTGCAACAACATCTGCCAACTCATCTCCTTTCCCCTGCTGCAGCTAATGCCATGGTTCTTACAATTAATTCGATAAACCAGTTCACAAGCATTGATGTATGGACTTCGTCGTCAAGATTGAGGCTGGTTGAGATCCTGAAATCTCTACACAAATCTGTTAACCTATCGGGTTTTCTTGGTACACAAATCTCTACACAAATCTCTACACAAATGATCAAGGACTTCTGCTTGGAGAATGCGCAATTGATCCTTTGCACGGCGTCAGGAACTGCTAGACTTCAGACACAAGGACTGAGAGCCGTGCAACTGGTGGTCATTGATGAAGCTGCACAGTTAAAGGAATGTGAATCCACCATTCCTCTACAGTTGCCCGGACTGCAGCATGCGATTCTTATAGGGGATGAAAGGCAGCTACCGGCCATGGTTCAAAGCAAGGTATATATATTCATTGATTTTTAACTACTTATTCCTTGCAATCTTTGTCATTCTTAGTTGATTGGCTTACAGGTTGCGGAGATTGCGAACTTCGGGAGAAGCTTATTCCAAAGGCTGTCAATACTGGGAAAGGAAAGGCATCTGTTAAATGTTCAATACAGGATGCACCCTTCAATCAGTTCATTCCCAAACAGTGAGTTCTATAATAAGAAGATTTCTGATGCTCAAAATGTAATGGTACAAAGCTATACTAGGCAGTTTCTTGAAGGAAAGATGTATTCGTCGTATTCTTTCATCAATGCATCTTCTGGAAAGGAGGATTTCGAGAAAGGAAACAGCCCAAGAAACTTCGCTGAGGTGGCTGCTGTCGCGGAGTTAGTAGGAAGACTTCAAAATGGTACACTATGATTTACTGTAAATTGATTCACAAACTCTACATTGCAGTAATAATTACCTCACCATGCTTTTTTACAGTTTCAACAGTGAGAGGCCAAAGGGTGAGTGTAGGAGTGATATCTCCTTACAAGGGTCAAGCTAGAGCTATTCAGGAAGTGCTAGGGAAGAAGTATAGCACCGATGAGAAGGCCATGTTCTCTGTAAGCGTGGGCTCGGTTGATGGCTTCCAGGGAGGGGAGAAAGATGTGATCATAATCTCCACGGTCAGATGCAACACGAACGGCTCTATTGGTTTCCTCTCCAATCGACAAAGAGCAAATGTCGCACTAACTAGAGCAAGATACTGCTTGTGGATAATAGGTAGTGGATCGACGTTGAGCAAAAGTGGAAGTGTGTGGATGAAACTTATTGATGATGCAAAGTCGCGTGGCTGCTACTTTAACGCGGATGAAGACAAGAATCTGGCTCGGGCTATCAAAACTTGTAGCTCAGACAAGGTAAGAGTGTCACTAGCCTCTCTTAGGCTTGGGGATAATTGAAAGGGCAAAGCTATGTGAAATTCTGTGTTGGGTTTATATTTTATTTTTTGTTATAAGGTCGAGATCCACCCTCCTAATACAAAAGCTTAAGTCTTTGTGTAAGGGCTTCTCCCAACCTTATATTTTGTGATCTATTACCACCCACAATCAATGTGGGATGACATTTTTATCCCAACAAAGTATGGATGTGTAATGCAAGTGTATGGTGCTACATGTTTGGACTTGTTTGTGTTTTTGTTGAAGACAATGGAATTATCGGATCTGCTAATTTTAAAGATTACATGCATGGATTTTCCGCTTGATGCAGGAAAACCAATTAACAACTGTCAGGAACTGAACTGAGAGTTGTTAATATGTTTTCAATGTAGTTGGAGCTTCGGAGCTGGATGATTCACAAAGAGGTCGTTTCAGCTGTAGTCAAGATGAGCAAATGTAGCCATCATAACACCATCAAGCTGGTATGGGGCCGTCGGGGACTGGGAAGACGAAGATGGTTGCTACCTTTCTAGCTGGGCTGGCTGCCCAAGAAAGTTAGGACCGTCGTGTGTGCACCTACCAACACAACATTTGTTGGGATTAAAATTAAAATGCCATTCCACATTGGTTGTTGGTGGTAAAAGTAACACAAAATATAAGGGTGGGAGAAGCCCTACCCCAACGATTTAAGTTTTTATATTAGAAGGTTGGATCCCGAGTTCCTGACCTTATAACCAAAAGTAGTCAAGTTATTAGCTAGCTAGCTACCTTAAATATCATCCCACATTACCACAAAATATAAGGGAAGGGAAACCCGGCCTACACAATGAGTTAAGTTTTTGTGTTAGAACGGTGAATCTTGAGTTAATAATCAAAAACAAAATTAAACCCCACATGACTCCCGTTTACCTACAATCCGAGCGGTTTCTCGGAATCTATCGGTTTTCCTCTCCATCGACAACAAGCTAATGTCACATTAACTAGAGCAAGATAATGTTTGTGTATACTAGGGAGTGGATTGACATTGAGCAGGAGTGCAAGTGTGTGGGTGAAACTTATTGATGATGCAAAGTCGTGTGGCTGTTACTTTGATGCTAACGAGGACAAGAAGCTTGCTCGGGCTATCAAAACTTCAAGTTTCAATAGCCCAATCAAGCTTCTTCTAAGTTTTTGACTTGTTTTTGTTTGCTAAGACAGTTGAATAATCGGATCTGGTAATTTCCGTTGATGCAGGAAAACGAATTGGCAAATTTAGGAGCTGAACTGAGATTGATAGCTAATGTTGAATTTGTTTATATGTGCAACAGATCATCTCATAACATAAATGCTTTGTTGAACCAATGCAGAATGAGACATGCTCCATTTTAGATACTCCGTAATTGTTAGTTTCATTCTTGAAAAAATTGGTAGTTTTTTCTTTTCCAATTGTAGGTTGCAAGTTGCAAGTGCTTCCTCAGCTTTGTAAGCTTTAGTCTTTTCTTTTCGGAAAAGTAAATGGGTAAAAGTGAATTAATTTGCTTGGAAATTAAGAAAATAGAGTCCTTCGATGGCAAGGCAAAGGAAATTGGAAAATCTTTTTTTTTTTTTTTTTTTTCGGAAAGCTTGTTTGGAATCTTTGGATGGATGGAGTGCATCTGTGCATGTGTACGTTAAATACACCCATACGTGTTTTAATGCAACCTTTGTTCTGTTTTTTAAAAAGTAATGTGAATGGATCATGCATGGATCCTTAGACAAATTGAAATCAGACTGGTAAGTTGGAGGAGCATGCATTCTAGTGGAACGACGGATAGGGACAACAGGTGCAGGGGTGGGGACAATTGGAGATGCAACAGATGAAGGGGCAGAATCATTGACAGGTAAGGAGGTATCATGGAGAGAAAAGGGAATGAAATCAGGAGCAGCAATAGGAAAAGTGACATCAGGAGGGCTTTGAATTGAATGAAATGGGAAAATCTGTTCATAGAAAACAACATTTCTATAGATCATAATCTCTCTAGAATCAATATTCAAGAGTTTGTATGCTTTCTTCCCAAATGGAAATCCCAAAAAAATGCAGGCCTGAGAACGGGACTGAAACTTGTCTCTCCCCTTAACATTTGTTGTGGCATAACACAAACAACCAAAAGGTTTCAACTGATCATATGAAGGTGGTGTAAGAAAAAGTATCTCATATGGAGTGGAATTTTGCATAAGCTTAGGGGGAACCGGTTGATCAAATAAGTGGCCATCAAAACACATTCACCCCAATACTTGAGAGGTAATTGGGATTGGAAAAACAAAGCCCTGGATGTTTCAAGGAGATCCTTGTGCTTCCTCTCATCCACACCATTTTGTTGAGGTGTGTATGCACATCTAGTTTGGTGAAGAATGCCATTTGATGAGAAAAAGAGCAAGGCTTGAGCACTGGAACCAAGTTCAAAGGCATTGTCTGTACGAATGATCTTTGGTGTGGTATGAAACTGATTTTGGACCATGTGAACAAAGCTCTCAATGAAGGAAAATGCAATGGACTTTGTGGGAAGTAAATGTGTCCAGGTGCATCGACTGAAATCATCAACTAATGTAAGGAAATATTTGTGGCCATTGTATGTGGAGGTGTGATAGGGTCCCCAAAGATCAACATGCATCAAATCAAAATGTTTCTTGGTTTTAATACTGCTGAGAGGGAAAGGTAAATCTGTGTTGTCAACATTTATGAAAAATATCACAAACAATTGGTTTAGAAATATCAACAGTATCACAACAATGCAACAATTTCAATTTCTCAAAAGGCATATGGCCAAGTCTCAAATGCCAAAGCATAGACAAACCAGAAGAACAAGTAAAGGTTTTACATGTAGTGCTATTCTCACTAGAATGCATGATATGGGAAATGTATTTGGGTGATTTGCTTTCCTACAGATAGAGTCCTCCTTGTTGTTTACCAAGAGCCACTAGCCTCTTCAGTGAAGGGGCCTGCAAATCTGCAATAGGCAATCAGTTGATGAAAAACAGACCTTACCATTCAACTGAGAAGTGAGTTTGCTGATAGATAAGAGATTGAATTTGAACTCAGGGCATAAAAGACATTGTGTATAACAAGGTCAGGTAAATTTTGAATAGAGACATAGTGTTTAACAATGATGAAAGTGGCATTAGGCAAGGTGATTTTGTAAGGGTGAGGGAGAGGTAATAGGTGAACAAAAGAGGTTTCGACAAAACACATGTGGTCTGTCGCACCAGTGTGTCTAAAATCCAGGAATCACATCGTTTCTGCGAATCTATATGTGCACTTAGAGCCATATTTTCAAAGTAATTTGAAAGGTGTGTACTTGCCATCGAACATCCAGCAAGCTCTAGATTCTGGTGTTGAGGCTACGAATTACCCTTGGTCAGCATGCTCATAAGTTGTGTACATTGCTCAACTGTGAAACCCGGTATAGCAGCCTTAGAATAAGACGAATAACCAATGAGTTTGTAGCAAAACTCAACCTTGTGCCCAGTTTTCTTGCAGTGAGTGCAAACATAAGAAGCACGTTTTCCAGGCACAGTCCCCTCAGATTTACTCGGTTTCTGACCTTGAGTTTGCATAGATGACTGAGTTGAAGAAGACGATTTCTGTCGCTGAGAATACATGGCAGAAGAATCCCCAGCAAATTGAGTAATACTCTAGAAATCTCGTTGCTTCTCCTCTTGATTGAGCAAAGAATATGCTTCTGCAATAGTGGGACTTGGTTTCATCATCAAGATATGGCCTCTAACTGAACTGTAACAGTCATTGAGCCCCATCATAAGCTCAAGAAGCTTCTGATCCTCATCAAGCTTGCAGAATTCTTGACGAGCTCCACAAGAACAGCGAGGATTATCTGTAAAGCCTTCTGCTCATCCCATAATCGCTTGATCTTGGTGTAATAAGTAGCAAAATCATCACTCCCTTGTGAAATCACACACAATTTCTTTCGAACAGCAAAGCATTGAATGAGATTCGATTGTTCAAATCGTTGAACAAGATCCAACCAAATCTCAAAGTTCATTCCCAAACAAAGAGTTTTACGAAAATAAGATTTCAGATGCTCGAAATGTGACTCTAGGAAGCTACAATAAGCAGTTCCTTGAAGGAAAGATGTATTCCTCTTATTCTTTCATCAACATATCTTCGGGAAAGGAGGATTTCGAAAAGGGTCACAGCCCGAGAAACTTGGCTGAAGTTGCTGCTGTGGCGGAGTTAGTTGCAAGACTTCACAAGGGTATCATCTAGCAATTATACTAGTCTAAAGTTTCAAAAAAACTATATACATTTTGCAGTGATAAATAATGCTGTCAACTCATGATTTTCGCAGTGTCAGTGTACGAAAAACGAAAGGATCAGTGTAGGAGTGATATTTCTTCCAGTTAATACTATGCAGCTGGACGTCCCAATCTTACATCCCAACAGTCTCCGGCATTCTTGTATCATACTCCGTAGTATGTTTGGAGTAAATCCATTCAACCATTTTTTTTTGGGGCGAATAAACATGAAGGTCCTCCTTCTCTTATTTTAACTTGTCAAAATAATTAAGTTTCGCTTCAAATTATATGATACAAATGAATCCATTCAAGCATTTTTTTATGGGCGAATTTAGTAACTAATTAACCATTGTTGAGAAGGAAAGGAATGTGAAGAGACCAAACAGAGTCTCACATTGATTAAATGAACAAAGAAGTCTTATTATATAAGCTCACCTAATGCCAATTGGTTTTAGGATGGAATCCCGCTCGGCTTATGTGCTAGGCTATCAGCGCATGGGCACACCGCACACGTGTGTACACGTGTGCAGTGTGCCCATGCGGAAAAGTCAAACGGCCCGACTCTCGATCTTGGTGTAGCTGAAAAGAGAATGAAATGCTAGACCACTTAGCTAAAAAGAGTCGATCCTAGTCTAGCTAAAAAGAGAATGAAATGCTAGACCACTTAGCTAAAAAGAGAATGAAGTGCTAGACCACTTGTCCTAGTTGCATTTGCGGGGGGCGTGTTGAGAATGAAATGAATGTGAAAGAAGTCTTAGTATATAAGCTAGTGGGCTAATGTCAATTGGTTTTAGGATGAAACCCCGCTCGACTTATGTGCTAGACTATCAGTGCATGGGTACACGTGTGCACACGACCCCCGATCCCGAATCCCAACGGACTTCAGTAACCATCAAAATAAATTTACTCCAATCATTAATCATTAATTTATTTTATAATTGTGAATGTTTGGCCATTGAATATACGATTGCTCATTATGGATTCCAAAGCAAATTACATGCAAACTTACTTGAGGCAATTAAGCTCACGTACACGGTACCGTCGGTACATATCTAAGCCTACCCCTTTATTCTTGTTTTTATATATGATCGAAATTAAACATATGTGTGTATTTTTCATGCTATTTAATTAATAACCGCCGCCGCCTCCGACGCCGTCGCCATGACCACTACCGGAACCTTGTCCATACCCACCAGACTGTGGCCCTCCGGCATAGGCGGTTCCTCCTCCGGAACCTCCTCCTCCGCCTCCTGCAGAAGCCCCCCGCCCACCGGTGGCTGAGCCGTACCCACTCCCGGAGCCGCCACCGCTACCATAGGCAGTTCCTCCAGCACCACCAGCGTAGGCTGAGCCACCGCCGCCGCCACTGCCGCCTCCTCCCGCTGAAGCACCGGCCCCACCATGCGCTACTCCGCTGCCGCTTCCTTGCCCACTCCCATATCCTCCAGCGGATCCTCCTGCCCCGCCAGCATAGGCTCCGCCACCTCCCCCTATGTAAGCCCCAGTGCCACCTTGGGCTGATCCGCTTTCGCCACCTTGGCCGCCTCCGTAGCCTCCGGCGTAAGAATCCTCTGGACCACCGGAGTAGGCTTGACCCCCTCCGCCTCCGCTTGCATAGACGTTGCCTAGAAGCTGGCGGTGGGCGGTGGCGGAGGCTAGGCTGGCCAGGCCCAGAACAAGAAAGAAGACTGCTAGTGACATTTTGTGAGAAGCCATATTGATTCTTAGCTTTCAACTCAATAAAGGATGTAAATGTGTGTTTTGTTTGTGTGATTGTAAGATGGAGGTTTGAGGGGCTATTTATAGAAATGGAGAGATGGATGACAATTGACAAAGGATGCTACTGCATCTAAATATCTCACTTGGTACTTGGTAGTGTCAAAACTCAATTATATCCATACTGTCTATATATATATACACTAGGTAGAAGGCCGTGCTTTGCACGGCGTAGTTGTGGATACAAATTTGTCCCACGTCGCCTACTGAAGCTTCTTGATCTCTCCGACGACGGTCTATTATGGTTCCCGGTGTCAGTCGCCATGTTCCTCTTCCCAATATCACTCCACTCCCACCACCTCTACTCTTTCTTCCTCGCGGTCGTCCTTGCCAGATATTAGTACCTGGGAAATAAAAACGGATGACCAACAGAAAGAACGAAGAAATTAAGACTGGAAGACAACAATCAGACTACAAAAGGGATACAGGAAAGAACTACAACTCTAAAGTTTTGAGAACTGACAGCAACAAGTCCATATTGAATTTCTTGTGAATCTCACGGTTAAAACTCAAGCTGATTACAGTAAGACTCAATCTAATGAGTAAAGGTCCAGAAGAAACATGCTCAGTGTAAGAAGATAAAGTTAGAACAACAGTAGCAGCTATGAACTTGATCAAATAGATAGCATGTTCTGGATCAAGGATGCTAGAATCAAAATTGAACTTACGAACAATTTCAAAAGCTCATATTTTTAATAGCGTGGGTGGAAATTTAAGAAACATATCCAGAAACAACCTAATCAAGGTATTTGAAGTCATCATAAGAGATCCATCCTGACACTGAATATGATTCTTCAACTAGGCAAAATGGATTTGGCAAAGATTTGTTAGACTCACAGTTCTTCGGATTCGGCATCTGTACTATCCGTCTTATTGGCCTTTTCCAAGTACTCCTCTTCTATAGTTTCCTTGAGGATGAAAAGTCGTTGGATAACAATGGGTGCAGCCATATGCTTCACTTCCCTTATTTCGGTATCTTCTTTGTTGAGGTTCTATGCGTCAAGCATGATTGTCACCCATTTGTGAAGCTCCTTTGGCATGCTAGCTCCAACAGCAAGGATAAAGCCAAGTTTAGATCAGCTGATGGCATTCGTCAAATCTCGCTACATCAAGAAGAGGTTAATTCATTGTGAAAATCAAAGGCTTAATCTTACGTGTAGAGGGCATTTGGGTACCTGGCTTCGTGACCGTCTCCTGGGGAAAAAGCAGTAGCCATCGCCGAGAATCGTTCCTCAGGATCAGCGATGTTTAACAAATACTTGAGCAGCTTGATTTCTTTGGGTGCAATGCTCCTAAGGCCGTTTTTTGTGGTTTTGTATGGTTGATACAATATATCTTTGACCTGCAATAGGAAAATATTCTTAAAAACGTATAAAATGATCCTACAATCTAGAGCAGAAATAAATGGAAATTTAATTTATAAATTATAACACTTGAGCTTCAGTAGAAAATGTTTATGCCTTTTAAGCAGCTGAAATACATATTCAAATAAAATTCAGCCTAAACATGTCATGTAGCTTCCACAAGACACAGCCAAAAAGAAATATTCTGGTCAATGAAAAATATGCATCTTAATGGAGCTCAGACATGAATATCATTCGAGGAAAATTGGGTAATCAAGATGCCTTGTTTTTCAACGTTTTAGACTCTTTAGCTGATGCCCAGGCGCTGTTAATTGACAAAATAGAGAAGAGTGAATTGCCTTAGCGAGGCTTTTTATCTTATCACAGGCAGCATCAAAATAGAGAAGAGTCAAAATAGAGAAGGCGACCTGAGGATGTCATTGAATTTGGCCTGGGCAGTATCGAATGTGTCAATAATCCCTAATGTGTTGTCATAAGCAGATACTGCAGATAAGCATCTAGTACCAAGTCTGGCCATTGCTCTGCAAAAACAAACAAAGGACCAGTGTGAGAGAGAACCAAATCCATGGTATAGGACATTTAATATTTTTATTGCCATAAATATTTTTTTCTAACAAGTTCAGAAAAGCCTCTAATAATCATATGACTAAATGTTATGGATATCCATGTTCTGGGGATGAATAAAGGCTGTTGAATTTGTTTAATAATTGTGCCATATCTTACCTCTTCCAGCTAGTGATGTATAAAATGAATACATATAAGAACCATGATTAAACTTTTATAATCCTAAATTCCTAATTAGGCTCAGTGATATAATGCTAACAAGGTTATAATTTCCAACATCAAATCAGCTGCCAAATAGCACTCCTTAAACACAATGGTTAAATGAGACTCGTTCCCAAAGGCACTTTTAAAGCTCTAAAATCAGGAATTTCCCCAGGCAAGAAATTTTTTGAATAAAATTCAGAGAAACCTAATTCGCAGCCTAACTGCACAAACTCAAGCCTAAATCCTAGTCCGAATACCTAGATCGAAACCCAATTAACCCTAAATCAGAACCCTCAAGCTTAAAGCATCCTAACCTTAAAGCTCACAAAGCTGGAAAATAACCTCAACCTATCATTCATCTTAAATAAAAAAACCCACAAATTCTTACTCTCAATCGAAACCCACAAAAAATCAGTTGAAGTCGAATCCAATTAAATCTCAACCCCAAATCAGGATAAAAACACAAACCAAGCACAAATCATGGCATGTAATTTTTCTGACTTGAATCTGATGAAAGAATATAGTTTGAACTGAATCTAGAGAGGATGAAACCCTTACCTAGATTCATTGGTAGGAATCCGATTCCAATATCTTCCATCATCAATCCAGTTATTGAAATGGGCCTGGATGAGATTGACAAGCACATACCTCCAGTTCTCTTATCCATTCATATTTCCTACAATCCAAAATCAATGAGTTCCCTGAACAATTTCAATTGATCATCCCCTTCACCAGCAACGATTTGTTTAAAAAAAGTGTAGATAAAGAGAATTTAAGGATGTAATTAAGAGGTGTAAGCAAAAATATCAGTTGATCAAGGACTTCCAAAACAAAAAACGAATGGATCGAGGAGATAAAAATTACTGGATGAAAATCAACAATTCACGAATCTTTCAACTTGGATAGAAGCAATGCACCATGATCACCATAAATGTAAGCGGCCATTTCGCGACTCAAACCGCCGGTACGCTTTCTGGCTCGCAACGACTCAAACGGGCAGGGGCTCTCTATTTGCTTGCAATGCCGGCTGTTCGCTTTTAGTTAGAAGTCAAAGTAGAGAGCACCGTTTGCCCTACACTTAAAAAAAGAAAAAAGTATGGATGAAGTAAGAAAAAGTACACAAGGAAAAAAAATTGGTTCAGTTGAAGAGTTTGCTTGACTCAATGATCTAGACAGAAGCTACTAAAAGTGCGAATGTGATGGAACTAAAGGTAGAGTTGATTCTCTTAAACAAAAGGTTGGAGTAGCGAAGGTTTTTGAGAAGAATCTGGCTCAAAAAGAGGAAAAGAGTGTACTTTTGTAGTTGGAGTCAACTTCTGTCAGGGAAGGGGTTGAAAGAGCCAAGGGTTTGAACAAAATTCTGTCTTAGAAACAGGGATCCTGCAAACGGCTGACAATGGAGTTTGAATGTATCAAACAAGAGGTTCAGAATGCAAAAGGGCCTAGAGGAGAATCTATAATAGAAAGAGGAGTCCTTGAAACCGCTAAAGTTGGAGTTAAGAGTCTCTTAAGGAAGGGCTAGAAAAGGCCAAAAGCAAGGACAAAGTCAGAAACTTTCTTTAAGAGAGGAATCTTGTGATCAGGTGAAGTCAGGTTGAGACTGTCTTAAGCATGAGCTTGATGAAGCCAAGGGATTTGAGGAGAATCCTATTCAGAATCTTTAAGCAGTAGCTTTTAAAAGGCCAAGTTTTGAGGAGAAGCTTTCTCAGAACGAGGAATCCTATGGGCAGTTGAAGTCAGAGTCAAACTATCACAAGCATGGCTTGAAAAGGATGAGGACTTTAGAGAGAATTTCATTCACAAAGATGAATATCTGCAGCAGCTGAAGTCGGAGTTAGATCTTTAAAGCAACAACATTTACATGCAATCAACATTGAGATGAAGCTGTTTTAGAGAGAGGCTTCCGCAGATCAAAAAGATTTGGAAGTAGATCTTGAAAAACAAAAATTCTATAAATGGTGTGGAGTGAAACAGTTTTTTCTCTCCTTTTCTTCAATGATAAAACAAAATTTATGATTGCTAATCCATTTAAGCCTCATTTTTTTATGAATTCAAATATGTTTTCTATGATTCTGATTCACCAAACGAATTTAACCCTAAAAAGAAATAGAAACAAAAGAAAACACAGTACCTCGATATAAGAGCTAGTTGCGATGCTGCCAACGTAGCTAAGGCAGTCACAAGGTAACAAAAGAGGTCACTTCTTGTGACAAGGTCTACCAACAAATCCAACTCTGGAGTTCCCACTTCTTGTGACAAGGTCTACCAACAAATCCAAGTCTGGAGTTCCCACTCAAGACGTTTTCATAATACAAGCTGCAAATTCAATTCACTTGTACAGCAAGATGAAATCATACATCAGATAAATGCCAATTTAAAAAATCCACATATTTATTTAAGTCCCATAAATTTGATTTATCCAGGAGTTCTCATAGAGATATTTGCATAAGACAAGCTAAAAAATCAAATAGATGATCAAATGAATAAAAACAAATAACTGTGCCATGAAATGGATTCCGTTAAACTTTTCCTTAACTCATTATGTATCTGTCATTCCGTCTCTTAAAATAAATCACAACTTGAAGTCCTCTTTCATTAAATCACACGCAAACAAAGCTACAGCATACAAACGAGATTTTCGAAATTGCTAAACCACATTCATGAAATGAATAAAGGCCGTTGAATTTGTTTAATAATTGTGCCATATCACATATGATTACCTCATCCAGCTAGTGATGTATAAATGAATACATATAAGAACCATTATTAAACTTTTATAATCCTAATTAGGCTCAGTGATATAATGCTAACAAGATTATAATTTCCAACATCGAATTAGCCGCCAAATAGCACTCCTTAAACACATGGGTTAAATGAGACTCGTTCCCAAAGGCCCTTTTAAAGCTCTAAAATCAGGAATTTCCCCGGACAAGAAATTTTTGGAATAAAATTCAAGGAAACCCTCAAAACCCTCAAGCTTAAAGCATCCTAACCTTAGAGCTCACAAAGCTGGAAAATCACCTCAACCTACCATTCATCTTAAATAAAAAAACCCACAAATTCTCAGTCTCAATCGAAACCCACAAAAAATCAGTTGAGGTCGAATCCAAATAAATCTCAACCCCAAATCGGGATAAAAACACAAACCAAGCACAAATCATGACATGTTATTTGGCTGACTTGAATCTCTTATGAAAGAATATAGTTTGAATTGAACCCAGAGAGGATGAAACCATTACCTAGATTCATCGGTAGGAATCCGATTCCACTATCTTCTATCATCAATCCCAATTATTGGCATGGGCCTGGATGAGACTGACAAGCACATACTTCCAGTTCTCTTATCCAGTTATAATATATATTTTGGGCAACTGGCCAACCATAAACAGTTCTATTCTGTCAAACAAACACAAAAAGATTTAGTTAAGAATTCTTAGAAAGAAAAGTACCCCAATAAAGCATCAAACCATACATAAATTGTTTGTTTCTCATCATTGGGAACTGGTATACCCCAATCAACTAATGCTCTGGAAATTGAGAAATCTCTCAGGCCACTATTTATCCAACTTTGCACCTGGGAATTTGAAAACCAAGACAAAAGATGGTCTGTTATTTAACAATATGTACCATAGAAAAATATAGGGAATGCAGCTACTCTAGCTAAACTATTCTAGAAGAAAGGGATCACATGCTGGTATGGAAAAGGGTAAATCTGTATAATTTAATAACTTGCTTTGACACGTCATTGCCACTATGCACTTATGGTAGGAGGAAGAATCCATCATAGTGGAACCGGCAATAACTTGAGCAGACATAAAATAGTATAAAAAAGGGATTAACCCTAAGGAGTTAGGGATTCAGAAATATTATTGTAAGGACTTTTTCCTTCATGCCCAATTTGAGTGCATACTCATTTGTGGACCTGCTTGAGGGTTATCCTCGTCTGGTGGCTTAATGGATTAGATTGGTGTTTCCCTAAGATCGTGTTCTTGTGTTGCCTTAGCACTTCTAGACAGAAATGTAGAGGAGAGATAGACAACATGGCACCTCATATAATCGGTATGAAGGTTGTACAAAGTCAGGATTTTGAGTCAGCGTGTCTTCTAACTCCCTCTGCTACTTTGACAAGGCAAAGAAATAATTATCTTCTTTCCGTTGAACAAATGGCTTAAGGTGCACAGGGCAACAACTACCATCGAGCAACTCCTTTTCATCCTGTAGACATGGATAAAATAGAAGCTCATAGTATCCCTTCCCGGAAGTGTAAATAAGGAACTCGAAGGAAAATGATTAAAAATAATAAGAATAAAAAGTTATAAGAATACAGGCACAAACCAAAAAAGTAAAAAAACCAAACAAACAGGCGGACCAGTCAAATATACAGAGATAATCTCAATACACATTCTAAAATTACTAAATTAGGTTAAAGTTCTTGGCATAGTGGTGCTGAAGGGAACAAATAAAGCTCCAAATTCATCGTTATCCACCAAATCGGAAGTCCAATTTCAGGGATCAGACCGAACCAAAGCAAAAACAATCCTTAGAAAAAGTCAAGATCCAAAACTGCGACGACGACAACTCCTTTCAAGCGATCATCGCAAGCAACAAATCAATTAAAAAAAAAACACACACACACACAAAGTAATGAACAAAACCACGAATTGAATAAATATAGCAGGAGCAAAGCTGTATATTCATGGCCTTCTTGTTTGCTTCAAGCTGACTACCTGAGAAATCGAGAAAGCCCCAAATTCAAATCGTCAAAACATGAGAGGGGGAGAAAAAGGAGAGGGTTTGGGAGGAGCGGGAGGAAGATACCTTTGGAAGCTTTGTTCTTCTCCAAGTTTCTTTCGCAGGCCGTCTTCGACCCTAAACCCTAAACCAATTACTTCAAGCAGATCACTCAATGCACCATGGAATTTCTTTTCTGCAAAAGTGATATTACTATATCAGAAATTTTGATCTTTTATCCACACAATAAATTCAAGTTGAACTCATGATCGGCTAGGGAGGGAAATGAAAACAAAGAAACACACTGGCATACAATTAGAGAGAGATGCAAACAGATAAACCTGTGTAATCAAATCCATATCCTGGCTGAGGCTTATCACTGAAACCAAATCCGATCCAATCAGGTGCAATGCAATGGAACCCTGAATCTGACATCTACTCAAGAAGATTTTGGTCAACAACATGAAAAGGCATTAGGTAATGTGCTAATAACATAGTCATATTTAGCAGTACTGTTACCCATTTATAATGCTAAAACACTAATGAATTCTCTACATGCAAAATGATCAAATCCGCAAGGCTAACAACCTGTGGCATAACACCGCAATAACTGTAAGATTGTGTAGGCACCCCATGAAGGAAAACGATAGTTCTACGTCTGCTATCAGGTGACCCTGCAACATCATTTTGTAGGAAAACAATGTTTAGCTTATCCATTTGCTCAGCAATATCAACTTTCAAATTTCAATCAAGGCTTCTTCCTTCTTCAATTTACACACACTCTCAACCATCTTGATAATCTGATGATACTTGAGATATGGGAGATAACTCACCTTCCTGGGAGGGATCTAGACTTGCTATCTATGAACCTGGTGGTACAAATCTGAACCCACTTTTTCACAAACCTGGCAAGAAGAAGCTGGAGTTGGCATCGAGGCATGATATCGCAGTTAGAAACAGGCAACAATTCTTATAAAAACTCTAAACCAAAATAGACATCATATTCTAGTGCAATGAAATGGAAAAAATTGCTCACCATAACAGCATAGCCTGCCGTTTGTACATCAAAATCTCCATCCTAGCAAAATAAATAAATAAAAAACAGATGTTAATAACAAAATAAAAAAGCAGTAAAATAGAGCAGAAGAGGATAGCTAAATTTGTTCTTAGTTTATAGGAATGCTTCAATCACTACACAACGCAAAGGTCCACACTGAGCAAATAATCCTCTCAATATTGCTCTGCATCTTCAAATAAGTGCCAAAAATATATCCAACATAGCTGATACAACAACTACCCAGTATATCCCGCCAAAGCAGGGTCTGGGGGGTCAGGATATATCCAACATAGCTGATAACTATATTTAATTTGAGAGTTTATTGACAATAAGAATACTAAAAAGGAACAATATTATGCAGAAATTGCAAAATTAATGAAGTCCAAAACTCAAAAGAAAAGAAGCTTAAGGTGTATGCAAGTAAAGTGTACCTGATGTTCTAGGTAAGAGGGAGCACGCTACGCGCGCTGGCATTTCAAGTAATCGGATGTTCAGATTGTTTGGCTTTTGTCTTCAAGCTACAGGATCATAAGACTATCCCGCTTCTGATTTTGGGTTCCATTTTTGGCTCAAAAAGTCACAATCGTTGTCTTCCAAAGTCTTGCAGTGTCGTGACATAATGTTTGACCCTTGGCCATTGGTGTTGCTCATCATATTGATGTTTCTTGACCAAGAATTGCATTTGGAGGCCTGAAGATAACCTGCAGAACCCAAACAAGTTTCATAAGTTGTCAAAATAGGTGATGCATTGCATCCCAACACTACGCATCCAGTTGGCAAAACAAGTTTCCATAAGCAAAGTCTTATAGATGTTTAACAAAATGTTCTTGCTAACAAAGCTATAAAGTTTGTGAAAAGGCTCGACTGAGTACGCCTCCAACCAGAATCCAAAACTGTTAACAGACAATGTCTCGTCTACTTCAGTCAAGAAGCATCAAAACCATATTTCAGTGAATATCTAACAAAGAGTGGAATTTATGCATAAAGTGGTATAAAATGTATGATCGCATGATTTAAATAAACACTTGCCTTCTTCATGTGTCACTCTTCAAACTTTAGCCGCTCAATTCTGAGAGGAGTAAAGAAAACAACAATGGTTCAGACTAAACAAAAGATTAATGAGTGGAAAACCAGTAGAGTCATGATTATTTCAAAAGGCAAATCATCAAATTAAATGATAATCAGGGTTTGTGCAAATGCATATCATGCCATCAGATGAAAAAATAAACTGTGTATAGGATAGGAGCCTATATTGTGGAAGTCAATAGTTGTTTTAATATTCAGAAATTAGAAGGTAGATGTGTCAATAGCAACAGTAGTCTCACCTCTAAGTAAGTCAATAACGATCACAAGGATATGCTTGATCCTCATTTTGATATGTTTAAAGAGCAAGCAAAGATTAGGACAAACCCTAGAGCTATGAAAATAATATTCCATGGAAATGTATAGCGGTTAGAAGTGCAAGGAGAGAGGCCCTTATATACATATTTCTAGAGCATATGTAAACTCACATACACTAAGCTGCTTGCGTCCAGTTATAGAGATTAATGCTCATACTCTGCATCTCCATATCTAAATAAGGAAGAAGCTTATTTGAGGGTTAAGTGAAATCCTATAACAAGAAAGAAGCTAAACCCTAGAGAGAAGAAAATGGTTGAAACATTATTAAATTAAACCAAAATGTAGTACGGAATTGAATTGAACTGAATTGAAGTTACAAAAGGGTTACTTAGATTTAATCCTCTAACAACATCTTCTCTGTCGCTTTATCTGTCTGGTAGCACTCACCATTTTAAATATCAAAGCATTGCTACAAAATTTTACCAACAGCGAGCAAGATTAAATGTCAAAGCATGGTTTTAAGGAAAAAACAAATTTTGAAGAATTTACAATGTGAACACTGGGATGAGTTATTTGATAAGAGCAATAATATAACATGGGAAAAATGTAACAGAGGTAGTAGCTTAAAACGATAGTTATAAATTTCAGCCAAGTAAAATCATGTACACTTTGCATCTGTTATAACAATAAAAACTATTCTATGTCTGCTCAATCAGATGTTATACAAAAGTAACACTACTTGTAACCAACATGAATTTAACTCGCTTGGAGTAGCCACAAAAATACAAAATAGATTTGCATATAGACATACAGCACAAAAACCCGGCATTTTTAGACCCGGAAGAGCTAGACATATAGATGTTTTTCCCTTTTAGTTAATTTTAAACTTAAATTGGGAAAATAAATCACAGCTGAAATCCAAATGGTTTAAATATGAGTTTAGAGGCCAAATTGTTCAAGTTTAATCCTATAAAGCAAGAAACAGAGAACTAAAGATCTTGCAAGGGAAACAACATGAGAAGAAGATTTTGAAGCCAATTTTTTCCTCGAAATTCCGTTGCACCCCAATGCTCAAGTTCACTGAAATCTCGACAGATTTTGAAGCCATTTTTTTCTCGAAATTCCGTTGCACTCCAATGCTAAAGTTCACTAAAATCTCGACAAAGCTTGAGTTGTACTAAGAAAGTCCAAGCCTAACCAAATTTCAGCTCAATTTCTTTTTGTCTAACAAAGTTACATGACTCAAATCCATCTTTAGAATCTCCAAAACAAAGCATTAACTGAAAAAGTACATAGCTATACTTGAATCCAGATAGGCACAAATCAGGAACAATGCCCTAAAACAAGATAAAAGTGATTTCAAAATGTAAATTCCTAAGCTTAACGAAGGCCCCCTCAAAAGTTTGGTAGAAAAAAAAACCAACCTGAGGATCAGCTTCCTCATAGCCTGTTATCCCGTTTATTTGAGCAGAGAAGAAAAGTCTCTCTATATTTGTGGGCATAAGGGATCAGGAGCTCTGGTATGCTGGCAAATAATCATATTCTAAAGCATAAGCAGGCTGCAGCATTGTACAGTTCTCAAGCCCACAAAGTGTTCTTAACGGAGGCAGCTGCAGTCTCTCAGGCAAACCAGTTGAAAATCCCTGTAATTAAACAAGTTTTTGTTTTTTATAAAAAAAACATTTTTAAATATTGGGAGATAAAGATAAGAGTTTCAAACAAAAGGGGATGTAGTTCATAAAGCATCATCTTGAAACTACAGTTAGAATACCTGGACATAAAGCTCAAGCACAGTTCAACCCTCTGGCAAGGAAAATCTGATGGGATTCTTTGTCTTGAAATCTAACAATCTGAGATTAAAAATAGAAAGAAAAAAAAAAGGGTCAGAGACACTATAGATAATTATACGAGTAAGCTACCTTATTCCAAATCAAATATGAAAGTCTATTTCACATATTTCAGAGATCAAAAGAATCCACTCAATGACAAATTGAGAAGTGAAATCAGTTCAGTTTCGGATGAAGCTCTTTTAAAGACAGTAGTAGTAACTACCATGTTAACTGATAAATATACCTTATCTTCAATAGAAGGGCAATATCTGGGACCCTTGGCCTCCACCCATCCTCCATAAGTTGGAGTTTCATGCAAATTTTCTAATCATTTCATGAGTACTCTTTGTGGTACGAGTCAAATAGCAGCACATTTGTTCCCTTTCAATGTGGAATTCAGGATCAAAGCTAAACCAACTAACCTGCTTGAAAGCCATTTCACTGTCAGAATAGTTCTTCTGTGACAGCCACAATATTCCCTGAATCTATCTCATATATATGACTACCTTTTCCACACATTGATATGACTCAAAAATACGAACTTATGCACTAACTTAAGCACCAAAAATGAAGTAAGGAATTCATGAAATTCAAAAGGAAAGATATTGATTACCATTCATTAGCGTGCCTTGAGCTTGAGCTTGGTCGAAACAACCTCTTCCCTCCAGCAATGCTCGGCTTCAGCTCACCCATAGTCACAACCCCCATCCCCCTGCCCTCTCAAGTCTACTGATCTACAATAACAAAACCCCACTGGAGTTAACCCAAAATCTGACTTCCCTAAGAACCCATATCAAACCATAAAGTTGATGATACAATACAAACGTCCCACAATTAAGAACCAGGTATCCACTTTGCCTTTTTATGCTCTCCTGTGTTGTGAGAGGCTCAGCTTAAACTTAAAGAGCCTTCTCTAAGGGAAGTCACATCAGCTCATGCAAACTTAAAAGAACAATCCATCCAGGCAAGACTTTTTTCTTTGTTTTTTTTTGAAATGGATCGGAGTAAATAATTTAGGGTTTTGTTTAGTGTTGTTAATTATGACCTGATATGTGCTTAGTGTGTAAAAGTCAAGAGGGGAATTGAAGCTTTTCTGTAGCTGCTTTTCGGTGAAAGGGAGAAAGGAAGGGAGGGGGGTGTAAAATGCCTTTTGGCTGGGAGGGTGATGTGGCAATCATGGCTTTTCAAAGGGAGATAAAAAAGGGTGGGATTTTGGAGATTAGCTTAAAATAAGGCTTTGCCTATGTGTAAAGCTACCCCTACGTTTAAGTGGGCATATTACAATGAATGGTTATCAAGTGTTATAATGAAAACCACTGCATTGAGTTTATATTAGGCTTTGTTAATCATCAAAAGCTTACCAACTGTTTTTATGCATCTTGTTAATTATAATCCTCAATACAAATCATCACTTTCAGAAATTATAAAAGCAATTTTGGGAACGAGAAAGGTCATCATTTAGCAGATTCAATAAGATGAAGTTTAATAACCTTGATTGGTGGTTTCCCTGGCAAGAATCTTGCTGTCTGAAGTACAGTGCGTATTTTCATCGTTTGCCTCGATTGCTTGCAGCCCTCTTTCAGCATTGTCATGTAATGTGTACACCTCTGGTTGAGTTTGTTCCATTTGCTCACTTGCATTAGTGGATCCCTTACTGTACTCTGAACTGCTTGCCGAATCGTACATGTCAGGTTGCCTGTGAAAGGTCAGCAGTTCATTACATTGCGTTATTAGCTATTCATCCAATAGGAAATCCAAATAACCCTTGAGCTCAGTTTGTTACCTTTGAGAAGGATGAATTTATCCATTGCCACACCTCAAGCTCTCCACCAAATCTTTTAGGTTTTCAGTGTCCTTGCTTTCGCTAAGAAATCACTCAAGAACCTGAAAAACAAGATCGGATAACCATTAATTGAAAGAGAAGTTTAACACTTCCTATGTTGATCAGTTTTGCGAAAACTCTTTGTGTATAGAATCTGATCTATACCTTCCACTCTTCCAGGCATTATCCAAGCTTCAACCTGCAATTTTTCTAGCTGTTCTTAAGTTCAGTAAGTTTCAACTCCACCTGCAAGATGAAAGTTCATTGAGTAAGGCCCCTCTCATAAGTCATAACTCAAGCACAAGATCGGAGTTTTTTTTTAATCCAAAGGTAAATACGGAGTATGTATTAAGATGTTAAAAAAAAGGTACTTAAAACCATGAAATGGGGATATGTATCTTGATGAGATCAGCGGAAATGAATTCCAGTATCTAACAATATTATTAAGTGAAACTGCAAATAGAGTTTTCAAAACACACATGTGACACAAAGTTTCTTTATGAAGGATAATCCACCTGAGCAGAGACAGTCAGTCATCAATAACTGTCAGAAGATTTTCGGAAGTGAGTCGCTGAAGCTGCTGCTTCTGCACAGAAATAGCAGCTGATTCACTATAAACTGTATCAGCTTCTTCGGTAGAACCTACAAAAATTAACCCAAGCATCTGGTTATTTGAGATTCTGCAGTCAATGTATTTACTAAAACAGCGTTGTTAAGCTCTTGCGATTTCTGGACAGAAGCAAGCGCACGATTATTCCAACATCGTCTTCTGAAAACAGAAAATTGCTAGACAATTCCCACAGCTTCACTGCTCCTCCGTCATGCAATGTGACAGATTTCACACCAGCGAGAATGAGAATTTCAGCTGCAAGAAAATTATATAAAGAAATAATAAGCCAATAATCAAAATATGGAAGTCAAAATATCAGCGTATCCATCAGTTTTCATTCATGTATATCATTAGCTAAATCAGTCTTTACTCTTTCAAGTCTCCATACACATGAGAATCACGTATTTATTCTTTATACACTCTACATATTACTAATATTTTTTTAATGAACTTCAACAAGCTTAAACTTAAATAGAGTTGTAAATTTAACTGGACTGAAGCAAATACAACAAGTAGTGCTCATGATGGAGCATCTTCCATAGCCGGTACACAAGCCCAATAAAATGCTTCAATTCCAATTTGCCCAGAGTACATGAAAACCCGAAATTGGGGGACTTGTATAAGAAAGAAAGGAAGGAACAAATTCATATATGATACACATGGATATAGAAGTACAAAGAGCTCAAAGACAAGCCCAAAGAAAAGGTGAACCTTTGAACATTTACATGTAAATGCTTCATGAAGATTGTGTCTGGCAACAGAAGCTCGTCGCAATGGATAAAAATCAGTCTACCAAGATCATCTAACAACATGAAATCTATGCAAATGGTACTGATCTGAGAAACAAATAACTGATACGGAAGGAGGTTGAAAGACCTAGTGATATACAATATTCAAAATAGAATTGTACCCAGTCTTGACAACTCAATAATTTTTTTTTAAAAATAAAAACTGCACTTCCTTCATAATTCCCCCATGAATATAACAGTGCAAATAAAAAAAATGGACAAGTTCACCCATGCCATGAAACATACATTTGCAGCATCATGAACTAAAAGAACGAGTTATAAAATTCATTTAAGAACTAATGAAATTACGACATGCCATTGACAATGTCCTACCACACATGATAATATTTACATAGTCAGTTCCCAAAGAGCATCTTTACATCTCAGTCCATACCACCTATATGAGAGCATATCCAACACCAAAGGCCTCAACCCCATACATATCAAAACAACCTAACTCATATGGACATTTTCCAATAGCCACATACATATGAGAAATAATTAATAGCATTAACTAAAAACTGAGTAAAAGCATTAGCCTATGGGGGACATAATTTTGGCAATCAGGAATCGTAGTCCAAGTAGCCAAAGTGAAACCCAATTAACCCTAAGAATAAACTGTAAATTAAAAACCCTTAATTTAAGCCTAAACCCCCAAATTGAAACTTAAATCGTAGGCCGATCACTCAAATTAAACCCCCGAATTGAAACGTAAATCATAGCCCGATCACTCGATTCAAAAACCTAATTCCAAGAGCCGGCTGAAGTAATATTTGATAATATATTAGATACAATAAAATTGAAATTAGAATTCCAGAAGAATGGGAAAACAAACAGCAAAACTTACCGAATTCATCGAATGGCTGTAATTGGCAAAATCCACGATGCAGTTGCTAATTGTGGTCTCTCTCCAACAAGAATTTCTGGCACTTCCGCCACAGACCGCAACACCAAGTTAAGAACAAACCAACAATGAGATGAAAACGACAATTAGAACATCAATTTCATAGAGTAATCGAAACCCTAGCTACAGAATTTCGTAATTGAATCTGAAACCCTTCAAATTAAGGATGGGCCGACCAGAAAAGTAATTCGAAACCCTAATTCTTAAATCCTAAGAACCTAGCTAACTGAAGAGATGAAAGCATAGATCAAAGGCGACAACAACCTACCTAGAAGGAAGCACAGATCAGAGACGAAATTGAGAGCTACGGAAGAAGATAGACAGCCAGGGATGTTCATAGCGGAGAGGAGATCGAAAAAGACACCGCCCTGATGAAGGACGAAATTAATTGAGAGCCACAGACAAAGCATGAGATAATGCAAATGGAAATTAGGGCGGCGATAGAATAGAACCACGAGGAGAGAAGGTGCTGGATCGATGATCTACAGACGAAGCAAGAGGTGGATGAGCGGCCAGAAAGCCCTGTCGACGAAGCAGGAGGTGGAGAAGGAACAGTACTTGGGGAGAGTTATTTTCAGCCGTAGATAATTATAACAACGGACGGTCGAGATCCCACCGAACATAAAACTGCCCGCTCTTTTATAGTAGTATATATATATATATATATATATATATATATATATATATATATATATATATATATATATATATATATATATACACAGAGAGTGGCGGAGCTAGGGGGTGCTCGGAAAAAAAAATACAAAAAAAAAATAATTTTTTTTGTATATATTTAGTATTTTTTAGATAATATAATATCTTTAAATGATATTTGAAACAAAAGTGTTATCTAGCTTAAGGGGTAAGGGAAGGAAGGGTAAAGCAAGGAGAATTAAAATGTCTTGGGTTCAAATCCCCCACCTCTTCAACTTTTTATTTGTTTTACTTTATCATTAATTCTTCTTAAAATAATTCCTTTTTTTTCAATGTTGGTTTAAAAATAATTCTTCGTCATTTTTTTTATATTTTTTGTTTCTTTTTTTTTTGTTACTCTCAACTATTTAAATACAAAAAAAATCATTAAAAACTCACAATTTTAGTGTTTTTTCAATATTTTTGGACATGCGCGACTTCCCAATTAATTAGTAACACTCACCCAAATTAATTAGTAACACCCTCGCTCTCACATATACACACTAATTAATTGCATGCGCCAAGTTACTAATTAATCAGAAAATTTAAGTACATGTAAAAGTGTTTAGATGAACTTTTTAAAATTATTTTTCGACATTTTCACTTGTCAAAAAAATATAAAAAAAATATATTTTTGGTTGTAATTTAATTTTATCTACACATAGACACCCACTTTGTATATGTTTTGTTGAAAAAAAATTGGCAAGAAATGGTTCAGTAATTTTATTCACAGTGGTTCGACAATTTTATTCACATTGGTTTGACAATTTTATTCACGGTGGTTCAGCAATTTTTTTCACAGTGGTTCACCAATTTTTTTCATAATGGTTCAGCAATTTTATTCACAGTGGTTCAGCAATTTTATTTACATTGGTTCAGCGATTTTATTTGTAGTGATTTACAGGGTTCACAAGTTATAAAGAAGTGGTTCATGAAATTCTAAATAAGTGGTTCATGAACATATAAAGAAGTAATTAATGAACCTATAAGAAAGTGTTTTATGAACCTATAAATAAGTGGTTCATTAATCTATAAAGAAATGGTTAATGAAGCTTTAAAGAAATGGTTCATGATGCTATAAAGAAGTGGTTAATAAAGCTAACAATAAATGGTTCATGAAGTTATCAAGAAGTTGTTCATCAAGTTATCAAGAAGTGGTTCATTAAGTTATAAAGAAGTGGTTCGGGAAGTTTTCATTCTTCTTTTATTTTTGTGAACCACTTGGTATTAAAACTCTGAATCATTTGGTATAAAACCTCTGATCCACTTTTTTATTAAAACCTTGAACCACTTGGTATAAATCCTCCGAACCACTTAGTATAAAAAACCACAAACCATTTGGTATTAAAACCTACCACTATCTATCATCTATGCATACGACTCAAAGGCATGGGATGGATGGGAGTATGGGACCAACCTTTTTGACTATCGGCCCTTTGTTAATTAGCTGGAGGCCATAAACGGTACGGTGCCCCCATCATATAATCATATGCATGTATCTCATACATGACTTAATTACTCCGTAATTAGTTTGGAAGCTTCTATACCTCCGTTCCGTATAGCTACCTCTTATATGAATCTTTGGAACCATAAACTGTGCCCCCATCATATCGGCATTTTCTCATTTGATTGTGATTTGGCAGGGAAACTATCCGAGCCCCCATCTCTCCATCTATTTCATTTCAGACCTAAAATATCAATTTCATAAATCGGACACCCAAATCAAACCTAATCCAGGCCCAAATCCCCGTTCGAACGAGCGGATAGCGGTAATCGATTCCGAGCCGGTCGAGCTCGCTCTGAATTAGGTTGTTGGTGCTGATTTACTCGAAAGAGAGCTCCGGATTCTCGGAATTAAAGCGAAGAGAAATCACCAGATCGAGGGTGGAGTTGCCGAAATGTCTAATCAGAGAGTTGTAGAGGGAGGGAGAGATCGGAGAGCCATCGCCGTGACCGAGGGAGGGAGAGATCGAAGAGTTGCAGAGGTCGAAATCCGGCGAGAGCGCGGCGGAGGGAGGAGGAGGAAAGAGACGGCATTGGGAAGAAGGAAAGAGACGGAAACTATACTAGCTAACTTTTTTGTTTCTTCTTTCATTGAAACAATACTAAGGATCTCAATTAAAACCATCTCAATTAAAACTTGAGAACACGGTTACAGACTTTGCAATTTTCATTTTATCATGTCGACGGTATATCTTGTTTGGTCTTACTTAGCAATTTGTAATTTTTTATTTTTTTTGGGTGAAATAGTTTGCAATCATACACGATTGGCAGTTTCTGCTTTCCGGTTGGAACTCCGGAATTGGCTAAAACGGAACGAAGGATCCTGTATTCCCATCACTGTACAACCTACATTACAACTTAGTATAAGAGCAATGCAATCCCTGAGGAATTCGGGGCACAGCACAAGAAGCGCCCAGATATTATACGTTATCGGGAATGTTGTCTAAGGTATACTGACCCAGCCTCCCTGTACGATACAGATTAAGCAATTTCACCGCGACAACATCATTATCATCCTCAGTTGACGCTCTGGGCAAACAGAAAATGTCTCGAAGGGCTTCCATCTCCATCTCAACCAGCCGTACCATATCCTCTTCGTTCTGTAAATGGCCTTCGAAGGATGTTATTGCGTTGAAGAAATGCCTACGAACATCACGGACTATGGAATCCTGTGCCATTGACAAACATTATGAATCAATCTGATAGCGAGGATCTGTGCTTGAGAGACATACTTTACAAAGCATATGGATGGTTCAATAGATAAAAATGCAAGCAGTATGACTGAATAGCACGATTGATTGGGGTGAGTATCACAAGGAAAGAGAATAAAATGATGATTTTCCCTTTTGAAATTACTTCAAAGACAATCATAAAAGATTATAATGTCCTCGCACACGATATGATTCACATGATATGCCTAATTCAACGTATGCTAGGGAGGAAATCTATAAGTATCCCAAGAATGCCTTTCTTAGTCATCTTTAAGCAACGGTAAGGAGAACAAGGCTTAGTAATCTTTAAACATTACGGACCTGAGTATGATCTGTGAGATGACCCTTCATTTGCGTCGTGCCTGAATCAGAGTTCCTACAGTATTGTCCTGCTTCATTCTCCGAGGCCAAACTTTTCCTCTCAGTTTTTTTGAATTGTCTTTCCCATTTTTTGTATTGATCGCTACAATTGAAAATGGCCAAAAAGTATCGAGCAAGATCTTTCTTGCCAGCCATGCAGTCTCTGAAAGTTCCTGCTACCACAGAAAGCATAATGTTAAGGTTGGTCATTCAGTACACTAATCTCATGCCAAGAAAAGGATTTAGGAAACACAAGCTTGCGAGTAATGGTTGCTGATCTTAAACATAACAATGGCAGTAAAGACTATAAAGTCACTTTTTCAGTAAATGATTGCGTGTTGGATAAATTTCAGCATACCACCTCCATTTTCATTTTTTAAAATCAAAATCATGCCCTTCAACCATTTGATATCATCAATAAATGACAAAATAATCCTTGTTTATGTGAAGAGATCAATCTAAGGCTTGAAATACAACCACCACAAGCTGGAAATGGGTACCTGGCAATCTAGATTATTTTCTTTCAAATGTGGTGGTTAAGAAAGACTCCTATTTAAGGGGTGATTTTCTAAAAATACTAGAAGTCTAAAACTAATCCCTTAGTTATTTTGACTGTGCAGGTAGCTAGCATGTAACACCATGAACTAGACAATCCATTGCAATGTAACTTACCTGTCAAAGCTAGTTTAGCACAGACCGTGGCATCGGCTATCTGAGGTGGTAAGACACCAGGAGTATCTAGAACATAGATATTAGGATGGCTAGCAACCTGGAAGAGAAGAAAATTTTCAACAGAATCAACATTGATAATGTTCAACATGAACAACAACAACAACAACAACAACAACAACATTCCCAGTGTGTCCCGCCGGAGCAGGGCCTGGGGGGCCAAATTGTACACACTCTTTAGAGAAAACAGGAATTGAGCTTGTTTATTTCATGAACCACCTTCAGGCTGCTGATAGTTGTAGTCTCTCCAGGTAATGGACTAACAACTGCATATCGTAACTTCCCTTTCTCTAAGCTCCAAAAAAGCAATCCCAAAAACAAGGCAACAAGAAGGGGAAAAAGGAATGAGCCAATAACAATGATAACAACAAGATCCTTTTTAGCATATCATGTAATGTGGTATATGGATTATAGAACAACCAAGGCAGACACATATTTGTATGTATTGACGCAGAAGCACTGAAACAGGTATATAATGCCATGTATAGGCTGTCCCTACAACAGACTTAGAAGGTAAAATACACAACCAAGTTATATAAGCCTATTTGTGCAAAAACACCAATTGAGAATAATCCCTTAACTATTTAAGCCTTTTAACATTTTTCTCATAGATAAAGTACATCCAGGTAGTGAAACATTAATGGGATACATATTACTGGTGATTAACGTTATTTCCTTTTTAACGGATTGTTCAAACTATAAAATGTTCTAATACATTAAAGCCTAACACTGGACCTGATTTGAGAGACTAGTTTCTCATAACGACACTTCTCTTTATTTATCGATTTAGTTAGGACAGTGAAAGGGAAATAGAAAGATGTTCCAGTAAAGCATATCTATAATACCAGCAGCACTGATTCGTCCAACTTGATGCAAAGCATTGGCCAAAGCAGACTTCCCGACATTAGGATTTCCGACCAGCATTATCATTACTGTACACCTTTCGTTAACTATCTTTGACAAAGCTCTCACTTGACCTTGCAGAAAGTTCAAGAACTGAAAAATATAAAGTCTTCTGAGATTTATGCCCAAATGCCCCTCGGTAACTTTGAAATGTGAGCTTCTACTGTTCATATAAAATTGGAAATGGGCAATATAATTAACTTTTACCTCTTCTGTGGAATCTTTGTTGTGTGAATTGATGCAATAGGCAGCATGATTTTGTCCTTCAAAATAGTTTATCCACTCCTAAAGCCAAAATACCACAACACTGAATCAAAAAAAGGAGTGGTAACAAAATATATAAAAAATCAATATGGTGACAATGTAAAAAAACTCAGTACACAAATAATATATGTATGTGGAATTTATGCATCAATGAAAGGATTATATACTCATTAATACACGATAGATTATCCTCTCCAAATCCTTACACTTCAGTACCTTGTAGTTGTTGGAGCAAAGATTCCTATTAACCTGACAGCCACAAGTGTTTCAACTTCGAACATTCAATCTCCGTCATTTTGTATGAAGATTTTCTTCATATGAATGTACACTAATATACCATGGGATAAGAATGAATGTGCAAAAGGAATATTTTACATTGAAGGAGGTACTACTAGTTTTAGCATCATGTTTTCATACTTTCTTTGTTTTATGCTAAAGTGAGCAATATAAAAGTTCAACCAAGAAAAGTGCAGCAACTTAAGGACATGTACAAAATAGTGCACTTAACCGAGAAATAAACTCTAGTACTTGCTAGTAGCAATGTTGGATTAACCATCATTGCAATGCAATTCAAGACTTGTCAAACTGGATAACATCATATTTTCTTTCTAATATACAAAACACTTGCAAGAAAATAACAATTTTCATATCAGAAGAAAACACCTTTAGATGCGAGCGCTCCACCAAATCCATCTTGTTCAGAACTATAATGCGGTGCAAAGCAGAAAAACTCTTCAACAGCTCACATTCTGAGGACAGTGGAACCTGGAATCAAGTGCGGATAAAATGTTAATACACAAAATGCAGACTCAAAAGTCAAAACAGTGATTGACGTTGTATTGCATCATTAATTCATTCTGCACATATGGAAAATCTGATAATTGTGCTAAATTCAAACTATCTAGTAGATTACCCTTTCATCCAAATTACTAGAAAGGGTTTGTTCTGAAACGTCAACATTCAACGACAAAAGACCCTCCATCTCAAAGCAACAAGTTCATTCAGGCATTTTATCAAACACCTGGTGAGCAATCACTGGCCTAACTCAACAATCAGAAGAGAAAGGTGAGAGAACAAGTACCCGGGCATCCCTGACATCAAGGACGACGTCAACAAGAGGAATTCGGTCGGCGATGGCCCGAGAGGCGGAAGCCATTAACGAAGTGTGCCAAGTGGACTGTTTGCTCATAGCCGCCCTCTTCACCGCTGAACCCACTCGCTCTACGAAACTAGCCGTTACCATTTTTTCCACTCGCTCTTCGCATTCTCAGACATACCTGACAATCTCGCACCACCCTCTTCTGGCGGATTCGGCTCGGTGCGGTGCGGTGCAGCGCAGCCTCCTCCTCTCTCGTGGTCGCCTCCTTGCTGTGTCGCTCCTCCAACCCCTTGTCGCCTCCTCCAGGTCGATTTCTTCTTTCTCCCTTTCTTTCAGATTTTTGTTTCTTTTTTTAATTAAAAAAACTAACGGAGATTCTACTGCTGTTAATATTAACTGTACAAGGGCACACAATGCGAAATTTGTTATAAACTCAGGGGTACTGAACGAAATAAGCTAAACTTTTGTATACCTCGTGAAAAAGTCAATACCTCAAGGGTACCTTTGCGAAATTTTCAATAATTTAAATTTTGCAAGTTTAAAATTCAGTTCATTTATAACTTACTCTCTTGGAAAGAAATGGAACCGTCAGGACTTAAAATGGTCTTCAACAGTAGTAACTCCATAAGTACAGAATTCAAACAGAGGTGTTAATTTCTGCATCCATTTCAGAAGGAAGATTAACCGTTACCAATCATTACGATTCATGAAGTGTGTTCATTTGCAGAAAATTAATCTTGTTTGGGAAACCAAAGCGTTCACCCTTTGAGCACTGTATATAACAGTAAGTAGTAACACCACACACACAGGCTCTTCAACAATCACAAACATAAAGAAATGGACAACTCAGAGAAACCCGAAAATGGCGGTTTCGTAAGACCCGGGTTGCTAGACACCGTGCTTTCATGGCCGTTGGATGACATATTCAACAAGAATCTATACAAGGACAATGTAATTAACGGTCTCACACTTGTGCAATTTGTGTCGAGTTCGCGTTCTAAACGCTGATGTCTTATCCTTACATTTGCAGGTTAAGAAGATACCAAACACTTTCGAGTCCACTGCAGCTTACCTGAACTCCTTCATGTTACCGCTGCTGGAGGAAACGAGGACGGAGCTGTTTTCCGAGGTGCAGAACGTGCCTTGGGCGCCTGTTTGTGTGCTCTCCTCTATCGAAAAGTCGAAGAACTACAAGCCTCCTCAGAACTTGTACTATGAGATCACAACGAAAAAGACCGTTGTGGACTACAACGGTCGGTCTCGGGTAGTCGGAAATTACGAGCCTGATGGCGGAGATTTGTTCGCTGTCACGAATGTCAAGCCTGCAAGGATTGAAGATATAAACAGGCCTGGAACGCCCGGTTATCTCCTTGCGTTTGTTCAGCGGATGAAGGATGAAGACACCGGCAAGATCTTGATTCTGACTTCGAAACCATTGCCCTATACAGATGATCAATCTGAAGAGGAATCTGAAGATGAATACGAATCTCCATACGACGATGAATACAAATACAAATACAGATTTGAAGACGAAGATAAAGATGATCTGTTCGCTGTTTATCTTGGGAATTTGACGACGAATCTGAGGGTATGGAAAGCATTGCACCCTGATCCGAAGGGGCCGAAGTTGAAGATCATTGAGAATGTGCTGCAGACTGCTAGTTTGGTAATTGTTACAAGCTCCATTTACCTTTATTACATTTCTGAATTAGGAGCTGATTTTTCATGTGTTTTGCAGGAAGAAAAGCCCTGCATGATTTGCTCTTCCATAGGAAATTTCAAGTATGATGGGTCAGATTGGGGTGTGGTTAGAGCTTCTGAGTTGGATGATTCACAGAAAGAGGCGGTATCGACTGTAGTGAAGATGAGCGAATGCAGCCATCAGAACAGCATCAAGATGATATGGGGGCCGCCAGGAACAGGGAAGACGAAGACTGTTGCTACATTTCTAGCTGTACTGATCAAGATGAGAGTCAGGACTGTAACTTGTGCACCTACAAACACGGCGGTTCTGCAGGTTGCTTCTCGGCTTAGGAGTCTACTCGGCAGCCCTCTTGAGCATGTCAGCTATGGCTTGGGTGATGTTGTTTTGTTTGGAAATGGAAAGAGGATGAAGATTGATGATCATGAGGACCTTTTGGATGTGTTTCTTGATCATCGTGCGGAGTGTTTATCCCATTGCTTCTCACCGGTAACTGGTTGGCATCACACTTTAGATTCATTGATATGCCTACTTGAAGATCCTGAAGGCGAATACGATGCCTACCTTGAAAGGTTTAGTCAAGAGAGTGAAGATGAAGAGGATGAGTATCAGATGTCGAAGTTTGAGTTTGCGGATTCCAGACTGAATCCTTTTCGTCCCCGGATGGTTTTCTGCATCAAAACTCTATGCACACATCTACCTACTCGTCTCCTTTCCCATTCAATGGCAAGTACAATGGTGCAAGCTCTTGAGTCTTTACAAAATTTCAAGAACTTTGAGCTATGGACTTCACCATCAAAGGTGGATCAGGTGCTACAGAACCTCAAGTCTCTACCTCGGTCTTTCAACGTGCCTATCTTTGTCGATTCTTCAACGATCAAGGACTTCTGCATAGCGAATGCACAGATGATAATCTGCACAGCATCAGGCACAGCAAGACTTCAGACCGAGGGTGCAAAAGATGTCCGGTTGGTGGTCATAGATGAAGCAGCCCAACTGAAAGAATGCGAATCCACCATTCCACTGCAGCTCCCCGGCCTGCAGCATGTTGTCCTTATAGGCGACGAAAGGCAGCTCCCGCCCATGGTTCAAAGCAAGGTCATAATTCTTTTGTTTTCTTGGGTAAACTAGACTATCTTTTTTTTTTCAGCCTTCACATTCTTTTCTGCTTATTTCTTACAGGTTTGCGAGAATGCAAACTTCGGGAGAAGTTTATTTGAACGGCTATATAACTTGGGTAAGAAAAAGCATCTCTTGAATGTTCAGTACAGGATGCACCCATCTATAAGTCTATTCCCGAACAAAGAGTTCTATGGCAAGAAGATCTCAGATGCCCGACATGTGACAGTAGCAAGTTACAATAAACAGTTTCTGGTCGGAAAGATGTATTCTTCTTACTCTTTCATCAATGTATCTGGAAAGGAGGATTACGACAAAGGGCACAGCCCAAGAAACCTGGCTGAAGTGGCTGCTGTTGCCGAGTTAGTTGGAAGACTTCAAAAGGGTATCAATCTATCACTTATGTGTCTACAAATCTAAAACTATGTATATACATTGCAGTATTAATGCTCTAAACCTTTTTTCTTTTCTTTTTTTGTTGCAGTCTCGAATACGAAAAATGAAAGAATCAGTGTGGGAGTGATATCTCCTTACAAAGGGCAAGCTGCTGCTATTCAGGAAGAGCTAGGTGGTAAGTACAGCACAGATGAAAACTCAATGTTTTCTGTTATGGTTGGATCAGTGGATGGCTTTCAAGGCGGGGAAAAAGATGTGATTATAATCTCCAATGTCAGATGCAACCTGAATGGCTCAATTGGATTCCTCTCCAATCGGCAAAGAACGAATGTCGCATTAACTAGAGCCAGATACTGCTTGTGGATACTAGGGAGTGGATCAACACTGAGCAAGAGTGGATCTGTTTGGAAGAAACTTATTGATGATGCAAAGTTGCGTGGTTGTTACTTCGATGCAAGTGAGGACAATAAGCTGGCTCGGGCTATCGAAGCATCCAGATTTGACAAGCTAGGGTTGGCATTGGCCTCTCTTAGGCTTTAGTGTGACTGAAACTCGGAAAGGGCAAAGCTAGGGTTTACAATTGAAGTCTTATGCTGTTTTTTTGGATGTTTTTGGCTATCAGTGTTGGTGTGATGCATCTTTTGTTGCTATGACAATGGGAATCATTTGATCTTGTAATGTTGGAAGATTACAGGCATCAATTTTCTGTTTAATGAAGGGGGAAATCAGGAATTATCAGGAATTAAACTGATTAAGATCTTGTTCTGAATGCTGTTTTTCAAGTATCATCCATCATTTGGGGGAATCCGAAAATTTCAACAATAAAACTGATTAAGCTCTTGAAAACTGAAGACAAAATCAATTAAATGCTTCTTACCACCTGATGTTATTTCTGAAAAAGTCATAGCAACAGGAAGAAGAGGAGTCTTTATACATCAGACATCGGTTATATGTGAATGTTAGCCATTGTTTGTCTACAGAGAATGATCATTGATGCTCATAAGAGGATGAACTATTTTCGCATTTGCACTAAATCCCCCGTATAAATGGAAATTACATCAAATGTGCAACTTTATACTCTTATTATCAATGAGTCCCCACAACAACCCTGAACAATTTTGATAGGGAAAAGGTTGTGTTTTCTCATTGATTGAACTTGATTAAATAGATGCATGTATTGGGAGAAATTATATCCTAATGACCTAATTAGATAAGATATGATAAAGATATAAGGAAAGATATATCAAACAAATATCCTAATTCATCTCAATACTCCCCCTTAAGTTGGAGCATGGTGAAGATGAATGCCCAACTTGGACAATAGCAGATGAAATTGTTGCTCGATCTCCCAATGCCTTGGTGAAGATGTCTGTCAGCTGATGAGAACGAATATGAGATAGGGCGATGTTGCATGACTAAACCTGATCTCGCACAATATGACAGTCCACCTCAATATGTTTCGTGCGCTCATGAAATACTGGGTTGGTGGCGATATGAAGGGTTGATTGATTGTCACACCATAAGCGCATAGGACTCCGATGATCAAATCCAAGAGATCGGAGAAGAGATTTGAGCCAAATCAACTCAAAAGTAGTCGTCGCCATGACTCTGTACTCGGCTTTGGCAGAAGAGCGAGAAACCGTAGTTTGCTTTTTGGTTTTCCAGGACATTGGGGAATTGTCGATCTTGAGGATGTAGCAGGTGAGAGATCGACGGGTCAACGGACACGTGGCATAGTCGGAGTCACAATATGCAATCACTCGAAGATCACTGTGTCGAGAGAGAAATAGACCTTGATCTGGCCGGCCCTTGAGGTACCGAAGGACTCGCAATGCAGCTGTCCAGTGCCCCTGGCGTGGTTGCTGCATGAATTGAGCCAGAGTATGCACAGAGTAAGACAAATCAGGGCGAGTGATGGTTAGGTAGATGAGTCGACCAACGACCCGACGATACTGTTCCGGCTATGGGAGAAGTGGGTTGGTGTCGAGGGCAAGAGTGTGTTGCTGCTCCATAGGAAAAGCCGCAGGTTTAGAGCCTAAGAGACCCAGCTCACCCAAAATGTCAAGAGTATACGTGCGCTGAGACAGAACGATGCCAGAAGTAGTCCGAGAAACCTTAATGCCCAGAAAATACTTGAGTGGACCAAGACCTTCATATGAAAGCATGAGTGGAGATAGGCCTTGAACCGAGTGATAGATGCAGAGTTGTTGTCTGTAATAATCAAATCATCGACATAAATGAGCACATGCAGAACAACACCCGGCCGAGCATAGGAGAAAAGAGAGTAGTCAGCATAGGACTGAGAGAATCTGACCTATCAGAGAGCAGACGCCAGCTTAGAGAACCAATTGCGAGGTGCCTGGCGGAGCCCGTAGAGCGATTTGCAAAGTCTGCATACCTTTGAAGAGCCAGTACTAGAGAACCCATGAGGCAGAGATATGTAAACCTCTTCATCAAGATCACCACGAAGGAAGGCGTTATGAACGTCCATCTGATGGAGTTCCCAGTTCTGAATAGAGGCTACAGCAAGAAAGACTTTCACAGAAACCAATTTAGCAACAGGAGCGAAAGTTTCAGAGAAATCCGTGCCCTCAATTTGCAGATTGCCAGGAACCACGAGACGAGCTTTGTACCGCTCAATGCTGCCATCTGAATTATATTTGATACGGAAGACCCATTTACAGCCGATAGCCTTCTTATGAGAAGGCAAGTCTGTAACCTCCCAAGTGCCATTGCGATGGAGGGCATCAATCTCAAAACGCATAGCATCCCACCAATGCTGATGACGGAATGCTTCCTGGAACGAAGACGGCTCTAGAGTGGCGGCAATAGCAGCCGAGAATTGGTTGTGCATAGGAGTAATTGAGTGCATATTGACATAGTTTACTAAAGGGTAAGGGGTACCTGATGACGTGACTGAAGCTGATGAGGCCGAGATAGGATCGACCCTGCGAAGAGTGTGGCACACGTAGTCTCTCAGCAGCACTGACGGGGTGTGGGGGCGAGCCGACGGACGAGGAGGAGGGGGTTGAGGGGCTGCAGGAGGGGTGTCGGCGGGCTGTAGAGAGTCGTCATGGGTGGCAGGGGAAGGGTAGATAGGGGGTTCAAGGGCAGGAGTTTCAGAAGGAGCATACGGAAAGATGTCCTCATGAAAAGACACATCACGAGAGACAAAGGTTTGACGGGTAGCGAGGTCATATAGGCGCCACCCCTTCTGTCCAAAAGGATACCCAATGAACATACACTTGCAACTGCGAGGTGAGAATTTGTTTGAGGAACGAGGGATGACAGATGCATAGCAGAGACATCCAAAGACTCGGAGGTGTGTATAGTCTGGGGGCTTATGGAATAGACATTCATAGGGTGTTTTGCCATCGAGGACAGACGAAGGGGTGCGATTGATGAGAAAGCATGCAGTTAAGCATCAAAGAGAGATTAATTGACAAGTGAGGCCAGGAACATATAAAGCAGTAATATCAAAAGAGCCATAGAGAGTGATTAATCCAGCCTGATTAGCGGAGACTGTGGTGCCATCTGGATACTTGATAAGCCATTCATCAACAGTATGAATATTCTGGAGCAACCGACAATCACCTGTCATATGAATCGAGGCGCCACTGTCAAGAATCCAAGGGGAAGAGGCAATACCTGCTAAGGTGTTAGAACTAGATTTATTGTTGAATTTCTGAAACATGTTCAACATTCTGTCTCACTGCTCATTGGAGAGGGTGATCCCGGCTCGACCAGATGGATTGATGTTGTGGGAACCAAATCCAGAAGTTGATGGCGTGAGGACGGAATTGACGCTGGTGGTAGTAGTCCGCCCACGCCCTCGGCCAGCACCCGATTCAGGAGCAGCGACACTGGCAGGGGCAGAGGACTTCGGCTTCAGCGGCGGGGCACCAGTGACGGGATCGGCGACGCCACGACCGTGGTTCCACCAGTCCGGGTAGCCGACAATTTTGAAGCAGGAGAGGCTGTCATGACCGGCTTTGTTGCAGTGGACGCAAACCATCGACTTTTTATCGACAGGAGCAGAGGAGGAGCGAGACGGGCGCTGTTGAGCAGCAAAGGCGAGGGCATCATCGGTAGGTTGCTGGGTAGTGTGCATCGACAACATCCGTTCCTCCTGAACCGCGAGCGAGTGAGTTTTGTTGAGACTGGGGAGAGTGTCCTCAGCGACGATCGTGGAACGAAGGGTCCCATAAACGAGATCATCCAGGCCCATAAGAAACCAATGGGTGCGCTCCTCTTCACGTTCCTTGGCGTAGTTGCCGCAGGTACATGTCCGAGAAGCCAGGTTGGTGTTGAGTTCATTCCAAAGCTTGGTCAGACGGCCAAAGTAGGCAGCGACGGACTGACCGTTTTGACGACAACAAGCAAGTTCAGAGTGTAGTTGAAGCATCCGAGGACCGTTTCCGATGGAGAATCGATGTGATAGGTCATCCTAGAGTTCTTTGATGGTGGAAAAGTAGGTGACCGTCGAGCGTAAGGAGGGCTCGATAGATTGTGTGATCCATTAGATGAGCATAGCGTTAACTGGACGCCAATACTGATGATCGGAAGAGGTGGCAGCAGGTTGAGTGATTGAACCATCGAGGAAACCATCTTTGCGCTTGGCGGAGAAGGCGTTCTTCATAGCGATGGTCCACTCTTGGTAGTTATCTCCTTTGAGAATCTCCGGACAAATAGAGAGACCCGGGTGATCGGAAGGATGAAGGTAGTAGGGAGAAGCGGGCGTGAGAGCCGCTGGTGGTATCGCCATTGACGCCGGCGGAAGTAGATGGGGGTTAGGGCCGGCGGTGGGGGTGGTAGAATTTTAGGTTAGAGGATCGAAGTTAAGCCTGATACCATGAACAATTTTGATAGGGAAAAGATTGTGTTTTCTCGTTGATTGAACTTGATTAATAGATACATGTAGGGGAGAAATTCTATCCTAATTAGATAAGATATAAGGAAAGATATATCTAATTAACCAATATCCTAATTTATCTCAATAAACCCTTTTTTTTTTATTAAGTAAGAATTCGAGTTCAGATATACCTGAAACTCGATGGCCGACAAGTCAGCAGACGGAAAACCGTCACAACAACAAACAAATACATAAACAGTGCAATACAACAAGCAGAAGCCCATCCTACAAGATGAAACCAGACAAAACTAAATCAAACACGTTGGAGACATAGACTACGGACGAAGCCAAGCACCATCCAGGAACAGCACCGTTGGCTGGCGATACATCAGGAAACCCTGTGGGTAGTGAAGATGAACCTCCAGGAAGCAAGGGGCAAAAGCATACAAAACTCATCCCCAACAAACGATATCGGATTGTACAGAATCGTGGAGGCCGAATGAGAAACCAACCAATCGGCCAACCGGACATGAGACCGTCACCGAAGAGGGGATTAAGAACTCCGACAAGGCAAACCTCAGTCGAGAAGAAAGCCTGGCCTCCGAAGAGGGGTTAGAGCCTCTGAAGAGGGGTTTTGAGCTTCCGACAAGCGGAAAATCGACCTCCGACGAGAGCCTCCAAGGACTCCCTCTCTCTAGAAAGTTCCAATAAACCCTTTCAAATTCAAGCTTCCAATCTATTTACGATGATAATTAAAACTTTATGCTTTTTCATTCGAAAAACAACTTTATAATTTTATGCATTTGTTTTCGTATATGTATTTTAAAAAAATTAAAATTAAAAAGACATTATTTCACAAAATATAATTATAAAAAAATTTAAACATGATTTTTCAAAATAAAATTTTAGAAATATGTTTAATATATGAATATAACTTTATAATTCTTTTAAAAATTAAATAAATATAAAAATAATTTAATGGTGTAGGGAATATTGTAGAAAATGATATAGGTGATCTCCACTGCAGAACCAACCGATAGTTTTTTTTCTAAACAAAATCAAAAGTTAAGTGATGTCATAAAATGTGCATTTATAAAGTATAATTGATATAATTTGTGCTATAATTTATTTATAAATTAAATTGTATACCAGACCATCATACAAAGCACCAAAATTGTTAAAACAAATGAGTGGTTAAATACTTGAATTCAAAAAAAAATTGTCAAATAGGGATAAAACAGCGCAGGAAATAAATAAAGGATATTTAAATACAATTTTTCAAATAAAGGGCAATATTGTGCAAATTCGCCTAATTGAAGGAGTGCTTTTGTGAAGTTAGTATATACTGTACCGTACAACTTTCCAACTCTGATGCCTCCGCGGAACCGCAGCATCCGTCAATCTGTCACAAGAAATACGAAGTTGGAGAGTCCCGATTTCATGCGGTTCAAATCATAGATCGACTTCGAAACCGCCCAAATTCCTCACTCACGAACCCAATCGCTCTCCAAATTCATCACAAAAACTCGATGATCTTGTGCTGCGTCACCTTCATCCGAATTTTTTTCATGCGATAGCTGAATCCTCTGTCGCAAATCATTCCACCTGTTCAATCTTTTGAGCATTCAAACACCTCCGATTATCCCTCTCCTACAAAATCGTTTCATTCTCCACACTCTCCCGATTTTCTCTTACTATTAAGTACCAAAATTGTGTCGGTAGCATGTTGAGAGTGTGGAGATGGTACCAGAAATGCTTGCAAGTCCACCCTGTGAAGACTCAGATGATTAGCTCCGGCGTGATTTGGGGAGTTGGTGATGTTTTCGCCCAGACCATCACATACACCACTAGACCTCAAAAGCATCGCCAATTTCCGGTGAGTTTGGAACTTAAAATGTTGTAGACATCTCTCCCGGCTGCTTTGTTTTTTAGGGTTTCCTTTTTACTGTTTGGGCGAATTGGCTTCTGGTGGATCTTCATTTTTCTGCCTAACTTATAACTTTCGGACGGGAATTGAATCTTGGAGGTCTCTCATTCTTGTTGTGTTCTCCCTTTCTAGTTTTGGTAATTCTTGATAGCTTGAGAAAATCAGCATCTGTGATTCTTGAATCTTGATATGAATGATGCTGGAGATTTTGTTTGTCTGTGTAAGAACAGACTTGGAATTAGGTATCAAATTATAAAAGAAATTTCCACACCCGAGGATTTGTTTGGTTATTCGAAGAATCGGATTTAGGTTAAGCTTAAGAATTGTGTTTGCTAGGAATGAGCAAAACCTAAGTAGGGTTATGAGTACCAAATGGGATGAGAACTGAGTTTGATGGAATTCTGATGATGTGCATACAAATACTGTAGTAATGAATTGCTGTTTTGCTTATATGCACATTGCCAGACGACTTAGACACGAACTCTTAGTGGTAAAATGTGGCGGAATGCATATTTTCGAAACATGTTGGTGCCTCCATAACTCTCCATGTACATGCAATTGTGTTATGTTTGGATAGGAGGAGGACAAGGAATTGAAGATCAATTGGAAGAGGGTTGCTGCTACTGGCTTGTTTGGGTTCGGGTTTGTTGGTCCAGTGGGACATTTTTGGTCAGTAATTTATTCATTTGTGGATTATTTTACTAATTCACAATGCTGTCTTTCGGACTTCATCTGAACAAGGCCATGTGCACTAATATTCTGTTATGGTTGTGTGCTACTCCAGGTATGAAGGTCTTGACCGTGTTATAAGGACGAGATTCGTCATGCAACCAAATTCCTTCAAATTTGTCGCGACTAAGGTTGCACTTGATGGTGCCATCTTCGGGCCATTGGATCTACTTGTATTCTTCTCTTACATGGGCTTCACGAATGGAAAGAGCCTACCTCAAATCAAGGAGGACGTAAAGAGGGATTTCATCCCGGCTTTAGTCTTGGAAGGGGGTATCTGGCCGATAATTCAGGTTGCTAACTTCCGGTTTGTTCCTGTACGATACCAGCTTCTATACGTCAACTTCTTCTGCTTGCTGGATAGTTGTTTCTTGTCTTGGATCGAACAACAAGAAGATGCTGAGTGGAAAAAATGGTTGATGTCCTTTCTACATCTGAGCGAACGAGAAAGACGAGGAAGATAAGATGGCCTGGCTTGTTTTCCAGGCTTCCCTGTTTTTCTTCCCACCAAGGTGAAATGTCCAGTTGTAGACTTCCTAAACTTGTAAGCTCGGATTCTAAGAAGGGCGGAGATGAGTTTCGCCGCAATTGGTCTGGAAAAATAGTACAGTTTTACCGCCACTGGGCTCTATATGAATGCTTTTGTGGTTATAAGATACAAGAGATGCCCTTTTCATTGGTTCACTTTAATAAAGCTGTGACTTCGTTCTCCTTCGTGCACATTCTTGCTTTGATTACAGAAAATTATTGCTTCATCCGTGCTGATCATCGAAGGATCTTAATTTGCCCTTCATCGAATAAATGCAACTGCTTCGGTTACTATAGTTTATTTGATACGAAATGAGTTCTTTAAACTCTTTGGTGGCCGGTGGGTCTGAAAGTTCTATAAGCAACAAGTGCTTAATGGATATTCTAAGACTGCATTCAAAATAACTTGTGGAAAACAGCTTCTAAAGAGGGAGTAATAAATTGTTGTTTATATGTGAATGCAACAATTCAGAATGGCATTATAAAAAAAACCAGAAACAAATTTCCATCCAGACATGAAATATAAATGTTGTTTACATATGCCAGGTTTCTTGAGCGGAAAACACCATGCCAATTGTAAAGGTGCAAGAGTTGAAGCTGTATACGAGCAATGCACATACAACTTTAGATCTATTTTGAGGATCAAATAGATGGTAGTAGTTGGGCCACGGAGACAAATCCTGAATGAACAGATACAGGCAGATACTTCTAGCATTCACAACCAGATGCCCTCTGTTGCTGTGCTCCACCCGACATGTCAACGGTGTCTGGTAGGTATCTATATTTTCCATGCATCAATCACAAGGAGATTAGATTCTAGAAAGTGCTAAAAACAACCAGAACAATGCATTGATTATTCATTATATAGTTTACCAATATCATATATTTGATCATTCATGTTCTCTAACTTGGAATAATAAGAGGTAAGGTGCCTAGACTATATTTGATCATTCATGTTCTCTAACTTGGAATAATAAGAGGTAAGGTGCCTAGACTGTACTAAAAGAAAAGACTAGCTACTGAAAGTCCGCTGAATAAATGTCCTAAAATGACAACCAAGAAAGACAAACTAAAACCCTTGTGGGACAAAACCATAAACTTCAAAAAGCTCCGCCTAAGACAAACAAGCCCAAAAATTGAGACTTAAAAGCCCCATTTTATATGTTTCCTTTTCATGTAAAATATAAGACACAAAGCTTTTCCACAATGAACAAGCTAGATGGTATGAGTGTTTTATGAAGTCACTTACATGTCTTCTTCAGGCTCATTCTTAACAGCATTCTTGGCAATACACTCAAAAGCAGCTTCAATATTGGTTCCGTCCTTGGCAGAAGTTTCAAAATAAGGAATGCCACCCTTTGAAGCACACCAAGCCTTTGCCTTCTTAGCAGACACCTGTGGTTCAGATAGATGAGCGTGAGAAGAAGACACAAAAGTAGTATGAACACATGATGGACTGAAAGGTAAAGAAACATAATCGTGAAAATGCTAATGTAGATTTTACACAATGCATCCTGGTTATATATATATATATTAAAAAAAAAAGGATCTTACCACACGGCTGTTACCACCATCTACATCTACTTTATTCCCCAATACAACAAATGGAAAATTCTCAGCATCATGTGGACCGGCCTGGACATTTATGAACACAAGGGGAGAGATCATTACATAGGTACCATAATTTGATAATTAAGGTCTTTGGTCCAAAATTACCTGCAATAGAAATTCTTCTCTCCAGCGATTCAGGTTATCAAATGATTTCATCACATTTACATCATAGACAAGAACACAACAGTCAGCCCCGCGGTAAAAAGCAACACCAAGACTTTGGAACCTTTCCTGACCAGCAGTGTCCCATATCTACATGGATGGTGAATTGGATTAATCCCAAAAGAACCACAAAGCATGCATAACAAGTCGCAAAAAGATATGCTAGTATTGGACCAGAGAGTGGGATGAGAATAAAAATAGGTTCCCACCTCAGATTTCATCAATCTCAAAATAATACATAACAAAGTCCAGTCATATGACATAATAACATTTGTGTTTATGGCATGTTAAATGCACGCAGTATAATAGCATATGCCTCGTTCATTGCGTCATGATTAACCAATGTTAAGCCATAGGCCCATATGTTCCAAAGTATAATGTTGATTTTTGTTTGGCAAGTTTAACTCCCCTCTCTACAATTAGTCAAAGTTAAACATTAGTAAACATAACTGTTCATCTCACAACATTTTTGTTTAATCTGTGTGTTGCATCTCACAACATTTTTGTTTAATCTGTGTGTTGCAGTTGCAGCTTGCAAGGAGAGCCGGCTAAGATTACGAATTCAGACCAACTAATATCATTTCTTTTGATCTTTCTTCTTATTAGAGGAGGAGTCAGGAGATGCCAACAAATGAATTATGTAGCAGTGAAATTAAATTAAATTAAATTAACACAAAGGTCATATACTGATATAGCCTTAAAGAATACTAAATACTAAGCAATCAATCAGCACAACCAATATTAGGGAAAGTCTTCAACCCAATCAGTTTCAAAAGGACATGAGAAAAATAAAGCTGATTAGGATCATAAGAGCCCATGCAATTTCACCTTCAGAACCCTCAACCCACATAGTGGCAACAACAATTTCAAGCTTCGTGTCCCAGTTCTCAGGTAAGTTCTTATTACTCTTCAAGGTCAACCAATTCATAAGCTAAACATCAAAAGAAACTTATATAATCACTTCTTTCTACAGGCGGCATTAGAAGAAACAAATTGTTTACCTGCAATGTGAAAAGCTTGTCGTCGATCTGAACTTCCTTTGTCAAGAAATCAGCCCCAATTGTGGCTTTATACTGGTTGGTGAACTTATGATTAACAAATCTAATCAATTAGGTTAAGGCTCAACCAAATCACAATAAAATTGAATTCCAAAATCCAAACGAACAATCAACAGAAGAAAAGATCTGAAGGATACTGATTCATCAAAGATGTCTTCCCAACCCTACAAAACAACCAACAAAATCCAATTGACAGGGAAAACGAAAAAGAGTTTTAAAATTCACAAAGCTCAACCAGTTTCCAGCTCAAATTAGAAACTTAAATAAATATAGAGATAGAGATCGAGAGAGAACCCGCTGTCGCCGAGGATGATAACTTTGAGAAGCATCCTCCGCCGGGAAGCCATAGCTGATCTAGATCTCGCAAATTAAGCAATAATTCTTCAAAACGTGTGCGATTGGCGAACCAAAATTGAATTAGACAACCGAGCGGAAGGGGATTCCTGCGTGGCGAGAGAGAGAGGGAGGGAGAGATCGCGCGAGTCGAGAGAGAGAGAGTCCGCTCCCCAGGAGTCGGGACAAAGTAGCTTGGGACGAAAAGGGAACTGAACTTTATTTAAAGCTTTTTTTTTCCTTGCCCTAAATCATTGACCAAAATTAGGGTGTGTTTGGATTTAGATTAATCCATTCAGTTGACAAAATATGGGGTGTTTTAAGATGAAAATAAGGAATTTATTATTTAAATATTGCATCTGCTAAAAAATTAAAGTAAGAACGATTTGATGGATGTTTTACTTAGACCAAGTTTATCGATGGACTGTTCAAGATACTATAGGGAAAAGTATTAATAAAATATTAGGGAAGAGGTTGAAGGGATGCTTGAGGGATTAGATTTTAGCATCGATACTATCCACCTTTGAGCTCACATATTGCCATAGACGGATTTAGGCGGGGGCAAGCGGGAGCATACGCCCCCCCTTTCATCCGACGAATCATCTATATTTATTCTACGCGTCGATAGCTTCGTTTTGATATATTATAAGCCTGAATCTGATAAACGAGTAAAAAGTTATGACCATTTGAAAGTTAAACACAGATTAATTATTTCAAATGTCTTTTAATAAAACACGATTCTTTTATATTTTACTTAATTTGATATTTCGGCAATATAATTCATTTCAACCAAAGAACTTCGAAACAAGAGGTTATATTATTAAATTCGATAATTATATAAAAAATTATGCAAGTTTAAAGTTTGTATATCTTGTTACACGTTATTGCATGCTAACAGAACAACAAGTTGCATATTGACTTTGTATGTTTCAAACGATATATTTTTAGATGAAAAAAATATTGTTATTGATTAAAATGACATCATTTTTTCGTTTAAATAGAAAAAAAAATATATAACAACTACTTACACAATTTTAAATTAAACATCGTCGTTTTGAACAAAAAAACATTGTGTTTTGAACAAAAAAAAAACTTTGTTTAAACTAAAATATCATCGTTTAATCTAAAATATCATAATTTTGGTTCGCTAAATGTACTATAAAAAATCTGTTGAAGAGTGAATCGACAACTTGTATAAAACTTCGCCTCCCCCTTCGATAAATTTCTGGCTCCGTCCCTGCATATTGCTATACATGGAAGGACACGTGGCGCAGTGTCACTGGTTGACGGGATGAGCGACTGAGATTTAATCGAATCGACGGCTGAGATTTGATCTCGCATTTTAATTTACATTAACATAATATCATTTTCGCTATTTTAAAATGTAAAAAAAATATATTAAAAATTACCATAATACTGGATTCATTTTTCTCTACACGTAGACATCAATCTTGAATATGTGTCGACATATTTTGAAAAAAAAAAGATTAATTACCATATATTTATATTATAATTTTCCTCGGTAAATTGGATCTTGAGCGTTTTCGACCGAGCACCACGCGATTATGCAAGAGCTAGTATATACAAATGAGGCATGAACTTCGTGATAATGGTACGCACCACCGACTTAGGGAAGACTTGAAGGAACACATTTGGCAAAGATTTAAATCCACACGTGGAGGCAATTAGATTTCGCAAATTTCGTATTATGTTTCTTACGTTGCAATTTAGTTTATGTATTAGCTTTTGTGTAATTTTCTTTTTTTTTAATCAATGGAGTTTGCTATTTTATTTTAAATCTAAATTTTATAATTACATTTTAGTAACTAAATACTAATATAATATTATGATCATATTATAAACATGTTGAAAATAATTGTTATAGAATGGTATATTTGTAAATTAAATTGGTAAAAAAAGATGGATCGTGGGATGCTATTGTTAAACTGAAAAAAGTGAGGAAGGGATGCTATGCTGATGTGGCGGAAAGAGATGAACAAAAAAATAGTAATTTTAGTATCTTGAATAGTAACTGATAAACATGGTCTTAGAAACTCTTAAACACCCGTTTCTCTTTCCAAATGGGTTGAAAAGCCGGTAGGGGCAAGAAATACAGAGAGAGTATAGGCAATGGGTCCAAAAGAGAGAGGAGTTTTATAATTATTATATTAGTTATTGTAGATTAAAGAGGGTTGTAGGACGTGGGTATAAATTTTAATTGGAGTTTTTAAAAGATAAAAAGGTAAAAAGTGAAGTAAGAAACCTAAAAAAGGTTATAGGGATGCCGATGCTCTTAGTTACTTTTGTTTTATTTAATAAAGTATTTTCATTTTTACTTCACAAAAATATTCTTATAATGATTAGAAAATTGTCATATGTGGTTTTCGGGAAAATATAAAAGTAGTGTAATAAATGAGAGTATAATAGTACTCCCTTCATTCCAAAATAGAAGTCATTTTGCTTTTCGACACCATTTTTCAACAACGATAATAAGTATCAAATTATATAAAAAATATATAAAAATAATATTTTATGGGTTTTTCGCTCCTTAAAAAACGTGATGAAAAGCAAAAGGACCTCTATTTTGGAACGGAAGAAGTATATTTGTTGATTTCTTTAAATTTTGTAGAAGAAACTAAATTGATATGTTTGGGTAAATGGATGGAGTAGTATTAGTATTAGCCATTAGGCCATCTCCAACCGCTTTTTTAACCAAAATGGGAAATGAAATATATATATATAGGTCCCCGGTTCGAACCCCGGAATGGCCGCTCTTTATTTACCAATACAAGGGAAATGAAATATACATTTTTAAAATTATTTTTGTTTAAATTCTAACCCTTTTTTATTATGAATATTTGGATAATCATTTAGTTTTGAAAAATGTTACATATTTAGGAACAATTATCTAATTTTTTTTATTACTTTCTCATTTTGAAGGATGAGATGGAGAATCTATTAAAAAAATTAAATTTCTTCAAAAGTTCAAAACGAGGAATTTTTTTCTAAATATTCACTAAAAAATAAAAAATTACAAAAATATTCACACTTTCGAACTATTTACGAAAATATTCATTTTTGTCAGATCGGACAGAAAAACGCGGTCTGAGACCGCGTTTTATTCGGAAGGTCAAAAATCTGAAATTGGGTGAAAATGGGTAAAAAGAAGGTAACAAAGAGACGAGGTCTTAGGCCGCGTCTCTTGTTTTTTTTTTCATGGAAAATTGAGACGGGAAAGTGGGAGGGAGAGGGAAGGGCCGGACTGCCGGATCCCGGAGGGAGGTGGAGGGGTGGAGGGAGGGAGAGGAAAGAAGCAGCCGGAGGAGAGAGGAAGGGACGGAGGGATGGCGGGGGTTCCAGGAGACGGAGTCGTCCCAGGAAGCGGAGAGGAAGGAGTCGCGGCGGCTAGGGTTCCAATCGGAGGAGTGCGCCTCGCGAGTGTGCTCGTGGAGGGAGCGGACGGGGTTGGAATTGGGAGGGAGGGGAGATTGTAGAGCTTGAGGGAGGGAGAGATCGTAGAGCTTGGTCTTACTGATTCGGGTTACACAACCCGGATCTATTGGGCTAGAGGTCCGAGATGTTTTAGCCAGCCCAAACCCTAGTGCTCCAACGTCTCTTTTGGCCTCTAGGGTTGCCAGACGCCTCTCTCCTGAGCCCTTTATAAGCCTAAGAGTTCTACTGTTCAGGTGAGCTCTCTTTTGGATGGTAAGTTCCACAAAAACCCTAACGGCGTTCTCCAGAAGGTTCTTCTCTCTGGTGGTCGAGGTGGTGGCCTGAAGATCCTTGCTACTCAAGGATCTCTAACCTGAAGAGCTCCATTGCTTGTACTGAAGGTGGCGGTTCGAGGCTCAACCCTTGAAGGATCAGATTGGTGACATCCATGAAGATTAGAAGGGAGTTTCCTTATTTCCTTTGATCTTTGTCGCCTGTTGCCTTACTTACTGTACTCCTTAGGTTTTAGACTTCGATTGCCCTTCTTGTACCCAGATTGATCTTATATAATGGATTTAGGGTCTCGACTCATGAGGCCCCGCGGATGTAGGTGCAATACCCGAACCGCGTAAACAATCTCCTGTGTCCCTTTCGTTTTTCGTTTGGTTTTGATTTCTGTTTTGATTCCGTTGTGCATCAATCGTTAGTTCTTTGTTGCTCAAACTCGATAAAACGATTTCAAATTGGTATCAGAGCAAGGTTTTGAGTTAAGGTGTTTTTTATCCGTGTCTGGCTATTTTCTTAGTCAGAAAATGAGATGAAACCCTAGAAACTCTTACTTCTGATATTTTTTGCTCTTCAAAACCTTACTTGGGACAATATTGTTTACGTTTCTGGGACTGCATGTTTTAGATCCACTTCAGATCTTTTGTTTTCTTTCAGTGTTCTGCTTTATAGCTTTGCTTGAACCATGTCTGAGTCTTCTATTCGCATAAAACCCTATGATGGTAACTCTGACTTTGCCATGTGGCAGCTTAAGATGAAGGCAGTGCTAATAAAGGAAAAATGTTGGCCTGCAGTGACTGGAAGCTACCCTGAGAAGATGTCAAAGGAAGAGAAGACTGAGCTAGATCAAGTTGCCCACAGTGAGATCCTCATACGACTCACAGACGAAGTGGTAAGGCAGGTAATGACTGAGAAAACTTCTCAAGACCTATGGAAGGCTCTTGATAAGCTCTACTTGGTGAAATCTCTCCCTAGTAGAATTAACTTGCTTTGTAGATTATTTAATTACAAAATGGATGTCTCTGTGTCTTTACCTGATAACCTGGATAGATTCTTAGCTATGACTCAAGACCTTGCTAGATGTGGTGATAACATAGATGAAACCCATCAATGTGTTCTATTATTGAATGCTTTGCCTGCTTAATTTGACACATTCAAGGATGTTATTCAGTTCAGTCATGAAAACTTGAGTAAAGTTAAGATTTTAGAGTCTATTGCTCAGAAAAATGAGGTTTTGAAGGTTTTTAAGACTAAACAAGAGGCTAAAAATGAAGCTCTTATGGCAAAAGCTAGGTATAAAAACCAGCAACAAAATAAGAACTTCTCTAAGAAATCTGAGCAGAAAGATAATGCTTCTTCATCTGGTGATAAATCAGTTCCTGATAAGAAAAATGCTACATGCCATTATTGCTCTAAAACTGGTCACTATGAAAAAGACTGTTACAAAAGGAAAAGAGATGAGCCTAAAAAGGCTAAAAAGGATGCATCTAAAACACACCAACCTGTTTCTGCTATGCTTGATTCCAATCAGTACTTCACACATGAATTGCTTGTTGTTTCTGCTTGTTATGACTCTGAAAATGCTTGGATTCTGGATTCTGGCTGCACCATGCATTCTACACCTCATAAAAATTGGTTTTGTGATCTGAAATTGATAAATGAGGGTGATGTGCTTCTGGGTGATCATTCTGCAGTATCTATTAAAGGAATAGGTTCAATTGCTCTTAAGATGTTTGATGGAAAAATTAGAGTCTTGCAAAATGTTAGATGGGTTCCTAATCTTAAGAGAAACTTGTTATTTGAAAGTGTGTTTGATGATCTTGGCTGTCACATTGATGTTTTCCATGGCATGAGGCATGTTAGCAAAAATGGTAGAGTCCTATTAAAAAGTGTTAAAAGAAATGGCCTGTACTATGTTACCTGTCAGACTGAGTGCAATTTTGTTGCTTCTCCTGTGCTTGTTGTATGTGATAAACCTATGAATTCTGAGTTAACCACTACTTGGCACAATAGGTTAGGTCATATTGGCAACTCTGGTTTGCATCACTTGCATAAATCTGGTATTATTAGCTGTCAACCTACTGCTCTTGATGTTTGTGACAATTGCTTGCTTGGTAAACAAACTAGGCTGAGTTTTAAAGAGTCATCTTACATTGCTGCTTCTCCTCTTGAGTATATTCACTCTGACTTGTGGGGGCCTTCTCAGATAGATACTGTGGGCGGTAAGAGATATTTTATATCTATTATTGATCATTACAGTAGGAAAGTCTGGGTTTATCTCCTTAAACATAAGAGTGATGCTTTTGATGCTTTTAAAACCTGGAAAGCTAGAGCTGAAAATGAGTCTGCTTGTAGAGTTAAGTGTCTAAAAACTGACAATGGGCTTGAATTCTGCAACTCTGAGTTTGATAGTTATTGTAAAGAACATGGTATTAAAAGGCATTTGACTGTTCCTGGTACACCACAACAAAATGGTGTTGCTGAAAGGATGAATAGGACTTTACTAGATAAAACCAGATGCATGCTTATCTTTGCTGGATTGAAACACTCTTTGTGGGGTGAAGCACTTGTTACTGCTGCTTATCTCATAAATAGATCTCCTTGCTCTGCTATTAACTTTAAGACACCTAATGAGTTGTGGCACAAGAAAAAACCTGACCTCAGCCATCTTAGGACTTTTGGTTGCACTGCTTATGCTCACCAAAACACTGGAAAATTGAATCCTAGATCTCTTAAGTGTGTTTTCCTTGGTTATCCTGATGGTGTGAAAGGTTACAAATTGCTTGCTTTACAACCTGGTGCTTATAAAGTTTTTGTTAGTAGAGATGTGGTGTTTAAAGAAAATGAGTTTCATTTTAAGTCTGCTCTAACCTCTACTTCATCCAAGGATGATAGTACTGACAAAGGTGCAAGTAATGACACTCTTCATTTCTATGATCCACCACCACCTTCCCCTGAAAACTCTCAGCATACACAAGGATATTCTGAGGATGAAGCTGATGAGAACAGGGACCCTATTGTGGATGAAGAGCAAACCCATCAAGTGGGTGAGGGTACAACTTCTTCCTCATCTTCTTCTTCTTCTCCTAGCTCTTCTTCTTCTACTTCTGCTGCTTCTGATATGAGTGCTTCTTCTTCTTCTTCTGGATCTGTGCCTTTCTCTTTGTCTGATTGTGATGCTCACTTACCTGATTCTGATGCTCATAACTTGCAAAGTAGGCATAATTTGTGTGATTATCAGTTAACCAGAGATAGAGAGCCTAGGACTAAGATTCCAAATAAGAAGTTTGCTAATTACATTGCTGAGTTTGCTCTTGTTGTGTCTGATGTGATTAAACATTATACTCTTGACACCTTTGAACAAGCTTTAAGATGTGCTAATCATGATACTTGGATGGCTGCAATGAAAGAAGAAATTTACTCTATGAAGCTTAATAATACCTGGAAATTGGTTGAGAAACCTAAAAATGCTAGGATTATTGGCAGTAAGTGGATTTATAAACTGAAAGAGAATGTGAACCCTAAAGAATTACCCAGATTTAAAGCTAGGTTAGTTGCTAAGGGATTCACTCAAAGAGAAGGGGAAGATTACACTGAGATTTTTGCTCCGGTTGTCAAATATAAAACTTTAAGGTTGCTTCTTGCCATGGCTGCTGTCTATAATCTTGAAATCGAACAGATGGATGTGAAAACAGCTTTCTTGCATGGTGTGTTAAATGAAACCATTTATATGAGCCAACCTAAAGGTTTTGTTGATAACCTCAATCCAAATCATGTATGCTTGCTCAAAAAATCTATATATGGTCTTAAGCAATCTCCAAGACAATGGAATATGAAGTTTGATTCATGCATGAAAGGCCTAGGTTTTAAGAGAAGCTCCTATGACTCTTGTCTCTATATCAGTAGAGTTAGAGGCAAAAAAACCCTTGTTTGTGCTATTGTATGTGGATGATTTGTTGCTTATCTGCAAAACCATGGATAGAATATCACAACTGAAAAGGGATCTCTATAAAAACTTTGACATGAAAGACTTGGGTGCTGCTAAAAGAATTTTGGGTATTCAGATTGAAAGGGATAGGTCTAAAAATCTGATTTGGTTGTCTCAAAAGGACTATTTGATCAAAGTGCTTGATAGATTTCATGCTTCATCTGCTAAACCCTCTCCTATACCATTAGGAGGGCACTTTGACTTAACCAAATTTAAGACTCCCTTATCTGTGAAAGAAACTGAGCTTATGAAAAACATACCTTATGATACTGCTGTTGGCTCTGTCATGTATGCTATGATTTGCTCTAGACCTGATCTTGCTTTTGCTGTGAGTGCCCTTAGTCGTTTCATGTCTCAGCCTGGAGAAAAACATTGGGCAGCCATGAAATATCTCTTGAGATACTTAAATGGAAGCCTCAATGTTGGTCTCAAATACACTAACCATGCTTCTAGCACTGCTTTGCTTGGATATGTAGACTCAGACTATGCAGGTAACAAGGATAATAGGAAGTCCACCACTTCCTATATGTTCACATGGGCTGGAAATTGCATATCTTGGAAAGCTCAACAACAGCCTATAGTTGCTCTTTCTTCTACAGAAGCAGAGTATATAGCTGCTACAGAGGCTTGCAAAGAAGCTATTTGGTTACAAGCATTGCTGAAAGAGATTGAAAGAAAATCTTATACATCAGTGATCAACATTGACAGCCAGAGTGCACTCTACTTGTGTAGAGATCCCATGTACCACGAGAGAACCAAGCACATTGATGTTCGTTTCCATTTCATCAGAAACAAAGTTGAGAAGGGAGTGGTACAGGTGAAGAAGATAGATGGTGATTACAACCCTGCTGATTTTGGCACTAAGATAGTGACCTCAGAGAAGTTCATCTTCTGCAGGGACTTCCTCCATGTGGAGGATGTCACCACTTAGCCTCTGGCTACAAGGGCCGACGACTGACCCGATGCACCCTAAATCCGACCCACACTATATAATTGTATTGGTCTGTTTACATTATTTGTAGACTTAGGGAAATAGGAGGGCAATTGTTAGAAGTTCTATTTTCGTAAGTGTTGTACATGTAAACTTATGGGCTGGTCTGATCCTTCTGAACTTAAGAGGTTGGGCCTAATGGTTTGGGTTGAAGCCTAAACCCAGACTCTCTTGGTCTTACTGATTCGGGTTACACAACCCGAATCTATTGGGCTAGAGGTCCGAGATGCTTTAGCCAGCCCAAACCCTAGTGCTCCAACATCTCTTTTGGCCTCTAGGGTTGCCAGACGCCTCTCTCCTGAGCCCTTTATAAGCCTAAGAGTTCTACTGTTCAGGTGAGCTCTCTTTTGGATGGTAAGTTCCACAAAAACCCTAACGACGTTCTCCAGAAGGTTCTTCTCTCTGGTGGTCGAGGTGGTGGCCTGAAGATCCTTGCTACTCAAGGATCTCTAACCTAAAGAGCTCCATTGCTTGTACTGAAGGCGGCGGTTCGAGGCTCAACCCTTGAAGGATCAGATTGGTGACATCCATGAAGATTAGAAGGGAGTTTCCTTATTTCATTTGATCTTTGTCGCCTGTTGCCTTACTTACTGTACTCCTTAGGTTTTAGACTTCGATTGCCCTTCTTGTACCCAGATTGATCTTATATAGTGGATTTAGGGTCTCGACTCATGAGGCCCCGCGGATGTAGGTGCAATACCCGAACCGCGTAAACAATCTCCTGTGTCCCTTTCGTTTTTCGTTTGGTTTTGATTTCTGTTTTGATTCCGCTGTGCATCAATCGTTAGTTCTTTGTTGCTCAAACTCGATAAAACAATTTCATTTACCCTAAAAAGAAAATATATAATTTATTATCCTATTTTTCTTCTTTTTTGATTACGTAAAAATCCAGGAGAGCAAGCTCTACCCGATATGATCCTTTCGGATGAAGTCAATTAGACTTAAATCATTCAATATGTTGGGAATGGGACCTCTGGCTAAGTAGCTAAGGTGTGCAACCTTATCCGCTACTCGATTGCTGAGACAGATATGTGGGTGAATAAAGTCTCCCGCAATCCCAACAAAAAAATTTTAATGTCAGCCATAGTCAATTCAATCCCCCAAAGACATATGGTGTTATATTTTAGGCAATTGATAATGTTTTCTTAAACTCCTTCCACAACAAGCTTCATAATTTTTAGATCAAGAGCCTTAAGAAGTCCATCATTCAGAGCCACAATCGATCGCTGACCCCCACCAATTTGCCTTCAATGCTAATAGGCTTCTCATTCCAGTCTCGAATAATGTAGCATCTGGATCTATCAGTTGAAGAGATTGCAAATCCATCAAAATTCAGTTTAAACACCCCCAAGGGTGGGTTTTTCCATTTACAGTCTTTCCACTAATGGGGCTTAGAGCTGCGATCAAAGGATGGATATCGATTTTCATCAAAATTATGAATGTCTAGTTTACATGCCTTTCTCTAGCTTTCCATATATCTAGAAAGCATTCATTTTATCCCGACTGCATCCGAGGGATTTTCATTTCTAAAGATATACTCCCTCCGTTAATTAAAACTTGACGTTTTACTATTCACGCATGCATTTTTAGGTGTTAAAAGCTATATAAAATATTTACTTTTTTAATAATATTTTTTAATAAGTTCATACTTTTTAGAAAAAATTTGCGAAATAGGCACATTAATTGGACGTTTTTGCGAAATAGACGCGTGGTTGGACAATTTTGCAAAATAGTCTCTATATATACCTAATTTCCCTTCTATACGGACATCTTTCCCAATTGTGCCAAAATCCTCTGTACGTTGTTCATCATCGATCATCCCCGCTCGTCTCTTTTGCTCTTTTCTGTCTCGATCTCTCTGATCTCTCTTTCTCTCCATCTCGATCTCTCTTGCTCTGTTGCTCTCCTGCTCTGATCTCTCTTGCTCTCTCGATCTCGTATCTCTTGCTTGCTCAGTCTCTCGACGCCGGATCTGGAATTTTGCAAATCGACGCCGGATCTGGAGATCCTCATCCACTGCCGCCGCTGCAACCGATGAAGATGTCGACGTTTTGCTCTCGGTGCTTGCTCGATGTGCGAATTTGACCGATTTCCTTTCAATTGAAGATTCTCCGATCGTCTTCCTCGAGGTTTCATCCAAATCGAGAGCGAAAAAAGGAATTCTCCGGTCCAGATCTGAAGTGGCTCGAACGAGCGAGTCCAGATCTGAAGTCGAATTCCGCCGTCGCTTCTCCTCTGGTCCGGATCTGTAGTGGAGCGTCCGAGGGAGGCCGAGAGAGCGAGGCGGCGGAGCGAGCGAGGCGGCGGTGCAAGCGAGGTCGAGCGAGGCGGCGGCGCGAGCGAGCGAGCAATCCAGCCGGAGCGAGGTCGAGGGAGCGGCCGGAGCTAGATCTCCTCCGGCGCTGTGTGCCTGTGTTCGTCCGTCGTCTTTCGCTAGGTTGAAGATGAAGTTTTGATGAAATTACAAAACTGACCCCATAAAAATGGGAATTACAAAACATATCTATATATTATTAAAAAAATCACCCTATAAATATGAGAAATTAAAAAAACTATCTATATTTTATTATGTGATCCATAATCTTTATTTTTATTTTTGTTTTTGCACAACAAAATGTTATATTTGCACAACTTACGGTTATATTGGCACATCGTACTTTTATGTTTGCACGACAAAATGTAAAAAAAAAGTCTTGGGTCATTTTTGCACATCTTGCGGTTATATTTGCACATCATACTGTTATATTTGCACGACAAAATGAAGAAAAAAACTAGACTTGGGTCACTTTTGCACAACTTACGGTTAAATTTGCACACCGTACTCTTATATTTGTACGAAAAAATGTAAAACTAAATTTTAAATGAAATATCTTGTAAATTATGTCAATTAAACATACATTATTGCGTAAAATTTTAAAATTACATTATAAACACAATGTAATTGATTAACATACATTTTAAAATTAGATTTTAGTTTGTATGAATAAAACTATAAATTTCATGAATAACACTATGAAATTTTAGAGTTGCACGACTCTGTTGTAAGAGTTGCACGACTCTGTTTTAAGAGTTGCACGACTCTGTTATAAGAGTTGCACGACTCTGTTTTAAGAGTTGCACGACTCGGTTTTAAGAGTTGCACGACTCTGTTGTAAGAGTTGCACAACTCTATTTTAAGAGTTGCACGCCTCTGTTGGAAGAGTTGCATGACTCTGTTGTAAGAAATGCACGACTCTATTTTAAGATTTGCACGACAATCGAGACTTGTGAATTTATTCTCAACATGATCTTATTTTAAAAAAGTGCTGCCGTGAAAGAAAAAAATTATTTGAAAAAAGTGCTGACACAAATAGAATAAAAAGTGCACAAATTAGAATAAAATGCGCACGAATAATATTATAAAGTAAAAAAAAATTGTTATCCATGTAGAAAAAAAAAGTAGATTTGGATCATATTTGTGAAATTGTTATCCAGGCTTGATGGAATTGTTCGACATCATTTGATCGGCTTATGATTCATTTGTCATGTGCTTCTTCAATTCTTTGTGAAATTGTTATCCATGCTTGTGCAACTCTAAAAAAAGTGCTGACATGGAAAAAAAGTGCTGACACGGAAAAGAGTTGCACGACTCTGTTGTAAGAGTCGCACGACTCTTGTTTTAAGAGTTGCACGACTCTATTGTAAGAGTTGCACGACTATGTTTTAAGAGTTGCACGACTCTGTTGTAAGAGTTGCACGACTCTATTTTAAGAGTTGCACGACACAAAGTATGAGACTAATGGAATATTTTGTTTAATACTAATAATACAGGACACAAAGTATGAGATTAATGGAATATTTTGTTTAATACTTCCATATTATCGAGAGTCAACTAAACCTGCATTTCACATACTTGTTAATCACTTTGCTCATCCTATAAAAGTTGATGCCATTTCATGCAATAAAAAGCCAAAACATGAGACAAAATAATCAATATATCACTGTATTCTAGTTGGAAACCACATTGCTTATGATTCATTTGTCATGTGCTTCTTCGATTCTTTGTGAAATTGTTATCCATGCTTGTGCAACTCTAAAAAAAGTGCTGACATGGGAAAAAAAGTGCTGACACGGAAAAAAGTGCAACTCTAAACTCTACTTGGATCATATTTGCACAATTTATGGTTATATTTGCACAAAGTACTCTTATATTTGCACGATAAAAGGTTAAAAAAATAAAATAAATAAAAACTAGACTGGGGTTATATTTGCACAACTTATGATTAAATTTGCACAACGTCCTCTTATATTTGCACAACTTACTCTTATTTTTGCTGAACAATAGGTTATTTTTTGCAAAACAATCGAGATTTGTGAAGTTGTTCTCAACATGATTTTATTTTCTCTCAATATTATTTTAAGAATTGCACGACTCTGTTGTAAGAGTTGCACGACTATGTTGTAAGAGTTGCACGACTATGTTGCAAGAGTTGCACGACTCTGTTTTAAGAGTTGCACGACCATGTTTTAAGAGTTGCACGACTCTGTTTTAATAGTTGCACGACTCTGTTATAAGAGTTGCACGACTCTTGTTTTAAGAGTTGCACGACTCTGTTTTAAGAGTTGCACGACTCTGTTGTAAGAGTTGCACGACTCTATTGTAAGAGTTGCACGACTCTTTTTTAAGAGTCGCACGACTCTCTTTTAAGAGTTGCACAACTTACGGTTATATTTGCAAACCGTAATCTTTTATTTGCACGACAAAATGTGAAAAATAATAAAAAAAAAGAGTTGGGTCATATTTGCACAACTTATGTAATGTAACAATTTATGTTATTATTAATTTTTATTTGATGCCTTTGTGCATCCATGGCTCAAGCTCAATCCAAGCAAATCAAGCAATAAGTGAAAGAAAGAAAATGATGATTCATGCTTGTCTTATTCACAACTCAAAACGTTGATGATCACCAATGGACTAAAGATAATCTGTTTATATTTGAACTTATGTAATGTAACAATTTAATTTGGCAAATTGAAAGCAGAAAATTGAACCATCAAAATCAAGATCAATCTAACAACTTAGATCAAAATGGATGGGTAATGTTGTGTCATTTTCACATCCCAAATAAACCCACCCAAAAAATAAAACCTTCACACTTTCACAGTGTGTGATGAGAACTGTGAAGGTGTGAGTCCAGTGTTATTTATGACCCCCCCCCCCCCCCCCACCACCATGCCCACAAAGTTACAATCTTTATTCACAAACCAAACACCAATGCAGAGATATAAGCAACAAAAAAAAAATCCTCCATTAACAACCAACAAACTCCAACTGCCATAAAATCAGTGAAAACCCATTTGCTTATCCTCCTGATCTTGCACACCCACCTCTCAATTTCAACTGGGCAACCAAATTCCAGCCTGGGATTGCTGAGGAGCGGCGGCGCAATGGTGGCGCCAGATGAGGAGTTTCAGATGGATTCAGAGGTGAGTAGGAGAGTGTTGGTAATGGAGAAGAGGTATATAAGGTATGAGACATTGAAGAGGAATGCAGTTCCATGTTCAACTCCTGGTACTTCTTACTACAATTGTGCACCTCCTGAGACCAACCATTTCAATAAGGGGTGTGAGGTAATCATCAGATGTGCAATTTTCAGCAATTGCATTAGGGATTAAGCAAATTATTTTAGGTGCAAAGAATTAAAGAATGGGACAATTTTCCCTTTATATTCTTATACCGACAAACTCAAAGTAGTAACTTAACTTTATACATGGGATACATTAGATATGTCATCAGTGAAAAGATAACATCTATTTGAAAATTAGCCTAAATAGGATAGGTAATGTAAAAATGGCCAATGAAATATGAAAGAATAAAACGTGCTGACAGTGGGAAAGAAGTAACGGCAGGTATCAGTCTTACCTATGGCTTCTTGATTCCTATGAGACATCTCATGATTCATGGTTTCATAATAATGCAGGCGATCACTTAAATGTTAAACCTTAGTGTTTGTGTTTAGTAGCAAACCTCTTGAACAGGCCTGTCATAATCTTTTGGGTTGACAAACTCATTGCATCCAAATTTCTTCGCTGCATTGAGCCATCACGGTATGCTCATTCGCAATTTTAAGCCTTAACGCGCATACAAAAGCGATAATGGATGTTCGTATTGACACGAACTTACCTGTTTCAAACCGGTTTGGATTTTGATCAACTCCTATAATCCTTGAAGCCCTAGAAACTCTTGCCCCTTCAGCAGCCTAGAAAACCAACAAGTCAGTGTGATTCATTCGAGCAATCACAAGCAATAAGGTGAGAGAAGGCGGTACTTACAGCAAGGCCTACAGCTCCCAACCCGAAAATAGCCACAGTTGAGCCCTTGGTGGGTTTTGCAACATTGACAGTAGCACCAAAGCCTGAACAAAAATTAATCAAGTTGTGAATTTCATATAGCAAAGGGAGACCGGATTTGGAGGGATGAGTCAGACTTAGAGGCTTACTGGTAGCGAATCCACAGCTGATGACGCAAACCTTGTCGAGTGGGGCAGCCTTTGTGCACTTTGATGGAGAATCTTGTTTTGTCATCACTCAACATGGTCACCCTTTCGGTGTTGATCCTCAGGACGTCAGACATGTTGCTCTCCTCTGACTTGCAATTGCGGCAATCCCCACACTCTCCTATGAACACCGGCAACACATGGTCTCCCGGTTTCATCTCCGTCACGGCGTCACCCCCTCACCCATACTCTCAACAATTCAGTCTCATTAAATCTTAAGAGAGTAAAAAATTCAGTAAGAAAGCAGGGAAATAAAAATCCAAGTGTTTATTTACCTAGTGGTGCTATGCACATCACGCCTCCATAAATATATGCTCAGCACAACAATAAATATATGCTCAGTTAATGTGGAAAACATACCTCATCTCAATGATATGAGCAAGACGGATAATTGGATAGCAGAAGTGAGGGTTTCATCTCAATGACATTACGACTTATTTTCACTGATCCAAACAAAAAAAAAATCAATGTGCATGCATTCAGTATATCTCCCACAGGTTTCATAAACTATTAGCATCACCAAATCCACTCAAATGCACAATAAGCAAAAACAGAAGTTCGCATTACAAGCACAACTGCACAGTTAGCAACACCCAAGACTTGAAGAGTGCTAGATTAATCTCAATTCTAATAGAAACAAAACAAAACATAGTGCAAAAATAAGATAGCAATCTTGCAAAAACAGAAATTCGCATTACAAGCACAGCTGCACAGTTACCATCTTGAGCAGGAGTTAGCAACCTTGCAAAAACTGATGTTCATGGCCAGGATTTTACCTCCTTTTTCAAATCAGCTTTAGTTACCACAAGCTCTTCTTCGAGTTCTTTCACTCTAGCTTGCAAAGAAGAATTCTCAGCACCTTCAAGCTTCAGATTCTCCAACTCGACTTTTGTAGCTTCATTTCTTTCTTGATATTCTCTCAGTTGCTTCTCTAGTTGAGCTATCACAACTTGCAGTTCGTTTTGAGCAACCAAGTGCACTTCACTAAGGTGTTGTTTTTGCTCTTTCATTGAAGATACCTGCATGATCATAATCAGTAGAATATTAAGACACTTTCGCCAATAATATAAACAAAAAAAGAAACAGTAGTGGTATGGATTCAACAATATCATATCATCACCTCGGTTTGAAGCCTTTCCCTCTCAGAAACCACCTCCTGTGTCAAATCCTCGATTTTCTTCTTTGAATCGTTTAAGTGCTCAACTGCATATAACAAATTCATTCCAAATTGCATATAACAAATTCAGATGTGATTATAAATCCGCTTGCTAATGATGTCTTCATATCCAGATATGTCAGCACATTAGCCATAGATGAGTGTTGAAGAGCAGGCTGCACAGATGTCATCAACGAGGAAAATAAAAAAAAATGACAAGGTACCTAGTTTGAGTTCCCAGAGGCGCAAGCTTAGCTATAAGCCGAAATCAGACAGTGTTGGATGAAATTTATCGTAGAGCAGGATGTTTGGATGAATTTTTCCCAAATGACAAGGTACCTAGTTATAATTTTATCACAGGCCAAAGTAACCAAGTGAGATTTTTTAAAATTAAATTTAGCTAGCTAGGTTAAGATACCAGCAACGACTGTACTTGTGAAAATGGTGAAGACGACATGTACTCACTTTTAAAAATGGGAAACAAGTGAAGTTATCTGTGTATCTACTAGCAAAAAATGAATAAAGACAACCTAACAAGTTGAAATACTCACATTAAAATATGACTTATAATAAAGTTTTAGCATAGTATAAATAATCATTAATGGACATCAACAGCTGTACTTGTGAAGGCCAAATAAGAGGGATTAAAAAAATGACCTATTTTGTGTAGCCGCCAGTAGAAACAGACCAAAATACAGAACCACTAGAATCTACAAGCTAATCGGTTTCTTATTAAAAGATGGCATTATTAAAAGATGGCAGGAAGAAACATGATGCACGAAGTTTAAAAGTATAAAAAATATGAATAAATTACCTTGGGGCCAAGTTATTGGGCACCTGTTGGTTCATATATGCACCTGGAATGCAAAGCAAATGTTAGAATAGGTTTGATTGAACCACAGGGACAGACGATTTCTATTAAGAATACAACATGATCACTCACCTAAAGGGACAAATGTGTTAGCGAAAGATGGTGTGAATTGAGGGGCTATTGATGGATAAGCTTGTGTCTGAGACGGCATCCACCATGTTCCAGCAGTACCGAGGCTTGATGCACGCGCCAAGACCATTGGATTTGTCATGCTTGGTAGAGCATTTTGTAGAGGCATCATGGATGGAAACTGCATAAGAATATCAGATTACATTATGGGGGGATAACAAACCACATTTAAGTGACAATGTTTGATTAGGCATTAGTTACATTGACTAGTGAATATTATGTTTCATCAAGTATAATTCTGCCAAAAGGCCCGTAATCATTTCACTAGAGTTGCCACAATCTTGTATACTATATTAACGCATACTGATTCCCTAAAACTGCTCATTGTCAGTAGGGCATCAGGATGCTTTCCTTGATAAGAGCATAATAATTTAATGGCAGTCCTTGCGTATAATAGAGAAAATACAGACATCTGGAAAGAGAGCATTTTGCAGCCAATGCATTAATTTGTAGAGATATAAAAATTTCAACTAAGGTACGAGGAAAGAAAAAAAGAGTTCATCCTCGCACTTTTTAGTGATACAAGGCAAAAACAACTTCAAACTGGTGACAAAACTTCAGTTAAATGCTTCCAGAAAAAAAAAACATCTCGCATTTCTGCATTAACCCGTAGCTTCTAAACACTAACCACTTCCATAGGTCACGAATACCTATACTTGGTCATGCACTGCACTGGTCCCAGTATTAATCACTTTTAAAACGGTATGAATGTATAATGCTGATTTATGCACTATTTGTTCAACACTGGAAAAGAAAATGAGCAGGTCCTATTGATTCCTTTGTATATGCAAACTCACTATCTAATCCAGCACAAATGAAAGATCTGTAAGGTTTGAACATAGTCACGAGTCGAGGACATACTGCTGGTGCTTGAGTATGAGATTCACATCATCTTAAGTCCCAACTGTCAAATGGAAGATGTAACCTGTGGATCTACTTGGCGCAATTAAACTGAGTAGATAAACTGTCATTGCCCTTCTGCTCCTTGATATTGTGTAGAGGGAAAACAATTCGAATCCTGACCTCATCTAACCTTTGAAAATGCAAGAAGTGTAAGCCTGAAATATGGACAAACATAAGCATTTTCCACGGTATTAGAGCAAAAATGTTTATCAATTACATTATGCAGAAGCAGATACAAGCACAAACGATATCATATATGCAGATAATTATAAGGTAACTTCCATTTAATGAAACACTATTAAACACAAATATACCATTAGCAAAAACATGCTGATTAAATACAATCACATTTTCCCATCCTATTATTAATGCCCAACTATGAACACTGCATCAGTTCAATAACAGATCCCTCGAGCTATCTGATAACTCCCTCCCTTGATGAAAATCGGAATAGATGTTTCAAAGGCTTTGACAAGATATTTGTGTCAAAGGCCTTGGAGCATTAACAGTTGATGAAGTACAAAACCTATCTTATTATTCGTATATTATTTTATCTTACTATATACTTCCATTATATTATATATATATGAATGACTAACCATTTCAGGAAGTATATTCGAGATTACATCCTTCCTTATACATGTTGAAGAGATCAGTTCAAAATAGATCATGGCGTTTCAAAGTATCCATATATAGAAGATTGCAAGATCAAACTGATTCCAAAGAGCCGTTGGAGATCTGGTGAGGAAGATCCTCACGCTCCATGTTTTCATATAAAGGAAAGGAAGGAGAAGACAGAAAACAAGTACTACACACGAGTTTCATTCATTCAAGCGATCTGTCTTCCAAGTGTCTCTCTGCTAAGCGCTCAAATAGTTTGTTGTTTATTTCAAAGCCTTTGAGAGTCACTGTGAGCTTATAGGATATATTCATTTCAAGTGTTACTCGAGAGTTTATAACTCGGGTAGTTGCACTAGGCTATTGATTTGCGAGAGTTAGAGGATTGTACTAGATAGCTGAGAGAGGTGGGGCTCTTCTAGATTGGTCTAGGACTCCAAGGGAACATGAGTTGACTAGATTGCAATTGTATAGGAGAGAGGCTTCTCGGTGAGCTATTAGGATCCTAAGCTAAGCAATCAATAAAGCCTTTGAATCCTAGGGTTGTGGAAGAACCCTAGGCGGGGACGTAGGCCAAGTTGTGCTGAACCTCGTAAACAATTACTCGTGTCCTTTACTTATTTGCTTTACCTTATTTCCGCACTTGGTTCGAATTGTTTAACTTTGTGATTCAGGTTTATCTCAAAGGTTTTGGTACAAGCTCCAAAAGTCTTGAGACTTTCTGCGAAAAACGGACATACTCTATTCAACCCCCCCTTCTAGAGTATTTCTTATTACTTTGTTTTTACATTATCGAACCTTCAATTGGTATCAGAGCTTTACTCACTGTTTTTGATCTAACAATCTTGTGAGTTTTCGATCATGTCTGGTGAAGCAAGCGGAGGATTTGCACAGGGAAGGTCCACTAGAAGACCGCCACTCTTTGTAGGAAACAACTTTGTCCACTGGAGATCTTTGATGAAGATGTTCATCATAGACCAAGATCTAGAGCTTTGGAACATTATAGAGAATGGTCCGAAGATCCCAGAGAAGGAAGGACCAAATGACACCAAAGTTGCAAAGAAGGAGTCTGAATACAACCAAGCAGATCTTGAAACCATCTCCAAAAACTACAGGGCTATTAACTTACTTTATTGTGGTCTAAGCACTGATGAGTTTAACCGCATTTCTTCTTGTAGGTCAGCTAAAGAGATTTGGGACAAGTTGGTCGTCACCTATGAAGGAATGAGCCAAGTGAAAGACACCAAGATCAGCATCTTCCTTCGAAAGTATGAGCTCTTTAAGATGAAGTCTGATGAGTCAATCAAGGCCATTTCACACGATTCACAGAAATCACCAACAACCTTGACTCTCTCGGCAAGAGCTTTACCAATGTTGAGAAAGTAAGGAAGATACTGAGGTGCCTTCCAAAGGAGAAATGGGGTCCTAAAGTAACAACTATAGAGGAAGCCCAGGACCTCACCACTCTACCCCTTGATGACCTTCTTGGAAAGCTGATCACGCATGAGATGATCCTTAATGAAGACGATGGAGAACTTCCAGCTAGCACTAAGAACTTGGCACTCAAGTCTAAGAAGGATGAGCCCAAGGATGAATCTGATTCCGAAGATGAGGATGACGATGAGGATGATCCTTTTGCTCTTATCACAAAAGGCCTTGCTAGAATTCTCAAAATGAAGAAGCAATTCAACAACAAGGATGGATCAGAGTCTTCAAAATTTCGAGGTAAGCCTCAATACAACAAGTATGAAAAGAAGACTAAACCGTTGTCTTGTTTTGAATGTGGTGAAACAGATCATCTTGTGAAGGATTGCCCTCAAAAGACAAAGAGCCAGCCCAAGAAAGGTGACAAATGGAAGAAGAAAGCCATGGTGGCTACTTGGAGTGATTCCGACTCTGACTCTGACGATGAGAAGGCCAACATTTGTCTTATGGCCTCAGAAGATGAATCCCACGATGAAAAACTTGAAGCTACTGTAAGAGAACTTATGGAAAGTCCAAAAGAGGTATTATCGGAATTCCTTTCAAATATGATTGCCAATGAAGAGAAGCTTATTGCCCAAACTAACATTCTTATTAAGAGAACTGTGGACCAGGAAAAAACTATTGAGGATCTGTCTATGAGGGTCAAAGGTCTTGAAGCTTCTTATTCAGGTCTTGACATTAAAGTCAAGACGCTTGACTCGGAGAAATCTGAACTCAAGCAAGATCTCTCCTCTCTAAGAAATGAGCATCAGGACTTAGAGAACGAGAAGATCTCCCTGAATAATAAGATTCTAGACCAACAGACAGCCCTCATAAGTTTTACCAAATCCAAAGGCACTCTTGATAAGATGTTGGGTGAGCAACAAAGCTCTCTAAACAAAAGTGGTATTGGTTACAATCCAAAGTTTTTAAAGAAGCAACACATTACCACTTTTGTAAAGGCAAAAGGAAGCAGAACCTCTCCTATATGTCACCATTGTGCTAGAAAGGGACATGTAAAAGAGACCTGCCCCTATAGAAGAAAGGATCCTTATATTATCCGCAATACATTTCCTGTACATTTGAGAAAAGAACGGATAACACAAGTTTGGGTCCCCAAAGGCACTATTTTACCAAATATGGTTTATCCCAACAATGGATCCAAATTTGCTTATTGGTCTAGCCACAAAGGTTGATGTTTGTTTTGCAGGAGATCACCAAGGTGAAAGAACACAAATGGATTATTGATAGTGGATGCTCGAGGCATATGAGTGGGAAGAGTTCTCTCTTTTATGATCTAAAGGAGCAATCCACGGGAACAATCACTCTTGGTGACAAAGGAAAATGCGACATCGTTGGTATTGGTAGTGTTGGAAGTGATTCCAGCCATAGTATTAAAAATGTCTATCTTGTTAATGGTTTAAAATATAATCTGCTTAGTGTTTCTCAATTATGTGATAGTGGTAACAATGTCAGATTTAACAAGAAAAGATGTATAGTGTGCAGAGAAGATACAGGTGAAGTTATTTTGACTGCATATCGTTACAACAACATATACGCCGTAAATGCTGATCAAGTGGCACAAGGAAGCTTAACTTGTCTAAAGGCTTTGACGGACGATCCAAAGCTTTGGCACAGGAGACTCGGTCATGTGAGTCCACATACACTACAGAAGCTTGTGTCCAAAGGGCTTGTAAGAGGGCTACCTGAGATGGACTTCAAAGGTATTGACATGTGCAATGCATGCACACGAGGTAAACAAACACGTAGCTCTTTCAAACCCAAAAAGGTTGTAAGTTCTTCTAGACCCCTTGAACTTTTACATATGGATTTATGTGGTCCTATGCGAGTCAAATCTCCCAATGGTAAAAAGTACATGCTAGTTGTTGTCGATGATTTTTCAAGATATACTTGGGTTGCATTTTTGAAAGAAAAATCAGAGGCCTTATTTGAGTTTTCAAAACTTTGTAAGGAGTTGCAAACTTTAAGAAATGAGCCCATAGTGTCTATTCGGAGTGATCATGGTAGGGAGTTTGATCAACTTCAATTTGATTTGTTTTGTGCTAAATATGGCATCTCCCATAACTTTTCTGCTCCTAGGACACCTCAACAAAACGGGGTTGTGGAACGCAAGAACCGCACCTTAGAGGATATGGCCAGGACTATGCTTTTAGAAAATACATTACCTAAAACCTATTGGGCTGAAGCTGTTAACACAGCTAACTATATTTTGAATCGTTGTCTTATTCGTTCTATCTTAAAGAAAACTCCTTATGAACTTTTCAAAGGCCGCAAACCACTTATATCGTATTTTAAACCCTTTGGCTGTACTTGTTTTGTTCATAACAATGGAAAAGATAACCTTGGGAAATTTGATGCGCGTAGTGATGAAGGTATATTTCTTGGCTATTCCACGAGTAGCAAAGCTTATAGAATCTTCAATAAAAGGACCCAGGTTGTTGAAGAAAGTATACATGTTATTTTTGATGAATGCAATGACGGTGCTTTGAGTGAAAGTGTTGCAGATATAGATCTTAACATCCATGAAGAGAACGAGGATGGTGATGTTGCTACTACCAAGAACACAGAGAAGAGGAACATGCAGGAACCGATTCTTAATACTGAAGAATTGGCCCAAGGTGTTGAAGATTCGTCCAAAGCCCTTGGTGTCCAATCCAACAGTGTTGAGACGTCAGAAACTGCTGTAACTGAACCTAACAGGACCACGGAGTCAGATGCACTACAAGTCAATCCTACAAGTGTGACGAATCAAGGAGCTGAGACTAGCAAAAGGAAATTCAAATACTCCTCATCACACTCATTAAAGGATATCATTTCTGACCCTACCTCTAGTGTTCAAACTCGTTCTAAACTTAAAGATCTTTGTGCTTTTCACGCGTTTGTTTCTCTTATTGAGCCAAAGAAGGTAGATGAGGCACTTCAGGAGCCAGACTGGATCATTGCTATGCAAAGCGAGCTTAACGAATTTGAAAGGAACAAAGTCTGGACCTTGAAGCCTAGGCCAAAGCATCAATCAGTCATTGGCACTCGATGGGTGTTTCGAAACAAGCTAGATGAGAATGGTAAGGTTGTGAGGAACAAGGCAAGGCTTGTTGCTCAAGGCTACAATCAAGAGGAAGGTATTGACTACGAGGAGACCTTTGCTCCCGTAGCCAGGCTTGAAGCCATTCGCATTCTATTAGCATTTGCATCTTTTATGAGCATAAAGTTATATCAAATGGATGTCAAGTGTGCTTTTCTCAATGGTTTCTTAGAGGAAGAAGTTTATGTGGCTCAACCCCCAGGTTTTGAAAGTTCATAATTTCCCAATCATGTTTATAAACTTGACAAAGCGCTTTATGGTTTGAAACAAGCCCCAAGAGCTTGGTATGAGCGCTTGTCAAAATACCTTTTAGAAAATGATTTTAAAAGGGGGTTGATCGACAAGACTCTTTTTATCAAGACCAAAGGAAAGGACATTTTGGTTATTCAAATTTATGTTGATGATATATTATTTGGTGCTACTAACACATCTTTGTGCAAGGAATTTTCTGACATCATGTGCAGTGAATTTGAGATGAGCTTGATGGGTGAACTCAACTTCTTTTTGGGATTACAAGTTCATCAATCCAAGAAAGGGATCTTTGTCAACCAAAGCAAGTACACTAAGGATCTCTTGAAGAAGTTCAAGATGGATCAATCCAAGGCAGCCAAGACTCCCATGAGCTCAACATTGTCTCTAGATCAAGACAAGACTGGAACAAGTGTCAATCAAAAGGAGTATCGAGGAATGATTGGATCTTTATTATATCTCACGGCTAGTAGACCTGACATCATGTTTAGTGTTTGCATGTGTGCTAGGTTTCAAGCTGATCCTAAAGAATCTCACCTCGTGGCTGTGAAGAGGATCTTTCGATATCTAAATGGCACTAAGGAGCTTGGACTATGGTACCCAAAGCAAAAGGATTTCACCTTAATTGGATATTCTGATGCAGATTTTGCAGGCTATAAGGTGGATAGGAAGAGCACATCAGGATGTTGCCAATTCTTAGGAGCATCTTTGATCAGTTGGCACTCAAAGAAGCAAAATTCAGTTGCTCTATCCACTGCTGAAGCCGAATACATTGCAGCTGGAGCCTGTTGCTCCCAAATCCTTTGGATAGCTCAACAAATGCGAGATCTCGGCATCAACCTCAAAGGTATCCCAATTAAGTGTGACAATACAAGTGCCATATCCATCACTAAGAATCCTGTTCAGCATTCAAGGACCAAGCATATTGATGTAAGGCATCATTTCATTAGAGATCATGTTGAAAAAGGTGATGTGTCCATATCTTTTATTTCTACTGATTATCAATGGGCTGACATTTTTACTAAGCCTTTGGCAGAGGACAGGTTCACCTTCATTAGACGAGAGATTGGGATGCTTAACAAGGATGCACTTTCGTAGGGGGAGCTTTCCCTTTACGAAAGATAAACTCCACTTAGTGTCAAGACCTTTGAGAGTTATGTCAAGGTCTGCAAACTGAACAGTGGAGTACATATATCGGATCATATATTTTTGGTTAATATCTTTTTAGATATTTAATCAATTATATTTGTTTTAATCGGATTTCAAAAATTGCCTATTTTTATGATTTCCTTAACCGTTAAGATATTTTATTTTTGGAACTAAATTGGTTTGTGTTTAGTCCGATTTTGATGGATATTTGAATTTGAATTTGAAAATCCTTCAACTTGGCAAGGTAATGATTTCTTTCCTTGGAACCCTAAACCCATCCCATCAATCTGTCACCCTCTCTCTCTACTTAAACCAAATCCTGTACCCGATTACAACCCACACTCAGATTTTTCCAAACCCTTTCCACTCCTTCATCTTCAACCTCTCAATCGCCTCTCAAGAAACCCTAACCGACTACTTCCATGGCACCCAAAAGCAAGAAAATTGTCACACCCAAAAGACTTGGCGCCACCCCCAAGGGACGTCAGGCCACTGCTACCTCTCCCACACCTGAACCCGCTCCTCAAGCTATTATCCCAACCGTTTTCCAGAGCACCATTGCTGAGAGCTCGGCCATTGTTCCCAAAGGCTCTCAAAAGCGCTCTGCGAAGAAGCCGATCAGTGCTAAACAGAAAGGGAAGAGGAAGATCTTGGCTGAGGAACCAGACGAGGAAGAGGAGGAAGACGACCTTGATGCTGCCCTGGAAAGAGACGCTGCCTGGGAAGCCGAGGAGGAGGCCCTAAGGAAGAAAAAGGCTGATGAGACGGCCGAACTTGCTAAGAAACAGGCCGAGGAAGAAGCTGAGCGGATTCGGAAGGAAGCCGAAGCCGAAGAAGTTCCATCCGAGGTGGAGCCTGAGGAAGAAGAAGAGGAAGAGGAAGAGCACGAGGGATCCGGAGAGGACGAGGAACCTGAAGGTGATGAAGCGGGGTCCGGTGAGGACTCGGGGTCTGAGGAAGAGGAGGAAAAATCTCCCTCTCCTTCTCCTCATCCCCCGTCTCCGAAGAAGCGGAAAGCCCCTGCTCCTGTCAAGCCTCCATCCCCCAAGCGCACCCGGAAGGGCCCTGTCAAGAGTCTTGTAGCGCCTGTCAAGAGAGCTGCTCCAACAGTTGCGCGCAGAAAGAACGCAGACCCCCCGGCCTATATCCAGGTAAATCAATCCTTGCCCTCCTCTTGGTTTCTATATGCTGAGACTGCTGGTAAGTGGGTAGACGAGTTTAGAACTCGTAAGGTTAGCTGTTCAGATTTTTTAGATATTTAGTTCTTTGAAGCTTTGAAGTTACCTTGCATTGAGCTCCTCAAAAAATCCCCAGCCTGGACCCTTCTTAACCTTGAGACTGTTTACTACCCTGAGCTTACCCGACTCTTCTACATCAACCTAAAAGCCAAGAACGACACTGATGGTTGGTCTTTGGAGTCTGTCGTCAAAGGGGTTAGAATCTCTCTCAACTCCAATGACTTTGCAGATTCCCTAGGCTTACCTACACCAGTTCCACCCGCTGAAATCCACCCCTCCAAAGAAAATTGCATCATCCTAGCCCGAGCCAAATATCTCCTACCCGAAGCATCCAACAGCACCTCAAAGCAACTCACCCACTCATCCCTAACCCTTGAGGCAAAAATTATCTTTAACATCATTGTTAGATGCCTCTTACCCCGTCTTAACTCTGGCTCACTCCTAACCGACAATGCCATGGTCCTGCTCTACCGTATTCTAAATGGCCTTGATCCTGATCTGGCCAACACTATCCTTGTAACCATGGCTCATGCTAGAAAAGCCAGAAAAGGCTCTCCCCTCCCCTTTGCTACCCTTTTGACCCCTATCTTCAAAGCTTCTGGAATTGATGTCAAAAATGAAGAACAGCTGCGTCATACGGGTATGTTCGACTCTAAAGGCCTTGAAAAGATTGGCATCACTCGGTCTCCCCAAGGGACCTTGAGTCTTGCCACTCCTTCAAAAGCCTTTCCCACTGCTCCAGCATTCGATGAACGCATGGACAACCTAGAGTTGGGCTTGGAGGAGGTTCGCCTGGATATTAAGGAGCTGCAGAAGGAAGTGATGACGACAATGAGCGGGATTTCAACGATGCTAGAAGGACTGTGGACGAGGCTCACTGATGATGCTCTGGAATGACTAAGCCTAAACCTTAACCCACCCTATCCCACCCCTGAAACTTGTTACTTTGCTGGTTTTTGGAATCGTTTTCAAAACATTTGGTAACTTTTGGTGACTGTTTTTCCTCCGCCCTTTGTTGAAAGACAAAAAGGGGGAGATAATCGTTAGACTTTGAAAACCTCTGCTTAAAGGTCTTGGAAGACCTTGGTTTTGGATTTATGGTTTTCGGTTGGATGTTCTCTTTCTTTAAAATTATTTGATCCAACATTTGTCTAACCCTTGCAGGTACTTAGTCCGATTTTGCTTATGATATATCTGTTTGACTAAGTTGCAGGGATGCACAGGTTTTGTCTTTCATCAAGGGGGAGATTGATAACTCCCTCCCTTGATGAAAATCGGAATAGATGTTTCAAAGGCTTTGACAGGATATTTGTGTCAAAGGCCTTGGAGCATTAACAGTTGATGAAGTACAAAACCTATCTTATTATTCGTATATTATTTTATCTTACTATATACTTCCATTATATTATATATATATGAATGACTAACCATTTCAGGAAGTATATTCGAGATTACATCCTTCCTTATACATGTTGAAGAGATCAGTTCAAAATAGATCATGGCGTTTCAAAGTATCCATATATAGAAGATTGCAAGATCAAACTGATTCCAAAGAGCCGTTGGAGATCTGGTGATGAAGATCCTCACGCTCCATGTTTTCATATAAAGGAAAGGGAGGAGAAGACAGAAAACAAGTACTACACACGAGTTTCATTCATTCAAGCGATCTGTCTTCCAAGTGTCTCTCTGCTAAGCGCTCAAATAGTTTGTTGTTTATTTCAAAGCCTTTGAGAGTCACTGTGAGCTTATAGGATATATTCATTTCAAGTGTTACTCGAGAGTTTATAACTCGGGTAGTTGCACTAGGCTATTGATTTGCGAGAGTTAGAGGATTGTACTAGATAGCTGAGAGAGGTGGGGCTCTTCTAGATTGGTCTAGGACTCCAAGGGAACGTGAGTTGACTAGATTGCAATTGTATAGGAGAGAGGCTTCTCGGTGAGCTATTAGGATCCTAAGCTAAGCAATCAATAAAGCCTTTGAATCCTAGGGTTGTGGAAGAACCCTAGGCGGGGACGTAGGCCAAGTTGTGTTGAACCTCGTAAACAATTACTCGTGTCCTTTACTTATTTGCTTTACCTTATTTCCGCACTTGGTTCGAATTGTTTAACTTTGTGATTCAGGTTTATCTCAAAGGTTTTGGTACAAGCTCCAAAAGTCTTGAGACTTTCTGCGAAAAACGGACATACTCTATTCAACCCCCCCTTCTAGAGTATTTCTTATTACTTTGTTTTTACATTATCGAACCTTCACTATCCTTACAAATGGTTGTCTCCAGCCAAAATCTCTCTTACCTGTCAAATGAACAATGCAAACAAATCAAATGCCCGAAGAATGTTTAAATTATAGTTCAAAGAGTATAATACATCATCCTTAAGTGCATATAAACGCTCAGCTGGACAGTAGTGCACTGCTTATCAGTGCAAGTAAACAATTATTTTGTCATCCTTTACATGTTTTAAGTGCCTATATCAGACCAAGCAATGGCAATAGCTAAATGAAATTTCATACCTGTAAACTGTCATACTAGGATGATTTTTTCAGCAATTTTTAAAATAACCAATAGCAAGTTTGCCAAGTAATTGCATAGATAACAAGTAAGAATAATGTGTGAACTGTGAATAACAACCATATTTCTTGTTTTGGCTACAGAATGTTAAGAGAAGTTCATCTGATCAGTCAAAAACACTAGCATCTGAGTCGGATGACTAGACTAACCGCATTTGCTTGCCAGTGTAACATCATTCAACCTCGGTGATGACATGAATCCCTAACGCTAGCAACTATAGTAAGTTTTAAGTAAACTCGATCTCCTACTAGTTTGTTCCGGATCATAATTCCATGATGATTTCTCATGCTTGTCCCTCACATGCTTCAAAGGAAACCTCTTGCCACATCCAGACACACTATAGACAAAGGGTTTGAGTTCAAGATGCACAGCTTTTATATGTTGTTGAAGGTTTGATTTCTGTTTGTGGTTGGATCATTGGCTAAAGCGAAATTTTGTAACGTATTAGGACATCCCATTAGTAAACCGGCCTGGGCAGATGGCTTTTTGCAAAAAGATGAAGGCGAAACTCCATAAGATGTCAGAAAAGCGAAATATACGAGATCACAAACGTGAGATTTCAATAAGAAAGAAACAGGTTAGTGTCATTCAACCGGACCAAGTGAATAGAACTATGGTAATGGTCCACGAACATCAGAAACCGAAAAGGAGGATACCTGTATCATTTGGTGGAAGGTCTGGTGTATCATCAGCAGAAAAATCACAACCGCGTTCAAGGAGCATGACTAACAGCACAGACCGAGCACGAGTGAGAGGAAGGTCTCCAGCATTCAATAAACTGGCTGCTAATTTCGAGGGTTCAAATTCTAGAAATCTCTCAAGGCTGCTCCATTGACTCCAGATTTGGGCAAGAAAATGCAATGCAAGCCAGTACAGTTGCATCCAAATCACTGCAAACACACATCAAAGCAAAACAAGTAATTTCATTACCAATGTAAAATAGAGCATTTGTATGAAAAAATTCATGGCAAACTTCAATAGCATACAGAAAATGCTCGATTCGGATAAATGAGCGTTCAACGCCAAATCAGTCAGAAGCAAACCAGAAGCAAGGCAGTAAGGCAAATCACAGCCAAAATTCTGTATCTAGGAATATGTTTTGCTGAACTTCTGATGAACTAAAAAAAGAGTACTACTAAACAGCCACATGATCGAGGAATTTACTTTCAAGAACAAAGGATGTATTCATGCTTCAATGAACATAATTGCAGGATTTTGGACCTTTTCATCTATAATTGCAACAAGATTTCAAATTTTGTTCAGCAATTGCAATCCATCACAAACAAAATCGTGTTCCTTATCAATCGATCTTCGATCGATTGATAAGGAAAACGGTCGGAAGCAAAGATCGCTTAGTCGGAAGCAAAATCTGTCACATGTATGCTCAATTTTCGAAGCCTTCACAGTGCAATTTGACAAAGAAACATAAACACAAACACCTTGAGACTTCAAAATCGACTCCAACACTTAAAAAATCGAAGAAATTTTGCGAGCTTGTACATGAGGGAAGCAATCTAAGGCCAGGAGGGAAGCAATCTATCAATCGATCTTCGATCGATTGAAGAAAATTTGCGCCGAAGGCGCAAATTTTAGAATTTTCTAGAAACGTCAATGATTAATAGAATTCGACAAAGTCCGGTATATTCAGAAGCAAAGATGGAACAAGATATAAAACATAATCGACAATTACCTACAATACAATCGACAAAAACGAGCATAAATCGTCACAGATTCGAATGTATCCGATACATCAAAAATCAAAGAAAATTTGCGCCTTCGGCGCAAATTTTCTGAAATATATGCACTGATTATTAGATTCAATTATCTAAAATCGAAGAATCGCTTGATAAGGGAGCCAGGAAGCTGAATAATCTACGCAAATCAACTAAAGAACAAACCCTAGCTCCAATTGGGAGAAGAAAAGCAGTAATTGAAGATATATGCAAAGAAAGAAGAAGGAACCTTGTTCTTGATGGAAGGAAGGACATCAACATTCAGCACAAGTACCAGCGGAAGCTTGCAGGACAGGAAGCCGCCGCCGGAGATCTGATGCCGAGTCCGTTGTCTTGTTGGTGCTCGATTAGGGCTTCGGATTGCCTAGTGTTGTCTTGTTGGCGCTCGTTGTCGCGAGAGAGGGAAAAGAGGGAGGCGGCAGTGTCGGAGCTGTCATCGGAGTTCCACAGTCGCGATTGAGTCGCTATGATCGGCGACGAACAACTGAGCAGCAGAGAGAGCGTGCGGAGGGAGAGCCGGAGGAGAGAGAAAGCGCATGGGAAAAGGTTTTAATTAGGACATTTTGCAAAAATGTCCCAAAACACGGATATTTCGCAAAATAAGCGCATTTTCTTGGCTATTTTGCAAAACTGCCCTACTTTTTACTATTAAGGATAAATTTATAAAAACAAATGTAAAAAAAGTTAATATTTCATATAAGTTTTATCATTCTAAAATTAGTTTTGAATTTCTAATTATACACATTATATTATTAAAAAGTTATATCAAAGAAAAAGAACATAAATATTTTGTTACTTGCTTCGTTGCTTGATGCATTAATCCTCCACCACGACTTGATGCATCCGCCAAGCACAGACTCTAGCAACCTGACAGTCACCATGCCATCCAAGACGTCAAAGAACTGAACAAGATCATATGATCGGAGCCTCGATCTTGAACCCTAGGAGAGATATGGAGGATGAATCGGCCTAATGGCCGATGTGCAGTAATCCATCGCAAACGGGGATCTACGATCAAATCTCTCTCATCCAATTCTTCGCCGCCTTTGGATGGACATGGTGGCTGTCAAGTTGCTAGATACTGCACCAAGAGGATGCAACAACTCGTTTTTAGGTTGTCGATCGCGAGCTCTCTCCAGTTTATGATCGAAGAAGGAATTGTAATTGCAGGAGGTGATGTATATATTATACGGAGTATATAGCAATCCATCCAGGGGAAAATCTAGCCAAGTATCAAACTGTATCGCCAATGCAAATATTAACATTATGTTTTTCCATAAATATAACTCACTTACCATAATTTAACAAAATCCCTTTAGAATCTGAAGTGCAGAATAGGCAGAAAAGGAGCACGTAAATACTCTATAGGGGGGTTGGATAGAGTATGTAAACTTTTCGCAAACCAAAAGGTAAGACCTTACCGCAAGCTATAAGACCTTATCTGAGAAGAGAAGAGCGATTAGTAACGCAAGCAAGTAAGCAAAGAACAATAGTAAAAGCAAGCAAGAAAGTAAAGCACACGATACTTGTTAACGAGGTTCGGCACAACCGCCTACGTCCCCGCCTTGGGTTATCCAACCCGTAGGATTCAACACACTTTATTTCACTTTGCCTTATGAGTCCTAGATACAACCTCTAGAAGACTTACACACTTCTAGACTTCCTTACTATCTAGCAACCCAAACTCTCTAGTGAAACAAAGCACCTAAGGATACCAAAGTACCCTATACTTTTGGGTAAAGAAACCCTTAGTATAACCTAGATGAATTGTACTATAAAGCGTAATGAAACCTCACACACACTCAAAGTAAATACAAACTCTTTTGCATGGGGAGCTGCGTGAGATCGATTGAAGAAGACTTGTAAGCAGTGAACGATTGAGCGTTGTTGAAGATGTCTCTCCAGCATACGTCTTCTTCTCCTTTAAATAGGCCAACACCAAGATTTGAATATGAACGTTTGAACACCAACGTTTACACCGAAACTTCTGGGTGAGGTCCTTGGCCAGTTCCAGAACCTTCTCTTGTTGCGTGAGATCTTGCTGAAGTCATGGAGATCTTGTAGATAGTTGGGCAAACAAAGATATACATAGATCCCTGTAATATCTTAACCGAAACAAAGAGATATGCAAATGGATATAGATAGAATAACTCAATTCCGAATAAAACCAATTAACAACTATGAGCCCAATTAAAATTAGGCCCAAAATATGCTAAAGATAAAGCCCAACTGGAATGGCTCTTTAGAATAACTGGATCTCGGTTTAGATTAGAGTAAATTAGGCTCGTTTAATAAATAGGCCCATTTACTCAAAACCATTCCTAAGTCCAGTAGAATCATACTAAAATCTTGAGCCTTTTGGTAAGACCTTACCGAACTCAGGATTCCTGAGTTTTGGCTTTCATCAACCAAGGCCTTACATCCTTTAGTTAGATCTTATCATCAAGGTGGAGTTAGCAGAATCTCTTAGATAGATCAAGCATCCAAAATTAGTAACATACCATATCTATTTAGACCACATTTATTCATAATTGGTTGGTTTCATTTATTCTTGATTATATCCTTGTGAAACTAGTCGAGCCTTGTTTCAGATAACATTGCCACCTTCGTCCAGCTTGTTTTGAAATACCCAACGAGTTCCAATAATCGATTTCCCCTTCGGCTTAGCCGTAAGGGTCCATACTTTATTGCGTTCAAACTCGTTGAGTTCATTTTGCATAGCGATGATCCAATCTGGTTCCTTGAGAGCCTCGGTGTATTTCTTTGGTTCTGTAAGAGAGACAAAAGCGTGAAATGCACACAAGTTTCTAAGATTGAAATGAGTTTGAATACCCGATGAAGGATCCGAGATAATGTCTGCCAAGGAGTGAGAAGAAGCGTGTTTGAATTTCCTTCGTGCTGATCCTTGATTAGATGTTGAAGCACCATGGGAAGAAGGTTCAGGCTCTTGAGGTTCAGGAGGACTTGTGGGATATGGTTCAAGAGGCTCAAGAGGAATTTCGATTTCTAGACTGGCTTCATCGGTAAGGCCTTGAGACTGAGTTCCAGGGCCTTGCGATAGCTCAATAAGATCTTGAAATGGCTCCTGCATGTTTCTTGATTTGCTCTTTTTTTTATCATTGCCTTCTCCATCCGACTCATAGTCCTCATAGGTGTTTAATTTGAGATCTGCAAAGCCTTCGTCGCTGCGTGCATCAAATTTCCCGAGATTATCCTTCCCATTGTTATGTACATAGCATGTACATCCAAATGGTTTGAAGTAAGATATACTTGGTTTTCTTCTTTTAAAAAGCTCATAAGGAGTTTTCTTTAAAATTGATCGAATCAAACATCTATTGAGAATATAGTTTGTTGTATTCACAGCCTCTGCCCAGTATGACTTGGGCAAGTTATTCTCTAATAGCATAGTCCTTGACATCTCCTCTAGGGTGCGGTTTTTCCGTTCCACCACCCCGTTCTTTGGGAGATTTGACACGCATAGGTCCGCATAGATCCATGTGTAACAATTCTAAAGGTCTAGTAGTACTAATGACCTTCTTTTTCTTGAAAGAGCTACGAGTGTGTTTTCCCCTTGAGCAAGCATTGCATAGATCATCAATCTTAAAATTCAGATCCGGAAGTCCTCGAACAAGATCCTTAGACAGTAGCTTTCCAAGATAATGCATACTGATATGCCCAAGTCGCCTGTGACACACCCTTGGATCTTCTGATAAGGCCTTGAGGCACTTTAGATTGGAGGCTGGAATACGATCTGTATTAAGAGCATAAATGTTAGAATCTCTTTTTGCCGTAAGAACCACATCTCCTGTCTTTTCGTCTTGAACGATGCACTTTTCCTTGTTAAAGCATACACGATTGCCTCTATCACAAAGCTGTGAAACACTGAGAAGATTATATTTGAGACCATCAACAAGATATACATCTTTAATAAAATCTTTGGAATTAACACAATGTTACCAATACCGATGATGTCGCACTTTTCTTTATCACCAAGAGTTATAGTACCGCTGGATTGCTTCTTTAAATGATGAAAAAAGAGATTCTTTTCCACTCATATGCCTAGAGCAACCGCTATCCATAATCCATTTTTGATCCTTAGTCTTGGTGATATCCTGCAAAACAAAAAATCAACCTTTCCGGCTTGACCAATAGACCGATTTGGATCCGTTGTGGGGGTATACCATATTTGGCAACTTTGTTCCCTTAGGGACCCAAACTTGCCTTATCCGTTCATTTAAACGTATTGGATATGTGTTTCGGATAATGTAAGGATCTGTTCTCCTGTAAGGACAGGTTTCCTTTACATGACCCTTCTTGCAGCAGAAGAAACATGTAGGAGTCCTCCAACTCCCTTTAGCTTTAACGAACTTGGTGGTGGGCTTAACATGAAAGTTCTTGTTATAGCCTATACCATTTCGATTTAAAGAGAGTTGTTGTTCTCCAAGCATCCTATCAAGAGTAGCCTTGGATCTTGTAAATTGCACTAAGACCTTTTGTTGATCTTGACATTTTTCAGACAATTTCACCTTTTCTTTCTCAAGATCAGTGTTCTGATCAGTAAGAGTTGAAAGTTTTTCCTTAAGTTCGGAATTTTCCGATCGTAAGGTCTTACTTTCGTTGATAAGGTCTGATTTCTGATTGTCAAGGTCTTGCAATTTCTGTGACAGCCTTTTAATGTAGGTTTCTTGATCCAATACCTTCTCTTGTAGGCTGCTGATTTCTCTGCAGCAGCTTTCCTCATTTGAGATCATATTTTTGAGAAATTCAGACAGAACGACTTTGGAGCTAGAAAGAAGGTTTCTTACCATTCCATTCAGGTGTTGATCTTGATCATCGCTTTTGGCCATGAGGCATAGGTTGACTTGTTCTTCTTCAGAGTCCGAGTCGCTTGATGCATCTGAGTCACTCTAAGCCGCCATGACTTTCTTGTTGGACTCTTTCCTCTTTGCCTTGTTGTGTTTTTTGAGAGGACACTCCTTAACCAGGTGATCTGTTTCACCACATTCATAGCACGTTAAGACTCGGTTCCTCTTGGAAGGGGTAGAAGACTTACCTTGGTTCCTTGATGATCCTCCAAATTCCTTGTTGGAAAATTGCTTCTTCATTTTGAGGATGCGAGCCAAACCCCTTGTTATAAGAGCAAAGGGATCTTCCTCTTCATCATCCTCGGAATCTTCAGGAGATTCTTCTTTCTTAACCTTCAGCGCTAAGTTTTTGACATTTGTGGAAGACTCCCCATCGTCCTCATTGAGGATCATTTCATGGGTGATTAGTTTTCCTAACAAATCATCAATAGCCAGCGTGCTAAGGTCTTGAGCTTCTTCAATGGCGGTCACCTTGGGACCCCATTTTGATTTAGGAAGACATCGAAGTATCTTTCTAACTTTCTCTTCATTTTGGAATGTTTTTCCCAGGGAGTCGAGATTGTTAATGATCTCTGTAAAACGGGTGAACATTTCTTTCACAGACTCATCAGTTTTCATCTTAAACAATTCGTATTGTCTAAGATAAATGTTGATTTTGGATTCTTTGACCTGACTAGTTCCTTCGTAGGTCACGACCAATTTATCCCAGATTTCTTTTGCTGATCTGCAGGATGAGATTCGATTGAATTCATCAGTGCTCAGCCCACAGTAAAGAGCATGAACTGCTTTACTGTTTTTAGCCGTGCTTTCCAGATCAGCTTGGTTGAACTCTTCTTCTGACTTGTGCAGCTTGGTTCCATTCGGTCCATCCTTCTTGGGAACATTTGGCCCTCGCGTAATGATATGCCAGAGCTCTAGATCCTGATCAATGATGAACATTTTCATTAGAGATTTCCAGTGCATAAAATTGTCCCCAACGAAGAGAGGTGGACGAGAGATAGATCTTCCTTGACCGAAGCTGCCTGGACCTTCGCCTGCCATTGTTACTCCCGTTGGCTTTTACTTTTAAACCTTCTCTTTCCTTAGTGCCCTGATCTTAAACCCACTCCCACAGGAAGTCAACCTCCAACCTCTCCTCAAGCTACCCCCGAAGCATTTGGGGTACGGTCAGTTCACCGGGAGGATCGCCCTCCCAATTCGAAGTTTTTTCCTGGAAGCCTAAACGCCCTTGTTTCTCACAGATAGTAATATCTAAAGACGTGAGTTAGGCTCTGATACCAATTGAAGTGCGGAATAGGCAGAAAAGGAGCACGCAAATACTCTATAAGGGGGAGGGGGTTGGATAGAGTATGTAAACTTTTCGCAAACCAAAAGGTAAGACCTTACCGCAAGCTATAAGACCTTATCTGAGAAGAGAAGAGCGATTAGTAACGCAAGCAAGTAAGCAAAGAACAATAGTAAAAGCAAGCAAGAAAGTAAAGCACACGATACTTGTTAACGAGGTTCGGCACAACCGCCTACGTCCCCGCCTAGGGTTATCCAACCCGTAGGATTCAACACACTTTATTTCACTTTGCCTTATGAGTCCTAGATACAACCTCTAGAAGACTTACACACTTCTAGACTTCCTTACTATCTAGCAACCCAAACTCTCTAGTGAAACAAAGCACCTAAGGATACCAAAGTACCCTATACTTTTGGGTAAAGAAACCCTTAGTATAACCTAGATGAATTGTACTATAAAGCGTAATGAAACCTCACACACACTCAAAGTAAATACAAACTCTTTTGCGTGGGGAACTGCGTGAGATCGATTGAAGAAGACTTGTAAGCAGTGAACGATTGAGCGCTGTCGAAGATGTCTCTCCAGCATACGTCTTCTTCTCCTTTAAATAGGCCAACACCTAGATTTGAATTTGAACGTTTGAACACCAACGTTTACACCGAAACTTTTGGGTGAGATCCTTGGCCGGTTCCAGAACCTTCTCTTGTTGCGTGAGATCTTGCTGAAGTCCTGGAGATCTTGTAGATAGTTGGGCAAACAAAGATATACATAGATCCCTGTAATATCTTAACCAAAACAAAGAGATATGCAAATGGATATAGATAGAATAACTCAATTCCGAATAAAACCAATTAACAACTATGAGCCCAATTAAAATTAGGCCCAAAATATGCTAAAGATAAAGCCCAACTGGAATGGCTCTTTAGAATAACTGGATCTCAGTTTAGATTAGAGTAAATTAGGCCCGTTTAATAAATAGGCCCATTTACTCAAAACCATTCCCGAGTCCAGTAGAATCATACTAAAATCTTGAGCCTTTTGGTAAGACCTTACCGAACTCAGGATTCCTGAGTTTTGGCTTTCATCAACCAAGGTCTTACATCCTTTAGTTAGATCTTATCATCAAGGTGGAGTTAGCAGAATCTCTTAGATAGATCAAGCATCCAAAATTAGTAACATACCATATCTATTTAGACCACATTTATTCATAATTGGTTGGTTTCATTTATTTAATTATAATTTTAAAATTGATCAACAATTACCAAAAATAAATCTTTAATCTAAACCTAAGGATCGATTATCTGCATTTTTTTCGACTGTTAAAATCATGCTCCTATCCTAAGGATAATCAACAATCATTTAAATTTGAAAAATCTTTTTATTTGTAGTCTCTTAGGGAAATGGCATAGGATAATCAACAATTATTTGGATGCATGTACAATAGGAAAGGATTATTAAAAATGGCTGGAATCATTTAAAACTCTTATTCTATGCCCCTTAGAGACTACAAATAATGCTTTTCTATGACACATGCATCCAAATATAGGAAATATTTCTCGGTTTGTTTATCCTTATCCTATCTATGCTTTAGAAATACCTTATTTCTAACAAGTAACATCTGCAAATGGAAATTATCTGCTAGATTTTGTTGACTTTTAGTTTTAAAATTAATTTTATATGCTTAACTCATTTCCATTTTAGGTTTTCATTCCTATAAAAAATGATTAACCAAACATAGGATCGATCATAGGAAAGCAATTTTTAGTAAGGCTAAAATAATTTAATTTGGAAAAATCTTTTCCAATCAATTTTTAGTAATGCTAAAATAATTTAATTTGGGAAAATCTTTTCCAATCAAGTTTCGTATGCCACAACAAAAACCGATAAAAAAAAAAGTTTAAAAGATTATTTTCAAAATTTTCTTTTTAATCTATACCTCAAAGAATAGGTAAGAAAAAATTATTCTTTTTTTTAATAACGAAAACATTATTCAATATGTCCAATTTCAAATATACTATTTTTCTCCGTTTTCCTATTTTTCTTAGGCAAAAATTTAGATTTTAAATAGAGTAAATTTGTCAAATATTTATGTACTTAATTTAATTTCTTTAATCATTTTTTTGTAGGTTAAGTATTCTTGTTTGGTAATGATTTCCTCTATATACATCAAATTTAACCCTTTTAAAAATAGATTATAGGGTTCGCCCATTAATATTTAGGGAAATTGTTTTTCAATTTAATATGCTTAGACAAATTGTTATTTTATAACTAATATTAAAAAAATAAAAATATATTTATCATATTTTTACGTCGTTAAAGAGCTAACAAGATAATTCAAACATAAGAAAACATTTTGTTAGATTTAAGATGCGTTTTAAACTCTAGCAAGCACATCATTTGATCAACAATAGACTTGAGGGCAAGAGGTTAAAATTTTCAAAATATGAACAAACCATCATGTACAAATAAACAACATAAAAATCGATCTACACAACGTAAAAATAAAGATATAAGAAATACTATTACAAGGCAAACAGTTGAACCAAAAATATCAATGCAATATGCCATTAAACTGCACAAGCAACAAGAAGAAAATCTTGGGAAGAAGTCGGGGGCTACTCAAATTATGGGCTCACAGTGAGCTTTTAGATGTCAATCACAAACTCGATCATGACTTAAACTAGTACAACAACCAAATCCACCAAAACTTAATGGAGTAGAAACGCCTAAGAATGAAACATAATATCAAAAAGTAAAGAAAACCAAAAAAGGTATGCCATCCCAACTAGCGAACCCCGCCACAATCCTTTTATCAACCAATCGATAACCAAAACTCGCAACAAAAGGTCACCAATCAGACAAGTCAGAAAAGAGGCGAATGGGATGAAATGATGAACATGGGATAAGATCGGAGGACAATGAAAAAGAATGGAGATGGAAGAGTGGTTGGATGGATATCCATATCAAAAACAACTTCTACTTTAGTTGAGTATCATAACCTATAAAAAAAAGTAAAATAAATGGAGGAGAACCAATAAAGTGAGTATCATAGGTACGAATGTATGATAGTTCTCTCACATAATTACATTGGTTTAACAAAAAATTCTGATATTTAATTTTATTTTATTTTTTTAAAATTAGTTATGGTACTCATAGTACCACTACTAAAGATGCTCTAACAACCCCAACCCACTGCCGAAACAAGGACGGCGAAGGAAATGGACAAGCAGGTTCGAAGTTCAGACAATTAGACCATCCACAATGGTTTTGTTTAAAATTTACACATTTGCACATGGTGTGTAAAAACACACATCATTTTTTACTAATTTGCTCCATTGGTAAAATGTGTATTTTTTACACATCATTCAAATACAATTTATTTAAAACAAAAAGGAAAATAAAATCATAAAAAAATAAACCAATTAAACTGTCTTGCTTTTTATAAAAGTTTATGCACATGTGGGAAGTGGTGTGCTCAAATTTGCACATCACATGATCAAATGTCTACATTTGCACACACCCCAAACAATCAATGGAGTTCAAAAATGTATAAAAAATACACATTTGCACACCACCATTGTGGATGGTCTTAACATAGCAGAAAATTGACAAGAATTGACACTCAAGAGGGCTCATGAGTCATGAATCGTGATACAACTTAAAAAACCTAAACGAATGAGAAACCGAAAATCCAGAACCTCAAAGGAAATCTGAAACATATGGCCAAAGAAACAAGGTAGATTGAATTGCAAGTAGAGAAAGTCTTGTAAATAATGCCATCCGGAATTCATTTTTAGTATTTTCTCACCATTTTTTTTTTTTGTTCAAGGCGAAAATTTAGGAGGGGTCAACCACGGTTGTACCACCACCCAAGAGAGTCCTTGCGGACGAGAGTTTGGAACTCAAGGTCAGAACTCCAAGGGGAAGAGGTGGAAACCAAGGCCAGGTGAGCAAGACGATCGGCTGCCCTGTTAGCCTCCCTAAAGACGTAGGAAACGGAGATGGTCTTAAAGGAACTGAGCAGAAGAAGAGCATCCGAAATAAGCATCTCGATCCCCCAAGGTGTCTGCGAGGCTCCCTTGATCGCATTGACGATTGCGAGACAATCGCCCTCCACAACAAGTCTTCGAATCCTTCTCTTCCGGGCTTCCATCAGCCCGAGTTGCAATTCAACCGCTTCGGCTTGTAATGCCGACACCTTCCCACACCTTTTGGCGTCGCAGGCGACCAATCTTCCTTCGTCACTAATAAGGAAACCTGCAGAAGCGCAACCAGAAGAGATTTTAGCGCCATCAAAATTGAGCTTGTAACTACCTTCATCGGGTTTATGTCATCTAATGACTTTTCTTTGGCGGAGGTTATTCTTTGGTTTGAGTGTTCTTGTGATTACATCGGGTTTATGTCATATGTCACCTAATGACTTTTTTTTTGGCGGAGGTTATTCTTTGATTTGAGTGTTCTTGTGATTACATCTTCTTCATCGGGGTTATCCTAGTTGGATGTTTTCCAGTTTTTCTGTGTTAATGGATTGCTTCTATACCTTCGTCTATTATTCTTATGCTTTGATTTTAAAAAATGATCTAGTATTTTCTCACCATATGTTAACAATGTTTATGACAATTTTCAAAACACACTTGTTAAAATAAAGACGTGTTTTAATAAATCAAACAGAAATTGATTAAACACATCGAATTTCACAGGCGCTCAATCTGACACATTGTAGACATGCATTGATCAAGTGTTTCAATTTTTTTGGAAACAAGTCGGATAAAGGGTTCCAAGTCTCATTCATAACGGCATTATCTTTCAGCAATGATCAATCAAGGTAAAACGCCATATTGTAGGTCGTAACAAAACAGCTTTTAACAAAAGTTACCAAGTAATTTTAAAAACCAAATTGTTGTTTTCAACAAAATCTTGCAACGGGCAAACCGTTCCCCAGAAATGTCTTCAAGTACAAACTCAAGAAGCTCAAACAATATGCTAAAAAGGGTGCAAATACGATGAGTGTATCTAAGGCTTAGGATGAAGCTGCAACCTTCTTCCTTGGAGCTGCTTCGGTACCTGCATTAAACAAACAATAAATGTAATCTGTAAATGTGGATTGAACAACCGACTCTGAGAACAACATAGTAATGAAATGCTGAGATATAAAGCCCATGGTATCACAAAACAATAAAAAGATCCACAACACACCTTCTCTGAAGTTAGTCTTGAACCTCTTTGGAACATTGCGGAGATACCTCATACGGCCAGTACCAGTGGTCTTTCTCCTGATTGCTTTGACACTCCAGTTGTCTGTATTGATTATAAGACAAACAGCAATGGGGTAAGACACACCAGTTTCAATAAATTGGTGCTTGAAGATCAATTATGGCAAGCTGTCAAACAAGAATTAACAAGACTATGATTCTTGTCAACTGATATGTTTTTATTTAAATTTATCAGTCCTTGAAATCAATTTACCCATCTCTTTTACTACTATAATTAAGATGAAGCAAACAGATCAGGTAAGGATATTTTTCTAAGTAAAGCTAATAGTGCTAGGGGAAAAAACACTATATGAGCAAGAATAAGAAACAGGTTACTCCTTTCTTATTTGTTAATAGAGTAACATACATCCTTCACAATGTCAAATACAAAATGAATTTGGGAGGGTGTGATGGCAGTATGTAACTATCAATGAAACCCAACAATCCAAGTTCTACAACAAGTTCTAAGCAATTCTTAAAATATACACCAACGTTCACATGATAAACAACTTTTTAATGTTACTTTAATCTTGTCCAATTCATGAATTCTATCCACATCTGCACAGTAAAGCAGAAGCCAGGTCCATATAGTTGTCCTAAATCGGCGCTAATACAATTGAATGGCGCAGTCTAACATCTCCAAGTACATCTCCAAAGTAATCTAATATTTTGTTTAGCAGATCGAAGCTCGTTTAGTGCGAGATCGAGTAATTGACGCAACAGAAGGAAGAATCGGAAGATGATGAACTTACATTTCCTCAAGCGAGCGGCGGGGTAGGCGCAGGCAGAACAGCGGCTCTTCTGGAGATGGAAGCTGCGACGCCCACAGCGGACACACAGTGTGTGTGTCTTGTTCCTCCTCTTACCGAAACTCCCGGTTCCCTTACCCTGTCAGATTCCACAGCAAGCAAATACCAAAGGATTTCAAATCTCCAGAGATCCATACAGAAGTTTCCGCAAGAACGAATAAAGAGGAGGAATTTACCATCTTCGATTCTGGATGAAACCCTAGCTTCTCCGGAGGCTCTGATGCGCAAATGACTTCAGAACGTCATCGTTATCGGCTTATATACCAACGAATCTCCCGAGTAGGGTTTTAGATGAATATGGGCCCAATCTCTCATTTGGGCTTTACTTCTATATTGAGCCGATCCATTGGCTCAATCTTTTATTACAGCATAAATTGGCCCAATATTTATTCTCATTCTTTTTCCCTCTTCTTCTCCTCCTTCAGACTTTTTACTTATATAAAATATTAATATATATATATTTTTTAAAAATAATACTAATAAGTATTATATTGTAAAAAAAAATTAATTAAAATTTTAATATTCTATGTATTTTTAACTCCTTAAATAATATGTACAAAAGTAAAAAATAGGGAAATTCCGTTTGGTACCCCTGAGGTTTTGACAATTCCGCTTGGTGCCCTAAGATTTTATTTTGTCCGGATGGTGCCCCTGAGGTTTGTCAAAAGTCCGCCTCATGCCCAAAACTCATATTTTCACTTTTTTAAATCAATAAAATGGCCCATTGTTTTGGGATGATTTGCCAAATATACAAATACGAAGGCCATATTAGCCAAATATACACGATTTTGGGAAATTTGCAAAAATATACACAATTCCAGATTTCCTTTATTTTAACCCTAATCTGAAATCAAAACCACCCCCAATTTCTCAGATTTGTGCCCCTCTCGATCTCTCCCCTTGCCGCTCTCCTCCGTTTCAGATTTCCGTCCGTAGATTTCCAGATTTTGCTCTCCCATTGCTGCTCTCGATCTCCTCCGTTTCAATATCTCTCTCCCTTTCCAGATTTCCGTCCATCTTGATCTATCTCTTATGCTTCCAGATTTCTGTTTCCAGATTTCCGTCGAAGAAGAGGGCTGACGACGAAGCTTTTGTTGCCTAGGCCAAGCACAGATCATGGCGAAGCACAAATCAATCCGGATGCAACATCGAATTTGGCCATGACGTAGTTGTCGACACAATCGACGACCTCCATTGCTGACAGTGCAGCGGTGAGGCGGAGGTGGAGGCTCCGACGTATCTTAATTTGAGGCGGAGGCGGAGGCTCAGGCCTCCATTGCTGACAGTGCAGCCTCGGCTCCTCCTCACAGTCCGCCTCTCCACCGATACTGGCCGCCGACCGCCGGAGTGCACTCCTGACTCCTATTCGGCTCCAAGGCTCCGCCGGTGCGCCAGCAGCGGCCTTTAGTTCCAATTGCGGCCTGAGCGAAGATTCAAAGGTAAATTTCAGTTGTTCTATTCAAGTTTTATTCATTACGAAATATGAATTATTGATATGTTTTTTTAGTGAAAGGCCACGCACACCAACTGTTCGACAAAAGTCCTCATAGAACCCACAAGCTATTTGCTAAGTACGTAGTCTACGTAGTACCTGAAATTTGAAATTGGTATGCAAGTAGATGTCTAGCTTCGTTAAATGGACAAAATGATTTATGTGTGGGTACTGCAAGTTTTAATTCTAATCAAATACAGTAATTTTTTTTTTCTCATTTTCATGTCTAACTTTTATCTCTTCATTCTGATTTGTTCATACAGGAGTATTTGAAATTCTGATTCTTATGTTGTGGACATTTCTCGTACCTGGTGTGGGTACTACAATCTCTTTCGCCTTGGGGATGTTATTGGATCTCCGTCAGCGCTGACAACTCCTCTTCCAATCTCTTTTATTCTCGCTGGGAGCTTTACTATCTCGAGGTTTTGTGACTGAGTATTGTGGATCCCGTTGAATTAAGGAGCAACTATGAAGCTCAGATTTGGTCCAGATCCGCGAGAGAGATGGTCTAGATCTGCGAGAGAGACAAATTAAGGAGCAACTATGAAGCTCAGATTTGGTAAAGGGATCCCTGCCTTCTGCTCAGTGTTGTGGATCCCGTTGAATTCATCACCGTCAGCGCTGACAACCGACCGCTTTGGGGAGAGGCTGGTTTATAATCCTTTTTGTTTCTCTTGATTCATAATCTTTTTGTTATCAAAATCATGTGATAGGTTACATTTGTTGGTTGATTCCAGAATATATCATGTGATTGCATTTGTATACCTTCAAAAACAGTGTCAGCGTGGGGGGTGAAGATGGTGTTGAGGAGATATGGAATTAGCATATAAAGATGAAGTTACTGCCATGTATACAAGTTGGTGTTAGCAGGAGCGAAATTTGGGTTCGAGTATTCAAATTGCATGTATGTGGATATCACATCTTCCAAATTACATATATTAATTTTATATGATGTATGTGGATATCAGTGGACAAACTCCATTGAATTTGGTATATATATATCAATTTATGCATATATTAATTTTATGTCAGCACCTTTTTTTTTCATCAATACTTTTTTTTTTTTTCGCGCGTCAGCATTGCTGACACCAACACCAACTACATCGAAATTCCCGTCAATACTTTCCCGTCGCGCATGAAATGTATTTCTTTTCAAGCGTCAATGATGTCGCTGACGTCAGCATTGCTGACGCCGTTTACAGGGATGCTGACGTCAATGTCGGATTTTTTTTTTCACGCGCCAGTGCTGACGCCGAGGTCGGGAATGCTGACGTCAGCAGTGCTGACACCGTTTACATGAATGTTGGCGTCAATGTCAAAAATGCTGACATCAGCATTGCTGACGCTGTCTACGAGGATGCTGACGCAAACGTCGAAAATGCTGACATCATCATTGCTAACGTCAGTGTCGGAGAAAACAATTGCTGACAAGAAACTTTCAAAGAAAAAATATATAATAAAATTAACGATGCTGACAGTGATATAATAAAACGTCGAAAATGAAGATTCCATTGCTGACGCCGACTTCGGGGATGCTGACAGTGATATAATAAAATTAACGATGTTGACGCTGATGGTGCTGACGGTGACATCCGAGAAGCCGATGGTGCTAACGTTGACGTCCGAAACACCGGCGGTGGTGACGGGAATATCAAATGTTCAAAAAGCATTTTTTTACCTTACAAAACATGCTAAAATTACAAAGATATAGTAAACGTGCAATGTTTACATTACAAAGTAACCAAGGGGTAAACTACGGGGATATCTAATCTTGTTGAATTATTTACACCGGACAACAATGAGGTTCATGTGGACAACAATGAGGCCAATTTACACTGGACTTCACCAATTTACACTAAAAAGCATTAAAACAAATACTATAATCAAATGGATTGGTGCCAATTTACACTGGACTTCACCAATTTACACTAAAAAGCATTAAAACAAATACTATAATCCAATGGATTGGTGCAGGTGTTAGCCTCAATTTACACTGCACTTCAGCAAACTGCAAAGCAACACCATTCACACTGTCAACACCCTCCCATAGTCCTAATTAGTGGACTGATTATCAGATATACAAAACATCAACAAATTAAACGAGTCCACAACACTGAGCAGCGGATTGCAGCAAGCAGACCATAGAATCAAACTGACCTCTTTGGATTGAATCTCCCACAAACATCAGCCTTATTCCTCAGGCTCTCTAGGAGCCTCAATGCATTAACCCTGTGATCGGTTCAAGTTTTGGCCACCTTGGGAGATTGCACTCGTTCGGTTGTCAGCGCTGACGGTTCACCGTCTCTCTCGCAGATCTTGATACAGCATCAGGAGGTTGAGCGGATCTTGATACAGCATCAGGAGAGAAAGATCTCGCCATCTTCCGCCATCTCTCGATCTCAGATATGAGAATCAAAACGGAATCGTTGAAGACAGTCAAATGAAACCTAAGCACAATGCTCTTAAATCTGCAATTGGAAGGAACACAGTCCAAATCGCACACAGATCGGGCACCGCCTTCAATTTCCGTTGCTGACATGAAATTAGAAAATATGAACAGAAGGTTGCTGACATGAAATTAGCAAATCGCATTCAGATCTGGAAGCAACGTAGTGCGAGCATAAAAGAGATTGGGAGAGGAGAGAGTACATGGATCCCGTGCTCGAGACATCATCGTGGATCCCGTGCTCGAGACATCACCGGCGACTGCGACTTCAGCACACAGATCGTGAAGCCGATGAGGACGTTGAAGTAGCAGGAACCTTCAGCAGCAGCGGCGCCGACATGAGGGATCGGAGGCAGGGCAAGAAGATTGAAAAGAGAGAGGATGAAATCCTCTGGAGATGGCGAACACAGCAACATACCTCGTCTTCACCGCCTCGCCACAAATCTGGAAATTCCGTCTGCAGCAGCAAGCCAGCAACATCTCCGGCGACTGCGACTGGAAGTAGCGAAGAGCTCTCAGCGACAAGGACGAACGTCGACCGGCTCTATCGCCTTCTCAGATCTCTTCCTCCCTCCGCTGACTTCTCGAGCCCTAGATCGACGAACGGCGATTCAGAAGCCCGGACGAAGATCTGATCCGGTTGAGTGAGAGAGGTGAGCGATGAGATCCGGTTGAGCGAGATTCGACGGTAAGAGGGAGGACGATTTGGATCCCAAATCGGGAGCGTTGAGCCAAAACGATGAGCGAGAGAGGTCGGGAAGGAGAAATAGGGCAGAGAGTTTGATGTATACTTTTGCAAATTTTACAAAAACGTGTATATTTGGCTAATTTGGCCACCCATTGTTACAAAATTTTTTAGAAGAAAATCAACCTTTATTTATAACATTACACAAAAGATTCATTATTTTTAATATTTTGCAAAAAAAATCTCATTATTTGTCAAACACTGTACATACATAACATACCACCCATTATTTATAAAAAATTTGCATCAATCCATCCTCACATTTTGTGAAAAAAAAAATTGACCTATAAATTAAAAAAAGAAAAAAAATATCATAAAACCATACTTTGGATAAAAAAAAATCTCCTTTATTCTAATTGAGTATTAGGTAAAAAAAATCCACCCTCCTATTCATCAATCCACCCTTTATTTTTTACATTACTTTTTCCAATAAAATTCTAATAGAGTATCGGGTTAGATTGATAAATTAGGATGGTTCATGCTGGGTCAACTCGATCCGATCCAACATTTTCAGTTCAGGTGAAACCCAAAGACCCGATTTTAAAAGAAAATGATAATTATAATGTATTTATTTCTTATACAATGAACTATTGTGGCTAAATATTAAATTGAAAAAAATAATAATTTCGGGTTTACGGATTGAACCGAAAAAAAAAATACTACCAAAATATTGAGCCACCATATGATCAACCGCATTTACAATTGTTAAAATTTAGTGAATTATAGGTTAAATGTTTTTTTTGGAAAATAATAGGTGTTAAATATTGTTTTGGAAAATAACGAGTGTTTTTATTTTATTTTTTAAAAGTATGGAAACTAATATGTCTTTTCTATAATTTTTAAAACCGTAATGATTTGTTTTAAAAATTTTGGAAGAAGGGTGATTTTGTGATAAAAGTTTTGGAAATAATATGTGATTTTGTTAAATTTTAGAAATAAAGGTGTTTTTTCAATTTTATCTTGAATTTAGATATATAATAGGTAATTTTGTTCATTGTTAAAAGTAAATGAGGTTTTGTGAAATAAGGAAAAATAATGGGCCATTTTATTGATTTAAAAAAGTGAAAATATGAGTTTTGGGCATAGGACGGACTTTTGACAAAACTCAGGGGCACCATCCGGACAAAATAAAACCTTAGAGCACCAAGCGGAATTGTCAAAACCTCGGGGGTACCAAACGGAATTTCTCTAAAAAATATTACATTTATGATCGGATGGAGTATTGTGGTTATAGTCTTATAGATGGAGATATGTAGGCAATTGATTGGCCTCATCAATGGGTCAAGTGTCCGGTGTGACAAACATTCCTACCATATTCATCCTATAGAATGTGTATGTATATGCCTCTATCCTAAGTTTTGTACAAATTGACAAATAACTCCCCTTGATAGTTGCTACCCATCCAACTTGATTGTTTGATGATTGACATTGACCTCTTCAAATCAATTAATGGGGAATGGCCCTTAACTGGAACTACTGTATGCTTGATCATTTTATGCTCATTTTTAGATTCTATGCTTAGCATTCATCTTTCCAATCATATACATAGTGATTTTATGATGTATTTTTATATAAATAATATTTTTATATATTAACAAAAAAATAATATAGATACTGCTCCACCCAATTGGAAATGTTTAATGTATGACTTTGACACTTTTTTAACAAATGATGAAATATATATTATATATATATATATATATTTAAAATCATATTTATAATGAATGTGATTTAAAAAAAAATTGATTAAACCATAAACCAAAAGGCATTGGAGAGAGAGAGGAAATGATGAATCAGATGATGAAGGTGGTCCTTGAATAGTAGAAGGCCGGGGAATCCAAATTCAAAACCATTACGAGTTTATAAATGGACCACTACATCAAATTTAAAGCCCTATGGCCAATTGGATGGTCCAAATATATGTACTTTTTACTTTAGTGGTTAAGATTTGAATTATTCATTTTAAGCGATATAAGTATAGAAAATACTATGAATTTACACAATAATGATTAGGGCGTATTTGGATTCCATTGTATTTTAATTTTAAGATATTTATATTTATAATTATTTAAATAGTATTTAGTTCATTTAATAAAGTAAATTTTCAATAAAATATCTTATAAATTATATTAATAAAATATTCACTATTATATAAAATTTATAAATATACTATAAACTTAATATAATTAATTGAAACAATTGATAAGATATTTTATTTAAAATTACCTTATTCTAAAGACTGTAAAATATGTATCCAAACACTAGTGTTTATAAGCTATAACTTATAAGTACATATAATTAAAACAGAATGAAATCCAAACACACTCAATCTCCAACAATGATGGGTTGGATGATCGGTGGGATCCTATACAAACAACTAAAATGAAAAGAAATTTTAAATAAATTGAATTATAATGCATTGCACTCTATTACAATCCAAAAATTTACCATCACATGACGGGTTATCCTCATAAAATAAATATAAGGACTTGTTTGGTTGACAATTGAAAAAATTAAGAAGTAAAAAAATCCATAAGTAGATAAAAAAAAATATGTTTGGTTTAATTTTTTATCATAAAAAACCCCAAAATTTTAAATTTCTAGAAATTTAAATTCTTCCATTTAAAAGAATTTAACTTACCACACATACATAGGTAAGTTGTAATTCCACATTTTATAATTAGAAAATTTTAATTCCTTATTTTAATCCCTACCATTTTTTCTCAAAAAAAAACCCCTACCATTTAAATTTAACCAAACATATTTTATCAATTCCCGGAAATTAATTGCAATTTGTGGGAATTCAAATCCAGTGTTAAACCAAACGAGCCTTTAATGATCGAATCCGAGAGCCACTAAGCCCAAAGTTATTTACAGTGTGGGCCCAATCAAGTGGTGGGCCTAAAAAACTAGATGGACCATAAACGGTTTGATGGGCCACCCAATAATAACCTACGCTCCCACTCTTCTTCAATGCTTTAAATGGGAGCTCAGAAGGGAAGAAATAAGGCTTTAAATGGTGATCACTCTCAATCTCATGGTACATACATCTTGATTGTTCTCAAGGGTTTCATCTACAACCACAAAAATGTTGTCCACAAATATACCTATGTACCGAATGCCCGAATCACTTTCGCAAAAGAGGAAAATATTGATCATCTCTTCAATTTCGTATCTAACTTGTTTTCCTGACACGTTATAGATTTGTAACGTGCTGCGCGTCTAAGAAAATTCAAAATATTTAGGGGTCAATTTCTCCCTTTCACAAACAACATAGAGTCGGATGTGGGTGTAATCGCGAAAATCATCAAATTTTGAAGGGAAAAAAACACTGCCAACCATTTGTGCTTGCATTTATTGACATTACAACATGGCCAAGGGATATGAGTTAACAAGGACGTATCATCTAACTATTGCAAGTACAACAAACAACATTGATACGTCGGTATTATATACATAGAATATTTGTTTGAAAATTGTTATGAATTCTTTGGCTTGGTTGTTTGACTTGGTCAAAATTTAGCTATAAGGTATGATTTCATTGTGATGGAAGGGATGACATTTTGGCACTATGGGATCTAGCACAACTTATGCTTCTTTTTTTGTTTTGGTAAAATTAGAAGCTTTTTAGATCTGGGTTTTAATATTATATAGTTTTAAAAGAGTTAAAGCTAAGAATCTAAGATTAAGTTTTAATGAATTTATACATAATGATTTTCAATAAGCGCTCATCTCAAACTTATCATTTTTTCCCCCATATATTCACTAATCTATTCTTTTTTTTCCGTCTCTCATTAGCTACTTTGTATTAACTACTCAATCTGTTAAATCGAATTACCAAATATCCTACTAACTTAAAAAAATAATTTAATAGTTTAATTTAATGTTTATTTTACAAATCTAACCTACGGACTTTAACTTCTAATAAAATTTATATTAACAAGCAAACCCTTAAATTACTCATTCCAACTGGAAAAAATTTACAAGTCAACCTCTTTTCTTAAATCAATTCCAAAAAAAAACATATCTCAATATAATCTAATTGGGGATAAAAAAAAAACCACAACCAAATAACCTTACAAGCTTTTCATAAGCCTCTTGCAAAAACATCCAAAGAAATGGATGGAAAATATCATATCAATTTCCATGCAATAATCAAAACCCTCTCTCTCTCTCTAATCTCCTAACTAATCATACCCAATTAGTGGAAAATCAAGCAAATATACAACATGTACAAATTAAATCCTTTAAGGTCCCCCCACTACAAGAAAAAACACCACTTTCACTTATTATTTGTTCTCACCTTTATCACCCTCACATCCCTCTTCCTTTAAAGGCTTGGTGTGTTATAAAGAACAAAATATAAAATCCCTCACAATCATGGAAACTCACTTTTTTTTTCTTCTTTTGCTACCCTCTTTACACCTTTTCCTCTATTGGAGGGAGTATGTAAAATTCCTTTTGGTACCACCAAAATTTTCCTTTCTTTGTCTTCTTCATCTTTTTTTTTCTTTTTAAGTTTATGAAGAAATTAATCTTTTAATTACTCCGCTTCTATCTCAGAGAAAAAAAGGAAAACTGCTAATCTTCATGATTACTGTCATGAAAAAAGGAACTCAAATGTTTTAGCTTGATCTCCAACATTTTTCAACATCTTCCGCGATTTTCAAGGCATCCATCGAAGCACCTAACAAGCCACGCTTGGTGAATCCTACCGCGTACAAACCAGGTTCTCCTTTCCACCCATTCGGAAAGGGTTTTTTAGGTAATCCGTCTTCCTTTGAGAACATCTGACTGCCCTATAAACCAAATAGGAATGACAAAAAAGTATCAATCAAATTGTCCAATTTGAGAATAATTTAACACACACACAAGATAAAAAGAACAACATAAGTAAACCAATTGAACCGTCCACAATTGCAAAAAAAAAACAAAAAAAAAAAAACATTGATGTAGACCATGTCTATCTTCCTTTAACGTCCACTTTTTTGAACTTTTTGAGATAGATTATCCATAGGAATCAAGAGAGCTACAAAAAGAAGGGTGGGAGTTGGGAGTTTACAAAGTGAGGTAGGAGGAAAAGATAAGAGGTATCACCTTTAACCAAGTAGGCACATTACTCTTATATCCAGTCGCTAGAATAATGGCATCAAAATTTTCTGTTCGTCCATCGATGAACTCAACAACGTGATGTCTCAACCGTTGAATCGCTGGATATACCTATTTTCATCAATTTTATAAATAACTTAGAATCCGAGTAAAAAAAACACATCAAAATTCAAGAAGTTCAATAGAAAATCTTTGCCAAGTTAGGTTTTTAGGGTTTCTTTAGAAACAAGTGTATATAGGATTTCTAAGAATCTAGGAAGTTGGATGGGTCACGTGCAGTGCACGGACTTGTTCATCCTAAGAGACCCTCATCTTTTCAAAGTTATTGCAAATGATTACTTCCATAATTTATAGTATGTGTTCGTGTGTCCCACAGACCACACCCCCATTCAATCAAACAGTAATTATGTAAACAAATTAATGTGCTACAAAAGCACATTCACATTAATCACATCAATAGATTTCAGGTTTGATTCTCTAATATAAAAAGGTTTTGTTAATATACTATTCATTCAATGTGAGCAATACTTAATTAATTACTTTCCCAAAACAAAATAACAAAAATAAAAACCTGACCTAGTCACTGGATCTCTTAATTAGTGTGCAAAAATAAAATCACCTGACCCAGTATCAATTTTTTTTGAAAATTAAGGGTAGTGTTTTTTAAATTAAAAAAAAAAGTGATGTGAAATGAACACAATGATTAAGGGATATGATATTAAGAAAAAGAACATAACAAGTGTATAAGCAGGTGTGACACCAAATATTTTGTTGTTCACACACACCTTGATGTCTCCCCTTTTGATCTTGTCAAGTGTCCCAACGTCCAACACAGGAGTTTTTCCGGACAGGTTCTTTAGCTGAAGTGGGCCCATGCGAGGGCGTGTGAGCCCTAGCCGTGTGGTGTCGCCTAACAGAACCCGAGCCAACACCAACAATAGCTTGTCGACTAGGGTTATCGGCAACCACTTCAACAACCACATCGAGAGGCCAAAAGTCGATCTCCCAAGCATCTCCCTAGGAAGTACATGTACCTTCAGGTAACAAGAAGAACGATGGATAAGTGATTCTCGCGAGTGAGTACACATATTTTCATATGGATAACGAGAAGCAAAATTTTCGATTTTCTTAGTTGGTAATCAAGTTCGAAATAAAGAAATATTTTTTTATAAAATTATACTCCCTCCGCTCTCAAAACATATCGTTTATTATTCATTGACGCTTCTTTATGATGATAAAAACTATATAAAATATCATCCTTTTATAAAAAAAATTTTAACTTGTACTTATTAATAGTAACTACGAAATTGTTAATTTTTTATTTATAAAAAAATAAATATTTTATATAATTTTTATCTCATAAAAAAAGTGTGTCTGAATAGTACATTAGCAAAAGAGAGGGAGTAATGACTATCTACTTATTATCACTACAAACACTACACTTTGTCAATGACACTTTTTCCTTTTGCCCTCTCATATATATTACTTTACAGACAAAAAAATCTAAGGAAATGGGGAATAAAAGAACAAAAAGAAAAAAGGAAATGGGAAATCAGAAGTGAAATGAGATCTTATTAATTATGAGTTCATATTGGTAATTAAAGAGTTTGTTATGATACCCCAATGTTTATTTATGCGCATGCTTGGGAATCCCATGAAAGTGAAAGCTCAAAAATTAAACATGGTAGGGATGAACAGAAGTTGGGACTTGAACGCACTAAATAAGTAAATAAATACCCACAAAAAAACATAAAAGGAGGAGGGCATAAATTATTATTTTATTTTTAAGAGGGGGGAGAAATTATAATAACTGGGTCCTGCAGGCCCATTACTGCATCAAGTTATGAGTTGTGAATTTGTGATAATATAAATTTACTCCTTATACTAAAAGGGAAAAGGGCACAAACCCACAATTCATCATGCAAATATTCTTGTTCTTATCATATCATGTATTTAAAGTGTGTACAAATTAATTAATTACCCATCATGATTTTTCTGTCAATCACCTAATTTTGACCAAATATCAACTTTGGCTGGATTTTTCCCATTTGTTGTAGGTTTAATGCTAAAAAGAAAAAGGGCACACACCCATAAACTCATTATGCCCACTGAATTACCCCTTTTTTAAGAAAGAATTACCATTTTTATTAAGATTTCATGTAAAACAAAAAGAAGGTTAAAAAGTTATTATACTCTCCCCATTAAATTTTTTTTTTTGTCTTTTTACTTCTTTTTTTTTTGACATATTTTCTGATTAATTAAAAACTATATAAAATATTCTTTTTATAATTTTAAATATATTAGTAATATATACTCCATCCGTTCATTAATAAGTGTCGTTTGACTTTTCGACACGTTTTTTAAGGAGCTAAAGACTATATAAAATATTAAATTTTTTATTAATTTTTTTAAATAATTTTAAACTTATAACTAATATGTATAAAATTATAAAAAAAATCAATTAAAAACTTTATATTTTATATAGTTTTTAACTCCTTAAAAACGTGCCAAAAAGTCAAACGTCACTTATTTCTGAACGGAGAGAGTATATATGAAATTATATTAAAAATAATAATAAATTGATATTATAAGTATACAATTTAACTATATAAAAGACTTTCATTTTTAATCCTTTAGTTATATATATATATATATATATATGAAATTATATTAAAAATAATAATAAATTAATATTATATATAATTTTTAACTATACAAAAAACTTTTATTTTTAATCCGAGGAAATAATAGCAAGTACCACACAAAAACAAAAACACAAAAAAAAAACAATAAGAGTAGACATTAAATGCATCATACCAAACTAGTATCCTACTTTTGTATACTTTTCTTTTCCTCCCACATTCAATTAAAAAATTCCCAAATCTGGCTCGACAAAAAGACTCAAGAAAACATCTTTCAATGACAATCTTGATCTTGATCAAGAGAGAGGGAAAAGCAAGAGAGAGAAATACTCCCAAATTAGTATAAACACATTCCATAAACACAATCATTCCCCAAATCACAAATATCCACCCAAAATTGATACAATCTCAAGTTTGATCTCTTGTCTAATAAAGTTTTTAGGTTACCAATTTATTTTAGGAAATAAGTTGTGGCTGAGAAGAAAAAAAAACATTTAACAGTTGATTCTTTAAAATCACCTGAGTCTCATTTGATTAAAAAAAAATCCCAAAATCAAACAACCCCACACACAAAAAAAAAAACACTAATCTATTTTGAAATCACTCAGTCACTCACATACCAAAAGTCTTTTATAATTTCTCAATTTAAGGAGGCAAAAAGATGATGGATTGCTAAGTTAGGTTAATCTCATTTTGTCACATGTTCTCTATATATCTATCAACTTATCCTAATACCCGAAAACTTAGAAAAAAAACTTATTAACCTTAAAAAAATTAATAATAATAATAATAATAATAATAATAATAATAATAATAGTAGTAGTAGTAGTAATATTCAAATGTAAACATATATTTCTAAATATAGTTGGTTGACAGAGGATAGAAAAATCGATAAATTTTACTTACAGCATCTCGAACGACAATAGAAGGCAAAGCTTGGTGATGACAAAGATCCAAACAAACTTCCATCCCGGAGTTTCCACACCCAACCACCAACACCCTCTTCGCCCTGAACCTCGCCCCGTTCTTATACCCACTTGTGTGGACCACCTCCCCGCCGAACTCGACCACCCCCTCGAGCTCCGGCGCCACCACCTCCGCATTCTCCCCTGTGGCAGCCACAACCCACCTACTCACATACTCAGCCGCCTCAGTCCTCACCCTCCACACCCCTCCCGCCGCATCATACTCCGCCCCCAAAACCGCCGCGTTGAACACCGGCTCGATCCCGAAGCGCGCCGCATACTCCTCCAGGTACTCCACGAACTGCTGCTTGGAAGGGTACGTCGGGAAGTGCGCCGGGAAGGCCATCAGAGGGAGCTCGCAGAACTGCTTCGGGAGGTGGAGGCGGAGGCGGTCGTACGTCTTCAGCTGCCATAGCGAGGCTATGCAGTTGGCCCTCTCCAGGACCAGGCTCGGCACGCCGCGGGCCCGGAGGCACGCCGCCACGGCCAGCCCCGAGGGCCCCGCGCCCACGATCACCGGGCCAGATACCTCCACCGTCGGGACCCCGCGGGCCCCGCCGCGCTGCAGGCGGTGCGGGTCGTGGAGGTGCTTGCCCTCGATTTCTCGCAGTTGGTTTTTATTATTCGCCATAAGGAACGGTTACTTTGTTGTATACTTTGGGTGTATTTGACGCGAAATAAACGCCGAATGATTCGGGAAGGGTTGAGATTTTTTATTTTAGAATAATTATTAGGAAGGATTTGTGAAGAGGGTAAGAGCCATGAGTATTTGGGGAAGATGGAGTGGAAATTGAACTAAGAAACAAAGAATATGATTGGGGTAATGGAGGATTTAAGAAGGTGCAGTTGTGGATGGAGTTAAGGCAGCATTCAAAGAGGGAGGAAGGAGAAGAAGGGGAGGTGGAGGGGAGTTGAGAGTGAGAGGAGTGAGAATGCATGATGGTGATATATGTGTCTAATATATATATATATGGATCGATTTGCTTAGGGCCAATTTTTGTTTTTATTTTAATTTAATTATCAAATGGGTTATATTATTTTTTTAGATCAATTATTATTTTTAGTTTATTGTTTTTGTGTTTGGTATTACCGGTTGAGAGAACATCAAAGAGTAAAAGGTAGGTAATATGAGATAAGATCTCATACAAGTAACAACCACAAATTAATACACCTTTAGATGTAACATTAATAAATTAATTAATATATATATTTAAGATAAAAAAATTTACAAATTATATTTATGTTATAAATAACCAATCATATTTTTTTTAAAAAATTAACATGAAAAATCATAATTTAAAGAATTTTAAAATTATCATCATCAAATAATCATCTTATCTTTTCAATGTTAATATTTTTCAAAATATGTAATTTCAAGATAAATTTTCAGATATATATAATTAGTTATTTATAACATAAATATAATTTTTTGATTTTTTTTATCATTAATATATATCTTAATTTATTTAGTGTTATATCTATGGGTATATTGGGGGTTGTAAGAGATTATCTGATGTAATTAATATATATGGGATTTTTTCTTCAATTGAGACAAATTTAAGGTAGGAATAGTTGTACACAGGGTAGAGTTAGGGTAGAGTTGGTGCATGGGGTGGTTCGAGCCAGTTTTTTGGATAAAAAACATTTTTTTTTTGCAATTTTGACTAATTTTAGAATATATAAACAATTAAAGTATTATTCCCTTCGTTCGCGATATGGTTTTATCTCCAGGCACAATTTTTAATGAATATTTAAACTACTTAATTTGCTCCTAATTAACTCTTATATTGCTACAATTGTGAGTACATACTTGGTTCAAACGATTGAAAACTATGTACTATATGACTCTTTACATTCTCAGTTATTCCAAAATAAAGCACAATCACAATATTAAAATTGGAGGCAAAAGTTTAAATTAACTAAGACAAATTCAAATGCTAAACAATAATTATATTAAAGCAAAATAAGTAAGGATAAATTGGGAAATAAATGGCCGGTATATAATATCTAAAACGGGGTAGGTTTTTGCGGATAAAATCAAAACTCTAAAATGATATGTTTTCGCAAACAGATGGAGTACCAATATACCATTATTAGCAAGAATCTTTCATTTCAAGAAACCAAACAAAGACAATGAACTTGAAAGACTTGACAGGTATGAGTTATATAAGCAACCCGTAAGACCTCGGTGAAAATCAAACTATATATATAACATTTAATTTGAGACACTAGCACAGTAGCACTTATAGTCACCCTTGTGGCCTTGTGCAAAGTTGTCAAAGAATAACATTTATTGGTGATAAGAGTACTATATAGGCTAGGGCAGGATGGGGATCGACAAGGACAGCATCAACCAAACGGAGCCTTCCCGCTCCGATCAATGCAAAACGTACGGACCACCGTTAACTCAACAACTTGCATAACCTGCCAATTCATATATACAGTAGTTGAGAGGCCAACACTTATAAATTATAATTAAAAAAAATCTCACTGTTCTAATTTAGTGATCGATCGGTGTTGAGAATATGAAATATGAAGTGAGATAATATGAATCCAAGCCTTGTACCATAAGTGAGCGAGATACTTCTCCTAACACCAATTGGTTAATTTTACGATGGAATCTCACTCGACTTGTGTGCTCGGCTTGATTGACACGTGTTGCGCTTGGACTTGCATACCCCTACGTCGTATGACCCACCGTTATTTAACAATCGGAAAGTGAAACGCGAAAACTAAATACATCCTACATTAGGGTTACAACCATCCATAATGATTTTGTTTAAAATATGCACATTTGCACAAGATATGTAAAAATACACTTCACTTTTTGGTAATTTGCTCCATGGTAAAATGTGTATTTTTTACATATCACTCAAATACAAGAATTTTTTTCAAAATATTCACTCAAAAATAAATATTTATTGTTATATTCACACATCCAAAATATTTACGGAAATATTCATTTTTTTTGCAGGTTGGACAAAGAAACACGGGTTGAAACCGCGTTTCATTTGTAAGTTATAAAATTTAAAACCGAAAGAAAAGTGGGTAAAAAATAAACGGATAAAACGGGGGTTCAAACTGCGTTTTATCCTTTTGTATTTTTAATTGACAAAGAAATTTAAAACAAAACAAAAAAGGGGTAAAGGGCGGGTTGAAACCGCGCTTCACCTTTCTTCCCCCTTTGTGGCACTGGAGACGGAAGGGAGGCGAAGGAGTCAGAAGCATCGGAGGTAGGCGCCACCGGAGGCGAAGGAGGGAGTCGGCGCCAGATCGAAGGTCGGGGAGAGGGAGGGAGTCAGAGGCAACGGCGAGGGTGAGGAATGGCACTGGAAGCGAGAGGGAGGTGAAGGAGGGAGGCCGATGGTAGGTCGGGGAGAGGGAGGGAGAGCGGGTGGGGAATGGCACTGAAGGTCGGCGCCGTTGGCGGCGGAGGTCGGGTAGAGGAAGGGAGCCTGATGCAGCGGAGATGTGGTCGGGGAGGAAGGGCTCGAGAGGTCGACAACAGCCAAATTGCCTGAGGATTTGCCTCCTCCGGTGGCGCTCGAGAGGTCGGAGAAAGAGGAAGAGAGATGGATGGACAAATACATGGTGGTGGTGTTGGCAGCGGCGGAGGCACTCTCCGGCGGCAACGATTGAAACTCTCGAGCCCCCTCTCGCAAACACGAAATCGCCCTTGCCTCCGAACACAATCGAACGCCGCCACCCTTTCAAATTCATCCGGAGAATCTACACCTTACCAGAAAAATTCATCGGGTGTCATTCCTCACCCTCATCGCTGCTGCTGCCTCTGGCGCCGACCTGCACAACGGAAGAAGATGAACAGGTGAAGCGCGATTTCAACCCGCGCTTTATCTTTTTTTTTTTTATTTCTTTGTCAATTAAAATTATAAAAGGATAAAACGCGGTTTAAACCCGCATTTTATTCATTTATTTTTTACCCACTTTTCATTCGGTTTTAAATTTTATAACTTACAAATGAAACGCGGCTTCAACCCACGTTTCTCTGTCCAACCTGCAAAAAATGAATATTTCCATAAATATTTTGAATGTGTGAATATTACGGTAAATATTTATTTTTGAGTGAATATTTTGAAAAAAATTCCAAATACAATTCATTTAAAACAAAAACGAAAGAAAATCATAAAAAACAAACAGATGAAATTGTCTTACTTTTTGTAAATGTTTATGCATATGGGGAAGGTGGTGTGCTCAAATTTGCACATCACATGCTCAAATGTGTACATTTGCACACACCTAAAATAATTAAGAGTCTAAAAGACCATCCACAATGGTTTTGGCGTTTTGCTTAAAATATGCACATTTGCACAAGATGTGTAAAAATACACATCTCACTTTTTGGTAATTTGCTCCATTGGTAAAATGTGCATTTTTTACACATCACCAGGGGCGGACCTATGTGTATTAGTGGGGATGCTCAAGCATTCCCAAAAAAAAAAAAATAGTGTTAATTTCTTCATTTTTTCCGTCAAGCATCCCCAATCTGGGGAAAAAATTACATAAGAAATTTTTTTTTACCCTTAAACATTCTCGAAATGATGAAAATTTTACCTTCAAGTATCCCCGGAATAACGGTTGAGGATCCGCCCCTGCACATCACTCAAATACAATTCATTTAAAACAAAAAGAAAATAAAATCATAAAAAAATAAACCAATGAAATTGTCTTGCTTTTTGTAAAAGTTTATGGACATGGGGAGGTGGTGTGCTTAAATTTGCACATAACATGCTTAAATGTGTACATTTGCACACACCTAAAACAACCAATGTAGCTCATAATGTCTAAAAAGTACACATTTGCACACCACCATTGTGGATAATCTAATGGAGTTAAAAAATGTATAAAAAGTACACATTTGCACACCAACATTGCGGATGGTCTAACCTATCACATCAATATGAACGTGGTGCACAGAAACAAAGCCAGAAATTTTTCAAAGGAGAGGCGAAGTTTCGTAGAAATTGTTGATTCACTATTCGACAGATTTTTCTATAGTTTAGCGAACCAAAATTACGATATTTTATCCCACCAAAAAACAATAATTTAATTTCACCTAACCTAGTAACCTATATTTGACACTGGGGCACAGGCTGCTTAGACAATTACTGTAGATTTTAAAATTATCCCACAATCATAACCTATATAAATAGACACAAAATTTTGAATTTAGGTTGTGTGATCTAATGTGACACGTGAGAGTTTTAAGACTGGTTGAGATCAAACACTTGTCAACTCATATCCCGCAAGGCCGTAAACACTTCTATCCACATATGTGATTGAACCCATGGGTTATCTAAAACTAAACAAAGTGTAGAGGAATTAACGATAGATTAACAAACGTTGGGCCATTTGCATTTTCAATAATATTGTCCATACTATATATAGCTAACTATCATCTTAGGCAAAATTTGATATGTATGATTGTCATCCTAGGAGATATGATATATGCTATAAATATTATTATTGTTTCAAAACAATGCTTGATTTTGGTTATTGAAAAGAGGGATAAGTACCCTATCTATATCAATAGAAGTTTTATTTTACAAGTGTATATTAAATGAGGATAACGGATTTAAAAGGACACAGTTGACATAAATTGATAAATTAATCAAAATATAGTCGTGATATGATATTCATTGTGAAAGTATTTTCATTCGGGTCGGTCCCTGTCGAGAACACCTCATAAGACAAATAATGCACAAGAATAATGCAAGATGTTTCCATCATTCTCATTATTATTCAAAGTTTTCGCTTAGTTTCGCATCCAAATTCCCAATCATATCTGCTAATTATTCGATCATAAACGAAAGTATTTTCATTTCTCGTGCAACTTCGACCAGTATGTCACAACTAATATTAATTCTTGCAAAGCGACACGAAGAATGGCTCTTGAGCAACACTGATCAATCGATTAAGAGTCCATCACATAACTTTTTTTTTTTTTAATGTTACATTACTCCATGGCGATAATATTTCAAAGAAAATCTTTTATAATTAAATACAATAAAAAAATAATAATAATTGAGCTTGATGAAGATTCACCCTTGGGGCTACTAAGAGAAATGTGTGGGCCTGACGAAGAGTATGGGCAAAAGGCCCAATTTGAAATCTGCTGGCCGAAGTTACAGCTTTTAATTGAAATTCCCAATTTACAGATTATTTGTAAAAAACGTCCATAACTAGTGGTTTTTGTGGAATATACCCTTCATTAAATTTTCATATATCCGGTTAATAAGTGTCTACGGAGTGCATCACCTCCCTCGTCATATGTCACTGTAATGCATTTATATCATTAGGGAAAACAAAAGGAATATGAAGTACGGTGAACAAAACAGTTAGCCAACTGAGATATTGTTGTCCACATATATATATTCCTTTATTTTAATAGGCATTCAATGCAAACTTACGGCTTACCTACGAATATTAGCATTAATTTTGTTTAGTTACTTAACTTTATCAGCAGTTTTTTTTTTGTCTGATACATCCAAAAATACGTAGTAAATATACTCCATCAATTAACGTTTATATCATGGTTATAAGTCCATACCTTCTAATATTTTACTATATATATATATATATATATATATATATTAAGTCAACTAATGTCATTAATGGCGTTTGGGCCGGGGATAAAGATACATGATAAGAATGTAAATTTAATTCACTCAAACCTATATAAAATATTAAAATTTTTAATAATTTCATACTTATTACAATTAAGTATGAATTTATAAAAACAAATGTAGAAATTAAAAATGTTAATATTTTATATAGTTTTATCATGTTAAAAAAACGTGTATGAATAGTGAGCGACAAGTTTTAATTAACGGATTGAGTATTTTTTTTATTAATGGAGGGAGTAATATTTTATAAATTTTCAATTTGACATGCACTTAATTTTTTAGTAGAAAATTTTAATATTTTAGATAGTTAGATTTTGTATTTGCTGTTGTTGAAAAACTAACGTGAAGATACCGTACATTTAAGTAACAAATTTGGGCCACTAAAACTAGCTAGAAGGGAAGCCTTGAATATATACGAAGTACGTTGATCAACTACCGCTTTAAATATAGACTTTATTTGATAACATATGTGTGATATATATATATAATTTAAACAGACGAGTAGTTGAAGTCGATGGATGAGATATATAAAATTTATATTAAATTAAATAGATATTTTTTTAATAAATTAGTAGGATCTTTTCTAATTAATTTAGTTGTGTGTTATATATGATCCTAAGATCACAATCACCGATGATATTAGCTGAGTATAGGTTCAGCCGAGAGAAAGGAAAAAGATATAGATGAAGAGAAGAGATAGAAGATTACATAATAGAGAGAAAGAGAATTGAGAGAGATAGGATATGAAATTGGGTTTATCATTCTACATACTCAAATGAGCCTTCCTCAAGTCCTTTTATAGACCAAGGTGTGGCTGTGTACACAACATTACACCACTCTTACAAAACCTTGACTCAAGGCTTAAGAACACACAATGTACACAACATTACACCACCTTTACAAAGCCTTGACTCAATGCTTAAGAACACAACATTCATCTAGAAATATTCTAAGCATCTTTAACACTCAATCACGCAAAGAAATTGGTGAAATGTGGTGATGACATGGTGAAGTGGGAAATGACACTTTGCTTGTAACATCTTAGCAACAACTCCTAATGCACACAAGAACAAAACCCATTTGCCACTTGATCACAAACTGATTGAATTACCAACACAAACGATTACCACCGGGATGAAAAATTAAAGTGTCTGTAAGTCTTGGTTTACCATCTTAAACAACACACTTCGTTCTTGGATCAAATACGAATTTCATAACTAATCTCGACTGAACTTGAATAACATCCTAAGCCATTTGCACAACAAGAATTGATCCAACCACACCCCTGCAACTTCGACTATCAACCAGACTTCCATCGGGGTCGAAGACAAAGTTAATTCTTTCGTTAATGAGTGTAGTAGCCCAGAAATCCATATGCTTTTCCTTAAACTTGAGCATTGAGAACTTCTTTCCCTTGTGACATGGTAAAGAGATAGAGTCCTTCCCTTCCGATCCAAAATAGTACCCAGATTCATCATGAGATTTAAACATTAGAACGTCCTTGTTTAGAAAGCTATCAATTCCCGGATCGAAAATGGTAGTTTTCCTCAACGGCATAGGCGTTTCCATGGCTAAAACAATACCACTGCTTTGTTTTACCCAATAACCCATCTCGTTTGTTGTCATTGGAACCCTAAACTGCTTAGTCATTTCCACAAACACCTTGTGTGCATACTTAGGCATCAAAATTTCAGAAAACTCAACAACAAAACCACCTTTCTCAAGCTCCAAATCCTCACACCATCTACTAGATTGAACACTTATAATGTCCGAATTCAGAAACTTGCTATTAAGTGGACTCGAAACGATAGACGAATTTGAAAACTCACCTCCTGGGAAGTGTCCGTCCTTACCTTCGATTGAAGAAGGCCGCCCTTGACCCCAACTGGAGTACGGAAATGTTTGACGAATTTGAAAACGATAGAAAAAGGCCACCCTTGACCCCAACTGGAGTACGGAAATGTCTGACGAATATCATGCTCTTATTAGTAACGACACCTGGGTTCTTGTTCCTCGTTCGCCTCGGGCCAACATCGTCCGCTGTATGTGGTTGTTTCGCCATAAGCTACGCTCAGATGACAGCCTTGAGCGTTACAAGGCCAGGTTAGTAGCCAATGGAAACTCTCAACATGTGGGGATTGATTGTACATACACCTTCAACCCTGTGGTTAAGCCAGCCACCATTCGCACTATGTTACACCTTGTTGTCTCGAGATCTTGGCCCATTCATCAGCTTGACGTGAAGAATATATGCATTTCTTCACAGCCATCTACATGAGGCAGTCTACATGTATCAACCTCCAGGCTTCGTTGATAGTGCCAGACTGGATCATGAGTGTTTGCTAAAGAAGTCTCTGTACGACCTCAAGCAAGCACCTCGCACGTGGTATCTTCGCTTTGCTACGTTCCTTCTTCAGATTGGATTTTTCAGTAGCAAGAGTGATTCCTCACTCTTCATCTACCATCGAGGTAATCACCTGACTTATCTTTTGCTGTATGTTGATGATATCATTCTCACAGCGTCGACATAGCGTCTTCGGTCTACTATTATTCAGTAGCTGAGCAGGGAATTTGCTATGACTGATTTTGGCCCTCTCAGTTTCTTCTTGGGGGTTTCTGTCACTCGCTCCGCCTCGGGTCCGTTCCTGTCTCAGGAAAAATATGCTAAGGAGATTGTTTTCAAAGCAAATATGCTGAACTGTAAGCCGGTGTCTACTCTGGTTGACACCTCTGCTAAGCTGGTCCAGGCTTCGGGTCCCTCCATCTCTGACCCCACGCTCTACAGAAGCCTGGTGGGTGCTCTGCAGTACATGACTTTCACTCGCCCGGACATCAGCTACGCCGTTCAGCAGGTATGTCTCTTTATGCATGACCCCAGAGAGTCGCATTTTGCTGCTCTGAAGCGCATCATCCGGTACGTCCATGACACTTCTGCACTCGGCATCACCATCTCCCCGTCGTCGTCACCGGTCTCCTTGGTCGCCTACACCGATGCTGATTGGGCGGGTAGTCCTGACACCCGTCGCCCCACTTTCTGGTACTGTGTCTTTATGAATGACTCTCTGATTTCATGGTCTTCCAAACGTCAACCAGTGGTGTCCCGCTCCAGTGCTGAGGCTGAATACCGCGGAGTGGCCAACGTCGTCGCCGAGTGTTCCTGGTTGCGGAACCTCCTCCTTGAGCTTCAATGTCCTTTGTCGCGTGCCTCCATCGTTTACACGGACAATGTCAACGCCACGTACCTTGCTCACACTCCTGTCCATCATCAGCGGACAAAACATGTGGATATTGACATCCATTTTGTTCGTGCGAAGGTTGCCTTGGGCCACGTTCGTGTCCTCCATGTGCCTTCGGCTTATCAGTATGCCGACATTTCACAAAGGGTTTGCCAGGTCAACTGTTCTTGGATTTCAGATCCAGTCTCACTCTTCGGCCCCCTCTTGTTTCGACTCAGGGGGTATGATAACAGTAATATTGTATAGGTTAATGGGCCTAAGGGCCTCGTTGTAATTTATCATTCGTGTAACCTATATATATTCTCTAATGATATGATGGCAACCCCAAGGGGGAGTTTATCCAATCTGACAGTTTGAACCCAAGACCTCTTGCATCCCTTTTCCTTCCTTTCCTCCTCTTCACCAACTAAGCTAGATAACTTTAGTGTTCTCTTTCACATTTTTTTATATATTTTTTTACCTTATTTTTTTTATTTTTTAATTTTTTTAAAAAATATAACTATGAAATTCTTTTGCCCCCCCCCCCCCATTTGGCCGCCCCTGTTGACAAGGACCTTTAGCCACATATTCTCTTCTTACTATACCCGTAACTGAAGATTCATAATCATTTATAGGCTCCCGCAAGACATTTCACTAATAATGGTAACCTCATCAAGTTGAGCTTTTTTCCAACTCAATGATGTTGATATTGAATCGTTTCATTCATATTAGTAACATTATGAGAGTAGATGAACCAACCGTATAATCGTTTCATTCACATTAGTAACATAATAATTTTAGAACAACACGAGTATACTATAACGTACGTATTCAATTGTGCCAATTTTAAATTGACAAATTAATTAATAGTTTTAAAATTGAATTTAGTTAAAATATTTTAAATCATCAAATAATTACAAAATTAATTTAATAGTTTTTAAAATCAATCCATTATTTTAATATTTTAAATTAGAAGCAAAATGGTGGAGCATGCAAAAAGTATTTGAAAGAAATTATTGGAGATTCTAGCATTGTAAGAAGTAAAAAAACGAATTTGATAAGGTCGACACCAAAGTTAATGGAAAATATATAAGGTGGATTAAATTAAAAATGAAAGAGAAATGTTGAAGAACTCAATCCATGGTGGATTGTCCAACTGATAACATTTATTGACACATTGTCATGAACGGAATGTATGCCTTCCATAATTATTTTATATATTAACCTATTGACGTGCCTTTGCAGTTTGTTTTACAATTTAATTACGACAGAATTTGATGCCTCGATCAGCTTCTTTAACTAATTAATGTTACATTAAAAAAAGAAAAATTTGGTAAGTGTCCATAATATAAGCAAAAATTAGCACATAGGACAATTTTGGGGTGAAATTAGGGGAGTGTCCACAAATGATACTTTTACCCTGCCTCCCTAATCCCGTTTCTTTCTTCATTTTCACGCAAGGGAGAAAACACACAGCAACGAGAGATCAGAGGCGAGGGCGATTTCAATCTGGATTTCAATCTCGAGCACAGTTGTTGATTTCATCCCCAATTATCAAAGATTTCGAGCTCTACAATCAGATCTGAAGAGAAATCTGTTCGAAGACACCACAGTTAGCCAAAATTCAATTTTCAACAAGTAATTTTCTTGTAATTTGTAATCTGGTGTAATACGAAAGTTTTGATTATAGTACTGTAATTGGGAGCACAATTGTTGTCTAAGTTGCGAATTTGGAGAACAATTGATTACATTAACAGAAACTGAAATTTGGTATAATATGAACAATTATCATCGATTTTGATCTCAGATGGCGATTTTGATCTATGTTGCTGATGTTGTGACTGTAGAACTGTAATCTAGATTGCATTGTTGATGTAGTTGCTGATCTAAGAAGTTGGTTTCGTGATATAAGGAGTTGCTGATTTCGTGACTATCCTATTGTAACCAAAATTACACTCTAACCTACATGTTGATAGTTGAGTTTGTGTGCTTCTGTATACATGTAATCAATGTATTTCTTAGATTTAATCAAAAGTAATGCACTTCAATATTGTACTATAGATATATAAGAATAGTTATCCGAGATAACAAAAAATAGTTTCTGTCATCAAAGTATATTTATGAAATTTAATAGGTGTCATCAATTATCAGGTACAATGGAGACCACTCTGTTAACAGTAAAATTTGGAGGAGAATGGAAGTGGAAGATGGTGATTTAGTTTTTGCTGGGGATGTGTCATCAAAGGTAATTGTCACCAGGTAGACTGTAACTCTGTATGAGATGAAGAGTGAGATACTGAACAGATTCACAACCAGTGATAATTTGTCTCCTACTCTTCAATTCAGTCACTTGCATCCATTCAAGAAAACTACTGAGCCATTTTCGATTGAGAATGACACTGATTTGAGGAGTTTTTTGCAAATTAATGAATTGAAGGAAGTGAATTGGCATTGCCTTTATATGTTACAAATGCGAAGGAAATCACTGAAGAACAGTTTACAGAATCTATACATGATGAAAATCAATTGGCATTACAGGCTTACAGCTCTGCCAAGGATACACATGTCATGGAAGAGGACTTTGATGATGTGCATGATGAAGATGTATAATGCATAAATGATGCATGTGATATGGATGGTAATGGAGATGACACAGGGATTGAAAGTCGCATCAGTGGTAGTACAATGTCCACAAAATATAAAACACCACCTATAAGTGAAAGAAAGGGAGAAATTCTTATATTTTTGGGACAACTGTTCCGAACAAAGGAAGATCTCAAAAATATTGTTGAATTGTTGGCTGCACAAGAGGTGTTTGCTTACAAAGTAAAGAAGTCAACACCATATTATTACAGAACATTTTGTGTCGATGAGAGTTGCACCTAGAAAATTAATGGCGCCATGGTGGGTGGTTCAACTGTATTTACAATTAAGAAATACTTTAAGGAGCATACCTGTAGCATGGAATTACGAATAGAAAAGCAACGCCCTCTAAATTACAGAATTATAGCTAAAAGGATCAAACACAAGTGACATAGACTACAATCAATTCTTCATTACATATTTTTTATTTTTGTTCACTGTAATCATGCTTCATTTCATATTTTATTCACTATTTTAAATAATATATACAGTTTTGAAGATGAGAAACAAGGTCCAACTCCAAGACAAATTAGAAACACGATAAGGAATGATTTCAAACAGAATATTAGCTATTGGAAATCTTGGATGGCTCATGATTTATCAATGGAGATGACAATGGGGACAACAGAAGAAAACTATGAATTAGGGCCATCATATTGTTGGGTCCTGAAGCAAGCAAATCCTGGAACTGTCACCTTCCTTGAAGTTGATAGAAAATCAAAGTTCAAGTATGTGTTCTTTGCCTTTGGACCATGTATTCGAGCATTTCCAATCCTACGAAAGGTACATATTCATTTCATAAGAAAAAATTACTGTCATCAATGAATACAATTCAATTGTATAGGTGCTTGTGGTAGATGGTACATTTCTAAAAGGAAAATATGGAGGGACTCTTCTCACAGCTTCTGCACAAGATGCGAATAATCAAATATACCCTATTGCCTTTGCAGTGGTTAATTGACTCAGAAAACCACGCCTCTTGGGTGTGGTTCTTCAACAAGCTAGCAACAGTCATCCCATCAAGTGAAGAGCTGGTTTTTGTTTCTTAGCGTCGTCAAAGCATTGCAAGAGCTTTAAAGTTGATTTACCCAAATGCTAAGCATTATTACTACATATGGCACTTGAAGCAAAATATAATGGAAAAATTCAAGAAGAATATACTCTGTCAGTGGTTTGAAAGCGCAGCAAACAGTTACACAGAAGAAGATTTCAAAAGCTACTTTGGTTGCATCGGTAATACAAACAGCAAGATGGAGAAATATCTTGAAGAAGTACAATTTAAGAAATGGGCAAAAGCTTATTCAAAAGGTGACAGGTATAGTATGATGACTTCAAACAATGCAAAATCATTAAATAATGTCTTTGGTTTGGATGGATCATTCCCAATTATAGGCTTACTGAATGAAATCAAAGAGAAGGTAACAAAATGGTTCAATGAGCGCAGAAATGAATCAGAAAACAACAGCTTTGAGCTTCCAAATAAGATAAGTGATATAGTGTATATAAGATGTTGTGATGCAGGAATGTACACTGTCAAGCCCCTCAATAAATTCCAGTTTGAGGTTGTCGGTGGGATGAAAAGGGTTATGGTTGATTTAAAGGAGAACTCTTGTTCATGAAAGGTATTTGATTATGAAAAGATACCTTGTTTACATGCTCTTGCTGTCATCAGGAACAAAAAACTGAGTGTTCTGAGGTATATTAGCAGCTACTACAAAATTGAAGCTTGAAAATTGGCTTATCATGAGACAATATATCCTATTCTAAATGAAGAATAGTGGGTTATACCAGAGGACATCAAAAGACAGAAATGTCACCCACCAATGATACGTAAAAGATGTGGTCGCCCTCAAAAGAAAAGAAAGCCTCCAGTTGGAGAAATCAGAGGCAAAGCATCAAAAAGGATTCACAATAGCTAGAGATCAGAGGCAAAGCATCAAGGAAGACAAGAAGATTTACTTTATCATTTTCTTATATGGAATAAAATGGTCACTGTCAACAGGTCATTACACTAGACAGAATGTAAACCGTCACCATATTTCAGTTTTTTCTTCTTCTATCATTACAGTTTTGCAAAGATTTATAAACCAATGACTAACAGAGTCATAAACACTGTAATCAAAATAAACATAGGGTAATCAATGCTATAATCACATAAAAAACAGGGTCCTACACACTGTAACCAAAATCCTAAACCATAAATCAAAACAAAATGTAACGTATAGTATGGTTTATGGTTAACTCTTTAGGGTTTAGGAACCCTAAAATGTTAAGGACAGTACGTCGTTAAGAGATGATTGTTGTCACCAAATGAAAAACCGTAGGACAGGGTAAGCAAAAACCCTAAAGGGACTAATGAGAAGCCAAAAGACATGTGATGAAAAGTTCTCCTTCAATATATGAATGGGTAAGATGGACATAGACACTGTAATATAACCACCATTAAAACAGGGTCATATATATTGTAACCACTATGAAAAGAAGGGCGTAGACACGGTAATCAAAGGAAAACCTGTAGTCGCTGTAACCAAAATAAAAAAGGGGTCACATATACTGTCACCACTATGAAAACATGGCCATAGACATTGTAACCAAAAATAAAACCCTATGATTAGGGAAGCACAAACCCCAAAAGAGCTAATAAGAAGCCAAAAGAACATGTGATGTACAGTATGGTTTAGGATTTAGGGTTAAGTGGCCCTAAACCCTAAAATGTTAAGTACAGTACGTCGTTAGGAGATGATTGTTGTAATCAAATGGAAAACCCTAGGACAAGGTAAGCAAAAACCCTAAAAGGGCATGAGAAGCCAAAAAATATGTGATGGACAGTTCCTTCAATATATGAATGGTTAAGATGGACATAGACGTTGTAACCACCGTTAAAACAAGGTCATATATACTGTAACCACTATGATAAGAAGGGCATAGACATTGTAATCAAAGGAAACCCTGTAGACACTGTAACCAAAATAAAAAAGGGGTCACATATGCTGTCACCACTATGAAAACATGGTCATAGACAATGTAACCAAAAGGAAAACCCTATGATTAGGGAAGTACAAACCCCAAAAGGCTAATGAGAAGCCAAAAGAACATGTGATGTATAGTATGGTTTAGGGTTTAGGATTTAGGGTTTAGGGCGGCCCTAAACCCTAAAAGTGGCAGCTTTCACTACAAATTTATAGAGTAAAGAAACCGTTGTTTGCAAATGCTGTTTTTACTCATGTGCACCCTAGATGTGTATAGAACTAGTCGTTGCTGCCACTACAAAAAACACAGGAAATAGCCACGGTCAAATAGCCACGAATTGGCCACGAATTGTCGTGGCTAAACGGTTTAGCCACGGGCATAGCCATGAATTTGACACTCGTCGCCATTCGAGGCTATATGCCTCGACGCTAACAACCACCAAAACAATATCCGCGGCTAATAGCCACGATCTGACAGTTCCGTGGCTATGTCCGTGGCGGGGTCATACCCAAGGAATTCGTTGCTATAGCCATGACATTAGCCACGAGCAGACCGTGGCTGATGTCGTGGCCTCGCACGTGGGAGTCTCCATTGAGGCACAATGACTGTCGTGGCTATGCCTGTGGCTAATATCATGGCCTGCATGTGGCTATGGTCGTGGCTACAATATATGCTCGTGGCTATGACCGTGGCTATTGTTTGTGGCTAATGCTTGTAGCTAATGTCGTTGTCACAACTTATTTAAATCTTTAAATATAATATAATTATTTAATAATGTTGGGCACATAAATATATCAAAATAAAATACCATTTACATAATTTGTTCATTCTAAACACATCCAACACACAACCACGAGTTCAACCAACTAAAACACAAGCATAAATTCGACTATCCAAAACACAACTAAAACAATGATAGCTTCTTCTTATAGTATGACAACGCATTTCCCGTCTGCCCTATCCCGCCAATAGAGATGGAAAAAAGCATGAGGTGCTCACAGTAATGATTTCAATTGAAGAATATTCTCGATCAACATAGTCGTCCATGAATAAATTATTTGTATCTGGACACTACAATCAACAGAACAAAATATCAGGGTTACAAACTAACGAATGGAAAAATGAGAAGATATACATGTAATATAAAAAGAATAGCCCCATCCAAATATATGTATACATGTTCAGCTTACAGTGTCATAACTTACACCAAAGGCAGTGTCACAATTCAACGCCAAAGACAAGACAGAAGAATTAAAGGAAAAGTTTCATAGTACTGTTAGGTTGAATATGTGCAAACTGTATTCAATAAAGTTTACAAGTTCAGTTTATGTTTTCAAGTGAGCATAATATCTTTTGTTCTTGGCGATTCAAGATAGAAAGATGAACTTGATTAAAATCATTCTCTTTACATCCAAATCAAGAAGCAAGAGACTACTCGCATACCTCTATCGGGTGAAGAACTGGAGTTCTCCCCATCTGGCACTATACTGCTTGATGCAGATTGATCATCTAGAATAGATAATTCGTTTTGAAGCTGGTTTCTCCCACTGAATGGCTATTCCGAGAACTCATCTTTGGCCATTCCTGTACCAGAAGCATATGATAAGCCCATAAACCAAAAATCAACAAACCATAATTTATCAAATTTCTTACATATTTACAGAGAAAAACAAGTCAACTCATGAAATGAAAGCCAGCTGAAAACACAAGGCACCCTCCCTTCCATGTGGGTTTGAAATCAGTTTAAGTATGAATAAAAATATAAAAACACTGAGATGAAGCAACTAACCAACCAATCATTCAAGAGGAAACAACAAAGAGACAACTTCAAATTTAAGTGATTGAAAAAGGGATTTGAGTAACATGCTGAGATCGATAAATCTATTAAATTAATCCTACAGAGACAAAATAAAGAGCTGCCAATAGTCAGCAATTGAGATTCACTCACAGTTTTGCAGTAGACACATATTCAACCATTGAGTGAAACGAAATAAAAATTAGTGAAACGAAATCAAAAAATTAAACAAACAGCAAAGGAAAGCCACAACCTTGGAGGATTTGGGAGTCAAGTCCAGGGAAAGACAGAGCGGGTCGGAAGGTGAGACAGCGCAGGTGGAGAGGCGGGGAAGACGGCGGCAGGCGGTGGTGGAGCCGGTGGAGTGGAGAATATTAACAGAGAAAGATAAGTCAGAGACAGATTACCGAACATGGAGAAAGACAATAGAAAGTTCGAGGAAGCCAGAGAGAGAGATTACCAAACAAATTCGTCGAGACATGGAGATTCGAAGGAAGGAGGAAGCAGAAAACTTCAATCCCTCCCGCCACGTTCTCCTTGATGCCGCCTTCTCCAATCTAACCGCCGACGCCAGAGTGTAGAACGACGAATGAGGGAGCGGCGAGGATCTGAATTAGGGCTAAGAAAAACGAATGAAAGAGCGGCGAGGGGTCTGAATTAGGGAGCGGTGGGAACTGCAGAATGCGAATTAGAGGTAGGGTGAGAGGGAGGACTGAGGGTGAGCAAGAAGGAGGAGCAACGGAATGGTTGACTAAACCAATATTAGAAACATCTGTAAGAATATAAAAATAATAAAGTGAAGAGCACCAACCGATTGACAAAAAATAAGAAAATCATATTATCATAAATATCGTCCGCGGACAAATGTCCAAAAAACTAACTCAACCACGGTCATCCGCGGATGAAAAAGAGTAAACATGTGGCAGCCATGCCCACACCCCACGAGTAGAACACGTGTTGAATGACGAACACCACGTGGCACAACACTCGAGGCTGTCCAAGATCTATAAAAGGGAGAAACTTCATGAGAGAAGGGGACTTTTCGGAGAAGAGGGAAAAAAGGCGGACTCTGGCCTAGTGAACTCGAGAAGAAAGAAGAACAAGAAGAAGAATTCGTACGCGTGGAAAAGAACCTATTTCACAACAAAATCAGTATTGTTCACTGGACCAACTCCGCGAATACAGACCCTGTTTGTCTTTAGTATAAATTTCTATTAAGGAAAAAGACTGTTGTTATTAATTCTCAAAAAACTCAACTGCGACAGGTAAGTGAACCAATTTTCCGAATTGTCTAGAAAAAACTCGATAAGGGAATCGCCTTTTAGAAAGACTCTAAGGTTTCTTCCCGCGGCACAGGTTGGGCCGCGTCGATCATTTCGATGCGGGTCAGGTAAGCCCGTTGGGGAGATTGATCACTTCACCAGGTAGATTCCCGGGCCCCACTAAAAATGGTGGCCTCAAGGGATCGGGGAATTTTCACTGGCGCCGTCTGTGGGAACCCCCTCACACTAAGGGGTTTCCTTTTTGATAGGAGTACACAAAGACCCTCAAACCTTTAAAAAGTTAGGGTCCGCGTCTAAACTTAGAAATACAAATTTTTAGATATATGGAATTAAAATTTTGATCGCGACAGGTTCACGACATTAAGAAGATGAGTGACAGCCAGAACCATCCAACACAGGACATGAGTCTAGGGGTGGAAATGGGTCGGGTGATGGATGGGTGGAGCCATTTTTTCACCCGACCCGTCACAAAAAAATTTCACCCGGATATTTTCACAAACCACGTCAACGTGGAAATCTTATTAATTGTATAAAAGGTTTATTCATACATTATATCATTATCCTCATCTTACAAAGTTAGCATTAAAAGTTTAATATCAAATCAAATGAGATGAATTTTAGCCCTTTGCTAGACTCGTAGTTAAAAAAAGGAAAAATAATTTGGCTAAATCATGTCTTAACACACTAAATGCTAAGTCGTTGAAATGAGTGAAATTGTTAACATTCTACTAGTGTATGCAAAACAAATAAAATAACTTTTTTTTAAAGATGTGATATGAGATTAAATAAAAATAAGTTTATATTGTTTTAGATTTTTTTGCACAAAAACAATTAGAGAATAGAGAGGATATAATTAGAAAAAAAAAATATGTAGTTATGTTAGGCTATATTTTTTTATAAACTAAGATTTTTTTTTAAATAATCGGGTGGGTTAGCGGGTGGTTAAGCGGATCGGGTAATGGGTCGGGTGATGGGTCGGGTAATGGGTGAAAAACATATCACCCATCACCCGACCCATCACCCATTTCACCCACCCATCACCCATCCATCACCCGGTTTTTTTCGGGTTTTCACCCGTATAATCGGGTCGGGTGGGTCGGGTGAATCGGTCACCCACGGGTGATTTCCAGCTATACATGAGTCAAGGGATCCACCAGGATCAGGAGGCCTCCAGCATGTATGTCCCGTTGACACCACCACCAAATCCAGATGGTGAGATGAGAGATCAGCACCTCGGAACCCCTCCACATCATTATGGCGATCAGTATGGACAGGATGGAGGATTCATCCCGCAGAACTTCTGGTATTTTGAAGCACGTCAAGAGCAGGCTAACCCATTTCAGCAAGAGCAGTCTCAGTACTTTTGTTATGATCAGTGGGAACAGTATCCGCGTCAACAAGGGAATTATCGACAGGAAGAGCAGTATGGAAATTTTAATAGGCGTAATACTGCATACGATAATCCCAGCAAGTGGAACTATGGCTTTCAGAATCAGGAAATACCGCGCCAGGCATGGCAGAATGATCACTGGCACCGAGAGAATAAACATCGACGCGGGGAAAGGTTAGCAGATGTTTCCACCTCAACAAAATCCGACTCAGCGGAAAGAAGAAACGAAAATGCACCAGCGGGTTTTCCATCAGTGTTTACCCAAGAAATTTGTTCCGCGTCTGTACCAAAGCGGTGGAGAGATGTGAACCTCATGAAATATGATGGAACAACTGATCCTGAAGATCATCTTTGCCATTTTGCAACTGCTATGGGGATAAACGAGTATAATGATGCCATGTTGTGTAGAACCTTCCCTTCAACCATAACGAAGATCGCACTCACCTGGTTCACAAACCTTCCAAAAGGGTCCGTGGCCAATTTCACCCAGATGTCCCATATCTTCACGTCCCATTTCGGAAGTGCGCGATCGAGAAAGAAGACCATGCTCGACCTGAATTCCATTAGGCAAGGAGCTGGGGAATCCTTGGGACACTTTTTCACTCGATTTACCAGCATGGTAGTTCAGATCCCCAACTTTAATCATGAATCAGCAATTATCATACTTATGGGCAATTTAGCAGAAGGAGATTTCAAGACGTATCTGTTTCGGAAGAAGCCAACTAGTTACGATGACTTAAGAGAACGGGTGTCAAGACATATTGAGGCAGAAGAAGCAGCCGCGTCCAGCTCTAAGGCGAATACTGGGAATCCAGGTCTCTTTGGGAAGCTAGCTGGAAAATTCAGAAAAGAAAAGGCCAAGCCACCCAGGCATCATTCAGAAGCAATAGATTTTCATCCCCGCCGCGATGAAGTGCATATGAACTTAGAAAGAGGACAAGGATCTCGCCACAGGGAAGATCATCCGCGTTCCTATCATCCAAGAGAGAACCGATATGGAAATCGTGATATGAGGTCTCCACCTAGAAGGGAGAATCGGCCTGACCATAGGCCGCGTTGGGAGGACAGAAACCCTAGGTTTGACGAATCTCATAATCCACAGGAATGATTTTTCAGGCAACCGGATCAGTGAAGAGATCTCCCTTTTCACAACCGGGGAAGAGGGAGAGGAAGAAGAGGACGCGGAGGTAGATACAACTATACGCCTGTAGTCCAGAGATCTGTCAACCAGAGAGAAGATCAAAAAACAGAGGCAGGCCAAATACCGGAACCTGAGGGCTTCATCAACACCCTCGCAGGAGGCTTTTCCATGGCTAGGTCCAGTAGACAGGAAAAAAGAAATTACGAGAGGGAAGGGAGACAGCCACCGTCCGCGTCAAGAAGAAGAATTTCTCTGGCACAACATGAGAACATTTCCTTTACCCCAAAGGACGCTAAGGAAGTAAGGATGCCGCACTTAGACCCCTTGGTCATTCACGCGCAGATAGCCGCCAAGACAGTAAAAAGAGTATTTACTGATACTGGGTCATCTGTTGACATCCTATCATGGGAGGCATTTTCTCAAATGGGAATTTCTGCAGCATCATTGAAACCATATTCAGGAACGCTAATTACGTTCTCAGGAGGAGAGGTACAAGTAGCAGGCACAATCGAGCTTACAGTTGTTTTGGGGACGTCCCCAAACAGGCGCGTGGAAAACATTGTGTTCAAAGTGGTAAAAATTCCCACCGTATACAATGTTTTGCTGGGCCGCGTCTCACTCTATAAGTTCCAGATGGTAGTCTCAATCTACCACTTTGTGGGAAAGTTCCTTTTACCCGAAGGAGGAATTGGTGAGGTTCGCGGGCAACAACTAGAAAGCAGAAGCTGTTACTTAACTTCCATCAAGAAGAATAAAGAAGTGATGTGTATTAGTGAAAATTGTGAATCCGTGGTCGGGGACAATGACTCGGCGGAACTTTCAGAAGCCGAACTAGAGGTTAGACAGTCAGAAGTAAAAATACTTACCGCGGATGAAAGAATTACGTATACACCCTTCCCAAACCCAGAGGAGAAGGTCTACTTGGGACAGGCACTGGAGACAGTAGAAAGAGTCTTAGAAATCATAACGAAGTCGAGAGACATTTTTGCATGGAATCCTCGAGATCTACTGGGTGTCCCACCCGCGATAGCTTTGCATACCTTAAGAATTCGTCCAGGAACGAAACCCATAGTACAGAAGAAGAGAAAGATGGCTCCAGAGAAAGCTGCCGCGGCAAAAGAGGAAACTGATAAACTTTTAGAAGCAGGCTTCATAGAAGAAGTGGAAGACTCAGAATGGCTCTCAAACGTGGTATTAGTAAAGAAATCTAATGGGAAGTGGAGGATGTGCATAGATTTCACTGATCTTAACAAATCCTGCCCAAAGGATAGTTATCCATTACCGTCTATTGATGAACTCGTTGATGGAACCGCGGGTAACAAAGTCCTTAGTTTTCTTGATGCTTACTCAGGATACAATCAAATAAACCTGAACCCTTCAGACAAGAAAGCTACAACTTTCATCACCAATCAAGGGACATTCTGTTACCGCGTCATGCCTTTCGGACTCAGGAATGCTGGGGCAACATTTCAGAGAACAGTTGACCGAATCTTTCATAATCAAATTGGCAGGAATGTATCGATTTATGTTGACGACATCGTAGTCAAAAGCGAGAGAGCAGAGGATCACGCGACGGATCTACAGGAGACTTTTGATTCTCTTCGAAGGGGAGGTTTGAACTTGAACGCGGAAAAGTGTGTCTTTGGGGTTGATTCCGGAAAATTCCTTGGTTTTATGGTTAGTCATAGAGGAATTGATGTGAATCCCGAAAAAGTCACAGCAATTCAGAATCTTCAACCACCGCGGACGGTTAAAGAGTTACAGTCTTTAAATGGAGCAGTAAATTATTTAAGCCGTTTTTGCTCCTGCCTGGCGGACAGGTCACTACCTTTCTTTGCTTTGCTCAAGAAAAAGGGACCGATACGGTGGACTCCCGAGTTACAAGAAGCATTTGGAAGTTTGAAAATTTTTCTGTCATCACTTCCTACTCTTCATCAACCCGAGAAGCAAGAAGTCCTTCATCTGTATTTGTCAGTAAAAAGTGTCACCATCAGTGCAGTTTTGACGCGAGAGGAGAAATTCCCAGTTTATTACATCAGTCGTGTGCTGCAGGACGCTGAGACAAGATATGAACCAGTAGAAAAAATGGTTTTGAGCTTAATATTCGCGGCAAGGAGGTTGAGGCCATATTTTCAGGACCATCCTATCCGAGTTATGACGGACTTACCGATGCGTCAAATCCTACACTCACCATGTTTGTCAGGAAGAATGATGAGGTGGGCGGTCGAACTCACAGAATTTGAAATAGAATATACACCGCAGAAAGCAGCTCTCGCTCAGGTTTTAGCCGATTTTATTGGCAAAACAAGTTTCGAGTTGAATGCCCAAACAGAAAGAAGTGAGTGGACACTCAGGGTAGATGGTGCGGCCAACAAAGATGGGTGTGGAGCAGGGGTCACACTAACAGCACCTGATGAACGGCAGTACAATTACGCTTATAAATTGGACTTCCAGGCTACAAATAACGAGGCTGAGTACGAAGCCCTGCTCGCTGGATTAGAGATAGCTTTGGTTAAAGGTGCTAGGCAGGTATCAGTTTACACTGATTCAGAAGTGGTGACGCGGCAAATAACAAAGGAATATGAAGCAAGAACTGGATTGATGCCTGATTATCAGAGAAAGGCACGGGCATTATCAAAGGCTTTCTTAAGTTTTTGCTTAACGACTGTTTCCAGGGATGATAATCAGGAGGCAGACGCGTTAGCTCGATTGGGAGTTGTTATGCCTGAGGAAGTAGGAAGAGAAGTCATCCTCGAAAGGATGAACAATCGAAGGCTTATTCAGGAAGTCTACCAAGTACAGGAAATTGAGATAGAAGATTGGAGGGCACCGATCGCGGACTATCTGGGCAAGGGTGTTCTACCTAAAGAAAGAAATGCTGCCAAGAAGATAATTGCCAAATCCTCTCGATTCACCATCAGGGAAGGAAAGCTATACAAGAGAGGATATTGCCTCCCAGATTTGTTGTGCATATCATCAAAAGAAGGAAGTCTCGTAGTAGAAGAATTGCATGATGGAGTTTGTGCGCATCACCAAGGATGGAGGGATGTCGTGGCCAAAGCAACCAGGCTAGGATATTATTGGCCAACTGTGAAGCGTGATGTTCAAAATTATATCCAAAAATGCAACGCGTGTCAAAGGTTTGGAAACTTGAATCACCGCCCTTCCGAGGTACTGAAAAGCATGACTGGTGCCTGCCCTTTTTCTGTCTGGGGAATGGACATTCTAGGACCGTTTCCCACTGCTCCCGGTCAGTTAAGATATGTCTTGGTCTTGGTTGATTATTTCACAAAATGGGTGGAGGCCGAAGCAATGGGATTAATCACCGCGGAGAAGGTGAGGAGATTCCTATGGAAGAATATGATCTGCCGTTTCGTAGTACCCGACTCAATAATTACGGATCATGGACCTCAGTTTGATTGTGAAACAATTAGAGATTTCTGCGTCGGTCTAGGCATCAACCTCAAAATCTCGTCCGTGGCTCACCCGCAGACAAACGGGCAGGCGGAAACAACCAATCGACAATTGTTATATGGGATACAGAAGAAACTTGGGAATACAGCAAAAGGAAGGTGGGCAGAACTTTTACCTCTAGTACTCTGGTCCTACCGCACGTCAGCAAAGACTCCGACTGGAGAAACCCCGTTTTCTTTAGTCTTTGGTATGGACGCGGTTATCCCAATCGAGAGATTGATTCCTTCGGCACGAATAATGGCATACGACCAAGGCACCAATGATGAAGCGTTGGAATTCGAGCTCCATCTCATAGAAGAACGCATGATGACGGCAGCTTTGAAAGAGCAAGAATACAAGAGGAGGCTCTCCAAGTATCGGGATAGACGAGTTTTCCCGCGACATCTCAAGGAGGGGGATTTGGTACTACGCCAAGCTACTTTTGGAGGGAAACTAGACCCCAACTGGGAAGGACCTTATGTGATCATCAAAGAAGTTCAAGAAGGCGCATACAAGCTCAGCACCCCTGAAGGTATCGTTCTAAATAAGACCTGGAATGCGGACAATCTAAAAAAGTACTATGTGTAATCACCAGGTAGCTATATGAATATAAAACTCAATCGCCCCCGCAAAAATGAAATAAAGCGGTTAGAGGGCGCTTTTTATCATGTCTTGCATCTAAGTAATTTTATAATAAGTCCTAGGACGCTGGAGCTTGGCTCCGCGTCAGGCCTCTGATCGAATCAGCATTCTCAGAGATGATATTTTATAATAAGTCCTGGGACGCTGGAGCTTGGCTCCACGCCAGGCCTCTGATCGAATCAGCATTCTCAGAGATGATATTATATAATAAGTCCTGGGACGCTGGAGCTTGGCTCCGCGTCAGGCCTCTGATCGAATCAGCATTCTCAGAGATGATATTTTATAATAAGTCCTGGGACGCTGGAGGTTGGCTCCGCGTCAGGCCTCTGATCGAATCAGCATTCTCAGAGATGATATTTTATAATAAATCTTGGGACGATGGAGCTTGGCTCCGCGTCAGGCCTCTGATCGAATTAGCATTCTCAGAGATGATATTTTATAATAAGTCCTGGGACGCTGGAGCTTGGCTCCGCGTCAGGCCTCTGATCGAATCAGCATTCTCAGAGATGATATTTTATAATAAGTCCTGGGACGCTGGAGCTTGGCTCCGCGTCAGGCCTCTGATCGAATCAGCATTCTCAGAGATGATATTTTATAATAAGTCCTGGGACGCTGGAGCTTGGCTCCGCGTCAGGTCTCTGATCGAATCAGCATTCTCAGAGATGATATTTTATAATAAGTCCTGGGACGCTGGAGCTTGGCTCCGCGTCAGGCCTCTGATCGAATCAGCATTCTCAGAGATGATATTTTATAATAAGTCCTGGGACGCTGGAGCTTGGCTCCGCGTCAGGCCTCTGATCGAATCAGCATTCTCAGAGATGATATTTTATAATAAGTCCTGGGACGCTGGAGCTTGGCTCCGCGTCAGGCCTCTGATCGAATCAGCATTCTCAGAGATGATATTTTATAATAAGTCTTGGGACGCTAGAGCTTGGCTCCGCGTCAGGCCTCTGATCGAATCAGCATTCTCAGAGATGATATTTTATAATAAAACCCGGGACGCTGGAGCTTGGCTCCGCGTCAGGCCTCTGATCGAATCAGCATTCTCAGAGATGATATTTTATAATAAGTCCTGAGACGCTGGAGCTTGGCTCCGCGTCAGGCCTCTGATCGAATCAGCATTCTCAGAGATGATATTTTATAATAAGTCCTGGGACGCTGGAGCTTGGCTCCGCGTCAAACCTCTGATCGAATCAGCATTCTCAGAGATGATATTTTATAATAAGTCATGGGACGCTGGAGCTTGGCTCCGCGTCAGGCCTCTGATCGAATCCGCATTCTCGGAGATGATATTTTATAAAAGGTCCTGGGACGCTAGAGCTTGGCTCCGCGTCAGGCCTCTGATCGAATCCCCATTCTTAGAAAGGATATTTTATAAAAAATCCTGAGACACAGGAGCTTGGCTCCGCGTCATATCTCAAATAGTATCTAAACACTCTAAAGATCCAAGCCCCATGACGGATATCTGTTGCAGGCAATCTAGAAAAAAGAAACATGGTTTTCATGAACCCGCCTGAGACTCCCAAAGTTTTCTAGTTTTCGAAGGAAATAATGGCTACAAATCCATCAATTAAAATAAAAACAACAAAGGATAAAACATGACACCACGTTCGAAAGGGTTGACAATTTAAGATAAAAGAAAACATGTAGCCATCAGCTTATGCCCGCGGAGCCCGAGCAGGGATAAGGCGAGTTCTGCCCTGACTTAAGCGAAATCCATTTGAAGGAGGACCTTCTGACTCCGGAGAGGCCCACTCCACATCTACCTCATCCCCCACACCATCTAAGATCTGGACATCAAAGCGATTTCCCCCTTTATGAATAAAGGTTAAAGAGGAACCAATATGGACGCTGTGTGACTCGGCAAAATCATTCCAGCCCCCCCCCCTTAAAAATGGAACCCTATAGTCTCCGCGAATAACCTCCACCGGGAAGTCCCGAAGAATCCTGGTTGACAAAAGAATGCTCCTGGGAAGATCTGGCCCAAGTCTATCTTCAAAACATAGTGGCAAAGACTAACAAGAAATAGAGTTTAAAGGATGTTAAAGGATAAACTAATCCAATAAAGGAAAAATTCAGCAATAAAGAAACTAACCAAGTGGAGAAGTTGCTCAGGAAAACTAATCCTCTCAAAAAAGGACCAAGGTAAACCAACAGAAGAAGGCATAACGAAAGCATACAACAAGTCCAGTAACCCTTTCCCCCATACTCTCTTTTATAGAGCACGTAAACAATACTGGACAGGTGTCGAAAACAGAGATATGGGGTGAATTAATTCGAATGGTCAAATCTTTGAGACAAAAAACCACAGACACCATGCATGAGATAAACAGTAAACACTATTACTGAACTTCTCGGAAATCCCGTGAGAAGAATATCATAACAAATGAACCTCGAAAGACTAAAACGATCACACCGTTAGCATACATAACCGAAGAGATCTCCAGAAACCATTATCAAAAGCCTGACAAACAACAAAGTTGCGACTGAAATAACAAAGAGACTTAAAGTCTTATTCCATTGTGAATATACAGTTTAAAACCCATTTGAAGCTGCGACGCGGAAGATAGGATCATCGTGGTTTCCTCCGCGTGGATTGTTGTGAGCTGAATCTGCCATGTTTTACAGTAACTTTTATATCGATTTCTGTATACATTACATTCATTTGGGTTTAGATAGTACAGAATCTATGTAGTTTATGTTTATTTGCCAAAATTATGGAATCTACACCAGTTTCTGTTTAATTCGCAGAAATCGAGGCATTTTACAGCAATTCTACAGAAGGTCGGAAAAGCTCGGAAAACCGCTACAGAAGTCCAAGGTCAAAGCAGCGGAACCAAGCTGAAAGTCAGGGTAACTCGATCTCGAGTTGACCCTAGTCGACATAGACGAGCATGTCCGAGCACCGCCTTGTCGACAGAGCCTGATCGAGAGCCAGACCAACCCGAGCTCCGGGCCCAACTCGATCTCGACAAGCCCTAGTCGAGATCGACGAAGCCCAGACACCACACCCGGAGTCGACAAGGAGAGAAGCCGAGGACGAGGACGCCGAGCAACCCTACTCGATCTCGACAAACCCTAGTCGAGATCGACAAGACCCACCGTGCCAGTCCGTGTCCTTGCCGAGGAGAAGCCTGCTCGACCAGACGTGCACCACTCTAGTCGACCTCGAGGACCCTTTGTCGAGGTCGACGAGCGCCTGAGTCCAGATCCGAGCTTGCCGAGTAGAGCAACCCGAGGAAGCCTAGTCGACAGAGCCATCCTACTCGATCTCGACCAAGCTTTGCCGAGGTCGACGAGCCCTGTGAACCAAAGTCCGAGCCACATCGAGCAGAGCTAGCCGGGAGGTCCAGTCGACGAACCATCCTTGTCGAGGTCGACGAGCCGTGGTCGATCTCGAGTAGACCAGTTTCCAGCAGCTTCTCGACGAAGACCTGTCCGACTAGAATTGGGATTCCTTGGGCGCGAAGGAAGTCGATTCTATCCTAATCCATCAAGTTCTATCCAAGGAGATCTATCAACATCATGAAGACTTACCCTATTTAGTTTTATCTTTCCCTTATAGATTTATTTCCTTAAAACATTTTATTTATCCTTGCAAGCTTTAGATATAATTTTAGATAGAGATAGATATCTTCTTTCCTAGATTAGCTAGGGAATGAAGGCTATAAATAAAGCCCTAGGGGCTGGTTTTTCAGGGAATTCAATCTCAGAGACAATTAGTTAGTTACACAGAGAAGTTTAGGAGTTCTAAGGTTTTTAAGGTTTTGGCTTTCTGCGAAAATTGATTGCCAGGATTGTAAAGGCTTTTGAATTTAGTTTTAATGCAATTTAGTTCTTTTCATCAATCAATGTCTTTTATTGCGATGAGGCGTGAGTAGTCCACCCACTTCTGGGGCTGGGGTGAGCTCGACGATGGCCATGTGAGGCGATGCGATAAAGGTCAGATTTTGTTATGCGATTTGTCTTCTATCCCTATGAGCATGATTCTTTTGCGAGAGTTGAAGGTGATCCTTGTTTGTGTTATTGAAGCGAAAGTGATCTTAATGCAACTTGGATTAATCATGTGAAAAGGGTTAGTAACAATTAGGGTTTATGCGAAAGCCTCTATTTGCCTATTTGTTAATGACGAAAGTTATTTGATGGAAAGCGTGATCTTTTGTGCCTTTATGTGTTATTTTGCATGGTTATCGTTGTGGTGTTGAAACCCTGGCCTTGGAAGTCTTTTATCATATTGATTTATTTCTGTCGAAATCTGAGTTCTGTCGAGAATTTGCAAATTTAAAGTTTCTGTCTTTTACTGTTGTCGAGATAGAGGAGAAGCTCGTCGAGATCGAGTAGGTTTTAGTCGATCTCGAGTAGAACCTGTCTGTGTCGAGTTGAGTTTCTGCTTTCTGTCATCGATTTTAAAGTTTCTGCCTTTACAGTTTTTGGTCGATCTCGAGTACCTTCTTGTCGAGATCAAGTACACTTGTCTGCCTCGAGTTGCTTTGCTTTCGTTTCTGTTTTCTGCTGTCGACTTACCTTAGTCGATCTAGAGGACAGCTACTCGAGATCGAGTAGCTTCTGTGTCTTCGATTCACTTTCTGCTTTGTCTTTGCTTTTCGTTTCTGCTTTGCTTTGCTTTATTTCTTGCTTAGTTCTTTGCTTTTGTTTGTTATTTTCTGCTTTTATTTTTGTTGCTTTTCTCTGTTTCTGTCTTTCTGCTGCTTTGCATGTGAGAATTACAGCTACCTGAGAACTGCTGACGTGCTTCCTCGTGGATTCGATCCTGACTATTCTCTTACTACAACGGGAGGAAGTCTTGTATTCATTTGCTGAGACAGGGAAGTCAGTCTGATCTATACTTTATATTTATTTCATACTTGACCATCCTCCTGCAACAACATGGATTCACCACCCGAACCTCGAAACGAGCCTCACCCATATAAGTAAAAATCATGGAGACCCCCCTTTCAAAGCCATGCGATTCCACGAAATCCTTCCATCCGCGGCCAAGGTAGAGAAAACCACCGTTATGCCGGTCTATACGGACCAGGAAATTGCGCAGCAGATGAGAAGAAAGTGAAATCTGGCTAGGAACAGCATCCGCATACTCCTCCTCAAACCTAAGCGGAAGCAACTAAAAAATAGAAGGAAAATGTAAGCCAAGAGAAAATTCTCTAAAAGAAGTTAAAATTTAGTATAATTAGCTCACCAACTGCTGGAACTGTTCGGGATAATCGATCGCTTGGAAAAAAGCCCATCGTGGTTCTGACCCAAGAACCCCGTCCGCCCTAAATGATAGAGGAGGGATTATCGTGGATCCCCGCATCTCGATGAAATTAGAGGAAGGCATAAAAGACCCATTTGCTTTATTGACGATCACGGGAGAACAGTTGAACAGGAAAAAGGAAGAATTACATGCACGACATGCAATGGGTGGCACAGCCACCAAGGGCACGCGTCTCCTTTTCTCTAAAATCAAAGATTAACCAGAGAAGAATCTTTTCTCGAAACCAGTAAAAGTAAATTACAATGGGGGAAATTAAAGTTACTTTTTGATAAAAAGCAACAAAACCAACAACAGGAGAGCCTCGCGCAACGAGTATAAAGCACGCTTGAGTATCCACAAGGGATGAACAATCTTAAAACAAGATGGATCCAAATCCACAGCCTAGGGCTTTTTATAGAGTCATTATGAGGGAGGAACAACTTCAAACCCTTCGCCTCCCCCTCATGTATGTTCTAATCGACGAAGACGCTCACACTCAAGCTAGGCTCTGGTCCCGCTCCAACCAAGAACACGAGGTGAAGGTAGATAGGGATGAAGATGGCCTGTTCTGGTTGACTCAAGGATGGCGCGACTTTACACAAGCAAATCGAGTCAATGTAGGGTCAGCTTTGATTTTTACCTACATGGGCGATTCCATCTTTGAGGTCGACGTCGTCAGCCCAGACAGCGAAGAAAATGGAGAGGTAGGCCATCCTTGAACTCCCACTAGGTTCTTCGCGTCAATGGTGTAAACAAGCTTAGAGGGATCCAACCCCTGAGAAAAGTTTCTGTACGCTGTTTCGTATTATTAATAATAAAGGATCCCTCCTTCTGTTTCATTTCTAAAAAACACATGGGTACAATAAGGAGAATCACGGATTCCCTTTTTTCTTTATTTTACGAAGGCTTATATCAAAAGATCGTTTTACAAACTCCTAAAAACATGACGCGGAAATAACTTAATTAGAACTGCATGATGAAGAAATTGAGTCCAAGGTAGCCTCGTGATCATCCTCGATTTCATGATGCGGACAAACTTGGAAGGAAACGTTGCCCTTATGAAAAAACATCATGGCACTTCCTATTCCCAGGTGGTGAAGTAGAAGGAACTCATCCCAAACATTATCAATTTGAAAAAGACCATTCTCACTCCAAGATACAGCCTCTGGAAAGTCGCGGACGAGATACGTTGAAAGAAAAGCCCACCGAGGCGGAAGAGGCCCATACTCAGCCTCAAACTGGGGAGGCATGACCTACATATTAATAAAATCAAGACCTAATTTAGGAAGCCCAAACTCCGATTGAAGTAAAATTAAAAGAAACTCACTAGCCGAGAAAGTTGTTCCACATTCTCAATCTTTTGGAAAAAAGCCCAAGGATTAAAGCTTCCTGGAGGCATGATACTTGCAATAGCACAATTGGTTAACGCAACATAGGAGGCAGCAAAAAAGATGGAGATTAAGGCTTTAAAAAGAAAAAATTCATCCTAAAGGGTGAAGACAAGTGGCGAGGAATTTCGAACATACCAGGACTAACCCGTTCAACACTTGGAGAATTCGGAATATAAATATATAAATATTTACTACAAACAAAACATACAATCAATCCCAATGTTTTGACCAAAGAGATCTTCAACCCATATTCAAAACAAAAGAAGTATCTCGATGATATACCAAAAAACAGGAAACCATATACAGGTTCCCAAAATCCATAAAAGTTTCATCCCCCATAAAAACCAAAGGTCAAAGTCTACTAAGGAGTGGATGCCTTCTCAACTTCTTCCTCCGCGTCCTCATCATCGTCATTTTCAGAATAAGAATCCTCCGCGTCCATCTCCTCTTTTGAAAGTCCCCAGTCGGCACTCTCCAGGCTAGGCTTAAATTTTTCCAGAGGAACACTCGGGTTGTTTGACGAACGCGTAACACTTTGGTTGATCCCTGCAACCATTCCCTTCCGAAATTAGCTAAAGCACCTATCCTTCAAAATACTAGAACCTTTTGAAGTCTGGAGGCAAGCTTTCGCCACGGAGGACAGGAAGGAGATACCAACCCCAGTTTTTATCCACTCAGAAGAAAGATAGTTCAAACCTTCAGGACTCTGAAGCCATTGGAGGGCCACGTCTTGATCTGAGCGCGCCTTAATGGTGTCAAGCTCCTGTTTGGTGATGGACAGTTCTTCGCGAAGGATGGAGAAATCCTCTTCCATTTTATCAATGATAGCCTGTTTAGTTTGGAGGAGCTTCCGCGAAGCCCCTTCAGTAGCCTCTAGCTCTTTGACACGAGAGACGGCAGAGCTCGAAGAAACTTTTAAATCATCATATTTTTTCTGTAAAGCAGCCATGGCCTCTTTCTGAGTTTGCACCTCCTCATGAAGGTCAGCCGACCTTTTCTTAAACTTTTCCACTGAGACTAGATCTCCCACTGTATTCCCCAATATTCGAAGCTGATGGTTCAATTTTTTGATTTCTTCGTCTTTCTTTCTAAGATCTTCCTCTCCACATACCATACGTCTCTCAACATCTGGTTGAATTACCCTCAACTATAAAAATCAAGGTAAGAGTAAGAAAAATTGAAAATAAACCGCGTCAAGAAAGACGAAGAAAAGCGAGAAAGGAATTTTAACTTACCCACTGAATAATGCGATCAAAGTTAGTTGAAAGAGTGACGGGGTCCAAGCGTTTGATATATCCTTGCTCTGGGAGACAACGCTTCTTGGGTGGAAAAGCAAGGCCTTGTAAGTCAATCGGATCAAAGCCTGGGATAGGAAATTCACGAAGAGTCGCTACACCCTCCAAAAAGAGCCCCTTTTTGTCTGAAGCTGATGGCCCGACAGCAATGGCAATCTTCCTCTTTTTTGATTTAGAAGTCTCGGGCGCGGACGGACAAGTGCGTTTCTCTCGAGATACAGGAACCAGTGAAGAAGATTCAACTAAAGCTCCAGTCTCGTCCGCAACATTTACATCAACATTCGATGCCACTTCTAGGGCCTGGGGAGGAACAGGAGGATCATTGGCCACTAAACTAGATTTTTTCTTCTTCCCAGATTTGGCCTTATGCCGCTTCAAAAGTGCATCCAAATCCATTTTGTCTAAACACAAAAATACATTTCCTGATAAGTTATCCATTGAAGAAAGATAAAACATAAAGACACAAATCTATATACTGAAAGAAACAAATAAACAAAGAAGCCACCTAGTCGCGGATGAGGCATGCTCAAGCCAGCCATCTCAAGACGAAACGCGGATAACATTTTATCCCACGGAAATCTAGGAATATGACAAAACGATAGCTTGAACTGAGAAAGATTGGAAATTTTTGGTTTCAACACAGAGCAAAAAGGCCGTGGGACCGTTCGACAGTTAAAACCTTGCCCAGATCTGTCGCGGACCAAAAACCACTTGTACTTCCAATTCGGCTTACTAGACAATCTTTCCATGTACCTACAACTTGAGTTGCATTGGTAAAATCTTGAATCTTGAGTCCCCTTTTTTAAGGAAAAACTACTGAACATCAACTTCAAAGAGGGAGCAACGCCAATCTCCTTGCACCTCATAATAAAACTGGTAAAAAACATCCAACCATTAGGGAAGATCTGAGCAGGACTCAAATTATATTCCTCCAAAAACTTCGAGAAAAAAGGGTGTAGAGGAAGTCGGAAGCCCTGAGACAAGCTAGCTGCATATACGACCAAACAATCTTCATAAGCGTCCAGACAACCACCCCCTTCCTCAGGCCTCAGGAAGACAGAATTCTACACCCGCTGGCCAAGGGAAGACTTGCGAAAGAGCGTCAAGATCTTCAAAGTTCAAAAGAGTAGTACAACCCCTCAACTTACTCACAGGAGACCTCCACAGATGAACCCTATCAGGCACAACTGGTGGATGACTGGTTGGAGGTGGAAGAGGTTTAAAATCTCCCAGGAAAAGACAAGTATCTAAATCCCCTAAGTTATACACTGGGGTGTCCAGGTCGCTCAAGTTCTCCTTAGAACGGATTACCTTTGGACTTTCTGCTAAACCAATTGGAGGAAGCTCATAAGGAATCCAAACCTCCTCCGACTCTTGATCCGCAGACTGAGATACAGACGAAGCCCCCGCGTCCACTGAAGAACTAGCACCCGATTCATCCACAGCCCTTGGATTTTCATCTTCCGCGCATCCCTTCGAAGAAGAAGAAACTGTGTAAGGTGAAGAATAGTAATCAGGGTTAGAACGCTTCCGGCGCCTTCTCACCTTAATAGGACTACCAGTAGGACCAACTCGATCCGGGGTAGACGCGGATGTAGAAGAAGATGACTCCGACGAAGAATCATCAGAGTTGGAAGAAGAACTCCCAGAAGAGGAAGAAAGTGCCTCTGGGAACGGACGCGCCTGAGAGGATGAAGCGACACCACTCCTCCATCCTTCATCCCTCTCAAAATCTTCTAACGAATCGCGCTCCTTGTTGAGACTAGCCATTTCTAAAGAAACTAGAAGAAAATCGTATGAAGTTTTACTCACACAAAGCAAAATCTCATCCAAAAACACATTCAGAGACAAATTCACACCCAAGTTTACGATCTAAACGTCAGGAAATTAAAAAACTTAACGGAGAAAAATCAAGAACAGCTTAGAACAAGAAAAAATACCTTGAAGAAGTTGAAGAAAACCACCGGAAACCTCGAGCAAACAACCGGAACCCTAGAAAACCGCCGCCGGAAAACCAAGATGTGGATAAGGATTAAATTTCTGGAGAAGCAGAAGAAGACAAGTGTTGGGTGAAAAAGAAAACGGGACGGGGTAACTTATAGGAAATTACTGACGTTTAGACTTCCAAGCATAAATGGGCCTGATGGGCCCAAATTGGGCTATAACTCGAAAAGAGAAGGCCCACCGACCCTAAATCAGAACTATAGCAGTAACAAAGCTACAGATGTTTACTTTTAAATCATTATCGATCCGCGTCAATCCCTAGTTGGAATCAACACGGCCCGAGGAGCTGTGACTAAACCAATATTAGAAACATCTGTAAGAATATAAAAATAATAAAGTGAAGAGCACCAACCGATTGACAAAAAATAAGAAAATCATATTATCATAAATATCGTCCGCGGACAAATGTCCAAAAAACTAACTCAACCACGGTCATCCGCGGATGAAAAAGAGTAAACATGTGGCAGTCATGCCCACACCCCACGAGTAGAACACATGTTGAATGACGAACACCACGTGGCACAACACTCGAGGCTGTCCAAGATCTATAAAAGGGAGAAACTTCATGAGAGAAGGGGACTTTTCGGAGAAGAGGGGAAAAAGGCGGACTCTCGTCTAGTGAACTCGAGAAGAAAGAAGAACAAGAAGAAGAATTCGTACGCGTGGAAAAGAACCTATTTCACAACAAAATCAGTATCGTTCACTGGACCAACTCCGCGAATACAGACCCTGTTTGTCTTTAGTATAAATTTCTATTAAGGAAAAAGACTGTTGTTATTAATTCTCAAGAAACTCAACTGCGACAGGTAAGTGAACCAATTTTCCGAATTGTCTAGAAAAAACTCGATAAGGGAATCGCCTTTTAGAAAGACTCTAAGGTTTCTTCCCGCGGCACAGGTTGGGCCGCGTCGATCATTTCGATGCGGGTCAGGTAAGCCCGTTGGGGAGATTGATCACTTCACCAGGTAGATTCCCGGGCCCCACTAAAAATGGTGGCCTCAAGGGATCGGGGAATTTTCAATGGTGGCAGACATGGAAGCGGGAAGGTCGAGCGCGAGGAAGAAGAAGCGGCCATAGAGTCTCACGTCTGAAGAAAAAACGAATCAGGGAAGAGGGAGAGGAAAGCAGCCATGAGTTTGCCCATCTGTGAGGAGGCGATTGTTAGGGTTAAAAGTAGGGCTGGCAAATGGTACGGAAATTACCATACCAACCACGTACCAACCACAAACCAATTATGTTGGTAACCACACTTGTGGTAACCAACATGGTGGTAACCACGTGAAGGTGGTACGGTAATGGTAATGAAATCTGAATACCATAGTTACCATGGTTACCAAGTATATATATTAAATTTTTTTATTTAATGTTTTATTGTTATTACCTTTAATATTTAAGTTTTTAATTTATATTTTGTGTTTTGATTTTGACCTAAATTGGTCATTTCTACTTTTTTCTACTAGAAACAATAGGAACATTTAAAATGTTTGAAGACATTGAACTTGGTTTGTTTCAAGACTTTGAACTTGATTGGTTTGAAACTTTGAATTGGTTTGTACTTTAGGTTGTCAACTTGATTTATTTGATCTTTTAATAGGTGGTAACCATGTTATTTTTTGTAACTATATTTTTTCGTTCGATAACTTTGATGACTACCGGAAGGTAGCCAAGGGGTTTCAAAAAAAATACAAAGAGAATTACAACTTGGTAACCATGGTAATATACCGATGGTAACCACAAATCGTGGTTACCACATATGCGGTAACCACGACTTGTGGTTGGTACGTGGTATGAAAATTTACGTACCACAAGTTTGTGGTTGGTACATGGTAATCACCATTTTTTGGTGGTTACCGTACCATGCCAACCCTAGTTAAAAGTGCCGCTTTGAATTTTGGCCCAAAATTTTGGGGGGAAATTTACCGCCCAAAAATACATATGCCGCTAAAAATATTTCGAGAGTGTGAATTACTTTTTTTTTCTTTACAATTTGCATCTAAAAAATAAAACTATCAATACAACTATTTATTATTAAATATATATATTTTAAATAATTTTTTTTATCGAATTTAATTAGATATCTATATATGTGTATTTATAAGATTTCACCCAACATCATTAAACTAGTATTATAACAATAATTTATTACTTAATATAAAATTTTATTCAACACTCATTAGTTACTTATATAAGTTTTCCTCAAAACATACTCTTATAGTATTCTAAGATTTTATTAGTTACTATAAGGTGTTATTCAACATTTATTAGTTACTTATATGATTTCTCCTCAAAAAATACTCTTATAGTATTCTAATAAGAATTTATTACTTAATATAAGGTTTTATTAAATGTTTATTAGTCACTTATATAAGTTTTCCTCAAAACATCCTCTTATAGTATTCCAATAAGAATTTAGTAGTTAAAATAAAGTTTTATTAAACATTTGTTCATTACTTATATGAGATTTCCTCAAAACATACTCTTATTGTATTCTAATAAGAATTTATTGGTTAGTATAAGGTTTTATTAAACATTTGTTAGTTACTTATACGAGTTTTTCTCAAAGCATATTCTTATCGTATTCTAATAAGAATATAATAGTTAATATAAGGTTTTATTGAACATTTGTTAGTTACTTAAATGAGTTTTCCTCAAAACACATTTTATTTAACAATTATTAGTTTTGTTTATATTCTAGTATTTATTAAGATATAAATACATATACCATTAATGGGCCTATTGGCGAAAATTATAGCTGTATTTGGGCCCATAATAAATTAAAGCCCATTAGAAATTAAAGTGTGTCATTTGAGGTTAACTGTAAATAGCCACGACATTAGCCACATATATGACCGTGGCTATTAATTGGGCTTCTTAATACGTCGAGAGTTATTAATTGGTCTTACATATTCACTGGGCTTTGACTAATACTAATGGGCTTGACCCTTTTTGGGCGTTGACTCTCTGAAATTGGGTTTGACCATCTTTAGGCCCTACCTTTTTTTTTGGTGAGATTTTGGGCTTAAAATTTGATATTTTCTTTCAAATTAATTTGCTTTAATTTTTGAATTTCCTCAATTCGGATACACCAAAGTGATAATGGGCGTCTCCATGTTAGCGTCGAATACAGCCACGGATAATCCAACAGTGGCTAAATTCATGGCTGTTCACCTCCAACTCGGGTCATATATTGCTAATTGCCTCACATTCTTAGCCATGAGTACAGCAACGGATATTATTCATGGCTAAATTCGTGTCTACACTGACATGTCGGGTAAGACTCGCCAAAAATGGCGTCGAAATCGGCCACGAAAAAGGTGACTGTGGCCAAAGTCGTGGCTAATAGCCATGATACCAGCCACGACACTTATATTCGTGGCTAAAAATCCCAAAATTTCGGACACGAAATTATTTCTTCATCCCTAGCCACGGGCTTTGCCACGAGTATTTTCATTCAACGCTATTATAGCTACGACTTGTGAGGTCGTAGCTATAGTCGTGGCTATCAGCTACGGATTTGGCAACGACTGTACAACGTGGCTAAAATTCCGTGGCTATTTCCTGTGTTTTTGGTAGTGTGCAATGGCTACCTTTATGCGCATTCATGATACATGTAAAGAGGCAATGACGTTCTTTTATTACTCTGATACGCAGGGACGGGCCTAGGGTTAGGCTCATGTATGTTGCAGCCTACTCCGTTTTAAAAATAATAGGTATATTATAGGTACATATGTAAACAAGCTATCCGGCTAGCCCGGTTGGTTGAGGATTTTGAGGTGTTAATTAGAAATGGGGGTTCGAATCTCACTGCTACCCTATTTCTATATTTTACAGCTTATTTCTCCTCCTTTATTTTATTACTTTTTTCCTTGTGTCAACCAATTATTATTACTACTATATGCCATTCAATTTTGTTCTGTTTTGCTACTTATTTTCCCTCCTTTATTTTCTTTCTTTTACTTCCATTTTTTTCTTGTTTCTCCCAATTATTACTGCCAGTTCTTTTTATAAATATATATAGTGATAGATGAATAAAATAAAATAAAATTATATGTAAATCTAGCCTACCCTAAATTATAATCCTGATTCCGTGTCTTTTTATTTCTTGTTTCTCCCAATTATTACTGTCAATTCTTTTTATAAATATATATAGTGATAGATGAATAAAATAAAATAAAATAATATGTAAATCTAGCCTACCCTAAATTATAATCCTGATTCCGTGCCTGTTTATTTCTTGTTTCTCCCAATTATTACTGCCAATTCTTTTTATAAATATATATAGTGATAGATGAATAAAATAAAATAAAATAATATGTAAATCTAGCCTACCCTAAATTATAATCCTGATTCCGTGCCTGTTTATTTCTTGTTTCTCCCAATTATTACTGCCAATTCTTTTTATAAATATATATAGTGATAGATGAATAAAATAAAATAAAATAATATGTAAATCTATCCTATCCTAAATTATAATCCTGATTCCTTGCCTGTTTATACGTATCCTTGATGAAATACACATTAGGTGCTTTTGTGGGTGCACGACTTACTATCCATATGAAAAGGTCATATTAATCAAAAAAAAAAAAAGAAGAGGGATCGACAAAGCGGTGTTGGGTGCTCCGTGCTCGCGTGCATATATTTTTACTTTTAGTCCCGGTTAAATATTTTGATTAGAGAAATTAAAGTTAATAGTGAAAATTAACAAACAAAGTACTTATAAAAGTAAAGACTTTTCTAAGTTAATGGAGATAACAGCCCATAGTAACCCGGCCTAAATCATTGTTTGGTCGTGGGGCGGTTAATTATATAAATTCCAATATTGCATCACGTCAAATTTTTTTTTTTTTTTACTTTTTTGGAACGGCTGGAGTAGTGGACATCTCTTATCGATCTCTACCTTATAGGGATGTGATGTGAATACGAGTAGCTCGAAAATCGACTCGTACTCGTTCGAAAAAAATTCGAATCGAGAGTTCGTTCATTTTCTTAATGAGTTGAGTATGCATCATATTTTTAAGCTCGATCCAAAGCACGACTCGTTCGAATAACTCGAATTTCATAGAATTTCTAAATTTTTTTTTTTAAATTTCTTTTAATGAGTAGAATTGCTTAAAACTCGAAAAACGCTCGGCTCTAGCTCATTCATTTCCTAAAACAGCTGAGTATGATCACATTTTAAAGATCGAGTCAAAATTTAGGTTCAGCTCGAGCTCGTTCATATCTTAAATAAACTGAATATAAATAAGCAATATCCGACTCGTTCGGCTCAAATAACAACCCTACTACCTTGTGTGCTCATCATTATAGTAGAAAAGTAAAAGTTATTAAATTTATCCAAAGATTTACTATCAAATTAAGATATCTAGGTGGGCTTTGCATCATATGGAAAAACCGAAAAACCATCAACTTAAAAGATGCTACTCGATCTCAATCCTATGTCAATATTGAATTATTGATCATTAGCGTTTCATTACACTAAATAGTAAATATACAGTATATATATGAACATATTGACTGCAACATCATTTGTGCCATTTGTTTTTATTAAATAACGGTGGGTCATGCACATCCAAGCGCAATACGTGCCAACCAAGCTGAACACACAAGCCGAGTAGCCGAATAGGATATATTCCATCCTAAAATCAATTAGTGTTAGAAGGAGTAGCCCACTCACTTATCTACAAGGACAAGACTTAAAGAAAGATATCCTTAATTATGACCTCTTTTTAGGTCTCATACTCTCATCACTAATCTTGAAATTCCATACCTATGTTATTATTGGCGACCTGAACAAAATGTCCAACATAGACGAAAAGAAAGGCGGAAATGAGCTATGCACCTCCGAGCAGATTCTTAACACTAATTAACTTAATTCAAGAATGACTGTTAATCTCATGGATATCCCCACTCTAAAAAACTAATACACATGGAGAAGAAATAAGACCGATATTAACATCTATGAAATAATAGTATGATAGTCCAAGAGCAAATTCTCCTTTGATTCTCAAACAATTACACGAAAAACGATGCATTCACATCGTCGTCCGATCTCAATAGAACTTCACAGATGTGAACAATACATATCACGTACAACCCATCAAATTTAAAAAAAAAAAATGGATGAAAAGAAAAGACTATTGAAGCATTGTTCAACAAGCATGACAATCAAATTTCACTAGATCACACATGTTTAATATATAGCTAATAAGACCCAACTTCTAAAAGGACAAGGTGAGGCACTTTCAACTGACTGATACAAACTCTGACTACTTTTGTCGCATGACATGTGGAAGAAGAAAAAAGAAAATCATAACGAAAGTAATAGGTGACAAAAATATGAAAAAAAGGAAATAAAATCGGATTTTGAGAAAAGATTTATTCCATCCATTCGACAAACATGTCATTTACTATTCACGTACATTTTTTTGGATGATAAATTTTTTATTTAAAATATCCATTTTTTAAATAATTTTTTCACAGTTTTGTAGTTACTATTAATAAGTACAAAATTGTTTAAATTATTATAAAAATGGATATTTTATATAGTTTTTATCATTATAAAAAAGATGTGTGAATAGTAAATAACATATTTTTTCGGATGGATGGAGTAGGAAACAACCCATTAATACCAACCTTTTGTTATTTCCCACCACCATTTTTACCCTCTCGATCACAAAACAAATTATCAGAAAGGTCAGTAACTTTGTTCGCAAGTTCAGTGACTTTGTTCTCTAAAATTAAAACTCTACTTGAAATCATTTCAAACATTCCCTCAAGCTTCAAGCACAAATCCTTAGCCCATACAAGTATCTCCCATTTGTCAGCTCTGTCATTTTCAGTATCCCCATTTTCAGATCCCTTAAGGCCTTTGTCAACTACACCATCTTTCGCATCTTTCTCATATAGGCACTTCTTCTTCTTGATGGCAGTATCCAACCGTGGAGGCCAACCCATCCTTAAAATGACAGAGGGATCCGGCCTGCTCTTCTGCCTCTTTTCCCCAACCTTAGCAGCCCCAAGATCAAAACCCTTACGTTTAACACTGGGACGTGTCAAGGGGATTGCGAATGGAACTGAAAACTCTGGAGAAGGAGTGGGCCGGTAAAAGCAGGTATAGAAGCACAAGGGACATTGCCTCCAGTAAAATTCAAGTAAAAATCTTTCCTAACATGCCTCACATGATAAGGAGGATCTAATCGAGATTCACAATAACTTTCAACGCAAAGAGAGTCAAGAAATTGTTTTTCAACTTCTTCATGAAAATCCATCCCACCCATCCATGAGAATTCAACATACTTTGGATAAAATGGGGCTTGTTTCACATAAATACAAGAATGTTGAAAAATCAAATAAATGACAGATAGCTGATAAAGGAATAAACATAGCATGACAAATAATAACAAATAGCTGACAAAGAACTAAACAAATGATAAAAACTTACTACTACCCCATCGAACAAAGATAGAGCTTCTTCACGCTTACTTATAGTGTTACAAACCCAATGCAAAGAGATTGGTTCGTTATCAATATAATGAAAACTACATCCAAGCTTTTGAGCAATAGATGGGAAAGTTTCAAGAATCCAGATCTGTTAAACACATGGCACACACCAACCAACATTATTTTCAACATGACAGATAGCTGACAAATAAACTATGAGTAGTGCAAGCCAAAAGTGAATAAAAAATCACATGGAAAGCTAATGAATTGTCATGCATCACATATATACCCTTTTCTTTTCCAGACATGTCAACAGATGACACCTTCCCCAAACATTTGAACAACTGCTAATAACATTCACGACCCCAATGATACTTTTTAAATTTTTCAGAAATCACACGCAAGCGCTAAATGGTCTAAGCTGACAACTTCAGACCGTTTAAACAACGTACCAACCTTCCCAATAATCAGCACCATTGCCATTACTAACTTTTTTGGAGTCTTTTTAGGCTCAACTTTAAAAATGTTAACAATATCATAATAAGACACAATGGCCTTGCTAAAGAACTCTCTAAATATAACAAGCTTAAAAAGAGAAGGATCATATTCTATAATTGGAAGACCAGTTATAAGATGAAACTCAACTAAAGAAAAACGAGACAAAAGACCATCAACTTTAACCCAAAATTCCCAAAATTTGTCAGTTACAATCTCATGCATAGCCATATGATGAACTAATTGAAAATTAAAACGAAGTTTGGAGGCCTGCTGAAAAATTAAACCAAAAAAACTATTCTTCGGCGACTGAATATCGCTAGCTGGCAACCCTTTTCTAATGATTTCACAAACATCAGGTTAAGAGTAGATTACACCGAGTAGGGAACCATCCTTCATCACTAAGCCAATACAAATAATCCTATACACCATCAACATAAACACATACACACCTGACATTGCCGGAAAAAACATTGGACGTACAAACTAAAAAAATATAACAACACGGATAAAATAAACTACACTCACATTGAACTTGTTCTTATATTTTTCTAAACCAGCCACGCTAGCTCCCACACAACATTGAAATGCATTACAACGAAATGCTCTATAGGTTAAAAAAGAAGTTAAATAGTCAAACCCTTGTTCATGCATGAGCAGAAACCCGCCTAACAAAAAATACGACATTGCAAGTAAACTAACCTTCACATGCCATTGTTGTTCAGTAACAGGAGATGAAAATGATGATTGAGAGTGAAAGAGAAGATGGAAATTGTTCGAAAGTAACAACACATAAAACTCAAAATCGAGGGAGAAACAGAAGAGAAAGACCACACCTAGTAAATGCCAAAAAAACTACCCCATAAGACATTGGGTTAATATGTACTACGCGATGGATATTGGATTAATTGATTACGGAAATCGGCATGCCGGCCCAACTTTCTCTAAAATCAATGGCACTTTGTTATGATTAAAAAAACAATTAAGAATTTTCATCATCATAAAAGTTGATGGTCGATCATTTATTATACCATTAATATGATCTTGAATTTGCAATTATGATAGATTTAGTGGCTTAGTGGACATGTGTACCATTCCTTAATTCGGTTCATTATAGCTTCACATGCAATGAATATTTGTCAAAATTATTTTTTTTTAATAAAAAAAGGTTTTGATCTATCTAAGATTTAGATGGTTGTGTTTCAAAAATTAAAATATAATTTACAAACAATGACATAAATAATTACAAGGGCCAAATTAAAGGGTCAAAATATCATATACTCCCTCCGTATCGTAATACTTGTTGTTTTAGAGTGTTAAAGTTGTATCAAAAAACTTGTTGTTTTATCTATAATTATTGTCTTTATAGGTAATGATTGCTCTTTTTATAGGTAATAATTAGTCTTTTTAGATATTTTAAGCTATAAAAGTAAAGTAAAGATAGATTTTATTAATAAGTATGCATAGAGCTAAAACAACAAGTATTGCGATGCGGATGGAGTATCTATTTTGTCGATATATCCATAGGACTATAGGAGAGCACGTAGTAATTAATTAGTAGGCCTCCTCAATTAAACTCCCCATAAAGGGCATAACCATTAATTAACAAAAAAAATCAAGAATCAAATAGTTACTTAATTTAATTTCGTTAAAGATTTATGAGTTATATTTACAAAAAAAAAAAGAATTATGAGTTACTATTATATACTCCTTATAATTTTATTCATAGGAGGCACGTAATAGACCTCCCATCAATTAAATTTCTCATAATATTAAGAGATGTGAATTAGACCAAAAAGTGTCCCACATCGAAAGATGAATATAACAAGTTTAGTATATGAGTTAGTGGGCTTTGGTTTTAAAATGGAACCTCACTCTATTTGTGTGCTAGACTACTAACGTGTGTGCACTACTTGTATAAAGGGCATATAGTAGTGTGCAAATAAAAAAAAACAAGAATCAAATAGTTAATGAACTTAATTTCATTAGAAAATTTCAACGTGATAAATTATTGCTGATATAAATATTGCATGTATGAGTAAGACTGTAAGAGTTAACAATGTGGAGCTTTATGACCATTTCGTCTTTACTTGTTAGCTATTTTAATTAAAGCAACCAACCTAAGAATCGAGCTTTTATACATTTAACATTAGTTAAGTCTATTTGATAAGGACACATATACCAATATGAAAGGATCAGGAGAAAGAAATTAATTAAAATATTAACAGTTATATAAAATTTGCAACTTTTTCCATAACTTAAATTCTTAAAAAAAAGTATGAGCACAAAGCAATCTTTTGAAAGGTTCAAAGGAAAGTCGGTTCCCACAACTATGAGAAATGCAAAATTGTTAATCTTTCCCCTACAATGAACAAAAACAATATATGCCTATACTTCAAGAGCTAGTTTGGTTACAATTTAAAAAACCCAGAAAGTAGAATAAATATCTATGTTTGGTTGCTTTTTTTAACACGAAAAAATCTATAAATTTGACTTCCCGGGAATTCCAATTCCTACAACATGGAGGAATTTCACTTACCTAGGAGGATTAGGTATAAGTTGCAATTCCACCATTTTTTAATGGAAAAATTCAACTTCCTCCCTTTAAATTCCCTACACCTTATAACTTAACCAAACAACTTTTTAAATTTTATGGGAATTATAATTCATGGTATTTGAATTCGTGGGAAGTAACTTCCTAGGAAGCATACTTCCTATGTTCAACCAAACAAGCCCCAAATAGCGTGTCCTTAAATGCAAAAATTAAAGGGTCTAAATCTTTTATTCTTAATTTTTTTAGGGAAGGCTTTGATTAGCTTTTAGAGTGAGTCCTAGGTAGACTGAGTGTATCCTAGCGGATGAGAGATCATGAAGATCTTAATGGTTTTGTATTTGTTGGATAATGATCCTGCTGGAACCTGTGAATACAACAACTAGCAAACACGTTAGGGATGTAGGCTGAACCTTGTTTCTGTGAAGGGGCTGGGCTGCGGTGAAGCGTGGTATGGGAGCCACTGAATGAGAAACGTATTTGCCCCCGACAGTGGTGCAGATCGTATGCGAGGCAACGTCCCCCAAGGATTTCACCGTCTTCTCTCACAGGTGCACTCGAGGGAGAGAAGTTGGAACTGGAACAGGCGCTCAGAACGGGAAAAGGGTAGGAGAAAACAGGAGAGGGAGAGAGGCGATTGTGTTCGCTGTGTGTTGAAAAGCTGAACCCTAACCCTCCTTATATAGGCTCCGAAATCCTCCTTAGCCCGCAAGCAAAGGAGAGATTCGAGTCTATCAACAGAAGGTTTGAGCTTATCCAAAATAGTTTAGAAAGATTTCGAAAAAGATAATTTTTCCATCTCGGAGCACGAGCACGAGCACGAGCCGAGCCGAGCCGGACGGCGGCGGCGGCGGGCGCGCGTGTGGGTGCCCCATCTCCTCCTCAACCTCTCAATATAGGTAGAGGAAGAGACTCCTTAAAAACCCTTTAGAGTACCCTTGAACTTTCCATGTGGGATGTGGGAAGTCCAAAGGGCACCTTCCTTAAAACCACCTTCTATATGCATTACCTCCAACAATCCCCCACAAATGCAGATAGAAGGGTTTAAAAACTGAGGTTTTGAAAACAAGTTCTGAGCGTGCCGAGGTTAGTGCTTAAATGCCGATGTCTTGCGACTTGAATCAACACATAGTGAAACTGGCAATTCCTTAGATAGAGTGAATGGCCAAATGCCTTGAATTCCTCCACTTCTGGGTAAACCAGCAACACACACCTTCCACGGGGTTCTGTAACGTTCCACTAAGTCTTATCACATAAGACATCCAAGTTTTGGCACACCTTGGGTGCTCATGAGTGTTCTAGTGAGGACTGCTCTAAGTCTCACCTTGGAAGGTTGCTAATCCCTCACACTCATATAGGTAACTTCAACATATCTGTCTCAACACAAAATACCCCCACAATGGGTTTAGAAGTCATTAAGAGCTCTAAGGCTCAACCTCTCATTTGTTGTTCGGTGATCTATCAAGTCCGTCTCAGAGGACCACCCAATGCCTGGGCTATAGAATCATTAAGAGTGTTAGCTCAACCTCACTATACACTTGCCATAGGAATGGGAGATGTGTATCTCATATGAGTCTTTCCATGGCTTACGTTCGACCAAATTAATGGTTTCCGCCACAGATTCCTCATCTCACGGGCTTTAGCCCCATTCCCCTCGACGTGTCAAGGACTAGCCTTCTGTAAAGTCCTTTGGTCAATGGATCCGCAATGTTCCTCTCTGACCGCACATACTCTAAAGAGAGTACCCCATTTCTTATCAACTGCCTCACTACCTCATGTCGGAGGCGTATATGCCTCTTCTTGCCATTATACGCTCCGCTGTTTGCTACTCCAATGGCAGCCTGTGAGTCATAGTGTAGAGAAATCGCAGGAGCTAGATGCCCTCATATTGGTATATCTGCCAGTAGGTTTCTCAGCCACTCAGCCTCTTGCCCTGCTAGGTCTAGAGCTATAAACTCTGACTCCATCGTCGATCGGGCTATGCAACTCTGCTTTGCAGATTTCCATGAGACAGCTGCACCGCATGTTATAAAAACATATCCACTAGTGGAGCAAATTTCATCAGTCCCACTTACCCAGTTTGCATCACAATATCCTTCTAGAACGCAGGGAAAACCCTCAAAATGTAATCCCCAATCAAGAGTGCCTCTAAGGTATCTCATTAACCTTCTAAGTGCAATCCAGTGTTCTTTGCTAGGATTATGTATATATCTACTGAGTCTACTTACTGCATAAGCTATGTCAGGCCGAGTATAGTTCATCAAAAACATTAGACTCCCAATAACTTTAGCGTATTCCTCTTGGGAAACACCTATACCTGAGTTCTTCACTAACTCTATGGTAGCATCATATGGGGTCCTAACTGGTGTCACATCATAGTTTTTAAACTTTTTCAATACCTTCTCTACATAATGGGATTGAGACAAAGTAAAGTCATTTTTAGTTCTAGTCACTTTAACACCTAGAATCACATCAGCTTCACCTAAGTCTTTTATTTCAAAGCGAGAGGAAAGAAACTTTTTGGTTTCATTTAGCACATGCATGTTAGTGCCAAACAACAACATGTCATCAACATATAGGCACACAATAACACAACCAGAATTGTACATCTTGGTATAAACACATGCATCAGATCCACTTACCACAAATCCAAAACTCAACACAGTGTTATGGAATTTCTCATACCATTGTTTAGGTGCTTGCTTTAGGCCATAGAGAGATTTCTTTAACCTACAAACCATGTTCTCCTTACCTGGAACCACAAAACCCAGAGGTTGTTCCATGTATATTTCCTCATCTAGATCACCATTCAGAAAAGCAGCCTTTACATCCATTTGATGTACTCAGAGCTTGTAATTAGATGCTAAAGCAAATAATGTTCTAATGGTTGCAATCTTAGTTACATGAGAATAGGTGTCAAAATAATCTACTCCATATTTCTGTATGAATCCTTTGATTACTAGTCTTGCCTTAAATCTTTCAATAGAACCATCTGTTCTAAGTTTCCTCTTAAAGATCCATTTACAACCAATGGCCTTATAACCTCTAGGCAGATCAACTAGTTCCCAAGTGTGATTACTTATGATAGATTCAATTTCACTGTTTACAGCATCTTTCCAAAAACTAGCATCAACAGAACTCATAGCTTCTTTATATGTTCTAGGTTCATCCTCTATCATGTGAACATAAACTAGAGCTTCATTGATTTCATCTAAATCACGGAGTTCAGTTAAGAAAGCAGTCACAAAATCAGGACCATAGCTAGTTTCAGTTCTACGTCTTTTACTTCTTCTAATTTCACTATGTTCATCAACATTGATAGAAGCAGGCAAAGACAAAGATGCAGGTTCAGAAACAGCAGGAATACTATCATGATCTTTCTTCAAAGGAAAAATATGCTCAAAAAATTCAGCATCACGATATTCACACATAGATCTGTCATGCAAGCACATAAACCTATAGGCAGCACTGTTCTCAGCATAACCAACAAACATGGCATCAACAGTCTTAGATCCAAGGTTATCTCTCTTAAATGCAGGAATCCCAACTTTAGCTAAACACCCCCATACTCTCATCAACCCTAGGTTAGGAGGATGTCCTTTCCATAGTTCATAAGGGGTTTTGTCTAACTTCTTATGGGGTACTTTGTTAAGAATGTAGTTTGCAGAAAGAACAGCTTCACCCCACAAAGAGTCGGGTGACCCATAACTCACAAGCATAGAAAGCATCATGTTTTTTAAAGTTCTGTTCTTTCTTTCTGCTACTCCATTCGATTGAGGGCTATAGGGTGTTGTACGTTCATGAATTATGCCATTATTCTCACAGAATTCTTTCAAAAACGTTGTCCCATATTCCCCACCTCTATCGGATCTAAGTCTTTTAACTTTTCTGTCAAGTTAGTTTTCTACCTCAGCTTTGTAGATTAAGAACATTTTCTCTGCCTCATCCTTAGATCTCAGCAAATACAACTTGGTGTATCTAGAATAATCATCTACAAATGTGATGTAATACCTTTTACCACCTCTGCTCTCAGAGTTCCTAAAATCAGCTAGATCGGTGTGAACTAATTCTAGCAATTCTGTGGACCTCTTTGTTACAGGTTTGAAAGGCTTCTTGGTGAACTTAGCTTCCACACAAATTTCACATTTTTTATGTTCATTATTACCCAAGTTTGAGATTAGGCCCATTTTATGCAATTTGTTCACAGATTCAACATTCACATGACCTAATCTAGCATGCCAAAGATCAACATCAACAACGATATAAGCAGAAGTAGAAGCTATATTAGCAGAATCAACAACAGTTTGCAAAACAAAAAATTCACCAAACTTGTAAGCCTTCCCTAAAAACTTTCCATTCTTGGGCAAGACTATAGAGTCACCTTCCATGACTCCCTTTAGCCCGGCTCGAGATAAGAGCCCTCCAGAGATCAGGTTCCGTCGAAGGGAAGGCACATAAAAGACATTCTGCAGGCTCAGGATGTTACCTAAGGTGAGCTTCAGCGAGACCTTCCCTTTGCCTAGCACCTCTGACTGGCTTGAGTTCCCCTTGTAGACTTGCTCAGCTCCGCTTGCAGGTTCGAACTCATCAAACAGCTCTCTGTTGGCACAGAAGTGCTTTGTGGCCCCAGTGTCCACAATCCATTCGGTCATGCTCCCAATGATGTTAGCTTCAGTGACCACTGCAGCAATGACTTCAGGAGCACCACCTTCAGCGACGTTTGCAATGCCTTTGTCCTGTTGTCCGTTGTTCTTTTGGACAGCATACTGAGCATCCTTCCTCTCACGGCACTAGAATGCCCTGTGGCCTTGTCGACCACACACATAGCATCCAGTATTGTTCTGCTTCTCTCCATTGTTGTTCTTCTTGAACTTCGCAGGCTTGTTGTTTTGTTCTCCAGGGCCCTTTTTGTTCTTCTTGTTGAAAGGCGGCTTATTGCCTCTCTTGTTGACCTGCGGAGTTTCAACAATGTTAGCTTTTACTGTGTCAGCAGCAGTGTTGGAGGTCTCCTTCTTCTTCAGCCGGTTTGCTTCCTCAATCTTCAGATGGCTGACGAGATCCTCCAAGGTAAGATCTTTCTTTTTGTGTTTGAGGTGATTGCGGCAGCGAGCCCATGACTCAGGCAATTTCTCAATCAGGACGTTCGCCTGAAGAACTTCGCACATCTTCATCCCTTCAGCCAGTATATCCGCTACCAAATTATCGTACTCATGCACCTGCTCCATGATAGGCTTGTCGTCCACCATCTTGAACTGGATCCACTGTCCAGTCACGTACTTGCGCTTCCCAGCATCGTCAGTGCCGTACTTCTTATCTAGGGTTTCCCAGATAGTCTTAGCAGACTTCTGGATCAGCAACAGGTCGAACAAAGCGTTCGTCATGTGGTTCAACAGGTAGCCTCTTGCGGTTTTGTTGTCGCGTTGGTACTTCACGAGCTCCGCAGAAGGCGCGGGCGGGTTGGGCGGCACATCGCCCTTAGCAACAGCAGCAGCCGCAGGGGCGGCCGGGGGGGGGGGGGGGGTCTTGCAGCAAGACATAGTCAATCTCCAGTTGCTCAAAGAAGATCAGCACCTTCTGGGACCAGCGCTTGTAGTTTGAGCCATCCAAAGGCTCCAGCTTTGAGATATCGAGCAACGGCTTCTTGTAGGAGATCTCTACGGCGGCCATTGATCCAACTTGGAAATACGTTTCTCACTGTTGGATAATGACCCTGCTGGAACCTGTGAATACAGCAACTAGCAAACACGTTAGGGATTTAGGCCGAACCTTGTTTCTGTGAAAGGGCTGGGCTGCGGTGAAGCGTGGTATGGGAGCCACTGAATGATAAACGTATTTGACCCCGACAGTGGTGCATATCGTATGTGAGGCAACGTCCCCCAAGGATTTCACCGTCTTCTCTCACATGTGCACTTGAGGGAGAGAAGTTGGAACTGGAACAGGCGCTCAGAACGGGAAAAGGGTAGGAGAAAACAGGAGAGGGAGAGAGGCGATTGTGTTCGATGTGTGTTGAAAAGATGAACCCTAACCCTCCTTATATAGGCTCCGAAATCCTCCTTAGCCCGCAAGCAAAGGAGAGATTCGAGTCTATCAACAGAAGGTTTGAGCTTATCCAAAACAGTTTAGAAAGATTTCGGAAAAGATAATTTTTCCAGTGAAAAACAGATATTCGCGGATAAGCACGAACAAGCTAATCCGTAATATCTTCGGCCTCAAAGAATAATTTTTCCGCAAAAAATTAACTCCAACTCCAATCTCGGAGCCCGAGCCCGAGCCCAAGCCCGAGCCCGAGCCGAGCCGAGCCGGACGGACGGCGGCGGCGGCGGGTGGGTGCCCTATCTCCTCCTCAACCTCTCAATATAGGTAGAGGAAGAGACTCCTTAAAAACCCTTTAGGGTACCCTTGAACGTTCCATGTGGGATGTGGGAAGTCCAAAGGGCACCTTCCTTAAAACCACCTTCTATATGCATTACCTCAAACAGTATTCGGTCTTGATCGACATGGTGATTATGGTGTGTGACCTTATTTGTCGTCATATTGTCATATTGTCGTTTCATTGAATGCATGTGTGAAAAAGAAGCACATGTGAAGCCTCTAATAGCAAACAAAGTGATTGAGATAATCATTTCGATTTCTCATGGACAAGTCCAAATATCTTTGAGGGTATTAATAAGGGTGGTAAGTTATGCACCGTGAAACGCACAGTGAAAGACGCAGTTGCTTGCCGCGATTATTGTTAACACCTATATCTCCTTCAATAATAATATTGTTACCGCTGCGATTATTCCTTTGAAAGATGTAGTTGATTCGACTTTTTTGAGGGTTTATTTTCCGATTTTTTCATGCTAGACCATTTCCTAAATGATTCCTAATGACAAATCAAATCGCACACTGTCACTTGTTTGTAAGGTGGATCCATCGAAGTTTAATTTTGAGAAAATACATCCTTGGTTTTTCGGTCTTTGCCTTCTGTGTCCTTGTTTCGTACTAGTCGACAGTTTGTTAAAAGTGTCCTCATCTTGTTCATATCGCTTAGCAGTTTCCCGCTTGGCGATTTGAGTTTGGATGAAGTTGTCTATATCAGGAAGTGATGAGCCTTGTTGTGTTAAATAAACGGTGGGTCATATACGACTTCGGGGGTCACGCACGCCCAAGCGCAATACGCGTCAACTAAGCCAAGCACACAAGCCGAATGGTGTTCCATCCTAAAACCAATTGGTGTTAGGTGGAGTAGCCCACCGGCTTATATGCAAGACTTGGATTCACATTCTAATCAATGTGGGACAATCTCAAATCATATTCTCCACATGTTGCTGAAATGTAATTTTGTTCCCAAGGCTAATGAGAGGGAGAAATTGAGGAATACGTATGAGCTTGTAGTTAGTTCTACAACAGATCAAGTAGAAGTAGGACACATGTATGGCTGAGAGGAGATGAGGTTGTTAAACTCAATTAGATTGAGCGAAAGGCAACAATTCCAGTATATCTCGTAATTAGTAGGTTCTGAGGTCTAGAAATATGCACTCTTTTCCTAAGGGTGTTTCTGTGAGTACATATAGTAACATATGCCCAGAAAAGGAAAAATGGCAACTCCATCTACAAAATCAAAGTAGTGCGTTAACCCCTCCTTCCCACTCTTAATTAATTAATAGGATTAATTAACTAACTTAATCGTACAACATTTAGTAGTAATATACAGTATTGATTAATTGGTTTTGATCGATGATTTAATGATGCATATGATTAGACACATTAGTACGTGGGATTAAACTTTCTCGATGGTTTTATGAAGTGCGCAAGTATATGTTTTATGTGTACTACAAACTACTATACAGATTATATTTTTAAATATTATTTTTAAAAGCTTATAATAGTTAGCTAATTAGTTTTGATTAAAAAAAAAGAGCAAATTAGCTAGTACATAAATTAATTTTTATCAAGTGCATGGATCGTGCGCTAGCTTGAGATAAGAACCAATTATAATATCATAAACTTTAGTTCCAACTTTATAATTTTAATAAAGAATACATAAGTTAATAAGGATGAATATTTCATTAATTTGGGTGAATATAGATATGAATTTTAAACCCAACTTTGAATACACATAATTATATATAAGAAACTTGAATGTATAGAGTAATATATATAGGGTATTATGCATTTAATTATTATATATAAAAAGTAATTAATGAACATCAACAAACATAAAAATGGGTAGAATAGATAATTTAACAAACATGCATGTATAATTTCTTTTTCTTGGTTCATGTATATATTAAATCACTTTAGGTAATTATAAGGGGTAGATAGTGGTGAAGTAAGAAATTTTTGGAGGGGGCACAATTATAAATGTATGATATCGTTTTGGATTAAGGTAGCATAAAGAACTTTATATAATGCGACAACAAATGATGTTATTTTAAGATAAAAGTCATCGGCTTATGATAAAACATCGTCATTTTTTTCATGTTAAAAAATATAAATAAATGAAATAGTCAAAGTAAAAAAAGTAACAAAATAGAGATATTTAGGACACGCAAAATAATAAATATTAAATCAATATGTAATTTGTTATTCCATTAACATACAATAATAATGTATACTTAGATATAATTTTTTTTAACTTATTTAACTAATTCTTATCTAATTGTTTGAATGAATAATATAACTTCTCGTTTCGAAACTCTCAGTATGAACAGTAGTATATGAAATTTTAAATGTCAATCTAAGTAAAATATAAAAGTATGATAGTTTATTGAAATAAAATTAAAATTATTAATATGCCTTATAGCTTCGATTTCCAAACATTTATAACTTTTTAACTTGTATATATCGGATACCTTATCTCCACCATTAAGAGTAAGATATCGAATTTGTACTTTAATAATTATTATATATCATTTTTATCAGTTAAACTAATAGCACTCCCCAATATAGATGTAGAATTATGGATTGCAATCAAACCACAAAAAAAGTCGAAGAAGTCATAGACACCAAATCAAGATTGCCAATGAAATGGGAATTTTTGGTTCCTTTTAAAGTGGTTGCATGACACAATACCCACCTTCATTAGCATTACACAATATTAATGAAAATAAGAAATTTTAATTTCATCCTCCTAATTATTAGAAGTAATGAAAATTAAGGATAATTAGTTGTATTTCTACAATTTCTAATTTGTTAAAGATAATATTATTAAATTGTAACACATAAATATGTATCAATTATATCATAGCCCTCATGATTCATGAGGTGTGTAGTGTGTTTTATTTCATATAGTATAATTTATTATCAAGAGCTCACCAAGTAAATGTATGAAAAATAAAAATAAAAAGGAGAAGAGGGCAAAAGACAAATTGATTGTGGGCTAAAGCTAAGCAAATAAAGAATTAATAGACTAGCTAGAGGTTTAATTGTAGGCTTAAAAAAACATGAGTTGGAAACCTGAATTGGTCGGTTATGGAAATTTGTTCATGGCCACAATCTACAAATGTGTTCATGATCACTTAGGGTGCATTTAATTAGAGGTTAATAAAGTTGGACTTATGCAACCTTTAATTTGCACTTGTATGATTGTCTCCATAATTATCCATTAACCATCAGCATTAAATTAACATATATTACACATTTTCTTTAAAGATGTGTACATATTAGTCAATCAAAAGCACTAAAATAATGGAAATTAAAAATAGTGCAATATTTCTTTATCAACTTCAAACAATATGATTTTTTAGCTTAAAGTTTTCTTTCAAGTTATGTGTTTTTAGTTTTTCTACTATTGGTTTATAAAATTCAAATTGTTCCATAAACAACCATAAATATCAATTATGACATCCCTTCAAGTTTTGGGCTGTTGGGCCTGAGTTCTTGTACTTGGGCTTTTGGGCCTTAATCATACTTTAATATGCCACAAAATGGGGATATTCCCTTTTAAGATTGGACATGAAGCTGCTAAATTCTATTATGTGGTGATGATGTTGGAGATACAATTTGATGGTAAAGGATACATATGAAAGCAATGTAACATATTATCAACCAAAAAGCCTAACAGGCGAAGCCGAAGCCACAAACGACGATTAACGAATACACAACGAAGTCCATGAAGAGTGCTTTCAAGAGATCATGCAGCATAAAACCCACCTCGACAGCATTACCAACATCCTCAACCCAACCATATCCCTCCGAGATGGTCAACTTATGGCCGTCTTTCTCTCTTCGTTCAGGAACGATCCTCACGACTATCAAAGCTACATTGCTCAATAGAAGGAAGATGAGTGGCTTAAACAAAATAATGCTCCTAATGATCTTATTGCCCCAAAAAAGGAACCCGAAATGAGACATGAGGATTAAGAGGGCCATTGTTATTGAAAACACCATCCTCTGTTGCGCCGTATCTGCTAAAACATATCTTAGTTGTTGTGAGCTGATAGACCCGAGAAAATTGAGGGGATTCGTTATAAGCTCCTCAAGACAAGAAACGCTCCCTGCTTCATGTCTTCGCAGAAAGGACTCTTTTCTGCTTCTATTGGCAAACTCACCATTCTGGATCGGTTTAGCTGCCTCGTCTTTAAATTTATCTACACATAAACACCAAATTGTATATCTTTGGATGTTTCATTCACGGATACATGATTTAGGTATGTGTTTTGGATTTTATATAGCGAGTTTTAGTACCTCTTGTCACCACACATGTAACGCGAACTTGCTTATATAGCTCTGCAAAGCCAATGGTAGTAGTGTAAGTTAAATTTTGTAAGTATAAGCTGATAATGAGAACACAATACAACGTCGGGGTACACATTTACTTGATCAAGCCTTTGAACATATATAAAACTCATAAGGCTCCAATGTTATATCTATAAGACTATATAACTGCTGCTATATAGTCCATATCAAAAACCAGTTTTTTTCAATATGATATAGTAATTACATACATTTTATAACGGCCATTATGAAGCAAATGTTTATGTAAGTAGAAAGGTACGGTGTACTTTCCCATTTGGACCCAGATGTACATTATATAATGATAGTGTTATGAAATAAAGGTTTATTATATAACTTTTTATTCATATATTGGATAGATTATGTTATAACAAAAGAAAGCTATTGACAATGAGAATATAGGAGGCAAGGAGGTGGTGACAATCCTACTCAAGCTTTCTCCGTAATGGCAGATCATGAAGCTGTTAGTTGAGGGAACGCAAAATTACCATAAAGAAAATTGTCTACAAAATTGAAAACTATTTTTTTTTCTAAGAAATGATCAATATTATGAATAAAAACATAAATAATGTGTAATTAGAATCAAAACATAAATCATGTTTGCTTTATTTCATGATTTTCAAATATTTTAATATAAGCTACTAATTTGAAGTTTTCGGATATAATTAAATTATTAATCTATAAAGTAACAAGCGATAATATATAACTTTTTTGCTTATAAGATGTCGAATTTTAGCTTATGCTCCATCTGTTAAAAAATATAAGTCTTTTTAGGCTTAAAATTTTGTTTAGAAATATAAGTCCTTTTAGGTTTTCTAGGCATTGGGTAAAGAGAAAAGTAACTTTTTGAGTTGTTTTATGAAATGTTATTGGTTGTTAGTGATTGTGGATAATTAATGAGGGGTATAAAGGTAATAAGTTTATGCTTTTCTTAATTTGTGTGTAAATGTCTAAAAAGACTTATGTTGTTGAACGGAGGTAGTAATATGCTAGTATTAAACTGAAGTTATGACGAGAACAACATGTATATTAAATTTTGTTTTCGATTGGGTTGACGACTCTCGCCTAGTGGCGGAGCCAGGATTCCGGCTAGGGGGGTGCTAAAAAAAATTTCGTTAAATATTTTTTTTTCGGTGTACGTATACTTGATAAGAAGATTTTGTTAAAAAAATATTGAAAAAACGCTAAAATTGTTATTTTTAATGATTTTTTTGTATTTAAATAGTTGAGAGTAACAAAAAAAAAATAGAAGAGAAACAAAAAAATATAGAGAAAAATGATGAAAAATTATTTTTAAACCAATATTGAAAGAAATAGTTTAATAATTTAAACATAAATATGACATTTTTTTAATGAAATGGTTTATAGAAACCAAAAATATAAAGAGAAATGAAGAAGTTAAGGAAGTGGGATTTGAACCCCCAACACCTTTTGATTCTCCTTATTTTCTCCCTTCATTTCCTTACCACTTAAGCTAGATAACACTTTTGTTTCAAATATCATTTAAAGGTATTATATTACCTTAAAAATACTAAATATATGGAAAAAAAATTATTTTTTTTGTAATTTTTTCTGAGCAAGGGGTGCTGACCCTACTCTGCCCTAAAGAGGATCAGCCTCTCTGCTTCCCCGCCTTTGCTCACAACCGCGCAAATCCAGGCCCGTGCATTAAGCAGTTCAGGTGGTTCGACGGAACAGGGCCCCCAAAATTTTGGGGCCCAATATCAACTTTATTTAGTACTGTATATAATAAATGTCTGCCAAAATGTTTCAGTTATTCCAAGTGGCGCAATGGTTGGCCTGACTCTTCTAATTAAGTGGCGCGGCTCTTCCAATTTCACCCGAGTTCGATTCTCAGCGCCTCTTCAATTTTTTTTTACCCCTTTTAACGCTAAATTTCTCACAAATATATTTTTTCTTTTAAAGGAACAAATATATGAATTTACTTTATTTTTATGCAAAAAATTAATCAACCCCTTTCCAATTTTTTTAACCCCTTTTAACACTAAACTAGTATAGTTCCCGCGCCATGGCGCGATTTTTTAAAAATAAAATAATATTATGTAATTAAATAAAATATTAGTTTAATATTTTGAATTTAAATTATACAAATAAACTCCATTGTAGGTTAATATTAATTTTTAATTAACATTTTAAAATTATACAAATAAACTCTATTGTAGGTTAATAAAATTATACAATTAAGCTCAATCAAGATGAACTCCATTGTAGGTTAATATTAATTTAATATTTTGAAATAAACCCAATTGTTATTTCAAAGATAAAAATCAATTCCAAAAAATAAAAATAGGAAAAAAGAAAAAATGATTAGTTGAAGAAAGGAAAGATAAGAGAGAAGGAAAAAAAAAGAGTAGGAAAAAGACGATTAGTTGAATCAACTAAAATCAAGGGCAAGCTGACACGTCAGCATAAGTCTTCTGATTTAAAGTTATATATAGATAGATTGTTATTTCAAAGATAAAAATCAATTCCAAAAAATAAAAATAGGAAAAAAGAAAAAATGATTAGATGAAGAAAGGAAAGATAAGAGAGAAGGAAAAAAAAGAGTAAGAAAAAGACGATTAGTTGAATCAACTAAAATCAAGGGCAAGCTGACACGTCAGCATAAGTCTTCTGATTTAAAGTTATATATAGATTTCTCACAAATATATTTTTTCTTTTAAAGGAACAAATATATGAATTTACTATATTTTTATGCAAAAAAATAATCAACCCTTTTCCAGGACCTTTAACACTAAATTTTTCACAAATATTTTTTCAAAAGAAAAAATATATAAATTTAAAATATTTTTATGCAAAAAATTAAAAGTTATCATCTTATTCCTAAGTTTCATAACACATTTATATAAAACAAATTTATCAACAATATAAATCAAGCACAATATTTTAGCACAGGCCCCCCGAAAAGGTTGGCACGGTCCTGCGCAAATCCCAAATCCCATAAGGTAAATTAAATTAAGATTAAAAAAATTAACAGAACAATGCAAACGAAGATGAATCGAGAGATTAAAAAGAAAAGAGTCTTGGACCTGCCGGGCCACGGACCGATGGTTCGCGATCAGGGGAAGGCAAGGGCGGAGATTGGGCGGCGCCGTGAGAAAGGGAACGAGGAGGAGGAGGGGAGGATACGTTGGGAGCGCGGCCGGTGATGAGAGCCAGACGATTTTGTCTGCCATCCAATATACGCTGCCTTCGTGCGGCTCTATCGGTGGTCGGCATCGCCGTCCAACCACGAAGCCCTCCGATCGCCCTCGTCTCCCTCCCTCTCCCTCTCTCTCTCTCTCCAGCCGCCCAATCTCGCGTTTGCTTCCTTATCGATTACAGGCCCTGGAATGGATTGCTCCAATTGGTCCTTTCCCGGGTCTTTATATACCCTTCGGTTTGTCCAATGCATGCAAAGGGTGCTTTCGTCTTTTATTGTGTTGGCCGTTTGTTTACCAGCGCCCAAATCAGATTCATTTTTTACCAACAAATACAGTTGCTGAGTTGGTTTTGAATAAATAAAAAGGTGAAATTGCATAAGACCACCCATAAAATATATTGTTTGTTCCGTCCAAAATCACTCTTTAAAATTAAAATTATAGAAAATCACCCATCAAAAGCATTCGGTTAACAAAGTCACCAACTTCACATTCTGTTACTCAACTTATAACTTTTTAAACAGAGTCCACCCTTGGAGATTTATCATTATTTTATATTTTATATTGCCCATTAATTAAAACAAAGATTCATATTTGAAAGAAAAAATACAAAATATAAAATCATCCCTCTTCCTCACTAGCTCTGTCAACCAAACCCTTAAACCTCGGTGACTTTGTCAATGGCAATTCCAACCTTCCCACTTTTTTTTGCACCAACTGTAAATGGATATTAGATATTAGCCAATTTCGGATCTCTCTTTAATTTGCCTTCTATGAAACTTAAATATTCATTAAAACAATCAATATGACTCCATGATGCCACAAAATCACTGCATAAAATTGAACATATTCTCCCCAATTTCGGATCCCCAACAACATCAAAGCGACAACAGTGATGTTAAATCCTCAATGGAGAAGATGATCTTGGCGAGCGAAAACGGTGCTAGGGTCGGGCAATGGGAGGGGGAGGACGACAATGGGGCAGGTGACGGTGATGACACCGCAATAGAGGAAGGGGGAGCCGGGGGAATGGTTGTAGACAGCGAGGGCCTTGTCGGTGACGGCGAAAAGGGAGACTTGGGAGCTTGAGTATTTAAAATCGGAGGGAGTATTTATCAAAAATTGAATGGAAACTTGGGATGGGTGTGACTTTGCTAACGCAATGCTTTTAGTGGGTAGTTTTTTGCAATTTGGATTTTAAAGGGTGGTTTTGAGCAAAATAACATATTTAAGGGGTGGTTTTATGCAATTTTGCCAAATAAAAAATATAGAAAACTCCTTAGAACATCTTTAATGGTGGTAAACTGGTAATATGAGTACCATAACTATTTAAAACAAAAATGTCAGATTTTTTTATATTAAACCAATGTAATTATATGAGAGGAGAATCAAACATATGATACTCACTTTATCGGTTGTCCCCCACTTTTTTATTTTTTAATAGGTTATGATACTCAATTAGAGTACTACCATTAAAGATGCTCTTATAAAACCAATAAAAAGTATTTGATTGGAGTCTGGAGACACCTTAATTAGAAATACAAGATTATAATCGATCTTCTCTTATTTCTCATAATATCATAGTTCGTCTTGACAAGTTACCGCCACGTCTATAAAAAAAGTCAACAGACGTGATGATTGTGTGACCAGACTTTTTCGGATGACTGCTTCGCTAGTTCCACTTCAGGACAGAGAGCCCCTTTTTTCCATCCGTCGGGATGCTATTAGCTTGTGGGTTAGTAGGGGCTAGGCGCCACCAAATTTTCACCTGTATAAAAAAATACAAGGTTTTGGATCCTATTACGAGGGAGCACATACTTTAGTCCCTTATTAGTTCAGGACTGGTACTAAAATATTTTGTGAATTTAAATAAATTTTGAGAATTTAATATTTTGTATTAACACATGTTCTAATAATTCTAAAATAACCAAAAGTCATCCAATTCTTTCAATTTTTTTAATTGTTATAAAGTCAATGTGGTAACACGTAACTAATAGGATAGTTAAAGTCATAAAAAAAAAAGCTTGAGAAGAAAACTTGTGTCGCCATAAAAAAATATTTTATGATTTAACAAAATTGGGTAAAATCTTGTAAAAATATATTGATATCTAAAAAGAATTGAGATAAACTAAATCCTTAATTTTGAGGTCTTTCATATGCCATTAGTAAAAGTGTAAAACCGTGAACTCATAAATCATTAACCGATTTGCTTTGTACACAATCTATTAATCCCCAAAGATACGATGACAACGATGGTTTTAAAAATTGTCGCCTTATACTGTAGGTGCGAAGCAAAGCTAGGCTACCCACATTTTTCAAAACCTTGATCGATCGGGTAAGGTGTTGAGCTAATAGACTTGCAAGCCAGTCAACCCATTTGATAGATTTTTTGTTTTTTTTTTTGTTTTTCAAGTTGAAATCATTACAATTCTCACAGTTTTCAACTCCGTAATCAATTAAAATTTTACAGTTTTGATAATTAAAAACAATTACGAGTTTGAAAACCGTCATCACTAGTGTCAATAGCGAGATTTTGACCGTGTGCTTGGACTCCCCCATCAATCCATCATTAATAAATAATAACCCTTATCAATACCTTTGTTAGGATCTTGATTGTCTAACTACCAAGAGAGCTTAACCCAAAGCATGTGTAACCACTTGTATTAGAATGAATTGAATGAATCAATCGGTTACAAGCTCACATCTCTTATACTCTCCCTTGCCATGTGCTAGTCACGTGCCTAGCATCTCTATAGCCTAACACCACCTCCCTTTTTAAGAAAAACCTTGTCCTCAATGTTTTAAGAAGAAGAGAAATCAGGAAATTGGTGCAAAATATGGCCTGTCGGTTCCCATGTGGCCTCCTCAGTTGGCAAATTGATCCATTTCACTAACCACTCGACCACAGGATCACCATTGGAGAGATGTATTACCCTTGAATCCAATACGGTCTCTGGTGCAACCAGGACCACCCCTGCCTCATCAGTTGCAAGTAGCTCTGTGCAAACTGGGACTGCTGGCCCAACACGTTTCTTCAATTGAGAGATGTGGAATACTAGGTGGATACGAGAGGAAGCAGGCAAGGCCAATCGATATGTCGTCTCTCCCACCTTGGCCATTACTTCAAATGTACCATAGAATTTTGCACTTAGCTTCAGACATCTTCGTAGTGCCAATGAAGTCTGTCGATATGGTTGGAGCTTTAAATAGACCATATCACCCACTTGCAGCACCATCTCTGAGCGTCGGTTGTCTGCAAAAAATTTCATACGCTCATGTGCCATTGACAATCCAGACTTCAGCACCCCCAAGGTAGTGTCCCGCTCTTGAAACCAGTCTTCAATTGAAGCTGTTGTAACACTCCTAGATCGAAGCCCCAATTGAGGAGGACTATATCCATAGAGAGCCTGGAAGGGAGACGCCTTCAACGCAGTGTGATAGGTGGTGTTATACCACCACTCGGCCAAAGAGATCCACCTAGCCCACTGCTTGGGCATTGAGGAAGACATACATCCCATATAGGCTTCTAGACATTGATTCACACGCTCAGTTTGGCTGTTTGTCTGTGGATGGTAGGCAGTGGACATCTTGAGAGTCGCCCCTAAGGCACTGAACAACTCTTTCTACAAGTGACTAGTAAAAACTTTATCTCGATCAGAAATGATGTCCTTGGGTAGCCCGTGCAACTTATAGACATTGTCCATAAAAAGCTTAGCCACTTGACTAGCTGTGAACGGATGACTGAGCAAAAGGAAATGACCATACTTGGTTAATCTGTCAACCACCACTAGCACCACATCAAATCCATTAGACTTAGGTAGCTCTTCTACGAAATCCATTCTAATTGACACCCAAGGAGCCTCTGGAATAGGTAGTGGTTGCAGTAGTCCAGGGTAAGCCACCGTCTCATGTTTATGCCGTTGGCAAACATCACACTCCTTGATGAATTCCTCAATGAAATTCTTCATATGTGGCCAAAAGAACAAGGCTTTGATTCTCTGGTAAGTTTCTCTCGTTCCTGAGTGTCCACCCATAGCCTCAGAGTGGAAGGCCTTTGTGATTCGAAGCTTTAACTCCATGTTGTCACCAATTACTACTCCCCCCTTGTATCTGAGGATGTATCCTTGCCATTTGAACGGGGATTGGTGATCAATTGTAGCTCTAGTTTTGAGCCTGTCAATTTCTGCATCATTGGCATAGCTTTTTCCTACTTCTTTGAATCCAAGCTGGGGTTACCTCCACCAAGGCAAAGCATGAACTCTCCGTTTCTTCTACTGCTGATAAACCCCTTTTTGACAAAGCATCAGCAACGACATTGCACTTCCCCATTCGATATTGGATTAAATAAGACAATTCCAGGAGCTTTCTAATGGCCTTCTTTTGAAGATGTGTTGTCACTTTTTGATCTAGAAGGTGTTGAAGGCTTTGATGATCCGTGATAATAAGAAAGTGAGCAGGCTCCAGGTAGTGACGCCACTTCTCCACTGCATACACGATTGCCAATAGCTCTTTTTCATATGTGGTGAAGACAAGGTGTTGGCCATGTAAAGCTTTACTGATGTATGCTAGAGGCCGACCTTGCTGCATCAACACAGCCCCAATGCCATCCTCACAAGCATCTGCCTCCATTTGAAATTGAAAAGAGAAATCTGGCAATGCAAGCACTGGTGGAGATGAAAACAATTCCCTCACTTTATGGAATGCAGTGGTACTGGTCTCCTCCCACCCGAACCTAACCTTCTTCAAAAGTTCAGTTAATGGCCTACAGATGACCCCAAAATTTCTAATAAACCTTCTATAATAACCCGCTAACCCCAAGAAGCTCCTCAATTTCTTTTCATTCCTTGGAGTAGGCCACTTGATGATTGCTTCAATCTTAGAAGGATCAGTTGCTACTCCATCCACAGAGATCAAATGGCCTAGGTTCTCCACTTTCGAAACAACAAAATTGCACTTCGAGAGCTTAGCAAAGAGCTGGTGTTTCTTCATGATATTCAACACACTTTCCAGGTGCACCAAGTGTTTATCAAGAGTTTTGCTGTAGATCAATATATCATCGAAGAAGACTAAGACAAACTTACACAACAATTCAGCAAACACCATGTTCATCAAGGATTGAAAAGTTGCAGGAGCATTCGTTAATCCGAATGGCATGACATTGAATTCATAGTGGCCATTGTGAGTCCTGAAAGCCGTCTTGGGGATGTCATGCTCTGCCACCATCACCTGATAGTAACCGGCTCTTAAGTCCAGTTTTGAGAACACAACAGCACCCTGCAATTCATCCAACAGCTCCTCTATGTTGGGTATAGGAAACTTGTCTTTGACTGTCACCTCATTGAGCTTCCTATAGTCGATACAAAAGCGCCATGTCCCATCCTTTTTCTTTACCAACAATGTTGGGGAAGCAAAAGGACTTTGGCTATGTTTGATCAACCCACTAGCAAGCATTTCCTTCACCTGACGTTCAATCTCATCCTTCTGGGCATGGGGGTACTGATACGGTTTTGAACAAATTGCCTGCGTGCCTGGTTTCAAGGGAATCCCATGCTCAGATCCCCTTTCTGGAGGTAGCTGCTTAGGCTCTGCAAATACCTCCATAAATATGTCCAAAATTGCCTGTACTGCTACTGGTGTCTCTTCCATCTTTGTACACTGATAGCATGCATTTAGATGGTCATAATGGGTTGCATTTAGTTTAGTTATGATGCATATCATGCATGGTTTAAGTACAATTTGCATATTTGCTCTTTATGTTGGTGGAGTCGGAATCTGCACACTTTTATTGATTATTTTAGGCAACTGTGGATCCGAGGATGAGACATGGGTTGATAACGCATTAAGATGAGGAAGTCTAGTTGATCGAAGAAGATTAAATGAAGATCTAAAGAGGTCATGAGAAGAAGAAGCGAGCCTAAATGAAAAACAAGTATGCAGAAGTTGTCGCTAGATATGCTGAACTTGTCTTGCACTTTCTGGAGGCATCGGTTGTTCGATTGACTATTATGACCATGCGTTGGAAAGCTAGTTCAAAGAGCTACAACTTTTCTTGTTGACGTCGAGAGCTGATTCAAAGTAAATTTTTCGTAAAAGACCATTGCAGCAGGCGCAACACATATGCCGCGGCCGCAGGACATCAATGAAGCAGCGGCCGCAACTTCCATCACGCGGCCGCCGCATTTGCCCAGAGCGACTCGTTTTGCGTTCGGTGACGGTTTTTTCTATTCAAAACCCTATTTACCTATCTTTGTTTTTTGGAGGCCGACTTGGACACGAAATTGGAGGAGATTAGAGAGGGCTTGGCCCTAGGTTTCCATTCATTCATTAGGTTAGGATTCAAGACGATTTTAGTTGGAGATTGAGAGCGATGTTCGTCATGGGCGGCTAAACTCTCTTCGTTCTACTTGCAATTTGAAGATTTGTTTGGATTAAGTTGTGAGTTTCTGAATCTTGTTCTTTATTTCCTATATTGAATGCTTCAACTTCTTTGTGCTTATTGATTGATTATTTTGTTCTTTCTTGTCTGACCAACTTGTTAGATCAATTCAATTGCTAGGGTTCTGTAGATTCCTGATTGCGAACCTTAACCCAAGTAGCAAACTTGTCCCTTTAGGGCTGATTGAACTAATTGGACGAGTAGGAAGTTGGATGTGTTGTTAAATCCCTCTTTAGGGACTGCAAATACCTTGGCTAATCTCTGAACTTAAAGCTATCAATTGGGTTAAATCCCTTTTTAGGGACTGTTCGATCGATAAGGGTTTCTAGGATTGATTAGACTAGTAACTATATTAGGTCGGGACAATGGCATTCATAGGAAGACTAAAAGGATAAGAGGAAGTTACAATATCAATTCAACCAAATAAAGTGGATAGTTGTAGGTAGACCGATCTTCTCTAAATTGTTTTTGCATCAATCTGTTTATAGTTTATTTTGTTTTCTTTCTTATTTCAATCAACCAAAACCCCCCTTTCTACTAATTGGTAAATACACATTGTTGAGAAATACTTGATTCTCTGTGGGATCGACCTCTTACTTACTTGCTATACTAGTTTGTAGGTTTGAGTTTTATTTTGATACGGTTTACGCGACTAAAAATCGTCCATCATACACAATTGGAACACTTGAGCAATATGTGTAATGGACTCGTGCTCTCCACCCTTGATCAACCATTGCAGTTCCTTCCCCGTCAACAATCGAATTGCCGGCTCCTTATTCTCCTCACTCATGCCGTGCAATTCCACTTTCTTCCCATCCTTCGAGAATGCGATTGTCATCTGATTATAGTAAAACTGGACCGGGTTGTACTTCTTCATCCAGTTCACCCCAAGTAACAGATCAAAATCACCAATCTGCAATGCCCTAATGTCAAATTTGTAATCTCCCCCTTGCATCCTCCATTGGAATCCCTTGCACTCCTGTCTGCAAAATAGTTTTCCTTTGTTCAATCCCTCAACAATCATCAAACTCGCAGGTAAAAACTTGAACCCTACTTCCTTGGTAATTGAGGGATCCATAAAGCTATGGGTGGAGCCACTATCAATCAAGATGCGGATTCCTCTACTCCCCACGAAGCCTCTTACCATGATTGAAGTGTTTTATCCATTCCCTGTGAGAGCCCTCACAAACCCTTCCTGATCACCTTCTTTTTTCTCAGTGTCTTTTATGGCTAGTTCTTTGGAATCTTCTTCATCCTCAGACTCCAGTTCTTGAGTCACCATGTATTTCACTGAGGAATTCTTGCACTTGTGGCCAACAAAATATTTGTCCCCACATCTGAAGCATAGACCCGTCGATCTCCTGAATTCCTTTGAGCCTTTGAACCCATCTTGACTCCTTTCAGTTGCACTACCTGGTTTCCATGGGGGCTTGCTAACCTTGACCAATGCCTGCACTGCATCACTATGAAGCCTTGCAAGCTCCATAGCTTCTACCAGATCCTTCGGACGATCCAATTTGACCAAAGGTTTGAGTTCTGCTTTCAATCCGATGACGTAACTGGTCACAAAATAACACTCCGGCAAGTGTGGATTGTAAGAAAGCATACATGCTCTCAATTCCTCAAACCGTTCATTATAATCCTCAAGATCTCCTTCCTGGTTCAATTTGTTGAATTCTTCATCAATCTCGACGCCTTGCTTTTCTCCAAATCTGCAACAAAGCACCTCACTCATCTCCTTCCATCTGACTCCCTTCTCCTACATCAGGTAGCCTTGAATCCATGTATCCGCTCTGCCGTGCATATACATGGCGGCTAATTCTACCTTCTGATACTCCTGAATTCCGAAAAGAGTGAAGTATTTTTCCCATTTTCGTACCCAGCTTCTTGGCTTCTTCCTATCAAATGTTCGGAAATCCACCTTTTGGAAAGCGATTCTGAGCATTGAAGGTGCTCTCGTTCGTCTTCGGTGGTGGTCTGTTGCATTCGTCTCCTCCCAAATCTCCTGTTGTTCACCGGAGGCGTCTTATCTTATTGCTCCATCGACGGATTCACGAAGCTCGATTGAAATGTCGCTTTCTGATTCTGGATCCGAATCCACTCCCCAATCTGAGCGAAGCTTTGGTCCATCTTCATCGGAAACTGCTTCGTTCTTGCCTGGAAATCCTCTGATGATCACTTCATTTCAATCATCGTCTGTTGCTGTTCTTGCAGAATTCGCTGATGATCGCCCTGCTTCTGAATTGCCTCCATCAACCTCTCATGAGAGCTTGCAGTGAACGTTTGGAGTTGCTGAAGCTGAACATTTACCTTTTTCATAGTCCGGAGACCCATTCCCTCCGCCATGGCCCGAAGAACACCAAGCTGCTGATACCACTTGATTGTCTAACTACCAAGAGAGCTTAACCTAAAGCATGTGTAACCACTTGTATTAGAATGAATTGAATGAATCAATCGGTTACAGGCTCACATCTCTTATACCCTCCCTTGCCATGTGCTAGTCACGTGCCTAGCATCTCTATAGCCTAACAACCTTTTTTTGTAAAAAATAAAAAAGCCTTGTAAAATTAAGGGGAATTAAAGTTAAAAATTGGGTCACGGGGAAGACGAAGCCAAAAAAAAATAAAGCTTCCAACTCTGAACACTCGTTTGTCGACCCCATAAATCTCTCGTCTCCGTGCAGTACTCAGTACTCACCCTCCAATCCATTCCAATTTCCAACTAACAATCAATTCCAAACTCATCGACCACACCAAAAAATGGAGGCGACATCAACATGGATCAAGAAGGCGATGGCCTTAGCGATGGCGTTCAACATAGTTGCGGTGGGCAGCTCCGCGGGGTTCCCGTTCAGTACGGCGCCACCGAGCGGCAGCACGACGTCGTTTCAGCAGTGCTATGTTGGGTGCTTCATACTCTGCGCCATCCAGCCCTCCTCGACGCTCTCCTCCTGCGGCTTCGAGTGCCTCCGTGACTGCCTCATGCCTCAAACCGGCAGCTCCACCGGCAACACCGCTGCTACCACCGCCTTCTCCGCCAGCCGTAATGCGATGGCGACCTCCTTCAATTTCTGCAACCTTGGCTGTGCTTCCACCCGCTGTATCAGCATCAGCACCCTCGACAACCCTCGTAAGAAAATTATTTAACCCTCTTATCATCATTTATGTCCCATCTAAGTATCTAACTCACCACTCACATCCATTTTTTCACTCACCATCTCGGTATCTAATCCCGCTTGATCGCGGGATTAACTGGGTGGTTGTTGTTGTTTTCACTTTTATAGGTTGGATAATTCGACTTTAGATCAGGTTCATGTAAAATTGTCCTCTCTACTAACAATAGTTTTTTTTTTAATGGATTTGGTTTATTTGGATTTCGCTTTATTCAAGACTAATCAATTCTATTGGGACAATTGTGAATCTCAGATCGAAAGTGGAAAACTATGGCCCCAACTTATAAATGGATAGATTATAATTACTTTATTAATTATCAATTAGTTTTAGGCAGTTTTAGGCTGAACTCTAAATTTGACTTTTTGAGTTGTAATCCTGGGTTGGATTATATGCTGGCTTTTTGGGCGGGCTCAACAAAGGACTTGTGGGTACTGGATAGTACCCATAGGCCTTCGGTTCGAACCAAAGAATGACCGCTCTTTATTTGTACAAAAAGACTCTTTAGTGATGGTCTCTTCATTAATTTCTAATCATGATTTAGTATTGTTTAATATATTATCACTTTTTAATGATATTAATTCCAACGGGCCGGCCAAACCTTTGCAGGTGGGAAAGAAGTTGCGGGCTGCGTTGGCTCTTGCTCCGGTATGTGCAGGAAGAACTACAAGCCAGCTCCTTGAACTGAATTGATTCAAAGCCCATATCGACCAATTTCATCCGATCCGTACACAAATTACATCTTCAATATATAATGTAGTTTTCACACTTGATTGATTAAAGTATTGTTTGATGTGTCTTGTAGTTTGTTGGATTGATCCATTTGGCTAGGGGTACGTTTTGATTTTGATTTGTAGTTATAAGGTAGGTACCTTATATCGTCCTTGCATCGAAGATCGCATCGAATGGTCATACCAATATTATTGTAATGTGTGATTTTTTTTTTGTGTGGGTGTGATCTATTTTAGCTATCCATGTATGTTGTTGGTATTGATGGTTGTTGCTTCCTATCAAACTACATACTACAAATTAATCTCTCTCAAATTAGTGATTTATGTACTCCGTTAATCACATCTCATACAATTTAAGCAATTAGGACTTCATTAATAAGTGTTCAATCTAATCTAATAAATGTGATAATCACATACACTCTATATGTCAATGAGGTGAACAAGAGGTTAAAATAGCGGGTGGAAAACAGGGGAAGGAGAACTGATTAAAAAAGAGACCTGTTGCTGTACAGTACAGCCCGTGAGCCATATCTGGTTTATTGAATTGGGTTGAGAATTGAAAATTAATAAAGGGTCTTCTTACTAATTTTGTTTGTCGGTTAGTTTCCCGCAGTTTTCTTCCTCCGATCCCATATATCGATATTCCTTAGAATTGAGTGGGAGAGAGACAGGTCGAGTCGAGAGTGTGTTCAGTGTTGAGTCACGGGCGTCAAAAACGCCCCAATACCGAACGTGGGGTGAGCATCATCTGGACCTCAGATCTCATCTGCCTCCGGGAGTAGCACAGTCTCTCGTACGGAGCAGCTGCTGGCAGCTACTAAACAATTTTTTTTTTTTTTTTGAAGCGAGATAAAAATTTGGATGGACGCCAACAACCGAGCTTCTTTCCTAGAGCGTCCGAGCGTCCGAGAACACAAAGTTCTGGATCGACAGACAAATTATTATCGGCAGGGAAACTGTAGGCCAAACGTGCAATCCTGACAACCACAACATTCGATTTTATGAAAATATGACAAAATGACCACATGAGACAACGAATTCAAATCAACCATAGTATCCGCCATCAAGAGCTCAATGTTCCAGGGACAAGACCAATCACCCAGAAGAGCATTGATGACGACCAAACAATCTTCTTCAATAAGAAGTTTTTGTAGACCCAGAGATTTAGCACTAGCCACCCCCATACAAAGGCCCAAGACCTCAGCGAAAACAGTCGAGCTATTGTCGCAGGGGCCAACACCTATGGAATAATGGAAATAATGTTACCATTGTGACCTTGAATGACTAAACAAAAGGTGCCAATGTCTGATTGACTATACGAGTATACGACCCATCGAAATTTAATTTACAAAAGCCTACCGGTAGTTTTACCCAAATCTGAAGGCACTTTGTATTTGTACCGCAAGGATTGTGGTGATTTGTACTATTGAATGGTAAAGCCATATCCAACCTAGGATTTTTTTTCGACGCAATATCTTTAGCAGCATACCAAGTAAGACATGTTGACTAAAAGCCTCAATGGCTTGAACCGTCGCGGTATTGAGGTGCTGGAAAACCAGTTTGTTTCTGAAAAACCATAGTGCTCACCAAGCGAAGGCAAGTTCACTCATATTTACCCGCCCACAGGCAGTAAAGATGGACTGCAAAAGAGTATAATTTTTTTGTATCGGGATCAACAGAGACAATAGTTGGTAGATAAATCTCAAGATGGAAGTTTTGACGAATCTGAGAGAAGAGATGAGAGATAGAGTGCAGATTGGAGATCCATTCAATTGCCAGAGGGATCAAAAACTTTATGTGTTGATCTTGAGATATAATCTTGGTAAACTGATCTGCAGGTTGCTCTTTAGTATGAATGTACCAAGCTTTAATTTCCTTGCGCAATACTTTGTCTCTCACCAAATGGCAATCGGCCTCAATATGCTTGGTTCTCTCATTGGAACACTGGTTTCTTGGCAATATGTAATGCTGCCTGATTGTCACAATATAGACCTACATGACCCTTTTTCACCACATTGAGGTCCTTCAGTAGAGCCACTAACCAAGTGATCTGACAACATGTAGCTGCCATTGCCCTGTACTCATATTCTGCAGTTGACATAGCTACAAATGACTGTTTCTTTGTTCTCCATGAGACAAGAGATCGATGAACCCAGGAATATGCAAAAACTAATGAGAGATTTCCTAGTCATAGGACATGACTGCCAATCAGCATCACAATAAGCAGTTAGCTTCAAGTCTGAATTTTTAGCAAGTAGCTAGCCTTGTCCAGGATCACCTTTAATGTACCTCATCAAGTGCTTAACATCCTTCCAGTGCTATAAGCATGGCTCTTGCATAAATTGACTCAGTACTTGAACAGTATAAGAGATATCTGGCCGAGTTACAGTCAAGTATATTAGCTTTCCAACAAGGCGCCTGTATAAGTGGGGATTCTTCATTTTCTCCCCCTTTTTGGTCAGTTTCTCATGAGTGTCAAGTGGACTGTTGAGAGGCTTTGCATTACTCATCCCTGCTGCTTCTAGCATCTCCATTGTATATTTCCTCTGATTGAGGATCACTCCTTCAGGAGTTCTGTCAATTTCAATGCCTAGGAAGTATCTCATTTCGCCAAGATCTTTTAGTTGAAACTTGTTTTGCATGTGCTTCTTGAGCCTGTTGATTTCAGACTGGTCATTTCCTGTGATGACCATGTCATCAACATATACTAACAAGGCAGTGAATGAGTTTCCTTCTTTCCTGGTGAATAATGAGTAGTCTGCCTTAGATTGCATATAGCCTGCCTCTTGCACTGCTTCTGAAAATTTCGCAAACCATTGTCTTGGAGCTTGCTTTAGCCCATAAAGAGACTTCCTGAGTTTGCATACAAGAGGTGAGCAATTGGCCTCATCATAAATCTCCCCCTGAGGACAAGTGTCTGCCTCAATCTCCCCCAATTTGGAAGCTTGCAGACGTTTGAGGAAGGAATAAGCAGGTGGAAGAGTCATGTACACATCTTCCTCCAAATCACCATGGAGAAAAGCATTTGTGACATCCATCTGGAGGAGTGGCCAGTTCTGAGCAGAAGCAATTGCTAGCAAGGTTCAGACAGTAATCATTCTAGCAACTGGGGCAACGGTCTCTATACAATCCACTCCTTCAACTTAAGTGAACCCACGAGCCACCAGTCTAGCTTTGTGTCTCTCTAGGGACCCGTCACTGTTGTACTTCAGTTTGAAGAGCCACTTGCAAGTGACTAGAGACTGGCTTTTAGGCAGTTGCTGGATAACCCATGTCTCATTCCTCTCTAGAGCATTAAGCTCCAACAACATAGCCTCACACCAAGCAGGGTTTGTCAATGCCTCTCCAATAGAAGATGGTTCAGAATAGTTAGCAGCAGTGGCAACAAAAGCTTAATAAGAGGGAGAACAAGAAGAGTAAGAGAAACAAGAATTAAGGGGATAGAGAGGCTTAGCTGCAGACAAGGAGGAAGCATAAGATGTGTCCTTTGAAGCCATGTACACATAGTCCTTTAACCAAGATAAAGGCATGTGCTCTCTAGTGGATTGTCTTGGTTGGGGTTGGGATGGGATGGTGTTATCAAAGGAAGGTGAAACATGTGTGGGTATGTAATCTGCATGAGAAGCAGATTGTTGATCATTTGTGTGAGGAGAGTCCAGGAAGACTAAGGAATGATCAAATGACACATAGTCCATGGGAAAATTGTGATAAACAAACTCTATAAATGTAGAGGGGTATGATGTTTCAGTTTTGTGATCAGAGTATAGTTTGTAAGGGAAAACATGCTCAAGAAATTTGATATCCCTGCTGATCATTGACTTGTGAGTCTTTAAGTTGAAAAGCTTGTAACCTTTAATACCATAAGGGTATCCTACAAAGACACAAGGGTCAGATCTAGCATGAATTTTTTTTCTGTGAGGGTCATGTGTTGTTGATGCAAAGTACAGACAACCAAACACTCTGAGATGCTCATAAGAGGGTGAAGCTTTGTAAAGAATGTCATAAGGTGTTTTATTATGGAGGAGAGGATTGCGTAGACGGTTGATGATATAGGTTGTAGTTAGGATGCTTTCTCCCTAGAATTGATTGGGTAAACCAGATTCAATCATGAAAGATCTGTAAACCTCAAGAATGTATATATGACGCCTCTCAACCCTCCCATTTTGTTGAGGTGTGTAGGTACAGGTTGTTTGGTGAACAATTCCATGGGCCTGAAGAAACTGGGAGACAGTTGAGTTTAGGAACTCAGTGCCTTGGTCAGACCTTAGGGTCTTAACTTTGGCATTAAACTGATTTTGGATGAGAGGGATAAAGGATTGCAAGTGTGAAATGACTTCACTTTTATGTCTCATGAGAAAGGCCCATACACTCCTGCTTTTATCATCAACAATAGTGAGAAAGAATCTGTATGCCTCCCTAGTAGAAGCATCATAAGGTCCCCACACATCACAATGAAGCAACTCAAAGATATGATCAGCAATTGATGTACTTATGGGAAAAGAGCATTTTGTATGTTTAGACAAGGGACACACAAGACAATCATGATCAAAACTAAGTTTTATTTCATTAGAAATGGCAAAAACATGTTTTAACTTCACAATAGAAGCATGTCCAAGACGCAAGTGCCACAAGGCAGTGTTGTTTGATAAAGGAGATTTGTCTTTAGGTAAAAACAAAGGTAAAGAAGACATATAAGTAAAACTTGAAGGTCTTAATTGAGAGAAGTCACTGGGGGCCAGTCCACATGTTGTAGGTTCCATGTAGTACATGCCTTGAAAGTACCTACCAAATGCAATCATCCCCGTCCTTGCTTGGTCCTGGACAACACAGAATTCATAGTTAAGCTCAATGTGAAATTTAAGATCTCTAGTCAGTTTTGGTAATGACAAGAGGTTAAAGTGAAAGGAAGGGACATAGAGCACATGTGTAAGTGTAAGGTTTGGCGATTGTACCAATCCAATGTGTGTAATAGGACAAGCACTGCCATCAGAAAAGTAAATGACAGATGGCTTTGGAATAGGAATGGGATACACAAGGATACTCCAATCAGAGGTCATGTGATCAGTTGCTGCACTATTCATTATCCACCATTTGTTGTTTTTAGAAGCATTGAAACAAAGTTTACCTGCAAGGTGAGATTCATGAGTGGAGCTATCTGCTTGTCGAAGAAGAGAAATAAGAGATCCAAGCAGCTTCTAATGATCAGTAGACAAGGAATTTGCACTGGCTTGTGTGAACTCTTGAGTGGTGTTCACTGCTGTATTAGCTTTAGGAGATGGAGAATAACCAAACCTCTTGCCTTGCTCATAGTTGTTAGGTCGAGTGGTTTGAAGTTTTATCTTACTCTTTGAATGCCAACTGGGATATCCAACCAACTCCCAGCACCTCTCCATCTTATGATTTCCAAAGCAATGCCCACATTTCTCCCTCCTATACCGGTTCTCATCTTGCCTGACAGAGAGTGCCTGGCGCTTTTGCTTGTCCTCTGCTTATTTAGCCACTAAGGCAGTTGTAGCTGCAGGATCTGGCTTGATAGTCCTCTTCTCAGAGAACTTCTTCCCTTGATGTCCTCGAAGAAGAAGCGAATGTGCAGTGCTTGGTGATGGAAGAGGAGTAGTCATGAGCATTTGTCTTCATGCTCCATCATATATCTCATGGAGTCCCATGAGAAATGTCATAAGCTTGTTCTAAAGATCAGCTTCCTTTGCCTGTTTCTGCAGATCACATTCACACTTCCCACACTTGCACTTAATAGAGGGCACAATCACCGATTGTCTACACCAAAGACCCTTGAGTTTAGTTAAATACTCAGTGAGCTCAGAATCTTCCTGCCTACATTTATGGATTTCTCGTTTGATTTCGAAAATCAGAGGTCCATTTTTCTGACCATAGCTCTCTTCTAGATCAAGCCACATATCTCTCGCAGTATCATACTCATCAATTGTATTGTAAATGTCCTTAGAGACAGTGTTCAACAACCATGAACACACCATATCATTGCATCGATCCCACTTAAGAGTGTTCTCAACAAATCGAGCAATTGAGCCATCAATAAGCCACAATTTGTTCTTAACTGAAAGTGCCTTAGTGAATGAATGACTCCAACAACGATAATTTTCTCCAACAAGTTGAATAGCACAAAGATTCATACCCGAATTGTCAGACGGATGTATGAATAGAGGATTCTGGAGATCGGTTATAGTGATATGTGTTCCTCGACGTTGATCAGACGCAACAGACCCAGATCCAGGTGAATGCGGAGTAGAGCGATCTGCCATGACACCTGAGAGCGAGAGAGCAGATCCAACACAGATCTAGAGCACACGACCTTGCTCTGATACCATTTTGACGAATTTGAGAGAAGAGATGAGAGGTAGAGTGCAGATTGGAGAGGAAGATGAGAGGAGCTGAAGCTCAAGCTTCTAGCTACTGTTCCATTCAATTGCCAGAGAGTGTGAATGAAAAATACAATGTAAGTGTCTTACTTATTATAATGTAGGAGAGGCTATTTATACTACCAAAAGACATCAAAAGGAAATATAAACTTATTCTCCAATCTACATAGTCTAGGATACCCGTTTACAAGACGATCATAATCGTATCCCTTTAAAAAAGTTCAACTTATATCTTTACTGCCCGCCCACAAGCAGTAAAGATAAATCTCAATATTATTATTTTTGAGAAAATTCCCTTCAAATTAATCGATCCTTCAATATGTATAGGATAAATTGAAAAAATTTATACTTAGGATAAAAATGCAATAAATATTTCTAAATTTATTACCTTATTAAGATTGTTTGAGTAACATTACTTGCAGTGCACTAACTATTGCTGCACTAAATTTTGTATTGTGCGATTTTAAAGATGTTTTTTTAACTTGTGTAACTTAGTATTGTTTAGAATTTCAAGTTTATGTGATTCTTAACATGTGTTCTATATACTTGTACGGGATCCATTAATGCAACAATAAGATAGCAAAAGTATTGTTGCTTAAGATTTTAATGGGAGCCCATTTGGTTATTCAGCCTGCCATTATGGATGGACTTGAGCAAGATATTTGACCCAATTCCCGAGCCTGATTCAAGCCCAACCCGCAAAGATAGGCCAACATATGGGCAAATACTCATGCTAACGACCTCATTTCCTCGTGTCTAGTCACACACTCACACCCTACATTTACATTAGGGGTAATTTTTTTAATTTTACTAGTACTAACATGACATGTGATAAAAATCTATGTAAAAAGTAACTAGTCTACAAGTCGAGCTTTTTTTTTAAGGTGGGAATCTTGTAATTTAATAGGTGGTGTAAAGAAGCTAGATTTACACTAAGTGTAAACATAGACTTTTCCCTCGTAATATTACCTTCTTAACATCTACTTAATAAATAAATCTAAACCTCTCAAATCAATCAATGGTTCATATTTATTCTCAAGAGTCCCACATTGGAAGTTGAACATAGTGAGCCTCATGTCATCGTCCTCCTCAACTACCCTCACAAATCAGTGGTGCGGTTAACAACCCTCTTTGCAAAAAGGTCTTTTTTTTGTCTATTTAGTACCATAGAAACATATAAGTTGAACTTCCATGGTAGGTACAATAACCTTGACAATTTAACAACATGATACATTATTCGAGACCACAAGGGCAAGCCGATGGCTATAAGTGGGGCGCAACATGGATAGAAGTCTACCCTAGTTTCGGAATTAAACTTGGGCTTCCAAAAGATAGAGATCTTGGATTGTCTCAATTACATATTGAGGAATACAACCTTAAGATTATCAACATGCTCAAAGATGTTGATCTTGCCCATGAAAGATCGAGAGCCTCTGTTTAATATCCTCCTCATTCTTCAGCAATTCGAGGTAGCTGACATATCCCATTTTTTGAAAGAAGTTAGCATATATAACATGGGGCCAATGCCAAATCGTGTTGCCCACATCTCTCAAACACCAGTCACACCAATGCCTTTCTAAAACTTGGAGTTGTATACAACCGCATCCAAATTCAAGAGTCTATAAGACGATGAATAATACTCTAGAAGGGGGGGGGGGGGGATGAATAGAGTATGGACGATTTTCGCAACAATAGAAATTTAGTGCAACTTGTCAAGACCTTGATATAGGTTATCAGGACTTGACAAAGTAAAATCGAATATGATAAAGTAAATGCGGAATATAAAAGATGAACACACGAATTGTTAACGAGATTCGACACCAACTGGCCTACGTCCCCGCCTAGGGTTATCCAACCCTTAGGATTCAAACACTTCTTATTTCACTTCTCTTGAGCCTAGAACTTCCTAGAGAAACTTCCCTTTCTCTATACAAAGCCTCAACGCTTCTATTCTAGCTCTCAACCTTACAAGTGAAATAAAAGCTCATACCACACACCAAGTGTGCTTTGATCGAGTATGAAAACTCTAAGTGTAAAATGAATGACTTGTACAATAAGTGCTAGTGTTTCTCTCAACTCTTAAAGAATGATCAACAACTAGGCTTTTCGAGAATGTAAGAGAAACTTGACGAATGCTTTAGGATGCTATGATTGCTTGAATGCTTGCTTGGTTAGTTTTCATCCTTCTTAGCCTTCGTATTTTTATAGTCGGAACACTTGTAGAGCTTCTTGGAGGGAAACCGTTTGAAATTCAAATCCTTTCCAAGGTATTTGAATTCTTTCCGAAAATGATCCTTTGTGTGCCTTCCAAGATTGTTCTTTCAACTTTCTTCATGATCAAGTATGATCATCATTGGATCGGTTCTATCCTTGTATAAAAAATGAAATCCTAAAAGAACATCCATAATGTATCTAGTACATAAAATGGGTTAGATGAGAAACACATATATAAATCGATAAAGACCAAATCATATCTCATAGCCCAATAAACAACCCATGATAATTTAGGCCCAACAAGGTTGGCCTCGGATTCTTTCCTGTGAGAGAACAATTCAAATAGAAATATATACGTGGTATTCCAAAACATTTTAGTCTAGGTTTCAAGACCTTGAAACCCAGCCTTTTGTCTTTCATCATCCTTTAGATCACCTGCACGTTAGGTCTCAAGATCTTACAATCAAGGTGGAGTCTTCACAAATTATTATTACGGGGTAATTGGGGTGTGTTTGATTCCAATTGTATTATATTTATAATGTGAAGAAGACGAAGCTCAATTAAGCTCGGACATGGCGAAAACAGAGGGAGAAATGAGAGAGAAAAAGGAGATGAAATTCTGGATAGTTTGTTATTGAAATCAGTTGAGAGTTTTTGTTACATAGGTGTACTATTTATACAACATAAGCTCTCTATCTTGTAACTGAATCTCTATAAGAACTATATTACATCCAACATCCCTCCTCAAGCGAAAGGGGATGAAATCAGCTAAGCTTGAATCAACCTAATTGAGATCATGAATTCGAGAGCAATAGAACTGAACATTAACATTGAACAATGGACCACCAACATCCCTCCTCACCTTGGAGAGGGAGAAACAAGCTGCAGCTGAGGCAACAATTTGTGGTGACGAGGACCATAGAGGGACTTAGTGAAAATATCAGCAAGCTGGGCTGTGGTAGGAACATATGTCAAGCTGATAAGGCTTTCCAGCAATTTATGATGCACCAAATGGTAGTCTAAATCGATATGTTTGGTGCGCTCATGGAATACTGGGTTGCGGGCGATGTGGATGGCTGCTTGGTTGTCACATTTGACTGGGATGGGAACAACATCAGCCACCCCCAATTCATGAACCAAGCGAGATAGCCAAGCCAATTCAGTGGTGAGACGTATGAGGGACCTGTATTCAGCTTCAGCAGAGGACAAGGACACAATCGACTGTTTCTTTGACTTCCAAGCAATGGGACAACCACCAAACAAGATGAAATAACCACACACAGATCGCCTTGTGTGTGTGCAAGCTGCCCAATCAGCATCATAATAGCCCTGGATCTTTGTATCTACATTGGAGTTTAGAAAAATGCCCAGACTAGGCTTGCCTTTGAGATATCTCAGTGTGTGAAGAGCAGCTCTAAAATGATCTTTAGTGGGATGCTACATGAATTGGCTTAGAAATTGGACTGCAAAGGCTAAGTCTGGACGTGTGTGAACTAGGAAATTCAATTTCCCAACGAGCTTCCTGTAGACAGTAGCATCATTGAGTGCTGGAGCATTGGACTCATGAAGCTTCAAGCCCACCTCAAGGGGTGTAGTGACAGGATGCAAAGGAGCACAATTGAACTCATCAAGGAGTTCCAGCAAAAACTTCTTCTGGCTCAAGACATATCCCTTATTCATTTTGATAAATTCTATCCCAAGAAAATAATGGAGATTTCCCAAGTCCTTTATCTTAAACTGATTATCCAGAAATTTCTTTAACCTGGTCATCTCAGCTCTGTCATTTCCAGTCAAGAGGATGTCATTAACATAAACAGCTAGAAACACCATCTTCTCCCCAACCTTTTTAGAAAAGAGAGAGTGATCATTTTGAGAGTACACATAACCTTGGGAATTCAAACACTGAGACAGCTTGGCATACCATTGCCGAGAGGCTTGTTTTAAGCCATATAAGGACTTGTTCAGCTTGCAAACCATGGAAGGTTCAGGGAGCACAAGACCTTGTGGTGCCACCATGTAAACTTCCTCATGTAGATCCCCGTGGAGGAAAGCATTATTGACATCCAATTCCTCAATAGACCAGTTTCTTTTCAAAGAAATAGAGACAAGGGTCCTGACAGCTGTCATCTTGACCACAGGAGAAAAGGTCTCATTGTAATCTACTCCAGCCTTTTGAGTGAAACCCCTGATCACCAACCTTGCCTTGTGTCTGTCAATAGTTCCATCAACCCTCAATTTTAATTTGAAAACCCACTTGCAAGTGATTGGTTTCTTGCCAGGAGGTAGAGGAACAAGATCGCAGGTTCTATTGAGATCCAAGGCAGCAAATTCCTTATCCATTGTTGATAATGCATATTTTAGATAGGCATTATAGATATATTTAGTGTAGTTAGGTTGCATTTCTTGCTTACTTTGTTGTTAAATTGCATCTTGTGTTTATTTTAGAAGAGTTCGGATTCTGCGCAATTTTGTGTTTATCTCGCAGATTGAATCGGAACACATTTGGGAGATGCAATGTCTCGAAGAGGAACACAAGATACATGGGAAGGAACAAGGAAGAAAAGAAGCAAGACGAGAAGAGAAGCCCACAATAGAAGCACAAGGCTACGGCAGAGTACCGTGCCGCGGGCGCAGCAGAGGTGCTGCGGCCGCAGCAGAGCCCGCCGCAGCGGGAAGTGAAGAAGACACTAGCGGCGGCCGCCGCAGCTGCCGTCAGCGCGTATGCACAGCGTTTTGAAAACTTTGAGAAACCCTAGATGTTTTTGTCCATTGGGTGGCCGACTTGGATGTTTTATTAGGCCACTTTTATGTTATTTTTGATGACCTTTCAACCTATTCTTGGAACCATTAGACACTTTAGAGATTTTGAGCTATGTCTTCCCTGAGGAACTAAACTCATCTATTCTGCCTGCAATTTGAAGCTTTATTTGGATTGATTGTGAGTTTCTAATTCTCGCTCCTTGTTTCCTATTTGTGAATGCTTCAACTTCTTTGTGCTTGATTGATTATTGAATTGTTCTATCTTGTCTGGCCAACTTGTTAGATCAATTCAATCGCTAAGGTTTTGTAGATTCCTGATTGTGAACCTTAACCTAAGTGGCAAACTTGTTCCTTTAGGGCTGATTGAACTAATTGAATGAGTAGGAAGTTGAATGTGTTGTTAAATCCCTCTTTAGGAACTGCAAATACCTTGGCTAATCTCTGAACTTAAAGCTATCAATTGGGTTAAATCCTTCTTTAGGGACTGTTCGATTGATAAGGGTTTCTAGGACTGATTGGACTAGTAACTATATTAGGTCGGGACAAGGGCATTCATAGGAAACGTGATAGGACGAGAAAAAGTTACAATGATCGCTTCAATCCAATAAAGTGGAAAATTGTAGGTGGAATTGCTTTTCCTAAATTGTCTAAACCAAAATCACTTATTCTGCTTTCGTTACTTTGCTTTGATAAAAGGCAAGAATTTCACACAAAAACCCCCAATCTGGTTACTCTTATTGACACTCGAATCACACTTGAATCATAAATTTCCCTGTGGGATCTACCTCTTGCTTATTACTATACTAGTTATAGGTTTGAGTTTACTTTGGCGGATCAACGACAGGTTAACCCTCCGTCAATTGTTCTAACCAAGCAAGATGTTTGGCTGCCTCAAGGTAAGAAGTAGGTTCCTTTGCAACAATCAGGTTAGCAAAAAATTGATGATCATCCAAGGAAATAGAACTGGCACAGATTGAAGGTGGAGAGGGCAAAAGAGAAGTGATGGTGTGGGAGCAAGAGGAAGAACAAGCAGTGGTGCAAATGTAATCCTGAAGATAAGAAGGTGCATGATGGGGCCTGGTGGATCTGCGAGGGGGGACCAATTGTGGCTCAAGAAATGAAGTATCTTGAGTGTGATGAGGAGCATTGATCTTAGAAGGATCAGGTTAGGGTTCAGGATATGAAATTGGAAAAAGGAAGGTAACCTCTGGTGGAGAATCAAGCAAAGGGAACACATGTTCATAGAAGACCACATCCTTGGACAAAGATATAAGTTTGGTTTCAATATTCAGAAGCTTGTAAGCTTTCTTGCCAAAGGGAAAACCAATGAAAATATGAGCTGCAACTCTTGGTTGAAATTTATCCCTGCCCCTCTATAAGGTGGATGCATAACACAGACATCCAAATGGCTTTATGTGGTCATAAGAAGGAGGTTTAGAGAATAGGACTTCAAATGGGGTTAAGCCCTTCAACACCCTTGAAGGTGATCTTTTAACAAGGTATGTGGCCATGAGGACACACTCTCCCCAGTATTTTAAAGGTAGGTTAGACTCAAAAAGCAAGGCTCTTGAGGTTTTCAAAAGGTGTTTGTGTTTCCTCTCAACTACCCCATTTTGTTGTAGTATGTAGGGACAAATGGTTTGATGGACAATGCCATGGGCTTTGAAAAAACCAATTGCCTCATGACTTGATCCTAATTCAAAGACATTGTCAGATCTGATGGTATTAGGGGTGCAGGTAAAGTTGTTTTGGACCATTTTTACAAAGGCTTTCAAGAGAGGAAATGCATTGCTCTTGACACTAAGCAGGTGTGTCCAGGTACAGCGAGAGAAGTCATCCACAATGGTCATAAAGTACTTGTAGCTATCATGGGTAGCTGTGTGATAGGGTCCCCACAGATCCACATGCACCAATTCATAGGGAAATTTTGAAGTGATTTGGCTAGAAGGAAATGGTAATTTGTGTTGTCTTGCTTTGTGACAGATATCAGATGGGTCATGTGTTTTCTTATGTGCTGCAATGCCAGGATCAATGACAGAAACAAGCTTATTGAGTTTATTAAAAGGCATGTGACCAAGTCTAACATGCCACAATGTAAAAGGATCCAACATACAAGCAAAAGTTTTGCTAAAAGGGGAAATACAGTCAACTGAAGACAAAAGAGGAAACTGTAAAGGTGAACTGGAGACCATGGATTTGTCCTCTTGCTTAGAATGAAGCAGGTACAGTCCTCCCTGGTTTCTACCAAGAACCAGAGGCCTCTTCGGAGAAGGGCCCTGCAAGGTGCAAAGGGTGGAGGAAAAATCAATTTTGCATTGCAATTGATCTGCTAACTTACTGACATAGAGCAGATTGAATTTGAAATCAGGAACAAGTAAGACATTATGTATGATCAGGTTAGGTAAGAGTTGCACAGAACCAAAGAACATGACTGTGATGCAAGCAGCATTTGGCAAGGTAATTTTGTGAGTTCTTGAAAGAGGTTTTAAGGAAAGAAAATGATGTTTATTTGAGCACATGTGGTCAGTTGCGCCAGAATCTATAATCCAAGTCAGATCATCAAAATTTGAACCACATGAAGCATTGAAACCATACTTCAAATAACAAGTCATGACAAAGGATTCAATACCTGCCATTGTGTAACCTGCCATAGGAGATAATGGTGCAGCTGGAAACGAGTTGTTCAGCAAAAGTCACAGTTGTGCACATTGTTCAGCAGTAAATCCAGGTATGGGAGATGATGATGCAGTTGTGGCCTCATTTTCGGTGGTAACACTCGCAGCAACCTTCTTCTTTGATGATCCAGAAGGAGTGGAAGAGGTGGTGGGATATCCAATAAGCTTGTAACCAAATTCTACCTTATGTCCAGTTTTCTTGCAATGAGTGCAGACGTAAGCTGGTCTCCTCGTCGGAACTGTTCCTTCCTGCTTTGGCTTGTGTCCTTGCGAAGACATGGCCGATGAATCCGGAGCAATCTGATGAGTGGACCTCATTTCCTGCTACTTCTCTTCCTGATTGATCATCGCATAGGCTTCTGCAACTGAAGGCACCGGGTTCATCATCAATATAGTGCCTCGTACACCTGCATAGCTGTCATTGAGAGCCATCAGTAGCTGGATCAACTTCTGTTCTTCAGCTTCTTTACTAATTGCAGCATTAGCGTTGCAAGCACAGACAGTCAAACTCTTCAATGATCTTTCTTCCTCCCAGAGACGTCTGATCTTTGTGAAGAAATTGATGAAGCTATCATTTCCTTGAGAAATGTTGCACAATTCCTTTTGAACGGAAAACTTTTGTGCGATATTCGTTTGTTCGAATCTTGTGCACAAATCAGTCCAAATTTCAGATGCAAGCGCAATTTGAATTATGCTTTCAGCAATCTCCTTGCCGAGTGCATTTATGATCCAAGAAACAACTAGATTGTTGCATCGATCCCAAATTCGACGCTCTGGATTGCCAATTTCCGGTCGCTGTAATTCTTTTGTGATGAAAGCGATTTTGTTCTTTGCTGAGAGTGCGATCAGCACCGATCTTTTCCATGAACTAAAGCCGGATCCATCGAACGCTCTTGAAACCAAAACCATCCCTGGATTGTTTGAGGGATGGATATAGAGCGGATTCTGAGTATCCATTATCGGTGCTTGGCCACCTACGAGATATGCAATTTTCTGAGGGGGGATCGCCATGAAAACGAGCTAGAGATTCAAGCGGAAGACGGAAAAGAGCTTTGGTGCTCTGATACCATGAAGGAGACGAAGCTCAATCAAGCTCGGACATGGCGAAAATTGAGGGAGAAATGAGAGAGAAAAGGGAGATGAACTTCTGGATAGTTTGTTATTGAAATCAGTTGAGAGTTTCTGTTAGATAGGTGTACTATTTATACAACATAAGCTCTCTATCTTGTAACTGAATCTCTATAAGAACTATATTACATCCAACATAATGCAAATAGATAAGGTGGTATTTGATTAACATAATTTTTAAGGTGTTTTAATTTTAGGTTGTGTTTGGATTTCACGATATATTAAATATAATACAATTATTTTATTTCGATTTATATGATTATTTAATTAAATTACTCTAGTACTTTTTACCTCGATTTTTATGAGATTTTTATGCTCAAATAAAATGAGACAAAATAATTGTATGGAGTAATTAAAATGCATGGAATCCAAACACACCCTTGGAAGGTTGATTTGGGCGGATTCATAAAAGTCAGAGCATGAGCAACCATGAGATTTCCTTACCTTAAGGTTAGTAAAAGGTAAACTCATGGTTGTGGGTCTTACATTAAGGTAAGGGGATGGAAGAGGTTACCTTGGTGGAAACTGGAAAGAGGTAACCTCTTCCCTTTTCTAATTTTCTTTTCCTTTTTCTTTTATGAAAAAGTAACATCTTCTCTTTTCCATCCATATTTATTAATTGTAAACATGTGTAAAATGAAATAGAAAATATATTTATATTTCATTATTTTTTTAAATAAAATTTCTCATTGGTTTAATTTTATTTTTCTCTATAATTTGAGCTCAATTTTACCCTATATATACCCACAACTTGATCTATTGTAGTTGCACTTATTCTCACTATGGATCACAATAATCCAAATAACCCACCAATTCCAAATATGCCTTTTGATCCAAATCTTCTAAAAAATTCTCAATTTCACGTGATGTTACAAATATTTATATCAAGTGCTTGCTATTTTTATTTATTTATAAAACTATAAATAAAAATAATTGACAATAATATATGATGATAAAAATATAATAAAGGAAAAGATATGTAAATGAAAAGGAAAAGTAAAAATAAATTTGAAAAATGGTAAAAGAGGTTTCCATGGTTGTGGAGGAAACCTTTTAGAAAGAGTTAGAAAAAATAAAAATAATTTTAAACAAAAAAAATAAATGAAGTGTAAAGTTATGATAGGAAGAGGGAAGAAAAAAAGAGAAAGAAGTTTCCGATGGTTGCGGATGGTCTCGTAATAACCCACCGAGTAAAATGTGAAAGTCGATGGTATGAAACGAAACTTCCTAAAATTGGCCTGATGAATTCGGCTTTGGAAACGAACAATTCAACGATCTCCCTCCTTGGAAGGCAATCCAAAAAGTCCCCAGATCAAACGCAGTGGAAAAAATGGTAACAGCTAGTTTCGTAGAGCGAGTGGGTTCAGCGGTGAAGAGGGCCGCCATGAGCAAACAGTCCACTTGGCACACTCCGTTAATGGCTTCCGCCTCTCGGGCCATCGCCGATCGAATTCCTTTTGTTGACGTCGTCCTTGATGTCAGGGATGCTCGGGTACTTCGTTCTCTCACCTTCCTGTCCTGATTGTTGAGTTAGGCCAGTGAATGCTCACCAGGTGTTTGATAAAATGCTTGAATGAACTTGTTACTTTGAGATGGAGGGTCTTTTTCCGTCGAATGTTGACGTTTCAGAACAAACCCTTTCTAGTAATTTGGTAGGATTTGGATGAAAGTGTAATCTACTGGATAGTTGGAATTTAGCATAATTATCAAATTTTCCATATGTGCAGAATGAATTAATGATGCAACACAACATCAATCACTGTTCTGAGTCTGCATCTTATGTATTACTCCGTAACATTTTATGCGCACTTGATTTTAGATTCCACTGTCCTCAGAATGTGAGCTGTTGAAGAGTTTTTCTGCTTTGCCTCGCATTATAGTTCTGAACAAGATGGATTTGGTGGAGCGCTCGCATCTAAAGGTGTTTTCTTCTGATATCAAAATTGTCATTTTCTTGCTATTATTGTAACTGTTTTCTATATTAGAAAGAAAGTAAAGTTTAACAAGTCTTTCACTGCATTGCAATGACGGTTCATCCAACGCTGCTACTAGCAAGTACTAGAGTTCGTTTCTTGGTTAAGTGCGCTAATTTGTATGTCCTTAAGCTGCTGCATTTTTCTTGTTTGAACTTTTATATTGCTCGCTTTCATTAAACAACGAAAGTATGTAAACATGATGCTAAAACTAGTAGTACCTCCTTCGATGTAAAATATTCCTTTTGCACATCCACTCTTCTTATGGTATAGTGGTGTACATTCATATGAAGAAAATCTTCATACAAAATGAAGGAGATTGAATGCTCGAAGTTTGAAACACGTTTAGCTGTCAGGTTAAGAGGAATCTTTGCTCCAACAACTATTAGTTACTGAAGTGTAAGGATTTGGACTTTGGAGAGGATAATCTATCATGTATTAATGAGTGTATAATCCTTTCACCGATGCATAACTTTCAAATACATATATTATTTTTTATAGTTTTTTGTTTTACATTGTCACCATATTGATTTATTTATTTTGTTACCACTCCTTTTGTTGATTCAGTGTAGTGGTATTTGGCTTTAGGAGTGGATAGGCTATTTCGAAGGACAAAATTATGCTGCCTATGGCATCAATTCACACAACAAAGATGCCACTCAAGAGGTAAAAGTTAACTATATTTCCCATTTTATATGAACAGTACGTAGAAGCTTACACTTTGAAGTTACCAAGGGGCATTTGGGCATAAATCTCAGAAGACTTTATATTTTTTCAGTTCTTGAACTTTCTGCAAGGCCAAGTGAGAGCTTTGTCAAACATAGTTAATGAAAGGCGTACAGTAACGATAATGCTGGTCGGAAATCCTAATGTCGGGAAGTCTGCTTTGGCCAATGCTTTGCATCAAGTTGGACGGATCAGTGCTGCTGGTATTATAGATATGCTTTACTGGAACATCTCCTTCTATCTCCATTTCACTGTTGTAACTTAATCAATAAATAAACAGAAGTGTCGTTATGAGAAACTAGTCTCTCAAATCAGGTCCATTGTTAGGCTTTCATGCATTAGAACATTTTATAGTTTGAACAGTCTGTTAAAAAGGAAATCACGTTAATCACCAGTAAAATGTATCCCATTAATGTTTCACTACCTGGATGTACTCCTTCTATGAGAAAATTGTTAAAAGGCTTAAATAGTTAAGGAATTATTCTCAATGGGTGGTTTCGCACAAATAGGCTTACATAACTTGGTTTTGTGTCTTTTACCTTCTAATTCCGTTGCAGGGACAACCTATATATGGAGTATGGATCAAATGTTAACAAGCCTTATTGTGTTTTGTGTTAACAAATCTGAGCCCTTTATTAAGGAAAAACAAAAGGCTGAGATTAATTAGAGTTTTCTATTTTATTTAAAAAAAACAGTGGGCCCCATCAAAATTATTTCCACAAATTTCCAATCTGATGCGTGCACCCACTCTCCTATTTAACAAAACGGTGGATTGTGAAGATGAAGAACCCTAGCACACCCTGCATCCACCGGCGTCCACCTTCACCCACCGTCACCACCGTAATCCATGGCTGCCTCCACTTCACCATCCCTCACCACCAACGACTTTTCCCAAACCGCCGCCCATTTCGCAAGCGCCGCCTCAATCGCAATAGGATTCGCCATCGCTTCTCAGGCGGCAGCGATGAGGACGGTTTGTTCGACGGTGACCAGCAGCCTTCATCTCCCTCGCTCGGATTCGAGGTCGGGGCCACCCAGATCCGGTGAAGGTGGAGGTCCCACGGCCTCCCTCGCTCGGATTCGAGATGGTGACCAGCACCGGAGATGGCAGATTCTTCAACGATGACGGAGAAATCGGAGATCGAGAGGCGTTGGTTGAGTCGTCCGAGAAGGTGAAATCGGAGATCGAGAGGAGTTGCTCTCGGAACGCCGAATTGGCGATTCGACTCCCATGGTCTGAGCAATTGGCGCCTGTGAGCGGAGGAGATGAGCGACTCCCATGGTCTGGGCGGAGGAGACGAGCGACTCCCATCGGCCATTGTCTGAGAAATTGAAGTCCGGCAACCCGACCCGACCTGGTTCCCTTGCGCCTCTAGTTTTCTATTTCAGATCTATATTATTATAGGTTTGTTCTATTGATTTATTACTATGAATTTATCAAATATTCGGCAAATTCAGGGTAATTATTCGTTGATAATCAGGAATTGTTCATATATATAGGGCAATTAGATATAGGTTTTTCGAAATTCAAACTCATGTCTTTATCGACTATTCGGCAAGTTCATAGTCAATGTTCATTGATAATTAGAAATTATTCATTTGTATAGGGGCAATTACATGCAGTCTTGCTGAAATTCAAGTTCGAGTATTGTTTATGAATTGATCGACTATTCGTCAAGTTCGAGTAACTATTCCTTGATAACAAGGAATTATTCGTATGTATGTGGGTAATTAGATGCGGTAGATCAAGAATTACAATTATATATTATTTCAACCTAGCGAATAATTACTATCAACTTAGCGAATAATTACTATTAATTTAGCAAATAGTTGCTAAATACGTTATCCCATAAAAAAAAGCGATTAATTTAGCGAATAATTACAAAAAAGCGATTAATTTATGAAATGATAACTCCTCTTTACGGATGAATAATAACGATTAATTTAGCGAATAATTACTATTAACCTGGCGAATAGTTGCAAAATTGACTAACTTTTTTTCTATTATCTAACGAATAATAAGTTTAAGTTAACGAATGTTTATATCACCTTATCGAATAGTTCGAATAGTGCACCACACAAAAAACAATGTTAAAAAAATGTAACGCCAAAAAACACGTACAACACACGCACGTTATTTAGCAAGTGGCAAGGAAAGAAGCGGGTCCCATTCATTTTTAATTAAAGAAAAAAGCCAAAATAGCCAAATAATCTAATCCATTCATTTGCACTAAATCAATGGCCTATATTTGTTAACACAAAACACAATAAGGCTTGTTAACACTAGACCTAACCCCTCTCTCTCTCTCTCTCTCTCTCTCTATATATATATATATATATATATATATATATATATATATATATATATATATACCGATTTCAGTGCTTCTGTATCAATGCATAGAAATCTTTGTCCGCCTTGGTTGCTCTACAATCCATATACCACATTTCATGATATGCTAAAAAGGATCTTGTTGTTATCATTGTTATTGGCTCATTCCTTTTTCCCCTTCTTGTTGTCTTGTTTTCGGGATTGCTTTTTTGGAGCTTAGAGAAAGGGAAGTTACGATATGCAGTTGTTAGTCCATTACCTGGAGAGACTACAACTATCAGCAGTCTGAAGGTGGTTCATGAAATAAACAAGCTCAGTTCCTGTTTTCTCTAAGCGTTCATGTTGAACATTATCAATGTTGATTCTGTTGAAAATTTTCTTCTCTTCCAGGTTGCTAGCCATCCTAATATCTATGTTCTAGATACTCCTGGTTCATAATGGATTATCTAGTTCATGGGCCATGGCATTACATGGGTAGCTACCTCAGATAGCCGATGCCACGGTCTGCGCTAAACTAGCTTTGACAGGTAAGTTACATCGCAATGGATTATCTAGTTCATGGGCCATGGCATTACATGGGTAGCTACCTGCACAATCAAAATAACTAAAGGATTAGTTTTAGACTTCTAGTATTTTTAGAAAATCACCCCTTAAATAGTAGTGTTTCTTAGCCACCACATTTAAAAGAAAATGATCTAGCTTGCAAGTTAATCATAGATTGTCAGTTTGTCACCTCTTTGAATATCTTCAGTGGTGCTCTACCCATTTCCAGCTTGTGCCTTGTGGTGGTTGTATTTGAAGCCTTAGATTTATCTCTTCATATAAACAAGGATTATTTTGTCATTTATTGATGATATTAAATGGTTAAAGGGCATGATTTTTATTTAAAAAAATGAAATTGGAGGCGTTATGCTGAAATTTATCTAACACGCGATCATTTACAGAAAAAGTGAGTTTACAGCCTTTACTGCCATTGTTATGTTTAAGATCAGCAACCATTACTCAGAAGCTTGTGTTTCCCAAATCCTTTTCTTTGCATGAGGTTAGTGTACTAAATGGCCAAACTTAACATTATTCTTTCTGTGGTACTGGTAGCAGGAACTTTCAGGGACTGCTTGGCTGGAGAGAAAGATCTTGCTCGATACTTTTTGGCCATTTTCAGTTGTAGCGATCAATACAAAAAATGGGAAAGACAATTTAAAACTGAGAGGAAAAGTTTAGCTTTAGAGAATGAAGCAGGACAATTCTGTAGGAGCTCTGATTCAGGCACGGCGCAGATGAAGGGTCATCCCACAGATCATACTCAGGTCTATAATGTTTAAAGATTACTAAGCCTTGTTCTCCTTGGCTTTGTTTAAAGACGACTAAGGCATTCTTGGGATGCTTATAGATTTCCTCCTTGGCATACTATAAAGTAGGCATATCATATGAATCATATCGTGTGCAAGGGCATTATAATCTTTTATGATTGTCTTTGAAGTAATTTCAAAATGGAAAATCATCATAAAATATGAATCTGTAAATTAACATACTGCTTACGTTTTTATCTATTGAATCATCCATATGCCTTGTAAAGTATGTTTCTCAAGCACATATCCTCGCTATCAGATTGATTCATAATGTTTGTCATTGGCACAGGATTCCATAGTCCGTGATGTTCGTAGGCATCTCTTCAAAGCAGTTACAATAACATCCTTCGAAGGCCATTTACAGAACGAAGAGGATATGGTACAGCTGGTTGAGATGGAGATGGCAGCCCTTCGAGACATTTTCTGTTTGCCCAGAGCGTCAACTGAGGATGATAATGATAGAGTCGCGGTGAAATTGCTTAATCTGTATCGTACAGGGAGGCTGGGTCAGTATACCTTAGACGCCATTCCCGATAACGTATAATATATGGACGCTTGTTGTGCTGGGCGTGTATGTTTTTGGGTCATTCTTCTTCATGCCCCGAATTTCTCAGGGATTGCATTGCTCTTATCCTAAGATATCGCACTGCCGACACCACTAGTGAACACCCTGTTATGGCGCTTCGCACCACGAAAGGATCTAAGATATCATAATACCGGCAAGCCTCTCGATCCTTCGTTCCGTTTTAGCCAATTTCGGAGGTTCAACCGGAAAGCAGAATGTTAGGCTCATCTCTTTTAACCTATGTGTAATTCTAAGTGTACATTGGATGTTCTATTAGTAAGGCTGATTGTATTGACTTTGGGCCAATCCGGCCCAAAGCTGATCTCAGCTATCCATTGGGCTTGAAGCCCATACGGATGTCTCCAGCTTCTCTTGCTGAGCTTTGGCAACGACGTCGTTCAGCTTAAGCGCTCTCTTTTATAAGGGTTTGCAAAACCCTAATCCGAGAGTTGAGAGGGTTGTTGCTTACTGTAGCTCTGTTCTTGTCTCCTGAGGCGATTCTAGGGTTTCATCCCTTTCCGGCCTTTGTGAGCGTAGATCGAGCTCCCTTCCATCCAAATACACTCAGTGACATTGTGTTGAGAGAGATTTGTAGCTTCTTTGCCCTCTAGGTTTTGACCTTGGTGGCTGGTGTCCTCGTTGAGGCTAATTGTCGCTACAAACTCTACTTTCTACTTTTGCTTTGGTTTTGCTGGGTTGTAATCTTGTTCATTATCATTGCTTAAGTTTCTGTTTATGCATTCTGGTGTTTTGGATCGATTCTCTACACATAAACTACCAATTGTGTAGGATTTCAAAAATATCTGTGTATATTGATATTACCAATTTCATATTAATTGATATACCTAAATCGGATTTTCTACCGGGCATAGGATAAGAAGCCTAATTAGAAATGATTTCCTTAGTTTAATTATTTTAGCTATTTTTTAAATTAGGTTTTTTAGGGTCGATGCTTTATTTGGTAGAAATTTTTTTTTCTATTAGGTTTCTTATCCTATATCCTAAGAGTAAAGAATAGAAAGACCGTACCTAAATAAGTAAATGAAAAAATGAAAAACTAAAGGGTATAGTTACCCAAAAAAAAAACTTGAAAATGATATATTTTCTCAAATTTTCACTAAAAAAAATTCAAAAATATCTGTGTATATTATCGAATCAATCAATACAAATTGCAAAGTAAGAGCAAAAAGATATACCGTCGACCTGATAAAATACAAATTGCAAATTGTCTGAAACCGTGTTCGATCTCGAGTTTTAATTGAGATGGTTTAATTAAGAACGACCGGTTTGCATGCCAATCCTCTTGATCCTTAGTTTTGTTTCAATGAAAGAAGAAACAAAAAAGTTAGATAGTATACCACTAAAACTAAAAATAATTTCACATTATATATATAGACAGTGTATATGGATATATGATTGACTTTTGACACTACCTACCAAGTGAGTGTGAGATATTTAGATGCAGTAACATCCTTGTTCAATGGTCATCCATCTCTCCATCTCTATAAATAGCCCCTCAAACCTCTATCTTACAATCACACAACAAAACACTCATTGAAAGCTAAGAATAAACATGGCTTCTCACAAAATCTCAGTAGCAGTCTTCTTTCTTGTTCTTGGGCTGGCCAGCATAGCCTCCTCCACCGCCCGCCGCCAGCTTCTCGGCGACGCCTATGCAAGCGGAGGCGGAGGTGGCAGCGGAGGGGGCCAAGCCTATGCCGGCGGCCCAGGAGGTTCTTACGCCAGAGGCTACGGAGGCGGCCAAGGTGGCGGAAGCGGATCAGCGCAAGGTGGCACTGGGGCTTATGCAGGCGGCGGCGGGAGGGGCGGGGGAGGTGGCGGAGCCTATGCTGGCGGGGCGGGAGGATCTGCTGGAGGATATGGGAGTGGGCAAGGAAGCGGCGGCGGAGTAGCGCATGGCGGGGCCGGTGCTTCAGCGGGAGGAGGCGGCAGTGGCGGCGGCGGTGGCTCAGCCTACGCTGGCGGGGCGGGAGGATCCGCTGGAGGATATGGGAGTGGGCAAGGAAGCGGCAGTGGAGTAGCGCATGGCGGGGCCGGTGCTTCAGCGGGAGGAGGCGGCAGTGGCGGTGGTGGTGGCTCAGCCTACGCTGGTGGTGCTGGAGGAACTGCCTATGGTAGCGGTAGCGGCTCCGGGAGTGGGCACGGTTCAGCCTCCGGTGGGGGAGCTTCTGCAGGAGGCGGAGGAGGAGGTTCCGGAGGAGGAACCGCGTATGCCGGAGGGGCACAGTCTGGTGGATATGGACAAGGTTCCGGTAGTGGTCAAGGCGGTGGCTCTGGTGGCGGTTATTAATTAAATAGCATGAAAATGTGCGTATAATCTGAAAAATACACATATATATGTTTTATTTCGACCATACTCCGTATATAAAAACAACAATAAAGGGTAGGCTCATGTACGTGAGCTTTGCCTAAAGTAAGTTTGCATGTAATTTGTTTGGAATCCATAATGAGCAATAATTCAATGGTCAAACATTCACTTATAAAATTAATTAATGATTGGTGTAAATTTATTTTTACTCAATATCAAAGTGGTTAGTTACTAAATTCACTCGTCGAAAAAATGCTTGAATATTTGAATGGATTTGTATCATATAATTTGAAGCGAATCTTAATTATTTTGACAAGTTAAAATATACCTTCATGTTTATTAATATTCGCCCATTCAAAAAAAATGCTTGAATGGATTTGTAGATCGTGTTAGTCATCTACCACTAGATTCGAGGCAAAGAACTACTTAGTTTCCTTAATTAGTACATTAAGTCTTTATCCGCACGCATCTGGTGCGCGGGGTTATTACAGATGTATTTCGTCTTTTTTGTGGAATTTGTTTGATAATTTTTCTTATGACATGAGAACTCACTATTTGGGGACCAACCTAATGCGCCAATCTAGTCGACAAAAGCCACATAACAGGTAGGTCGGTTTGCGTTGATTGGCTCGACCCACTAGTGAACAAACAAGGCAAATTTTGATTTTAATTTTACCCAAGAAAAGAGGTGGAGGTAGATCTTAAATCCGAGACCTCCTAACTCTCTCTTGTTCCTCACCACTAGGCCACCCCTTCAAGGACAACGAATGAGTTATTAGTTAATTAGTCGAATTAATAACTTATCATGCCATTAAAGTTATAATCAAATTGTTTAAAACAGAAGTTGTTTTGCCACATGACAGCTTCTGGTTAACAGTTTTCCCACCTGAAAATTTATCCAATTAGATTTTCCACATATTTAACTTTTATTTCTTTATTTCAGTATTTGTATATAGATGCATATCTTTTATTATTGGTAAATTTTTTGACATGGTTTTGAAATCAAGTTCGTTTTATAGCATTCTTGACCAATTTTAATTTTAATTTTTAATCAAGTTTTCAATATAAAAATATATTTCAAATATACTCATATATTTTTTTATTTTACAAAATTTAAATATTTTTTTATTCATTGTAAATTTAAACATGTTGATGCTTTATATGATTCAATTTACTTCATTTGTGAATGAATATACAATCAACATTAGAAGTTTAGTTTTTCTAATATTTTAGACATATAGAGAGTAACAAAACAATCGAGAATAATTAATTTGAATCATCGTGGTACATTTGTTTATATAAGAACCACTTTTATATTTTAATCCTGAAAATATCATAGTAAAATAGAGGTTTAGTTGAAGGAGTTTTCTTGCCAAGATAAATTGCGATCTAGGTCGATTTGATATTTTGAGTCGAGATTTACTAAGTCTGCTATAGTAGGGTAGATAATTGGTTACATTATATTGTTATATACTAAGTGCGCAACATGTTTGGACAAGTTGGTTTGTGTTATTTGGCGAATTCATAATTGTCGTCTCTTCAAATGGGTGAACCACGAGTCATAAGTGCCACATATCATACATTGCCATTGATTGGGAGAAAGTGTTGTCAAATGACGCAAACCAATGAAAAGATTCAGAAAATTCAATTATCACTACTACAAATGCACTCATTAACGACATTTAAACAATGACGTTTTTCACTAAATGTCATTAAAAGTATATTTAATGGCGTTTTCAAACAAAAACGCCATGATCTTATAGAGTGTTATTATTTCATGGCATTTTTGAAATGCCATAAAATATTATAGCGTTTATAAACGTCATAAATTTGGGGCGATTGGGTATTTTAGAATGATATTCTTCAATGGCGTTTATGAAATGCCATAATATTTATATTTTATGGCGTTTAAAAAAGGAAAATTTTGGGAAATGTCCATAATATAGGAAAAAATTAGCACATAGGACATTTTTGAAGTGAAATTAGGGGAATGTCCAAAAATAACAATTTTGCCCCTACCTCACTAATCCCATTTCTTTCTTAATTTTCACGCAAAAGAGAAAAACCATAGCAATATGACAGACAACAGAGGTGATTGCGATTTGGATCTCAATCTCAATCTCGAGCACAATTGTTTATTTCAGTACCATTTATCGACGATTTCGAGCTCTACAATCAGATCTGAAGAGAAATCTATTCAAACACAACACTGTCATCCAAAAATCGATTTTCAAAAGAGGTAATTTTCTTATAATATGTAATCTTGTCTAATACGAATGTTTTGATTATAGTACTGTAATTGGGAGCACAATTGTTGTATGAGATGCGAATTTGGAGAACAATTGATTCATTAACAGAATTTAAAATTTCGTATAATAGGAATACGTATCATCCATTTTGATCTCAGATGCCGATTTTGATCTACGTTGCTGATTTTTTTTATTATAGAATTGTAATCTAGATTGCATGGTTGATGTAGTTTGATATAAGATGCTAGTTTCGTGATAAAAGAAGTTGCTGATTTCGTGACTATACTGATGTAACCAAAATTGAACCGTAGCCTAAATATTGATAGGTGAGTTTGAGTACATCTGTGTACCTGTAATCACCGTATTTCTTAGATTTAATCAAAAGTAATTCACTTCAATACTGTACTGTAGATATATAAGAATAGTTACCTGAGATAACAAAAAATAGTTTCTGTCATCAAAGTATATTTATGAAATTTAATAGGTGTCACCAATGATTAGGTACAATGGCGGCCAATATGTTAACAGTAAAATTTGGAGGAGAATGGAAATTGGAAGATGGTGATTTAGTTTTTGCTGGGGATGTGTCATCAAAGGTAATTGTTGAAGGTTCGATAATATAAAACAAAGTAATATAGAAATACTCTAGAAGGGGGGTTGAATAGAGTATGCCCGTTTTTCGCAGAAAGTCTCAAGACTTTTGGAGCTCGTATAAAACCCTTTGAGATTAAACCTGAATCACAAAGTTAGACAATCGAACCAAGTGCGGAAGTAAGGTAAAGCAATAGATAAAGGACACGAGTAATTGTTTACGAGGTTCGGCACGAACTTGGCCTACGTCCCCGCCTAGGGTTCTTCCACAACCCTAGGATTCAAAAGGCTTTATTGATTCGCAAAGCTTAGGATCCTAATAGCTCACCGAGAAGCCTCTCTCCTATACAATTGCAATCTAGTCAACTCACGTTCCCTTGGAGTCCTAGACCAATCTAGAAGAGCCCCATCTCTCAGCTATCTAGTACAGTCCTCTTACTCTCACAAATCAATAGCCTAGTGCTTACTTCCCGAGTTACAAACTCTCGAGTAACACTATAAATGAATATATCCTATAAGCTCACAGTGTAACTCTCAAAGGTTTTGAAATGAAATAACAAACTCTTGAGCGCTAGCAGAGAGTACACTTGGAAGACAGATCTCGCTTGAATGAATGAAAGCTTGTATTCAACCCATATCATGTCTTCTTCTTCCTTTCCTTTATATAGAAGCAATATGGCGCCTAAGGATCTTCAACAACGGCTAGTTCGGATCATGGCGCGCCCAAGGATCTTCTATTTTTGGACACTTCGAAGACATGATCTCTCCAATTTGGATCTCCTCAATATGCATCATAAGGAAAGAAGTAATTTGAATAATACTTCCTGAAAGGTTAGTTAGGTATATAATATAATGGAAATATATAATATTAAATAATATTTGGACATAATAATATATAGAACAGGTTTTGTATTTCATCAATACTGTTAAAGCTCCAAGACCTTTGACACAGACAAACTGTCAAGGCCTTTGAAACTTTATTCCGATTTTCATCAAGGGAGGGAGTTATCAATCTCCCCCTTGATGAAAGACAAAACCTGTGCATCCCTGCAACTTAGTCAAGCATAAAAAATATAAGTGAAATCGGACTAAGTACCTGCAAGGGTTAGACAAATGTTGGATCAAAATTTTAAAGCATGAAAAGTCATCCAACCGAAAACCAAAAACTCAAAAACCAAGGTCTTCCAAGACCTTCACAGCAAAAAGGTTTTCAAGTCTAAACCAACCACAGATCATCTCCCCCTTTTTGTCTTTCAACAAAGGGAGGAGGTACCAGTCACCAAAAGTTTTGAAAATGTTTCCAAAAACCAGCAATGTATCAGATTTCAGGGATGGGATAGGGTAGGGTAGGGTTTAAGCTTCGTTGTCCGGAGCATCATCAGTGAGCCTCATCCACAGACCTTGCAGCATCTTGGTTATCCCGCTCATCTCCGTCATAACCTCCTTTTGCAGCTCCTTGATATCCAGGCGAACTTCCTCCATGCCCAATTCCAGGTTATCCATGCGTTCATCAACGGCTGAAGCAGTGGGAAGAGCTTTTGAAGGAGTGGCAAGACTCAAGGTCCCTTGGGGAGACCGAGTGATGCCAATCTTTTCAAGGCTCTTGGAGTCAAACTTACCCATATGACGCTGCTGTTCTTCATTTTTGAAATCAATTCCAGAAGCTTTGAAGAGTGGGGTCAAGAGGGTAGCAAAAGGGAAGGGAGTTCCTTTCCTGGCTTTTCTTGTGTGAGCCATGGATCCTAAAATAGTGTTGGCCAGATCAAGATCAAGGCCATTGAGGATACGGTAAAGGAGGACCATGGCATTGTCAGTAAGGAGCGAGCCAGGGTTAAGACGGGGTAAGAGGCATCGAACAATGATGTTAAATATGATTTTTGCCTCAAGGGTAAGGGATGAGTGGGTGAGTTGCTTTGAGGTGCTGTTAGATGCTTCGGGTAGGAGATACTTGGCTCGGGCAAGGATGATGCAGTTTTCTTTTGAGGGGTGTATTTCAGAGGGTGGACATGGGCTAGGTAGGCCAAGGAAATCTGCAAAGTCATTGGAGTTGAAAGAGATTCTAACCCCTTTGACAACAGATTCCAAAGACCAACCATTGGCGTCGTGTTTGGCTTTTAGGTTTATGTAGAATAGGTGGGTAAGCTGGGGATAGTAAACGGTTTCACGATTGAGAAGGGTTCAGGCTGGGGATTTTTTGAGAAGATCAATGCAGGGTAGCTTCAAAGCTTCGAAGAACTCAATATCCAAAAAATCAGAACAGCAAATCCTACGAGTTCGAAACTCATCTACCCACTTACCAGCAGTCTCAGCATTTTCAAACCAAGAAGAGGGTAAGGATTGGTTTACCTGGATGTAGGCGGGTTGATCGGCATTCTTCCTACGAGCAATTGTTGGAGCAACTCTCTTGGCAGGCGCCTCAAGGCTTCTGAGGGTGCCCTTCCTGGTGCGCTTGGGAGATGGAGGCTTGACAGCGATTGGGGCTTTCCGCTTCTTTGGAGACGGGGGAGGAGGAGAAGGAGAAGGAGACTCTTCCTCCTCATCCTCAGACCCCGAGTCCTCACCGGACCCCGCTTCATCTCCTTCAGCTTCCTCGTCTTCTCTAGATCCGTCTTGCTCTTCATCTTCTTCCTTAGGCTCCTCTTCAGATGGAACCTCCTCGGCCTCGGCTTCTTTCCGAATCCTCTCAGCTTCATCCTCGACAAGTTTCCTTGCAAGCTCGGCCTTCTCCTCGACCTTCTTCTTCAAGGCTTCCTCTTCGGCTTCTTTGGCAGCATCTCTTTCCAGGATGGCGTCGAGATCATCTTCCTCCTCTTCCTCGTCCACCTCCTCAGCTAAGATCTTCTTTTTCCCTTTCTGTTTCGCACTGAGGGGCTTCTTAGCAAAGCGTTTTTGAGAGCCCTTGGTAACAATGACCGTGCTCTCAGCGATGGTGCTCTGGACAACAGTTGGGATAATGGCTTGAGGAGTGGGTTCAGGTGTGGGAGAGGTGGTAGTGACCTGACGTCCCTTGGGGGTGGCGCCAAGTCTTTTGGGTGTGGAAGCTTTCTTTGATTTGGGAGCCATGGAGGAAATCGGTTAGGGTTTTTAGAACAGTTGAAAGGTTGAAGAAAGAGAAGTTGAAAGGGTTTGGAAAAGTTCTGAGTTTGTGAGGGAGTCGGGTACAGGATTGGGTTTAAGTAGAGAGAGATGATGATGGAGTGATGGGACGGGTTTAGAGTTCCAATGGAGGTAATGATAGCATTGCCAATTTGAAAATATTTCCAATTCAAAATTCAAACAAATCCATAAAAATAGGAGGGAATAACCGAAATATTTTATTCCAAAAATAACATATCTCAACGGAATAAAAATATAACTTAAATAGGCAATTTTGAAATCCGATAAAAATATACTTGATTAAATATCTAAAAAGATATTAACCAAATATATGAGATCCGATATATGTGATCTACCATTTAGTTCACAAACCTTGACATAATTCTCAAGGGTCTTGACACTAAGTGGATATTATCTTTTGTAAAGGGAAAGCTCCCCCTACGAAAGTGCATCCTTGTTAAGCATCCCAATCTCTCGTCTTATGAAGGTGAACCTGTCCTCTGCCAAAGGCTTAATAAAAATGTCAGCCCATTGATAATCAGTTGAGATAAATGAAATGGACACATCACCTTTTTCAACATGGTCTCTAATGAAATGATGCCTTACATCAATATGTTTGGTCCTTGAATGCTGAACATGATTCTTAGTAATGGAGATGGCACTTGTATTGTCACACTTAATGGGATTGCCTTTGAGGTTGATGCCAAGATATCGCATTTGTTGAGCTATCCAAAGGATTTGGGAGCAACAGGCTCTAGCTGCAATGTATTCGGCTTCTGTAGTGGATAGAGCGACTGAGTTTTGTTTCTTTGAGTGCCAAATGATCAAGGATGCTCCTAAGAATTGGCAACATCCTGATGTGCTCTTCCTATCCACCTTATAGCCTGCAAAATCTGCATCAGAATATCCAATTAAAGTGAAATCCTTTTGCTTTGGGTACCATAGTCCAAGCTCCTTAGTGCCATTGAGATATCGAAAGATCCTCTTCACAGCCACGAGGTGAGATTCTTTAGGATCAGCTTGAAACCTAGCACACATGCAAACACTAAACATGATGTCAGGTCTACTAGCCGTGAGATATAATAAAGATCCAATCATTCCTCGATACTCCTTTTGATTGACACTTTTCCCAGTCTTGTCTTGATCTAGAGATAATGTTGAGCTCATGGGAGTCTTGACTGCTTTGGATTGATCCATTTTGAACTTCTTCAAGAGATCCTTAGTGTATTTGCTTTGGTTGACAAAGATCCCTTTCTTGGATTGATGAACTTGTAATCCCAAAAAGAAGTTGAGTTTACCCATCAAGCTCATCTCAAATTCACTGCACATAATGTCAGAAAATTCCTTGCACAAAGATGTGTTAGTAGCACCAAATAATATATCATCAACATAAATTTAAATAATCAAAATGTCCTTTCCTTTGGTCTTGATAAAAAGAGTCTTGTCGATCAACCCCCTTTTAAAATCATTTTCTAAAAGATATTTTGACAAGCGCTCATACCAAGCTCTTGGGGCTTGTTTCAAACCATAAAGCGCTTTGTCAAGTTTATAAACATGATTGGGAAATTCCAAACTTTCAAATCCTGGGGGTTGAGCCACATATACTTCTTCCTCTAAGAAACCATTAAGAAAAGCACACTTGACATCCATTTGATATAACTTTATGCCCATGAAAGATGAAAATGCTAATAAAATGCGAATGGCTTCAAGCCTGGCTATGGGAGCAAAGGTCTCCTCGTAGTCAATACCTTCCTCTTGATTGTAGCCTTGGGCAACAAGCCTTGCCTTGTTCCTCACGATCTTACCATTCTCATCTAGCTTGTTTCGAAATACCCATCGTGTGCCAATGACTGATTGATGCTTTGGCCTTGGCTTCAAGGTCCAGACTTTGTTTCTTTCAAATTCGTTAAGCTCGCTTTGCATAGCAATGATCCAGTCTGGCTCTTGAAGTGCCTCATCTACCTTCTTTGGTTCAATAAGAGAAACAAACGCGTGAAAAGCACAAAGATCTTTAAGTTTAGAACGAGTTTGAACACTAGAAGTAGGGTCAGAAATGATATTCTTTAATGAGTGTGATGAGGAGTATTTGAACTTCCTTTTGCTAGTCTCAGCTCCTTGATTCGTCACACCAGTAGGATTGACTTGTGGTACATCTGACTCCGTGGTCCTGTTAGGTTCAGTTATGGCAGTTTCTGAAGTCTCAACACTTTTGGATTGGATACCAAGGGCTTTGGACGAATCTTCAACACCTTGGGCCAATTCTTCAGTGTTAAGAATCTGTTCCTGCATGTTCCTCTTCTCCGTGTTCTTGGTAGCAGCATCTTCAGTGTTAAGAACATGGCCTTGATTGACTCATTAGACTTAATTTTGAAGAGCTCATATTTTCGAAGGAAGATGCTGATCTTGGTGTCTTTCACTTGGCTCGTTCCTTCATAGGTGACGACCAGTTTGTCCCAAATCTCTTTAGCTGACCTAAAAGATGAAATACGGTTAAACTCATCAGTGCTAAGACCACAATAAAGTAAGTTAATAGCCCTGTAGTTTTTGGAGACGAGTTCAAGATCCGCTTGAATGTATTCAGACTTCTTCTTTGCGACTTTGGTTTCATTTGGTCCGTCTTTCTCTGGAATCTTCGGACCATTCTCTATAATGTTCCAAAGTTCCAGATCTTGATCTATAATGAACATTTTCATCAAGGATCTCCAGTGGACAAAGTTGTTTCCTACAAAGAGTGGTGGTCTGCTCGTGGACCTTCCCTGTGCAAATCCCCTACTTGCTTCACCAGACATGATCGAAAACTCACAAGATTGTTAGATCAAAAACAGTGAGTAAAGCTCTGATACCAATTGAAGGTTCGATAATATAAAACAAGGTAATATAGAAATACTCTAGAAGGGGGGTTGAATAGAGTATGCCCGTTTTTCGCAGAAAGTCTCAAGACTTTTGGAGCTCGTATAAAACCCTTTGAGATTAAACCTGAATCACAAAGTTAGACAATCGAATTAAGTGCGGAAATAAGGTAAAGCAATAGATAAAGGACACGAGTAATTGTTTACGAGGTTCGGCACGAACTTGGCCTACGTCCCCGCCTAGGGTTCTTCCACAACCCTATGATTCAAAAGGCTTTATTGATTCGCAAAGCTTAGGATCCTAATAGCTCACCGAGAAGCATCTCTCCTATACAATTGCAATCTAGTCAACTCACGTTCCCTTGGAGTCCTAGACCAATCTAGAAGAGCCCCACATCTCTCAACTATCTAGTACAATCCTCTTACTCTCACAAATCAATAGCCTAGTGCTTACTTCCCGAGTTACAAACTCTCGAGTAACACTATAAATGAATATATCCTATAAGCTCACAGTGTAACTCTCAAAGGCTTTGAAATGAAATAACAAACTCTTGAGCGCTAGCAGAGAGTACACTTGGAAGAGAGATCTCGCTTGAATGAATGAAAGCTTGTATTCAACCCGTATCCTGTCTTCTTCTTCCTTTCCTTTATATAGAAGCAACATGACGCCTAAGGATCTTCAACAACGGCTAGTTCGGATCATGGCGTGCCCAAGGATCTTCTATTTTTGGACACTTCGAAGACATGATCTCTCCAATTTGGATCTCCTCAATATGCACCATAAGGAAAGAAGTAATTCGAATAATACTTCCTGAAAGGTTAGTTAGGCATATAATATAATGGAAGTATATAATATTAAATAATATTCGGACATAATAATATATAGAACATGTTTTGTATTTCATCAATACTGTTAAAGCTCCAAGACATTTGACAAAGACAAACTGTCAAGGCCTTTGAAACTTTATTCCGATTTTCATCAAGGGAGGGAGTTATCAATTGTCATTGGGCAGACTGTAACTCTGTATGAGATGAAGAGTGAGACACTGAACAGATTCACAACCAGTGACAATTTGTCTCCTACTCTTCAATTCAGTCACTTGCATCCATTCAAGAAAACTACTGAGGCATTTTTTTTATTGAGAATGACACTGATTTGAGGAGTTTTTTTTGCAAATTAATGAATTGAGAAAGAAGTGAATTGGACATTGCCTTTATATGTTACAACTGCGAAGGAAATCATTGAAGAACATCTTACAAAATCTATAAATGATGAAAATCAATTGGCATTACAGGCTTACAACTTTGCCAAGGATACAAATGTCATGGAAGAGGACTTTGATGTGCAGGATGAAGATGTAGAATGCATAAATGATGACTGTGATATGGATGGTAATGGAGATGACACAGGGATTGAAAGTCGCGTCAGTGGTATTACAATGTCCACAAAATATACAACAACATCTATAAGTGAAAGAAATGGAGAAATTCTTATATTTTTGGGACAAATGTTCCGAACAGAGGAAGATCTAAAAAATACTGTTGCATTGTTGGCTGCACAAGAGGCGTTTGCTTACAAAGTGAAGAAGTTAACACCATGTTATTACAGAACAGTTTGTGTCGATGGGAGCTGCACGTGGAAAATTCATGGCGTCATAGTGGGTGGTTCAATTGTATTTATAATTAAGAAATACTTTAATGAGCATACTTGTAGCATGGAAGTACGAATAGGAAAGCAGCGCCCTCTAACTTACAGATTCGTAGCTGAAAGGATCAAACACAAGTGATATATACTGCAATCAATTCTTCATTACATATTTTATATTTTTATTCATTGTAATCATGCTGCATTTCATATTTTATTCACTTTTTTACATATTATGTACAGTTTTGAAGATGAGAAAAAGGGTCCAACTCCAAGACAAATTATAAACACGATGAGGACTGATTTCAAACAGAATGTTAGCTGCTAAAAATCTTGGATAGCTCGTGATTTAGCAATGGAGATGACAATGGGGACATCAGAAGAAAACTATGAATTAGTGTCATCATATTGTTGGGTCCTGAAGCAAGCAAATCATGGAACTATCACCTTCATTGAAGTTGACAGCAAATCAAAGTTCAAGTATGTGTTCATTGCCTTTGGACCATGTATCCGAGCATTTCCAATCCTATGAAAGATACAAATTCATTTCATAAGAAAAAATTACTGTCACCAAATAATTACTGAATATATACAATTCAATTGTATAAGTGCTTGTGGTAGATGGTACATTTCTAAAAGGACAATACAGAGGGACTCTTCTCACATCTTCTGCACAAGATGCAAATCATCAAATATACCATATTACCTTTGCAGTGGTTGACTCAGAAAACAACGCCTCTTGGAAGTGGTTCTTCAACAATTTAGCAGCAGTCATCCCATCAAGTGAAGAGCTGATTTTTGTTTCTGACCGTCATCAAAGCATTGCAAGAGCTTTGGAGTTGATTTACCCAAATGCTAAGCATTACTACCGCAGATGACACTTGAAGCAAAATATAATGGAAAAATTCAAGAAGAATATACTTTTTCAGTGGTTTGAAAGCGCATCAAACAATTACATAGAAGCAGTAATACAAACAACAAGATGGAGAAATATCTTGAAGAAGTACGGTTTGAGAAATGGGCAAGAGCTTATTCAAAAGGTGGCAGGTACAATATGATGACTTCAAACAATGCAGAATCATTAAATAATTGTTTTTGATTTGGATAGATTATTCCCAATTACAGGCTTACTGAATGCAATTAGAGAGAAGCTAACAACATGGTTCAATATTGAGGACAGAAATGAATCTGAAAACAATAGCTTTGAGCTTCCAATTAAGATAAGTGATATAGTGTACATAAGATGCAGTGATGCAGGAATGTACACTATCAAACACCTCAATGAATTCCAGTTTGAGGTTGTCAATGGGATGAAAAGGGTTATGGTTGATTTAAAGCAGAACTAGCTCTTGTTCATGTAAGGTATTTGATTATGAAAAGATACCTTGAGTACATGCTCTTGTTGTCATCAGTGACAAAAAATTGAGTGTTCTGAGGTATATTAGCAGCTACTACAAAATTGAAGCTTGGAAATTTGCTTATCATGAGACAATATATCCTTTTCTAAAGGAGATTTTGAACAAAAATGCGCGAATAATTGTAAAACATATTTTATTTAATTTTTTAGAATTTGAGTTCGACCCTTTTTGGTTATCCTCTTGATTCAAAGTTGTATCAACACCAAGACTTGAGTTGTTTTGGTGATTTGAGCTGCACCCGATTTTTAACGAGTTGCCTACATATCTCTTGGAAGAGAATCAAGCCTTACATAGTTCAGAATATTAGAACTAATTTAATTTTTGGGTTTGGTGATTGAAGCCGACGAGCTTAAGCTTTATGTCGGGTGTCTTACGTACCTGTTTGGAACGAGATCAAATCACCCGTAGTTCTTTTAAGAACAAATTTAATTTAATTTGAAATGAGTGATTGAATCCAATATATATTTAATTTTAATATCGGATTTCCTACGTAACTCATAAAAGAGTATCAAGTCTCTACGTAGTTCTTTTTAGAACTAATTTGATTTTTTTGTTTGACGATTGAACTTGACGGACTTTAACTTTGTATCGAGTGGCCTACGTATCCGATAAGTCGGAATCAAATCATGCGTTGCGTAGTTCTTTTTTAATAACCGTTTGAATTTGAGGAAATTTTGATTTATGATTTTAACTCCGGAGTCAAAATCATAACGGATCCGTTTTACTTTCTAATCACAACAGATCCGTTTTGATTAGAAAGTAAAAAAGTAGAGTAATAATTAGGGGTATAAGTGTATTTTTGTTTGTTTTATTAAAAACTGTGCATATTTCTAAAATAACAAGTTTTAATAACATTCATATTGAAAAATTCTTTAACTTAATAGTATTGGATATTTATCAAAATATATTTTGTTAAATCTTTTAAATAAGGTTAGAATGATTTACTACTATCATTGTTATTCAATTTTTTTTTTACTGAAATTACAATGATATTCAATTTTTCTTCATTTTACGAACTAATGGAGTGATTTAAAACATCTATATTTATGTCTGGTACTTTAAATGATAAGATATATATCGATACATATTCATATACAAATAATTAAGTGAATCCATAATATATATATATATATATATATATATATATATATTACCAATTTCATATTAAATGATATACTTACCTAATTAAATAAGCAAATAAAAAAAATTCAAAAATATCTGTGTATATTATCAATCAATACAAATTGCAAAGTAAGACCAAACAAGATATACCGTCGAACTGATAAAATACAAATTGCAAAGTCTGAAACCGTGTTCGATCTCAAGTTTTAATTGAGATGGTTTAATTAAGAACGACCGGTTTGCAAATCCTCTTGATCCTTAGTTTTGTTTCAATGAAAGAAGAAACAAAAAAGTTAGATAGTATACCACTAAAACTAAAAATCATTTCACATTATACATATATAGACAGTATATATGGATATGTGATTGACTTTTGACACTACCAAGTACCAAGCTAGTGAGATATTTAGATGCAGTAGCATCCTTTGTCAATTGTCATCCATCTCTCCATCTCTATAAATAGCCCCTCAAACCTCTATCTTACAATCACACAAACAAAACACTCATTTGAATTGAAAGCTAAGAATAAATATGGCTTCTCACAAAATCTCAGTAGTAGTCTTCTTTCTTGTTCTTGGGCTGGCCAGCCTGGCCTCCGCCACCGCCCGCCGCCAGCTTCTCGGCGACGCCTATGCAAGCGGAGGCGGAGGTGGCAGCGGAGGGGGCCAAGCCTATGCCGGCGGCCCAGGGGGTTCTTACGCCGGAGGCTACGGAGGCGGCCAAGGTGGCGGAAGCGGATCAGCGCAAGGTGGCACTGGGGCTTATGCAGGCGGCGGCGGGAGGGGTGGGGGAGGTGGCGGAGCCTATGCTGGCGGGGCGGGAGGATCCGCTGGAGGATATGGGAGTGGGCAAGGAAGCGGCGGCGGAGTAGCACAAGGCGGGGCCGGTGCTTCAGCGGGAGGAGGCGGCAGTGGCGGCGGCGGTGGCTCAGCCTACGCTGGCGGGGCGGGAGGATCCGCTGGAGGATATGGGAGTGGGCAAGGAAGCGGCAGTGGAGTAGCGCATGGCGGGGCCGGTGCTTCAGCGGGAGGAGGCGGCAGTGGCGGTGGTGGTGGCTCAGCCTACGCTGGTGGTGCTGGAGGAACTGCCTATGGTAGCGGTAGCGGCTCCGGGAGTGGGCACGGTTCAGCCTCCGGTGGGGGAGCTTCTGCAGGAGGCGGAGGAGGAGGTTCCGGAGGAGGAACCGCGTATGCCGGAGGGGCACAGTCTGGTGGATATGGACAAGGTTCCGGTAGTGGTCAAGGCGGTGGCTCTGGTGGCGGTTATTAATTAAATAGCATGAAAATGTGCGTATAATCTGAAAAATACACATATATATGTTTTATTTCGACCATACTCCGTATATAAAAACAACAATAAAGGGTAGGCTCATGTACGTGAGCTTTGCCTAAAGTAAGTTTGCATGTAATTTGTTTGGAATCCATAATGAGCAATAATTCAATGGTCAAACATTCACTTATAAAATTAATTAATGATTGGTGTAAATTTATTTTTACTCAATATCAAAGTGGTTAGTTACTAAATTTGCCCATTTTTTTAATGCTTGAATTGAATGGATTTATATTATATAATTTGAAGCGAAACTTAATTATTTTGACAAGTTAAAATATAGCCTTCATGTTTATTCGCCCTTTTAAAAAAAATGATTGAATTGATTTGTAGATGGTGTTAGTCATCTACCACTAGATTCGAGGTTAAGAACTACTTGGTTTATTTAGTATATTAAGTCTTTATCCTGTCGTATCTTGTGCGTGCGGTTATTGCAGTTGCATGTCGATCTTTTTGTGGAATTGGTTTGATAGTTTTTCTTATGACAGAGAAATTCACTATTTGGGGACCAATCTCATCCGCCGATCCTGTCGACAAAAGCCACACAACAGGTAGGCCGGTTTGCGTTGATTGGCTCGACCCACTAGTGAATAAACAAGGCAAATTTAGACTTTAATTTTACCCAAGAAAAGAGGTGGAGGTAGATTACAAATTCAAGACCCCCTAATTCTCTCTTGTTCCACACCACTTAGGTGACCCGGTCAAGGACAACGAATGAGTTATTAGTTAATTAGTCGAATAACTTATCTTGTAAACACTACTACAAATACTAGTTAGGGTTATTTGCAAAACTAACCCCAAAAACCGGTTGTGTTGCTCTCTCTATCCCTTCTCCATATTATTTGCAAAAGGGTAGGCCAAATTGTTTTAATTTTGCATCCCAACCGGTTACACAAAGGATAGGCACCGGCTGCATTGATGGAGGAGAGAGAGGGAGAGAGAGGGAGGCGTGTTGATGGGGAGAGAGTTGACAGTTTTGAAAAAAACTGTCACCTCAACCGCCTAGGACAGTGGTTTATTAAAGGGGTAGTTGAGGCCTCTTGTTTCTCCATCTCTCTCATACATCTCTCTCATCTCTCTCATACATTTCAAACTTTGAAAACCGAAGGAAGAAGCGGAAGGGTTTCGAAGAAGAAGTAGAGCAAGGCGGTAGAGGAGACGACGAAGAAGCGGATATCAAGCCCTAACGCCCCTGCACACAAGTGACGACAACAAGTAAGTAAAGCCTAAACCCTAAAGCCCCCGAATTCTTTCCGATTGAACACAATATTAGTGCGAGAACTGTAGTTTCAGATCCAAATGTGTTTGCCATTGTTTGGAATGTAGAAATCAAGTAAGTTGCGCAAAGGTATATGAGGTTCCCTCTGTCATGTCAATTTCAACCATCGGCATGTACACATGAAGGGCTGGAAAGTTTCTGAAAGGAAATTGACGAGGGGGATAGAAAGGAAATTGGGGGAAAATAACAATTGGTCTTCAACATTGGCTGGGGTTAAATGGATAAATTGGGGGACAACAACAATTAGTTGGATGGAGAAATTGGGGGATTTGGGGGAATTATCGACATTGGAAGATTTGGGGGGAATTGGGGAAATTGGGGAAAGGCGCTTGCCTCTTATGAAAATAGGGCCAAGGGGAGTTCGAAATGTTTACTTTTGAGATGCCTTCCAACATTGGACTGAGTTCAGGGGAGACTTGAGTACATCTCATGTTTGGATTATGTCATGTTTTTACTAGTGAAATGTCATGTTTATAACATTTGCTGTCATGTTTGTTGATAGTCCTACGGTTTTGCTTCCCAATTTTCCAGGATATCAAGGACAGGCGAACATGTCGACTTCCTGGTCTGTAAGAAGAGATCCCCTTTCACAGACAACAGGCGAGGTACGGTGTGCATAGTCTCGATCAAAGGAATATAGTCGTGTCGATGTGCGAGTGACAGTTGTGCGTTATTTTTGCAGGCCATCTATGCGGTCCCCGAGGACCAGCACTACAAGGGCCGTGTAAACCAGTACGGGCGGCCGGCAGTACTTGCAAACCTGGACAACTAACTAAGTGAGGGGGACTGGAAGAAGTTGATGGCAAGCCCGTTGGCCGCCATTGCGAGGCTTGGTTCCCGTGTCCAGTTCTCAGCCCAACTGGTGCACTACGTCCTGCAACGCCAGCTGCGGACGAGAAAGGAGCATGAGAGCTGGTACATGATACACGACAAAATAGCTCGGTTCTCCATCCAAGAGTTCGCGCTGGTGACCGGGCTTAAGTGCTCATTTATATTGCTGCCCGAGGAGAATGATGGGGACAGGTCGGCCATCAAGGACTTCTTTGGGGTGGAGAAGATGAGGATGGAAGAGTTCGAGGTTGCATTCCTAGTGGCGATGAATGGCAGAGAGCATTCGCCCGCGATGAAGTTTAAGTATGCGTTGCTGATGCTGGTTGAGGGTGTGCTATTTGGGAAGGATCCCCGCAACAACATTCATGGATGGGTGGTCAATATGGTGGCTGACGTCGACGGTTTCTTGCGATTCCCGTGGGGCAGGCACTGCTACGAGAGGACCCATGAGTTCCTCAAAAACGCTGTTGAGCGCAAGCTCCAGCATGGGGTCCAGGGCCCTCGGCCGTCATATTTTTTAGCTGGCTTCCCCCTCGCCTTTCAGGTATTGGCTTATATCTCAACTGGACATGCATATAATATAACTGGACACGCTTAGAAATTAACTGTACACCTTTATATTTGAACTGGACACGCTTATATTTAAACTGGACAGGCTTATATTTACACTGGACAGATATTGACATCCATGCCCTGTGGTTTATGTAGTTGTGGGCTTATGAAGCTTTCTATCCAATCCGATCCCAATTTTCTGCCGTCCTTGACGTGAATGCCCACCCTCGGTGCCTGCGGTACGCGTCGAAAGAGCACAACATCAAGTACGAGTTAATCGTCAGCCTCATGGTGGAGGAGGACGAGCTAAAAAGCTTTGACCTTGAAGACAGTGTGCAGACAGTTTTAATCCCCGATGAGTTTGAGGCGAAAAAACGGGTGACCCACGGGGCTGTCTACCATAGAGAGAAGACCGATTTGTTCTTCGACAACCTCCGCGTAGAGTACAGAAAGGGTGTGCACACGAGGGCGACAGCGGAGACCGCCACCCAGGCACCGACCCAGGCAGCCCCTACGCCGGAAAACACACAAGGGCCATCGGTGGGTGATTTCTCACTGATGTTGTCGAAGATGGATGACCTAGCAAGGGAATTAAGAGCTGACTTCGCTGCGAGGATCAAACCCCTTGAGGATGCCATCCGCCAGCTTCAGAGGACGGGGAGGGAGGGACTGGACGAGTCCGACCACGCAGTCTCGCTGGGAAGGGCGGAATCGTCGGCGGCGAAGGAGGTAAGAGTTTCGTTCGCATGGAATAGCACCTTTGGGTACCCAATACTGTGCTTACTACGATGTTTGCAGGTTGATGAAAAAGCACAGAGAAAGGAGAGTGAGCAGCAGCACCAAGTGGATGAAGAATCAAAGCCAAAGGATAGTGAGAAACAGGGCCAAGCGGATGCGAGCAAGGACAAGGAGATCACCAATGAGGTAGCTGGGGACAAGGCGGAGAAGGAACAAGGGGATGAGAACAAGGAGCAGGACAAAGGGGATGAGAACAAGAACCAGGACAAAGTGGATGCCGACAGAGTTTCTCAGGACAAGAGGAGGGATAAGGACGAGGAGGTGAAGAAGGCCAAGGTGGGGAAGAAGGGCAAGAAGCCCCCCAAGGGGAAGAAGGACGGCAAGGGAACAGCCGACGTTGCCCCCGTCCCCAAACAGACAAGCGCTGAGGCATGTCAATTCACTTCAACTGTCATGTTATGGATACTTAAATGTCATGTTAAAATTTTCCAATTGTCATGTCCCTTTCAACGGTGTGTGCAGGACGATGGTGACCGGGAAGCCCAAGGTTTGACGAAGCCCAAAGGTGGGCGCCTGGATAAGAAGGGGAAGGCGGCCGTCGGCGATGCACCCACCCAGAAAACAAGTGAGGTATGTCACCTCACTACTAACGTTCATGTTGGCCAGTTGAAATGTTCCTGTTGTCATGTTGAAAGTTTCCTGTTGTCATGTTGAAATGTTCAAGTGTTCCCGTTGTCATGTGTGTGCAGGGTGACCTGGACACGGAGGACACCTCTCAGGTCCAGCCGCTAACGCGGAGGGGGACGCGAGCCCGTAAGGCTACTACTGCATTTGCTGGGCACGAGGTCACTCTACCTGTGAAGAAGCCACGGGTGAGCAAGTCCAAGACCAAAAAGGACGCGGTTGACCTGGGCCTTCTGACTAGGGCAGAGCTGGACGCCTACGACGCTTGGATGAAAGAGGGCACAAGTCCTACACGGTCTATCGAGGGTACCCTCCTCGAGAAGAAGTTCTTCCAGGATTTAGAGGCGCCGACGAACTGGGTAACCTCTGAGGTAAAGCTCCTTCCCGCGAATGTCTTTTTTGTTGCCTCACATATCAAGCAATTCCCCCTGATGTGCCTCTGACATGCGAGTTCTGTTCCGCAGCACATCGAGCAGGCATGCGCAATCCTTCGCAGGGCCATACTCACTGACCCGATGTTCGCCTCCGTCGCCGTGCTCGACAATTTCTTCCGGGTTTTGCTGGAGCGTCAAACCGGCTTGGTGGTCGCGGACGAGCTCAAGCTGTACATGGATGGTGTACTGCTAGATCGGTTTCCCAAGCCTTGGGCCTCCGTGGACCGCATCCTGCTCCCCTGGAATTTGAAGAACGAGCACTGGGTGGCTTTGGAAATCAACTTCGCCGAATGGACCGTGCTTGTGTTTGACCCCGATACGAACTTCATAAGAGAGTGCCAGCTCACCCAATTGTTGAAGCCCGTGACGCACGTCCTGCCCACCATGTTCGCCGACCACCAGGAGATGCATGCCAAGCACAAAGCCAATGTTGACCGCCCCCTGACCCTCACCCGCGTGAAGGGGATCCCGCAAAACAAACAATCGTAAGTACTTGTCCCGCTTCCCTCATTTTTTGTAATGTTACCGAATATCCATTTAGGCAAATGATGACCGTGTTCAGTGGAGACTGTGGCCCGTACACGATCCGGTACATGCAGCAGCTCGCTATGGGGGACCGCGTATTCGATGGCTTGGACGACGACTTCATCGTTGCATACCGTCAGCTCCTATGCGTCTCTATCTTCCACCTTGGCTTCGGTCTCAGCAACGATCCTAAGTAGTCCCCTCGTCATTATGTGAAGCAGTGAACATTGTTGGTTATTGTGGTTGTAGTTGCCGTTAACATCAATACTCTCTTTGGATTCCGATGTTTTGATGACATTTCTACCTCCTTTTGCTCTGTTTGGGGTTGACATTTTAGATTGTCGTTTTAGATGGATTATTTCCATCGCTAATGTTGAACATCTTTCGTTACCTCTATCGTTTGATATGGATTATTCAGGTTTGTTGTCATTGTTAATCGCAGACACTTAGGGAAAAACTTGTCAACAAATACGTAGACACTGTCATGTCAACAACATTACCCGTCATGTCTTAAACATTACCTGTCCAGTTTGAAACAAGTGACATACCAGTTACTAGCAAAAAGGTACGACGACCCACACATCAACACACTTACGTATAAAGACGCAGTAGTCACCCCATCTGGGACATCATGTGCATCTGAATAAAACCCAAAACCCACAGACGCATTCTAGTCTAGCTGACCAAAACCCAAAAGCCACAGATGCATTAACGTCATGTTAATCCTAGTTGGTCGTCATGTTTTTCCTACCCGATCGTCATGTCTTGTCCCATTGATTGTCTAGTTTGTCTGGAGCTTGTATCTCCTTTCCCACTGCGAGGGGTAACGTCTAGTCTTGGGTCTACACGGACGGGCCTTCACACTGGGCGGGAGGCAGGTCTCTTTGGCAATTTCCGGGGGCACCCTCCATGTGTCTGGAGACGGAACTGGGTACAAAACGTCCGCGTAGCAAGCACGCCACGCCTCTCCCTTGTAGAAGTCGTTGACCAGTGAGTGGACATCCACCCCGCGCAATTGTGCAGCAGCCAGTGCGTGCGCACAGGGGTATTGGTCGACGTTGAACCGTCTGCAGCTACATAATCGTCCCGTGAGGTTGACAAGCCAAGTGGACTGACCATTGCGGACCTCGAACTCATGGGGGCTGAGCGGCCTGGCCAACATCGACAGAGACTCAGCGAAGTTTGCTTTATTGGCTTTAGCGATCCAATCGCTTACAACTTTCCCAGGTTTTGAGGTGATCTCTCGCCGCTTCGCGAACCAGTCCCCGACGGTCTCAAGAATGGCATCCATCAGCGCTGTGAGTGGCAAGTCCCGAGGGTACTTGAAAACCGAGTTCAAGCACTCTGAGTTATTCGTGGTGGTTATGTTGTACTTGTTACCCGGGTAGCACGCCCTTGCCCACTTTTCGAATCCGGCCTCCCGTAGGTATTGGCCCGCGGCGGGAGAAACCGTACAAAAGTCATTGTACAACGACTGGAACTCGTCGTATGTGTAAGCCTTGACCATGGAGAAGTATTGGTCCTTCATAGCGCTGATTTTGAACCGAAATCGGACGTTCTGCCATAAGTGTCATGTGCATATGCCGTGCTTGGCGAAGACGTAGTTGTCCCGTATTCCCTTCTCGATGCTAACATGGCGGTCAGATACCCACATGAGATCAGTCGTGTCTTCAACAACATGCAGCATCTGCCTGAAGAAGAACCCCCACGACCCATCATTCTCTCCGTCAACCATTGCGAATGCAATTGGGTAGACAGAGTGGTCGGCATCTTGTGCAGTCGCGAACAGGAGGCACCCTCGGAACTTCCCCTTCAGGAACCCCCCGTCCACTGACACCACCTGCAAATTCAACAACCTCACTGGTTAGCGTTTTCATGTCGTTATTGACTAATGTCATGTCATATAACTTATATGTCATGTTATTTCCTGCGCATGTCATGCGGGGTAGTTGGTCGCTGTAATGGTAGTAGTTGTATAAGTTTAACGGCTTTCCAGTAAAGGTCACACAAGGTACGGAGAAGGAGGGACTGACCTTTCTTAGATAGGGGACCGCCCTCCGCCACACTCCAAGGCTGACAAACGCATACTTGAATCGTCCTTCTGTGTCGCGTTCTATCCTGGTGTACGTGCCAGGGTTGGACTGCTCCAGCATGTGCATGTACGAGTACATCCTCTGGTAGCTTTCCTCGTCTGTCCCGTAGGTGGTGTCCCTCGCCTTCATGGCGGCTCGCCGTGCCTTCCAGTAACTGGACGGCACCCCGAGCTGGGATTTCGTCAGAGCCTGCACTTGCTCCGGCACAAGGGCCTTCTTTGAACCAACGAAACTGCACATGGACAGGCGCATTGGGTTAGTGTTTGTCGAAGTACCTATCTAGTTTTATAACATTTCCTGTCCAGTTATATTTAACAAGCGACCAGTTATAAACAACATACTGTCCATTTCGGTTGGTTAGAGCGAAGGAGATACCTGTCCACTATGTGTTGCCCAACCTGGGTGTATGTCGCACGACGCTTTTGTGTCATCATGTCGGTCAGGTCGCACGTGTGCTCGTCCACAAGCTTGGAGATAATCCAAATCCGCGTTTTCTTGTATGTGGAAACCCGACAAAGCCACTTGCAATTGGGACCACCGCAGCGCACAACATACAAGCTCTTCGTCAACTTGTTCACCTTGGTCGTGAAACACCTAAATAGGGCCGCCCACTTGATTGTCTGTTGGACCTCCTCCTTCGACCGAAACACTTTTCCCTCCCGGAGCTCACCCGTGTGTTGACGGGGACCCAATGGGTTCACCGCAACCATTGGTTCACTTTCCACACCCTCCGTATTCGGTCCCAACTTCTGTTTTCCGCGTGCGTATGCTTCCTTTATTTCCCTCACAGCCTGCTCGGCCTCAGTATCCCATGACCACGACTTGGTAGGAATTGCGCACCCGAGCTCCATCTTCACCGCATTTGGTAGTACCTCATCGTCGTCGGAGGAGCTCCCGATGTCAATGGGCACCCTTCCATCTCCACCCGGTGGAATAACTTCATCTTCCGGATCACTGCTGACAGAAATGACTTGCTTCCCACGTCTTATTTCCTCGGCTTTCTTTGCCTTCTTTCGCAACTCGAACTCCAACTCCTCATGTCGCCCGTACGCGTCGGTACTATTATGTAACTGGACACATTCGTTTTCTAACTGGACGCATTGGGCCTCTAACTGGACGCCAGTTTGTTTTGCCTGGACACATCCGGCTACCAGGACTGCGTCTTCTTCACCACCAGCCAATTGGATGCCCGTATGTATGTGATCTTCTTGGGTAACAGGTGGCCCAGTTAATGGCAGTATAAATTCCTCACCTCCCGCCACTGAGATACCCCACCCTCCGGAGCCACCCGTTGACGATCCTTGTGTAGGTGCCACAGTGCTGCCACATAGCTTGGTTCGCAGGGAGACATGGAGGTCAACAGGCCACGATCGTTCTCCAGTGAGTCCGTTTACAAACTTGAAGGCCTGCAGGTCTTCGTCATCTCCTATTGCATATGGCCTGCACCCGCCCTTCTTCAGCTTCCCATATGTGAGCTCCACCTCATGCCTTCTCCCATCGACGTTAAACTTTTCCATCACGAGTTTCTTTAGTGCAACGTAGTCGATACGTTCATCCACCAGCAGAGCCTTCTGGCTCCGTGACCCCTTGAAGACCCAACCGCCTTCTTCGCAAGCCCACCATCCTCCGAACACCACAGTCAGACATACGATTGTCTTCTCCCCTGTTCATTTACATAGAGAGGGGATACATTAAGTTTACATTAAGTTGTAGCAAAGTTTTTTTTCTCGTCATCTTCCTTGAGAGACTACTTACCCATTTTGTATCTGCAGGCGGTCGAAACTCGGTCCAGTCTATTCCACCAGCTGTCACGTTGTTTGCTGTTGGTTGTCACGTTGTTCTCTCCCGGTTGTCCAGTTAATATTAACTCGTAACTTCCCCTTCAGCTTTAAGATAAACCCCGACCCACTTGCTTCTTCTACATTCGCTACTCTGTGAATCTTCAGATTTTTTTCCACCTGGTACCCATTAAATGCCACCCCCATCATTCCCTCCCATATCCTTATATAGATCCCCATATCATTGGCCACCAACCCTCCTCCTTCACTCTTTGCCGACGCTTCTTCTTCCTCCTTTTAATTCTCCTATTGCAGTGCATTAATGTGAAATAATCATTGGACTGAGGTGGAGCTTCAATGCTTATATACTCTCCCCCTCTTCCCTCCTCCCTCCTCTTCCTCTTCAGGATTTTTTGGCGCAAATTTTTGGCGGGAATTTTCCTTCCCCGGACTGTTGAGAGAGTACCTGTCAAACTCAATTTGCTTTCTCTCTCTTTGTCTAATCAAACTCAACAGCTCCCTCTCTTGCCTCTCTCCTCTCAATGGACGTCTCTCTCGCTCCTTCCTGGACGTCTCTCTCTCTCTCTCCTTCCTTTTCTCTCCCTCACTGAGGTGTCACGGTTGGCCCCCACTTCCCCAACCTGTTACCTGCTGGGCAGGTTTGCCGGATAACCGGTTTCACCCCATTTTCATCCGGGTTGGGTTAACCTTGCAACACTTTTGGGTTTTTGGGTTACCTTGTGCAATTCCCTCTACTAGTTAGGTGAAGAATTAACTCTCCACAATATTTAAAACAAATACATGCATAAGAACTAACTTGCCTTGTAAATAATTTTATTTAAAATAATTTGTTAGAAAATATCTTATTTCCTTTAAGTTAAATATTAAAAAGAAAAAGAATCATGTAACTTTTAGATGGAAATGGATAAAATGAGTAATAAACCAAGAAATTTCTTTCAAAATATTCAAACTTTCCAAACTAATTATCACAATATTCAAGCTTTTAAACTATTTATCAAAATATTCAAAGATTTCAGCTTTTTGCTTTTCGATTTTCAAAAGGTACCCGTACTTTATACTAAATTACAAACTTGGTCTTAACTTTCTAGTTTTTGACAATAATACTCAAGATGCAATATAGAATACTTATAAATGACTTTTGGTGGTACTAACTAGCATAATCTACTAACTATATTATGAATAATAAGCTTTCTATGGTTTTAAGCCCACCACGCTCTACAACTAAAACTTCAAGCTAAAGAGGTTTGACTCATACCTGAACGTAGTTACACTGGACCACCGGCGTTCCTTAGCTTCCGGCTTTCTAGAGGTGGCTAACCTTCAACCAGGCCTCCCTTAGTCCAGATTGAGCACAGATCTGTTTCGTTTCCTACCTCAGACCGTAGTCTCTAGCTTTTGTTTTTTATTTTGAGAGGGTGAAGGGATTTGAATCAAGAAAACAAAGTATTCAGAGCATAGTGTTCAATTAAGTAGCTTTCCTTTTCTTAAAAACAAACTTTATTGAATCTGGGAAATATTGCAACACACAAGCACTCTCAACTTAAAACTTAGATACACTTAACACTCATATCAGAAGATCCATTGAAAGGTTTTGAACTTTAGAGTGATGGAAACACCAATCTACTCAAATTCAAAACGTTTCTACTTCTCTTTCTGATTTACAAACTCTCTTCTCTCTTCTCATATGGTTTTTCTCTCTCTGGAATTGTGTGTTGAGAAGTCTGAGGAGAGCCCTTTATATAGAGCTACTTGAAGGGCATTGGATGCCTCTCCAACGACTACATTGATTGGCCTACAGGTTGGCCTGACAAAGCACACAGTAAAAGCACACAGTACACCCATTATTTTACAATGTCACGTGGTAAAAGCAAAAACACATCAGAAAGTACAATAATTGTGCTTGGTGGATGATGATGGCTTTCACTTGTCCAGGTTCTGGACCCCTTCGTCTCCCATGTTGGCTTCCAGGTCATCATCATTGTAATCTTGAACTAGATCTAGAGTATTATCAGACTCTAAATCTTGATCATTGTCTAGATCGAGATCAAGCATTAATCCTTCAGTGTATTCTCGATCCCATGCAATCAGTAAATCGATCATCCTCTCGTGTCCTCTTTTATCTAAAAAGTGACCGGCCTCTATTTCTTCTAAGTAAAGATTGATGGATTCGGTCCTGTTTATGGCTTGCTGCATTAATGGATTGAGTTGTGAGGTTACGATGAAGGTTGTATTTCCAACTTTGAATATCCCACAATCTGTCTGTCTGAACTTGGTGATGTAGTAGTAGATGTAAAAGAATCCTTTTGCTCTTGCTTCCTAAGTATGCCTTACTACGTCGATTCTTCCTTCTACTACTGGATCTGTCACGTACCAGTAGTCTTCCCTCGTTAGTAGGAAGATTAGGTAATGTGGTAGTCGGGTTTTTGCCTGGCTAACATCTATGCAGGTACTGATAACACGACAACAATCTATGTCTTTTATTTTTTCGAATTTTGTTGCTCTAAGGAAGACCTCCTTCTGGAACATAGTGAAATACTTGTACAAGATGCTCTCTTCTTCTTTCTTTGGCCATGGTCGCCTGTAATTGTGGATTCCATTGCACATTCCATACTTCCACGATTTTAAGTAATCTGCATCTTCATTTGGCATGATGGGTAATGATAATCCTCCCAGTCCGGCGCCATTGGTTACACAAAAATGGTTACACCATTCTCTTATCCTTGCTGGAGTATCGTGATCTCTTAAAGTTACCATCCAGTAGAAGTTGTCGAAATCTATCATTCTCCATCTTCCAGAGATGTCTTCCTAGAGTTCAGTAGGTAGCTGAAGAACTTTTATAATTATTTCTAGATTTAACATTCGTATAACCGCTATGTGTCTCGCTTGTAGGAGTCCACGACGGAATCTATTCTCAGTAAATCTTCCAAAATCAACAGAAATATGAAAACTTGGAGGGGAAACCCATCCTTGGTATCCTCGTATTTCTCCCAAGAGATTAATATCCCATGGGTGGAACACCCATTTCGGATTTTCCCACCGCGTTTGATTTCTCTGATCCATCAGCTAACTCTCTTGTTAAGCTGTCGGCAAGAGAATTTTTAGATCCCTGCACATGTTCAATGGTGAAAGTGAATTGATTAAGGGCTAATTGCCAACGCAGGAGTCTCCCATGCGCTTTCATATTATCAAGATTGTTATTTATGAAACCCAATATTCCATTACAATCTGTTCTGACTGTAAAAGGTTTAGGAGCTAAGAAGATTATAAACTTCTGGATTCCACGATAAATTGCAAGAATCTCCTTTTCCATAACAGTGTAATTATACTCAGATTTGTTGAAGCTGCCACTGCTATACCTGCAAAGCTTGTTGTCTTTCTTTATTTTTAAAACAACTCCCCAATGATAATTACTAGCATCTGTTTCGAGAACTCACTCATCCTCTTCATTAGGTGAAGTCAATATTGAAAGTTTTTCACATCTTCTTTTAAGTTCTTTGACTATTTTAGTATCTAATTGAGTCCAACTCTAAACTTGATCTTTCTTTAATTTAATCTGTAGAGGTTTTCTCAACTTGGCTAGATCTTTAATAAAATTAGAAGCATAAGTAAGACAACCTAGAAATCTTTCTAGTTGTTTTCTATCTTTGATTTCATCAAGAAATTTTTCTACCTTTTCTAGAATATGTTCTTGCAAAATAATTTGACCTGCTTTAATCTTTAATCCTAAGAACTCAATTTCAGGCTCAGCATAAATGCATTTTTTTTGTCCTAAAATGATTCCATGGTCAACACATTTTTGGGTTATAGCTTTCAAGTCATGCTTATGTTGTTCTATAGTTTTAGAGAAGATTAAGATATCATCAATGTAAACAAGACAGCAATGTTTAAATTCTTTGAAGACATTGTCCATTCTTCTCTGAAATATTTGTGGTGCATTTTTCAAACCAAAGGGCATGACTACCCATTCATAGTGTCCTTGTGGGGCACTAAATACAGTAAGTGGAATACTTTTTTCATCCATCTTTACCTGCCAATAACCACTTTTACAATCCATTTTAGAGAACCAAGTGGCTCCCTGTATTCTATTAAATAAAACTGTCTTATTAGGGATATAATATCCATCAAAAACAGTATTATCATTAAGCTTTTTGTAATTGATAACCATTCTAGCTTTTCCTCTTTTTTCTTCTGCGTGATTCTTGACTATAAAGGCAGGACTAGAATGAGGACTTTTACTTTCTCGAATTAAACCCTTTTTTAAGAGTTCATCAATTTGTTCTTTAAATTCTTGTTGATCCTTATAAGTGTAAACCATTTGTTTTACTCTAATGACCGCTTTTGGATCTATTAGTTCTATGGTAGCAAATGATTTATCTTTTTCCCAAAATTTTAAAGGATTTTCAGAATATAACTCCTTACACATTTTTTCTTGTTGTTTAAGAATTTTATCTTTTAATGTTACTTCACATATAGAGAGTACAAATTCTCTTTGTGTAGGAAGAATATATTCCTCACCACGCTTAGTGCGCGTAAATTCTATTGCTTGGTGTGTATAGGCTTGTTTAATCTTTTTTACCCAAACGTCTTCTCCATGAATGTTGAAGACCATCATATCTAAGTGCTGAGTTACTGGAACATGGAGTATTTGGAAATTATTCCCAATTAACATATCATGTGAGGGCTGATTAGTAGCCCAGAGTGTAGGAATTACACATTGGACTCCTCCTATCATGATAGGTACATCAGAAGCTAATTCTGAATGGACCATAATACTATCATCAACTATTCTAACTTGAATTGGTCTACGAGACTTTTGCCATATAAACTCAGGAAATAATGCCTTCTTACCAAAGCATACTGAACATCCAGTATCTACAAAGGCACATAATTCATATTTATTAAACCCTTCTAAGCAAATACTTATCGGGATATAAATGCTATTGGGGTTGGTAATCCTATAGTTTTTCTTTAGTGATTCTCTACTGACATGTTCAAAGCTTTCTTCTACTCTCATATTATCTCCATAGAGATGTCTGAGGTCTATTACTTCCATTCTCATTCCTAATTCTTCTTCAAATAAAGAATCTGTGAGAGATTCTTTTAAATCTTTAGCCCTTGGATCATTTTCATAGATAGGTTCACTAAAGGTTTTAGTTTGGTATCCTATTATCTTTCCTTTTTGTTCGGAACTAGATGATCCTTCTTGATTTTCTCGAACCTTTTGAGCTATTGGAGGAATTGATGTTATCGATTCCCTAAATTGGCTAGAACCTAAGTCTATACTATGTCTAGCTGGTTCTTTCAAAATTTTATTTTCTAGTCTCTTGTTTAATGCTGCTATCATGCTTGCTATGTCTTCATCTACCATAAATGATTTGTCTTTTCTACTTGTAGTAGCTCCCTGATTCCTCGGAGTAATACTAAGATTAGGATTGAACCTAAAACTAGTGTTTCTAGACAAACTTGGTGATGTGATCTTATTACCATATGAGCCCAAGTCACACGAAATCTCAATTGAGAAAACAGCTTGGCGATACATCGGTATTTTGGATCCACCGAACTGTAGAAAATTCCGATTGAAGCCTATGAGCACTTGTTGGAAAGCTATTTTAAGTGGATACAACTTCCATGAAGAACACTTTCGCCAAATCAGCCTTGAAGATGACCGAAAATGTTGTTCTTTACAACAACATGAAATCTGGCAGCTTGTGAGAAGTGCGTTTATTGAAGACGGAACGCATTCAATGAAACCGAATAAATTGGTGCAATCAAGATGCATATTTTAATATGTATTAATGGTGTTGAAGGTTTTCGACTATTCGCCTTTCCGCCCCTTGGTTTCCGACCTCCTTTTCCATCAATTCGAGGGACCTTTTATATTACCCGCTCAATAAGTGTTTTAGCTAACCTTTCGCCTTTCATTTAGTATTGTTTTTCCTATATAAAGAGCTTGTATGCTCACTTAGAAATCAGATTTGAGATTAATGAAAAGTGTGTTTCCTTTGAATCGAGATGATTCTAAATTGTTTTTGGTGAGATGCCTTTAACGCTCTCTAAGGTGAGATGCCAAAGAGAAACCTGTTTGTTGAATCATTACCGGTGAGATGCTTGTGATTGATTCCCAAACAAAGAATCAATCATTCGAAAGTGAGATTCTGACGTTTGAGAGAGTGAGTTTTGTAGATCTTGTGGTGAGATGCTCCAAGATCTAGCAATCCATATCCTTGTCTTTTATTTCCTATAAATCCCCAAAAATCACCCCACAAAAAGACTGTTCGAAAGTTCAAGGCTTGGTCGATCGATCCTTCGGGCTGCATCAATTGGTATCAGAGCTAATCGACTCGAGTCCTTCGAGCTTTTCCGATGTGTATTGTTTGTTATTTTCTAAAATGTCCAGGAGATCAATATCAGAGCCGTTGTCTGACAACTACATTCGGTGGGCTATTCGGGCCTATGATGATGGGTATCTTCGCTGGGAAGACATGGATGGTGCTACCTATGATATCGTTGATCAAGAACTCCGTAGGAGATATCGCAAGAAAAAAGCTCGCGAGATCGCTAAAAAAACAAGAAGTCGAACGGAGGGCTGCGTTAGAAGATGTTCGTGTCATAGTAGAAAATCTCATCACCGAGATGAATGCGTGGTCACCTCTTAAGAACAACACCCTCCCTATACCCCCATCAGTGGCTCCCTCATCGGCATGTGATTCTTTGGTGCCCATAGCTCCATTGCCCCGTCCTTCAAAGATTGTAGAGATCTTGGTTCCTACCCCCAATGTGCCTATACCTATTGTCGATTCCAAGGCTCCTGGAATCTCAACACCCATATCCAAAACATTGCCGATCACCCCAAAATTTCTCAAAATCATGGACACCCCATGGATGGATGCCACACCAAAAATCTTGTCATGCTTGCCATCTGTGTTTCACTCACCGACATTCATGGGAAAAGAGGAGGATGTATCGAATTCGAGGTCGAATCCTTTTCAAGGGGGAGAGGATGATGTGATCTTATTACCATATGAGCCCAAGTCACACGAAATCTCAATTGAGAAAACAACTTGGCGATACATCGGTATTTTGGATCCACCGAACTGTAGAAAATTCCGATTGAAGCCTATGAGCACTTGTTGGAAAGCTATTTTAAGTGGCTACAACTTCCATGAAGAACACTTTCGCCAAATCAGCCTTGAAGATGACCGAAAATGTTGTTCTTTACAACAACATGAAATCTGGCAGCTTGTGAGAAGTGCGTTTATTGAAGACGGAACGCATTCAATGAAACCGAATAAATTGGTGCAATCAAGATGCATATTTTAATATGTATTAATGGTGTTGAAGGTTGTCGACTATTCGCCTTTCCGCCCCTTGGTTTCCGACCTCCGTTTCCATCAATTCGAGGGACCTTTTATATTACCCGCTCAATAAGTGTTTTAGTTAGCCTTTCACCTTTCATTTAGTATTGTTTTTCCTATATAAAGAGCTTGTATGATCACTTAGAAATCAGATTTGAGATTAATGAAAAGTGTGTTTCCTTTGAATCGAGATGATTCTAAATTGTTGTTGGTGAGATGCCTTCAACGCCCTCTAAGGTGAGATGCCAAAGAGAAACCTGTTTGTTGAATCATTACCGGTGAGATGCTTGTGATTGATTCCCAAACAAAGACTCAATCATTCGAAAGTGAGATTCCGACGTTTGAGAGAGTGAGTTTTGTAGATCTTGTGGTGAGATGCTCCAAGATCTAGCAATCCATATCCTTGTCTTTTATTTCCTATAAATCCCCAAAAATCACCCCACAAAAAGAGTGTTCGAAAGTTCGAGGCTTGGTCGATCGATCCTTCGGGCTGCATCAATGCTTCCTTATCTTCATCTTCCTTTTCTCCAATGAATCCGTCTTCTATTAATTCACATATTAAGGTGAACATCGTCACTGGGCTTGCTAAATTTTTAATCTCTTGTTTTGGTTCATAACCAATAGCTCCATACCAGCCGGCAATACATCCATAGAAACTATGTTCTATGTAATTAAGGAATTGAGAAGAGTTCCATTCTACGTTCATGTTTAATACACTCATCATACTTTTATTCCAGAACTCTATGATTTCACGCCTATTCCTTACACCATCTAGGTGTAATTTATAACCTGTTTCACTTATGGGTTCTAGATTAATTTCTCTTTGATTTGGTCTATGGTTTGGCATAATGCTTACTCCAAATCTTTCCTTTTTCTCCAGAAATTCTCTAGGCTTTTACTTAGGTCTGTAATTACTAGTTGAACCATGTTCATATCTTCTGTAATGTCTTCTAGCTTCATTTTGTTCTACAGGTTCATTCCTTCAGCCTTCTTTGTCTTAAAATTTCATTTAACCTTCTTTGGACTTTAGATATGGGAATGTTTTCCATATCTTTTAGGTTAATTAATCCCATTTGTTGATACACAGCTTCTTCATCTGAATTCTTTTCAGACTCGTCGTCACTCATGACTTCTTGGTTCATAAAGTTGGTTTCAACGGTTTGTTTCTGTAATTTCATCTTCCATTCTGGGTCATCCAACTTAGTGCGGAATCTCCTTGTTTGTCGAAGATATGGTGATTCATTTTTAAGATTTTCGCCTAGGTCTTCTTCTATAGTCGATTCTTTCGTTATATTATCTAATTTAGTAGAAAACTTCTTTTTAGATTTTTTAAATGGATAACTGTATTTAAAAGGATCTCCTTTCATAATTTCACCACCTGATGTTAGGCTTATCTGATGGCTAATTTCGTTAATGGCTTTTAGATTTATTGAGTTATGTACTTCGCCTGTTATAGTCTTAAATATTTTACTGCTAATGTCAAAATATAATTGTTCTAATTTTTTAACTTCGAGTTTTAGATCTATAAGTTGATCTGAAATGGCATTTAAAATTGCTCCAAAATGCTTATCGTTTACATCTAAATGTAAAGTATGAGGATAAGTCTTATGGGGGCAATTAGTAGACACCTCCAGATTGTCTTATAGATAAATATAGATTATTTTTAATTAACTTGGCTCTGATACCAAATTGCAAGATCAAGGTTCTAATTATAAATTTTTTAAGCGGAATATAGACTAAACAAGTAACATACAAGGATATTAATACAAATTATAAAAAGATACGGTGATTTTATATGATTTTTGCTTTTTATGGGAAATTATAAAAGACAAGTGGGACCCTAGTGAATATTTTGACAAATATTTTCAAACCCTAAATTTTTTGGTTAATATTTTATTTTTTGTGAATAATTTGACAAACACCTCAATAAACCAGTGGCTAGGTATCAAAATGTATAGCAAGCACTGGTTTCTTATTCCGTGATTCAACGAACACCGTACCTGATATTCGAAAAGATTGATTGCTGGTAAAGGGAATTCACAGTATTCGTAAGTGATCTGTATAGGGGACAAGGTACCTATACAAATGGGACATCGTATGAATTGCAGAGATATAACTCATACAAGATGGGTAATGATTTATATAGGCTCAAAGAGCTCCACACGATGAAGTGATGAACTCTTATTCAGATTAACAAATTCATATTGTTTGTAAAGTTATTAGACTATCAACTATCAACAACAATTGAAAAGCTCATTAATTTACAGAAGGGATGACAAAGAAAAACAACCAAAGCCCCATTACCAATTTCTCATTATGAAACGGAAAATTAAGGCTTGAGATTCTATTTCTACATGAACATCAAATTTCTATGAAACAGTATAACTTCATTGGCAGTAACATTAAAAAATATTACCTTTGATCTCAATTGATCGACCTTTCTCTTCTATTCTCTAGGATTCTCTTCTTTTCATGGAAGATACACGAAGAAGGTTTTCAATGAAATAATTTGAAACTGTAAATCAAACATCAAATTATCAAAGGAAGCTAAAATGCTAAAGGATAAATGATAAATGATCTACCCATTGCACTTTTCAAGGGAGGAAAAAAACATCAATTCTACAAAGGAAAGGAATTTCACTATTGTCCTTAAACAAAATACACCTCACAAGTATCTTATTCCCTACTCCTAAAAAAATCAACAAATAAAGAAAGAGTTCAACTCATATATCCATACCATGAAAGGTTTGGCAATGGTGATATGCTATCGTAGACCACTTCATCGGTAAGAGTTTGGATCTCGTCATTAGGAAATGGTGTTATGTTGTCGTAGACCACTTCATCGGTATGAGTTTGGATCTTACTCCACTCAGCAAATTGTTCTCATTGCAAATTTAATACACATGTCTCAGATCCACAAGCCAAACAAAACAATAGAAATTAAAATGTTTTGAATTAAAGCTTAAACAAATCCGAATAAGAAATACAACCAACAACATGAACAACATACTAACACAAGTAAAGGCAAAGTGAAGTATCTCCAAAGAGGCATACTCACAAATTTACAATTGACAGGGAATTATAAATAGCAACATTCTATGCAGATAAGACAAACTTCAAATGAATTTTTTCGCATAAATTGTTTTATATTAAATGTTAAAAAAAATAGAAGTTTAATTAGAGAGAGATTATTGCTTTAAGAAAATTTAACCTCTCTTTAAAAAAAACAAACATTGAACTTTATAGGAGCAGAGGTATATGTCCTTGAGTTTAATATATGTTGGACCAAGTCATTATATACGTGGAGCAAACGTATAATGCAAATCTCTCTTAGGCATAGTAAGAATATGTTTAGATACCAAAAAATATATAAACTCAAGTAAATTTTTTGAAATCAAGATTTATGTTTGAGTTGTACTAAAGTTACATAACACCAAGCTAGACTAAAGAAGTTTCATTCAAAACCTAAAACAATTTAAAAATGTGTTTTCACAAATTTATGTCACACCTTGTGCAAAATTCTTTCAAGCTAAGTAAGCATAGAATATCATAGCTACCTAGTTACTATATTCATAGCCATCACTCCAGGTATTGATTCAACAACTTAATAAAGTATATTGGAGAGTGGATTAAAGAAATTTTGGTTGCATGTTGTGAGAAGAAATTATGATTGAGTTAAATGCATAAAGTTGCCATATGAAGGAACTTAAATCCCTTCAAAGTAATATTAATAGTGATCTTATTTTTGAAACCTTCAATAGCTTCAGGTTCATTTCAAAATTTTATTAAGTTAGTGTGAGATGCAATTCAACCATCCTTGCTTCATCTGAGCCTTTTGAAACAAATTAAGAGAATCTCCTCTCCAGCAACCTTATAGTTTGTGGATTTATTGGGTCGAGACAACTACCTAATTTACGCAATAAAAGTGTGATTCGTTTGCATCTATCAAGGTACCACGTCCAAAACTTTTCAATGCAAGTAGACGGTCTATTCGAAAGAGATTGGCTTGTCTATTCGAAAGAGCTTGATAAAAATTTTTGTTTTTGTTGTAAGATATTTAAGAAATCTCATACACAAAGTCAATTAACAAGTGAGGGTTTCTCAGATTGGTTTCATCTTAGTGCTAGACTTAAGGAGCATGAAACGAGCATGGAACATGTTAAGAATATGACAACTTGGTATGATTTGCGCCAAAGACTTCAAAAGAATCAAACTATTGATAAAGTGGCTCAAAGCCTCTTAGAGAAAGAAAGAAGTCATTGGAGGCAAGTCTTGCTAAGAATTGTTTCGGTTGTCAAATTTCTTGCAAAACATAATCTAGCCTTTCGTGGTAATAATGGAAAATTGTATCAAAATAGTAATGGGAACTTTCTTGGGTTGATTGAAATGTTGGCTGAATTTGACCCAATTATGCAGGAGCATGTTGAACGTATTATGAAGGATGAGATTCATGTTCATTACCTTAGTAATAGAATTCAAAATGAATTGATTCTTTTACTTGCTTCAACTATTAAATCAGAAATCATTAAGAAGGTTAAATTGGCCAAATATTTCTCAATCCTTCTTGATTGTACTCCTGATGTAAGTCACCAAGAGCAAATGTCTTTGATAGTAAGATATGTACAAGTCTCGCCTTCAAATTCGATTAGTATTGAGGAATCTTTTATAGGGTTTTTGGATGTGAATAATACAACTGGCCTAGGCTTATTTGATGTGTTGCAAAATGAATTGAAATCTCTTAATCTTGATATAGATGATGTGCGAGGGCAAGGCTATGATAATGGGTCGAATATGAAAGGCAAAAACCAAGGAGTGCAAAAAAGACTTTTAGATGTAAATCCTAGAGCCTTTTATTCATCATGTGCTTGTCATAGTCTTAATTTGACATTGTGTGATATAGCTAACACTTGTGGCAAGGCTAGAGATTTTTTTGGGATCATCCAACGCATTTATACTATATTTGCTAATTCTACTAAAAGGTGGCAAATTTTCAAAGATAATGTGAAAGGATTAACCGTTAAATCATTGTCATCTACTCGGTTAGAGAGTCGAGTTGATAGTGTCAAGGCTATAAGATTTCAAGTTTTGGATATAAGAGAAGCTTTGCTTCAAGTTGCTGAGATTGATAATGATTCTAAAATAAGAAGTGAAGCTAAATCTTTGGCACAAAATGAGCTTGGTGATTTTGAGTTTCTTATGTCAATAGTCATTTGGTATGACATGTTATCTGCTGTTAATTTGGTGAGCAAACATTTGCAAGAGAAAGATATGCTTATTGATGTTGCTATTGAAAAAATAAAGGGGTTGATTTCTTTTTTTTGAGAGATATAGAGAAACAGGGTTTTTAAATGCCTTGGAAGTATCAAAGAAAATTGCCTCTGAATTGAATATTGATCCAGTGTTTCCTCGAAGACGTGAAATTCGAAGGAAAAAACATTTTGATGAAAATCCAAATGAGGCAACTGCACCTATTTCAGCCGAGGAATCATTTAGAGTTAATTATTTCTTATGTATTGTTGATCAAGCAATTGGTTCCTTAACCAAGAGATTTGAACAATATCAAGCATTTGAAAAGATTTTTGGGTTTTTGTTCACTTCTAATAAGTTGCGATCTTTGGATGATGCATGTTTAGAGTCTTCTTGTAGACATTTTGAAAGCGCACTTGAGAAACATGGACAATCTGATATTGATGGGAATGATTTATGTGTAGAGTTGAAACTACTTCAAGATTTTTTGCCTAATCGAAAGATGGGACCTCTTGATATTTTGGAGTTTTTGAAGCATTACGATTGTTTCCCTAATGCCATTATTGCTTATAGAAGTTTGTTGACTATTCCTGTGACAGTTGCATCCGCGTAACGGTGTTTTTCAAAGCTAAAGTTGTTGAAATCCTATTTGCATTCTACAATATGACACAAGAAAGGCTCAATGGATTAGCCTTGATAGCAATTGAGAATGATCTTTTGAAGAATGTTGATTACAATGAGCTTATCGGAGACTTCGTTTCAAAGACCATCAAGCGGATGACACTTTTCAAGTGAATTGCTTATGCTAGCTTTTAATTTCAAGACTCTTTTTGGTACATTATATGTAATCGTTACAATTATTTTAAAATTATATAATGAAAACTTGTTTTTTTTTTCTATTATTTATCGCTATTTGAATTAGTTGAACCTTTTATTTTTAGCCTTCGTTATTTTTAGAACAGGGCCCCTTAAAACGTTGGCACGGCCCTGAGTAGACCTTTATTCTTTTTCATTTTCTGGCACTTGTACGCAGATAAATGAAGAGTTCAAAAACTCCTGTAGGAGGGGGGGCTTCTGCAGGAGGAGGAGGAGGTTCCGGAGGAGGAACCGTCTATGCCAGAGGGGCCCAGTCTGGTGGATATAGACAAGGTTCCGGTAGTGGTCATGATGGCGGCGCTGATGGCGGTTATTAACTAAGTAGCATGAAAATGTACGTATTGGAACTCAATCCCATATAGTGTCTTGTTAATTTTCGAGGATATATAAAAACAACAATAAAGGGTAGCTTAGATATGTAACGTGTACGTGAGCTTTGCCTAAAGTAAGTTTGCGTGTAATTTGCTTTGGAATCCATAATGAGTAATAATTCAATGGTCAAACATTCACTTATAAAATGAATTAATAGTTATTTGGACTCATCAATATCGAAGTGGTTAGTTACTAAATTCGCCCATTAAAAAAAATGTTTGAATAGATTTTTATCATATAATTTGAAGCGAAACTTAATTATTTTGACAAGCTAAAATAGGTGTGTTTGGATTCCAAATGAATTATGTTTATAATGTAAAATGGTAATACGGTGTTTTGTTAATACAATTTTTAAGGTTTTTAAATTATGATGTTTTTGGATTCCTCGATGTATTAATTATAATACAATTATTTTATCTCGATATATGTAATTATTTGTTACATTATGATTTTACGTACCTCGATTTTTACGAGTTTTTATTTTTACAATCAGACTCTCACACAAAACGAGATAAAATAATTACATTATAATTAAAATTCAATGAAATGCGGGAGACTGTTGGGAATGTAAGATTGGGACGTACATCGGCATAGTATTAACCGGAAGAAAAACGTCGATGCGGACTATGATTACTATGAATTTGATAAATGGCTAGAGGATCTATTCAATGGGCTAAGCTTTGTAACCGAACCTGGCATGGGAATGCTAGTTCAATACGTACGTATACGTAGTATATAAATAATGTATAAATGTAGAATGAGATAAAAGCTTAAAGCGTGTGTTTTCATTAAGAAGAATTGCGCAGTTATACAAGAAAACTAGGGTAAATCTATCATAGGATATAAGATAAAATCAAATCTTAATTTACATAAAAGATATAATATATATTTCAATACTCCCCCTCAAGTTGGAACATGTAAATTTCGAATGCCTAACTTGCGAAAAAAAGTTTGGAATTGAGATTGCTCGAGCGCCTTAGAAAGGATATCAGTTAACTGCAGTGCAGAGCGAACATGAGTAACAATAGTACCAGTCTGAACGTGATTGCAAATGAGATGATAGTCAGTCAGTCATCCTCAATATGCTTTGTGTGCTCGTGAAAAACTGGAACGAGATAGAAAGATGCCTTGATCAGGGCATCCTTTCAAATAATGCACAACTCGCAAGGCAGCTTGCCACTGGTTGGTCGTCGGGGAAGCCATAAATTGTGTAAGAATATGCACTGATGGGGAAGCCACTGGTTTGGAGGCCAGCAACCCAGTTCCATCAGGATATCCAACGCATATTTGCGTTGAGACAAGAAAATGCTAGTCGAGGAACGAGTGATTTCGATCCTAAGGAAATACTTTATTGTGCCAAGATCTTTCATATGGAATCGAGCAGATGGAAGATGAGGTCTTTCTCCATTGTAGGAAGGATAGCCTTGGCTAAGTCGGTGCTCACTAGTCTTCCGATGTACTCTATGCAATCTTCTCTTGTGCCAAGAAAGGTTTGTGAAGGCATTGATCGGGCAATCAAGAGCTTTGTGTGGGGTTCAACTTCGGAGGCGAGGAGACCCCATCTCCTCAGGAAAGAATTTCTTTATGCAACAAAAGAAGGAGGCTTGGGAATCGGGCCGATGAGGGATATAAACCAATCGACTTTTGCGAAACTAGGCTGGAGGCTGCTGCAGCAACCATCGACACTTTGGAGCAGAGTGATTAGAGGTAGACACTGTGGGAATTCGGGTTGATGTCGACATGTTCAATGCAAGGGCTGGTGCTTCCCATCTTTGGAGAGAAATAGTTCACGGGGCAAAGGCTCTTACTCCGGGGATCCGCGTTGATGTGGGAAATGGGTAAAGGACCTTCTTCTGGCTTCATCCATGGCTTCAAGAGACTTTGCTGATCGATGTCGTACGGCAAGATCTATCGAAGGAAGAGATTGGCAAAATGATGGGTGAATTGTGGGAGAGGGATGACCGGAAATGGGACAACATCCGGCCATAACTCTCGGAGCACATCACCCAGCGGCTTGAATCAATATGAGTCACACCAGACCTGGCTCTGGCGGATGTTTACTATTGTGGATTCACTCCGTCGGGAGTGTTTTCCACTAGCTCGGCCCCAAGACAGATCAGGGGACGCCAAGAAGTGTCTCACTCCTCAGATTGGAACCATGTGTGGAGAATCCTAGCCCAACAAAGAGCCCGTTCATTCACGTATCTCACGGCACATGACGCCATTCTGTGCAATGCTAACCGAGTAAGACGTCACATGTCGAATGTCTTGGCATGTCATTGGTGTGGGCTTGAGGAAACTAGTTTGCATTTGCTAAGAGATTGTGAAGATATTAAACAAGTGCGGCATATCTTCGGTGATCACAATTTGAATCAAAGCTTTTTCACTACAGGGGAGGTCCAAGATTGGGTCTTCCAAAACAACAGCAAAGAGGATAGATGGGTAGCTGTGTTTGCAACAACGATTTGGATGACTTGGAAGGATAGAAATGAGCTGGTGTTTCAAGGAAACACAAAAGTTCAGGGGCTTGCTAATCGGGTTTGGAGACAAGTTTCGGCATACAGGAGGGCTGAGGAGAGGGCAAGCTGCTTTGCAACAAAGAAAGTTGTTGATGGGGAGCCGCTAACTACTTGGATACCCCGACCCGGGGTGGCTGAAACTAAATACGGACGGGGATTCGAAAGAAAACCCTGGTAGGGCTGGGGGAGGTGGAATCTTCAGAGATCAGCGAGGCTCATTTCGACGAGCTTTCGTCTTCAATTGCGGATATTTCTCGGTTGACCGGGCTGAAATCTGGGATGTGGAAAAAATGGTAATGGCTAGTTTCATAGAGCGAGTGGGTTCAGTAGTGAAGAGGGCGACCATGAGCAAACAGTCCACTTGGCACACTCCGTTAATTGCTTCCGCCTTTTGGGCCATCGCCGACCGAATTCCTCTTGTTGACGTCGTCCTTGATGTCAAGGATACCCGGGTACTTCGTTCTCTCACCTCTCTCCTGATTGTGGAGTTAGGCCAGTGATTGCTCACCAGGTGTTTGATAAAATGCTTGAATGAACTTTTTGCTTTGAGATGGAAGGTTTTTTGTCGCTGAATGTTGAAGCTTCATAACAAAACCCTTTCTAGTAATTTGGTAGGATTTGGATGAAAGTGTAATCTACTGGATAGTTTGAATTTAGCACAACGTACTGACAGATTTTCCATATGTGCAGAATGAATTAATGATATAGTACAACGCCAATCACTGTTTTGAATCTGCGTTAATTTTGTGTACTGACAGTTTATCCGCACTTGACTCTAGATTCCACTATCCTCAGAATGTGAGCTCTTGAAGAGTTTTTCCACTTTGCGTCGCATTATAGTTCTGAACAAGATGGATTTGGTGGAGTGCTCGCATCTAAAGGTGTTATCTTTTGATATCAAAATTGTTATTTTCTTGCATTGTTGTAAGTGTTTTGTATATTGGAAAGAAAATATGATGTTATCCAGTTTGATAAAATGTAAATCTTGAATTGCATTGCAATGATGGTTCATCCAACATTTCTACTAGCAAGTACTAGAGTTCCTTTCTTGGTTAAGTGCACTATTTTGTACATGTCCTCAAGGTGCTGCACTTTTCTTGGTTGAACTTTTATATTGCTCACTTTAGCATAAAACAAAGAAAGTATGAAAACATGATGCTAAAACTAGTAGTACCTCCTTCAATGTAAAATATTCCTTTTGCACATTCACTCTTATCCCATGGTATATTAGTGTACATTCATATGAAGATGTAGATCTAGTTTATCTTGACTCGCAGATTTGAGTTCAAGATTTAGACCAAGGAGTGCGAAATCGAAAACAAGAAAGCAAGATAAAGGACACAACGATTTTTACGTGGTTCGAGAAGAATTCCTACGTCCACGGAGCCTCAGAAGAGGAGACTCGAGCTCATCCACTATATCAAAACAAGCTTACAAGGTTTCGAGAACGACAAGGCTAGATCTAAGGCTTATACAGACAAACCAGCAAGTAATCGCAAGTACAAAGGGAAGAGGTGAGGAGAAGTAGTCAAGCGAAGAAGAATCTCCCTGGATCTGGTGTCGGAGACCAGATCTACACCAGGAAGGCCGTCAGAGAAGACAGCCAACGCCGGACAAGAAGCTCACACAGGCGGTGTTGGTCTTCGAGGATCAGACAAGAGGTCTCCTATGGAGATCCGCCTCAGATCTGATCGGAAAACGTCGGAGGAGTGCTCGGAGCACTTGGAAACCCTAGCGGCGCCGCTCTTTCTCTCTCTCTCTCTTTTGTTGGATTACCTTGAGACGTCTGAACAAGTGCCGAACCCTAGAGCTCTCTTCGGCTTATATAGGCGAGCTAATTTAGCTGAAACGCAGCGTCTCAAGCTAGGGCAAGCAAAGGGCTGGAGCGAGCTTCATTTGGGCCGAGACCAGATAGTGGGCTTTGCAAGCCCAAATCCGGAAACAAACATCCATATCACATTTACACTAACTCTTCTACTATATGTTATATATAACACATGATCACAAGATGTTATCTTGCAATTCTAATGTGTTATATGCAATATATAGGAGAGTATATGTATGTGACTTATAGTCTACATTAAAGCCCTTAATCTAACCTTAATTCTATCTCAAAACCCCTAAAGATCTAGAACCATGATTAAGGTTGACATTACAATTTGCCCTCCTAATCTAGGTTCTAAACTTTTGTACGCTTGTTTCAACGATAGTGGATTTAGCTCATGTCTTCGACTCTTGTAACATCATCGGCTCTGTACCTGTTCGTCATGGGGGATATCCAAGATGGAGATAGTCCCTGCAAAAGAGAAATTTGCTAGGGGGTACAACCTTTGTGCCGAAGTCAGCTGGATTTACATCACCTTTGATCTTCTTGACGTCCATCTCATTTGCAGCAACCATGTTCCTTACAAAGTGGAATCGCACATCGATATGTTTAGTGCGTTCGTGGTACATCGGATCCTTGCAGAGATATAAAGCACTCTGACTGTCCATGTGAAGAACAGGTTTTAATGTTCTCTGAAGAACTTCCTTCAAGATCCCTTTTAGCCAGATAGCCTCTTTAGCAGCTTCTGTAGCAGCCATATACTCAGCTTTCGTAGAAGACAGAGCTACGGCTCTCTGCTGCTGAGACTTCCATGAAATACAATTTCCAACCCAAATGTGATAATAGGCAGTGGTGGACTTACAATTATCTTTATTACTGGCATAATCAGAATCAACAAATCCATGCAACTGATGTATAGTGCTATACAAACCATAGTGTAAACACAGATTTTTGGTGCCAGAGAGATAACGAAGCAAGTATTTCATAGCAATCCAGTGGTCATTCCTAGGGTTAGACATAAATCGACTTAAAGCACTGATAGCGAAGGCTAGGTCAGGGAGGGTGCAAAGCATGGCATACATAACGGATCCTACTGCTACGTCGTAGGGGATCCTAGCCATTTCTTTTACCTCTTCGGGTTTGGTTGGGCAACTTTTCTTGGTGAGTTCTAGGTGTCCTCCTAAGGGTATGGAGGTAGGTTTAGAGGTGACCATATTGAATCTCTTCAAAACTTTTAACATATAGTCATCTTGAGATAACCATAGTTGTTTATTAGGTCGATCTCTAATAATGTTTACGCCAAGGATCTTTTTGGCACTACCTAGATCTTTCATGTCGAAGTATTTCTTTAGATCCTTTTTAACACTATTAATGAGAATAATAGAACTACTTATAAGCAGAATATCATCAACATATAATAGCACATATAAAGGAGACTTAGAAGAAATATTCTTAAAGTAAAGACAGGTATCATAACTGCTCCTATGAAACCCAAGTTTCCTAATCACACTGTCAAACTTAAGGTTCCATTGTCTAGGGGATTGTTTCAACCCATAGATGGACCTTTTTAGTAGACAGACGTGATCTGGTCGGCTTTTAGAAATGAAGCCTTTGGGTTGTTTCATATATATGGTTATATCTAATGTACCATGCAAGAAAGCAGTTTTAGCATCCATCTGTTCTAGTTCCCAATCAAACACAACACACATAGAAAGCATAAGTCTCATGGTTTTATACTTAACTACGAGAGCAAATATATCATTATAGTCTATTCCCTCAATTTGGGAGAACCCTTTAGCTACTAATCTGGCTTTAAACCTAGGGGGATCATGCGATTTAAGACCTTCCTTGAACTTATAGATCCACTTGGAATCTATAAGCCGGGTTTTAGGAGGTCTAGGGACCAATGTCCAAGTCTGGTTGGAATACATTGACCCCATTTCTTCTTTCATAGCTTCTAACCATTGCCTAGCATGCTCACTTTTAATAGCAGATTCATATGAATTAGGAGTAGTAGGTTGTCTAACATGATCAGCAGTAAGGAAAGCATACTCTACGATATAACTATACTTCTTATTAGGGATTATGGTCCTAGGTTCCCTGTCTCTAGTCAACTGATAGTCATGCAAGCTAGGAAACTCAGATGCAGATGCTAATGCAGGTGCAATAGAAGTAGATGTATGCAAATCAGAAGAATGGGGGGAGGAGAAAACAGAGGACTCCACTGGGGAGTCAATAGAGAGGCCATTTACATCACTTAAATCAGAAGTAGAGGGGAGAGAAGTAGAAGAAGTAGAAGGAAGAGGGTGAGTTTGAGACTTAGGGGAGGAGTCAGGGTCCTCTTCAGTGGCAGCCTCATCACCATCTTCGTCAGCTTCAGTGTTCTTCTCTTCAATTGTTGCCCCTTGTAGTGTAGAGGAAGTTTGCTTTGTTGTTGATCTGTATACCCTACCAGTGTCGTATTCATCTTCATCAGCTTGTGAGGAGGTGGATTCAACTGGTATCCAACCATCAGCTTGTTCATTTGTACCTGCAAACTCAAAATGTGTAGTTAGTTTTTCTTTCATGGGAAATTCAGTTTCATTGAATTTAACACTTCTAGTTGTGATCACCTTATAGGGTCCTGCTTGAAGCAAGAGAACTCTATAACCTTTGACACCATCAGGGTATCCTAAAAGAATACCCTTTACAGCTTTAGGTTGGAGCTTACCCTGAGAAATGTGTGGGTAAGCTGCACAACCAAAAGGTTTAAGGTAGTCAAGGTTTGGTGTTTTTCCAGTCCATTTTTGTTGAGGAGTTAGGAAATTAATCACACTAGAAGGGGACCTATTTATTAAGTATGTTGCTGTCATGACAGCTTCTCCCCATAGAGTGTTTTTCAACCCAGAGGAGATGAGCATACATCTGGTTTTTTCTAATAGGGTCCTATTCATTCTTTCAGCTGTCCCATTTTGCTGTGGGGTGCTAGGGATAGTTAAGTGTCTTTTTATCCCTAATTGTTGGCAATAGTCATTAAATTCTTTATTGCAGAATTCCAATCCAATATCAGTTTTAAAGCATTTTAATTTGTGATCAGATTGGCTTTCAACCATAGCTTTCCACCTTTTAAAGGCTTCAAAAGCTTGGTCTTTAGTTTTTAAGAGACTTACCCATACCTTGCGTGAGAAGTGATCTATAAAACTTATGAAATATCTCATACCACCTGCAGTGGGGACTTTTGCAGGTCCCCATAAATCACAATGAACATATTCTAAAGGAACAGAGGCAGTATAAGAAGATTTAGGAAATTTCAGATTTGCAGATTTTTCAAACACACAATTTTCACATAATTTAATCTCAGCAGGTATTTTAGCAAGTAAACCATGTTTATGCAATTGAACAAGACCTTTATTGCCAATATGCCCCAGCCTATTATGCCAAGAAAGAGTCTCATCTAAGGTCATGTACTCAGAAGATATGGCTGGGTTTAATTCAGGTTTATTAGCAAGAATCTGGTACAACCTATTCTTTCTAACAGCTTTAATTATAACCCTATTGTTTCTAGTCACAGTTCTTATCAAAACTTATGAAATATCTCATACCACCTGCAGTGGGGACTTGTGCAGGTCCCCATAAATCACAATGAACATATTCTAAAGGAACAGAGGCAGTATAAGAAGATTTAGGAAATTTCAGATTTGCAGATTTTCCAAACACACAATTTTCACATAATTTAATCTCAGTAGGTATTTTAGCAAGTAAACCACGTTTATGCAATTGAACAAGACCTTTATTGCCAATATGCCCCAGCCTATTATGCCAAGAAAGAGTCTCATCTAAGGTCATGTGCTCAGAAGATATGGCTGGGTTTAATTCAGGTTTATTAGCAAGAATCTAGTACAACCTATTCTTTCTAACAACTTTAATTATAACCCTATTGTTTCTAGTCACAGTTCTTATTAGGGGTGGGCACAAATCCCGCAAATCCCGGGCCCGTCCCGGTCCCGGTGGGATTTGAAAAAAAAATAGTGAATCCCGTCCCGGTCCCGTCCCGCAAAAATTATGCGGGACGGGACGCGGGACGAGGATTTCTTTTCCCGCAAATCCCGTCCCGTCCCGCATATATTTATATTTATATTTATATATATTGTATATTAATTTGTATACTGCAGTATATATATTGTATATTAATTTGTGTGTATACACACACTGTATACACATATTACATATATATACAGTATAAACTACATGATACTGAGTATTATATATAGTAGACACTGTATAAACATATTACATATATATATTATACATGATATTATATATAGTGTATTTATATCAGACTATCAGTGGGTATGTATATACATTATGATGTATATACAAACTATTATATTGTCTAGTATGTATATATAAGGAAAATCGTAAAATATTGTAAATCTATATATGTTTCGGCTTTGAAAACCTTAAAATATATAAGAATTTTCGATTTTTTTTATAATGTTTTTTTATTTGAGGGACAAGGCCCGCCCCGTCCCGGTCCCGTCCCGTCCCGTGAGGGACAAGGCCCGCGCGGGATTGAAAAAAAAGTAGTGAATCCCGTCCCGGTCCCGTCCCGCAAAAATTACGCGGGACGGGACGCGGGACGACCCCCATCCCGTCCCGTCCCGTCCCGCGCCCACCCCTAGTTCTTATCCCATTTTTAGAAGCCATGTGACAGCCAAGCTCTTCTAGAGTAGACTCAGACATGAGGATCCTTCTTAAGCTAGGCACCCATCTAACATTGGTAAACACTCTAACTATACCATCATGCATAACAAGATGAACATCCCCAACCCCCATGATTTTCAAAGAAGTATCATCACCAAGCATTACATCACCACATGCAGATTTATCAAGTGTTTTAAAATAATGCTCAGAAGGGGTAGCATGCATGGTACAACCAGAATCAAGTATCCAATTATCAGAATAGTCAGCAGAAAATTCAGTACACATAAAAAGCTCAGCAGGACAATCACTCATGCATTCCAAAAACAGAGGCAGACAATTCAGTATGGTTAGATTTGGCAAGTTGTTCAGCTCTTTTCTTCTTTCTACAATCCTTAACCCAATGTCCCAAATTACCACAGTAATTACACTTGGAATTTGGGTCAGTTTTCTCAGATTTATCACCTTTACCATTTTCCTTCTTATCTTTCTTAGCCTTCTTGCATGTTCTTATTACCCTTTTTGTTATTACCTTTAGTAAACATAACCTCAGGTTTGTCAGGTTTTTTAGTTCTGTCAATTTTTAAACCTTTGATTTTAAAGACTTTCATGATTTCATTTTTCTCAATAATAGCTTCAATGAGTTTGTCTTTGGTTAATTCATCTCGGCTAAATTGAATCACATCTTTAAAGTTGTCAAACTGACTAGGCAAAGAATTCAACAGAAGAATGGCTTGGTGAGAATCTTTAATTTCATCATTGCATCTTTCAAGTTCTTGAGACATTTTCAGAAATTTGTCCAAGTTATCATCCAAAGTCAATTGAGTGTTCATCTTGAAAGTAAACAATCGACAAAGCAGAGAAATCCTGGAGGGCAGGGATTTAGATAGAAACAGCTCCTTCAGGGCATGCCATAGAGAGGAAGCGGATGAGTGTCTTATCACCTGACGGGCTATGCCGTCAGTAAGCCTGAGCATGATCTCAGAGTGCGCCCTCAAGTCCAGCTCCAGGTCTTCCTCAGATGGTGGAGGCACCTTAACTCCTTTTCCTTTGGAGTCTTGCGTCTCTGAGGTTCCAGAAGCGTCCTCGTCATCTTTGGTGCCTGGAGTGGTTGTAGCGACTGTGGATGCGGTTGTTGTTGCCTTGACAACCTTCCAGCATCCCTCCTTGATCAGCACGGCCCTCATTTTGACTTGCCACATGGCGAAGTCGATTATACCATTGAATGGTTTAATCTTGAGAGCGCTATCCATTGTTTAGGTACCTGTAAAGGACAAACAAAGGAGTTAGTTACGTTTTTGCGGAAGCGTAGTTGGATCGAAAACACAGAAGATAAACACAGAGTTCACTATCAAAAGAAAACCCTAAGTATTTATAAACTGTAGACAGATCTTGGTCAAGAACAGGTGACCGAGGCTCAGATCTAGCAGTAACCAAAGCGTCTCGCTCTGATACCACGTTGTAGATCTAGTTTATCTTGACTCGCAGATTTGAGTTCAAGATTTAGACCAAGGAGTGCGAAATCGAAAACAAGAAAGCAAGATAAAGGACACAGCGATTTTTACGTGGTTCGGGAAGAATCCCTACGTCTACGGAGCCACATAAGAGGAGACTCGAGTTCATCCACTATATCAAAACAAGCTTACAAGGTTTCAAGAAAGACAAGGCTAGATCTAAGGCTTATACAGACAAACCAGCAAGTAATCGCAAGTACAAAGGGAAGAGGTGAGGAAAAGTAGTCAAGCGAAGAAGAATCTCCCTGGATCTGGTGTCGGAGACAAGATCTACACCAGGAAGGCCGTCGGAGAAGACAGCCAACGCCGAACAAGAAGCTCACAGAGGCGGTGTTGCTCTTCGAGGATCAGACAAGAGGTCTCCTATGGAGATCCGCCTCAGATCTGATCGGAAAACGCCGGAGGAGTGCTCGGAGCACTTGGAAACCCTAGCGGCGCCGCTCTCTCTCTCTCTCTTTTGTTGGACTACCTTGAGACGTCTGAACAAGTGCCGAACCCTAGAGCTCTCTTCAGCTTATATAGGCGAGCTCATTTAGCTGAAACGCAGCGTCTCAAGTTAGGACAAGCAAAGGGCTGGAGCGAGCTTCATTTGGTCGGAGACCAGATAGTGGGCTTTGCAAGCCCAAATCCGGAAACAAACATCCATATCACATTTGCACTAACTCTTCTACTATATGTTATATATAACACATGATCACAAGATGTTATCTTGCAATTCTAATGTGTTATATGCAATATATAGGAGAGTATATGTATGTGACTTATAGTCTATATTAAAGCCCTTAATCTAACCTTAATTCTATCTCAAAACCCCTAAAGATCTAGAACCATGATTAAGGTTGACATTACAGAAGAAAACCTACAAGGTACCGAAGTGTAAGGATTTGGAAAGGATAATCTACCGTGTATTAATGAGTATATAATCCTTTCATCGATGCATAACTTTCACATACGTATATTATTTGTGTACGGAGTTGTTTTACATTGTCGCGCCATATTGATTTTTTAAAAAAAATTTGTTACCACTCCTCTTGTTGATTCAGTGTTGTGATATTTGGCTTTAGGAGTGGATAAGCTATTTTGAAGGACAAAATCATGCTGCCCATGGCATCAATTCACACAACAAAGATGCCACACAAGAGGTAAAAGTTAACTATATTGCCCATTTCCCATTTTATATGAACAGTAGAAGCTTACATTTCAAAGTTACCGAGGGGCATTTGGGCATAAATCTCAGAAGACTTCATATTTTTCAGTTCTTGAACTTTCTGCAAGGCCAAGTGAGAGCTTTGTCAAAGATAGTTAACAAAAGGCGTACAGTAACGACCATGTTCGTCAATCAAGTTTGTTCAGTGGTCGTAACGTAATTGGTTAGTGCGTCCTCTGTCAACCCCCACCGCGCTTACGTCTCTATACCCCAACCCAACTTGCTTTGGCCCCAGGTCCTCCCTTTCTATTCCTCGGTAAGCGGGACCGGTGAGAGCATGGGGGACGTGCTTTTGATTGATAGAAAGCATCTCTTTTCTCCATCTGAATCAAACCTGCCAAAAAAAGAACTATATAAGAAGTTGAGAGAGTCGCATCGGAGACATCTTTCTCTAGGCTTCGTCGTCATTATTTTAGGGATGGGAATGACCAGTCTAGCCTCGCTAAGCGCGAAATAGCGTCGGGCAATTCGAATTTTTTACTTATTCTCTGATTGGCACCACCCTTTCTGGCATTAGTAAATCAAGGCGTACTTTTATTGGATTATAAGACACTTCCTTGTTTGCTTTATATAAAAGAAGGTAAATTGATCATTTTCCCACGTAGTTCGTCGGTCAAACCAACTCTCAAAATAATAGAGAGATCATTTCTAGCTTGTAAAGCTCTTTCGTTGAATGCGCGATCATGATAATACTCAAAGTAATATATAGAGAGATCTCTTTCATTAAGTGAGGTTAACTACACTTTCATCATCTACCTTATAGGAAGAGAGAAGGCTGGATAAGAGGTTGATAAAAACATCAATTGCTCTTAGCTAGTTAGCTAGGCTTTAATGTACATATTAGAACATTTTATAGTTTGAACAATCCTTTAAAAAGGAAATCACGTTAATCACCAGTAATATGTATCCAATTAATGTTTCACTACCTGGATGTACTCCATCTATGAGGGGAAAAAAAGAGTTAAAAGGCATAGTTAAGGAACTATTTTCAATGGGTAGTTTCGCACAAATAAGCTTACCAATTTCTTATTAATTGATATACTTACCTAATTAAATAAGCAAATAAAAAATTTTCAAAAATGTCTATTATCAATCAATACAAATTGCAAACTAAGACCAAACAAGATATACCGTCGATCGACACGATAAAATCCAAATTGCGAAGTCGGAAACCGTCGACTTAATCCTTAGTTTTGTTTCAATGAAAGAGGAAACAAAAAAGTTAGATAGTATACCACTATATATATATAGTATATAGACAGTGTGGATATATGACTTTTGATCCTTAATTTTATTTGACTTTTGACACTACCAAGTGATTGACTTTTGACATTACCAAGTGAGGAGTAACATCCTTGGTCATCCATACATCTCTCCATCTCTATAAATAGCCCCTCAAACCTCCATCTTACAATCACACAAACAAAACACACATTTATATCCTTTCTTGAATTGAAAGCTAAGAATAGATATTATGACTTCTCACAAAATCTCAGTAGCCGTCTTCTTTCTTGTTCTGGGGCTGACCAGCCTAGCATCCGCCACCGCCCGTCGCCAGCTTCTCGGCGACGCCTATGCAAGTGGAGGCGGAGGTGGTAGCGGAGGGGGTCAAGCCTACGCCGGTGGCCCAGGGGGTTCTTACGCCCGAGGCTACGGAGGCGGCCAAGGTGGTGGAAGTGGATCAGCGCAAGGTGGCACTGGGGCTTACGCCGGCGGCGGCGGGAGCGGTGGGGGAGGTGGCGGAGCCTATGCTGGTGGGGCGGGAGGATCCGCTGGAGGATATGGGAGTGGGCAAGGAAGCGGCAGCGGAGTAGCGCATGGCGGAGCTGGTGCTTCAGCGGGAGGAGGCGGCAGTGGCGGCGGCGGTGGCTCAGCCTATGCTGGCGGGGCGGGAGGATCCGCTGGAGGATATGGGAGTGGGCAAGGAAGCGGCAGCGGAGTAGCGTATGGCGGAGCTGGTGCTTCAGCGGGAGGAGGCGGCAGTGGCGGTGGCGGTGGCTCAGCCTACGTTGGTGGCGCTGGAGGAACTGCCTATGGTAGCGGTAGCGGCTCCGGGAGTGGGTACGGCTCAGCCACCGGTGGGCGGGGGGCTTCTGCAGGAGGTGGAGGAGGAGGTTCCGGAGGAGGAACCGCCTATGCCGGAGGGGCACAGTCTGGTGGATATGGACAAGGTTCCGGTAGTGGTCATGGCGGCAGCGCCGGTGGCGGTTATTAATTAAATAGCATGAAAATGTGCGTATAACCTGAAAAATACACACACATATGTTTAATTTCGATCATATATATATATATATATATATATATATATACAACAATAAAGGGTAAGCTTAGATATATATGTACCGTGTACGTGAGCTTAATTGCCTCAAGTAAGTTTGCATGTAATTTGCTTTGGAATCAACAATTCAATGGTACGTCAAACATTCACTTATAAAATGAATTAATGATTAATGATTGGAGTAAATTCATTTTGACTTAAATATGAAAGTGGTTAGTTACTAAATTAAAATGCTCGAATGAAATGGATTTGTATCATATAATTTGAAGCGAAACTTAATTATTTTGACGAGTTAAAATAAGAGGAGAGCCTCTTTGTTTATTCGCCCATTAAAAAAAATGCTTGAATGGATTTAATTACTGTAATAATCGTACTAATGTCGGAGACTGTTGGGTATGTAAGATTGGGACGTGCAGCTGCATAGTATTAACCGGAAGAAAAACGTCGAAGCTAGTCGACTCACTAGCTAACTGGGCATGACAAACTTACAAGCAAACTATACTATGAATTTGATAAATGGCCAGAGGATCTGTTCAATGGCCTAAGCTTTGTAACTGAACTTGGGAATGCTTGAGCATTTCGTTGAGCGATCAAAGCCTATTTTTAAATTTCATCTCAAATATCCATTTTTGAACCGTTTTGTTTTTGTAGGTTGGTCCGGCTAGAGCTGGCAAAATCTGACCCGACTCGAAAATTCGACCCGACTCACCTGAACCCAGACCCGACCAAAATCCGAAAACCTAGTGTCATGCACAACCCGAATCCGAGCCCGACCCATTTTGACCTATACCCGAATGGATACGAACATCGGACTCTTCCTTATAATTACTTTTGTTTTCTTATTTTTAAATACTCAAATAATGTGAATTAAATATAATGAGACTTAATATATACTAAATAAATAAAGCTTAATAGTCAATAATTAAGAGTAAACAAAAAATAATCATAATTTTATAATAAAACTTAATGTGACCCGACTTGACCCAACCCGAACCCGAAATCCATTTGACCCGAACTTATCCGACCCGAAAACTGACCTGACCCGACCGAACATACAATTTACCCGACATATGACCCGACCCGACATATGACTAAACCCGAATGGATATACCCGAACCCGACCCAAACAACAAAATTGCCACCTCTAGGTCCGACCTATTGGTCTTTCCTTGTGCATATGATGGTAAAAACAAGTGTACATTTTACAGTGGAGCATCTTTTGGAAGTAAAGGGGGTTTCTATCCCGGACGATCACAAGTTGCAAATAATTCAACATGTGACAAACCGGACCACGATTGAAAAGTGATTGATGATACAATTGTCTTATATATATATATCCTCTACCCTATATATCGATATCGGGTTGCGCATATGCCTTGTCTTACATCATTTTTTGATACATGAATACTAATTCAATGACGTATCAATTAGATCATAAAATGAATCAATAAGGAATTTCGGATTGATTATTGTGAATAACATATCAAAATACCTTCCATTATTATTACTGATTAGTCAAATTCATATTCGTAAAATAAAAATAGGAAATTAATATAAAAATTGACATTGTTGTATATATATTTATCGATAGCGCTTCTTTTTTAGGTCGTCTTTGAACTATGCTTGCGATCTCGGGTTGTGAAATTTTCCATTTCTTTTGGCTTGGTAATGGTTTTCTTTTTCTTTAGGGAATGAATGTTGTTCCTTTGTTTCATCGTATAGAAGTTTCGTGTCCTAGGTAAATTAATGAGAAAATGTTGGAACATCGTGGCTAAGGATAAGGTAATGAAATTGATAGAAAAATTGATAGATCTAGGTGGGATAGAAGAATTGATAAAGGGAATAGAGATGATGAATAGAGATCATAATGAAAAACATAAGAATTCCATGCGGGTACAATTTTTATTTGAACGAAGTGAAAAAAATGCGATCTTTGTTGTCTAATAGAACAAAGACTAATACCTTAATGGAATCGGTCAAGATCAAATTTTTTTATCAAAGTGCTTCGCCGATTGCTCAAGACATCTCTTTTCAACTAAAGAAGAAAAAAAGATCATTTTGTTCCATTTTCGTAAAATAGTGAAGGATATTCCATTAGGAATGAAAAATGGGATAGAGGGGATATGTATATGTTGTTTAGGTCGATTAGCATGTGCAGAAATAGCTAGAACTGAATGCAAAAAGTATGGAAAAACATCTTGTAATGTATTTAACAAGAAAATTGATTATGCTTATGCGGAAGTATCTACTTCATTACGGAATCTTAGGTGTCAAAGTGTGAATTTCTTATAGTAAAAAATAAAGGGGACGTGGGCCGTGGTGCTATATCCGAAACGTACGAAATATAGTAGATAGCGTAAAGGAAGATGTAGTAGAGGCTGCAAACCGGATGGTACACAACTTGGTTTCAGAAGATATGGCACTAAAAGTTGTAGAGCCGGTCGTCTTTCAAATCTAGCCATTGAAGCATCACGTCGTCCTATTATCGAACAATTCAATCGTGCTATGAGCGGACAATTCTGAAGAAATAGTAAGTTATTGGTTAGAGTTTTCCTGAATATCCCTATTACCGGGAAACCTGCGGAAGTTGGAATGGGAAGAGGAAAAGGAAATCCTACTAGTTGGATTGCTCGTGTGTCCACCGAACAAATCCCATTTGAAATGGATGGTGTTACTTCGTCAAATGCTTGGCAAGCCGCTGCATTAGCGGCACATAAACCATGTTCATCAACCAAGTTTGTTCAGTGGTCGTAACGTAATTGGTTAGTGCATCCTCTGTCAACCCCTGGCGCGCTTATGACTCTATACCCCAACCCAACTTGCTTTGGCCCCAGGTCCACCCTTTCTATTCCCCAGTAAGCGGACCATGAGAGCATGGGGGACATGCTTTTGACTGATAGAAAGCATCTCTCTTTTGTCCCTCTTCATCGAACCTGCCAAAAAAAGAACTATATAAAAAGCTGAGAGAGTCGCATCGGAGACATCTTTCTCTAGGCTTCGTCATTATTATTTTAGGGATGAGAATGACCAGCCTAGCCTCGTTAAGCGCGAAATAGCGTCGAGCTATTCGGAATTTTTACTTATTCTCTGATTGGCCCGCCCTTTCTGGCATTAGTAAATCAAGACGTACTTTTATTGGATTATAAGACACTTCCTTATTTGCTTTAAATAAAAGAAGGTAAATTCATTTTCCCACGTTGTTTGTCGGCCAAGCCAACTCTCAAAGTAATAGAGAGATCATTTCTAGCTTGTAAATCTCTTTCGTTGAATGCGCAATCATGATAAGACTCAAAAGTAATAGAGAGATCCTTTCCATTAAGTGAGGATAACTCCAAACTCATCATATAGAAAGAGAGAGAAGGGTAAGAGGTTGATAAAAACCCATTAATGTTGATGCTCTTAAGCTTTAATGTATCCAATTAATGTTTCACTACCTGGATGTACTCCATCTATGAGAAAAAAAAAAGTTAAAAAGCTTAAATAGTAGAGCACTCACAACAGTGGAGAACCAACCTCCCCAAGTTGCTATTGCATTCGATTTGGGCAACTCGACGATTGTGGACAACCTTCCCATTTTTCGGGTGCCTCAATTTATTGGAAATCTTCCCAAATTCGAAACCAATCAAGTGAAGTCATGTGTCGCAACGATTATTTATTTTTCTTTTTTTTTATTAGGTGTGAGATGGAAAAAGTAATTTGGAAAACCCGACTATTGTGAGAATTAAGTTGAAAATGAATTAGGAAGGATGGAGAATAAAGTTAGTGAAAAATGAGGTGGATGAACGAGGAAAGGAGGGAGAAGTTTTAAGGCACCCCACCATTGGGGATGCTCTTTGGACTATTTTCAATGGGTGGTTTGGCACAAATAGGCTTACCAATTTCATATTAATTGATATACTTACCTAATTAAATAAGCAAATAAAAAAATTACAAAAATGTATATTATCAAGAGGGAATTTGGTGATTTAGACCTTTTAGCATGTTTGATTAGGTAGTTAGGCCCATTAATTGTTTTTTTAGCTAGTGTAAACCCTATTAATTGTTTATTGGGTATTCAGACCCTTCCCACTCTTCTCCTTCCTTTACCAGCAAATCTGGTAGATTTGGGCGACTCTTCTCTCTCTCCCTCTCCCTCTCTCTCTTCCTCTCAGAATCTGAAGATTGAGTCTCTGATTGTCGAATTGTTGAGCGGCGAAGTCGAAGACGGTCGCGGTGACGAAGAATGGTCCCAACCCTAGCGTCGATTCTTCCGCTTCTGGCTTCGACAAGGATATGTTGGAGTTTGGGCGGTTCGTGGGTGGCCCTGGTCGTCGGATCCGGTGGTCTGTTGGCAGGTTCTGGTCATCCACTGCTCTCTCGATTTCACTCGTCTTCCAATTCCGGGCGGTGGTGGGTTCGCTTTCGCCGCTCGCGTCCGCGGATGATTGCTCGGCTGGGGGTGGGTGGTCTTGGATTGTGTATCAGGTGATTCGGGGCCATCAAGAGCGGTTCCTCCTCGTTCGGCCGATCACTGCAGCGGGGTGGTTGTTCTTGGTGGATGTGGGCGGTGGGTGGTCTATCCTTTTCGGATCTGGTGGTGTGTGTGTTTCCTCGGTCCAGGCGGGCTCATAGGTGCTGGGTAAGTGCTTTGATGTGGGGGTCTGTGGTGAAAGCTGCCTCATTTGGGTTTCTTCGGGCCTGCCGAGCGGTTTCCCGGCGTCTTGCTTTAATCCTTCCACTTTACTTTCTAAAGGGTGTTGTTATGTACACCACAAATCCAAGGTCAAAAAATGCACGTCGTTAAGGACGTGCATGTATTGTGACTAATTAACATTTAAAAAATAATAATTAACCCATTTAAACCATGCACGTCGATAAGGACGTGCATGATTTGGGGTGTATATAGCGAGCACGTTTATAAAAAGTAGCTTTAATTTGTTTCTTTTTAGGTTGTAAAGGTGGGGTTTGACTGGATTAAAGTCTTGTGGTGCACTTTTTTGGGTTTATTTCAATTTGTGGGATTTGAAATTCGCCGAGAGGTTCATGACTTGTATAGGGGTGACTTATGTGGGTTGAAATTTGTGGTAGGATATTGTGAGATTTTAGTTGATGACATGTTATAATAGGTGTTTTTATGTATACAACCAATTTTAATGTCATAGTTTCAAAAACCTTGTGATTTTCCATGTGAAAGAAGGTGACAATAATTTGATTCCATATTTTAAGCTCATATGTCATCAATTATACAAAAATGTCACCACAAACAATTGTGATTAATGAAGTGTGATAAAAAATGTAATCAATTAATAAAACTCGTCAATAAAAGATGCAATCAATGAAATGTAATCATAATATATGTTCTATGTCATCAATTGTATAAAAATGTCATCAAAATTGCAAGGGATGAAAAAACCTCTCAATTTTAACCCTAATGAAAAACCTAGCCGCCGCACCTATCAATCTCATCCAAATCCTAAATCCCAATTACGCCTGCAGCCCCAACTCAATCAAAATTGCAAGATTCATAATCTAATTTCCAAGAGGGGGATAGATGATTTGAGATCCATCTCAAACAAAATCAAAAAAGAAGCCAGAAAAAGAGGCAAAAAATGGAAGATGAGATGGAAATCTGGGCTTCACTGTATCTCCTCCCTCCCACACCTCCTGCACAGATCTTGCGGCGGCTGTTGTTAGTCGGAGGGCCGATTTGGTGCTGATTCTTAGCGGTTTCCATGTCTGACTGGGCGTGGGCGGCTTGGTTCAAGGAATCCGGTCTATCGTCGTTCTCCCCCCTCCTTTTCTCGTCTTCCCCGGTTTCGTTTCCGGTGGTGTGCGGGTGCTCAGCTCTTCCACCGAAGCACCACCGGGCGGCGGCACTTCTTCCGTGCCAGCGCTCGACCTCCTTGCTTTCTCCGGCATGGCGTCACTGACGCTTGTGCCTACCCGCCCCTTATCTATGGAAAAGCAACCCATCCTCAAAACCTCCCTTCTCCGGCGATTCCGTTTCTCCATCGATATGCTCTGTGTCTGAGGCTTCTTTGCTTCTGTCGGATAGCATGGCTAAAATGGACCCTTGCTGGACACCAGACCTCTTTAACCTTTCAAACTAAACACCACGAGGCCTCTCTCAGGCCTCTTCAAATTTCAAAAATGAACTTTTACAAATCCAATGCTTCAAACTCTAAATCTCAGTACAAACCCTTTGAAACAATCTCCTGTTATTTCAAAATTTCTGAGAAGGTGCAGAACTCAAACCAAACTGTAGCAGTTAGATTCGCGATCTTCTTTTTCCAGCACCACCCGACAACATGCAATGGAGTCTTCTACATCATCTCCCGCAAGGGCTTCCGTCTGGGGGCTTTTCGTGTGGATTCTTGCAATTTGAAGACTAAAACAGGTACCACTTTAGCCTTGCTTCCTAATATTGAGTATCTTAAGAATGTGGGTCACTTTTGCATGCTTAATTTCTATGGTTGTAATGTTTAGAATCCTTAAACTGTTTCTTATGAGTTGGAACTTTAGCCACAATGACACGACTAAACTGCCTATTATGACCAATTTGTGGTTTCCTGGTCTCTGCATGCTTCGAACCACAATTGCTTGTAACCATTTCAGCATCTGGAAAGTTTTCTATGTCTTTAATTTTTAATGTGAATCCTACCCGGATATGAACCCTACTTATCTCAATATCCACAACAACTCTTATTTTGTTAGGAAAGAAAAGAAACTGGCCCTCTACTTACTTGTTAGTATTACTATCAATCACAAACTGGCCCTCTAAATCTTTATTTTATATATACTAGTTATCAAAATGAAATCTAAAATCTTGAATGATGTACAAGTTGTACGTGAGTCCCAACAGGACTCCATACTCATAGCCATCTTAGTGTGTGAATCCCAACAGGAATCCATACGAATTTGTGAATCCCAACCGGACTCCATATTCATAACTATTTTAGTATGTGGGTCCCAACAGGGCTTCATACTCACAACCTCTTTTGATTGTGAGTCTCAACAAGGCTCCAAATTCACAACAATTTTTGTGTGTGTTTTCCAACATGAATCGATACTCCACCACTACATAATAACATTGACGCATACAACCTTCAACAATGGATACTTAATCAATAGTAATGCGAACAAATTGCAGCTCAAACATGGTATTGTCAGACAATGATACACGATCCATGTCATACACTTGGGGCAAGACGAGATCAACAGTAACAACTACAACTGTAACCACAAATGGAGGAATAAAGGTCGAATGCAAGCTTGGGACAAGATGAGATCCAAAGTAAACACACATTGCAGCAACTGGCAACACATCAATCACAAAAAAAGGTACTCCTCTAACTATCAATTGCTAAATGCATTCTGTCCTAGCAACCGGCAACACATCAATCACAAAAATCCTCCCTATGATCTCTATCAAATTGACACATGGAATCACATTCAAAGCTTCCAAGCTTGCATATGTAATATCTCTTTCATCCAATTCATCCAATATCAGTTGCATATTGGCAAGAATAGAATAACCCAATATGTCTTGCTTATTAAGCTATGTAGCATAGCTCAAATCTATCTTTATGATTAAGATCGGCTACTGGAATATCAGAGGTTCTAGAAGACCTCTCCTCTGGCAGGAAATCAACCTTCTTAGATACAGAAGCCGCCTGACGAACCAGTGCCCTAACTCGACTCCATCCTCCTCGACACAGAAGCCGCCTGACGAACCAGCCTCGTCGATCTCGACTAAGCTTGTCGAGATCGACCACCACCCGGCGCCACCAGAGCCTGCTTCAACGACGCTGCAGCGACCAGGAGGAGAGCCCTCGTCGATCTCGACTAGTCTTGTCGAGATCGACCACCACTCGGCTCCACCAGATCCGCCTTCGTCGATGAGCAAACCACCAGGAGCGGAGTCCTTGTCGAGGTCGACCAGGCTTGTCGAGATCGACAAGCCATGCTCTTCGTCGACTTCTGCCTCTTCGACCAAACCACCACCAGAACCTGCAGACTCGTCGAGATCGACTATCCCTAGTCGAGATCGACCAAACACAGTGGTCCCCGATTCCGTCTCTGCGAAGGATATCCAATGATGAGCCTAAGGAATATGAAGTTGGAGACAAGCTCTATGTCTCTAAATCTAAGGATCATTGGTTTCCCAACAAATTCAACAAGAAGCGGATGGGACCATTTGTGGTGAACAAGATCCATTCTGGAGGATTACAGCTGATGGACAAGAATGGAGTCTTATTTGAGGCCCAAGCTACATGGGCCCTGCAAATGCCACCTTGAGCATTAATGGAAAGTCGGCCTAGCGACTATAAAATCTAGAGCATGTACATAGACTTTTTAGGACATTTGAGACTTTGTTTTTTGTTTTGGTTTTGAACACTTTTTAGTTTTGCTATTGTGGGTATATGTCTTCTACACTTTTCAGGTCCATGGATAGAAGCAAGCTATATTCATATTCATACTCGGCCCAGGCGATTCCTTCATTCAATATTAAGAGGTTCTGCACACATGTCTTGTGAGTTTCTTTCTTTACCCTTACCTTGTTTTTTTTATATACAGTGAGGACACTGTAATGTTTAAGTATGAGGTGGGGGAAGGGCTTACTTTGCGCATATTTGACTTTACTTTGTGCATTATTTCTTAGAATTGCTACATGGCTATTTTGGAATGCATTATTTGATTTATGTGCTCATATGCATGTTTTCCAAAAATTTAGAAAAATGACCCCCATTCGAAATTTTTTGAATAATGTCATGGAAGCTTTAATTCAACTCGACGATGCAAAATTGGATTCATTAGAGATATAGCATGAAATTGCCTAGTAAAGGGAAGTCACAATGAAGTGCATTATTTTGATGAAAACCATGAAAGGAGGTAAAATTTGAAGCTGCTTTTGACATGTTGCATGATAAGATGATGGAGGACTTTATATTTCCATATAATGCTCATATTTTGATAATCCTAGCCTTACCCATGCTTATGCATTACACAAAAACCATAATATGCCTTATTTCAATTATTGCTCCACATGATCTAAATATTTGCCATTCTTTACCTTATCCGGGGATTATGTTGAGAATGATGTTACATTATGGAGATGTTATATGGTGTTTGTGTGATTATTATCATTATTGGAGTTTGACAGAATCATTTGAAGTATATGGAAAATTTAATGAGTGAAAGAAAATCCGATCAAAGATCGACCCTGCTCTCTGAGATAATAGTTTGGAGAGATGGGACACCAGGTGAGGAGTCCGACGCACTAAGTATCCGGGGCCATTCATGACACCCATGTTTGCGACTCGCGAGAAGGCAGTGCTGAGGTCAGAGAGGTAAAAGCATTATTATGGATAAAAGCATTATGAAAGGTGATGAATTAAAGGAAGAAGGGATGTGGAAATTCAGTTTAGAAATGCTCCATTTCCCCGGATCATTAGCACCACATTGCCAAAAATTGCCCACCTTTAGCCTTTTACCAATCTACTCCTTATTGAGCTGAAATTAAAGTCCTCTTGATTATTGTTGCTTTGTCACATAAAAATTATTTATGCATAAACCTCCTTTTATGAGTAGATGTTGCTCTTATATATTTGCGCATGCATGGATCTGTGACACTAGTACCTTTTCGAGGATGGTAATTGATTGCAGGGACATATAAGAATGAATCTGATATGTTGAGAGTTTTGATTTCTTCCCCTGAATGACAACTAAAAGTATTGCTTGAGGACAAGCAAGCTTAAGTATGGGGTGTTTGTTGTGAGCTGAATCTGCCATGTTTTACAGTAACTTTTATATCGATTTCTGTATACATTGCATTCATTTGGGTTTAGATAGTACAGAATCTATGTAGTTTATGTTTATTTGCCAAAATTATGGAATCTACACCAGTTTCTGTTTAATTCGCAGAAATCGAGGCATTTTACAGCAATTCTACAGAAGGTCGGAAAAGCTCGGAAAACCGCTACAGAAGTCCAAGGTCAAAGCAGCGGAACCAAGCTGAAAGTCAGGGTAACTCAATCTCGAGTTGACCCTAGTCGACATAGACGAGCATGTCCGAGCACCGCCTTGTCGACAGAGCCTGATCGAGAGCCAGACCAACCCGAGCTCCGGACCCTACTCGATCTCGACAAGCTCTGGTCGAGATCGACGACGCCCAAAGCCACACCCGGAGTCGACGAGGAGAAGAGCTGCCCGAGAAGCCGAGGACGAGAAGCCGAGCGCACCCTACTCGATCTCGACAAGCCTTTGTCGAGATCGACAAGCACCACAACACCAGTCCGAGTCCAGGACGAGGAAGAGTTGCTCGACCAAGAAGACCACACCTCTACTCGATCTCGATGAACCTTGGTCGAGATCGACGAGCGACTGAGTCCAGATCTGAGCTTGTCGAGCACACCAACCCGAGAAGACCTAGTCGACGGATCAAGCCTACTCGAGGTCGACTAGGGCTACTCGAGGTCGACAAGCACCAGGAGGCAAGTCCGAGCCACATCGAGCATCAGTTAGCCCTGGCTTTGGAAGTCTATAAATAAAGCCCTAGGGGCTGGTTTTTTATTGATATCTTCTTTTCTAGATTAGCTAGGGAATGAAGGCTATAAATAAAGCCCTAGGGGCTGGTTTTTTATTGATTCCGATTCCAATTCACAATCAATTCAAGTAAGTAGGATAGAGAGAGAGAGTTTGTAGCAAGCAAGGTGGAGAGGCGAAAGCGGATTTGTCTTGTCGGTTGTAAGCTTTCTTTATTTAATTTAATGCAAGTTAGTTTCTTTTGTTATTTGATGTCTTTCTTGATGATGAAGAGCGAGTAGTCCACCCACTTCTGGGGCTGGGGTGAGCCCGACGGTAGTCATGTGAGATATCGCGTTAAAGGTCAGATCTTTTTGTGCAATTCATCTTCTATCCCTATGAGCATGATTCTTTTGCGAGAGTTGAAGGTGATCCTTGTTTGTGTTATTAAAGCGAAAGTGATCTTAATGCAACTTGGATTAATTATGTGAAAAAGGGTTAGTAACAATTAGGGTTTATGCGAAAGCCTCTATATGCCTATTTGTTAATGACGAAAGTTATTTGATGGAAAGCATGATCTTTTGTGCCTTTGTGTGTTATTTTGCATGGTTATCATTGTGGTGTTGAAACCCTGGCTTTGGAAGTCTTTTAATATATTGAAGTTTATTTCTGTCGAAAATCTGCGTTTGTCTTTAATTCTGCAATTTTAAGTTTTCTGTATTCTTTGTCGAGATAGAGGAGAAGCTCGTCGAGATCGAGTTGCATCTAGTCGATCTCGAGTAGGTCCAGTCTTAGTCGAGTTGAGTTTTCTGTTCTTGTCGATTTCAAGTTTCTGTCTTTACTTACCGTGGTCGATCTCGAGTAGGAGTTTGTTGAGATCGACGAGCCCCTTGCCTTGCTTTTCGTCTCTGCTTTGCTTTGCTTTATTTCTTGCTTTACTCTCTGCTTTTGTTTGTTTGCTTTTATTTCTGTTTCTTTTCTGTGTTTCTGTCTTTCTGCTGCCTTGCCTGTGAGAATTTACAGCTACCTGAGAACTGCTGACGTGCTTCCTCGAGGATTCGATCCTGATTTTCTCTTACTACAACGGGAGGAAGTCTTGTATTTATTTGCTGAGACAGGGAAGTCAGTCTGAACTTTATTTCATATTTATTTCATACTTGACCATCCTCCTGCAACAACACTTATCCCAAAGTTAGAAAACCCATTAAATATTAACCACTACAGACCCATTAGCCTTTGTAATACAATCTATAAAATCATAACTAAAATTATAGCAAACCGCTTGAAAACAATTCTGCCTAAACTCATCAACCCTTATCAAGGAGCCTTTATAGAATGAAGATCTATTCAAGATAATACTCTTATTGCCCATGAAATCTTTCATAACTTCCATAAACAGAAAGGAAAAAAGGGATGGATGGCCCTTAAACTAGATATGGAAAAGGCTTATGATCGAATCAATTGGGACTACATCAGAGCAACCCTAAACAAATTTGGCTTCCACCCTCAATGGATCAATTGGGTCATGAACTGCATCACCACAACAACATTCTCAATTCTGGTCAACAACATATCGGGCAAACAATTCAAACCTGAAAGGGGAATTAGACAAGGTGATCCACTTGCCCCCTATATCTTCATCTTAGTCATGGAAAACCTAGCACAAGAATTAATAGAGGAAGCAACCTATGAAGATGCACTCATAGGGATCAAACTAACCAAAAATGGTACAACAATCCCCTTTCTCACCTTTGCAGATGACACAATCATCTTCTCTAAAGCATCCCATAAGAGTCTCCACACGATAATGAATATTCTTAACAACTTCTCAAACCTCTCAGGACTATCCATCAACTATAACAAGAGCTCCCTACAAGTCTCAAAAAATGTAAGCCAAAACCTCGCCACCTCCCTAGCCAATGACATGAACATTCCGATCTCTAAGACCCTTGAAAAATATCTTGGCATCCCACTAGTAAGAGGAAGAGTGAAAAATATTGTCTTTGACGACGCCATTCAAAATCTGAAAAAAAAAACAATTATCCAAATGGAGAGCCTCCTCTCTATCCCAAGCAGGACGAGCAACCCTCATTCAGGCAAACTTAAGCTCTAAAACCAATTACCTAATGCAAAACTTCCTGCTACCTAAAGGTGTTCTTAACCAAATTGATCAGATCCAAACAAAAAAAATTGGAATAAACTACAATCAGAGAGATACACCCCACTAATTAGCTGAGATAAAATCTGCAAGCCTAAAGAACAAGGTGGTCTGAGCTTGAAACTTGTAGAAGACATGAACATAAGTTTACAAATGAAACTCCTTTGGAAAATCTATGCTGAGCCTAACAACATTTGGGTTAAATTAATCAAAGAAAAATATCTAAAACAACAGAGCTTGATAGAAAGGACATCTCAGAACACTTCTTGGCAATTTGGTAGGCTCTTTCAACTAAAACAACAATTCCTCCAAGGATTACTATGGATTATTGGAAATGGCAAAACCATAAATGTTTGGACAGACCCTTGGGTTCAAGACCATAATCTGATTAGCTATCGACAAAACTTTGACCCCGAACTCAAAGTTTACCAACTCTTTACCCCAAGTAAAGAATGGAATGTCCTCCTTCTCAACGAAATCTTTCCAAATCATATTGCTCAACACATCATTAAAATACATATCCCAGATTGGGACACTCCGGATAAAATAATCTGGAAATTTAACCCGAATGGTCAATTCTCTACTAGATCAACTAGACACATAATCAACACTAACAACACAGCAACCAAAGATTATAAATGGATCTGGAAGCTGAACCTCCCTCCTAGAATTAAAAACCTTCTTTCGAAAATATCTACTGACAGCCTGGCTACGACCGATAGACTAAATAGGTATATAAATAGAGTCACTTCTCAGTGATGTTTCTGTAACCACAATAATGAAGATAGCAATCACCTTTTTGTTAATTGCCCTTTCCCCAGAGCTACGGTTGCGGCCTATGAGCAAAGTGTAAACGAAACTACAACACTTATTCCCAACCACTGCACTGATATAGATAGTATCATTACAACAAATACAGACAAGAAGTTGATAGAAAAACTCTGTTTTATATGGCAAATAATATGGGAATCTAGAAATGAATTGATTTTCAGGAAAAAAAAGACATGATACGCCTCATCAGATAGCCGTAAGAGTAATCATAGACCTCAGAGATTGGCATGATGCCATCAAAACTAATAATGAAACTCCTCCACTAAGTAAAAGAAGAAGAAGAAGAAACCATATTAAATGGATAAGACCACCTAGGACTATCTACAAAATAAACGTACATGGTTCTTTTATACCCACTGGCTCTTGTCGGGCGGGTGGGATTATTAGGGACCATAAGGGTTCTGTGATTGATATCTTTCAATCTGAAGTGGATACAACTTTTGCTATCCAAACAGAAGCATCTGCTTTATGTGCAGGTGTAAACTTAGCAATAGCTAAAGGTCTAAGAAGAGTCATAATGGAAGGGGACTGCGTGGAGGTTACCAAGGCAATCAATGATAGCAACTACGTGAGATGGGAAATCCTAAGAGAAGTGGAGTTCATCAAGAAACTTAGCTGTAATTTCGAGAGCATGGAATTCAGACACTGCTACAGGGAAGCAAACAAGGCCGCTGATTATATAGCTAAGTCTAGGAATATTTGTACATTTTTTAACCTCCCTACCTGTAGGGATCTCTGAAACATCATCCAGTCGGATGATCATGGTGGTATCTTACCTAGGTAGGATCTGCCTAATTGTTGTCTACTGTAAAAAAAAATGTCATCACAAATTAGTGAGATCAATGAAGTATAATCACAATGTCATCAATTAATAAAAGTCATTAATAAAAGATGTCATCAATGAAGTTTAATCACATTTTAAGCCATTGTGTCATCAATTGTATAAAAATATAAAAATATAATAAAAACTGGCATCAACTGATTTGATTAAAAAAATGACATCAAATAATTAAATTAGAAAAATGGCATCAGAACAATACTTTGAAAAAATTGCATCACATTAAAGAAAAAAATGTCATCAAAAAACTAATTTGAAAAAATATTGCATCACGGTAAAAAAAATGACATCAAAAAAATTAACATAAAAAAGTGGCATCACATTAATAAAAAAATGTCATCAAGGTTTAAAAAAAGTGGTATTAAAAAAGTATCATCCAATCATTTTATTAAAATATTGGCATCAAAGTGAAAATAAAATATAATAAAATTTTGGCATAAAAAAGGTAAAATATAGCATCATTTAAAATAAAATAAAATAACCGAAATGGATTAATCAACGGTCAACGTTGACTAGTCAATGGTCAACTGTTGACCAGTCGGTGGTCAAGCAGTTGGTCATTGACCATTATATCTTATCTAGGGAAGGGTCTTTCCTAACTCAATTATTTTTTAAGGGGTCTAAGTAGGCTAATTAGATTTTCATATAAGTCTAAGTACCAAAATCACTCTATTATCAATCAATACAAATTGCAAACTAAGACCAAACAAGATATACCGTCGATCGACACGATAAAATCCAAATTGCGAAGTCGGAAACCGTCGACTTAATCCTTAGTTTTGTTTCAATGAAAGAGGAAACAAAAAAGTTAGATAGTATACCACTATATATATATAGTATATAGACAGTGTGGATATATGACTTTTGATCCTTAATTTTATTTGACTTTTGACACTACCAAGTGATTGACTTTTGACATTACCAAGTGAGGAGTAACATCCTTGGTCATCCATACATCTCTCCATCTCTATAAATAGCCCCTCAAACCTCCATCTTACAATCACACAAACAAAACACACATTTATATCCTTTCTTGAATTGAAAGCTAAGAATAGATATTATGACTTCTCACAAAATCTCAGTAGCCGTCTTCTTTCTTGTTCTGGGGCTGACCAGCCTAGCATCCGCCACCGCCCGTCGCCAGCTTCTCGGCGACGCCTATGCAAGTGGAGGCGGAGGTGGTAGCGGAGGGGGTCAAGCCTACGCCGGTGGCCCAGGGGGTTCTTACGCCCGAGGCTACGGAGGCGGCCAAGGTGGTGGAAGTGGATCAGCGCAAGGTGGCACTGGGGCTTACGCCGGCGGCGGCGGGAGCGGTGGGGGAGGTGGCGGAGCCTATGCTGGTGGGGCGGGAGGATCCGCTGGAGGATATGGGAGTGGGCAAGGAAGCGGCAGCGGAGTAGCGCATGGCGGAGCTGGTGCTTCAGCGGGAGGAGGCGGCAGTGGCGGCGGCGGTGGCTCAGCCTATGCTGGCGGGGCGGGAGGATCCGCTGGAGGATATGGGAGTGGGCAAGGAAGCGGCAGCGGAGTAGCGTATGGCGGAGCTGGTGCTTCAGCGGGAGGAGGCGGCAGTGGCGGTGGCGGTGGCTCAGCCTACGTTGGTGGCGCTGGAGGAACTGCCTATGGTAGCGGTAGCGGCTCCGGGAGTGGGTACGGCTCAGCCACCGGTGGGCGGGGGGCTTCTGCAGGAGGTGGAGGAGGAGGTTCCGGAGGAGGAACCGCCTATGCCGGAGGGGCACAGTCTGGTGGATATGGACAAGGTTCCGGTAGTGGCCACGGTGGCGGCGCCGGTGGCGGTTATTAATCAAATAGCATGAAAATGTGCCGCGGCCTATACCATGAAAAATACACACATATGAAATATTTAATTTCGATGATACACACAAAAGAATAAAGGGTAGGCTTAGATATGTACGTGTACGTGAACTTGCCTAAAGTAATTAAATTTGCATGTAATTTGCTTTGGATTCCATAATGAGCAATAATATATTCAATGGTCAATCATTCACTTATAAAATGAATTAATATAGTTAATGATTGCTGTAAATTTATTTGCCTAAAGTAAGTTTGCATGTAATTTGTTTGGAAGGTCAAACATTCACTTATAAAATGAATTAATGATTAATGACTGTTGTAAATTTATTTTTACTCAATATCAAAGTGGTTAATTAGTTACTAAATTCGCCCATTAAAAAACTGCTTGAATTGAATGGATTTGTATCATATAATTTGAAGCGAAACTTAATTATTTTGACAAGTTAAAATATAGCCTTCATGTTTATTCGTCCATTCAAAAAAATGCTTGAATGGGTTTGTAGATCGTGTGGTTAGGTCTTTATTCGGTCGCATTTTGTGCGCGGGGGTATTGCAGTTGTATGTCGTCTTTTTATGGACTTTGTTTGATAATTTTTCTTATGACAGGAAAACTCACTATTTGGAGACCAACATAATGCGTCGATCCAGTCGACAAAAGCCACATAAGAGGTAGGTCGGTTTGCGTTGATTGCCTCAACTCACTAGTGAACCAACAAGGCAAATTTGGATTTTAATTTTACCCAAGAAAAGAGGTGGAGGTAGATCTCACATCCGAGACCTCCTACCTCTCTCTTGTTCCTCACCATTAGGACACCCCGTCAAGGACAACGAATAAGTTATTAGTTAATTAGTCGAATTAATAACTTATCATGCCATTAAAGTTATAATCAAATTGTTTAAAACAGAAGTTGTTTTGGCACATGGCAGATTCTGGTTAACAATTTTCCCACCTAAAAATTTATCCAATCAGATTTTGCCACAATTTAAATTTTATTTATTTATTTCAATATTTGTATATCGATGCATATCTTTTATAATTGGTAACTTTTTTGACATGGTTTTGAAATCAAGTTCGTTTTATAGCATTTTCGACCAATTTTAATTTTAGTTTTTAATCAATTTTTCAATATAAAAATATTTTTCAAATATACTCATATATTTTTTTATTTTACAAAATTTAAATATTTTTTATTCATTGTAAATTATTTTATAAACATGTTGATTCTTTAATTGATTCAATTTACTACATTTGTGAATGAATATACAATGAGAAGTTTAGTTTTTCTAATAATTTAGACATATAGAGAGTAACAAAACAATCTAGAATAGTTAATTTGAATCATCGTGGTACATTTGTTTATATAAGAACCACTTTTACATTTTAATCCTGAAAATATCATTATAAAATAGAGGTTTGATTTCAGATTTTGAGTCGAGATATACTAAGTTTGCTAATATGGTAGATAATTGGTTACATTATATTGTTACTAAGTGCGCAACATGTTTGGACAAGTTGGTTTGTGTTATTGAATGGGAGAAGGTGTTGTCAAATGACGCAAACCAATGAAAAGATTCAGAAAATTCAATTATCACTACTACAAATGCACTCATTAACGACATTTAAACAATGATGTTTTCACTAAATGTCATTAAAAGTATATTTAATGGCATTTTCAAACAAAAACATCATCATCTTCTAGAGTGTTATTATTTTTTGGCGTTTTTTAAATGCCATAAAATATTATAACGTTTATAACGCCATAAATTTGGGGCGATTGGGTATTTTAGAATGATATTCTTCAATGGCGTTTATGAAACGCCATAATATTTATATTTTATGGCGTTTAAAAAAGGAAAATTTCGGGAATTGTCCATAATATAGGCAAAAATTAGCACCTATGACATTTTTGAAGTGAAATTAGGGGAATGTCCAAAAATGACAATTTTGCCCCTGCCTCACTAATCCCGTTTCTCTCTTCATTTTCACGCAAAAGAGATAAACCATAGCAACGACAGACAGCAAAGGCGATTGCGATTTGGATCTCGATCTCAATCTCGAGCATAGTTGTTGATTTCAGCACCATTTATCGACGATTTCGAGCTCTACAATCAAATCTGAAGAGAAATCTGTTCAAACACAACACTGTCATCCAAATATCGATTTTCAAAAGAGGTAGTTTTCTTATAATCTGTAATCTTATCTAATACGAATGTTTTGATTATAGTATTGTAATTGCATGCACAATTGCTGTCTGAGATGCGGATTTGGAGAACAATTGATTACATTAACAGAATTTGAAATTTGGTATAATATGAATACCTATCATCGATTTTAATCTCAAATGAACCTCTTTAAGACTTTAAGGACATAATCATCTTGATATAACCATATGGCTTTGTTAGGACGATCCCTAATGATGTTAACGCCTAAGATTTTCTAATTAGAACCTAAATCCTTCATATCAAAATACTTTTGTAGATCAGTCTTTACCTCACTAATCAAAGCAAGGGAATTACTTATCAGAAGTATATCATCGACATATAGAAGGACATAGATTGCATTCTTAGTGGCAGGACGGATGTAGTATAGACAATTATCATAACTGCTTCTACGGAATCCTAGACCTTTTATCACCTTATCGAACTTAAGGTTCCACTGCATAAGAGACTGCTTAAGACCGTAGATAGATTTCTTAAGGAGATAGAGATGGTTGGGTTTGGTTTTGTCTATGAAACCCTTAGGTTGGCGCATGTATATGGCTTCATCTATGTCCCCATGAAGGAATGCAGTTTTAATGTCTATCTGCTCTAATTCCCAATCATACACATCAACCATGGATAGAAGGAGACACATGGTTTTATACTTAACTACGGGGGCAAATATACCACTGTAGTCTAAACCTTCCCTTTGAGTAAAACCTTTGGCTACTAAGCGGCCTTTGAACCTAGGAGGATCCTTAAGGCTTAAACCTTCTTTGAGTTTGAAGATCCACTTAGAGTCTACAAGTCTAGTTTTAGGGGGTCTAGGAACCAAAACACAAGTGCGGTTATGACTCATGGAGGCTATTTCATCTTTCATAGCCTTCCACCACTCGGAAGCATGAGCATTAGACTCGATTGACTCAAAGGAACTAGGGGTTGTGGGGTGCCTAATTATATCAGCAGTAAGCAAGGCATACTCAACAATATAGTTAGCATACTTCTTATTTAGGATACTTATCCTAGGCTCCCTATCCCTAGTCAACTGTCAATCATCCAAATTAGTATCATGCAAATCAGAAGAAGGAAGGGAGGAGAAACCAGATGAGTTAGTTGACAGGCTATTTAAATCACGAGAAGAGGAGGGAGATGCATGTAAAGAATCAGAATTTGAAGACTCTGGCTCTAATGGATCCCCGTCTTCTGGTCCATTTCTTTCTTCTGCTTGTGATGATGATTGTGGTGGTTCTTCAGTATCCATTTCCCCTTCAGTGGGTTCTCCTGCTTCTTCTTGTTGTCCCCCCTGTAATGTGAAGGGAATGGGAGTTGATGGCGCCAGAACAATGTCAAACTCATGGTTTGCTACATCTTCTTCATTAGCTAATTATGCACTGAATGTTCTTTGGTTCAGCTGCTCGGTACCTACGGCTCGAGAGGTAGTTTTTATTGAATTTTTAAAGGGAAATTCATGCTCATTAAACTTAACACTTCTAGCAAGAATGACTTTGTAACCCCCAGGTTGCATAAGCAGCACTCTGTAGCCTTTAACCCCTTCAGGGTAACCCAACAAAATTCCCTTTTTAGCTCTAGGTTATAACTTTCCCTGGGAAAAATAAGCATACATGGAGCAACCAAAAGGCTTTGTCAAGTTGGGGGGTTTGTTTGTCCACATCTCCTGGGGTGCCTTAAAATTTATGACACTAGAGGGGGGTCTGTTGATGAGGTATGCAGCTGTGTGAACAGCTTCACCCCACAAACTTGGTTTAAGGCCAGCACTAAATAACATGCATTTAGTCTTTTCTAACAGAGTTCTGTTCATACGTTCTGTTGTCCCATTTTGTTGTGGTGTGCGAGGGATAGTTAGATGCCTTTTGATCCCATTTGCTTGGCAATAGGAATCAAAATCAGTAGTACAAAACTCAAGACCATTATCGGTTTTTAGGTATTTCAATTTAAAACTAGATTGATATTCAGTCATATTCTTCCAGGTTTTAAAGGCATCAAAAGCACGGTTCTTAGACTTAAGCAGAGTGATCCAAACTTTCATAGAATAATGATCAATAAAGCTTATTGATGTCCGCATATTGAGTCTTATTTTACATCATGTTTTCATTCCATTTGCATCATTTTATTAGCTTTTATGTTGGAAAAGTGTGTCGTTTGTGTTAGTTTTCATATTTTGCGAGATATGGATGTCTAGAAAAGCTTTGGTGGTGTTTTGTAGGTTTTGAAGCTAAAAAGAGGCAATTCTAGAGCTTAAGGAAGAGTGAAGAAGGATGGAAAAAGGGCACAAAAAGATTGGCAATCAAACAAGTAAATATGGAGAAGAAGTGTGCAACAGACCCTCGGCATCGACACCCAGACCCTCGATGCCGACATCCAGCAAATTCCAGTAGCACTGTTTTTTAACAGACCCTCAGCGCCGACACCTCAGACCTCGGCGCCGATACCCTGCGCACCAGGAGAAGATTTTGCGGGCTTGATTTAATTGCTTGATGGGCTTTTTAATTAGGGTTTTCTTCTAAATCTCTTTTAGGATCTTTAAGTTAGATAGACTTGGGATATTTTATCATTCCTTAGATAGATTTTATTATTTTCCTAAGATTAAATCTCTTTCCTTGGAGATTAAGTCTTAATTTCTATCTTTAAATAAAGCCTATTAGAGGCTGATTTTTGGGAGGAGAAGACACGTTGTTCAGCGCGAGGGCTGCGCGCAGCAGTTGTAGGAAGATTTTTAGGGTTTTGTTTGGCGTTTGGGCGAAAGTTTCGACGTGTTTGTTGTGATTGAGACGCTGATTTTCAGGTTTTATACTATTGCAAGTTTAGTTTATGCTTTCTTCTCTTGAATTCATGTTTTCCATTGCCATGTTTGAGTAGTTCTTTTCTCTTCTAGGGTTGGGGTGAGCCCAACAATAGACACGTGTGTTGAATTGATGGATCTATGATTGTGTGATGTTTTTATTGTCTTCTACCTATGTGCTTAACCTTTGATGAAAGTCTAAAGGAATTCATAGTTGCAATTGAACTTGAAAGAGGAAATTGTTAACTTGATAGTAATTAGGGTTTTCTAATGAAAGTTACAGGATCCTAATTAAGAGAAGGTAGAAACAAGTAGGTCTTTTATGAGAAAGTGAATTGATTTGCTTGTTGATTGATGAATCTCAATTGTTTGATGATAAAAGCATGATCTTTTATATGATTCATTGATTTGCACATGTATTTATTGTTGTGGTGATCCTTTGCCTTAGAAGTTTGTCCTTTTATTAATTAAAATTCAGATTTTATGCTCTTATCATTGCTCATCCATCTTCCATCTCTTCTGTTACTTTTATCCCGACAAAGTAACTAAACAAGAAGCGCTGGCTCTCTCCTGTGGACGATCCTGTCTCCCTATACTATAGCGGGGTCTTGACAACAAATTTATTTGGTCGAGAAACCCTCTCATCACTTATAAAATACTTCATGCCACTAAAAGTATCAACTTGGGCAGGGCTCCACAGATCAGAATGCACATATTCAAGAGGAGCAAAAGCCACATAAGTTGATCTAGGAAACTTAAGTCTTGAAGATTTACCAAGAACACAATTTTCACAAAAATCAATTTTTGCAGGTTTCTTAGGCAAAAGACCATGTTTATGCAGATGCATCATGCCGGTGTTACCAATATGAACTAGCCTTTAATGCCATATTTTAGTATCAGATAAGCTCATGACATCTGAATGCACATAATTAATCTTAGCAGGTGAAGCAAGAATATGAAACAAATCTTTGACCCTTTTTGCCTTCATAATAGCCTTACCATTGCAATATATAGTTCTAATTCCATCTTTAGAATCAACATTGCAACCAACTAATTCAAGGGAAGATTCAGACATCAGGTTCCTTCTAAGCATAGACACATATTTAACATTAATAAAGACTCTAACCACACCATCATGCATGAGTAAGGGGGCAGACCCCTCACCTTTAATCTCTAAAGAGGTATCATCTCCTAACATGACATCACCAGAAATGTTCTCATTTAAAGTTCTAAACATGTTTTTATTAGGAGAGGCATGCATGGTACAACCAGAATGAAGAATCCATGTATAAGATGAAGCATATTTAGCACACATAAACAATTCAGCATGATAGTTACTCATGGATTCAAGCACAGCAGCAGACAATTCAGTTTTGTTTTGTTTAGATAATTGTTCATCCCTTTTCTTTTTCCAGTAATCCTTAACCTACTGTCCAACATTACCACAATAGTTTCACTTAGAATTAGGATCAGACTTATCAGACTTCTCAGGTTTAGAATTATCCTTCTTGTCCTTTTTATTTTTCTTAGCCTTTTTACCTTTATTTTCAAATTTGTTTTCCTGAGTGAACATGACATCAGATTTACCTTGCTTATCGGTTTTGCCAGAGATGCCCTTAATCTTAAAAACCTTCATTATCTCTTTTTTCTCAATTATAGCCTCAATGATCTTATCTTTAGATAACTCATTCCAGCTGAATTGGATAATATCTTTGAAGTTTTTAAATTTGTAAGGTAAAGAGTTAAGAAAGAGGATAGCCTAATGAGAGTCTTTGATTTCATCTTTACAATGTTCTAATTATGGGGTCATTCTAAGGAACTTGTCAAGGTTATCATCTAAAGTCATATTCACATCAATTTTAAAAGTAAAAACCCGACATAGTAAGGAAATTCTAGAGGGCAAAAATTTAGTAAGAAATAGCTCCTCCAGAGCGGACCAGAGAAGGTGAGCGGATGAGAATTTTACCACCTGACGGGCTACTCCATCAATTAACCTTAGCATGATTTCAAAGTGAGCTTTGAGGTCGAGCTCAAGATCAGCTTCAGCGGTTTGTTCATCTTTCACTTGCTTGGCCTTCTCTTCGGGTGTGAGACCAGAACCACCTTCAGGTTCATCAATCTTGATGCCTGGGTGGAGTTTCTTTGTGAGAGCCTCATGGTGTTTAACTAGATGTGTGATGGCCTTCCAGCAACCCTCCTTGATCAAGATAGCTCTCATCTTGACTTGCCACATGGCAAAGTCAATGACTCCATCGAAAGGTTTGATCTTCATGGACTTCTCCATCTTTCGGTTCCTATAAGAAAGACAAAAGATGTTAGTACGTACTAAGTATCATTGGAAACGACAGGATCTGAGAGGTAGCACACAAGATTCTAGACTCTAAACCCTAGAACCTAGAGACAGCATGTGATACGTCAGACAGGGGAAGAATGGCACCAAGCGATGCTGCTCTATCTAGGTCCACCCAATGCCCTGCCTTCGAATCTAGTCCCTGAAGCCTAGAGTGACTCGGGTGTTTCGAATCGCGACACTCAAGCTCTATTATCACGGAACAATCTCTGATACCATAGTGTAAATTCAGATGCCGGCTAGAGCGCAGGAAAGAATAAAAAACCAGAGAACCAAAGAACACAGAAAGATGTGTACGCGGTTTGAGTGTTAAAACTCTACATCCGCGGAGTCTCAAGAAGGAGAGACTTAGGCCTGGAATCCACTAGTTCTTTTTGGCGATTACATATATGGTTGCAAGTACAACTTCAGAATACAGATGTAAGCATAACAAGCAGATACAAGGTGCATGCAAGAGAAGAAACGAAGAACTCTCTCAAATCTGGCAGTTCTCTGCCAGATCTATCATCGGGAATCGTAAGAAGATCAAGGAACCTGGAGCCTTTAACTTCGTCGTCATCTTCAACCTCGGATCTGGAGTCCTTGATGGAGAATGAGCTCTAGATCGGAGATCTTCATCGCAGATTGTCGTCGGAGAGCCTTCGCAGAGAAACCCTAGCTCGCGGTGCTGAGACTTCTCTCTCTCTCTCTCTCTCTCTCTCTCTCTCTCTCTCTCTCTCTCTCTCTCTCTCTCTCTCTCTCTTCTTTGGCTTACCTTGCGAGCTCCAACTAACGGTATGAGGCAAACCCTAGAGGGCACACCCTTATATAAATGAGCTCTAAATGGAACACATCGTTTCATCAACAACACGCTCCTCTGAAGAGCTAAGGAGCTGGGCCTAGCTGAATGGGCTTGGCCGGCCCACCAGACAAACATACAATATAACATAATAATAGAGTAATATACAATATATGTATATATATATATATATATGATGTTATGCATAGATTTTAACCTAAGTATTAACAAGTGCAACATGTCGGCATATATAGGATATATATTTTATACAAGTATATGACCCGGAACCAAAAGTTTCCGGATTAATACTTCAAGTCTATAATATACTCCATATTTCTCTTACTATGTTTCCTTATCAACACTTAGACTATATGTTAAAGTAATACTTGCCATCCAATAATATTTAGCGGGATAGTTTCGAGATTAAGAATGGACTTTACAATGAAATTTAATAGGTTTCACCAATGATCAGGTACAATGGAGGCCAATCTGTTAATAGTAAAATTTGGGGGAGAATTGAAATCAGAAGATGGTGATTTAATTTTTGCTAAGGATGTGTCATCAAAGGTAATTGTCATCAGGCAGACTCTAACTCTGTATGAGATGAAGAGTGAGATACTGAACAGATTCACAACAAGTGACAAATTGTCTCCTACTCTTCAATTCAGTCACTTGCATCCATTCAAGAAAACTACTAAGCCGTTTTTTATTGAGAACACTGATTTCAGGAGTTTTTGCAAATTAATGAATTGAATGAAGTGGATTGGACATTGCCTTTATATGTTACAATTGCGAAATAAATCATTGAAGAACGGGTTACAAAATCTATAAATGATGAAAATCGATTGGCATTATAGGCTTACAGCTCTGCCAAGGATACAAACGTCATGGAAGAGGACTTTGATGTGCCTGATGAAGATGTAGAATGCATAATGATGGCTGTGATATGGATGGTAATGGAGATGACAAAGGGATTGAAAACCGCATCTGTGGCAGTACAATGTCCAAAAAATATACAGAAACACCTATAAGTGAAAGAAAGGGAGAAATTCTTATATTTTTAGGACAACTGTTTTGAACAAAGGAAGATCTCAGAAATACTGTTGAATTGTTGGCTGCACTAGAGGTGTTTGCTTACAAAGTGAAGAAGTCAACACCATGTTATTACAAAACAGTTTGTGTCGATGGGAGCTACACCTGGAAAATTCATGGCGCCACAGTGGGTGGTTCAACTATATTTATAATTAAGAAATATTTTAATGAGCATACTTGTAGCATGGGAGCACGAATAAAAAAGCAACGCTCTCTAACTTACAGACTCATTGCTAAAAGGATCAAACACATGTGACATATACTACAATCAATTCTTCATTACATATTTTATATTTTTATTCACTATAATCATGATTCATTTCATATTTTATTCACTGTTTTTAGGGGTGATATTCGAGCCGAACGTGCCGAGCTTGACATGTTCAAGCTTGGCTCGAACGAGAAACGAGTCGAGCCGAGCTCGAGCCTAAAAATTATTCGAGCTTTTTTTGGCGTTCAAGCTCGGCTCGCGAGCCCAGGGTGAAACTCGAGCTCGACTTGTTTGAGCTCGAACAAGCCGAACGAACGAGCCTGAGCTCGTTCGAGCTCGTCAGTTGGGCTCGTTCGAGCTCGTTCGGCTCGGTTCGTATTTGAAAATCTAAATGCAAATTGCAGGGAGATGAACAACAAGAAGAACAAATTTCTGAATTTCTAATCACCATATTTCATGGAACAGCAAGCTGTACATATTTCATTGAACAACAACCGACACATATTTCATAAAACAGGACTGTACATATTTCATTAAACAGTAAACTGTAGAGATTTCATTGAACAATAAGAAGAAATTAAACAGCAAACTGTACATATCTCATTGAACAACAAGAAGAAATTAAACAGGAAGATGAACATTGAACAACCTAGCAAAAAATTTCAATCTTGGCAAAATTTGAAATTTCTACAAATTTCTAACCCTTCTAATGCCGCAGTAAGCAACCAGATGAGGGAAAGGAGTGAACGAGGCTGAAGCAGTGAACAAGGGAAGGAAGGAAGGAGTGAACGATGTTGAAGTAGTGAACGAGGCTGGCGATTGAACGGGTAGCCATTGATCGATGAGGGAAGGAAGGAATGAACTCAGCCAGAAGAGAAGCGGGTGTGAACTGCCCAGCCCGAGGAGGAACAAAGCCTGAAGCAGTGAAGACGGAAGAGCAGTTCGACACGTCGACGGGGCTGTCAATTAAACGAGTAGCCATTGATGAGGAAGGAAGGAGTGAAATCGGCTTGAACAGAGACTAGGAAAGAGAGGAAGGAGAAGCGGCGTCAACTGTTGAAGGCGCTTCTGTGAAAGTTGTGAGAAACACTTCATAACCCTAGAGTCGGGGGTAATATTGTAAATTCCCAAATCGAGCTTCTGGGCTCGGCTCGGGCTCGGCTCGAGCTCGGCTCGGGCTCGGTTCGAGCCTAAAACAATGTTCAAGCTCGGCTTGTTTTATGTATTTGAACGAGCCGAGCTCGAGCTTTTCTGAGCCGAGCCCGAGCCGAGCTCGAGCTGTTCGGCTCAAATAACAGCCCTAACTGTTTTACATAATATGTACAGTTTTAAAGATGAGAAAAAGGGTCCAACTCCAAGACAAACTAGAAACACGATGAGGACTAATTTCAAACAGAATGTTAGCTACTGGAAATCTTGGATAACTCATAATTTAGCAATGGATATGACAATGGGGACATCAGAAGAAAACTATGAATTAGTGCCATCATATTGTTGGGTCCTGAAGAAAGCAAAGCCTGGAACTGTCCCCTTTATTGAAGTTGACAGCAAATCAAAGTTAAAGTATGTGTTCATTGCCTTTGGACCATGTATCCGAGCATTTCCAATCCTACAAGCATAACAAGCAGATACAAGGTGCATGCAAGAGAAGAAACGAAGAACTCCCTCGATCTGGCAGTTGGAACCAGATATATCACCAGAAATAACAAGAAGATCAAGGAACTCGAAGCCTTGAACTTCGTCATCGTCTTCAACCTCAGATCTAAAGTCCTTGATGGAGGATGAGCTCTAGATCCGAGATCTTCGTTGCAGATCGTCGTCGGAGAGCCTTCGCAGAGAAACCCTAGCTTGTGGTGCTGAGACCTCTCTCTCTCTCTCTCTCTCTCTCTCTCTCTCTCTCTCTCTCTCTCTCTTCTTTGGCTTACCTTACGAGCTAGAACTGACGGCATGAGGCAAACCCTAGAGGGCACACCCTTATATAAACGAGCTCTAAATGGAACGCATCGTTTCATCAACAACACGCTCCTTTGAAGAGCTAAGGAGTTGGGCCTAGCTGAATGGGTTTGACCGGTCCACCAGACAAACATACAATATAACATAATAACAGAGTAATATACAATATATGTATGTATATATTGTATATAAAACATGACACCAGACAAACATACAATATATGTATGTATAATTAAGGCTTGACCGACCCTAATTAACATGACGCCTGAAATATGTTACATGATGAACAAAACAAATTACATGACAGATGAAGAATCTTACAAGGCAGAGATCAGATCATATAATACTCCCAAACATGAGAGCAAGTGACCAAACCAATGTTTTTCCCTTGTTTATCGATCACCCTTTAACAACTTTTATTTTCTATTTGAGAAGATGATCGAGAACTGAAGGATGAACACTTGGGGTGGCATGACTAATATATGAGAGGTGCTCAATGTGTCATGTAAAACAATTTACGTGTGATGTAAAATCATTTAAGCGTCATGTAAGATGCATTATGTTAGGTCAATTTCTATTACTTTCTCATTTTAGTTATTTTTAGCTCGTTTTTTACGAGCCAAACTCGAGCTCGTATTTAGCTCGTTTGCTCATTTTAGTTACTTCTTTGAGGCTGAAATGATGAAATAGATAGGTAAATCTATTAATGAAAGAATAGAATGTCTTTATTTTCTTTGGCAAGTTTATAACACATACATAAGACAGGGGATTTGTAAAAATATTCACATGTTGCCTCTCTATAAAGCACAATAGGCTGATTAGAGATAAAAAGAATGCACGAAATGAGATAAAAATTAGCTTCCAGGTGTACTTTCCCTGTGTCCCCAAAACAATCAAGCTTGCTTCCGTTCGCAATTACATTAACACTATCTACTGCACAGAAAACAACATGCATGAGTTGTTGTCATACTCCCTCCTTGATCCCCTTCGTTTTTTTCAAGTTCTTCAATTATCTCCTTCGAAGCATGCACCTGTCGTAGCTACTAAGGTGAGATTAGATTTTCATATATCCGGTAGCTCACCAACAGTAGAAAACACATTGCAAATCATAGCAGGAGTATCAAAAACAACAGCTTCATCTATCATAGTGCATGTAACCCCCTCTGTCCATTCGATGTTGTAGCCTTATTATCAGTCTCCCAAGTGGCATTATTTAAAACAACCTATGAACATCGAGCGATCAAAGTAAGCAACAAGTTCAAATAGAAAAAAGGCATCTTGCCTGCCATCAGAGACAAAGCTTACATAAATGAGGTTAACTTTGAAAAAATGTCGGATTTCTGCACAAGCACTCATCCTATATATAATATATGACTAGATTAATGTTTATTGTTTAAGGTGAATCCACGGATTTGAAAGAGATGGAGCAATGAATCGGCGATACAGAAGCAGAAACAAGAAGACGAGGATACTTGGATTCGAGTTGCTTGTTGGACTGTCGCCTCCAATTTCTGAGAGAGCACAACGGAGAGGAAAGAAGATGAGGTTACTGCTGGGCGAGAGCAAAGGGAAGAAGTGGGAAGAGGGTGGTTGTGCTTCTTCTATCTAGCTCTCTCGCGCTGATTTCGCCAGCATTGAAGGCCGCTCCCTCCGTCCGTTCAACCTCTCGCCTCCAATCCTTCTCCGTACTTGTGGGCTGCGCTCAAGTCCTCCCTCTGAGCCCAGAGATCTGTCGCCTAGAGCCCGGAGACCTTTCTCGTCCGCCTCAAATCCCATTCCTCCCCCCCCCCCCTCCCGCAGTCTCTCTCTTTCTCTCTCTCCACCGGCTAACCGCTTGCTTACATGGGTAAGTTAGTGCAATTTTTTTAGGGGAATAGTAACGAGGGTTAGTTGTGCAAAGATTTTCAGACAGTGGGTTACTTACTACAATTCCCTCTGAATTCAAAGCGCCTAATTAACTGAAGGTTTTTCAAGTAATCACAATTTTTATCTTATTATTTATTTTTCCTTTTTTCTCTTTATCTCTTTGCATTTACATTTTGTCCGTTTTATTTTTTTACTCATTTACTAACTAATCTATATCTATATCTATACAATTTTCTATATTATTAAACTTTTCTAAAATATTTTATTTTTATATATTATATTAAGTTAAAGAATTTTTCAATATGAATGTTATTCTCTTATTGGATATTTATCAAATTATATTTTTGTTAAATCTTTTAAATAAGGTTAGAATGATTTACTACTATCATTGTTATTCAATCTTTCTTCATTTTACTAACTATAACTAATGGAGTGATATTTCAAACATCTATATTTATGCTTGGTACTTTAAATGATAAGATATATATCGATACATATTCATATACAAATAATTAAGTGAATCGATAATATATATATAAATATAGATTGATAATACCAATTTCATATAAATGATATACTTAATTACCTAATTAAATCAGAAAATAAAAAAGAATTCAAAAATATCTGTGTATATTATCAATCAATACAAATTGCAAAGTAAGACCAAAGAAGACATACCGTCGACCAGATCGATAAAATACAAATTGCAAAGTCTGAAACCGTGTTCGATCTCAAGTTTTAATATAATTTAGATGGTTTAATTAAGAACGACCGGTTTGCATATATGCCAAACCTCTTGATCCTTAGTTTTGTTTCAATGAAAGAAAAGAAGAAACAAAAAAGTTAGATAGTATACCACTATATATATAGTCGACAGTAATGGATATATGATTGACTTTTGACACTACCTTACCTACCAATGCAAGTGAGTGTGAGATATTTAGAGGCAGTAACATCCTTGGTCAATGGTCATCCATCTCTCCATCTCTATAAATAGCCCCTCAAACCTCTTATCTTACAATCACACAAATAAAACACTCATTTGAATTGAAAGCTAATTAAGAAAAATAAATATGGCTTCTCACAAAATCTCAGTAGCAGTCTTCTTTCTTGTTCTGGGGCTGGCCAGCCTAGCCTCCGCCACCGCCCGCCGCCAGCTTCTAGGCGACGCCTATGCAAGCGGAGGCGGAGGTGGTAGCGGAGGGGGCCAAGCCTACTCCGGCGGCCCAGGGGGTTCTTACGCCGGAGGCTACGGAGGCGGCCAAGGTGGCGGAAGCGGATCAGCGCAAGGTGGCACTGGGGCTTACGCAGGCGGTGGTGGGAGCGGTGGGGGAGGTGGCGGAGCCTATGCTGGCGGGGCGGGAGGATCCGCTGGAGGATATGGGAGTGGGCAAGGAAGCGGCAGTGGAGTAGCGCATGGCGGAGCTGGTGCTTCAGCGGGAGGAGGCGGCAGTGGCGGTGGCGGTGGCTCAGCCTACGCTGGTGGTGCTGGAGGAACTGCCTATGGTAGCGGTAGCGGCTCCGGAAGTGGGTACGGCTCAGCCACCGGTGGACGGGGGGCTTCTGCAGGAGGCGGCGGAGGAGGTTCCGGAGGAGGAACCGCCTATGCCGGAGGGGCACAGTCTGGTGGATATGGACAAGGTTCTGGTAGTGGTCATGGTGGCGGCGCCGGTGGCGGTTATTAATCAAATAGCATGAAAATGTGCCGCGGCCTATACCATGAAAAATACACACACATGAAATATTTAATTTCGATGATACACACAAAAGAATAAAGGGTAGGCTTAGATATGTACGTGTACGTGAACTTGCCTAAAGTAATTAAATTTGCATGTAATTTGCTTAATTTGGATTCCATATTGAGCAATAATATATTCAATGGTCAAACATTCACTTATAAAATTAATGAATTAATATAGTTAATGATTGCAGTAAATTGATTTGGATGGTTAGTTACTAAATTCGCTCATTATTTTATGGGTCAATGGGGCACCCGCAAACACATCCTGGATGTGTCACATCCGCAAACAAATCCAGGATGCGCAAGGGAGTGGCATGTCCGCAGACGAAATCCGCGTGTTGCCACACGTGTGAATTGAAAATTTTAAAATAAAAATGAAAACGTAAATAATAAATAAAAGAAACTAATTTATTTATATAAAATAAATAAAATGGAATACATAATAAATAAATAAAGTAAAAATAATTGAGTTTGATTTTAATTTATTTATAAAAAAATTATAATGGAATACAAACATACATTACACAATCCTAAAAAAAATTAAATGAAATATATTAATTAATTTATAAAAAAAAACAAATCAAAACATTAAACAATAAATAATAAATACAATACATTGACTTTATAAAATAAATGAAATAAACATAAATAAGAAATAAAATAAAATCATTTATTTCTAAATAAACAAGTTTATAAATAAATAAATAATAAATTGATTTATTTTTATATTTATTTATAGAAAAAATTAACACATAAATAATAAATAAAAGAAAATAATTTAGTTATATAAAATAAATAACATTAATACATAATAAACAAATAAAATTGAGTTTGATTTTAATTTATTTATTAAAAAAAAAATTATAAGGGAATACAAACATACATTTGTTCTCGTTACAACGTCAGAGAAATCACATGTAGATGACGGTCGTAAGTAGTTCTGTATACAGAAAATCTCAATCTAAAGGTCACACATCCTGAATGTGCAGCATGTTCTCACACATCCTAGATGTGTATAGTCGAAGAGGGCATTTTCTGTATGCAGAAATATTTACAAACGTCAACAACATGTGATTTCTCTGTAATTGTAACAAGAAGAAATAAACACACTGAGTAGGCATGGCTATATGCTTAGACATGCCACCGATGAACCTATTCTTGTCGGCTATTCATTTGTGAATCTCACCACCGCACGAATTATTTCAAAGAGACATATGAAACCTTCTTAATACCCTCATCCTCTACTGCCCTCTTCTCCTCTTCCAAGGCCTCCTTCTCAACTGAAATCCTCTTGATCTCCGCATTCTTCTCATTTTTCGCTTGGCAAACCTTGGTAGGGATGGTAATGGGTCGGGTAATGGGTGGATGATCTACTTCTGTCACCCGACCCACCACCCAAAACTCTTCACCCTACCCGACCCATCACCCACCAAATATTTCACCCGTCCCGTCCACCCATCACCCACCGGATGATCGGGTGGATCGGGTGATAATTCAGGTGAAATACAAGACAACAAAGTCATCAAAAGAAAATTATTGAAAAAACATACGTCGAACATATCGACGAATAAACAAGTACCAAATATAGTTAAATTCAGTCAAAATTATTGAAAAATGATTGCATTCACGTTTCCATGAACCAATTCCCTTCAAATACATTTGGTATATATATATAAATTAGTGGAGATTGATTGTTTTCATGAGCAAATTACATTCACGTTTCCATTTTAATAGCATGTATATTCATTATATTAGTAATTTACATGTAAAATATAATTCTATAATATTAGTCGGGTGACTGGTCGGGTGACGGGTCGGGTGATGGGTCGGGTGACAGGTGGGGAATGTCTTCACCCGAATCCGACCCGATCCGTCACCCGTTCACTCATCACCAATTTAATATCCGCTTTATTTCGGATTTTCACCCACTTTTTCGGGTCGGGTGAGACGGATATCCGTTGGGTGCGGGTGAAATTGCCACCCCTAAACCTTGGCCTTCATTTTCTTCTTCTTCACCTTCAAAATCTCAATCCTCTTAACCAGCTTTGAAACCTTCTCCTTAACCTCATCCTCCAAATCCCTATTCCGAGCTTCCAAGGCCTTCTTCTCATTCATTAGCCTCTTGATCTCCTCCCTCTTCTCATCCATTTCCTTCTTCACCTTCTCCAAAACCTCAATCCGCTTAAGTTTAGATTTTTCCTCCTCTAAACACTCTTCTGCTCTCCTCTTCTCCATATCTAAATCTGATTTCTCCTTCATAATCCTCTAAATTTCAGTCTTATGTTCCCTCTCCAAAACCTCAATCTGCTTAAGTTTAGATTTTTCCTCCTCTAAACAATCTTCTGCTCTTCTCTTCTCCATATCTAAATCCGTTTTCTCCTTCATAATCCTCTCAATTTCGGTCTTCTGCTCCCTCTCCAAAACCTCAAACCGCTTAAGTTTAGATTTTTCCTCCTCTAAACACTCTTCTGCTCTTCTCTTCTCCATATTTAAATATGTTTTCTCCTTCATAGTACTCTCAATTTCAGTCTTCTGTTCCCTCTCCACTGTCTCCAAAACCCGAATCTTGTCTACAAGATTAAAAAATCACCTCTTTCATCCTACTATTATGGGCTTCTAATGCATTTTTCTCATTCAAAATGCTGCTCTTCTCACCATTTGTCTTTTGGATTTCGGCTTCTAGAGCTATCTTCTCCCCCATGATCCTCGCTGTTGCGGTGCTCTGTTTAATCTTGGCCATATGAAGTTTGGCCTCCCTCTCCCCATTCTCCTTCTTCAACACATGAATCGTGTGCACAAGTTGAGGAATCTTATTCTTCAATTCCTCCTCTAATCTCCCGTTCTCGGTTTCCAGAGACTTGTTCTCCTTCATAATCCTCTCAACTTCAATCTTTTGTTCTCTCTCCAAAACCTTAATCCGCTTAAATTTAGATTTTTCCTCCTCTAAACACACTTCTGATCTTCTCTTCTCCATATCTAAATCTGTTTTCTCCTTGATAATCCTCTCAATTTCAGTCTTCTGTTCCCTCTCCAAAACCTCAATCCACTTAAGTTTAGATTTTTCCTCCTCTAAACACTTTTCTGTTCTCCTCTTCTCCATATCTAAGTCTGTTTTCTCCTTCATAATCCTCTCAATTTCATTCTTATGTTTCCTCTCCACTGTCTTCAAAACCCTGAATCTGGTAGACAGGATTTAAATCTGTTTTCTCCTTGGCATTGTCTGCGCATTCAGGATGTGTAGGGGGTTTAGGGTTAGGCTAGGGTTTAGGGTTTAGGGAGGTTTTTAGGGTTTATGGTTTAGAGTCTAGCTTGAAATGTTTTGCGTACAGAACTATTTACAAACGTCAAAAATATGTTATTTCTCTGTAAATCTAATGAGAATAAATAAACACAATGAATATGTATGAATATTAACTTAGATATGTCGTCGATCGATCAATGAATACATAATATATTTTCCGATGTACGTCCCAACCACCCTGCTTCCGAGGTACGCAAACCCAAGTCAATTAACTCAAACCAGCACGATTACATATTATCAGCATCGAGCATTCTGTTGATTAATAAAATAAGATTTGAAGCTCGTCCTCAATCGCGCACCATTCTGTGAAATTGCTCGCAATTTTTAATTTGCTTCGGATCACGCGATCATGATGGTGGTGAGAAGATTAAGACCACTGGGGTTGATACTCGCAGTGGCAAGGAACCGGGGGTGGAAGAAGTTGTGCTACACTCACTTTTGTTGAGGTAATATGTTCATTCAAGTAAATGCAATGAAATCAAATGTTATAAGTCCATATTCAGACCTAATCAATGTGTTTATATACATATTAAAAGAAATTATATGTTCTTTACGTTTGGCAATAGTTTTGTATGCAGAAAAAGTCCCCTTAGAGAGTACGCATCTACGATCTGTTTGAACAATCTACGCATTTAGGATGTGCATACTCTAGCTTGGCATGTGATTTCCCTGTAATTCTAATAATAAGAAATAAACACATGAGTAGGCATGACTATATGCTTAGATATGGCACCGATGAACCTATTCCTGTCGGATATGCATTTGTGAATCTCACCATCGCACGAGCCGCTTTCAAGTCTTACAAGTGTCGGGTAATCCAGCCCTGATGTAGCCCCCAAATTGTATCACATGCTTGTTTTGTTATATTTTCGCATGAGATCTGTTTCATGTTTGCATCCCGCTCATCCTCACCGACACTAGTCGAGCTAAAATCAAAAGCACCAGTAACCGACGGGAGTGGTACTGTTTGGTCAAGAACAAGATAAAGTCATTGAATGTGTTGTACATTTTAGATTCCCTATGCTGAAGCCAGTTTCGAATTGGATATGTTGAAATGAGGACTATCCGAGATTAGCTAGATGGAGCAATGTGAAGATTTCGAAAGACAAAGACTTGAGGTCTCGAAGAGCCATCACATACCGACGTACCACTATCTGAGATTGGAGTGTTTTTCCACCTCTTTAGTCTCCCACTAAGTGAGTGATTGGCTTTAGGGAAAATAATACAATTTAATATTATGTATTAAAAAATCAATATTTATAAAAAAAATAATTTATTTATTCTATTGCATTCAATTTAATTGTATTTAAAAACAAATTACAAAAGATTGTAAAATAATATAATTTAATATTATTTAGTTTATAAGATAGGACGCAACTAGGATGTGTTTAAACCTCATACGCATTCAGGATGTGCACAGTCTACCTTGGCATTTTCTGCGCATTCAGGATGTGTAGGGTTTAGGGTTTACGGTTAGGCTAGGGTTTAGGGTTTAGGGATCGAGCTTTTTAGGGTTTAGGGTTTAGTATCTAGCTTGAAATGTTTTGCATACAGAACTATTTACAAACGTCAAAAATATGTTATTTCTCTGTAAATCTAATGAGAAGAAATAAACACAATGAATATGTATGAATATTGACTTAGATATGTCGTCGATTGATCAATGAATACATAATATATTTTCCGATGTACGTCCCTACCACCCTGTTTCCGATGTGCTTTAGATTTTGGATTCCCTATGCTGAAGCCAGTTCCGAATTGGATGTGTTGAGATGAGGACTATCCGAGATTAGCTAGATGGAGCAATGTGAAGATTCCGAAAGACAAAGATTTGAGGTCTGTTATAGCCTATGGCGAAAAGGCCGTATTTTGTTTACAACACTATTTACAAACGTCATCAACATGTTATTTCTCTGTAAATGTAATGGAGCAATGTGAAAAAGCATCGAGCATTCCGTTGATTAAAAAAAAAATTGAAGCTCGTCCACAATTGCGCACCATTATGCACCATTAGTTGTGGACTAAACCCTAACTGAAGAACATAAACCTCCCCACCGAAATCAGCAAAAAATTGGAGACTGGACTAGTCTATAAAGAGGACATAAAACATCATTCCCTCAAGCTTTTACCCTACACAAGGATATGGAGGCAAGTTCTGGCCTCCCCTAAGCATCCGGATGTGGAATTGAAGAAGCTGCAAATCGATCTCATGACTGTGAGGAGAGTCATAAAAGGTGACGGTGAGAATGTTGCAATTGCTGTGCTTGAGCGGAAGTATGAGGCTTTAGAGTAGGAGGTATATAACACAACTTGTTTCTCTGCCATATTTAAGATGTTACTTAATTTGTTTTACTTCTCAAATTAATGAGATCCAACATGTTTAACTGAAAAAGATCACAAAAAATAAAATAAATTTTTTAATTTTTAAAATTAAAAAAATATATAAAACAATAAATAATAAATAGAATAAATTTATTTATTTACATAAAAACAAATACAATTATAATAAAGTAGAAAAAAAATATAACAAATAAGAATAAGAATAAGAATAGTAAAAACTAAATAAAATAAATTTATTTATGACTAAAAAACAAAAAACATATAAAACAATAAATAATAAATATAATAAAGTAATTTATTTACAAAAAAAATAAAAAATTATAAAAAAAATAAAAATTCAATGTAATAAATTAATTTATTATTTATTTATTTATTTATGTTTTATTATTTTTTTACCAATTTATTAATTATACATATATTTATGTATATTAATTATTTATTTATATATATATATATATTTTTATTAACTATTCTTTTATCTTAATGTTTTTATTTATGTATTAATTATGTATATTTTTATTTACATAAATAACCAATAAAATTTAATTTAATTTTCATTATTTTTTGTTATTACCTAATTTAATTATTTAATTGATTTTTTAATTTATATATGTTTATTTGTTTTATTATATTTAATTGAGTTTTATATTAAAAGAATATTACTAAAGATTTTAAATTAATATAATTTAATAATAATTAATTTATCAATGAATAAATTTAATTTATTTATTTATGTTTGTGATTATATTATTTATATATATACATATATATATAGTAATTATAGTAATTACATAAATATATTTTTATATTCAATATTTATTAAATATATTATTGTTTTTTATTAATTATTCATTTATTTATTTATATAAAAAAATTATTTTTATTTTATGTATCTATATATAATTCTTATAATAAGCAATTATGAAATATATTATTTTTTATTAACTACTCATTTATTTATTTTTATCTATGTATTGATTATATATATTTTTATTTTTATTAATTTATTAAATAGTTATTTGTTGATTATATATTTATATATATATATATCTATATATTAATTATTTATTTATTATACTATTTTTTTCATTAATTCTTGATTTATTTATGTATATAAACAAATAATTTTTATTTTATTTATTTATTATGTATTCTTTTTATTTATTTTATATAACTAAATTATTTTATTTTATTTATTATTTATGTTTTTATTTTTTTTGTTAAATTTTCACTTCACACCTGTGCAAACACGCGGATTTCTTCCGCGGTCGTGCCACCCCCTTGCGCATCCAAGATGTGTTTGCGGGTGGCACATCCAGAATGTGTTTACGGGTGCCCAACTTACCACCCTTTTTTTGTTAATTATTTTGACAAAGACAACGAATGAGTTATTAGTTAATTAGTCGAATTAATAACTTATCATGCCATTAAATTAGTTATAATTAAATTGTTTAAAACAGAAGTCGTTTTACCACATGACAGCTTCTGGTTAATAGTTTTTCCACCTAAACATTTATCCAATCAGATTTTGCCACATATTTAACTTTTATTTTTTTATTTCAATATTTGTATATAGATGCATATCTTTTATAATTGGTAACTTTTTTGACATGGTTTTGAAATCAAGTTCGTTTTACAGCATTCTTTGACCAATTTTAATTTTAATTTTTAATTTTTAATCAGTTTTTCAATATAAAAATATATTTCAAATATACTCATATTTTTTTGTTTTACAAAATTTAAATATTTTTTATTCATTGTAAATTATTTTATAAACATGTTGATGCTTTATTTGATTCAATTTACTACATTTGTGAGTGAATATACAATGAAGTTTAGTTTTCTAATATTTTAGACATATAGAGATCGAGTAACAAAACAATCGAGAATAATTAATTTGAATCATCGTGGTACATTTGTTTATATAAGAACCACTTTTACATTTTAATCTTGAAAATATCATTATAAAATAGGGGTTTAGTTGAAGGAGTTTTCTTGCCAAGACAAATTGCGATCTAGGTCGATTTGAGATTTTGAGTCGAGATTTACTAAGTCTGCTAGTAGGGTAGATAATTGGTTACATTATATTGTTGCTAAGTGCGCAACATGTTTGGACAAGTTGGTTTGTGTTATTTGGCGGATTCATAATTGTTGTCTCTTCAAAGGGGTGAACTGGGAGTCATAATGGCCACATATCATACATTGTCATTGAATGGGCCGGGAGAAAGTGATGTCAAATGACTCAAACCAATGAAAAGATTTAGAAAATTTAGTTATCACTACTACAAATGCACTCATTAACGACATTTAAACAATGACGTTTTTCACTAAATGCCATTAAAAGTATATTTAATGGCGTTTTCAAACAAAAACGCCATGATCTTGTAGAGTGTTATTATTTCATGGCATTTTTTAAATGCCATAAAATATTATAACATTTATAAACGTCATTCAAGAAAACTACTGAGCCGTTTTTTGCAATGGTAAGGCTATCGTCATATAAAATATTATATCATGACACAATATATTATAACGTTTATAAACCAGTGACAATTTGTCTCCTACTCTTCAATTCAGTCACTTGCATCCATTCAAGAAAACTACTGAGCCGCTTTTTATTGAGAATGACACTGATTTCAAGAGTTTTTTGCAAATCAATGAATTGAATGAAGGGGATTGGACATTGCCTTTATATGTTACAACTGCGAAGGAAAGCATTGAAGAACAGGTTACAAAATCTATAAATGATGAAAATCGATTGCCATTATAGGCTTACAGCTCCGCCAAGGATACAAACGTCATGGAAGAGGACTTTGATGTGCAGGATGAAGATGTAGAATGCATAAATGATGGATGTGATATGGATGGTAATGCAGATGATATAGGGATTGAAAGCCGCATCTGTGGCAGTACAATGTCCACAAAATATACAGAAACACCTATAAATGAAAGAAAGGGAGAAATTCTTATATTTTTGGGACTACTGTTTTGAACAAAGGAAGATCTCAGAAATATTGTTGAATTGTTGGATGCACAAGAGGCGTTTGCTTACAAAGTGAAGAAGTCAACACCGTGTTATTACAGAACAATTTGTGTCGATGGGAGCTACACCTGGAAAATTCATGGTGCCATAGTGGGTGGTTCAACTATATTTATAATTAAGAAATATTTTAATTAGTATACCTGTAGCATGGAAGTAAGAATAGGAAATCAACGCCCTCTAACTTACAGACTCATTGCTAAAAGGATCAAACACAAGTGACATATACTACAATCAATTCTTCATTACATATTATATATTTTTATTCACTGTAATCATGCTTCATTTCATATTTTATTCACTGTTTTACATAATATGTACAATTTTGAAGATGGGAAAAAGGGTCCAACTCCAAGACAAATTAGAAACACGATTAGGACTGATTTCAAACAGAATGTTAGATACTGCAAATCTTGGATGACTCGTAATTTAGCAATGGATATGACAATGGGGACAATAGAAGAAAACTATGAATTAGTTCCATGTATCCGAGCATTTCCAATCCTACGAAAGGTACAGATTCATTTCATAAGAACAAATTATTGTCACTAAATAATTACTTAATACAATTCAATTGTACAGGTGCTTGTGGTAGATAGTACATTTCTAAAAGGACAATACAGAGAGACTCTTCTCACAACTTCTACACAAGATGCAAATCATCAAATATACTCTATTGCCTTTGCAATGGTTGACTCAGAAAACACAGCCTCTTGGGAGTGGTTCTTCAATAAGCTAGCAACAGTCATCCCATCAAGTGAAGAGCTAGTTTTTGTTTCTGACCGTCATCAAAGCATTGTAAGAGCTTTGGAGTTGATTTACTCAAATGCTAAGCATTATTACTACAGATGGCACTTGAAGCAAAATATAATGGCAAAATTCAAGAGGAATATATTTTTTCGGTGGTTTGAAAGCGCAGCAAACAGTTACATAGAAGCAAAATATAATGGAAAAATTCAAGAGGAATATACTTTGGTTGCATCTGTAATACAAACAGCAAGATAGAGAAATATCTTGAAGAAGTATAGTTTGAGAAATAGGTAAGAGCTTATTCAAAAGGTGACAGGTACAATATGATGACTTCAAACAATGCAGAATCATTAATAATGTCTTTTCTTTGGATAGATCATTCTCAATTATAGGCTTACTGAATGCAATCAGAGAGAAGCTAACAACATGGTTCAATGAGGGCAGAAATGAATATGAAAACAACAGCTTTGAGCTTACAAAATAAGATAAGTGATATAGTGTACATAAGATGCAGTGATGCATGCAGGAATGTACACTCTCAAGCACCTCAATGAATTCCAGTTTGAGGTTGTCGGTGGGATGAAAAGGGTTATGGTTGATTTAAAGGAGAACTCTTGTTCATGCAAGGTATTTGATTATGAAAAGATACCTTGTGTACATGCTCTTGCTGTCATTAGGGACAAAAAATTAAGTGTTCTGAGGTATATTAGCAGCTACTACAAAATTGAAGCTTGGAAATTTGCTTATCATGAGACAATATATCCTGTTCTAAATGAAGTGTTGAAAAAAAATACGCGGATAATTGTAAAACATATTTTATTTAATTTTTTAGAATTTGAGTTCGACCCATTTTGGTTATCTTCTTTATTCAAAGCAGTGGCGGGCGCAGGAATTACTGGAGGGGGGGGGGGGCGAAATTTATCGTTGAGAATTTTTTTTCTCGTTATATATAATAAAGAAATTTTTTTAAAATATATTGAAAGAAAACCATAAAGTGTGGTATATAAGTATGATATTTTATTATAAAATGTATACAATAATTTATATATATGTGTGTGTAGAATGATAAAGATTATTTAATAATTTGTGGTTTAAATATATATGACATAAATAGTAAAAAAAAATTCATAGGAATAAAAATTAGAAGATTTTTTTTAAATATATTTGTAACATAATGAATTATCTTATGAAAATATTAAAAGAAAAATATATAATTTGATTTAAAAATGACATGTATAATAGGAAAATTTTGGTAGGAATAAAAAAAATAGTACAAAAAGGGGATGAATGAGATTTGAACTCATGACCTCTTGCATCATTTATACTACCCTCTCAACTTTTACCAACTAAGCTAAACAAGTTTTGGATCTCTTTGGCCCCGTGTGACCTAATTTCCGAGCACATGGGTTTTTATTTGGGCCCAAGTCTTAGCTTTAGACCCAAAGGAGTCCGTTTGGAAAAAAAATATTAAAATATAATTAATAAAATTCCGAAAGGGTGGACCAAAATCCCTTTAGGGTTTCCTGGTGCTTTCTACTCAGGCGGGGTGTCGAAAAGGATATCGAGAGTCGAATCCAGGCAGGGTGTTTGAGATGGAGAAGGGCTTCAGGGGTGTTATGCGACAAGAAAGCGCCGGCGAAATTGAAAGGGAAATTCTACAAGGTGGTGGTTAGGCCGACCCTATTGTATGGCTCAGAGTGCTGGCCTATTACGAAAGCTCAGTTACAGAAGCTGTCTGTGGCTGAGATGAGAATGTTGCGATGGATGAGTGGGCATACTAGATTGGACAAAATCAGAAATGAAGACATTAGGAGCAAGGTTGGAGTTGCAAGTATTGTTGACAAGCTGCGGGGGTCCAGATTACGGTGGTTTGGGCATGTGCGTAGGAGACCTATTTCAGCCCCTGTGCGTAAGTGCGAGAGCTTGGAGCTTGGTGCTTTTTGTAGAGGGAGAGGTAGACCGAAGAAGAGCTGGATGGAGGTTATCCGTCAAGACCTCAATTTGCTGAATCTTTCAGAAGATATGGCTTTAGACAGAGACCACTGGAAGAGGCGCATTCGGGTTCCTGATATTTAGTAGTTAGAGTCTGGGTGTCGGGTCTTGTTGTTTATGCTTATGGTCTTCCTTCCTTCCTGCCCCCTAGTGCCTTCTTATTTTTTCTGTTTCCATTTGTCTTCTTTTCTTTTATTTGCCTTGTTTATATTTGCTTTAAGTAACTTATTATTGTGGGTCTTTCGGAAACACTCTCTCGACTCGTTCGGGGAAAGAGTGCGTACATCCTGACCCCCCAGATCCTGCGTTTTCGCGGGATATACTGGGTTGTTGTTGTTGTTGTTGTTGTTGTTGTTGTTGTTCTACTCAGGCAGTTTGGGGCCTTACTTTGGCGTGACTGTGATGTCTTTACCGGTGATGGGTTTCTGGCAGTTGGAGTCGAGATAGGTTGGGGTCGTGGTAGTGTGTATCGTGGCGTCTCCGTTACTCGGGTTGACTGCTTACTTGGAGTTCGTTCTCACTGCCCACACGATGATCGGGTTCTGATGTACCGCTGGCATACGGTTCTCCTGCAGAGTGGAGCTTTCCGTCGGTTCATCCTCATCATGATTAGGTTTAGGTCGGTTTGGTTTCGCTTTTGTAGGGTGTTTTTGCCTGTGTTTGCACCGTTTTTTTGTATTGTATGTTTGTTCAGACGGTTATCCGTAGGCCGGAAAAAAAAAAAAAGTTTCCAAGTAGACCATCCAGTCGCAGGGTTACGAGGGCTTGACTCTCGAGCTTCTCATCACCTTTGTAAACTTTTCCTCATTCTTGAAAACTTTTCGAAGAGAGTCCAAGTTGTCCAAGTCGATAGTATGAACAATTAACGGACTCCCTCCTTGAAATGCAATCCAAAAAGTCCCCAGATCAAACGCAGTGGAAAAAATGGTAACGGCTAGTTTCGTAGAGCGAGTGGGTTCAGTGGTGAAGAAGGCGGCCATGAGCAAACGGTCCACTTGGCACACTCCGTTAATGGCTTCCGCCTCTCGGGCCATCGCCGACCGAATTCCTCTTGTTGACGTCGTCCTTGACGTCAGGGATGCCCGGTACTTCGTTCTCTCACCTTTCTCTCCTGATTGTGGAGTTAGTCCAGTGATTGCTCACCAGGTGTTTGATAAAATGCTTGAACGAACTTGTTGCTTTGAGATGGAAGGTCTTTTGTCGCTGAATGTTAACGTTTCAGAACAAGCCCTTTCTAGTAATTTGGTAGGATTTGGATGAAAGTGTAATCTACTGGATAGTTTGAATTTAGCACAATTATCAGATTTTCCATATGTGCAGAATGAATTAATGATATCAAAATTGTTTTGAGTCTGCATTTTGTGTATTAACAGTTTATCCGCACTTGATTCTAGATTCCACTGTCCTCAGAATGTGAGCTGTTGAAGAGTTTTTCTGCATTGCGTCGCATTATAGTTCTGAACAAGATGGATTTGGTGGAGCGCTCGCATCTAAAGGTGTTTTCTTCTGATATCAAAATTGTCATTTTCTTACAATTGTTGCAACTGTTTTCTATATTAGAAAGGAAGTAAGATATTGTCAAGTTTAACAAGTCTTGAATTGCATTGCAATGATGATTCATCCAACATTGCTACTAGCAAGTACTAGAGTTCGTTTGATGGTCAAATGCGCTAATTTGTAAATGTCCTTAAGTTGCTGCACTTTTCTCAATGGGTCGTTTCGCACAAATAGGCTTACATATTGTGTCTTTTACCTTCTAATTCCGTTGCAGGGACAGCCTATATATGGAATTATATACCTGTTTCAGTGCTTCTGTATCAATGCATAGAAATCTGTGTCCGCCTTGGTTGTTTTATAATCCATATACCACATTACATGATATGCTAAAAAGGATCTTGTTGTTATCATTGTTATTGGCTCATTCCTTCCCCCCTTCTTGTTGTCTTGTTTTTGGGATTGCTTTTTTGGAGCTTAGAGAAAGGGAAGTTACGATATGCAGCTGTTAGTCCATTACCTGGAGAGACTACAACTATCAGCACTCAGCAGCCTGAAGGTGGTTCATGAAATAAACAAGCTCAATTCCTGTTTTCTCTAAACGTTCATGTTGAACGTTATCAATGTTGATTCTGTTGAAAATTTTCTTCTCTTCCAGGTTGCTAGCCATCCTAATATCTATGTTCTAGATACTCCTGGTGTCTTGCCACCTCAGATAGCCGATGCCACGCAGCTAAACTAATAAAGATTGCCAGTTAACCATAGATTGTCAGTTTGTCACCACATTAAATAAAGGGGTTTGTTAATAAAAATTACCATATGGGGAAATTTTAGCCTATCTAGCCCACCCGAATTTTAATTTCTGGTTCCGTGTCCGGGTGGTATGCTGAAATTTATCTAACACATGATCATTTACAGAAAAAAGTGACTTTACAGCCATTATTGTCATTGTTATGTTTAAGATCAGCAACAATTACTCGCAAGCTTGTGTTTCCTAAATCCTTTTCTTGGCATGAGATTAGTGTACTGAATGACCAGCCTTAACATTATGCTTTCTGTGGTAGCAGGAACTTTCAGAGACTGCTTGGCTGGAGAGAAAGATCTTGTTCGATACTTTTTGGTCATTGAAGGATTGTAGCGATCAATACAAAAAATGGGAAAGACAATTCAAAACTGAGAGGAAAAGTTTAGCTTCGGAGAATGAAGCAGGACAGTTCTGTAGGAACTCTGATTTAGGCATGGCGCAGATGAAGGGTCATCCCACAGATCATACTCAGGTCCATAAGATATCGTTATACCGGTAAGCCTCTGGATCCCTTGAAAATGTAGGTTGTACAGTGATGGGAATACAGGATCCTTCGTTCCGTTTTAGACTATTCCGGAGTTCCAACCGGAAAGCAGAAACTGCCAATCGTGTATGATTGCAAACTATTTCAACCAAAAAAAATAAAAAATACAAATTGCAAAGTAAGACCAAACAAGATATACCGTCGACATGATAAAATGCAAATTGCAAAGTCTGAAACCGTGTTCTCAAGTTTTAATTGAGATGGTTTAAGAACGACCGGTTTCCAAATCCTTTGTTTTGTTTCAATGAAAGAAGAAACAAAAAAGTTAGATAGTATCCCACTGAAATTAAAAATAATTTCACATTATATATATATATATATATATATATATATATATATATATATATATATATATATATATATATATATTCCCTTAGAGCATCCGCATCCATGGAACCCGATTCGGTTCCTTAACTCTCATTTTTATTTTTCTCTCTCCTTAAGAAACCCAACATAATTTTTAACTCACATCCCTACAACCTATTTTATTATAAACAAATAATATAAAATTAAAAATAGCCCTACCACTTACCCTATACCCCTCTCTTTCTCTTTCCTCCTCTCTCACTTATGTCTTTTTTCTTGAGTTTTTAAGGGTTCTTTAGTAGTGAACCCATCCCATCATTCCTTACCAAAATATATCTCTCCCCTATTATTTAATTATTAAGTTCCTTATTTTTCTCTTTAAAACACCCCATTGTGGGTGCTCTTAGGGTGTACTTTGTGCACGATTCCTGGCCATTGATCGGGTGTGGATTGATGGCTGAGATTAAAAGAATTTTTTCTATTTTTTTTTATCTAAATTCGCGTGGGACCCGCGCACAAAGTAGCCAAATTTGAGCCACTCTTCTGTGTAGCGCGTGTGAAGGGGGGATTTCGTTTGTGATTTTTGGCTAATTGTGGAGCCCGCAAATGACAAAAGTTGTTTGGATATATCTCCACAAGCGGGTGGGAATATATATTATTTTTAATTAGGCCTTTTTTGCTTAACTTTTGTTTTCAAATATGAATTGGGTGGGTAGAGCCGTAGAGGGCTACCAGTAGCTGGGAATATATATTTTTTTTTTTCTTCTGATTTTTAGTGGATTTTTTTCCTGCTTTTTTTAAATATATAAATTATTTGTGAAAAATAAATAATTTAAATTTTGGATGATTTGTTTTTGGGGCCCACCTGATTTCGTTCGTTTTAAAAATCTGACAATTTTACCGAATAATGTTTCACATGCTATCGAATAATGTCATTTTATCTTCTTTTTTTTCCATCTAGTTCATATCAAAATATACCAATTCCACTGAATAATTAGTCACATGCTACCGAATAATTTTTTTTATTCATCAATTTCAGATAAAAGAAACCTCGAATATCTAAATAATGTTATGTTATCTTTTTACATCCAGATCAGATCAAAATTTACCAATTCTACCGAATAATGTTTTGCATTCCACTGAATAATGTTATGTTATCTTTTTACATCCAGATCAGATCAAAATTTACCAATTCTACCGAATAATGTTTTGCATTCCACTGAATAATGTTATGTTATCTTTTTACATCCAGTTCATATCAAAATTTACCAATTCCAATGAATAATTTCTCACATACTACTGAATAATGTTTTGCTTTTCCCCATCAATTTTAGGTAAAAGAAACCCAAAATCCTCAAACAATACTTATGATTTATACAAATAATACTCAGTATTTCAACGAATAATGCTTCACATTTCGTCGAATAATGTTTAGTTGTGTAATTATACTAGTGCGAAAAAATAAAAAAAAATCTAAATGTTTACCGAAAAAGTTATTCAGCTGAATTGACAATTTTTTATGTGAATTAGATGAAAAAAAAAACATTATTCGATAATATATGAAACATTATTTAGTGTAAATGATAAATATTTAAAAACAACGACATAGAGCCCACATACATTTTTAAGAAATCAACATGTTTACTGGGAAAAAAAAAAGAAAAAGGGAATGTTTGCCAAAAAAAGAATAGGAATGAGATTATTCGGTTTGATGAAAAAAATAAATAAAAAAATCTGAATAAGGTTGGGAACTTACAAAATGAGAAAAAATTAATGCTAATTAATCTTAACCATCAAAATGAGAAAAAAATTAATGCTAATTAATCTTAACCATCAAATTCCTTCCTATCAATGGTTAGGATTTGTGCACAAGATACATCCTAAGGGGTGTGCACAAGGGAACCACTCCATCTATATATATAGTATGGATATATGATTGACTTTTGACACTACCAAGTACCAAGTGAGATATTTAGATGCAGTAGGCAGTAGCATCCTTTGTCAATTGTCATATATATAGATAGATAGATAGATAGATAGATTGATTGATTGACACTACCAAGTACCAAGTGAGATATTTAGATGCAGTAGGCAGTAGCATCCTTTGTCAATTGTCATCCATCTCTATAAGTATAAATAGCCCCTCAAACCTCATCTTACAATCACACAAACAAAACACACTTTTACATCCTTTATTGAGTTGAAAGCTAAGACTAAATATGGCTTCTCACAAAATGTCAGTAGCAGTCTTCTTTCTTGTTCTTGGGTTGGCCAACATAGCCTCCGCCACCGCCCGTCGCCAGCTTCTCGGCGACGCCTATGCAAGCGGAGGCGGAGGTGGTAGCGGAGGGGGCCAAGCCTACGCGGGCGGCCCAGGGGGTTCATATGCCGGAGGCTACGGAGGCGGCCAAGGTGGTGGAAGCGGATCAGCGCACGGTGGCACTGGGGCTTACGTCGGTGGGAGGGGTGGGGGAGGTGGCGGAGCCTATGCTGGCGGGGCGGGAGGATCCGCTGGAGGATATGGGAGTGGGCAAGGAAGCGGCAGCGGAGTAGCGCATGGCGGGGCCGGTGCTTCAGCGGGAGGAGGCGGCAGTGGCGGAGGCGGTGGCTCAGCCTACGCTGGGGGTGCTGGAGGAACTGCCTATGGTAGCGGTAGCGGCTCCGGTAGTGGGCACGGCTCAGCCTCTGGTGGGGGGGCTTCTGCAGGAGGCGGAGGAGGAGGTTTCGGAGGAGGAACCGCCTATACCGGAGGGGTACGGTCTGGTGGATATGCACAAGGTTCCGGTAGTGGTTATGGCGGCGGCGCCGGTGGCGGTTATTAATTAAATAGCATAAAAATGTACGTATAACCTGAAAATATACATATAGTGTGTTTAATTTCGATAATAAAAATGAATTAATGAGCAATAATATATTCAAAGGTCAAACATTCACTTATAAAATGAATTAATGATTAATGATTGGAGTAAATTTATTTTGACTCAATATCGAAGTGGTTAGTTACTAAATTCGCCCATTAAAAAAAATGCGATTTACTCCCATCATAGTATCATACTATACAAGAATGATGAAGACCGTTTTGGGATGTAAGGTTGGGAAGTGCAGCTGCATAGTATTAACTGGAAGAAAAACGTCGAAGCCAACTCACTAGCTAACTGGTTACAAGCAAATTATGAGTACTATGAATTTGATAAATGGCCAGAGGACCTGTTCAATGGCCTAAGCTTTGTAACCGAACATGGAAATGCTAGTTCAATAAATAATATATTAAGACCTTAGCCCTCCTTTGCACTAAAAAAAATGCTTGAATGGATTTGTGAATCGTATTAGTCATCTACGGTCTACCACTAGATTCGAGGGAACTACTTGGTTTCTTTAGTATATACGTAGAGCAGAGGCGGATCCTCTTTAGGATCAGGGTGACAGTCGCCCCCCCAATCGAAGATAAAATTTAAAATACATATTCCTCTGGTCGATAACTTTGATTTGATATATTATAAACTCAAATCCGATATCTGATAAAAAAAAAAGTTAGGAGCGTTTCAATTTTCAGAACTGAACATAGGTAAATTAATTATTTCCTACATCATTTATCAAACTGATACAGTATACTTTTGTCGTAATCATGATTTGTTAAATTTCATATCTTAATAATATAATTATACATGAGAACTTCAAATTAAGAGGTTATATCGAACTATTTTAAAATCATAAAATAAATTATCGTTATTTTCCACCCCCTCAGTCAATAATTTCAGGATCTGCCCACTGGTATAAAGATTAACTCTATATTTGTGTACCACCGTGATAATTAGCTACCCTATATAGTTTTATTTGTCAATGGCATAACACTAATTGCATCCGTTCATCAAAATTTGAACAATGAAGAAGGTTGTGATGGGGGGCATTACCCAAAGCAAGACGCTCCTGAAGAGTGAGTTCGTGAAGGATAAGATAGCAGTGTCATTCCCGTTAGGGCTGGGTGGTGATTCGGCGGTTACCATCGACCCTTCGGTGATGAATGCCCTGGCCAAAGTGTGGGAAAACTCCCTGATAATCAGGATCCTAGGGCCAAAGATCCCGCTCTACGTCATGGAGAAGAAACTGAAGGAGCTGTGGAAGGGTTGTGGAAGGATGCAAGTGATCGATTTACCTTTTGGCAATTTCCTAGTCAGGCTTGAAAGAAAAGAGGACTGCTTGAAGACCCTTACGGAAGGGCCATGGTCGATATTTGGAAAGTGCTTAATAATCAAGGCCTAATCGCCCGATTTTAAGCCCTCGGATGTCATTAAGTCGGTTCCGACATGGATCAGAATCGTCAATCTCCCGATGATCCTCTACCAAGAAGATTGCTTATGAAGATCGCAGAAGGCCTAGGGAATCCGATCAGGGTGGACCACCAGATGGTTTATACGAATCATGGGAACTTTGCTAGGGTTTGCGTTGAGGTGAATCTGGAGGAACCGTTAAAGGGTTCGGAGAGATACTTGCTCGAATATGAAGGGATACCTAGCATCTGTTTCAATTGTGAGAGAGTTGGGCATGTGAAAAGTCAATGCCCTAAAGCGACCTCCATTGAAACCTCAAGCAAGAGCGGTGGAGTGGAGACCGAGGTTAGGGGCGATCAATCACAAGACAGTAATGAGGGTGCCGTCATGAACAACGAGGAAGCCCATGGCATGTGGATGGTGGTAGCAAGGAAAGGAAGGACTGCGAAACCATCGGCTAACCAGCAAGGTAAGCTGCATATGCCAACGGGAGGGAAGCCGAGGAAGTCGGCCACTACGCCGGCGAAATTCCAGAAACAACAACCAACCGTTACATGCACGCCTAGCAATAATGGCGTTGGGAGTAGGAAGTCGACGTTCGAGTTCCAGGTGAATCCCGAGACGAAAAGAAGAGATATTAATGAGGAGATAATTAAGGAGGATGTGGTTAACATTCCAACGGGCACCCCGGGGAAAACGCAGAATCGAGAGGAGATAGCGAAGGAGATAGATGGGAAGGATAAAGAGGGGCCCAAACTGTCTGGTCCAGGATATATGTTGGGAGGAGTAGGCCCACAAATTAGGGCTGAGGCCCAAACCAAGATTGGGGGTCGGAAATTTGGGCCTAATCTGAAGAGCAAGAAAGCTTCAAACTTCAAAAAGAAAAGAAAGACCAAGACTTTAGATAAGGGGTTGGTGCTTCCGAAGCAGAGGGACCCCGGAGTCCAGGATGGGGTAGTGGAGGACCCTAACCCCCCCTGTCAGTCTGGCGACTTGTACCCCGCCCTCAACCACGAATGATATCAGTGTTATCTAGTGGGCAAATGAACAGTTGCAAGTGCAACCGGAACCTCTAGCAGGAAAATTCTGGGAACAGAACAATGAACAATCGACAGACAACAACGAGGATCAAGAGAATGAGGAAAGGGAGAACGGAACGGGGGGGCTCCGAGCATAAGAAAAGGGGATTTTTTAATTGTTTCCCTCTGTTCTGCCTTTTCTTTTTCTTTGTCGTTTTATTTGACTTTATGGATAAAAAGATCAACTTGTTGTTCTGGAACTGTTTTGGTGCAGGGGAAAAAAGCTTTAGGAGGGCGATGCGGTTCATCCTCAAGAAATGTTCTATAGACGTGCTCGTGCTGATGGAGACGCGCATTTCCGGGGATGAGGCCCAAAAGGCATGTGAATAACTTAAGTTCTCGGATTTCACTCGTGTTGAGGTGAGGGGTTTTGCTGGGGGGATAGAGACAGGTGCAATTTATCGATCCAGGAAAAAGACGCTGACTTCATCCATGCTTCCAGGATGACGGGAGGGGTGGGAGCTCACCTGGTTGTTGCTTATGCCCCTCCGATTGTGGCTAGGAGGGCCCCTCTTTGGGACCGGCTTGAGGCCTGCCTGCGAGGAATAAGTGGGCCTCTGTTTGTTGGCTGAGATTTTAACTGCATCACCTGCTCGGATGAGACTCACGGTGGCACGGGGGCTCTCCACAGGGACTCCCAGGTGTTCAAGGATATTATCATTAGATGTGGCCTTATTGATTTGGGGTTCTCAGGGCAGGAGTTTACCTAGAGTAAGGCCTCGCTGGTGGCCGGATTATATCGAAAAGACTGGATAGGGTGTTGTCCAATCTTGAAGGAAGACTGCGTTGGCAGGAAGCTATAGTCCGACATCTGCCCCGGTATTCATCTGATCACCGCCCTCTCCTGTTGGAGTTGGAACCGAAGGTTATGAAAAATAGCAAGCGTCGCCCCTTCATATTCGAAGCGGCATGGCTGATCCATGAGGAGTTCCCGGAGCTGATCGAAAAGAGGTGGGAAAGGGACTACCCTATGCCCGAGGCCCTTGATAAGTTTAGAGTGGATGTTTCTAAATGGAATAGAGAGGTGTTCGGGAGGATTCAAACCCGGAAGGAAGACCTGTCGAAATCCTTAGGAGACGTCCAATGGAAGCTCGCGAGACAGACGACCCAGGCCGGGCTAGAGGAGGAGGCGCGCATCAGTAAAGCGCTGGACGATACTCTCGACCAAGAAGAGATCCTTTGGTTTCAAAAATCGAGGGAGAGGTGGCTTGCATTTGAGGACATAAATACAAGCTATTTCCACGCTTCTACAGTTGTTCGCCGGAAGTATAATAGAGTTGAGGGCCTGAAGGGGGAGGATGGGACCTGAATTGAGGATAGCAAGAAATTGGAGGAGATGACGCTGAACTTTTTCAAAAATCTCTATAGCTCCGAAGACAGTTGTGGGGGCTCTGTCGGGTTACCTAGCGCCTTTCCCTGTGTGCAGCAGGAGTGTTGGGAGGGCATGTGCTTCATCCCTGCAGGCGACGAGATTAGGAGGGCTCTTAAGAGCATGGGTGCCTACAAGGCCCTAGGCATCGATGGTTTCCAACCAGTCTTATTCCAGAAATGTTGGGACACCGTTGGCGCCTCTGTGACCGAGTTTATCAAGGATTTCTTCATCTCTGCTAGACTCCAATGCGGGGTGAATGATAACCTTATTGTGCTACTTCCCAAGGTAGGCAAGCTGGAAAAGATCCAGCAGTTCAGACCTATAAGTCTGTGCAACGTTCTCTACAAGGCGATCACGAAGATTTTGACGGAGAGGTTGAAACCGCATATGAACAGCCTGGGGGCCCCACTCAAGGCAGTTTCGTCCCCGGGAGGTTCATATCGGATAATATTATTATCGCCCAGGAAGTTGTTCACTCGATGAAACAGAAGAAAATGATCAAAGGGTGGATGTGTTTGAAGTTGGACTTGGAGAAAGCCTACGACAGGTTAGACTGGGACTTTATCGAGGATACGTTATGTTGCACCAGCCTGCCCAGAACCCTGATTCATTGGATCATGGAATGTATTAGGACCCCAAGGATGCAAGTGCTCTGGAACGGAGAAGTGACTGAGCAATTCACGCCTTCGAGAGGTATCCGGAAAGGAGATCCGATCTCGCCATACATCTTCATCCTATGTATGGAGAGACTGAATCACCTCATCACAGAGGTTGTTGAAGGAGGTCGGTGGAAACCAATAAGGTTAGTCAGGGGCGGACCGAAACTTTCTCATCTCTTCTTTGCAGACGGCATTCTCCTTTTTGCGGAGGCTTCCGTTGAACAGGTGAGAGTTATAAAGAGTTGCCTTGATAGGTTATGCAACCAATCCGAGCAGAAAGTGAGTCTGTCGAAATCAAAAGTCTACACCTCGAAGAATGTCAAACAGGCGCTGCGGGGGAGAATCAAAGAGGATGGAGGAATTGACGTGACGGAGAACTTAGGAAACTACATTGGAGTGTCGATTCTTCATAAACGTGTTACTAAAGGTACGTTCACCCCCATTCTCGAAAAATTTGTCTCCAAACTTGCAGGATGGAAGGTTTCGGTCCTGAGTTTCACTAGTAGAACTACCCTCACCCGAGCGGTTCTCTCGGCTCTGCCAGTGTATACTATGTTGACTATGTTACTCCCGGAGGGCACGTGCAAAGATATTGAGAAGGCCTGCATGAATTTTATGTGGGGCTCCTCGCCGGAGAGAAGACGGATGCACAAGATTAATTGGTCAGAGTTGACGAAACCTAAGAAGTTGGGAGGCCTCGGATTACATAGGATGACGGACCTCAACCTCGCACTTGTCGCGAAGCTCGGATGGAGGCTCTTCCAGGAAGAAAATAGTCTTTAGGGAGACATCCTGATTAGCAAATATATGGGTAAGGGGCTAGACAGATCGGCAGTGGCTTCCCATGTGTGGAAGGGCATCTCAAAGGTGATCGAGGAGGTGATAAAACCCAATGTCAAATGGTGTCTCAGTAATGGTAAGGACATCCGCTTTTGGAAGGAGAGGTGGCTGGGAAATGCGCCCCTGGAAGAGTCAGTCATGGGGGAGCTCCCGGAGAACGCTCATACCATCCGGATTTCGGAGCTTTGGGATGATGATGGGGGTTGGAAGTGGCAGGAATTTGCCTCCTTTCTACCGGTAGAATATCTCCTTAACATTGCTGCTTGCCCGATTGTGGAGAGGGAAGACACGCTGGGGTGGTCGAAGAGATAGGACTGGGATTTCTTGGTGCGTACGGGATACCTGGCGCTGGGGAAGTTCGAGGACTACCAATGCACCGATAGAGCCTTCTTTAAGGCTGTTTGGAAACTGGACGTCAATGGAAGAGTTCGGTCCTTTGTTTGGATGGCCAGCAAGGGTGGCGTCCTGACGAACAGGGAGCGAATGCGACGACACCTAGGTAACTCTAATTTATGCCCTAGTGGCAATTTTTTTAGTGAATCGTTCATCCACTTGTTTAGGGACTGCAATTCTGCTAAGAACTTCTGGTTGCAGGTTAGCAGCGCAAGGCGGAGGAAGGACTTTTTCACTCTGCCATTTGCTGCGTGGATCAAGGAGAATGTCCTGTCTAAAGACGTGTGGGAAGAGTAGACGCACTGGAGTGCCTTCTTTTCCATGGCCTTGTGGAGGATCTAGATTAGAAGGAATGAGGTCGTCTTCAAGGACGGCAAGGGAGCGGAGCTGTGTCTTCGGAACTGTGCACCAAACTCACCAAAGAGCATGGAAGGGCTAGGAGGACCTTACTGTCGTCGTTGGCCAAGGCTGCTAGAGTCCCCAAGTTGATAGGCTGGGAGCCACCTGGAGCGGACTAGATTAAGTTGAATACAGACGGAGCGATGAACGAAAGAGGGATAGCTGCTGGTGGTGGTGTCTTTCGAAACAACATGTGAGAGTGGCTTGTTGGCTACTCTCGAAACCTGGGATCGTGTTCTGTCATAACGGCGGAGCTTTGGGCGATTGCAACAGGTCTGGAATTGGCTTGGGAATGTGGATACAAGCAGGTCCTCTGCGATTCCGACTCAGAGTTAGTGATTGGTTTGTTGAGAGGTGGGGTGAAGCCCTGTCACCCATGTGCTAGCCTGGTAGGTTACTGTCATGGCTTCCTTCGTAGAAGCTGGGTTGTCCAGCTCCGGCACTGCTTTCGTGAGGGTAACCGCCTAGCCGACTCCCTCGCGCATTTGGGTTTGTTTTCAAACATAGGCCTAATCTCTTTTGATTTTATTCCTACAGACTGTTTAGACGTTTTGTCGAGTGATGCCGCCGGAGTCCAAATGACTCGGTGGTGTACCCTGTAACTTTCTCACGTTTTTAATTTGAGTTTCCACCGTGCGCTTTGCTCATGGATTTTCTACCAAAAAAAACTATGTCGAATGAGTATTTTTTTTTAATGACTGGGAAATTCACTATTTGGGGTCAACCCTATGCGCTAATCAAATCGACAAAAGTCACACAACAGGTAGATCGGTTTGTGTTGATTGGCTCGACCCACTAGTGATAAACAAGCAAGGCAAACTTTGGATTTTTCACCTAAGAAAATGGGGGAGGTAGATCTCAAATATGAGACCTCCTAACTCTCCCTTCTACATCACTGAACCACCCCGTTAATGAGTTATTAGTGAGTCGAATAACTTATCATAAAGATAATCAAATATAAAAATAATAATTAAGAAATTAACCTTTGTAAAATTAGTTAGGTGAAGAATTAACTTGGTAAATCACATATACTCCACAATATTTAAACAAACACATGCATAAGAAATAACTTGTCTTGTAAATAATTTTATTTAAAATAATTTGTTAACATATCTTATTTCCTTCAAGTTAAAAGTTTAAAAGAAAACTAAGCCAAAGTTTCGCTCTCATAGCTTTTTACAAAGCATCGGAGATTCTTTATTAATATTTTTAGTAAGTATTACTATGATATAGTTTTTAATTATATTTTATTAATTAATTAAAATATTTTGTGATGATATATATATGGACTTTTCATAAATAATTGCAACATATTTTATTTTAATAATTCTTTTTACAGGTGAATTTTTTTCCAAAATCATTCACATATAGAACGTCCTATATATCTTATACATATACCTGGATCGACTTTAGTTTTGGATATATAAATTAAAAAAATATGCAAAGGAAACTCTTAACGTATAGGTATTATCAGTTATCATATAAAATAAATATGAAAGTCATAAATATATATTTTCGTCTTTTACATAACTAATGAGTTTAATTCAAAATATTAAATTAATATTTTATTACACCCTTCTTTTATGAGTTTATTCTTATAAGTTTAATTCAAAATACTAGACTAATATTTTATTTAATTGTATAATATTAATTTATCTTATTATTAAGAGTTTATTTTCTAAAGAACTACGTATATTCGTTATGTTCGAGTAATTGAGTTTAGTTGGTGACAGCGAAAATGATAACTAAACATCTTTTTAGTAGTATCAATAATAAGTTAGAAGGAAAAAAGAACACTCTAAAGAGAGAGGAAGAAAAACCATCCCTCAAGGGGGTGTCGCTGCCTGGCGGTGGTGGATCCGCCTCCGCCACTGGTGGACATCGCTGGAAAAACCCTCTTCAAAGGGTAAATTAAACCTCCTTCGGGAGCCCTAAACCTCCTTCGGGGTCGGTACCTCTTCCCCCCTTATCCCTCCGACTCTTTTCGGTGTGGATTCTGCCAGCGTCTACTCTCCCGACAACGCAATCTACTCCAGGTCTTCGACCCGGTTTCAGTGATTGTGAAAATCTAGTATTTACCCCCTCCTCCCTTCTCGGAGCCCGCCTCGGGTGGGTGCCGTCTTGGGCGGTTTTGGATTGTCTTTCCTCTCCGTCCCCGATTTCCCGGAGATCCTATCAATTCGACGCCCACCCTTCTCGTTCTCCGCGGCGTGGTCTATATGGGCTGCATGTGGGCTCGGTTCCGCTCGACCGAGCTCTTCTGCTGCGGTCGCGCTTACCCGGGTGGTTCCTCTTCACTCTCTTCTTTCTGGGCTTGGCTCGCTTCCGGCGGTCTCCCCGGTTGCAATCGCTTGTTCCAGCGTTGGGGTGATGGGGCTGCCACCGCGTTCGCCGGTCCTTAGCCCTAGTTCGCCTCTCCGCTCCGATCTGGCTTTGGGGTTGTGACGTTCCTGGTCACCCCTTGACTCCCGTCCCCACGACGTCCATTCGCCTGGGTGTGGCGGTACTTCCGGCGCCGCCTCGGTGGCTCCAGCTTCCTCTCTCATGGGATGGTCTTCTCTCCGACCGATCTCGCCGTTTCAATTTAGGGTTGTGGAAGACCGTGTCTCCTTGTCCCTTTCCTCATGCGGGCTCTTGCTCTCTTTGCCTTCGGGCTTGCCTTGGGTCCGAAGGTGACCCGGGCCTGGTGGATTAAACCTTGTGTGCTTTGGCCCAAGAAATTTGTTTTGGACCCTAGCTGTCCAAGTAATTACAATCATTAATAAAAATACAATAAAATCAAATAATAAAAAAAATAATTCCGGAACCTTTCTCGCTCTTCGCTCTACTCGCGGTTGGACCTCATTTCCTCGTGTTGTTTGGGTATCCGTTTGTTGGTTCGTGGTTAGTTTTGGTTGAGCAGCAGTTTTGCGGCCCTGGTTGATCGAAGTGATCGTGTTGGTGGTGTTTGTGGTCTCCGAAGATCCCTCATCTAGGTGGGGGGAACGTCGTGTGATCCACACTTCCCCAGGAGTCGTCTTTGCCTTACGAGGAGTTCTGTTTTCCGTCTTTCCGGTGGCGAGACATCGCGTCAGCAGGTGTTGTCCCATGCGCTCGCTATCCACTTCACCACGCCGGGTTTCCTTCATCTCGTTTTTGTTTCCGCTTGTTTGCTTAGGGTTTGGGGTTTTTCCGGGTTTGCTTTATGTGTTTCTTTTGATGTATTCTTTATTTGTATTTCTTATTTGTATTTCTTTCAGATCCTCGTGATCTCATCCTTCGGGATGCTCTCGGGTTGGCTAACCACCACCCGAATTTTTTCCTTATCAAAAAAAAAAAAAGTTAGAAGGGTCATTTTCGTAATTTTACTTAAATTTTGTATTTACTCCTTTGCCCCCCGTCAATGACTCAATAATACGTCCACTGGCGCCACTCTCTCATTATTCCCCTCTTTCTCTGTCCGGATTTTATTTTTCTGCACAATTAGGGTTTGTTGCTGTTGCATCGTCGTAAAGTTTCCTCGCAGGTAAATTCCGTCTGTTTTGAATGCTTCAAATCAATTCTGTAGGTATTTTCGCTACCATCACGATCCTTTCTTTTGGTATTGTGTTCTTGAATGAAATGGCGATCCATTGACGGAATTAGATTCGGATTGTGCAGGTTTCTGCCCTGACATAATTTCATGAGTTTTCTTGATTCTTGTTTCGTTCTTTCTTTGTTTACTTTTGATTAGCCATCTTGGTGAATGTTCGTACTTGGTTAAATTTGATGCGCCTGGTGCTGATTCAAGTTTAGGTTACGGCCATTTGCAAGTAATTGTCTGTGGCTGAGGGTTGTTAACACTATTTGTTGATTCTTTCTTAGTCCTCTTTTTGAATCAGCTTGTAATGATGAGAATATTTCGACTGTGATCTTTAGATTTCATGTTTTAATGCTCTGTTTTTATCTCTGTTAAATCATTGAATTTTGGGGGATTGCAAGGGAAGAAAAAAGGTTAAGGCCTTCTTTCATCACTGTCAATACAGAAAAGAGGTTAATTCCCTACTCCTGGCCGAGGGTTGTTAACACTATTCTTTTTTATTTTTTGAATCAGCTTGTGATGATGAGAGATTTTAAGGGATTTTGAGACTATAGTTTTTATCATATATATATACATGTTGGGAATTCCAAGCTTGAATTTTGTGGCCTGTAATTTTTATTCTGAAAAGGTTCAGGCCTTCTTTAATCACTGTCAATTCTGAAAAGGTTGAGGACTTTGCTTAAAACCGACTAGGTATATAGAAACAAGGGGCACATTTTAACTTGTTTGAGGGCATGTCCATGCACTTCCTTGACTAGATATCCTTTCCATGTATGATGATCCTTACCTGAGGACCCCCAACTGACCATGGTTGCTTTGATCTTGTGGGTTTTGCATTTTGAGGCTCTGCATAATTTTGTTCAATATTATCTTGGAATTAGTTCGTTGTTAAAACTCTAGTAGGGTTATATTATTGCCTAAACATGGAATATCTAGGGGTTGCTTCGGTTAAAATGATAGTAATAAGAATGTTGAATCTTCTCAAGAAGTAAAAGCACACTTCATCCCGTATTGTGCCTGCCTAGTGCAAAGCTGTGGACAGTGGACCACTTGTTGAACTGAAATGAACCTGCTAAAGTTTGTTATACCCTGTACAACATATTGACCTCTCATGAAAATTAAAATTGCATCTTATCTCCTGTCATCTTTTACAATCATGCTTCATGTATAGTCTTTGAGACCATTTTTCTTACACCTATCCCTATTTGTTGCAGTGATTTTTCTTGTCAGCAAAGAGAATGAAAACTTCTATGTCAACTTTGAACCCCAATGCAGCATCATATGTACCAATTGCCCAAAGAGAGGCAAACATTGAGAACCAAGATACTGCTGTCCGTGCGGCACGCGGAAATGAAAAGCTTAGCATTACAGATCCTTCTAAGCTGAAGGGCCAAAGGGATGATAATCCTCAAGGCACTGCCTCTCATTATAATCAAGTGGCTAACATGAAATTTGCAGATGAGGAGTCTGAAGTGGATTTAGCATATCTGCAAGTGTCCTTTCCAGGGATGTGTGATCAATCTCTTCTTGATGTCTACACTGTCAACAATGGCGACTTGGAAGCTTCCCTTGAAATGCTGAGCCTACTTGAGGTATGCATCTTCTCAGATTGACATTGCCTTGGTTCACATATGGTTCATGACTTTACTTGATAAGGATTTTTATACTTTTACATGTGATAACTGACAACTACATCTTCTGGTCACAGTCTGGCGAAACTCCTGATACCCTTCCAGATGTTCTGGACATTGGAGATGTCCCCGAAGCTGCCTCTTCCGGCGAATGCTCAACGAAGACCAAGAACATGCCTAGTGAATCCTGTAGTTCTTCTGGCATCTCAGACTTGACCGTCCCATTATGATACCTCTACTAATTGATATAACTACAACCAAAGCCATTTGCAGCCCTTGCTCGGTATGTGAATATAGAAGTTGTGTGATATTTCCAATTCAGAATGAGGCTGAAAAAACACGCATTGGATTCATTCTATAATTGATCATAGCGTCGTCATTTTAGGGTCAGTGGCTCTCCATGAAACTTTTGATTGGAGGGTCATCCTTGCATGCTGTTATAGGTCATATTATACAGTGATTTACACATGAATGCATATAGTGGTGTAAACTGTGTCCTTTTGATGTTTGCTACAAGGAACATTTTATGGCTTTCACCACAGTATATCAATCAAGGCAAAATTTTCTTGACTTGTATCTTTGTATCTACGCATATGATGCACCAATACTATGCCATTTATATGTGATCTTCAAGCTATCTTTTGGAATTTGACCGTTCTGTACGTGACAACTGCCTGTGAAAATAGAACTTCATCTACCCGATCTGAGAATTTTAAGGCAAGTCAGTAAATATAGGACTTCCTCTAGTTTTGGGAACTTTTTATCATAGACTAGTGCTAGTGTCACTAAATAATTTGATTTTTTTAATCTACCTCTCAATAATTCGATTGCTACAATGCTGGAGTGTTATTACTAACATAACTGTGATTTTTGCTTTCACATATTTGGGGTGATCTTTACTAACATAGAATTTTGTAAAATCTTATGATTGCAATTTTGTAAAACTTATTAATTAAATCCTGCAATTTAGAATAAGATGCCACGTAAAATGATAAATTAATAATTATGCACCTCGTTCACTAAACAATTTCCAAAAGGAGCTTTCCAGACACTGTATCATATGTTTTTTTCCAAATCAATGAAATCAACATCTTAGTCTAATTAAACATTGGTATTTAAATCTATTTTTTGTGATACTCCATTCATAAAGTCTATTAGTAAGACAAGAAAATGTCTATTGACCAAATAGATAACAAAAATATGATAATATTAATCGATTTTGGGTTTCTTTTTGTTAATTTTGTTGTGTGCTGTTGTCCTTCTACTTTAGGTGTTGTATTGGAATTTAGATTAGAAATGTCAAATTTGGTGACATTTACTGTTGATTCAAATGCTTAAACCCACTTGATGAACTGGGTTGAGGTAAAGATGGAGACTTGGCTAGCTTCGTCGAGGGAACAACACTAGCTTGATGAAACCAATGACCTCTTGTCCTAGTGGTAAGAGTGAGGTGCTTCCTTATGTCTCACTACCATGAGGTTAATGGTTTAAATTCCACTAGGAGCAATTTGTGTTGTAGTGGATACTCATGCCTTGGTCTACCTTGACATGGGTGAGCCTGTCTTGCGGCTTGCCGCTTGGCTTACTCAGTTTGAGTGCTTTGCAGGCTAGTGCTCGGCCCGTGGAGGATTAGTTGATAACCTCGGAACCTCGACGTTATCAACAAAAAAATAGCTAGTTTGATTAAAAGTCACAAGTTTAGACTCGTTCCTCAACGGGTTTGTTGAGTTAAAATGTTAATTGATTTGGATTGTTTTATTGTGGATTTTTTGTGTTGTCCTTTTGTTGTAGTTTTAAGAATTCAAATTCAAACATATCTGAAACTCGAGGGCCGGGCAGACGGAGAACCATCTAAACAAACAAAAAATACAAAAAAATTGTGTAAACTCAGACAAAAGCACCATACAAAAACGAAACCAAACCGACCATCGATTCAAGCCTCATTTGTATACTCGATGAACTAGAATTTAGGTAATGCTATAGATTTGGTGAACTCAGTTGAGATAATGTACGTAGCTTAAAGAACCTAGTTGAGTATATGTTATAATCTCATCCCAGATCACCGAATTCATTATCGATTAATCGTTTCCTCGAAAACCCATAAAAAGTTGTCAAAAACCACCAAAATCAAGGCGAAAAATCAAAGACAACCTCCAATATGGCTATGTGAATCATATAGTTAACTAAATTGGTTTCTCAGCCAATTTTGATACGAAAAAAATTCCAATCATTTTTTTGGCCAAACATTTGACATGACAATCGAATGTTTGAAAATTTAATGATGTTGCATCACATTGTTAAGTGTTGAATGTATTTTTTTTAATGTAAAAGAACCCCAAATTTGAGTGCAGTTTAGATGGGTAAATTAACCTTAGAATCTAATTTGTGCCAATAATTAGTTTTTATTTTCAAACATTACATTTATGCATTTAATAATATGGTGTCACATCATTAAATTTTCAAACATTCAGTTGACATAAAAAAATTGATTGAATAATCGACCGAAATGTTTTCTGCGATGAAATTGGTTATAATTGAAAAATAGTTTGTAATTATCTTACTATATATCTTACTATATAGTAAAGTAAGTTTTTTGGTCATTTATTGCTCATTCATTGGTGAAATAGAAGTAAACTTTTTCTTTCTTTTCAAATTAAAAAAAAAGGGCATTTTGTATAGATAGACCATTTTAAAAAAGGGTTTGCATGGATAGACCATGTTTTGGAAAAATGTAAAAGTGTGCTAGGGGGTTATTTGTGCAAATAAAAATTGTGAGCCAAAGGGCCGGTAGCAGGTTTGCAAAAAGGATGGAACACGTGAGAGAGAGGAGGAGAAAGTGAGGATGGGGGTTTTGGCGCCAAAGCATGAAGAGAAAGGGTGAGGTGATGGTGATGTGATGTTGTGGTTCACTTTACCATTTTGTATGGTATAAAAGGGGATGAGGAGAGAGACTTTTCATTTTCTCCCTTCTCCCACAAGTTCTGCAGTAGAAACAGATGGGAGAGAGAGAGATGGGAGAGATGGAGAATGTTCCACCATGGAAGACAAGCTCCCGGTTTGCAGTTCCAGTTGAAGAGCACTTGTCGACTTCAATTTGTGTCACTGTCAGTGATCAAAATCTCCGTGTCACTGTGATCCCCCGGGAACCTTTGTTGGAAGATGAAAGGGGTAAGTGTTTTATGCGAAGTATTCTTCATCTATGACGTTAGATACTCATCAATCTCTCTTTTCAACTTTGGCTTCGTCTTTGATGTGGAAACACCTTGGCTTCATTCAAATGAACCATGTCACCTGTTTATATGACCATGTCACTTTAAATTTCTTTTCAAAATGAACCATGTGACCTGTTTATATGACCTTGTTACTTGAAGGATTTAACGTGTCTGTTTTCCACCCAAACATTTCAAAATCAAGTACATTCGTAAAGAAAACCCCCAAGTGCATAAAATGTTCATAAAAGATAAATATGTACTGACCAACCAATGTCATAAAATACTACACCTACTGACTAATGAAGAGCATAACATCCTAAAAGTTTTTAGCACCAAAGTTCAAAAAATACAACCCCAACAAAGTTCATAACAACCTAGGGGTATGAAAAGTACGCCATGATAAAAAGTTGTCGGTGGTTTATTACAGTATACCATGGAAGATGACAATAGCGAGCAACTGCCTCTACACCTTGCCATCCACCGGGCTAAACCATCGTTGTCAGACACAGATACAAGTCCTAGCTGAATCGCGTTCGCGCCGGCGACATCGTCTTCTCCATCACCTCATGAAGCCGGTCTTCTTGTCTCGCACACCCTCAGCTTTTGCAGCCTCAACAAACTAAATAAACCCTATCACCTAACAGTAACAACCTTGTCATATGAACTAATAACAAACAGATTCATATATGACATTCCTAGATTTTTTAACTCGTGTCACTTAACCGTAAATACCAAGTCACCTAGCAGAAAACTTACCTCCTCATCTTGTCATTTTGGTGGTTGGTCATCCCTTTCAAGTGTACCCTTTGTCTCCTCGCCTTAATTTGTGGTCATTGTCCTCAGCCTCCCCATCTTTATTCCTTCCTAAATCGCAGCCTCAACATCCATGTCCGAGTCCTCTCCACCATCCATACTCTCTTCCTTGCTAACATCTTTGACACCATCCTTTCGAGGGACCACAAGAGCTTAACTTATCATCTTTTCCTTGTAGGGGCTTCTCCCCGGCTTCAAGTGCAATCGTTGTAACCACATCGACATGAACAACCTGAAAAACAAATTCAAACTTTAAAGTGGATCCCTGATTTCCCGTGTCACTCAACATAAAACACCATGTCACCAAAAAACAAACTTACCTCCTCATCCTTTTGTGCCCCCATCCCTTTCCTTTTCATTGAAAAGTTTGTCTTTAGCTCCATCTTTCTCAACATCACCCTCCTTCTCTGCATCAGTGTCAAAAGAAGCGCTAGTATCCCTTTCTCTTTCTTCCTTGGCTCTTTCCATCCCTTTAGCAACCTGCAGTCCATTGACGACCTCCTCCAACACATTCATATCCAGGGATTAGGTTTTTAGCATCACTCATACGGACTAAGGTGAACAAAAGCGTTCAGAAAATAACATCAGCTGACCTCGTATGTCAAAACTCATTTATAATTCAGAAACAAGCCCAATTAAAACATAAAACGACATTGTTGTCCAACAACCAATGAAATTAAAATAAAAAACAAGAGAATGACATCAAAGAAAATGTATGGTATTCGTAAACCTATTCAAATTCATATCAGATTTTAATCATCGCTTAATTTCAGATTGAAATGATTAGGACAGTATCCTTTAAATATCAATATTTACATGTCACCTTGAAAATGTCACATGTCAAGAGTCCATTTCCCCTTGTCAGCCAAGTTATGCAGATTTTGCAGAAAACGAAGCTGTGCAAATGAATGACATCTTTTCCCATCCAATTCGAAACCCATGTTACCAATTTCTCTTTCAAACCAAAAAATTCCAAATCAAACACGACTTAAACCTGAATCGTTCTTATTCAATCACCCACCAAAACATCCCCATATCCCAATTTCAAGTCCCACCATTGCCACTCTCTTCGGCCTTTCTAAACCCTAACCACCGATTTACCCTAACCATACCCGAAAACCGCCCTCCTCATCCTTCAATCACACCACCATTGTCACCCCTCCACAACCCATCACTCAACCCACCATTGACATTCAATCCCTAAACCCCATAGTAGGTGCCTTCACCTATACACCCCACACCCCACGTTCGCACAAAACGGAGAAGAGAAGTGAAATGGAAAGGGGGGCGTACCTTTACAGTGGGTGGCCGGCGTTCTTCGCTTCTCCTCAACACTCCGATAGCGGCGGGATCTTTCGACCTCCTTTCTTTTCAAATCGCCGACGTCTTCTTCCTTTCTCTTCTTACGATTTCTTTTTGAAATGAAAAGAGAGACAATTGATGGAGAGAGAGTGTGTGATGATGATAAAGTAGTTTTCTCTCTCCCCCCCCTTTTTTTTTTGCTCTTGCCTTATCTCACATCAAGACATTTAATGCCTCTTAAATTTTTTCCATTTTTCCGTTATTTTTTTATCCCATTTTCCACATTTTTTTTTCGCGCCTAAACCGGCTATACAAGGTTGGGTGACATGCACTTTTTTGCCAAAATTTGGAAAAGGTGTTATTTTTGCAAATTTTCAAGAGTGTGTGCTATTTGTGCAAGGGTTTCCAAAAAATGGTCTATTTATGACCATTTCGCCAAGAAAAACTCTTCTTCTACCACAATTGTTAAAAAAGTACTCTTTAAGTACAAATTTTCATATTAAATGAAATAAGATTAAATCTTAGTTTGAATAAGTAAACCATATAATAAAAACTAACTAGAAATAAAATTTTAAATAATTAACCTGAATAATCAATTGAGTAATGTAAATCAAAGATGAAAATAAATTATTATTTATATTGAATATATAGTATCAATTGAGTAATGTAAATCAATTGAGTAATATAAAGTTATTGATGAAATAAATCATTAAAATTATAAGATTGAAACTATAATTAAGTTAATACGAGTAATATAAATTATTATATATATATATATGTAATATATAATATCAATTTTTTTTTAAAGTAAACCCGTGCGTAGCACGGGAACGTCTACTAGTTTATAGTAGTTTTTAAAGTTCGTATTAATACTTATTCATAATTGATCTTTCTTATTATTTTTGGTTATTTTTTCAAAAAAAAAAAATTTGCCATCCCTCCTCACACCAAACGCCACCTTAAAATTACATCCAATTTTATTTTATATTTTTATAAGAAGTTTCCTTTTCCAATTACCACCGCCCTGCAATTTCCGACAAGGGACGAAATAGAGAGTTCAGGAAATTGCCCTAGCTTTTTTTCCTCCCCTCCCTTGTCCTCATCAGTGACTCAGTACCTGGAGAGACCGCACTTGTGTGCTTGATCCCACCATTGTTGATGTTTCTTGGTTTATAATGGAGGATGGGGTGTAAAAGAAAAGCCGCTTCTTCACCATCATTGAAGTCCCTTGCTAGAAGGAAATAGACATCTCTCGTTGCTTCGGTGAATCCAGATCTCTAATCTGTTCTCTTTCGCTCTCTTTTGTATGAATTTGGGCCGGGTTTTGGCTTCTTACTTCCTTGCTTTACCGGATTTGATTCCTGTTTTGTGTCAAACTTGCTATTCGTATTTTACTCTGCTGCTGAATTTTCGTTTCCTTCGAACTTGTTATTCGTGTTTTTCTCTTAATTGTGTTCATCTGTTTGCCGATCTACGCGGAATCACTAGATATCCCTAGTGTCTGCGAGATCTGACTTCAATCCATCTCAGCCCTTCGATTTGATGGCTTTTTATTTTTTTTGAAGATTAGCGCTCTTATTGCTTTTGGTTTGAATTTGTTCAGTGCATTCAGTCTGCGGGAGATCTTTTCTAGCTTGGGGATCACAATGCTGAAGCAAATACTCAACAAGCTTCCTCGGAAATTGTTTAAATCTGACACTGCCGATTCATTCTTGAACAGTGATTCAAGTGAATCAGACCACAGTGCAGGTCGTTTACAAACGGGGAATGGTTCGTTGGGCAAATTGAACGGGATTAAGCGCACTTCTTCTGCAGTGTTTCCTACTGGTGTGGTTGCAGGAATTGATCCTCTGTTGGCTTTTAAGGATGTCCCTAATTCAGAAAAGATGAATTTGTTTCTGAGTAAATTGAACCTCTGCTGCGTGACCTTTGATTCTGGAGATCCAAATAAGAATACCTCAGCAGAGAATATCAAGCGCCAAACATTGATTGAACTTGTTGAATTTGTTGCTTCTGGTCTGCCCTCAAAGTTTCCTGAACCTGCAATGTTTGCTATGACTAGGATGTGTGCCATAAATTTGTTTCGGGTCTTTCCGCCTAACTACAGGTCTGGTTCAGGTGGTGACGAGAATGATGATGATGAACTCATGTTTGATCCTAGTTGGTCACACTTGCACCTTGTGTATGACTTATTGCTTAAATTTATTACTTCATCATCGCTTGATGCAAAGCTGGCAAAGAAATACATGGATCACTCATTTATCTTAAAGTTGCTTGATCTTTTTGATTCGGAGGATCCCAGGGAGAGAGATTGCTTGAAAACTATTCTGCATCGAATGTATGGTAAATTCATGGTTCATAGGCCGTTTATCCGGAAGGCAATGGGCAATATATTCTATCGGTTTGTGTTTGAAACTGAGCGACACAATGGGATTACTGAGTTGTTGGAGATATTTGGAAGTGTTATTAGTGGATTTGCTTTGCCCTTGAAAGAGGAGCACAAGATATTCTTGTGCAGGGCTTTAATTCCTCTGCATAAACCAAAATGTCTCGGTGTTTACTTCCAACAGCTGTCATTCTGTGTGACACAATTCATAGAGAAGGATCCAAAGTTAGCCGTCATTGTCATAAAGGGATTGTTGAAATATTGGCCAGTTACAAATAGCCAGAAAGAGGTTATGTTTTTGGGTGAGTTGGAAGAGATATTGGAAGCGATTAACATGCTTGAATTCCAAAAGATTATGGTTCCACTATTTTGGAGGATTGGATGTTGCATTAACAGCTACCATTTTCAGGTACTCTATTCCTACCTTATGGGGTATACTTGTAATATCTGGAACCTGGCCTGTCCCTGTACAATTACTTCTTTTACATGATCACGAAGCTAGCATATGTCTATTGTTGAATGTCTTATATTTCTCTGGCTCTGTTGCTGTCCCTTGGTTTTGTCACATAAACACTTGTCATCAACCAGACCTGTTAAATCAGGAAGAATGTTTTATTGATACACTTTAGATCCAGGCGAATTGTTTGGTGATATGTGTAGTGATGCTGGTGTCAGTAGTGTAAGGCAGGATTTTTCTGACGTTGGTGTGGCGTTTTATGAAGGCAAAATGTCTTATCTCCACTATTGTGCAGAACTGTGATAAATGTTGGCTTGAAAATTGTGTGGGGATGATGAGACAGCAATAGCCTAGTAAAAAAACCGTGCTTTATCTTTGCATCCGGCACAGGAAGAAAAATAGGATATTATTTCTCTCTCTTTTTTTTTAAGGTGTGACTATTCCTGCATTTTCAGGAATTCTTTATATTCAGCAAGATGACCATGAGTAGTATTCTCATGCCCAGCTTTCATGGCTTTGTTTATTATTTTAACATGTAACCCCGGTGAGTTACTTGAAGACTATAAGATTTATATGAACTCTTTTCAGGTTGCTGAAAGGGCACTTTTCCTATGGAACAATGATCAAATTCTTAACCTGATCGGGCACAACCAGCAGGCCATCCTTCCTGTCATCCTTCCAGCTTTGGAGAGGAATGCTCAAGGACATTGGAACCAGGCTGTGCTTAACTTAACTCTGAATGTTAGAAAGATGTTCCAGGAAATGGACGAGGTGCTCTTTGAGGCCTGCCATGCACAGTTCCAAGAACACGAATTAAAGCTTGGCTTAGCAGCTGAGCAACGGAAAGTAGCATGGGAGCACTTAGAAAATGTGGCAAGACTTCAGCCCGTAACCGGAAACATAGCAGTTCTGGTAACTCCTGTTTCGACTTCCATTGCCTGCTAGAGTAATGTACTCAGTTCAGGTTTTCTTGTAATTGTTCCCTTTTGTTCTCATAATTTCTTCATGGTATCGATTGTTGAAAGAGAAAAAGAACATGGCGAAATGTATGAGTTGGCTATTTCACATGGAAGCCTATTTTAGATGGATCGTCTAGTGATTAGGCCAGTTGTTGTTGTAACTTAAATTCCATTTTCTTGGTGTCTATGTAGTAATGATCCCTGATTTCCTTTACATGCCATCATTCTGTACTGATTCCCTGAACTGGCATTGTTGAATTTTAAGAGATGGTCTGGCGAGTACTCTACTGAATCATGAAAAAACCACTTCTTTCTCTTGCAAAATTCAGATTCTAAAAACTTAGTAATCTAATTTGTTTCTCATACATTTGACCTGACATATGTAAGGTTGATAACGCTTACTGTTTAGTCTATTGTACAGGATAAGATAATTGAAGGGACCATTGATGCCTGATTGTTTATCTGCCATTGTTACTATACTCAACTTCAGAACATGAGTTTTCTGATTTTCCACCATTTAATTACTTTACTCTTTACTATTTGTAACTTCTTGTCTACTGTTGTCTTGTCTGTCAAGAGTCCTTTTACTAGTATTGTTTTATAGAATGAATATTCTGTTTGGACTAAAAATGACATCTAATTGAGGAGGTTGCAATATTAGGATTTCCCACCGAAGGGAGAATTCTCATATGTATGAAATTTGTACTATTTTCTGCTGAAGGAAACGTTAATTTGAAGGTTTTCCTTTCATTAAAAATTGAATGTGCAGATGTATTAGGACAGCTGGAACTCCAGAATCAAATTCTATCTTTTCCTTTCGAAATTTGTTTCTTCTTTGCCAATTTGTTGTTTCTGAATCAACCTTTTCATCATATCCACAGTTTTTCAGATTCTGCAATTCAAACAGGTAATGTAAGTTTGGATGTCAAAAAGGATCCCCTTCTTTATTAGGGGAAGTTGAATCTAATGCTGGGATTCACATCTATATTTATCTCTTTTTTGCACTTCAGAAACAGGACCCCTTTTCATCCTGCAAAGCTTTTTCGTTTTAATCAGCCCTCCAAGGAGTGGATTTTCAAGTGCACAGTGCATACATTTTTATCTGAAGGATCATTTTCCCTCTCTTCCTCAGTTTAATTCATGGGCTTGAAAAGAAGTCGTATTTTCAAGTGAATAAAAGAATACCTTTTCTTATCTATGCCCATCTTTGCATTCTTATTGGTATCAAGTTTAAGATGATGGAGATTTGACTCTTGAGACAGCCAAGGCAGCTGCAGATGGAAATGCTTGATGGGTAGGCCAGCAATGCAAGTGATGAGACAGTCAGTATTCCATTTTTTCTGCCCTTAGGATAAAATTTGAAATTCTAGTTGTCTCTGCCTCTTTTATTCTTTTATCTTTGGTTAGCATCTGAAGATATATCTCTACTCATCCTGCATATGCTCTATATTTCCATATGGTAAGCTAATATCAGTCATTCATTGTATATTACACGATCTTCTCATCTTAGTGCTACATTTATCTGTCCGATGTAATAGTATGGTGGGTTGGCGTTCAGTTCTCACTTCTCTGTCATACAAGAGGATATGTGGAGCAGTCAGCTGTAGATCAAATATCATGAGTAGACAAGTGGAAACTTTCTGTCTTGTCACGGGTTTAGAAATTCGGTTTCATGTTATCCTCTTTGCTATTTTACAGCTGCTAAAATAGCTACTATGTGCTTGAGGTTTGCATATACTGTGATTTTTTCCTCCAGTTTTCTGTTGTACTTCCTAGCTTCCTTCTTTGTGCTACTGGTGCTGTCGATACACTTTTGCTTTACTTGTAGCTGTTAATTGTTAAGTAGACGACTTTTGTGTTTGGATGCTCGGGTAATCTACATTAGTGTCTACATTTTCTCAGTTTCTATGAAGACTCGCTGGTGTGCTTGCAGAGTCTCCATTTTGCAGTTCAGAATAGGGGTTGGGATGAACTTCTGTGTAAATTATGGATATAAATGTGATATCATATTCACAGTCGTAACAGATAAAAATCAACTGAAGGTTAAATGTTGCGCGTCACGTATCCAGTGAAAACATGTAGTATTTATGTATGAATGATTGAATCCTTGAATGGTTGGTGAAGACCGTGAAATATCTGCCGCTTGCTAGTCTGTTACTGGAAAATGATTGAATGCTCGGCCAGGAGCTAATCATCAATGCTCGAAACGGAGCTGCAGAGAGGAAAATCCGTCTGAGATTTGCTTGAAATGATGGAATTGTAACCTTGACAAGAGGAAAATGTTGATCTTTTATTGTGTTCTTGCTTCCCTATGAAAGTGTCAATATATTGGCACCAACCGATATACATTACACTTGAACATCGTTTAATAACAATGTTACTAGAGTATAGATCTGGAGCGACAAATTAAGAAAATCAAATGAATGAGATTAAAAGTAAATGACAAACCTACCTAACAATGCTCCTTATAGGTTCTTTCGAATGAGAACCTGAAATTCTATGTCATCAATTCTACTGTAGATATATCTTAGGTTTAATATTTATTATTATATTATTATATATATACTCCATATTTTATACAACATCAAAAATGTTTAGCAATACTCTGTAATTTTTTAATTTTCAATAAATAATATTTTACCGGCGGCATATATAATTCTTGTGAAGTGGCAGTCGCTTGAAATGCTTCTTCACTCGTCAGCGGGTCACTTTGACCGTCGACCCAACAATTTCCAGATCAACAACTCCGCCGCGTTCCTCCATTCTCTCCACCCCAAAACTAGTGAGCGAAAATGGCGGAGGATAAACTCCTTAGGAGGATAACTGAGGCGTTCAAAGACCTCGCCGCCACTATCAACGACCGCGATGACGACGCGGTCGTCGAAGTTGCACCTTTCTCCCGCGCCTGCTCTCTCGTCTCTCCCCTCTTCAGCTGCCTAGGCTTCGCCTTCAAGTTCGCCGAGATGGACTACGTCGCAAAGGTTGAACCCCGATCTTATCTCTCCTCCATTCAAGCGCAGCCGATTTCGTGTCAAATCCAATCCGGATTAACTGAATCGACTTTTTATTTATTAAATTTTCATTTCCGTTCTTGTTTACAGGTGGAGGATATCTCTCAGGCTTCTAAGGCGATCTCAACGCTGCCGGCGTTGCTCGATCGAGATATCCAGGCGGATACCGTACGGAAGCCGGGAAGTCATACAAGGAATCTGTTGAGAGTTAAACGCGGCCTTGACATGGTCAAAGTTCTGTTCGAGGAGATCCTCGCCACTGAGTATGGCTTTAGGCTTGCCTCTTATTATTACTGCTTTCAGCTGCATACTAGTTGGTTTTCGTTTCCTTAATTCCTTTTGATTGAATGTTAGTCATTTCTTCACATTGAATTGGGAACTTTGATTTCTAATTTAGTAATTAGTACAATCAATAACAATGTAATAGTGTGCTTTCAGTATGAGATTAGTTTATTTTTCCATCTAAGAAAGAAGCTGAAGTGGTAAATGATTAGTGCAGATAGTTTTCAGCCAGAGCTGTCTGAATTTGAATTAAACTTGTTTGCAAATCTCTTGAAAAACGCCAATTAAATCAGGGTAACCTGTGCCAAACAATAAATTTACAATGATATGTATCTAATTTTTAGTAAGATCTTTGAATGCTGTATTTTCTGAACAGTTAAGAAGTTTTAGGGGATACGGAGTATCTTCTTATTAAGCAATGCAAAAACATTCTTACCTTGTGGCTGCCTGAATAGGCTTTGTGAATTTTTTTCCTCTCTTCATTTCTTAAAAATAAGGAAAATATATATGATACTTTCAGTTTATCAATACTTCCAAGATACACTATATATCAGCTTTTTATTGGTGTCCTTAATGTCCCAAAAAAAATGTATACTCCCCATATGGATAACAAGGTTAGGGGCCTAGATCAAAGGGCACATGCCATTGCTGTTTCAAACATGCATTTATTAGCTGAAGAATTTGTTAGCCAACTGAAAAATTGTCAGAGCTTTTAGATAATCGGATGCTGTTGTGCTGAAGGTGAATGTTATACCCTTTTCCATTTAGATTTGTTCCATCCGTGCATAGCTTGCTTGATCATCTTTCTCATAGTCATGTTAGCCTCCTTTGTTCCACATAATCACATTAGTCTCGGTGAAACAAGATCAACTATTTAAGGGTACTTGAAGGTAAGTTTTGAAATCTCTCGCCTTGCTGCCAATCCTGCCATTGACAACCCCACACTTGGACCATTTATCTTAGCCTTTTCTCTAGTGTTGGGGATAAGGATTCAGGGTTGGCAGTAGAGTCATTATCAATAGTAGTGTCAGTTATAGCAAAAGTGATGTGACACCTGAGCTAAACTACTATTAGTGAATGCTATTGGTGTGTGGTTGTAAAAAGGTTAAGAGAGGATGTTCCACTTGTGATTTTGGAATTTCAGTGGACTGTGGACCTTGACGCTACTATTGATAATGACTCTACTGCCAAAGTAGGTAGTTGTTTGATACAGCTTACATTTTAGTGGGATTGGTAGTGGAAAATGGTTCTTTCAGTACTGATTGAGTATAGATTGGCACTTGACATTCTTTTGACAGTAATTAGCCAAAGTAGGTAGTTGTTTGATACAAGGGTAAAATCCACCTATGGTCTCTGAACTTTGACCAAATGTTCAAACGGGTCCCTGAACTTTATTTTTGTTCATTGAAGTCCCTAAACTTTGATACTTTGTACACATTTGGTCCATCTATTAGTAAATTTGTTAAATACTCCCTCCGTTCAACAAAACTTGTCGTTTACTATTCATGCACGCTTTTTTAGAATGATAAAAACTATATAAAATATTCATTTTTTTTAAATTTTTTTTAAACAAGTTTGTACTTATTAATAATAACTACGAAATTGTTAAAAAAATTATTTAAAAAGTCGATATTTTATGTAGTTTTTAACTCCAAAAAAAACGTGCATGAATAGTAAAACGTCAAGTTTTGTTGAACGGAGGGAGTATGTGTTAAGTAATGATATGGAATTAATGTACACATTTTAAAAAATATTTTTAATATAATATAATTTTTTACTTTAGTAAAGCAAATACCAAGCAATTACATGTGTTAACCTAACTTATTCCATTAATATACCAAAATATATTGATTATATATCATTATTTAACACATATTTTACAAATTTACTAACAGAGGGACCAAATGTGTACAAAGTATCAAAGTTCAGGGATTTTAATGAACAAAGATAAAGTTCAGGGACCCGTTTGAACATTTGATCAAAGTTCAGGGACTATAGGTGGTTTTTACCCTTTGATACAGCTTACATGTTACTTAGAAATTGGAATGGTATAATTCTAGTCCATAATATAGGTACCATTCACAAAAAAGCCACATCCTACCAGAATGATTTCAGCCCACAATGAGCAATGTTTTCTCACTATCTCAGTCTTCAGTTTCTCCTGCCTTGCTGAGTTGAGGCAAAGAAGATGTTTTATTTTTTTCTTAACATTTTTCATGAAAAGCTTGGACTTATATTCTTTTGTCTCCATGATTTTAAACTATCCTGTTTTTCTTTGAGGCTCTGAAAATTGGAAGTTTATGACTATAGAATGTTTTAGTGGGTCACTTAGGTTTATGGTGAAGCTGCAGAACAATGCTTTTTCTTATGTATCCCTGCTGCCATATTTCAGTCTAATCACTTGGTTTGCTTTATTTTGTTGAATGGTTGAAGCTTATCTTAGAACTTGAAATTGCAAAGATGACTGAATATTTTGATTCTATTTCAAAGGGGTAATTCTTTGAGAGATCCTGCCTCCAAAGCTTATACTCAAGTATTTGCTCCTTACCATGGATGGGCTATTAGGAAAGCTGTTGCAGCTGGAATGTATGCACTTCCTACAAGGGAACAGTTACTAAAGAAGCTGAATGAAGATGGTTAGTCCTTGCTATAAATCAACTCTCTTTGTTTCCTGTTTGCCAAAACATTTTAATTCTTTTATTACCATCCCAATGTATGCAATCTTCACTGGATGATGCCTTTGATATCTTAACATTTTACTTTGGCATGTTTGGTTCACATAACTTATAAATAATAAGTTGACTTATACGCTGTAATTTATTATATCCACCCAATTATAATTATATTGGCCGTATAACTTAACTCATAAGTCGTAAATTGCTCTACCAACAATCCCTTCCCTCCATCATTAGCATTCGGTGAAAAATATAACAAGAGGTTATGTTTCGATCATGAACAACTACAACAGCGACAACAATAGCAAATATTCCCGCTTAAGGCTGGGTATTGGGGGGGGGGGGGGGTCAAGGTGTATGCATTCATTCCCCGAACATGCTGAAAGGATGTTTCCAAGTTTCCAATAGACCCATGAAGTCAGGGACAAAAATTAGGAGTAAAAACCAACCCAAAAACTACCTAGAAAACATAAGAGCTCATAAATAAAAAAGCATATAAATATAGGGAAGAAAACATGGGAAGATTCATACTGTCATACGTGGCTTCTTAGTTAAAAATGAAATTCAAATGAAAAGGGGCAGCCATTTTCCATCAACGAAATGCTTTTAGACACCAAATTGCAACCCTGAATCTCTTTGCTCCTCCCCAGGTCTCTTCTAAAGAGAGTATAAATGAATGCTAATCCAGGAAGAGATCACTGAAATGAGGACTTCTATTCAAAAGTAAACATGGTATACTGATTCACTCTCTTGAAGAATCATTTAACCATAAACGTTATGTCTCAATAGAAGCTGGAGGGAAATTTTGATATTTAATTATTTACAGAAGACCAAAGTGGTTCAGAGAACATAGTGTAACATATCCTTAATTTATTTCTACTCCTAGCACATGCTTTCATTTGACCCTCAAGTCTGAAACGGTAAATATATAGATGTGGTGGTTAAGCCAAATATACAAAAGAGTATGACCAAACTAAGGGTCATACGGAAAAACTAGTATCCTACCCCAAAAGACTAAACCATGTAAACAAGCACACAAAAGGCTGCACAACTACCCCTCTATACAACCCTACCAACTAGCAACTCCGTCTACCTCAACCGACCCCAAAAAAACTCTATACAAGCCTCTCCTCTCAAGTATCCTGTATACCAAGTCTTTCGACAAGAGGCTTACACTTCCATCTTGCCGAAATTCTCAACCTGCAGCTAGCAATGATCGTCTCTGCACACTCAGAAGGGCTAAACTGCTCCTGTCTGAATATTACTCCATTCCTCCCCTTACAAGTGAAGTAAACCAAAGACTCAAAAGCCAATAACTTTGCTTGGTAAAGCTGCGATTTCTGTATTTTTTCTGGCTCACGAGCAAACCAAGCCCGCCAGTCCTCAAGTGCTTCTATGTAATTGAAGTTGTTTTTCTAACTTGAATGAACTTCTTCATTTTTAGGTCCAGATCTTAAGCTCCACACTGACCACTAGATTTCTGTATGCTAAATATTGTGGTGTGCTCATGTGCTGTTGAAACCTGATGTGGACATGACTTTTCTGAAATGATTGCCCTAGTTTTAACTTTTAATACCTGAATACTACACAGTGCACAGTTAACATTTAGATTGTTAGCTGAACCATGAGACTGCAAAATAGTGAATAAAAGGAGGAACATAGAGAATATGAATGGAATTTAGGGCTGATTCGAATCTTTACTTCATCTGTTCTTCTAGTGAATTTGGGGGTGTATAAACTGTTTTCAATTTATTAGGGTCATGACTCATGACTCATGGGACACCGGACACGGCTTACTAACTACCGCAAGGGCAAATCTAAGCTTTTTTCCATCCCTAGGCCATGTTGGTGGGGGAGCCTTAGCCTTGTGGTATTTTGGTTAGTATTTGTTGTTGTAAATCTGTTTTTAGATCTTTTTCTTCATAGGTGGTCTGAGTGACAATGGAATGAGAGGGAAAAGTGTACATTTGAAATGCCATTACTTTTTTCATCTGAAATATCCTTCTCATTATTATGCATATTATTGTATCAACCATTTCCTCCGTTTATTTCCTCCTGCATTGGCTCTTCTCAGAAACCTCTCTATCTGTCTCCAGTCTTCTAACCTTATGCCTTATTTCTTATGATTTCCGTCAAAAAATTAAATTCCTTCCTTTGGAAAATTAGCTTACAGCTTGATAGTTATGATATTCTGAGAAATGAAGACCCTATTCTGCCTGATAAACCCTAGGATATGCAAGCGCCAGGCTAGCAAATGGATCAGTTAGAACAGTTGTAGTAGCAAACCTTTCTGCATGCAACTATTGTGATTATACTTACAAGGTTTGCATGTTGCAGCGAACTCAGCGAAGATCCAAATGCAGAGTTATGTAACTGCATCTGCACCTGTGATCATGTATGTGGATGGACTCTTTCTCTCAAGAGAACTGGGGATAGACTGGTAGAAACATTCACTCCATGCGATAGTTATGGTGGTAGCTCTTACCCACAATCTATCATGTATCTTCTCTTCCTCTTTTTCCTTCTTCAGAAACAAAGAAATGCATTATGAAACAAGATGTCTATCCATTGTGATTGAGTGAAACTTTGGCATTATATGTCTGCAGGTCACTAGTCAAATGTAAAGCAAGAAGCGACTTTACCTAATTTGACAATCCACTGTAATTGCTAGGTTTTTCAAGGTTTCAGGTAGGTCTTACTCATCCGATTTGTTTACTTACTGGGTTATATTATATGCACGGCTATGAGAGCTTAGACAAAATCTATGGTTTGGCCTTGCAAAACTTGTATTTATCTAAAACTCATGAACATCCAATATTCCAATTCAAAGATCTTGGGATTTGGACATACATCAGCAATCTCTGTGTGTAATTGTGTAAAGCATTCAACGTTCAAGAGATACCTGTATTGTTTCAACTTTTCAAATGCCATTTAGTTACAGTGCATTTATATTATAATTGGCTTTAAGCATGGACAATCTATAAAGTTAATTTTACTGTCTGCAAAAGAAGAATCACCATAATGTGAGATGGTGAGAAGTTATAGTGGGGGATAGATGATTTTCCGTTTGATGATGAGCTATGTAGGGCGTGATCCGTTTGCTGCAGTCCTTCGTTTTGTAGCTTGTTGATTTCCCCTTTTTCAACATATACCCTAAAGTTTATGGATCAGAATCGGGGTTGAGCCGTTGAGGTTTCGGGGGCAATCCAACCTAATATAAATTGGGTGTTCTTATTTACTCAAATCAAATCTCAAAATACTACCTATATTTCTCAGCCTGACTTTCTGAGGTTCATTCGGTACCTATTGGCTATAGTTTGAAGTTTCACTGGCCCCAACCCAATTTATGGGCTAGTAAAAAGATGGGAGTAAAATTTGATTCTTCATAAACATTCTAATTTTATACTGAAACCAAGTTGCAACTAAACACCAAAGGTAGTGTCCACCTGGAAAATTTGAGAGCATGACAATGAACTAAAAGGAAGAGACTTCTGTTCACTGGACAGTTGGTGCGTAGCTTTCAAGATTGAAGTCCCATTCATGTCATGCTTTACTGTGATAGATTGCAACTTGCAAGTGTCTTCCTACCACCCAAAAAGGAAGAAAGTTTTTCTTTGTCGTGAATTCAGTCTCACGTCACGAGATTCGGGCAAAACTCATTCTCAGATAAGCACGGACTTATGCTCGGGCTTGTCAGGACCTGGCCATCTGTCAGCTCAGTCAAGTCAAGTGGTCTCACCCGCTGGAGGGATGGATTAAAAGACTTACATGGACGGTTCCTTTCAGGAAGATAAGACTAGTGTTGGCTAGGGCATTGCTAGAGGTCAATTAGGGTCTGTTTGGTGGGTAAAAGATTAATCTAGTTTAAGATTAAAATTTACATGAAAATTTTGATGAAATTCTGGAGATATATAAATTTTTTAGCATTTATGGATAGATTGAAAGAGTAAATTCTTGTTTTACCTAACAAATTACAGAGTTTTGTAAAATTATATTTTCAAAAATCACAAAAAGCTTTGCCACACCGCTTGAGAAGCTCCAACGACGACCCCTTGCCGCTGGGAAAACGAACCAGCAGAGTGCAAGAGGTAGGGTGTGCAGAAAAAGTCTGACACGACTGACACGACACGAAAAAAACCAAAACCGAAAAGACACAACATGAACCGAGAAAACACGACTGTAAACGATTCATGTTTGGATTGGCCATATCACCTTATTGGATATTTGACATGAATCGATTTTTTTAAAAAAATTTTAGGTAAGGTTGTATAGTATTAGTACAAATAGAATCCCTTAAGTAACAAAAATTCATGAGAAGTGTAAGTGTTGGTCCCCCGAGTTTTAAAAAAATCATGAGAAGTGTAAGTGTTGGTCTGATCAAACAAACCCGAGTTTGAATTCTCCTCCTCTTGCAATTTTTTTTCCTTTCCTGCGTATTTGTGGCGATTTGCTGGTTGTTTTTGCTCGAAATCATGATTGATTTTGTTTATGGCCAAATCATATTTGAAATCGACATCCCTCCTTTTTGTTTTTTTCCCTGCCTGGGTTGGTTGATGTGTTTCCGTTTATGGCCACTATCTCTGTTTCCATTTTTACCCTTTCGGTTGTTTTTTCCATGGTTGTACAATAGCTAGTAGCTCCACAAGAAAAAAAAAAAAAGGTTCGTGTTGGCTAGGATAACCCGGATATCCGACACAAATCCGAATAACTTTGCTGTGTCGGATACTCGACTTAAGATAGTTTGTAAACGGTTCGGGCTTTTTGAGCAAAACGATTTCGGGTACCCAACACGATTATCCGGTTCGTATCGGGTACCCGAATAATTTTTTTTTATTAGGTAAGAATTCGAGTTTCCCGCAGACGGGATAACCGTCTACAACAACCAAAATACATACGGTGCAAACTCACACAAACGAACTCACCAAAAAACAAACCAAGCAGGAAGTGGACGAAAACGACGGACGAAGCCAAGGCCACCCTGAAGCAAAACTGTAGGCTAGCGATACATCATGACCCGATCATCCTGTGGGCAGTGAGAGGATGAAACTCCAGGGAAGCAGTCAACTCGAGTAGTGGAGACGCCATGATACACACTACTACGATGCCAACCTATCTCGGCCAGATTCAAATCCACGGAAAAGACCGCCAAGTCGGGTAACGAATATGCCCCCTAGCCCTAGCCAAGAGGCAATCGGAACTCGAAGTGCTGTAAAATTAATGATTTTTATTTGAATTTTCATCATTAGAAATTTTAAATATATGAAAAAGTAGAATAGGATATACATGGTGGACCCTACGCCGGATTTTAAGTTCCAGTCAAATGGGCCTGATCCAACCGTTGCCATACGTATAAAATCCGTTGTTAATAAATTGAAGTTCCCCAACAGGCCCGGCCCAACCGTTAACTTTGGTGGACCCCTACCAGCATACCTTTTTAAGTTTTAACTCTGCCTAAATTCCAACGGCTAGTGCCTCTTCTTTGAAGGTAAAAAAAAATAGCTCACAGAAACAAAAAGAGCAAAAGATGGGAGTGAAAAGGAGATACGTATAGTCTCTCATCTCTGTAACGGCTCTTTTCGTTTCGACTCTCAAACAACCTTTTCCCCTTCCTTCTCTCTTTCCTTCCATAACCAAACCCTAATTTGAATTACCCAAACATCTCAGCTTCTTCTGTTCTCTCTCAACTTTCTATCGATCTTGATTCTTCGCTCGATCTGGATCAATCAAGGTAGCACAAGATTCTCCAGGTAATCAACTTTCATTTCCGATCACTTCTCTCATTGATCTGCCATTTCTCGGGTGGGGTTCTTCATTGGTATGGTAGCCTGTGCTAATTTTGATAGATTTATCATGTCGTGAAGCTAGGGTTTTAACTGCATAACACCGTATGAAAATGGAGGGGGAGTTAGAGCGAGCGAAGTCGGAGATTGAGAAGCTCAAATCGACTCTGAATGAAAAGGAATCCATAATCGAACACCTGAGCTGCGCCACCGCAAAGCGTAGAAATGATTCTGAGGCGAATCTGAGCAAACTCCAAGAGGAAAACAGTCGGCTTTTGATGGCACTTGATGAGGCAGACGAGAAGAGCAAGGCTCAAGAGACCGCCATTGGAGCACTCAAATTGGAGGCGGAAAACGTAAGAGCACTGTTATTTGCTTCACAGAAGAAGTGCACGGAGGTCGAGAGGGAGGCCAAGGAATTGAAAGAAGCAAGTCGGAAAGAGGACGCATTGGCGAGATTAGAAGACGGGAAGAGGAAACTCGAAGATCAGCTCAAGTGGAAGAAAGAGCAGTTTGAGCTTCTCAGGCAAGCTCATGAAAAGATGAAAGATCAATTTGAAGAAAGCAAGCGAGAGTGGGATTCGGAGAAATCAACGTTGCTCGAGGGGATGAGTAAACTGCAATCGTCTCTTGATTCTCAGACCAGCAGATCTGAATCCTTGAAAACGCAGCTTGATATGTGCAGGCATTCGTTATCACACGAAGAGAGCCGGAGGCAGAATCTGGAATCGCGGATTTCTGAGATGAAAACGCGGCTGGAGAGCCTCACTGACGAGTGCTGGGAGGCGAAATCAAGGGCTAACACTTGCAATGCTCTAACAGATGATCAGATCTCGGCGCTTAGAGATTCGTTGCGAGAAAAGGAATCTGAGCTTAAAGACGCTCAATACAAAGCAAGGAAGCTTGAGAAGGAGAATCAAGAGTTGCTCAGCTCAGTAAGAGAGCTACAAGAAGCTCATATCCCCAAAGCAGCTTCAACGCCTCCGTCTGCAATGGCAAAGATCAAGAGCAAGCTCAGATCACTGGAGCAGGTCCAGAAATCGAAGGAAGTGGAATGGGAACTTCAGATCCAGACATTGAGAAAGGATCTGGATGAACACAAGTTCTGCTTGAAGATCAAGGAGGCATCCATCAAGGACCTTAAGAAGGATCTAGAGGATTGTAATGTTACAAATACAGAGTTGAAGATGCAAAATGAGGAGCTATCTTTAATGCTACAGCTGCTAAGGACCGAGTTCTCAGAAACTCAGGCAACAGTAGACGAAACTAATCTAAACAATGAGATCCAGAAGTACAAAGAAATGCTTGATGAATCTTACAGAGATCAGGCCAGTTTGAAGCAGGAGCTTCGAGAATTAGGCTGTGCTTTAGAGAGGCTGAACTGTGAACTAACTGAAAAGGTCTGCGAAGGAAGTGAGATCGAGTTTGAGCTACAGATATGGAGGGTGACTGCTGAAAGACTACAAGCTAGGCTCGAGGAGAATCAGCAGCTTCGTAAAGAGTTGGAATTGGCTCTCCTTGCACAAGCAGGGTTTGAAGAGGAACTCAAACTAGAGATCTGCAATCTCAAGCAACAATCTGGCTTACTAGAACACGACGATAAGAACACTCTGCCGATGATGGAGGAGGATAGGTGGCCAATGCAAGAAGAAGAGACCGTAAATAAGCAAATCTTTAACGTGGTAAAATCGATTGAGATCAGAGCAAGCGATGAAAGATCACCTTTTAGAGAGATCAACTAGATAAGCTCCTATCTTTGATCTACTTAATTCTTGTATTTTCTTTTCCCACCAGATTTAGCTTACAGTTGCTGATGACTGATTTCTTACACACGGAGGTGCTTAGAAGTACTTGAAACCTCGTTATTCAATTCGTTTTATCATGTATATACGATTTAAGATTGATTGATTGTTTCAGAATGTGTTCCTAATTTATTTTATTTTTGAAAAGGTTTGGTTCAAATTCCTGGTAAAATTTGTTACAATTAGAGAGTTGTTGCAGATCCTTCATCGTCTTGTGACTGGTATTGTTTTTAGAATTGCATACTATTTGTTTCGTTTATTAGTTCGCAAAGTAAGAAGCTGAAGTGGTAACTGGTAACTGATAAATGGGGATTGTTTTCAGCCACACCTGTCTGAAATTTATACTTGTTTGCAACTCTTTAATTTGTATTCACTGTCAAGTCTGTTAGTAACATCTTAGATTGCTGTATTTTCTGAACAGTTGAGAAGGTTTAGGGAATATGGACTATCAGACATCAGCAATTAACAAACCAAACACTCAGAATCACTTGAATTTATTATACAACAGGATTAAGATTATAGTTTAATCAAAAAATCCGGCATCATACCACAATGGAGAGTACAACAAGAGCGATGAACTGTGAACAACAATGACGATTTTAGCAAGCACCATGACCAATATAGTGATCAACAATGACGATTTTAGCAAGCACCATGACCAATATAGTGATTTCAGCAACCACTTGTTAGTCCGTGACCAACAATAACGAATTCAGCAATGATCAGCAACAACACGCAACACCGAATGACAACTAACACCAATCTGTGACCACCAGCGAACAGCGAGCAGCCTCTTCTGGAACCATGACCACTGGCCACCAGCACGGGCAGCGAAAATACAATAGCAAAAGCACCATGAAACCTAAATATGTTTATATCAAATCTGTAAGGATAAACTAATAATCTCTTACAGGCAAAAAAGGATATAGAATTTGAAGCATGTTACTAACCTTTTAACTTATTTTTTCTTCTTGATTTGGAGCAGGCCTTGTTCTACTCGCTGTACAAGGCAATTTGGGAGCTCCTTTGGTTCAGGAACTTGATCAAGGCCTAGCACACGGAGGCTTGGAAGGCGACCCCAATCCAGGCCTGTTTTCTCCTCTCCATGATCCCACAACTTCAGTTTCCGACAACGAAGAATGGTTAACTCCTCAACACTGGCATTTGACGGAAGCTGCACATTCTCCAAAGCTGGCCAACCGCGTAACTCAAGTCTGCGAACAGAGGTTAAACCTTCACCCGGGAAGCTTTTCAGATCACTGCAAGCTTGGATTGTAATGCTTAGCAGAGAAGATGAAGAAGCATTAGTTGACACAAGCTGTTGCACCATCTCTTGTGTAGGATCCATCATAGACAGTTGATGAAGATTTGGAGATTGTGGCAAGGACTTGAGACTATAACAACTATGAATACACAACCGTGAAAGCTTGGGAAAGGATGGTTGCTCGGGATTTGTTGCTGTTATCCCTTCTTGTCGACGTGACCATCCCTCCAATTTCGGCAAATCAGTCAGCTCAAGAAACACTAAAGAAGGAAAGAACGGCGCATTGGAGATGATCTCTTCCTCTTCCATGTATTCCAGCTCTTCGAGTTCATCTATCACGAGATCTCTAAGATTAGGGAGACGCCCAAATGAGGGTAGATGCCTTACTCTCTTACAGCGTTCGAGTTTTATGCTAGTAAGTTTGAGCCTTAGGGGAGTGGAATCTTCCTTCCACCAAACCGGTATCCTCGCATTTGGATAATCATGGATACTTAGCACATCTATGGCTTCTGGAATCTGGCCGCGCTTTAGCATCATTTCGTCTTCCAACCAACCGCCTTCTTTATCATAAGAGATCCTCAGTTGTCCTTGAAGATTCAATCCAACAAGTGCATCAAGACCACTGTCTTTGCCCACTTTGAAATCGCTTATGTGTTGAAGAGAAGTCAGTTCGCCGAACCTGGATGGCATATGCATCAACCTCTCACATCCACTGATATCTAAATGCCTGAGGCTGATCAGTTTCCTAAACTCATTAGGTAACACTTTGAGCCCCAAACAGCCACTAAGGTCTAGAGTCTGCAGATTGACCAACTTTGTGATGGAATTCGGAAGAGCTTCAAACTCCTTGTTTCTTGACAGATCAAGGTACCTCATGAATTTCAGCTTCCCTATAGAGCTTGGAACAGCCTTAATATTCAACCCTCCTAGATTGAGAGCCCTCAAGAACCTGAACTTTGCGACTTGTCGATCAAGAAGAGCCAACTGTCCTTGAACGTTTCGAGGCAGGAATAGAAACGATCGCAGACGCCGATCACTTTGGAGCAATGTTGGTGGAATGCTCCATGACTCATCTACCTTACAACCAACACTCACATGTCGAGTTTCCTTTGGGATTGGCGATGATTCCCTCTCCGTCAGCACCATGATTCCGGTTCCAGCAACTTGTTGTGCTAAATCATGAACTAAATCATGCATTTTACAGCTTTCAATATCACCATTACTACCTTCTTTTACCTCACAAAAAAAACATCTCCTAAACAATTCCATGAAATAGGCATGACCAGCTGCCTCAAGAGATCCAATCGTTGGATTGACATATCCTTGGGCAATCCAGAGGTTGATCAAATTCTTTTTGTAGAGTATAGTATCTTTCTCAAACAACGAACAATAAGCAAAGCAATCCTTCAAGCTCGATGGAAGGTAATCGTAGCTCAATTTCAATGCAGACATAATAGTACGGTTAGTACCGGTAATGGAGCCATCACTTGCCTCTATCTTTGAGAGCTCTTCACCTTCAAAAGCCTCCCATTCCGCCATGGTATCTTTCGTGTTAAGAACGCTCGCTATACTCCTTATGGCTAATGGCACATTCGCGCACTTCTTCATGATCTTTCTCCCTATACTCTCCCAATTCGAATCATTCTTTTGTTGCTCAGTAAAGGCAAACATCTTGAAGAGCTCCCATGATGCATCATTCGATAAGCCTTTTAGCTCATGATTCTTATCCACATTCATCGCCTTTGCAACCGATGAAGACCTCGCAGTGATCATTATCTTGCTCCCTTTCGCACTATCACTCCTTAGCAACGACAATAGCTTATGCCCTCTTTCGCTTTTTTCTTCCCAAAGATCATCTAGTACAAGGAAAAACTTCTCTTGGTTACCTATACATTCCCTAATCTCTTTTTGTATTTGGTTATAGCTTAAGCCTTTAACTTCCCTCCCAGTTATCGAATGAAGGATCTTTTCGATTACTTCTTTCTCATCATCAATGTTAGAGATGCAAGCCCACCATCTCCTATCCTCATTGAAACCATTCAAGATCTTCCTATCATTGTAAACTAGTTGAGCGAGACTCGTCTTCCCCATCCCTCCGATCCCAACTATCGAAATGAGTGAAATGTCCTTATCTGCATAGTCCCTATCACAAAGAAACTCTAAGATGGCCTCCTTATCATCATCTCTACCAAACACATCATTCGGATTCACGAAAGACCAACTCTCCTCGACTCTCCTAGTGCTACCGCGTATTGAGTCCTCAACACGCGGTGCAAAGTTAAACACAGCCATATCGGCATTGATCTTGACCAACTTCTTCCTAATCGACTCGACTTTCTTGACGATGGAGTAATTGGAAAGTACTTGGTTTTGCTTAGAGAAAAAGACTTGTACCTCTTTCAAGTATTGTTTCCACACTCCCTCCATCTGTTTCTTGAGGAGATCATAGGTGGCAACCTCGTCGAATAGATCCTCGGCTTCGTACATCACATCCTTGTTCCTCTCGATCAGAACCTTGACCTTGGCCGAGCCTTCTTGCTGCCTCTCGGCATCGAGAAGCATGCTTTGGATTGCTTTGATGGTGTCGGTGATCTCTTCGAGCTCGCTCCTCGCCCCCCAGATGGAGCAGGCCTTTTCATATGCAAGCTTAAAGGCAGGAGAGGCGATGGAGTTGCCGACCTTGCAGGCGAGGCTGAACACAACTGCTTCAGCCATTGGTTTACAATTAGTGAGTGGATTTGGGGGAAATCAGGCTTAATTTTTGTTCCTAGTAAGTAAGAAGTTGAAGATGTCTGTTATTTATAAGTGTTACTATGTAGGCAATTATAGGTTTATATGATCAGTTTTAATTTTCGTGCGATCAACAACTCAATTTTTTTATAATATTGATTATATAAAATCAATTTGCTTATGTGGAATGTGACAACTTAATTACCTGAGACTGAGTTTGGGCAACTTAATTGACTTGATATATTATTAGGGCAAGTGACCCAAAAATTAAAGATCCAGCATATATTTCATGAAGAATTCCTAACTTCAATTATTATATATATTATTGATTTAATCCACTTAATAATTTAATATCTTATTGATGCACGTCATTCACTACGAATTATGAATTACAAACTCATTATCGAACCCAAGTCTTGCCTCAGTTCTAGTGCCAAAATGATAGAAAGAAGTAATGACAATCACGTTGATGAACGTACATGGTGTCACGTTATTTACTAATCCATAGTTGCCCTAGTGGTCACTTTTGTATTTTTTCAGGAAAATGAATGTCGACCATCCCCAAACTGAGTCTGACCCAACCTAATCTATAACTTGATTATAGTATTTATAAAAATCAAATCTAAAAATTATCTAAACTAAAGCTTACACAACAATACTACTTGAAATTAAATCGCCATATATAAGTACTATATATATGGCGATTTATTAGTCGGATGAAACAGGACAAACATTGACGATTAATTGGACATGACAAATCATGTCAATTCACATTGTAGCTTAATACCCCCTCCCTCAAACTAGGGGTGGAGAGTAGACAACCCAAGTTTGCTGAGAAGAAGATTATGTTGATGAGAGGGCAAAACTTTAGTGAGAACTTCAGCAAGCTGTGAAGCTGTGGGAATGTGACACAAATCTAAGAGACGATCAAGGACCTTTTCCCAAGTAAAATGACAGTCAATTTCGATGTGTTTTGTGCGTTCAAGATAGACCAGATTGCGAGCAAACTGAAGGGCAAATTGATTGTCACAAAACAGTTTGATTGGCTTAGTTGGAGACACCCCAAGCTTATCAAGAAGATAAACTAACCAAGTTACTTCGACAGCAGTTTGAGCCATGGCCCGATATTCGGCCTCTGTGGAACTCCTAGAAACAACACCTTGTTTCTTAGACTTCCAGCTAATAGGAGAATTACCCAATAAAATAAAAAATACGGTCACTGATAGATGACTGTAAGAACATGATGCCCAATCTGAGTTAGTGTAAGCTGCAATCTTCGGAGTATCAAATCCATTGAGAATTATCCCATGATGCAGTGTGCCAGCCAAATAACGAATGGTGTGATAAAGAGCATCCAGGTGAGAAGAACGTGGGGCTTGCATGAATTGACTTAAAGACTAGACAACAAAGCAAAGATCAGGTCTGGTATTGGTAAGAAAGTTCAACTTACCCTAAATTTTTCTGTAATAAGAAGCATCCAATAAAGGTTCACCAAGCAGCGGATCCAAACGAAGATTTTGGGGAAGAGGCGTGCACACAGTACGAACATCATGAAGACCAGACTCTCTAATAACCTCCTGAGTGAATTTATATTGAGAGAGATGAATGCCTTTAGGATTGTAAGAAACCTCAAGCCCCAAAAAGTAATGAAGGATGCCTAAGTCTTTTATACTAAACTGCTTGTCCAGAAAAGCTTTGAGCTTGGAGATCTCAAGAGAATATGATCCAGTGACGAGGAGATCATCAACGTAGACGGCTACTATGGTAATATGCCCATTACTTTTCTTTGTAAACAAGGAGTAATCGAGTTTAGATTGCACAAACTCGAGAGATAACAAGGCAGAGGTTAGCTTGTGGAATCACTGACGACTTGCATGTTTAAGGCCATAGAGGGATTTCTGTAATTTGCACACAAGATTTGGAGCAGCAGAAAAACCTTCAGGAAGACACATATATACCTCTTCATAAAGATCTCCATGTAAGAACGCATTATTCCTGTCCATTTGATGAAGAGTCCATTGTCTTGCAGTAGCTATGGAGATGATAGTCCTGATTGTTGTCATTTTGACAACAGGTGAAAAAATCTCATGATAATCAATTCCTTCAGTTTGTGTGAATCCCTTAGCAACTAGATGAGCTTTGTGACGCTCCAAGCTTCCATCAGCTTTTAATTTCACCTTGAAACCCCCTTTACACCCTATTGCTCTCTTACCTGCAGGGAGAGGAACAAGAACCCAATTGTTGTTGGTAGTTAAAGCACTAACCTCTTTCTTTATTGCCAAAGCCCAGTTTGGATCTTGGGCAGCTTCTTTGTAAGAGGTAGGTTCAACATAAGAGGTGGTTTGGGGCAAAAAGGCAATAGAATGGGATGGTGTAACTGATGCAAAATGAGTTGTAGGATAGTGATGTAGAGCAGGTGAAGTGGAACAAACATTGCACACAAAGTCATTGAGATGAGGAGGATGATTATTCCTGGATGACCTCCTTAAAGGGATAAGGTCAATTGGTGGAGGAATTGGTTCAATGAGGGGTTGAGAATCCACAAGGGTCTGTAGACATTGAATTCTGGGTATGAACTGAGTGTAATGGGGAATCAATAGAACTGTCAATGGATGAGGTGAATGTCTGTGGTGAATTTTGGGGAGACGTATGTGGTATAAAAATGGTAGAAGGGAAACTGGACAAAGGAGGAGGGAGGGGGACATCAGATGCAATATGATCAATGGAATGAAATGGAAAGTAATTCTCATGAAACACAACATCACGAGAATGAAAGACAATCCGTGTTTTGATATCAAGAATGGTGTAAGCACTTTTGACATAGCTATATCCCAAGAAAACACATGGGTTAGCACGGGGTTGAAACTTGTCCCTGCCCCTCTTAAGTGTACCCACAAAGCAAAGGCAACCAAACACTCTAAGATGAGTGTAAGATGGAGGTTTGTGAAAAAGCAATTCATAGGAAGTTTTATTGGAAAGGATTTGGATGTTAAATAATGATCAATAAACTCAGCTGCATTATCAGACCTCATGGCTTTGATGGATGACTGAAACTGGTTTTGGATGAGAGACACAAAACTTTGTAAGATTGAGAGAGTATTTGTCTTAGATGCCATGAGATATGTCCAAGTGCACTTGGAATAGTCATCAACTAAGGTAAAAATATATTTGTAACCATTGTGAGTACTGGTTTTATATGGTCCCCAAGTATCAAAGTAAATCAACTCAAAAGGAGCAGTAGCTCTGTGTGATCTTGGTGAAAAGGACAGTCTGTGTAACTTGGCTTGAGGACAAATTTGACATATAGAGGGAGGTGAGGACAAACGCATAGAATCATCAATGTACTTTATTTGAGTAAATGGTAAATGACCCATACGGCAATGCAAAAGTTCTGCTTTACTCATAGCAGACAAAACAACAACAATGTCATTCATAGAATTAGAAGAAACTGATGCACAAGATGAAAAATCAAACTGAAGTATAGAGCTCAAATCATGAAAAGGAGCAATATCATATGGCTTGTGTGTAATGTAAAGACCATGATCCTCACTTCCAATTACCAGAGGATTCTTCATCAAAAGGCCCTGAATTATGCAAGAAGTGGGAGTGAAAAGAATATTCGAATGAATATCTTTGGAAAGCTTATGAATGGATAGCAAATTGAAGTGGAAATCAGGGACATATGAGACATTCTGTAATGGTATTTGGGGAGTAATATTAACTTTTCCAACACGAGAGATGGTGGCTTTTTGGTTATTAGGCATGGTAATTGATGATGGTCTAGGTAAAGAGGTATAGGTTTGAAAGAGGTTAATGTTGGGGGTCATGTGATCGGTTGTTCCACTGTCCAATATCCAAGATGAGTTAAGCATAGAAGAGAAAAGACAAGTAATCTTACCTGCCAACATGGTTGTGGGTTCCTTAATCTCATGATGTTGCAGGAGAGACAACAGTTGTTGATACTGCTCTTGTATAATTGGTGATGAAGCAGAAGCAGCAACCTTCTTGCCTTTGTTTGAAGAGTTACTGTCGGTTGGATATACCCGTGCAATTTCCAGCACTTGTCAATAACATGACCAAGTGACTTGCAATGTGTACAAAAAGGTCTTGAACCCGTTGATTAATTCTGAGCACCAGTATTGCTTGGATATCCATGAACTTTCCAACATTTGTCCATTGTGTGACCACCTATCTTGCAATGATCACAAAAACAAACTTGATGAGCTTGAGTTGGTGGGGTAACCATGGATCTTCCAACACTTCTCCATAGCATGACCACTGACTTTGCAATGATCACAATATAAAGGCTTCTTGGATCCAGAGAAACCTCCCTTAGATTGAGAAGCAAAGGCAAAACTGTCTCCACCAACAGTAGAGCTTTTGTTCATGCTTCTCTGTTGCTCGTCTTGAACCAGGAACCTGTATGCATCGTCAATAATGATTGGAGGAGTCATCATTAAGATGTTTCCTCGCACATCACTGTAGGCTTCATTGAGCCCCATCAATAAATGAATCACCTGCTGATTCGCTATCATCCTTGACACAGCAAGGGTAGAGCCACAATCACATGACTCACAATCAATCACAACAGCGTATTCATCCCAAATTCTCTTGAATTTGGTGAAATAATCAGAAACACTGAGATTGCCTTGATCTATTGCGATAAGATCTTTCTGAATTTGATACAATTTTGTTTGATTAGCAGCACCAAACCCACTTTCCAGATTGATCCAAATTTGACTCGCAATGCGACAATACACGACAGATTCAGCTATGTCTTTATCTATAGAGTGCAAGAGCCAAGAAAGTACCATGTTATTGCACCTATCCCAGACTCCCAGTGATGTTGAAGAAGCGGATTTGTAGTAGGTCGTTTGCAGGTGCTTGTGACAAATCCAAATTTGTTCTTCGCCATGAGAGAAACTTTCACATAGCGCCTCCAATGGTTGTAGTCACGACCATCAAGAAGGTGCGTGGAGGGCACAAAATTTGGATTATCGGAATGGTGGAGATAGAGCTCGCTCATCGGATCTATATCGCCGGCATCGGAGCTCCGATTACCAGGATCATCTACGCGCTCTGATACCATGTCAATTCAAGCTAAATTGACACAGAATTGAATCACAGAGGGAATGAAACCATGGAAAGCTGTAGAACAGAGAGAAGAGAGCATGAGAGGAGTGAAGGAATTGATTATTGATGAATTGTGTCGTTACAATTTTCCCGCTTCTTTTATATAGAGAAGAAGAGGAACCAATTCTGTTACACGAGACGCAATCCTATACGACGCAGGTCTAACACCTAAGAATGAGACCTCACACCATCTCTTAGCTGATCATCACATTGTAGCTCAATAAATCACAAATGTGATAAGCAAGCGGCACTCACAGTGGAAATTCTTGTTGCTTTTCAAAGTATTGTCGCAGCAAAAGCATTAGATGTAACCAAAATCAAAATTGAATGAGACAATCTTACTGTCATTAATGCATGCCCTGAAAGATGAAAATTGAAATGATAATTTCATATCATTACACTTTTTTTAGACTTCATATGACACTTTTGCAAATGGGCCAAAAAACTTATCTATTTAGTGTATTTTCCTCTTTTTTTTTATGATCACCGTTTTGTCATTACTGCCCTAAAAGGAAATGGAAATGTCCTTCAAATATATAATTAACCCATTTTTCAAATGAACTTCGTCTCTTTTTTCCCCCCTTTTTTTCTTCTTTTGGTCTGTTTCACCAAATATTCTTTCTTGCTGTCCTATGACTCATAACCAAGTTTGGAGATGTCATAATCATACGACAAAAATGTAAAGGGACAAAATTATTTCCAAATATTATTTAATTCAATTAATCCCATTTTTGTAGCTGAAACTTCATAATCAGTTTATAGACAGCCAAATGCGCGCACACACACACACTGTGGTGGGCGTGGGTGTAGCTAATCATATGTATGTAATGAATTAGTCCGCATAAGAAGAGGTCTACTTTACTAAGGATGTTTAGCATACGTATATCATGATCACTATTTGTAAGTTGACCACTCCTTTAATTATATTTCAAGCTGTTAAAATATAGTATGTTTTTGTATACTACATTATACAACTACACGTACAGCTTGATTATATGGTTTTTGTATCTGCTTTTCTGTCATTCAGTTTCTAATTCTTTGTGATTTTGCATTTGATAAGGTTTTGTGGTGTGAAGTTTTACATGTCTAGGTGAGTGTAAATTTTTCATATATTGTGGTTTGAACTTTTACTTGTTGTATTTTTGTCACAATATTCATTACAAGATTTTTACTTAAACTGAAATTGCTTTTTTTTTAATAATTTTTTTTGAAAACAGAAAGAGATTAGGAAGGAATATAGACGATTCGTAATCCATCCTAGAGCATCCTTTTGGATGAGAACTTGAAGTTCTAAATCTGTGATGGGGTTGGTGATAGTGGTTGAATGACCTAGAAGGGCCAGTCTGTCCGCTACGCTATTAATTTCCCTAAACACGTGTTGAATGTGTACTGTCTGAAACAGACAGATGTCTATCAGGGAATCAGAAATGATTATTTCAACTTCCCAAGGGCATTTTCAGATACCTTTAAGAGCATTGATTATGCAAAGGTTATCCCCTTCTATTTTGATGTTTTGAATATAAGTGAAATTGCTTATAACTTCTCTGTATATGTGCTTAGGGAAATTTACAGAAAACCACCGCTTAAATGTTGTTCTTTTCACTTAACCACCCTTAAATGCTTTCCATTAACAAATCACCACCCTTGGTCTATTTTTGTTAAGCCACCCTTAGATATATTATATTTTAATATTTTTAAACTCAAAATTTATGTATAAATATATTTAAAATTTGAATTGAAGGGGTTGGATTGTTCTAGATATCAATTTTTTTAAAAAAAAACTTAGAAATATAACTTAGAAATATCTTCCGGTTTCTGTCTTAAAATAATTTTGTAAACATTATTTAAATTATTTTTTAAGTATAATATGATTATAAATAATAATTTCCATTTATATAGTTAAAAATAATATTAAAACTATTTGTTTATATTTTAAAAATTGTATTTCAATAATTAACCTTTGGAGAAAAATTATAAATAAACTTTAAAAAATAGGTTATTACTCGCAATTAAAATAATTAAATGCATATTTTAAGTTGAAAAATGTTTAAAATATAATTTATTAAACGAAAACATAATGTAAATTGGTGATGGGTGGTGATTTGTTAATGTCGATATTGGTGTGATATGGTGTACACATTGGAGCTAAGTAGGAGTTGTAAGCTGAAGGTAGTTTAGTTTGTTACAGAAGGGCATTTCTGTAATTTTACTTAGCAAGTTGTTAGTTCTCTAACCAATTTGTTTTGTGGTTAAGAGGCGGGAGTTGGTTGCTTCTTCCTTACTTGAACATTTTCATACATTCTGAATTGAGAGTTTTTTCTTCTCTTGTTCCACATGAATCTGGTTTTCCTTCATCCATTTTTGGTTGTGTTTGTTCAATTTGGTTAGATCAAATTGTTCCAAATGGTATCAGAGCTGGTGATCGCTTGATCGCCTGTGGTTTTGCTCTTTTTTTTGGGGAAAAAGCTGAGATCCAGCCAGATCTGTGGTGTGTGACGCCATGGTTGGACGAGGACGAGGTGCTGATGGACAGGCACCTGGAGGCGATGCAAATGGCGGTGGAAGAGGAACCTTTGTGTCTGTTACTCCTCCTGCTGGACGCGGATGGAATATGAATGGCATTCAATTCGGAGACATGATGCAAGGCATGGCTGGAGCACATGTCAATCTGTATTTCCTTTCGAATTCGGATCATCCAGGTATGGTCTTTGTTTCTACACACTTTAATGGAGCTAATTTTGCGAGCTAGAGTCGTAGTGTTAAGATGGCATTAGGTGCAAAAGCTAAGCTTGGTTTTATAACTGGTAGCTGTGTGAAACCACCAGAAAATAGTGAAGATTTTATACAGTGGGCTAGAGCAGATTCGATGGTGAGATGCTGGCTAATAAACTCGATGACTAGTGAGGTTGCAGAGGGATTGATGTATGTTGAAACAGCCAGAGAGCTTTGGGATGAGATTAGGGAGAGATTCTATGAATCTAATGATCCGCTAGTTTATCAATTGAGACGAGATCTTACTAACCTGAAGCAGGACAACATGTCTGTAGGCGCGTATTTTGTGAAATTGAAGAAAATCTGGGACGAATTACAGTTGCTGGATTCCATTCCTAACTGTACATGTGGAGGAATTGCTCAATGTTCTTGTGTAGTGGTGAAGAGAATGTTTGAAAGGGAAGAAAGAGCAAAGGTGATGCAATTTTTGATGGGACTCAATGATGTTTATGAACAACTTAGAAGCAATGTGTTGTCAAAGGAGCCTTTTCCTAGCATTCATAAGGCATATCAAATGGTTGTACAGATTGAGCGCTCAAAGGGGGTTACTGGTGTCCCTCGGAGTGATTTGGGTGTCTTAGCTGTTTCTAGATTTTCTCAGAATCAGTTTGATGTTGATATCAATGTTGTTAATAGATTCAGATCTGGTGATCAGTCTAGGCAATATGATCAGTCTAGGCAATTTGATCAGCTTAGAAGAGATTATAAGAAAGCCAAGTTGGAAAGAAAGTGTGATCATTGTGGTGAGCGTGGGCGCACCAAGGATTATTGTTTTAAGCTTGTTGGTTACCCTGAGTGGTTTAGGGGACCAAAGGAAGATGACAAGTTCAAAGGCTCAGGCTCGGGGAAATTTGCTGCTCAAATGGAATTTCCTCAGCAAGAAAGTCCATTTGATCACCCAATTACTGACCCCAAGCCAGATCAGGCAATTGTGAATGCTGTTTTTCAAGAAGTTCTCAAAATGATGAAAGGGAAAACTCCTGTTGAAAGTGTAGACAGTTCAGCCAATCAGGCTATGGTCCACTTTGCAGGTACTTTAAGTGCATCTTTTCTCATTGGAGTGGATAAAGCTCAAAGTGATGTGTGGATAGTGGATTCTGGAGCCACTGATCACATAGCATTTGATAGAGCTATTTTTTCTGAAATCCATGATTTTGATAGTCCTATTAATCTTGGCCTTCCTGATGGGAAATGCATTTTAGTTGGTCACTTTGGTACTGTAGGGGTTATAAATGGTTTGTGCTTGCACAATGTGTTATTAGTACCTCAATTTAGACATAATCTGTCGTCTGTATCTAAGAGTGTGCATGATAAGACACTGAGATTCAGTTTTGATGCCATGGTGTGTTGGTTACAAGACCTTTCAACTAAGAGTGTGATAGCTACTGGCAGTATGGATAGAGGTATGTATGTGTTGAAGTCTGGGAGCCATCAAGGAGACAAGATAAGGGCCTCTAACCAAGCTGCAGCTGTGCTTCATGAAGAATGTAATACAGTTAGTATGGATTGTAATAAGCTGCAATTGTTGCATGCCAGATTAGGTCATATGGGCCTCTCTAAACTCAAACACATTTCTGATTGTAAGAATGTTGATTTCAGTACTTTTGAGTGTGACATTTGTGCTATGACTAAGGCACACAAGTTAAGCTTTGATAAGAGTACATCATTGGCTGCAGGGCTGTTTCACTTAGTACACATGGATATTTGGGGTCCCTATAAAACTCCATCTATGTGTGGTGCCAGATATTTTTTGACAATCTTGGATGATCATTCCAGGTGTACTTGGGTGTTTTTGATGCAAGATAAAATGCAGGTCTTGAGGATTATTACAGGTTTTGTCAACATGGTTGACAATCAGTTTCAGTCATCCATTAGAGTGATTAGGACTGACAATGGGACTGAGTTTACTCAAAAAAGGTTGCCTTGAATTGTTCAGTTCTAGAGGTATTATGCACCAAAGATCAACTCCTGGTGTTCATGAGCAAAATGGAAGGGTTGAAAGAAAACATAGACATTTACTTGAAACAGCTAGGGCTCTTAGGCTACATGCTGGTCTTCCAATCAAGTTTTGAGGAGACTGTGTTTTAAGTGCTACCCATCTCATAAATAAAATGCCATCTTCAGTACTGGGATGGAAATCACCCTTTGAAATCTTATACAGAACTGCTCCAAGATATGATCTGTTGAGAGTAATAGGTTGCCATTGCTATGTTGTGCAACCTAATGACTACAGAGATAAGCTTGGGACTACTGCTAGAAGATGCATTTTCTTGGGTTACCCACCTGGCCAAAAGGCCTATAAACTGTGATAACTCCACTCCCTTGATGAGAATCGGAATAAGTTTCAAAGGCCTTGACAGTCTGTTCGTGTCAAAGGTCTTGGAGCTTTAACAGTATTGATGAAATACAAAACCTGCTCTATATGTTATTATTTCCGAATATTATATTAAGTTATTATATGCTTCCATATTATTATTATATATTCACTAACCTTTCAGGAAGCTATTTGAATTATATCTCCTTCCTTAAGCGTTCAAAGCTGAGAAAGATCAAATCGAGATCATGGCTTCCGAAGTTTCCAAAGATAGAAGATTGCGCTCAAGCCATGATCCTCTCTTAGCCGTTGGAGAAGATTCCTTCCTCAAGTGGCGCCGATGATCTACACTATATAAAGGAGATGAAGAAGAGAGAGCGAGACGCACTTCACGAATATCATTGCACAATCAGCCTTCAAGCATACTTCTCTCTTCAGCGTGTTCTCTCTGCTTGTTCTTAAGAGTCTTATATTTTATTTCAAAGCATTTGAGAGATACACAGTGAGCTTATAGGATATATTTCGAGAGAGTGTTATACTCGAGAGTTTGTAACTCAGGAAGTTGACACTAGGCGATTGATTCACATAGTGTAAGAGGATTGTACTAGATAGCATAGAGAGGTGGGGCTCTTCTAGATTGGTCTAGGACTCCAAGGGAACGTGAGTTGACTAGATTGCAATTGTATAGGAGAGAGGCTTCTTGGGGAGCTACTAGGATCCTAGGTCTTGTGAATCAATAAAAGCCGGTTGAATCCTAGGGTTGTGGAAGAACCCTAGGCGGGGACGTAGGCCAAGTTCGTGCCGAACCTCGTTAACAATTCGTTGCGTCCTTTATTTACTGCTTTACCTTATTTCCGCACTTGGTTCGAATTGCTTAACTTTGTGATTCAGGTTTTCTCAAAGGGTTTGACACGAGCTTCAAAAGTCTTGAGAATATCTGCGAAAATCCGGCATACTCTATTCAACCCCCCTTCTAGAGTATTTCTTATTACATTGTTTTTATATTATCGAACTTTCAAACTGTTTGATCTAAATTTGAAAACAGTGATCATTAGTAGGCATGTCAAGTTTGAAGAACACACATTTCCCTTCAAATCTCAGAGACAGCATTCACCTTACCCACCTCCTCTTGCTCCCAGTGATACAGATGATGCCTTTCTCTACTATGACCAACAACCTCACACCACTCCACCTAATCTGTCCCCTCCTACCTCACCATCTCCATCACCTCCATCTGTGACAGATTCTAATGATCCTCTTGATCATTCCCCATCTCCTACTCCAGTTCAGCAAGTTGAAAATTCCCCATCTCCTGATAATACTCGCGTGGCTCTAAGAAGAAATGTTAACATGCCAGTGCATCTTCAAGACTACATTTGCACCAACCTGCCCCACAGAGGTGACCCTCAATCCTCTCCACACTACAAAAAAAAATGAAATTTGCATCGGCAAATAACCGTGGCGAATAGGAGGAATGGGGTGGCAAAAGGCATTTAGCTTCGGCTTAGCGACGACATATGGGGGCGTGGCGAATTTTGGGGTGGCAAAATTTTGTAGCTTCGGCAATGAGCCGTAGCTAGAAATTTAGCCACGGCAGCGCTACGGCTAGCGACCCCTGATGGAAAAACAACCCTTTTGTGCCACGATTATATTGCCGTCGCTATTGAAAGGGAAGGCGCCAAATTTTGGCTCCATTTCCCCTTGCTTGCCACGGCTGTAGCCACGGCCACTGCCGTGGCTACAGCCGTGGCAAGCAAGAGAATACCTTTTTGTGCAAGGCTTTAGAGAGATAATGGATCTCTGTTGTCAGCTGAGCAACTGCAGTACAATAATACATCATATTTTAGGGATACTTGCAAGTTAAAATAAAGATATTCATGAAACGGACATAATCAATAGGAGTACATTCAGCTATTGGGTTTGTTTATTGCCTTATAACTGAGAATACCAAATGAGAGAAAATCAAATAAGACCGCATATACATAAAATTAGACTGCAGTACAGTCAGTCACTTGTCATTGGATTCAAGCTATTAAAATTAGACTTGTTTTGTTTATGCTTTAAAAAGAAGTTATTTTCTTGAGCAATTATTGTATGTTAAATACTAAATAATCTCATTATGACACAGTTATCTCATCAGCTCGGAACATACATGAGTAAATGACTTCAGTGTTTCTCTTCAGGTATTAGACCCCTTTAGAGCCATGGTTTCTGGTGCCCCTCGTGAAGATGCCCGCCACCTGCACAGCGTTATGGTAAAATGAGACAAGAAGCAGAGGCGCAGGTAATAAGACTGCCAATTATTATGTTAATGGAAATAATGTTGTTTAATATTCTACTTATTGCAGTGTCTTTCAATGAGTGTTTTAAATGTCCAGGATAGACTTGTTTACTGGTTGTAGGTCTGAATGTCCAGGATCTGTGAAGGGTTTTCAAAGAAGAGATCAAAGACCTGAACTTTAGAGAGCACCATTGTTTTCCAATACAATGCAAATGCAAGCTATCAAGACACTATGAGCATTCAAGGGTTGACCTTTGACAAGTCCCTAAGACACTACACCATGTTGCCACATAAATTAATATAATTTGAGTTTTTAGTCAAATAATTCCAAGCCCAATCCTTAAAACTGTAGAAGGAAAATTTAATTCAGTTTTGGCGACTTGGGTTGGGAAGATAAATTATTTTATTTCATTTTCAAAACCAAAAAAATTGGACCAGCCAGGTTGTTATTGCAACAAGATAGCTTGTGTTGGTAAAAATAAAAGAAGAGATAAAGAAGCAATTAGGACTAAGAGATGCCCATCTGCAGTTTGTTCACAAAACACACAAAGCCAAGAAATATCAGATCCCACACACATGAATTGAATTGAATCAAATCATTAAGCTCTATCATCACCAAAAGAGGTCATTTGTCTATCAATTCTGAAAGTTCAGTAGATGAAGATGGGACTGGGAGATGCCCATCAGCAGTTTGTTCACAAAACACAACCAAGAAAGAAATATTTGATCACACACGTATGGAAACCGACGAATCAAATCAAATGATCAATCATTAAATTCTATAATCAGCAGGCGAGGTCATTTATCAAAATATCTACCTACCCCTAACACCATCAGCCAACAGTTATGGTCAAAAAATAAAAAAAAAAGATGCTTTATAAGTAAAAATTTATGAATCCAAACGAAGCCTTAAAGGTCATTCACCTCGATATTTGAGTAAACATACATAAGATTTGTCAAAGAAGCCGAGTTTAGTCAAATATCCTCCGCCTCTCATATCAAATAAGCCAAAGAGAATATTCAAGACATCTAAAAAATCTCAGGAAAAGTTAAAAAGCCAAAGAGAATACCTTTTTGTTCAAGGCTTTAGAGAGATAATGGATCTCTGTTGTCAGCTGAGTAACTGCAGTACAATAATACATCATATTTTAGGGATACTTGCAAGTTAAAAGAAAGATATTCATGAAACGAACATAATCAATAGGAGTACATTCAGCTATTGGGTTTGTTTATTGCCTTATAACTGAGAATACCAAACGAGAGAAAATCATAGAATCATCAATACATGTGTACGAGCTGCGAAATTTCTTACAAGGAAGTTGTGTGAATTGTGTGCAGGTTAAGGGAGCTGCAGACTCTTAAAGGCAAGGTTGAATCCAATGCCAGATTGAGAGGTCTTCATCTTGATGAACACAACAACAACTATACCATATGATTGAAGTACACCAAACTTCTTCTAACTCGGCGTTTTAAAGATTCAAATGAAGGAAAGGAGTGTATACTTATTTTTGTATTTGTTAAGTGCAAGGAATGTGAAATTGATTCTCTTCTTTGTTTTAAAGATTAAAGTTAACTCTTTTCAAGTTTGTATCCTACAAACGACTCTCCTGAATTCATGGTAAGGGTTTACTTCATCAACCGTGGATTCATTGCCTGCAATCTACATCATGACAGACAGACCCGCATAGATCACATTGAATTTCTCTAATGAAAAAACAAGCAGCACAAAATTTACAACACTGCACATATATGTATGAGTTTGTCCTTTCCACCAAAAAGAAAAGAAAAAAAATGGAATCAAGAACACAAAGCAAGGAAAGATAGAGAAATCAAATACTCCGTAGTTCTTACTTCTTAGCCTCCAATCAAAAATAGTTTCTGCACAACTTATATCTTCAAATTCTTCATTTGCAGCGCCAGTACAAATTCGAGAGATTACCCGAAAATTTGACACAAAATCGAAAAAACCCTTTCCCCACATTAAACCCTAACCAAAAAATTCGGTAGATTACCTGTTACTTCGACACAAAATCGAACAAGAACGGGTCGCAGGTTACTTTGGAGAAGACAAAGACCAGCACCTTGGCTCTATATTCTTTGGAGAAGACGAAGACCAGCACCGGCGACCGAGACCAGCAAATTTGGTGAAGTCGAAGACCAGCACCGGCGACCGAGACCAGCAAATTTGGAGAAGACGAAGACCAGCACCGACGACCAAGACCAGCACCGACGACCGAGACCAGCACCTTGGAGAAGACGAAGACCTTCGAGCTGGTTAAGGTTTTTAGGGGTAACAATGGTGAGACTTGAGGAGCGTTCCACTTTTTTCTTCGAGCTGGTTAGGGTTTTTTTAAGTACTATTTTTAATTGTGTTTTTTTTTATTTTTTCTTTTCATCACCAAACCAATTAAAAAATGTTCTTTAGCTACGGAGAGGCAACGGCGCCGTGGCAAATTTTACAAATCCGGCTTCTTTTGCCACGGTAGAGCCTTGCCGTTGCTACCATCCGTAGCAATTTTTATTTTTTTTTGGGTTTAGCTACGGCAAAGCACCCCGAAGCTACTGTTTTGATTTTTTTTCCTGATGCTACGCCTACCGTAGCTAATGCCGTAGCTAAAGGGTACCAATTGCGACGCCCCACGTCTGCCGAAGCTACCAAGTGTAGCAAATTTCATTTTTTTTTGTAGTGCCATCATCTGAAACCTTCAATGTGTTTTCTGTTGTGAATCTAGCTCACTTATCCCCTTCTTATATCCATTCCTATGTTCATGTATGTGATACATTTGAGCTTAACTCTTACTCTCAAGTAAAAGGAATTCCAGAATGGGAACAGGCAATGGAAGTTGAGTTAAAAGCTCTAGTTGACAATCATACATGGGTGGTGACAGAGTTGCCTGTTGGTAAGAAGGTCATTGGTTGTAGATGGATCTTCAAAATTAAATTCAGACCTGATGGTGCCATAGAAAGATACAAAGCTAGGCTGGTTGCAAAGGGGTATAACCAGATCAAAGACAAAGATTACAAGCAAACCTTCTCACATGTGGCAAAGTTAGCCACTGTAAGGGTTATGTTAGCTCTAGCTGCTTCAAGAGGTTGGGTCCTACACCAGCTAGATGTCAACAATGCATTCCTCCATGGATTTCTAGAGGAAGGAGTGTACATGAGGCCACCTCCAGGATTTAAGGTTCCGGTTGGGCAGGTGTGCAGACTTAAGAGATCTCTATATGGTCTCAAACAAGCAAGTCGTCAGTGGAATCATGAATTGACTAAATTCATGATCAAGCTTGGCTATGTTCAGTCATCCCATGATTTTTCTTTATTTGTCAAGAGCACCAATGATCATATGACAGTTGTACTTGTCTATGTTGATGACATGCTATTGATGGGTAGTTCTTCCTCTGAGATCATATCCACCAAAGCTGCTCTTCACAGTGCATTTACCATTAAGGATTTAGGAGTGGCTAGGTATTTCTTGGGGATGGAAATAGCTAGATCATCATCTGGAATCCTTCTCAATCAAAGGAAATATGTTCTAGATATTCTCAGAGATGCTCACATGGAGGGTTGCAAGCCATCTGACTTCCCTATGCAACATGGGATCAAGCTTTCTTCCAACATTGGTGACCCCATTCCCAACCCTGAAGACTATAGACGTCTAGTTGGAAGATTGTTGTACCTTACCCTCACAAGACCTGATATTTCCTTCACTGTCCAACAGTTAATCCAATTCTTACAATCCCCTCTCAAGCCTCACTGGGATACCATGGTTTACCTTCTCAGATATCTTAAAGGGAGCTTCAACCTAGCATTGTCTTACCCTGCCACCTCCTCTCTCAGCATTAATGCTTATAGTGATGCTGATTGGGACAACTGCATTGACACTGGCAGATCTCTATATGGTTACTGTGTTTTCCTTGGCTCATCCTTGATTTCATGGAAAACAAAGAAGCAAAGAGTGGTCTCCAAATCATCCACTGAAAGTGAGTACAGGAGTATGTCCATGGCTTCCAGTGAACTTGTCTGGATGCAAGGATTATTGTCTGATCTGGGAATTGCAGTGCCAATGCCCATCACTATACATTGTGATAATAGATCTGCGCAGCAACTAGCATTGAATCCTGTCTTCCATGAGCGTACCAAACATGTCAGGATTGATGCACACTTCATTAGAGAGATGGTACAGCAAGGATTCATCACAACTCATCATGTTGCCTCTGCACTTCAGCTAGCTAATATTCTCACCAAAGGTCTTGGAGCCAAACAACACTCCTTTCTTTGTGCCAAGCTGGGTCTTGTTCTCCCATCTACTGGCCCAGCTTCAGGGGGGTATGTCGATATTGGTGTGATATGGTGTACACATTGGAGCTAAGTAGGAGTTTTAAGCTGAAGGTAGTTTAGTTTGTTACAGAAGGGCATTTCTGTAATTTTACTTAGCAAGTTGTTAGTTCTCTAACCAATTTGTTTTGTGGTTAAGAGGCGGGAGTTGGTTGCTTCTTCCTTACTTGAACATTTTCATACATTCTGAATTGAGAGTTTTTCTTCTCTTGTTCCACATGAATCTGGTTTTCCTTCATCCATTTTTGGTTGTGTTTGTTCAATTTGGTTAGATCAAATTGTTCCAAAGTTAATGAAAAGCATTTAAGGGGTGGTTTACTGTAATTTCAAATTTAAGGGGTGGTTAAATATAAATTTCCCTTTTGCATGCTTAAACTGTAATTTTGATTGATCTGTGACAAGCTTTCATACAAAATAAACTAAAATTGCTCAATTCTCTTCTTTGCTCACTTCTTTTATTTTGATTGATCTGTAGATTTAGGAGCGCGTGGTATCATTGGCCTGGAGGTGCTCCTAAACACGTCCTTCACCTCATAAAAAAGCTCTCGGGTTACCGATTATTCAACTTTATCCTTTAAACGTTTTGGTAAGTTTTATGTAAATTATTTTGGTACAATTTGGTTGGGAATGTAAATTGTGGTCGCTGTTTTGGAGATATGAATGTGAACTATGATATAGGTTTAACATTTTTTGTTGTGGACATATGTGAAAGTGTAAATGAATGGGTTTGTGCAGGTTGTTTGGTATATATGTAAGTTCTTTTTGTGCAATGTGTTTGTGTTGTGTTTGGTAATTGGTATGCAGGTTTTGTTTAATTGGTATGACAAAAACAGGTGGTAGGAAAATCATTGCAATTATATATATTCGTTGCTTCAATTTTTTTTTTTTTTTAAATTAGAATTAACTCAGGCGATGAACATAGGTTGATTTATGATCATTGGAACACCTGACCACAAACTTTAATAACACATTGATCACCTAACAATTCAACTCAAGTCTCTTTCTCTCTAATATACTCAGGTGACGAACTATAATGGTCTCCTAATAACTCAAGCGACGATAAAAAGTGGTTACCTAAATACTCATAAGACGAACCAATGTGGTTGCCCCAATCCTCTTGATCTGCTTTCAAGGGCCTTGCCAATATCAACTGACAACATAAAAATTCATCGCTTGAAGTGGCTTGAGTGAGGAACGTCACACCTTTCGTCGCCTGAATACTCTAGGGACGGCTTCCATCTGACGAGTTTTCCTGATTAGATCGTGCTTTAACCGGTCTACCTTTAACAACTAAACTTATCAAATATTGAAGCCAATCAATCAATTGTGCGTCATGAATTATTAAGAAGAGGTCTAGATGAATTATTCCATCAGTTTATCAATATATATATATTGAGGAAAATAATAACCACTTGTCATTATTATTATTATTATTATTATTATTATTATTTTGATATTTTATCTAATTTTTAGCTGATAAGGTATAATTTTATTTTATTTAAAAAAAAAAAAGAGAATGAATGAAAGAATTGATGTAGAAAGTCAGATGGAGGTCATTAAGTAAAAATGTGGCTATATATATAAACCGCCTAAATAGATCGATTGAATCCAAGATAAAGCAAATACAACCCTGTACAAATTGATCAGAAATTAAAGATGAAGGCTCTATTTGGGTTTAACATGGACAATGTACGAAACGTGGTCTTTGGTAAAGACATCAAGGCTGAGGAGAAGCCCCTTAAGAAGGTTGCTGAGGCGTTCCGAGACCTCGCTGCCAACATCGGCACCAATGGAGAAGGCCCGCCGATGAGCGTGGCTGCTTTCTCCGACGCCTGCGCTCTCGTCAACGTCCTCGTTGGCTGCTTAGGCTTCGCCTTCCGCATCGCCGAGCAGGAGTTGGACTCCAAGGTACGTTACAAATATAATTGATTTACCCCGATCGATCGATCGACTAGTTGTATTTGTGCGTCGATTGACTTTAATTAATCGTGTTGGACGGGCAGGTGAGTGATATCGCTGAGGCTTCGAAGACGATCGGGACGCTACCGGAGATGATCGATGCAGACATGAAGACGAACACCGTGAAGAATGTGGGGAGTCACGCCAGGAATCTGTTGAGAGTCAACCGCGGGATTGATTTGCTCAAAGTGTTATTCGAGGAGATGCTTGCCAACGGGTATATTTCTACAAAATTAGTATCAATAGTAGCCTCGTATACTCCATCCATCCGTTAATTAAAACACAACATTTTATTATTCATGCACGTATTTTTAGGTGTTAAAAACTATATAAAATATTAACTTTTTAATAATTTCATACTTGTATGAATTTATAAAAACAAATATCTAAAAATATTAAGATTTTATATAGTTTTTATCGTTCTAAAAAAATGTACATGAATAGTAAACGTCATGTTTGGATTAACAGAGGGAGTAGTATTTACTTAATTTGGTATGATTCAAAATACAAGTCATTATTTTTTGACTCGTTTTGTAGCAAGTTAAAAAAATCTATTAAATATCTTTAAAAAAATTATATATTTTTTTTTGTGAATTAATGAATATGAAATTACTTTCTAAAATTAATTAAAATTTTGATATTTTTATAGAGTTTTTAGATTTTAAAGATAAGTTGACCTCAATTTTGATAAGAAGGGAGTAATAAACTTAATTTGTTTATAACGTACTCTTTAACTTATAACAAAAAATTGTGTGTAAAATATATACGAAGGGGGGAGGATTCTATGATAAGTCCAGCGACGAAAGCTTATGAACAAGTATTTGGAGCATACCATTCTGCGGCGATTCAGAGCGTCGTTAAAACTTCACTTCCTCTCACTCCTAAAAGGTCTGAGTTAGTTGCGATGGTTCATGAAGATGGTAGGTCCCAATTGAAAATAAATCTTTAGCCATTTTATTAAATTTTAAAGAATTTAATTACTGTAAATATATTGCAGATGAGTCGGCAAAGATACATATGAAGACATACGTAGGTGCATCTGAAAAGGTGATAAAGTATATCAACGGCCTCTTTGATTCCACTGGATTCGGGATTGACTGGTAGCCCAAAACATTTACTGCAGTGAATACGAAGTATTATATGTTTTTTTTTTCTTCATTTAAAAGAAAATGATATACGGTACGAGTATGTGAACGTACAAGTAAGAATCTTAAGATGGATATATTGTAAAAATAAAAATGACAATCTTTTGGTATTGAATGTAAACCTTGACCTGCAATTGTATTCAATTTCGTTGTGATTATTTGTTACATGCTTCTAAGTTCTAACTTGTAAATTTTTTGAGTTAATTAAAAAGATTCTAAATGTAACACTTACAAGGATTTTAAAATTTGAAAAGCTTTAGATTATTGTTAATTTCCTTAATCTTAGCATCTCCGCCTCAGCCTCAAGTATATTTTGGCTATTTGAATGAATTGAGGAAATGGACGGTTGTTTTTTAATTGAATAGAAATAATTAAGAGGTGGCTCACTGGTAGGGAGTAAGGGGAGAAGTTAGAAGGTCTCGGGTTCGATCTCTATCTCCGCCTCTTTTCTTGGGTGAAAATTCAAGGTTTGTCGGTTTACCTTACTCTTATCAGTGGGTCGAGCTGATTGGCGGTTGCCGGTTTACCTGGTGTGTGACTTTTGCCGGCTAAGTCACGTGCTCAGGGTTTGCCACCAAAGATGTGTTCCTCGTCATAAAAAAAATACTCCCTCCGTTCCATAATACATGTCCCTTTCCTTTTAGGCACGCTTTTTAATAAGCGGAAAACTCTATAAAATATAATTTTTTTAATTTATTTTTTAATATGATATGATACTTATTAGTAATGATTATCATATTATTAAAAAAAAATAATTAAAAAAATAATATTTTATAGAGTTTTTCGCTTATTAAAAAGCGTGCCAAAAGTAAAAGGACATGTATTATGGAACGGAGGGAGTAATAAACATAGGTGGTGAACGTACAAGTAAGAAGGATGTATTGTAAAAACAAAAAATGAAAATCTTTTGGTATTGAATGTAAACCTTGAATTGACCTGCAATTGTATTCAATTTCGTTGTGTTTATTTGTTACAAGCTTCTAACTTGTAAATTTAATTTTTTGTGTTAATTAAAAAGATTTCTAAATGTAACATCGTCAAAATTTAAAGCTTTGTTACAAGGATTTTAAAATTTTAAAAGCTTTAGATTATTAATTTCCTTAATCTTCTACGGAGTATCTATTTTTGGCATCTCCGTCTCAGCCTCAGGTATATTTTTGCTATTATGTCACTACTAATGACATATTTGAAGGAATTGAGGAAATGTGCGGTTGTTTTTTTAATTGAATAGAAATAAGAGGTGGTTAAATCAATATGCAATACTAAAGAAGAGATGGTATTTATAAATTAAAAAAATAATGGGTTGTTAAATGAATATAATGTTAAATAAGAGGTGTTTTTATCATAGCATAAAAAATTAAGAGCTCTTACGCTATTTTAGTAATGTATAATCGGCATAGGTTTCTGGCTGTTGTGGGGTTTCGACTTCTTAATTAATGTTGAGTTCTGAATGAGGAGCAGTCTTGCAGCCCTGTTTGATCGAGTTAATCGTAATAGTGTCGCTGATCTTTGATGACGATGATCTATGAAGATCCCTCATCTAAGCGGGGGACTTCATGTGATCCACACTTTCCAAGAGTCATCCATTGCCCATCGTGGATGAAATCGAATAAGTGTAGTAGGCGACTAACGATTGAAATAGCGAAAGCGAAAAAACAACACAAAACCAAAACGAAAAATAGGGACACATGAGGTTGTTTATACGGTTCGGGTATTGCATCTACATCCGCGGTGCCTCATCAGTCAAGACCCTAAATCCACTATGTAAGATCAATCGAGATACAAGAAGTACAATCGGAGTCCGATATCCTAAGGAATACAGTAACCTAAGCAACGAACGACAAGAGCTCAATGAAGCAAGCTAGGAAACTCTCTTATAATCTTCATCGTCGTCACACATCTAATCTAATAGGGCTTGAACTCGAGGGAGCTCATCCGCTTATATAGTGGGCGCTGAGGGAGTGTCTAGGGCAAGCCAGCAAAGGAAGAGAGCATTACGACTTTAAGGTATTGGCCCGACTAAAACTCCTATGGGCTACTGACCCAATAAGTTTGGATTATAAACCCAAACCATTTAGACCTAGTGAGCCTCGGTTTAAGCTTCAACCTCACCTCTAGGGCCCTATCCCTTTCTAAATGATCAAACCTGCTTAAGTGTTACAATTTACATGTACACTTTAGAAATACAACTCTAACAATTGCCCTCCTATTTCTCTAAGTCTACAACTGTTGAAAAATGATGTTTCTAAGTGAACCACAACATTCAGATTCAGTATATGAATATAACGTCGTACAAGCAGGTAGCATTTGAGTTCAAGTCTCTACTTAATTGGGCATCCATATATATAAAGGTTGAATAACCCCATCGATGAGTAAGTGACCATAGACGTACGTACATCCATTTCAAACCTCCTATTATCTTTTCACCATAAAAAATCCCCTCCTATTATCAATTTCTTTCTAAAGCCACCTTGAGGAGGATGTTGTACGTGATTTGGATGATGAACACAATATATGCCGCAGCCACAAAGCCCTGTCTCTGCAAGTTAACACGTTTGAAAAGGCCGGGTGGAAATTACACCATTGCAAACAAGGCAGTGCCAAGTTTATATATAAATCTGATTGAGTGATAGAGGAGACATACTGGAATCCGGGGGGCCTATGATGCAGCAACAATTGCAACGATAGCCGACACCTCTCACAGTCTCGACTTCAGCAAAAAAGAGCTTATCCTCAGCATCAGTCCCATCTTTTGGCCTTGCAATGAAGTTGAAATGACACGTTTTAGCTATAGGGGTCCAAATAAACCCAAGTGCCTTGACGACCTCGTACAAAGGAGCCTGATCCATCAAATTACATATGTACAAGCACATCCAAATCCAATTAGTCAGAATTAAATTTATGCAACTGCTGATCAAGTGCTGATTTGACTTAGGAAGAAGGAAGAGTAACAAACCCCCTGAGCTTGATTAGTCTCATTAAAACTGGATAAGGCAACCGCTACGTCTTTATCAAAATCCCCTTTGAGAACGAGTCCATCAAAATCAAACTTTAGCTGGACCCGAGGCGGTCTGTCAAAATCAATCACCAAAGAAGCTTACATAATCAAGCACCAAATAAAGATACATCATTTACATGAAAAAAGAGGAAATGGGATTTTGAATATGTGGATGAAACCGTTTATGCTGTGTTCTACCTTAGAATTAAAGTAGAAAGCAGAAAACATTTGAGACCAGTTCACAAACATAAATTATATATTCCAATATTTCAAAAACAAGCAAAATCAATGTCGAATGGTGACATGTATTTCTCCAAACACAAATTAAACTTACTGAGGACCCGGGGAAGGTTTGGCTCGCTTCATCGATGTCGAATGGTTTGAGGGGGAACCAACTTCAGAAGCCACCATTCTCGAATTTCCATCTTCAGTTCATCAACAAATAAATTAAGGAGATATTTATACTTCTTTTCACATTTGAAAATATGAAATTCTGACTCATGTGACAAGTCAAGGTCCCGAAAAGTTAACTAACAAAATACCACATTTATATAAAAGCCCATAATTTAGAAAAAAAAAACGGAAACCTGTCTAAAACAGATTATTACGAGCTATACTTCAGATGGCAAAGGAATCGTCCTATGATCCGGAAGACAGATTACCTAAACAAGATATGCCTTGCAAGAATAAAGCTACGCTAGAATAGAAAGATTTCCTCCAAAAACAAACATTACCGCGTTTCGGGGGTATAATTTTGATTCGCTTCCTAGACGTCGAATGGTTTGAAGGGGGACGGACATCTCCATCTTCGGAAGCCACCGTTGTGGAAGTTCTGTCTTCAGACATTGCGATCCAAACTTCAAACACCACATAAAAAGTCACAATAAAGTTGTTGTGATGTTGTCACCGTGATATGGATCAAGAACAAACATACAATGAGTCTTGTTGACATCATCCGCACAAATATTATCCAAAATCAAGTCATTCAAATATTCAATCACCTTGAATTCAACCATCGCGTTCATTAACTCGAGCAAAAAACTTAAATACAGATAAAAGTTGATACAAGAACCAGATCTATTTCAGGGAATCTCTAAGACTCGGGATGGAAAATTCAGGGAGAAAACAGCGAATTTTAGGCCTAATTGAAATCGATACAAGCTTACATAGGGTTAGGGTTTGGGGTATCTTTCGATTATACAAATTAAAGATGAATTAACAAAGAGAATGAGTAGTAACAGCCGGAAAACGGAGACTGCTGCATTAGGAGAGAGATCTTACCGTCGGTTCCGCCGCCGAGGTCAGGGATTCCGTTGAGGCGGAGACGCCGGAGGGTTTCCTTTGGAGAGGAAGGAGCGGGGAACACTTTGTGTGAGTTGATAGTATTTAAATAAGGATTTAAATGAATCAAAAGATGTGTAGATCATATGGGTTAAAAGAAAGAAAGAAACTAGACCAAAAAAAAAAAAAAAAAAAAAAAGAAAGAAAAGACAATCTGAACGTCAGATTTATGAAGATAGATCTAGAAACAAAGAACAAACACAATTAGAGATCAACACAAGTGCAAGTGCTCCCGGAAATATAATATCATTTAATTTCTAGGCATTTACCAAATTTAAGTTTCTAGGTACGAAAATGATAAGGATGTGAACCAGAGAAATTGGAGAAGAAAACAAAGTGTTTTCATTCATTGAAAAATTGTAGTACAACATGAACCGAGTATTTGTATTTATACACAATATGTAACCGACTAACAACCTTAACCTCCTATGCCCGGTTCTTCTATCTTGTTGACCGGCTGAGCAAGTGTGGACAATAGGCCCCCGCAAGCTGGGAGAGGGGATCTGCTGTCCCATTTTCCCTGTCCTCCCTCTGTCTCTCCTCTTATAATCTCTCCAATTTTTTTCTTTTTAACTTTTTACTAGTTTAGTACCCGCACCTTGTGCGGGAGTTTTGTTAGTTTAAAATAGTTATATGTGTATCAATATATGTAACAGTGTAACACTATGTATGTGTGTGTATCATGCTTATTTAGATTATTACTGTAATTATTATTGACAAAAAAAAAACTCAGTTGATTGAACTCAATCAAAATGATCGAAATTAAACTAATCCGCACAAACATGCTGAATGAACTTCATCATCAATTGATTGAACTCAATCAAACCGAAATGAATCGCACAAACACATCAAATTACACAAACAAAAAAATCACACAAACAAAAAATCACAATTGAGATTAAAAGCCAAAAAAGAAGGATCCGGTCTATAGGAGAAAACTAACTTAAAATGAAAGGTATCACTGAATGTCGAGATGAATAGCTCACGAACCATGGTTGCGGAAAACCAAGAGAGACGCCCATTATACCACCTGTAAAATCAAGAAATGTATATTAGAATTAGAAGAAGTGAAGAAACTAACAAAACCTCATTTCTTTCAACAAACCCTTAAATAGGCACGATTTTAAAACTATTTATTTACAAAAAAAATATAGATATATATGGGATTTTTTTGAGAAAATATAAGATCTCATTATCCGTTTAAATCTTTTATAAAAAAACAGATTTCAAATATTAAAAGATTTTCTAATTAGGTAAGATTTGATTATATCCTCTAAATTAGATAAGGTATGATCTAAATAAATCAATTAAAACAATTTTTGTTATTATTCGGAAAATAAATTTTATTTAGATTTTATTATTCGGAAAAATAAGTTTGTTTAGATTTTAACAATAAATTAACAATCAATTAATCTCCTAAATAAAAAAAAAGCTACATTAAAGGATAAGCCACTACATGTCGTAGGCGACTTCTCCTTTAGTATTATAATATTGATAAATAAAAAACTATCGATGGGATGAAAATCAATAGTATATATTTACATCAAGTTGACTTTTAAAGAATTGGTTAGGATCTCAACTAAATTGGATAAGCTTTAATTTAACAAACAAATTAAAGCTACGCCGAATTAATTAATCTTCAACTCGAAATTAAAATAAACAAATTAATCTTTAAAAAAAAAGCTACGCCGGATTTAGGGGATCCAAATCATCAATCATATATACAAAGATCTCAACTAAATTGGATAAGCTTAATTTAACAAACAATTAAAACAAATCGATTAAAAATTAACAAAAAATTAAAATAAATAAAGTAATCTTCAAAATGAAAACAATCCTAAGCCGGATGAGGGATTTTAGGGGATCCAAATCATCAATCATAAAAACCAAGATCTCAACTAAATTAGATAAGTTTTAATTTAATAAACAATTAAAACAAATTAAAAAAATTGATTAAAAATATTAAAATAAATCGATTAATTAAAAAAAAGGCCTACATTAAAGCTAGCGGGTTTAATCTTCAACTCAAAATTAAAATAAACAAATAAATAATTTAATCTTAAAAAAAAAGAAATAGCTACGACGGATTTATGAAGAAACCAAACCATCATCAATCATATATAAAGATACAAAGATCTCAACTAATCTAGTTACAAAATCTTTAAAAATGAAGAAGGTCGGATGGTTGATTAGTATTATTAAAAATTAACAATAAATTAACATAAATAAAGTAATACCTAGCCGGATGAGAGATTTTAGGGATCCAAATCATCAACTAATTTAGATAATGTTCGGTTTTAATTTGTTTGAATTGTTTGTTAAATTAACACTTATCTAATCGATTAAAAATATTAAAATAAATCCATTAATTAAAAAAAAGGGGCTACATTAACACTTATCTAATCGACTAAAAATATTAAAATAAATCCATTAATTAAAAAAAAGGGGGCTACATTAAAGGAGAAGCCGCCACATGTCGTAGGCGACTTCTCATTTAGTATTATATTATAAATTATAATATTATAATATAGACTAATCGACATATAAAATCATAACAACCGGATAGACGTTTAAAAACAATTAATTAATTATTATTAATTGAAATTGAAATTAATTAATTAACAAATCATAAAAAAAAATCATAACAACCGGATATACATTTAAAAAAAAATTGATAATTGATAATTATTAATATAATTAATTTAAATTGCAATTAATTAATTAGCAAACCATAAATAAAAAAAATAAAAAAAACCTATCAAATCATAACAACCGGATACACATTTGAAAACAATTAATTCATTATTATTAATTTAAATTGAAATTAATTAATTAACAAATCATAAAAAAACAATCATAACAACCGGATACACATTTAAAAAAAAATTAATTGATTATTGATTATTATTAATATAATCAATATAAGTAATTTAAATTGCAATTAATTAATTAACAAACTATAAATAAAAAAATTAAAATAACCTACTTTAAAGGAGAAGCCGCCACATGTCGTAGGCGACTTCTCCTTTAGTATTATAATATAGATTTTTACTTTAATTCTTTTTCATTTTTTTTTTAAATTGAGGGGGTGGGGAGGGCCAGGCAGGGGGCAGGCTATTTGGGACAGCTGATCCCATTTGGCAAGCTGGGGGTGGGGGCTCACACACCAAGCTTGGACAACAATAAGTTTTGCTATCAGCCTAGGAGGATTTTTGTGAAAATGTCAGATAACTGTTGTGTAGTGGGTATCAGGGGCGGCCCCAGGGTGGGGCGGGTGTACGCGGCCGCCCCACCTTTCGACCCACACGGCCCGGGGTTTGGAAAAAAAAAAAAAATTATTTATATATATGGCAGTGTTGTAATAAGTAAAACTAAGATTAATATAAAATCAATAAGTCCACTTTGCTTAGTTGGTTGGTGGGAAGGAAGGAAAGTAAAATGAAACTAAAGGTTGTGGGTTCAATTCCCACTAGCCTTTGTTTTTTCAAAAATTTCACCTCTCCAAAAAATGTTTTTTTATTCTTTGTTCAACTTACACCTCACTTTCTATGTTTCTACTTTCTACCCCCTTATTTAATTATATTCTCACTTTTCGACTTCCCTATTATATACAAATTATCTAGCTAACTAATTAAACCCCATAAAATTGGTGAAATTAACCTCATTTTGTTTTTTTTTTTAAATTCGCCTCCCTCAAAAAAACTTTTTTATTCTTTTTTCAACTTGCACCCACTCTCTATCTTCCTACCTCTCTATCTTCCTACCCCCTTATTTAATTATATTCTCACTTCCCGAGCTCCATATTATATACAAATTATCTAGCTATAAACTAATTAAACCCCATCAAATTGGTGAAATTAGGATTTGATTATGAAAATAAATTTTGTGAAATTTTCATTAGAATTTGTGATTTTGAGATTAAATTTTATGTTTTAATTATTGTGTATGTGATAATTTTGAGAATGAAATTTATGAATTGAATTTGGGGTTTGTGAATTGAATGTGTGAAGCTTTATGCAATATTTGTATTTTCGTACCCTACATATATATTCAAATCACAATTTCTATCACGTGTTTGGGAACCAAAAGATATTATAAAGTTGATGAGTTTACAATTCTAGCTAATATGCAAAAGCCTTGAATTTAGCATGATTGAATTTCGATAAGTTTACACTCCTAAATATGACAAATGCCTTAATTTCCAACGAATGACGAGAAACCACTACTATAGCAACCAAACAAATGTAAGTCTACTTTTCTACAATCCACTGCTAAGTTGAAAGTCGTAGCATAGATAAAGGAGTTTATTCAAGGCTAATATCGCAGTACACACTAGAAATTTCGCCCCACCTTTCGGAGGATCCTGCGGCCGCCACTGGTGGGTATGTACGAAAGCTATAGCAGCCCCTCCATAATCTTGTCTCTGGTGAAATGGTAGTCCACCTCAATATGTTTCGTCCTCTCGTGGAAGACAGGAATCTTCGCAATATGTAGAGCTGACGTCAAGCTGATGGATGTCCCATGAATGAGAAGCAACAATAGAGATGATGCTACGAACAGTTGCCATTTTTACTACTGGAGGATAATTTATCTCGGGCTTTTGAGTGAACCATTTGGCAACAAGTCTTGCTTTGTACCTCTCAAGTGATCCATCTGATTTTAGCTTAACCTTGAAGACCCATTTACCAAATTTAAGATCAACACAAGTGCAACTGCAAGTGTGCGCTCCCAGAAGTAATAGGGAAATTCCGTTTGGTGCCCCTGAGGTTTTGACAAGTCCGCTTGGTGTCCTAAGGTTTTATTTTGTCCGGATGGTGCCCCTGAGTTTTGTCAAAAGTCCGCCTCATGTCCAAAACTCATATTTTCACTTTTTTAAATCAATAAAATGGGCCATTATTTTTCCTTATTTCACAAGACCCCCTTTATTTTTAACAATAAATAAAATTACCTATTATTTAACTAAATCCAACATAAAAGTGAAAGAAAACATCTTATATTTTTTTTTCAATAAAATCACACATAATTTCCAAAATTTTAGCAAAAACTCACCCACTGTTACAATTTTTTTTTGAGGAAAATCAACCTTTATTTTTAACATTACACAAAAGATTCATTATTTTTAATATTTTGCAAAACAAATCTCATTATTTGCCAAACATTGTACATACATAACATACCACCCATTATTTATAAAAAAAAAAAGGAATTTGCTAAAATGACCCATTTGGGTGAAACCCTTGCACACATATCCCCATCCGGAAAAAAATTGCAGAAATCCGGATATCCGGATTTTTGGCTCAACCGGTAGCAGGTAAGTGGGGGGGGACTGGACAGTGTGAGTATGACAGATGGACAATTGAGAGAGGGAGACAGAGAGAGAGAGACGGAAAAGCGAGGAAAAGACAGAGAGAGAGAGTCTGTGTGAGAGTGAGAGGGTGAAAATCCTGATCAATATTGAAAAGACAGGTAGAGAGAGGGAGAGAGATGGAGCAGCTGGGTACAGTAAAAAGGAGGGAGCCAATTGTTCCCGCCCAGGGATGGCGCTAAAAAAAAAAGGGAAAAGGGAGGGAGGAGGGGGAGGGTATATAAGCTTTGAAGAATGTCTGAGGGAAATCATTAGTTTCCATTAATGAATTGCAGGGGAAATGGAACTTGAAGAAGGGGAATGGCCGGCGTTGGATTTGAAAAAAGATGGTAGGTGTCAAATGATGTGTGGTCTATATAAAGAGATCAGAGAAATTCTGGGCATCACTTTTATTCACAAAATCTGAAGAAAGAGAGAGAATCCATTGAAGAAGAAGCAAGTGGGTCTGGGTTCAGTAAACGGTTTACTTGTACGAAGCCACTTTTCACTGGACGGTTAAATCGTACCCACTGGACAGGTGTTGGAATTTACTGGACAGTCCTCTGGTCGGACATAAAATGGTCAAGTGTTCTCTCTATGTTTGGTAAGTGTTGTTCATATGTAAATACCGTCGATACAAATTAATTTTTGTCTCCCTATGAAATGCAACAGGGGAAAAATCATCAGTTTGTATCACTGTATTGTTTGGAGGATGGTGGGCGTGTGAAGGCGGCACTTGGGTCTTCATGGGAACAAGGAGCTAGAAAGCCATGGTGGTGGATGAAAGGATTGACTATGTAAAGCTGAAGAAACAAGTGATGGACAAGTTTAATGTCGATGGGAGGAGGAATGATGTGGAGCTCACATATGTAAAGCCAAAGAAGGAAGAGTCCAGACCGTTTGCTATCGGGGATGACGAAGACTTGGAGGCCTACAAGTTTGTAAACGGGCTGTCTGGAGAACGAAATTGGTCTATCGACCTCAATGTCTCCCTGCGACGCAAGGTTGGTGGAGACGTGCCCGAAGCACAAGGATCGACAACGGATGACTCAGACGGTGGTGGTTTGTCTCCTGCAGGCTTGGAGGATGTTGTAGTGCCGTTAACTGGTCCGCCCGTGACCCAAGAAGATCGCCCAAATACAGATCTCCCCGTGGGGCTTGACGGAGAAGACGAAGATTTGGGAGAAAAAAATGTCGAGGTAAACCAAAAGGATGTCCAGTTAACACAAACAGCCGTCCAGTTAAAAGAGACTTCTGGCCAGTTAGGGATAAGTGAGGAGTTGGAGTTGGAGTTTGCGAAGAGGGAAAAGAATGCCGACGCAGTGAGTAAAGGGAAGCAGGTCATATATGTCAGCAGTGACATGGAAGATGGAGTCATTAACCTTGGGAGCTCTTTCGACGAGGATGATGCAATCCCAAAAGTGGTTAAACCTGAACACGGTAGTTTTGGTCCGACGAAGCCTTGGTCATGGGATTATGAGGCGGAGCGAGCGGTGAGGGAAGTCGAGGAAGCATACGAAAGACGAAAATGGAAGTCAACCACTTCTCCGAAGCCTGCTGAAAGTGAACCAATGGTGGCGGGGAACCCATTGGATCCCAGCCAGTGTGGTATTAAGCTCCGGGAGGGACAAACATTTCGGAGGAAGGAGGATGTGCAGGAACTCGTAGCGTGGGCGGGTCTGACTCGCTGCTTCACGACGAAGGTGAAGAAGTCAACGACGACCTTGTATGTTGCAGGGTGCGCTGCTCCCAAGTGCAAGTGGTCATGTCGGGCTTCGACTTACAAGGGAACGGGGTTATGGAAGATCCGAAAGCTTGTGGATGAGCACACGTGCTCGCTGAACGAGGTGGTCAGCCAAAAATGCAGTGCGTCATACACGCAGCTGGGGCGGCGCATTGTCGAAAGGTATGTGACCCAATACGTAAAACTCAACTGGACTCTTGCCTAAATTCCACTAGACATATAGATATATACACTGGACACACAACTCTAGTAACTGGACACACAACTATATTAACTGGACACACAACTATATTAACTGGACACACAACTACAGTAACTGGACACACAACTATCTTAACTGGACACACAACTATCTTAACTAGACACATGTGTGTGTGAATGAGCATGTGCAGTTTCGGACGATCAAAGAAGCCCCTCGATCCGGATCAAGTGCAGAGGATGATGAAGTCGCAGCTGGGGGTCACATGCAGCTACTAGAAGGCGCGCCGAGCCCAGTTGAGTGCAAGGGACAACGTGTACGGAACGGACGAGGAAAGCTATCGGAGCATGTACTCGTACATGTACATGCTGGAGCAGGCCAACCCTGGGACGTACACGAGGATAGAATGCGATACGGAGGGGCGATTCAAGTATGCGTTTGTGAGTCTTGGAGCGTGGCGGAGGGCTATCCCCTACCTACGGAAGGTCAGTCCTTCCTTAAATGGAACATGACGCTCAATTACTATCAACATGACGCCCAAACTAATAAAACATGACATATGTTTGATTAGACATGACACCTCTAAGTCCTCAAGATGTTTATTCTCCAGGTTATATCGGTGGACGGGAGCTTCTTGAAGGGGAAATTTCGAGGGTGCTTGCTATTTGCTACTGCACAAGACGTTGACCACCACATTTACCCCGTAGGCTTCGCCATGGTTGACGGCGAGAATGATGGGTCTTGGGGGTTCTTCTTGAGGCAGATGTTGCGTGTCGTTGAAGACACGACTCTGGTGTGGGTATCTAACCGCCACATGAGCATCCTCAAGGGCATACGGGATAGCTACATATTCGCGAAGCATGGCATATGCACATATCACTTATTTCAAAACGTCTGTTTCAGGTTCAAGTGCCGGGGCTTGCAAGAAGAGTTCATGACGATGTGTAAAGCTTACATGTACGATGAGTTCCAGGTGTTGTACGCGGAGTTCGGTGCACGGGTTCCCGGAGTGGGCCAATATCTGAAGGAGGCCGGGTTCAACAACTGGGCAAGGGCTTTCTACGCTGGGAATAGGTACAACATCACAACCACTAATAACTCCGAGTGGTTGAACTCGGTGTTCAAATATCCTAGAGATTTGCCGCTAACAGCCCTTGTAGATGCCATCCTTGAGACTGTCGGCACGTGGTTCGTCAAACATAGGAAGACAAGCGGCGAGCAGAGGAAAGTCGTAAGCGACTGGGTTGGTAACGCCATCAGAGCAAACTTCGTGCAGTCCCTTTCCATGGTCGTCAGACAGCTGAGTGCACATGAGTTCGAGGTACACAAGGGAACCTCCACCTGGCTTGTAAACCTAATAGGACGTTTATGCAGCTGCAGACGCTTCAACGTCGACCAGTACCCATGCGCGCACGCAATGGCAGCAGGCCCGTGCTAATAGGGTGTGCAAGTGGGTCGATGGAACAGGGCCCATAAATCTTTTGGGGCCCAATACCATTTAAGAATTGTTATATACAAATTTTGTTTCAAGTATATTTCAAGGACTCCGTGGTAGCTTGGTGGTAGAAAAGCACGTTAGCCGTCTGGCTCCTTTCTTCCAACCCGTGTTCGATTCTCAGTTTTGATAAAATTGTTTCTTTTTTATTCCAACGCTCTTTGCATCTTCCCTTTGTTTTTTATAAAACTATCTTCACTTTGTTAATATTTTTATACGTCCGCCCCTCTTTTTTCCTTTTATTACAAAGACTCATTTAAAATATTTTGCTTCTAAAAAGTGTCTATAAAACTTTAAATTTCCATCGTTTTCTTAAATATTTTAATTACATTAATTTTAAATAAGCTTGAGTTTGGTCAATATAGTTGTTATTTAATGTCATTTATATACATTTTTAAGTATAAATGTAATCATTATTGGATTTTTTTTTTGGAAAAAAAAACATAATTCAAGATATGTTATATCTAATATCTTACTAGTAAGATAGTTTATTTAATGCAATTCTCAATAAGAAAAAACCCGATAATATAAATAGGCACAGGGCCCATCAAAATATTGGCACGACCCTGAATGGCAGCATCCCAATTGCACGGGATGGATGTGTACTCGCTCGTCAACGACTTGTACAAGGTAGACGCGTGGCGTGCGTGCTACAATGACGTGATCTACCCAGTCCCGTCGCAAGAGAATTGGAGGGTGCCCGAGGCAATCGCCAAGGAGACTTGCCTCCCCCCACTTATCAAGGTACGCCCTGGCAGGCCGAAGACATCTAGGTACCCGTTTCAGTGGGAAAGGAAGTTCCCGAAAAGGCGCCGCACATAGTAACTTGCCAAGTGGTATTTTGGCATGACGGGTACATATTTTGGCATGACATCTAATGGGTTAGACATGACGGATAGCTATTTTGACATGACATATTTTGGGTAAGACATGCCAGTGGGTATTTCACGCGTTTTGTAATCAGGGCTCACTTATTCGGAAACGTAATCGCTCCCCCTTTGACATTGAAGAATGAACTTCGCCCGTGTTTTGTTATTAAGGCTTGCTGGGACTGGGTGCAGCTATTTCATTTTGTACATGACATGCAGTTATATAAACTTGGCAGGTGATATTTTGGACATGACATGTTTTAATTGTGCATTTTCAATGGAAATGTGGACGATGTAAATATATAAGTGTCAACCATCATACAACCTACATGATAACATAGTTTCAAAAACAACAAGACATCATAGTTTCACAACCTGAGCCCTAGGTTTCCCAAAACGACCTACCGTCGATACCAAAGTCAACCAAATTAAATCCTACGAAAGCACAAATGTTCAAGCCACCAACAACATGTCCAGACAACAGTACAAACAACAATGTTCTTGAAAAAAAAGGACGGAGCCAATGACTACTGAGGATCGGGGCTGGGTCGGAAGGCACCGTGGTAGATTGCGACACATAGGACTAGGCGGTAAGCATCGATAAAGGCGTCGTCCACCCCTTTGAATACGCGGTCGCCTGATGCGAGCATCTGCATGAAACGGAGAGCGTAGGGGCCGGAGTCTCCTCTGCGTCGCAAAAAGTATGTGTCAAACCTAATGGGCACCAATTACACTATAAATCAGAAGATGGACTACGACGACTTACGATTGCTTGTTCTGAGGGATCCCCTTCACACGGTTGTACTTGAACGGCTGGGGCAGTTTCCCTGCATGCTTGACGTGCAGCTCTTGGTTGCCATCCATCAGCGGGGGAAGGGTGTGCGTGATGGGCTTCGGACACCTCTCAGGCAACATACCGCTGAAGTAGTACTCCAACTCCTGGTCCACGGCCATGTCGGTTTGTCTCTGCAGCAGTACCCTGAAGTAGGGGTCGACGACTGCGACGCTTGCGTACTTCGACTCGCTGGCTACCTCCTTTCGGAGGATGCCGCATGCTTCGTCGATATGCTGCAAACAAGGAACACGTGTCCAGTCAACCACAAAAAATGTCAAGTTATCGGAGCACGGGTGGGCGGACTTTACCTCTGAGCCTACCACTTTCATTGGCGTTTTTAGGTCCCCGAAGAAATCCCTCGCGAGGCGGGTGCCCAGCATTGTACGTGCGGGTTCAGTCCCTTGGGCGTCGTCGGTGGTCTCCCACACGGTGAATGCGTCCACGTCAGCCCTGGTCATCAGGCCCAAGGCCGCAGCGTCAACCCCCATAATGACCTTCTTCCCCTTGGCGGCCCGCGACTTCTTCTGCCCCTTCGTCACATCCTCAACCACCTCATTTTCCTTGTTCCCCTTTTCGACACGCAGCTTCTTCACCAGCTGAGTAACTTCGTGGCCCTCTAACGTCGCAGGCGCTCGCCTCACCCTTCCGCCCTTACGCTGAAGGGGAAGTACGGCCTCCTCCTGTGCCTCCTATGGTTGATTACATGACACAAAGTTAGAATAACATGACACATACGTGTTGTAACATGACAGTATCATTAACACGACCTACCTCAGGGGTTGTCTTTGTCGTGGGTGCTTCTGGCTCGGAGATGATTGACTTGGCCCCAGGCCCTTTGGCCACAGTCTTAGACCCCTCAGATAACACCTCATCCTCATTAGCCTGGTCCTCCTACATGACAACAACAGAGTTTTGACATGACGACTAACAATCTTCACATGACACTGGGAGGCATATGGCTTACCTCAGCGGTTGTGACTTTGGTAGTGGCTGCTACTGGCTCTGTGCTGTCAGTTTCACCCTTTTCCTTCAACACTTCATCACCCTGCGCAAATATGCGAAGGAACTTAGACTCGACACCATTATCAACAATCACATCGCAGTACGACAGGGATGACTAACCTGTGTGGTGGGTGTTTCTTTGGGGGGTTCTTGTGGATCAGCATCCTTCTCCATTTCGGTCTCCCCATGGACTGGTCCCTTACTCTTACCCATCTCCTACAGATTATGAGTTAGTGTCACCGTCATTCACAAAACTTACTTCACGGTTTCAGTTAGGGTACTTACCTCAGAAGTTGTCTTGGTGGTTTCATCTTCACCTGCATCAGTACCCGATTTCTGGCCCATTTCCTTAACAGTTTCCTCAGCCTACGCAATTATGGGAAATGTATGTTACCATGACGCCTATATTGTTATACATGACGCCTATATGGTTATACATGACGGTTAAGGATACTGACATGACAAATTGAACATCTTACCTCCTTCGACTGCAACTGAACATCTTCGGTTTCCTCACCGTAAGTTCCATGCCTGTCCTGCGAGTGTGTCACCTCGTCCTCACCTCACTTCTTCCCCCTCACCTCCCTTCTCAGCTCCTGCATCGCCACCTCAACCCTTTCCATCCTCCCATTAAACGTTGCCAATAATCTTGTCCCCAGCTCATCCATCTTAGACAAAATCCTTGACACATCCACTTGAGTAGCCTTCGTACTTCCCTCACCCTACGTGCCTGACCCGGATGCTTCCGTCGTGCTCGGCGCATGTTTCGCTTTATACTCCACCACGAGGTCGTCGAAGAACTTATCCGGCTTCTCTGTCGCGAACATGGCGCCAAGGATAACCCCCTTCCTGACCTCCACGGCATCCGGGAGAAGGACTGTCCGAACAACGTCCACCTCGTCGAACATGCCCAACTCATCCTTCGACTGCTGGATGAGGGAGGCAAGAGAATCGTACATGATATTGTGCTCTTTCGACTTATATCTCAGGCACCGAGGGTAGGTTGTGCTTGTGCTTGTGCTAGTGTCATCAAATTGTCTTGCAACTGGCCGCAGAGCCTCGTACACCCACAACTACAAACAACCAAAACAAACCAGGTGATGACATGTCAACACTTTGCATTTAATCGTGTTCACTTTGCATTTTTCAATGCACAGTGCCTATGTCCAGTTACTAGGAGGCAGTGTCCAGTTTAAATCACTATTTGTCATGTGAGATTTTTGTCCATACTTGGAATGCAAGGGGGAAGCCGCCTAACAAGTACGACGGGCGAGAGCTGCTGACCCCGTGCTGGAGCTTGCGCTCAACACACCGGTAGATGAACTCGTGGGTTCGTTCGTAGCACAGTCGCCCCCACGGATAACGCAAGAACGCCTCAGTGTCAAACACCATGTTTACAACCCACCCGTGAATAAAGTTGCGGGGTTCCTTCGCAAAGAGCACCGCCTCCACCAGCATTATGAGCGCGAACTTAATTAAAGCGGTTGGCGGTCGAACGCTCTGACTTCATCACCAATTTGTACTCCGTCTCGAACACCTCCATCCTCATCTTCTCTGCCCCTAAGAACTCTAAGCAGGCAGCCTTGTCCGCCTCAGTGTCCACAGTCCGCAGCACGTTTGCCGAGCACTTCAGTCCGGTCACTAGCGCGAACTCCGCGATGGAGAACCGGACTATGGACCCCTGGATCATGTACCACGTTTCATTTTCCTTTTTCGACCGCAGCTGCCGCTGCAGGACGTAGTGGACTAGATGTGCTGAGAACTCAACTTTGGCACCGAGCCTCGCAATGCCGCCAAACTGGCTTTCACACAGACGCTTCCAGTCTGACGCGCTCAGGTACTGGTCTAGCTTTGTAAGGACATTGGGCCTGGCGTATTGGTTGCACCTACACTTGAAATGCTGGTCCTCGGGGACAGCATATATCGCCTGCACAGTGGGGTGGAATGTTAGAGCGACTCATTTGTAAAACACTCTACACTTGATCGACACTAGCCAAACCATACCTCGCCTATTGTCGGTGTCTGCGTTACTGATAGCATGCATTTAGGTAGGCATAATAGGTTGCATTTAGCTTAGTTAAGATGCATTTCATTGATGGATTAAGCACGATTTGCATATTTGCTCTCTATGTTAGTGGAGTCGGAATCTACACACTTTTATTGATTATTTCAGGTAATCGTGGATCTGAGGAGGAGACATGAGTTGATAACACATTGGATGAGAATGTCTAGTTGATCGAAGAAGCTTACATGAAGATCTCAAGAGGTCCTGAGAAGAAGAAGCGAGCCTAAACGAAGAACAAGTGTGCAGAAGTTGTCGCCAGACATGCTGAAATTGTTTTGCACTTTCTGGAGGCCTCAGTTATTCGATCGACTATTATGACCATGCGTTGGAAAGCTCTTTCAGAGAGCTACAACTTTCCTGTTGACAAGAAGAGCAAATTCGAGGTGGAATTTCCGTGAAAGGCCCCTGGCTGCGGCCGCAGCAAACTTGCGGCGCCTGCGACCAATCAATTTGCGGCGGCCGCAGCATACATGCTGCGCCCGCAGCATTGGTCGTCAGCGCTTATGCGCGTCGTTTTGATTAATAAAAACCCTAGAACCTATTGATTTCTTTTAAGGCCGAGTTTTGATGTTTTAAAAGGCCAAGTTTTATGTTATTTTCATGACTTCTATTTTATTTTTCATTCATCAGACACTTTAGAGATTTTGAGTGATGTCTTCCATGAGGAACTAAACTCATCTATTCTGCCTGCAATTTGAAGCTTTATTTGGATTGATTGTGAGTTTCTAATTCTCGTTCCTTGTTTCCTATACTTGAATGCTTCAACTTCTTTGTGCTTGATTGTGTATTGATTTGTTCTATCTTGTCTGGCCAACTTGTTAGATCAATTCAATTGCTAAGGTTTTGTAGATTCCTGGTTGTGAACCTTAACCTAAGTAGCAAGCTTGTTCCTTTAGGGCTAGTTGAACTAATTGAATGAGTAGGAAGTTGAATGTGTTGTTAAATCTTTTTTTAGGGACTACAAATACCTTGGCTAATCTCCGAAATTAAAGCTATCAATTGGGTTAAATCCTTCTTTAGGGTCTGTTCGATTGATAAGGGTTGCTAGGACTGGTTGGACTAGTAACTATATTAGGTCGGGACAAGGGCATTCATAGGAAACGTAATAGGACGAGAAGAAGTTACAAGGATCGCTTCAATCCAATAAAGTGGAAAATTGTAGGTAGAATTGCTTCTCCCAATTGTCTAAAACAAATTCACTTACTTTGCTTTTTTTACTCCGCTTTGATAAAAGGCGGAACTTTCACACACAAAACCCCCCCAAATTGGTTACTTTGATTGACACTTGAATCACACTTGAATAATAATTTCCTTGTGGGATCGACCTCTTACTTATTGCTATACTAGTTATAGGTTTGAGTTTACTTTGGCGGATCAACGACAGGTTTTCCCTCCGTCAAATTTGGCGCCGTTGCCGGGGAAATTTATTGATTCTTGTGTGTTTTTTGTGCTGAATTTTGGCGTGGACCACTTACATGGTCCACACTCCTATTACTAACATATGTTGAAGGTGAGGTTATTGCAGTTAGACGGCGAGAATTTTCATCAATACTTTATCAAACTGCAAGAGTACATTAACGATCTTTATTCATGGGGATATCCAGCTAGTTTAAGGGAAGTGCTTCTATGCATCTTTGATGGCATGACTGCTGAGACACGGAGTCTTGCCGAGCGCCTGAGTGATGGAGGTTTATTAGATATGGGACTCTCGGAGATGTGGGAATTTTTCTGCTACATGGATAATCAATGTGCACAGAACGAGTCACCTTCTCCAGTATCTCAAATCGTTGAGACCTCTGTTGCACCTCTTGAAGTCATTGTGGAAAATCACATTGAGAAGAGTGAGGAAGAAGACACTCCATCTGATGAGATCATCCCTAGCTCACCCATTGATGAATCAGGTCCAGAGCCTATTGTTGAGGCTACAGAGCAGGTAAAGGTCGTCTCCTGCACTCGAGAGAATATTGGTGAATACATTGATCCATTTGACTGCTACTTTGACAAGCCACCAATAGAACTGAATTGGTGGTATTATATACCCTTTGTCGGTAGTCAAGCTCAGGAATACAATAAGTCAAAACGGCTCTTAAATTCTTTATTATTTACTTTCAATTTATTTGTATGTAGTGCATGTTTGTTTGTTAGTTGTGCACAAGAGTTTGACAGGTTGATGAGGGCTTTGACTATGTCTGATTAGTGTCTTGAGCTTCAACATTACGTCGAGCCAAAGACTTGAAACAAAGGCGCTTCTCGGGAGGCAACCCGAGGTAAATTTTTCTTTCTTTTTCCTTTTCATTTTCCTTCACCCTGATTATATTTGTTCACTTTTGTTGTCTTTATTGTTTCATTGAGGACAATGAAAACTTTAAGTGTGTGGGAGAGGAATTCTGTATATATCGATGCATATAGGAGATCATATTTAATTTTCTGCATCATGTTTAAGTTTCTATAATTTCTGTTTAGTTTAGTTAATTTTCAATTTTCAATTTTCGTATTTAAAAAAAAATTCCGAAAATCCAAAAATAATCATGCATTGCATACATATGTGTTATTCAAATACCCATCTGGCTTAGTTTGTCCTCTTATTTAAATTTCAAGCATGATCATATAAATCCCATGGAGTTTTGGATGTTTTGGCTTTGTCTTTATTTGATTTTTTGTGGAACATGAGCTAGCAAATATAATTGAGCATGTATGATTGAGCTAAAGTATATTGAAGTCCTAAAAACATGACCTTGTGAGAATGTTTGGCCTTATTTGAATTCTTTTGCTCAGTTGTGTGAATTACTCTCCTTGTGTTGCTATCTCTTGGCATTGACTGCAGTATCTATTTTTAAAGACCGATGCACATGTTTGATTGCTTGCGGAGTTTATGTTATATTTTGAGTCTTTTGTTTGAATTTGTGCATATTTAGTGAATAAGGTGGCAATGGTTGATGCACTTAGTAACCGGATCTACGCATGACACCCATGGGTATGATTCGCGCAAAAAGGTGTTGAAAACTATCCACTAGGAAAGAAAGCTTGATCATTGAGTAACCAGGTTCATTCATGACACCCATGTTTGCAACTTGCGTCAAAAGATGTTCAAGTGGACTTCATATTAATAGGTTGAGGTGTTGATAGACCGGGGCCATTCATGACACCCATATTTGCGCTTCGCGTAACGAATGCACCAAGACAAGAAAAAGAAAAAAAAAAGAAAAGAAAAAAAAAAGTGTCGCATTTTATCTTCTTTATTATGTTCCGCAAGTAATGACATTTCGGTAGAGAATTGGTGATATGGTGGTCAATGTCTATGAGCTTAGTGCATGATTGGTTTGAGTTGAGAGTTGTACCTTAAAGCCTAAACACATGAGTGAAACACATATTTCTGGTGAGGTTGGATAATGTCTACTTCTAAGCTCTGATCACTGAAATACATGCTATGACGTTTGTTTGCTTGGTTTATGTTTTCACCTGCTATGATGTTGCTTTTTGATGAGGTTGAAACTTGAAGGGATTTCCTGTGGGATGCGTTGATTCATGTTCATTCTATCATTGATTGAGGACAAGCAAATGTTAAGTGTGGGGGAGTTTGATAGCATGCATTTAGGTAGGCATAATAGGTTGCATTTAGCTTAGTTAAGATGCATTTCATTGATGGATTAAGCACGATTTGCATATTTGCTCTCTATGTTAGTGGAGTCGGAATCTACACACTTTTATTGATTATTTCAGGTAATCGTGGATCCGAGGAGGAGACATGAGTTGATAACGCATTGGATGAGAATGTCTAGTTGATCGAAGAAGCTTACATGAAGATCTCAAGAGGTCCTGAGAAGAAGAAGCGAGCTTAAACGAAGAACAAGTCTGCACAAGTTGTCGCCAGACATGCTGAACTTGTTTTGCACTTTCTGGAGGCCTCGGCTATCCGATCGACTATTATGACCATGCGTTGGAAAGCTCTTTCAGAGAGCTACAACTTTCCTGTTGACAAGAACAGCAAATTCGAGGTGGATTTTTCGTGAAAGGCCCCTATCTGCGGCCGCAGCAAACTTGCGGCGCTTGCGGCCAATCAATTTGCGACGGCCGCAGCATACATGCTGCGCCCGCAGCATTGGTCGTCAGCGCTTATGCGCGTCGTTTTGATTAATAAAAACCCTAGAACCTATTGATTTCTTTCATGGCCGACTTTGGATGTTTTAAAAGGCCAAGTTTTATGTTATTTTCATGACTTCTATTTTATTTTTCATTCATCAGACACTTTAGAGATTTTGAGCGATGTCTTCCATGAGGAACTAAACTCATCTATTCTGCCTGCAATTTGAAGCTTTATTTGGATTGATTGTGAGTTTCTAATTCTCGTTCCTTGTTTCCTATACTTGAATGCTTCAACTTCTTTGTGCTTGATTGTGTATTGATTTGTTCTATCTTGTCTGGCCAACTTGTTAGATCAATTCAATTGCTAAGGTTTTGTCGATTCCTGGTTGTGAACCTTAACCTAAGTAGCAAGCTTGTTCCTTTAGGGCTAGTTGAATTAATTGAATGAGTAGGAAGTTGAATGTGTTGTTAAATCTTTTTTTAGGGACTGCAAATACCTTGGCTAATCTATGAAATTAAAGCTATCAATTGGGTTAAATCCTTTTTTAGGGACTGTTCGATTGATAAGGGTTGCTAGGACTGGTTGGACTAGTAACTATATTAGGTCGGGACAAGGGCATTCATAGGAAACGTAATAGGACGAGAAGAAGTTATAATGATCGCTTCAATCCAATAAAGTGGAAAATTGTAGGTAGAATTGCTTCTCCCAATTGTCTAAAACAAATTCACTTACTTTGCTTTCTTTACTCCGCTTTGATAAAAGGCGGAACTTTCACACACAAAACCCCCCAAAATTGGTTACTTTGATTGACACTTGAATCACACTTGAATAATAATTTCCCTGTGGGATCGACCTCTTACTTATTGCTATACTAGTTATAGGTTTGAGTTTACTTTGGCGGATCAACGACAGGTTTTCCCTCCGTCAGTTACCCTTCTTTCTCCTGAATCACCCATGTTGTTGTTTGATACCCTGTAGGTTGGGGAGCAATACTTTAGCATTCTTTAAACATTTGCAGATTTTCATCACACAAGTCACAATGCACATGACGTTAAGTTCATATAACATGTCATGTGACAATTTTAACATGTCAAGTGCCCATTTTAACATGACAGACACCATATCTTTCCTGCACTTATCACAAATGACAGTAAATTTCTAGCCTCACCATATCTTACCCTATACTTATCACCTGAGCATTGTAACCATTTTATAGCTTCCACAAAATATAAGCCGCGCAATTTTACAATTAAACATGACAGGAAACCTATTAAACATGGCAACTAAATATTAAAAACATGACAGTTTACAATGTAACAGCATTTACATTCAATAACTTGTTCCTGAAATTTTTTTAACCACATATAGGTTCCCCGATTTCCCTCTATCTATCCTATTTCCCCAATCTCACCAATTTCCCCAATTCCCACATTTTCCCCAATTTCACCAATTTCCCAAATATTCACACAATACATGTATCGATTTCCCCTAATTTGCTTCCTCCTTCAAGGCCTTTACCATATCATCACCACAATGGTACTTCCCTTCTCTCCCCCACTCGAACACCCCCGTTCCCACATTTTCACCCATTGTTTTCATACTAGACGCCTGTTAAATCCCACATGACAGGGCCGGATATTCCACCTGTTCTTTCATCCAATTGCAAACCATGGCAAACAAATTAGGTTCTTCAAATGGTCCCTCATCCTTTCAATTTCTGCAATCAGTACAAAATCGGTAGGGTAAGGGTTTACTTACTTCAAATAGGTCGGTCTCTCTCTTCTAAACGCCCACAGGGTCGTCTTCTACACGTCGGGTTTACTGGCTTGAAATCCGGCGTCGTCTTCTCCTCCACACTCCCAGGTTCGTCTTCTTCCTTTGCCTTCTTCTTCTCCTCTCTCGTTTTCGTTTCAAAAATGGCGGTTTCGTGCCTTCTCCCCTCCCTCCTCTCTCTCTCTCTCTCTCTCTGTTTTACACTGTTGGAAGAAGTGACAGGTTTTTAAACCGCCCTCTCTCTCCTCCTCCCTCCCACACTCTCCCTTCTTTAATGACTCCCAACAACCGGTTTCCACACCTCTTTCCCAACCGACTACCTTGCCATATTTTTAAGGGGGGGGGGGGGGGGGGGTCTAACCCTTGCAATTAGAAACGGTTAGTGGGTTAGGCTAGCAAACCAAACCGGGGCAAGGGTTACTTCCTTTAATTCCCTCATAAAAAAATTTGCATCAATTCACCCTCATTTTTTTTGAAAAAAAATTGACCTATAAATTACAAAAAGGAAAAAAAATCATAAAACCATAATTTTGATAATAAAAAAAATTCTTCTTTATTCTAATTGAGTATTGGTTAAAAAAAAATCCATCCTCTTATTCATCAATCCACCATTTATTTTTTACATTACTTTTTCAATAAAATTCTAATTGAGTATTGGAAAATATTTGCGCCAATGATGTTAACAAGACTCATTTTATGTTTGTTTTTTTATCCATATAGCGGCGACAACATCACAACAACTTTATTATGATTTTTTATGTGGTGTTTGAAGTTTGGATAGCAATGTCTGAAGACAGAACTTCCACAACGGTGGCTTCCGAAGGTGGAGATGTTCGTCCCCCTTCAAACCATTCGACGTCTAGGAAGCGAATCGGAATTATACTCCTGAAACGCGGTAATTTTGTTTTGGACGAAATCTATCTATTATAGCGTAGCCGTATTCTTGCAAATAAGGCATATCTTGTGTAGGTAGTTGTTTTTGAAATGATACCCTTATTTCCATGTCGTTTATGTATTATCATCACGTACTTCACACTTTTTCCTGTCAAAACATATTTTTTTGCCCTTGTCACATAGTTGAGATATACTAAGCAAATTGTATTTTAAACCATCAACAAGATAGACATCTTCTATAGAGTTGTTGGCATCACTCCCAACTTTACCAATTCCAATGATGTCACACTTCCCTTTATCACCAAGTGTTATTGTACCAGTGGACTGCTTTTTGAGCTCGTCGAACAGGGTCTTTCTTCCACTCACGTGTCTTGAACATCCACCATCTAAAATCCATTTATGCTCTTTTTACTTGGTGATATCCTGCAAAACAACTAACCCTCAACCTTTTCGACTAGAGCAATAGACAGATCTGGAATCATAATTAGGATAGACCATGTTAGGTAGTCGTGTCCCTTTAGGAGCCCAAACCTTCTTGACCTATTCATTTAAAAATACTGGTAAGGTATTAAGAATAATATAAGGATCATTTCTCCTATAAGGAAAAGTTTCCTTGACGTGCCTCTTCTTACAACAGAAAAAACAAGTTGGGGTACGCCATCTTCCTTTGGCCTTTACAAAAGTGGTAGAGGATTTCTTTGGAAAGTTTTGGTTATAGCCAATATCACTAATTATGTTGAGAGAGGTCTGCTGTTCTCCTAACATCTTATTAAGATTGGCTTTTGAATGGGTGAATCGAATGAGTGCAGCCTGCTGGTCTCTACATTTTTCCGACAACTTGATCTTATCATTCTCTAAGTCACTATAATGGTTTCTTAGAGAAGAGAGATCACGCTTGAGATCATATTTCTCTTATTCCAAGGCCTTGACTTTACCGTCAAGGGTTGTCTCAAAAACTTTGAGATTTTTCATTTCCAGCGACAGTTCACTCGGTCTTTAGCGCTTCTACAAGAAGAAACTCGGTTAAATTCATTTTCATCTAAACTACAATAAAGCAGATTCATGGCCTTATAATTTTTAGCCACGTTCTCCAGATCAGTTTGGTCATATTCGCTTTCTTCTTTGGCAACTGAGGTTCCTGCTTGGGTTGTCTTCATTGGAACCTTTGGTCCATTCTTGACAATGTCTCAAAGCTCCAAATCCTGATCGATAATGAATATCTGCATCAGCGACTTCCAGTGCACAAAGTTGTTTCCTACAAAGAGAAGGGGGGGGGGGGGGGGAGGGGGGCGATTCGAGGATCGTTCTTGAGCAAAACCTCCATCACCGACCTACAGTAGACATGGTTATCTCACATATAGTAATATCAATAAAGATGTAAGTTAGGCTCTGATACCAATTGAAGAGTCACAATAGGTAAAACAAAGTAATAAACAATACTCTAGAAAGGGGGGATGAATAGAGCATGATTGATTTTCGCAGATTCAAAGTCAAGGCCTTGAGATAGGATCTAAGGTATTGTAACAGAGCTCAAGATCTTGCCAATTCACTTGGAACTGAATCTGATCTTTGCGAAAACTTCGACTTCAATATGCGGAATAAAATAACTGAAAGTAAAGTAAGGACACACGAATTGTTAATGAGGTTCGGCATGAACTTGGCCTACATCCCCACCTAGGATTATCCAACTCGTATGATTCAAAAACACTATTATTTCACTCCTTATGGATCCTATATACAACCTAGAAGAACTTCCCCCTCTTATACCTCTCGAAGCCTAACCTGCTTCTATATCTAGTCAACCCAAGCTCTCGTGAAATAATAGCCTAGTGAATACGTTTGAGTAGAGGTATACTCTTAGTATAACACTTATAACTTGTACACTAACGCTCAAACAAAGACTCTCACAAAAACCAAAATAGAATGCAGTAAAGTAAAGGCCTTGAGAGAGCTTGAAGATTGAATGAAGTGAAGACGTTGGAGAGCAGAGATTATCTTGTATGTTCCACTGCAGAACTTCAATCTTCTTAAATAGGAGTTGCGTGAATTCGTTCGTGGGGATCTTCAGGGGAGCGTTTGAACTTCGGTTGCACCACGTCCCGAGAAGAGGGAAGACTGACGTTGCAGAAGATCTTCTTGCCACCACTTGGAAGATCTTCTCAACCAAATCTTCCTCTTCTAGAAGCAGCATCCGGATGATAATTTGAACACCATCAATTGGGCCGGCCCTGCAGGTTAGTTCATCTAACACAAAGGCCCAATAATGTTTTCATCACAATATTTAACATATACAACAAAATAATAGGTTTTGACTTTCATTAATCCCATAACATATTATGAAAACTAATAGAATCATTATACTTATAACTATAAAAAGAAATCCATTTATAAAAATAAAAAACTAATAGCATTAATAGAATTATTTGCACTAATTGTCTAATAGAATTTTTAGGTGGAAAAAACTCTCAAACAGTTAAAGTTATGAAAACTAATAGAATTATTAGCACTTGCTTAGTTATGAAAACTAATAGATGGAATTCTTATAGTTATACATATAAAAAGAAACCCATTTATAAAAACTGGAATTATAAATAAAACTTATAAAAGTATATAAAATTATAAAGTAATATAGATGGAATTATAAATAAAACTTATAAAAGTATATAAAATTATAAAGTAATATAGAATTATAAATACTTCATCTTCGATTAATAGGTACATTTTTCATTATAATATTACATCATCGATGGAGTCGGGTTGGGATGAGAGTCGGGTCGAGTTGAGAACCGAGTCGGGTTGAAAGTCGGATCGAGTTATCTATATTCATGTCTATTTTGGGTCAAGTCAGGGTCGGATCAGATTCGGTCCCAGGTTCAAATTACGGACGATTCCAGATTTTCGGGTTTCAATCGGATTTACATTTCGGTGAGCCGGTGAAGTTTCTCGGGTTGGGTCAGATTTTGCATCACAACTAGAGGTGGCAATCGGGCGGGTCGGATCGGGTTTGGGTTCAGTTAGTCGGGTTTCGGGCCATTCGGGTTTCGGGTAATGTCTAATAATTTGGTCAATCGGTTGGGTCAGGTTCGGATTTCGGTTGTATCGGGTTTCGGTTATTCGGGTTTCGGTTGTCTCGGGTTTTCATTATTTCAATATTCATTTTAAAAAATTTACTAGATTGTAGCTTAAAGTTCGGGTTATTTCGGGTTTCGGTTATTTCGGGTTCGAGTCTTAATGGGTTTCGGGTTAATCGGGTTCGGTTCATTCGGATTTCGGGTCCAAAATGAACGGGTTGTGTCGGTGTTCAGAATAATCGGTTTCGAGTAGGGCTGATACATGAGCCGAGTAGCTCGGGATCGACTCGGGCTCGGCTCGGTAAAAGCTCGACTCGGGATCGCTCGAATGCATATATGAGCCGAGTTCGAGCCTAATCCCGAGCTCGAGCTCGAGCCCGAGTAGCTCGTGAGCTCGAAGACCCATCTATCCTAGGTATATATAAAACCTAATTCCCCTAAACCTAAACCCAACCCAGCCGCTCCACTCTCTTACTCTCTCAAGTCTCAAGTCTCATCCCGCTCCCACTCTCTTCTGCAGATCCAGATCCAGTCGCCCGGCCTCCGTCGCCCGCTTCCTTTCTAGTCCTCAGATCTAGGCTCGCCGGCTCACCCTCGCCTCCGTCGCCCGCTTCCTCTCTCGGATCTAGGTCTTCCCGGCTGATTTCCATCTTCTCGTCCTCAGATCTGGGCTCGCCTCCTCTCGCCGGCTCACCCTCGCCCGCTTCCTCTCTCGGATCTAGGCCCTCGCCGGTTGATTCCCGCCTTCTAGTCATCAGATCTGGGCTCGCCTCCTCTCGCCGGCTCACCCTCGCCCGCATCCTCTCTCGGATCTAGGTCTCGCCGACTGATTTCCGCCTTCTCGTCCTCAAATCTGGGCTCGCCTCCTCTCGCTGGCTCACCCTCACCTCCGTCGCCCGCTTCCTCTCTCCGATCTAGGTCTCGCCGGCTGATTTCCGCCTTCTCGTCCTCAGATCTGACTCCCTCTTTACATTTTCAATCCAGTTCAGGTTATTTTATTTCAAGTTGTTCGATTTCTTTAGGTTATTTGATTTTAGGTTATCTGATTTCAGGTTATTTATTTCAAAACCGAGCTTGTGATATTCAGATATTGTAACCGAACAAACTTGCTTAAATCGGGCATTATTGGCTGTGTTGTGTATATATTGTGTGTTATTGTTGGTGAAATTGGGTATTATTGGCTAAGATTGAATCAAAACAAGCTTAAATCAGGCTAAAATAACTCAAAAATTGTAGCCAAACAAACGAGCTCACGAGCTCGAGTATAAGCGAGCTCGAGCTCGGCTCGAGTATAAACGAGCTCACGAGCTCGAGCTCGAGTACTCTTCCCAGCTCGCGAGCCGAGTACGAGCATCTGTTTAGGCTCGTTTTCATATGGAGCTCGAGCTCGAGCTCGGCTCGTTTATAAACGAGCCGAGCTTGAACACAAGGTACTCGAGCTCGTGAGCTCGTATATCACCCCTAGTTTCGAGTCGACCGGGTCGAGTTTTCTGGTTCGGGTCGGGTTTTGCCCGCCCTTATCACAACCCCTTCCTTATTCATTACAAAAGGGGAGAAAGTGAAAACCGAGGGGTAAAAAGGTCATCCTTGGATATTCATTCTCACGTGCAATAGAATAGTGCAAATAGAAATACTCGATCGGTAGCGTTTAGAAACCCACACAAGTGTTTCCTCGCCTCTTCCTCTCTAAAGGAAACCCTCCGGCGTCTCCACCTCAACGGGATCCCTGACCTCGGCGGCGGAACCGGCGGTATAACCGGCGGTAAGATCTCTTTCCTGATGCGGTCTCAGTTTTGCGGCTGTTACTACTCAATCTCTTTGTTAATTCATCTTTGTAAAATCCAAAGATCTCCCTAACCCTAACCCGCCGCTTTATGCCGACTGCTTGCTTATGTAGATTCTATTTGAGGGCGATATTGATTCGAGTAGAATATGTAAGCTTGTATCGATTTCAATTAGGCCTAAAATTCGCTGTTTTTCTCCCTGAATTTTCCATCCCCACTCATATATATAGAGATTCCCAAAATAGATTTGGTTCATGCTTGTATCGAGTTTTATCTGTATTTATGTTTTTTTTTTCTGGAGTTAATGAAGGTGATGGTTGAATTCACGGTGATTGAATATTTGAATGCCTTGAATTTGGAAAATATCTGCGCCGATGATGTCAACTAGACTCATTTTATGTTTGTTTTTTATCCATATAACGGCGACAACATCACAACAACTTTATTATGATTTTTTATGTGGTGTTTGAAGTTTGGATAGCAATGTCTGAAGACAGAACTTCCACAACGGTGGCTTCCGAAGGTGGAGATGTTCGTCCCCCTTCAAACCATTCAACGTCTAGGAAGCGAATCAGAATTATACCCCCGAAACGCGGTAATTTTGTTTTGGAGGAAATCTATCTATTATAGCGTAGCCTTATTCTTGCAAATAAGGCATATTTTGTGTAGGTAATTGTTTTTGAAATGATACCCTTATTTCCATGTCGTTTATGTTAAATATATACACGAATCGTTTTCAGATTAGAACTAGAACCCCCTTTTCTGTATCCATCTTACATCAATAACTCTACCCCTACCACCTATAGGTAGTTTAAGACAAGTTTCCTTTGGAATAGATACCTGCATGTCAAGTATAGCTCGGGGGCATCGGTGGATTATTTTGCTATATTAGGTCTTAATTTACCTACCAATGTATCACTCGTTTCTACCCATGCTCCCAATATCACAATTCCGTTGTTTTATAAATTACGGAGTAAATGGGCTTCTAAATGTGATATTGGGTTAGTTATCCTTTCGGGACCTTGACCTGACAAATGAGTCTGAATTTCATATTTTCGTAAATGAAAATATCTCCTTAATTTGTTTGTTGATGGAACTTCAAGAATGGTGGCTTCCGAAGTTGGTGCCCCTCAAACCATTCGATAACGATGAAGCGAGCCAAACCTTCCCCCGGTCCTCAGTAAGTTTAATTTGTTTTTGGAGAAATACACATACTGCTTGTCTCCATTAATTACCGTCCTTTTGAGATTGGATGCTTGAGTACCTCTATCCATTTCCTGAATTGTTCGTTGATCGTATCTGTCAGTTTGGATGTCGCTCTTGTTATGGCAGCTAGGGTTTACTTGGATTTGCTTTTCTTTGAAATATTGGAATATATAATTTATGTTTGTGAACTGGTCTCAAATGTTTTCTGCTTTCTGATTTAATTCTAAGGTAGAACACATTAACAGAAACAGTTTTATCTCCAGATTTAAAATCCCATTTCCTCTTTTTTTCATGTAAATGATTATCTTTATTTGGTGATTGATTATGTAAGCTTCTTTGGTGATTGATTTTGACAGGCCGCCTCGGGTCCAGCTGGTGTTGAATTTTGATGGGCTCCTCCTCGAAGGGAAGTTCGATACATACATAGCGGTTGCCTTATCCAGTTTTAATGAGACTAGTCAAGTCAGCACTTGATCAGCAGTTGCATAAATTTAATTCTGACTATTTGGATTTGGATGTGCTTGTACATATGTAATTCGATTGATCAGGCTCCTTTGTACGAGGTCGTCAAGGCACTTGGGTTTATTTGGACCCCTATAGCTAAAACGTATCATTTCAACTTCATTGCAAGGCCAAAAGATGGGACTGATGCTGAGGATAAGCTCTTTTTTGGTGAAGTCGAGACTGTGAGAGGTGTCGGCTATCCGGATTCCAGTATGTCTCCTCTATCACTCAATCAGATTTATATATAAACTTGGCACCGCCTTGTTTGCAATGCTGTAATTTCCACCCGGCCTTTTCAAATGTGTTAACAATTGCAGAGACAGGGCTTTGTGGCTGCGGCATACATTGTGTTAATCATCCAAATCACGTACAACATCCTCCTCAAGGTGGCTTTAGAAAGAAATTGATAATAGGAGGGGATTTTTTATGGTGAAAAGATAATAGGAGGTTTGAAATGGATGTACGTACGTCTATGGTCACTTACTCATCGATGGGGTTATTCAACCTTTATATGTATGTAGAGACTTTAACTCAAATCATCAAATTCTACCTACTTGTTATATTCCTATACATTTTGGTACATTGAGACTTACAGAATCTCAAAGTTCACATGCCAATCAATGGACACTATAGGAAGCATACTTTCTCCAGTTATAAAAAAATTTAATTAATTAAATAAACCATATGGATACGGGGATAGAATTGATATTTAAAAAATCACACATCTCTACCTAGCAAATATATACGGTAAATTCTGGATTATGTATTATTAATAATTAATAAATCTAACTAATTCAATTGTAACCTCTACATACCTAGCAAATATATACGGTAAAGCAATAGTAATAAGTTTTTACATGATCACCACATTTACCAGGTAAAGCAATAGTAATATGTTTTTACTCTTAAATTTTTTAGAATAAATATAATAATATGTAAATTTTATTTAATTTCTGGTGCGATCTCGCGTCCACAGAATTTTCTGGATTAAAACAAGATTATTTTTACTTACGTGGCATTTTCTGGATTAAAGTGTTAATAGTTGTTTTTTTATTTTCTATTTAATAAATATAATTTATTAAATATAATTGATTAAATAGTTGTTTAGTTAAAATAAGAAAACCAAAGGCTTGAAACCGGACATATTCTGGGTTAATATGATGCTATCTTTTTTAATCACGTCAATTAATAAGTCAATAGTATAATTTTGTCATCTCAATTAATGGTCACATTTATTTTTATAAATATTCAACTTTATATCTTAATTAATTAGAAAACTTATCTTTTTATATTAAATAATCTATCCATTTTATTTGTTTTCAATAAATAATAATCAAATTGAATTTATAAGTTTTCAATAAAAAAAATTGGTTGGGATAGATAAATCTTGGATTATGGTCCATATGGGCACACGATGATGTTAATTTCTTTTTATATACAGTAATCTGCAGTTCTGCACTTTGCAATATATCTTCTGAATTTTGTGAAATACCGTAATCAATCTTGGATACATTATTGGTATACTATTTTATATGATTTTTTCTTCTAATTATTGCTTTTGAATTTTTATTCAAAAGTTGAAATTTCATAGCAATGTTTTTTTTTTTAAATTGGGTTGAAAATAATATTTTTATACAATCTACAAAGTATCGGTGAACATTTTGCACGTGTAATATCAAATATCAATATATGCCATCTCAATTAATGGGTTAGAAACCTTATCTTTTTAAATCAAATAATTTATCGAAAATTTCGCCAGGTACCCCTGAGGTATAGAGAAATTCACGAGGTGTACAAAAGTTTTACATATTTCGCGTGGTACCCTTAAGGTTTGTAAAATTTTCGTCTCGTGCCCTTCCGTTACCAAACTGTTAGCTTATCCGTTAAATGATAAATAAAAAAAGGAATTCAAAGAAAAAAAAACGTAAAGCTTACCTCTTTCTCACACGACAGAAGCAAAGGAAGAGTCTTGACGTTGAGGAGGAAGGAGTGGATGCCGAAACCGATGCCGGCGAGTGTGAGTGGCGCTCGGTGAACGACGTCGGCGATGTTAGTTCGCACGAGTAGGTATTTGTCCTATTTTTCGTTTCAATTTTCTGAAATTTAGGATTTAGGGATTTGGATTTGGGGATTTCGTGAGTTGATTTGGGGATTTCATTGGATTAAAATTTTGAATTTAAGGTTAGAGATTATAATTTCAGATTTAGGATTTAATTCCCTATTTTTGTTGATTATAATGTCAGATTTAGGGTTGGAGATTAGAATCTTAGGAGTCAGGCTGCAAGCCTGCAACTATTGTTGAACTAGCATGATGTTTGGTTTTTAAAAATCACGTTTCTTTAAAGATTGATACATTGATCAAAATAGATTTAGTTTTATCTTTAGAAATGAATGAAATGATATGTTTGCTGTCATTCAAAGACTCCTTTTGTATGATGTTTGGTTTTAAGAAATCACGTTCCATTAATCAAATTAGATTTAGTTTTATCTTGTCTTCCGTTTTTTGTTGAAACAAACATGCTGTAGATCAAATGTGATGTGAAAAATAGAATTAGGGTCTGTACAAATCAAATATGATGTGAAAAATGTATCAAAATTAGGGTCTGTTTTATGTGGGGTGACCCGATTGTTGTTATGTTTAATGTTTAGCTAGTGTCTTGGGTTTTTCTTCCGCTATTGTTCTATTTTGTACATTTTTTTCTTGTTTTCATGACAATTAGTGTTATTTTTCAGCTCTATTTATGATACAAATGTATTTTATAGTATTTGAATATTATTCTAATAAAGAAAATAATTTAAGCACTACAAATTGGCAATCTGCTCCTTGCTTACAGTGTTGTTATTGGAATTGGTTATTAGCGTGAAATATTTTGGTTTATAAATTGAAATAAAATTTTGAAGGGGTTTTAGGCTATTAGCTCAAATGGAAGAGCATTGTGATTACGCACAAAGATGCGGGTTCAAATCCCGCATAGCCTATACTATCTGTGGTTGTGGGTAGTTATTACAACATCCATCATTACAGAAAATTACAGCAGCCCTTGTTACAGCAGATTACAGCAGCCCTCATTTGACATGCATTTGCAATCGCATACAATAAGTTTGAACCTGTTTTAAACTGCATGAATGAATTATGAAGCTCAAAGTTTGAATATGGCATAGCTTAACAGATTGGCTCAGTGCATTTTATCTGTCATAGTTTGAACTGAGGTTGTGCATTAGCGAGTTTGTTTGAATCTTGTCTATCTGAACAGATGAATCACAGATTGTCATTTTCTGAATCTGCATATAGCGAAATGCAAAGTGCGGTCATAGAAATGCAAAGGGATTTTAAAATGGGTTGAATCTGTTTTCATAGAAATGCAAAATTGCAAAATGCTGTCATTTGTTGTTTACATATTTCAAAATCTATTCAAAATACAGTACAGTGCTGAAAATCCGCCGAATTTTCTACACAACATAGCAAGAAATGCTGTCATTAGTGGTCTATGTGGGATTCGAACCCACATCTATGTGCCTAAACACATTGCTCTACCGATTGAGCTAATAGGCCATAAATTTTCTACACAACATAGCAAGAAATTTGTACAGAGGAAAATCAGTGTGCTATCGGATGAGTTTGTACAAAGGATAAGTGTGGCAAGCAACCAGAAATAAGGATGAGCGTTAGTAGATTCAATTATCATCTCAAGTATGGGTATATATATATATATATATATGAACCCAAACCAATCTGATAACCAAAGAAAAGCAAGTTGTGAACATTCAATTACATCAGAAAGGGAAGTAAGATATGGAATTCACATTGAAGCCAAAGAATTGACACGTAATATAACAAACTATAAATAAACTACTTATTGAGAGTGTTTATGCATGATTGATTTTTTAAAATGATACCACTCGAGTTTATTCACAACTCAACTAGAACTCTTGTAATAGGATAAATGTACAATTTGAGAATGATTGCTCTAATTAATCTAAACTAGTAGTCTAGTACTGGAATGAGATTTTTTTAAATATAATTTCATTGAACAATTTTTTAGATACCAATTTGTTCATTATCACTTTGTCGATAATTGGAACGAGATTCAAATCTGCAATTCGAAGATCATCACACAACTGGAATGATATTCATGTAAATTTGATCTTTAAATCTAATCTCCCCAAACCCCAATTCAAAGATCCTCCAACTACAATCCAACCCCAAATCCCTAATTCGAAAAAAAACCCTAAATCTCAAAACCAGTTGAAGAGGGAAAAAAACAAACCTCCACCGACGTCACCACGTTGTGCTTCACCTCGACAGCATATGGTCTTACGTTTTCTCTTTGTTGTGAGATCTCTCGATCCTTGTATCGCCCTTCGCTTTCTCTATCAGTCGCATCTATATCGCCGTATCGGGTCCTCCCTCTGTCGCCTCTCCTCTACGCTGTTCAGTCCTTTCTCTTTCTTTTTTTTAATCAAGACTAACGGAGATCCGTCAAACTTAACATTCCAAGGGCACGAAACGAAATGTACATGAAACTCAAGGGTACCACGCGAAATATGTAAAACTTTTGTACACCTCGTGAATTTCGCTATACCTTAGGGGTACCTGGCGAAATTTCCGATAATTTATCCAATATTTGTTCAATTATTCTACAATTATCCTTTTTAGATGAAATTGAATATATTTGTATAAATATTCAACCTAAATCTTAATTAGTTTGAAATTTTATCTTTTTAAAATAAATAATCTATTTAATATCTGGTTCATTATTAACATTCAACCTTATATCTAAATTAACTATAAAATCTATCTATGATGATATATAAATTATATATATGTATGGATATATATCTCATAAGATTTTATGTTGAATATATAATTAATTAAATGTTTAAGATAGAATATTGTAGTTTATATATATATAGAGGTTATCTACGAGGTATCCACAAACACCAAACCTCCATTATCATCATTAGCCGCTTCATTCGTTAGAAAAGTTGTGGCAACCTTCAATGTCATCATTAGCAATGTTGCAATCGAGGTATAGTAGTTTTGACAATTTATTCATCATATATAAATCCCACTACGTGTGTATTCCTAAAAATAGCTATATATTCATATATTTATCGTTTTTTTTTCAATTGTTACAACGTCGAATGTATACAATAAGGTTAATGAAATTAACCCACACAGAAGTGATTGAGTCATTAAAGTTGGTATGATACGGTTGTGGACAGTGAAGAAGAAGAAAACGGAGAAAGAAGATATATGAATGGTTCTCTTAGATGAAGAGGTAATCACTTATATTAATTACGCCTTATTTTAATTTAAGGTAACTAGCCAAGACATACCCGTGCTACGCACGGGATGTAAATATAAGTTTTCTATTATAAAAGTATATTTAAGAGCTTATTTTTATATCCTCATTGACTAATCTAAATAGTATATGTGTACAAATAGTAAATCTTGGTTTTATATACTTGATAATTTGGTTTAAGTTATTTATTAAATCTTTGCATTTTTATGAGGTTTTTTTCTTCAAGAAGACACCTTGAAAAATAATTTTTTTAATAAAAAAACACCTTTTAATTTTTTAAAAACAAAAACACTTTATATAATATAAGGTATTCGCTCAATTGAAGCACCAACTTTTATTTTACAACAAAAATATTATTAAAATATTTTTATTAATTAAATAAAATACCAAAACTTATTTTTAAAAGGAGTTGGATATATCATATAAAATATTTTATTAATTAAATAATCAATTTGAAATTGTTTTGTTTAATAAAGTTGTTGAGACTTATGAGCATGTGGAAGTCCATGTTTTTGAAGAGGTTTTATTAAATATCATATTGTTTAATTTTTAATACTCATCACATTGTTGACTAAACTAAACCAGATGCATACATGCAGAAAAAATTTCATTTTATATGTTTGTTTATGTTATTTAAAAACATTTATATGTTATTTTAAGCTACTTATTATTTTGAGTAAGGTGTTTTTTAAAAGTAAATGATTGCATACCCTTTAGTATGATGAGATTTATGGTTAAAGAGTTCCTTACCAAGCTAGCCCCTAGCTTCTAGTTAGAAATCTTCATGCTATATGGTGAAATATGGTATCCAAACTCGACTCAAAGGCTCCTTGATCGATCTCCTCATTCATATTTAATAAAGTTATGAATAACTATATTATAATATGATCTACATATATAATCAAATTGATAGGAAAAAGTTATATAATTATCAAATAATTGATCATCACTTTAAACTCATATATATCACCCCGATTGAATATCTGCAAATTATAAAGTAAGTCAATATATCATTTTGAAATGAAAAAATACTTAATAGATGAAAATAAATGAATTCTAACTAAATTAAGTGAGAAAAAACCCTCATATATAAACAATATATTAATGTTATACCTTGATTGTAGCTTTGTAACACATTTAGTTGCATATAGATTTTGTTCATCTCACCAAGAGAGGCCGAAGAATTACGTAAAAAAAAGAAGAAGTGGGATGAATAAAGTTAATGTATCTTCCAGTACAAATTATCTAGAACTTTTATCACTATATATAAAGGTGGAAATGGAATAGGTGACCAAGTTGAGAAATTAACTAAAAAATGAATGGGAGACATAAGGCCGCAGTAGTTTCAATAATACAATCGGTCATACATTAATTGTTAATTCTTATCTAGCTATAAAACAAAGAATTTAGTCAATCTTATGCTGTAACCGGCCACTTACATTTAATTTTCAAGAATACAAAACTTCATGTAGGTTGTTTTTATTTTCTATTTAATTTGAAAAATTAAAAAAAAAGATTTATATTAAATCAAGTTTTACATTAGCAATAAATAGGGAAAAAAAATATTTTTTTTATAAAAAATATAATAGGAAAAAACTCAATTAAATTGAAAATAAAATAAACATTTTTTTTCAAAAATAATTATTAAATTTTAACTATAGAATTATTTTTTAAAAAATAAAAATTATTTCATGGACTTGAGCATAATTTGAAACAAATAAAAGTGCAAAATGAGGGCAATGTATCTTGTATGCCTTTATTTTCATTTTTAAATCAAACCGTTAAGTTTTTTTCTCATCTATATTTTAATTTTAAAATCAAATAGAAATCATTACGCTCAAAATATTGAAAGCATTGCAAAAGAAACATAAAAAAATAATTTTTTATTTTCAAATCAAATTGTAATAATGATATTTAATTGATGAAAAGCTAAAACTATATATGTGATTTTGAAATTCCTTACAAACTTTATGGGTCATGTATTTAAGAAAATAACTATATGAGCAATTGTAAAAAGCCCAACTCATTTAAATAGGAAAAACAAAAAACATGAATTAATCTTTGGTGAGAGAGTTATTAATGTTGAGAGCCATTAAGAGACCTTGGGACACAATTTTTAAAGGTATATAGATAGATTAGTCTGCACAATATTTTGTCTGTCATGAAGACCACAGGTAAATCTGAAAGTTCACATGCCAATCAATGGACTTGAACTAAACAACTGTAATCAGGATACATAATAAACTTGATCAAGCTATTGAGAATGAGGGAACTTGTGTTTGGAACAACCTTATCCATAAACACTAATCGTCCCTTGGCACCTTCTCCATGAGCTGTGCGTTGAACTCTATGAATCCTAGTATTTCACCAGAAATAAGACTTTTAGCTAGGATCAGATACCCTCATCAACTTATGTAAATATGTGCAAGTGAGATCAAACTGCGCAATCCAATCCTATAAGGGAAACAGATCATCCATTACATTTAGAGTACATGAACACTTTACTTTCACCCCCCAAAATAAGCAATTATAAAAACACACATACCACAGCAAGAATATCAAGTCCAAGATCGGATACATTTTATTTTTTTTTTTGGTGAACTGATCGGATACATTATTAGTACACAACAATATATATATACTCTCTTTTGCACAGACAGATAGCTACTACTAGTGTTATTTGGATGTTAGTGTGCACAAGTGCCTGCTATTTCATTGGATTTGTTGAATTAAAGAAGATTTCATTCCATCTCTTTACCTTCGTTGAATTTATGGAGATTTCTTTGGCTTAGTTTCCAAACAATTTTGATTAATTGCCTTTCTTGAGCTTCCATTCTCATTTCTCATGCGTTATGACTTATTAAATTATGAATTTTTGTTGTCATTCACCAAATGATCAAATTCCTAATTACTCATGCATATATACTTGACTATAAGATAAACGAGTTCCACCTGATATCATTCCCATGAAATCTGTTATATAATAAAGGAGAAGCCATTTGTGACATGTGTCGGTTTTACCAAATTTCGTTAGATATTGATATATTTTTTATAAGATTTTACCCATATTTGTTAAATATGGATATATTATATTATATCTTTTTTTTTTGTAGTTAATTAAACTTATTGACATAAATTCATTAGTTAAATGGGTGAATGCAAAATTTATTTAAATTTTTTAATATATAGAGTATAGTGGTAGTTAGAGTTAATATATACGCATATAGTTTAGTGGTAGTTATATTATATCTCTTGTCCCAGAAAAGAGTATTTCAAGTATCTTGGCTCGCTTGTTCAAAGCGACGAGGGCATCGATAGGGATATCAATCATCAGATTCAGGCGGGGTGGCTGCGATGAAGAAGGGTGTTGGGTGTGCTTTGTGATCGATAAGAAAGTTATTCCTGCAAAACTGAAAGGGAAATTCTACAAGGTGGTTGTTCGACCAGCCTATTACAAAAGCTCAAGAATAGAAGATGCCAGTGGGTGAGATGAGAATGTTGCGCTGGATGAGTGGTCACACGAAACTTGACAGAATCAGAAATGTTCACCTTAAGAGCAAGGTTGTGTTGGTTTGGGCACGTTCGGAGGAGACTTCCGTCGACACCGGCTCGTATGAGCGAGAGATTGGATCTGGGAGCAACAGGTAAGGGGAGAGGTAGACAAAAAGAAGAGTTGTATTAGCTACCAATTCAATATGGCAATATACATGAGCTGTGTGTAAAGCAACTTTAATTAATTGTGTGATGAAATCATCTACAATTGCACCAATATGGTGCCTGCAGCCTCAAGCTCTTCTAGTCATGGATTGGATTATTGGAATCTATACTTCACCACGTACCTTCTCTCTTTTCTAGGAAATTTCTTTACCTCTTCTTCTCTTGCTAACTTCAACTTCTTTACCTAGTTTACATGGGTAAAATAAATAAAGCTGAACTGCTCAGGAGCTGATCACAAATGTCTGTTTCGTTAGGGAGAGGTTGTCAACGGAAATTTTATTTATATATAATTTTATTTAAATTTAAAAAATGAAAGAATAAATATGTATATACTGGAGTATCATTTTAGAAAGGCATTTACCAAATTTAAGTTTCTAGGTTAGAAAATGAGAAGGATTAATATGTCACACTCATATGATCATATTGGGAAGGCGGAAAACAATGGGGCAAAAAATATTGAATTATATTTTACCAAAAGTTACGGAGTGCAATAATACATTATCCATAGTCATAGACTATTTAAGTTGTGTGATTTTTATAATGGTTATAATAGTAATTCGTTTGATATTATAAAACGTATAAAATAATTAGTAATTAAACATTAACTCTAACTACCACTATACTATATATATTATTTTATTTATAAAAAAAACTTAAATAAATTTTGTATTCACACACATTCAACTAATTAGTTTATATCAATATTATATAATACTAGTGTAATACCCGCGTCATGGCCCGGATGCGATGGGAAAAAAAATTTAGAATATAAAATCTTTCGTATAAGGAACGACCAAATACAATATAAACAAATGTTTGGAAAGTCTAAAAAAAAAATTGTTATTGAACGACATAGGTGTTTTGAAAAGGCACAGATCGAGGTGATGTAGGCTTCGACGCTTCGTCCATGCAAATCCTGGAGAAAAAAAATATTGATGAATACAAAGGGATGAATTTGTATAATAGAGATCATTTATAGGTTAATAATAAATGATATACAAATTAAAATGCAAATATAAAAAGTTTAATAATGAACTAAAATGTGTAACTTACATAAGGAAGACAAATATCAGTTATAATGTAGGATGACACCCTATGTTACCCCAACTAAAAGAGAAGGTCATCGGCCTGAGTAATGAAAAAAAATGTGTAACAGCCAACAGATTCCGGTTACAAAAACCAGCTGCCAAGTGCGATTACAGCATCAGAAAATGAAAAATAAACTCCCAAATACGGATTAAACAAAGTAAACGCAAAGTAGCATCAGAAAATGGAAAAAACATCCCAAATAGAAAGCAATTAAAGAATCAGTCTCCAGGGCCACTTTGAAATCCTATGGAGCGTCAGAAATTGGAAAATAAAAATCCCAAATACAAAGCATATTATGAAACATGTTATCATTTGCAAGAGAAGCTGAGTATACTTAAGCACCCATTTCATGATCAGTTCTTACTGTTAAAGGTCGTATCAATATATTATTAGTGAACTCAGTTCAACATACAATTTAGAGCTTCTAAGTTAGTAATTTACCATTGGTTAAGATGCAACCACAATTTAAAAAAACTCGGTAAAGCCTTGGTTTCCCATGTGCAACCAATGACTCAATGATGTCTTCTTAGGAATTAGATATTCCTGGCTGCTGGTTTCCTGAGGAGAAGAATATGCCAAGTTCAAGCAGAAGTATTTTTAATTTAGGTGTATCTTAATGTACGTTGACGTTTAAAGGAAGCAAATACCCAAAATATTATTGACAATCTCTAAAAAAAATACACATCTATAATTCAAGAAATTTAAAGTTAACAAACATATATAAACAAACTTGGCCGAAGCTGAATCATTTTGAAAATATACACTGACATCTAAGGCCACACAAAACCACATTTAGATATCATTTTTAGCAGGTAACTTTACAACTGCTTGAGGATGCAATTGGAGCAAGGAGTTTCAAAACTGAAATGGGAAAAATTAATAAAAAGGAGAAAGGGAAATGAGAAGGAAAAAAAAAAGAACATGACCCGTGTTTAAGCTAGCAGATCAGGAGAACTAAAACAAACAGAAGAAATCGTTACCTTTAAGAAGGTAGCACCAATGTTGAAACATTATCAAGAAAGAAAGAAATAATAGTTGTCCAAACTCATAAATAGACAGTTAGGAACGCGCACCTTTACGAAGTTAGCACCAATGTTGCTTGATATAGCACTGAAATTCGCAAAACACTAATTGGTTCTATCATTGGAGGCAAATTTTTTTCAAATGTGTTCCTTCAAATCTTCTCTAAGTTGATCATGTGTAACACTATCACGTAGTTTATTCCTCGCTTGTATATCTAATATAATACTAAAACACTTGCAAAATGGGACACGTGGCGGCCATACATTTAAAGTTAGAAATTTAGGATAAATCCCCAATTACTTCTCCAATTGTTTAAAAATAAAAATTTAGGATAAATCCCCATTTGATTTTCCAATTGTTTAAAAATCGAAATTTAGGATAAATCCTCAATTGCTTCTCCAATTGTTTAAAACTCTTTTATTTATAACGTTTACAATTTTTTATTTTTTTTTACATCGCTGCATCTCGACATTGCACATGAATCTAATTAATCATGATCGATACTAAAATTGAATGAATGATCAACTACAACAATGACTTTCCGCTCTCACAAGTTCATTCTATCCAATTTGAAACGCCATCAATGCACCTCAAATTCATTTACGTGCACAAAATGTTCACATGACACTTCTAATTTAACACATTTCCTATTGCACACTACAAACACTAAAAATGCAAATCTGAAATATTTCACAGGTTCTCCTTCAACCTTTCCTAGGTGTGTATGCAGTCCTGAACATTTCCTCGGCGCGTGGGCAGTCAATGAAATCCTCTTGGTTATCGTGACTGTCACCTAAGGTGATAACTTATCCCCATATGCTTCATTTCCATTTGGCTCATGGTGTGCGATGATCCTCCCATTCATAGTATCCGCTCCTTTCCATTGATTTCATCATCGAGGAACATCCCATGAATCTCAAACCCTAAGGATACAACGCTTCGTCTAACAAAATCAGTTGTTGTACATAAAACACTAAATAAAACACCCTAAATAAAAAAAATTCACAAAATAACAATCACAAATTCACATTACCCAATTAACCAATGTTTATCTCTTTTATTGAACCAAAAGATTACACGTTTATCCTAATTTCAGATATGCAAAGATTTTTTAAATTTAGTTTAAACCGTTTTAATTAAAATAATTAAACTTTACAGATTTGCAGAGATTTTTAAACCAATTTCAAAACATTCTATTACTTTTTTGTTAAAATAATTAAAATTTTCAGATCTGCGGGGATTTTTTAACCAATTACAAACCATTATGTTACTATTTTTTTAAATTTCATCCGTTATTACTTCAATTAACCAATTAACCAATGTTTATCTCTTTTATTTAACCAAAAAATTACACATTTATCCTAATTTCATATATGCAGAGATTTTTTAAATTATTAAAAACCAATCGATATTACTTTATTTTTTGAGTTATATCCGCTATTAATTTCAGATCTGCAGAGATTTGTTTTACTGTTTTACTCTCATTCACCCTAACCTAAGTGGCAACACTACTCAATATATAATCAGAATCGAATATAACAGAGAAATCACTTCTCATCCTTCCTCTTCCACCGGTCATGGGGCACTCCTCTCATCTGAAATTCAATAGTGTATACAACCAACATAAAAAACCTAAATAAATTCATCAATGTTTATCTCATTTCTAACCAAAAGATTACAAATCTATCCTCTAAAAAGGGATTTAGACGGTTTATAATTGTTGCACAGGTTCGTATCTATCCTAACTTAATAGTCAACAGTAATCTACATCTCATTTCTCATTCCAAACTAAACGATTTGATATCACTACAAAAAATAAAGAAATTAGCCACGCTACCTAGCTTCGGGAGGGGGCTTGGCGTTGCAATTGATACCTTTTGCCACCGATGGTAGCTTCAGCAAGAATTTCCGTAGCTATTGGGTCAAATTTGCCACCGATGGTAGCTTCGGCAAGCATTACCGTAGCCGATGGGTCAATTTTTCCACGGCAAAGCGACGGGTGGTCGTAGTTGTCACTAATTTTGCCACGGCTAGACATTTGCCATCGCAAAAATTACTTTGATTTAAAAAAAAAAAAAAAAACTGAGAACCCTCGGTCTTTAATCCGTTCTCATTCCTCATTCTTCCTCACTTGTGCGCCGCTCTTGCCCTTTCTCCCCTACCCATCGCTCCCTGGATCTACTGGACCTCCACCACCATCTGCCGCACATTGCTCCTCCTCCCCTATCCTCTCCGTTTCATACTCCTCCCTCGGACTCTCCGACGACCCCCCTTCCCTCTCCACCACCGTCGTGGTTCCTCTCCTAGAGAGGCGCTGTCCATCGGCGGAAACGCCACCGATGACGAGCGAGAGTTTTAGCGTTAGCCTGAAGGCGGGAATGCCGGCGGAAAAACCAGATCCATCCCCTCTCATTCCACTGCTTTTGTTCCCCTACTTCTTAAATCAGATCTAGGGGCGCCGCTAGCCACGCCTCCTTACCCTCTCTTGACGTCTCTCCTTCTTTCTCACCCATTTCTGCGCCATCCCACCTTCTTTCTCTATCGCTATGGAGAAGGTGTTCCGGCCTGCTGTGCTAGAAACAGTGAAGAAGCAGGAGTATTAGTCAAGTTTGGATCTGAATTAAGTTTGGACTATCGGCCAATTTGTTTGGCAGGTCTCACTCTCTTCTTCTCTCAAATATGTTAATTAGGGTTTTTGCTTGTCTCTTGGTATCATCTTTAACTGCCTATTCCAATTAGTTTCTTTTGATTCCTTCATCAATCGTTACTTGTGCTTGCAGATGATCCATTAGGGTTTGGATGATGTGCTGCCTCTAGTAGTGGTACTGCTAAAACCAGCTTTTCCTTTTGATACTGCAATGCAAGCTTCGTTTAAAATTTAAGGTTGTCGTATATGTGTTTGTTTTTGCTGTATTCTCCAATCTTTGCTTGACAATTTTTATTTTTCTTTAGAAACCTAACCCCTCCATTCCTTGGGTTTTCTTCTCCCTTCAATTCTCCCTTCAATTTTAGGATTTATTGTCTGTAATTTTTTAATTCCCTGTTTAGGGCTTGTTTTAGCAATATGAGAATTTCTAGAAACCAATTTTTGTTAATGTTTGAAACCTCAAAACTTCTCCCTTTATTTTCTGAACTTAGCCTATGGGGCATGAATGTTTGTTTTTAATCTGCGTTATTATAAGATACTATGACTTAAGAAAGATCCCAAGAAGCATATAGATAGAAGAGTCACAAGAAGGGTTTCAAGGATTAGATGAACATCTTACTGAGTTCTCCGAAGATATGAGAAGTTAAATTTATCCATTCGTTTAGCAATTATCTGAAATATCAAATCTTCGTGAACCATTTATTAGCGGAGGGAACACTGAAATATCAAATCTTGTTCATTTGTTATTTCCTTCTCTTTAAAATTTAATGAATTATTTCAATGGTTAAGCTGGCTGAAAGACTATTCTACTTCAGTTGCTATAAGGTAAGTTTAGCAAATATTGCTAGAGTAGTTTGAGAATCTCTATGAATAATTGACTTTGTAGTTTCTTTCTCCACTTGCTTCTCTTGTTAATATCAAAGACTTTGCTATTCTCATGTAGCACTTCAACAATCACTTTTGAGAACAAGAGCAGTGATGATAAATGGAAGGATGCTCTCAAAAGAAAACATGTCACTAGGAGAATCAAGTTCAGGAAATGCCCAACATAAGGCTTTGGTTCATAGTGGCGGAGTTCATGGTGGTCATTATTATTCTTACATAAGGCCAACGTTTTTTGAACAATGGTATGTTTGTAGTTTTTATCCATAACAGTTACTATGCCATAGTTCTGGGATTTCCTTTCGTATTTTTACCATGTTAATAACCTGCATAGGTGAAGTTCAGCAGACCACATGCATCAGTATTTCTTTGTAGATGCATTCATGATCGCATTTTGTTTAATAATAATTAACCAAGCCAAGGCCAATGGATATTTATTTTACCAACTTAGTTTCATGTGCAAATATGTACACTGCTACATTTGTTTCAAGCCACTGATCAGCCAACTTCAACTGGAATTTTTTTTTAAATAATGTTGTAGCTAAAATTTGATTTGAAAATAGGGGAGTCTTAGACTCTTAGCTAACCTTGAACTTGTATGCTGTACAATCTATTGTTATCATCCGTAGGCAATCTTTTATCATCTTCTATCTCCTTAGTGTGTTTGTGGTGTAAGTTATGTTGTTGATGCTTTTTCAAGTATGGGTTTGTGAATCTTGTATTAAGAGTTAGTTACTAGTTTTCCACTATAAAAAAAAGGATCAACTCCACTTGTATTCAGATTTGAAATTGAACTGAATACAAATTTGAGGATTCCTCACAAATTGGCTATTAGTGAGATTCTTGCTATCAGATTTAGCTTTTTCACTCCCATGGAGTAAGATGCTTGCTTCTGGTAGGTTCTATCAGGTTGACTTATCCTTGCTGATCCATTTTTTATCCAAAAATGTCTCTGCAGTTAGAGCTTTTACAGCCAAAGTTTCATACTTGCATTTTAAAATTGTGTAACATACAATTTGAAATCATTGACTATAAAAGCAACAAATTACTCAGATTACTCAGCTGTTAGATTATTATAAAAGAAAAGATAGTTATGGCATTTTAATCAAGCTACATAGAATTTAAAAGCCGGAATCTATCATCTAAAGTCTTTGTCAAACTGCATTGATATGTCTAGTTGCCTTTTCAAAGTCAAGGTTCAATTCATTATTTTCCTTGTGGTTCTAGATCCTGTGAATCCAACTTTTCCCTGCTTGTGTAGCTATGTATTTTCAACAGTCCAATGATATCCTACCTGCACTTGATATCTTATAGATAAAGTCCTGCTTGGTTCTGATGATGATGAGCTGATTGTATAGCTTTGTATTTTCAGCAGTCCAATGATATCCTGCTTGGATATTGTGGCATCTTTCAAGACCATCTACTATATTTCCGGAATTGCTCCTTTTGGTGATTCATTGGTTGTTCTAGCCTATATCCTTGGGGATGAAGACAACGGAAAAAAAAAATCAGTAGCACTGCTCCCTCACGACAGGTATTTTTCTTTTTCCTTTCATCCTCTGAATTCATTAAGTGCTACAAGTGAACCACCTTTATTCATGTTTTCTCAGTCAGCTCTGTTTTATGGTCAATTAGACTTTAAACTTGTTACTCTATGACTTTGTCCTTGGGATTAGATGAAGCTTGAAGTCATTGCTCATAAGTTTTGGGTTTGAGCATCTCTTTATATGTAATTTTTTTTGGATTAATTGCCTAGCTACGTGATTTAGTTTGTTCTGTTTTTATCTATGCTCAACAGCAGCTTCAGTCTTTTGAGTTTTGACTCGGGTGTGAGACAAGTGGGTGGTTTTGAAATTGTTCCCTTTTTTATTTCTTTAATTTCAGATGCCCTCTTCTAATGATTCTTTAATGTTCTATACTAAAATTTGCTTTTGTTCCAAGGCAGATGCCCTATGTTAGATTGTTTCTTCATCATCCCTTCTCTTATATTAGTGTCTGGATATATATATTATTTTTTTCCCTTTACTTACCAAATGAACTACAAAAAGACAAATTTTAGGCTATCATGCTTTAGAATATTGATAAAGGTTAGTACAGGACATGTAATTTATGCAGGGTAAGCATATCTTGATGCAGTTGAACATTACAAGGAGCAAAGAAATGAAGTATCACAATTGAAGAAAAAGATAGCTCGCAAAGAAGGATTCAAAGAAAACAAGAAAATTGTTGATATGGTTAGCATACCCAGCTCGTGTTGTAGCTTTTGTTGTCTTAGGTTATTAAAGGTAGGAAAGGCTAAAATATGTAAATTAGTTAGGTAATTAATATAGTTTTGGACATTTTATCGTATATGTAAATTTTATATTATGTATATTAATTTTATATAAATGTAAATTGTGTATTATTTTATATAAATTTTATAATTACCCAGCCCCGTGTTATATATGTAAATTGAGTATTATTTTTTTTTAAAAAAAATATTGGACTTTTTAGCCCGGGTATGAAGAATCCGGGCTAAAAAGCAGGTTTTTTTTTTAATTTTCCACCCACCCTTTAGCTACGGCAGCTTGCCGTAGCAAATGTGTCGTGTGTTTCAGCAGGGGTTACTTGCCGTAGCGTAGCCGTTGCTAATTTTTTTTGCTACGGCTATTTGCCGAAGCTACAAAATTTTGCCACCCCAAAATTCGCCACCTCCCTATTTGCCGTAGCTTAGCCGAAACTAGATGCCTTTTGCAACCCCTTGAAGGCCTTTTGCCACGGCTTTTTGCCGATGCGAATTTCATTTTTTTTTTGTAGTGTATCTACTATAAATCTTCTAAAAAAAAGAGAAAATAAAAATAAAATCAGCTGTTGCAGACGTAAAAACTCATATAAAAACATGAAATTCATCAATGTTTATCTATTTTTTAACCAAAATATTACAAATCTATCGTCTAAAAAAGGATTTAAAATGTTTATTCATATCTATCTATCTATTTCTATTATTATTCTATTATCTCTCCTAACTTAATACAGCGAAAGGAGCCATACAAACCATAATGTGTTCGATATTACAAATAAAATACAATTCCACATAAATAATCCAATATTAATAAGATAATTTAATTTAGCAGACAATGCACACCCACATAAATAGTCTCATTGCACAAAATTCCAATCCAAATTCGATTTCGACATTCCCATTGCGCAAAACCCCCAATTCAAATCCCATTGTTATTCAACAACCACTATTATTCCAATCCCATTGCACAAAATTCCAATCCAAATTCGGTTTCAACATTCCCACAACACAAAACCCCCAATTCGAATCCCATTGTTATTCGAATCCAAAATTCCAATCCCATTGCACAAAACCCCCAATTTGATTTCAATATTCCAATCCAAATAAATCAACCCTAGATCATTGTTATTTGTTAAACCAAACCGGTGAAAATTGAAATGAGATTATGGATAATCGATTAGGACTTGGGAGTTGGGAGTGGTACCTGAGAAAGGAGGCTGGACAGAAGACGGCGCGACGACAACAACAAGGAGACAGAACAGAGGCGATGAGCCGGTGACGAAAAATGTCTGCTTCTGCTCGGCAACAAGCTCGACGACGACACTTTGACAGTCGCATGGGCTACTTGAGCAGGGAGTGGCGCCTGGGCTCGCTGGAGTCGTTGGTGACGACAGGAGAGAGCAAGCGGGGCAGCCGAGGTCCAGGCTAGACTGGAGATCGACAGTGAGGTGATTGAGCAAATGGAGACCGAAGGAGCGGGCGATGGTGCTGTGAAGGGAGTTAGGACTTGAGAGCAGTAAACGCGTGTTTGATTTTTAGGGTTTTTCTCAAAATGATGCCGTTTTGATTTTTTTACTAGCTAATTATTCCTAAGAGGGTAAATCCTTATTTATTGTGAAAAAAAATATTTTTAATCCATTATTTTACAATGCTTCATTATAAATAATTGATCTAAATGATATTTACTCCATTTACATACTTTATATTATAATAGTCTATATAATATGAATTGTTTTTTTTAAGATGTTATTCTTAACTTTGTTAAGATAGAAAACAACATTGATTGCGGAGTCATATGACGATAAACTTCACAAAAGACTCGAAATTCATATCCAAAACACTAGATAATATATTCATATAGTTTGACAATAAACTACACATAATATGAATTATTTCAAATAATTACATTATAGTTTGATTATTTCAAATAATTACAGTATATTTAATGACAATTTGCTATATTCTTATGCCTTACAATACACTGTTTTTATATTTTGTTATTAATATTATTAATTAAATATTGTATAGGAAATATCTACAAATTTTGCTCATATTCTCGCATCTCTAAATTTACTTATAAAAAAAAACTAATAAGAATATATTAACAAGGTAGATAACAACAAAATAATAAATAACTATGTCGTTTTCATATTATTATAATAGTATAATACATCTAATAAATAATGTAAATAAGTTAGGGTAATATCTTCTATAAAATATAATATACTTTACAAATCCCGTGCGTTACGCACGGGCACTACACTATTGAAAGATAATTACAAATATTTTTTTTGGGTATTATTATACATAATTGTATTCAAAGAAAAATAATTTTTAAAAATATGGTTAAACATATTTAATATTAATGTCTATATGTAGAGAAAAATAAATCTAGTATAGTGGTAATTTAAAAAAAAAACAAATTTTACATTTTCATTGTCGAAAATTAAATTTTGTAATTGTAAATAATCAATCGGAAGACTCAATCACATCCGGTCATTACACAAATCATAGCGGTTCGCTCTCTCCCCTTCACAGACTGACACGTGTCCCCGGCTGCACATGAGTTTTTCTATGTTTTATCCCTTTAACGACGTCATTTGAGCATTCCCAAAAGCTTCCCTAAAACAATCTCCAAAATAGAGAATGAGAAATCAAATATTCTGAATATTTTTTTGCTCCATTCCAACCGCTTCTCCATTATAGAATTCACCCAAAAAATATAGAGTTTGCTCCAAATATATATTAGTTAGTTGTATTAGTTATTAATTAGTTATAAGTACCATTTACATTTAGCTTTTGTTACAATAAATAAATATAATTTATTTATAATTTGTTACTTTTACATTTACCGTTTTTGACTTCTTTTTTAAAAAATACGTTTCTTAAATAAACAGGGCATTTAGCCTTTTTCCCAACAAATAAATATAAGTTTTTTATACTTAATTATTTTACATTTACCCTTTTGGACTTCTTTAAAAAAAATTATTTTTTCATCAAAAAGGATATTTTTTTTTAAAAAAAATTTGGGACTGGGGTGGATTTCCTTTTCATTTAAATTATTTATTCATTTATGGTTATAATAGAAGATATAACTTAAGATTGAAACAATTCAATATAGTATAATATACCTAAAAATCTATGAATGATCATAATTAATGTATTATTTATTTATGTGTAAAACTATTTCAAATTTAATATGGTAGAAATAGTTGCCAAAATAATTCTTATCTATAATATAAAGCAAAGGTTTAGAAAAGAATTTCTTGCATTTATGGTTCGATTTCATCTTTTTATTGCCCATTTACCTATAACTAGATCATTAACCCGAGTTTATCCAAAAAAAAAGATCATTAACCCAAAAATTGCATGATTTTCTATATTTCATTGATTATTTAGGGTAGTATTTTAAAATAAATCAAATTAAAAACTAACCATGCATTTTCTTCTTGCTCTCATAGCTTACTATTATCCAAATTTATATATCTCTAATTTAAATTAAGATAATTTATAGTTTTCTAAATCATAAACTTATAAATCATCATAGCGTACTCAATTGTATTCATATTCAATGAAATAGAGGAAGAATAAAAATACAATAAGTACATAATTAATTAAGTGTATATATATAACAAATCAATCATTTTAAATGAGAACTTATTTATTACAAAGTAACGTACATATATAAATTACCAAACAAAATTTGCATTTTTTTTTAACAAGAGATCGATCAAATACAATATATTAAGAAAAACACTCGTGTTAATATAAAAAAATAACATATATATATAATTGAAATTTATTTTAAATTTAATTTTTTTTAACTTAGTTAAAAGATATTTGAAGACTTTATTTTAATTTTTGTCTTAACTTAACGTATGTTCCACTAATATTACTCCCTTTGAAAGAGGCATTATAATTTAGCCTAGCAATTCTAACATGCATTCTTAAAAGATGACATGTGTATAAAGTATAAACCCTAGTGGTTAATTCCTATAAATAATTTTTTTTTGCTGGACAATTCCTATAAAGTATTAGTGGACAATTCTAACATGTATAAAGTATAAACCCTAGTGGTTAAAAAATGGCATGCCAATCTCGACGCTAGGTGTCGAAAATGGCTCATTTAATTCCTACTTCCAGCCGATCTTGACACTTTAGGGTGTCGAAAATGGCTGATCTCATTGTTACTATCAACCATTTTCGACGCCATAGGGTGTTGAAAATGGCTCATTTAATTCCTACTTCCAGCAAATCTTGACACTTTACGATGTCGAAAATGGCTGAACTTGTTGTTACTATCAACCTTTTTCGACGCTCTAGGGTGTCGAAATTGGCATACACACACACACACACATATATATATATTACCAAACAAAATTTGCATTTTTTTTAACAAGAGATCGATTAAATACAATATATTAAGAAAAACACTCGTGTTTATATTAAAAAAATACTCCCTCGGTTTCAAAATAAATGTCACTTTACTATTCCACGTGCATTTTAATGAGGTAAAAACTCTATAAAATATTATTTTTTTAATTAATTTTTTTTTAATTAATTTCATAATTGTTAGTAATATTTATGAAATTATGGAAAAAAATTGAATAAAAAAAATAATATTTTATAGTGTTTCTACATCCTTAAAAAGCGTGTACTAAAGTCAAAACGACTTTTGTTTTGAAACAGAGGGAGTAACATATATATAAAATTGAAATTAATTTATTTTAATTTTAATTTTGTTTTAACTCACCTAAGTATGTTCCACTAATACGAGTATAAGCTTACTCCGTATCATTTTCTCTACTCCCTTTGAGGGATCAATAGAAAGACACAATATTAAAAGATGAAATGTGTATAAAGCTAGTCCTCCTGTAGGCGCGGATCAAACCTCACATTTCTCGATCGTACCTTCAATTCCCTTTCTCCTCCAAGAACTTTTTTCTTGGATTTTCCAGTTTGGCTTGAGCAATCGCCGGAGTTTCTTCAATCTTGGGTCTATCGATCCGCTCCATTTCTCCCAAAGTGCCTTCTCTCCGCTTCACGGATTCGAGCCCCTTCCGACGAATCGACCGAGGCCCTCTTTCGCTCTACTGATTCAGCCTGCTGAGTCCCAAACTGCTGTTTCAGAAACCGGTACCCTAGGTTTTCTCGTTACAAAACCTCGTCGTGTCGTGGGAGTAAGATCCTAAGCCGCCCGGTCATACTTCCTCTTCGTCAGTACCCGACAGTGGCCGTCTTCCTGTCGCCGATCGACAGCGCGCCGCCTCCAAGCGCGAAAAACCCTAACAGTACACTCCAAGATTGTACGTACGGACTGTATGTCAGTGAATTGAATATGCCGGAGTCTCCTCCTTTGCTTCTCCTATTTTGACCTTCCACCGCACAGATTCAGGCGCCTGAAGAAGGCCGGCATACTTATACAGCTGGAGGAGAAACTGATCAAGGATTTGAAAAAAGAGTAATTACTTTGAGCTGCTTGGTGGGGAGGTATGGAAGATTTAAATTCTTGTTCTTCTAAAATTTTACCTACTGTATTTTTTAGAATAAAAAGCTAAGGGGAAAACGGCTATAATTTTCCACGTATATTTTAATTAGTTTTTTTTTATTCTTGATATAATTAGACGACATAATCCATCATCAACAATTTTCGTATCACTGTAACATGTTTAAATAATATCTTTGGATGATATTAGTAGTTAATAAACCGTCACTGATTATCATTCATTTATTTTTTAGTGTTGTATGAGATTTTTATGTGTAGATGGTATTGAAATTAGTACAAATTTTGGGACAATATACATTCAAATTTATAGCAATAAATTGAAGATATTTAGATGAACACAAAATATAAATTTTCAATACAAAAAATAAAGTTCCTAATAAAATACTCCGTATGTATTTTCACTAATACGTTGATTTCCATTAGAATTGCATTGGTGTTGAATATATGGATCTTCTGATCACAAAAGATAAAAAAACCTTACAACATCTTTTTGTTAATACTTCCTCCGTATGGACCGTATAGTATAATATTTGCTATAATATATTTTGAGTATTTATGATAATCTGAATTATAAATCATCGAGGTTCAACGTCATTCTAGATGTCAACTACTTAATTAATTATGTTCTACACTCTAATTTTAGAATTTTGTTAAAAATATTTACTAAAAAAAATACTTATTATTTACTAAAATATTCATAAATTTAAAATATTTACAAAAAATATTCATTTTTTCAGTTTGAATATGGTGCAAGAGAGAAATTATATTTTGATAGAAAAATGTCGTTTCAAACCGCGTTTTAATCATAATTTCAAATAAAACACGGGTTAATAAGTTTTTTAAAACTTATGGAGTCCGACAATTGAATGGAATAATTAGGTTTGGTGAATAAGTATATATGTACATTTTAATCATTTACATATTTATTTTTGCAGATGAATCATATTTCGGTTCCTGAGATTCATGGTTATTTTGACGAGGTCGGTGCACCGATCGTATATAGGATCATTTCATGGAGGACGCCGTGGTTACATAGAGATGTTATTAATGGAGGATGGTGGTATCCCGCTCGTTACACCCCGATTCGACGCCCATTGAACCAAGGAGACACCCGTAAGTCCATTCCAATATTGGCCTTTGTTTCTACAATGCTTAATTGTTACATTTTTTTAATATAAATTTTTAAATTTTATGCAGAACTATGTATTCCATATGCTATTCATGCAAATATGACGATGCAAGCCAATATATTGGCAATGAGGACGGGGCGACCCTTTCCTCCACGTTTATCCCTCGTTCAATTGGTGGATCTTTATTTTCATCTTCCACCAGATTTGCGATCTATCCATGAATTGCTGAATTTAATCCAAGAAATCAATGGAATTTTAAGTGAAAGGGATTATCGCAACGGTAATGTAGAGGTATGGATATGTTATACTGCATACTCTATTTTTAATATGAATTTGTTTTTATGAAATTAAAGATCCAAGCAAGTTATTTCTAAATATTGCAGGGCACAAGATATTCTGTAATCTACAATGATGCATACGGGCCAATCCTTCCGAATCTTCCACCACATCCTGTCCATGAGTTACCACTAGAGAAGGGCTTGTCCAACGGGTCGAAAATCGACTAAGGGAATGGCCAGTGTTGGCGGAAGTTGTACGGGGTAGGGACTTGGCTCCACACGAGTTCCTTCACCGTCCACAGATTGGTCCAGAACATAGGCACATGGGAGTTGTTGTTGGACACGCGATCAACCTTACGGGATACGGGATTAGTTATCACGATCATCGTAGTCCTGTTTTTGAGCTTTTGAATTCTTATGGAGTAGGATGGGGTCATCGTGGCTTTGGAGAGGTGAGAGGCATTCACTTGCATTATGTCTATCAAACCACCATAATGCCTTGGTGGCATGTAGATGACTTGTGACGGACTTTATTCTAGTACCTAGTAGGTATACAGTTACGTGGTTTATTGGTATTTTGATCGGTATTGTGTAGATTTCAATTTTATGTCATTACGTTAGATTTACCATGTGTATGCTTACTAGCTAGTTTGGTAACTAATGAAGAACTTTTCTTGGTCATCAACTTATCTCTTTATGCGCGCTATATATCACCACACTCCCTTAAACTAAACACACGTGAACCCTTAAACTAAACACCATCATTCTGAACCAATATACGGAGTATATTTATAATTAAGTAACTCCCAATCGATTGATTCAATCTCCACTCTTCACCAACGACTAAAGAGTTTCGAGAATGAGATTGGCTCACTTAAAACACTTGTAGAATCAACTTTCCTTGACGTCCCAGCCTGTCGAAACTGGCAGTCTCCCATTCCAAACTATCGAGTATATATTGACACATCTAGCTAGCTGTCAAAAATGGCAATTTAAATATGCCGAACAAATACTTGATTCTTCTTTTCCTAACCAAACTATCCTTTCACTACTCGATTATTCACATGGAATTTACAATAATACAGTAATATATTCACATAAATAATCAACAAAGCAAACGACAAATGATTCAAGTTCTCTTTCATTGAGGCATTTAATTTGTCACACAAATTCTAAAAAGTTACAATTACAAACTTGATTCTATAAGCAGAGATCTAGACTTGCTTTCCAAGGACAAATGGGATGTACGATAGTCTGACAAGTTCTTGGCAAGGCCAACCTCAGGAGCAAGAAACTCAAGTCGACTAACCTCGGATACAAAGCTGTCGCTGAGAATCTTACATCAAGTATCTCCTCATTTTAATATTTGGCAGCCCCCATTTTCTTTAGAGCAACAAACTTCAGAGTAGGAGTATATACTAATAGGGACTGATTTGCCAGGATCAAAAACAAACCACATGAAGCCTAAATATGAGCAGAGATGCTATTCCTATAGCTTCTCTTTTTAATTAATCTTGGAAGCTCACCTTTTCTTTCCTTGTGCCAAGTTCCAGTGCTCCTTGCCTTCTACAAATAGAATACAATATGTCTCCAGAATAAGCTTTTGGCAACAAAAGAATAATCTATCGTTAATGAGAATTCTACTAAGAAAGCATTTGTAACAATAGAGTATCATTACTAATACTTTCATCCAAGTACCAATACTACTTTAGGCTGAATTACCTCACTAGTATTGTGCACAGTTAGATAATTAATCAAGTTCGAACATCGGTTGCAAGACAGGAAGTTGATCACTGGCCCTAAGCTTCTATGAACTTACTTCCAGAGAGCAGCATATGCTTCAGCTTTCGCAAGAGGATAGTCAGAAGAGTAGAAGGCAATCAAACAATCACACAGAGGCCAGCTAAAATAGCAGATATGGCACAGACAAATGGAGGATCAGTAATAAAATTAGAGAGATCCGCTCAATAGAAATGATCATAGTGATGAAGGAAATGATAACAGATGCAAACTGCTTCACCAGATTGTTAAGTGAGTTCAGATATGCAAATCCAACATCCAGCATATTTTAACAGTTTAAAACACATGAATAACACCAAAAGTACAATTCATCACCAAATCTTTCCTCACAATTTAACACATATATATAAAACATAAGCAATCAAGTAGGTTTCTGCAAGCCAAATACGTGTCACTCTAGACTCACAACAAACACACTAAAACAAAAGCAATCAAGTAGGTTTCCATTCTTCCTAACTTTAAAAGGCTGTCCTAAATTGCTTATGCAGATATTTACATTTTACAGTGTATTTCTCAGCGAAAATTTGTCGAATCACAAGGATATAGTACAGTCTACAACAAAGTTTATGATCAAGATGCCTGACTGATTTCTCATTACAGACCACAAGGGAGCACGCAAACGCATGTAAGATCATAAGAAAAATAATGGAAAATAGACTCAGCAGTTATCATAGTATATTAAATAGAGTGACAGAAAAAGTTTAAAAACTCAGCAATTACCATTGTATATTAAAAAAAAAAAAAGATTCATTTGATCGCTCAATCAGGCCAGGTTAAGTTCCAAAACACAGCACGCAAACGCAGGTGAGATCATAAGAAAAATAATGGAAAATAAATAGACTCTCAAAAGAGATTGTTACAACGGATGAGATAATATATCTAATAATAGCCCGGAAGAATACTAGTCTGATGCCAACATCTGCTAAATAAAGTGAGAATAGAACACACAGCAAGAAGAGAGAATCTGAATACTTTATCTCTTTGAGAGTTAGAAGAGGGCTGAGTGAGGATCTATAAAATAAATTAAGGTGACAAGCAACCTTATAAAATACCTGAGATACACAAAAAGATGGTGACAAAATCTAAAATGCTTATGGCTTCATCCATGATAGTATAAGTCGCCCTGAACAAAACTTTCCTCTATATAATTGACTGCCACCACTTGATTCCCACCAGACTTCCTCGTGCCCGCTGCTCATTACTGATCCCAATGATTCTAATTTTTTACTCAAACTTGAAATCTTAAACTTCCTCCCCTTTAGAACGATGAGCCACTAAACCTTGGTGACATATGTTTGTAATTTTTTACTCATACTAGAAACAACAGGTCTTCGACATTTAGAAGCAACCACAATTTTCAATAGAGGGGTATGAATGATTGATACCCTAAACTAAAGGAAATTGGGATTTCACTCCAAGCTCTTGCTTTCATCTCACCATCCACCACAAGAAGTTGTAAAAAATGCACTCTAAACACAGTGTTACTGCAAATCTACACTATAAAATCAATATGGCACCTGAAATATCAGCAATTAGGGAAAACTTGAAGCTTACAGCGACATTTAAAGCCATAATTAGGATCATAAAGCAAGCAATGTTGGCATATTTGAACTAGATATATTCCATATCAATTCTTGAAACCGAAATCCCTCCCTATCTAGAATGACGACACAGTTCTACTCGAACAGACAACAGAGACAGTAAGTCGATCTGCTAAACAACATCTTAGTGATGCCGAATTTAAAAGTTGACCAAAACCCTAACAAACTCCATATACCCCGCATTTCCCACAAATTCAGAGTCAGAACGGATGGATCTATAAAAACAAATTAAGATGATAACGCACATTGAATTTCCAAATTATAAGTCTATTCTCAATTTCTCATACCTTGAGTTAGTTGGAAAAAAAAAATCTTTCCAATGGACAATCACGTCTGTAATCCAACTATTTTGTTACGCTAGCGAATCATGCTTCAATCCATCCCAGAAAGAAGCAGCACAAAGGAGCAACGCCGTCGCCGATCTACTTTCCTCCAATCTCTTCACTGGAACAACGAATCTTTCTATGGCTCATCCTCTTAAAAAAAAAAAACAGCTATGTAGCGGAATCACACGATTCAAGATCAACCTCGTGGTGTGTTTAATGTACAAGTACAAGGCTTGAGGTTACTTGTGGACCGAATTCTCGAGAACTGCATCTCTATATCTCTTCACCGCCATTGGAAATTCGAAACTCCTTTTCGAGCTCTCGGAACAGCCGAATTTCATCTTCGTCGTAAAATTAACCCTAGCTTTTAGTTGCGGTAGTGAATTCTCAGATCTGGGCTTTTTAATGGAAGATGTAGCGTTTCCATGAGATGGCGAGGAGAGAAGCCGAGTTAGATCTGACGCCTGCGAGAGATGGCGAGGAGAGAAACTGAATCTGCAGATAAGTCATTGTCCAAAAAAAAAAGAAGGATTTTTTTTTTTAATACTGTAGTACGGAGTATTTTTTTTTTTTTTTTTGATATATAGTACGGAGTATTTAATTGAAGAGAATATTCTTGTAACTTTTAAGGAAACTACTCCGTAAATAGGATAGTTGGTATTTTATTTAGAAAAAATATTACGGAGTACTCCGTAATATTTTTGGTTCAAGGAAAACAGGCAATATATTACAACTACCCTTAAAAGATAGGTAAATTTTTTTTTTATATAAGGAAAAGATTTGAGGGTCAAAGATACCTGACACCTTAAAAGGCCGATAGAGTCAGCGGATAGCGAACCATCAAACTAAACAACCCAGGAAAAAAAAGTGAGCGAGGCAACATTTGAAGAAACCGTATGTAAAACCAGAAATCAACTAACCAAATGGCAAGCAAATGCACTCTCACAAGAAGGAAGAGCGACACTAATTAGATCGAACTTAGCAGCGAAACCAAACTTTATAATGCAAAACTTCATATTACCGCATAAGACACATATATAGACAGTGGCGGATCCAGGATTTTTTATAAGGGGGGGCTGAATTTTTTTTCCCGAAAAATGACGGTTTGATATCTTCGACTCTATGATTGTACCTATATACACCCTTGACACCTTTGTTTATTTGTTGAATAACACTAAATACGTCACTATACTGTTTTGCAGATTCAGAAACCTACATTACCAACTGCATTGAACTTCAAAATTTTACAACTAAATGACAATATCATTTAATTAATTTTTTTTTGAAATATGCAAAATCATTGTCTACAAGTACAAGTTTCTTACCGATCAACTCTGAACTTATGTGCAAAATTCTAATAATGGTGATTCATAGTAAATAAGAAATTCACAAATTCATTCTCGAAACCACAATTCCGAATCTAAAACAAAAAATTCACATATCTATTTCTCACCACAACCACAAACCACAATTTTAATTTTCAAATCACAAAGACACAAATTTAATTCTTACAAATCACAAACCCTAATCGAAAATTCCAAATTCATTCTCATTCCTCAAATCTCAACTCCACAAATTCTAATCAAAATTGATTCACACTCAATCAATTCAAGTAAGGAAGAGAAGAAAAATAACTCACCTTTTAGGTTTAGATTGAAGGACTGTTTGTCTCGCAACCCAGGGCAAGGCAGCGGCGCGGCTGGAGAGGGAGGTAGCAGCGGCGGCCGGCTGCTCAGAGAGGTCGGCGACTGAGGGCAGCGGCGCGGCTGGAGAGGGAGGTAGCAGCGGCGGCCGGCGGCTCGGAGAGGTCGGCAGCTCGGTCAGTCAGTCGCTCTGTCGACTGTCTGCTAAGTAAAAATAAAAAAAAGACACAAATTTAATTCTTACAAATCACAAACCCTAATCGAAAATTCCAAATTCATTCTCATTCCTCAAATCTCAACTCCACAAATTCTAATCAAAATTGATTCACACTCAATCAATTCAAGTAAGGAAGAGAAGAAAAATAACTCACCTTTTAGGTTTAGATTGAAGGACTGTTTGTCTCGCAACCCAGGGCAAGGCAGCGGCGCGGCTGGAGAGGGAGGTAGCAGCGGCGGCCGGCTGCTCAGAGAGGTCGGCGACTGAGGGCAGCGGCGCGGCTGGAGAGGGAGGTAGCAGCGGCGGCCGGCGGCTCGGAGAGGTCGGCAGCTCGGTCAGTCAGTCGCTCTGTCGACTGTCTGCTAAGTAAAAATAAAAAAAAGACACAAATTTAATTCTTACAAATCACAAACCCTAATCGAAAATTCCAAATTCATTCTCATTCCTCAAATCTCAACTCCACAAATTCTAATCAAAATTGATTCACACTCAATCAATTCAAGTAAGGAAGAGAAGAAAAATAACTCACCTTTTAGGTTTAGATTGAAGGACTGTTTGTCTCGCAACCCAGGGCAAGGCAGCGGCGCGGCTGGAGAGGGAGGTAGCAGCGGCGGCCGGCTGCTCAGAGAGGTCGGTGACTGAGGGCAGCGGCGCGGCTGGAGAGGGAGGTAGCAGCGGCGGCCGGCGGCTCGGAGAGGTCGGCAGCTCGGTCAGTCAGTCGCTCTGTCGACTGTCTGCTAAGTAAAAATAAAAAAAAGGGTTGGGGTTTTAAAAAAAAAAACAGAGATTCGAACCAGGGATAACGCGCTCCCCCAATTAAACTTTCCGCTGTCCTAACCACTGAGCTAATCCATCATTGTGATTCAATAATACTTCACTTATATATAATATAAAATTAACAGATATATAAATATACATATACCCTTATTTTGACCAGCGGGGGGCTTCAGCCATCCCGAGCCCCCCCACAGATCCGCCACTGTATAGAGAGAGCTAAACTCATTTTCTTTGTATTTCGTTGTATGTTTGACGATTCGTCGTCTGCTATAGAGAGAGAACTAAACCAAATAAACCGATCATTTTTTCTGGAATAAAGATAACTCTTATAAACTGCTTATTGTATGAGACAAAATATGAAGAAGAGAAAAATATGGTGGAGTATGAATACAGAAAAAACCAAATACATGAATAAAAACATTCTAAACGAAGTTAATATGAAAATATTAACAGAACCGAAAAATACATGTAACGGCCTGGGATTATAATTCTCGAGTTAAGTTTCGAGGGATAAAATCCTCCGTTGGATCTTGCGCTCCGGTTGAAGGTTTGAAAAAATATTACTAATACTTTCATCCAAGTATCAATACTACTTAAGGCTGAATTATCTCACTAGTATTGTGCACAATTAGATAATTAATCAAGTTCAAACATCGGTTGCAAAACAGGAGGTTAATCACTGGCACTAGCAATGTTGGCATATTTGAACTAGATATATTCCATATCAAGCATTTACAAGTGCAATCTTGAAACCGAAATCCCTCCCTATCTAGAATGACAACGCAGTTCTACTCGAACAAACAAGAGAGACAGTGTCGATATGCTAAACAACATCTCAGTAATAACGCACATTGAATTTCCAAATTATAAGTCCATTCTCATACCTTTCAAGTTTACATTAAGAGTTGACAAAAATCCTTCCAATGGACAATCAGTGGCGGATACAGGGTGGGTTTGTATGGGTCCAAGCCCACCCAAAGCTGTAAAACAAATGCATGTATATATTGAAAGTATGAGTAAGCATATATGATAGGTTGGTTTAGTGGTCAAGGGGTGTTTTATTAATTCATGAGGTCTTGTGTTTGACCCTCCTACAACACATTTTGACATTTAATATCTTGTTTCTCATTTTCTCATTTTCTCATTTTTGTGTTTCATGTCCTATATTTTTTAAATCAGTTGAGTATTTAATTAATATTTTACTTTTTATAATTTAATTAGATCAAAATTAGAATAAAATAATTAGGCAAAATAGTGAATGAAATTAAAATTGTCACAATTTAAGAGTTTTTTTCTCAATATTTATATAAATTACTTTATTACTTTATTTCTTATAAAATATCTCCGATTTTTTTTATTCCCACGTTGGCTCCTAACTTGCCCACCCAAAAATATTTTCTGGCTCCGCTACTGTGGACAATCACGTCTGTAATCCAACTATTTTGTTCCGCTGGCCAATCATGCTTCAATCCATCCCAGAAAGAAGCGGCACCAAGGAGCAACGCCGTCGCCGATCTACTTTCCTCCTGAAGAATCACAGTAGGTAAAACAAATTAATAAACAATACTCTAGAAAGAGGGGGATGAATAGAGTATGATTGATTTTTGCAGGCTCAGAGTCAAGGCCTTGAGATAGGATCTAAGGTCTTGTAACTGAGCTCAAGATCTTGCCAATTCACTTGGAACTGAATCCGATCTTTGCAAAAACTTAGACTTCAATATGTGGAATAAAATAACCGAAAGTAAAGTATGGACACACGAATTGTTAACGGGGTTCAGCACGAACTTGACCTACATCCCCGCCTAGGATTATCCAACCCGTAGGATTCAAAAGCACTATTATTTCACTCCTTGTGGATCCTAGATACAACCTAGAAGAATTTCCCCTTCTTCTACCTCTCGAAGCCTAACCCGCTTCTATATCTAGTCAACCCAAGCTCTCATGAAATAATAGCCTAGTGAATACGTTTGAGTAGAGGTATACTCTTAGTATAACACTTATGACTTGTACAACAACGCTCAAACAAAGAATCTCACAAAAAACAAAATAGAATGCAGTAAAGTAAAGGCCTTAAAGGAGCTTGCATTGAAGATTGAATGCAGTGAAGACGTTGGAGCGTAGAGAGTATCTTGTATGTTCCACTGCAGAACTTCAATCTTCTTAAATAGGAGCTGCGTGAATCCGTTCGTGACAATCTTCAAGGGAGCGTTTGAACTTCGGTTGCACCCCGTCCGGAGAAGAGGGAAGACTGACGTTGGATAAGATATACTCTACCTCTCGAAGCCTAACCCGCTTCTATATCTAGTCAACCCAAGCTCTCATGAAATAATAGCCTATTGAATACGTTTGAGTAGAGGTATACTCTTAGTATAACACTTATGACTTGTACAATAACGCTCAAACAAAGAATCTCACAAAAACCAAAATAGAATGCAGTAAAGTAAAGGCCTTAAAGGAGCTTGCATTGAAGATTGAATGCAGTGAAGATGTTGGAGCGCAGAGAGTATCTTGTATGTTCCACTCCAGAACTTCAATCTTCTTAAATAGGAGCTGCGTGAATCCGTTCGTGATGATCTTCAAGGGAGCTGATAGCACTACAAAAAAAAAATTGCTTTAGAAACGGCCCAATTCCGTCGCCAAAAGTAAGATTGCCGTCGCAAAAAAGTATTTGCGACGGTTATGCCACGGCAAATCATCGGTCGCTAGCAATGGGGTAGCAAATAATCTTTTGCGATGGTGATAGCACTCTATAGGTGCATTCATGAGCAATCTGATAGAGGAGTTGAACTTCAGGCTTCGGCTCCAATAAACTCTTTTCGATGAACACTTCACGCAGGCTATAACAGAAAAGCAAATGATTTTAAGAAAACATGTAAAATAAAGTCATACACCCAATATATAGGGCAATATATGAGAACAGGAAGCAAATCAAAGACTATCATTAGATCAAAAGAAAATGATTAAAAAGGATAAAATCAGCTACAATAACTATATTAAGACATTCATTTCCACCTATTTTGATTAATATTTTTATGAAATTCCAACCGTTAAACTGTACATGAATGCACCTATAGAGCTTGTAAAACCATTTTAGTAAACCTGCATCACCTAGGAAGCATAAATATAAATTTACTATTTGATGGCTATTTAAATCTTGAAGGCTGGAGCTTTTAAGACTCTTTGTCAATAAACTTACTAGTTTGCTTTTGCATTTACAGTCTCTCTTGATCGTAATTTTCCGCAGATATGCGTATACATAAGCATAGTCAATCTTCATAAATGAAAAAACAGTCCACTTACCCCTTAAATATTCGACAACTTCATCCAAAACAAGGTCCATCAACTGATCATATCCCATCAAGGTACCAGTCACTATTTACAATACAAAAAAAGGATTAGGTGCTTAGAATGAAAGCAAGACATTATGAATCAGAATCACAAAGATATAAATTACCACAAAACAGACACACAAAACTGTGAATATAGTGTCAGAAGCACGGTTAAAACCCATATTAAAGAATGGCAACAAAAGAAAAACAGATAATCTAGCCAATGCCTCACAAATATGCCCAACAAAGCTGTGAAACAGAGATTAAACTATGCACCAGTTAAATACAACTTGCATCCCTCTTACCTAAGATCTTCCCAATTTAAGTCCAAGTCCTGTCCATTATCATTTCATGAAAATTTACAGAAATTCCGAATTCTGAATTTTTTTAAAGATACATACATTTTTCAATTAATTTACTCAGTATCTTATATGGACTAAATACTTTCTAACTAAATAGATTTTCCCACCCCAACCCATTTTACTAATCGAATACCTTAATCCAAGATATCAACGGCTACATTAACCAAACCAATAATTTACTAGAAAGTAATTTACCATCAAAAGCAAAAAGAGAATAAAAAATCAATCATGGGCCATGGCCAAGTATTATGATCCCAAGGGACAAAAGAAAACAAAAAATAGAATAAAACACCACAAGAATACCACCTTATGGCAACATGCAACTATGCAAGGTAAACGCAAACCAAAAGCATTTTTCCCATCTTAGAGTAATTCCAAAGACACTATGTCAGAGAATCATACTAAAGAAATAAAGAAATATATAACTGCCCTTGGTCCCACTTATTTATTGTTATGGGGATCAAAAGAACGACCAAAGAAAATTTCAGATGGTATAAACAAGGACCATATATTCAGATTTTAACAAATTATATATGATTCTCAAAGATAACTATCTATTTGAATATATATTGATACCTTAAACCATGATCCATGAGAACCTTACTAAAAATCCATTTGATTAAATCTCTGAAATCCCCATCCATATAACACCATTCACTATCCTACAACACACACATTCAGGATAAATACTCTCTATCACTAACAATCAAATGGCAGTCCAGTTGCTAATTGCTTAAATGTGGCCAGCCAACATTCTCAACTTCAGTTGTTAATATCTAAAAGCTTTGATCAAAGAGGGAAAATAGCATAAGATTTTCCTTAAAGAATGAGCTATTTTAATAAATAGCTCTGAGATATGATAATATAACAAACAAGATTTTGCGCACATGAAAAGCAAGTAAACAAGATTAGTCATTTATTATACCATGTAAACCCAACAAACAATGCAAGCCACACACTAAACAAATTACCAAATCCATGAATGTCTAAGTCTCCCCAACTGTATTGCTTTGTTTCCTTCATTATGACAGCTTGAGAAATCTATAAAAGTTCATGTCCCTAAAACAATCTGTTACCGAATTAGATAGTTTTTAAGCTAATATATCACACTTTTGTTTGATATTTGCATTAAGAGATGTGTACAAAGTATGTGCTAAGTTAGTATAAAGAACAATAAGGGCTTGTTTGGTATCCATTCCCGGGAATCAAAACTGGGAATCGTAATGGATGATTACCGATTTAAGTGTTTGGTACGATAGAAACCTGGAATCGTAATGATTCCCGGGAATCATCCATTCCCAATTTTGTAGCCCATCTCATTCCCATCAATATACTAGGTAATCATCCATTCCCAATTTTGTAGCTTATTATTATTGTTGTTGTTGTTGTTATTGTTATTATTATTATTATTATTATTATTATTTTTTTATTTTATATAAACTCCAAATAGTATAGAAATCAAACAACCGAATGTTTACAAGAAGTTAGCGGGCAGCCGAGAAACAAGCTGCGCGCCAACCCCCTTAGCAATGGAAAAACAAACTCTGGTAAAAATATGAGCAGCTAGACGAGAACTAGAATCTAAGGCTAAAGAGAAGGAGCGGATCCGTCCCAGAAGCGCAATCGCATCCCCATCTAGCTCACCAAAGGAGGAGAAAGAAAAAGGCAAAAACCCATAACCAGCAGCAGAGCACACATCCCGATACTTGGTGCACTTACGCCGCGCTGCGTCGAGAACGCACCGTCCAGGAGCGAAGGAGGCCAAGCAAGTCTGAGTGAGGGGAGAGGATCCCGTGATATCAACACACACATCTCGACCCCGATCCCAAGAGTAAAGAAGAATGTCAGCGGGCCTAAGAGGTCTGCCAAGACCGTCAACAACACCGATGTCCACTTCCTTCCCCGAGGAGATCCCAGCACGGAAGCAAATGTCGAAGAGGGTATCACGGACAAGATTATGCCGATGTTTGAGCCCAATGGAACTCGAACACGACACAGCATGATCCCCAAAAGTGTCATCCTCAAAAACCCGACCACATGCAGAGCAAGGAAGACCAGCACGAAAAAGAGGGATACCCAAACGATAGCAGAGGACAGACCTGTAAGTCCTACCATTCATGGTCTGACCGAGCCCAGAAATAGGAACTGCTCTGAGCCAATCAGATGAATGAGACCCATGCTGAGACCTCCACAACACCACCTGCCGCGGGGTCAATGAGAAAACCGACTCCGAAGAAGCCACAATCCGGGCGAAGTACACATCTGCCAATTTCTTCATAAGTTTGGGGGCAGCGAACTCGCAAGAATCACGACTAAAATCAGAACCGGTAAGACCATTGAAGTCAAACAGCGCAGCATCGAAAGAGGGTCCCTCACCCATGGGCAACCCAGCAAAGCGGAGGAGCGAAGACTGCAACCCAGAAGACTGCAGGCGAGAGGCTAGAAAAGAATAATGCATGACGTCACCAACAGCATAAACACCAAACCCACCGTACTGAAACGGAAGAGTAGCCAATCTCCACTGCCAATCACCAAACCCGGGTCCAGAAGCAGCCACAATACGCTCTAAACAGACACGGAGAGCACTATCAAAGGTAGACTGAGCTGGGACAACGGCATCCGGCGGACAAGTACGCAAGGTGAAGTAGAGTCTAGAGATACCGGAACAAGCTCGAATCAAAAGCAGTTCACTCTGCGGATCCTCAAGTTTGGCAACAAGATCCATAAGCTCAATGGTCTTGGCCACCCGAGTCGCAACAATCTCGGCGCTGTAAACAGGGCAAGTACTGACAGGACCCCCCAAAACCGTAACGCCAGAAACAGGCCGAGCAATAAGGGCAGGGAAAACACCAGGCACCAAGCCCCTAGGATCCACAACCGGCCAGAAGACCTCAGTTTTATCCACGTTAAGGTGCAACCCAAGCGCTGGACCACCAGACATAATCATATCAAGAACCTGGCCAACCACAAGAGTGTCTCCAACAATAGTACCGTCATCCAAATACCAAGCCTGCAAGCATAAATCAAACGAATCCCGGATCTTGCATAACAGAGGATGCAAGACCAAAGCAAAGAGCAGCGGACCAAGGGGATCACCCTGCTGAACCCCTTGGCAAGACCAAAGACAGTGCTCCCCATAGTAGAGCCGAGCAGGGCTAGAATAACAGAACTCGACCCACCGCGAGAGGCCAGGGCACTGACGACGGACATCCAAAAGCAGAGTAGTGCGATCAACCAAGTTGAAAGCATTTTGGAAGTCCACCAACAACATAGAAAGACCCATCTCAGAGCCACGAGACTCCACAAGCCTATTATTATTATTATTATTATTATATTTATATTTATACTTATATTATTATTATTATTATTATTATTATTATTATATTTATATTTATACTTATACTTATATTATTATTATTATTATTATTATCAATACTTTATTATTTAATATATATTATATTATATTTTTATTTTTAATAATAATATATTTCTATTAATATTATTATTTTTATAAATATTTTATTATATATATATTAGTTTTATATTATTATTAATTATATTTTATTATATTTATACTTATATTATTATTATCATCAATATTTTATTATTTAATATATATTATATTGTATTATATTTTTAATAATAATAATATATTTATATTTATATTTTTATTATATTATATTTTATTTTATTATTTCACATATATATATATTAGTTTGTATTATTAATTATATTTTATTATATTTATAATTATATTATTATCATTATTATCAATATTTAATTATTTAATATATATTATATTATACTTTTATTTTTAATAATAATAATACAATTCTTTTAATATTATTATTTTTTATTATTTCATATATATATATATATTTATTATTATTATATATTACATTAATAATGTTTATCACTATTTTATTTATTTCTTTATTTTTAGTATTTTATTATTTAATATATATTAGTTTTATTATTATTATTATATATTACAATAATAATGTTTATCACTATTTTATTTATTTCTTTATTTTTAGTATTTTATTATTTAATATATATTAGCTTTATTATTATTATTATTATTATTATTATTTCAGGAATGGTTCATTCCGACAGCATACCAAACAACTAGCTCCAATAATGGGTCATTACCATTTTCTGATTCCATTCCGAATCCGATTCCCATTCCGATTCCAGCATTTATACCAAACTGGGCCTAATTCACAGAGGGACCATGTAGAATTTATAGAAGATATACCAGCCTTTGATTAAGAGCCCTTGTAAGGTTTTAGAAGTTCATGGTTCACTGCAGCTTCGAGATGGCTTGAATTAGGCGACGACAAGGTGTTGGCGACAAAGCCCAAACATAGTAGCACTGATAAAGAAAATAGGGAGGCTGAGATGCTTGAATCCCTTCAAGAATTTTGAAATCAACAAGAGCGAGAAGGAGATTAATGACTCACCGATTAATTTGAAATAGAAATCGAATCGGCGACGATGAAGCCCTATATTGGAACTGAGATGAGAGAGATGTCGAGATATGAGAGAGATGAGGAGGACGGCGCCGGTTCCCCGAGCTTAGCAGCAAGAGAGGAGGAGGAAGAGGCCCGCCTTGCTCGACATCGGGTTCATGGTTGGTCATCGGGCTCAATGGTTCAGCAGATCCGCCCAGGCAAGGAGAGGTGCGACTCGGAATCTCCAAGCACCGGAGGTGGAGCTGCGGGCTGGGATCCGGGCAAGGGCGACTCGGACTCGCCTGAATCCAACCTCGAGGCACTCGGACTGGGACTCTGACTCGGATGATGAATCCTCCCTAGTAGATCTGGAAGAAGAAAGGAACGAGAGAGAAGTGGCGGAAGAGATAGGTAAGAAATTTAGGGTTTCAATGAGTTAAAAAAGGGAGCAACGCCCATTTGTCCTAAATTTGTGAGACGGCTATAACCCCGTTGCACAACCGTTGTAAAAAATCCACATTTGTGACGGGAAATCCTTGCCGTTTCTAACCTTGTGTAGCAAAAGCAATTTTTTTTTGTAGTGTAGCATACTAGCATGCATTTAGGTAGGCATAATAGGTTACATTTAGCTTAGTTAAGATGATTTCATGGATTGATTAAGTACAATTTGCATATTTGCTCTCTATGTTGTTGGAGTCGGAATCTACACGCTTTTATTGATTATTTCAGGTAATGGTGGATCCGAGGAGGAGACATGAGTTGATAACGCATTGGATGAGAATGTCTAGTTGATCGAAGAAGCTTACATGAAGATCTTAAGAGGTCCTGAGAAGAAGAAGCGAACCTAAACGAAGAACAAGTCTGCAGAAGTTGTCGCCAGACATGCTGAACTTGTTTTGCACTTTCTGGAGGCCTCGGTTGTCCGATTGACTATTATGATCATGCGTTGGAAAGCTCTTTCAGAGAACTACAACTTTCCTGTTGACAAGAAGAGCAAATTCGGGAAAAGTTTTCCGTGAAAGGCCCCTGGATGCGGTCGCAGCAACCAAATCAATTTGTTGCGGGTTGGAGATGTTGCTGATGCTGCGGCCGCAGCACGTGTCATCAGCGCTAGACGTTGCGTTTCATTTAATTAAAAACCCTAGTTGTTATTGTTTTGTTTCATGGCCGACTTGGGATTGTTTATAAGACCGATATTAGTTATTTTTCCAGCACTACTATTCTATTCTTACGTTCATCAGACACTTTAGAGATTTGAGCGATGTCTTCCATGAGGAACTAAACTCATCTATTCTGCCTGCAATTTGAAGCTTTGTTTGGATTGATTGTGAGTTTCTAATTCTCGTTCCTTGTTTCCTATATTTGAATGCTTCAACTTCTTTGTGCTTGATTGTTTATTGTTTTGTTCTATCTTGTCTGGCCAACTTGCTAGATCAATTCAATTGTTAAGGTTTTGTAGATTCCTGATTATGAACCTTAACCTAAGTGGAAAACTTGTTCCTTTAGGGTTGATTGAACTAATTGAATGAGTAGGAAGTTGAATGTGTTGTTTAATCCCTCTTTAGGGACTGCAAATACCTTGGCTAATTTCTGAACTTAAAGCTATCAATTGGGTTAAATATACCTTGGCTAATCTCTGAACTTAAAGCTATCAATTGGGTTAAATCCTTCTTTAGGGACTGTTCGATTGATAAGGGTTTCTAGGACTGATTGGACTAGTAACTATATTAGGTCGGGACAAGGGCATTAATAGGAACCTTAATAGAACGAGAAGAAGTTACAAGGATCGCTTCAACCAAATAAAGTGGAAAATTATAGGTAGAATTGGTTCTCACAATTGTCTAAACCAAAATCATTTACTTTGCTTTCTTCAATCTGCTTTGATTAAAGGCGGATCTTTTTCACTCATAAAAACCCCCCTTTTTGGTTACTTGATTGGCATCTAAATCACACTTGAATAACGAATTTCCTTGTGGTATCGACCTCTTGCTTATTACTATACTAGTTATAGGTTTGAGTTTACTTTGACGGGATCAACGACAGGTTTTTCCTCCGTCAAATTTGGCGCTATTGCCGGGGAAATTTATTGATTCTTGTGTGATTTTAGTGCTGATTTTTGGTGTGGACCATCTTATATGGTCTATACCCGTGCTACTAATTCTTCTTTGTAGAAAACATTGCAGAGATGGCTAACGACGCAAACTGCACTCTTAAGGAGCTTTCCGCTCCTGATGTGGCACAGCAACCCCTGGCAATCCAATTCCCTGCACTAAGGAAAGGAGTCAACTTTGAGCTGAAATCAGGGGTAGTTCATCTTATACCCAAGTTCCATGGGTTGAGTGGGGAGGACCCCCACAAGCATCTATCTGAGTTCCATACTGTGGTTGTTGGAATGAAACCTGAGAAAGTTACTGAGGATCAAATCAAGCTGAGAGCTTTTCCCTTCTCTTTGAAGGATGATGCGAGGGAGTGGTTCTTCTATTTACCACCGGGATCTATTACTACTTGGGCTGAGATGAAGAGAGTCTTCTTGGAGATGTACTTCCCTGCAACAAAGCTTAATGGCTTGAAAAGGTCCATCAGCAGCATTGAGCAGTACGCGACGGAGTCGATACATGAGTACTTTGAGCACTTCAAGAAACTCTGCGCTAGCTGCCCATGCCATGGCTTCTCTCAGAAGGATTTGGTCTTATTTCTCTTCAATGGGCTTACTGATGATGAGCGCAAAACGGTGAATTCTTGTTGTGGGGGAAACATGCTGAATAAGACGCCTGCTGCAGCTTGGGAAGTGCTTAAGGAGCTCTCTGATCGCTCTAGGCAGTTCAACAAGAGCACTCGTGCTAGAGGTGTACTTGCTATTGATGCCCCAGTGGCTGCATTACAGACTGATATGGCAGATATGAAAGAGATGATCAAGAAGCTGGTAGTTGACAGAGCATCTCAGCGGTTGAAAGCATGTGAATCCTACATCGATATAATCCATCCCATCCTATGGATATGTACTCAACTTGGCAAGAACCTAGTGTTGAGTTGAATGCAATTGAGAATTTTGCTCCACAAAGGCCTAGGCAAGGCAACTTTGGTAATCCTGGGCACTTCAACAATAATAACTACAATGGAGGCTATCAGCAAGGATATGGTTATGGCAACTACCTAGAACCTTTCAATCAGCAAGGAGGGCATCAGGTAAGGCCACAACAACAATTTGACCTTTGTCAGGGAGGACAGCCTCAGGCAAGTGCACCTGATGGAAATGCACTACAAGCCCTCACACAATTCGTCATGAACCAGGCTGAACGCACAAAGAACTTAGAGACGTGCACTAAGACCCTCGCACAGGCAGTCTTGGACCAAGGTGAACGATCTAAGAACTTAGAGAATCAAATGAGTCAAATCATTCAACTACTGAGCGCAAAAGAGGCAAATGACTCAGAAAAGCTCCCATCGCAAACGATTGAGAATCCCAGGGAGAATGTCAGTGCAATAATGCTTAGGAGTGGCAAGGAACTGATTGTCACGCCTCCAAAGGACAATGAGGGAATCATGGACGAAGATAGAGAAGTAAGGAACGAAAAGGACGCCGGCAATACGGTGTTGTGGCCGCAGCAACCATGTCGCGGTCGCGGCCCATCAACCGTGCTGCGCCCGCAGCCAGAAGCCGCGCCCGCCGCCTGTTCGGTGCCAGGTACGTTTTTTTCACCTTTCTCCCCTTCTTCGTCTTCTTCTTCTTCTTCTTCTTCTTCTTCTTCTTCTTCTTCTTCTTCTTCTTCTTCTTCTTCTTCTTCTTCTTCTTCTTCTTCTTCTCCTCTTCCTCCTCTTTCTTCTCCTCCTTCCTCTTCCTTACCTATGAAGATTACAAAGCCGGTTCCACCTTTTCCGGAAGCCCTGAAGGATACACGAAGGTATGAGAACGATAAGGAGATCTTTGAGACGTTCAGCAAGTGCGAGGTAAATATTCCTTTACTAAAATTGATTAATAGCATTCCTAGATATGCTACATTTTTGAAGGAATTGTGCACCATCAAGAAGAAGCAAAGATTGAAAAGGAAGGAAAAGGTAAGCTTGAACGAAAATGTCTCTGCTATGATGCAAAGGAAATTGCCTGAAAAATGTGGAGACCCAAGTATGTTTACAATTCCATGTGCAATTGGGAATACTAGATTCAAACAAGCCATGCTAGATCTAGGAGCCTCGATTAATGTTATTTCCTATAACATGTACATGTCTTTGGGTTTGGGTGTTCTGACTGAGACTGGGGTTACAGTGCAACTTGCTGATCGATTCCAAATCAGACCAAGAGGCGTTGTTGAAGATGTTTTGGTTATGGTGGATGATTTATTTTTCCCTGTTGATTTCTTTGTTTTAGATATGGAGCAGAGGGCCCCTGAAACACCCATTATACTAGGAAGACAATTCCTGAAAACTGCGAAAACGAAAATTGATTGTTGTGAGGGTCTATTGACTATGGAGTTTGATGGAAGAAAGATAGAATTCTCTCTCTTTAATCATGCTAAGCTTTCTCCTGAAAATTCTTTAGATATGCCTATTTTTAACTATATTGATCGCAACAATAATTTTCGTGATTTGTTAGAGACACCTAAGGAAAATATTTTATGGAAATTTGAGCATCCTAACAAATTGAAACCTTTTGTGATTTCAGGACAACCCTCGGGCATAGCTCAAGGAGAGAAGCTGAGGGTCATGGATGACTACTTGGACAAAAAGCTACACCTTCTAAGGGTGCCCGCATTTGTCAATGAGATGAGAGGTGTTGGTGACCCTGGTGGAGGGACCTAGGCCAATCAAGGGCCAGTAGGTCGATCCAAAGACTTGAAACAAAGGCTCTTCTCGGGAGGCAACCCGAGGTAAGTTTTTCTTTCTTTTTCCTTTTTCTTTTCCTTCACCCTGAGTATATTTGATTTACTTTTGTTTTCCTTACTGTTTCATTGAGGACAATGAAAACTTTAAGTGTGGGGGAGAGGAATTCTGTATATAGATGCATATAGGAGATCATATTTAAATTTCTGCATCATGTTTAATTTCTGTAACCATTTTTATTAATTTTTATTTATTTTCGTAAAAAAAATCAAAAATTCCAAAAATAATAATGCATTGCATCCATATGTGTTATTCAAATACCCATCTGGCTTAGTTTGTCCTCTAATTTAAATTTCAAGCCATATAAATCCCATGGAGTCTTGGATGTTTTGCCTTGTCTATATTTGACTTTTGTGGAACATGAGCTAGCAAACATAATTGAGCATGTATGATTGAGCTAAAGTATGATTGAAATCCTAAAGACATGACCTCGTGAGAATGTTTAGCCTTATTTGAATTTTTTTGCTCAATTGTGTGAATTACTCTCCTTGTGTGCTACCTCTTGGTATTGACTGCAGTATCTATTTTTCAAGACCGACTCACATGTTTGTTGCTTACAGAGTTTATGTTTATATTTTTGAGTCTTTTGTTTGAATTTGTGCATATTTAGTGAATAAGGTGGCAATGGTTGATGCACTTAGTAACCAGGTCTACGCATGACATCCTTGGGTATGATTCGCGCAAAAAGATGTTGAAAACTATCCACTAGGAAAGAAAACTTGATCATTGAGTAACCAGGTTCATTCATGACACCCATGTTTGCAACTTGCGTCAAAAGATGTTCAAGTCAGGGGCGACCCCAGGGTGGGGCGCGCGTACGCGGCCGCCCCACCTTTTGACCCCCGAACCCCCGGAGTTTAGAGAAAAAAAAAATATTTATATATATATAGTATTTTTGTAATAAGTAAATTTAGAAGGAATATTGAATCAATTAATCCATTTAGCTCAGTTGGTAAATGGGAAGGAATGAAAATTAAATGATACCAAAAGGCTTGGGTTCGATTCCCCATTGCTCCATTTTTTTTTATCCCACTTTTTTTTCCATGTTTATCCCACTTTTTTTTTCTCTGTGTTGTGCTTCCTCGAAAAACAAATCTCCTGCTTTTGTTATCCTTTTCTTTATTTCAATTTTTTTTTTCTTAGCTTCATTTTGCCTTTCGTAAATAATTATAGTGAATTTAGACATATTACCTCTTCTATCTTATTCATTATGACGATGGTAAATAATTTATTTATATTAAAAAGTTTAATTATATCTTTTTTTTACCATATCTTGGATGTCTTAGCTTTTCCTAAAAGACTCAATTATAGGATGATGGCATTTCAAATTATTTTTCTTAACTTTAGTAATATATAAGATTTCATAAATATTTTATACTTTTAAAAAATAAAACATTCAAAATTTCAACATCCTATTAAACAAATTAAATTTACTTAAAATTAATTAGAACCCATAAAATAGGTGAATTAAAAAAATTATAATGAAAAGAGACTTATAATTCATTGAAATCTTTGTAGAAAAAAATATTTCATAATGTATAATGATCTATAATATTTGTACTATATCATATGACATAAATATAAACTTTTTATTGTAAAAAATCTCTACAATGAATTTTATAGCCGGAAATATTTTAAAGTTATGAGAATTAATTTAGTCTTGTAAGAATTCGAATACCCTTCCATACAAAATAATATTAATTTGTATAAGAACTCAAGTGCCCTTTTGTACATAATAATATTCATTTGTAAGAATGACTATAATATCATAGACTTCATTTTAATAATTCTACAAGCATGGGCCTCCAAAATTGATTGAACGACCCTGCAAATCTTAAGTCTTTAATTCCGCCCCACCTTTCAAAGAGCCCTGCGGCCGCCACTGGTTCAAGTGGACTTCATATTAGTAGGTTGAGGTGTTGATAGACCGGGGTCATTCATGACACCCATGTTTGCGCCTCGCGTAAGGAAAGCACCAAGTCAAGAAAAAGGAAAAAAAGACAAGAAAATAAAAGAAAAGAAAAGAAAAAAAAAAGTGTCCCATTTTACTTAGTTGTCTTTATTGTGTCCCGCAAGTAATGCCATTTCGGTAGATATATGGTGATATGGTGGTCAATGTCTATGAGTTTAGTGCATGATTGGTTTGAGTTGAGAGTTGTACCCTAAAGCATAAACACATGAGTGAAACACATATTTCTGGTGAGGTTGAATGATGTCTACTTCTAAGCTTTGATCACTGGAATACATGTTATGCCGTTTGTTTACTTGGCGTATGTTTTCACTTGCTATGATGTTGCTTTTTGATGAGGTTGAAACTTGAAGGGATTTACTATGGGATGCGTTGATTCATGTTCATTCTATCATTGCTTGAGGACAAGCAAAGGTTAAGTGTGGGGAGTTTGATAGCATGCATTTAGGTAGGCATAATAGGTTGCATTTAGCTTAGTTAAGATGCATTTCATGGACGGATTACGTACAATTTGCATATTTGCTCTCTATGTTGTTTGAGTCGAAATCTACACGCTTTTATTGATTATTTCAGGTAATGGTGGATCCGAGGAGGAGACATGAGTTGATAACGCATTGGATGAGAATGTCTAGTTGATCGAAGAAGCTTACATGAAGATCTTAAGAGGTCCTGAGAAGAAGAAGCGAACCTAAACGAAGAACAAGTCTGCAGAAGTTGTCGCCAGACATGCTGAACTTGTTTTGCACTTTCTGGAGGCCTCGGTTGTCCGATTGACTATTATTAATTATCATGCGTTGGAAAGCTCTTTCAGAGAACTACAACTTTTCTGTTGACAAGAAGAGCAAATTCGGGATACATTTTCCATGAAAAGGCCCATGACTGCGGCCGCAGCAACCATGCCGCGGCAAATCAATTTGTTGCGGGTTGGAGATGTTGATGATGTTGCGGCCACAGCATATGTCGCGGCCGCAGCACACGTGTCGTCAGTGCTAGATGTTGCGTTTCATTTAATTAAAAACCCTAGTTGTTATTGTTTTGTTTCATGGCCGACTTGGGATTGTTTATAAGGCCGATATTAGTTATTTTTCCAGCACTACTATTCTATTCTTACGTTCATCAGACACTTTAGATATTTGAGCGATGTCTTCCATGAGGAACTAAACTCATCTATTCTGCCTGCAATTTGAAGCTTTGTTTGGATTGATTGTGAGTTTCTAATTCTCGTTCCTTGTTTCCTATATTTGAATGCTTCAACTTCTTTGTGTTTGATTGTTTATTGTTTTGTTCTATCTTGTCTGGCCAACTTACTAGATCAATTCAATTGCTAAGGTTTTGTAGATTCCTGATTGTGAACCTTAACCTAAGTGGCAAACTTGTTCCTTTAGGGCTGATTGAACTAATTGAATGAGTAGGAAGTTGAATGTGTTGTTTAATCCCTCTTTAGGGACTGCAAATATCTTGGCTAATCTCTGAACTTAAAGCTATCAATTGGGTTAAATCCTTGTTTAGGGACTGTTCGATTGATAAGGGTTTCTAGGACAGATTGGACTAGTAACTATATTAGGTCGGGACAAGGGCATTCATAGGAACCTTAATAGGACGAGAAGAAGTTACAAGGATCGCTTCAACCAAATAAAGTGGAAAATTATAGGTAGAATTGGTTCTCACAATTGTCTAAACCAAAATCATTTACTTTGCTTTCTTCAATCCGCTTTGATTAAAGGCGGATCTTTTTCACTAATAAAAACCCCCCTTTTTGGTTACTTTATTGGCATCTAAATCACACTTGAATAGCGAATTTCCCTGTGGGATCGACCTCTTGCTTATTGCTATACTAGTTATAGGTTTGAGTTTACTTTGACGGGATCAACGACAGGTTTTCCCTCCGTCAGGAGCGTTTGAACTTCGGTTGCACCCCGTCCAGAGAAGAGGGTAGACTGGCGTTGGATAAGATATTCTTGCCACCACTTGGAACATCCTCTCAACCAAATCTTCCTCTTCTAGAAGCAGCATCCGGATGATAGTTTGAACACCATGAATTGGGATGGCCTTGCAGGTTAGTTCATCTAATACAAAGGCCCAATAACATTTTCATCACAATATTTAACATACACAACAAAATAATAGGTTTTAACTTTCATCAATCCCATAACATATTATGATAAAAGTTTTGTCTTGATCAAGGTGGAGTCATCAATCTCTCCCTTGATGCAAGACAAAACCTATTAGTCCCTGCAGGTTAGTGAAAACATATAATATAAAAGTACCTGCAAGCATTTGCTTGGATCAAGGTTTTTAAATACGAAATATAGTTAAGCAAAAACAGAGTACGTTTAAAACCTATCATCAACAGTAGTTTCCATCTGGCAAAACCAAATTCGGCGAGGAATATTTACTTGGCGCTTGGTGAAAGTATCAAATAGGTCCTTGTCGTTTTCCCACTTACGATCAAGATTCGAGGCATAGGATAGGGGTGTACAGGTTTCAAAACCTTAGAAGACCATTCCTCCGATGATTTCTTTGAAGATCCAACACTGTCAAAAATCGGTTTCGTAACTGGAGGTGGCGGCGGGCGTCGTTCCAACAGTGCGTCTCCGATTCGTCTTTTTCCACATCTTCTTCGAAAATCATCTCCCTAGACCTTCTTTTTGACTTCTCATTGGAAAAACCCAAATCATTTCCTCCAAGGGCCACAATCATGGGGTATTCTCCGGACAAATCCTTCTTCCAATTTCTCAACTTGAGTTCTTGTAGCTCTTGAGACATGCGTCGCAGAAGTTCTCCTTGATGTCTTACCAATATCATCAAATCTCTCAAAGCACTTCCCTTGGGAACTTCAGAGTTCATACAATACGATTCTTGAGCTTCTTGCTTCCTTGAGTGTTTGATGTTGCCATCTGAGTCACCATTTTCATCCCAACCTCCGTTAGCTTCGCGACTTTCTCCTCGCAACCCTTCACATGGTCATCCAATGCAAATGGATTCTCAAATCCACTAGACTTCATGTACTACTAAGTCGAATTTGCTAATCCATCGAAGATCTACATAGCTTCTTCCTGCGTCTTGTTTAGTTCTCCGCTAGTAGCTTGATGACAATGCGCTCTTGGTCAAGCAACCCTTCGTAAAGATAGAGGATCAAATCTTCTTCAGAAAATCTATGTTAGGGGCAACTTGCCTTGAGTCGCCTGAATCTCTCAAGGTAGTCATAGAGACTCTCCCCAGGAAGTTGTTCTATGCTAGTCAATTGCTTCTTTACTTTACTCAGACGAGTAGCAGGGAAGTATTTCAGCAGAAAAGCTTTCTTCAATTCAAACCAAGTAGTGATACTTCCTTTAGGCAAACGGTGTAGCCAATCCATCGTTGTGTCTTTCAGGGTGAACGGAAACAACCTCAACATGAGTTGATCATCAGTAAATCCTTGAGGCCTGAATCGATCACAGACACTAACAAATTCATTAAGATGCTTATTTAGCTCATTCCCAATCATCCCATGGAAAACTGGAAGAATCAGTAGCCAATCAGCTTTGTATCCCAATTTGGAACCTTTAGGGAGTTCAGGTAATGTAATAGCAACATGTTGCGAATTCAGATTAGGTTCCCTTATGTCTCTCAGTGTCCTTCTGAGAGGATGTTCAGCATTTTCAGCCATATTTGTTTAACCTTCAAAAAGACTCAAAAAGAGTCGTAAGAAAAACACCAAGGTGAATTACCCAAGATAGCAGTAAGAAAAACAAAGGAAATAAAGTAATTCTCCCCAGCAAGGCGCCAAAATTTGGTGAGCCTGCAGAATGGCGTTACCTTTCCACAACACCAAAAAGAGTAACCCAAAATAATAACTCAACTAGCAACCTAGTAACTAGTATTGCAGAATAGTAAGGGGTTGATCCCATAGAGATAAAACCTTTCAAGTCTATCAAATCTCTATCAGAACAGAACAATATCAATGAGTGATTGAATATCAAAACAACTAAACTCAACAAAAGTAACAATGGTGAATTGGTGATAATTATGAATGCAATAGTTTTCCCTACAATTCATCAAAAATGGTTATGTCTTTGATCCTTGACTCTATCCTATCCTTCCTTATTTGATTCATCTAATGACGGATCACTCCAACCCTAAGCAACTCAACAATATCAACGACACAAACAACCAAAGATATGGGAACAACTCCCTAACCCTAATTGGTATAATTGATAAAGTAGAATTGTCAATGTCCTACACACCCAATCGATGCTTTCAGGGGATCAATTAGCTATGTTGTGCTACTAATCCAATTAACTTGCAATGGTTAATTAAACCCATAGCAGGAAAGCAAATTCCGTCAAGGTGGCCAATCAAGAGGGAATAACAAACAAAGACATTGAATAAATCAAACTCATAATAGATAGAAATTAAGTCTCACAAATCATATAACCATGTCTCCGAATTGTAGGCGAAACAAAAGAGGTTTAGTTCCTCATGGAAAGTCTTCCTCTCAATATCTCCATAGGAGTTCTTTTCATTAGGTTTTTTCCACAAAACTTCTCACTAACTCTATGCCAAAGTCGGCCAAGATATATCAAATACTTTAACCTAATTAGTTTCCAAAAGACGGAATAGGAATTCTATATCGACACGGACGACGGGCGCCGTGTATCAGGCGGCGGGCGCCGTCTCATCAGTAGCTTCCCTTCCTTGATTTGTCAATTCCGAATCCAAGCTAACTTCCTCCACGCCTCTTTCTCGCCTTCTTCACATGTTTCCTTGGGTTCCTAGCTCTCCAAACTCATCACCGGCAAGCCATAGATGCGTCCTTCCAGCGTCGGGACATAAATCTGTAGAAAAACACAAAAAGAGCGTAGATTCCAAACTTGCAAGACTCAACACTACTGACTCGAACTACTCAAATAAACACGAAATAAACTATTCTAAACTCACTAACAACTACCTATAATGCCTATACAAAATACGCATTATCACCCCTTAAGCTCTTAAATTCTCCCTTTAATGGCTTCCTTTGTCTCGTTCTCCATCCTCTCCGTCTCGCCTCTCCTTTGTTCCTACCTCAAACCTTCACAGCCCGCACATCACATATATCTTCATATCACTCTCCTTCGTTACTATAGCAGTCGACAATAAAGTCAAGCTCGGAGGGCGGATGCCACTACGATCGATCTTCCCTACAAGCACGACCGATATGTAAATAAAAGCAATATTGTTAGACAAAGAAATTGGAGTAAATAATTAAAATTATGAATGTGAGGCAATAAATAGTCATGCATGTGAAGAATGATGATCTAGTAATTACCTATCCGTGATAAGGAGGACAATCAACCGAAGTCGCTTATAAAGAGCACAATGAACAAAAGCTATGAAACGGAGAATTAAAAGCTTCAAAAGTGTACCCGGAAACACCTACAAAATTAAGAACAAAAATCAAGTTTGTGAGAATTTTTTTTTTACAGTAGGCAAAAGATTGGATGTACTACCGACATCTAGGCGTGGCCACGGGTTACGGGTCAACCCGTGACCCGTCGGGTCCGGGTTGCCGGGTTGCCGGGTGGGGGCGGGTAGCGGGTTAGGGTTAGGGTCGGGAGGTTGGTGACCCGTGACCCGCCGGGTCGACCTAATTTTAAAAAAACACCGTTGGATGTGGGGCCCACACGTTGGAGCTATTTTTTTTTTAAAATATAGCCGTTGTAACGGCTAGTAGACACTCGGGGCTATAAATACCCGACTCCTCCTATCACAAATCCCATCCAATCCATCAATCACCTCTCCATTTGATTTTTAATAAGCTCGTAAATTGTAATCATGTCCGGTGACAACCTCAAAGAGGCGTTGTTTCGAGATCATTACGAGAAGGTGGATGTGCAAGCCGATCGATCATTCGTAGCCGTTTGTCGTCATTGTGATAAAAGGTAAAAGATGAAAAATAGCCTTGGATATGGTAATTTGAAGCTTCACATCAACAACAAGCACCCCGAGAAGATTAAGAACGATGGCGCTTCGGGCTCGAGTGGGACGAGTGGTGGTAAAAACTAGTCTATTATTCCTATGTCATAAGTCTTAATAATAAGTAGTGAGTATTGTAGTAATGTAGTAAGTTTATGTTTTACGTTTTTATGTTATTATGTTATGTTATGACTTATGACGTTATGTGAATCGGTGAATC